>OZ018378.1:90583811-93247144 GCA_963969555.1 Polydrusus pterygomalis | reverse complement strand
AATCCAAAATCTGCATCTAATATTAGCAAGTAAATTTTGGGGTCCCATATGTAGATTTTTTTTATGCTCATAAGATATTATTAAATTACTCAAATAATGGTTCTTATTAAGTATAATAGGAAATTTTTGATCAAAATTAACAGACGATCTTGCTAAGCGACCACCTACGCGTAATATTCCGTTTTTATCTAAAAATGGATTCAATGCAATTAATTTACTACAATGTGCAAGTGGTTTTTTACCTTTCAAATTTTTTATTTCATTTGAAAACTCAGCAGATTGTGCAATTTTGATCAAACATAATAATGATTGTTGTAATTCGACTACAGTTAAACATCCCATTATTTTATTATTTTTATTTTTTAAATTGTTATAAAATCGTATACAATATGCTACTACCCTTTGTAATCTTAAAAAATTTGAAAATTTTAAAAATACATCTTGATTTAAAATTAAAATATTTACTTGCCTGGCATTTCTTATTTCAGGAATGTCCCCTTCAAAATATTGAAACTCATTTTTTGACGAATCATTTATATCGCTGTTCAAATACTCCGGTCCATGCCACCAAATTTTTGATTTCTTTAATTGATTTGCATTACATCCACGCGAAATTAAATCAGCTGGATTGTCTTCACTTCTAACATGATTCCAACTATTTATATTATTATTTTGCTGTATTTCAGCTACTCTATGTGATACAAATATGCTCCATTTTGCAGGTTCTGTCGCCAACCAAGATAATACTATTTTTGAATCAGTCCAACAATTTACCTCTCTAATTTTCAAACTGAGAGAATCAATAATTTTCTTAACTAATCTTGATAATAGCACAGCTCCGCATAACTCTAACCTTGGCAAGGTTATTGTCTTAATTGGAGCTACCTTTGATTTTGCTCTTAGTAAGTGCGTAGTTATTTTTCCATTGCTGTCAATAGATCGTAAATATACACATCCATCACAGGCTTTTTCTGAAGCATCACAATAACCATGTAAGTCTATTTGTATGGCATTGAAACTGACTGCATGTCGCGGAATATGTATATCATTTAAATGTGGCAAATCATTATAAAATTCTTTCCAAAGGTTGTGTAAGTCTGGAGAAACTTCTTCGTCCCAATCAACCTTTTGTATCCACAATCTTTGCATAATTAATTTGGCGCAAACGATTATTGGACCTAATAATCCTGAAGGGTCATATATTTTTGATAAAATTGATAATATATTTTTCTTCAAAGTGCGTGTGCGGAAATTTAATAAATATCTTTATACAAAAAATGGTTAGGTATGTGGGTGTGATGTATTCAATAGGAGGGGAGGGAAGGAAATGTGGTTCTGAAAAGAAATCAATGACCTTGTCCATATCTGGGAAAAATGAAAATACATAAAAATCAAAGGTACGTATACACTACATCTTTAATTTCTGTATGCTTGGTATAATTAACATTCAACTAAATTCTGCATACCGTAACGAAAAGATTAAGCAAAAAGAATAAGTTGATCAAACAGATACCTATGTCTCAAATCAAATTGTAATTCGACAGTGACTCTCGACAACCCTGACTTTGAGTATTTTGTTTTTGTTAGTGAATACCTTCTGTTGAACGAATGCCTTACTAGTATATTTACTATAAAATATTGACTAACTTTTGGCAATATTTGGGCGTGGAAAATTTAATTTACCTGCGACGCGCGTAAACAATTTTTGACGCTACTAAACGCTTACTAAAATATCAGAAGCCGCCATCGGGAAGAAGACAAACAAGCATGATAACTTGTCGTTTTATTAAATAATTAGTGGATGAATTTGAATCTGTGTTATAATTCCTCGTCATTTGCTTATCGAGTCCTTGTTTACTGGTCTTTCAATTATTATCTACTCTTAAAGTTTTCTCAGCAATGTGTATATTTTCAATAAACACCCATCTATTGGATCGTACTCAGTGTCAGACTGAAAAAGTGGAAATGCCTGGGTAAACATTTGTTATGGACAGTGAGTGACGATAAAATCCTGTCTTTAAAATTAATTCTTACACATAAGGAACGGCCAATCTAAAACGAAAATACCACAATGCAAGAAAAACATTCAGAGTGTGTAAAAATTATTTTTGCTCGAGTTGAGTAATCGACAAAGGATTAACCGAGATTATATCAAGAAAAGGTTCATGTATAAAAGATGATAAGTAAGAATCAGCTAAATTTAAAATGATATCTATGGTTTAATGGTAAAATATGCATATTTAATAAATACATTTACCAAAATTTAGGAAAAAATACTAGACAATTGTCTGTAAGTTTCATGGGATTATTTGTATAAGTATAAAGATATATTAACCAAAGTAACCAGAAATATGTTTAAATTACTTACCTTTAGCAGAATGAAAATGCTCGTATCCATGAACAATAATAATAGAAAATATTAAATTAATAAACGCTGCAAGCCATTCTCATTTTATAAAGAATGAGGTTAAGCGATTAAATTTAGGTCCAAGACAGGGAAGGTAAGTTGCAAAATAATTTAGTGACTCGTAGCGTATCTATCTCTGTCTGCATCAAGGTAATTCCACTCGATGTAAAAAGAGATAAGTTCCTCTTTAGTAAACACTCTGACTTTTTAGAAATAACTGCGTAGGTGTAATATCAAATGGAGGTCGGTAAACGTAGAGCCTAACTTGAGTGAATGGTCTGGAGCATTGACGTTACATGCTTCGAACACGTCCATAAATTGTTTCACCGTGCTGCTGAATATGTCGCGTCTTGTGAATCTAGCAATTATTGTCTAACTCGCTGCGTTGGAACTCTAGTCATACAGCAAGGGCGGAATCATCGCTTGTTAAAAATAATATATTTTACCTTACAACCGCGAATCAGGTGCCTTGCTTATATAACAGACTATAGCTAAACCAACAACACTATGGAATAACACAAATCTCTATTTACTTAGACACTAAAGTGATGGATGGAGGGCATTAAATTATTACGCACATAAAAATTGTTTGTTTAGGAGTAAGATCTTTAAAGTATTTCATTCAAGCTGGATGGAAACGCAGCATATCTAAAGTTATAAACATAATACCATGTCAAATTTGGCGTTGGGTCACTTTCTGTGGGGCGCAGAATTGGATATGCTCCTATATGCAATATCATAAGACCATAAGAGGACCTGAGTTGAAAATGAGTTCCTATCATTTAAATCCCAAGTATAGCTAAGACATCATTCAAGACCGTAATTGATGAACGGGATGCGTGGAACAATAAAAGACAAAGAAGGCACCGGAGCAGGAATACATGGAGTAAGATTGGAGAAGTATGCTTACTTCTCTCTGGATAAGTCTCCTATGGTTGTCCAAGCAAAAATCTACGCCATCCTATAATGTGCATCTGAAAACAATAGGTGAAGCCCTAACAAATATGCGCAAGGTGACATCAATACTGGTTTGGGAATGCCAAGAGGAACTAGTGGCCCTGGCAAAATCTAACTAAGTTATACTACAACAGTTGTCAAGACATGAAGGTATCAGCAAAAATATTTATAGGTCTAGAACCGGCACTTGGAGTCACAAGGTGTACAGTACGAGATGCCATAAAAGGATAGGGTAAGAATAAACCCAAAATCGACTGGAACAACAGACAGGGATTAAACAATAGCAAATATTTCATCTACTTTTAATGATCAGAAACCAGCTGAGAACCATCACAGGAATTCGGACAGGACACATGGCTGTTAAAAGCTAACTATACCGTATGTAACTATACAACAAAAACCTAAGCTGCAGGTTATGCAGACGGGAAAGGGATAACATACAGCACATAATCTGCCACTGCAAGTTATTGAATGGAAAAAGGCATCGAATACTCGCGCAACCAGGACTAGAACCAGAGAATTTACCGACACGCTTCCCAGCTGACCAACACAAATTTGTGCAAGGAACTGGGATAAATGTGTGGAAACCAACTAGAATTAAGCACAATGAGCCAAACCTGGCACATCTGGCACTTAGACATACCCGCGAAAGAAAAAAAAAGTTACCACTATTTTGATTTATTTTTTAAATTCTAGATATAGCTGGACAAGTTCAGCCTTTCGGCGGTACGCAAAGTACGCATGTACCGGGTGTCTCACTAAGAATGACTCTCGGTCGTATCTCAGAAAGGGTTAGTCGTATGACTTGCAGAAAAATTTTTTTTTAGTAAAAGTGGCCATGAGAAATTGCTGGAAATTATTTTTAAGTTCCTCAGTCGAGCGCTAGAGGGCGTAACCGTAACGGTAAATAAGTAAAACTCAGTATTTTTAAAAGTTGCCTATTGAAGGTGTATTGAAAGTACAATTTTCGTATACTCTGAGGCTTTTTGAACAAAATTTACTCATGAAACGTCTTTGTCAGTTTTATAGTAAAGTGGTGGGGGAAGGTTAAACAATAACTTCGGGTTACCTCAACAGAATTCAGTAAACTTGTCTCCTACTGTATATTTCAACATATAAACTATGACAATATGATTTTTAAAGTATGCGCTAGAGGGAGCTATCTTACAACTTACAACAAAATACGATTTAAAATTACATGCTTTAACGTCAAATTATTATGACAAAGTTTTCATCGTGTCCACAGTATTGTGCCGTTGTATTTATTGTTGTTTCGTTGTATTAATCTTTGAAAATGCCTATTTTACTTGAAGAAGCGGTGGACATCATCGCGGTGTATTGTGAATTTTTGAGCAATGCAAGTAGTGCTGTAAGAGTTTAAAGTCGCCACAGTGGTTCTTTTCCCGTGCGTCATCACTTTTACGTCATCAAAATCATATGAATCAAATCAAAATTACGAGACGAAAAAGTCAAAACTAAGTTAAGTTCATAAAATGGACGTGCCTGCCTACCGTTTGACGTACCTACATAATATCACGAAAAATTATTATTTATTTTAAGTTTTGCCCGGCATTCTCTATTATCTAAAAGAAATTGACAAACAAATGTTTATACATTTAATACTATTTTTAAAGCTTAAAATCTACAAAAGTTTGGTGTTTTATTGACTATTAAAATCGCAAAAGTCAAATTTTTAACATCCTTTCATTTAAGGGAATTTAGCCACTGCCGTAAACGTTTCAAAGAACTTTCACGGTTAGAATATTTAAAATAAATAAATTAGTTATTATAAAAATCCATAAATACTTACCGCCAAAACAGATGGTGGGTATAATTACCTCTAAAAAGAACTATTTTTAGAAACAGGAACAGTTCTAAGGCACACAGATTTACAAAATACGAATAAGATTGGCAGATCAAAATAAGGTTGACAATGACGTTCTAAAATACAACGGTTGTCAACTAAACAAATAAAGAAAGTAATTAACTGACGTTTATAGTTTTATCCTTGTCTAGCACGTTATATTATTGCGGAATTTTGGAGACGTTCTTTTATGCTTTTATTCAAACTTGTTACTGTAATAAACAAGGATGCAGAGTTATTAACCACGTCGAGTCCTGATCGTTTATTGATGACGCACGGGCAAAGATCCACTGTGTCAACTTTATGCAATGCAATACGACATTAGAATGTTTAATCGTTTAGCCCAACTTTTTCGTACTACGGGAAGTATTATTTGCCCTGTATATCACAGACAAAGTCGAGGTCGAACCGAAGAGAATATAATAAACTTTTTGGCATATATGGAATTTAATCCACAAATTAGTATTAGAGTAATTGTCGAAGAATTGGGAGTTACTCGCACTACTGTAAAGAGGATTTTGCTAGAAGAAAGGTAAGTATACCAAAATAGCTATACTAGTAGCTCTCAAGTGAAAATAATAGATATTTTGTTTCTCTTTAGGCTACATTCCTATCATGTTGTGCTCCATCAAGCTTTGACTGCTCAAGATTATGATATTAGGCTGGATCATTCTAATTGACTGCTCAACATGATATCGAAAGATATGGATCTCCTCTCAAGAATATTATTCATAGTAATGGAGGAGTAAACCTCCATATGCACTATTGGTCGAGAAATAATCCTCATTGAATGCAGGAGGTTCAGAAGATGGAGTTTAAATGTATGGTGCGGCATTTTGGGTGGAAGACTAATTGGACCTTTTGTGTTCAATGAGTCGCTTACTGGGCAACGATATTTAAATTTTTTAAATAATGAACTTCCCATTCTTCACGAAGAAGTGCACCTAGATAATCGTAGAAATATTGTTTTCCAACACGATGGGTCTCCTGCACATTTTGCAGCAACTGTTTGTCAATTTCTTGCGAGGTGGATAGAAAGAGGGAGTATATTTCCATGGCCTGCGAGGTAATATTAAAAAGCATAGGTTTATATTATAAAAATTCTAATCAATGCGGTATTTTCTATAATAGATCACATGACCTAACATGTCTAGATATTTATCTATGGGGGAGGTTGAAAGACATTGTCTTTATTACCAGGCCTACTACAAGGGAAAATATGAGTCAAAGAATAACGGCTGCAGCCGCAGTATTTCTGTGGCAGAGTTGGAAACTGCTGTATTGTCAACCAGGGATAGGTTGAAGTTGTGTATTGAACATAATGGGCAACAATTTGAACATTTAGGGCGACACAGCATTCGGAATACCTTTTGACGTCATAATAATAGGACGCAAAAGCATGTAATTTTAAATCGTATTTTGTTTTTCCAAGGCCTATTTGACATTTGGAGAACCTTTACTGTTGAAACTTAAATATAATCATATTTTCCGTGAATATTTTTGTTTTTGTTAATATCTCCGGTTTGAAAAAAATATATCAAGTTGTGGTTTTCGCCAGTTTTTTTATGCTTTTATTCATCTTTGTAATGAGGTAAAATGAAGTATACTATTGTATTTAAAACTTTTGAAGAAATGCGCAATGTTTGTTAAGTTGTAAGACAGCTCCCTCTAGCGCCTACTTTAAAAATCATATTGTCATAGTTTATATAGTGGAATACAAAGTAGGAGAAACTCTTTTTAACAACGCAAGTTTAGTGAATTCTGTTGAGCTAACCCGGAGTTATGAGCATTTGTTTAAAATAATGTTTAAACTTCCTCCACCACTTTACTTTAAAACTGACAAAGAAGTTTCATGAAAAAATTTTGTTCAGAAAGCCTCAATGTATACGAAAATTGTACTTTCAATACACCTTTAATAGGCAACTTTTGAAAATACTGAGTTTTACTTATTTACCGTTACGGTTAGCGCTCGATTGAGAAACTTGAAAATAATTTCCAGAATTTCTCATGGCGCATGACTAAAAAATTTTTTTTCCGCAAGTCATACGACTAACCCTTTCTGAGATACGGCCGAGAGCCATTCTTAGTGTGACACCCGGTACAATGTACACCTCAGCATAATAAGTTGTATGTTTTACCTATAAAATCCTAATAAAACGCACTATTAAAACCTTTTTAGAACTACTTGTTATCTAGGATTAGATCTATTAAAACTGTTAACAACTTTCACGTCATAAATTCGGATACCCATTAAATACTTGTACGGCCACATTAAGCAGCTTTGTTAAACTATCCATGAAATATTCCCTAATCTTTTATTAAACGAGTTTAGAGCTGCTAAAAATTTTAACAAGCAAAAAATCTATATCGCTTTCTAAGTGACTTTAATTAATTATTTTGTCAGCAAGCTTACAGAAGATAAAGGGTTTTCGAATAAGGTGATTATCCTATTTTTTATAAATTAAGTATAAAATAAAAATACTAAAACTGCGGTACAAGAACTGCAATTACTATGCTTTGATTACTTTGCAACTTTAGAATTATGGTTGCATCAGCTGATTTTATAATTTTTTAACACAATGCATCAAAATCGCTAATATATCCACATTTATGAGTTTCTTTATTAGTCATTTTGTTCTTTGTAAATTTTCGTTATAATCTTGGATCATTTTAACATAATAAAGTGAGTGTATATGGTGTACTGGCAGACCTGAACCTACTAGCAGCACATACGTTCGGACTGAAATTTTCATGTAAGCGTACGGTGTAATATCTGCTAGTGCTGTGAAATATTTGCCAAATTATTATATTTTATCAACCCTTTATGAAAAATATACTTAGAAGCTAATGTTTTAGACACTCTGTCTACGAAAACATTTTGATTAGTTCTTGTTTTATAAACATTAGGACAAATATTTTTTAAACAATCAGGCAATAAATTATTTATCATTTTATGTTATGTATAAAGATACATACTTAATAAAAAAATTAAATTTCTGACATTCAACCATAGCCCTCCCATTCACCAGCGGATAACTTAACGAATTTGATATGGCACGCCGATAAAACTTTACGTGTATGTGGCGAGCCGAGCTTCATCGGACTCCGTAATATCTGCCACGGATGAAATTAGCCGGTTTTAACCCGTCAGTAGATTCGCTAGGTTAATTTGGGACGCGTATCAATTCGTCCAACTTGGTTTGAGGGTAAGTTAAAATAATAATAACAAAAAATGTCTGCCGATTCACGTTACTTATCAAAAGAATTTATAACGGAATTTATTCACATTTACCAAATTTATCCATGTTTGTGGCAAGTAAAATGCAAAGATTACATGAACAAAAGTTTAAAAAATAAGAAATAGTTATAACCATACTTAACAAATGTCTAAAACTCATTTTATAAAGTCGACAAGCCAAATTCGGCTGCCAAAAATGACGAGAGTTTTGGTACGTGCCGAGCCTAGCTCGCAGACCAAATCCGAACGGATCAAATCGGTCCAACTTATATGTTGGTGTATAGTGGGCTATTCTAAATTTTTAACATAATTTTTGTATATTTGTCACAATTTAAAATAATCCGCATTGCCTTATTTTGTAAAATTTGTAATGTGTCAAACATTTCCTCACTAGCACAATATAAAATAAAAGAACAATCAAGAAAATGTGGTAACATAATAGTATTAAATACAGGTTTTTTAGAAAACAAACTTAAATTAGAACTGATTATTTTAAAATAACCTCTTTTTCCGGCAATCTTTGATAGTAATATGATACTTTCAAAATAATTAAAAATTTTTAATTTTGAATCAATAATTATCCCTAAATATTTAAAACTGTTTTCTAATTCCAATTTTTCACCATCAATTACAACATTTATATTTTGACAATTTAAATTACACTGGCCGACAAGATTTTTCTAACACAGGTCAGCTCTTTATTTTTAAAATGGAAATACCCTTCTAATAATAGAAAAAATATTGGGAAAGCCTCAATACATACCATTTTTCAATAGCTTAATAAGACCATTTTACATTAGCAGGTAGTCAATTTAATTAGGGGCGGTAAAAATGTATGCATTTTATAACAGAAAAATTACCTGAACTGTAGGAATTTTAGTAGGACTTCAGGGAGGATTTACAAAATATTGCTGTTTTCTTTGTTTGTGGGACAGTCGTGCAGTAGATCAGCATTATGTAATAAAAGATTGGCCACAAAGAAGTGAATTTCAGCCGGGATCTCAAAATGTTAAGTTTGTACTTCTTGTAGACCCCAAAAAAGTCCTTCTGCCTCCTCTTCATATTAAACTTGAGCTGATGAAAAACTTTGTGAAAGCTATGAATAAAGACGGTGATGGATTCAAATACCTAAGACAAGTCTTTCCCCAGTTAAGTGATGCTAAATTAAAGGAAGGTATTTTTATTGGGCCACAAATCAGAAAATTGCTGGACGATGTCAACTTTACAGAGAAGCTTACCAGGCAGGAACTCATAGCATGGAACTCATTTGTTAGTATAGTAAGGGGATTTTTGGGCAACAATATGGATGCAAACTATCAACAGTTAGTTGATGAACTTTTAGATTCCTATAAATCGCTTGGTGCCCGAATGTCATTAAAAATTCACTTCCTCCATTCCCATCTGTCATTTTTTCCTGAAAATTTGGGAGCTGTCAGTGACGAGCAGGGTAAAAGGTTCCACCAGGATATCAGGACAATGGAAATTCGCTATCAAGGACGATGGGATCCAGCCATGATGGGTGATTCCTGTTGGTTTTTGAAAAGAGAAGATATGACCCCTCATGAAAGGAAAAAATAAAATTTAATTAGTGTGTTCAGTTAATATTTGTAATGTTTGTGTTTTTTCTAGATGTAAGGTATGTTTAGTAGGTGTAAAAATTTAAATATAGTCGATATACACAGTTAGAAAATTCCTAAATTATTTTTTCAATAGATATTAAATATTGTAACATTAAATGTGGTTCTATAAATGTAACAAGAAAACGTTACGTGTTACAACTTTTTTTTCTCATTTTCGTATTTGGATAGGTCCATTCTACCACAAGATGCTATTTAGCTTTGTGTTAAAACAAAAAAAAAATTTTTTGTCGGCCAGTTATTACCCATATACATACATTTAATATATTAATATATTTATCTCAGAATTTAGAGTATTTAGACCATCAAAAATATTTAAAACATTAATGTAAATTAGGTGTCATCAGAAAACATTTGTAACTTACACACTTTTAAAACTAAAGGCATATCGTTGATGTATAAAATAAATAAAATTGGACTTATTAGGTATACTTCCTTGAGGAACTCCTATATTATTTTTTTTTTATTTGAATATGTTTTTGATATTTTTGTTTTTTGTGACCTGTTACTTAAATAATTTTTAAACCATTTATAAACGTTTCCGCGAATACGATACTGATACAATTTACTCAATAATCTAGCCCTGTCAATTGTTTCGAATGCCCGCTTAAAATCCAAAAATACAGCTATAACATTTTCCCCCTTGATCAATGGTTCTCTTCCACGTCTCAATAACACATTGAGTGACTGTCTCTGTAGAGGACCCTTTTCAAAAACCAGCTTGAAAGGAAACTAAAATTTTGTTGGCATTAATGAATTCTAATAACTATTCATTTACGACTTCTTCTTTCTTTCTCAACATCCCATAAAACATTTACTGGCCTCACATCATCCCATATTTTAGTGTGTTTTACTTTTGGCACTGGTGTAATGTAAGAACATTTTAATTTATCAGGCATATTTCCATATTTTATACAAAAATTTATAAAATTTAATAATGGGTAACCAATGCTGCCAAATGTTTCTTTTAACACATTTTTATTCAATATTTCTCCATAGTTGTTATGTGAATTTAATTTTGAAATTACTAGTTTTAATTCTATGTTAAATTATAATCTTCAAAAAAATTATTATTTCTATTACCCATTTGGCATAGTTCTGCATTTCCTGAATTTATTGACCGAACAATTTCTTTAATGCCATGAATATAATAAGAATTTAGTTTTTCGGAAATAATAAATTGTTCCGTTTCTTTTTATCTTCAAAAATTATTTCTTTAATGTTATTTCTAACTGTAGGTTTAACTAAATTTTTTAAGGTTATCCACATTTTTTACTAGCGAGTCAGGCTTTAAATAAAAAAAAATTTAAAATGTCTATTGTTTTCGAGAGTACGTGTCTGTTTTTTCTAACTTTCTCGTTGTGAATTTTTATTTTATTAGCATAAGCACTACCTAAACAAGTTAAAATATTAGTTTGTCCTAACTTCTCAAAACTTACCACATTATGACGATGTTTTGCACTATTTTCATGTTTTTTTATTTTCTCTGAAAGATGTTTTAAGTCCTGCACCCCATTTATAGTCCAATTATCATCCCCGTCAAAAAGAAGACACACGAAACAAAAAAAAAATTATTTTTGTCCTCACAACCGCATATCCAGGATTTTTATTATATATTTCTTTGTCAAACTTACGCGTAAACAGTGCCTTACTTTTACATTTTGATTGCACTTGTACTATGTTCAATATTGGTAGTGGCCGCCCTGCATTTTTTAAATCAAGTTTTTCACTTAAGCTCAGAGAACTAAACACAAGCTTCTGTAAATCACTGACCATCATATTACACGAAATTTTTCAACTTTATAACGTAACTAATACATCAAACCAAAACAAATAAACAAAACATCAGCGACATCGACAGGTCGCCTCGTCAGAGTACATAATATCGATTGTTCCACTGTGGCATCGCGATTCGCAAACAGCTGTTGGGCGCGGAAAATTGGAGCTCATCCGTGGCCGCTCGTTGTACGATGTGTATGTGACGTCACGCCTCCGTCGTCATGGCAACTCATCGAGAAGTCGCGTTGAATCGGGACGAATAATCGGTCGCCCGCGCTTAGTATAACCTGCCCGTTGGAATAGGGCTATGTTTGGTTTTAATTATGCCCGCGCTTAGTATAACCTACCCGCTAGAATAGGGCTACGTTTGGTTTGAATTATTTTAATGGATTGCTTACATACATTGCTTTATTGGTTTTTTAAGTAAAGTATTTTTGGATTCTGTTTGAAATAATTGCAGGAAGGGCGGCGCCCCAGAGCCCTTCATTAACGAGCCGCCACTGTTTGTTTATCATAACATAAAGTATTTTCTCTTCTTAAAACTGATACACATTTATTTCTAAGTTTTTTATATTCTTCCCAATCTTCATATTTAACTTTTCCTATTCGGTTAGGTTAGAGTGACAGATTTCTGGCACTGTCCAAACAGTCCCACGTAGTCCTATAACGACGCTACATAGTAGGTATTCCGCGGAACCTATCCGCATCGGCTTCCTGATGGTTAATGTGACGTAGATCGTAGAATAATCTTGGCAGCTCTTTCAATCCAGCCACTACTGTTAATAAACTTAGTAAGTCGACCTAGTTAATTGTAAGTTACTTATTTTCTCCAAATTATTAAAAAATAGTTTGCCCAAGGCATTCACAGAAAAAATTCTTAATACTTTCCTCCTCTTTTTCCTCTCTGCAGCGTCAGCAGAAGTCGTTAGCTGGTATTTGCATACGTTCGGCGTGTCTACCGAAAAGGCAATGTCCGGTGACTACGGCAGTGATACTTCTTAAGTCTTTCCGACTGTGCTTTAATAACGCTGCGGTTTTCCTATTATCAAGTAGAAGCCACAATTGATTAAAGATGCTACAGGTCATTAGTTTCGTTAGTTTTGTCCATCAGCTTTGGGCAAGTTGTTTAGTATAAGTAATGTGACTCGATGCTGAGCACCAAGTATGCAGAGATTGTTGCGACAGCGCCTTACTAATTTTGATTTAATACTGCTGAAACAAATTGCCTTTATGGCTGCTTGACTGTATTTATAGATAGCTATTGATGCAGCTCCTTTCAGACCAGGATGATCCTGCAAGATATTGACTGCTTTATCTACTGCCAAAATTTCTGCTTGAAAAATGCTGCAGTAGTCAGGGAGTCTATGCGACCTCTGTATTTGCATGCTATCTGAAAAGATACTAGTTTCCACCTCTACGTTCAATTTTGAACCGTCTGTGAAAATCGAGTGATCCGTCTCCATTGTTACTTGATTGCTTTTCCACTCTTCCCTACCCTGAATGAGCATAGAAAATCCCCTTTCGAAGAAGCAGCAAAACAGTGTAATCGGTAGGCTCTCGAACAGTTATTGCAGCCACATTTTTTTTTTAAATATCCACAGGTAGCAGATGTAGCATCACTTCCAGTGCCGTCGTCGATGCTGAGTGAAGGGCAATAGGCACCTTAAGAAGCCAGTCCACCAGACCAGTAAGTTAGTATAGGTATTACAATAGAACCCAACTGACGCCTTTTTGACTCGTTCTTGTAAGTTCATGCGCCAGTTCAGCTTGGAGTCGAGTATCAATCCTAGATACTTTGATTTTTCCTTCAGCACTAAAGTACTGTTCTCTAGGACTGGGAGCCTGAAGTTCTCAATCACGCTTTTGCGTGTGAATAGAACCAGCTCCATTTTATCTTGGTTGATTTTTAAAACACATTTCGAAGCCCACCGTTCAAGTTTTTGCAGCGCTGTTTATAATAGATCATTAATGGTATTTGAAAATTTGCCTGATACAAGTATAACTAAATCGTTTGCATATGCAATCACCATAAATTTAGCCTTTTCTAACGCTAGAAGAATTGTATTCATAACTATTGGTCAAAAAATGTGTTGGCCACACCACCCCGCCTCGCGGGTTTCCTGTTCCGACAATTCTGACCATCTCACTGTTTCCTAAATTAGAGCAGATTTGATGGCCTTTTAACATCTTATAAGTACAATGATAGATAGGTATAGTTATCAACTCCTGATTCCGCTAAGGCCGCGCAAAGTGCCTCGGTCGTGACGTTATTAAAGGCCCCTTTAATATCTAGGAAGCTTCCAAGAGTGTATTCTTTATTTCTAAGAATTCTAAGTGATTTTTAAATTACGCCTAACCTCGTGTGGCGCTGTTTCCACCTTTAGTATAAGCATGTTGAGACGAGCTCGGCCATTCTTTTGGTACCTACCGAGTTTTACTATTACTTAGCCGAAGTTTTTATTGATACCAATAGTAAAATTTTTATTCGTACAAATTAGTACGGTTTAAACATGCCAATCGGTATTTGTATTATTGAATATGTTATTTACTTTCATTAACTAAATTATTTTCCCTGCCTGCTTTTTCGACAACAAAGCACCTTCTCCTTTTTACGTTTTTTGAAGTAAGTGTATACTATGTAAGTTTTGAAATTTATGCCTTTCAAATAAAAATGAAAATAACGTATTAGTTTTTCCACATTAAGTTAGTATAAAAGTTAGGTTTCTTTCTCTTGTGACTTTTATTAAAAAATAATTTTGGGAAATCAATGTTTAAATGTGTGGAACATGGCAATAACGAAAACGAATCTGAATCCAGAATGGTTTAATAAGAATTTGAAGCTATTTAAAAATTTAAAATTAAATTTAAACCCTTGCTTAAGTTATTTTATGATTAAACGATGAAATGAATAAAAATGTTGCCAGTGGCTGTTCATTCTAACAAAAATCGCGACAGAAAAAGAAGTTAATAACTAAGAGCTAGCTCTAATTTTGAACTGGAACTAAGTTTTCAATTTGAAACAAGTTTTTCTTAGGAAATTGCTTTACCTTGAAAAACATAGTTTACTCTTGATGCAATTAAAAAAAAATGGTATTTGCTCCCTTACTAGAAGCAGAAATCAAAAATTTAAATATTATATTCTTTTATTAGGAGTAAAAGCGATACTTTAAAAAAACGAACGAACGAAGAAGTTGTTTTTACTACGAATAAAACACGATTTTTTCCTCTAACGTCGTTTAAATAAAGAAAAATAAAGATATATACATATAGGTATATTTTTTTCTTTAGAAATTGTATTTCATTAAAATAAATGAAGTTTGTTTATAACTCTTGTAATTTTTAACCTATATTTATTCATGATCACACAGTCATACTTTCACGTCCGCCCTCAGCGGCACAAAAATTACTTTTACTTTCGCTGCCAATAGCAACCGTCAACTGATAAAAAAACAAAACTTTAGTAAAAAAAAGTCAGGTTTATTGACGTTTAAAAAAAATATTTTACCATTTAAGGCAAGCAATTTTTCTCGAGGAAAATTTTTTCTGAGAAATAAATAATAAAAAATGTTCACTGTTTATTTAGAAAAGTAAATCCCCCCCAAAAAAGAAAATATTTAATGCCTAATTAACTCGACAGCATAATTTGTTCAGTAATAAATTTTTCTGAAAAAACCTGGAGATGTAAGGTTAAAAAATTAAGTCATTTATTCTTCTTAACTTTCAAAAATTTCTCTACTCTCGAGCGGTTCCAGTAAAGTGAAATTAGTCGTTTGTGTGCTTAGTGGACTGTATTGAATTTCTAACTGGAATGTTTTCATCAGTATCAAATAAATACGAAGGCGTGGGTTTTTGATTTAGTCTGAAAAGTTTGGATTAAAATCAATAAATAATCATCAATCTTACTAAGGCTATCAATACACAGTAATAAATTGAATGTCAAAGATTAGACTCAGAACTTATGCATAGAGGCTCACCTATTTGAGTGTAAAAATGTTGAGTCAAATTTTACACTTGCCAGGGCAAGTAAATTAAACCACAATAAATTTGTGTTTTACCAAAACAAAGGGAAATTAACTAACATTTACACTAGTTGTTAAATATTGCGATAATAATATTTATTAATATTATCAACCCTTATTTTATTACTTATACCGGGTCCTGCAATAGTTCCATATGTCCTCTACGAATTAAGTTAGGGAATAGCAAAAATTAATTTCAATTTGCTATAAATATGGGCTATTTATAGCAAATTGTCTATTCAAGGCTCTAAAGCTCAAGGCTTTTAAAGTTATCATCGAAACAACTCAAATATGGATAAAAGGTATCAAATTAGTATCGGTAAAAATAATATAAAAGGGCTTTCTAGAAATAAAAAATATTCAGGGCGTTCCTTTTAAAAAGAGTAATTTTTGTATTTTGCATAATATGATCATCCTGTATAAGAAATGCACTCAACACAAATATTTGTTAAGATAGATAACATCCTGAAACAATTGTTTTTAGTTTACTATTTCATTAAATTATTTTTTTTATTGATACCCTATTTCGCTTATTTAAAGTACGCCTCAGCGTGTTTAAATCCCACTTTCAAAAACGCGCGTGTTTAAAAGTTACCATAGCAACATCAACAACCCGTGAAACGTGAAGTCTAAATATGTCAACTTTTTAATTATTGATTTGACAGAATTACCTTTTAACGTCAAATAAAATATTTTTTTAAGCAACATACAATCAATGTCAACGGTGACAACAATGAATCTTATGTGGCAGATTGGAAGTTATTTTTGGTTCTCGTCATTTTCATGACAACGACAGGTATATCACATCACGAATTCGACCATTTCACTTATTTACTAAGTTATTATTTCCATTTTTGTAATATAAATACCAATAAGTGTACCAATAAAAAAAAATGTAAAGTATTCGTGGATAACTGGTCTTTAAAACACTTGCTCTATTTCAAGCACTCCGGCTGCGCCGTCGTGCTTGCAAAATCGCGCGTGTTTTAAAGACCTTAATATCTACTTATACTTTAATATACTATTTTAGGAATTGAAAAAGTTTCTCGATCTCTCCTCTTATCTCCTGCGCAAACAAAAGTTACGTTTTATGGGTGAAAAAATACGTCCGAGCGCATGACTCGCCGGTCAGCTGCCTTCCTTCTGGACACCTTCGTGCATGCGCACAAACCTTGTGTTATCGGCCTGTCCTACTTTATCGAAATGCTCAAAATACACTTCAGAACCGGCTGGGCCGCCATTTTTGTTGTTGTGTTTTAAGGTTTCTCTGTGTATTGCTTGTAGTTTTCTTAGCTATTGTGGATTGTGGGTGTTTAATATTTACGGATTTCTAGTTTTTGTGTAGTTTAGTGAATTGAGTCTGATTGTGAGAAAATTATTTCTGTCAAAGTTGCTGGTTGGTTAATTTTTTGGTTAAAATCAATACACCCCGACATTAAGCTTTTAATAAAGCCAGTATTCTACGGGTCAAGTTCTCGGGCAAACACTTTTCAAATTCTTGAACAAGAAATTTTGCTTGAAAATGTTTTACACGTCGCCAGGTTTTTGCCAAATTGTAAAAATCAATACAAGTTATATTATACCAACTAATATTTGACTTGAGGTTAGGCACGCAATAACACCGTAGATTGGTTATTTTGCTGGTTATGTTTGTTTTTATATTCGATTTTATAAGACTAGTTTAATTCACTTGTTCTTGTCTTCTTTTTTGAACTAAAAACAAGGCGACAAATTATAATTATTTTTAACCAAATTTTAAAAACAAAAGCATAAAAACAATTTTCCATCCTAAAAATGCCAGAAATCACTACCTTTTTTTCCAACTTGATCAAAAATTGAGAAGAAAATCAAATTTTTTGGCAAGAATTTAAATTTTAAAGCCCGGACCCGTATATTTTCCCATTCGTGAAACGATAATGTTGCAGTGCGCATGCATAATAGTATCTAGCTTTCATTACATGCGCGAGGCCATAAATCTGCCACTTTTGTGATAATTTTTTTGCTTATCTAAAAGTAAATTGTCTATGTGGCGGACTCGGCATAAAAAAATACTAAAAATATTAAAACACGCCCGGAAAGCTACTGACTAGCACCTTGCACTAACATACATAATACATTAAGGTGTTGCGCAATCAGATCGCCGACGTCCATTCACGCAGCAACCGTCTGGCAATCTGTGTAAACAGCTTCCAATTGCAGCCCGATTCAGCTTCCGTTTGGTAAATTAAATAATAGGTCGGCAACCAAAATATCGCCTGTAACTTGATTAACATCGCCCAATTACGGTGCAATATTTTGAAAATTCGATCGCAAGCGACTAGATTGTCAATCTGGTTGTATGATAATCGCTTAGTAAATGGGCGCCTTAAGACCGACAGACGATCATACAGACCAATGGAAACTGTGAAGTATGATCTAGGGACCCAAAAATCGACATCTGATAATACTAAAAAAAAAAATGTGCACTACTTACTTATACTTCCTTTGCGACGAAAGCACAAATATAATTACCCGAAGGCTATACAGGGTGATTCAAAAGTACTTTGACAAACTTCGGGAGGTAATTGCTGGCAATATTTTACCACGAAAAGTTCTTATAAACAGTGGTCCTTGGCGACTTCGTTACGGAGATTCAGGTTGTTGAAATGTTAAAAGAAATAGTAATAATTTTTAAATAACTCCTTAACGAGTTATTTTTTTTTTATGAAATTTTGTGAACTAAATAAGCATTTAAGGACACTTATTTTCAAAGTACAACACGTTCGTAAATTTAACCAGTGGCGTCGGTACAAAATGTTACTATCATATTTTTTGTGAAAACTATGCTACACTACTGACTTATTTTATTTTAACTTTTTTTTATAAATCCCCCCTTTATTTAGTGTTTTTTGATACGAGGGACGGTTTAAGCGTAAATGATTATTTTATTTGAATATACACAAATATTAAAAAATGTGTTTTAAACTGATCAACCACTCAAATATTTATTACAGTATTTTAACGAATACCTACATAAATACTTACTAATAAACAAATATGTATATGCCTAAGGAAGGTATCTGACGATGCCTATTTTCTAAGTATAACACGTTTTCAGTGGCATACATATTTATTTATTAGTATGTTATTTTTTAATATTTTGTATTTTGACAAGGCGGCTTTGGAAATGCTTTTTTTGTCGATAAATTAAAATATATTTGACAGTTAGTTACCACTGAGTTTTATTTCTTCAGTTTTGTTATTTTTAATGGTAACTAACTGTCAAATATATTTTAATTTATCGACAAAAAAAGCATTTCCAAAGCCGCCTTGTCAAAATACAAAATATTAAAAAATAACATACTAATAAATAAATATGTATGCCACTGAAAACGTGTTATACTTAGAAAATAGGCATCCTCAGATACCTTCCTTAGGCATATACATATTTGTTTATTAGTAAGTATGTATGTAGGTATTCGTTAAAATACTGTAATAAATATTTGAGTGGTTGATCAGTTTAAAACACATTTTTTAATATTTGTGTATATTCAAATAAAATAATAATTTACGCTTAAACCGTCCCTCGTATCAAAAAAACACACGTGATCTTTTTTGTTCTAAATAAAGGGGGGATTTATAAAAAAAAAGTTAAAATAAAATAAGTCAGTGGTGTAGCGTAGTTTTCACAAAAAATATGATAGTAACATTTTGTACCGACGCCACTGGTTAAATTTACGAACGTGTTGTACTTTGAAAATAAGTGTCCTTAGATGCTTATTTAATTCACAAAATTTCATAAAAAAAAATAACTCGTTAAGGAGTTATTTAGAAATTATTACTATTTCTTTTAACATTTCAACACCCTGTATCTCCGTAACGAAGTCGCCAAGGACCACTGTTTATAAGAACTTTTTATGTTAAAATATTACCAGCAATTACCTCCCGAAGTTTGTCAAAGTACTTTTGAATCACCCTGTATAACAGTTTATCATAAACAATTTAAAAACAGTTCTTTATAAAATTTTAACAGGTTGAATGCCAACAGGAAATATTATGTATCCCTTCACCATAACCCAAACTGACATATTACTATATATACAACTAGCCTATATCTCTAAATAGTATATTAAAGTACACGTTTCATAAGAAGCGGTTTTAGCGCACGCGTCTATTTTAAAAAACGAACCACGAAGTGGCGAGTTTTTTAATTGACACGTGCGGTAAAACGCCTTATGAACCACGTGCTTTATAGTATTTTTTCCATTTGTAGTTTTTTCAATAAAAAATACATATTTAAAAAGAAAATAAATCCTTTAAATTTTTATGTCTAAATTTTATGTTGGTAATACTATTTTTTATCATAGTAACCTCTGGCAACAAAAATTATTTTGCGAACTGTCATTTTTTGATTTATTGACCCATTTTTACCACGAGATTCTAAAGTTATTTTAGCGATATGAGATTTGAAATTGGACGGAATACGTTGTGTGATCCTTGTTTGTACATTCGGTACATATACAGAGCGTTCGGAAATTCGGGCGATTTTGCTAATTTATTTTTGAATTTCAAAAGACGTGATTTTACGTCAATTTTTCAATTTTTCAATTTCAATGTTACCAACATCAAATAAAGAAAAAACGCGTATCGAAATAGCTTCATTATGAACTTCATTTCAAGTTCATAATGAACTTATTATGAACGTCAAATAGAAAAAGTTCATTATGACACTCGATCAGTATCAGTTTGATATCAATTTGGCAGCTGTTTGACAGGTGTCAGTATACTGGACTCTGGGATATTTTTTAAACTTTTATTCCTCACACCACAGTCCAGTAAACTGGACACTTAATTATTAGACAGGAAAAGCAAATATGACCCATCAAAAATGTGAAGTAAACAAACAAGAAAACACAGTGAACACAAAACGGATTATAGGTATTAATGAAAAAATTAACCATAACATTTTTCTAATAAAATAAAACCTCATTTCTTTAGTAAAAATTTTAAAACATGAATGAACGCAGAACCCTGGTCTGTCAGGAAAAAGAGGACAAAAATACCTGGTTTTTCTGTTCTTGCATTGTCTGCATCTTAGCATCGCACTCTTGTCCTTTGCGGTGGGTGGGTTAGGTTCCAAATAATGTATAGGGCCTGACGAAAGATGAGACTGATCGGTCGGACCTGCACCATGTTCTCCAATAAGGGCCATAATAATCTGTTCTCTAAATTTTAAGAGACAGATATTTTGATCTTTTAATTTTCTGTATTTATGTAACCCGAGTTCCAAATACAAAGATCAATCAAATGAAAAAATATTTTTCTATATCAACTCAAAGTTTTTTCAGGGGTTGAGTAGTAGGCCAACATTTGGTCAGATATGTCGATCCCAGACATGTTTTTATTATAGTCATAAAGGTTTAATTTTCACTAATCCCCTGTTTGTTTGAACCCCTATCATTTCATGCCTGTGTTTTGTGCTAATCATCCTGACATTTCGTTTGCCTGTCCAATTCGTAACTAGTACCGAACCCTTTTTCTTCCAAATTACTTCGCCTTTTTTCAATTTTTTTTCTTTACCACTTTCTTTGGATTTCCTTTCCTATTTTCACGTCTTTATTCGGATTAATTTAAAAATTTTGGCGCGAAATTATACATAGCCCACAGCCGAAATTACAATTCATTCCCCGATCCCAGCCTTTTGCAATTCTCATTAAAACCACATTACAAATTCAAATTAGTCCTGGACGCGGGCTCTCAATAGAAACCAATATGTCCAGTATACTGGACGTTGGCATTCAACCTGTTAAGAAACAAGTGTTTATTGGTTCTAAGAGTATGTTGCTGAAGAATTATCAAGAAAGGAAACTATCTTATAGAGTATTTTTGTTAAAATCGTTTTGTTATACAAATGAGGTAAGCGGGTCGTTTTAGAAATACTGGAAGGCAACGTTAACAAATAAACATATAAATTTAAGATGAAGATCCGTAAGCTTCTCTGCAGTAACAGTACTGGACAACTCGCCTTAAGTGTTTTTATTGTACAACCATCCACTTGCTTATGTCACACACAAAAACACAATGAACCGGCACCTTACAAATGACACATAACATTCAAACCCAACGACTGACTGCTACTTGCCGACCTGGCACACGAAAATCATGGGGTTATACTCCCGAATAATTAAATTGATGTTTATTACGCATGCATCAGCAGCTTGCAAGGCATTTAAAAATCCCTGAAATCAAATATGATTTTTGGGATGATGGTTGAAATATTTTATACAAGTAATTAGTATTACTTTAAAGAAATCCAATACGATTATTTTGTGTAAATGACAGTATCAATTAAACAACTGATTGACGAATTGATTACAATTAATTGATAAAATCAATAAATATAATCAAATAAACTAAATTATCCCACACTGCTAAATAATTACATCTTGTCCTCTGTACAAGTTAAAATGGGTTTTAATTTTATTTAAAATTAAATCAGGTAACATAAAATAATCATTCAAAAGTCAATTTTTATGTTGCAATAATTTCATATACCATGAATGTTAGACATTTTAAGATTATAAGTGGCTATGATAACATTTGGTCTTTGGGGTAAAATGACCAAATTCAGTTCCTGTTTGGTGGTACCTTCTAAAGTACGGTATTTAGTGTATTAGTATACAAATGTAGTAGTATGTATTATCAAATCAAATAAAAAAAACGCTTTATTGTTTCGAAGAACAATCATTCTTATTAACAAAGCAAAAAAGAAAAAGTAATATACTACGAATATACAAATTAAAAGAAATGAAACTAATTTTTTTTCATCGTCAAAAAAATATGTAAGTAAATTGGGAAACTACAAACATATTAAACAGGACAAAGACAAACTCAATAAAACATGATGGCCAAATGCCAAAAATACTTAGTTAAAAGGCGTCGTTATAATTCTCGACAACCTCGTAATAGGCTCTCCCCACCAGTAGTTCCTTTATAGTCCTTTTAAGTATTTTTAGGATAGGTATCTTTCTTATTTGCTTAGGAAGATGGTTAAATAATTTACGGCTTTCGTAAATAATAGAGTTTCTAATAAGGGTAGAAGACAGTATGGGCAGGTACAGGTTTTTCGATCTTCTAGTATCATGAGAGCGATCAGGCACTGGCAATGTATCCCTATGCCTGCGTATCATGCAGACTTCAAGAATAAACAAGCATGGCAAAGTTAAGATTTTCTTAGATATAAATAACGGCCTACATGACTCTCTGCCATACATACCACAAAGATATCTTACAGCACGTTCCTGTAGAATAAACACTGAGTTCAGCAGGTAATTACACGTATTTTCCCAGAACAGCATTCCCTATCGCAAGTGAGACTCCACCAGTTGTGAGTGGTAGACCCTCTTAGCTAAAGTGGCTCGAACCTGCAGCATTCCAAACACCTACTCTTTGACACACTGTATTTACACGAACATTGCTAGTTAACACGTTGACTGCCATTCCGGTCTATAGGACCGAGAATAAAAGGTTCCAACTTTAAAAACCCGGCCTATTAGACCGTGATGCAATTTGTCGCATGCGCCAGCTAGGTCCATTGGACCGAGATCATTTTTAGTTTCCCAGGGCCAACAGTCTGTTCTCATCGGGGAATATTCGCTGTGATCTCAGACCAAGTGGTCTGAGGCTGTGATAGACCGAGCTGGCGCATGGGACAAGTTTGCACCACTCAGTCAAAAATTCTGAGTCCGCAAAGCGATTTTTTTTTAAATTGACGCCAGAGCCCATTCCATTTGTCCTACTTTATGCAATGTCACAAATGGCCTCTCGGACTTTTTTTTGGCAAGGCGTCATGGACAAAAAAGCGAATATGGCTTCGGCAGTCAACGTGTTAAGAGAGCATCAAAATAGAGTAAAAACTCTATAAAGAATACTTAAAAGTAATTTAATTAAAAGTTTTACGAAAATCAAATAATTCTTTAGATAAATCTAAGTTATGAATTGCGTAATACAATATTACATTTCGTAATTATATTTGCTTTCAAACTGGCCAAAATCCGATTCAATTGAACAATGTTAAAACGTTCTTTTACAGTTAAAAGCACCTAGAGCAGCTCAGACCTGGAAGTGCTTTTAAAACTTGAAATTCATTTATATTCGGAACTGGGAAAACGCAACAACTGTTTGTTTGATACTGAGAAAAACTTTTCTATTGAAATTTCTCCAGCTTGCCGGGTTCACGGACATTTAATTTGGTTTAATTGAAACCGCCTACGCCGTAAAGTTTTAAGAGTGAAAAGGCTAAGCAAATGGCCAATATCTTAAATTTGTACGATGTATTGTGACTTGAAGTAAGTGCGTAAGCAACCTTTCTTATTTATTTTTGAAGGTCAGTAATAAAAAATGAAATAGTATAAAATATAATTGTTAAGGGAAAGAAAAGGAACGCTAGTCAACGCGAGAAAGGCGATTGTTAGGAATTCGAGGCAGCATCGGCAGTTCATGATGAGAGACAGAAGTAAAGTTGATTGGTGGAGCAGATCATGCGGCAAACGATTGCGATATGGTCCAAATTTTATTTAAATATGACCTGGAAACAGCTAGAAGAAAACACTGGCACAATACGGGTTTGGATAAAATGTGTTAGATGAAACTATTGTGGTCGATGTTGGGAATGAAGGGTTAACCCTTCAACTATATTACCATAATGTGAAATGAATCAGTACTACTTCCGGCAACAACATTATAGTTTTGACAGGAAGGTTATGTACTAGTATGCTTTAAAAGCGGTAGATTATTAGATTATATGCTAGTGTTAGCTTTATTAGGTGCTGTGTTGTGAATGTTCAAATTTGTTTATTATGGATTATACCATGGATTTGGATTTTCGACTAGAGTAAGTATAATATTAATAATACTGTTCACTTATTTTATGATTTACCTGAAATAAGCAGTGTAGTAGAGGTATTTTTCGAAATTATAGAAAAATATTTCGTCCTATCAGTCTACATAATCCCAAAATACAGGCGTTGCCATACGATAATACTAGCTGTATATGAGAGTCAATAATAAATACTATTTCTTAAAATGGTTTTAACTTCTTTTTTCAATTGAAATCTAGCCCTTCGATAAAAAGTTTTTGCATTTTTTATGCCAGTTATTATGCATATAAATATATTTACCTTAACTTATTTTTGTAGAAAAGATTTTAATTTGGAAGAGGCTACTCAAATAGCTTACAATATTGATATATAGAACATAGTGACTCCAACATACTAACATACGAGGATTCCGGAGACAAAGATGAAGATGGAGTTTTAGATAACCTTAGCGGACGCTAACTGATTCCAAAAGTATAGAAGTCGTTCTTCAAAACAATGTTATTTTAATAAATCTGAACCTATACAGACATTGCGATCTGGTCTAGATAAAATAAATTGGTTTCAGGGTGATTTTGAAGAGACGAATAGATCCTTTTCAAAGCCTAATTAAGACAAGTATGAGAAAATTAATGATTAAGAAATATTTAAAGCCTTCATTAATTGACGTGACTTGTCAATCAGTCCAGGCAATATGCCCTTTTTTTGTAATAATCATAGGCGTAGTTAGACGGTCAACACTGGGGGTGCTAAAGTTCAGTGGCGGCTCGTGACATGTTAACGTGGAGATGCACAAAAAGCTTGCCACGGGCGAAAATTTAAATTATAAAATTAATGCAGAATTGCAGAACATGACATACACAAGCTATTATGCCGCTTTCGTATTTTACGAGATTTTTATGATCATAGACCCGCTCTGACAAGTAAAGTGGGCGTGAACTACACGGTACACGGAGAGAAATTTTCAACAGAGTCCGCAACTATCTAAATATACTTGAATTTGTACCAGAATTCGAATGCTTGAAATATGAATATGAAAAATTCATTACATATAATGTATATTATAAAAATAGGTTAGTTCTAAAATTAGCCTATACTTATATTCTAAATTTTTTTTGGGGGTGCTAATTTAGATTTCGGGGGTGCTTAGTACCCCAAGTACCCCCCTAACTACGCCTATGGTAATAATCCTGATCCAAAAATTTCCACTGACGAAATAAAATTGCTACAGAAATTTTAATCGTCACTGGGTATAATAACTTATCCGGCGGAGATTTTTATTGAAATTTTCAAAAATATATGCAAAATACTATAGTTAGTGAATCTATGAGACGAGACAGATTTTTACACATTTTAAGTATTCACATTGCGCGGATAAATTTCAGCCTCTTCTCAACAATAAAATGTGGAAGCTACGACCGATCATGGAATGGGTTTAAGACCAATTAGACTATAACAAGTCTATTATTAAATATTTTGGCAAACATTCATGCAAACAGTTTATCTGCGGAAAACCTATTAGATTTGGCAAATGTGGTGTCTGAACTCTATTTCTGGTTATTTGGTTACCTTTGATATGTAACAGGTAAAAACTCTAAAGCGCTTTTTGTAAAGGTACTGGCGCCTTGATATGTATGGTGGTATTGACTGTCCGGATCTGCTATGTCAAATTAATTTTTCAATTCCAACTATCAACAGTACTGTAACATTCTTATGCGAAAGGGCCAGGACAAATGTAATGCTTAAATCGCCAATTAATTTTATGTGCTCTAACTTTAATAAAATATGCAATTATTGTGATATTTTTACGTGCAACTTGCCTGAATTAAATGCTGTTTCAAAAACTATTTAAAACTTTTTAAAACATTTTTGTTATTGGGTTTTTTTTCTGTGCTAATGTAGTACGGTGATGGCAACATCTCCTTTTATTATTTTTGTTGCTTTTATTTATAGTTTATTTTTATATTATAATATGTTTTATACAAATTGATATTAATGAATTTTTGTTATATTTTTTTTTTCTAGGTATATTGCTCTGTAAATGGATACTTGTTGGGCAATAAAGCTATTATTATTATTATTATTATTATTATTATTATTATTATTATTATTATTATTATTATTATTATTATTATTATTATTATTATTATTATTATTATTATTATTATTATTATTATTATTATTATTATTATTATTATTATTATTATTATTATTATTATTATTATTATTATTATTATTATTATTATTATTATTATTATTATTATTATTATTATTATTATTATTATTATTATTATTATTATTATTATTATTATTATTATTATTATTATTATTATTATTATTATTATTATTATTATTATTATTATTATTATTATTATTATTATTATTATTATTATTATTATTATTATTATTATTATTATTATTATTATTATTATTATTATTATTATTATTATTATTATTATTATTATTATTATTATTATTATTATTATTATTATTATTATTATTATTATTATTATTATTATTATTATTATTATTATTATTATTATTATTATTATTATTATTATTATTATTATTATTATTATTATTATTATTATTATTATTATTATTATTATTATTATTATTATTATTATTATTATTATTATTATTATTATTATTATTATTATTATTATTATTATTATTATTATTATTATTATTATTATTATTATTATTATTATTATTATTATTATTATTATTATTATTATTATTATTATTATTATTATTATTATTATTATTATTATTATTATTATTATTATTATTATTATTATTATTATTATTATTATTATTATTATTATTATTATTATTATTATTATTATTATTATTATTATTATTATTATTATTATTATTATTATTATTATTATTATTATTATTATTATTATTATTATTATTATTATTATTATTATTATTATTATTATTATTATTATTATTATTATTATTATTATTATTATTATTATTATTATTATTATTATTATTATTATTATTATTATTATTATTATTATTATTATTATTATTATTATTATTATTATTATTATTATTATTATTATTATTATTATTATTATTATTATTATTATTATTATTATTATTATTATTATTATTATTATTATTATTATTATTATTATTATTATTATTATTATTATTATTATTATTATTATTATTATTATTATTATTATTATTATTATTATTATTATTATTATTATTATTATTATTATTATTATTATTATTATTATTATTATTATTATTATTATTATTATTATTATTATTATTATTATTATTATTATTATTATTATTATTATTATTATTATTATTATTATTATTATTATTATTATTATTATTATTATTATTATTATTATTATTATTATTATTATTATTATTATTATTATTATTATTATTATTATTATTATTATTATTATTATTATTATTATTATTATTATTATTATTATTATTATTATTATTATTATTATTATTATTATTATTATTATTATTATTATTATTATTATTATTATTATTATTATTATTATTATTATTATTATTATTATTATTATTATTATTATTATTATTATTATTATTATTATTATTATTATTATTATTATTATTATTATTATTATTATTATTATTATTATTACTATTATTATTATTATTATTCACTTTTCACATTTATTTAAACAATTAAGATGGTTAAATATTTAAATAATTCTTTTTAAACACGCTAAGGCGTACTTTAAATAAGCAAAATAGGGTAACAATAAAAAAAAAAGTATCACTTTTTTACCGAAAACATTACCAGTCTATTAAAATTTGATGGGAATTTGTATCTATCTAAAGATCGCGTTAAAAAAATTGACAAAAAGTAATTGGTATCGATCGATATGATTTTTTTCTGGTAGACCCTCTACTCGGAAAGCATAAATATGGAAATAAAAAGTCCAATTTCAAAATACAAGTACAGGAAAGTTCAAAAAAACAATGAAATGGTTACCCATTACTTAATAGAAAATGTTCGCAATGAACGACATTTGGTTGAAGATGCAGGATATTTAATTCAGTTGTGAATTCTCTTGACAGGGCTTATATTCTCCATTTTTCTACCATACATTTCTCTCTTTTAAATTATTTTCTTTCATGTTATGCTAAACAGGAAAGAAACATTAATATGTATAATGGATATTATGGTTCTCATAATATACCTATAAAAATTATATAAAAATATTGTTGAAAGTTCACTGTTTATGTAATTTTCAAATTACTTTCATGTAAAATTCAAATTTTGCTCTGAGGTACAGAAAAAACATTAAATAACTGTATATTGTAAAAGTGTATAAGCTTTCTGCAAAATAATAAAACAAATTTACATTAAAATTTAAGTAAATTTAGTTTTTCACATCTTCCTTTATAATATAACCTATCGTTTCTTTCTTTATTTTCTTATTGTGTTTTATATTATGTAATGTACGGGTGGTCAAATAAGCGAGGACGTCGGCTTTATCTCGGAAATTATTAATCGTACAACTTTCGGAAAGATTTTTTTATGAGTAAAGTGGTCAAGAGAAATTGCTGGAAATTACTATCAAGTTCCTCATTTCGCCGCAAGGGGGCACAATTAAAAGTTGTTTTTTTTTAATTCTAAATTTCTCCGAAAATTCCCACATTAAGGTATAACTCTGATTACATTATTGGAAAGCTTAGACAATTCTGCATCATTTTGGTTTAAGGCTCATTGGCGTACCGACCTTGATAAGAGTGGGAGAAGCTCTGAAAGTGTAAACATTTAAATCGCTGTAACTTCTAAACGACTTATCCGATTTTACTGAATTTAAACTTGTTTGGAAGGGGAAAATAAGTATGTTCAATTGCCGTATCCAACAGTACACGATAGTGTTTAATAAAATTGCTAGAGGGCGCAATTTGTAATAATAACAGTTTTTTCGATTTTATCCCAAAAATTCAAACCACACGGTATAACTATTACATCATAATCGAAAAGTAGATGAAATTTGCAAGAAATGATGTGAAGACCGCAGTTCGATATCTTTGTTCGTTTCAGAGTTATTGCAAAACAATAATTTTTAATACAAATTGCGCCCTCTAGCAATTTTATTAGAAACTATCTTGTACCATTGGATACGACAATTAAAGGTACTTACCTTTTTCTTCCAAACAAGCTTAAATATAGTAAAATCGGTTAAGTCGTTTAGAAGTTACAGCGATTTTAATGTTTACACTTTCACTTGATAAGAGTGGGAGAATTTATTGAAACTGTGAACATTAAAATCGCTGTAACTTCTAAACGACTTATCCGATTTTACTAAATTTAAGCTTGTTTGGAAGTACCTTCAATTGTCGTATCTACTGGTACTCGATAGTTTCTAATAAAATTGCTAGAGGGAGCAATTTGTATTAAAAATTATTGTTTTGGCAATAACTCGGCAACGAACTAAGATATCGAACTGCGGTCTTCAAATCTTTTTTTGCAAATTTCATCTACTTTTCGGTTATGATATCATAGTTATACCCGTATGATTTGAATTTTCGGGATAAAATCGAAAAAACTTTTATTATTACAAATTGCGCCCTTTAGCAATTTTATTAAACACTATCATGTACTGTTGGATACGACAATTGAAGATGCTTATTTTCCTAATAAAAGCTAGGATAACAGGCCAGTTATTTCCTTTTTTATTATTAAATAGTAGATAGGTTTGTATCTTTGCTTTGCGAGTTAAATATTAAAATTTTATTTATTTTTTTAATGATCAGGCCTGTACTGTTTCACTTATTCCTTCTTTAAATCTCAGAAGGCCTTGCCCTATACGTATGATAGATTTAAACGGTCAAATTTCCATTCACTGGTTGCTATGGAATTAATTTATTTGTTTAAACATTTTGTCAGTTTCAGAGTTTTGTTGGAAAAATGGTAAAATGAATGACCATGCAGCTGCAGAGGCTGCTTACGTCGCTCTATTGTCCAGTAAGTCGAAAGGAAGATACGAAAACCGCTACAGGAATTTCAAAATATGTATTTTTTAAGTAACTAATGCAGTTTATTCCCTATTTACTTACTTTTCTAGCGAGGTAGCCACACAGCAGCCAGCACCAACAGCGATATAAAATATGTGTAATCTTAGAACCCATTTTTTGCATCCAAAAGTTAGCGTTTCTGTTTTACGACCGGACACGGATGCACCGGCGTATCCAGCTCATGCGTCTGGGGGGGGTAATCGAAGGGCTAGGATCAGGCACGTAGCCAGGATTTCTTTTGGGGGGGGGGGCTATCGGGATCGCGCCAAAGGCGCAAAAAAAAAAGCGCCGCAGGCGAAAATTTTTTGGGTGCCACGCCCTTTTTTGAATCATGGTGCTTGGTTTTCAAGTGGGAAAAATAAAAAACACAACACAAAATCCTCAAGAAAATCTCAAAAACAAACCTGGTAATAATTAAGGTGAAGAAAATGTAATAGTGTAGGAAATGTTTAATGTATTGCCTATGTTGCCGAAATCAGAGCTCGAGTTTCGGAGGGGGTTCAGGCCCCCTGTACCCTCCCCCCTAGCTACGTGCCTGGCTACGATACGAAATAATAGCAGCTTTAAGGAGTAAGGACAAAAATTAAACAACGCTTAAGTAATCTTGGGGGGGGGGTAATTACCCCCATTACCCCCCCCCCCCCCTTGTATACGCCGGTGCACGGATGTCTCATTTTTAAAGTCGTTGAGATAAAAAGAAAAATTCTATTAGAAAAATGAAATTATTAAGACCTCTAAAAATGTAGGTACTTTAACAATCTTTTAACTTTAACTTTTTTTATAACTAAATCTTTTTCTTCAATAAAATTTGCTTTTAACTGACAACCATCCTAACTAAATAAGATTTTTAATTTACTTCTTTCAAGCTGTATTTCCTTTAAAAACTTCATCTTCAATTTAAATCTTTTTAATAATTTAGATGTAACAAAGCCTAATCTTATAAGATTCGAGCCAAAACAAGTAATAATATTTACAATGGGACTGGGAGACATCTTCTGGAAATACAACAGAGTGAAAATATGTCGGGAATAACAAAAGTGTTGGCTTTAGAAAGGTTGGCCATTTGTGTGCGTTTAATGAAACTTTTTAAGAAAAATATAACTTACTGATGTATAATTTAAAACTTGTCTGGTTATTCATTGGTTTAAGCATAGTTTTGTTACAATAAGACTTTATTTTTCTAGCCAAGATAGTATTGTAATTACGATTTTTTTAAAGATATTATATCTGTTGTATTCTATATTAGCTCGAAAGCTTAAAAACTAGTTGACGAAGAAGAACGAAATTTTTTATGTGGATTTATTAAGTAACCCTGCCCAAACCGGGTATAATTTGAGTTTGTTGACAGGGTGAGTATCTGAAAAAAAATATTTCCATTTTGGTATTATTGCTTAGGTAAACCATATTGTGCAAGTTGTTGAATACTTTAGGAATTTTTAACGAACCCATATGTACAGGGCGATCATTATTTATTGCCGCTAATAAGCCAAAATAGAATCGCTAAATTGTTATTAGAAATAATTAAAAAATGTCAATACAAAAGTTGAAAGATAGCCAATGGCATTTAACGTAAAATTTTTTCTTAAGCTACTGGGGTGGGTTTTAAATAAAAGAATAAAAAATGGATAACTTTTTATAGCGATATGATGACGGACAACAAGGATTGATTATTATGCGATAAATGAAAGCATACAGGATGCTTAGTAATAAGCGAGCAATCTTATAAAAGAACCACTAATTCAATGAAACACTGATTTTGCAACAAATGAAACAGCAATGCACACACTAAACAAACAAGGAATATACCATAGTAGCAGCAATGGCAAAGCCAAATAAAATTACTAGAAATACAATAACCACTTATTTCGAAATATTCGAAAATTCAAAACCCACTGAATAAAAACAAACATAAATACCCTAAGGTTGAATTCTCAACGTCATTCAATCTATTGCCAACCTATAAACTAATTTGCGTTGATTTTTTGAGTTTATTATGTTAATAACGAACATTTAAAGAAAATCAATATCGTCGGTACATTATTTAGGTAATATCTGATATATTACAAAAATATCAATTTATTTCATTGCTAATTTTAGGAGAATTGTATAGTGAAAGAACAATGAGTGACAATGACATAATAATGTTAAAAAAAATCTTACCCGATATTTTTCGCTATACAATTCTCCTAAAATAAGTAATGAAATTCCTTGATATTTATTAAATATGTCAATTATTACCTATAGAATATCAAGGCGATACTGATTTTCTTTAAATTTTGTATAAAAGCTAGAAAACCTAAATAAATCTACGCGAAATAGGTTATAGGTTGGCATCCATGTTGATACTCCCACCTTGATAATATTATTATTGCTCATGTAATTTCTTTTAAGATGAATGAAATAGTGAAAAGAATTAGTCAAAAGCACCAAATTACCCTCCCAATGAATGAAACTAACGCTGTAAGATTTGGAAAAACTAAAGGGGAAGAGACTCCAATATAAATTTATTTCAGTAACTATGACATAAAGACCAAACTGATGAAAGAAAATTAAATACTATAAAGCTTGGGCGTAAAGAGAATATAAAAATTATTATGAATTATGACTTGACGGCGAAGAATCTTAAATTGTATTTAGCGGCCAAAAAAATTCAAGAATGGGAAAAACTATAAATTTGTGTGGATTTGTAGAGGCAATATTTTAATGAGATATACTGAAAATAGGAAAGTTATACTTTTGAAGAAGGAATAAAATCTAAAAACTTAAGCCAAGAAAAACAGCAGCTAGAGATTGTGAATAATATACAATGCTTTAAAAATACCTTGGATAAAGTGCAATGGAGAATAAAAATTGATATACTCGTATTAATAAAAATTTGGCTTACGGTAATGGAGATTGGCCTATATGAGTTTGATGTAAATTATTCCCTAAATACTTGTAGAAGAAAAAGAGGTGGAGGGTCGTCAAATATATAACATTAGGTATCAAGTATAAGGATTTGTTTAAGTCAACCCTAGAAAATGAGATGAACTGGCTATATATTTTAGTGGGATATCGTGACTTGAAGATCATTACAATTTACCGACCAACATCGTACCGTGCGAGCAAAAATTATTTGCATCAAAGAGGGTCTTGCATCTAAGGACGTTATGCTTAGCCTTAGAGCTTAATACTTGTTGGGTGTGAGTAACTACCTGAATTAACAATCAATCAGTTATTTCGTCATATTTGACAGTCGTTACAAGTAATTTGATTCATCGATAATTTTTCCAATTTCTTGAACAATTCACACAATGGGCTTTATGGAACAGCACAAAAGATTAATGGTTGAAGCGTATTTTCGAAACGGCGTTAGAGTAAATAGTGAGTGCAATACAATCCGGGTTCGTGCATGGACGATTTTCACGAACATTTTCCTAACGTTGCTTTTATTGCTGAGGATTTTTATCGTTGCCTGAAAAGAACCGTGGCAGTGTTTAGGGAAACAGGTTCTATACAACACAAAAAAGTAGCAGAAATACCATCTGTAAGAACAGAAGAACCTGTTGCAAACGTTCGCCAAATAATGCAAAATACGCCAACAAATTGTATAAGACGCCTGTTCTAAGAAGTGGGAAGATCTTATGGAATATGCAGGACTATTCTTAAGAAGCAGCTAAATTTATTTTCTTATAAAGTGCAAGTATTCCAAGAAATACAAGCCGCAGATTTTGAAAGACGCAGTATATGAAAAAACGTGAATTTACGCTTGGAGCATGGCGGTGGCCAATTAATCTCAATGGTTTACCCAAAATTTATTGGAAATAAATGATTTATTAGACCTGACTTTTTTTTCGGATGAAGCCTGGTTCCACCTCTCCCTCCGGTTATGTGAATTCTCAAAATACACAAATGTAGAGTAGTGAAAATCTTCCATGACACTACAGCACAGCGGTATAGAGACAATATTTTTCGATCAGACATTGAATTTCCACCTAGATTTTGTAAACAACAAAAATAAATTTGTATTTGTCTACTTGTTTTATTACTCATTAGTTTGGCACATCATGTCATAATATGAATTTGACAAAAATTTAACCTCGATTTGGTTAGATATATCGTCCCCATATCATTGTGATCTAAACCAAGCCCTCTTTGATACAAATAATTTTTGCTCGCACGGTATAACTACAATTAGTTCCTGAGTAACCTCGAGCTCATTGTGACAAAGTATCCATAAAACATTTGGGAGATTTCAACACTAAACAGATAATCGAATATTTACAATGTTAACTCTTAATTGACTTAAATGAATGCAGTATATGAATGAATTCAAAGTAGTGAATCATACACATGATAATGAAATATTTAAATTTTAATTAGAACGACAGAGGTGAATACGTTTCAAGATGTTATACATTCAATATGTACCTGTAAAATGGAAAGTAAACAAAAAATTAAAGATCGTAAGAGCACTACCATTATAACCAAAGAGCTATTAGATCCGATTAACACAAGAAATAAATTATACAGAAGGAAACCAGGCAAGGGCAATTCCCAACTAATAACCGATTTCAAAAACATTAAATATAATATAGATAACAAAATAAAAGCTTTGAAATAAATAATTTTAGGAAAAATGGGATAATGGAGATGCTAGCAAACAGTGGACGTTCATCAATAACCTCATATTAAGTAAAAACAAACGTTCATAACATATCGATGCTATTTCTACTGGTGACAGTGAAATAACAGACCCAGAGAGCATAGTAAATGGACTAAACAATCATTTAACTAACGTAGAAAGTAATAATGTACCGTGCGAGCAAAAATTATTTGCATCAAAAAGGGCTTGGATTAAAAGACGTAGGGCTTGATTTAGATCACAATGATATGTGGACGATATATCTAACCAAATCTAGGTTAAAATTTTGTCAAATTCATATTATGACATGATATGCTAAACTAATGAGTAATAAAATAAGTAGACAAATACAAATTTATTTTTGTTGTTTAGAAAATTAACAAAGTACGAATAGACAGAAAGAAAAAGAAAAATAATTACATAAATTGCTGAAATTGGCCACCGCCATGCTTCAAGCATAAATTCACACGTCTCTTCATATTTTCGAAAGAGTTGACCAGCATCTCTGAAGAAATGTTACCACATTCTTGGATAATCTTTTCTTGTATTTGTTCTAAATTTGCAAATGGTGTTTTAAAAATAGTGTTGTTTTAATAAGGAAAAACGAAGTAATCCATAACCGTTAAACAAGCTGATCTAGATGGGAATTCAATGTCTGATCGAAAATTGATTAATCTGCCGTCGAAAAAATTACCTAAGTAGGTAATAGTTTCGGCGGCTGTATGGGCGGTTGCACCGTCCTGTTGAAAATATCCAAAACGTAGTTCGTCGTCAAGTAATTGCTCCACAAATGGATTCAAAATATTGTCTCTATACCGCTGTGCTGTAATTGTGTCATGGAAAAAAATAGTACTAACAATTCTTTTTCGGAAAACAGCTAACCAGACACCAATTTTTTGAGGGTGCAATGTGGATTTTACAAAAAAATGGGAATTTTCACTACTCGACATGCGTACATTCTGAGAATTCACATAACCGGAGAGATGAAACGAGGCTTTATCCGAAAAAAATGTCAGGTCTAATAAATCATTCCTTTCCAATAAATTTTGGGTAAACCATTGAGAGTAATTCCTGCGTCTTTCAAAATCTACGGCTTGTATTTCTTAGAATACTTGCCTTTTATAAGCAAATAAATTTAGCAGCTTCTTAAGTATAGTCCTGTATGTTCCATAAGATCTTCCCACTTCTTGGGACAAGCGTCTTATACAATTTGTTGGCGTATTTTGCATTATTCCACGGACGTTTGCACCAAGTTCTTCTGTTCTTACAGATGGTCTTCCTGCTCTTTTTCTGTGTTGTATAGAACCTGTTTCCCTAAACACAGCCACGGTTCTTTTCAGGCAATGATAAAAATCCCCAGCAATAAAAGCAACGTTAGGAAAATATTCGTGAAAATCGTCAATGCACAAACCAGGATTGCATTGCCACTCACCATTTACTCTAACCCCATTTCGAAAATACGCTTCAACCATGAATGTCTTGTGCTGTTCCGTAAAGCCCATTGTGTGAATTGTTCAAGAAATTGGAAAAACTAGTGATAAATCAAATTACTTAACGTAACGACTGTCAAAGATGACGGAATAACTTATTGATTGTTAATTCAGGTAGTTATTGACACCCAACAGGTTTAAGCTCTACGGCTAAGTATTACGTCCTTCGATGCAAGGCCATCGTTGATGCAAATAATTTTTGCTCGCACGGTACTATAATTAAATAATAAAATACTGAACTTAAACGACTTAAATGTAAGAACGATCTCGAACGACTTCTAAAAAAATCCAGACGATTTTTTTTTAGCTTTTCTGGGTAGTTTTAGTAAAAGTATAGCTTTTAAACTATCGTTTCGTGGCTTTTGTAGCAACGAATGTTGCTACAGAAAGTGTGACAATGATTTTAAGCTGTTGAAAAAAGTTTTTATTTCTCTGAGCCGTCCCTCAAAGTAGTCAAGTAGTTTGGTGTTCAAGTATTGAATGGTTGATTCAAGGATAAATCGTGGATGGGATTTTTAACGATTTACCTATTAATTTAATAAAGTTGTACAATTTGTGCGAGTCTTGGTTTTCGTAAATTACTGACCTCGTACCTTTACACAAACAAGTTCTTACTTGTCATTTTATGACGTGCTGCTTTTTATTGTGGTTAGTGGTGAACTTTCTCGTTTATTTTAAATGCTCTATAGCTATCTGTAAAGTACTAACGTCCACATTTCCCTAATTCTTTAAGATAAAGTAGCTACAAATTTTGCCGTATTTTGCATGCGAGGCAAATGGTTTAATGAGCCCTAAACAGCTTATTTCATTTTACCGGATATTTCGTTTCATTCGCATTTAAAAAATTATATATAAATATATATACTCTAACAGCCAGGTAGCCACTAGAGCTTTAATATGCAACAAAGAAACATTAAGACTGGTCTGAGAGTGGCAAGAAGAATTTATTGCCCTGGCTAGGATTGACAAAAGTAATACTACAATGAAGGTATAACAGGAAATTTAGAGATTTGAATTTGCAAAAAAACGTTCGAAAATACATTTATAGGTGAACCGGCACTCGGTATACCAATTACGAGAAGCCATAAAACGATGGACAATGAATGCTTACAGAATCTACTGGCAGAACAAACAGGGATTGAACCATAGCAAATCTTTTATCGGGGCCTTTGATCTGAAACTAGCGAGACAGCTTCTTCTAATGAGCAGAAACCAGCTGAGAACCATTAAAGTAATTCTGCCAGGACACATGGCTGTTAAGAAGTACCTGCATCGAGTGCAACTGTACTACGGCGATCTAAGCTTCCAGGTATGCGGATTAAAAAGGAAAAATGTAGAGTATTCTGCCAATGCGAGGCACTGGATCGAAAATGGCACCAAAAACTTGGGTAACCTAGACTAGAACCAGGGGATATACCGACACTCTTTTGAAACACAGTCTTAAAATACACTGTACTGATTCAGCAGTTGGTTCCTTGTGAAACATTTTTAATATATATATTTTATAGTAAAACACTTATAGCTTTTTAATGTTTCATTTAATATAGAATTGCTCTACATATGTGTGAAGTACTCTTGAAAAAGCCCTAGAAAGGCGAAACATATGTAGAGCAATTCTATATTAAATGAAACATTAAAAAGCTATAAGTGTTTTACTATAAAATATATAGAGTCTTAAATTATTATCAGAATTTATTATAACAACTTTTATTTTAACAGCGATTTATTTTTTTTATAATAGTATCACTTTAAAATAAATATGTAAAGCTTAGAGAAAACGCAGTAAATAGCACCTTAAACTATATTTACCTCTAGTGTCGGATTGCATTAAAATAAATTAACCTCGTAATTAACTATCCAAGAAACTTTGACTGTGACATAAATGACATTGACAGTTATTATTTGGTCCAATTTGCCTGAAGAGTTAATTATTTATTTATGCTATTTTGGTAAAACTTACAAACTATGCATCCTAAAAAAACTACAACTACGAAAATAAAACAGAATACAGTACAATCGCGATAATATTAATATGCACTCTAATGAACGACTCAGTAATATAAACATAATATTTTTTACATTAACTACTCTGTAATCTTGTTTGTTTTTGTAGTATAATATGTAGCTTGTGAAAGTGAACATTAGATTAATGTAGTGTTTATCTTCAGTGCTAAAGAGTGTTATACCTTGAATCGTACTTAATTTTATGCATTAATCAGTTCAAAATGGTTAAAGTAAAAGAAAAATCAAAATGCCTTTCTCTTTCCGAAAAAGTAAAAATCATAGAGGATGTTAATAAAAGCTGAAGAGATGGAAGATTGGAACAAGGACGCAATTGAAGACTCAAACTTGGAAGAAGGCGTAAATGAGAATGAAGAGGATGAAAGTGATCTTAAAATCCAAGACCAGCGAAGTGTTAAAATTAAGCATGGTGTAGCAGTTGAAGCCATCAGGATAGCAATAGAATGGGCGAAGCAGAATTGCTTAAACATAACGGAAATCGCGAGTTAAAAAAATATTCATGAGTAAGCTGTTTTAGCAAACATTTCTGCTAAAAAAACACAATCTAAATAATTAACATCTTATTTTGCTATAAAAGATTAGTTAAGTATCTTAAGTTAGGTTTTTGTATTAATACACACTATGTAGTATGCTAGGTACAATAATAATAATTTGTTACATATGTATTTATATGTTTTTTTTGTAAACTTCGCTAATATAAACGTTCCGTTAATATGAACTCCTTGGATTTTTTTTGTGTTCACGTTACCGAGATTGTACTGTATAACAAAAAGTTTTGCATCTATCGCCAAAAATGGAAAAATTTACAATATTTGTACTTTTAAACTTTCCCAAGACATTTTTTACACTTTGAAGAAAAGGAAAAAAAATTTTAACAACATTCACTTATTATACTTATTTAAATATTTATTGTGTAAAATGTTTATGCAACCCGACAAGTGTTGTATGAGTCAAAAACATGGGCTAGTTTTTAGGAAAACAGGTAGTTTGTTTTATTTAATTTTTTATGTCAGTTTTTTTCTAATTAGGACAGAAATACCCATTATAAAACCAAATGATGCTAAAAGCCCCAAAACAATTTTAGCCAACTTTTTCAAGAAATAAATATATAGGGCGAAGTGAGACACAATATCGTAAGTAGAAATTATGTTTTCTAAGCTTATGTCGATGGCTTAGATTGCAAACCGTCCAACTCCACTTTTTATGAAAATTTCGATTTTTATTCAAATACCTAGTTATCTTAATGTTAGATCTATGGATACCCAAACAAAATAACTCCAAATAATTACGGTTTTCTTTAAAAAACCACCGCACGTAAAGCGTCTAACTCCATGACCTATAATTATGAATACGGCAAAACATCTAACTACAGCATTTTGCGCCATTTTACTATTGATACGATAGGTTATACACGTGAAATAATACTCTCTGCAAGTTTTCATTGAAAATAATAGTTAAGAAATGAGCAAAAGTGCAACTGTGTTTTATTTTCACTTTCATAGAATAAATGCCAATAAAATCATAAAATGTAATTTTGTAGAAGTCACAATCGTTTTATCGCGAGTTTGCAATCTAAGCCATCGATATCTAATTTTTAATGCGACTTACTTACATTACACATCGTAGCTTATTTATTTAAAAAAATACTTATCCTGATTCTGAATGGTATGTATATTTTTCAGGCATAAATAAAATTTTAAAATTTCTTTTATTTTGTCCTTTTCAGTTCAATTTCTGTATATTTTGTCTGTAGACTAGATTGTATTGCTTTTAGGTAAATTAATTCAATTCGCTTAAAGAATAATGCTCAAAACCACACAAAACCTCATCTACTTGTTCAAAGACGTATTCCCTTTGAGAATCTCGTAGGGTTTTAAAAAGGTTTTTTCAATCAGAATCCTTTTAAAATTTTAAATTCGAAAAAGCTCCAATCTAACATTATTACAGGCAGAATAAGTTACCATTATTTGTAAAATGGAACTGAATATGTTATAGAGGTTATGGTGATTTAATTTTAGGCACATTTTTCCTGCCTGCCCATTTATTTTTACTTAAAAAAGCACACAGTGTAAAACACATGCAAATTCACTAATACACAAAATAATATGGTCAAAAAAAGGCAACACAGTTTTAGTTTGGGTTTTTTGGAATAAATTCAGCAAATCTAGTTAGTTTTTTTTGAACAATGCTTGGATACTGGTATTATTTTAAGTTGTGGTACAACAACAATATTCATACAGTGTGTCTCAAATTAAAGATAAAACGATATCGATCATTTTTTTAAATGACAACAGTAGTTTTTATTGACTATCTTTAAAGGGCATATTATATTATATATAAGAACCAAATTTCAAACTCTTAGTCGTTGCCATTTATAAGATATTCAACAAACAAAAATTAATTTAATTGAAAAATAAAAAAAAACTTCTTAGATATTAACATATCGCAGTGTCTGCGATATGTTATACTTCCCATTCAAATCCAATTTCGACCCCTGATCGCCTCTTGAAATTTTTCGTCTTATATAGCTGCTTCAAAAAAATAATGTATGTATGTTGTCGAAGTTGTAGTCGTCGGCGTCGTCGTCTCTTTTGACATTTTCACATTTGCGATTTTTTTTTCTCGATAACGGTTAGAGTGGGACGATTGAAACTTTTTGGTTTTAGAGAGAAATAGTGGGGGGGGGGGGTACGTTGTGTAAAAATTTCAAATATATAGGGTGTGCTGGAAAAAAGTTATTAAACGTCAAAATTGAAAAATATCGGATTTTCGTTGAAACACGTTACAGGTCGCAAAAATTATTTTTATGGATTTAAACTTTTTTGACATGTAGACGACCGTAGGCTACAGCAGCCTATTGTTTGTAAGCGCGATCTAAATTTTTGAAATAATTTTTTTTGATTTTTCAAAGTCGAAAATGGGCCGAAACAGATATTGGATCGTTAATGAGTCAAATTAGGTGCATCTAATCGACTTTCGGTTTAGATAATCGTTTAGGCCATCTCAAAAACCACATTTTTCCATGTTCTGTACCTAACTGGAATGGAAATTGTCGAAAATTGTAAGAAAGAGAAAATTAACATTTTAGGTATGATTTTTTTATGGTTCTTATTTTTTTTGTACGGAAAACGACTTTTGATCGAATTGTATAATTAAGCAGAAGTAGCTCGTCAAAATGTATCAAAGAGATTTTTTTTAGTTTCTTTATCTTTAATACGGAAAGAGCGGCAAGCTTTTAAATTTTCGATTTTTGACTATTTTCGAGTCGCACTGGTTCGTTTAAACACATCTGCAAGGGTCTTTATATAAATTTTTGATTTTTTTTTTAATCAATGTAGGGTCATGTTGGATCGTAAATAAATCGAATTGGGTGCGTCCGACATATTTTTGGTTTGGAGATTCGTTTGGGTCATCTCAAATACTACTTTTTCCAAATAGTATATTGTTCTATACCTAACGGTAATTTAAATGGTCGTAAACTGTAAAGAAGTAAAATAAACTATTATAGAACAGATTTTTTTTAGGTTTTATTTTTTTTTCGTACGGAAAACAACTTTTTATTGAAATATTATATACCTTAGGGGAAAGAGCTCGTCAAACTACAATAAAAAGTAATTTTTTTGTTCATCATTAATACGAAAAAATCGGGACGCTTTTAATTTTTGATTCGACTTTTCTTTCTTCGCACCGCATTGGTTCACTAAAACACGTCTCCAAATGTCTGTATTAAACTTTTCAATTTTTTTTTTCTCCCACCATATTAATGGATAAACAAGTTTTAATTTGCATAGCAAGCGGGCTCGCCGAAAACATATTTAGTTGTTCAAAAATAGTTATTTTCCTAATAAGTGCGCAAAGTGATACTTTTCCGCACGCAAGTACAGTTGGACGAACGACGCGAAGCGGAGTTCGGATAAGTTCTTGCGTGCGGAAAAGCACTTTGCGCACTTGTTAGGAACAACATTTTTCCTACGAGCTTCATATCAGATAACAACAAAAATAAAAATATGATAATTTATTTAATAATTTTTAATTCGACTTTAAAGAAAGAACTATAATATACTTACAACTAAAAATTACATAACAAAAAAAAATAATAGAAAATTAAAAAATTACATAACAATAAAAAAAATAATAGGAAACTAAATTATTTGTTTATAACATTTATAACAAAAGAGCAATTACTCACATTCTGCAAAGTGATAGCCGATCCAGTAAGCTCATTCAGTGGGTGGCTTATGGTACGGCTTGATAAGCACTGACTTGTGGACGGACAGTTAATATTATGGCTTGATGAAGGTTGACTTAATGCAGAAGGGCAGTTGTTCGTGGTCAATATTTTATTCGACATGTCCTTTTTTTGATTTGTCGAATCATCAATGTAGCTCTCGGCGACAGTCGTCGATTTCCAACCTCCGAGTCGCTTGACATTAGTGATTCCTGCTCCAGAATCGGCCAACATGGTAGCCGATGAACGACGGAAACTATGTCCTGTATAATGCTCTGGATTTTTCAATTGTAGATATGCAGCTATTTTCGAGGGCATCTTACCGAATGAATTTATTCCAATACATTGAGTACCGCATGTTCCTTGTTGATACTGCACAAAAAAGCGCTTGTGCGGAGTGGATGGTTTTCGCAAATTTGCATATTTATGATAGAGTTGTAAATAATGTCCCTTATTTGTTTCATTGGACACTACAAAGATTCTTGAAGTATTGTTTTTACTGTCGGGGATTTTGACGACTATCAAATTTCCTTTATCCTCTATGTGATCAACCATTATCTTGCAAAGCTCTTCGCGCCTGCAAGCACCGGCCAACCCAAAAATGGTGGCGACTTTTATAAGAAGGTAAATTTGGTCAGGTGCTTCTTCCATAAATTTGGAAACTTCAATTTTGTCAAAAATTTTGGCCTTTTTCGGACGATATCCCACATTTTGCTTTTTTAAAAACAATGTTAGCTTGAAATATTGACTTAAATCCAAGTTTATTTTGATTTTAAGGACACTTTTTAACATAGAGTACTTACTCCATAAAGTATTTGGCTGGAATGATTTTCGTAAATCTGCAAAATAGGCTAGGAAGACCTCCTCCTTGAAACTATTTGTCCCTTTGTTGCGGCACCAGTATTCAAAATGTTCAAATTGCTTCTCGTATTTTTGTTGAGATTTAGCGGGCAATAAATTTAAATTTGCAGAGTTTGCGGCCTCTAGGATGGAATCTGGTAGCTCCTCGTCAGAGCTGCTCATTTTAACAGTGTTTAAGCCTTTTTATGATTTGATAAAAATAAAAGTGTCGGTGTTTGTAGATTCTTGTGGACATAGAAACTGAGGAAAAATCTGACATCATGTGTCAAAATCGACATGTACATTTATTGTTGCTTGGCAATATTATAATCATTTATCACTATACGAGGTACTTAAAAAATACAGTTTTTTTCGTTTTAAGCTGAAATACAAATATCGGGAATTACGATTAAAAGATAAAAGAGAATACTCTTGCAACGGCTTCTCACATTGCCATAAAATAGTTTACAGCTACTAAAATAAATATAAATATTCCCTACCAAGGAGATTTTTGAATAGTTTTACTTTTCCGCACCCAGTGCGGATAAAAGTCTTATCCGCACTAGTGCGGAAAAGTGTAACTTTGCACACAAAAATGCGTGCGCAAAGTACTACTTTGCGCACGCTCGTAGGAAAAGATAATTTATGAATTTTAAAAAAAAATTTCTCATTCATTTTTTTTCGTTCGTTTCATTTATCGTTCATTTAATACCATGTACTTTTACTCATCACGTGGAACTGAACTTTAATACCAGTGTCAGAAATAGAGGAAAAATGGGTGTTTTAAACTAAATTTCTATAGTAATAAGAACATTTCGAGACTATTTTTTGAATGAAGTACCTACCTTGAACCTTTACTCTTGTGTTTGACCAAAAATAATGGAAAAAAATCGCATTTATATCCGTACTTTTGATAATAAAAATAGCTTACAGGAGGTACTTTAACTTCTATAGTTATATTAACATCTTGAGCCTATCTAATGTATGAAATACCCGTTTTGGACCTTTTTCTTGCCTGTCTGACCAAAAACAATGAAAAAATATATTATTTATGTGAGTATTTTCGATACTCCATATTTCCATTACGGCATTAATATTCTATATTTTAATTTATTTTCAAAGTGATCGATGGCCTAGTGCTATAGGTTACGACTTGTGATCTCGATGATCCCGAGCTCAATTTCAGGCCCGAAGGGCTCGGCACAATAACATTTTCACCAATTTATCAGCTATTAATGTAAGAATAGTTTCTTTCCTTACGTTTAAATTGATTGAATACATATTTTTATAGGACAAACTTGAAAAGTATCCCTCATTGCACACCTTTGCTGTGCGATTTTAAAGAGCAGGTGCTGACAGGTTCAGTTTCAATATCAATGTCATAATATTAAATATCATATATTTTCGTAACGACAAGTCGTAGCGAATCGAGCGAGGCGGCATTGGAAACGGGACGTCGAGCACTATACGATGCCGTCTCCAAAAACTACCTATCGATAAGAGAAAACGAAAATTTTGCACTATTTTTGTTTATTTTCCAGTTTTGGTCAGTTTGTTGTTATAATGACAATTTGGCGATATGTTTCCCCTTCACATTCAGCAGGAATGTGAGGCAAAAAAAGCAATAGTAAATAGAGAAAAAGAAATTAGGAAAAACTATTTTTTAATACAAATTTTTAGTACTACCTAATAATGCAACCTCGGCTGACGATTAGCGATATGTAACCAGTCTAGTTTGTATTTTTCCTCTAATCCTTTTCCTCTAATCCTTTTCCTTAATAAATCCTCAAAATGTTGTCCATTCACTATTTGGCAATATCCTAAACGTAAATAAAACTCGTTTTGAACATTTCTGATTATTTCGGGAGATATTAACCTACACTCATGTCTTCTTGGTGCTTTAAAGTCCTCAACATACCTTGTAAATAACAAGGAATAAAAAATTTGAATTTGGTACTCATGTATAACTTAATAAGCAGTTTTAAAATAGTCAATAAAAAAATTAATGTTGCCATTAAAAAAAAACTATCGATATCGTTATATCTATAATTTGGGACACACTGTACCAATATATTATTTATGAAAATACTAAAACTTTTTTAAAAGAAAAACTGTACTGAATTTACTGACACTGTATAATATTATAAAGCTCATGATATTAAATTGGCAATAATGCCGGTAATTAAAGAGATACGAAATTACCTATAATAGGGGCTACGAAGACAATTAAACTCAAATTTAAATACAGTTTATGTTAAACTACTTTCGATTTAACCGCGAGTAATGCCACTTTGTTTTTTAAATAGAATAGTCCTATTGTACATCAAATTAACTTTTTAATGACGTATCACAAAGTTGCTATATGGCTAAAGTGTGTAATAACAAATAATAAATAATTAACAAATTTTAGCAACCGTCGCAAGTATAGATGCAGGTTGTCAAAATAATCTGGAATATTTCATAAACTACTGAATATAATTTTTTGAAAATTGCCACGTCTATATTAGTTAAAAACGGCACACCTAGAAATGACAAAACTATCACTTATCTCTTATTATTACCGATAATTTTTTTTAAGGTCATAAATGTTTCTGTTGATTGAAAATTTCCCTCGTCGATAATTTTCTATCAACAAAAACATGAGTGAGACCGAGAAAAAATTATCGGGAATTAATTCTGCTGCGTGGGAGATTCGGTAAGAAAATTTCATAAATTGGAATTTTTTCTTATTGTAATTTTTTTTATGCTACAAAAACATATTTCCGGCGGCTTTAGTTAATTGTAACTAATTAGAGTTTTAGAAATGAAGTTCATTTTAGCCGTTAGTATTTAATTTTTATTACTTAAAAAAATTTGTTATCTGAAATCCATTGTAATTATAATTTTAAATTCAAATAAAACTTTAAAAAACATATTTTCGATGAGTTTAGTTTAATATGACGCACTGTATTTTTACAATAAAAGTTGATTATACTTGTTAGTAACTAAGGTTTATTACTTAAATTTCAGGAACATTAAAAATATTAATTCGTTTCCAACCATAACATCTGAAATTATATGTCTACATAGTTTCATATGAAACTTAAAAAAAACATATTTCCGATGAGTTTAGTTTAATATGACGCACTGTATTTTAACAATAGAAGTTGATTATACTTGTTAGTAACTAAGGTTTATTACTTAAATTTCAGGAACATTAAAAATATTAATTCGTTTCCAACCATAACATCTGAAATTATATGTCTACATAGTTTCATATGAAACTTAAAAAAAAACATATTTCCGATGAGTTTAGTTTAATATGACGCACTGTATTTTAACAATAGAAGTTGATTATACTTGTTAGTAACTAAGGTTTATTACTTAAATTTCAGGAACATTAAAAATATTAATTCGTTTCCAACCATAACATCTGAAATTATATGTCTACATAGTTTCATATGAAACTTAAAAAAAACATATTTCCGATGAGTTTAGTTTAATATGACGCACTGTATTTTAACAATAGAAGTTGATTATACTTGTTAGTAACTAAGGTTTATTACTTAAATTTCAGGAACATTAAAAATATTAATTCGTTTCCAACCATAACATCTGAAATTATATGTCTACATAGTTTCATATGAAACTTAAAAAAAAACATATTTCCGATGAGTTTTGTTTAATATGACGCACTGTATTTTAACAATAGAAGTTGATTATATTTGTTAGTAACTAAGGTTTATTACTTAAATTTCAGGAACATTAAAAATATTAATTCGTTTCCAACCATAACATCTGAAATTATATGTCTACATAGTTTCATATAAAACTTAAAAAAAAACATATTTCCGATAAATTTAGTTTAATATGACGCACTGTATTTTAACAATAGAAGTTGATTATACTTGTTAGTAACTAAGGTTTATTACTTAAATTTCAGGAACATTAAAAATATTAATTCGTTTCCAACCATAACATCTGAAATTATATGTCTACATAGTTTCATATGAAACTTAAAAAAAAACATATTTCCGATGAGTTTAGTTTAATATGACGCACTGTTTTTTAACAATAGAAGTTGATTATACTTGTTAGTAACTAAGGTTTATTACTTAAATTTTAGGAACATTAAAAATATTATTTCGTTTCCAACCATAACATCTGAAATTATATGTCTACATAGTTTCATATGAAACTTAAAAAAAAAACATATTTCCGATAAATTTAGTTTAATATGACGCACTGTATTTTAACAATAGAAGTTGATTATACTTGTTAGTAACTAAGGTTTATTACTTAAATTTCAGGAACATTAAAAATATTAATTCGTTTCCAACCATAACATCTGAAATTATATGTCTACATAGTTTCATATGAAACTTAAAAAAAAAACATATTTCCGATGAGTTTAGTTTAATATGACGCACTGTATTTTAACAATAGAAGTTGATTATACTTGTTAGTAACTAAGGTTTATTACTTAAATTTCAGGAACATTAAAAATATTAATTCGTTTCCAACCATAACATCTGAAATTATATGTCTACATAGTCTCATATGAAACTTAAAAAAAAACATATTTCCGATAAATTTAGTTTAATATGACGCACTGTATTTTAACAATAGAAGTTGATTATACTTGTTAGTAACTAAGGTTTATTACTTAAATTTCAGGAACATTAAAAATATTAATTCGTTTCCAACCATAACATCTGAAATTATATGTCTGCATAGTTTCATATGAAACTTAAAAAAAAACATATTTCCGATAAATTTAGTTTAATATGACGCACTGTATTTTAACAATAGAAGTTGATTATACTTGTTAGTAACTAAGGTTTATTACTTAAATTTCAGGAACATTAAAAATATTAATTCGTTTCCAACCATAACATCTGAAATTATATGTCTACATAGTTTCATATGAAACTTAAAAAAAAAACATATTTCCGATAAATTTAGTTTAATATGACGCACTGTATTTTAACAATAGAAGTTGATTATACTTGTTAGTAACTAAGGTTTATTACTTAAATTTCAGGAACATTAAAAATATTAATTCGTTTCCAACCATAACATCTGAAATTATATGTCTACATAGTTTCATATGAAACTTAAAAAAAAAAACATATTTCCGTGTCTACATAGGCTGTCGACATATTTGTCATCGTTTAGAGAAATTTTCCAAAGATTTTCGGATATCATAGCAGGAACCTAGTTTCAAATGAAACTTAAAAAACATATCTCCGATGAGTTTAGTTAAATATGACGCACTATATTTTTACAATAGAAGTTGATGTTACTTGTTAGTAACTAAGGTTTATTACTAAAATTTCAGGAACATTAAAAACCTTAATTCGGTTTCAACCATAACATCTGAAATTACATATCTACATAGTTTCAAACGAAACTTAAAAAAACATATTTCTGACGAGTTTCGTTAAATTTATGATGTGCCAGAAAAACAGAAATTTTAAGGTAAAGGCAAAAACTTTAAAACAAACAACAGTAGGTAGCTGTCTAGCTTACAATATTAAAAAAGATTTCGGTATAGACATTATATTACTGTGTAATTATGATATTTAATCCTAAAGAAAATTGCTAATTGCTAGAACCGTAGTGGTAAAGAAAGGATAATTTGAAATATTGATGTGTAATTTGATGATTTGATTACCGGAATCCTTCTCTTGTAATTAAGGCAAAAAATGCCATAAAGTAACTAAAATATTAAGTTAAGTTTGTTATGTTTAGCATTTTCCTTGCAAAAAATGACAATACGTCAAAAACGACCTAAGATAATACAGAACGTTAATAAAAGTGGCCTTAATATTTAATTTTACATTGATTTCTGGCATAAAAAATAGTAGATGTATTTGAAAACATAAAGTTCTTGACATTTTTTGTTTATTAATTTTTAAAAAATCACAGTAGGGGCATTAAGTATATCCAGAGTGTCAGTGATGGTGGAAAATCACGACTAGTTAGAAATGGAATAAAAATATAAATCTTCTTTTTATTTCCAAGGAAACAGGAGTTATAAGTTTCTAAATGGATCCTCGCAACGCTATTTTTTTTTTCAAAAAATGTGACATATTATTCCAACAAACTAAAGAAAATTAATGATGTTAGTGATCTTAACTCACAACTTAATGCAGAATTAAATAATGAAATCGAACTGGGGTCTGTCCATTTAAAAAAAAAACAAAATTGCGTCGATTTTCGATATTTCTGGACGTGTCGCCATTTGGTGAATATTTTATTTAGAGTTGCAGCAGTTGATTATGGCCGGCTACCAAATTTTATATCAATAAGATATCGCGAAATCAAAAGTCTTCTAACGAACAGCCTGCGTAAACAAACGACCCTTTATATATTAATAATTTTTACAACCTTCATGCAATGTTTAGAGTTGTTTTAAAGGTCACACCAATCAACTTAAGTGTCATCTAATCTTCTATTTTGAATTATTAGTAATCATATCAACAAGTCAAGTAACTTACCCTGTCAAAAAGGGATAATAGAGGTGTAATATAATACTCAAGTGATCTATTTTGGTAGCTATTCTATTCTATAATTTACGCAGTACAGAATTATTTTCGATATTAAACTGTTTGCTAAAGAACATCACGCAACCCGCCCAAGTGTTGAAATATTATCTAATCAGCTGTCTGTTGTGAAAATATATAGCTTAAGGAAGTAATTACAGGTTTACCAGAACACCGTTGCCTTTATTTTCCGCATAACGTTATTATTAACCCATCAATGATTAGTGCCAAGTTTTGATTTTTACTGTGACAAGTGCAACCTTTTGAATTTGTATGAATTTGTTTTAATTGTAGACGAAATTAATTCGATAATATTATTAGCCTTCGTGTAACTTTTAGACATTTTGTTATTGTTCCGAGTTAACGTTACAGGGGAGAAAAAGTCGACAAACAAGCCTGAACAAATTTTTCGAAAATCAACCCTTTAGGGTGTAAAAACGGGGATTGAAATTTTTATAGGAATTTATGTATCTCAGAAACTAAAACTTTTGAAGATTTAAAAATTTGTATATATGTTCTTTTAATAAAATAGTACAATAAGTGGTTCGCAATTTTTTTTCGCTATCACAGAAGGCTTCACGAGTGAGATCAGTTATTGTAATCATCTCTCGAGAATTTAAAGTTGGGCACTGATTTATGTATCATTTATGGATTGAAATATTTTTAATTAATCTTATATTAACAACCATAAATCTCTCTGTAGCATCGTGGGATAGTTGGATTTAAATATTCTGATGTGTAGATATATTGAATAAGTTACTCCCAGAAATAAAGACAAATTTTGATCAACTAGTTAAACAGCCAAGTTAAAGTGTTTTATTTGGTATCTACTGTTGCACACACCTTCAGTTTCCTTAGGCCGTATAAAAGGGCTTTTTAACATCAGCTCAACTGAACCTTTACTGGTACTTACAGTTTTTTATAAAAATCACATTGCGGTTAAATTAAATATTGTTTCTGTTGGAAACTGGCAGCAATATATTTTAGACGAAAAGCTTAGAGGTTGACAAAAGGAATGTAGCCTATTTTGAGGGGTTACCTATAACTCTTGATAATTTTAAGCTATAGGGCTGAAAATTGGTACTAATATGTTCTCTGTTAAAATAAGCAAGTAAGTGTTTTAATTTTGGCTCTTGGGGGTAGAAATGGGGGGGGGGGGGTAAGTTTCCAAAGCAACCGCTAGAGAAAAGGAAAAAAATATTTTTGGTTCGAATTTCTAGAAACTCAGCATAAATGTAATGATATACCTAAATGACATTTTTATTGAAAGAAAGATATAATGTAAGAGAGCCCGAAAGAAATTCTTAATTAAAAATAATATAGGTACAGTTGACGACATATAAATTCGTACACTGTACCCATCCATACATAAGTCAATTACAACACAATTGGGTAAAACCAGTTTCTTACCTTGCTGCTTATACCTGGATCGAACACCAGCTATATACATATCTTTAAATTATTGTATATACGATTTTTTACCATATTATAAGTAATAATGGTTATTTCTAAATATTTTTGTGTTTAAATTACAGCCGCGAAATAAGAAAATTATAAAATAATACCAGGAAAACTATAAAAGTATAAAGCCAAAAAGGGTAAATTACAACCAACAAAATACTAATATTTAATTGCTGCCCCATTGGATTCTAACACTAATCCTACTCTTCTTGGCATTGACAAAATAATACATCTAGTGTAATCCGGTGTTAGGCCTTCCCAAATTTCTTCTATTTTATCAAATGACTCTATTTCCTTCTGTGGTTTAAAATTTACGTATCTTGGTGGTTTAAAATTTATTTTGTACATTTTTTTACCATCAATCCCCAAATATTTTCAATTGGATTTAAATCAGGACTTCTTGAGCACCAAGGCATACATGTTACGTTTGATTTGTTCAAACAAATTTTCTATATTTCTTGCACTATGCACAGGTCAGTTATCCTGCTGAAATATAAAGTTATTTCCTTCAAAAACTATCGCGGCAGAAGGAAGAAAAACGTTTTTCAAAATCTAAAGATATATATTACTGTTTAGTGTTTTACCAATATTCCAGCATACACCTGCACCGTAAACACTTATCCATGCCCACACAATAACGGAGAAACGTCCACTGGTTTGCTTTTTTTTAGTATAATTCTCATCATATCGGGAATTTAGTGGTCTATATACTCGAATCCTTCCATTATAGACTGAAAAGTTTTCTCATCGGAAAAGATAAAAAAATTTCTGGTAAAAATTGCATAGCAAACCTAATTCTTTGTTCCTTATCACTTATCACTATTTTTTAAAAACGGGTTGGATGAAGCTGCTCGATTTCTTAATTCGGAACATTGTCTTACTCGGCGTTGCGCAGTTCTAGGTGAAGCAGGGAATCCTGTTATGTGCATAGCGGATACTGCAGTTTCAAATGGATTTTGTCTTAAATACTCTACCAAATTTTGGTCTTCTTCATTTGATGATTTTTTATTATTTAAAACAGACCCAACAGACCTTTCAAGTGTTTGATGATAGCGCAATTTTTTTACAATTCCTTGAACAGTACTTCTAGGTACTCTAAAATGATCAGCTATTTTTCCATATACGACCACCCTTTTTTTACTAAACATATTATTCTTGCTTGTTCAATAATACTTAAATGAGGCATTTTTTAAATAAGATAAGAACACTACTTTGACAGATATCATGATAACAATTAACACGTTACAAAGGTAATAAAGGTAAAAAAGTTGCATTTACAGTATCACAGTTTAGTGTACGAAATTATCTGTCACCAACTGTACCTATTAAAGGTTTTTTATTAATGGTAGTAAGTCTGGTGCCCGCTGCTTTGTTTCGAAATTTCGAATTTATAACAAATGAATTGCGCAAGCGGATACCTGCTAGTTTATTATAACCCTAGAACGAAAACAAGTTTTCACTTTTAGCATACAACACGTAATGCCTATAGTACGTTGTGACACAGTCCAAACTATTTTTTTGCACATTTGGATTCTGCAAGGTTCTGCAGGCGCCATTCCAGCAAATAATCTAATATTCTACAATTGCATTTAAAATCCCTAATTATTTTCTAAAAGGTCGATTGTCAACTGAACTAAATTAAAAAAACCATTAATCATAAATTAGCCTACAGTTCTTTTACTCTTTGAAGCTTCTGGATTATCCGGCATTATTCAGGCATTTGTTCAAAATTGAATTGGATCGAAATAATAAAAAATTTTAATTAACCCTTAAATTTGCTCTATTCCGTAGGTAAAATTGGTAATGGTTATTAGATACTTTGTGCATGTATGAGTTACAATAATACTAAAAATTAGTTTGCTTTTTCTTTCTAATGTGCAACAAATCAATGACTATGCATTTTTTTTATTTCTATAATTTCGAAAGAAACTGCTCATCACAGGTTTAAAAGATTGTTTCTTGTTAAATAATAGTGTCGCACGCCTAAAACGTAACCAAGGCACTTTCATATTATACAGGGTAAAAAGAAAGTCGTGCAAACAATTAAAAATGTCAAGTAAGTGACACTTTGTTAGTAGCGTTTTTCCTGTTATATTTTAACGCCGTTTTATACCTTTAGAAAATCTCTCGGGATATGTATATTATTGTATATAATAATATGCCCTATGCCAAGATGTATCCTATTTGTTGTAAGAAACAGCTGTTTTGGATATAACTGAAGACATCGGGATCGTTGATGACTGTTTATGCAGTTTTTTCTATTTAATGCACTTATTAGGTTTATTTTTCAAAAAAGAAAAATATTAAATGGCCCCAAGATATGTACCGGTTGTCCCAAATTACAAATATTATAATAAAATCAGGATAATTGGGTTATTCTAATTTAAAAAGTTTAAAATAAGATTATTAAGCTATAAAAGGTTAATACCTTTTCGCATAGGAACAATGTTTTGATATTTTGAGACGGTTTTTACAGTTTTCTATTTCATGTACTAGAACTGGAATTATTCTAATTTTTTTTTTGACAAGCAGCTGTTTTTAACACGATAATAGAAATGTAGACACCTAAGCAAACTAAACATGTATTCATCTATAAAATTGCTTTAGATCAAATTATTTAAAAAAAAAATAGATGATTATAAGCTTTCGAGGCAGTGTTACATATAAATCCTATAGTTTGGCAAAGGTATTTATCATAATTATTATGCTGTATATGAAAGGTATAGAATATGAAAAAATGTAAATTGTTTGTAGCATGACATAAATTTACAGCAACATAAAAATGTTTGACCAAAGATTCAGTTTCGGTTTCGACTCGTTTAGGCCAAAAAATCTAGTTTGGGTGACAGTTTCGGTTTCGTCAAAAAATCGGCGGAAACATCAGGTGCGCCGAAACGCAGTGTTCGTGAATTGTCGTGCACCGTTCGGCTAACTTTGGGTGAGTTCGTAGGCAGGGTGGTCTATATAAATAGATATCTTTGAATATTTGTTACATATTTCAATTATTGTTTTTTATTTCATTTTACACGAGCTAGTATAATATGTGTAAAAATTACATTAGATTTCAGTATACAATAGAATTTTTAACATGTTTAAGTAAGTTTCGGTTTCGGTTTCGGTTTCGGCCAAAACTAAGACCAAGGTCGAAGTTCGGTTTCGGTTTCGACTGAAAATCTTGTTTCGGTCGGACACTACAGGTAAACTTTAAGACACTTTGGCAACCAATTTTTTATGTCAATAGTTCGATTTGATTAGATATGATTAAAAGGTCTGAGAAAACTAAAATTCAATAACTATTTTAATATGAGGCATCTAGTTTCAAAACCGGACAGATCCGCTTTAAATGGAAATGCGTTAAGTCCAAAATACCGTTATTTCTCAAAAAAGAAGCGGACTGGTCTACTTTTTTTTATGATAATTTGGAAAATATGATAGCTATCAATTGGTAGAATTTCATTCCTAAATTTTAATAAACAACCCTTATTTTGAAAAAAATCAGATGGATTTGTCCTGTTTTGAAATTTACCAACAAGGATCTGTCCGGTTTTGACATCAGTTATTAAAAACTAATTATTAATCATTTTATAGATTAAACTGTATTTATTTCTTTAATTCTGTAACATGTTTTTAAAAAAATAAAAAAGTACATTGTATAAAGTTGTAAAACCTTTAAAAACTAAGTTATTTATGGTTTTTTAAGCTTAAAATTAACCTAAATCTAACACTGCTTAGTAAAGAAAACAATAAATACTTCTAATTATATAAAACGATTTTCATCTTCCGGTTTTTCACAGAGAGGTTATTCGAATTGAGGTTGAGCGTGATCAATAATTTGTGCTCTGTTGAGAGCAGCTTTGTAGAAGTCTAAGCCAAACTAACTCTGAGTAGTTACTCTCCCAGTCATGTCCAAAATGTCCTAATATAGCTTAGGGACTTGTGGATCAAAAATAATAGCTCGATACTTCGGTTTTTGACTAAAAGCAAATCCTTTCTGCAGTGGATAGAGCATGTCAATGTTAGTGGATTTTTGAACAGACCCACCTCGAAAAAATATGCTGGCTCCCCCCACGCCCCCCTCAGGTTGGGGATTGGACTGTTATAGTATTTTTTTTCTTCTCGAGAACCATAAAAGATAGAAAAGTGAGGTTAGTGCCATTCGATAAAGCATACAATTCTACAAGTAAGCTGTAATTTTTTTTTGTTTTTGTGTCCTACCTAAGTTACTACAACAAAAAGAAGTGGAGGGGGGATATTTATATTGGCACATTTTTAGCTATATCATAATAACCGTTAATTTAACAAAAAATTTACAAGAGACAAAAAATGAAGGCTTTAGCTTCGCCTATCGATTGATATATCATTTAGTTATGTTTTCTTGTGCAATATGGATCCAGAGGCGTACATAATAATCGTAAATGCATTATAATAGAAAGTTTTTAGTATGTTTCTCCATAATTTGAGAAAACACTTATGACGATATTGATTTTACGATATAAGTGTTCACCATACATCCTCCTCCTTAATTGGGTAGGGGTAAACATCGTTTAATAATAATAAAAAATACTTAGTAGCGTAGATATTTAGAGTAATAAAAGGATATTAATTCAACGATTTTTATATTTTAAATTTACAAAAAATGTTAACACAGTTAGGTAGGGATCTAATTACAACATTCCACACACAAACACAGCCTAGTGCATTTAAAGTTTTTTGAAAAGCACTTGCATTTTGGGCCACAAATTTTACATTTGCATAATAATAAAATATCAGATAATATTTTGTCATTTTCCTTAGTGGTCCACAGTGGCGTCCATTTATTGTTTTGTAAAGTCCATCCCCATTTCGATGGGCATGGAAGTTCTACCACTGGTTGACACTGATTACCCCAAACAAATCCAGCTTGATAAATACACCGATTAATGTGAAGTGTCAAAGCAATCATTGTTGGAGGTAAATTCTCGACAGTTCGATTTTTTTTTAGCAAAGAGTTGCATTCGACAAACGTCAATATCATTAGTTTCAGTATGTTTGTCGAAAATTATTATAACAAATTTTGATATGGTACATAGTTGTTCAGGTGTGGGTTCTTTTGGATGCTGCACCAAATCAATAAAAGTAGCTGTAACGTCCGAAAAACATTCCCAAGCTTCCCAGCACTTTTTCTTTTCTTTTCCAAAAATGGAAGAAGTAGTGTCACAGCCGGTTAATGAGTGAAAAAAAAGGACAGCCAGGCATTTCTCTCTCATTTTTTGTGCAACATCCATACAGGAAATATATATTAAGTTTTTACCAATGCTAAACTCAATCCACACATCTTGATTTTGATTTTGATACTGGTAATAAATTGCAAGTGCTAATACATCAGTATCTACAGATTTTATTATAATTTTTTTTATGTTCGTTTTGAATGCTATTGTACGCGTGTACGAAAATTCGCGTGTCTGCCTCCTCATGATTGCAAATTGGAACTTTTTCTAAACTTTTTTTATGTGGGTTATAAAATACTTTTTCATTTCATTTTTTAAGTTTAAAAATCACCCATATCCTCCCTCGCTTGCCCAATTGGGAAATATGTACCATGGAACCAAATCTGATTTAATACGATGCCTAGATAAATACATTATTCAGTGTTGATAGACCAACCAATGTTGATGCCGTACTCATAGATGGGGCAGCTCTTGTGCACATACTCCAACCAAAAGCTTGTTTAAATTTTACCCAATATCTATCAAATGTTATAAAACCTTATTTGTTAAGTATTTTAAAATTAGTACAAAGAGTATGGGATACTTATTTTGAGAATAGTTTAAAGGAACAAACAAGGGAAAGTAGGGGAAAAGGAAATAGGAAGCTAGTACGGGACACTACAGCAATTCCAAAAAACTGGTACGATTTCTTAAGGGTGTCAGAAAACAAGAGGGAACTATTTGAATTAATTTCCACTTATCTTAGTACTATTTTATCGCCTGAGAATAAATTTATAGTGTACGACCAATGAAAAAGTATTGTATAACCCACATTAAAACAGTTTAGAAAAAGTTCCAATTTGCAATCATGAGGAGGCAGACACGCGAATTTTCGTACACGCGTACAATTGCATTCAAATCGAACATAAAAAAATTATAATAAAATCTGTAGATACTGATGTATTAGCACTTGCAATTTATTACCAGTATCAAAATCAAAATCAAGATGTGTGGATTGAGTTTGGCACTGGTAAAAACTTAAGATATATTTCCTGTATATGGATGTTGCACAAAAAATGAGAGAGAAATGTCTGGCTCTCCTTTTTTTTCACTCATTAACCGGCTGTGACACTATATATATATATATTATACTTCTTCCTTTTTTGGAAAAGGAAAGAAAAAGTGCTGGGAAGCTTGGGCAAGTTTTTCTGCTTTTTTGATTTGGTGCAGCATCCAAAAGAACCCACACCTGAACAACTATGTACCATTTCAAAATTTGTTATAATAATTTTCGACAAACATACTGAAACTAATGATATTAACGTTTGTCGAATGCAACTCTTTGCTAAAAAAAATCGAACTGTCGAGAATTTACCTCCAACAATAAATGCTTTGACACTTCACATTAATTGGTGTATTTATCAAGCTGGATTTGTTTGGGGTAATCTGTGCCAACCAGTGGTAGAACTTCCATGCCCATTGAAATGGGGATGGAATTTACAAAACAATAAATGGACGCCACTGTGGACCACTAAGGAAAATGACAAAATATTATCTGATATTTTAATATTATGCAAATGTAAAATTTGTGGCCCAAAATGCAAGTGCTTTGCAAAAAACTTTAAATGCACTAGGCTGTGTTTGTGTGTGGAATGTTGTAATTAGATCCCTACCTAACTGTGTTAACATTTTTCGTAAATTTAAAATATAATAATCGTTGAATTAATATCCTTTTATTACTCTAAATATCTACGCTACTGAGTTTTTTTTTATTGTTATTAAACGATGTTTACCCCTATCCAAGTAAGGAGGAGGAGGTATGGTGAACACTTATATCGTAAAATCAATATCGTCATAAGTGTTTTCTCAAATTATGGAGAAACATACTAAAAACTTTCTATCATAATGCATTTACGATTATTATGTACGCCTCTGGATCCATATTGCACAAGAAAACATAACTAAATGATATACCAATCGATAGGCAAGCTAAAGCCTTTATTTTTTGTCTCTTGTAAATTTTTTGTTTAAATTAACGGTTATTATGATATAGCTAAAAATGTGCCAATATAAATATCCCCCTCCACTTCTTTTTGTTGTAGTAACTTAGGTAGCACACAAAAACAAACAAAAATTACAGCTTACTTGTAGAATTTTAAGCTTTATCGAATGGCACTAACCTCACTTTTCTATCTTTTATGGTTCTCGAGAAAAAAAAATACTTTAACAGTCCAATCCCCAACCTGAGGGGGGCGTGGGGGGAGCCAGCATAACTTTTCGAGGTGGGTCTGTTCAAAAATCTACTAATATTGACATGCTTTATCCACTGCAGAAAGGATTTGCTTTTACTCAAAAACCGAAGTATTGAACCCTCAAGTCACTCTACTAATAGTAACTCATTGACGTTAATTAATTTTTCGGGGGTTTCGACAGGATTGTTCATTTGAGAGCATTTGTCTTTGCAGTACCGCCTTTACTTCTCCAGATCCCAAGCGCTAATGAATAACAAAAGAACAACAAACGCCGTATTAAAACGTTGAGCGGATTTGTCCGGTTATGAAATTAACCGCCGACTAATCACCCAAGGATTTGTCCGCTTCTGGTCATAACTGGATCTGTCCTGTTATGTTATGAATTGTCATCAGGATTTGTCCAGTTTTGAAACTCACCTAAAATGTTAATGTACAGGGTCTTTGATTATATTTACGTGGCTTCTGGAATCTTTGTTTTTGAAGATAGAAAAAAATGTTTTTTATAAAAATTGTAGTTTGTCTTTTATGTTATCTTTTGAAATTATCATTACAAAAATATCGCTTTTGAAAAATGGGAAAATATAGGTAATTTCAATTTTTTTAAATGGAACACCCTGTATATTATGAGTCACAATGAAAGATCTTTTTTTCTGATTTCAAATATATACATATTGATGCTATTTAGGTGAACCGTTTTTGAGGTATTTTAGCTTAAACCATGGAAACAATAAAATTGTTATGTTGTATGTTTGATAAATTTGACGTGTCGATATTTTTGAAGTTTATCATTTTAACTATTAAGAATAATTATAAAGATTAACTTTATAACTATCTATTTCCGCTTCTGTTAATTCTAAAATGAAGGGAAACTTGTTTAAATGTATCCAAAATCAAGGAGGATATGTAGAAAATACCTAAGTTATAAATTTATAAAACATGACAATTTTATTGTTTCCATGGCTTTCTTGATACAAAATATGAAATTTATTTGCAATTTATTTATTTATAGTTTAAGCTAAAATATCTCAAAATCGGTTCACCCAAATAGCATCAATATGTATATATTTGAAATCAGAAAAAAAAAGATCTTTCATTGCGACTCATAATATACAGGGTGTTCCATTTAAAAAAATTGAAATTACCTATATTTTCCCATTTTTCAAAAGCGATATTTTTGTAATGATTATTTCAAAAGATAACATAAAAGACAAACTACAATTTTTATATAAAACATTTTTTTCTATCTTTAAAAACAAAGACTCCAGAAGTCACGTAAATATAATCAAAGACCCTGTACATTTTTAATGGGATTTATCCATTTATGTTTTTCATTTCTATACGGGTTGGTAGGCAAGTTTAGTACGATCGCAGCGCCACCAAAAGCCGTGAAATTTTAAAAATTAGATCTGTCCGGTCTTAAAACTAGACGCCTCATATGCCTTCGTCATACCGAGTAACAAAAAAGTTTTAAATATTCATCATCCGTCTACTACTACTAATAATTCGAAATTTTTGAAAGTTGCCACATTATACAGTTCATAACGGCACCCATGAAGAGTTAAATAGTTCCTTAAAAGAAGAATTTAACAATATAATATTTATTTGGCATGTGTAAAATTATTAAATTTATGTAAAAAATAGAATTTATGATTATTTCTTTGAAAATTAATAAGGTAAGAAAATATCTTTGGAATCAGATAGGCAGTGTTACATGATAAATACACAGTTATCAAATTTTTATTTGCAAGTACTCAAAAACTAGAAATTAGACAGGGAAAAAATTGAGATTTGAATGATGGTTGGATATGGTAATCGCAAGAGAACATAATAGGAAATAGGCGAAATTAAGTAACCTGTCAAATCACCAGACCTCACCTCCTTTAAACTTTTATTTGTAAATTTAGAAAATAAGGACGTCGTGACTGCTTCAAGAAGGGACAAAATTAATTGTTGAGGGTAGAAAGCATCCATTTCTTTCATTTTAAAGTTATGTATTAAGCCTACACGTTTTAACCTTACAAGGCCATCATCATAGCGCCCTGTAAGTAACAGAAAGAAAAGGTATTAAACTTATTAAGTTTTTAACGACGGAAGTGTTGAAATAATTAATAAATTTCAATTCACAAATAAAATAACATTGTACTTACAGGTCCTCAGGTCTTATACAAACCCGACAAAAGAGAGATTTACTGAAGAAAATGGTCTAGAAAAGGACTATAATAATACGTCAAAATAAAACATTTAACACAATGACAATGAATCTTACCAAGAATCAGAAAATTAGTTATTATTAATCAATAAACATTATACTATGAGAGATTTGAACTTAAAAAACTTCCAAAAAATAAAAATATAAAACATTGTAAGTTTAGTACTTTTTCTTTTGTTACTTACTTTGCCTTCCAAGGCCGAAACGCCATAATACATAACTTTAAGAATGATGACTTTGACTTATATCCTTAGCAATTATTGAGGAATATAATGACTGCAACGTCAAAAAAAAACTAAAATAATAAAAAATGAGAAATAACGAAAAATTAAAAGTTTGACCAATATTCTTAAAGTACACCATCAACTTTTTTAAATCTCTTCTTTGATCTGATCTCAGGGTAAGACAAAAAATAAGTATTTTTTGACAATTAAAGCAAATAAAAGATGGCGATGGTATGCATAAGCGAGCAGTCGCTGTAAGAATTACGCCAGTATTGAAATCAAAAAACGATCAGTTTGGTAACCACACCAAGAACAAAAAACCGCTTTAATTTCAGACGAATATATGGTAAAAATTTTATTTTCTTTCGGAAGATGGATTCTAAGTCACATGACACTCTGTCAATTCTGGTCTATTGAATTTTTGTAAGTTGGTATGAATTGCAGGACCAGACTTGAAAATTATACATGTATACCTTTTAAAACAATTGATGCAATAATAGTCTTATCGGTTTTACCGCTTACTATTGCCCAACAATAATAATAATACTAACTGAAATATAATATCAAAAAATAATTTTGTTTTGATTTCTAAACTAGTATCTAGGCTAACTTAATATGTTAAATACTTTATTTTATTGCCATGCAAACAATAATATTCGTAATAATAATTATTTGACTTACGTAAGGTTTGAGACTCAAAAAAAGGGTTTTGTTCGCTATCCTACTATATTAATACGGTTACCTTTTTTAACTAGTATATTGGCTAATGTTAAATACTTTATTTCAAGGGGTATTTTAATTTCAATGTTACTGAAACGTCCATTTTAACACTTTTGTTTTTATGGTTGCTATGTATCCTATTACTCAAATAATAAATAATTCATGCAGGGTTTCTTAACCTTCTTCTAATATGAATTGAAGGTTAAACTGCTCCTAATTTAACCAGTGTTTTTATTTTAAAAGGCAGAGACAGTTTTTAAGATGTATACCTACGTACTTACGTACAGTTCAAAGACTTAAACCATTAACTGTGGTAACTTCCCTAAATTTCTAACTATCTGGATAATGTTGAATTATATCGTTTTTATAAAACGAATTAAGATAGTTTAACAATAGTCACATCATAAAAAGCCAATGAAAACTATGAAAACCTTTAAAAAGTATGTAAATAATTCCTTCGAATTCAAACAGCTCATTCCTAAAGAACAATAATATGAAAAGTTTTTTTAATTTTTTAAGACCATAGCGTGGTGCCAGGGGTGTAGGTACCCATCTAAGTCAGAAAAGCCATTTCTACTTAATTGTTTTTCAACCAAAAAGGATTAGGTCCCTACTATTAACCCACTTAATGCAAAAATTATACATTCCTTTGAGAAGAAATTTTAAGAAAATAATTTCAATAACTCAGTTTTCGACAAAAACGGCGTTCAGATGAAATGCAACTTATTACTTATCGATAAAATCAACTAACCTGCAAGGCACACAATAATAATTATTATCCATAATGAGTTAACCTCTAAAAAAAAGGATAATAAAATTTTAACCTGTAAATTTTTGGTTAAATAAATTATAATAATAATTGTAGGTGCTGGACACACAAAAGTATTTGAAATGTAATCAAAGTAAAACTAAAAGGTACCTAAACCATTTAGCATTTTTAAAATGTAATCGAATGTAACAAAAATCACAAAAACGCAATTCATAACTCTGTGTTTGGGTTCATGACGGTCCACTACCACTTGCTTTTTGGTAAGGATAGCGAAGGACTATCCACTGGGGATGCTTTTAATGTAAGTATTGATAATGTAGCACTTCTTCCCTCTAAAAGTTGAAAAATTTGGGTCTCGTTTTTGATACAAAGTTAAGATTTGAAAACCACGGTTCTGAGTTATTAAAAAAATCTTATTATAAATTAAAAGTTCTGTATATGCACAAAGGTGCTCTAACCACTGAAATCAAGTTAAAACTTTGTGATTCACTTATTTTGCCACTGCTATCATATTGTGATATTGTTTACTGGCCTGCATTGACTATTAGGGAAAATAAAATTGCAAAATGCTTGCTTAAAATTGTTGTTACAACTTTCAAAAGTTTGATCACGTCACACCACTGTTTGTTGCTTCAGAATGGCTGAATTAAGAAAGCCGATTTTCTTTTCATTTAGCCACATTGGCTCACAAAACTGTTTTATCGAATAACCCAGAATATCTATTTAAAAAACTTATTCGTGAAAGTGCCATTCATGATAGACCCACACGTCACTGCCAAAGGTTTAAGGTTCCAAAGCACAGGACTGCACTGTTCCAGCATTCCTTCACATATAATGCTGTTAAAATTTATAAATCACTACAGCCAGACGTTACGTCGCTAATTTCAGTTGTGAGCTTTAAGAAAGCTGTCAAAATTTTTTATAATATTTAAAAGTTCTCTTTACTCCCATCTCTATATATTTTATAGGTATACCTTTATTTTAACAACTTTCTCTGTGTTAATTTACTTAATTATTTATTCCTACCACAACGATTAGATGAATAGCATTGCTAGATCTCGCCGTAATTTGATCATAATTATTTTATAAATTGGTTTATATTTAATAAATACTTTATTTATTTATTTATTTACTAATCTGGGGATATTAGTATCAGATCTGATCGATGACAATTTCCTGGTGTCATCTGTAAGAAAAAAGAGAATTCGTGGCGTTTCATATAATACCTGTAATTACTGTTATATTAAAATAATCGATTATTATTTAAAAGGTTGGTTTCAATCCTCCTTTTTACATAATATATTACTCATTATCTTTTAAACGCGGCTCAATGATTAATTAAACGTCTTTTTTTCTCTTTGCATCTAATTCAATTTTCGACAAGCGCCTGAATTGCACGAGATAATAGAGAAATGTCAAAGGAAGAAAGGGACCCTATAAAAATTTATGATAAATTCTTTTTCTAATTTAATTTGGCCGAACACACAAATCTTTTAAATAAGGTCTCGGGATTTTTCTTTGTAATTTGCACTGTGCCAGAGGCAGAATCGGAATAAAGATTATGTCGGGATTAGCTTGCTTTTTAAACACCTATTATTTTTATATAGGTATAGTAATGATTACAGATTAATAGGATGGTTTATACATAAAGCTTTCCTGATATAAGATATTTATTTTTGAATTATATTAATTTTAACGCACTACTATGTCAACTCTTTGTTTCCATGCATAATATGCCCTAAAATGGCAACTTTCTAGGGTTATGCTTTGTCACCAGGGCTGAGTGACGCCTCCATGCTTAAAGGAATATACATACTCTCCTCAGCCAGGATCGTGCCAATTGGACCGACAAAACGTGGATGGATCAGAGATTGACTTTACACTGTTAAATAGAGTAATGATTTTAAAGGCTCAATTAGTCCCAACAGTAGTCAATATCATATAAGTATTTGTTATATGCACCAACCGCAGATAAGAGTGAAGAAAACATCGAATAATTTTATGAAGCACTTAAGCTGGCTCTAATATTAACAAAAACAAATGAATGAAGAATAATACTTGTTACTGCAATTCTAAAGTAGAACAAGGTGAAGTAGAAATATGAATGGGAATATTCGGGCTTGGAAAGCGCGATGAACGAGGAGAGGTTGGTATAGGTTTGTGAAAATATAATCTTAAAAACATTTTTTTTAAACTTACCAATGGTAGATTATACACTTGGAAATCTCCTACAGATCAAGCTAGAGGTACGGTAAAGGATTAAAATAACTTAATTGTTATTATAGATCAACATAAAAACTCTGTTAAATTTGTTAAAACATCCTGGAGCTGACGTAAATTCTGATCATAAACCTCTTGCAGCAAAAATACAGTTTAAACTTAAAAAACTGAAGCAAAAGATCAAGAAAAAATACCCTGCCTAAACGAGCCTCAGATGTTTACAAGAAACCATATAAAAGTTACATGATAATTGATAAAACATAATTATCAAAACGCAGACGTAAACCTAAAATGATATTATGTGCAGGTGGCTTTATTATCTGCAGGCAAATAAGTATTGTCTACAAAAAATAAATCAATATTTATGATGAAGAAATGCTGTATTTGTAAAATGATATGCGCAAAAACAAAAATAACAACAATAATTGCAATTAACTAAACATAACGATAAAAGTCAAAATAAAACTAGCCAGGGAAATTTTTTTACGTAAGAACTACAAAGAAATAGAGGAATGTGTAAGGAAGTATGTCAGCTTTAATATGCACAAGAAAATCAAGCAGATGACCGGCATAAACGTTACTGATACATAAAATCTACCGTCCTAAGGTGGATCCTATGAAAAAGTAATAACGGATGTAAAACCCCAACTGGGAGAGTGAACCAAATACATTAAAACCCAATTTAAGACGAAATACCAGAATCAGTACAGAATCCAGTAGATGACAGCGAGCCAGAAATACTAAAAAAATAGGTTATGCGTGCCATATACCAAACTAAGGGAGGAAAAGCGAACGATCCTGATAAAATTTCAATCGAACTGCTAAATCTTATAGACGATGATTTTGTTGGTATCGTATTCGATCGTTTAAACAGCATCTACAAAACATATGATACCTAAACAAAGGCTTCAATCCACTTTTATGATACTGTCAATAAAGCAAAACGTGAAAGATTGTTCTGAGTACCGTACAATTGCCCTAATATGCTTGCTTAAGGATTTACTAAGAAGTATACACAATAATATTTATGCAAAATTATATGCGGAAATTAGCAACAATTAAGTAGGATTCAGAAAGGGAATGACAACAACTCAGGCTCTGTTTGAATATTCTCATGTAGAGATGTCAGGACATGAATCAGGTTTTATTGATGTCGAAAAAGGTTTGATAGAGTGCAACACCAAAAATTTATAGACATTTTATCGCAGAAAAACATAGATAGTAGTGACAGCAAACTAAAATCTAATCCCTAATTGTGTAATACATCATAAGAGGCGTCCGTCAGGGCTGTAAACTGTTAATTAATAAATATAGCGAAACAATCTTTCAAGAGATTCTTATGGGGGTTAGGGAGAATACTTGTTTGAATAAGACCGCTGCAGCTGACCACACACAGTAAATCAGTCAAGGTTGTTAATTGCCAGAGCTACTTTTATAAACCTTAAAGAATCTCTTTGTAGTAGAAATACATTGCAATTAAAAACTCTAATGTTTCGATGCTATGTAATTTTAACGTTTCTATATGAAGCCAAAGTATGGACACAAGCAAGCAGAAATCAACGAGTTTTAAAGATGGTATTATCGTTGGGTCCTACGGATATTAGGAGTTGATAGGGTTACAATTGTTGAAGTTTTATACAAAATAGAAAAAAAAACAGTAAATAACAAGAACGCTTAAAGAAGAAAAAGCTTGAATATTTCCAAGCGAAAAATTCGCATTTCATCATAATTTCTTGACCTTTGTCGATATTCAGTTTGATGAGCTTAGCCCGCGTGGCAATCTACAGCCGGATTCGCGGCGAACTACAGTTCCAAGTTACAGTCTGTATGGTGTTTTCTACTTATCCACTAAACTTGTTAAAATGCCTAAATTGAAAGATCTTGTATGGCAGTATTGTAAACGGGCTGGTCCAGATAAAATAAACAAATGAAGACTACAGGCTAAAAAGGATGAGGGTCCAAAATATCGCTTTTTGAGATAGACATGCCAAAACACAGACAAAATGCGTTACTTTCTGCCTACTTGATCATACAGAGCAAAAAAGATTATACCGACCGTACAGGCGAAAAAAGATGAAGGTCCAGCACATGTACGAAAGAAAGATGACAGTCCAACCTTATTCGCGTAAAACCCCTTTTAGTTCGTTGCAAAAAACAGAATTTTTCCGTGAGTGTACAATTGCGGTTAGTACTTAATTGTTTTACGTAGAGGGTAGACGTGTGTGTGTGATTTCATTTCTCCGAAAATGTCAACAAGGAACAAAACAACTAAAACAAGGCAAAAAATCGCAAACCGGACCGTAATTCCTGTTTCCTGTATTGCCCGACTACCCCTGGACAATTTGCACTACCGGATCTTAAATATGATCATAGAATTCCTGTTGCTACGAGAATACCAGAACCTACAGGATCTGAAGCGCGTTTGCAGTGTAAGGGCTCAAGCATATTTTCAAACTTTACCGACCATGTAGTTATGTTTAATAAACAACATTTTTGCACCTTCATCTTTTTCACCTGAATTTATGTACTTTACCCCTTTTTAGCTATCCTCTGTACGCCAATGAACAAAAACTAATAATTTAAAATATTTAACCTAATTCTAAATACTTCTGGGTACCTTAAAAAAAATTGGTTAAATCTAAAGAATAAACCCTTAAAAGCTTATAGGGTTTTTAATTTTAAAATCAATTTATCTCGAAATTATTGCTTGGTGACTCTCATCCTTTTTAGCCTGTGGTCTTCAAATATAATGCAAGCCCACAAAGCGAAAAAATTTAGGATGTAAATGTTGACCTATGCAAAAGCACCAGCAACTCCGATAGAGAAGAAAGGAGCATTAGTGGCAACGACAGGGATTATATGTCAGGCTATTTTGGCTATGACTTCTGAAGAAAATTAAGAGCTAATACCGACCAAACAATTTTTTATTTGTTGTTTGTTTCAATAAAAAGAAGCCGAAAAGTACCTGGCTTTTACTAAAATATAGCTTTTGGGTTTATATAAATTATCTTTAAAATTTATAACATAATTTATATTAAAAATCAAATATTTGAGAATAATCTTATTCGCGAATAATCTTAAATTCCCGAGAATTTAACATCTGCTCTAGTACATAAAACTCACCGTTAAAGAGATGCCGAGGATTGAAAAATAACACATCGCCTAATAATCATATTATATTGTGTTCGTACGGCCACCTATGAAAATGAGAAAAAAGCACGGTTAACTTGGTTAGAAAGTGCTTAATATCAAATTGGCTGATGAATTTGACAGCAAATCTATTTAAAAAATAACAAACTTATGGGACCCATGGAGCGAATAGGGGGGGGGGGGGGGGGAATATACTAGGGCATTGCTGCAAATTAGAATAAACTCTTTTTTTTCTCGTTATATTTTTGGGAACCTAATAGGTTTTATGATAAAAATAATAAATATAAAAAAGGGAAAGTATGTCAGGCAACCCACCAAACATGTCAACTGAGTTGAACCATGGAAAAAAAAAAAATAATAATAATAATAATTATAATAATAATTTTTATTTGTTCAAAATGTTTACAATAAACAGTATAACCCCTAAGGGTGTCGAACAGTGTCAAAAGGTTGACAATAATTATGATGAGTGGGTAAAACAACTCTAAAAGGTATACTTACGTCTTAATAATAAAATTCATAATAAAAAAAAGCCATAAACGGCAAAGACATGCTGCACAGAAATCAACAATACAATTAAAAGATTAATTTCTGCAAATTTCAACACAAATAACAATCAATAAATAGGATATAAGAAAGACCGAAGTGGCATCATAAGTACATACTTAATAACATTTAGCAACATATTGTTTGTTTATCAGGATCATTCAAAAAATTCCTTAATATTATAAAACGCCTTACTCACTAAATAACCCTTTAAAACACACTTCAGTCTATTCTTTGGTAATGTTCTAATACTTTCTGGAAAACAATTATAGATCTTCATAACACAGTATTTAACATTTTTTGTAGGTAAGTAAAATTGTATTTTTCATGTACCAAATTACATTTATGACGAGTGTTTTTGCATTACCATAATTCTGTGCATGTCGGATGAACCACCCCAAAAAATAACACCATATCTTAACATGGACTGGATATACGCATGAAAGGCACTTATGGCCGCCTCTGTACTCACGTGATCCGATACCACACGCAGGGCATAGCAGTATTTAGATATACTGCAAGCCAAACTCTCGATGTGCGCTCTCCAATCCAGCCTCTCATCAATTTGCAGACCCAGAAAACGCATACTTTCCAGTGTCTTTAGCTCCTCACCATTATACAGGACTTTACCTTTATTTTCTGTTCTATTTCGAAATAGGAGAGTCTGCGTTTTTGACACATTCAACGCTAGATCAGTGGCTTCGAAATATTCATCAAGACTTTTAATCGCAGTATATATCCTATGTATAAGTATCTCATTACTTTTTGTGCTAAATATAAGGGAGTTGTCGTCGGCATATAGTATTGTGTATTCGTCCGTGACATCCGGGAGCTCATTCGCATACACAGTATACAAAAGAGGGCCCAGAATTGATCCCTAAGGAATCCCTCTGGAGATAGCGATCTCTCGTGAATTGAATAAGACACCCATCTCGTCACATTCAACCACCCTCTGCACACGGTGTTTCAAATATGACTTCATCAGGTCCAAAGCCACACCACGCACTCCATACATCTCTAGTTTTTTACACAATATTCCGTGATTTACCGAATCAAAGGCCTTGGAAAGGTCCAAACACATTAGAATCGTTTGATTATTGTTATTCAATGATTGCAATACCCTCTCCAAGGCTTGATAGATTGCCCTTATTGTTGATTTACCCTTCCTAAAACCGTTCTGCTTATCAGTAATCACCGCATGTTTTTCAAAAAACGATATCAGTCTGTCAGACATAACCTTTTCAAATACCTTACTAATGTTGGATAGAAGAGAGATAGGACGGTAATTTCTTTCTTCATCTTCTTTGCCTTTCTTATGTATTGCCCTTATATAAGCAGTTTTAAGCTTAGATGGAAAGACACCCGTAGAGAGTGACAGGTTTACAATATGAGAGAGAGGACGAGACACCTCCACAGCCACCCCCTTCAGCACAGATACAGGTACATCATCCTCACCCACAGACTTTTTGTTTTTTAAATTTTTAATAACCTTCACAATCTCATAATCATTGGTTGGGCTTAAGAAGACCGAATTCTCGACTCTATCCTTAATGACATTTTTAGTTGTGCTGAAGTTCAGAGTTGGACATGCATTTATAAAATATTCGTTAATTTTATCTAGTATTTCAGTTTTGCTATCGTATTTAGTAGAGAAATTTTTAAATACTGTATGTTTCTTAGTGTTTGGTTTTGTGATATTATTTACAATGTTTCATGTAGCCTTAGTTTTATCTTCAGAATTTTGTATATATTTATAATTATAATTAGTTTTGGCCTGCTTAATAACATTTTTCAAAATTCTACAATGCTTATTATAATTTTCTCTCGAAACCTGCCCTTTGTTTTTTTTATAATATAATATTCTTTTGTTCCTGCAGGAAGTTTTAATTCCAACAGTTATCCATGACTTGCCTTTTTTTGTTGTATTGATTTTTTTAAGAACAAATATTTGATTAAAATAGTTTTTAAATTTTTTTAGAAAAATATTGTACGCCACATCCACATTCTCACACTCATACACACACAGGGGCAGCTAGAGCAGAAATAGAATACTCGTGGAAATAGCGATTTATAATTTAAGTTCGATTTTTACAATTATCTTATCTAGGATAGAATACCCATGCAATGTTTAAGGATACGGGATAAGTGAATGTACTTTATGTAAGTAAATTTATTTTAATAATGTGAGCGTTATTCAAAACAAATCGAATATAGGACTTTCATAATTACCAAGCTGTCGATATTTAACTTCATCTCTATTTCTCTATAATGTTGCGGTTATGACTTATGGAGTTATGTTATGAGATTTATGATTTAGTTTTGATATTTTTGTAGGTCTATTTAGGTATATTATTGTTTTATTGAAAGGATGCAAACAGCTACAAAATCAGAAACGAAATTTATTCACTTTAATAGATAATATGTTTAAAAAAAAATACGCTTTTTTTTTGAATTATCAAAATGGAAAATGTACCCAACAACAAACAATTGGTAGTGTACTGAAAACTGCGGCTACATTTTTAAAACTTAAAAGCCCAGAGCTTTATACTATGCAACAAATAGGCTGAAAATTGCTAATAAAATAATGGGTGCCATAGGCGATCCATCAAAATAACAGCCACCGAGTCCAGAACCATCAACTTTAACTTCGAAACAATGCCTAGCGATTGAGGCTAAAACGCTAGTAACACGCCTGCTTTTTAAAAATACTGATTTTCACCAACTTCTGTACAGTTTGCTAACTGTTACCATAATAATTTTGTTTTTAATTTTTATAATAATAAGTAAAATTTATATAATAGTTGGTTTTCGTTAGGTTTGGAAACATAATAATAATTTAAATTATTTAAAACCTACTAGATTTTATTTTTGTAAATGTAGAAAAGCAATCGCATATACATAGGTAGGGTGTAATTTGAATTATTGTGTATTAATGCGAGAGATTATAAAATGAAAAAGTTAAAAAACAAAAATAAAGAAAATTCTATGGAGAAATTACTGCAGCAGATATTAAAGAAAAAAAATATTTTTTAACTCTAGTATTAAAAAAAATTGTTTAACACAATGGTGATACCTACAAAATATTAAAAACAAATCAAACTCGTTTTAATTATTTTGTATGGTAGTAGGAAACATTGTGTACATTAATCGTGTAAAAGGGATTTTCTTATCTCGGCTAAAGCCTTGTGCCAAATATCTTCCCGTTTAAGTAGTATTACTTTTAACAGTTGTTATGTAATATACTATTATTTTAAAATTCCAACTATTAAAATTAAACAGAAAAACAAAGCGTTGAATTAAAAAAAAATTTGTTGTAAATAGCACGTTTTCCTTGTGCATTTTTAAAAGTTTGTATGTGCCAAATGTGCCAAAATATGCTCTTCCTAGAAAATCGGTTGTGAGGACCACATTTTATACAACGTTCTGGAAATGCACAAATTGCTTTTATTTGAAAAATTTAAGTCAACTTGACACACAGTTAACGATTAAAATTATATACAGTGAGCTCAAAAAGGTTGGAATAAATTCGTTTAAAATTCAGGTGATTATTTTCTGGAAAAACGCTTGGTCATGTCGATTATTATTTTTAATTGCGAATTTTTTGACATAAGAAATGTGCAAGACAAAAAAGAATACAATGTCTTCAGTAAAGTGTTGTTTAAGTGGAAAATAAACAACTTTTTATCTATTTTAAACGATTTAATTTAAAACCCCTATATTATAATGTATTATTAACACAAACTACGTTTTCAAAAATACTTATTTTATGAAGTTACCTTATACAGGGTCAAAAACAAATAAACTTTGCATCACATGCGACCAAATTTTAATAGCCCAACTTTGATTTTGTAGAAAAACACACATTTAATATGGCGCTACTTTAAAGAAAATGTATCTGAAATAAAGCCTTGTCAAAACTAAGAAGTTTTATGTAGGTTGCGTTGAGTCTTATTTTGCAAAAGTGGTGCAATTTACAAAATATGAGTAAAAATCAAAATTATCTTATGCAGCTTAAATTTTGCCTGTGGACTAGAAACTGCATCTAAAAAAACTTTTTCTAATAACTTTTTTCGATATTTTCAGTAATAGCCCCACTTTTAAATTATTTTTTGGAAAAAAATAAAATTTGACAGATAAGGCGAATCACGTGACTACTATATTTTTGCTTAATTTTCATCTCGATCGAAGCAGAACTTGATGCCAAAGTCAAATTTTGAATAATAGACCTATTAAAAAAAAATTCCCATATGATGCGGACTTTACTGGTGACACTGTATGTATTTATTTTACGTAATGTAGTACCCTTAGAACATTTTAATCGTTTTAAAATAATTATTATTGAAATAGAGTACAATGTAAATCGGAGTGAAACCATCTGAAGCAACGCAATATCAGGAAACTCTAATTTTGTTTGCGGTTCAAGATGAGCTGCCACATTTTATAACGTTGAAGTTTTCGTTTTCTAATAATAATATCTAAAGCAAACTTTCAGATAATGAAATGACGAAGGGCAAACTCTTTTGTTCATTATTAAATTCTGCTTTTAATAAGATGCTTTTCTGGTAACTCTGTTACGATGTGCGAATAACAATACAAAGCTTTCAAAGTAAGGCGCCAAGCCAGACAAATGCACCAATATAAAATATATAAAATTAAATTCGGGAGCGGAAACACACAATCTAAGAACTAATAGTTCACAATTGAAGAGGGACTTCTAAAAAAAATACAAGTTAAGACATTTATTATCTAGGTCACGAAGAAATCAAATTCAAAATATTTATACGAGTTCTGTGATAATCATTCAAGATCATAATATTATATCACACAATATTTTATTTCATATCTACTATCTAATAATAATATTTATTTAACCAATAAAAATACGAAAATGAAATAAATATAGAATAGAATATATGACGTGTTGCTGAAAACAGATGTCTACAAGATTTATTAGAATAGAAACAAGGTGGAATTTTTAACTGAAATAAATTCAGTATTAGAAAGCCTCCTTATTTGCTGAAGAAATACAGAACTACGGCTGCATTTATTATTAGTTTGGCCTACTTTTCTCGTGTCTTCATGAAATTTACCCCTCTTTTTGTGGTAGAAACTGCCCCCCACTTTATTTTTCAAATGTAAAGGTATGTATTGTGTTCGTTGGAAAGGGCATAAAAATGGCATAACGACCCAGTTTCCTTTTGCATTTCGGTAATTTCGAATGTCGAAAAAAAAAATTGGCCATTTTAGCAACAATTGATACTACATAGTGTTATTGATAAAATTGTGTGTTTACTTGATGCCGCATTCCAATGGTCTCTTTATTTTTGGTTTAGAAGAAGTGAAAACTTATCTGGAAATCTTAAACACGTTATCGTGAAGTGGGCCACATGGGTCTTACCAAGAGTAAGGAAGCCTGGAGTAATGCATGAAGACACGCATTTAGACGTAAAAAAATACTTACTGGAAGATAATCAGGACGGCCGTCCTCAGTTTTGTGAAGTGATGATGAATGCACTTGGTTAGCATTTGGTAGATTTGGACTGGATCCTTTTTACAGATGAGTGCACTTTTGTGCTAAATGGTGAAGTTAATAAACATAACTAATATTGGTCTGCAGAAAATCCTTACACACCCAGTTTCTGCAAAAACCTAATGTTTGGGCAGGCATAATTGACGACCACTTCATATGGCTAATATTTCTTAAAAGTAACTTTAATGGTCATATATAGGTCTGGATTTCTTGGAGAACTTATTCCAGCTTTGACGGTTTTATCTCCACACCATATAGAAGCAGATCTTCATGATAATCGAATATGGTTACAGCAAGATGGTGCTCTGCCTCATTATGCCATAAATGTTTGACAATATTCAAGTGACGGTTTTACTAACCGCTGGATAGGAAGAAGGAGTACATTGAAAGGCCGCCACGATCGCCGAAGCTTAATATTCTAGATTATTTTATTTGTGGTCACCTAAAAACCGAAGTTTACGTAATAAAACCAAAAAGTTTAAGGGAATTTGGGCAGCGACTTATACACGAAATTCGCCAAATAACCCCGGATATGGTACATAATGTCAATAATTAATTTTACTATAGGTTGGAGGTTTGTCAAGAAAGAAATTTCCAACAATTTTTACAATAAAACAGATTACGTCTACATTACGAAAAGGCAAAAGGAAATAGTGGGTCATATTGCCTTGTTTATGTGCTTTCCAAAAAGCACAGTACATACATTTATATTTGAAAAATAAAGTTGGGGGTGGTTTCTACCCCCAAAAGAGGAGACAAATTTAAAAAGACACGAAAAAATTATGCCAATCCAAAAATAATATATTATAGATATAAATATTTCCAGCACATTTCGAAGAGAAATCTAAGATATGGAAATATTATTCTCTTTAACTACTTAATGTTTAAAGCCACTTTGAAATTAAATTGCAATATATACAGGGTGTTTATTTGAAAACTTCCCACCACGGATTTATCGAAAACCGCTGATTAAAAGAAAAAACGCCGAGACACGTCAAAAGATTTGCCAAAGGGGACAACTTTTTAACCAAAAACTACTTTACCCTCTGCCCCCCGGGGTCATCCCCTTAAAATTTTTAAATGACAAGGGGTATCAAGTAATTGCTTGTTTAAAGGGGCCTACAGACACACGTACATGTATTAGTACATGTACGCGCATTGATGTTCTCTCTCTAGATCTCCTGACTTGACGCCATTCGACTTTTTTCTATGCGGCCATTTGAAGTCTATTGTGTTCACTCCCCAACCTGAAAGTTTGGAAGAACTTCGTCAACGCATCATCGAAAGCTGCCATGATCTCCCACAACATGTTTTTAAAAATGTCCGTCAGAAATTTGAACATCGCCTATATCATTGTTTGGCCAATAACGGGCAACATTTTGAACACTTATTGAAATAAAAAGTGATATTTTCGTGTTTTTTTTTTCTATCTGAACAAATTAAGATAAATAAAGATTTTTCTAATTTTCTCGAAAACGAATCGACCGATTTTAAAAAATCAAACGTCAAAATAAAGCACTTTGAAAGACCTTTTAAACAAGCTATTACTTGATACCCCTTGTCATTTAAAATTTTTATAGGGATGACCCCGGGGGGGCAGAGGGTAATAGGGGTGAAGTAGTTTTTGGTTAAAAAGTTGTCCCCTTTGGCAAATCTTCTGACGTGTCTCGGCGTTTTTTCTTTTAATCAGTGGTTTTCGATAAATCCCTGGTGGGAAGTTTTCAATTGAACACCCTGTATATTAGCTAATAATATTAACCTAAAAACTTTATGATTTGACGAGAGACCAAATTGAGCACTTTCTGAGAATTATCAAAACACATGGTGGATGGAAGTTCTCAAAAGAGATATTATGTTAAAAATCTTGTTACGACGTCGTCATCCAGTACAATTGTTTCCATTTCCTCTACAACATACAAAATGATAACAAACCTCTTATGAGCGGAACTGGTAAAGCAATTTATATTTCTTGTGGCTCAAATTGTATATACAATAAATGTTAAAAAAATCGTTGTATTTATTTTTTACAATAGTGTTAATAGTAATCCAGTTTTGAGAATAGTGACCGGCGTGCTGTTCACAGTATCGTCGATCTCTCTTATACGAGCGATAATTAACCATGCCACATCTTTCTCCTCAAAGCAAAATATCATTAGTTTGATAGTATTTAACGTAAATTACTTGTTTTCTTCTTCTAGATACTCTGAGAATAACATTAGGTATAGTAGAATTCGTTTGACTAGTTACAAAAGGTTTTTTTTTGGTTAAAAACTTTTTTGGGATAATTATTTTGTAGCAATGGCATTGTACTTGATATTTTAAAAATTTGAGCCCAATTAATATAAAAATAATCACTACAAACTATAGAAAATGGGTTATATTAGCGACAAAAGTGCAGAGAAGAGGTGTTTGCCGTTTTTTTAGAAAAAAAGTTAGGTGAGTGAAAAAAATAATTTAAAATTAAGATAATATTATTATATTTATGAGCCTAAGTAATTATCATGCATTTTTGATAAACTTTCTACAAAAGTGTTTGGTTTACTATCTTTTAAATTTCTTTATGCGGCTTTTTATGCAAATTTTTGAAGTTATTTTTTGACGCCCTTGCAGGTTCATATAAATATTTGATTCTACTAAAAATAGTCTTTGTCGCTAAAAACATCTCGCAGTGTCAACATTTATATCACTATGTTTTCCCATAATTTAATAGTTTTTCAATAACCATTCTATCTTTTTGAATGCATACCAAAATAATGGTGAGTAAGAATGCTAAAATCGTATATAACGTAGACTCATTACACAAAATATTATTTATCTTATAATCATTGTTTCCCTACAGAAATATTACTTCTAGTTCGAGAAAAGGAGTAAATAAGGGCGATTTCACAAGTTAGTAGTGGAAAAATAATATTAATTAATAATAATATACTTACCTAACAACGAATGGTACAGTAATTAATATTAGTATTGCTTATCTCAATAATACCGATATTCAATTAAGGAAAACTTGGAAAAAGCACTGACATAATAAACCACCCAATATTGCAACGAAAACAATGACGGAAGAAACAGTAGAAAACCGGCCAGATCGCCAATCTATGTCACATCTCCCGCATCACCCGCGCGCACCCTTTACCCTTCACCCTATGAGACGACCTTAGTAGTTTATAGATCTTGTTATTTTCCAAACTAATAAGTACATTTTCCGAATTATTTATACTGTTATATAATATTTTGATGCGCTTTTAAATGATATACAATTTTCGGCACTATATAAAATATAATAATAATTTCATTGTGCTAATTTCGAATCTATATGGATTCTTAATGTAATATAATTAAAGAAGCAAGTTTATTATTCGTAAAACACTTTTATGATATAAAATCTTATACCCGAGCTAAAGCTGCTTAGCAAACGAAAATTAATAAAATTTTCATTTTATTCGCTTTTATGATATAGGCTGAATATTGTCGACCTTTTAATAAACCAGGTAATTATTTTTGTTATGTACCTAGGTAAAATAGTGTTTTAGCTTAATATACAGGGTTGTTCAAAAGTCTGGAAGTGATTTTTTAGAAAAACGCCGAAACAAGGGGATTTAAATTATTGTTAATTTTTTAAATAATTTCAGCCCTATTTGTACAACCTCTTAACCTTTAGCTACTCTAACTTTCCAAATGGCAACAGGTCATAAAATGGTGAACGAAAAGGTCTTAAACAACTGAATCACATGATGCCCACAACATTAGCATCTATATGCAGGGATGATTCAGATATTCCTTATGAAACAATATGGTTTCAACAAGATGGCGCACCGTTACATTTGGAGTAAATCTTCGAAGATACTTACTTAAAACACATTTTTTCAAATCGCTGAATAGGTCGACGTGGTTCAATTAAATGGCCAACAAGGTCTCTATATCGCACGCCAATTGATTTTTTATAAGAATATTTGAAGACGAGAGTGTATAAGAATGGACTAGAAAACATTGAGGAACTAAAAAATAGAAGAAGGATGCAGATAAATAGTTTACCGGCCGAAATTATTCGTAGCATGGTAGAACTTGGTGCCTGTCAAGTAAAAGGTGGCGGTCACTTTCAGCATTTGTACCACTAAGTCAAATCAGGAGAATCGTAGGTACCGTCTTCGAATAGTTAATTTTAATTAAAAAGGGAAATTTATTCTTTAAAAAAAATACTTAAACTGGTGGTTCTGTAACGAAATTAACCCCTATTTTGTTAGCACCATCTGATTTAGTTTTTTAAAGCCTTTTCATAGACCTTAGTTGCCCTTTGAAAAAAAATCGGGTGGTTAGAGGGTGGGGGCTGATAATATGAGAGAAAGAATTTAAATCAATTCCCGTGTTTCAGCGTTTTTCTAAAAAAAAAGCTAGGTACTTATTAAGAAAATAGTAATTTTATTCCGGACTTTTGTTAAAGCCGAACAAACTTTGTATAATCTGTAATATAGGGAAAGACACTTATATGGTTTTACTTGGAACAACTTTACACAGGAAATATTCAGCTAACAATAGAGCTGTCTCAAGCGAAACTATAAAGTTTTCATCAGAGTCCACTGGCCAATAAAAACTCGTGTCCGGTCCAACATTAGAGTTTTGTTTTCTTGTTTACATCCAAACGAAAGATAATTCATACCAATATTTAAAATAAAAAACTGTAATCATGAATAACTTTTCTAAGTGATTTCATTTTTTATGGGCTCAGATCTATCAACTGCGACTACAAATTTAAATGGAAACTTAATATTTCTTATTCAGATGCTCAAACAGTCCTCCGTTAACTGCTAAGCATTATTCTATACTTTATTACGTTCATCCAGAGATTCGATTGCCTACCCCTAAAGTTGCAATCTTTAGTTATTCCAAATTTTGATATCGCACGTTATTATAAATCGACAGGAACAACTTATTTAGTGAAAAATTAGAAGACCTACCTTTCCAATTTATGGTGTAATTTAATATAAAACGTTTTGAACATATTCTCTTTCTTCTCGTGCATTGTGTCCAGGGAAACTGTCCATTGGAAACCAAATATCATTATTTTCAGGAGCAACTTGTAATGTAGGTCAAATTTGATTTTGTAAAAGTTCCAAAAAATTGTCTATTTCCAAATTTTGTTTCAGAAAAAAGGTCCTATAATCCAATGTCTAAATATGTTCGCCAAAACATTTACCTGTTAAGGTTATTGAGTTTTTTTTTATTAAATCTGTTTCATTTTCTGTACTTCTTTAATGTGAAGATATACACTTCGGCAAAACCATTTACCTAACTTTAAAACAAAAGTTTGCTTTCCTTATTTCATCAACTAAAAATTCGTGATGTTTTTGATATTTATACGGAAGATATTTATAATATGTAATTTGCGCAATACTGGGGAGTGATGCTTTCGTACAGTTTTACCAAGAAGCGCGGGGTTAATTTCATTTTTTTCCTTCACACGAAGTAAAAGGTCTTAACCTGCATTCATATCATCAACATTATTTTACTCTAAGTAATTGCATTTATTAATTACAGTACCTTTACTCTTAAAATTACGAACAATATTCAAGTATATTAAAATATTGTTGATTGGTTTATTAGAAAATAGTGAACTTTGTAGTGCAAGTTTATGATTGTTTAATATAGTATTTATAATAATTATCACTTATAAACTTCCTAGCAGCAGAATTATTACCGATAATTTTTTTCAAGGTGACGAATGTTGTGAAACGAGAAAAAAATGATCGGGAATTAATTCTGCTGCGTGGGAGATTCGGTAAGAAAATTTCATATATTGGAGTTTTTTCTTATTGTTATTTTTTTGCTGAAATGCTACGAAAACATATTTCCGGCGGCTTTAGTTAATTGTAACTAATTAGAGTTTTAGAAATGAAGTTCATTTTAGCCGTTAGTGACCCATTTTTCTTACTAAAATGTGAGAAACATTAAATAACAAATTTGTTATCTGAAATCCAATGTCTTTATAGTTTTAAATTTAAATAAAGCTTAAAAAAATATATTTCCGATGAGTTTAGTTTAATATGACGCACTGAATTTTTACAATAGAAGTTGATTTTACTTGTTAGTAACTAAGGTTTATTACTAAAAAACTCATGAAAAACATTAATTTGTTTTCAACCATAACATCTGAAAATACATGTCTACATAGTTTCAAATGAAACTTAAAAAAAATATATTTTCGATGAGTTTAGTTAAATTTTTGATGTGTCTCTTTTACCCGGTGTTCGATAAATAAAGCAAATTGGTTGGTATCAATAAAAATTATAAGTTAGCAACAAAATGTATTTTGATTTTATTCTGAGTGATATTTACCAATTGATATAAAGCACATTTTTGATAGAAAAATTATCACTTATTAATTTCATCAAGTTAATAGGAACTAAAAAAATTATCGCCATAATCTCCCGTTGCTATAAGCAACGTGATCAAAAAGGAGCCTTCTAATTATCCCAGTGGATACCTACGAAACTATCGGTACACAACAATAAAATACCGTTTACGATTCACAAATTTGCTCACACTAAATACCCTGTATTTATGAAATAATAAAAATGTACAATCTATCTAGTGTTAATTGTGAAATGCTAGCATATTATGTACAGTTTCGAGGAATCGTAAGGGATCACCTTGCCATTAGGGCTTTTTATATCTGAACAAATAGTAGGTACCTGGACAGTTTTTACAAGTTTTAAAAATACCACTTTATGGGTATTATGTTTTGACATATTTATTTTCAGATTTTGTAACATAATATGATCAATATTTGCTTCAATATTTTGCTATAGCACAGAATATACAGGGTGTCCGTAAAATGCGTGTCAAAATGCTTGCTTATATTATTGCTTGTTCAACGTATTGAGATTTCTGTCATGTGATGCAACGTATCGTATGCGTAAAATGCTTTTCACACGCCGGCATTTAGGTAAATATTGTCCCGAGAAATAAAAGATACCTAATTATCCTGTGAATCTGCGTTGCGGCACTTGAGCATTGAGAGTTTTTGTCAAGTGATGCAACGCATCGTCTGCAAAAAACGCTTTTTTTAAGACCGACCAGAAAATATACACTTCCTGGACAATTTTTCGTCCAGAAAATAACGTTTTGTCGATCAAGACCGGAAAATGGACGTGAGGGACCGGCAAAAGATTTTTCCGGTCCCTGTTTTTTATTTTTCCAATCCTTTTTTGATAATACAATCTACCTTGATTTCGTTACTATGATAATAACATTTCGATGTATTGTCGATGTATGTCGTTGATTTTTAATTTGTTGTTTATGTCAAACTTATTTTGCGCGTGGGCAAATTAAAAATATGAAATCAGATTTTGAGTTATCCGACACGGAAAATGAGATTCCAGAAAAAATTTTGAAAGCAGCTAGGAAAGCGACTTGCGATATATTGCCAGTAAATTCAAAAGCCCGTTACGAGAAGTCATACGACGCATTTCCAAATAATATAAAATAAAATGAAATAAAAAATTAAATATATATCGATCTGTCTTAAAAAGAAATATTGTACGTCACGCAACCGAAAATTAGTATTCTGCAGGTCTCTCCAAGCTTTCAGGACTCGCCTACGGCTCGCCCTGGAAATGCTTGTCTCGACCTGAAAAACACTACTTTTCGGTCTTGTAACGTAAATTACTATTCTGCGCACCGGCATTTGAATTCATATAGTTGCTATCAGCGGCGCACCCAGGATTTTATGTTAGGGGGGGCCCGCCAACCAGTGCTGGAAGCAAATTTTTTAATAAACTTTTAAGTTACGCATTTTTCTAGAACTTTGGAGCTTTTTTAACAGGTAGTCTTGCAGGGAAGATCGCAATAGCCTAGTCATGGGAGTCGTTAAACGGTTTCTTAGGGGGGGGGGGGGGCATTGGCGGTTTTTGGTCAATAATTATTATAGTAAATATTTTAAAAATTTATGATTACCTTCTTATTCTATTGAAAATGAAATAAGATAAAAAATAGAAAGGCTAATTTATTTTTCATTAGTGGGTACATTGTTTAAAAGTAAAGTTCATTCATCTGTTTTTATTTGCAGCAAACTTATCAATAACAATAAAGTCCCTACATTTACACTTTGTGGTATGTATCAAGTTAATTTCGAGAGTTTAGGTCTTCCCTTAATTTTAATTTCAATTTTTTGCTCAATACTTAATGAGCTAAAATTGTTTTTCAAACATTCATAGTCGTTTTGGCATTAAAACTGTTTATTTTTATTAAAATAAGTCTTTACTACCCCAAAATAATAAAAAAAATATAAAGGAAAACTCGAAATAATAAATTCATAAATTCAATCAAACCATATTAAACCTCAATAAGTCAACTTCCAGGGGAAGGGGAGGGGGGCAAATTCCCCACCTGGTCCCCCTCAAACGAGGCCCGTGAGGTAAATCTAAGAAAATTGACTTTTTAAAATACTTATCCACTTTCATAATTTTTATTTCATTGGGGGTTTTGGGGGGGGCCAAGGCCCCCTTGGCCCCCCCCCTGGGTGCGCCACTGGTTGCTATAAGGAAAAGTGAAACAACTTTTCGACCGCCGATACGGCACCGCCACTGCGGATAAAGTTTAGAAAAAGCCCGGCTATAGGTTGGTTCCGATGGTGTAAATTGATAAAATATTGTATACAGTGTGTGTATAAAGTCTGGAAACGGCTTAATAACATCACAATTTACTGGCCGATTTAAACCAAATTTGGTACAGTTGTGTAAGAGGATCTAACGCACCGAATGACGATATTGGCGTTGTTGCCAGCGTTTTAGTTTGTCTGGAATTCGAACGAATTTTAAATTTTTAAATATAACACCCAGTATATTTTTACATTTTTAAATTCCACATAAAATTATAATTATTTTTTATTAAATGCATTATTAGTCTATACTTCATAGTTTCCGAGATATTGACTCTCGAAAAGTGACATTTTTGAACTTTGACAGCTTATAACTTTCTAACAGTACGTCTTAAAGCAAAACGGCTTACATGTCCCTATCTTCAATTTTTATTATCTTCCCAAAAAAATCAACTTCCAGTTAAACCGGAACAACTATATTTCCTGCTTTCGAGTTACATCCGGTTTAACCGGAAGTTGATTTTTTTGGGAAGATAATAAAAATTGAAGATAGGGACATGTAAGCCGTTTTGCTCTAAGACGTACTGTTAGAAAGTTATAAGCTGTCAAAGTTCAAAAATGTCACTTTTCGAGAGTCAATATCTCGGAAACTATGAAGTATAGACTAATAATGCATTTAATAAAAAATAATTATAATTTTATGTGGAATTTAAAAATGTAAAAATATACTGGGTGTTATATTTAAAAATATAAAATTCGTTCGAATTCCAGACAAACTAAAGAGCTGGCAACAACGCCAATATCGTCATTCGGTGCGTTAGATCCTCTTACACAACTGTACCAAATTTGGTTTAAATCGGCCAGTAAATTGTGATGTTATTAAACCGTTTCCAGACTTTATACACACACTGTATATTCCCGTTAGATATAGGCATCACAATATCACGGCTCCTGCAGAAACTATTTTGTTAGCCACTAATAAACTTATAGTTAGTAACTCCGCATTTTATTGTACTTCCGAACCACTAAAAGGTTCCTTGCCCCACACATGGGCAACACTGCGCAGAATTAATCCTAGGCCCCTCCGACGTCTATCCTGGCTGACCGTACCCGTTTCTACTCTAAAATCAAAGGGTGGCGCTCGAGGCAAACCGACCGACTGATAGAACGTAAAATCCGACGTAAAAATCTTACAATTTAATCCTTAAATTTGTCGCTATTGCTAAAGTGTCAAGAGGAATACGATAAGTTTTAGTACGCAATGGTATGAAATGGAAAAATGGTGAAAAATTGGAATTAGTGAACAGTTTTAAATATTTAGGGATAATTATTGATTCAAAATTAAATTTTTTAAAATTATTTTGAAAGTATCATATCGAAGATTGCCGGAAAAGTAGGTTATTTTAAAAGAATCAGTTCTAATTTAAGTCTGTTTTCTAAAAAAACTGTATTTAATACTATTATATTACCACATTTTCTTTATTGTTCTTCCATTTTATATTGTGCTAGTGAGGAAATATTTGATAAATTACAAATTTTACAAAATAAGGCAATGCGGATTATTTTAAATTGTGACGAATATACAAAAATTAATTTTATGTTGAAAAATTTAGATTGGTTAAATGTTAGAAATTTAATTTTTTATTTAGTATGTATCTTTATACATAAAATTAAAAATAATTTATTGCCTGATTGTTTTGAAAATTTTCAAAATCATGACCATCATAATTATAAAACAAGAACTAATGAAAATTTTTTTGTGGATAGAGTGTCTAAAACATTAGCTTATAAGTCTATTTTTCATAAAGGTTTGATAGAATATAATAACTATTATTGTCAACCGTCAGTAAAGCCGTACATTATTAGAGTAATTTCCGGAAGTAAACGAACACTTTATTTTATTGTAAAATAAAATACTTTTTCTCGAAATGACATTAAAAGCGGTCTTTTAATGACACCTGATAGGCTCAAAAGGTGTATTTTTTCTGCCTAGTCAGAAAAAGTGGACTTTTTACGCCTAGGCAGAAAAAATACACCTTTTAAGCCTGTCCGGTGTCATTAAAAATTAAAATTTAAAATGACAAGTAAACACAACAATTCAATAAATGTCATAAACAACATACATAAATATAAAAAATACGATTTTGCGTGGAATTGGAACAAATTTGGAGAAAAAATTATATGTTTTACTAGGCAGAAAAGCAGATTTAATGCCTTGGCTGGTTTCCTAGCCTCGGCTGCGCCTCGTCTATGAAACACCAGCCGTGGCATTAAATCATGTGCTTTTCTGCCTAGTGAAACAAATAACTATTACCTGCCGCAAATGCGGCAGATAAATGCCCAGTTGTATGGGTTCTGATTAATTTGAACGCTAAAGATAAGATTAAGCACCTCTTTAATGTTAAGGTTAATAAAATATATCAGTTTTATAGGTCCCGGTTAAACCAAATAGTCGCTAACTTCATAGCAAATTTTAAACTAAAAACTGAACTTAACCTATCATACATATCTTACCGTTTTACAATTTGTTGCCTTGAACGTATAATATAATAATAAAATCACATCATCATCATATTTTATAATATAAGTATTTTAGGATTTTTAGGTTATATGTTAGAAGTATGTCATTTTTTCCTATTTTAATCCTAAGATTGATTTTCAACGGGTGCTTTTTGGCCTGTTAAATTAACTGTTAGTTAAACCCCAAGTTTGGCGCTAATCGCAACCTATAATTCCAAACCAACGGTTAATCTGAACATTTTTAGATAACCGCAACCAATAACAATGAAATGCGGATTAACCGGAACCTATACAACTAGGCATAATACTTTTACCCTCCGCAAATTAGTGACTTTGACATTTATTAATCAAAAACCGTCTGTCACTGTCACGCCTTTCCCTATGACAGCTCGATAATAGTTTTCTCGCGATTTATTGCGATGAGTTATACCTCGATTTTTTATATTATAAATTCTGAACGGTTGGCAATAAAATTTTGTATGCACCACGTCAGTAAAGTGTCTTTATGGACTCGCCTGTTATTCGCCTCGTTCGGTTCGCTCGCTCATCTCATAATTTCAGACTCGTCCGGTAAAGAATCACTTCACTGCCTTGGTACATAAATAACTATGAAAATTCTATAAAATCTCCAATAACATTAAAACTATTTAAAAAAACGTTAAAATTACATTTATTTAAAAAACAAAATGATACGGTATATTTGATACAATTTGCAAAATGTTTAACTTTTCTGTATGTTTTTTGTTAAAAGAAGGTTCCGTTTTATAATTAAAAATAAATCTATCAAAATGCTGTTAAAAAAATATATTAAAAAATATTTAATGGCAGCTTTTTGCTAAATAAAACATGTTACTACTACTACTAATTCGATTATCCCAAAAACGGCTGAGCGAAGCTACTAGGTATCTTCAAGACCCACTTCCCCTCTCCGTTTCCTAAGTGGCTGAACCCGAATATAATGTCAAAAGAAGTTTTTAACTGCCAAAAACCACCTCTGTCTCGGTTTTCACGTACTGACACAACGACAGCAAAGTATTATTGTAGGTACGCATATTTTATTGTAAATGATTTGGCAAAGGAAGAAGAATTGCGTAGGTATATATTTCTGTATTTGTACCGTGCGAGCAAAAATTATTTTCATCAAAGAGGGCCTTGCATCCAAGGACGTAATGCTTAGCTTAATACCTGTTGGGTGTCAGTAACTACCTGAGTTAACAATCAATCAGTTATTCCGTCATCTTTAAAAGTCGTTACAAGTAATTTGATTCATCGCTAATGTTTCCAATTTCTTGAACAAATCACACAATGGGCTTTACGGAACAGCACACATTCATGGTTGAAGCGTATTTTCGAAACGGGGTTAGAGTAAATGGTGAGTGGCAGTACAATCTGGGTTTGCGCATGGACGATTTTCACGAACATTTTCCTAACGTTGCTTTTATTGCTGGGGATTTTTATCATTGCCTAAAAAGAACCGTGGCTGTGTTTAGGGAAATAGGTTCTACACTGAGAGAAAACTCTATTAGCCGTAGCTAGAAATCCATTCGCAGTAGCAAGAAATCTGCAATAAATAGGCGCCGAAAAAACAACTCTGTTGTCGCTACAAGGTTAATTTTTTTGAAATGACTTTTTAACCTCAACATGGTCGTTTTTTAAATATTATTCTTTTGCTGTTAAGGTTGAATTCTCAACGTCATTCAATCTATTGCCAACCTATAACCTATTTCGCGTTGATTTTTTGAGTATATTATTTTAATAACTAACATTTAAAGAAAATCAATATCGTCGGTACATTATTTAGGTAGTATCTGATATATTACAAAAATATCAATTTATTTCATTGCTAATTTTGGGAGAACTGTATAGTGAAAGAACAATGAATGACAATGACATAATAATGTTAAAAAAAAATCTTACCCGATATTTTTCGCTATACAATTCTCCTAAAATAAGTTATGAAATTCATTGATCTTTATTAAATATGTCAATTATTACCTATAGAATATCAAGTCGATAATGATTTTCTTTAAATTTTGTATAAAAGCTAGAAAACATAAATAAATCTACGCGAAATAGGTCATAGGTTGGCAAGCATGTTGATACTCCCACCTTAAAAGACAACTCTATTGCCATAAAAAATATATAATGCAGTGGTAAACAAAAATGATTTTGCGATTAATTGAGGTCGTGTAGTTAGAAAAGTATCGGTTTTTACTCCTAAAAATAATCGGCCAGCTATAAAATAATTTTATTTTTATTGTAGCTAGTCCACCTAGCTACTACTAAATTCCTTTTTTTTTCTCCATCGCCAAAATGGCTGTGGTTGGTGGATTAGTTTATAGTTGGCTATTGATTTGATAAAATTTTTATATTTTAATAATTCTATATAGGGTGGTGTACTTTTAGTGCATCGTTATACAATAAATGTTGTGGCGGTGTGTCCTCAAATTCAGGTAGGTACAATTATTTTACCAATAAATATATTTATAACTTATATTTTTTAATTCATTCCGATAATGGCCGCCATTAGGTTTCCGTTCTGCATTTATTAGGGCCGTATTTTTGATAAAAATTGTATGTTAACATTTGTTTAATAATAAGAGGATCTAACTAAAATTAAATTATCACTAAAATAAATAATGAATGAGCAGCGTAATTGAATACGACAATTTAATAAAAAGTAACAAACTGCTAGGAACATGACCCTTTTAAGCCATTTTTTTTTATTAATAGGTATGAGAAAACCTAACAAATGCGATTTTGCATTGCAAAATTTAGAACAGGGAAGAAATATCTCAAAAACTCCAGATCTAAGTCAACGATTTTTTGTAGGTACCTAAGTAGAGTAATGTGATAAACATGACTTACTAAGTAATAAATATAATTATTGGTAAAATAATTGTACCTACCTGAACTTGTTGACACACCGCCACAACACCTATTGTATAACGTTGCACTAAAAGTACACCACCCTATATAAAATTATTAAAATATATAAAATTTATCAAATCAATAGCCAAACATCCACTATAAACTATAATCCACCAACCACTAAACAAACTAACAACACTGCAAACGGCAATAAAATGAACCAAAACGATTTCACCATATTTTAAAAAAGCAACTGTTTAGTTCCTAAAAGGTATCTTTTCGATAGGTATAAAAGATTGGTTAATTTTTATTTTATTTTTTGTGGTAATAAGATAACCTTATAGGAATTAAAAAAATGCTTTTTAAAAACACTTTATTGGATACATATTGTTATGGTTATATGATATTCTGTTACCATAAAAAAGCATTGAGCACACATAACAATATTGTTTTCAAAAAAACGTCCTTGATTGCGACTAGACGAAATATTTTAGAGATAAATGGATTTTTTCTTGTGGTAATACACATATGTTCAAAAAAATACTTGTATTTAGTGATTTTCCTCAGTGTATACAACACAAAAAAAGAGCAGGAAGATCATCTGTAAAAACAGAAGAACTTGTTGCAAACGTTCGGGAAATAATGCTGATGCTGGTCAACACTTTCGAAAATATGTAGAGACGTGAATTTATGCTGGGAGCATGGCGGTGGCCAATTTCAGCAATTTATGCAATTATTTTTCTTTTTCTTTCTGTATATCGTCTGCTTAATTCGCAAAATGCGCAACTCCGATTCTTAAAAATGTCCAGAAAAAGCTAAAAACAATTACTGCAATAATCACATAAATTTGAGGAGCACAATGTGCACTCTATACAGTATGCGGACTACTGGAGTTACGCACTCTGCTATCGCCGACATGGTAGGGATGGAATTACGAAGTTTTCTGTTGTGCGGATATTAAAAAAGGCAATACAATTTCGGAGATCCGAACTATTCTTTCATATGCGCTATATTTATACAGTATGTCTCCGTAAGTTCGCATCATATGGAAAACTTTTTTATTATTGATTTCTCAAAAAATTTTATTCTTTATAAAAAGCTCTGCATGATCTAAAACCTAAAATGCAACTATGAGATATTAAATTTTCCCAGACATATACGGGGTTTGTCAAAAAATATGAATTTTGCCCAAGAGTAAAGTACGTTTATTTTTGACAATATCGAAAATTGTTATTAAAAAAAGTTGATCAGAACTAAAAACCACGTTTAAATATGCAATTACACCTATTTACGATGAAAAAATATGTTTTGTTTTTTTAAATAATTTTTTATATTGCAAATAAGAAAACACATACAAATAATAAATTGTGTAACTAACATAATAATAATTGAAATTTAATTTACACTTATTTCACTAATGCCTCAACATATCCACCCTCTCGTTCAATACATTTCATCGTTCTATTGGCAAATTTCCTTAATACTTTTCTTATCATTTCTGAATAAATTTCCCGGCATGATTGTGTAATTATTCTCTCCAAATAATTAACATCATGAAAAGGCCATTGCTGGTCAACTTTTTGTTTTAAGTAACCCCATAAGAAGTAATCTAGAGAGGTTAGGTTAGGGGATCTAGCAGGCCAAAAAATATCTGAATATCTGTGCATAACTTTTCCATTGAACAAATGTTCAAGATATGCCCTAACATTTAATGTACTGTGGCATGTTGCACCGTCTTGTTGGAACCAAACACATTGACGTTCTTGTAAAGGTAGTTCGTCCATAAAGTCACTGATTTGATTTTGCAAAAATTGTAAATAACGTTCAGCATTCATAGATTGGTGAAAAAAATATGGTCCTATTAATATGTTCTTGTAAATACCACACCACACGTTCGTTTTAAATGAATATTGGTCACGAGACTTTATTGTAAAATTGGGATTTTTCTCAGACCACCAGCGACAATGTTGTTATGGAACAGTTCCATTTGAAGAAAATGTTGCCTCATCCGAAAAAATTATACGTCTCGGGAAAAAACGGTCCTCTTCTAACTCTCCTTAGATGAGAGAGCAAAAATCATAGTCCCTTTCTTTCAATGTGTGAACGATTTTTGGTTTGAATGGTCTGAAATTATTTCGTTTTAAAATTCTTCCCATTTACTTACATTTTGTTGTATTAACGACTTTCTTTTGCGCAATGACACTTTTGGATGTCATGGATGTTCTACAACAGACAGCATTACTTCTAACTGCGTGTTCTCATTGGCAACCAGTTTTCGGCGTTTTCGATTAAAGTTATTGTTTAACTTCCAGTAGTCTTAAATTTATTCATTATTCTTGTAACAGTTGATTGATAAATATTTTTATTGGGATGTCTATTATTAAAAATAATTGCTGCTTCTCTATGCGTTTTATAGTTTTCTCCCACAATCAAAACAATTTCAATTTTTTCTTCACAACTTAATAACACCCTTTTTATTTATTTTATAAATTTTAACGCGTTTTAATGGTCCCTGTCAAACATTTCTTGCTATCATCACATTTGTATGTCAAAGCACCCTAGATTACATGTAACTTTAAGCATTGTTATTGTACACATACGTTTCAAAAAAGAAAAAATATTTTTTTTTATCGTAAATAGGTGTAATTGCATATTTGAACGTGGTTTTTAGTTCTGATCAACTTTTTTTAATAACAATTTTCGATATTGTCAAAAATAAAGGTACTTAACTCTTGGGCAAAATTCATATTGTTTGACAAACCCCGTATATGTCTGGGAAAATTTAATATCTGAAAGTTGCATTTTAGGTTTTAGACCATGCAGAACTTTTTATAAAGAATAAAATTTTCTGAGAAATCAATAATAAAACAGTTTTCCATATGATGCGAACTTACGGAGACATACTGTATAAATCGAATGACATCAAATTTTTAATTTCACCTAAATGTGGAGTTACGCATTTTGCGAATTAAGCCGACGATATTCTTACTTAGTTAATTTTGTAAACAACAAAAATAAATTTGTATTTGTCTACTTATTTTATTACTCATTAGTTTGGCATATCATGTCATAATATGAATTTGACAAAATTTTAACCTAAATTTGGTTAGATATATCGTCCCCATATATCATTGTTATCTAAACCAAGCCCTACGTTTTTTAATCCAAGCCCTCTTTGATGCAAATAATTTTTGCTCGCACGGTATAGTTTATATTTTTATTATAAAATCTGTTGTCTATGTCGCTATTTTAAATTTTTATTCTATTATAATTCTATGATATACCTCTACACAACACCAATAAGCTATATCTAGCAATATAGGTTTACAAAGAAAAATTGCTTACCTTCTTGTCCATCCGGAATAGTAATTGGTTCACCACCCTCTCTGCGCCATGCAATGTAAGGTTCAGGCGATCCAGTGGCGGCACATCGCAAGCTCACATTTGACCCCTCTCGTACTACCATGTCGGTACTCGTAGGGTAATCGAGAATATCCGGCGGTACTGAAATTAAAAAAAAATTAAGAAAGTTGCAATAAATAAAATAATAGTTATTTTACGACGGTCAAAAATAGATAAAAAAAACGATAAAAATGAATGGGCCTTGTACATTTATAAAAAAGTTTTAATAAGTAAATATTTGTTTTTATTAAATAATTTTATATCACTATATACAGGGTGTTTCATTAAGAGTGGTCACCGGCCATGTCTCGGAAAATACTAAGCATAGAAACTTATGGAAAAAAATTATGATTAATGTGGCCATGAGACAATTTTAGAAATTACTATTAATTTCCGCATTTCGCCGCAAGGGGACACAATTGAAAATTAATTTTTAATTTCTCCGAAAATTCCCATTTTGGTTTAAGGGTTATTAGCGTACCGACTTTGATAAGAATAGGGGAAACTATTAAAAGTGTAATCATTTAATTCGTTGTAACTTCTAAACGACTTATCAGATTTTACTAAATTTAAGCTTGTTTGGAATAGAAAGGTAATTATTTTTAATTGTCGTATCCACTGGTACATGATAAATAAAATTGCTAGAGGGCGTAATTTGTAAAAATAACAAATTTTTTGATTTTAGCTATACGGTAGACGGTATACGGTATAATTGCGACATCATCGTCGGAAAGTAAATTAAATTTGCAAGAAAAGTGTGAAGACCGCAGTTGGATTTCTTTGTTCGTTTCCGAGTTATTGCCAAAACAATAATTTTTAAAACTTTAATAGAATAAATTGTTTTTTATAGTTCCATAGGTATGTAGGTTGGATTAGTAATAATAAGATTTCATTTGCTAAATTCCATGCCTCCGTTTACACTTTATGTGATAGACAAAATTTGGAGCGTGTTTAAAGGCCAACGAGCCATAACAACAGCAATAAAATAATCATGGAAAACTTTTTAACGAAACAATCGAAATACTTTATAAATGTTCAAAATTACTTCCATTTTGCAAAATACAACTATTAATTCTTGTTCTAGAACTAGAAATAGCTGCTTCAATTTTAGCTCGTGAAAGCGAATTCATGGCATTTTCAATTCGCTCAATCATATTGTCTCGTGTGGTTGGTTGCGAATTATAAACAATGTCTTTTATTCATCCTCAGAAGTAAAAATCTAACACAGGTAAATCCAGGGATCTAGGTGGCCATGGGAATAAACTACCTCTTCCAATCAAGCAATTCGGTTATCTAACATTTAAAAAAATATTTTTTGGCAATAACTCTGAAACGCACAAAGATATCGAACAGCGATCGGCACATTTTTTCTTGCAAATTTAATCTACTTTCTGATTATGATGTCATAGTTATAACGTATGATTTCAATTTTCAGGGTAAAATCAAAAACATTACTATTATTAGAAATTCAGCAATTTTATTAGAAACTATAATGTACCAGGGGATATGACAATTAAAAGTACTTACCTTGTTCTTCCAAAGTACCTTAAATTTTGTAAAATCGGATAAGTCGTTTAGAAGTTAAAATGAATTACACTTTCAATAGCTTTCCCCAATCTTATCAAGGTCGCTAATCCAATGCGCCCTACATCAAAATGATGCAGAATTGTCTAAGCTTTTTAATGATGTAACAGTGACGGAAATAAAATTTCGTACACTGAGGTTAAGATTTTATGCTATTTTTGAATATTTTGGTAAACTGGGCTTTTTACAATTATCTCACTACAAAGCCTTAGAACTAAATGGGAAAATACAGGATCATTGAATAGAAGGGCTGGAAGTGGCAGAAGAAAAATTTCAAACGAAAATTAAGATAATAATATACAATACATGACTTCGAAATTAAATATAAAACAGATTATTCAAATATTTAAAAAAAAAACATTGGTTTAATACCTATTTTAAAGCGGCACCATTTTTTTCCACTAATAAGTTTAAACGTCTGGGCATTGATGCCACCAGCATTTGGGCGTGATGAAGATTGTAGGTATTCCAGGTTTCTTCAATTTTATTCCATAACTCATCACTGTTTTGAGGATGGAAATCATTGTTCTTGTTAATTTCTTTCACGATATAACCCCAAACGTTTTCGATTGGATTGATATCAGGGCTTCGTGAGGGCTTAGGTAATAATGAAATGTTATTTTCCCGTATCCAATCCGAAACTCTTCTTGCTGTATGGTCGGGGCAGTTGTCATGCTGGTATATAAAATTTTCTTGTTGAAATAAGGTACTGTCGGGTAATAAGGCCGGGTTAACGTTATTTATTTTTTATTTAAAAACACATAAACAATTTCGACTTTGTGCATATAAAAAACGTTACTTAATTCTTTATTTTCCAAAAATATTGAGGAACAGGAACTTAAAAAACATATATTAACGTCTAAAAACTAGAACAAGAAAAAAAAATAATTTTGGCCTTATTACCAACCTAGGCAGGTTATAAGGCCAAACTAAACATTTGATATTTAACAGATAAAAAAGATAAAAAAAAATGTGTAAGTATTCCTAAAAATGTTGAAAAAGTATAAACTTAAAAATATTACACCAACGTTTAGATGATAAAATAAAAAAAATGAATTTTGGCCTTATTACCAACCTAGGTAGGCTATCAGGCTAAACATGGATAAACAACATGCCAATGCCAATGCCTTATTACCTGTCTGGTACGTATATACTTATTGAGGTTATATAAATTCAGAAAATAAACAAATAATTTAAATAAACAGTCTGCAAGTGTTGTTGACATCCTCATAAACATATGCTCCAAAATATAGACACAACTATATTGAACTGTAATGAAAATATCACATACCTTTGATTTGATTTTGTTGGCAGCGCACTGTTGCCAAGCTGAGTGACTGTCGCTCTCCAGCCACGTGTTATTTCGCTCAGTTGAAGTCATCCTAAGTATAAATGGCGCTAAGCGTATAAAATAATTAATTTTTGTGGGATTTTTGACGACATGGCCTTATAACCTGCCCGGCCTTACGACCCGACAGTACCTTATATTGTTTACCGATGGCAACATAATATTTTTAAGGATGTGTATATAAGCTTGAGTATTATATCTTCCTCGAATTCGGTGGCATATTCCTAGCCTTCTGCAAGTCATATACCCCCATACATTAACTGAAAATCTACCACTTGTTTTAACATGTTGGGTATATTTTTCTTCGTACCGTGTATTTGGCGGCCTATACACTTTTAACTGCCCGTTATAATAGGACTGGAAAGTCTTCTCGTCGGTAAATACTACCTTTTTCCAAAAATTAATACCTTGCGGTAAATATTCCAGCGCAAACCCCATTCTTTGTTCTTTATTCATATCGGTCAAAAACGGTTTTTAGCAGCTACCTTATTTCTTAATTCCGAATTTTTCTTTATACGATTTCTCGCCGTTCTTACTGTCCCAGAAAAATTAGTTTGGTTGTGTGCTTCTACAGCCGTCTGAAATGGATTGTTTCGCAAAAAATCTATCAGATTATTATCTTGATTATCGTTTGAAATTTTTTTTCTGCCACTTCTAGCCCTTCTTTTCAATGATCCTGTATTTTCCCATTTAGTTCTGAGGCTTTGTATAGTGCTTCATGGTTTCCCAAATTGCTCAGCTATTCTTTGTAGAGAAATACCGTCTTCGAATAAAGCAATTATTCTAGCGTTCTTAAGTTCATTCATGTTCACACAATTTGTTAAAATAAAATAATATAATTGTCAAATCTGATGACACCGATAACAATTTGTCAAAAAGTGAAGTGTATTTCCAGGTGATCCAGGTATACAAAAGCCGACATCACATCAGGAAAAAATAAGTGTACGAAATTTTATTTCCGTCACTGTAATCAGAGTTATTATACCTTAATAGGGGAATTTTCGAAGAAATTTAGAATTTTAAAAATTAATTTTCAATAGTGCCCCTTTCGGTGATATGCGGAACTTAAAAATAATTTCCAAAATTTTCTCATTGTCACTTTAATCATATTTTTTTTCCCCAAAGTTTTTATGCTTATTAGTTTCCGAGATATGGCCGGTGGCCACCCTTAATGAAACAACATGTATATTAATACAAGATTCCGACTAAGATCGACATTCACTGATCTGTTTTCCCAATAAAACTTATTTTTTTCAAACGTATAAATGAACAAATAGCGGATGGATTGTCTTAAGTAAATCAGGTCAAGGCAAACCTTAAATAAAAATAGTTTAATTAATTTTTTTCCTATTTCTGCACTCATTAATATTCTCAAAAAAATTCAATGCCAACCGAGAGTAAATTTTATTGCAAATACGGTGGTTGCTCAAGCCAAATCGATCAATTCTCACTGTTGTCGCGCCACAACCACCTTGAAAGAAGCCGTGAAACAGAAACATCGACAACACTGCTTGAAGATCCATGTGTCACGTGACTTTTTTGAGGTTATCCATGCTTTAGTATGTAATTTACGCACGTCGTAAATGATAACTTTGCGGTTTTTCGTATTAATTTGTATTTTTATCCGGTTTTCGATTGATATCTAATAGAAAATTTAAGTGACATGATTGCTAAGAGCCTCTACAAAATATTAGTGAACCTTTTTGGTGCGGGTTTGCTCTAATAGCATTAATAAAGTGAGAAATCGAACAGCCTGGCCGGCCGGCGGTTTGTTTACTGGTCTTTATAATAGCGGCAAAATTTTATTTGTTTTAATTTGAAAGTTGTGTTTTTTGTTTTCTGCTCTTTGGGATAAACTTTATTGTCTTGTGGCTACAGTTAAATTGAAGTGTTATTTAGCTTGAAGGCATATGTAAATTAGTTTAAAAATATCACTAGTAGAGATAGTTCGTAAGTAGGTAGGATACCTCTAGATACCTAGGTACTTAGATAAGTACAATTTTTTTTTCTTTTAGTTTGTTTATTTATCAACATGCCAGACCCCTGCTGTATTCTTGGGTGTAACTCTAACTATAAAAGTGTTTCAAAAGCAGGTGAAGCAAGTGTATCAGTTTTTCATTTCCCAATAGATGAAAATCTTAAAATTCTATGGCTAAAAGCCATCCCAAGAGCAAATTGGTCGCCCACACAGTATTCTGGAGATTGTGCTAAGCAGTTTGTCCCCAGTGATATATTGCTTGATAGCAACAAAAAAAAATCCAACTAAAGTGAGACTAAATTTAACAGCTGTTCCGTGCTTTTATCGCAATTTGCCTGCTTAATTGTCAAAAAATGTTCTCGTTCCTAGAAAAAGTCCAGCGGATAGAAACGAGAAACAACAAGAGCGTACCTCTCAACTTGATCAAGCTTTCGAGCAATCAGATTATATAAAAAGTTTTGACGATCTCAGTATGAATGATGATATGAAGGTAATGGTTTTTTTAAAAGGTAATGAATTGGCTTACAATGATTTGAAATGAGTTTTACCCTTTAAAAGAATAAAAACCTCGCCCGTTGCGTCGCGTCATACTAGCTTGTGGATCCGCAACTCTCAGCTGATGCGGCGTTGCCCGATGTCACCTTATGGCTTCTTTTTAAGGCGGTTGTGGTCGCGCTTTAAAGTCGAATATTTGAGTCAGCGAGCGGAGTGTGACATAAAACGACTGAATAGATGCAATAGAAAAGGATGCAAGCTGTATGTGAGGCAGCTACCGAGTAACAGAGAGTGTACACGCTCTTTTCTCCGCGCGAAAGATAAAGACAAGTCTACCGCTGATCATCTATTTAATAGTATTTATTATAAAAATACCACGAGCCCAGCGGTCACACTGATTTTACTGTCAATGTTATTATTTAATAAAAATAATGATTTTTTATGCTCTATCTACATGCTGATTAAAAGTGCTTGTCATAACACTTTTCATATTCGCGTAATCAGTTACCGAAGAAAGATTTACATCGACTCGAAAATTCAAGAAACAAATGTTTCCACAAACTTTTTATTAATTTATAGAAAGAAGTTCTTCGAAAAGTGGATTACTATAATATCGCAAAGTTTGAATCGAATCCATTAATTTTTTTGACCTGCACCCGACTTTAAAACAATTATTTCAAATTTCGACTTTGCCGTATAATAGTTGTTACCTGGATATTCTGTATAATTTTCCAGTATACAGGGTGTCCAGAAATGATGAAAAAATGTAGGGAATAATTTTATACCAAAAATAAATGCTATCTCTTCTTATAACATTTTTTTCGAAAATTGATTATTAACGGAATTACAGGGTGTTAAAGTTGATTTTTTTTTGCAGTTTTTTTGCAACACCTTTTGCTACGCTCATAATATTATGACGAAATCTCGTATATGGGGCATTTTCGGTATGAGGAATACAAATTTGCTCACGGGTTTTTCGCATTTTGTAATGGGCGCCACATATATTATTATTTTAATTTGAATTGTCCCAACTTTTTATCCTACACTGTATGCGCATTTAGACTGAATATTTTTATTCTTCAAACCTTTTGATATAAAAAGTATACTACTTTTGTTTTAATAAATCTAACCGTTTTCGAGAAAAACGCTAAAATAACATTGCTTGCATGTGATAAATACGAAATCATTTTAATTTATTTTCAACCTTAAACATAGCACAGCAAAGGAAGGAATAGAGTTGGTCGGCATTTTTTAAGAATAATTAATTTATGCATTGAAAAGGAAGGATGTCACTTTGACCTTTGATTTAAATGTTTAATTTATTGTTCTAGTAACTTACGTATTTTAAAACTGCAAATAAATTTAACTTTAACACCCTGTAACTTCGTTAATAATCAATTTTCGAAAAAATGTTATGAGAAGAGATTGCATTTATTTTCGGTCTAGAATAATTATCACTTATAATCTCCCTAGTGCTCGAATTATTTCCGGAAATTTTTCCGAAGGAACGCATTTTTTTCTAGAAAAATGCGTGACTGAGGAAGAATTTCCGGATATTAATTCAAGGACGCGGGGGATTCGGTAAGAAAATTTCACACCTAAAATTTATTTGAATTATTTTATTAAAATTATCCATAATTATGGGAATACTTAAACTTTCAAAAAAAAATTTCCTCACCGTTTAGTTAAACGAAATGCAAAAAATATAAGTGAAAATTATCCTTTTTATTTATTTTTACTACATTTCATTTACTAAAACAAAGGGAAAGCATAATATAGTCTAGTTTAGGCTAGTTATGCCAGATAAAACAATTTTTAAAATCTAGGTAGATAGTAGATACCACAGTCAAGTAGGCTTAGGCTTGTGATGTCAAAATCGTCTCTGCTATACGTCACGTCGACAGTTATTTCTTAAACGTGCTTCTTTAGTTCACAATAATTAAATCATGGCAGTAAACAATCAAGAAACTAATTTTAAGCCCTACGGTGTTAGTAAATCTTGCTCTGAAATAGGGGACATTAATGTCTCATAAAAATTTAAAGTATTTGCAATGTTTAATGGAAAAAACTGAATTAAATCCCCATCAAGAAAACCTTTTCTCAGCTATCCAGAAGATTTTGGAGGAAGATATCCCATCCTTTTTAAGAAAAACCAGAATTCAGCAGAACAAAATTGCATCCAAATATTACATCTATTATATTAAACATATACATCTGATAGAAGTGGAAAGGGAAGATAAACATTATCCTTGTTATTCTCCATTACGAAGAGAAGAGTTCGAACCAGAATTCCAAAAATATTTAGCCTTAATGAAAGAAATATTTGGTAAATAAATATTTGTATTTATATAGTATTATAAAATGAATAAAAACATTAAATACCAAAATATGATCCTGAATACTGATTTTCGGATCATATGATAGCTGTCAAGAAAAAATTTCCACTTATTAATTTTGTTCGCCTAGCTTGGCAGAAGGAGAAAAATTTCCGAAAAATTTGAAGGTTGTCATTGACAACTGTCGAAATGAAAGTGTGTGATTGGCTTAGAATGACAAGTGTGAAATTTTCCCCTAAATATTTGTATAATTTATTATTTATATTCATATTTATATTATTCCTAAATAAATATAAGAAAGGTAAGAACTCCAACGTTTAAAATAAAATTGAAACATTTCAAAATATAAAATAATGCGCCAATTATATTTCCTCTTATAAAACTAAAGGCATTGATAAATTCGAAAATTTTGATATAAAATCGATAATTTATGCTATTTTAATGGTTTTAGTAGAAAATAAAAAATCCAACTGGCTGCGCGGGCTCAAAACAAAATCCCCTTTTTTCACTTCATTTTCGGATCCTAATTATTGAAATCCAAAGCTAACTATTAAAAATCGTGAAAGATTCAGATTTGGAAAAATTAGCTGGCTGTCCCCTTATACAGTGTCACCAGTAAAGTCCGCATCATATGGGATTTTTTTTTATTAATAGCTTTATTCAAAATTTGACATTGGCATCAAGTTCTGCTTCGATCGAGATAAAAATTAACCAAAAAAAATAGTAGTCACGTGATTTGCATTATCTGTCAAATTTTAATTTTTTTCAGCTGCATAAGATAATTTTGATTTTTACCTATATTTTGTAAATTGCACCACTTTTGCAAAATAAGACTCAACGCAACCTACATAAAACTTCTTAGTTTTGACAATTTTAGATATATTTTCTTTAAAGTAACGCCATATTAAATGTGTGTTTTTCTACAAAATCAAAATTGGTCTATTAAAATTTGGTCGCATGTGATTCAAAGTTCATTTGGTTTTGACCCTGTATAAGGTAACTTCATAAAGTAAGTATTTTTGAAAACGTAGTTTGTGTCTGAATTTGTCTTAATATTAAGACAAAAAAAACACGGGGTCATCAGTAAACTGTTCATTAAGTGGAAAATAAATTTTAGTTTAACTTAACGTAAATTTTATCTATTTTCAACGATTTAATTTAAAACCCCTTTATTTTATGTTTTATTTTTTTACTTTCAGAAATAAACTACGTTTTCAAAAATACCTATTTTATAAAGTTACCTTATACAGGGTCAAAAACAAGTGAACTTTGCATCACATGCGACCAAATTTTAATAGCCCAATTTTGATTTTGTAGAAAAACACATATTTAATATGACGTTACTGTAAAGAAAATGTATCTGAAATAAAGCATTGTCAAAACTAAGAAGTTTTATGTAGGTTGTGTTGAGTCTTATTTTGCAATAGTGGTGCAATTTACAAAATATAGGTAAAAAATCAAAATTATCTTATCCAGCTGAAATTTTGCATGTGGGCTAGAAACTACATTTAAAAAAACTTTTTCTAATAACTTTTTTTCGATATTTTCAGAAATAACCCCACTTTTGAATTATTTTTTGGAAAAAATTAAAATTTGACAGATAATGCGAATCACGTGACTACTATTTTTTTGCTTAATTTTTATCTCGATCGAAGCAGAACTTGATGCCAATGTCAAATTTTGAATAAAGCTATTAATAAAAAAAATCCCATATGATGCGGACTTTACTGGTGACACTGTATATACCCATTTTTCTTCAACTAAGAGAACAGGTATAAAATTTTGTATGCTCGTTGTTAAGAAAAGATGGGGGAATAAAATAAATCCAGAATTCAATAGAATAGGTTACAAACAACGGAGCACGTTTACAAACACACCAAATAATATTCTGAACGCGTAGTTATTCCACAAAAGATTTTCAGAGGTGAAGTTGTCTTTTTCTATCGCACAGAGAAAAGAGCATGCTCTTACGCTTTACTCTTACGTACGGCTGCCATTCTGCGTCCTCCTCTATTGCATAGAGTAATACGTTTAGTGCTTATCTATCGCACACCGCTCGCTTTCTCAAATATTTGGAATTTGTAGCGCGACAATCGTGAGGCTTATTCGATTTATAGAAATGTCTTTCGATTGGTACTGAACTTTTTGAAAATGTGAATGAGTGTAGAATTAAGAAAAAAGTTAATTAAATTATTTTTAATTAAGGTTAGCATTGACGTGATTTAATTAGACAACCCATCCGCGGTTTGTACGTTTACGCTTTATACAGTATATTTCATAAAAAAATATCTTTTATTAGGAATATAGATGAGTAAAGGTCGGGATTTTTGACTATATAATATCATAAATAAATTCAGTTCCAGATTTGTTGTGTCATAAATACTATAGTAAAAATAATTTCGCAAATAAACGCAAGATAATAGGAGACTCATGTTTATTCCCATCAAAACTAATTCCAGCGATAATTACATTAATACAATTGCAATTATCTTATACGTACAAATAAAATGAATCAAATTAAATACACTCAAATCATTAAAATTTAAATTATTTCAACAGAAGATAACAACAATAAACTCGTAAAAAACTAATAGAAATATTATTATATTATTTGTTGGTATTTAAGTCGACAAAATCAATGATCTTAGGTAGCTGATCAATGGATAAAACGGGCAAAAAATAGTAACACAACCAAAAAAAAAATAGTTTAGGAATGATTATTTACTTCCATATCACGTGACTGTCATTCAACAAATCAGGTTTCCGCATTTTACATATATTGACCAATCACAAATGTTTATAGGTACTAATTAAAAGAACCAAGCATTTTAAGCGCAATTAAATTACTCCAACTTTTAAAATAAAGATTATACAGGGTGACAATTTGAAAACGAACAGCATTTAATATTGCCATTACCAATGAGAGTATGAACATTTGACGAAACACGTCTATTGATATATCAAGGGGGAAATTTTTCAAGGCATTTGTTGTCGTCTTACTTTCAACCCCCTGACCCCCAGGGCACCTACCCCTAAAATTTTAAATAGCAACCCCTATTTCTTTTGCCATTTTTGTGTTCCTTATAAAATTCTACATTAACTGTATAATTTTTTTTTTCAAAATTGTGATTATTAACCTCACAAATTAATGAAATGTATTTAAATAAACATTTAAATAATGCAACTTCTTGAAAAATTATAATAATGATAATGAAATACTGGAAAGCTCACATTTCCTACTTTATGAATTGTTCAAAATGGGTTCCATTCTTCTCCAAGCACAAGTACAGCCGGTATTCAAACTGTTTTCGTGCGTTTTCAAGAGTTTCAGGTGAAATAGCTCTACACTCCTGTACAATTCTTTATTGTAATTGTTTAATGGAATCTGGTTGAGTTTTAAATACAACTCAAGTGACCCAATAAGAAAAAATCCAGCGATGTCAGATCTGGTGACCTAGGTGACCATTCTATGGGTCCCCTCCTACCAATCCACTGCTCTGGGTAATGATTATCCAACCACTCTCTTACTGGGCGTACATAATGCGGAGGCGCTCCGTCCTGTTGGAAGTGCAGCAAATTTTCTTCTACTAGAGCAAGATTTCTATTGGCGTCCCTTTGATTTTCCACCTCACGAATTATAAGGGGTTCTATAGCTGTGTTTAAGATTTCTGCATACATTTCACCATTTACATTTCCATTGATAAAGAGGGGACCGATTATACTATTGCCTAATATACCCGCCCAAACATTTATTTTTTGAGGGTATTGCGTATGCCCCTCTCTAATAATGTGAGGATTGAGATCGCTCCAATAACGACAGTTTTGTTTGTTGACCTTGTCATTTAAGTAAAAAGTGCATTCGTCACTGAAACAGATATTCTTTATTAACCTGGGGTGAGTAATATTCTTATCCATCATAATTTCGCAAAACTCAATACGTCTGTCCGGGTCATCGTCCCCTAATTCTTGAATAATTAGGAGTTTGTATGGATGAAATTTGTAAAGCTTCATTACTTTCCTGACTGACTCACGCGACAGTCCAGTTTGATCTGGAACTTCACGAAGGGACGTAGTGGGAGCCATAGCAACTTCACCAAGAACCTCAATCTGAGCGGCATCATTGAGGAATCTTGGCTCATTCCTTTTCTTATTGCAAACATATCCTGTTTCTTCAAATTTAGGTACTAACTCACTGATGCACTTGTGTCCAACATTTCTTTTACGATGTCTTTCGTTGAATACGAGTTCAGCAATAGTGTAAACCATTTTAAGAAACGACACTAATAATTAAAAACTATTGAAATGTTTATGAAATTAACTTTCACAGCTTATTTCACTGATTCTAGAAGAACATGAAATAAATAATGAACACCAGGAGTCGGAAAATAAAGTACCTACTAACTACAAAACGAGAATCTTTTTTTGTCGAAAACGGCAAAAAAATTTAATTATTTTATGTTTTCTAGTGGCGATATCGAAGACGAAATGTAAATAAATAAAATAATTTGGAATGTAAGTATTGGTAGGTACAAACAGTTTTAAACGATGTGCTATGAGGCGGTGAATGCAATCCGTTTTAAAATTCGATATTAAATACATTTCATTAATTTGTGAGGTTAATAATCACAATTTTGAAAAAAAAATTACACAGTTTATGTAAAATTTTATTAAGAACACAAAAATGGCAAAAGAAATAGGGGTTGCCATTTAAAATTGTACGGGTAGGTACCCTGGGGGTCAGGGGGTTGAAAGTAACACGACAACAAATGCCCCCCCTTGATATATCAATTGACGTGTTTCGCCAAATTTTCATACTGTTCGTTTTCAAATTGTCACCCTGTATATACTTAAATTAGATATTAGGCCTATACAATATGATATCACAGATCTTTAATTATTTATGTGTTTTAATAAGTTTCTTATTAAATAAAACTTCTGTAACCTTATTCTTATAAAATTTATAATTTTTTTGCCGCCAAGATCACCTGATCTTACCTCTATGGACTTTTTAAATCCCTGCTTTACAAAACCCAGCCGGCTTCTCTGGAAAAATTGCGACAGACGATAATTGGTGCTTGTCGAAGTATTCCAAGTGACATTTTACAGAAAGTTAGGGAGGAATTATTTGAAAATTGACTTTATTTCTGTTCAGAACAAATTACAAATAATTTTAAGCACTTATATAATAATTTAAATAAGAGCAAAAATTAAGTATTTGCGTTATTGCCAGAAAAATACAATAGTGTTTTAGTGTAGGCTCGGAAACATTTTACATCATTTACGTTTATTTTCTAATTTTTCCTGCCAAATTTTTCAAAAGAAAGTTTTAAAACATTTTTTCAAAACATTTCGTTCTTAAATTTATTAATTTTAGAATCGCTAAAAAAATTTGAAAAGCTTTCCAGAGAGGTCTCATAAGTACGGGGATGTGGCATTTAGGATTTCAAAGTGGATGGGGTAGTAGGTAGTTTGGGGGTTGGTGAGGGTAGTCCACAAAATAGCTCATTTTTATTCCCCCGCGTTTTTGTAAAAATTTTATTTTTGGTTTTTTAATATGTTCTTTAGTGTAGAAAATATAGCCATTCTAAATTTTTAAAAAGTATGGTTTCAAATAAAGCACAGGTTAAAATGAAAATAATTAAGACCATGCTGAATTACAGCTATATCAAAAGCTAACAATCTTTGAAAAATATTTACTCTTATCCCCTCTTAACCACGACATCCTTTTACTTTCATTGAAATATATTGTTCAAATTTGATTCTTTGACTTCCATAGATAACTTGAAAATGACAGATTAGTAACATTTTTGACACAAATATAGCATTAACTGTACTGTCGCTTTTTTTAAATATTTTGATCAAATTTGTCTTTTTTGATAAACTTCGGCAAAATCGGTAAAAATATGTGCGACTTATTTTTTACAAAAAAAAACGATTTTCTTTACGTTTCATGCTTTATTTTTTTTTTAAATTTGCCAATCCATTACGATGCTATTTAAAATAATATTAAAGTTTGATAAGCCAAAAAAAAAATTATGCCCGAATAAAGTCAATATGGGTCAACTGGATAAACCCCCATTTTTTAAAGTAGGTAAATCTTTTTTCTATTTAAAACTATATTGTTTAAAATATGAAATTCTTGAATTTAATATAAACATTCTACTCAATATTTTTGACCAAAATGAACTTTAACCATACATTTTGCTGGCGATATTTTTTGGTATAGAGTGCGATCAAGTTTTATTTTATTTAAAGCTCCCTAAAGGTGCAGCTTTAAGGTTAACAATTAAATTTAAAAAATGGTAACGTTTACTATTTGACGAGCTTTTTCATTTGACAACCACCTTGATTAGATAGAAATTATAAAAAAAATATTTTACCATTTTGCTGGATTTTTAAAACGGCTTTTAATTTATTGATGGGTTTAAACGACAACGATTAATTTTTTCAAATTTTTCACCTAATAATTTTTAAGTCAGAGAAAACCCCTTTTAAAGTCCCCTCGAATAACCTTTTAAAGAAATAATTCTATTTGACGAGGTTTTTTATTAAAATTTGATAATTCAATAGCTTTATAAGATTGATGTTTTTTTTTAAATTTTAATTAACTCCGCAAAAAAAATTTCAACTTTATTTATTTTTTTATTCACGTCTTAGAGTAACTTATTAGGTGCACCTATGCGAAATTTTATTTTGATAACTAATTTAGCTTGGGAAATATTCCTGCGTGAAAGACGAAGGGCGCCTGAGCGAAAACAAAAGGCTTTCTTCCACATACGGAATTCTAAAAGCAATCATTACATCACTTCAACAATAGACCTGTAATCAACGTTTACACAAATAACCACGTCTCATCGCGTTTTTGCGCCCAAACAAAAGAAATTCCAAACTTCAAAAGTAGCAACGTCGCTGGGCTCAATAACGGCGTTAGGAATTGCCCTCTATATAAAAGCGGGAACATATACGGTATTAGAAACGTGCATAAAATATGGCAAATTTTAAAATTTTGTTTTTTCTTTACCCCTCTGAGTTGCTCTCTTTTTCTCTAATAAAATACGTCATTTTGCTGCTTTTTCCCTTATTTTACTTGACTCTAAATCCTTACGCGTTAACCACGAAGCCACCGAAGTCATTAAAGGGTAAGGTACCACATCAATTTTACGAATATGTAGACATTACGTAAATTTACCTTTTCTTGACATATTTATATAAACTTTTTTCTATTTTAAAGGGTGGGTTCTTAGAAAGGTTCTGTTTAAAAATAAATAATTAAAGATGGCGAAGACAGGTTGACATCTAAAAGGTTTATATGATTTTTTTTAACTGATTTATGGGTTTTTTGATAACTAATAGTAGATTATAAATTTGCTATTATATTTTGCAAACGATTTGCAGCCGACTTTTATTTTATTTAAAATTGATTATCGCGTAAAACAGACCCATTATTTTTCGAATTCTACTGACATTTTTTCCTGTTTTTCGCACACTTGCAATACATCATGTAAATGATTTGTCCCTTTACAATTTACTAAAAGGTATTATACGATTTTTTGCGGAATATGGCAAAGACAATAACATGAGTGTTTTATCATTGTTTTTGTCCCGTTCGTATACACTATACAGTGTCTCCCGAATCGATGCTTACCATTAAAATACCGGTTGTCAGTACAATTAAAGTAATTATAAAAAGTTTGTGGAATTTCTAAGTAATTTCCAAGGTAATTTCAAACACAATTAAAAAAAAATTTAACAACATTTAATCGTAAGATATTTGAGAAAAGCGAAAACATGCCTAATTTGGTTTTCGTTAACAATGTGTAACACCTATTAGCTAAGAGCCATCAAACTGATACAATATTATAAACACATTTTTTACGATGATTTTTTGCTGTAACTGAATTTTCTTATATTGAGTTTGGTTTTTCAGTACCAAAATTTTACCATTTTTTCTTATAGCGATGTTTGGATTTTTACATATTCTATTATCATGTAGAAAAGTTTTGAACTGATTACTATTTATGTAGAAGAAGTATTTAATTACTAATTGGCAATTTCGCTATACTTAAATTACCATTAAAAATTTCATTTTTATTTTTGTTTATAAATATAATTCTTTTTAACGTGAAGAAATGGTCCATAATTTAAGTGTAGTGTAATTTTAAGGGAGAGAAATAAAACACTTCAAGTCTTCTTCCTCTGGTATATTTAAGTTTAAATGATGGTAAATTCTCTACATGTTTCGAATGTATAAATATTTATCCTTAGGAGAATCAAGAAAAAAAAAAAAACAACAGGTGCATACAGTCAAAAAGGAGTTCCAAGATGAAAGAAAGAAACTTGGTAACAAGTTAAGTGATTTAAAGTGACTCCAAGCTACTAAAAATAATAAAACTTAAGAAGGAATTAACCAAAATTACTGCTACAGGTGATTCTCAGTTACATATAATTTTTTTTGTCTGGATACTGAAGAAAATTCTGGTCGTGTTGTAGATACTGGCATATCTGTTTACTGAGCATAATCCTAATTAAGAAAATAATGTCTTCAACGGACATTTTAAAAGGATGACATTAAACATTTCAAAAATATCATAATAAATGAGAATTGGTTTGATATCGCGATCGCGTTTGCTAATATTTTTAGGTAATACTTTAACAAATGGTTCCTCCTGCGCAAGACATAAAAAAAAGGAGTAAACTAAAGGAGACTCTGGGAAACACGGGAAATAGTGCAACAGTTTCGGTATCTTAGAAACCTGTATGCTTTGTACAAAAGAAAAGTCTAGGTGTATTGCAGCAATATAAATAAGGTAAGAAAGACTACAATAAACATATTAAAGAACAAAAAATACGCTTTAACTTTAACATTTTACAAAATTCTTTAAACGTCTCAAAAACTACTTGGTCATTAATTAACAGGACAAGAAACTTAAAAAAAAAACTTAAGAATTGCAAATAATACACAATAATAATAATATCGTCAGAGATCCAGGGACCCTTGTGTCAATGTTTCCTTTTTTTTTACTTATCTAATGATAATCTGACTAAACCAGATCTACCTTATAGGCCACATTCTTTCTAGAGCCCACAACCCCTAATGTGGGTCAACATAGATTTATACCCAAGCTGTCAATATTATACGGCAATATTTCAATCCCTGTATCATATTCTGGAACAGAGGGATAAAAAAGGAATGGTGGGTGGTGCTTAATTTTGATCTAAGCAAGGCTTTCAACCTTATAGCTTTCTAATTTTGTGTGTTTCGGTATTCGGGGAACCCCAAATAACTTATTTCGTTCGTACTTGACTAATAAAAATTTTGTGGGGCCAATGCGTTCAACTGGAGACGAATGACCTGTGAGATTTTCATTTTCATTTTTCTCTCTCCTGATGATGAACGTTTCTACGTTCAAGACATGTAGAGACCACTGAACATTTTTGTTCTATTACATTTTGTGGAGGAAGACTTTTAGTTTTTTCTCTTCTTTTCATACTTTTAACTCCACTTTAAGCATAGACTATTTCTTCAAATAACAGTAAACAGTTTAGTTTGACTAATGGAAGTGATGAAAATAGAAGAACTTCCCCCCGAAATTTTCCTTGACTCCGACGATGACATTATATGAACTATCTTCTCGCACACCATCCAAAGGATGCTTAATATCATTGATCAAGTTAATTTACCATTTAGTCTCACTTAAAAAGTGAAAAATATGACCACTCACTAAAGCGTGATTACACCAAATTAATAAAAGAATATGTTTACTTAGGTCATGTAAAATATGTCCCACTGTCTTTCTGCAAATCTGACACTGAAAAATAATAATTAGGTAAATAGGATTATAGTCAGATCTGGTCTTAACGTGCGGGTCCAAAGGTCACTGATCATATGCGTCAAATCAGACAACACAGAGGCTATCAAAATGTTGTGAAATTATTTACAAATATACCGAAGGAAGGAAAAATAGTTTCATTATTTTAGCTATCGCGAAGATAGCCACATATACCTAATATTATTAGTTTTGTAAAAATTATGTACAGGGGAGTTGAAAAAGTTACAAAAAAATTATATAATTGTTAATTATATACCTACTGTACCCTTTAATTAAAAACGACAATAATAAACAGTGCAATTTATTTTAACAATTTTACTACTAAAACCTAAAAATACAATGGCATTTAGTCTGATAAACTATTTCGATAATGAAAGAAAAAGTGGAAATTCGCAAACCAATATGCAGGAAACCGTAATGAAAACACTGGGAATTAGTTATATATAATACTAAAAATGTAAATGAAAAACACCGTTTATAATTATAGCCTAAAAATTCTCATCGTCACTTATAAAATCTGAAAAGTCCTCGTCGTCTGAGTCGTCTTCGAATGGAGCAATTATCATTGGCGCTACTTCGACATCTAGTACTTGTTCTCGATCCCACCAATCCCTTATTAATATTTCTGTATGTTCCACCGATTTCTTCCAGTACTCTTGTGTAATATGAACTAACGAATCTTGCCAAACTATTTGTACTTGGTCGGATTTAAGACCATCACCTACATGTTTTTCATAATAAGACTTTGCACCAGCCCATATTAATTCTATTGCGTTAAACTGGCAATGATATGGCGGCAGTCGTAGAACCTCATGACCATATTCACGCAGTATGTCATCTACCTCGTATATTTTGGGTTTTTTAAGAGACTTTGCTGTTGATAGGAGTTCCGATTTGGGCATATTTGGTAAAGGATTTTGGTTGTGTTTTTCCAGCCACTAATAAATATCACTTTTCCTCCAAGATAAAGTAGGCTGTTTATTTAAAATTCTTGAATGATATGATGCATTATCTAATACAATTAAAGACGGAGCATCCAAATTTGGTATCAATTGAACTTTTAATCATTTTTCAAACATTTCGCAATTCATGCTATCATGATAGTCAGCACTTTTTGATGTTGAATAAAAAATTAAACTCGCACCTGCAACATATCCTGTTGCAGAACCGGCATGCAAAATAATAAAACGCTTTCCCGTACCGCACCCCTTTTTCCTTTTACCACTTTTTACAGACTCATCTTGCCAAGATTTTGAACCACTTCCATTCGAAAATATCCACGTTTCGTCTAAAAATACCACTTTTCTAAATTTCGATTTGTCATTGTCCGTATATTTTTTTAAAAACTGAATACGCTGACTCACTATCTGTAGCTGCTCACATAAAAATCTTCGGTTACAGTCTTTTTTATAGCGAAAACCTAAATTTTTTATTAATTTTGATAACGCTTCAAGTCCAATTTCCAAAACACCCCGAATTTTTAATGTTTTTTGTAAAACTGGAAGAGTTACATTGGTTTTTGATTTCTATAAATCGTAAATCACATTTCGAACTCCCATTTTAATATTTTTGCTAAAATGCTCAGTCTTTGGCTTTCTTCGATTACACTTTTTAATATTCTTGGGTATTATGTTATGTTTTGTTTCATGCACAATTTTCTGCACAGTCCTTAAACTAATTCCCAGTGCTTTGGCTACTGTTTCCTGAATATTGGTTGGCGAATTTCCACTTTTTCTTTCATTTTCGAAATAGTTTATCAGATTAAGTACCATTGTTTTTGATTGGGGATGCAAAAACCCAGAAAATTGTTTCATTTTGTCACAAACTGTCAAAGTCACAAAACTGGCATATTTAAAATAAAACGTAGCTGGTGCTATTACAAGCTTTTTTAGAATCGCTGGAAAGTAAATACATATCCTTTTTTTTTCATGTCAAAATGGAATAAGTCTGTCTCATTTATCTTATGTATTTTATTTAGAGGGTAAAATTAAACGCAAGTAAAGAAAACAAAAACTGAGAGTATGTCTTTCTTGAATCGTATGACCCGCACGATAAGACCAGATCCGACTATACCCCATCACGCTGATATACGTAAGCATGGTAAGTTCATAAATTGTCTTGTGAGGTATTTTTGATGGGAGCTGTAATACTATCTCCGCTCATTTCGTGAACGACGTAACTCTAATAGGTCTTCAAGTGTAACCATACCTTTATCACATATACAAAAACAGAGTTTTTAATTGTGTTGACCTCTGCTCTAGAAAAATGTATCGCCAAGTAAAAGGGAACCCTGATCAAGAATTAATGAGCTGCACATGCACATATGGCACATATGGCACAAATTGTACTCCTTACTTAGCAACCCGTGTTTTAAGGAGTTGGCCCTAAAAACATTTCTAACTTCCCCTTGGCGTCAGACGCTTTATTGAAACAAACTTATGTTTATGAGATTGATGACATACTTGCTGGTTGTCACAATGGTGACGATTTACACCAATAATTAAAAACACTTCCCAAATCTACTGGTTTTAAATTGCGTACATGGTGTTCCAACTCCCAAAAGTTTCTCGAGACGTCCAGTCAAACACAAACGTTTGAGTACGATAGAAACTATGATGAAGTTTATAGATCTTTGATACCCTGAATTTTGCAGTTCTCGTTCCCCACTGAAAGATTACCCTACTAACAGAATCATCCCCTTCACTATTGCAAACACGTATGACCCATTAGTATTGTATGTCGTAGTTTTTGGCACATTAATTATGCAAAAATAATCACTTTTTAAAATCAATTGGAATATAAACAAATTCTTGCATTGCGGACATGTCTAAAATTCAAATTCAAATCCATGGATTTGTTATCTGCCTATGCTGCGTGCGCTTATGTTTAAACTTTGTATTCCGATGGAACCGTTTCATCAAATCTTATTTCCTTCAAATCCCATGTCGCTCTAGTGAATGTCCTATCGCTTCCTCGATCGGAACTATGTGTCATGCTTCTTCTGGCAAAACTTGTGCGTCAAATATTATTTCTAATAATAAGTATTTCTATTAAGTAGTTATTTCTATACACTATAGTATAGTTCAGTGACACTAGGTATAAATATAATTTCGAATAATATTTCATTTAATAGCCCCTCTTAATAGGGTTGCCAACTTGCCAGGTTTAAATCTGCAAATCGCAGGACACAAGTTTAAAACAGAAAGGACTCACACAAATAAAAAAGGACATTTTTTTATAGTTATTAATGATACTAGTTCAATATGAACACTATAACGAAACGTCTGCAACGTTAATTTAATTGCACAAGTTTCATTAACAAAGTTCATATCGAACGTGTATCATTCAAAATTTAATCTACGACAGTGCAAATAGATTTTATTCGTCTAAATTTCATTGATATCAGATAACGTTTTGGTAATTTTTAAAATTTTCAGGTGTCCATATTAGTCGATATCATGGTAACCGCATTTTTGATTGTTTTAATTTCGATTTTGACAACGTCATTATTGCCGTCTAATTTTTTATTGTATGCAAAGTGTTGGTCAAAAATAATTTAAATATGGGATATTCTGAATCCGAAAGTGTCCCATCGGATGTCGAAGATATCGCGCAAAGCGTAATAGATTCCCTACTTCCGTTTTTCTAAGTAATAATAACAAATAAATAGTTTGCACCGACTTTCTTTTTGTTTTTGTATCTTAACATTTGGATGCTATTATGAATTCATAATGGCACTGAGTGCTATTATAAATGTTTTATTGACTTTTTAATTGTTCATAAGGTAACCAATACGGTTTTTTTTATATATTTGTGCTTTTTGTAATTGGGTACTTCTATTATTTAGGTCTGATGATGCCGATAAGGCGAAACATGTCACCTTAACCTAACTTGGGTACTAAAATAAAGGTTTATGTGAGACCGTGACTTTGTGTCTTTTTCAATTCAATTTACATACTATTATGAAGGTCATAATGACATCTGAATACGTCATAATGGCACTCTCGTAGATTTAAACTAAAACAGAATTTATTTTATGTAAAAAATGAACAAAGGCTAAGTTTTTTCTAACAAAATGACAACTTAAAAATGCTTTAAAAAAATGTATTATTATAAAGAATATTTTTTATTTAAACGAACGGCTTCCAAGAGCTTTTTGTTTCTAACTGCCATATTATAAAATTCTTTACATAATAAATTAAAATTTGTTTTTATCTGAAGCTCTGCTTTTACATGGTCAACCAAAAGTTTATTTCGGCTGTCGCTCCAGGCTGCATTGCATAAAAAAAATTCTTTTGGAGTCAGCGTTTGACCCGTATATTAAAAACACAAACTGTATTATTTTTAAAAAAGAATGAATTTCGGGATTAGCTAAAAAGATGTTGTTCCATTTCTGGATCATGGATTCCTCAGGTAAAGCGCAAGCTTTGTCAAGGGTAGGTTTTAATATACAATATTCTTCGTACAAATTATCAAAATTTATGTCTTTCGATAAGTTAGTTACGATTTCCACCAGTGATTCAAAGTCAAAGGGGCTTTTTAGAGAAAAAATATTTAAGAAATCCAGGACATTAGGCGTCCTTCCAAAGGTCTTCGAAGGGCGTTAAATTTAAGCCTCAAATCCAGGACATCCTTCCAAATCCAGGACACCTGGCAACCCTACCCCATACACCAGCTGATAACTAAACGAATTTGATATAGCACGAGCCAAATACGCCGATTTGCGTGTGTGTGGCGAGCCGAGCTTCATCGGACCGTAATATCAGCCACGGATGAAATTAGCCGGTTTTAAGCCACCAATAGATTCGCTAGGTTAATTTGGGAGGCGTATCAAGTCGTCCAACTTGGTTTGAGGTTAAATTAAAAGAATGATAATAACAAATAATGTCCGATTCACGTAACTTGTCAAAAAAAAATTATTTTCAAATGTAATTCCACCATACTAAACAAATGTCTGAAAGTACCATTATTCATCCTTAAATAGTTACGGAAATCATTTGGCTCGTCTTGTTGAAGTTCTTTCAAGAGTAACATATGACTCAGTTCATGTCTACGAGAAATCCATTTTTACCCACTTGCTTCGTTTTTTTTTTGATTTTTCATTATTTGCAATAAATACATACGTTATGGTACAAGCTATAGCACGTCTTCTACGATTGGTATTCATTTTTAAAACTCACCGAGTACAAATAAATCCGAGTTGATCTAAAACCACTGGTTAAATTTTTCAGGAATTCCAGAAGATGGAGAGCCAAGCCAAAACTGTTATAAAACGTGGAGTTCTGTGCCATTAACGAGAAGATTTAATCAGGCGAATTTAATCGGGTTAAGTCGAAGAGCCAAATTCGGCTGGGAAAAAATAACGAGAGTTTTGGTACGTGCCGAGCCTAGCTCGCAGACCAAATCCGAACAGATCAAATCGGTCCAACTTATATGTTGGTATATGGGGGGCTATTTATATATTTATTTTATTTAAATTATTATTAAAACTTGTGTCAACTTGTGTTTAAAGCATTTGCTATGAGCAGAAAATAAACATTGTTTATTTTTTGGAAAATTTATTGAACTAGCACCTACCTCGTTTTATATTGCAAACGTGACGATAGTTTTGCACTAAGGTTCAAAATAAAAAACAATTGTTTAGCTTTAATACTTGATGGAAATTGGATCACCTGAAGTGAGCAGGATTTCAGTTTCCATACGAAAAACAACTAAGACACATGAAAAGTATTTTTACGTGAAATAATATCGTGTCTAGCGAATATTTTCACACACGTGCTTTTGTTAACGCCTGGCCTTATAGAAAATTGAAGCTATAGAATAAGCAACAAATAACTTTGATTTCGTATATAATTTTTGAATAACAACACGGTGTTTTTTATAAACATAATAACCACTTTCTTTGAACATAAGGTAACCCGTTTTAAAATTGTATGTTTTCTGGAGCTATAATAATAAATAATGCTTAAGCATTAAATTTATATCTTACATTGATTTTTCATACTAATATTGTTTATTCATTTATGGTAAGTGTATTAAAGTATGTTTTTTTTCTTTCCATTTATACATACCATGAGTATATAGGATGTGTTTTTATAGGTAGGTATGTGATAATCTATCAAATAAATTTTGTTTATATTTTTAATTGACCATAAAATACATTTTGTCATTAACATGGGCATAATGAGATGTCATTAACATGGACAAAACATCATTCATCATCCATAATTTCTTGGTCATACTCTAAATATAACCCATCAGTAATCGTCAGTCAGCAATCGCTGAATTAAAAAAGAATATGAATTGCTATTTCATTTCATATCGATTTACTGCAAACTCTTAAAAAAAATTTGCAAAGGGGCCTTATTATCAGACAGGTAGTTTAATAAGGCCCTTTAATAAAAGCTTGCCTTTGCGACATGACTTTATCTTTTACGGCATCCATTGCAGAACGGAGTTGTTCTGAGGTCCATGGTGAACGTTTTTTTTTTCTTGCGGCAGGCATACTTCTTTATTTAAGAAAAACAAAAATTAAAATATCAGTTGTTTAATAAGGCCCACCTAAACTAACATTATTTATTTAATGGGCCTTAATATCCGAAATGACCGTTTTTAGTTCACACCAAAAAATTAAAACTCACTTACCTTTTCAGAAAATTTTTATGTCAAAAGGGGATGCTAGGCATAACAAAGAACACACTTGATATTAATAATCAGAGAAAAAACGTTTATAAGTAAAAAATTTTGAGGACTGTTTGTTACGCAATATTTATAACATTGAGTACAACGACACACACTCTATGAAACTTGTATAGTACTGATCGCGCCGTTTTAATTATTGGCGGAGGCTATCGTGGTATGTGGTAGGTATATGAGGGGAGGTATTTCGGAGTTGCCGGGTTGTGCACAAAGCGTTTGTAGTTTGAGATATCGGCAGTGGACCTTATTATCCGCCGGGCCTTAATTGCCGCAGGTACCTTACACATCGATTTCTCCGAAAACGTTTCTTATAAATATGCTTCGGAAGCACAAGCTGTCCATTTTGGCACATGTACCATATGCACCATAGATCAGAAAAACAAAGATTCTGCACTATTTCAGATTTCTTACGTCACGATTCATGTGCTGTGGTTGCTCATTTAAAACCAATTTTGACACACTACTTTAACACATTCATTCATTCTTTAAGATCGACCCTAATCTGAGAAAGAACCACCTATGAATAACTTAAAAATAGTCAATAAAAAACTAGGGTTGCCATTTAAAAAAAAATTATTGATATCGTTACATCTCTAATTGGGGACACACTTTTTTTACGAAAAAAAGTGTACTGGATTTACAGAATTTATTCCAAGTTCCAGTTCCAAACTCACACTGTATGTATAATTTCTAGTATAGTTTAGGTTAAAGAGCCATTATAGGGTGTTAGAGGTATTAACGAAAAACAAAATCGGCTATTTTTGGGTTTTCTGGAATATGTTATAATTTGTATGCTGGGTAAAATAATTTTGAAGAAATATCTAAAAATAAAAAGGTAACTTTGAGAAAACTTTCAAAACCTTACAGTTTTATAAACTTGAAATTCAATCGAGCGTCCATTGGTGAGCATCCAATTTAGAACAGACTGTATTTGAATGAGTCTTTAATAATTCATTTGTGATAAAATTCTCCCCAATAAACCTTTTCTGCCATGTTTCATACAATTTTATTGGGGATGCCTGTAATTACACGCTTTTAAATACATGCCATGCTAAGTATGCATGGATACGATGTATGACATGAATTTTTGGGGGACAACCCACATCGATGTTTTATACCAAACACCTGCTACGTCCAAATTTCATTGTGGGGAATTATATACGCTTGGTAGAGTTTGTCGTAATTTTTTCGAAATTTTTGCCATATAAAAATGAATAATGAAATTCCATGAAAATTATTATGTTGTTGTGTGAGTTGCGTTTTTGAAATTGTGAATTATTTACCGATAAATTTATTAAACAAAGTCAGCCATTTGATTAAACATACGCATCGTTAAAAAGCAAAATTTAAAAAAATTATAAATTGCCATCAAAATAGCACAGCGAGTGCAAATATTATAAAAACTAGTAAAAGCTGCAGAAATAATCATTGGAATTAAAGGCAAGTACCGTGAGAGCAAAAATTATTTGCATCAAAGTGGGACTAGCATCTAAGGACGTAATGCTTAGCCGTAGAGCTTAATACCTGTTGGGTATCAGTAACTACCTGAATTAACAATCAATCAATTATTCCGTCATCTTTGACATTCGTTACAAGTAATTTGATTCATCGCTTATTTTTCCAATTTCTTAAACAATTCGCAATGGGCTTTACAGAACAGCACAAAACATTTATGGTTGAAGCGTATTTTCGAAACGAGGTTAGAGTAAATGATGAAAGGCAATACAATCCGGGTTTGTGCATGGACGATTTTCACGAACATTTTCCTAACGTTGCTTTTATTGCTGGAGATTTTTATCATTGCCTGAAAAGAACCGTGACTGTGTTTAGGGAAACAGGTTTTATACAACACAAAAAAGGAGCAGGAAGACCATCTGTAAGAAAAGAAGAACTTGTTGCAAACGTTCGTTAAATAATGCAAAATACGCCAACAAATTGTATAAGACGCCTGCCCCAAGAAGTGGGAAGATCTTATGGAACATGCTGGACTATTCTTTAGAAGCAGCTAAATTTATTTCCTTATAAAGTGCAAGTATGTAATTATTTTTCTTCTTCTTTCTGTATATTCTTACTTTGTTCATTTTGTAAACAACAAAAATTAATTTGTATTTGTCTACTTATTTTATTACTCATTAGTTTGACATATCATGTCGTAATATGAATTTGTCAAAATTTTAACCTAGATTTGGTTAGATATATCGTCCCCATATCATTGTGATCTATACCAAGTCCTACGTTTTTTAATTCAAGCCCTCTTTGATGTAAATAATTTTTGCTCGCACGGTAGATACAAATTTTAATAAATAAGAAAAATGCGGTAAATCTGTATGAAAGTAAAAATAAGAATCTTTGAAACATTGAAAACTTATAATATTATTGACCGAATCGTGCTAACGATGCCTCTTCTCTTATAAAGTCGTAGTGTCTTTTATGTGAAAACTAATTCTGCTAGATGGCGTTATAGCATATTCATTACTACAGGGAGTGCTGGGCTTTTACAAAGTACTTTTAAATATGGCTCCGTTTTCTGTATAGTTGCAATTATAGCTTTTTTACCAGTAATCCGTTTTCTGTATAGTTGCAATTATAGCTTTTTTACCAGTTATAGTGAGGATGAAACGGCCGTCATAGAGATGTAAAGAACGGGTAAATTGCTGAACAAGTTCGAACAGTTTCGTTCTTGCTAGTGTTTCACGAGACGAGAAATCTCGCACTTTTTAAATGACTCTCATCTCGCAAATCGAGACGAGATGTTTTCCAAATATCGCCTCGCTAACATTTCGCAAAATGTTTTCTCGTCACGCGAGGGTCTTGTAATTTCTCGTTTTCACAATATGACGTCATAACATTTTTTTGACTCTAGTGAATGATTGGAATAATTAGAATCATTCTTTTTGTTTATGAAACTAGTAAAATGTTTTATTTTTTTTTATCAAAGCTTCTATTTGTCTGGCCAATGTAAGTTTTGGGACAGTCCCCGCATCTTAGTTTATACAGGGTGTTCGGAAAATGCGTTAGTAAATTTTAAGGGGTGGTTCTACATGCAAAAATAATGCTAGTAGATCATTTGGCAAAATGTCGAAATCTCCATGGTTATCAAGATACAGGAGTTTGAATTTGATCTTTTAGTTTTAGTTTTTCGTCATACTTCATTTATTTTTAAACCAAATCATTTGATATTCGGCACACATACTAATCTCGAGCGACTATACAATTTGAAGATAAGAATCCTTTTTTTAAACCGCTAGAAGGCACTTTACCTGAAACATAAATATTATTTCGTCATAACTTTTTTCTTTTGGTAGCTGGAGCAAAACTGACGTTTAAGTTAAGAACACAAACAATAAGTTACTTTTGATTAAGTTCGATAAACCTTACTGTTTATCCACTAATCGACATCAAAGCTTTTATTGCTCTCAACCAAATGCCTACGTACATAATTGGAATCGCGTCAAATCAAATGGGCTGGTTTCAAATTAGACGAAATGTGACAACTAAAAATTTATTTTATAGGCTTACTAATATATTTTTCAACAAGCAAAACTTAATAGGTACTACTTTAAAATCTAAAATCTATGACAGTAATTAATAAAATAATAAATTATAGTAAATTTTGCCTTCTCAAAAATGCCTTCTAACGCGAAAAAAAAGATACCAACTCTGTTTTGAATAACCTCGCAACCATTTATTATTCTTTGACGCAAATCATTAATGTGATTTACCGGCGTCGCATACACCATAGCCTTTAAGTGACCCCAGAAAAATAGGATTAATATCAGGCGAATGAGGCGCCCAAGGTAAAGGCCCGTTTCGTCCGATCCACCTATTAGGAAATGTTTCATTTAGGTATCTTCGTACTACTACTTCAGTCTGGCTTGCATGTCAACATTTTCCAACAAAGGGGGTAGTACATTTTGAAGAAAATTTAAATAAACTTCTTCGTTTTGATACCAGTCAAAGAAATGGGGACCTATCAGGTGATCTCATACTATTCCAGCCCACACGTTTAAAGAAAACCGGCGCGGCGTGGATGTCGGCTTTCTACGATGGCGTGTGGGTTATCATAAGCCAATTGATAAGTGGTATGAAAATTTATAATCTCTTCTCGCGTGAATCCTGCCTCGTCGGCAGACAATATGGTTTCGATAATTTGGTTGTTTTCTTCATATTTGTCTAAAATAGAATTGCACATGTTTTCTTGTAATTGTGAATCGCCATCATAAAGCGCTTGCACTTTCTGAACATAAAAGGGGTACAGTAGCTCTTCATCAAGTGTTTCCCAAATTGTAGAACTAGCAATCCCTTCTTGCAACGTCATTTTTCTTGTACTTGTACCTGGATTTTCCTCTACTCCTTCGAGAATTCTTTCTTCCCTATCGACAGATCTCGCATGCCTTGATCTGCCTCTATCACCCAAACTATTTTTGAATGAACCTACCTCGCCAAGCCGCCTATGAATACTGATAAAAGTTCGAGCACAGGGAACATTTCTATCAGGATAAGCTGCGATATAAAGCCGTCTAGCCTCTTCCGCATTCCCATTTGCTTGCCCGTAACAGAAATGGATATCACGGTACTCAACATTTGAATATTCTCGTTCCATTTTAACTGCGTTTTTGTATGACAAAAAACCTCTCCCTATCTAACCTTGACAGTAATCAAATTATTTAGTTGTCAAATTTCGCATAATTTGTAACCTTGATTTGACGCGATTTCATTTATAAACAAGTCAAAAAGATAGGAGAAACTGCGTCTACCAGATCCTCTGCGAATGCGGCCAATCATATATAGGTGAGACATTAAGACCACTAGAAACAAGGATTAAAGAACACAAAAACAATACGTTAAAAGGAGAGACCGAAAAGTCAGGTGCAGCTGACCATGCCTGGAAACATGGTCACCATATCATGTGGTCAGAAGCTGAAATCCTACATAGGGAACCACACTGGAGGAAAATAAAGTTTAAGGAAGCTGCTGCTATATATTCACCAGAACCCAGGCTGCTTTAGTAAACCATCATAAGACATAAGAAATATCTGGAAACCTTTGTTAGATAGATGTAATCTTAGGATAAAATCGAGTGCCAACTAAACGCATGACTGCTCCCTCCTTAGTTATGCTTTACTGCACCTGGCTAGTATAAATAGTCCTGTAGTTACTTTACGTATTTAGTATTCACCTGAAGACTACTGGACACATCAGTTGAAACGTTGTGATTTAAAGCAAATAAAGACAATGGAAGTCCAAAACTCTTTCATCATTCAAATTTAAGAATTTTCAACAACCCTAATTACAAATGGATACTCTTATTAAAACTTTAATACATTATTTCATTAGATAATTTTGAACAACATATTGATATAGTTAGTTTTGAATTTTTGCTATAATATAACACTTTTATTATCTTTAATTATTTGTATGACATAATATGTATTTTAGAATATTCTATTCTTGGAGTATACAATTTGAATATAACTCACTAATATACTTATGTACTACTGTAATTATAATGTTTAGGTATACGTTTTTGCTATAGGCTAACATTATATTAGCCGTTTCTTATTTAGTTTTTTTCCTAAGATATTTTGAATAAGGGTGGTTGTATGAGTAGCGCATGTTGAATACCGCCACCATTTTTATAAAATAGTTGTAAAACTTATTTATTGTTAAATAAAGGCTTACTATTATCATTATACCCTGTATATTCGGTAGCGTTATAATTTTATCGTATTAATTATCAAGTAAGCAATAAAAATATCAGTCCCTGTTACGGAAATTCGTGCCGAGCATTATAGTAAAATAATAGTCGTTAGGAAAATTAATGATTTCCCGGGGTGGTATACTTGTTATTAATTTCCAAGTAATAAAATCAAAACAATAATAAAAGCTATTGAAGTCGGTGACCCGTTAACGACTTACCTAATGATTTTCGAAGAGCAATTATAAAGATAAAAATAATTTAGACAGCGATAGATTCATTTTACTTTTGGAACGTTTTTGAATCATAATAGTATTACTGTTTAATTTAAGTTATTTTGGTAAATAAACTTTCTAAGTCCTATCAGACTCAAAAATGTACAGAGAACTATGCAATAGTAAAAACTTTCAAGCATGGAAGCTTGTCACAGAGTTTAGGTTTCTGTGCAAGGTACCATCTATTGGTATGCCGGTTTTGTAACTCAAAATTAAAAATAGTTTCTAGGATATGGTGCATTTTTTTGACTGGAGACATGGGATTTGCATGGTATTTTTTTATCCCATGTTTATCCCATATTCACATTGGTTCTAAAAGTCTCAGTCAATTTACGTTAAACGATTTTTATTCCAGTAATACCGTACCAATTTTAGCAAAAAATATTATTTTTTAATGATAACTTACAGTTTTATAGTCCTTGTTTATTTAGTTGCCTAAACATACCTGAAAACTCTAAATGAAACAATATTTATGGTATTAGACTGCGTTAGGAAATGATATGTGGGGAAGTTGTGGATCATTTAGTAGTTGAATATCCAATGACCAATTTTTTAAAACTTGTTGCGTGAATATTTCACACGTAAAACCCAATAAAAATCCAAAATTAGTGACAGAATAAGTTAAAATAAAACTGGCTGATCAATCGGCTAGTTGCAGGAGCAATTGCTACAAGGCCCCTAAATAGGAATAATATCGTTTCTACAAAGGGTCAAACGTTCAGCGATTGTTAGAACGATTATTTCCATCGCATGGAGGTTTGCCATCTGTGTATGTAAAAAATCGACCGCAATTCACGTATTAACTTTAATTCGATTCTTTTACTAATGAAAGTATATTTTGACAAATAGGACTCTAAATAAACGATACAAAAAGATTTGGACTCGCCAGAATAGTTAACAAGAAATATACACTGAGTTGGTGTGTGTGTTCATCACCTGCGGAAATCCGTCACTCTAGCTGTAATCGTAAAATGTTCTGGTACCACCCTACGTTGTGTTTATATTCAGGTTCCTTTAAAGTTTGGTACAATGGTAAAAGTTTGTCAGTTTAAGATTTTTTAGCTTTAATCTTATTCTGACGGTTTCCCTATGATGCGGTATTCAGCTACCAGCAAATGAAAATTAAAGAGGTTTTTAAAAACAATCGATCGATTATAAAAGCATTTTGGCCATATACAATTTATGCACAATTCAATCAGATATACCTTAAATCACATCAAGAATAAAATCCCTAAAAATAACATTTCATAAAACTTAGTGTAAAATGGCCTGTCTCCCATAATTTAGCCCATTTGCACCAACATCTGTCTGCGACAGATTGTTGACGCATTTCTCAGATATTACTTTTTATGTCTACGATAATAATAAGTCATGCTGTTTTACCTTTTGTTACCAAATACGATTGCGACTGTAATGGTTACATTTTAACTCACAAAAATACCCTTTTTTACGAATATGTTTGGTCTGCGACCACACTCTGGTTTTATTTGGTTCCCCGTTAATCTGCAATTTGTTTTGTTTCATATCGCCCCATTTTCGTGTACGTATTATTAAATTATTTGTCATTTTAGTTCCAGAGTATTTTTTATAGATTTACGTACACGTTCCATTGAATGTAGACTTTGCGGCGAAGAGGATGAAACCGCCTCCTATATCATATACAGCTGCGAAGCGCTAAACCGTAAAAGATTTAAAATCTTCGGAACATTCGACGTGGCGATAACCTCCCGCACGACAAACTTGGAAGAAAACTACTGGACCTCATAGAAGGAACAAATCTTTTCTAACAAGACTGGGGCGCACAATAAGCCAGAAGGCTGCAGTGTAAGAAGCTTGGGCCACACGTCGAACCCGACCCCCGCCTTTAACCAACCAACCAACCAACGTACACGTTTGGTATAAAGGTACTACGTAGTTTAGTGAAAAGCCGAGCGACAACGGCCTTCAGTAGTGAATACTCAAGTCATTCCTACTGTCGGACATTTCAACAAATAATTTATAAAAGTGCAATAAAAGTTAGGAGCTCACCCGCTTTCCGCATGTGTTACTTTTCTTCTCAAGCGGGCGTTGTTTTTCATATTACCAGACAGCCGAGCGACAACGGTCTTCAGCAGTGGACACTCAAGTCATTCCTGCTGTCGGACACTCATTTTAAGAAAAATCCATTACACCGTTTTATATATATCGTAGGCTGATAGTGAAATCCGCCATTTCATGAAAAGCCTAGTCACTTCATGAAGCGTCGGCAGATTGTGTAAAAACATGAAATTACACGATCTGCCGCGTCACTTCTTGAAGAGACCTTGACGTTTCGGCGTATTATGTATAACACAATCTGCCTAATTTTAAATATCGTCACTTCATGAAATGCCACAAAAACAAAGCATATAGTGTAATTACGTCTAAAAGGTATATTGGCAACTGGTTTGTTCGGGTTTGTCAGAGCATTTTTTTTATTTTTATAAAATAATATTAGTTGAAAAAATTTAATTAAAAAAAAATGCTCTGGGGAACAACAAACAAACCAGTTGCCAATATACCTTTTAGACGGAATTATACAATCTGCCGACTGACATGACATCGTTAGGTACTACATGAAGTGACGATATTTAAAATTAGGCAGATTGTGTTATACATAATACGCCGAAACGTCAAGGTCTCTTCATGAAGTGACGCGGCAGATCGTGTAATTTCATGTTTTTACACAATCTGCCGACGCTTCATGAAGTGACTAGGCTTTTCATGAAATGACAGATTTCACTATCAGCCTACGACATATACACCAATTATAAATTAACGTTCTACAGGCAACATCATACCAAATAATTATAACCCTTTCTGATAACTTTACTTGTATATTGTCAGAGTAACGACCTTAACTTGTGATTGGGAAATATCGACTGTAAAAATTTTTTACGCGAAAAACAGCCCCGGGTCGGAAGCGTCTCAATATTAATGAAATATTAGAACAATATGATCATTTATTTTGGTTACTGTCAAAAATTCAAAGCCTACTAAAATTTTTTTAGAAAAGCTATAATATTAATAAGTATTTTTAATAACAATTATTACGTTCGTCCAAGATTTTAAACACACTTTTCACTTAAAAACAATTGAATTTTGGTATGGAATAAACAGTGTCCGCAAGAAAGTCCGCATCAAATGGGATTTTTTTTTATTAATAGGTATAGGTAAAAATTGAAAAATCAGTTAGTTTTTGCTTACCTAAAAACCAAAAATGACGTATACTGAAGCAGCTGCACGACTTGCGTTACCTGTCAAAATTGACATTTTTAATAAAATAGGTTCAAAATGCCCTTATTTATAAAAATATCGAAAAACTTTATTCGAGAAAGTTGTTTATTTAGGCATTTTAGCCTCTGTACGAAATTTTGACAGTCTAATACAATTTTTTAGATTTTGCCAGATTCTTGAAAATTTTTATCAACCCTCGTAGATTAACTTTTATACATCGATGTAAAACCATTTGCCTTTACTTCATTTGTAATCTTAATGAAATTTTGTGTAAAATTTTTGTTTCCAATTATTTATTTTGCTTCAAAAACTGAAATTGTTATTGATCAGTATGTAATGTTTGATGCAAAGTTTATCTAATTACATCAGTTTTGTCAAAACCGACGTTTCTCATTTTTCTAAAGTTATTAAACAGATGTACAAAAAGAAAATATTAGGAAGCTTTCGCTGAAATTTTACTAAATTAATATTGGATCAAAAAGATTAAATATTAATCGCTCGAAACATTTTATTCAACAAAAATATAGTTTATTTTAATTTGTATTATTTTAATAATTAATTTAATTTAATAATAATAATAATTAAGTAAAATTTCAACGAAAGCATCCTAATATTTTCTTTTTGTACATCTGTTTACTAACTTAAGAAAAATAAGAAACGTCGGTTTTGACAAAACCGATGTAATTAGATAAACTTTGAATCAAACGTTACATACTGATCAATGACAATTTCAGTTTTTGAAGCAAAACAAATAATTGGAAACAAAAATTTTACACAAAATTGCATTAAGATTACAAATGAAGTAAAGGCAAATGGTTTTACATCGATGTATAAAAGTTAATCTATGAGGGTTGATCAAAATTTTCAAGAATCTGGCAAAAAATAAAAATTGTATTAGACTGTCAAAATTTCGGACAGAGGCTAAAAATGCCTAAATAAGCAACTTCCTCGAGTAAAGTTTTTCGATATTTTTTTAAATAAGGGCATTTTTGAACCTATTTTATTAAAAATGTTAATTTTGACAGGTAACAAGAAAATGTTTAAAAAGTTACAACAATTAAAAAAAAATCAAAACTGAAAGTATTTAAATTCACAAAAAATAGGTTTATATCAGCCCACTTTTTTAGGGAACACACTATAAAGTAAATATTATCCTAGAAATGCACAGCCAAAAATTCACTGGACTGGGCGATTTTTCAAAAAATTTGTCGTTTCAAAAAAATTTAATTAATTCCTTACTTTAAATCATCCCTGCATTTAATTTTTGTAAATAGAATTTAAAAGTTTTATTTTTTATAGCCTATAACATATTTTTGAAATCTTTTATAATTTAAAGCCAATCAATTAATTAAATTCTGTAAAAGAGGTGTGTTGCTTTTATTTTTATTATAAAACTTGACTTATTTTGAAGTCTACTATTTCCTGTTGCTGTTTGGGATACCCTCTATATTATACGAATTTAGTGTTACCTAGGTAGTGAATAATTTATTTCTTTTCGAGCTTTTATTGGACTTATTAAATACATCTGTTTTCCGCAAATATTTCATCAATAATTACATGTCCATTATTCTTAACTTGACCGGATTGTAATTTTCTAGTTTTTAATTTTATTACACTGTATATTATTTTCAAGTTTTGGACATAGCTGTGGTTTTTTCGGAATTGGAAAAACTGTATATTATGCAGAATCATTTAAAAAATTGCTAAACAAGAAATTCAACACGTTTCTATAAGTTCCCTTTAAAGATAGACTGTATAACTTAATATGAAAAATTGAATAATATGTAGGGAAGGAAATGTAAGAGAATAATTTAATTTCCTAGTATATTAGCATACTAGTTATTGATTAATGATCCACAAAATTCTTTAGATTTAAAATAAAATAAAGCTTGGGATTATAAAATTATTATCGCCCATACTTTTTGTAAGGCTTAAAAATTCATAATTATTTTATTCAGCTGAATTCCCCAAAATGTTAATTTTTCTCTCTAAAAATGAATCATCTCGTCAGGTCAACCCGAGGGTCAACCAGTTTCCATTTCCGCTTCATTACATTAAAAATTTACAGAAAGAACGAAAATATTATAAAATAAGTCGAAATTTCCCATTTAACATGCCCGCTTCTTTTTCTGAATTAGGGTTAGAATAAAACTCCTTTCTTCCTTCAGGTAAATTACCATTATAAAGGTACAAATATGTTATTTTTCTTTGTCAAGCAGAAAGCTCAAATACGGATGCACAGTGTTCTCACCAATGTATAAAACAGGGACAAAAGTCCAAGTTTTGAAAATTGTTTTCTAAAATTTCTAAAATTTAGATAATAATCTAAAATTAACCTTAATTGTCTATGAAAACTATAGAGATAGAGATATAGTTTTATCTCTACTTTAAATTGATTACTAGTTGCAATCCTATCTAAGCAGTCTATTATTATACTGTACTATATAGTATATGGGAACAATGGCATAATGTTACTAATGAGCAAGGCCTTAATCTGTTTACAACCGCACAACATGCTAATTTAATATGTAACTATTATTGCATTTTGCAGCATCCGTAAAAATATTTGTTTCTACTTCCTGCTTGGTAAAGACTTCTTACTGCCACTCATTTGAAAAGGAAATTAAATTTTACATATTAACCTCCCTAGGGAAGTAAATAAATAGACTAAAGTAAGTAAATAAAAAATAAACTACAATGAGTATTTAAAAAATACAAATTGTATTTTAGATTAATATTTATACAACTTGATAATTTGCAATTTAAAAAATTTGACACCTCTTGTGCTGCTGATTGACCATTTAAATTGTTCTATTACCTTTAGTTTTATTACAGAGTTTGTCGATCTGCTAGGGAGAACAATGACGGGAATCGCTGTTATTCTAGTTATATAATGTCGTAGGCTGATAGTGAAATCCGTCATTTCATGAAACGCCTAGTTATATCATGAAGCGTGGCTAAAAGGTATATTGCAACTGGTTTGTTCGTTGTTCCCCAGAGCATTTTTTTCAATTTTTTCAACTAATATTATTTTATAAAAATAAAAATTAAATTAAATTTAAAAAAAATTGAAAAAAATGCTCTGGGTAACAACGAACAAACCAGTTGCAAATATACCTTTTAGCGTGCAGCATGATATGACTAGGCTTTTCATGAAATGACGGATTTCACTATCAGCCTACGACATATATAATTTTGCCTGAACAATTTCTATACACAGATCGCATAATTCTTGAGAATGACAGGCCTCAGCAATCTCGACTATCATTATCACCTCTTATGTTCGGCCTATGTCGAAAATTTGTCCATTTTTTCCCGGATGAAAACATACACACACTTCTTTGGCTTATAGCAATATTTTTTTCTTTTCATAAAAACTTTTATTTTTAGAAACTTTGATATTAATATCTATATTAATATCTTCAATGGATAAAGTGAATTTAAGCATGAAATACTTGCGCAGGACTTTGATGTAGACCAAAATATAGTTTTCTGTAATTTTTTCAACTTTCACTATTCGATACAAAATTTCAAAATTTTTGTAGGCATTTTCATATTTTTTTTCTTTCGAGTTTTTGGGCAATAGAGCTGTGGCTGTATTGACATCCATCCGAGAATATAACAACACACATCGGTTTCGTCAATGTTTCTGCAATGTGTAATAGAACGCAAAAATCTATCTTTTTATTTTAAATTATTTTTATTAAAACTTGCGTTCTCATGAGTGAGAACAAGATGTATCCTTTTAAATATAAAGAGAGGCTCTAAAAGCTTTTATTCGCAAAGTAAATATGTTAATAAAACTAACCTTACCCAACTATTTTAAACCAACCGTTTTCTTAAGTAAATAACCAAATTGCATAAGTTATTCTAAAGATTCGTTATGTCATGAAGTTTATTTTTCTATATCTTAAAAGCGGGTCGATAGCAAAAACCCAACCATAATAATAAATATTACAATCTTTAGTAGAGCACATTTTGTCGAAGATAACATCAACTTACTAAGACCTAAAATAACCCACAGATGGGCAATAATAAACAAGGGGACCTTTGTCGGTGGTCTATTATAATCAGATAATATATTATATTGAGGAAAAAATGGAAAATAGAGGTTGCAACATGGATTTGTATTTTCACCGTTCCATGTATGTGAAAGTCGGATCAGATTTATTCTTTATTTTCCCTGTATCAGCTTAAAGGTTTTTTTTTTAAAGCAAGTCTGATTGTTGTACTTTAAATTTAAGGTAATTTAGGAATGTTATTTGTTAAGACCGTTTTTACGGTTATTTTATAGGTATACCGTCTATGTATTGTTTATCTATATACAGTGTGTGTATAAAGTCTGAAAACGGCTTAATAACATCACAATTTACTGGCCGATTTAAACCAAATTTGGTACAGTTGTGTAAGAGGATCTAACGCACCGAATGACGATATTGGCGTTGTTGCCAGCTTTTTAGTTTGTCTGGAATTTGAACGAATTTTATATTTTTAAATATAACACCCAGTATATTTTTTCATTTGTAGTTTTTACATTAAATTTGTTACACTTTTGGTATAACATACTTTGTTCATAATATCAGTAGTTTTCGAAATAACTAGTACAATTTAGAAAAAATATATTTTTTATATTAAATGTTCAAACTGTTTTCCCTGTACAGCTTGACAGTTTGCTAATTGAAAATAAAATTTTTCAATTGTGTTGTAAATCATTTCTGGCGTTATTAATTCAAATTCGTCCAAAATTCGACGCTGCAAATCGGCCAAATCTTGAGGTTTTGTGGTATAAACTCTGTTCTTCAAGTATCCCCATAAAAAATAGTCGTTAGGCGACAAATCAGGGGACCTAGGTGGCCGCTCGATTGTACCCCCTCTACCGATCCACCTATTTGGAAAAGTGTTGTTCAAAAATTCGCGCACGTTTCGACCAAAATGGGGAGGAGCTCCGTCCTGTTGGAAGAATGTACTTGCATAATTTGGACCCATCACATTTCGTATAGTAGGCACTATTTGCGTTTTCAAGAGCTCAAGGTAAAGTTGTGATGTCAAATTTCCATCAATAAAAAATGGACCGATCTTGTGGTTACCCAGAAGCCCAGCCCACACATTCAATTTTCCAGGGCGTTGTGTATGACCTTCTATCATCCAGTGGGGTTTTCATTTGCCAAAAACCTACAGTTGTGTCTATTGACTTTACCATTTAACATAAATGTTGCTTCATCCGAAAATACTATAAATTTGAAAAACTGGTTATTTTGGTCAAACCTTGACATCATAATATCACAAAATTCAATTCTTCGCTTATAATCATCTTCTGATAACTCTTGAACTACATGTATTTTGAAAGGGTGATATTTATGTTTTATTAAAACATTATGGACGGATTTGAAGCAGACGTCACTTACTTGAGAAATTTTTCTTAATGAAGAAACAGGGGTTTCAACAACATGTTGTAAAATTTTTAAACTTTTCTCTTCATCTACTACTACTGGTCGTCCTGATCGTCGCCTATCTCTACAATTTCCAGTTTCTTCGAACCGTCGAACAGTTTTTAGAACAGTTGCTTTTGAAATTGGATTTCGGTTTGGAAATGCGTCATTAAATAGATTTTTAACCTCTTCGTAAGATCTGACCCTATCGCCATATCCTCTCATCATAAGCATTTTAATTCTTTCACTTTCAGTTAAAAACATTTTTGCATGTAAAAATGACAGCTTTTATGACTTAACATCAAAACTGAACTGGTGTTTTATTTATTAATAAATAAAACACAATTTGTTGATATTTTCAAAACACGTCGTTATTTCGAAAACTACTGATATTATGAACAAAGTATGTTATACCAAAGGTAAAACAAATTTAATGTAAAAACTACAAATGAAAAAATATACTGGGTGTTATATTTAAAAATATAAAATCCGTTCGAATTCCAGACAAACTAAAAAGCTGGCAACAACGCCAATATCGTCATTCGGTGCGTTAGATCCTCTTACACAACTGTACCAAATTTGGATAAAATCGGCCAGTAAATTGTGATGCTATTAAGCCGTTTCCAGACTTTATACACACACTGTATATGATTTTTAAGTTAAAATGTCCATAAAGAGAGAAAAAGTTTTAATTAAATATCAAGAATGGATAACTAGTCACCAAAAAAAAATTACCTTGTCGGATTTCCATTGTCTTTATTTTGTTACTTAACACAACGTTTCGGTTAGTTAGTATATCTAACCGTTTTTAAGTGTAAACTAAATTACAATTCTAAGGCTACTGTCTTATTAACGTTTTTTTAGAGTCACCTAGCGGTCATGTCTACAGGCATATATTTGTTCTGCCCAGTTTTATAACCTAAGGCAGAGTTTTAGACAGAAATTACCTCTGATTGGTTGCGTAGAATAGATTGTGTTCCTTGTAAGACGTGGTAGCGAAGGGTGATATTGATTTTAGTAGGTACATTCTATAGGATAGAATATCTAAATATTTGATGTAACATAATTTAAGGGGGTGGGTTTAGAAGTTAGATGCTTAATCAGGGAGATTCACAATTCAGTTCCTAAAGTTCTATTATCGGGTTTGGTTGAGCAAGTACCGAAGATGCTATTTTCGGGTGTAGTCGAGCGGGTTTTAAGTGAATATATTTAGGGTGTAGACGAGCAAATTTCTATAAGTTTCCATTTTCGGGTTAAGTGGACTAAGTTTTCAAAGTATATATTTTCGGACACATTTCTCTTTTGATATACCTCTTGTGTAGTGAATTCTTTGTTTCTTGAAAGTGTAAAGTTAAATTGTGGGTCTAAGTATGATTGTTGTTTTTACCTATAAGCTTCATGGTTTTGGTGTTAATAATTAGTCTTTGGGTGAATAATTTACAGGGTTGTATTGATTTAAAAATAGTAATTTTATCTGTTCACATCAGGGTTTTAAACATCAAATGGGTAATTTTCTGAATCGTACAGTAAACGCATGTCAATAGAAAAATCTCTCTTTATTAGTTAGCATATACATATTTTGTATAAATTTCTTGTACAGTAACTTTTCTTTCTACCTTTCTTTATCATGTTGTTAATAGATTTATAAGTTGTTGTTTAAACTTGGTGTTGTTTTATTGTAAAAATCAATATAGAGGGATTCATTAACAAATGTTGAATGGTTGGCGCCCGCGTCATAAAGACGCGTCGCTGCGTCTTTACTGTTAGCATCATCACCTGGACCTTGCTGCTGAGATAAGAATGACAACCTTACCGATTGTTCGACATGGGTAAGTCGTTTGGTATTAACTAACAATACAACTAACAGATCAAATCGACGTCGACGTTATCATGGAGAACTCTCCATTGTCTCCAAGAGTGCTCTTGCTATAAAATTGTCTTAGTTATTTATACTCGTGATTCTAAACTTATGTGAAGGGACAGGTCTGGTATTCTCGGTCAGAAACGCTACCAGTGATACTGAATAGTGTTTATTTTAGTCAGAACGCTACCAAGTGTATTTGTAATTAACTAGTAATTAGTGACATACCAGATCAACTCTATCACAAATGTATTGAAATATGCATCTGCGCTGTACGTCAATAAATGTATACATATGGAATACATGTTTCCGGTAACATTTTTTTATAGTATATAAGGTCTAAATTATTATTATCATGTTAAAACGAGCTGTAAGATAACTTTCAAGAATATCATTATTGAAACAATAATTATTATGGTTGGCAATTATGTGGCTGTTAGTACTAATAGGACATGATTAATAATTTGAGCCTGCATGTCTTGTTGCTGTTGATTGAAGGTGTGAGGATAAGACCTTGGACACCATTAAATCCAATCCAATAAAGGTATTAAACGAAAAAAACTAAATTATAATTTAGAAAGTAACAAAAAAAAACGTGCTCACGCCAAAGTATGGTTCCCGGCATTAGGTATAAAGATAATAATTCGTCAATAGTAAAATTTAGTGTAGTTTTTGTAAGTTAAAAAGTTTTAGTTTTACAGAATGATTTCATGTTCAGTTTGTGTGTATTTTTTAACTCAAAATCATTAAGCTTACATAAGTACGCCAGCATGAAGAAAATGCAAAAAGATTCATGTGAATTTCGCCACGCAATCAGAACGTTATATTTTTGCCCTGTTGTTAACACGTGGTATGTTTTGCCTAAATGCATCCGGCAATTTGGAACAGCGCTTCACTACAAATCTAATAATTATAAGTCTGAGTATTCGTACTTGACGCTTTTACATCCCAGAGGATTTGGGTGTTCAGTTGGACAACGCAGAAATTTTAATTGGAACCATTCGAACTGTAAAAAAGATACTGAAAATGATTTTGGAACATGTGTTTTACTGAAAGCGGCTGGGTATGGAAGTATGTCGAACAATTCTGGGATTACGCATTACTACTACTGTACCAGTACCATAATGTTGACTAAATTTAGCTTAGTAGTGAGAAGTTTTAACTTATAATGAGGTAAACCATAGGTAATTATTTGTTAAAGCAATACCATGCCAAAAATTATGATTTTTTTAATACCGACGTATATTGACCTGCAAATCATGAATTTGACATCAAACTTTGTCGAAATGGCTTAGTATCCTTGATATTTTTATCTTAAACTCCTTATTTTTTACAATTATATTTACATCGCGTTCTTATTAAATTTATACTGATTTGTCTTCATATTTTCATCAAAACGTATATTACACCACACCTATACTAAAACCTTCTTTCAAAATGCTACAAAAACAAACATACAATAAGGGAAAACCCGCAATTGTTCTTCTAAAAACTTAGACTTTCATATAATTTTGACGATAGTTTTTAACAGACAATGGCGCCGTCGGCGAGCTTAGGGAAAGGTTGTTTTCAAGTTGGTACTACAAGAACACAAGTGAGGAAAACACTTCTTTCACTTTTTAATACAAAAATATTTTATATAAGTAGCTAAAATACATATTGTGATTACCGCCATTCAGCTTCTTTTGATAAGCTATTTGCACTTTTGTATCTAAATTCATGGTTTTTAAGTCAGGGCAAAAATGGCCGCAAATTTAAAAAGTAAAAAAAAAATTGCCAAGCCTGCTTTGATTTGTTAAAAAATAAAATATTTGCTTCACCTAGTACCAACTTAAAAACAAACATACCCCAACCTCGTTGAGAAAGTCTATGTGGTGTAATTTATTTTTTGGTGAAAATCTAAAGCAAAAGCAGTGTAAATTCAGAGAGAACAGGAATATGGAAATAAGCAATTAAGATGAAAATATCAGGAAAACTAAGCTTTTCCAACAAATCTCGGTTCTAGATTCGTGATCTACTCATCAAAATACGTCGATCGTGAAAAAATTATAATATTAAATTTGGCGGGGTGTACCATATATTTGACCCTCTATTCTATGACATTTTGAAACACTGTGCAACGTTCTCCCGTCGTCTTTTAAAAAACAAAGGAATTGCCTTTTTACATTTGTTTTATTCTCACCTACTACATTTAAATAACCCACTTGGCTCTTCATGGGGTCAGTGTTGATCTGACACATGTACCAGCCCTTGTCCGTCTCTCTGACGTCACGTATATGTAAATACCAATTACGGTGTTCGGTATGAGTGACAGCGATACGGTGATTTTTCGTGATGACGTGGCTGTGAATAGTAAGGATGGTCTGTGTATCGACTCGAAGCCAAGCGACCTGAAATGGGAAAAATTAATTGTATAATAAAGGACTGTCAATATACAATTATTATATGAAAATGGTATTTATGTAAGTGTGTGTTTTTTGAATACACAGTACGCTTCAAATTCGTGTGCGTTTATGGGGATTTCGAAAACAGGAAAATATACAAAGACTAGAAATTGAGATACAGTAATAATAATATTAATAATGATAATATTAATATTAATATTATATAATATATATAATATTAATAATAATAATAATAATAATAATAATAATAATAATAATAATAATAATAATAATAATAATAATAATAATAATAATAATATAAAATAAAACTGTTAATGATCCAATAGACTTTTTATGTAGGTGGTTTTATGGGTTTAAGGATCTTAGGGAGCAAATGAAACCCAAATTTTAATTTGCCGACGTTTCGGAAAATATATTTCCTTCCACAGGGCTCTGAAACAATAAGATTATTTCTTGGATTTCAACAATAACCTAATTGAATATAAAAATATTACATAATTGATTTGTTTGAAAAAATGACAAATCTTAGTTTCGATAACATAACAGAAAGTACATAAAATATATCCTTGATATATTAAAGAGTAACACAGTTACAAGTGGGTGTCATTTTTCTTTTATATTTCATGGTATTTAATAAGAAAAAGAAAATCATTAGAAATAACTCGCAAACTATAGAGAGAGACAAAAGAAAGTTACGACAATTTGTGTATTTATAATTTGTTAAAAAGTACACAAAAACTAAAACATATTAGAAAAGAGAAAAGTTTTCTCATTAAAATAAAATAAAATAGGGACCAAGGGTGACCCCAAAAAACAACAAAACAAAAAACAAAAAGTGTTAAAACCTTACAGTTAAAGTTGGCTCCACGAGTCATAATGGTAAAAAACAAATAAAATATAAAATAAAATTAGGACACCTAATGGTTAAAGGGATACGTAACAAACGGCACCGTAAACAATTAGTTATTTTTAAAATTTTGTAGTACAACCTGTGCAAGGCGAGAAACCAACTGATTTGTTTGTCAGGTATTAGCGGTGATAATGTAGAAATAAATTATTATTGTTAATCTCTTTTTTCTTCCCTTCTCGTTTTTTTAGTTAAATTAAAGCATGAAGTACTGAGATACTTTCCGGGTCATTTTTGATTTCTATCATTTCTCTTGAAATGCGTTTCTGATAATTTGTCTCTGTCCCCAAAATGCTTACATTTTCAAAGTCAAAAGTGTGCCCGTACGTTTTAGAATGGTCAAAAAGTGCTGTTTTTGAGTCTTTGGTAACATAAAAGTCTACAGTCTCTTGCATGTTCCGACATTCTGGTCTTTAAATACCATCCAGTCTGCCCTATAAAGGGTGTTCAAAAAATAGACGGAGATATTTTAGACGGTGATTCCTTGTTAAAAAATATGAAAAAAAGTTTCTATAAACATGGGTCCGGAAATGCATGGTTTTCAAGATACAGGATGTTAAAAAAATAGAAATAAACAATGAAATTATTAATTAAATTAAAAATACTTACTCGATGCTGTTGAAATTTGGCAATGATATTTGTTGTATTAAGAGGCTAATTTTGCCCTAAATAGATTAAAATTAGTAAGTCCAGTGGCGTCCCGGGGGGCACCTTAGCGAATATTATTATCAAAAAAATGTAAGCCACTGTCTTTTTTGTAGCTTTATTATTTTTTATTTAATTAAGCTTCTAAAGATACAACTTCTTTGCCTCTTGTATTTTTTCCTATCTAACTTCATTTTCGAGAAAAAAAATAAAACCATTTTATTGTATGTCATTGGACAAAATTGGTTTATTAATTTCTACTAAAATAAATCACAAGTGCATTGGACCACAAATAATAAAAAACATTTCTAGGAAATAATGTTATTGCAACTTTCCAATACCATAACATAAACTACAACAAATGTTGGAAATGTCCACCATCCATTTCCGTACACCTTCTCACTCGACGCATCATTGAACGACGAACTCGAGCTAAAATTCGAGGTCTATTTTTTATTTCTTCGCAAGCATTTTGCTGGGTTAATGCAGAAGTATGGTATGTCACATTTAGTACTTTATACAGGAGAAGTAAAAAACTAAATAACTTGCGAAAAACTTTTTTGTGCAATAGTATCGTATGTCCGAATCAACTGGACATAGGATTGTTCTACATGATATTGTTTTTGGCTTTTTAGATTCGATTCACAACAAATTATAGTATAATAGGTACATAAATACATCTTAGTCATTTTATCAATCATAACCTCACAAAACAGGACGATACGTAAAATATTCGATTCTATCAGAATCTAAAAATATGTTAATTTTACTTACCGGCTACAGTATTAGGAGCACTCGAAGCTTCTTCTTGAGTAACAGCATTATTAAAAATTTTATAGGTTCTGCTCTTATATAATATTTTTTAGCTAAGAAGACAATAAACGGTTTAACGATGATCACTTTAACAGGGCAGTACTAGTCTATGTCCAAAGTTAAAATGATAAAGTATTATATGTCCACATAAAATACTTCTGCATTGAAATATTTCATTTGGTTGGACATAAGCTAGTTTGATTACAGCTATTTTTAGACTCAAGGTTAAATATAGAGATACGATATTTTTGCAGCAAATTTTATAACATTTGAACTGGACATAGGCGTGAAAACCTCAATTTCGCTAGAAATGGACATAGCATACTTCTGCATTAATCCAGCGATTTACGATTTTATTTCTTAGTTCTTCTATTGTTTCTATAAGAGTAGTGTAAACCATCGTCTTAAGGTGTCCCCATAAATAAAAATCTAATGGATTTAAGTCAGGGGAGCGAGGTGGCCAGTTAATTGGTCCACCTCTTCCAATCCAATTTTCACCAAAGGTGTTACTCAGATGAGTTCTGACAGGTCTACTAAAATGAGGAGGAGCTCCATCGTGCATAAAAGTTATTTGGTTACGTATATTTAGAGGAACTTCTTCTAGCAGTACGGGCAATTCTTGTAGAAGAAACTCTAAGTAAGATTCGCCGTTTAATCTTAAGGGTAAAAAGAAAGGACCCATTAAATTGTTACCAACAATACCCATCCACACATTTAAAGAAAATTGTTCCTGGTGGCGACACTGCACGAAAGCATTGGGATTTTCGTCACTCCATACGTGAGTGTTATGGTAATTAACAATACCATCCCGCCGAAATCCTGCTTCGTCTGTAAAAAGTATGGTTTTATTAAAATTCCTATTATTATTAACCTCTTGGTAGTACCAGTACAATTGGCAAAACTGTAAACGAGGAAGAAAATCTTTTGGTAGTAATGCTTGCACACGTTGGACATGATAGGGATACAAGAGTTGCTCGGAGAGAACCTGCCACACAGTGCTGTTGGAATGATTACGCCCTAATCTAGTTGCTATAGTCCTAGTACTGATACCAGGATTTTGTTCCACGGCACGCAAAACTGCCTCGTCAAACTCGGGCGTTCTTATGGACCTCGGCCGGCCTCTATCATTGGTGGGAACGGCAAAACTTCCTAAATAACATTATTGTCAAAAACATCACAAAAAAGAAATAAGAAAATTTACCTCTTTCCCGTAATCTACGGTCTACGCTTTCAAAGGTTTTACTATCTGGAAGTTGCCGATTGGGAAACGCTTCTGCATACAGGCGCCTCGCTGCATAACAGTTACTATAGGCACGTGCATACATTACATGCATGTCTGCCATTTCCTCAACAGTGTAATTTTCCATCACAAAAACCGAGACAAAAACTTTTTAAAACAATTTCGCCAAAAAAAGTGTATAATTCCTTTCTAAAAGAACTAACGCGCAAATGTCAATCCTTCATGCAGAAATGATTATTTGTTTTCCAATGCACTTGTGATTTATTTTAGTAGAAATTAATAAACCAATTTTGTCCAATGACATACAATAAAACGGTTTTTATTTTTTTTCTCGAAAATGAAGTGAGATAGGAAAAAAATACAAGAGGCAAAGAAGTTGTATCTTTAGATGCTTAATTAAACAAAAAATATTAAAGCTACAAAAAAGACAGTGGCGTACATTTTTTTGATAATAATATTCGCCAAGGTGCCCCCCGGGACGCCACTGGACTCAATAATTTTAATCTATTTAGGGCTAAATTAGCCTCTTAATACAACAAATATCATTGCCAAATTTCAACAGCATCGAGTAAGTATTTTTAATTTAATTAATAATTTAATTTTTTATTTCTATTTTTTTAACATCCTGTATCTTGAAAACCCTGCATTTCCGGACCCATGTTTATATAAACTTTTTTTCATATTTTTTAACAAGGAATCACCCTCTAAAATATCTCCGTCTATTTTTCGAACACCCTGTACTTTTGTACATTCTTTACAGGGTACCTTGTAAATTATATTAGATTTAAGGGGTGTTGGAGTTTTGGCCTTTAGTTTTGAATAGATAGTATTTTCGCTCTTAAAAGCTATCTTAACATTGTCCGTTGTCAAAAGAGTCTTTATTTCTTCGGATAACCCTCTTTTATAAAAAGTGTAACTTGGCCCTAAATCGTGTGTGTATGCTTGTAGCATCGGTCTTTCGTTTTTCGATTATTTTAAGTGTCAAAGGTCCATAAATTTTCTGTATTTGGTATCAATCGATTTGTAAAATAATGCAGTTTATGAACAAATAGTGAACTATGTTTTCTAAACTCTAATTCACAGTGAAAAGTGGAAATATGCAAATAAAATACACACTATCACACGGCAAAAAGTGCGACAAAAAAGCTAATTCCGAATAAACAAATTTTGATCGAAATATCTTAGAGGTACTACACTGACTCACTATTGTACTAAATTTAGTACATATTATTTTAATCGTCTATTCTCTAGTAATTGAAATAAGAATTTAAATGGTTGATGATTGACTGTAACGAATGATTGATTATTCTTGGACATAGTGAGGAAGTAGCGATTGTAGTAAACAAGGCAACATGGATAACAAAACTGCTGAAAGCAACTCTTCTGAAAAACCATCTACTTTCAGATGCTGCGCTAACAAGGATTTCTCTAATCTGATATGCATTGCGTGTTCTGATGTTTTCCATCCAAGCTGTTTGAACAGAAGAAATAACTTTAAAATTGTTGACAACTATCGTATTTACTGTTCGAAAAAATGTGAGAGTAAAATCGCAGAAAATAGAACTCTCGATGAGAAACTAATGCTCTTACACAAAAAGCTAAAAAATCAAGAAAAGATGCATGAAGATACAATCATCGAAAAAAATAACGAAATTGAAAATCTACGATCTGAGGTATTAAAATTAAACAATGACCTTAAACATAAGGATCAATACATACTTAGGCAACAAAGAAATTCACAAAGCTTTCAAGAGGACGTTCTCGAAGTAGAGAAAGAGATTGAAGAAAAGCTTAGAGAACAAAAATCGATCACGACTTCTTTGAATAAGAAAATATCTAGTCTTGAAAAGGAGAGCAACGAGTTGACTAGTAAATTACTGGAGGAACATAAGGAAAAGGAGACTTTGAAACAAAGCGTCGACGAACTGAACCAGATTATGAAGGAGATGACTGATAGTATTAGAGTTTTGGAAACAGATAATAACTGGTATCAATCTGAACTATCTAAATTAAAAAAAGATCTGGACGTGTATAAGCTACCTGAAGAGCAAACTCCCCAAAGCGAACTACAAATTGAGAAGCGACCCCAGTTGCTATGTGATGCCAATGTCAGGGGTTCAATAACAATTTAAAAAAAATTTACTCATGAGTTTGATATTAATTGTCAACAAAGAAACAAAGTAAATTTCGAGCACCTAGTCGAGGAATGCAAATCGGTCTGTAGCAAATTCTCAAAAACCGATTACATCATACTTTTTGCAGGAACTTACAATGCGATCGTCGGAAAGAAACTGAAAACCGAAAGTTTAAATAGCTTGACCACGGCAACAAAAAACACAAACCTTATTATTGTTGGACCACCCCCAAACCACAATCGTCCGGTCTTAAATAAGCTGATAGCGCAACAAAATGCCTTCGTCGAAACATATCTGCAGAAAGTTGCCCATGCATATTTTATTCCCTTGATTGGTTCTTACTACAGGGGTCTTCTGGATGGTCAAACAAAATTCGAATTACTAAATTATATTGTTCATTCCTTTATCCATGTTGGAGATGTACGAACCGAGCTATACCAACAAAACTCTCTGGATTCCCCAGTTTTTCCCAGAATCGAAGAAGCGACAAAAAACGACTAGGTGGGGAGGATGGGTCTCTAAATAACATGCTGTTATATTACCAAAATGTTCGTGGGCTACGCACTAAACTGGTGAATTTTCGTAACAGTGTTTCGACTTACAATTACGAAGCAATACTCTTATCAGAAACCTGGCTAAATACTAACATCCATAACAGCGAAATTTTTGGGGACAATTATCAAGTCTTTCGCCGAGACAGAAATTATGAAGAGCTAAATTGCCAACGCGGAGGAGGGGTGTTGATTGCAATATCCAGTACCTTAAAAGCCATAGCTATCGAAAGTCCAGTAAATCCCTTCTACGAGGACCTATGGGTCCATGTCAGATCCAAACACGTAGATATTGTCCTGGGATGCGTGTACCTACCTCCAAATTCCAATATCGACAGTTACCATTCCTTCTGTAATACGTGTGAATCTCTGAGAAACAAGTTTGCGGGTTCTGAATTTATAATTTTTGGTGATTTCAATTTACCTTCCCTGGAATGGACACTCGACGATAACGTGCTTGTTCCTGATCTCCTCACATCTTAGAGCTACGAAACAGATTAGGTAGAATTCTTGACTTCGTCTTTGCAGATGATTTCTCCAACGTATCTTTAATGCCCTGCAACATCCCTATTGTTCCACCTGATAGTCTCCACCCTCCCATCGAATTATCTGTTTCCTGCAAGTATACTCCTCGGCTAAAATTTAAAGCAGAAACAAGTGTCTATTAGTTCTTCAGAGCTAACTTCCATAAACTAAACCAATATTACAATCAAGCTGATTGGTCTTTTCTGTCTGCTGAGGTGGATATAAATAAATCTCTGCAGCAGTTTTATAGAATATTATTCAAAGGTATTGATATGTATGTTCCTAAAAAGCGAATTGCGAGTGGCAAATACCCAAGATGGTTTGATCATCAACTGCGTAAGCTGATTGTTCAGAAGAACAAACTTTACAGAAAATTTAAGAGATCGGGTTTACAAGAAGACTACCACAACTATTCTTACGTTCGCCGAGAGGTCAAGATCCATACTGACCTATGCTACCTCATGTATGTAACTCAAACCGAACATTTAATACCAGAGAACGTCAAACACTTCTGGTTAACAATCTAAAAAGGATTATCGACGGGAATTATTAAACCCGGTGCGACATCTTGCGTCCCAGTACGGTACCTTAGAAAAGGTCAGTCGTAAAGGGGTTATTCTGTAAAAATAGAAAATTTTGCAAGCGCGCTCTCAAAACCGGTGCAACCGGACCACAGATATTAATTCAAAAAACAGACAAAACTTTTTTGAACTAATCTAAAAGGAGTTCAGGCCTGCCAAACCTCATAAAATATAATAATCAAGAATTCTCTGATCCTGAAAACATCGCTAATGCTTTCGCTCTGCACTTTTAATCTAGCTACTCTGACCACTCTGATGCTGATTTGAATGGCAGATGTCCGGCTGAATTTGCCAGTGTTCTAGCTTCTCATCACTTTACTGAAGAAGAAATTACCAAAAAATCTCTAATCTGGACATTTCTAAGAAACCTGGGCCGGATGGAATCCCACCCTCTTTTTTTGAAATTTTTTTTATCACTGGTGGGTCCCCTATGTTCGCTATTCCAAAAATCTTTTGATAGTGGATCTTTCCCCGAGGCCTGGAAATTCTCCAACCTTGTTTCAATTTTCAAGTCGGGTGACCGAAGCGACATCGTGAATTATCGTGGAATATCTTTAATCTCCACCATTCCTAAGCTCTTCGAAACCATTATCACCGATGAAATATTCTCAACTTACAAAAATTATATAATCATCCAGCAGCACGGCTTCTTCAGTGGTCGCTCAACTGCGACAAACCTGGCAGTTTATCAAGACTTTTTGGTTTCTTCTGTTGAGGCCGGTTATCAGGTAGACGTCATTTACACTGATCTGTCAAAGGCGTTTGACAGTGTTTGCCATGCATTGCGTCTGAAGAAGCTGTCTGATATCGGTATTGGCGGAACTTATCTTAAGTGGATTAGCTCTTACCTAACTCATCGCCGACAATGCGTTACTGTTTGCGGATCAGTCTCCAAGGAGTTTCCGGTCACTTCTGGCGTTCCTCAAGGCTCACATATTGGCCCTATATTGTTTTTACTATTTATAAACGATGTCACATCTTGTTTTAAAGGATCAAAGTTCCTTGTATACGCTGATGACTTGAAATTTTATTCCAGAGTTTCTGACGAAAATCATTTGCAATCCGATCTGCTTGGTGCAGATCCAATTTTTTATATCTAAATGTAAGCAAGTGTAAGGTCCTTCGCTTTTACAAAGGCAATTCTCCGATAAATCATGCCTATGTGGTGGAGCATGCTAGATTGGATGTTTTATCACACTTTAACGATCTCGGCGTCATCTTTGACAAAGATCTTACATTCAACCTACATATGGACAACGTCATCCTGAAAAGTTTTAGAATGCTTGGCTTTATAAAGCGTAACACAGGACATATCCACGACACAAAGGCACTTTCGGCTCTCTATAATGGACTAGTCCGATCACTGCTGGAGTATTGTTCCGTCATATGGAGTCCCAGTTATCAACGCCACATTAAAAGAATCGAACGTGTCCAGAACAAATTTGCAAAATATCTCCTATTCAAACTAAGGTTTCCGTATCAAACAGTCTCCCACGAAACGAGACTTCTTCTCTGTAGTATGCAGAGCCTGGAGTGCAGACGCAGAAAATCTTTGCTGTTGTTTTTATATAAACTGGTTAATGGGACAATCTGCTGTGATGTTTTACTCGAGTCTGTTCTGTTTCTGGTTCCCATTAGACCCACGAGGCAGGAGCTACTGTTTTTTGAAAGAACACATAGGACCAACTATGGTCAAAACGCATTTATCACCAGATTGTTACATAATTATAACTGTTATTTTTATAACTGCGATATATTTAGGTTAGGCATTAATTCCGTAATAAATCTCTAATACAAAATGTTCGCCCTTCGTTTTTTACAAATTTTAATCTGTCACTCTGTTTTTTCTTTTTTTTTGTATTTATTTAGTACCTACTGTCCTATTTTTAATTTTTAACTTTTATATTTTTATTTTATATTTTGTATTATACATAACATTTGGAAAAATTTTCTGCAGTGTATTGTCGTTGAATAAATAAATAAATATAAGGAATTTTTAAATACAGTTGATGTTCAGCAGACAGACTGTTTGTATTATTTTTTTGTTGGTTATTTAGAATTCGATTTACAAGTTTAACGGAGTAGTTGTTTTTAAGTAGGTATTTTTTGATAATTTCTAAATTATTTTTCCTAAGAGACAAGTGTGATAGTTGTAATGCTCTATTTTTTAAGTTGTTACTAAAATTTATTTTTTGGCTATGTGGATGATCCGAAAAATAATTTAAAACCCTTTCCGAAAAGGTGGGTTTATGGTACCAATCAGTCTTAAGATTTTCGTTCTCGTCTCTTATGCACAGAACATCAAGGAATGGTAAAGAACCGTTATTTTCAAACTCAAGGGTAAACTGAATTCTATGGTGATATGTATTGAATGTATCGAGAAGTTCGTCAGTTTTGTTATTTGGTACCGCAATAATAATATCATTAACATAGCGTCTGTACAGTGGAACTTTAAAAGATAATTGACTTAAACAATGATTTTGTAAGGCAGACATTACTATGTCCGAACATACGGGCAACATGCAGTTTCCCATACCCAAGCCATATATTTGTTTGTATATTATTGTTCCATTGTAACTAAAATACCATTCTCAACCACTATATTAAAAAGTAGTAACAACGTATTTAAGGGTAAAGTGGTATGCTCTTTAATAACATTCCACCTTTCGGTTGTGATATCGACTGTTAAGTCTCTTGGGAGGTTGGTAAAAAGAGAAACGACACTTTTCTCTTTTCTAATATGTTTTAATTTTGATGTACTTTTTAAGAAAATTAAAATACACAAATTGTCGTAACTTTCTTTTGTCTCTCTCTACAGTTTACGGGTTATTTCTAAATATTTTCTTTTTCTCTTTAAACACTATGAAATATAAAAGAAAAATCACACCTACTTGTAACTGTGTTACTCTTTAATATATCAAGGATATATATTATGTCCTTTCTGTTACGTTATGTTATCGAAAATAAGATTTGTCATTTTTTCAAACAAATCAATTGTTATGTTTTTATCGGTATTTGTTGAAACCTAAGAAATAATCCTATTGTATCAGAGCCCTGAGAAAGGAAATATATTTTCCGAAACGTCGGCAAATTAAAATTTGGGTTTTATTTGCTCCCTAAGGTCCTTAAACCCATAAAACCACCTACATAAATAATATTAATTATTTAAAATCTAAGACGTTAATGACCAACGGGCAAAAAGTTCCTAGCGCCGCGAAAACTCCTTGTCACATCGCCGTGTCAAGAAAACCCCATATTCCTAGGCCCGACTAGGGCGCCAGGGCGTCGCATAGAACCGAGAGAGAAATGAACATATCCCTCTCCCTTTCTGGCTTATAGGGAGTTTTTTGGCTAGCCAGATTTTTAAATCAGGCCGCAATAGGCGAATGTTTACATGTTTCTTTATATTGTCTAGCCAGCTAGTACCAACCGGGTTATCCCTTTGTCTTGACGACCGCTACCGCTGTTTTCAATATGGTTTTACTCTGTAGAAATGGTAACTTTAAAATATATTTCTATCATTATTTAGTTATTATTGTAGATTAGATGTTATGTTAGGTTGGTGTGTTATCTGAAGTTTCAGTTTGTTTCAATCCTTTATCGCGTATCAAAATAAATAAAATCAGTTTTTTTTAACATTCGCGACTTTTCGCGATTTTCTTGCAAAATAATAAAAATGTATAAAAAAAATGTATTAAAAAATATTTAATTGTAGCTTTTTGCTAAATAAAACATGTTACTACTACTAAAGAATTGTGTCGTCCCTTGCCCGATTAGTGTAGAATAAACCGAGGTCTTTTAAGTTTTAAGGAAAAGTGAGTGAAACAGACTAACAGGCCTGTTCATTCGGTAATTTTGACGCGGCAATCATCGGTCACGATATTCTACTAATCGGCTAATCACGATACAAGCGAAACTGTATAGCCGAGAAGCAATCCAAAATAGTAGTTGACTTTTGACGTTTTCGCCAACTTGCGATTTTATAAAAATATTTATAGTATTTTTTATTCCAAAGCAACGAACAGATAATAAAAAATTAGAAACATTTCGCTCTTCCTAATAATGGATAACAGTGCACTAAACTGCGTCGTTTTTTCCGTTCTCCTGACCTCTCGCTAAACTGTTTCCTCTTGGCTTTATTTCGAAACACCTAATTTTATACAACACAAAAGAAAATTGTCTTAACTATCTTATATAAAGACACCGGCACCGGCACCGGCCTATTTTCGCCCAATCAGCGTCATTCCGACTTCCTAGCTGATAAAGCCAAGAAGAATACCTTGACCACCACAACATCCTTACCTGTTCGTCTTCCTACCCTACCTACACTTTTAAGACTTACCAAAGTTTATAAAATAATTGTGTAAAACTGTCCCCATTTGAATAAACGGTGATGAAGGTGCTTATATCTAAGTTAAACAGTCGTTATTGTTTGTTGAGAAGCCCGGAGAATATGTGGAAACTGGAAATTTTCGATAATGCACTATAGGTAAAATGATTTAATTTATATTATTTTTACCCTTATTTTATCAACTCTAGGTCTGAATAGAAATAAATATGGATTACTTACACCTTATGATACTTGGAAAATATAAATTATATAAGTAGATCAAGCTAAAATAAGGAATCTTCATAGTAAAAATGCATTAAAAGTAGCATTTTTGCGATCTAATAAATATTTTTATAACTGTGGTTTTTAAGTTTTTATTTTACTTTTTTGTTGTACTAGGGGATAAATATCGCTATGAAAATAATTCACAACTTTGTTTTGGCTTATCAGAATTTGACAAACTTGAACTAGCTAATTAGGGCTTATTTTATTTTATAAAGTTGATAAAAAACTAAGTTGTTTGCAATTCCATTGCGACAGCTAGAGGGCGCTGTTTAACAAAATCTATTTTTTTTTATTTTCCTCAAAAATTTTAAATGCAATGATATATCGTTTTTAACTTAAGCAAAAAGGAGAACAAATGAAAAGATTATCTGTAAAAACCGCAAGTGAATATATTTTTTTAACCGAAAAAATGGAAAATATAATATAAATGAGCTTCATAAGAACAAACATTTTAATACGGCATTTGTAGACAAGAAGTTGCAACAAAAAATGAATGTTATAAGGAATTATCATAAATTGAAAAAATGCTACCTTTAATACACCTTTACAATAAGCCTTTCCTTGTCCAAAACAAACAGCTCAAACTTCATACTAAAATAAGTATGTAGGTGGAGTCACCGAGCTTGATTTCACATGGATAGTATTTAAGACAGTAGCCTTAGAATTATAATTTAGTTTACACTTGAAAACGGTTAGAGATACTAACAAACCGTAACATTGTGTAGTAGTAAGTATCAAAATAAAGACAATGCTCCGACATGGAATATTTTTTGAATATTTAAGCAGGCTCCTCTATTTTTTTTTTAAATATTTTGCAGTCGTTACCATATTCCATAACCTACATTTCATGTATAAGTGTCGCTCTGTTCTACCAAACCAACATGTGCATGTTTTTTAAGAGTTGCAAGACACCAAATTTTTGAAAAATCGTTAATAACTTAGAAACTATCAAATTTAAGCATATGATATATTTAGTGCAATAGAGATAGTATTGAAGGTGGGAATAGTTGCAATAAAAATGAATCTTGTTGGTAATGATAGGTAACACACTCCTAATCAACGTAATAAAATAATATCCATAGTGTCGCGCAAAATTCGTTTTTTAGCAGCCATCTTGAAAAAATATTAAAAAATTAAAATTATGTGTGGTATCAAACTACTTGAAATTTAAAGTTGAAAAAGAATATGAAATTAGTTTCAAAAATGAAATATTTACAAAAATTAAATATTTACAAAGATGAGGGACAATGATGCGAAAATTATACCTACATAACCCTATATTTACATTTTAAATGTTTAAATTATGCTACATTACACTTTAAGCTGATGCTGTAAGACAAATTTTAATTTTTTTTTGCTAGTTCAGGTCATAATAATTATGTTAAATATACAAGAATATTTCTTCAACAAATGTGGGGACTAAAAACGACAAATTAGGATATTTAAAAAATACTGAACAAATACCACTTTACTGTACGAAGAAAGGACAAGAAGTGGTTTGGTTTTTGGACCGATATGCCATGAAGCAGAAGTCTGTTGTAGTAGTCTTTAATGAAAATTAGCCTGTGAGCATTCAGCAAAATCCCTTTTTTTTCTAACTCTACAGACTCTACACATGCTTTATTAATATACCGGGGGTTATTTTCAAGAAAGAGGCCATCCGTCATTCATGCAGAAGGTGATGTACAAACACAAGAGATATAGTCGGCTTCCACTTAACTAGGCGCGTTATGAACTTATCATAGAGAAACTTATATAGTGTTGTCTTGCTCAAACCAAGGTTAAAAGGGCATTATAAAGATATCCGTAATATAAACGCGATAAACCTATTGGTTATTTATGAATCTGAGAGAGAAACACATCTTAATTTCAGTAATTATCAAAATGTTTCGAAGAACACTACCATATTATATAATGTCGTGAATAAGCTCCCTAGTTTTGACAAATGTGCCATTATTAAAAATATTGTGACATAAAATATCGAGTACAAATCGGTTTGCAGGTTTTCTGCATCCCCAGGCAAAAGAAATGGTTCTCAATTTAATAGATTATTTTAAAAGTGAAGAAGAAAAGGCTACTGAAACCGGCGAGTTATTAAATTCCAAGTCTATTAAAGAGAAAGTATCGGAAGCACTAAAACTAAGTTTAAGATCAATACAGAGGATTGTTCATGAAAGTAGTAGAAATATACCAATGAAGAAAACGCAATGACGATCAAGGAAAACGAAGATTAAAACTTTACAGAAAGGTAAAAAAATGGATGTAAGGAATGTTATATACGACTTATATGCACCACAAGTCGATATAACGCTTTCAGCTCTGAAAGATGCTTTAAAGGAACGAGGTGTTTTGGAAATAGGTCTCGGGTCATTGTTAGCGCTCATTAAAAGCTTAGGATTTCATTATAGAAAGGACTGCAACAGAAGATATTTGTGCAAACTACGAATAATTGCAAGCGAACGAGTAAAGTTTCTGAAAAAATATGTTGAAAATTATGAATCAAAGTTTAGAAAAGCAGTTTTTTAGATGAAACTTGGGTATTTTTGAATGGATATGGGTCTAAATCATCTTGTGACTTGTCTATAAAAGTCTAAACATAGATATTGTATGTATTGGCACCAATAAGTTATTTGTACCTATTCGCAATAATATATATACCTACATCAGTTTAGTTAAAATAAATGTACCCAAAAATATTCAAAATTATATACAATGTAAAATGCAGACAAATTCTGATGTTCTAATTTTTATTTATAAAACAACCACCCCTATTTACTACTTAAGGACAGGAAAACTGCAGCGTTATTAGAGCACAGTCAAAGGAACCTAAGAAATATTACTGCCATAGTCACCAGACACTACCTTTCCGGTAGACACGCCGAAGGTATGCAAATACTAGATAACGACTTCTGCAGAAGTTGCAGAGATGAAGAAGAGAAGGAAAATATTCAGCATTTCTTATATCAATGCCCCGACCTCGCGAGAAGAAGGTTCAATGCCCTGGGCGAACTATTCTTTAATAATCTGAAGGAAGTGAGCAGCCTGCAAATGGGTCGACCCACTAAGTTTATTAACAGTAGTGGCTGATTTGAATGAGCTCTAAAGATTCTTCTACGGTCTATGTCGCGTTAACCATCAGGAAGCTGATGCGGATAGGTTCCGCGGAACACGTGTGATACCACAACGGATCTTATAAGACTACATGTGACTGTTTGTGCAATGCCAGAGGTCTACCACTTTAACCTAACCTAACCTAACACCAGAGCTGGGCAAGCTACTGGAAAAAAGTAGCTAGCTACAAGTTACTTAAAATTAAAGTAGTTACGCTACCGTGTAATCAAGGTACTTTTAAATAAAAGTAGCTTAGCTACTGGTAGCTACTTTTTTTAAAGCTACTTCTATAAGCTACTCTGCGAAGGTTACTTCACTTTATGTCAGTGAAAGCAGTTTTGAAAAACTACGTTCTTCGACATTAAAAGAGGTTAGTAATAAAAATATTATAAAGTTTTAATAATGTAGGTTCCTACCTGTAACTAAGTATCATTATAAGTAAATATATTATTGAGCATGTTTTCAACAGTGCAGAATATGAGGGGTACATCGTAAAAAATTATTTTTGCCATACTTTTAAACAACTATTGGTAATAGATATTTTTTGATATAATATGACTAACATGCAGAACTGTCAAAGTTTTATACATTTTTTTAGTTTTTCAAATTTTTATCTCAAAGACAAAATGCTAAGTTATTAAATAAATATACAACCTACAAAATATAGGTAATATCCTTTAAATTATTTTATTTTTTAATTCATGTTAACAAAATGGCAATACCTAAAACTAATTAGGTATAACATTAATAATTTTAACTATTTGGTGAATGTGCAAATAAGATTATTACAAAAAAAGGTTTCCTTTAAGTAGAACGAGCTTTTCAAATAAGATGTCCGACAATCCATTTCGCCGATGACAATAAACATACAAGTTCTGACCTGACTTCTGACATAATCTTGTCGGTAAAGTAGGTAGTTATTTGCAATAGGTAGCTTAAATTATTTTTGGGTAACTTAAGCTACCGAAAGTAGCTTAAGTAGCTTTTTCGACTAACTAGCTACTTTTAAAAGTAGCTTCATGAATACACTAAAAAATAATGTAAAAGCTACAGCTACAAGGTACTTGGTTTTAAAAGTAGCTCGAATAAAGCTATTAGCTACCAAAAAAGTAGCTAGCTAGTAGCTTAACTACTAATTAGCTTGCTACTGCCCAGCTCTGCCTTACACTGTAATAAATTTCAATTTTTCGGCCACCGTTTTGTTATTCCATTTTGTTAACCCCTTTCAGAATAAAATTTCCTGTAATTAGATACGACAGATAATTTTTAAAATTTTTAATGGACTTTCAAAGTAAGGACCCAAGAAACAAATTTTGCGCAACAATACGGAGGTACATTTTTAGTATGTTAACTAATCGCATATCGCGTACCTTCCATTTACCATATGAATCGTTTTTGGTGCAATTGTTCCACCTCTTATTTCTACTGCACATGTTATACTAAATACACTTAACATTTATCAAGCAATCCAGGAATATCATAATATACAAGGTGTTCTGTTCATTTAAAATTAAAATTTTACTTAATATGCCCTGACTATTTGGGATACTCTGTATAATTCAAAATATGGTTGAATTGTTGACCTAATACCTTTATATAACTCTGTTTTTGAAAAGTATTAAAAACTTCAGTAGTTTAGATCCTTTGGAATCCTGCGTTGAGAGTGGGTCACCCGGTATAGACCGCAAAAACTAATTCTTGTAAATAAAGTGGTGTTGTCAGTATGTCGCTATTATCATCGGCAACTCCATTCAATTCCCGTCGACTGTCGTCACAAAGAATTTAAATCTGAAATAGGGATTTTCATTTAATTATTCTTTTTCTTTAATTTTTACCGGAACACTTTAATTTCCCTCGAACAAAAAGTTTTCTTTTTATATTATTTTCAGGGTTTCTGGTCACGCTCGGAAAAATGTATTTATACGGCCTAACTAGAAAGTTAATGCGTTGGAATAAAAAAAACGGTCGGAAACGAAAAAATGGAATATAGAAAACACTTAAACGGGAATTTTATAAAAAAAATAAAAGTTTGGCTGTATAACGACCGGGTATAGCATATTTACAAAGTACTAGGGTAAAGTAAGGTATGTTCGTGATAATTATAGTTTTTTCGTCGCAAAGTAATATAAATGGCATGCGGTGGTTGCAATAATTGTCGGGGAACTAAGACCTAACATTTTGCTTTTAAATTGTGGTATTTTCTTTAAAGAGAACTCAGAAACACTACAAAAATAAACATTTAAAGTAGCCCTAGTCAAGGGAAGGTAATTTCGTGTTAGGATATCTAATTTCGTGATATGGGGTAGGTATATTCGTGAGACAACCATTAATGCTAAAAATAGTTAGGTAAGTTTTTTTTTATCGGTTACAAGGTAATATTTTATGCGTCAAATCTTATTCTGAGTCACCTACCAGCTTCTATTATTTCAGATATTTCATAACTGCGATATTTTCTTTTGTTTGCTTGCATTTTAAAGCTGAAATTAAAAACAACAATAGGTAACTTCGTGATACTAGGTAAGTTCGTGATATGTTCAATTTCGTTTCTTTTAGGTTAGGCTCGGGTTTGTTCGGGTTTGTTCGTAAGCAATGATACAAATAACATAAACTTGGAATACGGAATAATTTTACTGCATACGAAAAAAGATATTTAAAATTGAACAACCCTAAGATTTTTACATCTTCAATAGAAGTCAGAAATCATAAGAAATTAGCTCCACGGAATAAGCAATTACGGTAAAACTAAGCCAGAATTTGTTAATCGGATTTGACAAAAAGATTCCCAATCTAAAATACTATTATTGATATAAATTTCATAGGCCTACTTTTCAGTTAATCCTGTTGAAGCAGCAGATCTCTTTTCAATTGCAAAACCCGCGAAAAAGCACGTCGAAATATGCATGTAATGGAAACAACGCTTTCTTAATGTCTTGTATGTTCGTGATATCTAAACGCGACAAGTAGCGCCATCTAGTAGCATTGTATGCTTTCCACTAGCCAAGAAATCATTCATCTAAAGCAACTGTTGCTTTAGATGAATGATTTCTCGCAGGCAACTTGCTGACAAATTTTTATAATTTTATCACGAACTTACCTATGCCACGAAATTACCTTACTTCACCTATACCACCGAACAATAACAAGACAAGAAGGGTCACTTTCCGTCGGAACTTTGATGCCCAGCTTACACAAGCGCGCCGACGATTTCGACAAATTCCTGAAGCGGTGCACATGTTCGTGCTTATACGAGGTTGATGCAAACCGCTAGCGATTAAAACGAATAAACGGTCACTTACCAGTGTGATTTAAAAACATCTAGCAATAATTGTTATTGTGACCTATTCCGCTTAGTGTGAATTAAAAGGAAAAGGGGGATATCGTCAGGATATTTAATTGGTAGATCTTAACATAATTATAAAAAGTACTGGTAATTAAGGGAAAATAGGAAAGTTTCATCAAAAAGTAATAATGTAGTAAGCTACAGATGAGATTAGTAGGTATAAAAATTAATAATAAAATATTTGCAAATGCCAACTTAAATAGGTATTCTAATTACCTAATTATTACATAAAATATAAAATATATACAGGTCATTACTGGTTGTTTCAAATTCGAGGTCATCAAAGAGTACCTACTTACCTAACAGTACAATACGGGTAGGAGTAGTTATACTCTGGGAAAAAGAATTATCGCGATTCGAAAATTGTGAAAATCTATACACGAACCATCTAAAACCAAAGGCGTTTAGCCAAATGAGTTAAAATCTCTGAATTCTGAAAGCTGTTCGATGCCTTTTATATGTAGTAGCCCGTTAACAACTAAATTAAAAATAATGTATTTAAATGTTGTGAAATAAAATATACCTACCGCTTTTTAAAGATGTTTTCAGATATTTAATTAGGATTTATTGATTGTTTCAAAGAACATCTATTTTTTATATTCCGGTTAGCAAATTTAATTGTAAAATAAATCCGCAGCCTAATATATAGGTTTAAAAAATATTTATGAGGAAAAGGATGTGTAAATAATAAATTTTCATATAATTTCTTAAGGGTCACTCCAACGTTCTCGTGACAACTAATTTTATTAAAATTTTCAACAAAGATTATTTCTAGTTGTTTAACATATTCTACAATATTACTAGGAGGTACATTCAGACCTCCATAGTTTTTAGAATTCGAATATGCTTTATGTTCTAGAAATAGGAAAATTCGCTCAAGCCAACACATAAAGACAACTGGTCCTACGACGGACAACCGGTTTATGCATATCGCGCGTCGGGGGCTTACGGTGCTCTAGATACAGTAGCATCCGATATTCGAGCGAGATAGGCATAGCGAGGGAAGGAGCTTCGAGTGATCCTTCTTGTCTTGTTAATGTTCGGTGCCTATACCGTGTAGAGAGCACCGAATGATAGCTTAAAAATGCCAAATAATCATATTCTTTTAGTATTGTATTTTTATGTTATATTTTAACGTCGTAACGTTGTTTTATAACCTAAATAAATATCTTGGGACAATTTCGGTATGCTTTTAATATACGCCCTAGGACAAGAATTATCCTATTTTTTTTCAAAAGTAGTTTTGGACATAACTGACGACATTAGCTCATCGATGACTGTTTACGCAGTAGACCAGAGGTAATGCGTTTCTTTATTTAAAAAAAATAATCCTACGAGATCTACCGGGTGTTCCCAATTCAAAGGGTAAGGTAAAATTAGGATAATTTTTTTATTTTTATTTTACTTTACTCCCAGCCAACTTTACAAGCTTATTACAGGAATAAGTATATAAAAATAACTAAAAATTATTACTCTAACTTAATAGGTATATATAAAAAATATAGTTAAAAAAAATCGTTTTGTATTATAAACTTTTGATTAAAAGTACCGTTTTACAAGGTAGCAAATTTGACGATAAATTTAAGCAAAAATTTGTTTACAACTAAATTTTAACGTGTAATCCACACTTACAAATTTTATTAGAAAAATATTATAATATTTTACGAAAATATAAAAACATTTCTATATTTTATCAAAAAAATTAATAAAAGTGCGTCAAAATTACTTGTCAAAATCTTTTAAGAAAAAGAAAGGTTACGTTTGATTCGGAGGTTATATTTGCTATTTCCTAAATTACATTATTTTTATTTACCGAAAAGCTGGGTTAGATATAATTTGACATTGACATTTTAACAATGCGTCACTGGTCTTTAGTGCGCATCATTTCTTGCAAAAATTGCATCCAAATTTGTTACGTGTCATACACATCAAAATTCCATATAATTTTGTATATATTTTTGTTATAAATTTTTACTTATAAAATTTATAATAAATTTTAGCACAAATTTTGTGTTAAAATTACGTCTGTGTAAAACGGTCCTTAACTCGTTAAGAAAGAAAATTATACTAGGATATGTTTTTTTAAATGAAATTTAAATAATGCTAGTCTTTTTATTGTTTTAATATTTTCGGGTAAAATATTATATAATATTATTCCATTATATAACAATGACCGTTTTCCAAAGTTACTGTTTATTTTAATAGTTTGTAAAAAATTAGTTTGTCTAGTATCATGTCTATAAATATCATGAACTTTTGTAAACGCTATGTTAGAATTTTTTTGTTTTAAAAGTAAAGAATGAATAAATATGAAAATTTTTAAATTATATAAATTAATTATATCTAGGTATTTATTTGGTTTATATAAATTTGTTGTTGGTTCTAAGTACGGAAATCTATGAATAAATTTAATTATTTTATTTTGCAATTTCTTTAAAGGTTTTAGTACTATTGAATTGGCTGAACCCCAAATAGAAATAATATACTGAATTTTTGAATGTACTAATGCATGAGAAATATTTTTTAAATAAATTTAAGATATACAATGATGAATTTTAAAGAATATCCCAATGAACGGAGAAATGTAAGTTCGAATATGTTCTACGTGTTTTCTCCCGCTTAAATTTTGATCAATATATATTCCTAAAAATTTTATGTTATCTTTGTAATTAATATTTTCCCCATTAAATATTATTGGTTGCTTCTCCAAATCTAGTATTTGTTTGTCATTGTACATAAATGAAGATTTATTAAAATTTTAAGTAAGTTTATAAGATTGCAACCAGTCAAATATAATTTTTAAATCTTTTTTGATATTTAATTGGATGTCCCTAATATTTTTAGCATACCTAATAAATAATTGGGTTATTTAAATTTAAAAAGTTTGAACTAATATATTAAAGCTATAAAAGTGTAATACCTTTTTCATAAAAACATTATTCTTATGCTTTAGTCGATCGCTCGAGACAGTTGTGGCAGTTTTAATTTCAAGTTCTAGGACTGGAATTGTTCTTAGTTTTTGACAAGTAGTTGTTTTTAAGACAATAATTGGAATGTAAACACCTAAGTAAACTAAGCATGTATTTATATTAAATGTTATTTCTAAGCGGGAGTTATAATTATTATTTTATGGCAAATTATTTTAAATATAATACCATTAACTTTATATCGGCTTTTCCAAATCACGTTGAAATTTAGCCAAATTTGTTATTATAACTGAACCATTTTAACTTACGAGAATTTATTTATTAATTGTTAATTAGGAGGTCAATTCATTAGCATTAAAATCTTTAAAGAAACCGTAAAATAAAATTATTAAATATATTGATAGACGTCCGCACGACAACAATAAATTTATATAATTTAAAAATTTACATATTTATTCCTTCTTTACTTTCAAAACAAAAAAATTTCAAACATAACGTTTACACAAGTTGATGATCTTTACAGACATAATATTAGACAAATTAACTTTCTACAAACGATTGTAGTAAACAGCAATATAATAATATATACCTAATGAATTTATAATATAATATAATATTTTACCCGAAAATGTTGAAACATTAAAAAACTACCACTATTTAAATTTCCTTTAAAAAAATATTTCCTGATATAATTTTCTTACGCTTCATTAAATTATATCTTAACGTTAACCAAACGTTTATATAAAAAATTATATTTAAAACAATTTTTTTATGTACCGGGTGTTTCTCAAAAGACGTTCACCCCTATAACTTTTCTGTATTTATAGATATTAAAATGAAATTTTGAAATAATGCATAAGAGATGAGTCTGCATTTATTTGCATAATTTTCAATTTGTTAACACTTCCGGTTTGACTGAAAGTGACCTTGACTTGGGTATTTTAAATCGGACATCTTGTATATTTTGACTTATTGGGATTAAGCATAACATTCTGACTAAAATGACACCTCACTTGTCATTTTTTGACGTGTTATAACATTTTTATATTTATTTTTATTTTCAATGTAGAGTGCTACAAATTAATTAAATTTGTTAATTTATAGTCAAGTAGTATATGAAAATTTAAATTATGTCATAATAATTGACTTTCTAAGTTTCACAAGCGTTTAAAATATTAAATTTTGTTTCCTTGACGTTTACTCTATTTTTGCCCTTAAATTTTATTGATTGTCAAATCTATCGTTTTTCGTGTCAAAAGTTTATAGTTGTTTGCTCAAGTTTGATACCATTTAAATGCCTGAAAGTGATGGTGAGAGGCCTCACGAAATTACGGATGCGGCAGAAATCGTTATATCAAATCTTTTGCCCGTGAAATCAAGAATCAAATTGAGAAAGTGTACACTCAGTTTCGCGAATCGTGCAATATAAAGAAAGTAAAAACAGTAACAGAAAATGTTTTGCTCTGTTATTTGGAGGAAAAGTCGAAAATTTTAAAGCCACCCACACTATGGAGTACCTATTCGATGCTTAAAAGTACCCTAAACATAAAGGAAAATATTGATCTGCAGCGGTTTACTAAATCGGTTCCATTTTTAAAGAGCAAATAATCCATTGGATATAGCGGAAAGAAGTCTAAAGTATTAACAAAGGAGGATGTAGCAAGATTTATAAAGGAATCCGATGATGAAATACATTTACTTATGAAGGTATACAACAATTACAAGCAAATATTTAAGTAATTTAAATACTCATTAAACTATTTTATTGTAGGTTGTTTGAATCTTCGGGATAAGTGGCGCTTGCCGTCGCGACGAATTAACCAAGATGACCATTGATAACATTGAAGATGGAACTATATTAATTGTAAAAATACCAGATACAAAAACCTACTGTGAACGAACCTTTACTATATCCAATTTGGAATATATCGATATCTACAGAAGGTATAAATCTCTGCGACCGTCCACACTTCAAGTAACCGATTATTTCTAAAATATGCTAAAGGAAAATGTGTAAATCAACATGTTGGAGTCAATAAAATAGAAGAAATGTCTAGTCTTATTGCAAAATGGCTCGGCAAAGAAATGTACAAAAGTTATACAGGCCAGTGTTTCAGAAGAAGTTCAGCGACGCTACTAGCTAATGGAGGGGGCGACCTGATTTCTATCAAACGTCACGGAGGTTGGAAATCTAGTTCAATGGCGGAGGGTTACATAGAGGATAGTTTGGTGAACAAAGTTGAGATTTCCAATAAAATTTTAAAAAGTTCTTCCAATAAAATCTTAGAAAGTTCATCTGCAGTAAATGTATCGCACAAAATATCTAATAGTTCTTGTGTTTCCGACCAACAATGTGTAACATCGCCTACTGGAATTAATATAGGGAACAATTGCTTTAACTTCACCGTTAATTACCATTCTAATAAAGATTGTTAATTTAATTCACTTTAATAATAAATTTTTTTATAAAAAATGTTTTGGAAATTAATTTTTGCATTTTTATACGAAAACATCAATCAGCTGAGCTTGCCGTGAAAAATAATGATTTTTTCACGGTGAAAAAATGACATTTTTGTACGGTGAAAGAAAGCGGCGTTTTGTGCATCCATAGTAACCAAAAAAAGTCATCTTTTTTTGACAGTTGTAGAAAAAAGATATTTTTCATGTAGGTAGACTGTAGATATCTACAGGGTCACAATTTAAAAACTTGAAATGGCCATATTTTAGGAACGAAAAACTGAAGAAAAAAACGCAAAAAACAGTTTCTATAAAACGAAGGGGGAACAAAAACAAGCGTATTATCCTACCCTAATCTGCAACCCCTTGGACAGGGTGAGATACACCCCTAAAATCTTAAATAGAAAGGGGGGTCGAGTGATACATCATTTTGAAGCTCTTGAAAAATGCTTTCCAATGGTACCATAGAAAGCTACATTTCAGGAAATTCTTCTCTGTTTATTAGGGAAAACAATAAATGAAAACCGAGATGAAAACACAATTTTGACATTTTTTATTATTATTTTATTAAATGTTCAAAATGATTTCCGTTGTTTTGAAGACAATAATAAAGCCTACTTTCAAATTCTTTACGTACATTTGTAAATGTTTCTCTGGATATAGCACGGCATTCCTGAACTATTCAATGCTGAATTGCTCTAGTGACTCAGGTTGCGTTTTAAAAACCACAGATTTTAGGTGACCCGACAAAAAGAAGTCAAGAGGTGTTAGGTCCGGGGATCTAGGTGGCCATTCAATAGGACCTCTTCTTCCAATCCACTGGTTGGGATAATTATTATCCAGCCACTGCCTAACGGGAACTACATAATGCGGAGGTGCTCCATCCTGTTGGAAATGTAGTAAGTATTCTTAGCGTTAATAGTGCGAGAATTAGAAAATCAGAGGGACATACTCGGAAATTTATCTTTAGAAGAACGCTTACTATATTTCCAACAGGATGGAGATCCTCCGCATTATGTAGTTCCCGTTAGGAAGTGGTTGGATGATAATTATCCTAACCAGTGGATTGGAAGAAGAGATCCTGTTGAATGGCCACCTAGATCCCCGGACCTAACACCTCTTGACTTCTTTTTGTGGGATCACCTAAAATCTGTGGTTTTTAAAACGCAACCTGAGTCACTAGAGCAAGTTCAGCATAGAATTGTTCAGGAATGCCGTGCTATATCCGGAGAAACATTTGCAAATATACGTGAAGAATTTGAAAGTAGGCTTTATTATTGTCTTCAAAACAACGGAAATCATTTTGAACATTTAATTAAATAATAATAAAAAATTTCAAAATTGTGTTTTCATTTATTGTTTTCCTTAAGAGAAGAATTTTCTGAAATGTAGCTTTCTATGGTACCATTGGAAAGCATTTTTCAAGAGCTTCAAAATGATGTATCACTCGACCGCCCTTTCTATTTAAGATTTTAGGGGTGTATCTCACCCAGTCCAAGGGGTTGCAGATAAGGGTGGGATAATACGCTTGTTTTTGTTCCCCCTTTGTTTTATAGAAACTGTTTTTTGCGTTTTTTTCTTCAGTTTTTCGTTCCTAAGATATGGCCATTTCAAGTTTTTAAATTGTCACCCTGTATAGCATTTTAACTATGCCATTTTCCGGTATTTTATATAATAATATGGTATTTATAATAGTGATTTTAAGAATGAAATTAATATTAAAAGGAATACTTTACATATTAATTAATGCTTGAGGTTGTTGTTTCCTTAATATTGCCTAACCATGAGCATTTTTTGTTCCTTGGTATTGATTACTGTTCTTTTGGGTGACCATGTATATTATAAATAAGTTCTAAGGTCTCTATTAAAAATAATAAAAATTATAATTTAGGAAAAATAATAACCAATAATTAAGTTCTAATAAGCCAAAACTTAACAGTTTAAATAAGGAATTTAGCTACATTTCTACAGTTATCCGGTTAAAGGTATTTTATTTAAAAGAATTTGCTAAAAAGTAATTACTATAGCTTCTAGCTCTTATGCTTAGGTGATAAAATTTCAATTTTTGTGTTAAAAACAGCTGTTTGTCAAAAAAATTGAAAATGCCAAAACCATCTCGAGAGATCTACTAAAGCATAAGAATAATATTTTTACGGAAAAGGTTCTTTGCCTGCTTTTTATAGCTTAAATATCTTAGTTCAAACCATTTAAATTTGAATAACTCAATTTTCCTAATTTTATAATACTCTTTATAATTTAGAACACCCGGTAGGGTAGGGTCATTTATTATTTTCCTGTTTTAAGAAATAATCTAAATGAGAGCATTACATAGAAAACAAGTAGATAGACAGTTATTAGGATTCCTTTAGTTATGTCCAAAATAGCTTTTTTTTTGAAATAGAATAATTCTTGTCCTGGGGCATATAATAATAAAAAAGTACCGGCATTTTCCGGAGATATTAACTTAGGTTATAGAACGACATTAAAATATAATATGAAGAACACTACTAACAAAATGTGAGTTACTTGGAAATTTTAATTTTTGGCACCGCTTTCATTTCCACTCTGTATAATATTAAAGTGCATTTGAGTCATTGGCGGACCACACTATTATTTTGCAAAAAACAATATCTTAACACTTTGAGTGAGGAAAGCGCGCTTGTGCTTCCAAGCCTCTCTTCTCCGGGTGGCATCTAGACATTCCGCTATAGGATTCGGCACCCGTCTCTATTCTGATTGGATGATTTCAAAGGTCTCTATTCTGATTGGCCGAATCTTAGTACGGTGCCGAATTACATAGCGAAATGTTTAAACAGTGCTGAAATCAAGAGTGAAATGTTACACTTATTATTTGCAAACGGTTTGTTCGTTGTTACCCAGAGCATTTCTTTTAAATTTAATTTTTATAAAATAGTATTAGTTGAAAAAATTGAATTGTTGGATTCCCATCCTACACGTGTTGGCTACAGTAGCACCTCTATAACGGGAACACAATAATTTTTTTTTTTCTAAAAAAAATTTTTTAAAAACTTTTTCCACACAATGTGTCTGCTTTGATTCTGGCGGGGTAACTGGGCCGTAAAAAGCCTGGTACCCCAACTGTTTTTACTTTTACATTAAAAGATGCTTTGACCAAAAAACAATTTTTTCTTTTTCTCTTCTTTTCTTTACATCTCACCCCAACATTTTCAAATGTTTCTGACTGGGCTCAATAAAACTCAGGATATTTCAGTAATTTATTAATACTTTTAACAGATATGTTTTTCAAAACTCCCTAATTTTTACTACCCTATCTTTTTCTACACGACAGTGTGCTTCTACACTTAACCCTCGACTCTTCAGTATGCTGGAGTCTTGATTTTTGACCTTCTGATTTTTCAATTTTACATCTCTTGTACACCATTAAAAGCTCCATTACGGCTCAATCTCACCATTATTTTCTCTTGCTAAAAACATCAGCATTTTAATTTTCACTTTGTTTCCTGATGATGAGTGTTTCTACACTCGAAACATGTCGATGTGATACTAGGTTCGCCTAGTTTTTCGATTAATAAAGATTGTGGAGAAAGACTTCGTGCTTTTCTTTTTCTGTATCATTTAACTCCACTTTGAGTATGGACTACTTCTTCAAAAATAAAAAAAAATGCTCTGGGTAACAACGAACAAACCGGTTGCCAATATACCTTTGTGTAACTTTTCACTCTTGATTAAAATTTCAGCACTGTTTAAACATTTCGCTATGTAATTCGGCACCGTACTAAGATTCGGCCAATCAGAATAGAGACGTTTGAAATCATCCAATCAGAATAGAGACGGGTGCCGAATCCTATAGCGGAATATCTAGATGCTACCGGGTGTTTCTCAAAAGACGTTCACCTCTATAACTTTTATATTTATAGATATTAAAATGAAATTTTGAGATTATGCATAAGAGATGAGTCTGCATTTATTGGCATAATTTTCAATTTGTTAGCACTTCCGGTTTGACCAGATCGAAGATTTATTTTAAATCTCGCATTTAAATTACAAACGTTATTGTAAATAAGTTTTCTAATTGGCATTTTGGTCAAAAATAAAAAATAAATGTATTTCACTCTTGGAGAAAAATCATGTTTTTGAAGTTTTTGCGAACCCTGTAAAAAAATCAAAATTTTCTTTTCCTGAATTGCATTTTTTTGTAAGCAAAACTTTTTATCAAGAATGAGTTTTTCCCGAAAAATGAAATTTTTCATTCATTTGTAAACCCTATCCGCGGACAGTGTGTGAGTGTTTATACTCAATAGTTTTTAAATTAACTTTTCCTGTATTATTGCTTTGTTTTTAAAGGTTAAGTGTAAAAATAGTAGATGCCCCTGGTCTCTTCTAAACTTTTTTACAAACAATTTGGTGTATCAAATAAAAGTCGATTAATATTGTTATAATATTTTTACAGACTGGTAATAAAGTCGTTAAAAAACAATTTGTCAAACTTTGTGATGGGCAGTTTAGTTCCCAAGATTTTCTAATAGTTCACTTACCCTTTATGCATAAAACCAATTATCTATGCAACAAGACTCTTATGCAATATGCATAAAACTCATTATCTATATAATCCCGGAGACTTACTGAACTGTACCTCGACAAAGAAGGTAAAATGTTAATTTATTTTTCTCTTTAAGTAGTTAAACCGTCATGATAAAAATATAGCCACTGCAACTAAGTTACTTTCGTTAATTAAAAAAGTTTTAAGTCCGCTCATTTTTACCAGAAAGCTCAGTAGTTCTCATGTCACTTTATTATAAAACTTTTTCTTTGTGCACTTTTTTAGGTCTTCTGGTCGCAGCTGGAAAAATGGTTTTGCGAGTTTTAACTAAAGTTATCAATTTAAACCTTTATACGGAATAAAAAAGTAAAAAAATTATATTTTACTTGTTAGACTTTCGAGGTATCAGCATTTTCGGTAGTGTCAAACGATTACGGATAACATAAGCAAACATGACTACAGAACTTTTTTCTTGCAGATGTGGCGAGAAGCGTGGCTAGTTCGATTCAACTAGCAACTACAACTAATGGTGATGATTTTAAACATCACTAGATTGTCCGCTGGGTACATTTATTATATAACTAAATACTTAAGATTGTACCTTAATATTTATTTATTTTAGTCTTTTGTTGCTATACCGGGTGTACGACTAAAAAAGGACGCAGGCTGAATCTTTGAAACCGGTTACCGTACGGGTTTCGGAAAAAAATATTTATTACAAAAGTTACTTAGAGAAATTGCTGAATTTTTTTTTTAAGTTTATTGGTTGGCCGCTAGTGGGCGTAACTATAGCAATCAAACAAAAAGCGGGATTTTTTGAAAAATCCTCAACGTAAATACGTATCACAGGTGGCATTTTTTCAATCTAATGAAAATTCTACAGAACTTTTGTATTCGAGTTTTTGCTCTACTTTTTGCTTAAGGGCACAATCATTACTATGGAAAAATATTCACAACTTTAGTTTGGCTTATCGGAATTTAACAAATTTGAACTCGCTTAATAGGGATTCTTTTGTTTTTTAATTTAATATAGAACGAATTCGTTTTGAATTCCTTTGCGACAACTAGAAGACTCTATTTAGCAGAATCAACAATTTCTTCATTTTTCTCAAAAATTTTAAATGTAACGGTATATATTTTTTTACCTTATTAAAAAGACGAATAACTAAAAATAATATTTTAGAACACCCCAAGCCAATATTTTTTTTTTAAACGGAGATATGAAAAATATAATATAAAAATAAGCTCCATAATAATATAACGACAAATTAAAAGATTAATAAAGTATTTGTAGGCAAGATGGCTTTGATTTAAAACATGCAATAGTACCTGTCAAGTTTAAATGGGCTTTCCTTAAAATTTTAAGCATGTCAACCGCTGGGTATCAATTGTAAAGTATTGGCTATTTTATTTCTCGTAAGGAAGTTAAAAAATTTAACTGGGTACTAAGATTTTTTTTTGTTATTCTTAATTTAGATTTATAGTTTTAAATATGGCTCTATGTTTATACATAATAAAATAATTTTAAATTATTTTATTATACCCTCATTTATTTACAGATTCCAGCAATGCAAATAATGATGCATAAAAGTTTAACTTTTTAAATTTTCTTCATGCCCTATTTTACAATTCCGCGTATCCCGTAATGCACTGAATATCAGCAAGTAAAAACATAACACTAACTTTTTGTCATATTAATTGTAAGTTTCCCAAATTTTATTAAAACATTCTACGACAACTGGTTGTAAGATACTTATAATAATTAATAAAGTATAATACTTTCCCTGCTTTATTCACGATCTCATAAAATTACTAAAAAAGAAATATTTTTCAACGAAAAGTTTAATATGGTAGCATTAACCATCCACCTAATATTCAGAAACGGAAACATCCCAACCGTAAAAGAAAATTAATTTTCTTTTCTTGGACTGACAAAAATATCCTTTAAGGAATAAATTATAAAGGCCTAAACCCAGGCGGCAAAACAGGAAACAACAAAAAATATGTCCCTAAAGAGCAATAAGTTGTTTTAACTGTGTTGATAAATATATTATCAGATTCTTTCGTAAAGAATATATTCTTTTAGCAGCTAACTTACACATTTTTTATTTATATTTCGTTTTAACTTTATCTATGAGATAAATATAAAGATAGAATTTTTAACAATCAAATAAAATACTTTATTTTTATCATATTTATATCACCTTTCTCGGTGTAATACACTTATTATACCAGTGCTGTTACGTCTTCATTTTTACCGAAAAAAAATCCTGTTGGCAATTAAAATAAGCATCAGTATTCACTTGAAATAATTTATGTAAAGTTCTATTTAAAATTTATAGATACATTATTTTATAAAAAATAAAATTTTCAAATGTTAATTTTGATGTTATGATATTGTTACAACGGGCAACGGTATTTTTGTTCTCCTTAAGATTTTGTATACAGGATATCCCACCAGGAACCGCTTGGATTTATAAATGGAAAACTATAGATAGAAAAATTTTGAAAATTTAAAGATGTGCTAATTTTGATGGGGTCAACTCGATTATAATATTTTTAATATGATGGCATTTTCGGTTAGGCAGTAGGTGTCAACGTGCTCTTTTTAAATTGAATATCGTACATATTATTAAATTTAACTATTTATACAGGGTGTTAAAACAATAAGATTAAAAATGGAATTGAAGAACCTGCAAAAAATCAACATTTTTAAATAGAAATGCCTAAATTTTATAATTATTTCTTATTTAGCATTACAAATAATAGTTAGTATGTGTAAGGATGTCTATTTAAAAAAAAAATTGTTTTCGAAAACTAAATTCCGACTTTAAAGTCGAAATATTATTGTGAATTATATTGTTTATATTGTAATATGTGTTTTATATTTTTTTCTCAGATAATTTTTAAAAACACACCACACAACTACAAATACCGTAGGGCACTAATTGACTAACTCTACTTTATCTGAAAACGTCATTTCTTTATTTCACGTTTTTGTGGCAAAAAATTAAAGCGTAAACTTTCTAGGTTTTAATAGCATAAAAAGGGTGTGGCACCAACATTTCTTTTGTGTGCGAAAAAGTTATTGCCAACAAACAAAAAATATTTTAAAAAGCAGGTCGATTTGATAATATAATTATGATAACGTTCTCCCTTTTTTAAAGCCTGTTTAAAAGAAAGAAACAGACACCGCTCTAGGAGCAAAATCCTAAGTAACTTCATCATATAGGTTATTCTTCCCTGTTCTCAGAAATAAAATAAAACAAAAAATATTGTAATAAAATAAATATACTTCTTGAGTCTCGGAGAGCTTTTAAAAAGTTAATTAATTGACTGAATTTAATATCTTCTAAATAAAAACGAAAACGTCTCATGCGTAACAAAGGTTATTATTTTTGGTAGGCTGACAAATATTCCTTTAGGGTATCACAAAAGTCTTAAATTAAACCGACGGTAAAAGATAAAAACATAATACAAACTGAAAAAAGTTTTCCCCAAAGGTTCATATTATGTCTTTGCTGGTTATAATGCTGCAAAAAAATAATAAAAACGGTATAAAGTTGTTCTGTAAAAAGGGATTGTATATTTATACACGTGTCGCGAAACTGGTATTATAAGTAATCTATAAATAACTGACATAACTAGCACGTAGACTTTTCTGCCATAAAATGTGATGGTATTACGGTACGTTTAGTTTTTTTACAATGTCTATGAAAAATGATAAAAAAACACGAAAAGCTCAAATTGAAACTAATCTTTTGCACACGGCTGGCCTGTATACTAAATATTTTTCCATGGCAACGAATGCTTGCAACAATTAAAATACAATACAAGATATTTTTCCACACTAGTGCGGAAAAATTTTTCGGCACGATTATGTCAAAATCAATAATATATCAATTATAACTTGAAGTTATTACTTTTTTTCTCAGAATTAGTTACTATTACATATTATGTATGTGATTGTTATAGTAAATTAAAAATTATTAAATTTCTTTGAAATATGTGTTACTTATTTCCACACGTCTGTAGAAAAACTATTGTATCTGACACGTGCGGAAAATGTTTTAGATAGAACTTTTATAATTAACAAGCTATTGATATTTAACTCCATCTCTATCTTTCTATAATGTTGAGGTTATGTTTTAGTTTTGTGTTTTGTTGTTTTTGTGTGTATATTTAGGTATATTATTGTTTTATTGAAAGAACGCAAACAGCTAAAAAATCAGAAATGGAATTTATTCACTGTACACGGTGATAATTTATAATGTCCCCCCTCTTAACTTTTTTGTTTTTTGCATTAGATAAAAATGTTAAATATAAAAGTTGTACAGAATCATGTAAGCTATTTGCAGAATAATATAAATATATACAGGGTATTGCAAAAATGAGTCACCGTTAAAAATTTTTTTTTAAAGGGTACACCCTATATATTTTAAGCTTTTTAGAATCTCCTAAAACTTCTGAATATTTTTCTTATAACATGTCCTATACCTAAATATAATAGTTTTCGAAATAATCGCATTTTACCTAAGCGGCTATATTCAAATATAAATATTCTAGATTTCAGCAAAGTTCTTAGGTGGCCGTGAATTAGGCGGTCGCGGAGAAACAAAAACTATGTTTATTAGTGACAGTTACTGACATTGGACCACGTTATGTAATTACGAATTAAGCGACAAAAGTTGAAAAACGAGTTAACGGTGCCCTCTTTTAGTAGTCATTAAAACCTATGTACCAAAACCTTTTTTTACTTAAATTTCCTATTTTACCCTCTTTACAGGCACCTGTAATAAGCGATATTTTCATATTTGTCAAAGTTAATACTATAACTAACGTTTTGTAATAACGAATTATTCGCCAAAACGATATTACAAAATATAATTTTATTATATTTATTTCTGTAATATGAAATTAAGCGCCAATTGGCTGGACTTAATCCGCGATCATTTCATACTAAACCAGTGTAGTTTTTAAAGAATTAAGCGCCATACATGTCAGTTAATTCTTTATGAAGATTTAAAACTATACTTAACTTTAATTGTTATATCGAATCAAGCGACAATTTGGTATATAGTGGTCATAACTTGGGGAATATTCGCAATTTTAAAATATAGGTATATAGTATACTACCTTTCGGACCTACTTAACAAAAAACGAGGTTCTAAGGTATTTGGTACGACTTTGGGGCAACTTAACAAAATTAAAAACATTTTTATTTAAATATCTCGAAACCGTTAAATGTCGCTTAATTCGTAATTACATAACGGGGTTTATATTAAGTAAATATAACATTTTTTTTTATAAAGATGCCTTATTCAGAAAGGGAAAAACAAGTAATTTTGCAAACATTTATTAAAGCAAACAATAGCGGTGAATTGGCTGAACGGGAACTGCACACATTTGCACAGTATTTGAATGAACAAAAATTACACAATTTACAATCTTCATCTGTACTTTCCATTTCTTCATTTTCTATTCGCTGCGGACTATTTTCACAATTTGTTTCTTGACATTGACCACATAAACTGGTACATTCCAAACCATTCTTTCGGCAACTACATTTCATGGCACCACAGCCGATTTTGCGGTTACATCTTACTATGCATAATATACTTTCAGGTGCTGGAGGAAAATCCATTGTTTCCGGTACATACATATTGTCATCCATGTCCATCCCCCAGTCTGTTGGTTCGAGCCTTCTTGCATTTGTTTTTATATACAAATTTGCAAATATGCACGGAAGCTATGGGACTTGACAGCTGATTACGTTGGGGGAAGGTTCTGTGGCTGAACGAAACATTTTGCCTTCGATACTTTATCAATAATAGTTCTATACCTAAGTGTATTTAGTGTATCATCTGGATTTCTTCAACAACACGTTTCAAAACTGATTGCTTTCCATTATGGAATATTCTGGAGATGCTGTCATATCCTGTATACGAATTTATAAGGAATAGACTGTTCGCTAAGTAATTTCCGAGCAGATATCATAAATGTTATTCTGTTTAAAAGATTTTTTATCACTTCTGAAAAACAGCTTGTGGTATGCTTGATTACACCAATAAATCAGCAATACCAATAGGTGAGTGTCTTCTCCTATCACTGTTGTATTTTTAATTTCTGAAGATTCCACTGCAGTTTTAACAATGTCAACATCATCATCATCAACTGAATGAATTACTGAACAACCATGTTGTCGTATTTCTTTAGCGATTATATTAATTATTTTCTGCTTGTTTTCCTTATTAGTGAGAAGCATTACCACTTCCTACACAGTTCATATTTCATAACTTTCGCAAGATCAATTTCACTGGAAGAAGATCACATAACGGCTGGTATGATGGTAATACAAAAGTAGGTACAATGTAAATGGCTGCAAAATGGTGTCCTATATTTAAAAAGTAAATACCTAATTATTTATTAAATAACCGCCATTTTGAAAAACAAAGTAAAGTCGAATCTTTGTATTTTAAACATTTTTGCCAAGTTACACCTTATAAATACAAAGTTAAATATGATTTTCGGGGCCAGGATTAATGGGGATTTTGAATATGTTAAAATAGACATTTTACACAATAGAATGCAAAAATAATCATTTTTGTTGCAATTTTGCCCAGGTCAAGGGAATTTTTACACCATATTGACTGCACAACAGTAAGAAATTGGTAATAAGAAATAAAAAATATAAATTATAATGGCACAATACAATGTTTACCCCAATTATGCTTTAGAAAGATCGACCAATGAAATGATTGAATTGCTAACTGTCAATAAATCGACAGCCTAATCATCTTTTAACTTTTCGTTTTGTCGACAGAACAGCTTATTTTGGTGTTTTTTTGTTATATACTATTCTCAAAAAGTATGATTATTTTTTTTGTAAACTCACCGGTATTAATTATCGCAAACACATAAACAAATTGTGAAAAATTAATTAAAAATACCTCTCTAACCGGAAAATTAAACCGACAAATGTCGAAACAGTTATTTGGGGGTAGGGCATATTCTATATGGCTTTTCATGGGTCAGTAATAAAAAAAATCCAACACTTCGATATCTTAAAAGTTATTTCTTGTTGATTGTTTCTTAAAACTTAATTGTTTCTTGATTGATTGGTTTTTACTTATCAAATCGTATTTCTGTTGATTATTGCCTTTCGCCTAATGCTTATCTTCTTAATTGTGTCTTGGCCGAGACACAATTAAAAGATAAGTAATATGTGATAAGAAATAGGTCATAAAAATTAAAATTACGTATATGTTGCTCGTTACTTACAACTTAATTGTGTCTTGATTGATTGGTTTTTACTTATCAAATCGTATTTCTGTTGATTATTGCCTTTCGCCTAATGCTTATCTTCTTAATTGTGTCTTGGCCGAGACACAATTAAAAGATAAGTAATATGTGATAAGAAATAGGTCATAAAAATTAAAATTACATATATGTTGCTCGTTACTTACAACTTAATTGTGTCGCGATTTATTTGTTTCTACGCTTCAAATAATATTTCTGTTACTTATTGCTTGTCGCCTAATGGTCATTTTTTAATTCTGTGTTCTTGATTGTCAAAAATGATGGCGTCAAATGATTACTAGTGAAAGTTCCATTTGAGTCCAAGTATTTTTATCAAGTTTAGCCCGATTATTTAGTGTTTTAATAAACCTGGGAAAAATTGCAAGACAAATTATTCTTTTTGCATTCTACTGTGTAAAGTGTCTATTTTATCATATTTAAAATCCCCATTAATCCTGGCCCCGAAAATCAGTCAAAATCCAAGATGGCGGCTGAAGTTTGTATTTTTAATTACAAAATTTATATTTAACTTTGTATTTATAAGGTGTAACTTGGCAAAAATGTTTAAAATACAAAGATTCGACTTTACTTTGTTTTTCAAAATGGCGGTTATTTAAATAATTAGGTATTTACTTTTTAAATATAGGACACCATTTTGCAGCCATTTACATTGTACTTTTGTATTACCATTATACCAACCGTTATGTCATTTTCTTCCAGTGAAATTGATCCTGCGGAAGTAATGAAATATGAACTGTGTAGGAAGTAAGGAAATGTTTTTCACTAATAAGAAAACAAGCAGAAAATAATTAATATAATCGCTGAAGAAATACGACAACATGGTTGTTCAGTAATTCATTCAGTTGATGATGCTAATGTTGACATTTTAAAACTGCAGTGGAATCTTCAAAAATTAAAAATACAACAGTGATAGGAGAAGACACTCACCTATTGGTATTGCTGATTTATTGGTGTAATCAAGCATACCACAAGCTGTTTTTCAAAAGGGATAAAAAATCTTTCAAACAGAATAACATTTATGATATCAATGCCATTAGATATTCGCTCGGAAATGACTTAACGAACAGTCTATTCTTTATACATTCGTATACAGGATGTGAGAGCACCTCCAGAATATTCCATATTGGAAAGCAATCAGTTTTGAAACGTGTTGTCGAAGAAATCCAGATGAAATACACTTAGGAATAGAACTATTATTGATAAAGTATCGAAGGCAAAATGTTTCGTTCAGCCACAGAACCTTCCCCCAACGAAATCATCTGTCAAGTACCATAGCTTTCGTGCATATTTGCAAATTTGTATATGGAATATACAATATATATATATATAGATATATCCTCATCACATACGAGTCCCGTATTTATATGTACAGCATAATATACGAGGCCCGTTTTGCACATACGAGGCCCGAAAAAGGGCCTCGCATGGTAAATGCATGTATATAAGGTTGTCTACCATCCCCTGACCCCTCAGATCCACATTCTGATAAATTGTTTTGGGACTCGCAATTCATCTGCATGTCACCTGTTATACGGTTTTTAGTTCGATCTGCTTTTTACTAGAGGCCGCTTCGATCGTTTTGTATAAACTTGCCGTTAGCAATGCGAGGCCCCTGTATATCAGTTAAATATAGTAGTTTATTGCCAATTCTGAGTCCCTTAACACTGGCAACGGTGTTAGTATGTAAATGCTTTGATAATTTGCTATAATATAATAAAATAATTAAAAAGTAGGAGCTATTACCGCGGGACATCATCTGAAATTACAAACTATTATTTTTCCGTATTAACTTTTCAATATATTTTTCATTTCATTGAATATTTTTTACAATTTTGTTGCCCCTTGTCTTAAAAAATGGTTTGTAACCGATTTAAAAATATACCGGGTGTCCACGGAGGGTGGTTCGCCCCTCTAACTTTTTTGTTTTTTAAGATAATGAAATAAAATTTTAGAAACTTGTATACGACATGAAACTGGCATTTTTGACAGGTAACTCAACATTATGGAACTTCCGGTTTACCCAGAAGTGATATAAACTTTCGATTTTTTAATGGGACACCTAATATATTTTTTCTTTTTTTTACTCCATAATTTGACATTCTAAATATAACGATGTGTCACTTGTCACTTTTTGTCACCAAGAAAATATTTTTTTCCAAATTTATTGTTTTATCTAGAGGGCTATCAATACCTTAAAAGCTCTTATTTCAGTTCTTTAATCTTTGGAAAAATACAATTTTACTATTTTTGGTCCAATGCCATGTGCTGTGTAAAATTTAATCTTTAAAGTTGTATAACTCATTTTTTTTAAACCGCAACATGGTGGCTTGTCGGGTTAAGAAAAAATAGGATTTTATTACGATTATTTTGATACCACACACTATTAGGTTTTAGAAAAGGTGCCCTTAAAAAAACTTTAAAAGGTTAACTAGGAACTTTCATGTAATGAAACATCTTTTGAGAATAAATTTAGATTTAAATGTATCAAGTAGCCTGTGACCTGCAAAACTGATTGATAAAGCTGGGCTTTGTACAGGGTTATTCATTATAAATGAACCGCCCCCTTAACTTTGTTATTTCTAAAGATAGAGAGCTGATTTTTTTACCAAATTGTAGGAAATCTTATGATTTTTTTTTATGATTTATAAAAATATTATACAGGGTGTTCCAAAAACGCGTATCAGAACAAACTTATAGTTTTTTTAATGTAACACTCTGTATATTATTACAGATTCGGATTCTACTTCAAATTCTGAGCAGATTTTATATAATATACCTTTTACCTAAGTTCAACTGTTTCCGAGCTAGAAACAATTAAAAATAGACTTTACGAAATTTTGCTAATTATTGCCACAAAACGGTCAGAGATACAGCAAAATGATTATGATTTTCTTATATTAACTTTTTAAGAATTATCTGAATGAGTGCCAATTATTGTGGTACCTCTGCTTTAAATAGCATTAGGTTACTTGACTTTAGAAAATAATGGTTATTAATTTTTATTTGGCTCAATTTGTCAAGTTAGCTATGAATTCAGTAATTAAAACAAATTTGGCAATTACCCTGGCAAAGTAAAACATTACTTATTTAAGTCAGTTGAATTGATTAAAGAATGAACTTTTTTGAGGCAGAAAAACGTAATATATATGAATCATATATTAAAAACGCATACAACAAAAGAAAAGCTAAACGAGAATATCAAAGAATATTTGAAGGAGAAAGGAGAATTCCTAGTTTAAATACTTTTCCTCGACTATACCATAAAGTTTCTACCGAAACTATATTTAAGCGTAAGAAAAGAACATTAGCTGGGAATGAAAATCGTGCAAAAGAAGAGTTAGAGATTCTTTTGCAGTTTGAAGGTAATTTTTTCCTTTAATAATTGGTATCTGCATGTTAATTCTCTGGCCTTGTAATTTTAGAATGTCCGGAGAAATCCATTATACCATTACCTGTCTGAAACAATAGGTAAATCCTATTCTAAGATACAGAAAACTCTACAAAAATATAAATACCACCCTTACAAAATTATGCCGGTGCATAAATTGTCTGAAGAAAATAAAGCACCTCGTTTACGTTTTTGTTTGGAAATGATGGAACGTTTGGAACAAGACGCACAATTATTTAATAAAATTATTTGGACGGACGAGTCTTCATTTTCAACCTCTGGCATTTTTAACAAGAAAAATATGCATTTTTGGTCGACTGAAAATACCAGAGCTTTTCGGAAAATAAAACATTCAGGCCGTCTATCTATTTACGTATGGGCTATACCATTACCTGTGTCTGAAACAATAGGTAAATCCTATTCTAAGATACAGAAAACTCTACAAAAATATAAATACCACCCTTACAAAATTATGCCGGTGCATAAATTGTCTGAAGAAAATAAAGCACCTCGTTCAACAAACAAACTTCGAACAAACCCGTACGTCATTGGTCCAATATTTTTTGTTGGTTATATGAATGGAAACGGATATTTGGAATTAATACATGAAATAGTTCCTGATTTAAGGAATCATAATCAAGTGATTTGGCAGGAAGATGGGGCTCCTGCTCACAATGTTGTTGCTGTCACGAAGTATTTGAACGAAAATTTTGATTTTTGGATTGGAAGATTTGGGTCCTGCAGATGGCCAGCGAACAGCCCAGATTTAACTGTTTTAGATAATTTTCTTTGGGGGTTTTTAAAAGGAAAATTAAATCATGAAAAACAACCGTCGGTGAATAGGATTAGGGAAATACTAAGCGAAGAAACAGAAACATTAAATGGCAGAAATCAAGGAATCATTTTAGCTGCAATAGAGAGACAAAAACAAATTTATAGAAGATGTATTCAAGAAAATGGAGGACATGTTAAACATGTACTTCAATCATTTCTTTAAATTAAATTTGTTTTTATTGTTATGTTAGTTTAGTTTTTAGTTGAACATTTTTTACCATTACTTTTGAGAATAATATATAGTCTCAGTAAAAACTTGGTGGTATTAATTTTTGTTATACCTTATATACTATTTCATATATGTATTTATTCTTCTCTCTAAGAGAAGTTAATTTTGCAGGTTCATCAATTATTCAATTACCACTAAATAAATAATATTTTAGTCGATATTTAATTGTTTCTAGCTCGGAAACAGTTGAACTTAGGTAAAGGGTATATTATATAAAATCTGCTCAGAATTTGCAGTAGAATCTGAATCTGTAATAATATACAAGGTGTTTCATTAAAAAAAACTATAAGTTTGTTCTGATACGCGTTTTTAGAACACCCTGTATAATATTTTTATAAATCGTAAAAAAATTCAAAAGATTTCCTACAATTTGGTAAAAAAATCAGCTCTCTATCTTTAGAAATAACAAAGTTAAGGGGATAAATTGCCGTTTTTCACGGGAAATCTTAATATCCTCTTTGACAAGGTTAACACTTTTTTCCCGCAATACACCGATCTTAAACACCTTAACAATGCAATTGTTAACAATATCCTTGGTGACTCTCCAGGCATTATCCCGATCTATACCGATGGCTCTAAGACATCGGATGGTGTCGTATGTGCATTCTATGTTCCAAATGCCAATTTTGTTAGATCCTTCCAGATTAACTTCAATGCCTCCATATTTACAGCAGAATCAATTGCTGTTAAACAAGCACTAAATTATATACTACAACTGTCAATGAATCACCCGGCCACCAATTACGCTATTCTATCGGACTTTATGTCGTGTCTCAAAGCTATAGAAAATAAAGTAAAAAATGTTTATATAAACCCTATTATATTCGAAATTTGTCAAAAAGTATCAGAGCTGAAATCAAAAAATATTAAGGTCTCCTTTATCTGGGTTAAAGGTCATGCGGGAATTGTTCATAATGACAAAGTGGACTTATTTGCTAAACAGTCTATTCAAAACGGTACAGTTATAACTGGGTTACAACATAATGATTTAGTTTCAGTAGTCAAAGGAAATATTAAAAATATGTGGAAGGAATCTTATGCACACTCTGCATCCAATAACTCCAACTACTATACCCGGAATAACAAATTATTAGTTTCGAACCCTAGTATACAAGTCACATCACTCAATAGACGAGACTACATAACTTTTGTGAGAGCATTATTTGGCCATGGAAACTTAAGATATTTACTAAACAAGATGAAACTTGTGGATAGCCCATTCTGCTCGTGCGATGGTACAAGTATTGATGATCTAAACCAGTGGTTATTTAATTGCCTGCATAATCAACCAGCTTCTGATTATATATATCATGAATTGGCCAACTATAGCAGTTTACCCATTAATGCTGAAAGCTTGATGGCACTAGTTAGAAGTGACAATAAGGTTTTTGAGGTTTTCATATCATTTGTTAGAATGTGTGAGAGAAAGTTGTAGGGCCTTGATTATCCTATGTGTTTAACTCTTTACCATCCGTGGTCCAGTACTGTGTGTGTTTTTTTTAAGTCGCCCAGAAGGACCCCTGTGGCGTGAAGCGTGTGTCCCTGTTTATTTATGTATCGCATAGGGTTAATATTTGTCTCTTAGAAATGTCGATTTAATTATTAGTGTGAATGAGGTAGTATGAATGTTTTAAAAATAAAAAATATAAATTAAGTTGCGGTAGTGGCTGTATGCATTATGTGCAAAGCCAAAAAATCCAAAAAAAAAAGTTAAGGGGGCGGTCCATTTATAATGAGTACATAAAATCTTGGTAATATTATTAATAATTATAATATGGTAGTTAAAGTAGCCCCCAGACGTAGAAAGTATTTTAACCTATAATATTTAACAGAAAAACAGTAAATACAGGGTCCTGCAATAAGGCGTCAGGCTTTCATGGATCCTCTGGCAATGAAGTTAGAAATTTTAACCATATGCAAACTTATACTGTATCATAGGCTGTATTTTAGGAAAATATTTTCTTATATACATGGTGGCCCAAAAAAGTGCACTAACATAATTTTATATTTTTTAAAAGGAACACTATATTTTTTATATTTTGGTTTGTTATTATTGTCCTCTATAATTACTTAAAATTTTATTTACTTTGCTTTGGTAGTTCAGAACAATAAATTAAAAACTGGAAAAAATCAAAAAAACTATTTTTAAACACATCATTGGGTGAGATTTATGGCAAGGGGCCTAGAGATGTTTTAAATCTAATGGTGTATAATCTATTTTATTCAGTGTGTTTGTAATATAATTTCAAAAACTACACATTTAAAACAATTTTTCTCAAGTTTTTCAAATAAAATGTCCTGTATGTTATTTGGCTTTTTGATGTAGAATTCACAAGCACATTTTTTTGTAATGAAAGCGTATAAGTTACTTATTTCCAGCCGTTTCCAAAATAATTGCAAATTTCAAAAAAAGTTGTTAAACAACATTTAACACAATACAAAATTATGTAATCACAGTTTTTTTGGCAACCCTGTATATGCGAAAATATTTTCCTAAAATACACCCTATAATGCAGTATGGCATAGTATAAGTTTTAATTCTAATCCACTCTATTTTTTCAAAAACTTTTTCTTTAAGCTTAAATTCTTTAACTTCCTGTTTTTAATGGCTTTTTTATTTTTAATAAAATGTTTGAAACATTTCAACATAATATCTTTTTTTTCTTTTTTCTATTTCTTTCTGCTCCCTTTCACTTCTAAAAAAATGACATAAAGAAACTAAGTACAGGGTGTTCATTTTTAGGCACTTTTGCAGCGTATCTCGTTTATATTTAAAGATGAAGGATTACGGTTTAGCCCAGCACTATACTGTTAAACTAAGCATGCCGTTAGTAAAATTTCCATAGCCCTCTTGGTTTTTGAGATACCGGGTGGGTGGTACAGCAGCACCTTTGGGACACCCTGGTATCTCAGTTGTCTTTTAAATTATAAGATAGGTGAAAAGGTATCCTTATAGAACTTTCTTTGTAGAATCCAGTGGCGTAGTTTTTGTTATAAAACATAGGTACATATATTTTAAAATAGGACACCCTATATATTTTTAACTAATTAAATTAAGCATTTTCTTGGTGTTTTAAAAATAGATAATCGTAGGTATATATGTACTTGAAAAAATAGCTGAATAAACTACAATTTTCTTTAAATTATAACGTTTTATTTAACAGTAGGCCAAGGCGCTAATGAAACAAAATACAATAATCTGTTAATGGCAAAGTTTAAACAAGTTTTGTATGTCAGATCAATAATATTCAATCTTGACTTAAAAGTTGTAAGTTTAAAATGTGTGTTTTCTTTTAAAAATGGCTGAACTGGGAGTACTTACCTATGTCAGAACTTTAAAACATACGATACGTTTGTTACATGCAATCCAATGAAAATTTGCATCATGTCTCTGAAATATGTTTTAACAAGTCCACTTTTTCTTAATTCAATACCTAGTTATTTCTTATCATTGTGCGTCATTCTTATTATAAATATCCGAAAAGAATACAACCTTTTTTTAATGGGTTTTCTATACTTAAAGATAATTTCATAATAAATCATTTACGCGACCAAGATCAAAATTCTACAATAAGAAAATTTTTTTTTGATATTACTTCATTGTCTACCACCTTCAAACAAACACTAGAAATAAGATATTATGCTGTTTATGACAATAGAAATACTCTTATTTAGGTTGATTAGTCTCTAAAATTAAAAAAAATAAAAATTAATGTGAAAAATTTCACACCTAGTACCGGTTTAAGGTAGTTTGCCCCCTGGGGTAAATGACGAACGCTGATGCGCTCGCACTCTAAAATGAATCGGTGCATGCAAAAAGGGTCCTTAGTCCATTTGGATAGTTTTAAGAAAATCGAAAAAAACCTCATAACAAAATTGCATAAGAATTACTGTTGAACCGGCTAGCCTTGAGTTATCCACCTATTATCTAGCTTCTAAAACCAAATTGCAGTGGAGAAATAGACCTATGGTAACCTTGGGAGGCAGAAACATCATCGGACTTAGGTACTTTCTTGCATGAATGGTGGAGCATAATAAGACAACAAGTCCCGGACTTGGGTCCGTTCTTGCATGAACCGTCAAAATTCTTTATTTTAATTACATAGGAGAAACCCGCATAAGGTCCGTTCTTGCCCAAATAATTGAGTTTACTTTTCTAAATGTCAAATATCACCATATCTCATTTTCGGCAAAAATGGACTAAGGACCCTTCTTGCATGCACCCATTCAAATATGGCTTAAACCCAGAAATAGCTGTTTCCCGGACTCAGGATTAAAAAATCACATATTAATTATGGTAATACAGTATGAACTAAAAAAGTTATCGCGCAGTACTTTAAACGAAAAGACGACCCATGCTTAAATCGGGACTGATCACAGTTATTTAATAGTGATAATAATTTAGTGCTTACAGAGATAACTTTCCTAATGGATATTGGGTTAACGATATGTTCAAAATATATTTTGAACGCCCATTCATTTTTAAATTAAAATAACACCACGAAAATTTTAGAAATAGTAAATTACGACAAAAAATGCGCTTATGCAGGTGTAATGAAATGTAAACAGACTTTTGGCCGGCAAATATCTAATAGATATTTGACAACGTCGCAGGGACTCGCAAGTTGATTGAAAATGCCATTTATATACAGTGGGCCTCGCATGTTAATTATCTATGGTAAAAGGGACTCGGATGTAAGTTGCATACATGTATGTTTAAATGTTAGTAATATCTTACCCCTCGATAGGGGCTATCATTTAACATTACAAGGACATTTAAAAACATCCAAATATATAGTTTAAAAACCATCCCATCGAGTGGGCCTCGGGTGGCCTGTTTAATATATCGGGCCTCGCTTTTATAGCTGGATACGTATATATATATGTCGATAGGCGGTTATGAGGACATTTTTAAAAGCTATGGTTTTTTTGTATACAACAGTTTATATAACATATAGAAACATATGTATACAAATTTTTTTCAAAAAAAATCAAAAATAAGCAATATTTTTATGTACTGGTGTATATAAGGACTTTTCGTTTTATTATTTTCTTCCACCTGAACTCAAGTCCAATGAGTCATGTCCTAACCCCTAATAAGGATACAACTGAAAGGGGTTCCTTCATGTTGTGTACCTGGGCCCAGAGAACAGAAACCCATTATTTTTGATTTTATTGTCCCTGGTCTGCGTACTTTTACCTTAAGGGACAGCTTATGGATGGTATCCTAGAGGATATTCATTGGATGTCCTAAAAGGCCTATTTAGCGGATGTCTTAATTTGTGACATTTGTATCATGCACTAGATCAAAAATAAACCAAATTTAGACATACTTTGGACTTGTTGTCGACATTTTTCGAACTTCCATTGGATGTACCTAAGGGGGTAACTTATGGGCGTCATCCTAAAGGGCATTCATTGAATGTCCTAAACGGCCGATCCGATGGATGTCCTAATTTGTATCATCAATTGGACACTCAGTGGGTACAAACTGAACCAAATTTGGATATTTTCTGGACGTGTGTCGACAATTTTTGTACTTCCATTGGATGTACATACGGGGGCCACTTATGTGAACTTGATAAGAGTGGGAGACGCTATTGAAAATGTAAACATTAAAATCGCTGTAACTTCTAAACGACTTATTCGATTTTACTAAATTTAAGCTTGTTTGAAAGAACCTTCAATTGTCGTATCTAATGGTACACAATAGTTTCTAATAAAATAGCTAGAGGGCGCAATTTGTATTAAAAATTATTATTTTGGCAATAACTCTGAAACGAGCAAAGATATCGAACTTCGGTCTTCACATCTTTTCTTGCAAATTTCATCCACTTTTCGATTATGATGTCATAGTTATACCGTATGATTTGAATTTTCGGGATGAAATCAAAAAAACTGTTATTATTCCAAATTGCGCCCTCTAGCAATTTTATTAAACACTATCGTATACTGTTGAATACGGCGATAGAAGATACTTACCTTTCCCTTCCAAACAAGTTTAAATTTAGTAAAGTCGTTTAGAAGTTACAGCAATTTAAATGTTTACACATTCAATAGCTTCCCCCACTCGTATCAAGGTCGGTACGCCAATGAGCGTTAAACCAAAATGATGCAGAATCGTCTAAGATTTTCGATGATACAATCAAACTCTCTCTCTAACTAATCCCATATAATTATATGGGAATTTTCGGAGAAATTTAGAATTAAAAAAAAAATTTCAATTGTGCCCCCTTGCGGCGAAATGAGGAACTTAAACGTAATTTCCAGAATTTTCTCATGACCGCTTTAATCATAATTTTTTTCCAAGTTTCTATGCCTTGTAGTTTCCGAGATATGGCCGGTGGCCACCCTTAATGAAACACCCTGTATACATATACGTACAGGCAGTTTCGAAGACAAATTTTTAGAAATACCGGCTGTTGCGAGGACAATTGGTGCTTATGAAGTCTCCATATAAGTTTTTCCGAAACATTATGATTACCTAACCTAAGAACCAGGAAGAAAAAAATCTATACCAACCATAAACGTTAAAATTTACTAACCACATAGGTTTACCTAAAACGAGGTAGCAGTTTTCTTTCTCTTCCTCTCTCTCTTCCTCTTTCTTAAGGAATGTAAATAAGGGTAGACTCTTAGGCCGAAGCTGTCTTAAGAAAATGCAAAGGGAAAGAAGGAATCTCGTAGGGCTATTTTAACGGTTTTTAAATTAAAAATATGGTTCGTAGGTTAACCACATGATTTCTAGGATAATCGCCTGGTTTGTAGGTTAATAATCATGGTTCTAAAGCTATTATAGTTCGTATAAAGAATATCAATTATACTTTCCAGGATTACCATGATGATCATGGTTCGTAGGTTAACCAACATGGTTTTTTAGGTTACTTATCTTATTATGGTTTTTAGGTAAATCAACAAACCCTAATTTTTACCAATTGGCGTTTATACTATGAAAAACATTATTACATTAATTAAAAGGCACAATATATGGAAAATTTATTAAAAATCAGAGGCTACGGGGTACTTTAAAAACTTATTTTTTTTCAAAAACTGCAATTTTTACCATTTGACGTTTATACCTTATGAAAAACAATATTATATTAGAAAACACAACAGATCGAAAATTTATTAAAAATCAGAGACTACGGGGTACTTTTAATAATTTATTTGTATTGAAAACCGTAATATTTACTAATCGACGTTTATACCTTATGAAAAACACTATTGTATTAAAAACACCACATATTGAGAAGTTAACGAGAAACAGAGACTACGGGGTACTTTCCAAAAGTTATTTTTATCAAGAACTGTCATTTTTACCAATCGACGTTTAATGATAAACGTTATTGTATTAAAAAGACAACAGATCGAGAATTTATTAAAAGTCAAAGACTACGGGGTACTTTAAAAAGCTACATTTATTTAAAACAGTAATTTTATTATTAACATTTTTTTTGGGGGATGTTGGAGATAAACGGTTTATTTCTAAAGAAAAGCTGTACATTATTGATGTTGGGTTTCTTCTTTTCACAAATTTTATAATCTTAGGGGCAATAATAGGGCTATTTCATAAAGCATAAACGAATTGGTATAACAATCAAATCACATGATTTTTCATTGGTAAAAATCATTTTAACCATTTTTTAATATACATAATGACTTTTCTAATATCATCGACAAAATAATAACATAAACACTTATTAAGGAAATTTTAACGTTCGCCCAGCATATTGTTTTAAAATGCCCCCAAGGATCAAAATGTGATTTTTTCGGTACCTCTTAATGAGGCAACATAACGAGAAAAACCTAATTTTCTATCTGATCATACAAGCTGACATCTCTCGAATTTGAAAATAATTTCCAGCGATTTCTCTCAGCAGTATATACTAACAATTTTTTTTTCCTAAAGCTGTAATACGACCGAGGGCCGTTCTTATTTGGCCACCCGGTATACTTTTCTAACCTACTGATATTAATCCTTGTCCTTATACTATAAAGTTGTATTTCATCTAACACTGTTAGATAAGTATTTGTTTTTTTCTTTTGCACTCATTTTTTTTTTTTTAATAAAATTACCCTAAACTAATTTATCTACCGGGTGTCCAAAATAGGAATGATTAGCCCACACTAGGTAAAATTTAATGCAATATGAGATATGAAAAACATTTTTTTTATGATAATGAACTATTTTAGGATAGTCCTTTAATTTCCTATTTTATGGTATTTTGCCAAGTTCAATAATCGTTACTCATAATTATGTCTTGTTAGTTATTATGCTTCTTGTTATACCAGTCAACAAACCCAGAGTTTCACTTTAACCGTATACGTATACCGGGTGTTTCTCAAAAGACGTTCACCCCTATAACTTCTCTGTATTTATAGATATTACAATGAAGTTTAGATATTATGCATAAGAGATTGAGTCTGCATTTGTTGGCATAATTTTCAATTTGTTAGCACTTCCGATTTGACCGGAAGTGTCCTTGACTTTGGTATTTTAAATGGGACATCTTGTATATTTTTAGATACTTATTGGGATTCAGCATAACATTCTGAGTGAAATAACATCTCGCTTGTCATTTTTCAACGTGTTAACATTTTTATGTTTATTTTTTTTTCAATCTAAAGTGCTACAAATTAATTAAATCTGTTAGTTTACAGTCATGTAGTATATGAAAATTAAAATTATGTCATAATAATTGACTTTCTAAGTTTCACAAGCGTTAAAAAAATGAAATTTTGTTGACGTTTACTCCATTTTTCGAAGAATTTGATACCATACACTCCTATGCTATTTTAAAATTGACACGAAGAAATTTGCCTTAAATCCCAATCGCAAATTTAAAAGCGTTATGCATTATTGCCGCCCTTTATTTTCTAAAGAAATATAAAGACGGCTTTGAAAAACAATGGAATGATTTTGAAAAGCAATATGGTTTTAAAGTGAAATTGTAATGTCATTTGTTTATTAAACTTTAACATTCTAAATCGGATAAAATGGTTAATTTTACAAGAAATTAACAAATTGATATGCTCCTAATTATTGGAGTGACCAGAAAAATTTTTCTGAAGCCGCAAGATTGTATGTATTGTATGTTTTATAAACTAATGACATTACAACTTAAAATTAAAGCCATAAATATTGCTTTTTAAAACCATTCCATTGTTTTTCAAAGCCACCTTTATATATTATATAGAGAGGGCGGCATATAAAAGATGTCCCATTTAAAATATCAAAGTCAAGGTCACTTCCGGTCAAACCGGAAGTGCTAACAAATTGAAAATTATGCCAATAAATGCAGACTCATCTCGTATGCATAATCTCATAATTTCATTAATATAAATATAAAAAAGTTATGGGGATGTATATATGTATGAATATAAGAATGTATTTTAAGAAACACCCGGTATGTACAGGCAGTTTTGAAGACACATTATTAGAAATGCCGGTGGTTGCGAGGACATTTGGTAAGCTGATGACTTATTTCGATGTAAGAAATTACGGTTAATCTTCGAAACATAGTGATTAACCTAAGAACCATAATGCATCACCTACAAAACATATTGGTTAACCGAAGAACCTTGTGGTTAAACGAATCATGTATTTAACCTACGAACCGGGAATTCTTTTCAGTATAGAAATTCTCTCTCTCTGTGTTTTTTTTTCTAATTCTTACTAGATCGTAGTTACTATGATCTGTTGTAAAATTTTGGACCATAATCTTTAAAAATAAAATTTACGCTACGGCTAGGTGTATTTTTTTTTTCACTTTTACACAGAGATAAAAAAATCCTGTATAAACCGTTGGTTAACATACACAGGTATACACGATGTAACAAATTTGACGCGGAGTATTATTATTAACTTATCTGTTGGTATCGTATAATAAACTATAGAGTCCAATTTACAGCAAAGTTGGTAATTTTGATGTTATTTATTCATGGTTCTTGTATATTAATTATCATGACTAGATGACTAGATTTAACACAAATTCTCATCTGGAAAGACCTTATAAGCACCAAGTGTCCTCGTAACTGCCGGTAATTCTAAAACTGGGTCTTTAAAACTGCCTGTACTTATATGTATATAAGGTAAATTATGAATTAGTTTGCGTTATAGACTGGAAAAGGTGCCTTAAGTAACGTGCCCTCATTCTGAATAATACCATTACAAATAATAACTAAAATGTTTTTAAAATTTAAAAAAATACATTCCTTTTCATCTTTAAGAAAAGTTTATCATATATAATATCACAAGAGATAAAATTTTGTCGGCAAAATTTTCGAAAGGTATGAAAGTTTGTTGCTTAAAAGCAACAAACTTAAATAAATCCTTGAGAACAATTTTGCTTACACAATTTTTTCTCGAGTGGTATTCGACATGACTATTTAACTAGAAAAAAGACAAAATTTTGCCGCGGCAAAAATCACATGTGAATTTTGTCCAGGTAGGTGCAGGTAGTAATTTTGCCAGTAGAAGACCGGCCGTTGCTATGACATTTTGCCAGTGTAAAACACTCTAGTTAAATAGTCAATGCAAAACTGCCACTATTTAAAAAAAAAACTTGTCTTCGGTATTATTTTGCTAAGCATTTCATAGCTTTTGCCATCATATTAAATTAAAACTTTTATAATTATAGTTTAAATTTAATAATACAATAAAATCTCGAGCTGTCATATTTTCTGCTGGCCTAAGAATCTACCTGCCATTCCCATACCTTAAGAAAGAGAGAGAGAGAAATTCTTACATGAACAGACTTCATAAGCACCAAGTGTCCTAGCAACCACCGGTATTTCTAAAAATTTGGCTTTAAAACAGCCTGTACGTACCATTGCGATAAAAAAAAGTAGTACAACAAAATATAATTTAATCGGCTGGTCTATTATAAAATATTTTCTTTCAAACTGATAACTCAGTGTCACCAGAATTGTTGCGTCAGTGTCATGTCAGTGTCACCTTTATTACAATACTGTCACCAGAATTTTTCATGGTAACGCCTAAAAAGTAAGGTGGCATAATTATATTGTTTTCATAGTGACGACGATATCCACTTCTCGATATTTTTATAGACCAAGAGTTCTATCTGGGAGTACTAATTCTTGTACTACTTTTTTTTTATCGCAATGGTACATGTATACCGCGGAAAATATGAATGAAATGTGCAGTATAGATCAATAATGGCGTTTTGATTAAAAAAACAAAACGGTTAGGGTGTAAACTCTGATGGGTTTAGAAATCAGACGTACTGTCGTTTCAAATAATACCTACTAAAGATTATAACAATTCGTAAAATCCAAAAAAAAATTCCATTCCTTCCCATCTTTAAAGAAATTTTTAAATGCAATATGGTGTATGTATTCTGTACCGCATACAAATTTGTTGCCGTTGTATAAATAAATGTACAGGCAGTTTTAAAAACACATTTTAAAAAATAACGGTAGTTACGACACTTATTGCTTATATACATGGGTTTTCAACTAACATTTTATGGTTAACTTATGGACAATCATGATTAACCTGTGAACCATAAAAGATAACCTACGAACCTTATGAATGTCCGTATGGCTTTACCAAAATAAACATCCATGGGATCTCCGTTACAGAACCATGGATATTATTGGATTACCAGTGGACATCCAAAACCATATTATGTCCAATGACTTTACCAAAATGAACATTCATAGGACCTCAGTTAAAATGAACATAAACGAACCATGTGTTTAACCTACGAACCAACAAAACTCTTTACAAAATAATACCGGAGATAAATAGTTTATAAAATGGTGGCAATTGTGTATTTATGAATTTGCTTTTAAGCGGAATTATTAATATAATTTTTTTGGTATTATTCATAACAAAAATACAACGTATGAATGTTCATTTTGGTAAAGCCATTGTACATAATATGGTTTTGGATGTCCATTGGTAATCCAAAATATCCATGGTTCTGTAACGGAGGATGTTCATTGTGTTAAAGCCATTGATTGGACATACGGTTTTGGATGTTTACTGGTCATCCAAAATATCCGTGGTGCTGTAACGGAGATCCCATCATGGATGTTTATTTTGGTAGAGCCATACGGACGTCCATAAGGTTCGTAGGTTATCTTTTATAGTTCACAGGTTAATGATGATTGTTCATAAGTTAAACATAAATTGTTACTTGAAAACCCATTTAAGCAACGAGTGTCGTAACTACCGTTATTTTTTAAAATGTGTGTTTTATAACTGCCTGTACATATTATATGCATATGCATAAATAAATTAGTATGCGGTACAGAATAAATACGCCATATTGCATTTAAAAATTTCTTTAAAGATGAGAAGGAATGGAATTTTTTTTTGGATTTTACGAATTATTATTATCTTTAGTAGGTATTATTTGAAACGACAGTACGTCTGATTTCTAAACCCATCAAGTTTACACCTAAACCGTTTTGATTTTTTTAATCAAAACGCCATTATTGATCCATAGTGCACACTTATTCATATTTTCCGCGGTATACATGTACGTACAGGCAGTTTTAAAGCCAAATTTTTAGAAATACCGGTGGTTGCTAGGACACTTGGTGCTTATGAAGTCTGTTCAGTAAGAATTTCTGGTTATCCTCCGATGCATTGTGATTAACTTAAGAAACATAAAGCATAATCTACGAACCATAAACGTTAAAATAGAAACCATGATGGGTAACCTACTAACCATGTGGTTATCCTAGTAACCAAGTGGTTAAGCTGAAATAAGGTAATATCCCATCTAAGGAGTTTTACTTTTTCCCTCTCTCTCTCTCTTTCTCTCTCTCTCTCTCTCTCTCTCTCTATGTCTCTCTCTCTCTCTCTCTCTATGTCTCTCTCTCTCTCTCTCTCTCTATCTTTCTTAAGGAATGGGAATGGCAGGTAGATTCTTATTCCAGCAGAAAATATGACAGTTTTTTTTAAATACTGGCAGTTTTGCATTGATAAACTTTTCTGAAAGATGAAAAGGAATGTATTTTTCTAAATTTTAAAAACATCTTAATTATTATTTGTAATGGTATTATTCAGAATGACGGCACGTTACTTAAGGAACCTTTTCCCGTCTATATAACGCAAACTAATTTATAATTTACTTTATATAAGTACAGGCAGTTTTAAAGACCCAGTTTTAGAATTACCGGCAGTTACGAGGACACTTGGTGCTTATAAGGTCTTTCCAGATGAGAATTTGTGTTAAATCTAGTCATCTAGTCATGATAATTAATATACAAGAACCATGAATAAATAACATCAAAATTACCAACTTTGCTGTAAATTAGACTCAATAGTTTATTATACGATACCAACAGATAAGTTATTAATAATATGCCGCGTTGAATTTGTTACATCGTGTATACCTGTGTATGTTAACCGACGGTTTATACAGGATTTTTATATGTCTGTGTAAAAGTGAAAAAAAAGATACACCTAGCCGTAGCGTAAATTTTATTTTTAAAGATTATGTTCCAAAACTTTACAACAGATCATAGTAACTACGATCTATTAAGAATTAGAAAAAAACAACACAGAGAGAGAGAATTACTATACTGAAAAGAATTCCCGGTTCGTAGGTTAAATACATGATTCGTTTAACCACAAGGTTCTTCGGTTAACCAATATGCTTTGTAGGTAATGCATTATGATTCTTAGGTTAATCATTATGTTTCGACGAATAGCCGTAAATTCTTACATGGAAATAAGTCATCAGCTTACCAAATATCCTCGCAACCACCGGCATTTCTAATAATGTGTCTTCAAAACTGCCTGTACATACCGGGTGTTTCTTAAAAGACATTCACCCCTATAACTTTTTTATATTTATAGATATTAAAATAAAATTATGGATACGAGATGAGTCTGCAATTATTGGCATAATTTTCAATTTGTAAGCACTTCCGGTTTGACCGGAAGTGACCTTGACTTTGATATTTTAAATTGGACATCTTGTATATTTTTACTTATTTGGGTTCAGCAGAACATTATGAGTGAAATGACACCTCACTTGTCATTTTTCGACGTGTTATAACATTTTTATGTTTATCGTTTGTTTTCAATCTAGAGTGCTACAGAATAATTAAATCTGCTCATTTATAGTCAAGTGCCTAGTATATGAAAATTAAAATTACGTCATAGTAATTGACTTTCTAAGTTTCACAAGCGTTCAAAAAATTAATTTTTTTTTTCTTGACGTTTACTCCATTTTTCCAAATGGAACGATCGTGGGTCAGTAGGATATTTAAAACGAGCCATTTTTTTTCCAACAATTTTATACCATACACTCCTATGCTATTTTAAAATTGACACTGAAAAATTTTCCTTAAATCCCAATCGCAAATTTAAAAGCGTTATGCATTATTGCCGCCCTTTTCTAAAGAAATATAAAGGCGACTTTGAAAAACAATGGAACGGTTTTGAAAAGCAAGCTGGCTTTAATTTAAAGTTGTAATGTCATTAGGTTATAAAACATACAATACATACAATCTTGCGGCCTCAGAAGAATTTTTCTGCTCACTCCAAAAATTAGGAGCGTATCAATTTGTTCATTATTTCTAGTAAAACTAACCATTTTATCTGATTTACAATATAAGTTTAATAAAGAATGACATTATAATTTCACGTTAAAACTATATTGATTTTCAAAATCATTCCATTGTTTTTCAAAGCCGCCTTTATACAGGGTGTTCTCAAAGTTGAGTCATTTATTTTACCAGGTTGTAGAACCCGCAAAAATAAGTAATTGTACCAAAAATCATTTATATAAAAGTTGCAGAATAAAGAAGTTATTAACAATTGAAAAAATTTAAAATTTAAAAACTGTAAGACCTGGTTTTTTGATATTCTCGACCACTGCGTTATCAATGTTTTTTTTTACTGGCAATACTGGGTATGGCTTATTTTTTTGTAGGATACAAATTACTTATCATTCATTCATTTTACGGGTTTTAGTGGTCGAGAATACCAAAGAGCAGGTCTTAAGTTTTTAAATTTTACATTTTTTCAATTGTTAATGACTTCTTTATTCTGCAACTTTTATATAAATGATTTTTGGTACAATTACTTATTTTTACGAGGTCTACAACCTGGTAAAATAAATGACTCAACTTTGAGAACACCCTGTATTTCATTAGAAAATACAGGGCGGCAATAATGCATAACGCTTTTAAATTTGCGATTGGTACTCAAGGCAAATTTTTTCGTGTCAATTTTAAAATAGCATAGTGTATAATATCAAATTGTTCGTAAAAAAATGCGCGTTTTAAATATCCTAGTGAACTACCATCGTTCCATTTGGAAAAATGGAGTAAACGTCAAGAAAACAAAATTTTTTTTTTTAACTCTGGTGAAACTTAGAAAGTCAATAATTATAATTTTTTATAATACTCGTATTATTAATTTTAATTTTAATATACTACTTGACTGTAAACTAACAGATTTAATTAATTTGTAGCACTCTGGACTGAAAAAAAAAACATAAAAATGTTATAACACGTCGAAAAATGACAAGTGAGGTGTCATTTCACTCAGAATGTTATGCTAAATCTCAATAGGTAAAAATATACAAGATATCCCATTTAACCAAAGTCAAGGTCATTTCCGGTCAAACCGGAAGTGCTAACAAATTGAAAATTATGCCAACAAATGCAGACTCATCTCTTATGCATAATATCTAAATTTCATTTTAATATATAAATACAGAAAAATTATAAGGGTGAACGTCTTTTGAGAAACACCCGGTATACGTATACGGTTAAAGTGAAATTCTGGGTTTGTTGACTGGTATGACAAAAAGCATTTATAACTAACAGGACCTAATTATGAGTAACGATTATACTGAACCTGGCAAAAATGCCATAAAATAGGAAATTAAAAAATATATACGCGGTTTTAAATAAGGACTATCCTAAAATAATTAATTATCATAAAATTTTTTTTTTTCATATATCATTGCATTAAATTTTACCTAGTGTGTGCTGTATTACAGGACTGCTTTTAGCTGTTAAACAGAAGATCCTGTGTTAAAACCAGCTGCTTGTAAAAAAATTTAAGTAATTGCAGTCCTCTATTAGTTGAAATAAAAACTGCCAAAAACCGCCTCGAAAGATCGACTAAAGCATAAGAACAAAAATTTTAAGAAAAATTATTAACCTTTTATAGCTAAAATATTTAAACCTTTTAAATTTTAATAACTCAATTATTATCTTAATTTTATCATAATCTTTCCAATTTTGGACACCCGGTAAATAAGTGCAATAGAAAAAAACAAATATCTAACAGTGTTAGATGAAATACAATTTTATAGTATAATGATTAATCAGGTGGTTAGAAAAGTATACCGGGTGGCCAAATAAATACGTTGTACCTTTGTTATGTATAACACCAAAAAAATTATATTAATAATTCGTAAGAGATTCAAAAAGATTACATTCGTTGTCAACTTGAAAGCAAATTCATAAATACACAATTGCCACCCTTTTATAAAATATTTGTCTCCGGTATTATTTTGTAAAGAATTTTGCTGGTTCGTAGGTTAAACACATGGTTCGTTTAACCACAAGGTTCTTCGGTTTACCAATATGTTTTGTAGGTTATGCTTTATGGTTTTTGGGTTAGTCATTATGTTTCGGAGATTAACCAGAAATTCTGACATGGAAAGGACTCATAAGCATCAAGCGTCCTCGCAACCACCGGCATTTCTAATTATTTATTTTAAAAACTGCCTGTACACACACTACCAATTCCTGGTAGAATCAAAATCAAAAACTTTTTAAAAATTGATTAATAACCATGGTCAAGATTCGGGTCATCAATGTTGGTCGGATATTCTTAAAAAAGAAAACAATCGAGAAAATAGTAGGAGTAACAACGTTTTGTTCGGACTAAAAATCTTGGCTTTAAAACCACAAGACTTGATAATTAACTTTTGTTGCAACGCTACGTTGTTACGATATAATCTGATATAGTCCTCATAAATATATTAAATATCTTGTGTCCTTATAATATACTATTTACATATAAAGCTTATAAGGACAGTTCCCACAACTACCAATTGACATGTATTTTTACAAGGACAGACCTCATAAGCACCATGTGTCCTCGTTAGCACTGATACTCCTAAAAATTTGTCCTCAAAACTGCCCATTGACATATATATATATACATAAGCATTCTTAAACCCAACACACTGGGGATGGAGTATACATGACAATATGTAGGTACCAAAAACAATGGATTTGCCACCAGCACCTGAAAGTATATTACGCATAGTAAGATGTAACTGCAAAACCGGCTGTGGTACCATGAAATGTAGTTGCTGAAAAAATGGTTTGGAATATACCAGTTTATGTAGTCAGTAACAAGAAACAAATTGTGAAAATAGTCCGCACCGAATAGAAAATGAAGAAATGGAAAGTACAGATGAATATTGTGAATTGTGAAAAAACAGCCAAATCATTTTAATAATAGGCAATTTAAATGATTCAATACCTATTTTACCTATTTTATACTTTTATCTTTGTATTTTAAACATTTTTGCCAAGTTAAACCTTATAAAAAAAAAGAATTAAAAATACAAAATTCAGCCGCCATCCTGGATTTTCACTGATTTTCGGGGCCAGGATTAATGGGGATTTTGAATATGTTAAAATAGACACTTTTCACAATAGAATGCAAAAAGAATCATTTGTGTTGCAATTTTGCCCAGGTCATAATTTATTTTTACTGCACTAAAATGTAAAGTTCTATGGTTGTTCATTACTAGCCACTTGAGATTTTTAACTGTATGAGAAATATGATCAAATCTTCGAACCCCAAAAATAAGGCGTGAAAATGTATTCTGTACTTTTTGTATTTTATTCTTATCAGCTACATCAAGATAAATGAAATCACAGTAGTTAAAGCAGGACAAAACGAGACTTACACAGCATTTTGCGCAATTTAAAATTAAGGACATGACGGTTGTTGTACAGGGTTCCCCATAATAGACTACCCATTTTAATATTTGAATTAATTTTTTTTTAGTTAACAAAACAAACTTTTTATTTTACTAAATTACAGCTAACTCTTTGGGATTTATGATAACTTATAAATATTTGGCTAATTTAATTCTAACTTTTAAAAATCACTTCTTCTAAATAACCTCCACCAACTTCAACACATTTTTATTTATTTTTTTATTAATATTAGATAAAAAGTGGTCCATTACACGGCGTAGCAAACCTTCGTCTATTCCTTCAACTTCTTCACGAATTTTGACTTTCAGTTCCTCGATTGTACCTGGACGACTCACAAACACTTTGGCTTTTAAATGTCCCCACAAGAAAAAATCGGGTGCCGTTAAGTCGGGGGACCTCGAACGCCAAGGCAAATCTCCGAATCAAGAAATGAGTCAGCCATTAAACATTTCTCGCAGGACCCTCATTGAGTTTCTGGCGGTATGAGCTGTTGCCCCATCTTGTTGGAATAGTAAGGCATTGTTTAGTAATCCTCGTCTATTTAATTCTGGAATGAGAAATGTCTCTAGCATAATCACGTAGCGCTCGGATGTTACTGTTACAGCGCGGTTATTTTCATCCTCAAAAAAATAAGGGCCAATAATACCAAAAGATCCTACTCCACACCACACAACAACTTTTGGATTATGGAGGTTCTGTGCAAAGATTTCATGAGGATTTACATTGGATCAGTATCTAAAATTCTGTTTATTGACCATGCTGTTCAAATAAAAATTTGCTTCGTCGGTCATTAGGAGACTGTGAATTGCTCCTTGATGTAAATCCAAAAATTCTTGACAAAATGCTAACCTTGCTTCTTTATCTTGATTGCTAAGGTGCTGTGCCATTTGGTATTTATAGGGATGAAATTTTAAATCCCTTTGAAGAATTTGATCTAAGCTTCCCTTCGATATTCCTAGGATAAGGGTTTGTCGATTAGCAGACCTTTTAGGACTTCTCGTAAACGCAATTCTAACTCGTTCAATATTTTCTGGTGTACGAACTGTCAAATTTTGTACAGGACCATTTTCACGCCAATGACGAACCCATAACATAACAGTTTTACGATTTGGCGCGTGACCCCTATGTTGTTATTAAACTGACGCCGGAATGCACGTCTAACTTCTTCTATCGAATTGCTTCTTATGTAAGTTTCTACAAAAAACACACGTTGTTGTACTGAATAATCCATGAAAGTTCAAACGGATGTTGAAATAATGTCTTAAATCAAAAAAATTAAATAATTATTGATGAAAACTAACAAACTTCTCGTAGAAATAGGACATTCCACGAAATTATTAATTTAAAATTTATTTGTGACAGACGCCTACTTGATTAATAATTTACTTAAATCCCAAAGACTACAGAAGATAATCCCACAGAGAACAACCTATTTAGTTATCTCGTAGGGAATTTATTAATAATATAAAATGGGTAGTCTATTATGAGGAACCCTGTATAATACTCTTAAAGACATAATATATAACTTTTAAATTCGTTATTTTGTATACTCCCTAAACCTTGGTTTAGTTTTCAAGATTATACCCACTTTTTTAGCTATTTTATTCACGGGAAGCCTAACAACATAATAACAGTATTGATATTATCATTTAAAAAGCAATTCTATTTTTATTCCCAAAAAGCATTAAGGATGACTTCATTGGATCCACCTTTAGGTTGCGATTTAAAAAAAGTTGATTTAACATGTTTAAATCCTCGTTAAGCAAATTGGATGCGTTTATATAATCTTGACAGTCAAAATGAAGTTAAATATGCCTAAACCTTACAGTGCTTTAAAGATTTTAAAATATCTTAGGTATAGATAATAAATAAAAGAGGTCCAAGGTTAGATCCTTGAGGTGCACCAGACAAGATTTAAATTTGTTCTCAGTAATTGTAGAATCAACATACTTATGATTTGAAAAGCATTAAAATTTAGAATGTTAATAATTTTGCGTAATGATTTACCAACAGAAATTTTTCATTGATCTGGAAAATAGTTAGCCTCTAGACAACAGTTGATAATATGTGTGACATTTTATTCGACATGGAACTTCTATAATTTAACATTATTAATTTCATAACATCTGCACGAGATGCATTTGAAGTAATCGAGTGAATTATTTTGTGAATTTCAGCCATTTTAAAAGAGTGTTAATTAAAGATTAAATATTTTTAATAATATTAGGACCGGATAAGTTACATGTGAGCTTTTCTTCGTTAAAATAAAAAATATGAACGAAAGTGATTCGGAAGAACTCATTTAATATATACCACATGAAGTTAGAGAAACTGCTAACGCAGTTATATTTTTATATGGTGATCGTCAATTGACAAACAAAACTAACGTTAAAATTATTTAGGTGAACCTCCTTACCGTTTGTGCATGGAGGTCACCCCTTGACGCACGGCTGACCCCTTGGAAATACGCTTCCACGTAGATCCGTCAACGTCACGAAATAGTGGGGCTGAGAATTTTGTATCACTGGCTCCTTTTAAAAACGAGCCGGTTATGGTTAGCCTACTTCATGTTACGATCAACATAACGTTCATGATGACGTAAATATTAAAAAATATGTCAAATTAAAAGCTTTTCTGAAAAGAAAATCAAATTTTCAAAAAAATAATGCTTAGACGGTTCTCAGTAACTAGTCATTTTACAAAATTGTGAATGATTATATCAAACTTCGGCCAGAAAATGCTAGAAGCGATAATTATTTTTTTAATTTCAAAAACCTGTGACAGGTATTTTCTAACAATCCTAATACACAAAACATCAACACAAAATTATATTAATCAAGCATGAGACAGCTACTTCTGATGATCAAAAACCAGCTGAGAATCATCACAGGAATTCTGACAGGATACATAGCTGGTAAGGAGCACCTGCATAGTATGCAACTGTACAACGGTGATCTAAAATGCAGGCTTTGCGAACGAGATAGGAAAACTGTACAGCACATAATATGCCAATGAACCAAGACTGGAACCAGAGGATATACCGACACTCTTCTAGAACCAGAGGATATACCGACACTCTTCTCAGTTGACCTACACAAACTAGTGCAAAGAACTAAGATAAATAAGTGGGTGTAAGGCCACAGAATATTAACAGCAAGCAGAAGCGACAATACCTGTCGGTACCTTTGATATCGACTGGTCGTTTTTCAGTGACCTTCACACAACGATAACGGTCGATCCACAACTTAATACTCCGAGAAAACTTGCTTATTTTCTACACTGAACGGCATTACTTTTTAGTACAGGTGCAAATGTTATAACTTGATTTATTTTTCAAACATAAAAACTTAAAAAAAGTTGTAAATTTGTTAGTCTTGGGAATTAAGAATATTATTGAAGTAGAAAATGAAAAAAATTATTATATTAAAAAACTTTTAAATTTCTAACGCTTTTACAGATTTGTTTGAGTTTCCTTCGATTTGTGACGGGCAAAAATATGTACTTATATATTATAAACATGTTATAACATAAATTATAGAACACTATTAGGTACGTCAAAAGATATCGTGACTAGGTATACGTAGATATGGGGTGGCGTGAGATAAATATCATTTTATTAAAACGTCAGTAATTTGTTACACAGTTTTTTGCGCTTTAAAAACTACAGTGACGTTTTTGACAATTGCTTTAGTGTCATAGTTACTTACCCATGGATAAAAAAATGTGGTCCTTCGGGGATTAAAAAAAAGTTAATTCACCCTGAATAAGTAAAAAGCTGTTGTAAAAAAACAAAAATTTTATTCAGAAATACATGTTAATTCTGAAATTACTAGAGGAATAATAATTACATATTGTTTTACATTTGCCTATTTAAAAAAACTTATATATGTGATAAAATTCATAGCTTTCGTATAACTTTTTAAGTTCTGCATGTCCCTAAACAAAAAAGAGCATAGGCAAAACTAGTAAATATTGCGCTGTATACGAGGGAGAGGTAAAAACGTTAAATTCACTCAAGAATAAAGTGCCCTTATTTTTCACTGTAGAAAGTTTTGTTATAAGGAAATGTTGTTTGACTTAAAAGTTATCCATAAATACCAAATTTCAGCTCGGTACCACAAAAAAAGTGTTTTTACTTTTTTTTACGCCCCCTCGTATAACGAATCGATAGAAGCTATGCAACCTATAAATTCAATTTTTTAACACCTCTTGGGCAATTAGACACATAACTTAAAATTGTTTAAATACGCGAGAACTGGACGTTTAATAAAATAACGTCAAAAATAATTAAACTTTTCTGGTGTTTAAACCCTTACAATAAAATTCGTTTTCATTTAAATCTAGTAGCCATGAAAAATATTTATATTTGTGCTACCGAGCTAAAATTTGGTATATTTGGATAAGTTTTAAGTGCAAACAACATTTCCTAATAAAAAAAAAATTCCACAATGAAAAATAAGGGCAATTTATTCTTGAGTGAATTTAACGTTTTCACCTCTTCCTCGTATACGGCGCAATATTTACTAGTTTTGTCTATGCTCTTTTTTGCTTAAGGACATGCAGAACTTTTCAACCGCCAAAAAAATTTGGTAAGTTTTTAAATAAAAAAAAAAACCTTTGGTGCGAACTTTCTGCCGGTATAAAGCATACAAACCTGACAATATAATAATTTTTTTGGGAGGCTCTCCTAATGAAGGAATAATTTCTTCAGGCATTTCTTCACATGTTGGCGAAAGGTTAGAAAACTTTGTGGGTACTGCTTGCGGAAATAAGGTTTTTTTAATAGTTGCACTTCTTGAAAAATATTTTTCTTCGAAATGGTTTTCACAAAGCCGATAGTTTTTGTGTGCATTTATAATCTTTGGCAATAAATCTGGCCTACTGCAGTCGCCTATCCACAATTTTGCACTATAACAAAATATTGTATTTAAAGCAACATAATATCCATTATTTCTACCCCTTTTGAAATAAATCTACCCAAAAACTATTTTAACCAGACCTTTACAACTTATATCTTATTATTTTATTTATCATATCAACAATTATTTGCGATTAAACATAAAAACATAAGGAACCTAATAAGCTCCATCTTTATTTATCAAGCCTGTTAAAAATATGTACCTACATCCCAAAAAAATACTTCATGTTGATGATTAAAAATTTTAAATCTATTATTCATATTATAATTAATTGATTATCATAATAATTACCGTTCGTACTCCTTTGGAAAACTAAATAAACTTAATTCTTGGCCGGTTTTGACTGAACAATACGGGTAGGCACATATATCCAGACCTTTTACAACACAGAACGAAAACAAAATAATATCACAATTAGCTCGCGGACTAAACACAATTTAGACGAGCACATGTTTTTTAGCGATACACAACATCTTTGCGACATGCGCGTACCAAAACAGGACCCGCAAAACGCCGAGCTGTCGCTTCTCGTTGGCTGTGTGTTCTCTGGTAAGGCCAACCAGGGTGAGCACAGTGGGCCAAACCTGGTGAACATGCATCCGGCACAAGGACGGACCGTCAGTAAGCAATCCAATGGACATTTAGGTCCTCCGGAAAAAACCCTGTTGTTACGAAATTATAACAATTTTTATTAACGAGATAAAATACATGTATATCAAACAACTTCTCAAGTTTTAGATTAATTTGAAATTTTAGTTATTGGTCGGTAACCTGAAACATCTGTCTTCTTTACCCACTTTAAAATTTGTACTAAAGGAGTTTTCCACTTTTTCACAAATTCACCCAACCTTAAGGAATAAGAAAACGCTTTTAAGGCTAAGTCCAAGCAAGACCCTGGGGATCTGAGTTATTCGAAACAGAACTTGGATTAAACTTATATTTCTCTGGAACAAAAAGATCCTCAAATAAACTTAGCTTAATTTGTGTAATTGATATTACAAAACAAACAACCGAATCCAAATTTTGTACAGGGTGATCAACCAAGAATGGCCGACGGCTATACCTTCGATATTGGCAATCATAGAGCATTCGGATAAAACTTGTTTTAGTAGAAGTGTTCAAAAGAAAATGCTGGAAACTATTTCCGAGTTTGTAAAATATCCGCAAGGGGGCTCACGACCAAGGTTAAAATTAAGTTTATCTTCTTTGAACTATACATAAAGTGTATAAATAATGTATGGAATAAATTCAATTACAATTCAGGTAAGACGGTTTGAGAAAAACGCTGAAACACGTCAACTAACTTATAAAACTGCGCTTTTTTTGACGCTTACAACATTTATACGGGGTGTCGCGTTTAGAATATATGATTGTATGGATGTTTTTTTAAATGGAATGCCCTGTATATTACTTCAAATTTTGATTACTCGAAAGAAGCTGCTTTCAAAAACCTAACACACATAAGGTCCAAAATTCGTTGTTTAGAAACCAGAGCAACTAGAAGAAAAATCATCAATTTATATTTATTATTAAATTTATAATTAATTTCGTCTTTTTAGTCAGGTTACCTGTATGTTTACTTTCCAGGTATGAACTTATTGTGATGCTTTGACAGTGACATTTCTTTTTCTGTTCTGTTTAACGTTCATAGAATCAAAAGAAAATGCGTTTATCAGTGACACAAAGAATTGGGGGGGGGGGGGGGATTCAAATGTTTTTTTTAAACAAGCTACGATTACTCTGATTTGGTATAAAATTTTTTTTTTAAATTTGGTCTTGTTTATATTTTTTATATTATAAAACTGGAGAAATTCATTTAAATTGTTTTATTCATAAAATAATTTCTACTAAAAAATCCGATTATTTATATGAAAATATTTAATTTAGAATTACCCACAACATGAACACCAGAAATGAAAATAATTTTTAAATAGCAATACATCATAAAGAAAAATATAAAACTTCTTTTAAAAATAATATTTCAATAATATATAACAATATAGAATCTGATATAAAAAAATAAACAAGTCGTCTTTTAAAAGTAATTTTAAAAAACATTATCTTCGGGTCGGATTGGAAGACTGATTAATTGTTAATCAAAATCCTACCTTTTTGTGCCAACTAGTATGTTATTGTCACCGATAGTTATTTTTAGTTGTTATATTTTATAATTTTTATATTTTGGCACAAATAAATATCTTTATTATTATAGTTTAAGAGAGCTTTTTTTATCCTAAAAGTCAAAAGCTTGTTTTTGTGTTCTTGAGTTTTGTCGTCGCTACTAGATGACGTTAACTAAAATATAACGAAATATTACACTCTTTCTCAAAAAATTTAAATGCTAGGTTTGTTTTTACACGGTATAAAGGAAAAATAAAATCTCAATTTCGGTAAAAAAATTTTGAATCCTAATTATTGACCAAAATAAATTACATATATATATAATTAATCGATCAAAAGAACTTACCTGAAGTTCGATCGTAATTATATGAAGGTCCAGTCCGAAAATATTGCATAATTGTTCACAAGGTAGTACGTGCTTCCAGCTGTCTCAAGCACAAGGTTTAAAGAGATTTAAAAGAAAGCGGCAACAGCGCTGTCCCCCGCTGTTGTTACGCGCCGATTTGTTGTCTTCCTTGCCTGATCATTTGTTTAAAGTTTTCATATTTTTACGGCCATCCAGCGGTGGGTGGGCGGGTATGTAATATTTTCGGACTGGACCTTCATATAATTACGATCGAACTTCAGGTAAGTTCTTTTGATCGATTAATTATATTTCAGGTCCAGTCCTCAATATTACATAATTGTTCACAAGGTAGTTGTTTAAAGATAATTGCCGTAAAAATAACCTTAAATGAAGAAATAAATTGTCTGATAAAAGGGAACAAAATTTATTTTTTATTTAACAAATAATGTAATTCAGGTTTAAGAATATAGAAATACCCAACTTTCTGAACACTTTCCTTAATTTGAAATTATTGTTTTCAAAAAACAACCGACTTCTGCTAACGGTCTATTATAAAATTTTGCGAAGGTTGTGGATCGTTCACTCCATCCAGCGGCTTTCCTAATTGCGTCGACTGATAGACCCTTCCTCAATGCATCGGAGCTTGCGGCGTGTCTAGTGGAATGTGCCTTGAATGCTGAGTCCACCCCTGCCACGTGTAGGGTATTTTTTATCCAGCGACTTAATGTCTGTTTAGAGGCTGTCTGTGAGGTTTTTTAAACGTTACGAATAATTTATTATTATTTGCCTCTCTTAGTGGCTCAGTCATGGACAAATATTTTCTTAAAGTTAGAGCTACACATAGCCGAGGATTCTCGACTAGAAATGGTAAGTCTAAGCATGGCTGTGTAGAGTTTGGTTTTGATGTTTTTATTAGGTGTGGTATAAAGATTTTTACTTTTGAATCTGAAAATTGTATGTTGGAGCATTGTATTAATGAAAGTGTTTGTATCCTCTGGGCTGTAGCTAAAGCTAATAGTGTTATCAGCTTGTAAGATAGTGATTTTAAGTCAGAATCATCTAAATTTTGTAAATATGATAACACTTGTTGAGGATCCCATGTGTTATTATATCTTGGTTTTGGTGAACGAAGCCTAAATATTATTTTCATGAATCGTTTAAGTAACATATCTTCACCTAGGTTTTTTGAAGTAATAATGGAAAGGGCTGCTCGATGGGAATTAAAGGAACCGTAAATATTGCTTGTTGTATCGAAAATATTTTGGAGAAATAAAATGATATGCGAGGTTTCGCATTCGAATGGACAAATATTTGTTGCTCTACAGTGATTCCACCATAGCTTTAAGGTTGTATTATATTGTTTAAGCGTGGCGTCGCTTAGAGAATTTACTATGGTATTTATTGCATTATCTGGCAGTCCTTTTTTCCGAAATGCTTCCCCGATAGCTTCGCAGCAACCAGGATAAGGTCCTGTGCCAAGGGATGTATTGCTGTGCTGTAGGGAAAAAACACAAGATTATTCTTAGGCCCAAAAAACAATGGCGTGGCTACCATTAATTTGAGAAATAAGGGATACCAGGGTTGTGATTGCCAGAATGGTACCACAACGATTCCCGTAGCCTTATCATTTACGATCTTTTGTAAAACCCTGAGAACCAGTGAAAATGGTGGGAAGGCATAAAAACTTAAGGTATTCCATTGAATAGTGAAAGCGTCTATTGTCTCCGATTCCGGGTCGGTCATCCAGGAAACTTATCTCTTGCATTTGTGGTTAGCGATAGAAGCGAAGAGATCGATTTCTGGAGCTCCGAGATATTTTATTATTACATTAAATATATTATTATTTAAGGCCCATTCTGTTTCAATAGGTAACATACGAGAAGCTTGATCAGCTTCGCAATTTTCACTTGATCGTATGTAAGATGCGTATATCCATAAATTTTTGGATTCGCACCATTGCCAGATTTTTCTTGCCAAAGTGTTTAATTTTTGATATTTTACACTTCCCATCTTGTTTACATATGACAACGCAGTCGTATTGTCCGTTCTTATTAAGATGCAGCTGTCTGTTAAGTCATTAGCAAAGCATTTTAGTCCGAAATAAATGGCTTTTAGTTCTAAATAATTAATGTGTTCGTCGGAGTCAGGTGAAGTCCACCATCCATATGCTTTTTTTCCCTGGCAATAAGAACCCCAGCCCGACAAACTAGCATCGGTGCAAATTTCGATACTAAAGTTATCCTTTTTAAGGTCGTTAGTGGCCCTAGGAAGTTCTTTTGCCCACCATTTTAGATCAGCTTTTATTTCCTCAGATATCAGCATTTTTGCGTTAAAATTTCCATGATTTGAAATTAAAGCTAAATATTTTGCTCTTTCTGAGGGTTTAGTATATAACCAGCCATACTTTATAGCCGGACAAGCCGATACCAACAATCCCAGAAATTGAGCAAACTCTAAAATTAAACAGTCTTGGCGAGATAAAAAAGATTGTACCCATTTCAGTATTTTCTTGCGTTTTTCTGGAGTTAATTCAATAGTCATTTTTACGGAGTTAAAAATAAAGCCAAGAAATTTGCATCTCGTATTGGGAAGTAATACACTCTTTTCTTTATTAATAAGAAACCCTAAGGCCTCCAGAGTATAAATGACCATTCGTACATTTCGACGGCATTCCTCTTCTGTTAGCCCGATGATTAAAAAATCATCCAAATAATTTACGCATATTATTTGTTTAGAGCGAAGATATTGGACTATTGGTTTTAGGATCTTAGTGAACGCGTGTGGCCCCGATGATAAACCAAAGGGCAAACAATTAAATTCATATAATGAATTGTTAAAAGAAAATCTCAAGTATCTTTTATGATTTTTGTGTATAGGCACTAGATAATAGGCATCTTTTAGATCGATGGTGGCTGCAAAGCATTCCATTTGAAGTAGCCTAACTGCCGTTCTTGCGTCCTCTAGTTTAAAGTGCGGAGCCTCAATGAAAGTATTAAGTTGTTTTAAGTTTAAAATGAATCGTTTTTTGCCATTAGGTTTGTCGGCGAGGAATATTTTGGAAATAAACTGATCTGATTGGTGGCTGCATTTTTGCACCGCTCCAATCTTTATTAACAAGGAAATTTCTGCAGCCATGGCTCTCATTTCGTTATGTTCAAACTTTTGTTGTAAAAAAGGGTGAGTTTGTATGGGTTCATATATAAAGGGTAAGGAATACCCCTTTAACCAGCTCAGTACAACTGAGCTATTAGTGAGTGGTAACCATTGTTTATAGAAATGTTTTAGTCGACCGTCATAACATGTTGTACTTACCATCTCTAATCCCTCTGTGTCCTGGTGTTCCTGGACTTGTTCCATTGGTTTCCCGATTGTCCCCGATAAGTCCTGGAGGCCTGCCCTCTTATTGCTCTCGTCTTCCCCAGGTGACGGGACGGGCGGTATGCGTTTAAAGACCGTTTAGTCAATATGTTTTGGTTAGAGGAACCTCTTGACTGGCTGCTAGTACCCCCCCTTTGTGGTTTTCGAATAAAAGAATAATTTTTATCTATATTGGAGGGTAATTTCAGTTCCTTGCTCACTGTTTCTATGGACTTGTAAGATTTTATTCTTTCTCCAAGATCCGTTCCAAACAGAAACTCGGAAGAGGTACATTTTTCTGCCACCTCCTTCATATTTTTCAGATGTGGTACTATCAGATTTTTGCGTGTCACAGTCACGCGATGGAAAAGGTTAGTAAAAATTCGCCCAGAATCTAACAGTGTTGAAAGCATATTGCTTTTAATATTCTCTGGAATGGTATCAATATTGTCCAGTATGTTCGAAATACCTTTACCTAATGTGCATATGCCTTTACTTAGCTGATTCTGAACTTCGAAATGTGAGGAATCAGTGGTGAGGCTCGGTTTCAATAGCGCAGCCCTGACATCTGTATTTAACTTAGGAGCGGTTAAATTGGGTAGATTTTTTGGAATTTCGTGTTTATTTAGAAGGCTTACACAGTCTTCTTTTTTTAACCCATTTAAGAGCAGTGCATTCCACCTAGAAACTAGGGAGTCATGTAAGAAAATACAATTGTCTTGCTTTTTCTCTGGGTCATCGCCTAGTAATTCTAAAACATCGTCTGGTAATATGACGTCGTTGTGAACGACAAGTTCATCTTGTATTATGCTGTTATCGAAAACGCTATAGACGTCTCCATCAGCAACGGAAATAGCGTTACACGCGCTATTATTATAGTGATAATTTATTTCCGGCGAATTGTCCACTACACGTGGCAACGCCGCAGTTCTCTCGCCTGCATAGGGTGACTGATGCTTCACGCGATTGTCGCCCTTATTCGAGCCGCTTGAATCTTTATCAGTCTGTCGTGACCCTGAGCGCAACCTCTGCTGACGCGACGATCGACTTGCTTCCCGCCATTGACTGCGATGGCGTCTTCCTCGGCTCCGACTTCGCCTTGGAGAGCGAGAGTACGAACGGGATCGTGATCGATACTTACTTAGTCTATTTTCAAGATTTTTTAATCGTTTCGATAACACCCGTAGCTCCTCTTTTTCGAAGTCGCTAGATGCGCTTCTGTCTCTCTTGTTTTTCTTGGATTTACCCATTTCTGTAAGAGATTACTTAACTATTTACGGCACCTGCTGTTTATTCACTTAATTATTTTTAATAGTATTTAATATATACCTATCTATCTGTCCCTGCTTTAATATAAGGAGTGTTGTACTTACATACAATCTATTTTTTACTGCAATCCCACGTATTGTCACTAAAATAAAGTTTCCGAACTTTTTTACACCTGTATGCTTGAGCACAAAAAACACAATGATCAGGCAAGGAAGACAACAAATCGGCGCGTAACAACAGCGGGGGACAGCGCTGTTGCCGCTTTCTTTTAAATCTCTTTAAACCTTGTCCTTGAGACAGCTGGAAGCACGTACTACCTTGTGAACAATTATGTAATATTGAGGACTGGACCTGAAATATAATATTCCTCAGTTTAACAGACGTTTTAATTTTATTTATAGGATAACCTTATTACACAATTATAAAAATTAACAAAAACTTAGTGAAAATGTATTAATCATTTTGTTTTCCTGACTTTATTTAATATAAAATTGGCAATTTTGAGTCACACCATGTTAAATTTCTTTTAAAGTATATAAAAAATGTTTATGCCATTTCGTTTCTTTGTTCCTTTTAAGTTAACTTTTATTATATTTAAATGTAAAAATATACCATTAAAAATAAAGTGAGTAGGCTTTGTGAACATAAAAGGAATGCATTGTGTTAAAACGTTAACCCATGGCCTAAATAATAAATTATTTTTAACTGAAAAATATTTAGAGACGTGCACACAATTCTTTTTATAATTGAAAAAGCCTCCACTGGGAATCGAACCAAGAAAAAAAAACTTCATAATAAATTAAATTGTCAGTTTCTACTTAAGTCATTGGGTTTCCTGTGTTTTTGTTTTATTGAATTCTATTAATGCCAAACAAATATGGAAAAATATAAACGTTTTAATTACGTCGAAATAAAAAAAAAACTTGTCATTAATCCCATACAATGCAATAAATTAAAAAAATTCTTTCATGCAGATGGTTTATTTGATTTTTTTCCACGGCTGCAAAACTTTCTTTTTTAGATTTTAATTTATTAATCCTAAACTGCCAAAATTTAAACAGTTATAAACGACACCAATATAATCCTAAAAAACGATAAATAAAGGGTGGACCATTTAAAGAAATACAACTTTATGTTATCACACTTTTTTGGGACCCCGTGTATATGCGCATATGTATCTCGTGTTACAGTATAAGTAAGCACATGAATGAAATTCCTAACTTAATTCGTATAGGAGCTATGAAAACCTGACGCACTATTGCTGAACCCTGTATACATTTAAAAAATTTTAAAAGTACAGGGTGTCCAGTTTTCGACACTTTTGACGGGTATCTCAGTTATTAGTACAGATAGAATGATGCGGTTTTCGCAAACCTGTGTTACTTTTTTGTGAAACAAACGATGCCCTAAACGGATTTATCATGGCCATCTTGGTTTTTGAGATACAGGGCGAAATTAAAAACGGTGCATTTTCAGACACCCCTTCTATTTTAGTTATCTTATACCTTATCGAAAATGTAAGAACGTGGTGTTATACAGTTTTTTACGTAGAATCCAGTGGCGTAGTTAATATTTTTCCAGGTGTCCCCATTTTTGAGAAATATACCAAAGTTATGTTTTTTTAAATGGAACACCCTGTATATTTTTTCAAATTTGCATTCTGCTTACTGAGAGCTTTCCAAAAATATATAATAGTTGGCACTTTGTTTTAACAGGAAGGTTAAAATTCATATTTTTTAAATAACAAGCTTTAAGTTGACAGTAGGCCGTGTATTTTACTTTAATAAAAATAAATTGACGATACACTACACCATCAATATTACTTTATAGTTTAATTTCAAACTTTTAAGTTTCTTAATACTTTCAATAGTAAAAAGTAATTTCCTCTTATTGTTACGTAGGTATATTATCGAAATAGACAAAAACATCTAGTAGGCCTTGACTTATCCAGGCTATAAAACAAAATTTTCATAATGGCGTTTAGCTCTTGTCAGAATTGTATTTAGGTAGGTATTTAAGGTTGAAAAGTTACTCATAATTTATTTATGATATTGTTCAATTTCAACGATGGCCCAAAAGTATGAAAATTATGAAAAATACGATATGCTGGTATGCTTTATACAATCCAGTAACTTTTCAACCTTAAATACCTAAATACAATTCTGACAAAAGCTAAACGCCATTATGAAAATTTTGTTTTATAGCCTGAATAAGTCAAGGCCTACTAGATGTTTTTGTTTATTCCGATAATATACCTACGCAACAATAAGAGAAAATTACTTTTTACTATTGTAAGTATTAAAAAACTTAAAAGTTTGAAATTAAACTATCAATTGCCAAACCAATTGATGGTGTAGTGTATCGTCAATTTATTTTTATTTAAGTAAAATACACGGCCTACTGTCAACTTAAAGCTTGTTATTTAAAAAATATGAATTATAACCTTCCTGTTAAAACAAAGTGCCAACTATTATATATTTTTGGAAAGCTCTTAGTAAGCAGAATGCAAATATGAAAAAATATACAGGGTGTTCCATTTAAAAAAACATAACTTTGGTATATTTCTCAAAAATGGGGACACCTGGAAAAATATTAACTACGCCACTGGATTCTACGTAAAAAACTGTATAACACCACGTTCTTACATTTTCGATAAGGTATAAGATAACTAAAATAGAAGGGGTGTCTGAAAATGCACCGTTTTTAATTTTGCCCTGTATCTCAAAAACCAAGATGGCCCTGATAAATCCGTTTAGGGCATCGTTTGTTTCACAAAAAAGTAACACAGGTTTGCGAAAACCGCATCATTCTATCTGTACTAATAACTGAGATACCCGTCAAAAGTGTCGAAAACTGGACACCCTGTACTTATCATACGTATCATACTTTCAAAAATTCAGTACCTTATTTTTATTTGGGGTTGAGCCAATTTGATAGTATTAAAACCTTTAAAGAAACTACAAAATAAAGTTATTAAATGTATTTAAATACTTCCGCCCTTAGAATCGACAATAAATTTATATAAACCGAATAAATACCTGGATATAAATAATTCATATAATTTAAAATTTTGCATATTTATTCATTCTTTACTTTTAAGACAAATTTTTTTTTCAAATTTAGCGTTTACAATACACTCCCGGTCCAAAAAAAAACTGATAAGATAAAAGAAAAGGATATTTTAATTTGCAATAACTTTTTAAATTTCGAATCCATTTGGATGAATTTTTTTGTAAATTAGAGGCACATTATTTAGGTTTTCTTGCTGCATTTCAGTTATCGTAATATAAGCATCACTTTGCTCTTATACAAGAAAGAACAAAAGTTATATTTTTAAAATTAATTTTAAACACCCTGTAGGAAAATTCGGTAGTAGGAAAATGTTTAACTTAGCTTGATTCTTAAGTTTTATCATTTTCTCTGCTTCCCCGATTTAAGTGTTCCTGGGCAAAGTTTAATATTTGTGTACAGTGGACTGGAAGCAAAGCTGGACAAGCCACTGATCTTCTCGATGTCAGTTTGACTTCATGTTATCTGCAGCGGATTGTCTTAGCAGAAACTCTTGTGTCTCGGACATTTTCAATTTGATTTTTAGTACTGGTCGATAGTAAACCACGGTCTCGTAAAACGATCATCGCGCTTGGTTTGTAATCCGTGGTGTTCTCTGAGATATGAAGCACTAAGGAAATCTCTCACGATTCCAAACACGTTCCCGTCCGTCTGGCGAATGGAAACAAAAACGCGATTCATCACTAAATAAAACATATCCCCATTGTTCTGCTCCTAAATTTACGTGCTCTTCGGCAAAGTTTAATCTATGTGCACGACGGACTGGAAGCAGAACTGGACAAGATCTTCTTGATGTCAGTGTGACTTCATAATATTATCTGCGTCGGATTGTGTTAGCAGAAACTTTGTCTTGTGTCTTGGACATTTTCAATTTGATTTTTAATACTTGTTGATGGTAAACTATGGTCTCGTAAAACACTTAAGATAGTAAAACGATCATCAGGCTGGTTTTTTCGGGTTGATAATAGGTAGTTAACCTGATCATGGGCGACCTGTATACTCAGCAGTGTGGCGAAATCGGCTTATGGCGTCTTGTATGGTACTCCTTGTTTTGCAGCAGTATGTCATATATTACGACCATCATAGTTCAGAGCAACAGCACGTGCTATATCTTCTGGTCAAATTTTCTTTGTCATTCATTCTGAGATTTAATAACAGTAGTTTACTGATAGCGTAATATACAATGAGCTGAAAATTGATATGCAACCTACTAGCATTGTTATGACCCTAATACAAAAGAATAAAGTTTTTTTTCAAAAACCTGTATCGTTTTTTATTAAAGAAATGTTGAGATAAATCTAGAGGAACATAACGTTACAATATGATAAAACTTAAGAACCATGCAAACTTAAACATTATTCTACTACCGAATTTTCCCACAGGGTGTAAAATTTAATGTTAAAAATGTAACTTTTGTTTTTCCTTGTATAAGAGCAAAATAAAGCTTATTTTACGATAACTGGAATGCATCAAGAAACCCCAAATAATGTGACTTTAATTTGTAAAAAGAAAATCGCCCCAAGATTTAAAAGGTTATTGCAAATTAAAATGTCCTAATATTCTGTCCGTTTTTTTTTACCGGAAGTGTAGTTCATGATCTTCACAGACATGATACTGGACAAACTAACTTTTTACAAACGATTAAAATAAACATCAACTTTAAAAAACGGTCATTGTTATATAGTGGATTAATATTATATAATATTTTACCAGAAAATATTAAAACATTAAACAAAATACCCTTATTTAAATTTCATTAAAAAAAAATATTTATTAATATAATTTTCTAGTTCTTCATTAAATTATATCTCAATGAGTTAATAAAACGTTTGTACAAAGTTTTATATTTTATACCTTCTTTGTTAGAATACCAATGGTTATAGTTATTTCCATATATGTTTATCCCTGTAATAAGCTTATAAAGTTGGTAAAGAGCAAATTTAAAAAAAATAGTTATTGCAATGTATCATCTACATGCCGGGGTGGCGTAAAGATTAATTTTTTTAACGATATTTCTGTTTTAAAATAGAAATTTAAAATTCGGATACCAACAATTTTTGCGATTACTAGTTTTCCATCTTTAGTGATAAGAATTTTTTTTTTCACACTTCTTAGAAAAATTGTGGATTATATGATCATAAAATACTAATTCAGATTGCATAGTACTTACTAGAAAAGAGAGATTTTCCTATTGGTGGGATGTTATCACTTGGTTTCGAACTTTTTTGTTTTTATAGCAGTCTACCTTTAGCATATAATTTACTTAAAACAGGTTCTGTGTGTATTTCATAATTAGGATATGTTGTTACTTAAGAAGTAAGTATTATTTTTAGACAATTTGCATACATAATTTTTTATTCTCAAAACATGTTGTATTTCCTATTATTATGTCTCATTGGGATATGCTTTTAATTTCTTAACAGATGACATGCCTTGTTATGATATGACTTACCTTTCTTTAAAGGTATTATGCCTTGTTTCCATATTACTTAGTTTTCTTTGAAGTTGTCATTTGGGCATCTTTGGATATGACCTACTTTTCTTAAAAGTTGTCATGCTTTGTTGTGATATGATTTATATTTCTCAAAAAAATCGAAATATAACTCATCTCTTTGTCTAGTGTCAATTATTATACGTGGCAAAGCTATATTTTTGTTTTTATGATCTTGTGAAATTCTATGATCTTGTGAAATTCTATGACCTAGTTAACAATTTTACCCGACAAGTCACAATGTATTTGTTATGAGTGTGATCGAATAGTTTACTTATTTTTTTTTTAATAGTTAAGAAATAGGAGGACCCAATAAACATTTAAAGCCTTAGCGACCTCTAATTTGGAGAAAATTAATTATTTAAGTAAAAAATAGACTATATTTATTTATTTATTTTCAAATCGGCTTTGTGCACGAAACGGCCAAAGAGACTAACTGTTTGGTCAACAAAAAGGGATTCAAACTTAATATTACGTCTTCAGTCGGAAAATATAAGAGACCCAAAAGATGGTAAAAATAGTAGATATTTACCTTGTAAATCGACTTGATAATTAGGTCTAAGGAAAGTCAATAATATACAACAAAGCAGGTTATTTTCTTTACCTTAGAGTGGGCATAAAAGACAAAAAATCTGTTAGGCTCATAAATAAAGAATAAACTACTTCGTTAATATATCGTTATGGTCAGGTTACACTGTGAACATATTCTGAGGTGATGTATACTCTATATTACTTTTACATTTTGTACTTAAAGCCCAGAAGGCTTTAAAGTATAAACTAGGTTATAGTTATGACTGAAATAATTTCTTTATAGCCAAACAGTCCTCTTTTTTTGGAAATCATGACCTTTAGGAAAAATACTTTACTGACGCTTTATTTTTTTAACATGGCGTATTATCCTAAATTAATTTTATTAACTTACTTGTAACACTAAAACAAAAATAAATATATTACATAAACTGACCACATAAACGTTTTTTCGTCCAAGCACAAAATATTGGCTATATTTTAAATTTCTTTTATTTTCAAGTTTAATTCAACTTTTTTTTTTAAATTAAATGCCCTTTTTTCGGAAGCGTGGTTAGTTTTTCAAGATAAAATTGAAATCTATATAAACATTTTTTACGAGCACCTAATTTTTTTTTATCTCATATCGATGAAATAGTGACAATATAAGTATATATCTATACAATACCACTCCGTTTTAAAAATCCATAGCGTCTGACATGACATGTTATGAAACAACATAATATTTTCATCTTTTTCTACAATTGGGATGATGGTTCTGGTCTATAAACTTTATGACCCATAACAGGACCAACATAGTCGCACAAAGATTAAATACAAGTAAAAACCACCACGAAGAAAACTACTTGCCTTTTCTATGAAGCCCAATTCTCCTAATGATAGGTGTTTTTTACCAGCTTATTACATTTGTTTTATTCCTCACAATAGGTTAAGTGGTTTCTTTATTACTCTCCTCTGACTATGTAAAGCGGCCTGTCGGGCTTTATAGTAAAAACTTTAGGTAAAGTCACCTTTTTCCACTATAACTGTGTGTTGGGTAGGTACTTAATTTATTTTTGGCCCCCTTATTAATATTACATTTTCAAGGTAAACTCGATAATAGAAAAAAATGCGAGCATATCAGCAAATACTAAAATACTATCAGTAGTTCTAGACTGTTTTCTTATCTATAAACAACTATGGAGGTATTATCAACGGTAATCGATAATTAGCATCTTGGTTGGTTACTTATAATACTAATAGTAATTGTCCTTACTTTAATAAAAAAAATTCGCCTAAGGAGCTTCGTCGAGTTGGTATTTAGCTTTCCTGTAGTTTTATATTTATTTTTATAAAAAAGAGGCACTATTCCCTTGAAAGGTTTATTTATAAATTTTATATCATATTCTTGGTTTCTCCCCCTCTCTCCGAATAATTTATATTTAGTCCTTAAGACGAACTTTAACTACCTTCATTATAAATGGTTTTTGGCTGCTCCATTGCTTACTTTATTGTAACTATTAAATAAAAAATAGTACCAGCAAAACTAAAATATGGACTGATGTTAGAGTTTCGTAGCGTTCAGCCAATACCATCTTAAATACAAAGGCCTCAGTGCTTTGCCGTAAATTTAACGTGACGTCACATATACTAGGCTTAAGTTTCCTTCATAAGATTTATATTGTAAAGATCGCCAGTCAATTTATGAATCGGCTGTCAGTCTTGTTTTAATCATTATATTTATTTGGTCGCCTTGTCTCACTGCCTTGTTGCCCGTTTAAAATTTGAAAAAAAAAAACTTTTAGCGATAGAGTAGAATTTTAACACAATGTCTGAAAATTGTCAAACAAAAAAAAATAAAAATCTTCTAGTAAAAAGAAATTAAAATTTTAAAAACAAATGAGAAAAATCATTACATTATGGTCATGAATCAATGAATCAAATCATTTTGTTAAGTTTTGTCGCAACCAATTGACTATTTTGTATTAAAGCTGACAACACTGTTGCTGCGAAAAAGAAGTTGCTCGTCCAGGTAAATTATTATCTCTCTGTCTTTATAAGTATTGGTTCTGTCTCTGTCTTACTTTTGGCAAGCGTACTTAGGATAAAGAACCATGGGTCAGATCGTGGTCAATTCCAACCAACTTAAAATTCAAATTTGACGTAACTTTCGACAGTAGACAGACACGGCTAAAACTAGAAAACAACGATCAAATATTGAAAGTTAGTTTTTTTGCTTTAAGAAATAAGTTTTGTGATTTTTTGTAAGATTTCTTAGTGAGTGTCGGTGAATTGAAACATATAATAAGTGCTGTGTTCCCGGGTGTAGTGGAAACTACGATATTGGAACAAAAGTTCGCGTTTTCGGCTTTCCAAAGGACATACTTTTACAGCAACAATAGTTAAGATCCATTCCGCGAAAAGATTTAGTCCCAAACAAAAACACGAAAGTTTTGTGAACAACATTTTGATAAAGGTAGTATAATTTGGAATCATTCAGAACAAGACCCAAAAACAGGTAAGATTGTTTCAATTGATCTAAATAGGCCTCGACTAGCAGAAAACAGCATCCCAACAATTTTTCCAAATTGTCCTCAATATTTATCGAAAGCTGTTCATATTCGTAAAAGTAAAGACCAAAAATTAAGGGAACTTGAGGAGTTACATTTTTTACAAGCAATTGAAGAAAGCCGAGTAAAGTATGATAGCCATAAGAACAACACAAGTTTTGAAAACTTTGAACAGTTCTTAAATGTGTTTCAAAATTTTACTCTAAAGGACGGCTGGTTTTCCGTAAAAAATGAAGATAAAATAACTTTATTTAGACTTAAAAATAATCCTGGACCTTGTATAACTTGGGCAATTATCATCAATAATAACTTAAAAATAGCAACCTTTTTATATGGCCAATCTCTTAGTATTTCTGGGTCAAAATTAAAAACACCATTTACTTGTAGCAGTCTAGATGAACTAAAAGACTTGTTGGATATTATTGATGATACGATTATGACAATTCCTTTAAATAATACCGATAATGACCTTATGCAAAGTAACGAGGGTACTACGAGTAACAATGATTCAACACTAAACTTGAGTAACTCCGAGAAAAATAAAACTCTTGCGGGATGTAATGAACATTCAGAAGTAACTATTGCAAAAATTATACTTAGTAGTATTTCAAATACATTAATAAGAAACTACTGTGGTAAAAAAAATGATCGTATGGGTAAAAATAAGAAAAGAAAACTAAATACTCTTACTAAATTATTACCCATAAAGTGACATAACATTCCGATATATTGACCTTTATTTAAAGAACAAATTACAGTGTCATACTTAGGCTCGTACTTAGGTATATCTAATGACAACACATTATGCTCAAAGGAGCATGCATCACACAATGCTCAAAGGAGCTTATAAAGACAAAAACCTCCTGTGATGAATTGCATATAAGTAGCTACTAATATAAATATATATTTTTATTTATAAGTTACTTAGTATGTTATCTGAGGAGACAAAAATACATCCCAACCCTAGCTGTTAACCTACGAACTACCACTGATAGCCAATATAGATTAGATTACTTATTTTTAAACTCCCTGTACATATAAACTTAAAGAAAAATATTTTTTAAGTCTTTTACTAAAGAGTAGTATAACCCTTACCCATGATTATTCTATTATACTCTATTAAATATTCAGCCTACTAATGGTGACGTCACGGCAGAGCACTGAGGCCTTGTATTTACAAGGGTATTGGTTCAGCGCCCCTAGGTAGTAAGATCAAATTTATATACTGATTTTAATTTCTTATTTTTCAAAATTCTCTGTATCTTATTAAGGAGTAACAGTTTAATAAGGCATAGAATCAAAATCTATAGCTAAGCTACTAACTCCATGGCATGTCGCATTTATTACTGATATAATTAACCTCATGTCATCGTTGTTTTAATTTTGAACAGTAATTTTAACATAAAGTAATTGATCAGACATTGTTATTAAATACAAAAAAAAAGATTCATTAGCAAAAGTACCTTAAAAAGCTTATTAATGCTAAAGAAACCCTAAACAACACAGCAACAAATAGCTAAAGATTTTCCTTGCTGCTTTGTTATTTATTAAAGGCTGTTTTAATTTTAGTGGAACATTCGTTAACAAAATTTGCCATCCTTGTAAAAGAATGCTTTTTCCCACAGGAAAAAAAAAATAATGATGTTTACGCATGAGATATTTTTCTTTGTATTTAGGGAATGCTAAATGATGTCAAAATAAATATTTGTTGGATTGTTTCCTTACGGGAATAATTTTTATTTTTACTTGCCCGTAAAACAGTAAAAAGTATTGCAAAGTATGTTTGAGTAATTAGTATACAGAACATTTTTATGTAAAATTATGATCCAAGTTTAAAAAGACATTGAATTTTTGCTTTGTTGTATATTAAATTTTGTAAAATTTAAAAAAGTTTATTATTTGCCGGCAATTTGCTTTATAAAGTTAAATAAATAAGAATGAAATATTGCAAATTTTGCTGCTAAAAAAAAGTGACCCAAAATATAGTATAATAAAAAAGGATCTTCATATTATATTATTATTATATTATATAATAAACGATGGATTTTTTGTTAAAATAGAAGATATACTTACAGAATAAAAAGGGGTTTCTTGACAAAATGTATATGTTTCTGTTTCATAATAAAATTTGTTACAATGTGGTAGTCAATACAGTATTATCAAAATAATTACTTTTTCCAATTTTGTATCATAACAAATCTATTACGATACGCATATTTTTGTATTTGCGTATCGTAATGAAGCTATTTCGATACGCGTTTTATCTTTATTTGTATGTTGGTAACATTTAAATGTTTATTTCATTGACTTGCGCGGCCTTTGTGATTTACGAGAAAACCCATTTTTCGTAGAGGAAAAATAGCTTGATAACCTACATTTTATTGTGTGTGGATAACAGTCATGTATGTTGGTTGCATAAATCTATAAATCAATCTATTGTAGATGCTTTAAGCTATCATTTTCTGCCAAATCCTATCCAAAATTCAATCTACTAACCTTCCAATGTCGATTTTAACTTCAACTTTATTTGAATTTTCCGTCTTCCCTATACTAAATTGCAATGCCGTGACGTAAAATCACGTCTTTTGAAATTCGAAAAAAAGTAGCAAAATCGCCCGAATTTCCGAACGCTCTGTATATGTACCGAATGTACAAGGATCACACAACGTATTTCGTCCAATGTCAAATCTCATATCGCTAAAATAACTTTAGAATCTCGTGGTGAAAATGGGTCAATAAATCAAAAAATGACAGTTCGCAAAATAATTTTTGTTGTCCAGATGCTACTATGATAAAAAATAGTATTACCAACATAAAATTTAGACATAAAAATTTACAAAATTTGAAGGATTTATTTTCTTTTTAAATATGTGTTTTTTATTGAAAAAACTACAAATTAAAAAAAAATAGTATAACGTACGTGTTATATAAAGCAGTTTTATGCACTTGTCCCGTTATAAAACTCACCGCAAGCGGCTCGTTTTTTAACATGAACGCGTGCTGTAAAATTATGCTTTATAAAACGTGTACATTAATATACTATTGTCGGGCTTCCATTGCCTTTATTTTGTTACTTAACATAACCTTTCGGTGAGTTAGTATCTCTAACCGTTTTCTAGTGTAAAGTTAATAATAATTCTACTGTTTTAAATACTATCCATGTGCAGTGAAGCTTGATTACTTCACCAATGTGCTTACTAGAGTATGAACTTTGAGCTATTTGTTTTCAGCAAGAAGGAGCTTCCAGATGTTGAAAATATCTATACTGGCACATACATACATAACGGCTACTTCTTTGAATTTACGTTGTTGCCAGTGCTGTTTCTTGTCCAAAACATCGGTTTCTGACCACTGCACATTACATTAAAGATCGACAATAACCTTTTCCGTAAGAGTTAAGCAACATCTGAAACATAGCCAAAAAGGTGAAACTTCGAAATCAGATATAACGGAACGTGTTTGGACCAACCAACATCATATGCAGTGGTCAGAAGTCAAGGGTTCGGATAAGGAGCAGCACTGGCGAAAGCGCTAATTCAAAGAAGCAGCTTTTCTGAACCAAGACACTCGTATATTTAGTCAATCAAGTATAGATATCCCCAACATCTGGTAGCCTCTCCTTGTCCAAAACAATATTGAATAGTATTTAAAACCATAGCCATAGAATTATAGCTTAACTTAAACTTGAAAACGCTTAGAGATAATACTTAATCAGAACGTTGGATTAAGTAACAAAATAAAGACAATAGAAGTAGGACAGAGTATATTTTTTGATAATATAATTTGCTTTGAAATGGTAAGCAGGTTTACGACTTAAATGCAGCTAATATCTGCTTAAAGTAATATGCAGTACTTGTGCAAGTGTGTAGTTTTTTTTTAAATTAGATTGTCAAATCAAAAAAACATCCCTTATTTGTTTTGCCAGCAGTTTTACTTTATCGATGTTCATCATACATCACCCTGTATCTATGGAACTAATTAATAAGTTGCATATGCGACAGCCATTCTTTTTTTGTAATATTTTCACGGATGTTTTACACACACTATCTTTATTATTTAGATTAGGTATTTGCTCTTACTGTCTGTTGAGAACTAACATATCAAAAGACTTTTTCCTACAGACGTGTTGTAAAATCAATTTTCCGCACTGATATCCGTGCGGAAAATTGTTTTTTCCACACTAGTGCGGAAAAATTTTTCGACACGATTATGTCAAAAATCCGTGCGGAAAATTGGTTTTTCCACACTAGTGCGGAAAAATTTTTCGGCACGATTATGTCAAAATCAATAATATATCAATTATAACTTGTAGATTACTTTTTTTTCTCAGAATTAGTTACTGTTACATATGTACGTGATTGTTATAGTTAATTAAAAATTATTAAATTTCTTTGAAATATGTGTTACTTATTTCCACACGTCTGTAGAAAAACTATTGTACCTGACACGTGCGGAAACCTAACACTTGTTAGGTAAATAGCTATTATCTCTTTCCATGGAATATTGAAAATTTATTTTATACCTACTTTATTTTGTCTGTAAGATCCCACTTTCCCCCTCTCATAAACAATTTAATAATAAAATTAGCAGTAAAACCGCAAATTTTAACAGTATATTAAAACCAAAGAATATTTCAAAATTTAAAATATATTACTTTCAAAATCGCCGCTCGACTCGACTCGACTTGTTTTACAGCAGAAAGAATTTATTACATTTTGACTATGGACCTAAGGTGATTTACCATTCTTAATAATTTAATTTTTTCTACGGTATCAGCGCGGAAAATAGCTTCAATGAAAACGCTATTTACTTTCTATTCGCAATGTTTCGGTTTATTTTTTAAATCTTTTTCAAGAGCTTAGGTTAAAATAACGACTTGATCAGATATAACAAACACACGTGAGATTGAAAACAACTAGTGGTACCTTTACTAGGAGAATTGTAGAGTTCTCTTCTTTAAATATTGTATCAAATATACAGGGTGTTTCACTATACTTATCTGTAGCAGTTTTTTATGTATTAATTAACTTTCATTTTTTTAACGAAAACATAACTTTTAATAAAAATGTGTTCTCCAAACTGTAAAACATAACTAAGTTGAAATATTGCGCACGATTAAAAAATGCCTTTATTCATTTGATTTCTTGGTGATACCTTCGTTCAAGCGTCCAGAAATATAATTTTGTAGGTTACTAATTTTAATTCAGATTTAAAAAGCCGATAAAAGTAGCTTTTTAATATGGTATATCTTGCTTATACATAACTTTTCAAGATTTCGATTTATTAGCATTTCTGTAAGAAATTTCCTAAAACATGTAGGTACGTTTCAACGTGTTCCGTAGGCCATGAGAACAAGACAACAAGAAGTGATATTCCCTCGTTTGGAATTATAAGTTGGCGATACAATGAAAGATCATAATAGTTATTCAAATTCAGTTAAAATAAATTTATTTATTGTACATGGACAGTGCGATAAGATTATGGGCAGAACCTGTAGAAAATTTAATGAAATGTATCCAAATTTACCACAAATGAATATAAAGAAATTTATTCGAATCTAGAACAATTTCAGTGATTTTGGTTCAACATTAAGAGCACAAAGAAATTTGCTCAGATCATACAACGAAGAAAACGAAATTAATGTTTTGGCATTATTTTATGCATATCCCCACTCTTCCATACGTAGCGAGAAAAAAGATTTACCCCTGACAATTAATTCTGTGCACATAATTTTGGTTAAACATAATATGCGTGACTACAAGTTTAATATGGTTTAATAATAATAATAATACATTAATACAATAATTATTGTAGGATAGCAAGGAGAAGTTTAGCAGATACCATGGGAATCTGCTATTCTTACACTTTTAACCTTAAGCTCTTAAACGTCAAGATTTTCTGCCAAGAGTCGAGTTTTGCGTAATGTTTTGCGTTAATGTACACAGGAGGAACCAAATTTTTTGAGAAAAATTATATGGACCGATTAGTCAAAATTTTCGAGACAAGGTATTTTTAATTGACGTAATTACTATTGAATCAACGAAAATCCTTATGTTAAAAAAGGTAGAGGATTTCAAGAAAAAGTTAGTTTTAATTTCTTCTGTTTGCTAATGGACAATCAAATTAGGTATCTGATATACGAAGGAAACCTCAATTCCAAAAAGTATTTGGATATTTTAACAACAGTGGTCGAGGAGTTCAATGATAATCTTTTATTTGACGAGTGTAGATGTTGGTATCAACTTAACGGGGCGTTAGCACAATGCACTGCAGAAGTGACAGCATAGCAGTTTTGATCGTAAATATCTGTAATTATCTCAAATTGCAGTAGTCCTTGTAAACCGTTTTCTTAAAAAAAAAGAGGGGGGGGTATAACAGATACATAGGCAGACAGAGAACTGGTGTAATTTATTCAATTTCTTCAGTTTACGTACAAAATATTTAAAACAGGCCGAAAAAATCCCAAAGTACAATAATCAATCCCTTGAAAAAAAAAATATTCCAATCTTAAATAGAAAGATACATCACAAAATACATCTATATATTTATTTTGTAGTTATATTTTCCTAAATGGATTCTAAAACCCAAAAAAAAAACGGTTTAATTATAGAGAAGAGTATAAATGAGAGTAGATAAATTTATTTGTTATGTTTGAAGTAACTACAACTCTATTTATAAGAGCTAGTTATACCGAAGGATAAAGAATCGTGCATTTAATTCGTGCATACATTTCGTATTTCAAAAGAGTATCTGAGATAATAATAAGATTATGACAACGATATAACATCAATAGAGTATTCAGCTCAAGAGATACCCTAAGAAGTCACCTGACGCTGACAAAACCAGTAAAAAAATTACAGAAAACTGTATCTACTCAATCCCCTGCAAGTACGGCAAATCTTATATTGGTAAGACAATAAGATCACTCGAGTCAAGTATTAAAGACCTCAGAAACAATACGCTGAAAAGAGAGACCGAGAAGTTAGGTGCAGCTGGCCAGGCCTGGACATATGGCCATCATATTATGTGGTCAGACGCCAAAATCCTGAGTAAAGAACAATACTGGAACCACAAGGAAGCTGCTGTTATACATTAGAATCCAGGTTGTTTTAGTAAATCATTATTGGATTTAAGAAATATCTGGAAAACTTGGTTAAATACATCTATTTATTAAACGCATGACTACATCCACCCATCTCAGTTATGATCCAGTACACCTATTGCTAGTATAAATAGAGCTTTAGTTACATTCCTTATTTAGTTTTCAACTGACGATCACTAAAGATTCTTACCAGTTGAAACGTTCTGATTTAAAACAAATAAAGATAATGCAAGTACAAAATCATTGATAATACTGGTAAATAGGCAAAAATGGTATTTACAGGCAATAAATTACGTAGAAGCAGGTCGGCAGTTGAAAAAATAAATAATTTAAAAGTGATTGATCCACCACAAAAAAAATTTTACCAACGGATTAATAATTACTGCTCCAAGTATGGCAGAACACAGTTGCATAAATGTATAAATTCAGGTTATGAGTCCAATGAGGCGCAACGCCATTAAAGTGCCTTTTCACATGTTAGCATTTTCGTCATGATATCAGTGTTTAAATCAGTCCGATTCGTCTTATTTTTGCAATAGTTTATACTAGTTTAACATAATATGGTAATGAAAATACTTACTTTAAATGCTGATAAGTTGTCAACTCCGCACTCAAGAACAGCTTCTCTGCCAAGAGCGATGGTAATATTTGTGATAGGGCCACTGAAATTCGGGATTTCTAAAAATAAAGTAAAAAATAAATAAGTATAAGTTAATGAAAACCCTTAAAATAACTATTTTTTCTAGGGTATTGTTAAAAGTGTTTAAAATATAGACATAGTTGTCTTGTTATACTTAAAAATAATATGCAAACAATTTTTAACGTAAATTTTTATAAATGATTTGAGTAAAATTATAATTTGTAGAAAATTATTTTTTGCGGATGATTTAAAGATATTTTCATCCATTGAATCGTAAATAATGCCGCAAAAACAGCTAGAAGTCATTCAGGGATGGTGTGAAACAAACTCCACCTTAATCCAACCAAATGTAAAATCATGACCTATACTCGTAAACAACAACCATTGCTCTATCCCTACTCCATACTTGGAGAGGTTTTGAAACGCCCATGTGTGTTAAAGGATCTTGGAGTAATTTTTGATGCTAAGTTAACATTTATTGATCATACTAATAAAATGTTTTTAAAAGCGGGACGGACCCTTGACTTCATCGTGCGCAATTGTAAGAATTTTAATGACCCTAAAGTTTTCAATACCTTATTTTTTTCTTTTGTACGAGCAAAGTTGGAGTATGCTTCAATTATATGGAACCCTTATTATTTATGTCACATAGATAGAATTAAAAGAATTAAACGCTTTTCAAAGTATATGTAACTTTTAAGATAGAGGGTGTCTATCTGGAGCGGGGTGTTGATTATAATATGCTATTAGAGCATATTAAAACAATAATTTCTTCGATAAAAGTGTTATAAATTATTGTTTTGGCCAGAACTCTGAAACCAACAAAGATATCGAACAGCAGTCTTCACATTTGTTCTTGTAAATTTAATCTACTTTCCGATTATGATGTCATAGTTAAACCATATGATTTGAATTTTCGGTATAAAATTAAAAAAACTGTTAATATTACAAATTGCGCCCTCTAGCAATTGTATTAGAAACTATCGTGTATCGTTGGATAAGGCAATTAAAAGTACTTACCTTTCTCTTCCAAACAAGCTTAAATTTAGTAAAATCGGATAAGTCATTTAGAAGTTGTAGCGATTTTAATTATTACACTTTCAATAGCTCCCCCCACTCTTATCAAGGTCGGTACGCCAATGAGCCTTAAACCAAATTGATGCAGAATTATCTATTCTTTTTAATGATGTAATCAGAGGTATACCATAATATAGGAATTTTCGGAGAAATTTAGAATTTTAAAAATTAATTTTCAATTGTGCCCTTGTGGCGAAATGTGGAACTTAAAAATAATTTCCAGAATTTTCTCATGACCACTTTAATAATATTTTTTTTTTCCCCAAGCTTCAATGCTTAGTAGTTTCCGAGATATGGCCGATGGTGACCCTTAATGAAACACCCTGTATAAAAGTTGTAAGGCTATTGAACTGAACTCAATAAGTTTGGGATAATTGAGGTTATATTTTTTAAATGGAATTTTTATATTATCACTTATTTTGATCGTTTAGTTAATTTAAACCATTTTTTATTAATAATACGTTAAGGGGCCTACAGACACACGAACATGTATTAGTACATCAACGCGCGTTGATGTACGCGCGTTGATGTGTGTGGATCACATTTCTCTACAGACACAGGTACTTGTATGCAGTCTTCTAGGCGTTGCGGTGTCAGTATGTCGAGTGACGATGAAATAAACTTATTGGCAGTGGCTTGCGTGTGTGTTATAAGAAAAACTTCATAAATCCGCCATGTTCAAATCAAACTACAACAACAATACTAACACGACACTGACAAAATCCTTGAAACAAACAAACTTTTGTCTCCACACCTTCATGACATGTGCGCGCGTTTATGTACGTGCGTACATAAATTCAAGTGGGAACAGGAAACATGTGCGTCGGTTTGGTTGTCGGTATTTTGTCTACACACTGGCGAACATCAACGCGCGTACATCAACGCACGCACATGTACTAATACATGTACGTGTGTCTGTAGGCCCCTTAATGCAAAAATTCATTAGTTACCTAGACATTATGACATTTTGACCCGTTACAGAACACAAAATAAATTTTAATAAACAATTTAATAAGTTAACATCATAGTCGTATTTACCTGAGAAACAAATAAGGTATGGCCTTTGACAATAAGGGTTTGGCATCTGAAAGTCAATTTGTACCAAAATCAAGCAAAGAAGAAAATAGTATGGCGTTTCCGAAACAAAGAGATTTGATATTTTAATTTTAAGGGGGTATCACGATAAACAGAGATCATATTAGGAGTAAAGTGTTATTTATAACAATTTGCACCCAGATAGGCAGGTATTTCGAATTGCAGAGCGTTCCAGAATGACTGGAAGTGTAAAAAACTGACCATGATCTGGAAGACCTAGCAGTGCTACCGCCGATGATAAAAAAATTATAAGTTATGCTTTCGATAGAAAAAACTCCCAAACCATCCACCAATCAGCTTGCTATGGATCATGAATTTGATCAAAAATCCGTAAGAATCATTCTTCATACTAAGAAAATTCATTCATATAAAGTTCATGTAGTACAAGAACTTTGTGAAGTTAACTATGATCAAAGACTAGAATTTTGCGCAATAATTAGGACAAAGAATGAAGAGAACCCGCATTGCTACCGCCGATGATAAAAAAAATTAGAAGTTATGCTTTCGATAAAAAAAAACTCTTAGACCATCCACCAATCAGCTTGCTATCGACCATGAAATTGATCAAAAATCCGTAAGAACCATTTTTCATACTGAGAAAAGGCATTCATACAAAGTTTATGTCGTACAAGAACTTTGTGACGTTAACCATGATCAAAGACTAGAATTTTGCGCAATAATTAGGACAAAGAATGAAGAGAACCCGCATTGCTACCGCCGATGATAAAAAAAATTAGAAGTTATGCTTTCGATAAAAAAAAACTCTTAGACCATCCACCAATCAGCTTGCTATCGACCATGAAATTGATCAAAAATCCGTAAGAACCATTTTTCATACTAAGAAAATTCATTCATATAAAGTTCATGTAGTACAAGAACTTTGTGAAGTTAACTATGATCAAAGACTAGAATTTTGCGCAATAATTAGGACAAAGAATGAAGAGAACCCGCATTCCTACCGCCGGCGCCGATGATAAAAAAATTAGAAGTTATGTTTTCGATAGAAAAAAAACTCTTAGAACATCCACCAATCAGCTTGCTATGGATCATGAAATTGATCAAAAATCCGTAAGAACCATTTTTCATACTGAGAAAAGGCAATCATATATACAAAGTTTATGTCGTACAAGGACTTTGTAACGTTAACTATGATCAAAGACTAGAATTTTGCGAAATAATTAGGAGAAAGAATGAAGGGGACCCGCATTTTCAAAACAGTATTGTTTTTTTGGATGAAAAACACGGAACAATCAATAAACACAATGACGATAACTGGACATCGAACGTGTCACATTGCCAAGCCAGATCACTAATGAGCATTTAGAATCAGAAACAAGGATGACCTCACATTTCATGCTAAGTGAGGCAAGGAATTGGTAATGTTTAATGATGGTGTAATGGCATCCCATTGAAAGGGATGGACACACTCTGGGGAACGGTATAAACCATAACCCTCCGACCCGGTTGTCAGGCCGAGGTGGTGTGTCTAATAGACGACGGGGGTTCCAGCGCGGAAACCCCCTGGCGCTGCCATTGACGGCTGAACTTTAGGCAACGGCGGTTAACACCGGCGACCTCGACAGTTGTCGGTGGCTTGCTTACATCTTGTTGTTAAACATTCCTTGCCTCACTTAGAATGAGATCATCCTTGTTTCTGATTCTGAATGCTTATCAGTGATCTGGCTTGGCAATGTGACACGTTCGATGTCCAGTTATCATAATGAGGATCATTAGACCCCTTAGCTCATTTTGTCGGTGATTTATTTGACATGAGGTAGGCAGCTTGGCTGCTCCTGAGTTCTAGTTAAGGCTGTAAGCTTTTTCCTTTAGATTAAACAAAATTACCATTACTGGGCGCGAAATAAACCAAACTGGCATAGAGAACTGCATACAGATTTCTCAGAGAAAGTTAATATCAGGGTTGAATTCTTTGCATGTAATTGGATCCTTTCTTATCGAGGAAAATTTGAACGATGAATGATATCTCCAGCTCCTTCGGGAAGAAATTGTTCCAACTATAAACAATTTAACACCCGAGATTAAGTCAACCTAGTATCAGCAACATGGAGCTCCTTCGCATTTTGCTCGTGTAGTAGAATTTTTGAATGTCACATTTCCAAATAGATGGATAGGAAGAAGAGGGCCTATCGAATGGCCTTCACGGTCTCCCGACATTTCGCCCTTAAGTTTCTTTGATTGGGATCACCTGAAAAACAATGTTTATCGAAACAAATCCAATAATTTAGATGAATTAAGAATTAAAATTTTAAATAAAAGGAGAATATTAAGAGAAATGGTTTTAAAAACCCGAAGACATTTTTGCGACAATTTATATCATTGTCAGTTAGTAAATGGGGGCCATTTTGAACATTTATTTTAAAAAAAGCGCCGGTTTTCCATGATTTGTGATACCGATTTTTTTCATGTTAACTTATTAAATTGTTTATTAAAATTTATTATGTGTTTGATACCTGATCAAAATTATATGATATCTAGGAAACTAATTGAAACTGACCGACCCCCGGTGTGTTCATCACCTGCGGAAATCCGTCACTCTAGCTGTAATCGACAACTACTGTGGTCCGACCCTGTCTACTTTGTGTTTATATTTAGGTTCTTTTAAAGTTTGGTACAACGGTAAAAGTTTGTCAGGTTTAAGATTTTTTTAGCTTTAATCTTATTCTGACGGTTTCCCTATGATGCGGTATATTTCACTGCCAGTAAATGAAAATTTGAAACTGTTTTTAAAAACAATCGATCTAGTATTATAAAAGCATTTTGACCATATACAATTTATGAAACATTTACTTAGATATCCCTTAAATAAAATACAGAATAAAAACCCTAATTATTACATGTCATAAAACTTAGTGTAAGATGGTTTGTCTCCCATAATTTAGCCCATTTGTACCAATATCTGTCTGCAACAGAATGGTGACACCTTTTTCAGATATTACATATTATGACTGCGACAATAATAAGTAATCTTTTACCCTTTGTTACCAATTACGTCTGCAACTGTAATGGCGACACTTTACCTCCCAAAAATACCCTTATTGTTATGATTACCTTTGGTCTGCGACCACACTCTGTTTTAATTGGTTCCCTGTTAATCTGCAATTTATTTTGTTACATATCGCCCCATTTTCGTGTACGTATGATTATTAACATTATTTGTCATTCCAGTTACCTAGTATTATAGATCGACGTACACGTTTGGTATAAAGGTACTACGTAGTTTAGTGAAAAGCCGAGAGACTGAAGATCTTTAGTAGGGGACACACAAGTCATATCCTACTGTCGGACATTTCAAACATATAATTTATAAAAGTGCAATAAAAGTTAGTAGTAGAAATAAAGGTAAGAATAAAATTGAAGTAATAGAAAATTTAGATATTTTTTATATGCCGCGAATAAACCCGCACCAAACCGAATATCCCAAACACGAACCACGCGAACAAACTGGCAGCAAAACGACCTAAACTTGTGCTTGGGAAATTTCCGAGTCTTATATGCGCGTCGTTTTTCTCCCTTTTATAACTTTACCCCTGCCTTTAGGCCAAGTAAAGCGTCGCGTCTGTAGCCATCTGTTTTTCTAACTCTAAAGTTTGACCTGCTAAGATTAGCTTTGCCGATAAGCGGGTAAATTTTACAGTTTTTGGGGCTTTTAAGCTCTTTTAAAACGAGGGTTCCTCTGCACATATTATTAATCCAAAAAATATTAATTATTTTATTTTACCCTAAGAAATTTTATGGAAATTTTAACGCGAAAAACAGCCCCGGGTCTGGGGCGTTTCGTAATGAATTTAGGCATAACGTATGTTTAATAAAAAGTGTTCTAAATTAATTGAACGATCAAAATAAGTGATAATAAAATTTAAAAAATATAGCTTTAATTCTCCACAACTTTTTGGGCAAACCTGTATATTTCAATTTATTACAGATATGTACATTTTTAAGAGCCTTACAATTTTTATATTAGACATTTTGTGCTAACTCCTGTATCTTTTAAAATATTCGACCGTTCTGGTTATTTCTCCTAATCCTGAAATGATAAAAGTCAACAACCAAAAACTAACTGCTTAAAAAAAATTTATGTAGGTACCTTAATAATTGGGTTTATTGTCTGACATTATCACTAGCAAAGATATTTAATTTTATCAAACCATTTCACAGAATGAAGAGAATATATTTATTTTATGTTTAATTCTGGTTAAAAGAAATTATAACCTACCTAATAAGAAATAATTTACTCAGGATCTATTTGAATAGAAATGGATATAAGCCTTATTAATCTTGGCATAATAGAAGTAATTAAGCTAAAGAAAAGGTAAAACACAAAGCCACGATTCTGGATGAGTCAATATTAACTAAATGTGTTTTCTTAGAAATGTTCTTATAATAAACAGACGAAAATATTTAGGGTAATAATTCGCTGAGATAAATTTTTGAAATTTTAGAACTTTGGAAAGAAAATATTAAGATTGACTGATACGCTGCTAATTAAGTAGTAATTTACTCAACTTTTTTAGAAATAAAAATGTCAAGAAAATATTTTAAAAGCATAGGAAGTGTCAGGAAGTCATGGGAATGTATAGCAAACACATTATTTTATCAATAACAATAATTTTGTAAAATGTTGCTAGATATCATCAGAAATTGTTTTTTGTTTTTAGACGGCTATAGAAAACAATTTGATTAGTAAACTTAATCATGATCTACTTATAGATAAATAAAATAAATAAGCATTTTAGATCTTAAACAATAGGATAAATTAAACTAAAGGAAAGGGGAAACATAAAACCAAACTTCTGGAAAAGTTAATAGTAACATCCATTTTTGGTCAGCAATATTTAGGGCAATAGTCTACTAAGAGAAAGTGTTTTTGAAAGATTAACCTTACAAAAAATTTAATTGATTTATTCCAAAACGAACTCTTTGAGTACACAAGACTAATGAGGCCGCGACAATATATGAAGTAAAAACATGTATTTTTTTTCTGAAAACGAAAGTCAATAAACCGACGAGACATGGGCCAGAAGCTAAGCTTCGTGATAATATTATGTTAATGTAGTAGTAGTAGTAACATGTTTTATTTAGCAAAAAGCTACAATTAAATATTTTTTAATACATCTTTTTAACAACATTTTTATAGATTTATTTTTAATTTTAAAACGGAACCTTTTTTAACAAAAAACAGACAGAAAAGTTAAACATTTTGCAAATTGTATCAAATATTACGTATCATTTTGTTTTTTAAATAAATGTAATTTTTAAGTTTTCTTAAATAGTTTTAATGATATTTGAGATTTAATAGAATTTTCCAAATTATTATGTTCTATCAAACCTTTATGAAAAATAAACTTATAAGCTAATGTTTTAGACACTCTATCCACAAAAAAATGTTGATTAGTTTTTGTTTTAAAATAATGATGGTCATGGTTAAAAGAACAAAAAATTTTTTAACAATCAGGCAATAAATTATTTTTAATTTTATGTATAAAGATACATACTAAATAAAAAAATTAAATTTCTGACATTTAACCAATCTAAATTTTTAAACATAAAATTTATTTTTGTATATTTGTCACAACTTAAAATAATCTGCATTGCCTTATTTTGTAAAATTTTTAATTTGTCAAATATTTCCTCACTAGCACAACATAAAATAACAATAAAGAAAAAGTATGTAAAAATGGTAATATAATAGTATTAAATAAATTTTTTAAAAAACAAACTTAAAATAGAACTAATTCTTTTAAAATAACCTACTTTTCCGGCAATCTTCGATATGATACTTTAAAAATAATTAAAAAAATTTAATTTTGAATCAATCCGTAAATATTTAAAACTGTTCACTAATTCCAATTTTTCACCATCCATTACAACATTTATATTTTGACAATTTAAATTATTACCCATAACCATACATTTAGCTTTTGAAATATTTAATTTTAATCTATTTACTTTTATCCAATTTAATAATATATTAATGTGTCTCCTTCGAATTTTTTTTTGCAAAGAACCGTGAATTTATGAAATTGATTTATAATCTACTCAGATACATTTTTGAAAGATAAACTAAAGAAGACAATATGCAAAGAATATGTAAGGGGCGTCTAAATAGTCGCAGAAAATTGGAAAGTCGATTATTTAAGAGAGTCAACAACTATTTACAATATGGACACTAATGAGAAAAAATAGCAAACTCCTTTTAATATTTATACGATATAAAATTTTTAGTAGTTTATTTTCTAATGTCATCTTGAACCAAACGATATTAACGCTGTTAGACATTATCTAAACTTTCCCTCTTTATTTAGCTGGTTAAGTGAAAACATAGTATTCTACATAATAATTAGTCATAATTTACACACCAACTATTCATATAGAAATGAAGAAAACCTTCTCAATCTTGTGACAACAGAATCAATTAAACTAAAGAAAGGATAGCTTGTGCCTGAGTTAATATTAACTTAATGTAATTTCTTAGAAATGTCTTTATAATAAACGGTCGGAAGTACTTAGGGAAATGTTTGATCGTAGTAGAAAATGTACTATTCTTAAAGGAATTAATTACTTTGTAGGTTAGTTAGTATTTTTAACACGCTTTTATTATTAGGTTCACCTGTACGTTTGTTTGTTTGTCCGTAAACGACTTCTTTGAACCCGATTTTGACCCACTTTAAACGGTCACATTTAATTTAAATTTTGTAGACTTATCAAGAACCACTGACAATACAATAATCTACGCGCAAAAAATATTCCTGTGAAATTTTGACAGCTGTCAGGTATAAAACAAAGAAACGATTTTGACGAAACAAATTATGGGGTCGTATAGTATTCGATGCGGAGACTTCGGGAAAAATAAGCAAAAAATTCTGCTGTCAATATGTCAAATGGTTTTAAAAAAATGATATTAATGAAAAAACTATAAGGTCGTATGTATATTGACGGTGAAAAGTTGAAAAAAATACGCAAAAAATTCTCTTGTCAAAATTTTACACCTGTCAATATGTCAGAATTAATACAATAACCGATAGTAATAAAACAAACAGGGGGTCGTATAGATATTGTCGCTAAGAATGGAGAAAAATTTAAAAAAAAATTCTACCCGTCAAAATAAAATTTTGGCAAATTTTGTTTAAAAATTTTGAAATTTTTTGTCGTTTGTTCGGGTTTGCATGCATGTTTGTTTGTAAACGACTTCTTTGAACCCGATTTTGACCCACTTTAAACGGTCAGATTTAATTTAAATTTTGTAGACTTATCAAGAACCGCTGACAATACAATAATCTACTAATCTAGCTCAATCAAGTCAAAAAAATTTTTTTTTCTTAACAATAACTCAAACTAAAAAATGAAAAGTAAATATAGTTAAAAAATTAAAAAAACACGCTTTAGTAATTATTCAAACGAAAAAGCGGAAAATAAATATAGTTTAAAATAATTCTTGAAATTCTTAATATAGGCAGTAAAAATAATAATGAACGATAAACATTAGTATTATTGTGAAAAAAGCGTGGGGCGCTTTGTGCTATATTTTTCGTATATCGAGCAATGTTTATCGTTCATTATTATTTTCTGCCTATATTAAGAATTTCAATAATTATTTTAAACTATATTTATTTTGCGCTTTTTAGTTTGATTAATTACACGGGTCTGCATGAAATTTGTGTTGACGTGATTTTTGTTTGTTGAGCTCAGTTTTTATATAGAAATAACTAATTAAAATACAATTGGTCTCTATCACCCATAGATTTTTTTTTGCAAAAAAAAAGAAAAATATAAAAAAAACTTATAATAGGTGTTTTAATACATTTTAAAATGAATGTGGTACTTCAAATTTTAAATGATTGATGAATAAAAAATGATTTTCTGTGGTGCTACACACCTTCCGACTGGAGACTTTTTATCGACTTCAAAAAGGAGCTTTAAAGCTGTTTTTTACATAATGACAATGTTTTTGCTTCTGTTTCGGTCGGCCATACAGTTAAGTTAAAGGAAAACTATGAAAATTTAGGGGAATTACTTTTAAGAATACAATATGAAAATCACAATTGGGAAGTGTGTGAAGATCTTAGAATTTTAGGTCATCTCTTAGGTCAGCAGTCTGGATTTACTAAATTTCCATGTTTCCTGTACGAGTGGGCTAGCAGGAATCGAAAACAGCATTGGATAAAAAAAGACTGGTCACAAAGAGAGACTTTAACACCTGGAAAAAAAATGTAATTCGCGAAAGTCTTATTGACCCTCAAAACGTTTTACTTTCACCACTTCACATAAAACTTGGACGTATGAAAAATTTTGTTATGGCATGAAACAAAGAAGGAAATTGTTTCAAATATTTGTGTAAAACATTTCCGGCTCTGTCAGAGGCAAAATTAAAGGAGGGAATCTTTGTAGGGCCGCAGATTAGCAGCTTGATGAAAGATACAGAATTTGAATAGGTAATGGAAGGTAATAAAAAACATGCAAGAAATGCTTTTAAAGAAGTTGAACATAAATTACTACCATGTTGAGATCGTTAAAAATATGCTGGAAAATTTCAATTTCAGAATATGAGCATAAAAATTCCTTTTTTACATTCCTATTTGGACTAATTCCCGGAAAATCTTGAGGACGTGGGTGAAGAGCAAGGTGAAAGATTTCATCAATATATTAAAGAGATGGAAAAAAGATACCAGGGGGCGCTGGGACACAAAAATGATGGCCGATTTCTGTTGGACATTGAGAAGAGATCTTCCTTTAGCTGAAACAGAAAAACAACCAAAAGAAGCTTTTCTGAAAAAAGAAAACGTTTTTTGAGGAAGCGTAACGAATAAATAACCATTTATAATAGTTTATATGTGTATATTTTGTATATTTTTGTATTTTTTTCCTTAATATATTAAAAATATTAAATATATATTAATATATTAAAAACTAGCTGATGAAATAAATCGTGTTTTTCCTATATTTTTGGATTTTACCGCTTTGAAAAATAACCTTACGTGATATAAAAAAACTGAAAGCAGATTTGAAATCAGCACTACACAATTACTAGAAAACAGTTAAAATTTTTAAATCAACTTTCAAAGTGTTAAAAAATGCAGGCCTGTGTTATTAAAGCGTCTTTTTTAGTTTTTTTAAACTATATTTATTAATGTAACAGTTTACATTTGTAACTAACCGAAACGTTGTATTAAGTTGCAAAATATAATAAATAAATATAATAAAAGCTCGACATAATAAATCATTTGACAATTAGGATAATAGGGTAAACAGCACAGTTGTTGGCACTCCGTGCAAATTATTACCTTTTTGAGATCTTTTTTCAATTCGGCAACATCTTTACTAGGTACGTCATCTGTCACTTTTATTTAACGCGCTTCACTGATTGTAAAATGGTAGCTTCGTTTGTGTAATCGTTACATGGTGTTTTTAATCAAGCTTAGTTTTTCTTATTTTTATTAGTGTGTAGTCATTTAAACATAGTGCGAATTCGGCACAGGATTACTATTTTTTAGTGTTTTAATATTTTATGACTATGTACTACCATTCTACATTTATATTTTACCTTATTAAGATCAATTTTTATTAAAAAATGGGCTTTTTTGGTGTGTGTTTAAAATATTTGATTTGAGTTTTTGACACCTAGAGGCCCAGTAACCCTATTTTATTATTTATTATTTTTTGATCATTTTTAAAGTAATTTGATATTGTTTGTAAAATCGGTCCTTTATATTGTATACAACACACAGAAAAATCTTATTTTTTATTGACTAAATTACCGTGGTATTATCACTACAAACGGTCTAGCAATTTTCGTTCGTCTTACAGTAGGAAAGCGCGTTGCTATCACATACAGTATTAAACAGTTGTAGAAAGAGTATGTATGAAATTTATACTCTACTAGTATGGACTAATTCTTCATGTTTTTAATCTATAGTTCTAGAGAAAAAAGCCCTTATTCCTTATAAGAATTCACATTCTCTTTATACAACTGTTTAATACTATAGGTGATAGCAACGCGCTTTTCTACTGTAAGACAACGAAAATTGCTAGACCGTTGTGTAGTGATAATATCACGGTAATTTAGCCAATAGGAAATAGGAGTTAATGATATTATTAAATGGTTTATAGCCATTATTGCTATGAATACTCATAGTGATTATCAAGTTCTGTTGGGGGTGTAATCTAGTTACATATTTTTATATACTGTATTAGTTTTTACTAGCAGTTGTTATGAAACTTGACATTAATCATAATAATATTTGCTTGCTACGGTTAATAAGGCATATACTTACCACAAAAATCAGTAGGTACTGTAGTTCTCAAAAATTTAATTAGTGATATTGTTCTTGTCGTTTAATATTGCATATTATTATGATTATGTAATATGCATCATGGTTTACTGGGATGGTAAAATTCGTCCATAGATTATGAAGTTCAATAGGTACTAATGATGGGTTGTGTGAAATAAGAATATTCTATTGCTTTATCTTACATACATCTTTAAAAAAAACTAAATACAAATTAAAAAAAATTAATTAATTGAAACGGGTATTGGTACGATCAATAAAATTTAGATTCAGACAGGTAAGCTAGAAGACTCCCAATGATGTGACCTGTGCAACAAATAGGTTAAAATTAATAATACGGCGGGCGGCCGCGGCGATTGCTGATCGCTAGGAACCCCCACCAATGTCTTGTGGATTATAGGTTCTAGCGGATACAATTCGTTTATGGGGACGCGGTTTTGTTGCCTTAATTGTATGGAAAGAGCTTTACTGGGAACAAAATACGTCGGATTGGGATTATACAATTTATTTCTTAACAAAATTATTGTATTGAAAGTAGTTCAATATTCAACAAAACTGTGATGCTAATGGAACTGATAACTACCAATAAAAACACTGTTCTAGCAAATCTGGAATTGATATATGTAACACTAAAGCGGGTTTGATACACTAGCAATTTATTTAATATCGGTTAATACAAAATAACCTATCAATACAAACTATATCTTAGCAAACCTGTTGTATTAGATCCTTTTTCTTAGTGTCGACAGTAATGATCTTGATCAAGAATTTTTGGGATATGGGCATTTCTCTACTAAATGGACAATCGCCTATACATCGCTGTCCATACTATTTTTATCCTTCAAATTACAAACTGAGTAAGTAGAACTAAAAGCAATAAGAAATTAAATTATTATTTGGAAAATGCCGACACATTATTTTTTTATTTCAAGAGTTTTGGACGATTTTTTAAAATTCCTGGACAGGGGACTGTTATATTCTTCCAGTGAACTGCTAAAATGCATAAAAAAACATGTTTCTTAGCAAATTAACTGAATTAAATTTAGGCGGCATGATGGAGCCGGAGCAAAACCACCTAAAACAGCCTACTGTCAGTCCCAGAAGTCAGAAAATATTTTTTTATAGATAGCGCCTCAAGACTAAACAGACCCCTGGAGCACATCCTGTACCATGTGTTATAACTTGGTAATTATTTTATAAAATTATTTTAATTTAATTCCTTAATACAATAGAAGAGTAACTTACCAGTGGACTGTTCAGGCAAACGGCCCAGACGCGTGGCACTGTCCCCTGTGTTATAAACTGATAGGGGACTGTAACCAGAGGACTGTGAAATTGCAAAAAAACGTTATCCAGTTTAAAAGCATTCAAAATATTTCGAGATTTATAAGTCACAAATATTTAGGTACTAACTTGGTAATTATTTTATAAAATTATTTTAATTTAATTCCTTAAAACAATAGAAGAGTAACTTACCAGTGGACTGTTCAGGCAAGCGGCCCAGATGCGTGGCACTACAACAAACGCAATCTCAAGGCTGAATAAAATGGTGCTGCCGGCTTGTATGAACATTCGAACGAACTATACACTGAAAGTTTCTCGTTTCGCCCAATATACGACACCTACTTTATGACATATAATTTTGGCGCGAATTTCAGATTATAACAGGGGACTGTTCTAATAATATTAGGACAAGATTCGATTCGTTATTTTTTGTAATGCAAATGTATTTAATGTTATGGTTGTATGTTATTTACACAGTTTATTTATATCTATTTAAATTTCCTGATTTTAAATGTAAGGGTTTTTATCCCGAAATTAAATAATTGTTGCACAACTTGCCATTCTGAAAATGGGACATACAGGGGACTGTGTTTTGAAATGCTTGAAGAGCATTTAAATTAATATTTTAAAATTATATCGAATAATTTCCTCTGGATAGTCAAGAATAGTAATCATACTATCGTTTTTGGTGTACCAAACTCGGTAATAATAACTCTCAATGCATAAAAATTGTCTGGGACATCGATTTTCCATGTAGTAGAGAAATGCCCATATAATAATTCCTATTATTTAATAAAGTATGATATCTTTAATTGTTTGTAGATTTAATATTAGTTATAGGTCCCTAATACATCAAAAATCATAAAGCTAATTTCCATCTAGAGTTAGAGCAACGGTTGCTTTTATAAAATGGAAATTACGTCTAACTATGTGCCAACTAAAGACAGGGGTAAATTGAGATAATGTGTTCACGCGATATTTCTTGGTATGTATTGTCTAAGTAAATTAAATCATCTTTACAGCGAATAACTCTATAGAAATATGGCTATTGTTAAATTATTTAGGGGGAATATATATTTGATACTTTAGTAACATCATTAACAAGCTAAAGCAGTGCTGCTATAAAGGAATTACCATTACCAGAAGATAAACATTAAATTCTTGGCTTTTAGTTGTTTGAGTATAATTTCTTTTGTGGTAATTTTGGCAAAAGAAGCTCTAAAAAGCTTGTTTTCCTTTTCTATAGATTTACGCCATATATATTCCACTGCGTACTCGTTCCTCTGTGGGGCTAGAGTTTTAATAAAGAAAATACACGGAGAAAAATGATCGAATACAGCGGGTTTGCTAAAACATATTTTGTATTGATAGTTTATTTTTTTTAATAACCCATATTAAATAAATTGCTAGTGTATCAAAACCGCTTTAGTGTTATATATATTCCAGATTTACTATAACAGTGTTTTTATTGTTAGCAATAAGCTCCATTAGCAGCATAGTCTTGCAATACCTGTTTCAATTAATTTGTTTTTAATTTGTATTTAATTTTTTTTTGCATGTCAGATAAAACAATAGAAGATTCTTATTTTGCAAAACCCATATTGGACTTGATAATCTATGGACGAATTTTACCATCCCACTAAACCATCTTGCATAAAAGATAGTTATATGCAATGCTATACGACAAGAACAATATAACTAATTAAATTTTTAAGAACTTCAGCACAAATTTTTAGTGGTAAGTATATGCTGTATTAACATTAGCAAGTAAATATTATTATGAATAATGTCAAGTTTTATTTCAACTGCTAGTCGGAATTAATACAGTTTATAAAACCAGATTAAACCCCCAATATAACTTGGAAATTACTGTTAGTAGAAGATGATATAATGCCCGCGAAAATAATTAAAAGAAAATATTGTGACATATCGGACAAGTGCGTAACTATTTTTTTATATTGGAATACACTGTGAGTATTCAGAGCAATAATGGCTATAAACCATTATATGGTAGCATTAACTTCTATTTCCTATTGACTAAATTACCGTGGTATTGTCACGGGGGGTAGTTTTTACGCTTCCAATTTGTCGACGCCTGGGTTCCCCCGCTTAAGGATAAATCCAATGGCCGGGCGAGAGTAAGGAACCCAGCACGTCGACCGGCGCGACCGGCGCGGACGGGAAATTTAGCTATCATCTCGCAGCCAAGTAGGCACGCCGCCAAGCGCCCTGAGCCGCCTAGAAGAGATCGCGACGACACTTTCCTTCCCATAATGAGAGAAGCCGATAGTATAAAAAGGTAGGGTTGAGATTTCTATGTATTTAAGTGTTATCCAATGCAATGTTTTATTAATAAATATGATGACCGCCTTTTAATCAAGGAACCCGGTGCCATCGTGACAATATTATCACTACACAACGGTAAAGCAATTTTCGTTGTCTTACAGTAGGAAAGCACGTTGCTGTCATATAGTATTAAACAGTTGTATAAAGGGTATCTGAATTCTTATAAGGCATAGAAGGCTTTTATCTCAGTGTATAGAAACAACAATGACAAAAGTTAAAGCATAAATTATCAACATTACTAGTTGCTCATGTTGCGATTTAAATGATTGTTTCCTTCCTATCAATTTTGACCAATTACTGACAAGAATTCGTATGCCATATTTAATTTTCAAGTGGAAAAATTGCATGACCATTCCTGTCAGTAAATTTTCCGGAAAAATGTTTGATAGGTACTGTCAAAATAAAAAATTGTCTATACATCTAGTTATCGGCGAATGAATTTAGCAAAACAATTCCACATAGCAACCTAACAAATTGTGACTTTGGTAATAGTACCCAGTAAAATGCTCTGTACGTTGCTTTGTTTAACATATTAGCATATTACTAGTAAATAGGTTTTTTTTGTTCAGTCAATAAATAATCTTGCCAAACATCATTCGTGCATCTAATTTTTCCTTTGAAAAAATTCAAATTACTCGTTGGCAACAAATATGTTTGAAACAAATTACTTGTCAACTCGTTTTTCCAAGTTTTTTCGGAAAAATTAGATGCACTTATGATTTAACCCCCGAATATAGCCTGCCCAGCACAAGCAGTATTTCCAAGTCTAATTCTGATGCAAAAGTAAGAGATTTTATTTTGTGAACAGTGAGAAGACGCCAATGACGTTGGACCTTTGTTTTGGGCTTAATAACCATGTTGATAGCTTACCGTTCCATTGGCTTTACGAATCATCCAAGACCTATTATTATAATATTTTTGGAATTAATAGATCTGGATTGGAACAAACGAGCAATCCAGCAAAACTCAGTAGGCTGCCATCTATTAGACCACTGGTCTCTCCCAAGCAAACATGGGTACTACCACAGACAACTTATTTTTGCTGCTGCTGCTGCTACTACTCTTCCTACTCAACGATCCAGCTTTTATTCTACTATTTTTACATTTGCATCTATTGCAAAAAGTAATATAGGTTTTGCTTCCACTAATAGCTAGCTGCCTCTTTCGGTTTCTACCTGACTGCAAGAGCTAACTTCATTAGACAAACTATCGGTCAAGCTACGGCAATAATGTTGTCAATTTAAAAAAAAATGATTAATTGCGTTTTTCCCCTAATCAGTAAATTAAAAAAATACTATTTGCACTTCATTCTTACAATAATATGAAGCTAAAGTTGTTACCTAAACAAGGCATATTAGACTTGTTAAATTTCTAATTTTTAAAATTATTTTGGTAAAAATGGTGACTGGTACTACTATATTATATTCCTAACCCTTTCGCTGAGGGCTGAAAAAGCAAGCAATACGTCTGGGCGGAGACTTTAAAAAAGAAAAAAAAAATATTATTATACAAATACGTCCAATATTAAATACAAATATAATAAATATAATATTATAACAAATTGACACAGAATTTAAACTTAAAATATTAATTTCAATAAATAAAGATAAATCAATAACTAAAAAATATAATCCTAAAAAAAATCCTCTCCTAATTTTTTTAAGACGCGCCTGAGCGCTTTCCGCCTATTCTCATGGAATTCCATTATTATTATAATTTTTTATGACAAAAAAAGTACATAATTTGAAATAAAATCTTTACGTATATAATATATTTTTATATAAAAAAACTCTAAACAAAAATAGAACAAACGAAAAGAAAAAGCTATTTTCTAAACCATATCGCCATATCGTATCAAAATATTTATAAAAGTAAATAACAAAATATGGCTGGTTCTTTTGATTTCTATGAAATTTCTTGAAACATTCTCCCAAGCACAAACCAGGTTGTTTGGGACATAGTTCCCAATGACAGATAGTGTCTTTTCTTGTTTTATTTTTGTCACAAACTCGGCATTTTTTTTCTATTTTAAGCCGTTTCACACCAGATGGACCTGCCTCATTTTCGTCCATCTCCAAAAAAAAAACGAAAACAGCAAACTGCAAATGACAAACAAAATTTGATATTTCAAAATCCCTTTCTACCGGCGGACCAACAAACGTGACTCTAGCTGTACCGCGGGATTTTTACTGACTTATACAGGGTGTCCCGAAATTAGCTGACAATATTTTAAGGATATAAAGTACATCCAAAAATAAGACTAATACCTCCATTAATATACCTTCAAAAACGCTTCGTTATGGGGCTAGAGCCCCCCGAATTGGAGCCATGATAAGCAGTTTTTTCACAATATCTCAAAAACCGATTAGGTAGCTTAACTTTATTTCTTCCAGTGGCGTCCCACTGGGTAGGTAGTTGGGAGAATATTGCCCTAAGTTTTTTATTTTTAGGATTTTTTAACTTCAGGTGCAATTTTTAGAAGCCCTGAAGTCTTTGGTTAAAAAAAGGTACGCTTGTTTCATTGAGGTAGGATTCACCATTTTTCAGTAAAATCAATTTTAAAATTTTCGGTTTTTTGAAATCTGGTGAAAAGTCTAAGGATTTTTTTTGCATATCTCAGCAAACACTTAATATTAAAACATGAAAATTATTAGAAGTTCTACTAGCGACAAGGCACATGTATTAAAGGATGTTACTTTAAAATATTTTTCGAGTGACGTCGCACGGGGTGGAGCCTTAAGTAAATATTATTATTATTTTTTTTTAATTTCATAGTTTTAATGTATTTTTTTTAATTTTAAATTTTTTGATAATAAAACCTTCTATTATTGTAATTTGACAGAATGTATCGTTTTTAAATTAAACATATTTTTAGATTCCTTTGTTTTTTAAATATTTATTTTCATGTAGATTTTAAGAGAGTTTTAAAATAAAACATAAAAGAATAACAAATAGCAAATCAAATTTGATTGTGAACCACACGGGAAACTAATTCTTAACACATTCGCTGCCAAGCCAAATTTGTAAAAATTTGTCGCTTGTAGAACTTCTAATAAATTTCATGTTTTAATATTAAGTGTTTGCTGAGATATGCAAAAAAAAAACCTTAGCCTTTTCACCGGATTTCAAAAAAACCGTAAATTTTAAAATCGATTTTACTGGAAAATGGTGAATCCTACCGCAATGAAATAAGAGTACCTTTTTTTAATAAAAGACTTCAAGGCTTCTAAAAATTGCACCTGAAGTTAAAAAATCCTAAAAATAAAAAACTTAGGGCAATATTCTCCCAACTACCTACCCAGTGGGACGCCACTGGAAGAAATACAGTTAAGCTAATTAAACTATTTATTGCGTCTAGCTAAGGGTAAAACATGTATCAAATTTTGTTTTGATACCCTAATCGGTTTCTGAGATATTGTAAAAAAACTTCTTGTCATAGCTCCAATTCGGGGGGCTTTAGCCCCATAGCAAAGCGTTTTTGAAGGTATATTAATAGAGGATTTTAGTCTTATTTTTGAATGTACTTTATCCCATTAAAATATTGTCAGCTAATTTCGGGACACCCTGTATAAATCCCACGACAGGAAAGCGCACATGTGCGTCCGTCGCCACCAGAGAAGAGGGGCTTGGACGCACAAGCGCGCTTTCCGCACTTAAAGTGTTAACTAATTTTGTATTTATAGATTAACTAGCTATACTCTGCGCGTGTTGCTACGCTACCCGGTACCCGGCATGCGTTGCGCCACTTTTTTTTATGCCGAAACCTTCCTCGGCCTGCACACCACAACTCACCAACTTTTCATCGTAATCGGATAAATGGTATAGGAACGCATACGGGACATACAGACAGACAGACATTCATTTTTATATATAAAAACCTTCCTCTTGAATCACTCTATCTATTTAAAAAAACCGCTTCAAAATCCGTTGCGTTGTTTTAAAGATTTAAGCATATAGTGGATTTGACCTTAGTTTTTAATGCTTTGACGTCTCTCTTGTCAAACATATTAGCCAACACGTGATTTTAAAATCCCTAATTCTATAAACGGCTTTCAGGCACGGGCATTGGCTAGATTAACAAGAGATGGATATATAACTGACCGTATAGTTACATGTACATGACGAAGATGCAAACTACACAGTTCAATACGTTGCCCTTCAATGAGCTCAAACTCGTCAAAAGCACAGCATCGCTCGTATATGCCGTTAGTATGTGCATCTTTGTCTTACGCATTTGCTCTCGCATATCTCTTTTCGTACTTCATTAATTCGATTGTCTCGTCGTGTTCTTTAAATATCACAGAGCCGCATTGGGACTTGGGACACACCGCGCACCGCGTGCATTCTGCTGTTAATTCTTAGAGTCTTTAATTCTTGATCGTTCGTGTTATTGTTTTTGGTATTTTTTAGACAGCATTTTGCTTATATTTTGTGCGTATTAGACTTTTTGGTTTTAAACTGCCGCCTGTGTGTATCTGTGACGTGTTTCTTTTTATGCAAAAGTAAGTAAATAATTATTAATGTCTCGGACGGTGACGACGACATCGACAGCTTGTCAGATGAAGACCAAAAATAATAGGGAACTTGCAACAAAATTAAATTTAAAAACCACAGTGAACCATTATGCTAAAATAAGTTTTACATACAGTTGTATTGAAGAGTGCTTGAGGTATCTGTTCTGCAAACGCATGGAAAAAAATCTTTTTTTGTAGTATCTACATTATTTTTTCTTTATTCATTAAAAAAAAATACCTAATTCGATAACATTACAAACTTTTATTGTTTTATTATAAACCAACGAAAAGTTAGACCTATTGTAAACTTCAAACTCTTTAGAACCTAGTCTAAAGAAAAAAATATCTACCCGTGAATAAGAAAATAAAAAAGTAAACAATAAGCTATTAAATATAATATATAGATTTTTTCAACTTAAAACTGCATGGTCTAAAATCAAATTAAAAAACAAAATAATTCTTTAATAAAAAACGTAGTTAATTATTGATGATACTAGATTCACGACTGCCCCTTGTATATTTTTTATTGTACTAAATTAAGAGAGTGTTTTTACCAAAATAACAGCACTTTATTATATTATGAATAAAAATTAAATGAAATTGTTTTTCTGATATTCTATCCTATTTCCATTCCCCTTCAGTGTTTTTTTTTGAAATATCTTAAAAATTGCTTAGGTAATTCTCGTTTCCATCCATAATTACAACTACAAATAAATTGACCCATGTTCACACATAATTTTTAAGTCCGGCCCTGGCCAATCCTTAAGTTCTGTAAAAAGAAATGTTATAAATGACATGTGTCAGCGGCGGCCATTAAAAACTAAGGTGAAATCCACTATAGTTAGGGACGGACAGACAGCGACAGCGACTTTGTTTTATACTATGTTAAGATTTCAAATAATATCACAATAGATATACAGAAGTTACACACGTTGAGTGGCTTATTACAAGATCTCGGAACTGAGTACAGTTATAATTTTTAAAGTTTGACAGCAGGCATAATTGATTTTCGATTATACTGGAAGTTATGGCAAACTTTGGTATGTCAAATAGAATACCCTGTTAGCTTTTTTGGATACTTTATTAAAAGGTAACTTTTGTTAAAAATAATCTATATATATATATATATCTATCTCTAACCGTTTTTTTTTAAGATATGAATTTGATAGCTTTCAACTAAAACATAGATCTTTACATTCCATAACTTAGGTTTTACGTTTTTTATACAGGGGGTTTTTAACATTGTGCCACTCTAGCCATTTAGACAAAAGTGCATACGTCAATTTTCAATTTAAATGTAAAACCCTGTGTTTTATCTTACTAACTGGTATAGAATCAAATTTCCTATCTAAATGTCTTATTTTGTCACTATCCATATTTTTAGTCGTTTCGGAATTAAAAGCAATTTTAAAAAATCCTAAAATCTCTTTTTGTGTTACGTTAATAAGACATTATTTTTGTAGAGTTCGCACTTACCTTAGTCCTGTTTTCATATTCTAGTTTACTTATTTTAAATTACTTTCGTTATTTGTAAAAATCGCAGTCAAAGAAATGTATGAAGCTGTCACTTTCATAATAGCCAATTAGGAAAAACTGAACTTTAAATTAAAACTTTAAGTAAGCAATATTTCGAAAACTATATATTTTTGGAATAAACCTTACACAAACTTACCCTTATTTTTAATGCTAAATAAGAAATAATTATGAAATTTAGGGGTTTCCATTTGAAAATGTAGATTTTTTGCAGTTTTTTCAATTTAAATTTTAATCTTTTAAATATTCTGTAATTATAGTTATTAAAATATTATAAAAATTTATTAAAGCATGTCCTTTTCAATAAGAAATTTAACCCAAATTAAATAATTTTAGGAATTTAAGGAAAAATTGATAATTATTTTAGGGCCTACAAACGTCATTTTTGACATAAAATATGCCAAAAACGCTAAGACTTAGAAATTTGCTTAGAATCTTACATATCATTCAAAAATATAATAATATATGGGGTGTTCCATTTAAAATAAGCTAGTCTACTATCAAATTTTTAAAATTTTCATATGTATAGGTTTCCATAAATCGATCAAACCGGTCTCCGCTGGGACAATCTGTATATGACACAGAGCCTTCCAATAATCTTTGTCTAACTTCTAAAAATATTTTTTATTAATCGATTAATAAATCCGTATGAAGTAATCTTGTTTTAAAGGTGTACGGAGTACTCTTAAAATAAATTGTAGGTTACATTTTATTTAATCTAAAGCGAACTAAGATGAATAAATTTCATTATTAGCATAATATTTTAAGTAGTAAGTAATCAAAAGACCCAACATAGTTTGATAATTAGTCTCCATCAATAATTTTAATGCCGCCACAAAGTATATAGATAATACCTAATTGTAGGTCGAACTTTCTTGAAACAAGACGATTCTAAAAAGTTTGTAAAAGAAAATAAAAAAGTATACCACAAGACCATTTATGCAATATAAGGAGTAATCCTGATCGATGATTGTTTCTCTCTTCGGTCATTATTTTAATCAATCCATGTTTTAATGGAAAGTTAAAATTTAGTAATACCTCTACGTCACAAAGGTCGTTCTGTAGTTATTTGATAACTAAATATCTCATGCAATCCGCTTTAAAACTACAAATTTATTCACACATTTGAATAAAATAATCTGGGAATTTCAGAAATCACTAAAAGCCACTCTCCACTAAATGTCTAGGGATTTATTGGGACTAGATTATTCTAGAATAGTATTTGTGGAAAGCAAATCATAATTTGCAAAGGCAAAAGGGTTATATAAGCTATACAGATTCTCAATGCAAATGGACAATAAGTTATAAAATAGAATATGTATCTTTATATGCCGTTTTTTTGTAAACTGTTAACCTGACTCATTGGTACTTGGTGCCTCAAAAATAAATGCAGGATAAAAATAATATGGCGACGAATTAAGTTGTCGAGAGGAAAAGCACTTTTGTTTTTCATTTTTCGCCTAAAATTCATTTTTCCTAATGATTTTTGCATATTTTAAAAATACGATTGGCATAAAATTATTCAACTTTAAAAGTACAGGGCATACAAAAAATACAAACTTAGTTAATTTTCTAGTATGAGAGTCAAGTATTCCTATGTCATGTGGTTCGTCAATAAAAAATTCAGCGCTATTTGTCTGTAAACCTTAATTATTTGATGTTATAAATTTTATTTTGGAAATATTATTGTATCTAGCGCTGTTTTCAAAACACATGTGCAGCGCTGCAACCTGAACAAATAAAGGTATAATAATAATTTTCTTATTAATTTTTTTTGTCTTCTTGATGAAGAATATCGCCTGCGGCGCTATATTAGTGGATTTTTTTTTGCTTAAATTGTTTTATTCTATATTATATTTGGAAAAAAGGATTCCGGATGAAAGGGCGGATAAATTAATTGTTAAAACTATTTTAAATCTAAAATAAAACTTATCTACAGCTTGTAGAAATTAGATTGGGTGGGCCACTTCGAGGTTTAGACCGGCGATTCAAATATATAATATTTTAATGATAGTAAATCAATATGGGAAACATAATCAAAGGCCTTGAAAAGATCGAGTGAGAGACTACATGCTAATTCTCCCTTCCTCATAGCCTCCAAAGCCCACTGAACAAAATCAGATAATGCTTTTCTAAGTAAAAAAAAGAACAATATGAATTACCGCATACCAGCATTTACAGATACAAAAGTTTCTGTTTACTCCACTCATTCCAATTCCAACAAACTTGCAGCATACAAATGCATGATAAATAGAGCCTTTACATTTTCCTTAAATGATGACCACCGTAAAAAGAACTAAACACCATATTTAAAACAGCAGTCAATAACGGATTTAATTCGAATATCATTAATTCTTTATTAAATAAAAAGCAAAAACAAATAACACTAAACAAAATATATCCACACATAAGAAGTAGTGAAAAAGATAGATATGCAAAAATAACATATTTTGGTCCAAAGAACCCCGCACTTCTCTTATGGAAAATAGCCCTCGGTTAAATTTCCTAAATTTTCAGTATGTTATAAAAAATGCCATTCTAACGAAAAGTATCGATGGCCACAACAATATCTGCCGACCAGTTTTTGAGATACAGGGTGTTGTTGTTGCAAAATATAAATGTTCACTACATTATATTTTCGTAGTTTATAATATTAATTCGTTTTGTTTTCCTGGATTTTTGTTGACCCTGTCGTGAATAGGATAGAATACTTTAAAAATAGTCTAAAATTTCTTATTATATACCTGGTGAGTGACCAAAATTATATAATATTTTTTTGTTAAATCGTTGTATTTTCGGCATTAAATTAAATGTTAACAAAGCAATACTGTAGATGACATTACCTTGGAGCAGAATTTATATTTTTTATTTTTATACAGGGTAAGTATCTCAAAAAAGCCATAATTTTTTTATTAGTTTTAAAAAAAAATTTTGTAGATATTTCTTTATGTACTACTTGTCACTTATCGTATGGTTCCAAATATATACAATTAACAAGGTTAAACAGGGTGTTTTCGATGGTAAGCGATAGTGGAAAAACATAAAAATGAATGTACCCATTGATAAATCACCCGGTATATTAAAAATAGATCGGTTAAATTTCGTTATTTTTTAATATTTTTGGCTTGAAGTGTCTAACTTACATGTTTACTATTGTTTTCCCTTTTCCTATGACCAGTTCTGGATGTTTACATTGTCGACCAGACCCAAAACTCAAAAAAAGCATATAAAATAACAATTTTTTTGAATTTTAATAAAATTAGTTATGTTAGTTCATCATATTATGGTTAAAAATAAATATATTTAATGCCATACAGGGTGTTTCGAATAATTAAGGTATTCTAACATTGTATTATATAAATAAGAAATATATATAAATAGTATAAACAAGCAAACTCTTAATACAAAGAATTAATTTTATCCACAAATAATGAAGCTCTTGAGAAATTATAATTGCTGCACACAGAGCAATAAAATTTTGACAGACCATTCTATGGTCTATTGCAAGTTAGCATTTACCTATATGTTACTTTTAAAAAAAATGGTATTTTATATGCTTTTTTTTTAGTTTTGGGTCTGTTCGACACTGTAAATCTTCAGAACTGGGCATAGGAAAAGGAAAATCAATAGTAAACCTCTTAGTAAGACACTTCAGGCCAAAAATATTAAAAAATAACAAAATTTAACCGATCCATTTTTAATATACCGGGTGATTTATCAATACATGCATTTCTATGTTTTTCCTCTATCGCGTACCATCGGAAACACCCTGTATAACCTTGACAATTATACAGTGACCGGCAAAAAGTTCGCAACATATGGGAAAAATTTTTATTAGCGGAATATTGAAAAATCTTTTTTGGGGGATTGGATGTGCATGTCCGATAACCTTAAAATCGATTTTGACATACGTCACGTGACCAATGGTATGGCGGGAAAGTTGAAAAAACCAATATGAAATCATCATAAATCAGATAAGTTGATGAGATATCGAAAAAATTCCAAGAATAAAAAGTGTTTAGAGTACAATGTTTGGGATATCTACTTAAAAAAACATAAAATCGAATATTTTTGTAAATATTTTTTTACCGAATTAAAAATTTCCATATTTTTCCTTTCTTAAAGCTTCATTAAAGTAAAACTGACATCTGGTGACCGCAACTAGAAATATTCTTTTGTTTTTCTGACAATTTGGAGCAATAATTCAAAAAATTCGTTTACACTTGGATACCATAAATGATCTTGGTCTTTGGTTGAGTTCTGAGCAATTTTGATTAACACTTAAATTTGTCTATAGGCGTGCATGACAACGTAATAAAGAAATTTTCTCGAAAAGGGTTCATCCAATCAAAAATTTTCAAGAGACACTTTTTGTGTATCCCTTGCTTGGCTTATTAGATAATGCTTTAAAAGTTTAAAACAGTCAGTGGCGTGTCATTTTTTATTTGAAAATCCTAAGAAGGTTACCCATATCTACGCTCGTGGTTGAATTAAAAATATCTTAATACTTGTAGAATGTAGCCTCTAAATATTTATTAGTGTGTCGTAAAATTTAATGAAGTAGCTGATACCATTCAATATTATATTAGAAAAATGTGAATTTTTTTAAAAGTTAAACACCATCCTGTATCTCGAAAACGGAGCTCTTGCGGACCTATAATTATATGAACTTTTCGTCTTAAAATCAATCAAAGATTAATTCCTTAAAGTTTCCGTACTTACTTAATTAACACCCTGTATAGCTATGAACATCCTTTGTCAAACCTATTTATAATAATACACCGTAGTTTAAAGGTATTCAGTTTAATAATGTACTAGTAGTACGAAAATGCAGTCACTAATATTTTAAATAAAGTGATATTGTAACAAACTAAATTATTCATATTGTTTTCGTTAATATGCAATATCACAAAGTAATGGATTACTTAATCCAACAGCTTTTCTAAGTGATCAATCAGCTTAGAACCAATGTTATGTTATGAGACAGTTTCACAACATCCCTATAAAAACAATTGACATGTGGTAATATGTTTTTTAAACAAAATATAACAGTGAATGGTATCGATGTTTCTTGCTTTTAAAGCAACCGGATAAATTAAGTAATTTATATAAATTATACAAATAAGACAAAAAAGACAAACCAAAAGTTTACTCTGCTAGTGGCTACAATGCAATTTAAGTTCCCCAATAAACCTACTTTCCTTTCTAACATTTGTGATATTTACTTTTATAAACGGCGAGTAATATCTGTTAGCCAACCCTAACTGCTGAGTAGACTAATTAGCTGATATAAAAATTAATAATGTAAATTATAAACGCTAGCATTAATTTCGTGTCAAAGCCACTAATTGTTCATTTTAATTGTTCATTATAGATTTAAGTTTTATAATATCGTTAAAGCCCTTTTTGTCGAAAATAAACGTTTTTTAAAAGGAGCTCTGTCGATCGTGATTTAATTCGCGGATGCCTAAGAAACGGCGGGAGTAATTTCGGCCGGTAATCCCCTCGCTTACCTACTCAAATCAAAGGGGCCTTTTAACGACATAAGTAATTTCGACCAAGGCAAATGTTTATGACTTTTAAATTTACCAATTTATCTGATTTACCTGAATATCTATACAAACTTGAGATAAAAATTATCACCTTTAATATTAAAATACATACTAACCACTTATTTTGTGAACGACCAACCAATAGAGAAACATCTACAGTGCCGGTAAAAATTATTTGCATCAAAGGGGGCCTTTCATCTAAGGACATAATGCTTAGCTGTAGAGCTTAATACCTGTTGCGTGTCACTAACTACCTGAATTAAGAATCAATCAGTTATTCCGTCATCTTTGACTGTCGTTACATGTAATTTGATTCATCGCTAATTTTTCCAATTTCTTGAACAATTCATACAATGGGCTTTCCGAAACAGCACAAAACATTCATGGTTGAAGCGTATTTTCGAAACGGGGTTAGAGTAAATGGTGAGTGGCAATACAATCCTGGTTTGTTCCCGGGTTCCTAACGTTGCTTTTATTGCTGGGGATTTTTATCATTGCCTGAAAAGAACCGTGGCCGTATTTGGGGAAACAGGTTCTGTACAATACAAAAAAAAAGCAGGACCATCTGTAAGAACAGAAGAACTTGTTGCAAACGTTCGTGAAATAATGCAAAATACGCCAACAAATTGTATAAGACGCGTGTCCCAAGAAGTGGGAAGATCTTATGGAACATGCAGGACTATTCTTAAGAAGCAGCTTAATTTATTTCCTTATAAAGTGCAAGTATTCCAAGAAATACAAGCCGCAGATTTTGAAAGACGCAGGAATTACTCTTAATGGTTTACCCAAAATTTATTGGAAATAAATGATTTATTAGACTTGACATTTTTTTCGGATGAATCCTGATTCCACCTCTCCGGTTATGTGAATTCTCAGAATACCCGCATATGGAGTAGTGAAAATCCCCATTTTTCACAGTCGACATTGCACCCCCAAACAATTGGTGTCTGGTTAGCTGGTTCCCGAAGAAGAATTGTTGGTCCTATTTTTTTCCATGACACAGTTACAGTACAGCGGAATAGAGACAATATTTTGAATCCATTTGTGGAGCCCATACAGCCGCCGAAACTTTTAACTCCTACTTATGCAATTTTTTCGACGACAGTTTGATCAGTTTTCGATTAGACATTGAATTCCCACCTAGATCACCTTGTTTAACGGTTATGGATTACTTCGTTTTTCCTCATTTAAAGAACACTATTTTTAAAACACCAGTTGCTAATTTAGAACAATTACAAGAAAGGATTATCCAAGAATGTGGTAACATTTCTCCAGAGATGCTGGTCGACATTTTCGAAAATATGAAGAGACGTGTGAATTTATGCTTGGAGCATGGCGGTGGCCAATTTCAGCAATTTATGTAATTATTTTTCTTTTACTTTCTGTATATTCTTAGGTTGTTAATTTTGTAGACAACAAAAATAAATTTGTATTTTTGTACTTATTTTATTACTCATTAGTTTGGCATATCATATCATAATATGAATTTGACAGAATTTTAATCTAGATTTGGTTAGATATATCGTCCCCATATCATTATGATCTAAACCAAGCCCTACTTTTTTAATCCAAGCCCTCTTTGATGCAAATAATTTTTGCTCGCACGGTATCTTATACGATGGCAGTTTCGATAGTAAAGAGTTTACGAGGTTCGGACTTGCTTATTGTAGAAACTTTGTCATTTTGTAAACTAGACGTATTAAAGAGTGGTGAAGTGCGTTGGAGGTTCAGGTTTAGCTAAATTGTATACTGTTGGTGCCGAATATACAGTGAACAGGAGTGACTTAACTCACAATCATGAAGCAGATTAACGTTCTTTGCAGAGAAAAATTGTCACAACTGAATGCAAGTGGAAAGCCCAGGAGAACATATCGGAGGAACTTTCAAAAATTATAAAAAGGGTCCTTTAAACAAATTTATCGAAGGAATTGATTACCACCGATATAAATCTCATAAGAAGGAATGTATATTTATATATAAGTCGTCGAGAGCTCCTTCCAGCCCTGCCTAAAGATATTCATGAAGTACATAATGTAGTTGACATATGTTCTCCTAAAACAACAACAGGTGAACATTTTCTGTTTATTAACAGTCCAGCTGAAAATAAGATTGTTTTTCTAGCCAAGGTTACTACTTTGTGTAAAATGAATGTTAATATATTATAGATAGGACATTTTCTTTTTGTACGAAGTATTTTTATCAATTATTTACCATTCATGGCCTGGCACTTTATTCCTCTTTTATATTGACTGTTACCAAATAAGACTGCTGACACATATATTAAACTTTTTCTGCTGCTTAAATCTAAAATTTTGGAAGTTTTTAATATATGTAGTTTTAAAATCTACGCGAGAAGCATTCGTAGATTTTGAAATAGCAATACATATCGCACTAAGAAATGTTTTGCCAAAAACGAAACTAAATGGTTGTAGATTTCACTTACATCAACCGTGGTACAGAAAAGTTCAGTCTTAAGGATTAACTCAAATATACAGGGTGTCCGGAAAAAGGGGATCAATCCGTTAACCATATATTCCTGAAGCAAAAATAATATGACTTTCATAATGCCGTTTTTCATTGTTGACCCTTATGTCCAAGTTTGAAACTAATTTTTTCTACTACTGTATAAATAAATTAACTTTCGGGCCCTGCATTTTCGGAACCAGTTTTGGGTACCTAATAGTGTCGGGTTGGATGATGCCGATTACAATATCTTTGTGCATAAAGTCGTGCAGCATCGGTTGAATTATTTTTACATTCTCTATTTTACATGATTTTTAAACAACATACTAATTTACTCTGGCAGACTGTTGGCATGTCAATTTTCTTCAAGGCAAGATTAAAGAACTGAAATAAGTGATTTAATGGTATTCATAGCCCTCTAGATAAAACAATAAATTTGAAAAAGAAAAATATTTTTTCTACTACTGTATAAATAAATTAACTTTCGGGCCCTAGCCACACGAAAGAAAACGAAAGTAAATGTTACAGTTACCTGAATATTATCCGTTGCTAGCTACGAAAGTAGGTTGCTACCTACGAAAGTAATATTTTCGGTGCCAGGACAAAAAAATCGAACTGACAGACTCTGACAGTACTCAAATAACTAGTTGTCAACAATACTCAAATAACTAGTTGTCATGGATTATTTTATAGGTGAAAAAAAAAATTATTTTATCATTTTAATTTGAATAAAATCAAAGTTTATTACTTAATAATATATTGATCAGAGAACAGTAGTAGAAAAAATTTAATACACTACACGATGCGAAAGCCTTTTTTGGTGGTCGGAGGTATTAAATCACCTCGGCTTTGCCTCGGCAATTCAAAAACCTCCTCACACCAAAAAATTAACTTTCGCATCTAGTAATGTAAATAACTATTCTTAAATAATTCTAGTCTTTCATAAATTATTTACTTCAAATTTGCTACATTGCTTCAGCATAAAGAAGAAAAATAAAACCATGAAAAATTGTCAAGTAATCAAAATAGAGGGGTCCAGTACAGGCTGATCGGCCCTAATTTTTAGTACGTGAGCCAGTGACTTCCGAACTATATTTTTTCAGGTAATCATTTGTTCGTGGTTATTTTTTGTCTATTATAAAATTTCGACAAAATTATGCGTTTTGGAGTAATAACCCAGTTAAATGAAATTATTTTATTGCCCTACTAAATAAATCAATTAAAAATATATATCGCTTGGATAGATAATATTCAACTAATATATATAAATAGGAAAGGAAATAAGACATTTTAAGTCTTCCTCCACTGATATTTTTAATCCTTGAAACTTATGTTAAATATATCAGTGGAGGAAGACTTAAAGTGTCTTATTTCCTTTCCTATAAATACACACTCCACTTAAAGTATCGACTACTTCTTCAAATTAATATACAGGGTGATTCATTAAGGGTGGCGACCGGCCATATCTCGGAAACTACTAGGCATAGAAACTTGGAGAAAAAAAAATTACGATTAAAGCGGTCATGAGAAAATTCTGGAAATTACTTTTAAGTTCCTCATTTTGCCGCAAGGGGGCACAATTAAATTTTTTTTCTTAAATTCTAAATTTCTCCGAAATTTCCCATATTAAGGTATAACACGATTACATCATCGAAAAGCTTAGACAATTCTGCATCATTTTGGTTAAAGACTCATTGGCGTACCGACCTTGATAAGAGTGGGGGAAGCTATTAAACGTGTAAACATTAAAATCGCTGTAACTTCTAAACGACTTATCCGATTTTACTAAATTTAAGCTTGTTTGGAAGATACGACAATTAAAGGTTCTTTCTAACAAGCTTAAATTTAGTAAAATCGGATAAGTCGTTAAGAAGTTACAGCGATTTTAATGTTTACACTTTGAATAGCTTCTCCCACTCTTATCAAGTGAAACTGTAAACATTAAAATCGCTGTAACTTCTAAACGACTTAACCGATTTTACTAAATTTAAGCTTGTTTGGAAGAGAAAAAAGAAACCTTCAATTGTCGTATCCAATGGTACAAGATAATTTCTAATAAAATTGCTAGAGGGCGCAATTTGTATTAAAAATTATTGTTTTGGCAATAACTTTGAAACGAACAAAGATATCGAACTGCGGTCTTTACATCTTTTCTTGCAAATTTCATCTACTTTTCGATTATGATGTCATAGTTATACCGTATGATTTGAATTTCCGGGATAAAATCGAAAAAACTGTTATTATTACAAATTGCGCCCTCTAGCAATTTTATTAAACACTGTCGTGTACTATTGGATACGGCAATTGAAGATACTTACCTTTCCCTTCCAAACAAGCTTAAATTTAGTATAATCGGATAAGTCGTTTACAAGTTACAGCAATTTTAATGTTTGCACATTCAATAGCTTTCCCCACTCTTATCAAAGCCGGTACGCCAATGAGCCTTAAACCAAAATGATGCAGAATTGTCTAAGCTTTTCGATGATGTAATCCTTATATACCTTAATATGGGAAATTTCGGAGAAATTTAGAATTAAAAAAAAAAATTTAATTGTGCCCCCTTGCGGCGAAATGAGGAACTTAAAAGTAATTTCCAGAATTTTCTCATGACCGCTTTAATCATAATTTTTTTTCTCCAAGTTTCTATGCCTAGTAGTTTCCGAGATATGGCCGGTCGCCACCCTTAATGAATCACCCTGTATATAAAATTTTTATTATTATGTCAATTAAGGATATTCACTTAAAGCAAAATATTGTTTTTGCTCACCAAATTATAACAAAAAGTAAACATTCAAAATATAAAGTTCAATGACAGACGTGTCGTACATGATCATTTAACTAGAAGTGTTTTCAATATCGACTTACCTTTAATACACACTAGGGTAGGTCAGAACTCCATTTATTATCAAGGTATAAAATTTTACAACGAAATGTACCCCAAGAATTAAAATTTTTAAATACAAAACGATTTAAAATGATAATTAAGAAAATACTTAAAAAAGAGAAAGCTACATTTTAAACTAAAATATATTTAAACATGCACTTTTTTTTATGATTAATTATTCTTTTCAAAATTATTTAAAAATTATATCTAAACAATATTAGGTATTAGTTTTATTATTTCTTTAAAAGAAATAATAATAGAATAATTTTATACATATTTAAATATTTCTATTTTTTTTTATCGAATATTAACTAATATTATCTTCTATTGAATATTAACATTTTAAGCATTATTTTAGTTTTAAATATTTATTTTTATTGACTTACCTTTTATTTTAATTAGTTATATTAATTTAACAATAACATTATTTTAGATGTTGTAATTAGCAGAGAATCCCTCATAAACAAATGTTTTTGGGATTTTTATTGGGATAAATCAATAAAAAAAATTAAATTAAAGAAAAAAATGGCTTTATCTACGACCCCATGATAACTGCGTAATATAATTTATTTTGGCTTATTAACATATCGCTTTCCGCGATATGATATTTTTTATATTTATTTACAATAATTACAATTTATACAACCAGTTTTTATCATCTGCTTCTTCTAAAAACTTTGCGATTTCGTCCCTGGTAAAAAATTTTGACTTTTTGGAACTGGATCCCTACGGTCGGTCTACGACCTCGTCGAAGCAACATTTCCCGCTCGTGTCTGTAGTAATGCTTATACCGCACGTAATGGTATTAACTATTGTTCTATTGTGATTTATGCTTTTTACAATGTTAACACAGGCAAAACAAATGCGACTTATAGACATCTTGGTAAAAAAATTAAGGAAATATGTAACACTTTTTGTTACTTCACCGATAGGTTCCCAAGTAAGCTCTACTAGTACGAAATGATCACCACATAGATAATCTCGTTGCGAACTTATAGAAGTGACGACTGGGCGGGAAGTTCCTATTTCTTGGATATTCAACAATAGCATCTTTAAGATATCTCATAGAAGTCCCGATGTGAATTTCTTAGTTTTAACGCAACAAGGAACGCGTTGGGAAATGTTTGTTACTAATTATTCAATTCAATTATATGAAATATAAATAGGTTATTCTTTTGTCGTTGTGTGGACATACTGAATATATTATGTTAATAACTATTTTAAATATATTGAATGTAAAAAATATAATCAATAAGACAAAATGTTAATTATTAGGGTCTATCAAGTAGTATTGTTCTTATTAAGTACAAAATAAATTATTTTAACGTCAAGGATGTATAGCTACTCTATGGCCCGTTGATTACATGACCAACCTGTATATTTAATTACATACTTCACATTATTTAATACAAAATTTTCTTTATCTTTTGAAAACTTTGTTTTACCCAATTATCAGTTGAGCTTGGTTTAATTTTAAACCCCCAAACTTAAGAAAATTTATTCGAACATTTTAAAATATAATCTAGGGAATTTCGTATCTGCAAAAGCCAACTTTTAGTATTTATCGAGGGATTTGCAGGGCAAAATTTTAGGGACCAAAATTATTCTAGGATGTTATTTTGTTAAACAAAGTCCCAATCTCTAAGTAGTATAAGGGTGTTATAAGGGATGATGAATTTTAGACTATTAGATACAGAAACTAAACTAATTTGTTATCTCTTGATTACATTTCCGGGATTTACATTAAATTAATAAATGTGTTTTTTATATTGTTTAAATAAATAGTGCTAGTTTAATCGATATTGTAAGAAAAGACAATTTATTTTATGTATTTATTATTAACATCATATCCTATAACTTTAACGCAGTTGGGCTCGCTGACGATTTTATTACTTGTAATAATTAGATACGCAAAAGTTTGAAGAATATCCAACAAGAAAATTTATATTCTAGCTAGGTATTTAATTCTTAGTAGAAAAATTCACAGATCTTGCACCTTACGCAAGCATCCTATGTATTGAGAATACCTGACACAGCTTTAAAATAAACCGCATTATTTCGCCTTAAGAAGCCTACTGTTGCTCTGTGTCCCATTACGTTTGGGACACCCTGTATATTAATTAAAACATATTATAAATAATCCCAAAAAAACGAAAACAAAAATAAAAGTTTGACACCCTTTATCTTGGTTGTTATCAATTTTTTGATAATGCAGGTTTAAATAAATCGCGTTATTTCGCCTTAAGGAGCCTGCTGTTGCTCTGTGTCCCATTACGTTTGGGACACCCTGTTTATTCACTAAAACATATTATATTAAATGTATGGTTTTATTTCTAAGAATAAATAATATAAATTTGTTTATAAACAATAATATTCACATAGCAGACCAACCAAGGTGAACTATAAATAATCCCAAAAAAACTAAAACAAAAATAAAAGTTGGACACCCTTTATCTTGGTTGTTATCAATTTTGGGATAATGCAAGTTTAAATAAATCGCGTTATTTCGCCTTAAGGAGCCTGCTGTTGCTCTGTGTCCCATTACGTTTGGGACACCCTGTATATTAACTAAAACATATTATATTAAATGTATGGTTTTATTTCTAAGAATAATTAATATTAATTTGTTTATAAACAATAATATTCACATAGCAGACCAACCAAGGTGAACAATTGCCTTATATTCAATCGGTCATATTGTCTAAGCCTACTTATGCTATGTTTTTAAATTATAGTTATTTACCCAAGCGTTCAAAATAGACCATGAAGATTTTCATGAGATAGGTAGGGGTGCAAAATATAACCAATCACCCGGTACAATAACATTTTCTGAGAAATCAATAATAAAAAAATTATCCCATTTGTTAACCAAATTTGGGCGGACCCTGTAATATGCAATTATTGTGCTCCAACTTTTTGCCTCCCGCTTTTTTTTTCGATATAATATTCCGATTTAAATAACGTGAACTTACCTTAGTTATAACTTATCTCAATAAAACACTTTTTAACAAAGTTACTATGGCGTTCTTTAAAACACAAACTAAACTAAACATTATTCATTATTTACTTGCCGACTTTACGCTGATTCATATTTATATTTCTACCAAGTATAATCAGAGTATTATGTTACAAGACCGATCTAGATATTGCGCTGTTGGCCGCGACATCGACATGAGCGACATCGACATGCAATGCAAAGTTTGCGTAAACACGATCCTAATAGTATTTTCAATACTAAAAATATTGGCAGCAATGTAATAGCAGGCAGCTAGAGGTCTACTGAAACAATAACTCTTACTTATATATTATTATTTGTCTCTGTCTAGCACGTGTCATGAAAATAAGTACAATAATTACTTTTCTGTTTGATTTGCCTGTACCATTAAAACAATTCAAGACGCACAGACGTGTAATACATAAGGGAACAAAACATTTCATTTCATGAGACGCCATTTGTTTACAATCATACATGTCTCTATAGTTACAGATAAGTTAGAAGGAGATGGCTTTAAAAAATGGCAACACTGTAAGTTGCGCATATACCCACTGTTTAAGTTAAAAAACATAACCTAAATAACCTCATTGACCGCCGATATATTAATACGGGGTTATAATAGTCCAGTTGCGCATTGGCGAACCATTATTGTAAGCTAATAAATAGCACTAAATAGTTATATTTTCACAAAAAGACTAAAAATTAATTCAGAACTACAGTATGTAACAACCACCAGCTTAACAACACTGCACCGTCCGAAAATTGATGAACATGAAAAATTGCTAAAGCATTATAGTTTGATGTAATTTGTAAGTAAACACATATATTTAGTATATTATTTTTACTTAACATGTACCGGGTGGTCGAATAAGCGAAGACGTCGGCTTTATCTCGGAAACCATTAATCGTACAACTTTCGGAAAGATTTTTTTATGAGTAAAGTGGTAAAATCGCTGCAAATTACTTTTAAGTTCCTCATTTCGCCGCAAGGGGGCACCATTAAAAATTGTTTTACATCATCAAAAAGCGTAGGCAATTCTGCATCATTTTGGTTTAAGGCTCATGGGCGTACCGACCTTGATAAGAGTGGGGAATGCTATTGAATATGTAAACATTAAAATCGCTGTAACTTCTAAACGACTTATCCCATTTTACTAAATTTAAGCTTGTTTGGAAGGGGAAAATAAGTACCTTCAATTGCCGTATCCAACAGTACACGATAGTGGTTAATAAAATTGCTAGAGGACGCAATTTGTAATAATAACAGTTTTTTCGATTTTATCCCAAAAATTCAAACCATACGATATAACTCTGACATCATAATGGAAAAGTAGATGAAATTTGCAAGAGAGGATGTGAAGACCGCAGTTCAATATCTTTGTTCGTTTCAGAGTTATTAACAAAACAATAATTTTTAATACAAATTGCGCCCTCTAGCAATTTTATTAGAAACTATCGTGTACCATTAGATACGACAATTGAAAGTTCTTCCAAACAAGCTTAAATTTAGTAAAATCGGATGAGTCGTTTAGAAGTTACAGCAATTTTAATGTTTACACTTTCAATAGCTTCTCCCACTATTATCAATTGAAAGTGTAAACATTAAAATCGCTGTAACTTCTAAACGACTTAACCGATTTCACTAAATTTAAGCTTGTTTGGAAGAAAAAGGTAAGTACCCTCAATTTTCGTATGCAATGGTACAAGGTAGTTTCTAATAAAATTGCTAGAGGGCGCAATTTGTATTAAATTTTATTGTTTTAGCAATAACTCCGAAACGAACAAAGATATTGAACTGCGGTCTTCACATCTTTTCTTGCAAATTTTATCTACTTTTCGATTATGATGTCATAGTTATACCGTATGGTTTGAATTTTCGGGATAAAATCGAGAAAACTGTTATTATTACATATTGCGCCCTCTAGCAATTTTATTAACCACTATCGTGTACTGTTGGATACGGCAATTGAAGGTACTTATTTTCCCCTTCCAAACAAGCTTAAATTTAGTAAAATCGGATAAGTCGTTTAGAAGTTACAACGATTTTAATGTTTACACATTCAATAGCTTCCCCCACTCTTATCAAGGTCGGTACGCTAATGAGCCTTAAACCAAAATGATGCTGTCAGAGTTATACCTTAATATGGGAATTTTCGAAGAAATTTAGAATTTAAAAAAACAATTTTTAATTGTGCCCCCTTGCGGCGAAATGAGGAACTTAAAAGTAATTTGCAGCGATTCCTCTTGACCACTTTACTCATAAAAAAATCTTTCCGAAAGTTGTACGATTAATGGTTTCCGAGATAAAGCCGACGTCCTCGCATATTTGACCACCCGGTACACATAACAAATGCATCTAATATAATATAACCTTAGTTTTTAAACACAGGTAGATCTAGGGCAATCAGCCAAAATTTGTCATCATTGATTTCTGTTAAAACAATTTCTGATCGGGATAAAATGTACAACAATCGGGTCTCCTTATACAGTGACCGGCAGAAAGTACGCACCAAAGGGGATTTTTTTTTATTTCAAAACTTACCAAATTTTTTTGGCGGTGGAAAAGTTCTGCATGTTCCTTAACAAAAAAGAGCTTAGACAAAACTAGTAAATATTACTCCGTATACGAGGCAGTGGTGAAAACGTTAAATTCACTCAAGAATAAATTGCCCTTATTATTTACTGGGGATTTTTTTTTTATTAGGAAATGTTGTTAGCACTTAAAAGTTATCCATTTATACCAAAGTTCAGCTCGGTAGCACAAATATAAATATTTTTCATGGCTACTTGATTTAAATGAAAACCAATTTTATTGTAAGGGTTTAAACTTTAATTCATGAACCAATGGGTTTAAGAGTTTTTGAAAAATTGGGAACGGCAAAATATTGGTAAATGTATGAAGTAAACCCTCATTTATTTTGAATAAAGTTATTCCGCTTATCCATAGAATAATGTAGGTACGGTGTGCACCAGAAGAGTTGGATTATTTTTGACGTTATTTTATTAAACTTCCAGTTCTCGCTCATTTAAACAAATTTAAGTAGTCTAATTGCCCAAGAGCTGTAAAAAAATTGAATTTATAGGTTGCATAGCTTCTATCGATTCGTTATACGAGGGGGCGTCAAAAAAAAGGAAAAACACTTTTTATGTGCTACCGAGCTGAAATTTGGTATATATGGATAACTTTTAAGTGCAAACAACATTTCCTTACAAAAAAATTTCCACAGTAAAAAATAAGGGCACTTTATTCTTGAGTGAATTTAACGTTTTCACCTCTCCCTCGTATACAGCGCAATAGTTACTAGTTTTGTCTATGCTCTTTTTTGTTTAGGGACATGCAGAACTTTTCCACCGCCAAAAAAAGTTGGTAAGTTTTGAAATAAAAAAAAATTACCTTTGGTGCGTACTTTCTGCCGGTCACTGTATATTATAGGTCTGTGTATTTAGACTTCTTTTCATTAGGATTTATTTCACTAATGTCAAATGTGAAATAAAAATTATAAGTAGTTTTATTCTTACTGATATTTATACAGGGTGTTAACATAATTATTATTTATATTTAATTAGGTGACTCATTGAGTATTCTAGAGCACTGATTATGCTTTCTCAAGTAAGCATTGGGTCCATAGCACCGCAATCTGCCGTAATATAGTATATAGTTTCTCCTGGGCAATTGCATTTTCTGCAAACATCTATACCTCTATAATAATTATTATTTTATTATTATTAATATTTTAATTATAATAATTATTAATATTAATATATAAAATCGTAGTTGTGGATCTCAAAAGAAGGTGTATAATAGTACTTAAGGGCGTCGTTAATGAAAAATTAAATTTTAAAGCTGCATGCACAAAAAACTACCATTATCTCTAGGCGTCGCTGTGCTTGCTGGAATATTACTATAAAACGAGTTATCAGTAAAATATTTCTTCCATTTGTCGATAACAAAACAATCCTGATTTTTTCCAAATGAATATATATTATTTTTACAATAGAATTCGCAAACAAAACCAAAACGGAACATACATTGTTTACTCTTTAACCAATAAAATTTTAGGCAAAAAGTTACTACACGGTAGTAATTATTGATGCATTGAAATAGCTTGTTATGCCGTTACAATTTCAGTTATTTAAATTTGACAATTATCATGATATGCCGACAGAACGTTAGTTGGATTAAAATAAGAATCGATAGCGCCGATCGGACGTAGAATATATTTCAGTCCCGTGAAATTCTAGTCTAGTCTACTAACTAAAATAGATATATATAATAATATATAAAATAGAATATCAAACTTTTTTATTTAAATGCAAAAAATGTATAGATATAATTTGGTTTAAAAAAGAAAATATTTAAAATAAACCGAAACTTTTATTGTATTGTTTTTAATTTAATTCGATTATGTGCTGTTTGTTTGACCATCATTTTGAGAGTCAATAATAAAGTTTTAATTATTGATCCATTGTAAAAATATAAATTTTTAAGTAAATTCTTTAAATTTAGATTTTAAGCTCTACTTGACAAAATATCGTTCAATGCAATACAAGTTAAAATAAACTTCCAAAAAGCTTGGGAGTGTATCTCTTTCATGCCAAATCTAAAAACTCAATACAAACCTTCACAGAGTGGGGGTCAGCCAAATGCACTGCGATAATAGCAATTCAATTTCTATTGGACGAACATGCGTACATTTTAATACTAGGCTTAATGAACAAAAATAGTCCATTTTTAAAAACAAAAAATTCAAGATCACTGCTTAAAGGGAAATCGTTCAATTTCTTACGAATAAAAACAGATATACAAAAGAACTATAGTACCGTGCGAGCAAAAATAATTTGCATCAAAGAGGGCTTGGATTAAAAAACGTAGGGCTTGGTTTAGATCACAATGATATTGGACGATATATCTAACCAAATCTAGATTAAAATTTCAAAATTCATATTATGACATGATATGCCAAACTAATGAGTAATAAAATAAGTAGAAAAATACAAATTTATTTCTGTTGTTTACAAAATTAACAAAGTAAGAATATACAGAAAGAAAAAGAAAAATAATTACATAAATTGCTGAAATTGGCCACCGCCATGCTCCAAGCATAAATTCACACGTCTCATCATATTTTCGAAAGTGTTGACCAGCATCTCTGGAGAGATGTTACCACATTCTTGGATAATCCTTTCTTGTAATTGTTCTAAATTTGCAACTGGTGTTTTAAAAATAGTGTTCTTTAAAGGAGGAAAAACGAAGTAATCCATAACCGTTAAACAAGGTGATCTAGGTGGGAATTCAATGTCTGATCGAAAACTGATCAATCTGTCGTCCAAAAAGTGGCGTAAGTAGCTAATAGTTTCGGCGGCTGTATGGGCGGTTGCACCGTCATGTTGAAAATATCCAAAACGTAGTTCGTCGTTAATTGCTCCAAAAATGGATTTAAAATATTGTGTCTATACCGCTGTGCTGTAACTGGGTCATGGAAAAAAAATAGGACCAACAATTCTTCTTCGGCAAACAGCTCACCAGACACCAATTTTTTGAGGCTGCAATGTGGACTCTGCAAAAAAATGGGGATTTTCACTACTCCACTTGCGTGTATTCTGAGAATTTACATAACCAGGTGGAACCAGGCTTCATCCGAAAAGTATGTCGGGTCTAATAAATCATTTCTTTCCATAAATTTTGGGTAAACCATTGAGAGTAATTTCTGCGTCTTTCAAAATCTGCGGCTTGTATTTCTTCGAATACTTGCACGTTATAAGGAAATACATTTAGCTGCTTCTTAAGAATATTCCTGCATGTTCCATAAGATCTTCCCACTTCTTGGGCACAGGCGTCTTATACAATTTGTTGCCGTATTTTGCATTATTTCACAAACGCTTGCAACAAGTTCTTCTGTTCTTACAGATGGTCTTCCTGCTCCTTGTTTGTGTTGTATAGAACCTGTTTCCCCAAACACAGCCACGGTTCTTTTCAGGCAATGATAAAAATCCCCAGCAATAAAAGCAACGTTAGGAAAATGTTCGTGAAAATCGTCCATGCACAAACCCGGATTGTATTGCCACTCACAATTTACTCTAACCCCGTTTCGAAAATATTCTTCAACCATAAATGTTTTGTGCTGTTCTGTAAAGCCCATTGTGTGAATTGTTCAAGAAATTGGAAAAATTAGCGATGAATCAAATAACTTGTAACGACTGTCAAAAATGACGGAATAACTCATTGATTCTTAATTCAGGTAGTTACTGACACCCAAAAGGCATTAAGCTTTACGGCTAAGCATTAAGTCCTTAGATGCAAATAATTTTTGCTCGCACGGTAGAAAACTAAACTGATTAGAAACAATAACCTTCAAAAAAGCTAAAAAAAAACAAATGTATAGTTCTGTTCTTAAAGAAAACCGCCAAGTCCTATGATGTCAAATATTTAACGTTTAACCATTGTATTGTCGATAACTCTTGTAATAAATTGTTATTTTTCTGGTGTTATGTTGCTGAATATCAAGAAAAATGTCTAGAAGTGAATATTACTTTACTCAAAGTGGCGATAAGTATATCAAGAAACTTTGTCTTAATACTTACAAATAACCCAATGTAACTACGATGGACGTGGTGAATTATCTTATTTTGAGTCAAAGTATCTATACTAGACAACAGCTGAAGGCTTAGGCTTACTAAATTACAAATACTAATTGATTAATTATTTAATTACTAACCATTAAAATGACACGAACACATTCGTACATTTCTAAGTTGATTTTCAATCAAGGGGCAACGTTTTAATACCAGACAGTTTCTGTACATGTCCAAATTTGAGAAAAACACATTGCATGGATTGGCTCACATTTCACAATTGATTACACCACAGAATGATCGCATATTCAATTATTTGAAGGACAGTCCAGATGAAATAACTTCCGAATTTGTAAAGAATATTTATTACACCATTGAAAACCCACTTTTAAACCTTATTATTCACTGGAAATCGGTAAGGTACCGTCGTTGTTAAAGGTTTCTACAGTTATTCCAATCCAGAAAGTCAAGGATTCAATTAGGGCTGATGATCTGAGACCAATCAATATTCTGGTAACAGTGGAAAAAATCTTGCAAAGGGTTGTAGATAAACAGTTATTAGAATTCACTACGGAAAATAACATCTTGGTTGCGACCCAGTCAGCATTTCGAAAAAATCACAGTTGTGAAACTGCAGTTCAGAATATAATATATAAATGGAAATATCTTTAGGATGATAACTATGCTATTGGAACAGTTTTCTTTGATTTACAGCGTGCATTTGAAACAATAGATAGGCAAATTTTAATAAAAAAATAAGAAAGTACGGTGTAATTAATAAAGCATTGGATTGGCTAATAAACTATCTAGAAAATAGAAAGCAGGTGATCAAAATTAACAATAATATCACGGGAGGTATTGAACAATAACGGTATACCTTAAGGAAGTAGGTACACTTGGCCCGTTCCTATTTTTACTTTATATTAATGATATAACGTCAGTAGTGCACATCTGTTCTATACATTTGTTTGCACATGATACGTTGTTATGCTTATTTTCAAAAGATCTAGATCATCTCATTCCTACCATTTATTTGGAATTGGGACATCTTCATAAATGGTTCAGTACAAATTCACTTAAACTGAACATAAAAACAATCAAGTTTATGTTGATTGGTAATGGTAAGTATCAAAGCGAATTTAAGCAGAGCTAAGTGTAGAAATAGGCGGTAATTTTATTGAAGTGCTGGAAAAAATCAAATATCTTGGATTTTTTATTCATATTTCATATTTATTTCATATATTTCATATATTATATATATATTACTACAAATTTATGTACACAATGGACTAGTGTCTGTGTGTGCACATGTGTATAGTGACTAAACTAATATATAATACACAATTCATTTAATCTTAATAAATTAATTTAATCTATGAATATAATAATTATTATAATAGTATCCATTTAAACCAAAATAGGGAGTTATACTATGCCTAGTTACTAAACCAGGTCACTTCTTTATCTATTAACCAGTTATGTAACTCATTCTTTATTTTCTTAAAAGGTTTTCTTTTGATCTTATTAGGCAACATATTATATATTTTAGGCGCAGTGTAGTATAGGCTACGTTGACATTTTGTTTTCTTTGCATTCGGAATGTTAGCAATGTGATATTTTATTTGCCTTGTATTTTTGTTGTGATTAAAAGGCCGAATATAATCCATATTTCTGCAAGTAAACCGTACAACTGACTTAACATAGATTTGATTCAGTTGCAAGACTCTGGCCTCTCGAAACAGCCGAACACTAGAAAACATTCTGTCTCTGCCAAATATTACTTTCAATATATATTTTTGAGTGACAATAATTGAGTTTAAAACAGTTTTACAAGCAGAACCCCATACAGTTATGCAATAACCCAGGATGGATTCGACCAGCGCAAAATAAAGAGTTTTTAGAGTTTGAATTTGCATAAATTGTTTTAGTTGTTTAAACTTATATATTAATTTGCGAATCCTACCTGTTACATATTCTGCGTGAGCATTCCACTTTAGATTGGAGTCAAAATATACACCCAAATATTTCAGCTTATCTTGTTTTTTTATTCTAAGCACGCAATTACAATTAACATTTACAGGACAGTCATAATTATGTAGTTTTATTTCACTTACTTCAGCAGATGTAGTCCTGCCGATCGAGAAGCATACAAAGCTCGATTTTTCTGCATTTAATGTAAGGTAATTTGCATCAAACCATGATTTAATTATTTTCATAGCTATTTCAGCTTTTTTTGTGACTGCCTCCCAGTCTTTGTCTTTCACTATAACAGCAGTGTCATCTGCAAAACAGACCACATCAACCTCTTGCGTTAGTTGCAACAGTTCGTTCACATAAATGGAAAAAATTATAGGTCCGAGCACCGTCCCCTGTGGCACCCCGTAATCGACTGTTATGGAAGAGCTAATGGTATTATTGATCTTTACTTTTTGTGAACGATTTTTAAGGTAGTTCTCAAGCAAGTTCAGGCTAGTTCCGCGTATTCCATTTTTTTCCAATTTGTCCAGGAGGATTCGGTGGGTCACAGTGTCGAATGCTTTACCCAAGTCAAGAAAAATCACCATGCACCTTCTGTTTTCTTTGAGGCATTGGTTGACGTGATCAGTCACACAGGTGACATCATCTTCTGTGTTACATCCTTAACGGAACCCATACTGATTTTTTCCCAAGAGGTCAAAAGCATTTAGATACTCGCTCAATCTAAGCTTTATACACTTCTCAACAAGCTTGGACACACTGCTGGTCAAAGCAATTGGACGATAGTTGTTAAGCATTTTTTTATCCCCTGATTTAAACACCGGAGTGACAATCGCGTGCTTAAATATTTCAGGAAATTCACCATTTTTAAAAATTAAGTTTACTAGATGCAGAAGTGGTCGAATTAGGCTATCTTGATTTGCCTTGATTACCCCAGATGTTATGTTATCTTCTCCTGGGGCAGCAGAATTTTTTAAGGATTTAATCAACATTATTAATTCATTTCTAGAGATTGTATTGACAGGTATATTAATTTTAAACAGCATAATTTACACATTATAAACAATGTAACAAGGAATGTTAACTTTTTATCTAGGGTCGCTGCATCTTTATCCCAGTGGACAAAAATTATTGTTTTTAATACTTTGGTTTTGTCGAATCTTGTGTTTAGTGTATTTGTATTATATTTGGCTAACAAAAATGAGATTAATAGGTTACAAAAACTGCAAAATAGGGCGTTGCGAATAATTTTGGGGGAAAGAAGAGACACACCTGTGAGAGATATGTTAAATAGACTAAATTGGCTTTCTATTGAAGATTTTTTTAAATTTTGACACTGGTTCTTATATTTAAAACAAAAAATGGGTTGACATTAGGATACTTAACAGAACGGTTACTGACTAACGAATTAGTTCATTCATACCCGACAAGAAACGAACTTTTATATTACAACAAAGAATAAAATAGCTCGAAAAATTCAGTTTATCATAAAGGCCTAAGTAGTTTTAATTCCCTGCCACAAGACATTAGGAATGCTAGAAACCTTAATATATTTAAAAAAAATTAAAGAAACACTTAAAGGGAGAATGATTCAATAATCATGCTTGTTTTATTCGTGTTATGACAAATAAATATGTTAACACACTGACGGTTTTATTTTATTGTATTGTATTTTTGATAGTGTCTGTTGTTAGTATGTAGCTTATTTTATTTTTTATTTTAAATCTTGATTGCTTTTTTAAATCTTTACTGAAAAATTGCTGTGTATTAGTCAGGTGCTAAATAAAGGAATAAATAAAAAAAATAAAATTAACAAATCCCAAAATTTATTTATTCATGTATGAAACTTCGCTAAAATAAACAATTTAAATACCTGAAAAATATTCAACGTTAAACACAATGATATTTAGTAAAATATCAATAACAATGACATATTATATACGTACGCTATCGTATTTTTCGGATGTACCTAAACTGATTTTTAAATAAAATTATCTAGAAACCGGCGCATCCAATCATCGTATATATTTGTAAAAAAAAATATATAAAAAGGTTAAATGTTAGCGTAAAAAATAGTTATGTCTATTTTTACCCCCATGTCTTGCCACAATTTTTAAATATCGACATTTTTAAGACCAGAGTTCCATTCAGCGTACAAAGTTTACTAAAATATATAAATTTTAAATTTGTATCTACAAAGGTTTCGAAAATATTTAGAAGAAACCATCTTCAGAGTACCCTCTTTAGGGGAATGTAGCTTCGTAGTAAGTGGACGTGGGACACAATTTTATGTGAAGTTCTTACTTTATTTTTAACCAATCTACTAAATCCCAAATTATTGACCGTACCTTTTAAGACACCTTGTATATTAAGTCACTTTCGTAAGACCCCGTAAATAAATTTATATATAAAAAATTAAAGAATAGTTTATTACAAAAAATAAATCAACCCGATAACTGGAAAACGAGATGTATTAAACGCCATTGAGTTTAACGGTGAATTATACATTTTTCCTATTCACTGATGAAATTTACTTCTCCAACGTATTTCAGGAATAAAAAGCCTGGATATTTTATTAAGGGGATTTTTACTTTTTCCTAGTAAGGCACCTCATATCATTGAACAACACAAATGTTTACAGGGCACTATACAAACATATAATAGATAGACAAATAGAATTATAAAAAAAAAGATAGGTACCTAATTAATAAAAAATAAGTATAAAAAAAGGAAAAACAGAAAAAAAATAATTAATAAAAAAAAATAAGTATAAAAAAACGGGAAAAAAAGAATAAACAATATATGCAATAATATTTATATATTTATTATTAAGCAATTAGCAACTAAAAACAAATATTATAAATAGTCCCCCAAAATTTAAAATGTAAGGTATCCTAATTCCAGTAGAAAACACAATACTAATAAATTTATTTTCTATTTTATTCATTTAGTAAAAAAGAGCTGGCCATTTGGTTTCTACCAGTGCCAAAAACGCAATACACACACACTAGTAATCGCATTTTTAATTATCAAATATTAAATCGCGTATCGTCACTTTTGTCGCATACCGTCACTGCGTCGTCGACAAGTGAAAAAGCATGTAAAGTATAGAAGCCTAAACACTTTGATTTTTAGTTAAAAATAATTTGTATAATTAGTACATAAATGCAAGTGAAATTTCTGATCTAATTTCAACCAACCGGAGTCTATGAAACTCTGAGAAACATGATCATACATCATAGGCTCTCTCTGTCCTCCTAAAGGAAGGCCGGCCAGTAGACTATATTACAATATGACAGCAAGGATAAAATAGTCGAGTCATACAACCTCAATTCAATCTGTGTTGAAAGAAGATCTTTAAACAAATACAGAGTTAATTTACAATAACTTTTTTGAAGTAAGTAAGAGATGTGCCGATTAAACCTAAGCTTAGGATCAAAATGGACACCTAAATTTTTACATGATACAGAGGTAGTTATTTTATCATTATTAATACTTATATTGAGACGATCAGAAAGTAGATTAGAGTTTTTACAAAATAGAATTAATTGAATTTTACTTTGATTTAAAAGTAAATTATGAGCCACAGATAAGTTGCAAATTGTATTTAGCTCTTGATTAATATGGGTTTCAGCTATTTCAATACCTTCTAAATTAAAACTCTTATATAATTGAAAATCATCAGCATATTGGTAAGAGTTAAAATGGTTCAAAAAACTTCCAATATTTTGGGTAAAGACTGAAAGAGCATTCTACGTTTTATACAATATAGATTTTTTTTAATAAGGTCGGAGAATTAGATCAGTAAAAATTCGTTTTCGAAAATCCTACCAATTTATACCTATTTTTAAAAGTAAAAATCCTCTTAAGGCAATTCGACCCTGAACGAGAAAGCAAATTTGCATTCAGCGCCCTGTACGAACAAGTTTTAATTAGTCTCCGATGCATGCATGCAAAATCCTTGAGCTTATTTTCATAATTTAAGGATTTACTTACAGTTCGTTAACGGTTTAATGAAAGAAAGATTGAGAATACGGTTTTAATTTAAGGCTTAAAGTCATTTCATAAATGCTTTACATTAAAGAAATTAGTATTTATATCAAGAAAAAATGGGCTGGGCCTAATATTAGATATTAGATTTTATGAACAACGCCTTAACGGTACAAAGCAATGCAGCAATTGAATACTGAGTCATTTATACAATATAATAATTATTATTTTGTCTTACTATAAGCGATTTGGGATAAATAAATGTCATCTTTGTACTGACTGGGTGGAAATATTAGACGAGAAAACGGTGGATATACGCAATATACAGTATGTCTCCGTAAGTTTGCACCATATGGAAAACTTTTTTATTATTCATTTTACGAAAAAAAGTTATTTTTCATAAAAAGCTTAGCATGGTCCAAAACCTAATATGCAACCATCAAATATTGACATTTTCTTGTCATCTACGAGGTTTGTCAAAAAATGTGAATTTTTCCCAAGAATGTGCATTTTTCCCAAGAGTAAAGTACCTTTATTTTTGACATTATCAAAAGTTGTTATTAAAAAAAGTTGATCAGAACTAAAAACCACGTCTAAATGTGCAATTTTACGCATTTTTCCCAATCGTAATGCAGAGCTTTTTATGAAGAATAACTTTTTTTCGTAAAATGAATAATAAAAATGTTTTCCATATAGTGCAAACTTACGGAGACATACTGTATAAAGACACTGATAACTAATCTGTCAATATGACTTTATCTTTTTTGTTTTATACCAGGAGCCAGTGGCGGCTCGTCAGGGGCGGCAGGGTCGGCAGTGCCGACCCAGCAGAATTAAGAAAATAGATATTCCCATTTCCATACTTAAAAAATTCTGTATTTTAACTATTTATTTAAACTAATGGTTCAATTAATTTTTTAATTTAACTGTTTGCTTCAATTTAAAAATGTATTAACTCTTTTTCCGGTCGGTCACCTCTATATTAAACAATGTCTACGGACGAAAGTAATAGCAGCAGGTCTTCTCACAGATGACGAACTATCGGCTAGCCGCCGAAAAAATGCAGCAAAATAGGCCACCAAACATACGTATGACTTATATTCCCAGCAGTTTAACGTCATGTTTCAATTTTACCGTGCGGCAGTTCTGTATTTGCCTCACGTTGCCGATTTGTGCGGTTTTTCTTCGTGAAAAATTTATATTGATTATTGGTTTTAATTCAATCAAGTGAATCAAGTTAAAAATCTTGGACTTTGGAATAAGAGCAAATATTAATTTAATTATAATTTAATACGTAGTGTATATTATTGATTGTTTTAATGTGAAGTGGTTTTCGGGTTTTTATTTATTTTCTTAAAATTATATTTACAATTTTCAACGTAAAATGCAACTGCGGAAATTTGCCGCGATGCCTGGGTAAGTTATTAGGAATGCGAATGACAGAGTGGGTAAATCGGTTAGTGTTTTTCGCTAATTTTACTTTATCGTACGTGGATTTCGTGATTAGGGCTTAATCCTTAATCGTTCGTAACTTTTGACGTTCGGTTAAAATAAGTAATCAGTTTTTATTATTTTCCTTAGTGTGAAAGCGGTGAAGTGCTTAAGTAATTTAGTTTTTGTGTCTTGTGCGTGCTTTTTAACATATTTTTTGCCGGCTTAAAAATTGGCTATAAAGTAAAGGTAGGTAAACTGGTATCGTAAGTATTAAAAAAATGGAAGGAAACGTTTCAAGTCCAGCTCAAATTGTAAGTATTACTAAGAGTAAAGATATTGTTAGTGACCTTTTATCTCAGAACTTTACATCACTTCTGCATGATGAAAACATTATTGTAAAAAACAATGGCCTTCCAACACCAAAAATGTCTTCATTAATGAATACTAGCGGGAACGGTTCGAACAGATTATTTAATGTAAATTGGTACCAAAAATACCAATGGCTTATTGGAAGTGAAGTCAAAAATAAACTTTTCTGTTAGGCATGCGTGCTTTTCTCTAAAAACAACATTGGATAAAATCAAAATCCATGGAGTAGAAGCGGGTACGATAACTTAAAAGAGTTATCTAGGGCACTTCAAATTATTCATTGCTTCAATACCTAATAATAATAAATGGTTCAAAAAAATATCTTAATTATTATTGCGCTTATTTTTTTTCTTTTATAAGTGATAAAGTAATAATATTAACATTAAATTATTAACCAAATTTGGGCGTGGTCCAAAAAAATTTTCGCCTGCGGGCTTTACGCCTCTATCTCTTACCCGCATAAATAGAGCACGAGCCGCCACTGCCAGGAGCTATATTTACAATTTGTGTTGTCATAAACCCATAACACAATCAAATCTTCTTGATTTTTCAAAGTAAACATATCGACTCCTACAACGAAGACTGTAAGTAGTAACTCACTTTTTAGCCGAATCGAGTTAATACTGTTTTCATTATCACCAAGTATAGAATTTTCGCCTAGAAAACTATCGTAACTCCAAAGTATAATATAGGCAACCAGAAAAACAAATTTCGTTTTATCGTAACTCGAGAAATCTACAAAATGTCCAGCGAAATCCGTTGTATGTTGAGTTACTACAGTCTTCGTTGCCAAATTTATAGGAAGCGCAAAATATTGCTTGAAAAAATTCAAGTAAGCTGTATTTAGAAGAGTGTTTAAAGATTTAAAAAATGTACAGATTGTACAAAGAGTATGTTGGAAATACTTCTGAACAAAATTTTGCCACTGAGAGGCAGTATCGTGAAGTTTTAAATTCCGAATTCAATATAGGCTTTTTTAAGCCGAAAAAAGATCAGTGTCTTCTATGTACTGTTTACAAAGATGCCGATGTGGATGCAAAATCTATCATGCAGGAAAAATACAGTAAACACTTAGCCGATAAAGGAACACTTTGACATTTAGAAGATCAAGACAAAGATTCGGCTATTGAAGATAAAACTGTATGTGCTGCCTGCTTTGATCTCCAAAAGGTATTGGTTACACCGCAGTCAGAAGTAAGCTCGTTTTTTTTTATAAAAGTAAAATTGCAATCTATAATTTTACTGTTTATGACATGGGCAACAATGATGGCTATTGCTATGTTTGGCACGAAGAAGTGGCGAAACGAGTTTCAAGCGAAATAGGTAGCTGCGTGTTGGAGTTTTTCAAAAAACAAAAAGAGAAAGGTGTGAAAACTGTATTCTGACAACTGAGGGGCGAAAACAGGAACCGTTATATTTTCGCCATGTTTGCGTATGCTGCCAATGTTCTTGAATTGAAGATAACACATCGATTCTTAGAAAAAGGGCATACTCAAAATGAGGGGGACAGCATGCATGCTGTAATAGAGAATGCAAAAAAAAAGACAAAGTGCAATCTACACCCCTGGTCAATGGATTACCCTAGCTAGAATGGCGAAAGTAACAGGTAAACCTTATAATGTAAAAGAAATGTCCCAGTGAGATTTTTTCAGTTTTTTTAAATATGGTTAACAATTAAAATTGGAAAACCGATGAAAACGGTGAGCAGGTAAGAATAAGTAAAATTCGAGAATCGAGAATTGTCTTGGTCACACGATTCCCCTAATCTTGTTTTCTTCTAATATGAGTTTGAAGAAAACTCGAGAGTCAACTTCAGGTATATCGTTAGCCCCTACCTAGATTTTATAACGACCGCTGCCTATCGACTCAAAAAAATTGAAAGGATTGTTAGAACTTTGCGGAGGCAATGAGCCCGGTGTATCATGACTTTTATTTTTCACTGAAATCAAAAGAGGGGCCAGTGTCCAAAAAAGGTTAAACCCTAGTAATGGAAGAAGATACTGAAGTTAGCAACAGTGACTCAGATTAAGAAACATTATTAATTTACCTAAATTTTATTATTTTGTAACGATTTTGTAATTAAATATTAAGCGAAAACTATCGTATCTTATTTTTTTGTTAAATATTTCCAACGAAAACTGTAGTATATCATTACAAAATGGGGAAAACTTAAGAAAAAATATATATTTTAGTAATAATCCACTTTCTATTCTGCCCTTTAATTTACAAAATAATTTTGGTTATTATGCGTTTGATGTAAGATGTGTTATGAATAACTGATAACCTTAAACTTATATTAAAATGGATTTTTCTCAATTTAGCCTAAACTGACTTACTGCAGTTTTCGTTGAACGAGTCGATATTGTCGTAAGTGTAACAGATTGACAAGTGTAGTTGTCAAAAATGTAAATGTGCCTAACTCGGTGTTCATTAGGGGATATATTTCATAGATTTGCAATATTTTCATTATTATTTATTAATTAAGGCTACTTAGTGACGTGTTATTATCGTTTCTACAATTTACAATTGAACAAGCATGGTTCTTCCCCCCCTTTTCTTTTAACCCACTGGTCGTCGAAATTACTTTTTCTATTTCACGTTCATAATAAGCTCAGTACGATACGCAAATGCGTATCGTAATAAAGCTATTTCAATACGCGTTTTTCTTTATTTGATGCTGGTAACATTTAAATGTCTTATTTCATTGACTTGCGCGGCCTTTGTGATTTACGAGAAAACCCATTTTTCGCAGAGGACAAATAGCTTGATTACTTACTTTTTTATTCTGTGTGGATAACAGTCATGTATGTTGGTTGCATAAATCTATAAATCAATCTTTTGTAGATGCTTCAAGCTATCATTTTCTGCCAAATCCTATCCAAAATTCAATCTACTAACCCTCCAATTTCGATTTTAACTTCAACTTAATTTGAATTTTCCATCTTCCCTATACTAAATTGCAATGCCGTGATGTAAAATCACGTCTTTTGAAATTCGAAAAAAAGTAGTAAAATCGCCCGAATTTTCGAACGCTCTGTATATGTACCGAATGTACAAGGATCACACAACGTATTCCGTCCAATTTCAAATCTCATATCGCTAAAATAACTTTAGAATCTCGTGGTGAAAATGGGCAATAAATCAAAAAATGACAGTTTGCAAAATAATTTTTGTTGTCCAGAGGCTACTATGATAAAAAATAGTATTACCAACATAAAATTTAGACATAAAAATTTACAAAATTTGAAGGATTTATTTTCTTTTTAAAATGTATTTTTCTTGATTATAAAAGGTGAAATAGAAAAAAATGTATAAAGCACATGTTTCATAAGGCGTTTTAGCGCACGTGTCAATAAAAAAACTCGCCACTTTGTGGCTCGTTTAAAGTAGACGCGTGCGCTAAAACAGCTTCTAATGAAACGTGTACTTTAATACACTATTATCTGTCCCTAGTTTATAAAGACCTACCGCCACTTTATTACACTGACTTCAAATTTTTAACTGGTTGCTGTCACTAAAAAGTCGACTCTATTTACCACCCATCCGCGAGACAGTTTTTGTTCGTTTTATATTCTACTCCATACCCGTATGTTTCTAGGCTAAAAGAGTTGTCGCCTACCAACATCTTGCTTGCCCTTTATATTTTCATTTAAAGTGATATTTCGCATGTCGCGGAACATGACTAGGTTACAGTATTTGTCGATATTCCCATACACAGAGGTCATAAAAACACCAAGATATTCCTTATTTTTAATAAAATATTACAAATACAAAATATCTCCGGATGGACCTAACACTATTTACACGTTCTTATTTTACATTTTGAAAGAAAAAATCATTGTTCGTAAAACGTTGTGTTTATCCTAAAAATCCGCCAAGGGTAATATTTAGAATTTTAAAATAAAATACAGGGCGGGTGAAAAATAAGAAAATGTTACCACTCAAATATTAAATTTGGAAATTGCGTGTGAAAATTCTTTATTCAATAAATTATTTAAGTTAAAATTGTATATATTAATTTACGTATAAATAATTTAAAAAATGTTGATCGAGTTAGTAAAAAGAACCGGAATGGTTAAGGGCATAGTTCAAAAAAATAATTAGTATTTAATTTTGGAAGGGCTATTCAGGGAGGCATTGACGAATAGTATGCCGGTGCTTTTTTTTTTAAATGCACAGAGACTTTAAAAAAGGCAGTTTTTTAAAACCAATAAAATTGCCACAATTTGCCTTAAAATCCTTGAAAGTAAACACGTCAATTTTCAGAACTGAAGTAAAAATAACAATTTTTACTGATAAGACGTTATTTTGTAGTCTATCTAGATGTCATCTATCGTAAGAATTCTAGAGAATATGTGCTTGTTTTAACAGGAAAGGTTCCATATTTGCTCTAAACACGAAAGTAAACAAAACTATGACCGACTGACTAACATCTGCCTTGCTCTACCAGCTCCAGAATATGCCTGTCTTTCTTCTTCGTATACCAAAAGCATAAAAATAACTACTCTGATCCACACAGCACTGCAGAGCGCATTCGAATCATTAATAGTTAGGCAAACCGAATCGACGATAGAAAATTGCGTCGTTAATCGCACCTTAAATATCTCCAAAATCGCTAAAGTTGCGCCTACAAAATTAGGCATTTGAGGGTTTCTGTTTATGCGGAATTGAACAATGATATCGGCACTGTTGTCAGATTTCCCAGTGTTTCGCTACACGTAGTCGTTTTATTACCTTAAATAGAATACCCCTGGTATTTTTATCTGCAATGAATTGGGCGTTTAAAATTTAGTAAGATCCCAAATCTTCAAAATTTTATCTCTACCAGTTGCTGAGATATGGCGCATTTTAAGTTTATTTATTAACAACAATAACTTGCCAGTTTAATAAGATGCGCAATGGAATAATAATTTAAACGACACTAATTTTTAATTAAATGTTCAAAGTGGGCTTCATTACTTGCCTCAGTACCAAAGTCTATCATAAAACTCTCACAATGTGTTACCCAACATACTCGGTGTTATAAGTGCAACTTCGGTGCGGATTCTTTCGCAGAGTTCATCCAAATTATCTGGACGATTTTTGTAGACACAATTCTTCAAATGACCTTGCCAGAAGAAGTTCAATGGAGTCATATATTGAACCACGTTTTCCAATCAACCTCTCTGGGAATTGGTTGTTTATTTAGAAATTGCAAGGCTTCCCTTGAATAATGGACTGCAGCACCATCATGTTGGTACCAGATTTCACCTACACTTTTATTTTGTCGAATGCCAGGAACTTTACGTTCTCTAAGGGGCTCCAAATAGTTCTTTCCCAATAATGTACCTTCTTTAAAAAAAATGGTCCGATAATATTGGCACCCAATATTAAGACATTAACTTTTTTAGGGTATTGAGTATAAAGTTCTTCCATCCAAGATATGTTATTTCTAGACGAAATTTTACAATTGTGCCTATTAACTTGGTCGTGCAAGCAAAAAGTAGCTTCGTCGCTGAATACAATTTTGTGCGACAAATAAAGATCTTGGTTGATATTTTCTATCACGATTTCGGCGGATTCATTGCCGGCGGTCAGGATCATCTCCTGAAAGTTCTCGAGTGTAATGAATTTTGTACGGCTTTAAGATAGACCTTAAAGATTTTTAACAAATTTTGGCATTTAAAGCTAACTAGTTGGTACTTCCTTTGGATATTTTTCTATTCGTAGCAAACGTTTCATTTATTTTCATTACTTGCAGCAATTTTTGGGCGTCTGGTTTTAGGTAAACTTTTTAAGGGGTTTGTTAGGATAGCAGTCATTAAACAAGTCTCAGACCTCTTGATAAGTCCTTTTTTTATTTCCATATCCACGAAAAATCAAAATATCAATACTATTCAATACGTTGTGTCTTTGATAGAACAAAAGCCATAATAAGATTATAATTTTATAATTAATACAATAATAAGCTGCATAACTGACAGTGATGCGTTTAATTTTTTCTTGCTGTAGCATGGCGATGCGTCTGCAATTGTTTAAAAAAAAACGGTATCCATATTTTAGGGTGTTTTCGATAAGTTTAATGCCCATTCTAAAATAATCTATTTTTTAAACGCGGTGCATATCTCAGCAACTAGTAGAGGTAAAATTTTAAAAATTTAGGGACTTATTAGGTTTCGGACACCAAATTCATTGCAGTAAAAATATAATGGACATTCAATTCAAGATAACAAAACGACTACGTGTAGCGCAAAACGGGGAAATCTGGAAATAGTGCCGATATCATTGTTCAATTCCGTATGCCCAGAAAACCTTAAATACCAAATTTTGTATATAAGCACAGCTTTAGCGATTTTGACGATATTTAAGCATCCCGGCCCTTTTTTCTAACCCGATATATTAAAAGTTAACTTAGTTTTGACTTAAGTCTACGTTTTCCTGATGACATTTTTCATGAGTTAGGATTCACTTTTCTTTTTGAAATGCCAAATAAAAAAATTACTATCCGAGATACCTCTGTATACAATATATTCACGGATGTTTGGACATTTTTAATTATTTATCTTTTGTTATGATGCACGTAAGTCTCTTGGGATTAAATTAACAACTTTAATTTCTGCTTGAAGGGACAGAAGTATCTGTTTGCTTACTTTATTATACCTAATGAAAAATTTAAATCGTACACGTGTAGATTGCATATATTGATATGTTTTAAGCCTCTATCAGGGGACACATGCTTAATTGAACCCTGCTCGCCCTGTGGATGCTGTACAGTCAATTAAAAAAGATTAAGGTTTAATTATCCGTGAACAAGCACAGATGTCGTCACTGGTTAGGTTATTCATTGGAAATCCTCTGGCAGATTCCAATGTTTGATATAATAAAGTATATTTAGTTTTTAAACCAAAGTGTGTTTTTTGCAGAGGTCCTAATTTATGAACCCTTGCAATGTTATACAAAATATAGAAAATTTAAAAAAAGTAAAACTATAGCGCTATTATTTAACAATTATTTACTGAGAAAACAAAAAATTCTAAAGCAAGACATTTTTGTTGGGTTCTGAAAGCGTTAAAATCCAATCAAATCAAAAATGTCTTTATTTCATATTAACAAAACAAATGCAACAAAATAATAGTATCGGGATAGTGTAATAATAAAAATCTCTTCTCTTCATAATCTCTTCTATTCATAATATATTTTTTTAATGTTTGGTTAAACGCTGCTGGGCTGCTTGCAATCTTTACGTCGATGGGCAGGCGGTTATAAATAAAGACAGCGTTATAGCTAAAAGCTCTTTGAAGTAAAGATGAGTGATGCCTTGAAACATTGAAAAATTCTCTATTCCGGGCTTTGCGATTGTGCACATCAGAGCCTTTAGTTAAGAGATCGCCTAAATAAATTGGGATACCACACGAATCAATACGAAATACTCACCTAGCCAACTGTAGCTCGAAACGCTTTTTAATGTTAAGCTAGCCAGAGTCGATAAGACTAGGAGTGATGTAGTTAAATTTTCTTAAGATATAAACAAATCTCAAATAGGCGGCTGTTTTTATCTTGTTGTAATAAAGCGGGTCAATAAACTACGTCACAGTATGTCAGATTAGATAAAACAAGCGAGTCAGTTAACATTAGCTTTAGTTTAGTGCTTAAGATAGCTAAGTGCATGTAGAGAAATCGCAATTTGTAAAAGGACTTTTTAATTAAAATGGAAACTGGACTGCTAAATCGAAGATCAGAATCAATTAGTACACTCAGGTTCTTGCACTCGTTAACAGGTTTAAGAATATTATTGTTAATTTTTAATAGCGAGTTATTTATTAAAGCTTCTCTATTCGTACCGAATAACGTTAGCTGCGTTTTTAACTCATTAAGAATTAACCCCTGTGCTTTTGAAACTTGTACGAAAGTTTTAAGGTCATCATTGATTTTGTCAATAGCTAATGGATATAAACTATTCAGAAAGAAGAAATAAATTTGGGTGTCATCGGCATACTGCTGAGATCTACATTGCTAAAAAAAGCTAAAAATCCGCAGTATAACTAGAGAAAATTAGAGGATGAAGGATGTTGTTTTGAGTAACACCATGATTAATTGTAATCAGATTCGATGTATCACCTTTTAAAATAACACGTTGCTTACGATCTTCAAAATAACTATCGAAAAATTTAATATAGGAGTTATATAGGCTATAAATATGTCGTCTGTAATTTTTGAAAGAGAAAAATCATAGCAAAAATGTTTACGGAATTCAGACAGAGTTGATGGCAGGATACTTTTTGCTTTTAGATATTCTTTTATTTGTTTCGCAACTATTGTCTCAAGTATCTTAGATATAGTAGGTAAAATACTGATTGGCCTAAAGTGAGACAGGCTTGACGGGTGCAAACCTTTTGGTACAGGAATAATATTGGCTGTACCCCAAGCTTAAGGAAAAGTGCCGGTTTCCAAACATTTGTTAAAAATAAATATTCACTTAATTGAGGCATAAGATACAATAACATTTTAAAGTTTATTCCATCTGTTCCAGTGGCATTAGTTCTAATTCCACTAATAATACTCTCAACCTGAAGGGTTGTAACGGACTCCAAGTGAGCCAAGAAAGCACGAAACCAAACCTTGGGGGTTGCTTCTAATAACTGAGGATCGTGGTTTGGAGCCTACGTTAAACCGTAGGTCCCCTCGGGAATGGCCTTGGCAGCAAACAAAGACCAAAAGATCTGAAAATTATAACAACAAGCACCATCTGGTATTTCTCACGGCTTCTTTTGCGATACATCTTTTCTGTATTTGTAACATTTTATAAATTTATTTTTGAGGCGTTTGCAATATTTTGGTTACCATGCAGGTAAATTATGTATTTTTAAATAAGAATATTATTGTGAATTATTTATTAAATCTTGCATTATATTGGCACTAAGACACATTTTTAAGCATGATAAGAAGAAACTCGTACTATTTTTTTAAGTTTTTTATTTTGGAATAAAATGTAGGTACTCATAAATATAAATATTTATTCCCCGAGGGCTTGTACCTAAGTAATGAAATTTAACTTTTAATGAAATAGGTCCATAAAAATTTTATAGCTTATTTTATGACCTGCATTAATTTACATTTTGGTTAAAAGAGCTGTTTATTATTTAACCACTATTAAAACTTCATATAGGTACATCTATTAGCTACGAGATTCAAAAATGAGAACACAGCTTTGTGTATATATGGATTCATCAAAAAAATATATTTATGTTACTTATGCACAAAAGAAATGTAATGACCTACACTGGAGCCTCAATAAAATTTTTAAAATAATAGTTAACATACATCCAGCAATTTGCAGTATTTCTAGTTTTTTGCAGTAATAATTTTTTAAATCTAAACCAGATGTTTATATTATACAGTGAGGACCTAAAGTCCGTCCTCCCCCCCCTCTAACTTCTAAACCGTTCGGTATATTTTAAAGAAATTTTAAACGATAATATTTGAGCAAGTCTTGCACTTTTTGACATACCAATAACAGCTTTAAATGTCAAGATGACAGCTGGGTCCGCTTTTGGAATAATTTTTTAAATGGAAAGGGGGTTCCAATGGTACCTCATTTTGAAGGTCTTTTAATGCTTAAAACATTCTCCAATTTAAAAAACATTTTGTTCAGTATGAAATGAAATTTATTAATTATAAGTATTTTAAACAAAATATAAAGGGACACATCTACAAAACAGTGGTTACTTCAACAATTGTTGAAAATGACCGCCATGGACCTCTTGGCAAATAAATATTCTATTGGTAAATTCCTCTCGGACATTGTGAAGCACCTGTGGCGTTATCCTTGAACAAACATCGGTAATTCGTTGCCTAAGTTCTTCTAATGAGCCTGGAGCCGTTTCATAAACCTCAGTTTTAACGTATCCCTAAAGAAAAAAATTTAGAGGCGTTAGGTCTGGCGATCTAGCTGGCCATTCTGTCGAACCTCGACGACCAATCCACCTATTTTCATAAGATTCGTCTAGGTAATTTCTGACTTGCCTAAAATAGTGTGGCGCGGCACCATCTTGTTGAAATGCAACCTCTTGAAACTCATATGGGTTTTGGGCAACAACATCATTAATAAGTGGAGTAATTGTATGTTGCAACATATCCAGGTACCTGGGGCCATTAAGATTATATTCCAGAAAAATGGGACCTATAATGTGATTACCCAAAATGCCTGCCCAAACATTTATTTTCTGGGGAAACTGTGTGTGTCCCTCCCGAAAAAAATTAGGGTTTTCATTACTCCAGTACCTACAGTTTTGGGTATTAACTTGTCCATGTAAGAAAAAAGTACTTTTGTCGCTAAAACAGATATTCCGCAAATAGTTATTATTCCTTACGATTCTTTCTGACATAATAAAGGATACCTTAGATCAAAATGACTTGGATCATTTAATTTTAAGTATGCCTCGCCGAGTTGAAGCAGTAATAGCCAATAGAGGTGGAATTACACGCTCTTAATAATTTTTTTCTTTTTGACAATTATCTGTTTTGTTACATTATTAGAAAAAAGTTGCCTGTAAATTGTAATTAACACATTTTTTCAGTTAGACAAATGTGTCTCATTTCTGGAAGAGATGGAAGTAAATGTACGTTATACAATTTTTTTCGAAAACTATTCTTTTCTCAGAGAATTCACAATATCCTTAACTTTTTTCGATCAGTTTATATATTTGACCGGACACAGTTTTTCACACACCTGAAAACGTCACATTATTACATCAATATGCTAAAGCTAAAAAGCTTGATTTGGTTGAGAAAATGGAAATGGCTAAAGCCAAGAAAAGCCCAGTACTTATCTACGTAAATGATGTTTAATTTCGGGCCCCATCTGATTTTTAATAACCTTAAAAGTAAATAATAGTTGTTTTGCTTATTTACTCATTTGATCTGCATGATGACGACTTCGTCCTTGTTTTATTATTAGTATGGTTTTGTTGACCGTGATATATCTTTTTAGTTGTTAACTGTAATTTGGTTTGTCTCCAACTGTTTGTAAGGTAGAAGCTTTTTAATTTTAGTTTTTCGTGCAATATTATGTGTTTTTTTTCTTGTTAGGTCTGATGATGTCAGTTTAGGGAGAAACATGTCACCGACATAAAATCAACATGGTTTTAATCTAAGGCCGAGACTTAGTGTCAGTTTGTATTCGTTGCAAATAATCCAATCCATGGTAAATCGGAATCCCCCCACCATATCGGCGAATCTAAATCCCCCCACCATACCCGCGAATCTAAATCCCCCCACCACATCTACGAATCTAAATCCCCCTACCACAAGCGTTTAAACCCCCCTCTCTTATCCCCTCTATTACCACCACTCAACTATTTTTTTTTCAGTCGGTATAGGGTGGGTATTCATACCTTCGATCAGACAACTTTCGTACTAAAAGCGATCATATCGACCTTTGTTGGTTGTATATAGCCTTTAATGCCATTTCTTAGTAGTCCCGATTAATCTAAGCAGAGAGCCGTTTGGGTCTTGTATGATAGGTAGGTATATCATACCCGGTAGGGTGTCCACGGAAGGTGGCTCGCCCCTCTAACTTTTTTGTTTTTTAAGATAATGAAATAAAATTTGGGGGATTTGTATACGACATAAAACTGCATTTTTTGACAGGTGACTCAACATTATGGAACTTCCGGTTTAACCGGAAGTGACCTAAACTTTCGATTTTTAAATGGGAGACCTGGTATATTTTTACTTTTTTTGACTTCATATGACATTCTAAATACAACGATGTGTCACTTGTCACTTTTTGTCACCAAGAAATTTTTTTTTTCCAAATTTATTGTTTTATCTAGAGAGCTATGAATACCTTACAATCACTTATTTCAGTTCTCTAATCTTGGGAAAAATACAATTTTACTATTTTTGATCCAATGCTATGTGCTATGATAAATTTAATTTTTAAAGTTGTATAACTCATTTTTTTTAAATGGCAACATGGTGGCTCGTCGGGTTAAGAAAAAAGATGATTTTATTACAATTATTTTGATACCATGCACTATTAATTTTTAGAAAAGCTGCCATTAAAAAACTTTAAAAAGTTACCTTGGAACTTTCCTAAAATTAAGCATCTTTTAAGAATAAATTTAGATTTAAATGCATCAAGTAGCCTGTGACCAGCAAAATTGATAAAACAAAATCATGCCTTGAAGAAAATTGAAATGCCAGCAGCTTCTGCCAAAGTAAATTAGTTTGTTGTTTAAAAAACATGGAAAATAAAATTTTACAAAGAGTGAAAAAGTTGATATGTTATTATTGTCAGGCTCATTTCGCATTTTCGGAACCAGTTTTGGGTACCTAATAGTGCCGGGTTGGATGATGCCGATTAAAATATCGTTATGCGTAAAGTCGTGCAGCATCGGTTGAATTATTTCTACATACTCCAAACACTAATAACATATCAACTTATTCACTCCTTGTAAAACTATTATTTTCCATGTTTTTTAAACAACAAACTAATTTACTTTGGCAGAAACTGTTGGCATTTCAATTTTCTTCAAGGCATGATTTTGTTTTATCAGTTTTGCTGGTCATAGGCTACTTGATGCATTTAAATTTAAATTTATTCTCAAAAGGTGCTTCATTTTAGGAAAGTTCTAAGTTAACTTTTTAAAGTATTTAATGGCAGCTTTTCTAAAACCTAATAGTGCATGGTATCAAAATAATCGTAATAAAATCCTCTTTTTTCTTAACCCGACGAGCCACCATGTTGCCATTTAAAAAAAATGAGTTATACAACTTTAAAAATTAAATTTTACATAGCACATAGCATTGGATCAAAAATAGTAAAATTGTATTTTCCCCAAGATTAGAGAACTGAAATAAGTGATTTCAAGGTATTCATAGCCCTCTAGATAAAATAATAAATTTGGAAAAAAATAATTTCTTTGTGGCAAAAAGTGACAAGTGACACATCGTTGTATTTAGAATGTCATATGGAGTCAAAAAAAGTAAAAATATACCAGGTGTCTTATTAAAAAATCGAAAGTTTATGTCACTTCCGGTTAAACCGGAAGTTCCATAATGTTGAGTCACCTGTCAGATAATGCAGTTTTATGTCGTATACAAATCCTTTAACACCTTCCGTGGACACCCGGTATTATATACATAGACAGTCTACTTGTCAATAAAATATTTTATTAACTACCTGTTGTATTCTATCTAAGATAGTGAGATATTAAAATACAGACAACATTATTGTATAGGGATTTTTCAGGCGGCTAGAAAAATATTTTTTTGCGTAAGTATATACTTGAGTCCTTGCCTCAAATAAACTTTTCTGTTTATTTATGCTTCACTTCCACTATCTATATTTTTAAATATTGTGTTCTGGTAGCTAATTAATATTACCATACTTTTATCGGTACAACAGGATATTTAAAAAAAATTCTCTATCCATATTTTCCCTTTCCAATACATTTAAACAAAATTCCTGACATCGCATTTCGTCTCTATATTATCTTATCACCTGATGTCTTTGATATTTGCACGAAAGGCATAAATGTTTATTCAAATTACGGAATGAGGTGGTATGGTATTTTCCTAAAATTTTCTCAGGTTGCCTGGAGCTAATATTTCCATTATTTTCTTCCACATGCAGTAAAACTTCTAAGTCCATATCTTCTTTAAAATATTTCATTTATTACGTCCTTCTTTCACATCTACAGTTATTAATAATTGTGCACTTTGTCTCAAATTGTTTTACCAGGTAAGGGCATATTATTATTAGCAGTATCCTTCGATAACTATTTTCTTGAAAATATCATTTAATCATAATTATTTTTTCTTACTCTAGGAAAAACAATATTGGTATAAAAGTTTTTATTGGGAAGTTTGGTATTATAAAAAAAGTTGGCTTTGCAACATTGCAGGCATGTCATAAATGGCCACTACTTAACCCAATTCTTGTCATAAAATAATTACTGACACTAAATAACAATATAGGTACATAATTGGAATTATGTGGAACATCTGCGAAACGAATTACCAAACTTATTAGAGAGAGATTTGGCACTCACAAACTGGCCAGCTCGATCTCCTGATATCACCCCGGTGGATTACTTTTTATGGGGAACTTTAAAAACCCTTGTGTATTCTAGGCCAATTGATACAGAAGATGAATTAAGAAGACGTATTCTAACTAGAATTGACTCTTTGAGAAATGACGAAATGCTCCAAAGAGTTCAATTTACTTTTTTAAAACGTACACACGAAAATGGAATTATTTTTAATATTCGTTAAAAGCATTTTTTTTAAATTAAATTATATTAAATTTTTGTTGTTGATAAATCTCTTATTGAGTTGTTTTGCTAGACAATAAAACCTAACAATACATTTAAGTAATTGTTTTTTTTTAGTTTTTAGTGACAGTTATTTAAATTTAATGCCTTCGCTTCAAATTGTGTTCAATTATTAAAATCGTTTAGGCATGGCAATACACGAAATGAATTTTTTTAATCCAGTTATCTTAAAAACGGCTGCTCGAATCAACTGTTATCACGTATGCATTTTTTTAGGTAAAATACGTTGGAGAATAAGAATGTTTATTCAAAAGTTTAGTACAGAGTGGGTCAAAAAAGTTATTTTGTGTTAAATGTATACAAGGTACCGCAGGTGGAGCCCTTTAAATTTTACAATAAAAATGAGAGCAGATTTTAATTTTTTATCCCATAAAACTCCTTCCTGCCATATATTGTAATAATAAACCAAATTAAACTTTTGACACTGTGTATCTCTGAAATCATCCACTTTTGGACTGAGGTAAATTGAGTCAAATCGTCATATTTAAGCCTCAGGAATTTGTGATGACATTTTACCCGCACCTTTTAGAGACACCCTGTATAGTAGTATATATTTTAGGTTTAAATTTCCAATAGAACAGAACATAAATAAGAAGCAAAGCCTTTATTAAATATAAACCAATTTATAAAGTAATTATGTTCAAATTACGGCGAGATCTAGCAATGCTATTTATCTAACATAAAGAGTAGAGATCGACCGAAGCGGTTAGTTTCGGCCAAAAAATCTAGTTTTGGTGACAGTTTCTGTTTCGTCCAAAAATCGGCGAAAACTTCGGGTGCGCTGAAAATCAGTGTTCGTTATTTTTGTTCATATTAAATTTTTACAACAGATTACAGATATCTTCGTTACTTATTTCATTATCATATGATTATTGTTTTTTATTTCATTTAACACAAGTTCATTGTCCGTATACAGGGTGATTCACGTTGAGTGGCCTATTAGAAGATCTAGGAAACGAGTAAAGTTATATTTCTAAAAATTTGGTAGCAGGCATGATTGGCTTTGAACTTTTAAAATATTATATTTTGACGTTTGTATTACTTCCGGTTATACCGGAAGTTATGATAAACTTTGGTTACAAATGGAATACCCTGTATATTTTAGCATTTTTGGATACCTCATTGAAACCTAAGTAACTTTTATTAACAATGATCTATACCTATCTCTAACCGTTTTTGAGATATGAATTATAAAATGCATTTTTATGTAAAAACCTTACCGAGAAGAAAGTTCAGTAATTTTTAAATTAATAAAGCTAAACATTTAAAATTTTTTAAAGTTTTACCTAAAACATAGATCTTTAGACTACATTACTTAAGTTTCATGTTTTGCATACAGGGGGTTTTAAAAAGTGTGCCAATGAGGCCATTTAGATAAATGTGCATAAGTCAATTTTTGCAAATGGAACACCATATTTTTTATTTTAGTAACTTGTAGAGAATCAAATTTCCCATCTAAATGTTTAATATGTCAGTATCAATATTTTTAGTCGTTTTGGAATTATGAGCAATTTAAAAAAAAATATCTTAAAATATGTGTTTGTGTTAAGAGTTCATAAGACATTATTTTTGCAAAGAAGACTTTGACTCCGATTTTTGACAAAATATGCTTTAATGGCAGCATTTTGTTAATATAAGTTATCATTTATATTATTATTATATAAAGCTCAAAGTCAAACAAAAATCGGAGTCAAAGCATTCTTTACAAAAATAATGTCTTATGAACTCTTAACACAAACACATATTTTAAGATATTTTTTTTTAATTGCTCATAATTCCAAAACGACTAAAAATATTGATACTGACATATTAAACATTTAGATGGGAAATTTGATTCTCTACAAGTTACTAAAATAAAAAATATGGTGTTCCATTTGCAAAAATTGACTAATGCACATTTATGTAATTGGCACAATTTTAAAAACCCCCTGTATGCAAAACATGAAACTTAAGTAATGTAGTCTAAAGATCTATGTTTTAGTTAAAAGCCTACAAAATTTTAAATGTTTAGCTTTATTAATTTAAAAATTACTGAACTTTCTTCTCGGTAAGGTTTTTACATAAAAATGCATTTTATAATTCATATCTAAAAAACGGTTAGAGATAGGTATAGATCATTGTTAATAAAAGTTACTTAGGTTTCAATGAGGTATCTAAAAATGCTAAAATATATAGGGTATTCCATTTGAAATACCAAAGTTGGCCATAACTTCCGGTATAACCGGAACTGATACAAACGTCAAAATATAATATTTTAAAAGATCAACGTGAATCACCCTGTATATGTGTAAAAATTCATTAGATTTCAGTATACAATATACTTTTTAACATGTATAGATAAGATTCGGTTTCTGCAGAAACTGAGTCCAAGGCCGAAGATTCGGTTTCGGTTGAAAATCTTGTTTCGGTCGGACACTAATAAAGAGTTAATTGCCAGGGTATTTACCATTAGAAAATTTTCTCGGAAAATTTAACATTTTTAGCAGTTAGTTTGAGGTTGGAAAATGTTACACTTTGTTTATATTTTGACGTGTTCTCAACTTTTTGTATGTTTGAGGAACCATTTTAAATTTGACCTGATAGATTTTTTTCTGGTCTAATTGCAAAGAGAACATCAAAAGATTGGAAATGTTTTGATTGACCGTCAATATAATTGGGTTAATTGAATTTTGACGAGACGTCTTAAAATCCGTCAACTTAAAACTAAAAAAAGCGACCTTTAAGAAGTCAATTCAATTAAAAGGAGTTGTATATGAGTCAGCCAAAGAAGAAACGAAAAGATGCAAAAAATAGTACTAATGAGGATATTTTAGAAAATGATGTATTAAAAATTCAAAATAATGAAGTGGAAATTGTCAATATTGACACATTTGTCAAATCAGAAGAAAATCTATCAAAATGTGATTTGTTTTTAAAAATCATAGATGGGAAAGATGAACTAATAAAAGCTAAGGATATTATAATAAATGAACTTCAAGAAAAAATTTTATTACTGAAGGAAAAAATAAATTATATTACCAAAATTCCAAGTACAATTTCTGAAAACAGTACAAGTGGTAGCAAAATTATAAATAATTTATCTTACAGCGATTGTCTAAAAAAAACTGAAGAAACAAATAGCATTAAGAAAAAATCAGAAGTAATTGCTAATAATAATTTTATAATAATTAAGCCAAATTCTATTCAAGAAAATAAACTAACAAGAAAAGATTTGGAAAAGTTTATAAATCCTGCAAAATTAAACGTAAATATTACAAAAATTGAAGATCTAAGAGGTGGAACAGTAAAAATTCAATGTAAGAATAAGGAAGAACTGAAAAAAATTGAAAATGAGGTAAATAAAAAATTAAGAAATAATTATGTAGTAACTCCAAAGGAAAATAGAATACCCCGAATTAAAATTATTGGAATAGAGGATAAAATAAATGAAGCAGAATTAATTAATGGTATACTAGAAAAAAATGAATTTTTAAAAGATGCAAAAATAAAAGTTATAAAAATAAAGAAAATGAAAACACAGTTTATGGCGATATTGGAAATTGATAATATTAGCTTTAAAAAGGTAATAGATAAGGGAATTATTTTTGTAGATTTCTCTGTATGTACTGTGTTTGAACATCTAGATATTTTGAGATGTTATAAATGTACAGGGTATTATCACTCTGCCCAAAATTGTACTAAATCTCAAATTTGCATGAAATGTGGAAACCCGGACCATAACGCTATGTCGTGTATTACAGATCAGGCTCATTTAAAATGTCCAAATTGTTCTGAGGCAAATTCAAAACTTGATGCTGGTTATTTTATCAACCACAGCCCATTTGATAGAAATTGTGAAATGACATGTCAAAATTGTTCAATCTAAAACACAATATGATAAAGAAATATAGCCATTAAAAAAGCAGGAAATACCAAAATCGAATGATGAATTTAATAAAATATTTCATATAAATATTCAAGGATATTTTAGTTCAAAAGATGAAATTAAAATGTTTTTATTTAAAGAAAAACCTGTTGCATTATGTCTCTCAGAAACCCATATTACCGAAAAAACTGATGAATCAGAATTACAAATGGAAAATTATAACCTATATATTTGCAAATCCAATTCAAAACATGCAGGTGGAGTTTTAATTTACCTACATTCAAAAATTTTAATAAATTATTTTAAAAAATTCTCTGTTGACTACCAGTTTTGGTGTATACACATTAAATTTAAAATTTGGAAAACGTATAATTTATTTGCATATTATAGATCACCAAATGGAAGTGTTAAAACTTTTTTAGATTTTTTTGAAGAGAAATGTGAAAGTACGTGGGATGTTAATAGTATTAAAATACACATTGGAGATTTTAATATACATTTTTTAAATGATGATAACTATATTAAGAAATTTAAACAAATTATTAATATAACTGGAATGAAACAATTAATAACAGATTTTACCAGGACTACAAACAGAAGTAAAACAATTATAGAACTTATTATCACCAATGAACATTCTCTAAATTCTGGGATAATGAATGTTGCGAAACTAAGCGATCATGACTGGACATTTGTTCAAATTGAAAATATTACTGGAAATGAAAAACAAATAACAAAAATGACATTTATTGACTATGAAAAATTATCAAAGGAACTTATTTTGTACAATTGGAACTATGCTATTACAGATGTCAATATTATATTTGAAAACCTGATAACCAATGTACAAATTGCAATTAATAAAGTAAAAGAAGAAAAAACTATATTTCTAAGAAGACATCCAACACCTTGGTTTAATAAAAAAAATTATGGACATTAGAAAAAAAAGAGATAATGCATACAAGAAATTTTCAATTTCAAAAAGTGAAGAGGATTGGAATGTTTATAAGAAAAATCGCAACATTTGTGTTTCAGTATTAAGAGAAGAAAAAACAAATTATTATGAAAAACAAATAGATAATAATAAAAAAAACAGTAAGAAAATGTGGAAAACCTTAAGGAATTTAGTTAAACCAACTACAAAAATAGATATTAAAGAAATAATATTTGAAGAAGGTAAAATATCAAACAAGAATATCATTGCTAAAAAATTAAACTCATATTATGTTCAGAGCGTTGAAGATATTATTGCCTCAATAAATGTTGGAAACCATTCTATATGTCCTAAAATTTCTAGAAATAAAAACATTATGGAAAATTTTTCTAAAGTATCTCTTAATCATTTAAGAAAAATTATAAATGATTTAAATTCAAATGAAAATTATAACGAGGTTTTAACTAAGAAATTGATGAAAGAAACATTTGCAGTTATTGGATATTATCTTCTTTACTTTATTGAAGTTTGTTTAAACAAAGGAGAAATTCCATTAGAACTTAAATGTTCATATATTACTCCGGTTCCAAAGATTTAAAATTCAAAACAATGGAATGAAATGAGACCAATAAATGTATTATGGGATATAGAAAAATTAATAGAAGAAGTAGTTTATGAACAAGTTATGGATTTTTTGAATAAAAACAAAATTTTTATATATTCTCAAGCTGGGTTTCGAAAAGGATATTCTAGTGAAACAGCCATACAATATGTAGTAGAAAATTGGAAAAGAGCCTTGGAAAGAGAAGAATATGTAATAGCAATATTTCTTGATTTTAAGCGAGCTTTTGAAACGATTAATAGAGATATATTATTAGAAAAATTATTTGAATATGGTATAAGGGGTAAAGTTTATCAATGGTTTCAAAATTATTTAAATAATAGATCACAGAAAACTAAATTTGGTAATTTTTTTTCAACAAAGAAATTTAATAACATAGGAGTACCTCAAGGAAGTATTTTGGGGCCTTTACTTTTTATTTTATATATTAATGACATGCCATTAGTCCTAAAATTTCTTAAAAAACAAATGTTTGCTGATGATACTCTTATCTATATAAGCGGTAAAAATCTTTTGGAAATTTTGGAAATTTTAAATTCAGAACTGATTCTATTGTCAAACTGGTTAAAAGTTAACAAATTAAAATTAAATGTTTCTAAAACAAAATGTATGGTTATGGGTGTAAATTTAAATAATTATACAAATATAAATATTTTAATTGATGGTGATAAACTAGAAATAGTCAATTCTTTTAAATATTTAGGTATATTGATTGATTCAAAATTAAAATTTAATAACCAATTCGAAAATTTAATTTACAAAATTGCGGGAAAAATTAGTTATTTTAAAAGAATAAGTTTAAATTTAAAATTTTATTCGAAAAAAATTGTATACAATACTTTAATTTTACCACATTTTCTTTATTGTTCTACAATTTTGTTTATGGCGGATGAAGGTGTAATAAATAGATTACAAATTTTACAAAATAAAGCAATGCGAATTTTACTTAATATGGATAGATATACAAAAATTAATGTGATGTTAAAAAAATTAGAATGGTTAAATGTAAAAAATTTAGTATTGTTTTTGGTTCTAATATTTATTTTTAAAATTCAAAATGATTTGTTACCGCCACATTTAAAGCAATTGACTGTTCTAAATAGTGATCAACATAAGTATTTAACACGAAATAACAGTAATTTTTTTCTTAACAGTTTTTCAAAAAATATTGCATATAAATCAGTTTTTCATAAGGGTCTTATTGAATTTAATAAATTAAACAAGTCAATTAAAAATCAAAAAAGTTTAAAATCTTTTAAAAAAAGTTTAAAATCTTTCTTATTAACTCAACAGGACAAATAAAGTTTCAAAAGGTCATTTAATTCAAAAAATAAATAAAAAAAAGGGTATAAACTTGTTAAAATGTATCATGTAGCCACGTGCTAAATAAATCTTTTTACTACTACTACTACTACAACCCACTATTTAATAATAAGTAGTTAATTCTAACAAATAGAAAGCCAGTTAATTCGATTCATATCTCCTTTTAAAGCAGTGTTCAATAAACCCACTCAACTGGTTCTATTTACTGTCCTCAATATCCAGAATTACCACTTTGCAGCTACAAGAAGATTAATTACGTCCTATTTAATATAAAATAAATGCTCGTTAGGCACTATTTGGAAACTTTTAATTCCTACCTACCTCTTACAACATCTACTAAGTAATGCTGCCTCGGCAAACAACCATTTTAAAGTTAAAAAGTATTACTAGAATGCTAGTTTATAACAGAATGTTTAAAGAGGGGTAATTTTTAAGTTACTTAATATTTTTGATAATTTTTTTTTTCTTAGAAGGGAAGCGGTTAAAATTTTATGTGGATATAAAATAAGAAGAAAGAATAATTTTTAAATGAAATTGTCTGTATTAAAACTGCCGAAAAAATGTGTTGTATGTATTTCATGTACTGATTAACCGGTAGGTGATCTTGGACTTTTCCACCTCACAAACGCCTAAACGGTTTATTATCAATCAGTGACACGTACGTAGTGGACTCGTGAAAACTATCGTTATCACCGACCTAATAAAAAATTAGCCATATAATATATCCTTATTGATCTGAAAAATCGTGAAGGTTTGGTTATTTTTAAATGTTGACCAGTATGACAACATAATATCTAAATGTTTACGGTAGCATCATCGAGCTTGGGGTCAAGTTTTTAAGGGAATTTTTAGGAAGTATCCTACCCTGCCTGCTCTAAAATATGTATCTAACTTTATTAATAATTATTATTATGTATGAAGGGTCCACAATCAGCATTGCTAATAGTTGGCGTTCATTGGGTAAAATCATCAAAATGGCAAAAAATTGATAAATCTGGCAAGCCTGTAACCAATATAACCAAATGCGTTTATACCACAGCCGTCTTAACTTTCAAGCCATGAAGTGGCATCGGGCAAAGCCGCATCACCTGGGCGTATCGGATCCACAAGTTATTATTACGCTCGGCAACGGGCGAGTTTTTTATTCTGTCTGATAGTATTTTTTTGTGTTTTTTTGGCTCTGTTGCCTCTATATTGATATTGAAAAATGGACAAAAAAGTAATAAATAGTTTTGGATAACAAGATCAACTTACCTAATTATTAAATAATAGTAATATTGCGTTGAGAAGCTGTTTTTGTTTCACTAAGAGTAGATTTATTTGATCGATCAAAAGTAAAATTCTATTATACAAATTATTATGTTCTGCGTTTAAATTACAGGATTGACTATTATCTTCTGAAGTCTCAAAATTTAGTAAGCTTACGGCTTTGTTTAGGAAATCTACGCTTGTCTCAAGAAAGTCACCTACTATCTGGGTAACTTCGTTACTTTCACAATGTATGAATTGGTACTGAGACAATAAGTTTTCAAGCTGAGACCACCTGCTTAGTTTCATTTCATAGGATAAAATCCATTTCAACATTATTAACAATATTTATACAGTCATTGGTCAAATCTAAACTATGAAAATATATTTTTAAGTCACTTTCAATTTTTACTTCCCAAAATTCAGAAGTATTAATTTTTTGTGAATAATTACTGAGAGCATCAAAACTTTTTATAAAATCTGATTGCTCGAAAGCTTGATTAAGTTGAGATGTACGCTCTTGTTCCTCGTTTCTCTCCGCTTGAATGGCTTTTAGCCATAGAATTTTCAGATTTTCATCTTTTTGGAAGTAGTGAAAAACTGATACACTCTTTTCACCTGCCTTTAAAACACTTTTATAGTAAGAGTTACACCCAGGAAAACAGCAGGGGCTTGGCATGTTAATAAATAAACAAACTAAAAGAAAAAAAATAGTACTTCCCTTAGTACCGAGGTATCTAGAGGTATCCTACCTACTAACGAACTATCTCTACTAGTGATATTTTTAAACAAATTTATATATAACTTCAAGCTAAATAAATACTTCAATATTTAATAAATTAACTGTAGCCACAAAACAATAAAGTTTATTCCAAAGAGCTAACTAGAATACAAAAACACATATTTTAATTTAAAACGTATAAAATTCTGCCGCCATTTATAAAACCAGTAAACAAACTGTCCGGCCAGACTGTTGGATTTTTCACTTTATTAATGCTATTAGAGTAAACCCGCACCACATATTTCTACTAGTATTTTGTAGAGGTTCTTAGCAATCATGTCACTTAAATTTTCTATTAGATATTAATCGAAAACCGGATAAAAATACAAATTAATAGGACAACTACACCTATTTCGTTCGAAAAGTATATACTAAACCATGAATAACCTCAAAAAAGTCACGTGACACATGGATCTTCAAAGCAGTGCTGTCGATGTTTCTGTTACACGGCTTGAACAAGTTAAGACCGCTTAGGGTATTACCCAAATTCAGAATTTTTTATGACGTTATATTGCGACAAGGAGAAATTGCGAAACTCTCGCGAGACGAGAACATCTTGCAAGGTGTTAGCGAGGCGGATTTTGAAAAAATCTCATCTCAATTTGCGAGTTTTTAAAAAGTTCGAGATTTCCCGTCTCGTGTAACACTAATCTCTGTAAATTATTTACGATTTCAAAAAATAAAGCTGTAGGAAATTTTATTATTTCTTCCTCTGTGTGGTAGGGTTAAAATAATAAGCCCTTTGGAGTTAAATGTATAGCCTCTGGCACATAATAATATAGGGAAACGTACTTAAGACAAGCTAAAATGTGTTATATATGAACCTTACACGGTCAGTATCTCATCAGTATTACTTCGTCAATCCGGATAATATGGTGGTAACGTATTTATAAAACAATTTTATTCTTGAAGTCATTTTATAATTTACATCAGTAATATTGACAGTAATATTAATCGTATAAGGTCCTTATTATCCCAGCAATTTCTGGTTCGAAATTTAAACACAATTCTTTTTTAGGTAAGTAGGTATATTATTTTGAAAATGATAATAATTAATTATTTAAGGTTAAATTTTAAATTTTAGTTGGACTTTCTAGGTTTACATAAATGATACTTAAAAGAAAAATAAAATATTGTGGCATATCGGACAAAAGTGTGTAACTATTTTTTTTTATAATGGAATACACAGGGATCCAAGTTTAATCGATACCCTGGAGCGAGTAGACCACGACGACCGTTTCGTTCTTTTTAGGACTCTACGGGCAGCCATAACACAAGCAATTCCAAGAACGACGGAAAAGTGTTTTAAAAGTCACCTTTCTGTGAAAACGGGAATAGCGTTCCCTATACTAGATTGTGATGCACTTCGTGGTTTATTTGGTTGTCTACCTTTCGATTATACTAGTGTAACTACCTTTTACATTGTAGTTAATTCCGCTGGGATGGCGCTACGGTGTATTGATGGCCGCATTGATTTTGCAAGGAGGCTTTTAGTACATTTTTCCGCCGTTCTTGAACTTGCTTGGGTTATGGCTGCCCGTAGAGTCCTAACAAGGACGAAACGGTCGTCGTGGTCTACCCGCCCCAGGGTATTCATTAAACTTCGATACCTGCGTATTCCAATATAAAAAATAGTTACACACTTATCCGATATGCCACAATATTTTCTTTTTCTTTTAATTATTTTCGCGGACACTATTATCATCTTATAAATGATACTACAAAATATGTTAAGAACGCATCAGCTTATGAACTACAAAACTATAAGATATAACCTATTCCATGGAAATGGAAGCGGGATAGATCAAGAACTATTTTATTAATAGAAGGAGTTTCTTTTGGTAACCCGGGAACGGTCTAGCGGTGGCTCTTGAGGTATAATCATAGTGCCACGGACCTATCTGTCTTATTACCTACAATTTATATTTTAACGTTAAAAGTAATTAGCAAAATATATTTAAAACTGATAAGATCCCGCGCGCTAAGCCCAGTATGACACCTATCAGCCACGAAGTTAGGTATCCAATTTACAACTGTGACATAACGAATGTCTCAAAAGTTGTGGCACAACATTCACTTAAGTTAAAATAATCGATAATTATAAACAACATAGTTGGCTTTGAAAATAAAAAAAAATTCAATGGCTTGGCTTTATTTTGACAATTCATTTAGGCAGATTATTTGCATTGAAATGGCTTATAAAGCTGAACCTAGGAAAAGTACTAACAGTTTATTTAGGCAGATGCCTAAACCAGAAATAGTTAGAGTGTCCAAAAATCAAAATATTTCGCTCCGTATACTATTTATTGTGAATTTGAGCAAGGCGTACCATGGAAGACCAAGAATTTTTACCCAAGAAAGAGGAAATAGTTTGGTGAGGATGGCTAAAAATAGAATTGGAGTATCAATAAGAAAATTGGGACGTAAATATCGCACTTCTAAGGACACAGTTTCGAGAGAATTGGATAGAAAGGGTCTAAAATATCGAAAAAGATAAAAATGTTTTAAATATACGGCAAACCAGTTGGCACGGATACTACGATGTTGTCGGGCATTAAGGCGGATCCATTTTGCAAACGAGAGAATCATTATTAATTACAATGAAAACTGCTTCACTTTTGGCAATTCAGAGATAAGGGGAAATAATGGTTTTTATGCCCACAACATAGAAGTATGCCCAGACAAAGTAAAATATAAAGAAAAGGCAAAATTCGCAGACAAAATTTTAGTTTGGTGCGCGATTTCTACTGCAAGAATATCCGGGCATAACGTGTGACGGGTAAGGGGAAAAGCACTAGATAGTCAGTGCTATATTCAAAACTGTCTGATGAAATTGGCTGATTTTATATACGAGAATCATGCTGAAGATGACATTATATTTTAGTCAGACTTAGCATCATGCCATTACGCCCGAGAAACTCATCGCTAAACGCTCAAAATACTCCATTTGCACCGAGAAACGATGAAACCCCTAACCTGCCACAGGCTCGTCCAATTCCAGATTTTTAGGCACTTTTGTCTAGAAAGATTTACGATGCGATGAAGGATGGGAAGCTGAAAAAGAAGACCAGTTAAGGCGAAGGATCTTCAGGAAAATTCGAGAGATAGATATCGCAGCTGTGCAAAATATAATGGGGGATGTCAGAAAATTGCTCCTTATTGAGGAACACTGACTTCTTGACTTAATTTGATTTGTTAATTGTGGTATTTCTAATATTGTTAATGATGGAGTATAATAAAAATTTAAATTAAGAAATAAAGTAATTTGTGCCAAACCTTTTAAGATATGTGTAACCGTCCCAGACCCCTAAGCTTATTTATTAGGATATTATATGGAACAATATAAAAAACCTTCTTGTGATTGAGCACAACAGTTTCAACCTGGCCAGAGTTATCAAGAACATCAATAATGTAGTGAAATTTTTCTGATTTTATTATTCTATGAGGTTTTAGGATCGAAATACCTATAAAACTTCTACTTCTACATTTTGATGAGTTTATAAGATTATATGATGTTTTCTCAAGTCACATCTTTACGCATAAATCCAAATAAAACATACAATTCTATTAAATCTTATAATTTCCAAATAAAATTAAATCCTTAAACCCACATAAAACTTTATAAAACATCTCATGACCACAACTCATAAATCCAAATAAATTATATATTCTCATTGAACCAAGAAATAATTAAAGAATTGATTTTTTTATGAACCCCATCAATAAAAGATTATCATAAGTCGATTTTTGTCATTTATGCGTTTTTTGCAGAAAAAGTTTTATAATAGTGATTGCCTTTAAGCAAAATCTCGTAAGTTAACACTCAGTTTTAATACTTGCAGCGCCATTTTTCAAAAGCTAGTTAAACTATTATGAAAAATAGTTAAAATAGGAAACCTCATTAGTTGCCTTACGAGGTTTTAACATTTAAGTATATTTGTCGCCATTTTGTGAATATCGTTAGATACGAACTTACGAGGTTTCGTCGACTACTTGAAACGTCTTAGTTAAGTCGGATTTCAGCAAGGTGTAAAATAGTTTTTAAGCCTTAAATTCAAATAACTATGTCAGCCAATCGTGGTAAATATATTGTAAGTTTAGCTGTGAATGAAACCTCGCAAGTCAAGCAAATTTTTCCAATTTTATGTCAAAACCACGTAAGTCGTTTATTTTTCTAATACACAACTATTACTGAAAATGTTATTAACTATCCAAAAACTAATATTATTTAGTCAAATTTGTAACCAAAATTGTTTTTCAAATATTATATTTAAACTCTATAAACGTTTTTCCTTTCTCCTGTAAAACTTCAATAAATCGACTTGGGAGATTTTGCAATTTAACTATCGATAGGTAGCTTCTTGTAAAATTTCTGAGAGAATTTATTTGACTTTGGGCATTTTTTCATGATAGAAGTCCTGTAATATGTAAAATTTATAATAGTTTAAGTGCCTGACCAATAAATACTTATACAATTATTTAAAAAAATGGTTTAAAACATCATAGCTATAAGAGATTTCCGCTTGCAGGACACTACAAACTCTGGGGTAAAGATAAACTTTTCATTGTGCAATTTAAACTTTACTCCGTTAATTGCCAGGACTTGCCCTAAGTTTCTGCCTTAAGCAGGTATTTTTATAGAGAAAGGCAAATATTGTGCAAGCAGCCATTTTAAGTAAATGCACGTTCGTGAAACGTGATATGCTTGCACACTTAGCTAATAAAGCAGCAAAGACTCCTGTAATGCAATCTGTATGTAGTCACAAGATTTAAGCCACTTGACGAACTTTATTAGGCAGTTGCATCTGTTGCCGTTTGATGTACGTTAAACAAATATTTAGGACAATATTAAGAGTAAACTTGTATAATAATATCTAGAACTGTATAAATATTTTATGTATCCTTTCGACCAAAAAATACTGGTATAAAAAAAATCAAGATATATTGCCAGTAGATTATTATAAAAACCTTTCGAAAAGTGGTATCTATGATTCCATTTTGCTATAGCTACAAGGTAAGATGTTTTCTAAGATAGTTGACAACCTCGGTATCTTTATTCTACGTCAAGATCTTTCTTCCATCGTAACTTGGTTTTTTCGTAATTTCAATATATTCTTTAATTTAGTTCCTTATAATATCACTCTATTCTTTCTCACTTTTAATTTCGCATCCTAAATCTTCCTTCAACTACCACCTGTGCCCTCGGCTAACCTTCCCGATCTCGCTGTAACGATTACTTCCTCATTTTGGAGAACCGCCTAGCCAAAGACCTAATGTCTTAGTCTCACCAGAACCTCATACGTCCCCAGAGAGTACAGCGGTGTCTCCTCCTCTTCCTGACACCCAGGACATATTGGGTCCTCCTCTACGCCAATTAGGGTAAAATATTTCCTCAGCCGACAGTGCTTAGTCATCCCTATTAATGGATTGAATGCCCGCCGTCTCCTGTTTAGGAGCCACTCCAATCTGGATTTGTCTGTTTCTGTTAAGAAGTCATTGGCCTATCTGCATCTTTGGGTTTGCCGCCATTGTTTTGTAGAACGCCGTATGACTCCACCCGTTGCCTTGTCTTCTTTGGTATCCCGGGACCAAGACCCGTTTAACTTCCTTGATATCTGAAAGCCTTTTAGGGGCATCGACGTACTCTTCGTAGAGTACTGACGGAACCGTGGGTTTGCATAACGCATTGAGGGCAGCTTGGCTATTTGAGCGTATATATATATTACCCGCTCTTGACACTCCCTGACCGCATGCCGACTTATTAGAGTGGGGGTAAAAATGATTAGTAAGAATCTAACATCCCCGAAAAAATATTGCTTTATACTTCTTACTGTATTCTCGAAGTGGGTTCTATTTTTTTGTAAAAGTTTTTATAGCCGCCTAAAAATTAACAAGCATATTTTGTTTTTCTTTATGGAATGAGAAGAGTGGAATGCGTCTCACGAACAGAATCGTGTACTAAGAACATTGATCTAATTCTAGGCTAAATAAAACAAAAATTATGCTTTTAGCCTCTTAGTCGTTATTTAAATAATAACATTAACCAACGCTAAAGACCGAGGGAAATACGTTTCTGAAACATAATGATTTTAATGTTATTCTGTGTTGTCAGGCTTTCTGGTGCATTAAATGTTGTTCGCCGCTATCTGGCCCTTTATTTATGTTGTTGTGTCCTCGTCATTTTCACATGCTAGCTGCAGCTTGCTATATTTGGCACTAAAGTTTAACGTCATATCGCATGCATTATATTTTCAGAAATAAGGCTAGTTAAAGAATATGCTTTAATATTAAATTTCGGTTTAATAAAGTTGCAGATAATTTTAGTACATTGTTGGTGTTAGTCACAGTGCCACATCTCAACTCTTAAAAAGTTACTGTGGTTAATTTAGCGTTAAACACAGTATTAGTTAGGGGACGGTTTATATTGAGAAATGATTTCGGTAATATTTTCTAATCATATTAAAATATTATGTTGTAGCCTTTTATTGAAAAAAAAAACGAATGAGTTTCTTTCGAGTTCACCCCAGTGGTGGATGCAGAACTTGACTAAGGGGGGGCATATGATCTAAAGGGTTTTTAGAAGTAAATTCAATAATACAAAAAAAAATTTACTCCAAAACAAGTGCATATTTATTAGGCATGAGAGAACTTACCAATAAACTCTGAATAACATATACAAAATGTAACTTCTATGTACAGGCTGTCTCGCGGTGATAGTCCATTAGAATATTTGTGAAAGTAATGCAATTTATGTCCTGCAAATTTGGATAATGAAGTTTTTAAAGACGCTCTCTTCGGATGAAATAACAGCGACCATATTATGCGACTTCCGGGTATACCAGAATGTTGTCTCAAACTTGCTTATTTTAAATGGAGCACCTTGTATAATATTTTATTTTGTGCTTTATTCATCATTTCCAATAACCGTTACCTGTTCTAACCGTACCTACTCTAACCGTTTAAAAAATTTGTTTTTCTCAAATTTTGACCATTTACAGGGTGTCGCCTAAAATTAAATATATTTTCAAAGATGGAAACTCGAAATTCCGGTTGTAAAATCAGATATTACTGTGCTTAATAAAGAATTGCCGGAGAGTGGAATTTTAGATACAGGGAAGTGGAAAAGTAATAATTTTTGATGTTTATCAACAAATTTAAAAAATTCTAATTTTTTAACTATGTTGCTATTTCATTAAATTGTTCGGCTAGATAGAACATTTCCTATCTGTCCACCTAAGATGTAATTAAGTACCTACCTATTAATTGCAAATAACAATGACAAGTGTCTGTACAATAATTTTTTTTCTCAGAAACGAACAGAGTAGTAGTAGTAGAGTAGTCTATACCTTATTTTCATAAAAGTTATTGGAAATAAAGAAAGAAAGACAACAAAATATAATATTCAAGGTGCATTAAAATAAGCAAGTTTGAGACAACTTCCGGTATAACCGAAAGTAGCATGTTTTGATTTTGAGAAACGATTGATTATATTTTCTGTGTTAATATTTAAAAAAAATCTAAATATACAAATAGGCAATTGACCCCATTGCCCTCCCCCTTGGATCCGTCACTGGATCATCTATGAATGCCGATCGGTTGGTTTCGGTGTTATGCTATAATATATTAATGAAAGTCATATTTTTTTTCATCTTCAACACCTGCCTGTGTCTACGTATTAACACTAGTCTAAAAGACTAACCATTAATTTTACTCTAATAATTCTTAAAACTAGGTACTTATCTAAAGTCAATCCAATATATTCTTTAGGTTTCTCTGTTAACTATTTAGTCTCTCACTCACTCTCGCACACTGATCTGTCCCACGCACTACACGAGGTCTTTAATGGTTTGGTCGTCTTTAATCTACGGACATGATTTAGGTTGTCAAGTAGTGGAAGGGCTTCCACGTTGTCATGCATGCCTTCTAATCTCTTCTTTAACAGTCAGAATTTTTGTCACGATGAATATCTCCATTGCGCACATATCAAGGGACATTTACAATGTTGCGCAACACTTTGTTCTGGAATGTCTGAATTGTTTATATATAAGTGTCTTTGGTACAGCCCCACAGCTGAATGCGATACAGCCACACTGGTTTAAATATCTGCTTATAGATCGGTAACTTATTACATATTAACAATTTGGAATTTCTTCCAATAAGCCGATAATATTGATTATATTTTAGGTCCGTTCTGTCCTTTTTCTTTTAACGTGTTTTTTCCATCGTAACTTGGCATCAAGAGTTATTTCAAGATACTTTACATTTAGGTCATAAGGATCAGTTTTACCGTTGATGTTTAGAGAAAGAGGCTGTGTTATTTCTTTGTTAGTAAAATTATTATGGATATATTTAAGTTCATTAAGTTTAATCTTCCATTGTTTGGTCCACTCAACTACAGAGTTGCTAACTAGTTGCAATTTTCTAGAAGCTCTTTCTTGATCATTATCAGTTGCAAGGAGAGCAGTATCATCAGCAAATGTAGCCAGGGTTGTATCTTCCTGAACATAATAATGATTAATTGATTCCGTATTGATTACCGCACTACCGCCATTTGCTTGATTATCTGGATGGATAGTGTGATATGTTTTGTAGCCTCTTAGCTTAATATACTATTGACTTGTCATGTCTGATATGAGACATACATCTATTTGCTGAGTATTTAAAAAAACCTCTAAGTCATGTATTTTGTTTAGAATGCCATTGACATTCCACTTAGCCATATGGTTACACTTTCTACACACAATATATATATTTCGAAAATGGCATGGAAAATGCTAGGAATAATAATGAATAATTATAATAAGTTTTCCTGAAACAAATTGCCTTAAAGTCTCATCGACAATATTAAGCGAGAAAGTTCACCATTTATCACTTAAAATTTATGGTTCGCCTCTACTGGCATATTATAAACACAGCCGAATGAGATAAAATGACAAATAAACACTTGGTTGTGTAGAGGGGAATAGTGGATGAATATTGTCTAATAATTATCGTATCCAACTTTTTGGACAATCGATAAAAAAAACATTCTATGGAGCATTTCTCTAGGATACCCATGGAGTCACCCATTTAGATATGATAAGTCATTTCCATAACACCTGATAGAAGTACCGAACACTAGTAGAACGTCATCAAGCAAGAGATGGGTGTTTTTTTTAACTGACTGTATTTACATTAAAAGGGTAGAAATGAACATTTAAAAAAATCGAATACAATAATGTAATATTAAATAGGTCACTATTTTTTCTTTAACTTTTCGCATTTATTTCCCTACTTTATTTCCTCTCCCACCTCTCGCGTTAATGCAATTTGATTTGTTGATAAAGTTATTTAAATAAAGTTGGTTTAAAAACGTTAAAACTCGTATTAATAACTATAATCTTATAATCTAAATAGTATACAAATCTCGAGATAAAGGTAATTGCGCTCAGCATCTCCGTTAGTTTTTTAATTGCTCAACAGTAATGATAATGAAACACTTTTCATTTCGGGATGTAATATACTATTATTATGCAATTAGAAATAGGAAAGGAATGAAAGTAGTGTACAAAAGCAGTGAAGATACCCTGTCTTATAGACTAATTTCTCTACCATACTGGTAGTTTTATTATGTTATTACACTGAGGTTATGGCATTATATAGGTTTAAAATTTGATTTGGCATTTGGATCTTCCTGGATCAATTTTTTTATAACAAAATGTTAAGGTCCCCTCGCCTTACTTCAATAAGGACTGGAGTCACTAACGCCATACCCTCAAACATATTCCAAAAGAATAGAAAACAGGGAAAGTAATCTTTCTTCGTAGACCATGTAGAGAAGATAAACTTTATCAAAGACTCTGGAGATACTCTTTAAAAGATATACAAAAAACAATAGCCTCGTCGACAGACCACTATATCTCAACCAACATAATTACACAACAGGTAGATCAACTGATGCGGCACTTTAGTTAGTTAAGTGACAGGTTGTACTGTAAAATCTCTGGACAACAAAAAATATACCTTGGGTATATTCATAGCCATAGAAATGACAAATCCACATTTCCAAAAATAGTTGATTTGCCATAAGCTAACATGGAACTCCCACCTAGAAGACAGGATAAACAAAGCAGCCAGATCATACTATGTACAATACTAAACTTTCGAACCATGGCGAAAACCTGAGGTTTATACCCAAAGGTAGTCATATGGATCTAAATGGCAATCATAAGACATATGTTAAGATACGGGGCTGTAGTCTAGGGACCTAAAACAAACCAAACAACAGTTTGCTTAAAATTAGAGCAAATTAAGAAAATTGCGTGTCTTACTATCTGGCGCCCTGGGAACCACACCAATAAGAGCAATGGATTAATCTAACCCCACGACATGTCTATTAAGGAAATGGCTTTCATAACTATTGCGCGACTTTGCATAGCTAGTACAAAACCTGCTATAGGTATCGGCTCACCAAGACGATGCATAAGGATGGAATACCTTGCCAATATTCCATTACTACATGTAGAGTCTACACCGCCACAAAATGTTTTTAATAAACCCTACAGCATAAAATCTAAATGCACTGAATATACGTAAGTGGTAGATGCAACATCTACACAGGCGGGTCCAAGATAAAAACCCACCCAGTATGTGGAAAATATGCCAAATTCCTGTAACGTCCACTTATGCGCGGACAGTAGACAGGCACCAGTTCTCCAAAGAATGGAAGGTGGCACGCCTGGTGCTCTTGCGTAAGGGGGACAAGCCTATAGACTTCTTCGTATAGGCCGATATGTCTTCTGGACGTGGAGGGAAAACTCTACGAGCAACTGCTGCTCTTGAGGCTGAAGCAAAAACTACACCGTACAGGAGAGCTTGCTGACAATCAATACGGCTTTAGGGAGGGCCGACAAATTGTAGCTGCCGTTAACGCAGTTATTAAAACTGTTAAGGAAGCAGCCGCCAACTCTCATAAAAACCGAAGATTATGTGCCCTGATCACTCTTGACGTTAAAAACGCCTTCAATAGCGCCTCTTGGCAGCTAATATTAAATGAATTAAGAAAAAGGAAAATAAATGAGGGATTGATTCGAGTTCTGGCGTCCTAGTTATCAGAGAAAAAAATAATTCTAGAAACTGATAATGAATTTAAAATTATAGCTGTAAGCAGTGGGGTTCCGCAAGGGTCTGTGCTGGGTCACACTTTGTGGAACATCTTATATGATGACCTTCTAAGACAGGAATTACTCGAAGGTGTTGAGCTGATAGTTTTTGCGGATGATATAGCCATGCTCGTGACAGCAAGAAACGAGGTGATCCTAATGAACTTAGCTAATACTGCACTACTGCGTGTTTTTGGATTGGCTACAAAGCAGAAAACTTAAGTTAGCCGCAGACAAAACGGAAGCAACCTTACTAGCAACAAAAAGGAGGATTGCACCAATTGCAATTTCGGCGTACAAGGATTCCTACCAGCCAATGTGACGCGCAGGCGCAAAACGAGCTCGTCTGTAAAATGGAACAAATGGAGGAGAATTTCAAAAGAGGCTTAGAGGAACTCCGCAATCAGTATGTGCAAAAAATACCTCTGATAGGAGATAGTCAGGAAATCAGCGAATTTACTGAAAAATATAATGCGTTTCAAAACTCCACGCAACAGTCATTAGAACAGCTAAAAAAGGAAATTTTAGCTTTTCGCGCTGATATTGACTCTATACAACGAGAAGCCATAATTGTTAAAAAGCGTAACAATCTAAAAAAATTAATTTTTCATGGAATACCTGAAAAGGGACATCAACAGATTATAATTGATGATATTTGCAATGCAGTCACTGGGCATTTAGGTCTAACGATAACAAAAAATGATATCAGTTCCTGCGCCCGAATAGGTAAATTCCAAACAAAAACAAATAATCAATCCAGCAATCGAAATAAATATCGACCTATTTTAGTTGAATTTACCACACAGTGGATGCGGGACGATGTATTTTACGCAAAGAAGAAATTTATAAAATCGGGAATAGTTGTGAGTGAAATGCTTATTAAAAATCAATATGACTTATTTCTTAAAACTCGCGAAGTTTATAAAAATAATGCATGGACAATACGGGGCGACATATTTGTTTATACTAACAATAATAAAGTGTGTATAAAGAATGCCAATGACTTGCAAGCCCTTATTTCAAAACAATCTTAAGAAACCCAAGTCAATCAATAAATAATATCGTTACAATTGAAACACGGCTTACTGATTTCTGTATAATTTTATTTTTTCTTTCCCTTCACATTTCTATATCTACTAAAAGCGCATAAGCGGTTATTGGTATTTTTTATGCAAAAATTTAGAATCGCACATCTTAATGTCCGATCCTTAGTCACTAAGTTAAACGAGTTGAGGGATGTTGTAGTGGGTGGTGATTATGATGTGGTGGCTGTGACGGAGACCTGGCTGAGCGATGCTATCGACTCTAAGGAGGTACAACTTCCTGGATATTTGTTGGTAAGGCAAGACCGTGTAGGTAGGGGTGGTGGAGCAGCTATTTATTTTAAAAAAAGCCTAAATGGGGCCCGAATTAATGATTTGAGGAACAGTGCAGATCATGAACAAGTTTGGTTAAGTTTAAATCTTAATAAGGAATCGTTTGTCTTTGGGTGTATATATCGCCCCCCGGCCTGTAATACAAATGAATTTTTAAAGGATTTTGAGGAAAAAGTTATGGCACTGGTCCCAAAATTTGATCATATTTTTTGTTTAGGCGATTTTAATATTAATCTTATGAATTTGAGCACTAAGGATACCTCTGATTTTTATTCACTTTTGGAAGCAACTGGTCTTAAACAAATTATCAATAAGCCTACAAGAATAGCTGCGAATAGCTCAACTCTCTTAGACCTCATAATAGTACCGGAGAACCTACCCATAGAAATATCAGATACCCTATCAGTTCCAAACATTTCCGATCATGAATTGGTTTATAGCGAATTCCTCTTACTTACACATAAACCTAAGCCTATTATTAAGGAATACAGAGACTTTAAAAATGCTAATTATGCTCAATTCTATGCCGATTTACAATCTATCCCGTGGAGAAATATCTTTGATTATAATACTATAGACCAAAAAGTTCAATTTTTTAACGAAAATATGTTGGCTTTGCTAAACATTCACATGCCTTTGCGGACTGCTAGGATCACAAAAAAAACGATCCGTGGATCACAGACACCGTGCGCGATATGATTACAACAAGAAATAATGCCTTGGCTCGTTTTAAAAGATCTAAACTGCCAGCGCACTGGGATTACTACAAAAGTATTAGAAACCTGGTGACACTAATAATTCGTAGGGAAAAAAAGGCTTTTTTCGAAGCTAGGCTACAAAACACGTCAAACGTGTGGCAAGATTTAAAAAAATATCATCTCCTAAATGATAATAAAAAAATTGAATTTCCAGATATTCTAAAAAAAACCGACGAACTTAATAATGCACACCTACTTAACACCTACAAAAATGAGCTTAATGATAAGGTTTCCTCTATTCTAAGTCTCAAAGAGGTGTCTGAGGCTGACGTTTTTAAAATATTAACAAACATTAAATCGGGGGCTGAGGGAGTTGACAATATTGGCAGTTATATTCTAAAACTGAGTTGTCCTTTTCTATTGCCATACATTACTCACATTATTAACTATTGTATTCGAAATTCAGAATTTCCTGATGTCTGGAAACAGGCTCTAGTGACACCTCTGCCCAAGGTCTCGTCGCCCAAGGAATTTAAGGATCTCCGGCCTATCAGTGTTCTGCCCTGTATGGCGAAAGTCTTGGAGAGGGTAGTAAACGTTCAACTTACTAAACATATTGAAAGTAATAATATCCTACCTCAAACACAATCTGGATTCCGCAAACATCATAGCTGCGCCACAGCTTTACTTAATGTTAGTGACGATATTTTTCATGCTATTGATGACAGTAAAATAACCGTTTTGGCATTGTTGGACTATTCTAAGGCTTTCGACACTATAGATCATCCCCTACTCTTAGCTATTCTGCATCATGTGGGACTGTCTGAGGGGGCAGTTAAGTTTTTCACCAATTTTTTGTCAAATAGATCTCAGTCGGTGCGCGTCGACGGTATGATATCGACTCCCCTCATAATAAGGAACGGGGTGCCACAAGGCTCCACTCTATCTCCTCTTTTATACGCCATTTATACATCATCTCTCTCAAACTCCTTAAAACAATGTTTAGGTCAATACTATGCCGACGACGAGCAGGTATATAAGTCATTCAGCAGAACCGATACTGTTGAAAGCTGTAAAATGATTAGTTCTGATTTAAACTCCCTAAATAAACTGTCCTTAGAACATTCCCTTATGTTAAACCCTACGAAGTGCTGTGTGATGGTTTTTGGACGCAAGGCCGATCTAGACTCGGTCAAAGATGACATTAAAATTGTGATTGATGACACTATCCTGCCAGTGAAGGAGAATGTGCGAAATTTGGGTGTGACTTTTGACAGTTCCTTAAGATTTAATGCGCATGTGTCAAGTTGTATACAAAAAGCCTTTATTAGACTAAAATTCCTATATCATATGCGACACTTTTTGTCACATAAGGTTAAAACACTTCTGTGCGACTCCCTCGTGCTCTCATTGTTTAACCATGGCGACGTTGTGTACGGAAACTGTCTCACCGCAGTCGACAAACGACGAATACAACTTGTTCAGAATTCTTGTCTAAGGCTTATTCATGGAGTAAGGAAATATGAACACATCTCTCATAAGCTGGACGAGTCGCACTGGTTGAATATGGCGGAGAGGAGGGAGCTGCACCAGGCCTGTTTCTTTTATAAGATCTTATGTTTAAAATGCCCTGCATATCTGTATAATCGTATTAACTTTCGATCTGATGTACATACTCTTAATACTAGATTTAAATATAGAATAACACCGCCACATCACCACACTGTAATCTTCGAGCAAAGCTTTACATATAATATTGCTAAGTTCTATAACTCGTTGCCAGATAAATTTAAAAATCTATCACCCACTGCATTTAGGTTAAGTTATACTAAATACATCTTGAATAAACGTATATGATTAACATGTTCCCCATACATCCTGTTATTCCGTTATATATACAGTTAGGTACCCATACACCGCTATGTTAGGTCAAATAAGTTAGGAACAACTATAGGTTAAGTTGATCAGGGGGGCATCTTAGGATGCCCCATCTGGACTTCGCCTATTTCAGAGTAGTACCCTTAATTTTTTTTTATTTTGAACCTGTACTAGAATTTTTTTAAATTTTTTTATTCTGAAATAAAGACATTTATTATTATTATTATTATTATTATTATTATTATTATTATTATTATTCTCAATTAGACCAAGCAAAGCGATTAAATACTTGGGAGTATGGCTGGACTGCAAACTCACATTTACAGAGCACATCAAAAAGACCATTGAAAAAGCTGAGAAGACAATTATTACGGCGTTATCCAGTCTAATGCCAAATATTGGAGGCCCAAGAGCATCCAAAACACTATCAAATTCTTAATGCTGCGCCCGTCTGGCACATGGTTGGATCAAATAAAACCCTGATCAAGAAGATAACAAAATTACAAAGGCTTATGTGCATTCGTATATGCAGTGCGTATAGAACAATTTTCGCCGAAGGAGCAGGCGTTATAGCGGGAGTACCTCTAATAGAGTTTCTTATACAAGAACGCAAGGAAACATATGATGGAGTAAGTAAAGCAATCGCAAGGGTGGCTCTAATGAATAAATGGCAAGAGAAATGAAGAAATGGAAGATACACATGTAAAAATAATGATTAAATTTTAAATCAAAATTAACTCCGTACTGATTAAATCCAGGTCCACATCAGATTGATTTAAAAAAATAACACTGCTTACTGATTAAACCAAAGAGTCCGTGATTAACCAGTCTAAATCAAATATGATTAACCTAAAAATTATTAATGATTATGTTTTAATCAATTTTTATTAAATATTTTTAATTAATAATGATTAAATTGGCAATGATAGGTGATCCTTTAATCATTTTTAATTTAATCTTTTAATCACTTTAGAGTATCCATTTATTATTTTTTATTTTGGAATAATAAAATAGAAAAATTAAAAATTATTTAGTATAAAAATATTTCAATTTTCAATTCATATATCAATCTGGTGTGGACCTGGATTTAATCAGTACGGAGTTCATTTTGATTTAAAATTTAATCATTATTTTTAAGTGTGTATAAGTGATTAATTTGGATATCCTTTTCTATTGAATTTATTTAGTAAAAGAAAAATAGGTAAATCAGCACACAAGGGAAAAAACTGCACACTAACTGTGTTTTTCTCATTTTAAAGATCATACGTTAAAGGATGGAAATATATTCCGAGAGCACTTAATTTTAGTTAGTAGTAATTAATATTACAATGATGAAGTTTTTTTTTCTTTTAATCAATTTTGATTAGGGTAAATTTAGCCTGGTCCATCTTAAAAATTGGACAAAGCACCGATTGGCAAATGCACTCAAATTAATAAATAACTGGCATGCACGAAAACCGTATAATATCATGTATCGACTTACCTGTAGTAGGTACTTTTAAGTTCTACGAGCCGATCATCGGCGTTGCAGTCTGCAATTTTTGCGTATTTTTTCATGTTGTTTAAATTAAGTTTCACTAACATTATAATGTCACTGCTAAAACCACAGGCAAACAAAATTAGAGTTAACAGAACATAGAAAAAAGAAACTAACCAGTTTCTTTTTTCTATGTTAACTATTGTTAACAGGAATATGTAAACTTTGACAAAATGTACCTGCGCAATCAACTAACAACCAAGAGATTTCAAAGCCAACTGCTAGCGCGACCTGTGACCATTGTCAACCTGCCCGCTCGAAATGTGAAATTTTGGGGTTAAGTTATGGTAGGTACTCCAAAACTGATTAGGTCGTTGCATGCTACGCATGCGTCAGCACATTCTTAGGCATTTTAAATCCCCTAAAATCAGATTATGATTTAAAACGTTGACATATTTTAGGCAATTGACCAGTATAGATTTAAAGTAATTCAAAATGATTATTTTGTGTCAATAACAGTGCAAATCATACAAATGATTTAATAATTGATTAAAAACTAAATCAAAAAATTTAATCAAACAAATTAAATCAGACATGGATCGCTGTTAATCAACTGATTTTTTTACTGTGTACGGAAGGTGGACTTGGCGTCTAATTTCAGACATTTAAACCTGGACTAAGAGACCGCATGGACTACTAACTTACGCAGGCGCTTTTGGGGCACGGATGCTTTGGAAAGTATATATTTGATAGACGAAGAGCGAACTCCGACTCGTGTGTTTACTGCTAGGCAATTGATGATGTTATGCATACTCTTTTTAGCTGCCCTAGATGGGAAGAAGAAAGAACAACGTTTGCGACGAATGCCTCGGGTAGGGTGTTCACCCCCGAAAATATGATGAGGAGTTTAGTTCAATCAGAGAACGATTGGGCACACGCACACACGACAATCCGAAGCATATTAGAAACAAATGGAAGAGAGGAAGGAAGAGAAAACTAATATAGAAGAATAAGGACAGCCTTCGCACTGAAGAAATGTGAAAACGGTTCCGGTGTGGTGAGTCAGATGATCAGAGGGGAATTTTTTTAGTCGGTAGGCGGTTGCCTCGTGGACCCAATCCGACACTACCCAGCCACTAGAACACCGTAGGCTTGAGGGTGTCCTCTGAAGATTTTTTTACCCCTCTGGACAAAAAAAAAGTAGACATGCACCACTTTCCCTAGAAAAATCACCAATCACCTCAGGGCCACTACTAGAATGTCACGAAGTCCAGGTCACAGCCACTGATCAAAGCGTGGTCACAACGAGCTGGATCAAAGTACATGGAGCTAATTTACTCACCTTTGTGTAGAGTGTATAAACTGGAAGATACGACAGTCGAACATATTTTTTGTAACTGCTCTGTTCTTTCATCCCGTAGAAGAGCAATGCGCGGCGAGTACGGTCCTACCATTGCCGATATAAAGGATATGCCACTAGCTGATATAGTAAACTTTCTGTAGGTTGGATAACGGGCTACAAGCATCCGTTTTATATTGGATTTCTGAAGGATGCAGAATAGGTCAACTGTAGCCTAAGTGTTGTATAGCTTAACTCACCCTTCACACCTTCCAAATCCAGAATACTTAAGACTTTAAGTTGACAATAACAACCGACAAAACCTGAAGTGATCAAAACTTCAAACTATAATATTTTGAAATGTCTTTACAGTGAAAAGATAATTTAACTCGTTACCGCTAACCACTAACGTAGCCCTGAAACCCTTTATACTTTGCCGCCCTAAACAATTATTTTTAATACAATTATCCTGAACATAAACTAATTCAATCCATATTCTCTGTGCGTAAGAGTTTGAACCCGATTTTGACCCACTTTAAACTGTCAGATTTAATTTAAATTTTGTAGACTTATCAAGAACCGCTGACAATACAATAATTTTATATGACAGCTGACAAGTATAAAAAAAAGTTCGATATTGACGAAACAAAATATGAGGTCGTATAGTATTTCACACGGAGACTTCGCTAAAAATACGCAAAAAATTCCCCTGTCAAATTTTGACAGCTGTCAGGTATAAAACGAAGATGCGATTTTAACAAAACAAATTATGGGGTCGTATAGTATTCGATGCGGAGAAAAATAGGCAAAAAATTCTCCTGTCCAAATTTGACAGCTGTCAATATGTCAAATCGTTTTTAAAAAATGATATTAATGAAAAAACTATAAGGTCGTATGTATATTGACGGTGAAAAATTAAAAAAATACGCAAAAAATTCTCTTGTCAAAATTTGACACCTGTCAATATGACAGAATTTTCAAAAATTTGCCAATATCGTTTTTTTTTATAATTCGGCATAAACGATCGGGTTTGTTCGGGTTTGTATGTATGCTTGTTTGTAACCGACTTCTTTGAACCCGATTTTGACCCACTTTTAAACGGTCAGATTTAATTTAAATTTTGTAGACTTATCAAGAACCGCTGACAATACAATAATCTACTAATCTAGCTCAATCTACTCAAAAAAAAATGTTTTTTCTTAATAATAACTCAAACTAAAAAATTAAAAATAAACATAGTCTAAAAGAACTAAAAAACACGCTTTAATAATTAATCATACTAAAAAGCGGAAAATAATAAATATAGTTTAAAATAATTCTTGAAATTCTTAATATAGGCAGAAAATAATAATTAACGATAAACATTAGTATTATTGTGAAAAAAGCAAGGGGTGTTCGATATACGAAAAATATAGCACAAAGCGCCCCACGCTTTTTCCCAATAATACTAATGTTTATCATTCATTATTATTTTCTGCCTATATTAAGAATTTTAAGAATTATTTTAAAATATATTTATTATTTTCCGCTTTTTAGTCTGATTAATTACACTGGCCGACAAAAAAATGTTTTTTTGTTGTAACACAAAGCATCTTGTGTTATAATGGACCTATCCAAATACGAAAATGAGAAAAAAAAAGTTGTAACACGTAACGTTTTCTTGTTACATTTATAGTACCACATTTAATGTTACAACATTTAATATCTATTGAAAAAATAATTTAAGAATTTTCTAACTGTGTATATCGACTATATTTAAATTTTTACCCCTACTAAACATACCTTACATCTAAGAAAAACACAAACATTACAAATATTAACTGAACACACTAATTAAATTTTATTTTTTCCTTTTATGAGGGGTCATATCTTCTCTTTTAAAAAACCAACAGTAATCACCCATCATGGCTGGATCCCATCGTCCTTGATAGCGAATTTCCATTGTCCTGATATCCTGGTGGAACCTTTCACCCTGCTCGTCACTGACAGCTCCCAAATTGTCAGGAAAAAATTACAGATGGGAATGGAGGAAGTGAATTTTTAATGACGACCTTCGGGCACCAAGCGATTTGTAGGAATCTAAAAGTTCATCAACTAACTGTTGATAGTTTGCATCCATATTGTTGCCCAAAAATCCCCTTACTATACTAACAAATGAGTTCCATGCTATGAGTTCCTGCTTGGTAAGCTTCTCTGTAAAGTTGACATCGTCCAGAAATTTTCTGATTTGTGGCCCAATAAAAAAGCCTTCCTTTAATTTGGGATCACTAAACTGGGGAAAGACTTGTCTTAGGTATTTGAATCCATCACCGTCTTTATTCATAGCTTTCACAAAGTTTTTCATCAGCCCAGGTTTAATGTGAAGAGGAGGCAGAAGGACTTTTTTGGGGTCTACAAGAGGTGCAAACTTAACATTTTGAGATCCCGGCTGAAATTCACTTCTTTGTGGCCAATCTTTTATTACATAATGCTGATCTACTGCACGACTGTCCCACAAACAAAGAAAACAGCAATATTTTGTAAATCCTCCCTGAAGTCCTATTAAAATTCCTACAGTTCAGGTAATTTTTCTGTTATAAAATGCATCCATTTTAACCGTCCCCTAATTAAATTGACTACCTGCTAATGTAAAATGGTCTTATTAAGCTTTTGAAAAATGGTATGTATTGGGGCTTTCCGAATATTTTTTCTATTATTAGAAGGGTATTTCCATTTTAAAAATAAAGAGCTGGCCTGTGTTAGAAAAATCGTGTCGGCCAGTGTTATTAAAGCCTGTTTTTTAGTTTTTTTTTAACTATATTTATTTTAAAACGATATTTCTGTTATAAAATAAAATTTGATTATTTGAAAACATTGTGTGTTTACTAGTTGTCTATCTTTTGAATAATAGTTTCGTCCAGAGCTTCTCAATAAGACTGACACACAATTGATGATGGCCCTGTTTTCTATTTTTATTTTACACTATGCAGGTATGCAACATCCTTATATTGATTTTATTTTTCAGATAGGAGAAAATATATCGGTAAGTGGACAACATCTTCCTCTTTCTATGTTAGTTTACTAAAACAAAATATATAATACATTGATATTTTGTTGTTTTATTTTGTTTGGAGGGGACAGCGTTTTCTGGTATATCATCACAAACCTCCATTAGCTATATGCACTATAGTGTATTGCCTGAATTTCCAATGCTCGTGTAGTCACAAAATGTCACACAATAATCTATCATTCTTCTATAGATACGTCGTGACAGTTATTGATATCGAATTCCCCGCTGATGCGCAAAGGCATTATTTTAATGGTCCTCAGACACTCATTTCCTATTAATACCGCGCTGCACCCATTCCGTTACCAAATTAGGAAATCACTTTGCGTTTCACTCGGATGTTATCGGAATGATTCGATAAATAACGCTAAATATGTGTTTAATTAGGATTGGAAGACGAAAAGTGGTATTTTTATGCATTGATCCAGAGGCGTGGATAATATTATTTTTCTAAGCAGTGATGAGAATCTAATAAATGATTACTATAATTCTAATTTCTATTAAAATAGAGCTCAAACACCCAATTAAAAGCAAAAACTCTATACAAAAAAAATTATCTATACTGGATGTACCATTTTATAACAATAATGCTGATGAATCAGATGCGTTGGGTAATATAAGCGTAATTACAATTATACGTGAGCGATATTACATTGTTCCTGTCATAATATCAGAAAGCTTGGTAATAAATATATTATAGCAATCATAGACACGCCTTGTATAGATAGGCCGCATTGCGCCACGATTAAATGGGATAGTCCACCAACTCAGAGACGCTTGTCCTATAAATACCGTGTGAGCAAAAATTATTTGCATCAAAGAGGGCTTGGATTAAAAAACGTAGGGCTTGGTTTAGATCACAATGATATGGGGACGATATACCTAACCCAATCTAGGTTAAAATTTTGTCAAATTCATATTATGACATGATATGCCAAACTAATGAGTAATAAAATAAGTAGACAAATACAAATTTATTTTTGTTGTTTAAAAAATTAACAAAGTAAAAATATACAGAAGGAAAAAGAAAAATAATTAAATAAATTGCTGAAATTGACCATCGCCATGCTCGAAGCATAAATTCACACGTCTCTTCATATTTTCGAAAGTGTTAACCAGCATCTCTGGAGAAATGTTACCACATTCTTGGATAATCCTGTTTTGTGATTGTTCTAAATTTGTATTTACACAATTCATATTTGCACTTTATAAGGAAATAAATTTAGCTGCTTCTTAAGAATAGTCCTGCATGTTTCATAAGGTCTTTCCACTTCTTGGGACAGGCGTCTTATACAATTTGTTGGCGTATTTTATATTATTTCACGAACGTTTGCAAAAAGTTCTTCTGTTCTTACAGATGGTCTTCCTGCTCCTTTTTTGTGTTGTATAGGACCTGTTTTGCCAAACACAGCCACGGTTCTTTTCAGGCAATGATAAAAATCCCCAGCAATAAAAGCAACGTTAGGAAAATGTTCGTGAAAATCGTGCATGCACAAACCAGGATTGTATTGCCACTCACCATTCACTCTAACCCAGTTTCGAAAATACGCTTCAACCATGAATGTTTCGTGCTGTTCCGTAAAGCACATTGTGTGAATTGTTCAAGAAATGGGAAAAATTAGCGATGAATCAAATTACTTGTAACGACTGTCAAAGATGACGGAATAACTGATTGATTGTTAATTCAGGTAGTTACTAACACCCGACAGGTATTAAGCTCTACGGCTAAGCATCACGTCCTTAGATGCAAGGCCCTCTTTGATGCAAATAATTTTTCCTCGCACGGTATCAGAGACACTCCTGCTTTACAGGGTGATCATAAATTGTACGTATATTTCAAGGGCAGATTCTATACATGTATATAAACATTAAAAAAAGTTCATGTAAATGTAGGTCCTTAAATGTCTTATTAGGACGCTATAGCTCACTTTTGGACGACCTCCAAAGACAAGTTTTTATTGTATTTCTTTGCAACCGCTAGAGGTACCGGTAATCGTAATTAAATAAATAAATATGGCTTTATTGTTATTTACAGGAGTGTAAAGATTACAAATAGCGGAGTTGAAGCTTAGCTTCCTATCTCAATCGAAATAAAATTTTAATTAATAAATAATTTACTATAATGCAATTTACTAGGTAACCTAACACAGACGCTGGTTCCTAACATTGATAGATATGTTACAGACAACCAGGGGATGAATATAAATATGTGAATGGAGTTATATTAAAAACAAATATATAAAATATTGGTCGGCAGTATACAGGTGTCTCTAAAAAGTGCGAAAAAATGCTACCACAAATTCTTGAGGCTTAAATATAATGAATGATCTAACACAACTTACCTCAGTCACAAAGTGTATGATTTCGTACATACAAAGTATCAAAAGTTCAATTTAGTTTTAGGTTTTCATCAATATTTTTTTAATAATTGGTGTATTGTCACAAAATTCGACTAAAGGGGTTTTGTGACAAAAAAATTTATTAAAAACTGACTGAGGCAAGGGCAAGTTGAATTATATCGTCATATTTAAGCCTCCGAAATTTGTAGTAAGTAGCATTTTTCCTTCACCTTTTAGAGACACCATGTATAATGACATAAGAGGCAGGCAGAAAAAATATATATATTATACACCTCTATGCAAATTCTACAGAAAGTCCCGAACATTTTGTTTTGCCAGTTTAAACTTATCAGAAATCATTTTATAGTCGTATTATAAACTTTTCAGATTTTCTAGCTAAAAGAGCACTCGGGCAAAGAGGTGACATGTCTAGGTGGAGTTATTACAAACTTATATCTGAGTTCCAATTTATGGGCGTTATTGTATCTAAATTAAATTTTTTTATATAAATAATTAGGACATTTTTACAAATTATTCTATTGAATAAATAAATAAATCCAGTCTGTAATTGAAAATTGGAAGCGAAGCGTTGACAAAAATGAAGTTGTATTGGCAGTATTTTTGGATTTTAAACGTGCATTCGAAACAATTGATAGGGATAAATTATTAAAAAAATTATATCAGTATGGATTAAGGGGAGTTGTTTATAAATGGTTTCAAAATTATTTAAGTAATAGGCAGCAAAAAACAAAAATTGATAATATTTTTTCTAAAAAGGAATATAATAATATTGGGGTACCACAAGGTAGCATTTTGGGTCCATTATTATTTATTCTTTATATAAATGATATGCCAAATGTTTTAAAACAAAGTTTTATTCAAATGTTTGCTGACGATACCTTATTATATATAAAGGGTAAAAATATTCTTGATTGTATAGACATTTTAAATTTTGAATTAAAAACTTTATCAAACTGGTTAAAGGTAAATAAATTAAAATTAAATGTTTCTAAAACAAAATTTATGGTTATTGGAAATAGCGTGATTAATACAGACATAAATATTTTTGTTGATGATGAAAAATTAGAAATTATAGACTCTTTTAAATATTTGGGAGTAATTTTAGATTCTAACTTAAAATTTGAATTACATTTTGAAAATCTGGTATCTAAAATTGGAAAAAAAATTAATTATTTAAAAAGAATTAGTCAAAATTTGAGTTTATTTTCACGAAAAACAATTTATAACACTATAATTTTACCTCATTTTTTATATTGTTCAACTATTTTATACACAGCAAATGATGGGGTCTTTAATAGACTCCAAGTTTTGCAAAATAAAGCTATGCGTATAATTTTAAATGTGGATAAATATACGAAAATAAATCTAATGTTAAAGAAACTTCAGTGGTTAAATGTTAAAAATTTAGTATTTCTTTTGATTTGTACTTTTATTTTTAAAATACAACATAACTTACTGCCTTCTCATTTGAAAGATTTTATAACTCAAAATTTTGAAAATCATAACTATTCAACCAGGTATAATAAAGATTTTTGTCTAGGTAGGGTATCAAAACATTTGACATATAAATCGGTTTTCTATAAAGGATTAAGTGAATATAATAACTTGAATATTTTAATTAAATCACAGACCTCTTTGAAAAATTTTAAAAAATCATTGAAAAATTATTTATTTAAAAAACAAAATAGTGACTGATAAAATTTTTTTAAAGATGATATTGTTAAATTAGTTCAAATATTTTATATAACTTGTTAAATTGTAGCACATTGCTAAATAAATCTTGTTACTACTACTACTACTATAGTAAAAATCTTGAATACTCTCGCAAGTTGGGGGCAAAGTCACGTGACAATCTGTCAATTTTGGTCTATTAAATTTTTATAAGTTGGCATGAATTACAGGACCGGAATTGAAAATTATACATGTGATACCTTCTAAAACAATTTATGCAATAGCCTCATCGGTTCTACCGCTTTAATATTGACAAATAATAAGTAATAGGTTTTTTTTTTGTTTTATTTGTTCAGATTATACCTATAGGTAAAATACCTACAGTTCAACATAAACTAATTGAATTCAAGTTATTACATTCACTGTCAAGAAAATCTCCATATATGACTTACGTAAGGTACGTAAACCCAAATATGGTTTTTATAGAATTTGTTGGCTATGGTACAATTACATTATTTCTAAACTTGTATGTGGGCTAACATAAAATTAAAATATTCAATATAGCTAGGGATTTAATTTTTCTGTCAATGGAAACCCTAATTTAACAGTTTTTGACTTAACGTAAGGTACGAAGACCCAAATAGGGTTTTTATAGAATTTGTTGGTTATGATACAGTTACATTCCTAAACTTGTATGTAGGCTAACATACAGTTAAAAGCTTTACTTTAGCCAGGGATTAAATTTTTCTGTCAGTGGAAACCCTACTTTAACAGTGTTTGACTTACGTAAGGTACGTAGACCCAAAAGTGGTTTTTATGGAATTTGTTTGTTAAAATGCAATTTATTGATACAGTTACATTTCTAAACTTGTATGTAGGCTAATTTTATGTTAAAAACTTTATTTTATTGTCATACAAACAATAATAATAGTAATATCAAATAATAATTTCACTTATGTAAGGTACGTAGACACAGAAAATAGAATTATATATTTGTTCGCTATACTATTACATACTAATATGGTTAGCTATTTTAACTATTATAGTAACATAATTTTACCTGCTATTACCTTACTATTGCCAAACAATAATAATATTTAATTTACTAATACCAATAATAAAAATAATTCCTTCAAAATCAAATAGCTGCTTTTTAAAGGTTAATAATATGGAAAGCTGTTTTGGCATTTGGTAGAACTAGGCGATACCCGGTTTTATTAACCTACCCGGTTTTGTCCAACTCTTCCCTACCTACCTAAGTCAGGGAAATACTTAATTTCTACTTATTTTTCTTGAAACAGAAAAGGATATCTAGATAATGTAAAATGCAAAAATTATACATTAGAAACCTAACCTTAACGAACAAACATTTTAAGAACAAAAATTTTTCAAACTAACTTTTTGACAAAAACGGCGTTCAGATGTAATAAAACTTATTACTTATCGATGAAATCAACTAACGAGCAAGGCACACATTATTAATTAAAAAAAAGAATTAAAAAATTTTAACCTGTATCTAAATTTTTGGTCAAATGAATAATAATTGTAGGTACTTACAATTAAATGTAACAAAAACGCAATTTATAACTCGGTGTTTGGGCTCATTACGGTCCGCTACAAATCTAGGGATATTATTATGTCCCAATATCAGCTGATCGATGACAAATAACCGCTGTCATCTGTTTTAAAACGAGACTATTGGTGATATTTAGTATACTAATACCAATATCTCTCATTTATTCTTAACCAATAATTAATCATACGTAATTTTGCAAACTATTGTAATTCGAATCTAATAGCGTTTTCGATTTACTGCTCTCGCGCACTCTGAGAGTGCTCTCCCCGAGATTTGCGTGTTCGGTTATCAAAATCCACTGCTCTCGCTCGGAGTAGGACGTTCGATTTACAAATTTGGTTACTCTGAATCCGTTTGAGAGTGCTCTTTTTCGATCTGAAAATTTTTACAGAGTAGAGAGGCAGCGCTTGCGCAGAACCGCAAACCACCACCATTTTCTATTCTTTTGTTGATGTGTAACCTCGTTTGTTGTGTTTTCTGTGTTTGTTTTTCGTTAGTTCGATGAATATTGTATATAATATGTCATAAACGCACTTAAGTAGATTTAAATTTGAAAATTAATTGTTTACTTTTGTATGTTGACATCTGTCAAATTTTCAAGCGCAATCACGTTCAATTAAGGGTATGGTCCGAATATCACCACCAGTAACCACGGTTAACCTCGACAAATGACAGATCAACCATAAAAATCCGGTTATATTCGGGACGAAAAATCACCATGTTCGTTAAAATCATAACCTTTAATTTTGAAAAGTTCACGACAGACTGATAATTTACAGAAATGCTAAATACACTTACTTATAATTTCATTGAGATTCATTCTCTTAATAAATTACCAACCATCGGCCAAATATTTTGAAATTAAATTCATAACAATATTTTATAATGACAAGTGACAGGAGAAACCACTTGTAACCGGCGTTTAAAGCCGGTGAGCATTTTGACATTTGGGTGATGTCATATCCGAAAACCGTGTTCCAAAATAAACCTCTTTTTTGGTTACCGCTATCATTTGGTTAAATACGGAACGCTAAACCACGACACTAGTTACTTTCGGACCATACCCTTACACTCCGTCCGAGGGCAACCGCCTTCGGAGTGACAGCAAATCTCGGGCCGATCGATGACGTCACAGAGCGCTCTCGGAGCACTCTCGGAGTTGTAAACCGAAAACGCTATAAGTCTAGCGTAACCTATCTATTATAATTTATTAGTGAGTTTTCTGTTTTACCAATATTTGAAAGCAACCAACACACAACTACAAGCATCAGTAACTGTTGGTTTTTCTTACAAAGTTTTATTTAAAATAATGACAGCAATGTCGTCATATTATTGTTAGCTTTATTTAATTTAAATGTATTGTTAAAAACGGCCAATAAAACAGAGAACTCGAATTTACTATTGAACTATAAGAGGTAGGTTATTGAACTCTGATACGGTTAAAAAAGTTATTAGAATTATTAGAATCGAATAACGATAAAAAAATACAGGGTTTTCGATTTAAAACAAGAAAGTTAACAAATTTAAAAGTACATTTCACACTCCCTGTATTCTTTTTTGAAGAGGTCTCTATTTTAGAATTATATCTGATATTACTGCTAAAGCTAAATATCTCAGAGACGTCATAACTTAAGTATTACTATTGTAACTAAAGGGCGGATTATAATATGCACTTCAATGCAGCCAAAATATGCGCATATATATGCCTTGCTTGCCTTTAAAATATGCAGTTATTTGCATTTTTACCAAATATGCTAACTGGTATGCAATATTTCTTAATTTATTATAGTAAAATGAGGTAAAGAAACACATTGGGTTCTAAAAAATATGTTTATTTTTAAAAAAATGGAAAAAAAAACAAAGAAAAATAAAAGTAAACAATTTTTTAAACTAAAATTGTATAAATAGCATTTATTACTAAATATTTTTCAAAATTTTTAACTAAAAAGGATTGTCTTCTATTAGAAAAAATATGTTTATACAAAGAGAAGCTTCTTTCAACATCTACTGATGTAATCGGACAATACTGCAACTTAGGCAGGCATACAACTTCGTTGTATGATTTACCCACATAAATGCTTTTTACTGCAGTTAAGTATTTCAATCCTTTATTCTTTTTTACAGTTACATCCAATTTAATCCCTACTTGACCTCCTACTTTACCAGACATTTTGTTTCATTTAGCGGAAAAATAAATCTTTCGACAAACTAAAACAGAAGTATAATTTACAAATCGATATAAATACAGTTGGTTAAGCAGCTAATAATAACGCATTATTAAATGACAATAAACAACCCCTAAATATACCTGCAAACTCCGGAAACCCCCAAAAAATACCTTGTGTATAACCAAAATGTAAATATAATTATTATAATCTTTAGATTGGAAAATCTCTGAAATAAGTATCGAACTGGACACTAAACTTTAATGTTTTAAATTTTTTGATAAAGCCGAAAACATAAAAATTTGCTCTTAAAATAATAATTTAGGAAAAATATACGTTTTATTATAAAATTGACAAAAAATGCATATACAGGGTGTTTGGGGAGGAAAGGGCAATATTTTGGGAATGTGTTCAGAGAGTGAAAATAAGAGAAATAAACCTATATGTTTTAATTCGATTCTCAACCATTTCTGAAATAATAGGATCTAAAGTTTTTGTAAGGTAATTTTTATTTTAAAACCAAATAATTGCAGGTATTGCAGTACAAACTAACTTAAAGAATATATTCAAAAACTCCTCCACCAACTTCAATACATTTTTCGGCACGTTTGTTAATCGCTCGGGTAGCACGTTGGATTGAGTGAGGATTGTTTTTTATAAAACCTGCAGAATTGAAAATTGGATCGCGGAGTGCTTCTCTCGTTTCCACTCGTGTTTCATATACTAGCAATTTCATCCATCCCCAAAGGCAATAATCAAGCGGGTTTAAGTCTGGTGACCTCGGTGGCCAAACTTGCGGATCACCTCTGCCAATCCAGCGATTAGGAAAACGATAATTTAAGATATTTCGCACACGGAGACTAAAATGAGGTGGGGCTCCATCATCTTGTAAGTACATTGTGGCAATTATTAGTTCCATCACGAGTGAACTGAGTTTCATCGCTAAATAAAATGTATTATGTGATTATACAGGGTCCTGCACCTCACCTCCCGTCTTCTATAGCTCACTTTTTTCACAACATTTTCATATTTTGCAGACCTTATCTGTATCTTGGGGCGCATTTCAGGAAAATATTTTTTTCCAAAAAAGTGTGACGTCATAAGGGTGTATTTTTTTAAATTACATGCCATATATTTTCTTACATTTTTGGGTGCCTCCTATAGTTACCTACAAACCCGTAAAATTTTATTAAAATTGATTGAGTATTATAGACGAAAAAAAATAAAAACTAAAAAATATCAGTTTTGCGCCACTGGTATTAAAAATAAATAAAAAAAAAAAATAATGGCCTCGTTAATAAATTTATACAAAGGTACTTATTAAATAAGGTATAACAATTTCGTTAACCAAGTTGGGTTAACACGAATTGTACAGGATGTCCAAAGTTTATTGTCAAACTTTGCAAACTTTAAAGCAATTTATTTTTCTTATTTCAAACGGGAACCCCTATATATTTTTATGTCATTCGATGCAGAATTAAAAATCAAACTTTTTTCCTAATTGCAACCCTATCGAAATTTCTAACGCATCAAGAGTTATTTGCAGAAAACTAATTTTATCAACTATTCCAACAGTCATTATTATGAATAAATATCGAAGGTGGCTTTGAAAAACAATTTATTGGTATTAAAGTTTATTAAAGTGACCAGAGACCATTTTGACTTTAGTAATCTAAAAGTTTTAAATACTGTTAAATTGTTAGTATTTACTTAAGCTGTTATAATTACTTTATATTGTTTTTTGTGATGGACTACAACCAAGAAGAGCTCGTAGATATGATTTTTTTATTAGGAGCATGCGAAAAGAATTCTTTTTTGGCAAGCCGAGTTTACGCACAGTGTTATCCGGAACGACGACATCCAGACAAAAGAACCTGCAAAACTTATTAGAGAGGTTTGTACTAACGGGAAATGTAAACTACCCAAAACCAGTGAGAAATAAACCGGTCCGAACTGAACAAAATCAATTGGCTGTGCTATTATCTGTTATAGAAAATCCTTCAGTTACTCAACAAGCAGTCGCTGATGCCGTAGATGTAATCGAAAGAACAGTTCAACGAATTTTCAAGGATAACCATATTCACGATTATCATTTCCAGTTAATAATTACTAACAAATTAACAATATTTAAAACATTTAGATTACTAAAGTCAAAATGGTCTATGGTGACTTTAATAAACTTTATTACCAATAAATTGTTTTTCAAAGCCACCTTCGATATTTATTCATAATAATGACTGTTGGAATAGTTGATAATATTAGTTTTCTGCAAATAACTCTTGATGCGTTAGAAATTTCGATAGGGTTGCAATTAGGAAAAAAGTTTGATTTTTAATTCTGAATCGAATGACATAAAAATATAAAGGGGTTCCCATTTAATATAAGAAAAATAAATTGCTTTAAAGTTTGCAAAGTTTGACACTAAACTTTGGACACCCTGTACAATTCGTGTTAACCAAACTTGGTTAACGAAATTGTTATAGCTTATTTAATAAGTTCCTTTGTATAAATTTATTAACGAGGCATTATTTTTATTTAATACTAAATCAATTTTAATAAAATTTTAGGGGTATGTAGGTAACTATAGGAGGCACCCAAAAATGTAAGAAAATATATGGCATGTAATTTAAAAAAATACACCCTTATGACGTCACACTTTTTTGGAACACCCTGTATGAAAAAAAATATTTTCCTGAAATGCGCCCTAAGATACAGATAAGTGAGCTATAGAAGACGGGAGGTGAGGTGCAGGACCCTGTATATTTGATTTTGATGGATCCATCCATAAAATTGTACCCTTGAAGCAGGATCACCATCTAGAAGATGTTGAACGGGTAAAACGCGAGAAGGTTTTAAACCGTTTTTTCTAAGTGACTCCCATATGACTATTTAGATGTGATGGTATATGAAGTTCATTTGCAACCCGTCTCGTAATTATACCTGAGTTCTCTGCGACAATATCCAGAACATTTTCTTCCTTTTTCACATCTAGACCCTGCACTTTTTCAGAAACAATTCTCACGCTTGGAAACATTCCAGTTTCCTGAGCACTTGCAAATACTTTTTGAAAAACTCTTCTATTAGGAACTCTTCGATTTGGAAAACGACGTCGATATTAGACAGTTTTCGTTGTCTTTTAAAAGCGATTCCGATAGCCGCTATTTGACAACTTTGACATTTGAGCTGTCATTTATCGTTATCGTTACAAATAAGTGGCGGGAGCTAACGGACGGAAGACAAAGCCATAGCGAAAACGGAACGCATGTGTAATGATCATTTTCAATGACCAAATCGGAAATAAAGTTTGCATTCAGCATTATTATAGTTTTCTAAATTGAAATTTCCATACAACTGTGCTCGATACTGCATGTCCTGGCGATCAAGCTCCTCCAAGAAAAGGGCATCATCCAAATCCGAATCACTGGATGAGTCCAATAAAAGCAACCTTTCGTCTATCATGATGTTTTAGAATTTTGGGTACTAGGAAATTAAAACCAAGCAAAAAAGATAGCACAAAACGTATATGAAAATATGAACACAAACCATTAAAGATAGGTTATGTTATATTTGTCATTTGTTATGTTTACTGTCGAATTCGACTTAACGTTAAGCGAATTGAACGAAAACTATTTTTACGATCTGTCAAATAGCGGCTTCGTATTCGTATTCGTTATGGTTAACCGTTTGAATTTGCCAATACAACGAAAACTCTCTATTCATTAACTGCGCTCATCGCACTACCGTTACAGTAACCATACAGGAATATCATGTCGGCATACTGACTGACTGACTGAATGTGTGGGGCATTGTAAATATGAAAATTTCAATATAAAAAAATTCAGAACCGATTATTTCAGAAATGGTTGAGAATCGAACTAAAACATAATATGGGTTTATTTCACCCTCTGAACACATTCCCAAAATATTGCCCTTTCCTCCCCAGACACCCTGTATGTACATTTTGCATAATATATTTCGCCCTTTAATTAAAACAGTAACTTGCCTTTATTTACACCGCGCTATCGAAATATGGAATAATATACAGGGTAATCCAATAAAATTTTTACAACTTTGGTCTGTAACTTTTTGTGAATCACTCTGTATAATTTAATATAATTTTAAAACACGCTACTAACGGACCTTAATGGCCTCTCATAAATATAACAACGCAACTAGAGCGACGCTCCCTGTATACAGTGTTGTGATACAGAAACGGTGATTTCCTATTAATATTTAATACTTATTTTGATATATTTATCTTACTAATAAAAGTCGCCGTGCGTGGAGTTACATCCATTTAGATATTACTTTAATGTCTCCCAATTTATTCCATTAATATAAATTATTTATTTTGATTGGGTTAACAGCAGTGTTCGTAAAGCGTAAATTGCGTTTCGTATCATGCAAGAGAGCTTATGGGGAAAACATTTAATGGATTTGGCAATAAGTTAACACCCACTACTGCTGAGTACACAACATGATGTGTGTTTGCTTGACATAATTACAATAAATTTGTGTGTTCCGCAATGGTTTAATATACAGCTACTATTGCTCTATTATTTATCTAATTGAGTTAGCAAAAGAACGAATTTTTGACACTCTTTAATTATTTTTGATTAATATTTTATCTAAGTAAAGGCTGCCTCACCTAATAAATAAAATAATATGCACGATATTTGCTATCGAGGAATAACATTGTCTGATTAATTCTCATATGCACCTTTAAAGTCGAAGTTTCTTGGTTTATTGACAGATATTCTCACAATTCGTCCCCAAATTTATTACCGAACATTTATAATAAAGCCAGTTGACACAACCATCCAATCAGATAAAACGAAAATATAAAATTTTCTTTATCGTATAGTCAAATTTCTCTAAGAGCACTCCGTATTGTGGCTAAATCACCTGTCAATTATGGAACTCTGTTAAAGTCTGGTCTACGTTAAGATGTTGGCGATAAAGACAGGGCTGAACTAAGTTCTTTTACCATCGTAATCACCATATTTTAAACTTGTACCAAATATGTAAGAAATAGTCCATACTTTAAGTGGAGTGTATATTTGAAAGGAGAGAAATAAGACACTTTAAGTCTTCCTCCACTGGTTATTATTAAATAAAGTTTAATAAAGGGTAAATTCTCTACATGTTTCGAATAGAAGAAGTAAACAAACGATGTCTACATGACATAAATCTTTTATAATATATACAATTTTCAAATTTTATATAATTTTCTCTCCTCACACTTACGGTGTTACTTCACTAATATGTGACCTCACACAAATATTTCTTTATTAGTCCCATAACATCTACAATTTGCAAATTTTTTATATATAATTTTCTCTCCTCACACTTACGGTGTTGTTTCACTAATATGTGACCTCACACAAAATTATTTCTTTATTATACCGTAACATCCACAATTTTCAAATTCTATATATTATTTTCTCTCCTCACACTTACGGTGTTGTTTCACTAATATGTGACCTCACACAAAATGATTGCTTTGTTTGAAGTTTTTCCAAATACCTAACTCTAATTTTCCATCATCTTGTAGCTCTGTTTCGATTGTTCGCACCTATTGTATTTCTTATATTCCTTATTCTATTCTCCTGATGATGAATGTATATACATTCGAAACATGTTGAGAATTTACCCTTTACTAAACTTAATTTTAATATACCAGTGGAGAAAGACTTAAAGTGTCTTATTTCTCTCCTTTTAAGTTTCTTAATGGTCTTAATACAGTAGCTAGTTCATAATCTATACAGTGATTAAACATTTAGGATTTCTCAATTGTAGAGTAAATGTGTGAAGTAGGGTATTTTTATAGATTATTTTTAAGATATAATTTTAAACGATTTTTATCGAGTTTTAGCGAGTTTTTGTAGATCCCACCCTACGCAATTATATCGTATCTTATTAGAGATTCTACCAAAGTCTTACACCGTGCGAGCAAAAATTATTTGCATCAAACAGAGCCGATATATTTAACCAAATCCAGGTTAAAATTTTGTCAAATTCATATTATGACATGATATGCCAAACTAATGAGTAATAAAATAAGAAGACAAATACAAATTTATTTTTGTTGTTTACAAAATTAACAAAGTAAGAATATACGGAAAGAAAAAGAAAAATAATTACATAAATTGCTGTAATTGGCCACCGCCATGCTTCAAGCATAAATTCACACGTCTCTTCATATTTTCGAAAGTGTTGACCAGCATCTCTGGAGAAATGTTATCACTTCCTTCTTGTAATTGTTCTGAATTTGCAACTGGTGTTTTAATTTGAAAATACGCTTCAACCATGAATGTTTTGTGCTGTTCCGTAAAGCCCATTGTGTGAATTGTTCAAGAAATTGGAAAAATTAGCGACAAATCAAATTACTTGTAACGACTGTCAAAGATGACGGAATAACTGATTGATTATTAATTCAGGTAGTTACTGACACCCAATAGGTATTAAGCTCTATGGCTAAGCATTACGTCCTTAGATGCAAGACCTTCTTTGATGCAAATATTTTTAGCTTGCACGGTATATGGAGAGTACTAGTTTTGTGCCAATAATTTTCCCTAAAAAATAGAATTTATGAATTAAATTTCCAATATTGTTTGTCCAATAACTGATATGTGCTCCCCATTTAAGATGTAGAGAGAATGTTATATAATTAGTTTTGGAAGTATTCAAGGTTAATTTAAAGAAATCCAGCTAGATCTTAATTTTTTTATATCATCCATAGCTGACTCTTTCACTTGAGTCCAAGTTTCACCCTTGAATACCACAGCTGTGTCGTCAGCATAGAATATGACTATTCCGTTATTAATACCTGTATTAGCTAAGGATTTTATATAGGTAATAAATAAAATTGGTCCTAAGACGGTACCCTAAGGGATTCTAATTTTTACGGTTAGGTGATCACTGTATATATTATCAATTTTCACTACTTGTTGGCGATCCCTAAGGCAGCCCTCAGGCATTTGACACGGTGCCCATTTCGCCATATGAATGTAATACATTTAAGAGCTGGTCATGCGGTACCGTATTAAATGCCTTTGCTAGAACAAGAAACACTGCAATGCTCTTTCTATAAATAAAATATATAATTCTGTATCTTTATGTTTGCAAATTTAAACGACGCCGATGTTTAAAGAAAAAATAGCATGATTTATTCGAAGTAAAAGCAACTTCTTATGATTCGTCTGTAAATGCCTGCAGAATCGTCATAGAAATATCGCTTTTAGTCCTAATAAAACAATGTACTATTTTATTTACTAGAAATTTCCAAAACCGTTTAATACCCAACATATTTTTTTTTGTGCAGTTTAAAGAAATTAAGAACGATACAGAAAGTAGCTTAATTGATTTCCTAAAATTCACAAATGCCATAAAATACATTTGAGTAGCAATAAATTTGCGGTGGAACTAATGTTTGACAATTTAGGTTAATTTATAATAATATTTTCCAACTTTAAACTATATAATAAGATTTCAAGTAACATATTGAATTTAAAATAAATAATTTAATTGCCCGAAACCACCTAATTTTAAACTAAGGAAAACTATCTCTCTAGAATCATTAATTGAATGATTTTGAATTTCCATGCGATAAAACTGCTTTATGGGTATTCCAGCATTACAGGACTATTTTAAAGCACCTACTTTTACTATTCATTTATCAACTGGAGCTGCAAAATTAATCAACAATTGAAACAGTTTTTTGCTAAATATATTAAATGCGATTAATTACTAAATCATTCCTGTAACTAATGGTATGTATTGCCAATCTCTCGTTTTATTGTATTAACATGCATACAATATATTTTATATAAAATAGTGGAAATAAATTTAGAGTTTTATTGATAATAAATTATTCAGCATTATAAAATTATTTTAAGCAATTTATTTAATTCCTTGTCATATTTTATGAGTTTTACATAATTATCGTTTTTGAAATATTTATTTTTAAAACTAATCCAATTATAATATGGATACATCCCGTGACTACCTTTCCATTAATCGACTAATCATAACACCCGTATTCACTAAAGAGTAGCTGTCAGAGTGTCTTGATGAACCAGGGCAGGCCAGGGTAGTATCCTGAAATCTTTGTTTTACATTGTTTTAATTAAAAATTTTTTAGTTACCCTCGGCATTGCGGCTATTACATTAATGCTGACTTAGCTCAATTATATTACTCATTTCAAGAACGAGAATTACATATAGCGGAGGATCTAATTAACACAAATTATTATGAAGTAGCAGAGGATAATCACCTTAAACTTAACCCTAGCAAATCGTCAGTTATTTTATTTGGAAACAAAAATCACTTAAGCCTATTTCAAATAAATATGAATCAAAATTAAGACTTTTGTTCGATTCCAATTTGCGTTTTAAAGAACACGTTACTGCTAAATTAAAAATTGCTTATATGCCATATATAAGCGTAAGGTTACAAACATTACCTCTCCCATGCAAGAATCCCGAAAACTCCTATGTGATTCTTTGGTATTGTCACAGTTTAAATACTGTAGTGGAGTTGACGTGCCTTGCCTGGATGCTGCGGACCGTTTTGATATTCAAAAAAAATCAGAATTTGTGTTTAAGACTAATTTATGATGTTAAACGAAAAAACCAGTGGCGGCTCGTTAATGAAGGGCTCTGGGGCGCCGCCGTCCCTGCAATTATTTCAAACATAATCCAAGAATACTTTACTTAAAAAACCAAGAACGCACTGTATGTAAGCAATCAATTAAAATAATTCAAACCAAACGTAGCCCTATTCCAACGGGTAGGCTATTATACTCATAGACAAGCGAGTTGCGCGCTCTCAAGGTTGTACTAAGCGCGGGCGACCGATTATTCGTCCCGATTCAACGCGAGTTGCCATGACTACAGAGGCATGACCACCTACACATCGCATAACGAGCTGCCACGGATGGGCTCCAATTTTCCGCGCCCAACAGCTGTTCGCGAATCGCAATGCCACGGTAGAATAATCGATATATTATGTACTCTGACGATGCGACTTGTCGTCCTTGTCGATGCCGCTAATGATTTGTTTATTTGTTTTGATTTGATTTATTGGTTACGTGTTACGTTATAAAGTTGGAAAATTTCGTCTAATATGAAGGTCAGTGATTTACAGAAGCTTGTGTTTAGTTCTCTGAGCTTAAGTGAAAAACTTGATTTAAAAAATGCAGAGCGGCCACTACCAATATTGAACATAGTACAAGTGCAATCAAAATGTAAAAGTAAGGCACAGTTTACGCGTAAGTTTAACAAAGAAATATATAATAAAAAATTCTGGATAATATGCGGTTGTGAGGACAAAAATTATTTTTTTTTGTTTCGTGTGATCGTGTATCTTCTTTTTGACGGGGATGATAATTGGACTATAAATGGGGTGCATGACTTCAAAAATCTTTCAGAGAAAATAAAAAAAACATGAAAATAGTGCAAAACATCGTCATAATGTGGTAAGTTTTCAGATGTTAGGACAAACTTTAACTTCTTTAAGTATTGCTGCTTATGCTGATGAAATTAAAATTCACAACGAGAAAGTTAAAAAAAACAGACACGTACTTTCGAAAATAATAGACATTTTAAATTTTTTCCAAAAAATAATTGAAAAGTGGGGATATTTTTGAAAATATCGAAAAAAGTTATAAAAAAAACTTTTTTTAAATGCAGTTTTTAGCCTACATGCAAAATTTCAGCTGCATAAGATAATTTTGATTTTTTACCTATATTTTGTAAATTGCACCACTTTTTCAAAATAAGACTCACCGCAACCTACATAAAACTTCTTAGTTTTAACAATGCTTTATTTCAGATACATTTTCTTTAAAGTAGCGCCATATTAAATATGTTTTTTTCTACAAAATCAAAATTGGGCTATTAAAATTTGGTCGCATGTGATGCAAAATTTATTTGTTTTGGACCCTGGATAAGGTAACTTCATAAAATAAGTATTTTTAAAAACGTAGTTTGTGTCTGAAAGTAATAATATTTAGACAATAAAGAACACAGTGTCATCAGTAAAGTGTTCATTAAGTGGAAAATAAATTTTAGTTTAACTTAACGTAAAGTTGAAAATAGATAAACTTTACGTTAAGTTAAACTAAAATTTATTTTCCACTTAATGAACACTTTACTGATGACACTGTGTTCTTTATTGTCTAAATATTATTACTTTCAGACACAAACTACGTTTTTAAAAATACTTATTTTATGAAGTTACCTTATCCAGGGTCCAAAACAAATAAATTTTGCATCACATGCGACCAAATTTTAATAGCCCAATTTTGATTTTTTAGAAAAACACACATTTAATATGACGCTACTTTAAAGAAAATGTATCTGAAATAAAGCATTGTTAAAACTAAGAAGTTTTATATAGGTTGCGTTGAGTCTTATTTTGCAAAAGTGGTGCAATTTACAAAATATAGGTAAAAAATCAAAATTATCTTATGCAGCTGAAATTTTTGCATGTGGGCTAGAAACTGCATTTAAAAAAACTTTTTCTAATAACTTTTTTCGATATTTTCAGAAATAACCCCACTTTTCAATTATTTTTTGGAAAAAATTAATATTTGACAGATAATGCGAATCACGTGACTGCTAATTTTTTGCTTAATTTTCATCTCGATCAAAGCAGAACTTGATGCCAAAGTCAAATTTTAAATAAAGCTATTAATAAAAAAAAATCCCATATGATGCGGACTTTACTGGTGACACTGTATAGGTTGCTAATAATCGCACCAGTCATTGATCAAAAATAACGTCATCGGTTTTATTTAAATAGTCCTTTTTCGGTTTACTACTACAATTACAAATATTCATGCCTTTGATGGGTTGACGTTTCGTACATAAGCAATAGCTTGAAAAGCAACCACTCTTACAGTTGCAAAAAATTATGACTTCGCAAGATTTTGGGATTGGGGGCAAAGACATTATTATAAGCTTCAACTGACCGCCTAACAATATCCCTCTCCGTTGGAGATGGCAAATCAGGAATGAAAGATTGCGTCCACACCAAGCTTTGGATATGAAGCATTAAAGCGTCACTTTTGGGTAGTGCCTGAGAAGATTTACCTTTTAAAAAGAGTTCAAGGCGTTCATCGCAACTTTCGGTGAAGCTTCCATATAATTTACAAACAAAATTTTCAGCATCTTTAATGGTTTCCGATGTTAAGTCTCCAATACCAAGATTTTTCAAACGATGGAAATTTGTCAAAAAAATTTTCCAAGCGGTTTTTTTACTTGTACCAAAAATACAGGAAGTTGAAACACAACCTGTTATCGCATGAAGTAGAAGAAGAATCTCAAAAACTTTTTTGGCAGAAGCAAGTTTTTCTCTACGCAGTGTGGAGGTATATATTTCCCTGATTTTGAAAAACCTGCCTTTACCCAAAGTTGATTGTATCTAATTTTATGAAATAAAGCTAACAACAAAATTATGATATCGGTGTCACCTGCAGAAAATTAGCAATAAAGTGTATGCAGTGCAGAATTATTCGGGTGTCTGTTTCGTCATGTACTGCTTGTAGCTGCTCTACATTCAGGTCAGGTTGATTACGCCAAACAACGTGTTCCTGTTTGAATCCGCCTGATACAACTATCGTTTTGTTGGTTTCGTTATTTATTTATTTAATACATTTAGGCCCAACAGAAATATAATTAATAGGGCCGATATAAGAATTACAATATACATAATTTAATAAAATCTATAACTAAATTATAGAGTTTAGTTATGACCGGCATAGCCAAGAAATCATGAAATTTATTAGAAAAAGGTACTGATCGATTTTCTACTACCCTTCTTATCAGCCATGAGTTCTTATGTCATCTAGATCTGATCACCAACCATCAATAACAAGACATGACGACTGCTCAATACTTATTGACGGAGGGCATAATATATCTTTTCACAGATTAATTTATTTCCAGTTTTTAATGACCCATCTGTATTCGCAAAAAAATTGACACGGATATTATCTTACGAATTAAAATTGTTTGTCAAATCAATAGACCGACCAGCTTTCAAGGCAATTAAAAGGCGTAGAATTAACTTTCTATTAGCTTTTATTTCCACGGCGTTAGATTAAGTTCACGATCGCAAATCGTTCATTTTCCAGATACCTAGATATTACTATCTTATATTTTTCTATAACTAACACCGTTTTCGAGTTACACGTATAGTGTTTTTGACAAAACTACAAAAATGGCCACCGTATTGAAAATTTCAGGCTTATTTTACAAAATTCAGCTGGGCAACAGGCTTATTCGTATTCAGCGTCCCAAAATCCATAGGAACAGATTTGATGCCTACTTTTCCGCAAAAATGCTTGCAACCTCTTTACAGGAGCCGATATAATGAAATCGTGTCCTGTCAATATTTTTATACTCATTATTCTTTTGTAATCATTATGTTTTACCCAATCTTTTATTTTGTTTTTATGTGATTTATTTAATGATGCATTTCTGAGATTTAATGGTAAAAAAATGAGTAATCGTAGTCCAGTTAAGTAAATATTTCTTTGCGTTGAGAAAAACACTGAATGGGAAAAATGCGCGTAAGATTTAGAACTGCGCAGCATCGACACTAGATGGTGCTTAGCGCTGCATTTTTTCGACGGTCCGCGCCGTAAATTTTTCAAGTTTGAACTTTGTGTTTCCTTTCTTTAGTCGGATCCTAGCCTCACTGATGAGTCATGACATGGCGAAACGCATCTGAGGATTCCGTATTGCGTCATGCGGCACAGGCGTAGGCGGTTCTAACCTCATACATTGCCAGGCCATTGTAAAAAGTCGGCAAATTTACTTTTATTCGTCTGTGGCTGTTGTTGCTTTTTTATTTTTAGTTCGGGTAGCTTTATAGCATACTAGAACATTATATTTGTTAAATAAGTGATTTTTATTAACTCTGTTACGTATTTGGCAGGAGAAAACTCGGAAAGCAAGTATCAAAAAACTGGAGCCTCTGTATTTTTAAATTTAGGATCAGTTGTTATGAAATAGCAAAACAATATTATTGCATTTCCATTACAATTATATTATAATATTATTTAATATTAGTATATTATTAACCAAGATTTAGACAGCCACTATTATTTCCCGAATGTCGAGTTTAAATCACGAGAAACGGAGCGACGAGGGATTTAAGACATGAGAGCTATAAGCTGTCTAAAGCGTGAATAATATAATATTTTTCCACTATTAACACACTTATAAGACTCTTATTTTACAATATTAATAAATTATAATATAAAAAAATGTAGGTATTTATATAGGGTGACATTACAGAAGCTCTGCATCTGACACCTGCAGCTGCAAGTAGAGTTTGCAGATGCAAATGACAGAAGTTGGATTCCAGAAAACGATTATCATACTTTGCGTCTGCAAGTCGGCCGCAAATTTGCAGATGGTTCGAAGGTGCTGCAAACTTGCAGAATGTATAAAATGTATTAAAAACTAACCTATATTTTGGGGATTTGACGGATGGTAGTCATTTCATATTTTTTGCAATAATAATTTTTATATAAAAAAAGAAACGGGAACAATTAATTATTGCCATGGATTTGGGCTATTTACTTGTGTAAGGAAATCTCTACAACCCTCAAAAGTGATAAGAATTATAATATCTTGTGTTATGTTCCATAAATATATGCCTATAACTTATTCCCTGTGAATTTTATAAAGAAAATGATATTCAGAATTTTGATTATTTGAAAGCAGAACAATTTGAACAAAATCTTCTCGACAGACCCTTTACCCTTTTCTTTTCGGAGCAAAAAACTTAAATTAAAATGTGAGGTGAGGTTAGAACTTCACATATTTGTCAGTCAATATTAATAAACCAGTAGTAGTAAAACGGTTTAACTACTGTAAAAATGGCGGATTTGCAAATAGTTTTTGGAATGTCAAGTTTCTGCAAATTATTTTGCGTCTGCAAGTCCGCCATATTTGCAGATCTGCAAAATTGCAGGTATGCATTTTCTGTAATCTCACCCATAAACGATTGCTTCTGTAACTTTTTTTAAACAAGTTACGTGCGCTGGTCAAAAATAAATTGGCTGGTTGCCTAGATACAAGAAATCATCTTCCATGTTATTAGTGCAGAATCAAAAGATCAAGTTACCTGCTTTTAAATAGATTGTTTTTATTATTAACCATGGTCAATAATAATTGAGAAGGTACAGAAAAATTATTTCTAAGGATAATACGATTATTATCCTATTGACCGATGTCAATTATGGCCGTTTTATATGTTTTTAGTGAAAAATACATTTTATTTATTTATTTACATTAATTGAGGTAATCACATAAGCTCATAACGTAATTTATCCCGTACATTTTAAAGTAATTTAATACATATTCTTAGAGAAATAATATTTACTTATTTACTTACTTTCTTATATTCTAAAACGATGCATTTACTATATTTAGGGGTCGTTTGTTAACCTGCTCCAATATTTAAATAATAAAGTCTTATTGCTTGAATCCCAACAAATTTGAAATCGCTGTACTGGACCACGTGACGTCACAATGTGAGAGAGATAAAGATAATTCATGAGCGTCGGCATACTTGTGTATATTCAGATTTCATTTGTTTTCGGTAAAAATCTTTAAGCGCTGCCTAACACTTCTGTTTGTGTTTTTGTGTTCATTTATTTAAGTTTGTTGAAGATGCGGGTATGCCTTAGAAGTGTCCAATATCGATACTAGATGGCGCTTAGCGCTGCATCGTTTCGACGATCCTCGCCCTAAATTGTTCAAGTTTGAACTTTTGGTTTCTTTTCTTTCGTCGGATTCTAGCCTGACTGATGAGCCATGATATGGCAAAATGAACCTGGAGATGGATCAGACGAAACGAAAAAAAAACTTTATACTTCAGATATTATAATTTAAAACAATCAATGGTTCAAGTAAACTATACGTTGTCAAAATTTGAACTAGGACCTCATAATTTCGGCTTCGTATGAGTTTGGCCAAATACAGGCAACCCAGATGGTTCAATTATACTAAGACGTTGAAAAACAAAAACAGCTTTAAGTTAGAAAATAAGGCAAGTTTAAGAAATAAATAAAACTTCGGGTTAAATCAACGTAGAAAATCTAAACACAAAACACGAAGCAGTTCTAAATTAGATTTAGAGAAAATTCAGGATATACGGTGCAATGAAATAAAGATTAATCCAAGTTAAAGGACAACAGGTCAAACCGTTGACCCTATCACCTCACCGGTCAATAAAATGCAGTGCAGTGCACATTATTTGAGAATATAATTTTTAAAACAAATAAGTGTATGTTAGTTTAAAGGGAACATATGAAAATTTGCTGATTAGCTAATTGCAGCAATTATACGAGTGAGAAATGATCATTTAATGCAAGTTAACACGATACTTTGGGTCTACGTCCACTAATGGGTCTAAGATCTAAATACATTGTAAGCATTTTCCTTTGTGTTATTACAGACAAGTTTAAAAATATCCGAAGGTATTAATTGCACATTATCTTATTTTGCCCCTTATCTCTGCCTTAATTAAATTAATTTTTGAAATCCTTAGAATCAGACGCCATGTTCGTTTGAACTTTTTTGGCGACGAAGCTTTTAAGGCTTACCAATTGGATAAAATATGTTATAAACTAGCCTTACAAAAGTACATTGTGGTGGCTGGAGTATTGTGACATCGATTACAACAGAAAAAATTATGGCTTTAAAAAAATTAGTCTTTTTTACCGGTAAACCAGAGTTTAAATATAAAATTAATTTTTTTAAACCGTATCTAATTAAATTTGATAATTAATATGCCCTTAACAATGATGTTAAGTTATTAATATTTGGTTGCACAAAGATTGTAAACAATAATTAGCTAACCAGCTTCTTTGACTGATATAAATGACATTGGCAGAAATGATTTTCTTACAATCAGGCAGCTTTGACCGTAAGCGAATATTGTTTTCCAATGTGATTTATCTCACAGTCAAAGTTGCCTGGTTAGTTAATTATTGGTAAAAACCTTTGTACAATCCAACATTTATGTTTTAAAAACGTAAGCTAAAACAGACGTTAAAAAACATTATCAAAAAAAAAACTATTTTTCTTGCAAAAAGGCAGCTTTGACCGTAAGCGAATATTGTTTTTCAATGTGATTTATCTCACAGTCATAGTTACCTGGTTAGTTAATTATTGGTAAAAACCTTTGTACAATCCAACATTTATGTTTTAAAAACGTAAGCTAAAACAGACGTTAGAAAACATTATCAAAAAAAACTATTTTTCTTGCAATCAGGCAGCTTTGACCGTAAGCGAATATTGTTTTCCAATGTGATTTATCTCACAGTTAAGGTTACGTGGTTAGTTAATTATTAATAAAAACCTTTGTACAATCCAACATTTATTTTTTAAAAACGTAAGCTAAAACAGACGTTAGAAAACATTATCAAAAAAAAAACTATTTTTCTTGCAAATTAATTTCTGCAAATAATTATATTATAAACTACAATGAATTAAACATGCTGAAATGTAAATGGTTTGGCAATAAATAGTGGTTTAATTTATGTTTCGTACCTTGTGGTTACTGCAAACCGAGGCGCAAACATATTGCGAAATTAATTTAACGGTTTGTCCATAAGCACTGTATCATGAAATATATATTATATATATTAAGTGTTTTAAATAGTAGTAAAATACCTTGCTACCACATAGTATATTTTAAACTTGCTATGGTTGCCATAAGGATATTTAAATTAATATTGGAAAGTTCTACAAAAATAATATTCAAGTATTCAAATTTGGCCATAGAGATTAAAATACTATTTAAAAGTTTTAAAAAATATAAATAATTCAAATATAGTCCTTCTAATGCCTCCTTAAATGTACAATACATCATCAATTCAAGTCCTGTCGTATATTAAGGTTGAATTCTCAACGTCATTCAATCTATTGCCAACCTATAACCTATTTCGCGTTGATTTTTTGAATTTATTATTTTAATAACTAAGATTTAAAGAAAATCAATATCGTCGGTACATTATTTAGGTAGTATCTGATATATTACGAAAATATCAATTTATTTCATTGCTAATTTTGGGAGAATTGTATAGCGAAAGAACAATGAGTGACAATGACATAATAATGTTTAAAAAAATCTTACCCGATATTTTTCGCTATACAATTCTCCTAAAATAAGGTATGAAATTCCTTGATATTTAATAAATATGTCAATTATTACCTATAGAATATCAAGTCGATACTGATTTTATTTAAATTTTGTATAAAAGCTAGAAAACATGAATAAATCTACGCGAAATAGGTTATAGGTTGGCAAGCATGTTGATACTCCCACCTTAAGTCACAAATTACATTATTTTTACAGGGTCGTAATCAGGCACAAACAACACATAAAATGCGATTTATTTATTTCAACTGAATAAAATACTTATAATATTTTAAGAGTTTGCGTTTTATTTAAGAAATGTAAAAATATGATTCCATAAGCTTTGGATTTAACATTTCATAACGACAAAAAGGAAACAAATTTAATTAATATATCACTCCTTAGAATAACAGGGACAAAAGAATTATGCACCTTTTTAGCAATATTGTTTTTATCAGCAATTCCTCAAAAACAAGTTTTTAGTTCACTTGTCCCGACTTTTATTTTTAACACTGAACAAAATAAAACATTACAAATTAACTATTATTATACCACCAATTAAAAGTTGTTATTTATTTTCCATGTTTACTTAAAATTTAGCCTTCAAAAATCCGAATTCATCTGGATTTATAATGATCGAATAGGTACGACGACACCGCCATCTGATAGCCTCACAGTAGCCCAGACACTGTCTATAAACTTTTGCGCATGAGCCACGTATTTTCCCCTTTTTTAGTAATCACCTGAAATTAGAATATAATTGTGATGAAGTTTTTCTTAGTGTATAATAAATAAATTTATCTAAATAATGTGTAACGGCGCGCAGAGAATTTTTTTTTAAAGGTTTTATGCCTCCGTTGGGGTTCTGGGTTCGGTTTCAATAAAAAAATAATATAATATATTAGAAAAGTTGAATAATAAACCATGCCATATTGGAGACGAGGACTTTGGAAATATAAATTATCAAAAGGTAAAGCGACTCGTTAAACCTCCTATGGGTCACTTTGGCCATAAACCCACTGTCCTCACTACTGAAATCAACAACCTATGGATATTATCTTAACTTAAGAGAACATTGTAGAATAATTAACGTCTATAGACGACATGAAATTCTACACCGAAAGCAAACCTCATTTTCAGTCCCTAATTCAAGTAACTAAGACATTTAGTGGTGACATCAAAATGTTATTCTTGAATGTCGTACGAGGAAGAACTGCTTGAAGGCATACAAATACTAGATCAAGACAAAATATACAAACACTTAGACATCTCCCAACACCAACAATTAAATAAAAGTGGACTTTCAAAGCTTCTCAATATTACCTGAATGCTGGAAACTTTATTACTGCCTTCAATTCCTGGATAATACCCTACTACCTACCTACTAATTTGGAATCTTTAAGGCTGCTGACAAAATTCAAATTCCACTCTGCATTTAAAAGAATCTACTTAAAACGAGATGATGGAGGAAGAGATTATATAATTTGTGCAAGTCACAAGAGACCCCAATGGGAAAATACTTCCAAGAATCGAATGAAATGGGAAATTTTACAATAAGTGGTAGCAGCAGGCGCTGAATAGGCTGCCCTCAACTTATAGTAGAATGGATTACCCAACATAATAAGCGCCACTAAATCAAAAGCTTGTAACTTGGCAAGAGAAAGCATTGCATGGTAAATATACTACTGCACTTCAAAATCCACACATAGATAAAGGAAATGTCACTGTTTTGATTAGAAAAAAGGCAAAAATAAATAAATCACTAAAGTACTAAAACAACAATGACTGTTCTTAGGTTTTTTTCGGTTATTTTTCCAATATTGACATAAGTTCAAATTCGCCCTACCAGGTAAGTTTTCGTTTACAGAAAAATTCTTGGCATTTATCTATCCAACAATTATTGAAATTAAGAACTTTAACATGAAGTCAAGTTTCTTACTGCATAGGGCTGAATAAACCCAAAAATAATAGATAACATAACAACATTTTTACCAAAAAACTTATTTTCTTGACTCACTCGTTATTAAACTTTTTAAGTAAAATAATTAACAATATTGGTTTTCTTGCTTACAATGATAAAATTTTAATAATACATTTTACTGTCTGCAAAAAATATGAAATTCAAAATATATTCAAATTGCTAATCATGACCTTTTTTGAAGTCAGATAAAAATGGAAAATAAAAAAGTTAAACTTTATTCCATGCTAAAAACCCAAATTAATGACAACCAACGTTTTAAAACTCGTTTAGGTTACTAATTATAATATATGCCGCCAAATAGATCATTCCTGGTTGCTTGTCAATTTTGACGTGTTGTGTACCTGTGCGTCTATAATATGATTACTTAGTTTTCAATAAAAATAAATACCTTACAGATATACAGGGTGTTCATTTGGAAACTTCCCACCACGGATTTATCAAAAAACCACTGAATAAAAGAAAAAACGCCGAGAAACGTCAAAAGATTTGCCAAAGGGGACAACTGTTTAACCGAAAACTACTTCACCCCTTTTACCCTCTGCCCTTCGGGGTCATCCCCTTAAAAAATTTTAATGACAAGGGGTATCAAGTAATAGCTTGTTTGAAAGGTCTTTTAAAGTGCTTTATTTTGACGTTTGATTTTTTTAAATCGGTCGATTCGTTTTCGGGAAAATTAGAAATAATCTTTATTTATCTTAATTTGTTTAGAACACACGAAAATATCACTTTTTATTTCAATAAGTATTCAAAAACCTACATAAACAGCAATTCGAAAGATTAGACGTGGCAGCAACCAAATAACAACTCGAATTTTTTTCCGCCTTCTTTTTATCAACACAGACAGATAACATGTATTTATTCTTATACCTGTTTAGTTTTTTATAGTTGCTAAGAAAAAAAAATAATTTAATTGGCTGTCAGTTACCTTTGTGACAATCTTGGGATAGTGAAAATTAATTTATTGATTCAGATTTTACTTCCAAAATGGTTTACACACTAGCCGAAAGAGTGGAAATGATTCTAATTTATGGTGCCCAAAATCAATGTGCTCGACAAACTGCCATCACATTTACCGCCAGACATCCAGAAAAGATAACTTCGCATAGATATGTTTTGGACCTTCTTACTAAATTTACTCAAACTGGATCTGTTGCAAATAAAAAACGTAATCATCGTTGAGTTTTGGATGAAGCCGCTCAAGTTGACGTTTTGGGTCATTTTGGCATAAATCCTAATACTTCATTACGCAAAATTGTTGATGCGACTGGTATTTCATTAGGCTCTGTACACATAGTTACTAAATTGCATAAATTTCATCCATTCAAAATGAAAATATTGCAAGAGTTAACCGAAGATGATTTCGATAGGCGAGTTGAGTTTTGTGAACAAATGACTGCAGTGATTAATGATAATACAAGTAAAGAATATCTTATTCAGTGATGAATGCACATTTTATCTAAATTTGTTAATAAGCATAACTGCAGGTATTGGAGCAATGAAAATCCTCATGCTTTTGTAAAAGAGCATACTCAGTACCCCCAAAAAATTAATGTATGGGCAGGCATTTTAGGAAACAAAGTGATTGGGCCATTGTTTATTAATGGGAATTTAAATGGAGCCATTTATTTAGATATGTTGGAAAATACCATCAATCCGCTTATCACTGAAACCATTGAATACCAAATCGAAGACGATGGAAACCCTATACTTGATGAGGCTGAAATATATTTCCAGCAAGACGGCGCTCCTCCTCACTATGTTCTTCCGGTTCGGCAATGGCTAGACGACGAGTTTCCAGATAAATGGATAGGGCGAAGAGAATGGCCTGCTAGATCTCCTGACTTGACGCCATTAGACTTTTTTCTATGGGGCCATTTGAAGTCTATTGTGTTCACTCCCCAACCTGAAAGTTTGGAAGAACTTCGTCAACGCATCATCGAAAGCTGCCATAATCTCCCACAACATGTTTTTGAAAATGTCCGTCAGGAATTTGAACATCTCCTATATCATTGTTTGGCCAATAACGGGCAACATTTTGAACACTTATTGAAATAAAAAGTGATATTTTCGTGTTTTTTCTGAACAAATTAAGATAAATAAAGATTTTTCTAATTTTCTCAAAAACGAATCGACCGATTTTTAAAAATCAAACGTCAAAATAAAGCACTTTGAAAGACCTTCCAAACAAGCTATTACTTGATACCCCTTGTCATTTAAAATTTTTAAGGGGATGACCCCGGGGGGCAGAGGGTAAAAGGGGGTGAAGTAGCTTAGCCCTATCCTTTGGCAAATCTTTTGACGTGTCTCGGCGTTTTTTCTTTTAATCAGTGGTTTTCGATAAATCCGTGGTGGAAAGTTTTCAAATGAACACCCTGTATATAGTCCCACAGGTAGAATCTGTAATATATCAGGTGACAACGAAATTACTACCCAGCTTGTCATGTCCTTATAAAATAAAGCATTATGAGCATATTTTCAGTATTCACTATTCCTTCCTGTTGAACCGGAAGTGTATACAACTTTGTTATTTTAAATAGAACACTTTGTATTATTTTAAAAATATGCATTCTACATGGAATTCTAAGCATAAATAATCATGTATCATATCCTATACCTATCTAAAATAGCTTTCGAGAAAATGGCGTTGAAAATTGTCACATTAGTCACACATTTTTTTTTACAAAATCAAATGAATAAGTCAAAAAGAAATATTTTTTACTTCTTTTAATTCCGTGTGAATGAGTCACAACTATTTCACTTCCGGTTTAACCGGAAGTGTTGCAAAATTTGACATTCAAATACAAATGTCTTCAATAATTTTAATGACATTCCTTTTTTTAAATCTAAATATCAAAATTATCTTTCTTTTTGAAATATTTTTTATTTATGCTTCCCTATCTCTAATTTTATTAGTTTTTAAGACATAAGCAATTAAAAATGTAATTACCAATTAGCCAACAAGGAACAATTCCTGTTAATTTACGCATAGTTTCATGGATCCGGCAGGTCTGTTTAGTAATTTCAACTGTTTTACAGTTTCTGTCGATTTCTGCTCCCGAGTAAAAAAGGCATAATTTTAACTTTTCTGCGAAATAGGTCATTTATTACATTTATAATGTTAGTTAGTGTTTGACCGTGTTATCCATCAACAGTGTCATCATATGATGAACAAGAAAATTATCAAAAGATTAAGTTGATTGATGCTGTCACCATATTAGTTAACTAAAGTAAAACACAAATTTAGGTAAAAATTATAATAAATAGTGTGTTAACCCTTTTTTATGTAAAATGACAAAATCTGTGATAGGTAAAGCTTAAAGAGACATATTCATGCTAAATGGAGAAGTAAATTTAATAATTAAAAATAAGCTTCATTACATGACTTAAAATCAGCAATAAATGATGTGTACTATAAACCAAGACGTTTGGGTACTAGCTCAGTGGTTTGGTCAATCAACGTAATTGCTTTCCATAGGTACCTTACAAATTAGCTTCACCGCTAAACAAAATGTTTTTTTAAATTCTTTGATATTATCAGATGTTATTACACTTTATTATGATACCATTAAGATTCAGTCTAACCTGATACCATCTTTGGCCACCAGACATAACTATTACATTAATTAGTTTAAGGCCTCGGACAGTCCCCCAGATTAAACTAATATAAAAAAGGTTACTTAGTCTACCACTGTATTGTATGGTACTCTTACGACAAGAACTTTGGTAGTGCTTAACGTTGATTGATGTCGTCAGTGCATCAGTACTGTGGGTACTACATGGAAGTTAAAAATTTCCAAAACATCTAGTCTATACAAGAATTCAAAAACCTCTTGAAATAGAATCAAGTAGAAATGAAGACAAAAGAAGGAGCGAAGTAGAAGAAGAAGAAACCCTACGGAAAACAGTTTAAATTAGAACAAGGTACTTACAAGTAGACCCCGTAGAAACAAAAAAAGACCCATAAAAATGTATCCCACAAAAGTATTCTATTATAGTCTTATTAATGTAGAAACTCTCTTAAATCCTGTGCAAATGAAGTAGGAACTTAACACCAAATTAGCACGTGGAAGTTACTACAATTTCAAGTAGTAGAAACGAGGTTTACCTCTGAAAGTTTTAATTTTTAACAATGACAACAATGACAATTACAATTTTATTAAAATAATATTTAATATGCAAACCTCAAACCAATGAGAGCTTCTTGGTAATTCTTGTGTTTTTGGTCGTTGAAGACCACAAAGAAACTTTTAATCCAAAGAAATCTCGCAAAAAAAATGAACAATAGCTTAGAGCTTCACAATTAGTTCATTTTGTAAAACAAAATGTGGCCGCTTATCCTCAAAATCAGCTTGTTAAATAAAATTAACTTAGCCGCACCGACTGTTCCTTTCTCTGCAGCTGGTAATAAAATAGGAAAACTTTAAAAACAGAAACAGGAAATATGGTTTTCAAATTTGAAAAATCTGTCAAATATTCTTTCATTTCCTTCTGATGGCATTCAAAATGTCACCCAAATATTCTCTGTCGACCAATTCAACCGAAATTACTTAATGCGGAACTCTACTCGGATAAGTAGCACCCTACGACAACCAGTGCCAAAACAATAACCTAACTTTTTGTAACAACTGACAGTAAACAAAATTAGGTCAGGAAATCCCAATCGAAAATAAAGAAGCACCAAGATTTACGTTGTTATGCTTATTTAAAAGCAAAATTTGGACCAAAGTGTCTCTAGGAAAACTAGGGTCTCATACACGATTGTCAACGCCAATCAGACAGAGCTAGTAGGTTTCGAACAGATGGAATATCTATATTTTTTTTAAAGGATTAATAAAAAAAATATATATTGGCTGCAATATTTTATATGTGATGCTAAATCTGGAACATCACAATAATGAGAAAATAAAGAACAAATTAAAAAATAATATGGCAATAACGTCAATATTGCATAATAAGGCACAGAAATAGGCCTTTAAAAACATTTATGACGCATATTATGTATAATCAGTCAAAATAGGAATGAAAAATGCGGGTATGTGAATATTCAAACAACATGGAATAAACAAGATGAATTAACCACGTGCGCAAAGAAACTTGAAAGTGAAAAAGCGTAAAAAAAAGATGAAACTGCACATGGCAAAAGTACGTCGCATGGTCGCGCTTTGCAACAAAATCTTCGGACATACGTCGACATAAAATCTATTTTAATAATAAAGGACGTCCAAATTCTGACCAGGTAGACGTGCTACGTACGTTCATTTTATGTCAAAAAGTACGTATAAGGAACATGAAATGGACATAAATTATATACGTACTACCGTGCGAGCAAAAATTATTTGCATCAAAGAGGGCCTTGCATCTAAGGACGTAATGCTTAGCCGTAGAGCTTAATACCTGTTGGGTGTCATGCAGTAACTACCTGAATTAACAATCAATCAGTAATTCCGTCATCTTTGGCAGTCGTTACAAATAATTTGATTCATTTCAATTCAACAATTCACACAATGGGCTTTACGGAACAGCACAAAACATTCATGGTTGAAGCGTATTTTCGAAACGGGGTTAGAGTGAATGGTGAGTGGCAATACAATCCAAGTTTGTGCATGGACGATTTTTACGAACATTTTCCTTCCGTTGCTTTTATTGCTGGGGATGTTTATTATTGCCTGAAAAGAACCGTGGCTGTGTTTAGGGAAACAGGTTCTATACAACACAAAAAAGGAGCGGGAAGACCATCTGTAAGAACAGAAGAACTTGTTGCAAATGTTCGTGAAATAATGCAAAATACGCAAACAAATTGTATAAGACTCTTGTCCCAAGAAAGGGAAGATCTTACGGAACATCCAGGACTATTCTTAAGAAGCAGCTAAATTTATTTCCTTATAAAGTGCAAGTATTTCAAGAAATACAAGCCGCAGATTTTGAAAGACGCAGAAATTACTCTCAATGGTTTACCCAAAATTTATTGGAAAGAAATGATTTATTAGACCTGACATTTTTTCCGGATGAAGCCTGGTTCCACCTCTCCGGTTATGTGAATTCACAGAATACACGCATGTGGAGTAGTGAAAATTACCATTTTTTTGTAGAGTCCACATTGCACCCTCAAAAATTTGGTGTCTGGTTAGCTCTTTCCCGATGATGAATTGTTGGTACTATTTTTATCCATGACACAGTTACAGCACAGCGGTATAGAGACAATATTTTGAATCCATTTGTGAAGCAATTAATTACTTGACGACGAACTACGTTTTGGATATTTTCAACAGGACGGTGCAACCGCCCATAGAGCCGCCGAAACTGTTAACTACTTACGCAACTTTTTCGACGACAGATTGATCAGTTTTCGATCAGACATTGAATTCCCACCTAGATCACCTTGTTTAACGGTTATGGATTACTTCGTTTTTCCTCATTTAAAGAACACTATTTGCAAATTTAGAACAATTACAAGAAAGGATTATTCAAGAATGTGGTAACATTTCTCCAGAGATGCTGGTCAACACTTTAGAAAATATGAAGAGACGTGTGATTTTATGCAAGGAGCATGGCAGTGGCCAATTTCAGCAATTTATGTAATTATTTTTCTTTCTGTATATTCTTACTTTGTTAATTTTGTAAACAACAAAAATAAATTTGTATTTGTCTACTTATTTTATTACTCAATCTCATTAGTTTGGCATATCATGTCATAATATGAATTTGACAACATTTTAACCTAGATTTGATTAGATATATCGTCCCCATATCATTGTGATCCAAACAAAGTCCTACGTTTTTTAATCCAAGCCCTCTTTGATGCAAATCATTTTTGCTCGCACGGTATGTAGGTACTGTATTGGACGAAAAGCTAGTATATTGTGGACGTAGAGCACGAATTTATTTTTTAGTTTCGTACGTTACGTAAAAATTAAAACCCCTTTTTGCGCGAAATAATTCAAAAGTGTGTAGCACTCAATGTAATTTATGACTATTGGTTAATTTAGATTTCATGCAGAATATAGTATCAAAAAATCCCACTCTTTTTAAACACATATCCACAGTAGTCACTAAAATAAATTTTAAAAAACGTTCAAATTTTATTGTTTTTTTAATTGGTTTCGTTTTTATTTTGAATATATAATATGACAGAGCTAATCCAGGGTTGTGACAAAAAAACGAATCACGGTGATGTAACAAATTTACTGCGCGAATTTATAACATAGAATAAATTCTGTAAATCCTACTGGACTGTAGGTACTCAGTTTTTTCTTTTATATTGTTTTTCCCATAAGACACCTAAAATCTAGCAATATAATTAATGTCAAATCTCCGTACAAGTAAATTGGTATCCTGCCTTGGCGGGTCAAGCATTTCTCCCTTATTCCACCCCCTAAATGATCGGAAAAATCGCATTCAGTAATTTCATAACTTAAGGGTTTTTCAGGATTAGTTATGATATGATCGATTGACGTACTGCATATTCTATCACCCGATCAAGCTAAACGCGTAGATACTTTTATTATTGTTACTAAACTATACAAATTTAGATGATCTTTCAGTTTTTTAAAATTGGCAGATGGTTTAGGAATATTTATTATTATATTTATGTCTTCAATTCAAAATATGGAACTAAAATTTATAGCAGCAAAACTCAGCAAAAGAGATTATGTACTTCTCTGCATTGCTCCTCCGTTCTTGACCCTTAACGTATAGTGATCTGTCACAGGTATTTTCTGATGTGTCATTAAACACCTCATTCTGTTAAGGATCATTATTTTCCGTAGCAGTTGCACAACTACACAAACTACACACAAAGTTCTTTAACACGATACTAGGGTTGATTGCCGACAGTGTTTTGTTTAATATACGAGAAAATGAGATGGCATTTTTTTAACTAATTTAGCTCGGTCTCGATCTCAGGCCTACTATTCGGCGAATAATTTTTTTCAGACAAAAAGTTTAAAAACACATAACTAAAAAGCCAGTTCATAAGAAAAAAAAAATTTAAAGGAAAATATTTCTGACTGCACTTCAAAAACAAATAAGTTAAAAGTTGTCCAACAAGTGATCTGTTACGAGAAAACTGAGCGAAAAGGTAACCAAAAAAGATGGATTATAGCGATATATCTTTTCCGCATTCCTTTAAGGATATTTCTGTTCAAACTGCTTTACTATGATTTATTTGGTCAGATTTATTAAAGAGCTTTAAATGTTATAACACAGTGTTAAAATAGGTGATTTTTGGATATACCTACAGACTGCTACATCTACTTATGACTAAGTATTTTATACAGGGTGATTTACGTTGAGTGGCCTATCATTTTAAAATTTGGTAAGAGACTTGTGTACACCAAATTATAAAAATTGGATTAGGCCATTAATGAACCTTTCAAACATTAAATTTTGTTATGGTAATTTTTTTTTTGTTTTTGTTTTTTTTTATGATCGAGCACAAGCACTATAGGAAAAATCCTTTAAGGCGCTCACGTTTTTCTTGAATTGTTGGAGGTTGTATTCGGTTGGAAACACGGTCTCAGAAAGGCCGTTCCACAAAAGATGACGTCCTCCAAATGAAAGAGTTCTGAAACAATGATGTTCGGGGTGTACTAAGTTGAACCACATAGGGATGGGCGGCAGTGGTTTGTCGTGTGTTTCTGCTATGCATTACTCTAGGTGGAATCGAGCGGGCAATATCTATCGAACATTTGCCATAAAAATATCTGTAGAAGAGAGTCAAATCTCCAACCTGCCTTCGATGTTCTAAGCTGTCGAGGTTCTTAGTCAGCTCGTGGTCGCCGATTAGACGAACGGCTCTCCTTTGGATGGAATCCAACAACCGAAGGGTATGCTTCGGTACAGAACTCCAGATATGAGAGCAGTATTCCAGTGATGGTCGAATCTGGGCTTTATAGAGTGTCAAAAGTTGTTGAGGTGTATACAACTTTTTGGTACGGAAAAGTATACCGAGCTCCTAGGAAGCTGCCCTGGCGATTGCCACAACGTGATTATGCCAAGACATATTTCCTCCCAGGTTGACACCCAGCAAATTAATAGACGAAGTCAGTGGAATTGCGTGTCCTGCCATAACGATATCGGGTTCTGCAATGTTAACCTTATTAGAGAAAACTGCTGCCTGGATTTTTTGAGCGTTAAATTCGACTTGGTTACTGTCACCCCAAGACAAAATTTCTTCCAGGTCTTTATTGAGGCGTGATACCTCATGTTGTCTGCGAAGATGTGCGTCAGCAGCCGATGTATGAGATTTCAAAGTAAAAGATGAGATAAGTGTGCTGTCGTCAGCAAAGCTATATCAAATTAAAAAATAAATAGATCAAAACCAGAATAAAATTCAGTCTTTGATAACTTAAACATTTGTTGCAATAAGGACTTTAGTCTAATTTCCACATAATATTTATTTTATAAACGACGACGCGTTATCCAAAGATTTTTACATTGAGAGAATAATTTATATTGGTGTCGATATGTAGATAACATAATCACATGTTTTACAGGGACCGATAGACAACTTAATTCGTTTTTAAATTATTTAAACAATACATACACAATAACATTATATTCACTATGGAAGTAGAATCTTACAATTCCCTAAATTTTCTTGATCTAACAACAATTACCATAAGAACAACCACACATTCCTTTAAAATTTATCATAAACCCACACACACCGATACTACTATTCACCACAGCTCATGTCACCCCAAACAACACAAATTATCTGCGTAATATAGCATGATACATACTCACTAGCACAGAATATTAACAGCAAGCAGAAGCGACAATACCTGTCGGTACCTTTGATATCGACTGGTCGTTTTTCAGTGACCTTCACACAACGATAACGGTCGATCCACAACTTAATACTCCGAGAAAACTTGCTTATTTTCTACACTGAACGACCTTCCTTTTTAGTACAGGTGCAAATGTTATAACTTGATTTATTTTTCAAACATAAAAACTTAAAAAAAGTTGTAAATTTGTTAGTCTTGGGAATTAAGAATATTATTGAAGTAGAAAATGAAAAAAAATATTATATTAAAAAACTTTTAAATTTCTAACGCTTTTACAGATTTGTTTGAGTTTCCTTCGATTTGTGAGGGGCTATAATATGTACTTATATATTATAAACATGTTATAACATAAATTATAGAACACTATTAGGTACGTCAAAATATATCGTGACTAGGTATACGTAGATATGGGGTGGCGTGAGATAAATATCATTTTATTAAAACGTCAGTAATTTGTTACACAGTTTTTTGCGCTTTAAAAACTACAGTGACGTTTTTGACAATTGCTTTAGTGTCATAGTTACTTACCCATGGATAAAAAAAATGTGGTCCTTCGGGGATTAAAAAAAAGTTAATTCACCCTGAATAAGTAAAAAGCTGTTGTAAAAAAACCAAAATTTTATTCAGAAATACATGTTAATTCTGAAATTACTAGAGGAATAATAATTACATATTGTTTTACATTTGCCTATTTAAAAAAAACTTATATATGTGATAAAATTCGTAGCTTTCGTATAACTTTTTAAGTTCTGCATGTCCCTAAACAAAAAAGAGCATAGGCAAAACCAGTAAATATTGCGCTGTATACGAGGGAGAGGTGAAAACGTTAAATTGACTCAAGAATAAAGTGCCCTTATTTTTCACTGTAGAAAATTTTGTTATAAGGAAATGTTGTTTGCACTTAAAAGTTATCCATAAATACCAAATCAGCTCGGTACCACAAAAAAAAGTGTTTTTACTTTTTTTTACGCTCCCTCGTATAACGAATCGATAAAAGCTATGCAACCTATAAATTCAATTTTTTAACACCTCTTGGGCAATTAGACACATAACGTAAAATAACGTCAAAAATAATTCAACTTTTCTGGTGTTTAAACCCTTACAATAAAATTCGTTTTCATTTAAATCTAGTAGCCATGAAAAATATTTATATTTGTGCTACCGAGCTAAAATTTGGTATATTTGGATAAGTTTTAAGTGCAAACAACATTTCCTAATAAAAAAAAATTTCCACAATGAAAAATAAGGGCAATTTATTCTTAAGTGAATTTAACGTTTTCACCTCTTCCTCGTATACGGCGCAATATTTACTAGTTTTGTCTATGCTCTTTTTTGCTTAAGGATATGCAGAACTATTCAACCGCCAAAAAAATTTGGTAAGTTTTTAAATAAAAAAAAAACCCTTTGCTGCGAACTTTCTGCCGGTGACTGTATAAAGCATACAAACCTGACAATATAATAATTTTTTTGGGAGGTTCTCCTAATGAAGGAATAATTTCTTCAGGTATTTCTTCACATGTTGGCGAAAGGTTAGAAAACTTTGTGGGTACTGCTTGCGGAAATAAGGTTTTTTTAATAGTTGCACTTCTTGAAAAATAGTTTTCTTCGAAATGGTTTTCACAAAGCCGATAGTTTTTGTGTGCATTTATAATCTTTGGCAATAAATCTGGCCTACTGCAGGCGCCTATCCACAATTTTGCACTATAACAAAATATTGTATTTAAAGCAACATAATATCCATTATTTCTACCCCTTTTGAAATAAATCTACCCAAAAACTATTTTAACCAGACCTTTACAACTTATATCTTATTATTTTATTTATCATATCAACAATTATTCGCGATTAAACATAAAAACATAAGGAAACTAATAAGCTCCATCTTTATTTATCAAGCCTGTTAAAAATATGTACCTACATCCCAAAAAACTTTAAGATTAAAAATTTTAAATCTATTATTTATATTATAATTAATTGATTATCATAATAATTACCGTTCGTACTCCTTTGGTAAACTAAATAAACTTTTTTTTATTGATACCCTATTTCGCTTATTTAAAGTACGCCTCAGCGTGTTTAAATCCCACTTTCAAAAACGCGCGTGTTTTAAAGTTACCATGGCAACATCAACAACCCGTGAAACGTGAAGTCTAAATATGTCAACTTTTGAATTATTGATTTGACAAAATTACTTTTTAACGTCAAATAAAATATTTTTTAAGCAATAGACAACCAATGTCAACGGTGACAACAATGAATCTTATGTGACAGATTGGAAGGTATTTTTTGTTCTCCTCATTTTCATGACAACGACAGGTATATCACATCGCGAATTCGACCATTTCACTTACTTACTAAGTTATTATTTCCATTTTTTGTAATATAAATACCAATAAAAAAAAATTATGTAAAGTATTCGTGGATAACTGGTCTTTAAAACACTTACTCTATTTCAAGCACTCCGGCTGCGCCGTCGTGCTTGCAAAATCGCGCGTGTTTTAAAGACCTTAATATCCACTTATACTTTAATATACTATAATCCTTGGCCGGTTTTGACTGAACAATACGGGTAGGCACAATAATATCCAGACCTTTTACAACACAGAACGAAAACAAAATAATATCACAATCAGCTAGGCGCAACGTCAGCTCGCGGACTAAACACAACTTAGACGAGCACATGTTTTTTACCGATACACAACATCTTTGCGACATGCGCGTACCAAAACAGGACCCGCAAAACGCCGAGCTGTCGCTTCTCTTTGGCTGTGTGTTCTCTGCTCACTAGCATCCCTTTGTCAAAAGAAGACTTTGATAACGAACTAAATATTATAAAACAATTTTCAATAAATTATGGTTACCACCCAAAATTAATACATAATATTCTAAATAAAAAACGTTTTAAAATCAGAAGTATATCATCAATACAAAGAATCAAAAAATAATTTTAAGACCTTGACTTATACAAGAAAATTAAAACCTATTTGAATCAAAAAGAAATAAATATAACATATAAAACAAATAACACTTTAGGTAAAAATTAAAAAATCATAAAACAAAGACTAACAATGAAAACAAATCAGGTGTCTATCAATTAAATTGCGGATCGTGTCCAAAAATTTATGTAGGTCAGACAGGTAGAACATTCAAAACCAAAATCGCTGAACATAAAAGAAATTCTTTACGTCAAAAAACACTCTCCACATATCCAATCACATTATCGAAGAGAGCCATATATTTGCAGATAATTTTAAATATCTTCATACAGAAAATAAAAGCCATTAATATATTGGAAAGTTTGGAAATCGACCGTCATAAAAACACGGGTCTACTTTTAAATGACCAAACAGATTTGAATAAATCGCCCTTATTAAACCTTTTAAATAATTGACCATATTCTAAAAACTACTCTGTGGGTATCCCTTAATATAATTATTTATTTAAGAAAAAGATAATTTGTATATAAATATTTAGGCTAAAATTACAGTACCTCACTCAATGTAAAAATCCCTTGATAAAGGTACTGTGTAGCGAAACGCGTCGGGTTTATAAAATAAATATTATGTGGAATTAAAGTCCTTATTGCAACAATTGTAAGGAATTTCCATCAAGTAGAACCGAGCACTATTTACAACTCAAACATTTGCTAATACATAGTTCTATCACACGTCACATTACTGTAAACAGGTCTAAGTCACTTTAAAACTATGTTTTTGGTAAAAAAAGAAACCAAAGTTATTAGAACAGAACATAAAAGCAAAATAAAATTTTAAAATATTTCGATAAAAAAACAAATCCTGAACTATAAAAATATTTTAAATATCACAAAACCAAATTATTTTGATCCGCATTTATTCAGAATGACAATCCTGTGGATTAGACCTATTCACATCTAAGACTATATTTAAAAAAAAAATTTGGGGCGGTTTCTACCCCAAAAAGAGGGGTAAATTTTATGAAGACACGAAAAAGTATGACAAAGTAAAAATAAAAGCAGCCGTACTTCTGTTTTGTTCATTAAATAAAGAGGCTTCCTAATCAGTTAAAAATTCCACACTGCATAGTTTATAAATTATTATAATTAGGTACGAAATAATATTTGAATTAACTACCATTTAGACTTTAGCACAGACAGATGTTTTGGTTATCTAGGTGATTCTTTCCAAAGTATTATTTATCCTTCTATATTGCTTTTAAATCGTTATATACATATACATTTTTTCTCGTTAATTGCGCTAACTAGTAAAATTTGTCAAAATGTAAAACGCTATTAATAAAAAAATTATATTTTGATCTTATCTCTTGATATTTAAAAACTGACAAACAATAAAAAAAATCGACTTCAAGTCTCGCGACCTATCGTCTATCTTTATTTAAACATTATAGCTTAGTACCAGTAAGTAATAAAAAATGTAATTCCTGTGGTTACAAAGATTTTTGAGTTTCTAACTTATTAGGAAATTTCCTTGTTTTTTACAATAGTTGTGAGAACTTTCAACAATTTATTATACATAAATATAATGTGAAATATTGTTCAACGAAATTCATGCTACAGCATTTTGTACAACACAATAATTTATATTACATACAAGAGCGCTTCTGAGGAAAACAAGTAGTGAAGTTGGCAATATGTTGACAACCAGCAAGGCTTAAAACATGATATATTATGGAATGAATCTGGGAATTAATTATTTAGTAAATACACCGTGCTTAACAATATTTACCCAATTTGTCTGTAGGTTTAGTGGAGCCGTTACATTTGTTTATTTAATCACAAAAAGCCTAATTATTTAATAATTCTAAAACAAAACTACTTTGATAAGGTTTTTGAAAGAAAAAAGAACAATTCCTAAACCTAAATATTTTGTCCGTTACTTCATTTGTGTGGTTAATGAGTCAAAACCTACGCAGTATTTATATTTATTAAATACTAACAATATACCCGTGGCTTTGCCTGCCTCAATAAAATTTATACCGTACTAGCAAACTCCAAGTTAGCGTAGCATTTCACGTGAGTATGAGAGAATAAGTAACATATTCTAGAAGGACAACAGGTCATCAGTGTTGGGTTCCTCGGTTTAAGGCCAAAACTATTTTTCTTCAAAAACTCTGAAAAAAAATGCAAATATATATTTAGGAACATTCAAAAATAGTTTTTCTGTAAGAATTTTTTTTTGTCAGTTTGACAGTTTTGGCAGTATGAGGTGGTCGATATTTCGACCGCTGCGCCTTTAGTACAACTTCTGAAATGGTTAATTCTTAGGCGTTTGATCAACCACTTATGAAGAAAACAAAAATATTCGGGAAACGAACGTTTATATTTACTGATAAAGCTTTACAAAAATACCAAAGTTTGTTTAAATATATTTGTGCCTCATGAAACGGTGCAAAACATTGAAGACAAAGTGCCACTTTGCATTTTCTGCAAATTACTTGTAATCTTTTTGCTTTTTCTTTAGTACTGCAGTAGCTACAGCTACGGGAGGTTCCTTTTATTGGAAGATGATCACCAACGTTTGATTTTCTATTAGGTACTGGATTCTACAGAGACTGCTCTGCCACCGATTTTTTGTATTTTTCGGTCCATAGGAAGTATGGGTCCTCTCCGTTTCCTTGCGTGGTAGTTTGAAATAAGCTGATCTGCTAAAAAACTACGAAATTTTAAATGTTTTATAACTTCCAAATCGTGGAGGTTAATATTTGTTAACGTTGAATCTATTTTTGTTTGGAAGGGATCCATTTTTATAGGGTTATATGTTTTAGAAAAAACGTATGAAAAAGTAGTAGGGTTGAAATATAAGATCAATATTTAAAAATAAATGCTTAACTTTTAAGAAAAATATAGGTGCGACATTAAGTTGTAGCTGTGTGAATAGGGAATATGGGTCACATATCCCCTATATTTTCTTTGCGTCGCGTTAGACATTCAACTTGCTATTAAAATAGGGAAATGGACCCTACTAAACACTTTTTTAGTTCCAAACTCAAAAAAAGGTAACTAAAATTAATTTTATATGTACAAAATTAAACAGCTGTTTTTGTCATATTTGAGATTATTTTATTACACTTGCAATAAAAACGTCGAAATTTTGAATTATACGGGCTAATTTCTACGTATTATATATTTTACTTATAAAACGAAGTGTACAGAATATTTTATTTACCCTGAAACCAGGTTTGTTTTAACAGAACACAGTATTATTGAAAAAATGCTTCACCATAAGCAAAAAGCAAATACTTTTTTTCCCTAATGGCGCAGTGGTTGATATATAATAATAATAATAATAATAATAATCTTTATGGTCTAACAGATACATGACGTCCATTTAAAAGACAATTTATAATATTTACAATAGTAAGTAGTGACAAAGTAGGAATAAGAGTTACAGCAATTGAGTAGGTATTATTTATTCTAGTAAGAACTTGTGTTTTAGTACTTTGTTGAGTTGGATAGTAGACAGCTCGTGAATGTCAATGTTACCACAGATATTGTTAACTAGCTTCATTCCCCTGTATATTGGTGTTTTAATTAAAAAGTAAGTAGTGGGGGTAGGTACGAAAAATATAGAAGGAGATCTTGTAGGGCGCGTTGGAACATACAAGCTGATTTGAGCTAGTAACTCAGGGCAGTCAATATGGGACTTAAGTATTTTGAGTAGAAATTGTGTGTAAGTAAAGTTTCTGCGATTATTATACGGGCTTGTTCAAAAGCTTTATATCGACCACTTACTTAGTCGTTCGCGCGCAAGTTTCTTAAGTGGTCAAAATATGCACCGCGCGCTGTAAGGAGAACAATGGTAATACGATGTGGTTGATTTTGACGCTCTAGGTAATTGGAGTATTGTGTTAGAATAAGTGGTCGTTAAATAGGCCAGTGCGCCTTAAAGGGTTAAGAAGAGGGGGGATCATTTGTGCTAGAGACGTTTGACGAAATAACAACCTCGTTGTCTCGCTTCATCTACAGAAATTTAGTATTCAGTAAAATTTGGAATTTCGTTTGAATTGTATCAGTTAAATAACTTTTCATTTTTCATTTCATGTAGTTAACTAATTAATTATTTTTCGCATCTTCGTTCTTTTATTATAGTATCGGTAGTAGTGGTAGGTATATTTTTTGGCCTATCGACACAAAGATGAAGAAATGCAGTAAATAAACAAAAATATCCCAGCTCCTCGCTTTCATCTCAGTTCATTTTATTGTGCCATTGAGTGCAGAGTGAGCTTTTTGGGTGTCACGCGTAAGTAATAGAAAAATAATATTGCTGGATATAGCACAAGAGATCGACACCACACGAGCACCTTGTCCCATTTAGAAAATATAGTTTTACAAGCGAGCAGTTTCTCTGGTTTTAGGAAACCATTTCCAAACAGATCTTTTACTTTACGCTTACCTAAAAAATTCAGTGACAAACAATAAACATCGCGGTAGGCGCTTCGATAACATGATACTACTAAATATGAACGTATTAGCTTATTTGCTACTATGGAGAAAAAATTCAGCCCGAGTGGAATGTAAATTCGCTAAATTTGGCAACGTTGAGTCCTGATCAATCTCTTTTTAACTCGCGAGAAGCTTATTTTGTATTTATTGGTTTATATTAAAAGCTGTAGCTCCAATCTTACCAATACTGTATGCAATGCTAAGAAAATTAGCATAATGATCAACGAAAAATCTATTAAAAAAAAAAAATCTACAAGAAACAATTCATTTGCATGAACCATCGAATATTAACAGTATTGCGAATATATTATCTTGTTAAAATGTAATACAGCCAAAGAAAATAAAATGCATGGGTCAATCGGGTACCTTACACAATGTTCTTGTGTCATTATCTATAAGTACACTTATGCGGAAATGGGGAATAGAAACAACACCCCGAGAAAATAGGGCACACAAGAGCCATGGATCTAATCAACGATGAGCTCTTGGACATACAAACCGATTCCATGAAATCGATCTTTGCAAAACCATTTCTAATCAGCTGCAACTCTAATATGTGGACAAAGGGAACACCTTTATCATTAGACCAATGCAATGCCTAGTTTGGTACACTGTAGGAACAAAAACGGCCGACGGAGTAGGCGTAGATATATTAGGGGAAATACCCAGAATGGACTTTAATACCCCCCTGAGAAACTAGGCTATAGTGTACCAATCAGAAATTAATGCAATACAAGCATGCGAACAAAACAAATTTGGATATCAAGGCCAAAAGATACACATCTTGTCAGATAGCCAAGCTGTCTTCAAGATTCTGTGAGTTTCGCACCAGGAATAAAAGGCAATAAAAAAAAGCAGATGGACCGCGAAAGCCGAATCTGTTTAAAATATCACGGGCCCTAAACCAGCCCTTGGAATATTAAAACAGGCAACTGAAACAACATTAGATAGATTGGCGAAATAACAATATCTATCTCGTGTCTGGTATATTATCAGCTTGAAAATAATTTTTATATTCATGGTTATAAAGGGAAAACTTAATTTGTTTAATCTGTCACATATCGGTCATCAATCATGTTGCTTTAAGTTATTTATTGAAATTATAAGTGAGCAATGATAAAATGTATAATGTTGTAGGTAAGCAAGTTGCACACATTCCTCATGTGGTAAAAATATATCTAATATGCCAATAATTATAATTTTAAAATTAGTCTTAAAGTTTACAATCGTTTTTTACTATTTTTATCTTGCGTCTTAAATTTATAATATTTACTTAAAAAACGATAGCGAATCGAAGGTAACGAATTTCTTTCAAAGAAATTTATCTGCGTTTTTTGAAAAACACTGTATTAATTTTTGTACATTTTACATCAGTCTTTTTGTTTCTGATGGTAGTATCCTGATTTTATAGTTTTGAGTCTGTTATTTACTATCTACAGAAATATTATTCGAACTGAATAATATGTAGTCCTCCAGGGCTAGCAGATGATGAACATCCTTCAATAAAAAAACTGCGGGTGATGTTCTTATATATTGATGTGTGTAATAGCTGAAAGAAACGAAAATCGTCATTCTACATATGGTGACAATTTGTTTTGTTTCTCCAAAAAAACAGTTAAACGCGAAGTTGAAATCTTTGAATAGTCTATAAACCTAATTATAAAAGGTCAAACTTATTTTTATAAATGGCTAACAAAAAGTACGTACCCTCTCAGAATAATTTTTGTATTGTTAATACCTCAAAAAAGGATAAGAGAAACAAAAAAAGCAAATTAACTTTGCTTTGTTCCGAGAATCTTAATGTGCCCTAAAATATAGTACTAGTGGTCGATTAACATTATCATAATATTCCATGATTTTTACAAATTAGGTCTGCAAGGATTACGTACAATTATTCTATTTAACGTTTGTTTTAAAAATTATAAGCTGAAGTATATACATAAAATAGCCAAGCGGATACGGATTATAATAATTTTTGAATGCAGATTTAAATACTTTTATGACAATCGTTAGTACAATCATGTTTAGGAACAAGATTTTAGTATAATAAAAAATAGGAATTTGATTATAGACAATCTGTTTAAGCATTTTTGACATAACATAATTACAGAGTGTTATGGAAATAACTTAAAATATTTAACTGGGTTAGTTATTAGGTATCCTAGAGAAATACTTTATACTTTTTTTTCCACTGTCTAAAAAGTTACGTAAAGCACCTTTACAATAAGGCAAAATTTGCCGAGCGCCCATTAAAAAAATCAACAACGATTGGATCGTCAATCATAGTCGAGCGAAGGCGGGAAAATCCAATAGCCTTTTGAGTAAAAAAAAACAGGAAAAGTCATATCGATTTTTATTCTAACCTACCCTAACAATGGCTAACAATTCCGGGAATGGTAGGTTAGTATTTGTAGTAAAAAAGCAAGGTTAGCAACCTGGTTTTGAATAAATAATAGAAGTATGAAAAATAAAGTGTATTATTTCAATAAAACATCCACAGCGATGCACGATCGAACAAAAACTTTCATTTTGAATAGTGGTAATGGCTTATATGTATTATGAATGCGGAAAAAGTAGCAGATTCGATTTATAAACATTGGTTTATTTTTATTATGGTTGTACAATTTGTATCGTTCTTGGATTTTTTAGGTAGGTTTAATTTCAATTGTATTAACTTTAACTTGAAACATGTTATGTTTATGTTAAAAATATGAAATTTCGAATATTAAGTCATTAGCGGAATAGCGCATAGCAAGAAAGCATAAATTTTCTCACATATTATAGCCAAATGACATTTAAATATAACACCCTATATAGGAAACTACCATGTTATGAATAGGTATTACCAGTCGCCACTGGCTTAGAAATTTGCATTGCTGTAGAGTCAAATAAATAATACTATGATGTATACTAATCTGTTTTGATATGGGTTGCCTTAATGTTCATTTTGACCACATTAATTAACATTTAAGTCCTATTTATCTAGATGTTTCTGTTAATAAGTTTCAATTTTGGTCAATGTGTTTATTTAATTTCAATTTCTTCGCTTTTTTTCTTGATTTTTATGTCGTGTGCTTGACTGACTTTTAACTAATAAGCATCTAAGTATTTTAGAATATAACCACTTATTATTATTTGAAGATGATTCCCATATAAAATTGATATTAAATACACAGGTAAATTAATAAAGCCGAGCGACAAAACGGGTTGTGTAAAAATCAAATAAAGAAGTAAACCAGAACAAAATAAAATTAGGTGTTAGCCATAATTCTTTTTTAAATACCCTTTTGGGTTTTTTGTTAAGACTTTATAGAATATAATAAAATTTTTAATTCAACCATTGATTTAACTCGCGACATACATTTATACCATTTTCGAAACCCTCTAAACGTACCTATCGAATTTATTTTAAGATATATTTATGTAGAAAGATTAAAGTAAATTTGTACCTTTGACTTCTATACTACACACACCGCAATGGTCTAAGGATATTTTTATTTTAGGGTTAGAAACCAAAGCATTTAAAAATATATGGCCAAAAAAAGATAATCCATAAAAAAGTATCATATACTGTACAAAATGCAATATTTTAGTTAAGAATAGGTACCAGAAAAGAAAAGCTACAGTGGCGTACAATCAAATTTTTTATTTCAACTAAACATCAAACAAAATTAAAAGTCATATTCTAAACATAAACCAATTTTTCTGTAATGCTGTATTTTTTTAATAACTAGTATGCCCTCCTCTAGAGTTTATCACTGCGCGACACCTTCTGGGCATACTCAGAATTAAATTATTCAAATCTTCCTGAGCTATGGCTAACCAAGCAGCATTTAACGCAGCAAACAGTTGTTCTTGGTTCTGAAATTGAGGGTTTTCACGCAAAACCCTTCTTTGTAGCATATCCCATGCGTGCTCGATTGGATTTAGGTCTGGCGAATGAGCAGGCCATGGCAAAACGGCGATATGGTTGTCTTGTAAAAATTGTGCAGCATGTCTAGCGACATGAGGACGAGCGTTGTCGTGCATCAATATAAAGTCTGGTCCAACAAGTCTTACATGGGGTAAGACAATTGGTTAAAGAATCTCTTCCACAAATCGATGAGCATTTAAAAAATGTTCAACCAAAACGAGATCGGTTCTTAAGCCGAGTCGTATTCCACCCCACACCATCACTGTGCCACCTCTATAACTATGGAATTCTTGCACATTTTCCAAAACTCGTTGTAGTCCAGGTTCTCTCCATATCCTCAGCCTTTTTGAATTTGGATGCAACCCAAACCGGATTCATCTGTAAAAAGAACTGTGGCCCATTGATTATTATTCCAATTCTCGTGTTCTGTTGCCCAAGCTAAACGAGCAGCGCGATTCCCTCTAGAAAATGCTGGCATTTCAATGGTCGTCTATTACGTAATCCACCTTCATGCAATCTGTTCCGAACTGTAGAATTTGAAATTGCGATATTATGCGTTTCGCGAGTTATATGTCGGGCCGAGGGTTTTGGGTTTTTAAAAAACACTGCTTTTCACAAAAACACAACTTTTAACCCTCACACATAAAACAAATTTATTTGAGAGATTTGGAGAAGCACAAGTTTTACAAACGACAGTAACAATAGAAGTCGTGAACAAAATAATCTTATCTCTATTTATAACATTTCTTATCTGAATTACTAGGAGTGGTCTTATCTGCTTAGATAAGCATTATAACTATAATATAGAGAATGTAACTCCTCCACCCTTAGAGGGAAATATAAACTTTTTAAAGTTTCTATGACCTAAATAATAATTGAATCATCTTTAACATTTTTAGTTTTTACATAAATGGGCCATAGATACTTCCAAATAAAAAATAGTATCAAAGTACAAAGAACAATATATAGTAAAACTGTCCAAATACTTGTTTTATCATAATGTATAGGTGTATGCAATAATTTTGAATTCTCATATTTTTGTAAGTTAATCTCTTCTTGTAATTTATTTAATTTATTAAAATTGATATTATTTAAATTGAGCAGTTTTACCTTTTTGTATAATATTTTAGGCGTTAAATTAGTATTAATATTTGGTAAGGGTATATTTTGAAAAGTATGTTTAATATTTTTATACGCTTGAATAACAATGTCTCCTAATTTTAGGTTACAAGGAAAACTTAATTCTAATAAATATGTTCCATTAAATAATACATTCTTTTGCGAATTTTCGCATGTCTCAATACCTACAATATCTTTATGGGTTACTAAAATCCATTTATTTGTGTCAATGTTTTGCAGTTGCATATTATCGATATCAATATACAGGGTGTTACAGTTTGAAATATTATATTCATATCGTAATAACTGTACCTCACAAGGGGTGTTTTTATAAAAGTTTTCAGAATGTATATGAGTACATAAATGCTCATTAATAGAAATGCGTTTGCATGGTTGATTAGAATATCCAAAATTCTTGTCATTAATTAACAAATATTCGAAGTTAGGTACAATTATTTTAAAATGGTTTTCATACACAGTGGGTAAGGGAAATAATTGAAACAAATCATAATTTTCTTTCTCTACCAACGGAATCTCAATTACAAAGTTCACCTTTTCATTTTTAATATAACTCTTAAGTTCTAACGTATTTTCTAATTTTAACACATTTTCTGTTGTTGGTTCAAACGGCAATTTTTCAAAATTTAATTTTGTATTTAGTAATTTTAATTCATTTAAAAACTCCTTTATGTTAATAATAGTATTATGAAAAGTATTTAATTTTGCAAATGTTATTGCAGTTTCAATATTTTCTAATATATCGTAAATGTTTTGATAAAAGGTTGTTATTTGCGAAAAGACCATATGAATACGAAAAAACTCAAAAAGATTTGTTTCGTCGATTTCGACTTTATTAATTATTTCAATTATTTGGTTAACTCGTAATTTTAGTGTTTCTTGATTATGAGAAACATTTTTAATCGTCTCTTGGAAATTATTTATCGAATTATCGAAAAGAGTAATTTGTTTGTCTAGAGCAGCTATACTCTAAGTGTGTTCCGCGGAACCCTAGGGTTCCGCGATACCTCTGTAAGGGTTCCTCAAGAATTTAGAAAAAAAATCAAAACACCTCTCTCTGGTCGAACGTTTTGACTCCGCGGCCGCGCGTTGGTATATTTATTTATTTATTTGTATTTGTATAAACATGTGTTACAATAGCTGGTACAATATCTCATAAGTTTGGTATCAACATGTATACTTGTATACTTGTGAGCGCGCAGTCCCTTTGATAAAAGCCGAATGAATTGTTTACAACGCAATTTTTATATTTCTCTTTTTATTTTTGCTTTTTGTTTATCAAAGGCGCCGACTCGAGTATTTTCGAGAATATTCGAGATCGAGTCTAGGACTAAGTATAAAAGCGGCGATCGCGCGTCGCGCCTCGTCAGTCAGTTGACGATTAGCGTTCGGAGCGATAAGTTCCTACCTACCTACTTACAAGCTCGCTAGCGAGAAACTAGTGTTCATTGTTCTACTGCCTGCTGTATTCTGTTGTCTCAGTTTTATACATTTCTTCATTGTACAAAACTTAGTCTCTTATACGCAGTAACGATTGTGCATTATTTAGACCCCACCATCCTGACGTGTAACATTATAAATAAAGAAGAATGGAACGTTGGCTTAAAGGTGTTAAACGTGTTGCAACAACATCTTCTAATGATGCTGAATGTTCAAAAGCAGTACGCGCGGAGAATATAGCAATCACCGATCCAGACGATGATGCCACGACGTCAAGCTCGACGGTTTCAAAGACGAAAAAAGGAAGTATGATGAATCATATATCAGTTTCGGATTTGTTGATTCCAACGGCTCACCTCTCTGCATGCTATGTAGTAAACTGCTTCCTAATAGTTCCATGGCACCTGCCAAATTGCGCCGACATTTACAAACTGTACACCCCGAGTCTAAAGACAAGAATAAAGAATTTTTTGTTCGTAAAAAAGATCAGTTATTGGAAAGTCAAAAAAATATGATGCATGTAACAAAAACTATCAACGAAAAGGCCACGGAGGCATCATATTTAGTTAGCTATCGCATTGCACAGGCAGGTGAAGCGCACACTATCGCTGAGAATTTAATAAAGCCATGTGTATTAGACATAACAAAATGTATGCTCGATGAAAAATCTGCAAAGCATCTTTCTACTGTGCCGCTATCAAACGATACTGTTTCACGGCGAATCCATGATCTGGCAAGCTACGTCAAACAAGAACTAGTTACACGTCTACAAAAAACACGATTCGCCTTGCAAATGGACGAGTCAACTGATGTCGCTGGTTTGGCTATCTTGCTGGTTATCGTGAGATATCCATATGAAAGTTCTTTTGAAGAAGACATGCTTATGTGTTCACCGCTGCTCACAAACACTACCGGGGAAGAAATTTTTAATAAAATAAATATATTTTTTGAAGAAAATAATCTCAGTTGGAACAATTGTATTGACATTTGTACAGATGGGGCCAAGGCGATGACAGGTAAAACAGCAGGAGCAGTGTCACGAATAAAAAATAAAGCGCCTAATTGTAGTTCCAGCCATTGTATTCTGCATAGACAAGCACTTGCGATGAAGCAAATGCCGTCAAATCTAAAATTAGTTATGGATGAAGCGGTAAAAATAATTAATTTTCAATCCCGATTGTTCTCATTATTGTGTGAAGATTATGGCAGCAAACATAAAACACTGCTACTCCATACAGAAGTGCGATGGCTGTCTCGGGGTAAAACTTTAACAAGGCTATTTGAACTTAGAGCCGAGTTACAAATGTTTCTTTCAGCACATACTTCTTTTAATTTGAAGGACCATTTGTATGATAAAACTTGGTTGTTCCGATTGTCTTTTATGGCGGATATCTTTCAAAAACTGAACGAATTGAATTTATCATTGCAAGGTAAACAGACAACAGTGTTTCAGGCCTATAACAAAATAACTGCCTTCAAAAGAAAATTAGATTTTTGGATTAATCGCGTTGGTAAGAAAGAAATAGAAAGCTTTACGTCACTCAGTGAGTTTGTTAGCGATAACGACTCAGAAATGTTTCAAGATGATGTGTTTGAAGAATTGGTCCAATATCTCAGTTCGATGCGCGCATCTTTTGAAAAGTATTTTCCCGAAGAACAGAATACAAAAATGAAACTGAATTCATGAATTCATAATCCTTTTTTACCCAACTTGGAAAAGCCCGAAAGTATGTCAAACGAGATATATGAATCTCTTTTAGAAATGTCATCAGACACAAGTATGGAGTCACTGTTCAAAACGACGCCTCTCAACGATTTTTGGTGCAGAATCCGTGATGAATATCCAATGCTTGGCAAAATGGCTCTGAATATTCTTCTCCCGTTCCCAACAACATATTTGTGCGAAACAGGATTCTCAACCTATGCAGCCACGAAAACAAAATATCGCAATAGACTGGACGCCGAACCTGATATGATACTTCAACTGTCTTCTATCAAACCTGATATCAACCAATTGATGAAAAATAAAAAACAGTTTCATACCTCCCATTAGTTAGATTTTTTTCTTTTTTAATATCTTCTATTATTGTACTTGCCATGTGGTAAAGTAAGTAATAATTAGTAACTGTTACATTGTACATTTATTATGCTTATTAATAAAGAATACACTTTTAAAAACGATTGTTTTATTGTAGGGTTCCATCAAGTATTTTGCTTCCCAAAAGGGTTCCGTCACCAAAAAAGTTTGAGAACCGCTGGTCTAGAGCAATTTTTACATTGTTTTGGTTTTGTCTTAGTATGTTTATGTTATTGTCAATACGTTCCGCATCGTCTTGATCTAAGTTTCCTGTGATGCTTTTTATTATACTACCTAGAGCATTTATTAGAGCTCGTCTTTTGCGATTTTTACTTGGAAGGATTTGATTCAACTGATTATTAATTTTTTGTTTAAGGTTATCAATAATAACATACGAGTTGTGAAATTCCTTTTTGTAGTTAGGAAAGTTATTAATATTTTCTTTAAGTATATCGTATTTGTTGTTAATTTCGGAAAATTCGGTAATTAAGTTTTTCATATCAAAAATTTGTATAAAGGTCCAATGATTAGTTGCCTTTTGGGCATTACCTATTTTATACGGTAATATTCCTGGGTTGTCATTTAAGTTGTGGTACTTTGGTTCGGTTCCTTGGACGAAGGGCCATCTGTAACAAGTGGCTTTTTTAATTCTTTAATATGAATTATTTCCTGTTTATCCGGGTATTTAACGTTTTTTATTTTAACGCGATTGTGTTCTAGTATTTCAGTTATTAAGTAAGGTCCGCCAAATTTGGGTTTATTTTTATTTCTCTGTGAGAGATTTTTATATACCGTTTGGTTTAACTTAAAATCTGAAGCTTCGTTTCCTTTAACGTTTTTCTTTGCTAAAACTCTTTCTTTACTATTATCAGTTTTAGTTGTAACATTTTCATACACTGCGTCGATTTTTTCTTTATGCGATGATACATAATCGGAATAAAATGTTGTAGGGATAAGATCTAGGGGATCTCTAGAATTTGTATGACCTAGGACAAGTTCATGGGGTGTGTATTTCGTAACACTATGAACAGTACTATTATACGCAATTATTGCATATGGCATTAGTTCGATAACAGATTTATTTTTATCTCTTTCTTTTAATATTCTTAAGTATTCAATAATCGTTGAATGAAAACGTTCGACTGGCGAATTTGATTCGTGGTGTTTTGGGGTTGTAAAATGAACAGTAATTTTTTGGGCTTTAAGCAATTATTTTAAAAGATCGTTGCTAAATTCTCCGCCATTATCACATGTAATAGATTCGGGGCATCCGTAAAATGAGAAAAAGTTTATTAATTTATCGCACACAGATTTCGCATTTTTATCATAGGGATAAGCCTGTCCGAATTTTGAAAATTTATCAAAAATTGTTAGAAAGTTCTGCGTTTCAAAAGTAAACGTATCTATATGTAAAATTTGAAAAGGTTTACAGGGTGTGTCCGTTTTCACCATCGGTACATAGGATTTTAATCTGCTATACTTTGCTGTTTGACAAATATTACAATCATTTATGAATTGATTTATATCGTTTTTCATTTTAGGCCAAAAATAAAGTTCTTTAAGGCGTTCGTATGTTTCTAAAATACCTCTATGATTAGTTTTTCCTTGATGCTGATGAGTTATTAGCATAATTTTTTCTTCCATATCAGTGATATTAGTGACTAGTTTTGTACAGCGAATAATTTTTGGATTTTGAAAATTTTTAATATAGACATCGTTAAAAATTGGAATTAGATCTTTATCATGAAAATATACGTAACACGTTTTTTCAGGGTTCATATATTCTTTAATAAATGTTTTAATGACGTCAGGGTTTTTTTGTAATTCCACGTGGTTAATTTTATATTTATCAAAATTTTCAGTTCGTATTTTTATTTCAGGATGTGGAGCCTTCTTAATTAAAAATTGTAACATTTTATTGTTTATTGTTTCGTCCAAGATAGTCAGGTTATTATTATCGTTATCAGCTCGATTGCTGTGCACGGTTGAGTCAAGGTTTTCAGGTCTAGGTTGCACGAGTTGTACATTAGAGATAACATTTATTTTTTGCTTGCTAGTGCCAGGTTTATTTAACAAAGGATTTTCTGTTTCAGCATTTTCATTGTCTTGAATGGGATTCTCAGCAAGGTTTCTTAGAAAATCAACAATATTTTCGTTGGAATCACCAGGGTTGTTATTTATGGATTCATTTTCATAAATATTTAATTGAATGCGTGAAAGTGCGTCCGCATTAGTATTTAGGGAACCTTTTTTATAGATTATTTCATAATCATATTCTTCTAAGCGTAATCTCCATCTGACTAATTTTGAATTGGGTTCTTTTAAATTGAAAAGCCATACGAGGGGTCTATGATCAGTATAGATTTGAAATTTACGTCCGTATAAGTAGGGTCGAAAATATTTACATGCCCATACTATGGCCAATAGTTCTTTTTCAATGGTTGAATATTTTGTTTCAGTTTCGTTAAGGGTACGAGAGGCGTATGCTACAGGTCTGTCATTAGGAATAGTTCCTTGGGATAAAATTGCGCCTAAAGCAAAGTTACTTGCATCTGTGGTTAATATAAATTGTTTTGAAAAGTCTGGGTATTGCAAAATTGGGGCGTTAATTAAAAGTTGTTTACAATGTTCAAAAGCGTTTACAAAATCGGGGGTATGAATTATTTTTACGTCTTTCTTTAAACATCGAGTCATAGGCTTTGTGATTTTTGCAAAATCTTTTATAAAACGTCTATAGTAGCCTACTAAGCCTATAAATGATTTTATACCTTTAGTTGTTTTTGGAATTGGAAAATTTTTTACTGAGCTTATTTTTTCAGGGTTTGGTTTTATACCATCTGCAGTTATTATGTGTCCTAAATATTGTACTTCTTTTCTTAAAAATTCTGATTTATCGAGTTGTATTTTAAATTTTGATTGGCGTAATCTGTCAAATACCTTTCTTAATTTTACAATATGTTCTTGGAGACTTGTACTGAAAATAATTATGTCGTCAAGATAAGCGAGACATGTTTCATCTTGTAATCCGCGTAAAATGTTTGAAACTACACGAGTAAATGTTGTGGGTGCCGTCTTAAGTCCGAAGGGCATTCTTAAATATTCGAAATGTCCTGTATCCGTACTAAAAGCTGTTTTTGGTATATCTTTTTCTTGCATTTGAATTTGATAAAATCCGTTTGCCAAATCTAAAGTCGTAAAGTATTGTGCATTACCTAGCTTGTCTAAAATGTCAGTTATATTCGGTAATGGTATTTTGTCATCGATCGTTTTTTTATTAATATTTCTAAAGTCTACGCACATGCGCCATTTTTGTTTACCTGATTGGTCTAATTTTTTAGGTACTATCCATATTGGAGATGACCACGGTGAATTTGATTCTCTTATTATATTTTGAGCTAATAATTTTGAAATTTGACTTTTTACTTCCTCACGGTGTATTTCAGGGTATCTGTAACTTTTTGTATAGATAGGGGTTTCGTCCGTTAATCTTATCTCGTGTTTTATAGCGTTAGTAAAGCTTAATGGTATGTCTTCACAATGAAAAATATCACGATATTCAAAACAAAGGTTACGTATTTCTTGTTTTTCTTCGTAATTACAGTGATCGAGTCTTATATTTTTTAAATTAGCCTTCAGCTTATTGTCAATTTCTTTTTCTGGTTTTTCATGATGTACAGGGTGATCAATAAAATTCATTTCATTTAAGTTTACAGGTTCTACTTCAAAAGTTTCGAAAAATTTTATTTCTACTGGATTTTCTTTAGGGTTTAAAATTTTAGTAAAGGCGAAATTGTTTTCGATTTTTATAAGACATTCTGGTATTTCAAGGGTTCCTAATTGTTGGTAAGGCAATATACCGTATCCATTTCTCAAATTAACTGGAATTTGTATTTTTTGGATTGTTCTAGGGTCAATAATATAGGTTAAATTCGTTTTGATATTTTTTTGATTCGATTCGAAATTATTATTTTCTTGCCGAATAGGTATTTTCGTATTTGTTAAATTTAATGTGAAAGTATTAAAGTCTAAATTGGCATTTAATTGTTTTATAAGGTCTAAGCCTATTAATCCATCAAATTTATCTGAAAAATTAAAAAGATAAAATTTATGTATACCGGGTGTATTAAAAGTAGGAAAAATTGGTAATGTAGCGACTTCATTATGGAAAGATGTAGCGTGTGCAGTTTGCACTTGAAAAATTTCTTCTTGAATATAATCTGGGAAATTTTCGTAAGCAATTTTTGGACTTATAAAACTTCTTGTACTACCTGTATCTAATAAAAATTTTGCGTTAAGTTCGGGTATTAAAATAAATGGTAATTGGATATTATAATTATTAAGATAGACTACGTCATATCGGTTTCCTGGCTCGTTGGGGTAAAATTTTGATTTTCTAGTTCGTTATTTTGCGAAATTTCAGGATTAGCTGAATAATCCAAATTAATATCGTATTCGTTTTGTTCTTGTAATTGATTAGTGTCATATTCGGTATAGTCAAAATACTCATTATTATAATCATAACTTTCGTAGTTTCCAGGTTCGTTATTTTTTGATTGACTCGGTTGATCAGGTGATCTCTGCAAGACTTCCTGATTGTAAAGTTCTTGAACAGTAAATTTTTTATTTTGATGATTATTATTATTATTAACAATAGTATTTCCAGAACTAACTTCCATCGGTTCGACTCTCGTTCTTCGCGACATTGGGTTAAATGGTTGATTATTAAATGATGGTCTTTGTTGTGAAAATCTCGGAAAATTATTATGTTGTGGAAAACTGTTGAATGGTCTTGAAAAATTATTATTTTGTGGAAAACTGTTAAATGGTCTTGAAAAATTATTGTTTTGTGGAAAACTCGAAAATGGTCTTGTAAAATTATTATTTTGTGGAAAACTTGAAAAATTATTATTTTGAGAAAAATTTGACATAGGGAAAGTTGGTCTATATGGTGTATAATTTTGAACTGGGTTATACGTTTGTGGTTTATAAGTTGTATTATGCAACATAGGAGAATTATTAGGTTTTTGATTTTTATTAAATAGTTGGGGTTGTTTAAAATTAGACATTTGCGAATTTTTGTAGTAAATAAAATTTTCTTCTTCTCTAACGCAAGCCATTGCGCCTTCTAAAGAAGTTGGTTTCTTTAGTCTAGTCACAAGTTGTAAATTATAAGGTAATCCGTTTAAAAATGTTTTTAAAGCAAATTCGTCATAATGTTGAATTTTAATTAATTTTGTTGCTGCGTCATCAGCTCCAGCATTTAATTTTGAAAATAGTAAGCTACGAGAATCTTGTATTCTCATACCGAAAATTAGTGGATTTTCGTTTTTATATGGTTTTAAATTTAATAAGTCTTGTATTAAACAATCGATCGATCTTTGATCGGAAAAACTTGTTGTCAATACATCTTTAATTAAATCCCACGAATTTAATTCGATTCGAGAAACAACTAATTCTGCTGCTCTACCAGTAAGTTTACTTAATATAGTATCGAAAAGACAAATATTTATTGTTGCGTTACGGTCATTTTTATTTTGGAAAGCTTTTAAAAGATTTTCAACTGCGCTGATAAATCTGCTGAGTAATTTTGGATTTCCATCGAAATGTGGAACATTATCAGATTGATATTTTAAAAGTTGGTAATTTATTTCAGGCATTGTATTTTCGTCAGTTGAGTTTAATATCAAAGAATTTAAAATACCTGTAATGTGATCTATTTCGGAATCAATTTTGAAAAATCGTTTTGAGACACTCTATACACACAAAAGTAATAACACTTATAAAACTAAAAATGCTTAACACTACAAAATGAAATGCAATCTTTGCAAGGACAATAATGTTTATAATATGAATGCAAAATAGAATACAAAAGTATTGTCTGTGCAAAAATTAAAAATAAAAATATACGTTTCAAAAAAGTTCAAAAAAATGGTTTAAAAATTCAATTTTCACTTACAAAAGTAAAATGATGAAAATCGTCATTGGTCCTTATTCTAACTGGATTGGCGATGTTTGTCCTTTCCAGGTCCTTAAGCTAAGCTGGTTTGGCGATTTTTGTCCTCCCCAGGTTGGTCACGTCCAGCGATGTTTGTCCGTCGGTGAACCACAGGAAAATCCGTTGATATGCCTTCAATTGATTTTTCCCGGACTTCTAAAGTTCTGCGATGTTCTTGCTTTGTCCAAGTGATGTCCAGTTGCCACCTTAGATCGGTACTATCTGCTTCCGGAACACTTTTGGATTTTTTTTCTCCGTTTCTCTGTAGGTTTTTTCGAGTAAATTCTTGAAAGAAACCGTTGCCAAAATATGCCTTTTTGGAACGTCTCAAAATCCTACCGACTGCGCCAGTTATATGTCGGGCCGAGGGTTTTGGGTTTTTAAAAAACACTGCTTTTCACAAAAACACAACTTTTAACCCTCACACATAAAACAAATTTATTTGAGAGATTTGGAGAAGCACAAGTTTTACAAACGACAGTAACAATAGAAGTCGTGAACAAAATAATCTTATCTCTATTTATAACATTTCTTATCTGAATTACTAGGAGTGGTCTTATCTGCTTAGATAAGCATTATAACTATAATATAGAGAATGTAACTCGCGTACCCGATTAATTATTTCTGAAACAGTTACTGTGGGATTTCTTCTAACCATTTGCACAATAAAACGATCTTGAACAGGCCGAGTCGGCCGTGATGGACCTGGATGTCTTTCAGAAACATCACCTGTTTCTTGAAAACGTGTCCATAATCTCGAGATTACGCTCTGTGACGTGTGGAGAGTTTCAGCTACACGAGCTTGCCCAGTACCAGCTTCTAACATTCCAACAGCCCGCAACATTTTATCCCGGTTAAGACGACGTCTTTGCATGATACACAAGTAAAAGACGAAGTCTATACTCTACTATGGATCACAATATACTGACCAATATTTTCAAATTTTAAAACTGATATGTCTACTTACTTTAATTTAAAAACAAGTTATTGCCGAAGACCCTTTTTGCAAACGTAAAATAATGTAGTACATTTCTTATACAAAAAAAAACATTAAAATGCATATCTCTTATCATTAGCCTAAACATATTTTAGCAACACAAAACATTTAAGTGCGATAAAAACTTTCGTACACTCATTGAAATAAATACCCCTAGACCATTGCGGGGTGTGGATTAACGATTGCCATGTCAGATATTTCAAAAATATACCGTGCGAGCAAAAATTATTTGCATCAAAGAGGGCTTGGATTAAAAAACGTGGCGCTTGGTTTAGATCACAATGATATGGGGACGATATATCTAACCAAATCTAGGTTAAATGTTGTCAAATTTATAATATGACATGATATGCCAAACTAATGACTAATAAAATAAGTAGACAAATACAAATTTATTTTTGTTATTTACAAAATTAACAAAGTAAGAGTATACAGAAAGAAAAAGAAAAACAATTACATAAATTGCTGAAATTGGCCACCGCCATGCTCCAAGCATAAATTCAAACGTCTCTTCATATTTTCGAAAGTGTTGACCAGCATCTCTGGAGAAATGTTACCACATTATTGGATAATGCTTTCTTGTATTTGTTCTAAATTTGCAACTGGTGTTTTAAAAAACGTGTTCTTTAAATGAGAAAAACGAAGTAATTCATAACCGTTAACAAGGTAATCTAGGTGGAAATTTAATGTCCGATCAAAAACTGATCAATCTGTCGTCGAAAAAATTGCGTAAGTAGTTAGTAGTTTCGGCGACTGTATGGGCGGTTGCACCATCCTGTTGAAAATATCCAACACGTAGTTTGTCGTCAAGTTATTGCTCCACAAATGGATTCAAAATATTGTCTCTATACCGCTGTGCTGTAACTGTGTCATGGAAAAAAATAGAACCAACAATTCTTCTTCGGGAAACAGCTAACCAGACACCAATTTTTTGAGGGTGTAATGTGGACTCTACAAAAAAATGGGGATTTTCACTACTCCACATGCGTGTATTCTGAGAATTCACATAACCGGAGAGGTGGAACCAGGCTTCATCCGAAAAAAATGTCAGGTCTAATAAATCATTTCTTTTCAATAAATTTTGGCTAAACCATTGAGAGTAATTCCTGCGTCTTTCAAAATCTGCGGCTTGTATTTTTTGAAATACTTGCACTTTATAAGAAAATAAATTTAGCTGCTTCTTAAGAATAGTCGTGCATGTTCCATAAAATCTTTCCACTTCTTGGGACAGGCGTCTTATACAATTTGTTGGCGTATTTTGCATTATTTCACGAACGTTTGCAACAAGATCTTCTGTTCTTACAGATGGTCTTTCTGCTCCTTTTTTGTGTTGAATAGAACCTGTTTCCCTAAACACAGCCACGGTTCTTTTCAGGCAATGATAAAAATCTCCAGCAATAAGAGCAACGTTAGGAAAATGTACGTGAAAATCGTCTATGCACAAACCCGGATTGTATTGCCACTCACCATTTACTCTAACCCCGTTATGAAAATACGCTTCAACCATAAATGTTTTGTCCTGTTCCATAAAGCCCTTTGTGTGAATTGTTCAAGAAATTGGAAAAATTAGCCATGAATCAAATTACTTGTAACGACTGTCAAAGATGACGGAATAACTGATTGATTGTTAATTCAGGTAGTTACTGACACCCAACAGGTATTAAGCTCTACAACTAAGCATTACGTCCTTAGATGCAAGGCCCTCTTTGATGCAAATAATTTTTGCTCACACGGTAATAACTTAATTAGAGTTATTACGGTACTTCAAAATAAATAGAAATAATTTTTAAAAAAATTCAATTTAAGAAAATACGATAATAATAATTATAATACGCACAAGTTTGTGTTAGCCGACAAACCGAAAAGATCTAACTTTTGTTTGACAAAGACATGGGTCGGGCAAATTACTGCAAGGTCAGGTGGCATTTATTGATGCTTATTGGTCAAAATATCGCTAATTTCCTTCTACATTCTCGTACAATCAACCCGCTCACGTGTCGCCCAAACGATGAAGCGATGAATTTGGATGCATTAATAAAGTAACAGAGATATTTTATTCAGTTTGATAAGTACAATTATGGAAAAATATTCATTGTCAATATTAAAAGGGATTATATCCGAACCAGTTTTACGAAATCAGTAACACATTTTCCGAACATTATCTAGATAGGTGAAAAATTGGATCTTCCTACCCCAAGACATTTATTTTTCGGATAAACATCGATCATTATATACCGGGTGTTTCTCAACAGACGTTCACGTTAACCGGATTGTGAGAACAACGATTGTGAAAGATTTTTGTTTCCATTGTTTTTCAAAGCCGGCTTTATATTTTTTTAGAAAAGAGAGGCAATAATGCATAACGCTTTTAAATTTGCGATTGGGACTTAAGGCAAATTTTTCATTGTCAATTTTAAAATAGCATAGGACTGTATGGTACCAAATTGTTGAAAAAAAATGCTGGTTTTAAATATCCTAGTGAACAACCATCGTTCCATTTGAAAAAATAAATGAAAACAAAATTTCATTTTTTAAACGCTTGTGAAACTTAGAAAGTCAATTATTATGACACAATTTTAATTTTCATATACTACTTGACTATAAATTAACAGATTTAATTAATTTGTAGCACTCTAGAATGAAAATAAAAAATAAACATAAAAATGTTATAACACGTCAAAGAATGACAAGTGAGGTGTCATTTCACTCATAATCTTATGCTGAATCCCAATAAGTAAAAATGTACATGATGTCCCATTTAAAATATCAAAGTCAAGGTCATTTCCGGTCAAATCGGAAGTGCTAACAAATTAAAAATGATTCCAATAAATGCAGACTCATCTCTTATGCATAATATCAAAATTTCATTTTAATATCTATAAATATAAAAAAGTCCTAGGGGTGAACGTATTTTGAAAAACAGCCGGTATGTATTGATATGGAATTAATAATATCAATGCATAGGGCAAATGTAATTTGTCTTTTTCGATCTCATAATTCTTCCATGAGCATAATGGCATCTACCATTGCAGCATCCAGCCAACGTCAATCTCGTCTCTCTTTGTTCAATGATATCAATTTGTAATATTGGCAGATCATTTTTAATAATATCCTATTCCAATGTAAAGTAGTACCTTATGCCTGTAAGCTAAGTTATTATTCGATATTCCAATTATTTAACGACATTTCCGGAATTTTGGGGGCCTTAAATAAGTAATAGAGTATTTCGAAGCTAAAATGCTCATTAAGCAGGCTCATATCTTTCAACTTTACTCCTTACCTCTCTTAATCCGCATCAATATCTTGCACCAACAAATTGCACCTCGTATAAAAGGCATCACGTAAACTGTATGCATAATAATCCATAATCAATTAATTAGAGAGTCATTGGTGCAGCCCCATATCGTTGCTGAGTATTAACAAATAACCCTAAATAAAAAAAGCAATAAAACATTTTTTGTATTGTGTTAAAAGTCTACCTTAAAGCATCATGATCGATGACTGTGATATATCAATCAAGAAAATAGCCCGAACAATTATAATGGTACATTGTAGCACCAAACGAAACTTACCCTATAAATCTTAGTTAAATAATATTATCTGAAATCTAATAAGAATTGGGAAAATATATTAGTCAATCTGTCTTTGTCGTTTGCTTTTAAACTTGGCTTTTATGTGATAGATCACTACTTGTTGGGCAACTTTCAACTTATTTACTTTCACTATACAATAGGAAAAAGTTTTCTAAATATATTTAAAGCTCTTTATTTGTTCAAGGAAAAGAGTTTTCGAACTAATTTGACTGTTTCCTGTAACAATAATTTATTGTAAAGTTTACAATATTCTTACTATTTAAAACTATTTATGTATTTTGCTATTGTATTATAAGTTATTACAGTTCAATATTACAAAAGTTTGTTCTATAAAGGTATAAAATGTTTTGATTTGCTGGTATCTCATCGTAACTCAGCACCTTTTTAAAGTCATGGCAAATTATGGATACTGAAAATAACAGACAATATACTTTAAATACATAAACGTGTTAAGTAACGTAGTTAATAATTTTACTTTAATTAGAAAGTAGCAATATAAACAGGGCAAACACAGGTGTATTAAATTCAGAGCCGCTCAGTCAAACTTGGGGCATTATGTTATACCTAAATCATTGAAGTTATTTTTGATTTTATAGTTAATAATAATTCACGTTGACAAAAGTGTCCAATGGTTTAAGTATCCATGGGTAATATAATTGATCCATCACAGTCTACTCGAAAGCGTTGTTAAGGCATATTATAGGGCCTGCGCTTGAACCTAGAAAATCAACTGGAGAATCATCTGATTCTACACCAAGCAGAGGATAGTCTGTGTATTTCGCTATAGCCAAAATGACCATAACGAGATGCTATTATGACAAAAAGAACACGCTACTGAAAAAGGCATATCTCTTTACAGAACTTGAGAGACACAATGCCCGGTGCATGCTGCTAGAGTGTTAGTAATTTTGAAATTTAAAGCGTCTTGTCTGTCCGAAAGGTCGTGCTTAATCGCTATACACATGGGTTTTCAAACATGATTGTCAAGTGATTTCACATAAAATCACTGCACAATAAAAACCAGTAGAGGGATGTTATGTTATCCTCCATAAAAAATAATGACATAATATTATGAAGAATATGCTTAACATTTCTGACGGTCTGTTTATTGGCTTTGGAACTTATTTACTGGTAATATGGGAATTTCTGAAAAAAAAGAATGTTATTTAAACTAGTAAACCTAACTAGTACTGTGTCATATAGATATCGTTTTTCCCATCCACACTAGAAAAATTATGGATCAATTTTTAAAAAAAGGCGCCAATAATATTGTGGATATTCTTCTCTTTGTACGTGGATTTAACCCCTATTTGAAACCGTGTTCGGAGCCTTGATACCATGCGCTTTGCTTGTAGAGCAACACGAGTGTTTTGTATGAGCTCCAATGCACAATAAATAATTAGGAATTAAAACAAAAAAAAATTGAGGTTTTGAAGTATTTTAAGTTCTAAAACAAACACGTCACAGTTCAGTAGATTACAAAGTAAAGAAAAAACTGTTTCTCAATATTTTTCATTAAGTTCATTTTACCATCCTGCCAGCTGTTTTACCGACCGTATCATTCAACTTAACTTTCAAACTTCTACATTTTAAAAATTTAAAATTCAGAGTATAAAACTTTATTAACTAGATAGTTTAGCCATTAAGGCATTGTGTTTTTAAATATACAAGCGGACTTGAATTAAGTTTGTTACTTTGGAAATGAAAGTTTTTTCTTTAAATCCAATTATAGATTTCGTAACTTTGTCTTCTTTTAGCTACATACACTCAGGTCTCTCGTATATTGTCAGAAAACCACAACATAGTTGTTACTTTTATGTTAGTAGTAATTAAACTGAAGAAAGTACTGTGTTACCGAAACAGACATATTTTTGTGAAAACATAAGTGACAATTTCCAAAATTTCTCTTCAGGTTAAAAAATACGTTTTTTATTTTAACACGGAACTGATTGTTGGAAAGTGGTAGACAATCAGGCATTATCAAGAAAATTACCTTATCGGACTTCCATTGTCTTTATTTTGTTACTTAACATAACGTTTCGGTTAGTTAGTATCTAAAACAGTCTTCAAGTTTAAAGCCAACATGAAAACGGTTAGAAATACTACCGAATCGAAACGTTTTGTTAAGTAACAAAATAGAGACAACGTAAGTCCCCAAGGTATTTTTTTACGGAACTGATTGTTTTTCCTTGTAGCAAAATGACACCAAAATTATTCTCAATTTGATATTTTTTTACAGATCTTTATTTTTCGCTAGTAGCTACGACTAAACATATAAATTGTTTACGTGACGTTCTTAGTAAAGTTTATAATCTTTTTTTGTGGTTTTTTCGAGTTTTTGTTCATATGATTTATTCTGTTATTTAAACAAAAATAAATGAAATTGTCTCACCAACTACAGCTTACGTTACGTTACGTTACGTTACGTTACGTTACGTTACGTTACGTTACGTTACGTTACGTTACGTTACGTTACGTTACGTTACGTTACGTTACGTTACGTTACGTTACGTTACGTTACGTTACGTTACGTTACGTTACGTTACGTTACGTTACGTTACGTTACGTTACGTTACGTTACGTTACGTTACGTTACGTTACGTTACGTTACGTTACGTTACGTTACGTTACGTTACGTTACGTTACGTTACGTTACGTTACGTTAAAGGTAATCAGTGGTCGTGAGTGAGTTACTTTCCATTAATAACCTGCTCCTCCAGGAGATTCCATACTGTATACGACGGGATGGATCATAAAAATACTGCCTGTATCAACTTTAATTTTTTTAATGAAACTTATTATATATTTTTATATATAATCAATTATAGACATTTTTCATGCACTATACAGTGTCACCAGTAAAGTTCGCATCATATGGGATTTTTTTTTATTAATAGCTTTATTCGAAATTTGACTTTGGCATCAAGCTCTGCTTCGATCGAGATGAAAATTAAGCAAAAAAATAGTAGTCACATGATTCGCATTATCTGTCAAATTTTAATTTTTTCAAAAAAATAATTATAAAGTGAGGTTATTTTTGCAAATACCGAAAAAAGTTATTAAAAAAAGTTTTTTTAAATGCAGTTTTTAGCCCACATGCAAAATTTGAGCCGCATAAGATAATTTTCATTTTTTACCTATATTTTGTGAATTGCACCACTTTTGCAAAATAAGACTCAACGCAACTTACATAAAACTTCTTAGTTTTGACAATGCTTTATTTCAGATACATTTTTTTTAAAGAAGCACCACATTAAATGTGTGTTTTTCTACAAAATCAAAATTGGGCTATTAAAATTTGGTCGTATGTGATGCAAAGTTTATTTGTTTTAGACCCTGTATAAGGAAACTTCATAAAATAAGTATTTTTGAAAACGTAGTTTGTGGTTGAAAGTATTTATAAAAAAAGCTATTAATAAAAAAAATCCCATATGATGCGGACTTTACTGGTGACACTGTATCTATCTTTAGCAGTTTACGAAATATTAAAATTTTAATGCTGGTATGATATGTTTATCGACTTAACAACTTTCTGAACCCAAGTCAAAATCTTTAAGGCATTGGCAATGACCACCATTTACTATTTAAGTTTTAGACATCAAAAAAGTCAGTGAATGATAATCAAATTTGAATTTTGGATTGCTGATATTACATCCAAAATGCGCCTCACTAAAGTTGAACCCTTAGAAGTTTTAATTATGTTAGATTGTGAAGATAAAAAAAAAGTCATAAGGAAGTCCTTGATATATTTAATGAAAAATACCCAGATCGCCGGTCTATTAGCCAATCCACAGTGTGTTGGGTAACAATAAAGTGGAGATTTTTCCGTACTTCACCATAGGAATTATCATAGCCTAAGCACATAATTTGGGCGTAAATATAATACTCATCAAATCACAGTATCCAAACTTAAAAGAAAAGAGAAGTTTTATCCTTTTATTCTAGTAATTGTACATGAATTATTAGACGATGATTCTGATAGATGATTGTACTTTTGTGAAATAATGATTAACCACTCGTTCTCTAGATGAAGCTAGGTTTTCCTTAAATAGTCAGGTTAATAGACAAAACTACAGATACACAGGAAAATCCTCCCTGGTTCATAGAAAATCACACGCAATATAATAAATAGGTTTAATGTCTGGGCGAACATTGTTGAAAATAGGGTAATTGGATCATTTTTCTTTGACAAAAGTCTCACTGGAGTAAGATATCTAAATTGTCTTCGATATGATCTGGTCTTAGTGTGGCTTGCCACTCTAGTTTAACCTTATGGTTTTAACAGAATTTCGCCTCCCCACATTATGCTGCCTGTGAAAGAGAGTACATAAATACAATTTTTCCGGGGCGGTGGATATCTAGACGGGATTAATCGAGTGGCCATCCAGATAGCCAGACCTTAACCCACTTGATATGATACGCTTAAAGAATCCATTTGACGAGAAATACGAGAAATTTCTCCACAAGTAGTACAAAACGTTTAATAAGAATTTTTAGATCGATTTATCTGCACAACATTTTCAACATGTTATAAAAAGTATATAAAAGAAAAAAGAATATAGATGACTGTATTGAACTTTAATCTAACGTTAGTATGATTGTGTTATTATATGTGGAAAATAATCTACAACTTAACGTGGGAAAGTGGAACGTTGTATCTTTTACTACTAAGTCATCAATAATTATATACCATTACTCAATAGATATTCGCTCAGTTCCACGCGTCAAGGAGTTCAGAAACCTTGGTATAACTTTTCACTCGAAACTTTCTTTTTGTTTCGTTGTCATGTAATTAATGTAATTTCCGAGGCTTTAAGGGCTTACGGCTTCATTCTTACTCATGAATACTCAGGCTATTATCACTTTATATAATTTGTAGGTATATAAGATTAAGGAGTATGGTGCTGTGGTGTGGTCTTCAGGACACAATGTTCATAATGATAATTTAAAATGTTTACCGGAAATTCTCAAATTTCTTACTTTAAAGCGAGATAGAGGTTATCCTTATCAAGGTTTTACACATAAGAAATTGCTTGAAAAAATGTTTTATTTTTCTTCTATAAAAGACCGACGTGAATATTTTCTTTTAACAGCGCTTTTTAAAGTTTTAAATACTCTTATTGACTGTCCGGATATTTTATCCAGAATTAACTTTTATATACCTCGCTTAAATAGTCGTCATAATAACGGTTTTCCCGCTGTGCACAATGTGTGATTTGTATGATAAGGAAAATCGTATTGATTTTTTCAACACGACACTATCACAAATATGTCGCATTCACTGGCATAATTTTTGAACGTCTGACACTCTAATAATAATTTCTTTGTTAATATCTTAGGGTGGTTTGTGTACATTCTCTTAGTACCTTTAAATTTTTTAAAATTTTTTATTTAAATATGTTATTATGTTTGTTATTTTATTAATGGACTTATATATATATTTTAGTCCTGCCTTGTAGTTGGGTTTGTAAGAACCTGTAAGGCCTGTTCGTGAATAAATAACTACATAAATAAATTAGTTTCTTTTCATACTATTTCGGCTGTTTTGTTTTGAAAGTTAATCTTTCGTAAACGGTTGAACAGATATATAGGCATTGAATATCAAACTATAAGAAGGCCATATAAGCAGATTTCCCAAATCTGCTACGTTAAATTCATAGATGGCACAATGAGTTCACCAACAATAAAGCGTGTTGATACAGCCAGTAACGACAAGCCTTTTCACTGCTAAATTAAAACGTTATTGTCGCCTGTCTGTTTGACTGGCATAATATATAATATTTATTTTTGATTGAAAAAGGATTAGACTAAGTGACGCGATATGGCTGGCAACAAGTGTGCTTATTTTCAATGTGGGAAGTCGCCTTGCGCATTCTCAGGATTAAGATTAGTTCGTTTACTGTTAGAAGAAGAGATGCAGATGCAGTGGATCGTAAATAGTGGGTATGCAATTATGTGGTCTATTAGCAGGTCAAAAATAAATAAATATGAAATTTTCATTTTAATACCTTTTTCTGTGTCCTATTGTATTGTTTTTATGTATTTACCTACAGGGTAGGAAACATTTAAAATTAAAGCTGGTTATATAAAAAAATTAGATCAAATACGACGTGACCTGATGTTTAATAAAAAAGTTAGTACTTATTGATTTAAAAAAAAACACGACATTATAGACTTATTTTAACGCTAATGGAAAAATTTGTAAACTAGCAAGTCGATTTTTTAAAAGAAAATTACCCTGAATATGACAAAATCACTTTCGATAGGAAATCCAGTAACGAGTTGTATAGGGTTTGTTTTTTTATAGCTTATCGTAAAACTTGATTTTACATAAGTACCTATACCTATCCTAGATTTAAGTAGCTTACATTTATTTTCCTACCTATAGTATAGTCTAAACCTTAAAATGTCCCTATTTTTAATTGCTTTGTAGCATATAATATTTTCAATCAAATACCCCGGAGTAATCAGCGTACATATTATTATCAAAAACATACATTCGGATGGAATTGAAAATCTCCTATTTTATTGTCTGTTAAAAATGCTTAAATCCTTAAAATTTCCAATAAAATACGATGTGCGGCAACACTACGACATCACATCAGTGAATTTGCGACATCTGCTGCCGGGGCGCTGCATTTATAACTATTGATTTATGATCACCTCCACAATGGCGGCCAAACCGTCTCCAATACCGTCTAAAACAGGGTTATCAAGTTTTCTCGAAGATCCGCTATTCTTATTAATTGATATTGATATTCAATGATATAGGGCATGATTTATGAAAAATGTCTAGAATTGATTGTAGAATGTACAAATATACAATTTAAATGAAAAAATACAATTTTATTTAAAAAATAAAGTTGAGTAAGATAGCAGTTTTATTATAAAACCTGTATAATATATTTTTTCTAAAAAAAAATTAATTTGACGGTTTCGAGCGATTCTTGATAAAGTTGGTGGTATCTTAACATAGTATAAAACAAAATCGCTGTCGCCCGTCTGTCCCCTTTCATATCCGCTTAAATCTTTGAAACTACGCAACGGATTTTGAAGCGGTTTTTTTTAAATAGATAGAGTGATTCAAGGGGAAGGTTTTTATGTATAACTAGCGACCCGCCCCGGCTTCGCACGGGTGCAATTTCAGAAAGTGGCATGCCGGGTACTAATATATCGGGTTTGTTCGGGTTTGTATTTATACCAGCGGGTTGCAACTCATGCCGGGTACACGTTAGTTCTATATAAAAGGCTGATCCGTTTTTCATCACTTATCCTATTTTTGGTGCACCAAGATTTACTGTGGTATAATTTATTTTTCATTTCTATTCATTTATTTTAGCAAAAAATACAAGTAAATGTTGTTGCGCTCTAAACACCCCTGCTTCCAGAGTTTAGTTTTGTCGAGTATATATCCATTGGTTAAATCCGCTTTTGGTTTCCTGCAGCAGGGTTGATAAATTCGGAAAAATCATTGTCCTATAAAAAGACAACCGACAATACCTTACCGGATGCCCCAATAAATCCCCAATTCAAAATAGCCCTTCCTTTGGAGGTAATAAGGAAGGCCGACCTGGCACCTCAAGTAATGTAGTGGCGCTGACCGCACATTTATTACTATAATCGGTATAGGTGGGCGCACACAATGCTATCCCAAGTCGTAAATCTCAAAAGATACTCGAAAAGCAGCGATTTCGGTGATTGAGTAACAAATAATCTTTTTAAAGCTAACGTAGGCAAAAAGTTTGTGAAAATATATGTTTCTTTCAAACGTCTTCCTAAAAGCGATATTTTCTTTAAAATTTATTGTATTAAGATAAAAGTGTTATTGCAAATATTGTTAAAGTAAGTGCCACTAATATAACATTTTTGTTGACATTTCTATCAATTCTATCATCGGTATAAAATTTCCAGTAAAAGTGCCTCCTCTTTGTGAACAAGGTAAGCGATAGAGTGATTATATTTTATAAAGCTGACAAATAAATAGTTGATTCCTTAATTTATAATATTTTCTCCTATAAAAAATAGAACTACTTTCTCATAAACAAATTTATTGCAGAAGATTAAAAATGTCATAAAGGTCAGCGAAGAATTTCCGTAAATATATTAAATATTAAAATTATACAGGGTGTTATTTAAGTATGTGGCCACACTCCAAGGGGTGCTTCTTTTAGTTATTTTAAGAAGAAAAGTTCATATAAACATGGGTCCTTAAATGCATAGTTTTTACGATACAGGGTGTCAAAAAAAATCGGATGTTCGTAAATATCTCATTACCCTTTTATTCGATTTTGTTGAAATTTGCCAATTCTATTGGTATTTGTAATAACTAGAGGATAATTTAGCCTCAATTATAATAAAATTATTTACTCCAGTGGCGTCCCGGAAGACAGTCCAACTAATATTTTTGACAAAAAAATTGCGCGCCACTGACTTTTTAAAATTATGTCGGTATTTTTTTCGAATTAAGCAACTACAAATACAACTATTTTATATCTTGAGTTTTTTTTATATCTTGGTTTGTTTTCGAGAAAAAAAATAAAAAACACTTTATTGAATGTCCCCAGGACAATAATAAGAGTTAAAGACTTACTACTTACAAACTATTAAGCAATTAAAATTACACGAAAGTCCTCTTTTAAATTTTTTCGTATACAGATTAAAACTGTTTTCGATAAAAGAAATTAACATAAAATAATCGCACAACGTTATTACTGCAATGTTTTAAAAGTAACAACTATAAAGCGGCCCGCACACGATTAATATATTGATCAATACAGGATAATATTGATCAGTATATTGTCCATGTTGAACTAAATATTGATGTCGATATCAAATATTGACGAAATTTAAATATTTTAAAATCCGGACTTCAATACTGGTACGTGGTGGGGATATTGATCAGTTTATTGAAAGTGTGCGGCCTAACCTCAATATTTTCATCAGTATTTTCTTGTGTTGCCTAGTGAACGTTACTGATTATTGTGAAAAACAGGTTTTTGAAGGTCATCACCATGAGTTGATAAAGTTCAATTTTTGTTATCCACTCTTTAACCCCTCGATTAGGTCCGTTGCATACTTACACGGCCACCGTCCTAACGGCACCGTTTATACGGTGAAGGGATTAGGCAGCATAGGTGTGACCTTTCAAATGCACCGGCACCGTGTACACGGTTCCGTTCCACCGCGATGTCACCGTGAGCCCCCACTACAGTTTATGACGATCGTTACCTTAGACGAGGTAAAGGAGGGGACGCGGCATAACTTGCGATTGTGACCAGATGGCACCATTCAATACTACTATGTTTTATTCACAAACACGAAAAAACCCGCTTGGTTACAATAGGATGTTTGGCACCAGAATAATGGCCGCCATCGATTTTTGGTCACACTTCGCTTCTGTCGCTGTAGATGCGCATGCCGCGTCCCCTCCTTTACCTCGTCTAAAATCGTTACCGTGTTGACGGAGAGGCATGCTCAGTAGAGTTTAAGATTTAATTGATGCTTGCACATGTACCGCGCTTATGGCATTTTCTTGGTTCATTGGCGGGAACATTATTTTATTTACCTAGTATATTTGAGCATAATCATATTTTTCGCAATGGTAGTAGATATAGATATGGATATGCTTATATCTTTGGTGGGTGGAAGCAAGGCCGGGTATTTGGAACAAAACAAGTTTTATAAATAAGGACAGAAATTGCACAAGAAGTTGCTGGAATGAAATACGTTTGGAGGTCAATTCTGATTTTGATTGTAATAGCCAACATTTCCATAGGCTGTATGCACTCTCTCATAATAATATTATGTATCTTGACGTTGAAGCGAATTTTTTAATCGTTCGTGTGGGTCATCAAAGCTGGATCATCCTAAAATAGTTAAAAAAGTTTTTTTCGTCTTCCTTTAACTGACCAAATAGTACAAAGAATGCACCGAATTGTTTCCTTCCCATATTGATGGGATGAACCCACGCAATCCTGTTTCGTGCCTTTCTTCGTTTTTTGATATGCCTGTAAAACTTTAAAATCGCCACAGCACGTCTATGATCCATATTCAAAACTGACGAAAACCGTGCATTTGTGCAAGGATAAAAGGAACGCGGTAAATCGCGTAAACGGTGCCGTTAGGACGGTCGCCGTGTAAGTGTGCAATAAGCCTTACGGTTAACAATACGTTTTATTCCTAAAAGTAGTAAAATAGTTGAACATGCTATTTTCCTCTTATTTCTCATTATGCGCAGTTTGGACCTGAGGAATTGATGATAAAACCCCCTCCTGTCTCTACTGACTATAAACAGGACTAAGGTAAGTGTTAACTTAATAATTTCAGTCAAAGCCAACTTTACCAATATATTGTTTTATTAACCTAACACAAGAAGAGATTTTAGTTATGAAATGTAAATATATACATTTTAGTTAAAAGCAATCAAATGTTTAAATATTTAGCTTTATTAGTTTCAAAGTTACTAAACTTTCTTCTCGGTGTGTTTTTACATAATTCATATTAGATCTCAAAAACCATTAGAGATAGGTATAAATTATTATTAACAAAAATTACGTAGGTTTTAATAAGGTATCCAAAAAAGCTAAAATATAATATTGTGTTTATATATTATATAATATTCTATTGGAAATATCAAATATCATTCCGGTATAACGGGAAGTGATTCAAACCTAAAAATATAATATTTTAAAAGTTCAAAGTCAAATACGCATGCTACCAAATTTTAAAAATGATAACTTTACGAGATCATCTATAAAAATGTGAATCACAAAATTAAATTTCTAGCACTTTGCTAAGAAAACCCCTCAACCCCTTGGCAATATAAACATCAAACAAACGTAGGAGCAGGCACGGTAAGAAAACTAAATGATACTGAACTCTGAACATAAATATTGACTAAAATATTGTCAATAATAGTTACAGTGTGCGATGATAATAATATTGATACGCGGTTTGACAATAATATTGACCATCCTATACTGATCAATATATTGAGCGTGTAAGCATGCTTACCACATTGGACATTCAATAAAGTGGTTTTTATTTTTTTTCTCTTAAACAAACCAAGATATGAAAAAAACTCGGGAAATAAAATAGTTGTATTTCTAGTTGCTTAATTCGAAAAAATACATAGTTTTAAAAAAGTCAGTGGCGCGCCATTTTTGCGGGACGCCACTGAACTAAATAGTTTTAATCTAATTAAGGCTAAATTATCCCCTTGTGATTAAAAACAAAATTGCCAAATTTCAACAAAATCGAATAAAAGAGTATTGAGATATTTACGAACATCCGATTTTTTTTTTAAACTTTGACACCCTGTATCGTAAAAACTATGCATTTTCGGACCCATGTTTATATGAACTTTTCTTCTTAAAATCACTTAAAGAAGCACCCCCTTGGAGTTTGGCCACATACTTAAATAACACACTGTATAAATATTTGACAATACTTTTTGGCTCGATTTTACCTGCAGTAGATTGGTTTGCGAACGAGGTGATTCTTGCCATGCCCCGAGTATAATTTGGGGAACGTGGTATAGACAGAGAACTCTGATCAACGAGAAGCGACAATACCTGTCGGTCCCCTTGATATCGACTGGCCGGTTTTTAGTGACCTTTACAGAACGAATATTAGCCAAATCACCTTTATACACAGAGAAAACCTGCTTGTTTTTTTTTACTGGGAACTAGCTTGGTAAATATATTAAATTAGTGTTATAGTGCACGTTCGTGCAAATATCACCTTAGCTGGGCTTAACGATAGCTAGACCTAGCGGACGAGAACTCAATATTGTTTGCTCGCGGACTGTAAGGTAAAAATAAGGGCATAATATATCATTTTACTTATTATATTTTATTATTGTTATAGTTATTAATTTGCATTGGCATCAATAGCAAGTATACGGCCGAAGTTATAACATCGCCGAACGTAATATTGTATTTATTTTATTAACTATAACCATAACATTCATAGGTTAAGGTTAATATAGTCAAGGTTAGTTCAAGGATATATAAAAGAATGATTTTCATATTTCCAATATATACATTTAAGATATACCTAGGTACTTCATGTAGACTTAAAAATGAAGAATAAACGTCTACCATGACTTTCGCCCGCTGTTGCTTTACTTGAACCATCGACAGTGGAGTAAGTCATGTAAGTCCAAATAGGCACATACAGGTAGTTATTATTTTAGTGAAATATAGTGAAGTAAAAAGTTAAAAATAGAGTTTGCAACGCACCTAGCAATTAAGGAGTTTAAACCTACAATTGCTCCATTCTTAACACTGCAGCTAAGCACCCGCGGATAGGGGAATAGGGAACTTGGAATTTTAAATGGGGAAAAAATTCTATAAATCATAAGTATATATTGTCATAAAACATAGGGCAGCAAAAAAAAACAACATATTTTGTCCCAAAAGACCGCCAGCAAGATTTAAAAATGCCCCAAAATTCAAATTATCCCAAGCGGGTAAAAACGGGTCGTGACGTCAAGAAGTATAATTCGTGTGCGACATCCACGAAATAGGTTATAGGTTGGCAATAAATTGAACAACGTTGAGAATTCCAATGCAATAACAAGAACACACGGCAATCCACATGCAAACTCTGTCGCTCGGCCACCGGTCAGGATGATGGATGACGGAAAGTCATACTTCCCGACGTTATCGGGCATGGTGCGCTTAAGAGGTCGTTTAAAATGCTTTTGACACGCGCGAAACTTTAAAGAATTTTTACCAAGTTATTACTGACTTTTAAGGAGTAATAATTGGGGAATATTTTTTCTAGGCCTAACTAAATCATATTAATGAAAGAAAAAAAAATTGGAAAGTTCCTTATTCTTTTCAGATATGGATAGTACTGGTGAAATTAAATAGCCAGCGTGGACCAAAATTGGCACTTAACCACGTCTTACCCAGAGCGGGCGGTTATTAAAAAGAGCCCAAAGCAGACGGTGTATTACCATCGCGCCAAGGGGCTGTACGGCAGAGGGGTAATAGTGTGTTGGAAGCAATGCTCAAAGAATCAGGCAAACCAGTGGGGAAACACAGCCTTAGCATGGTAGGGGCGCACTGCTGTGCCGAACAATTTTTCAATCTCGACTGAGAAATGGGAGGAAAAAAGAGATAGAACCAGTAAATAAAGTAGCGGAAAAAGAAGGCAGAATAACCGAAGTAAAAATATTTGAAAGGAGAGAGTCACTACTGAGAACGCCTCCACAAGGAACGCTGAGATGGCTTAAGTAGGTTAGAAGATTACGACTTTTTTTACGGAAAAATTAGTGAAAACCATAAACTGATACTAGTTATGGAAGCAAGCTTAAAAACAAAAATTGAATCAAAGCAATTGCTAAAAAGCGAAAACGTCAGGCAAATGACATAAAATCTATAGAAAGAAATAGGCAAACAAGAAAAGAGAGTAATGCCTGTATGCTCCGTTTTAACGTTAAGTTCAGCTTTATAAAGTCATACTTAAAGTTAAGATCATCTTTTTTATGCATCGCATCTAGATTAAGTTGTCTTTGTTAAGGAAACAATACATTTGTCAACGTTGAGAAATTTAGTAATTTTCTTTATTTTACTGTTTTCTACACTGATATGTCACGAAGCTTTTCTGTGCTTATACCTTTTATTTTTCTGTGGCTTATCCACCCAACCTCACATTTACCGCCCCCTTGCGATTTGAACAGGCGAATTTGATTAAAATCAAAAGTTTATTGTTGTTATTCCTTTTTATTTCAACAAAATGGGTGAAAATGACGAAAAAAAAACGCAAACGAAAATTAGCTATTTAAGATATTATTATGTAAAAGTATGCCTAAAGAATTATCGGTGTACTTACAAATCATTATTAAATTCTTATAAATGTTAAATTTCTTATAACGTTGCACTTGTAAAACCGTGTTCTTTCGTAAGCGAAATCGACGGAAAAACGATAAATTGTCCAGAGTATCAAAATACTCTTCTCTATCGTATTGTCTGCGTGGGAAACCCATTTCAATTATATAATATCAAATCGTCTGCTTCCAAGAAGATAGCGTCTTCCACTTCCATATTTTTTTTAAAGGTTGAAGCAATACAGTTTAGTATTTTTATTCAAGCAAAATCTTTTGCAGAAATACAAAAATTCTTAAAGGTTAACGTTATTTCTTGTCAGATAATGACAGTAATAACATAAGTCATAAAATAAGAACAACTTAATTTCTTAAGTCCAGGATTTTAATAACTTAAAATTAAGAACGACTTTTGCTTGTTTTGTTGTTCGTGCATAAGAATTTTGTGACTTAAGTCGAAAAGTTCCACTAAGTAAGAAATTATGCTAACGGTGCATACGGCCATAAGAAAGAAAGAGGAAATAAAAAGAATAATAGAGAGAAACGAAGACTTCGAGGGTCTCAAAAAGATCCTAGATAAATAATGTACACAGGAGTTATGCAAGATTATTGTACTGAAGGACGCAAAATAAAATGCTTCAAGCGGTATGCAAGGAATACAGCTCTCATTAATCCAGAAACTTAGAGGAAAAAAGGATGATAGAAAATCTTACAACAAAATATGATGGGCTAGAGGAACTAATCAAGAACAATAAAGGACAAGAAGCATTTTTCGTACAAACAGCAAGCACAAGAACTAGAAAAGGTAACAAAGAGAAGAAAAGTAGTGCAGTGTAAAATAAAGCTTATAGGCCAAGGAACAGGGTCCAAACCAAAGAAGCAAAAAATGGGAAAGGAAGTAAGTACAGCTTAACTTGAACCATTACACGAAGACACCGTCGGAGGTATGTAGTGCTAAACGCCATCTAGTGTCGATGTTGAACACCTTGCAATAATTTCGACAGCCTAAGTGCTTCTTGAGTAAGGAAAACTTATATAACTGTATGTAAAACTTGTATAACTATATAAGACATCATTTTTTGCTTTGCATCCTGCAACCTAATAAATCGTGACCTCGAGGCTCTCTGTGATTTATCTGACAAAAATTAGCCGCGTTCCTTTAACATTAGTTAAGAGCAGTAACCCCCTTTACCACAATGAAAATTGCCGAACGTTTTGCTGGTCGAACGAAAAGAAAAAATAAAAATTGATATTTAGAAAATAAATTCTACTTTAAATACCCCATCCAGAAAAGTAAATGACGATCGAAAATATTCCCAAAATTTTTTTTACAAATTTTTTTTATTTTTAGTGATTTTGTAATATCTTAAACAATTCTTTATTGGTCAAAAGCAAAATTACTTTCCCGGATGTAGAATGTTGTACCAAACAATTTTTCTTAAAGCCATTTTTCAATATCGGCCTTACTTTTTTCTCAAAAACTTTGGGCGCGTAAACCCACTTTACACGCTTAAATTCACTTTACGCGCCCAAAGTTTTTGAGAAAAAAGTAAGGCCGATATTGAAAAATGGCTTTAAGAAAAATTGTTTGGTACAACATTCTACACCCGGGAAAGTCATTTTGCTTTTGACCAATAAAGAATTGTTTAAAATATTACAAAATTACTAAAAATAAAAATAAATCCAAAAAAAAATTTTGGGAATATTTTCGATCGTCATTTACTTTTCTGGATGGGGTATTTAAAGTAGAATTTATTTTCTAAATACCAATTTTTATTTTTTATTTTCGTTTGACCAGCAAAACGTTCGGCAATTTTCATTGTGGTAAAGGGGTTACTTCCTCTTAAAGCAAATGTAGACGGAGCAAGTGTAAATAGTCATAAGTATACATAAGATTTACTAGGCATATGTTTAGTGTCTACAGTATAGTTTACTTATTCATGGTAAGTATAATGATACACATATGCATTTTGATCTGTTATTTTTACTGCAATTCCTATAAAAAAATTTTTTGCATACAATTATTTAAAATAGCAATTTAATTTCAGTTTTTTTATTGCTATTCGTATTCTGTTTATTTATATGTGTAAATTTTTTTTATCTATGGACACTTTTTGTATCATATTTTTTTTCACAATAAAACATTTATTATTATTATTATTATTATTATTATTATTATTATTATAAATTATACCGTAAGTAGAAAATACCTGACAGTATTGATGAATCTATAAAATTCCTTTACTAAAGACGACTGAACAAAGTGTTAATAAGTTTAGTTAAAGGGTCAAGCTGCTGCAGCTGTTTGGTCCACTCTCTTATTGAACGTTACAACTTGGAGATGCCAGCAATTTAAATAAAATTTTTAGTGTAACTAAATAATCCATTAAACCGTGATTTTGCCTAATAAGGTTAAAAGTTAAAATAACCCCTGGGCATCAAGTTATAATAACTAAGTCGAGAAGTTCTCATGAGGATTTGTCTAATCGACTAAAATACTGACACGAGCAGAAACAGAAATTAATTTCATTGCTAGTTCAAAAAGTAATATTTTCTCCCATAAATAGTGGAAAATAAACAAGTCATCCAAGTTTCTAAAATAAACCTGATGTAAGTTTTAAAAAAGTTAAAACACAAAGTATTTGATATGAAATATGTGTAATATAAAATAAATACCTGTCTAAAAGTTACAAATCTTTCGGTCTTTTGGGTAACAGCATACCTAAAATAAGAAACCTGAATAATGGAAACAAATTAACCAAATTATAAGCATTACTTGCAAGTAACTAACGTTGTACAAAAATCCACATGGTGCGTTAGCATCGTTAATTGTGGTAGTAAAAATCCTATACCATGCTTTTGGATAGCCTTAAGCTTTTGAATAAATAATAATTGTAAGTTTACAATTTATTTTTATAATGCTATACCTTTTCAGGGGTTTTCCCTGACTGAGGAGATAAATTGAAGTTAAAAAGGGCAAAAGAAAACATCATTCGCAGGCTTTGAGGAGCCTAAGATTGTATCTTTAATGTATCAAGACGTGCCGCAAAATTTGCGGAGATTTTGAAGGGACTTTTCATTTTCACTTTTTAAAGAATCATCTTAAAGGAAATGAATGAGGCCACAGGCAAACTTTTTCTATATCGGTTTTCAGTTATTGCATCCAACCAACAAGCCCAGGATAATTGTTGATTATTTCTATGAATGAGTAGGTATATACGAGCCTTATTATTAAAGGGGTTACATCGCTATAATTTATATAAGACAATATAAAACAAACATGTAAATAAAAGTGACGGAAAATTTAATTCACTTTTAAAAATCTTATAGTAACAATGAGTAATTTATTATGAACTTAAATGTTAAAGAATTGTAATTAAAATTTGAATTACCGGCGATAGATTACAATATTTTTATAACCGTAACATGTATATTCTATTGACCTAACCCAATAAAAATATTGCCCTTGAAATGCACTCTACTGTTTACTTAAATCCCATTGGAAAATAATATATTTAAGTACTTGCTGCCTGACTTCAGCACTTATGTATTCTTGTTACGGCCTCTCAGGTTTTCATTAGTACATCACGGTGCCAGAAACTGAAGTATCTTATTGTTATAGTATCATTGGGCGAAGACCTTACCAAATCTTCGAAGTTTTATCTTAAGGAATTTTAGATTACCTGAAATACCTTCCCGTAAGAAGGTTTCAGCAAGGTGGAACAAATCCGTACAAACCAAATGAACCTAGTTAAGTGTAGGACTTAAAAACACATTACAATAGCAAGGTTTTTCAGATACAACTTAAAAAAATTTCAGGGCTAAAACTTTCCTCCTCTCCGCGGGTTTTTCAAACAGTTCCGCCTACTTATTAGCCCCCCATACACCAGCGGATAACCTAACGAATTTGATATGGCACGTTCCAAATACGCCGATAAAACTTTACGTGTATGTGGCGAGCCGAGCTTCATCGGACCGTGTGATATCTGCCACGGATGAAATCAGCCGGTTTTAACCCGTCAATAGACAACTTGGTTTGAGGTTAAATTAAAATAATAATAATAATAATAATAATAATAATAATAATAATAATAATAATAATAATAATACTAGGTTGTTACGGAAATCATTTGGCTCGTCTTGTTGAAGTTCTTTTAAGAGTATCATATGGTTCATCTCTACGAGAAATCCATTTTTTTACCCACATGCTCCGTTTTTTTAATTTTTGTTTATTGGCAATAAATACATGCTCTATCGCACAAGCTATTATTGCGCATATACGATTGGTATTCATTTTTAAAACTTACCGACTACAAATACATTCGAGTCGATCTAAAACCAATGGTTAAATCTTTCAGGAAATCCAAAAGATCGCGAGCCAAGCCAAAACTGTTATAAAACGTGGAGTTTTGTCTCATTAACCAGAAGATTTAAGCAGGCGAATCTAATCGGGTTATTATGTCGGCGAGCCAAATCTGCCAAATTCGGCTGCCCAAAAATGAGGAGAGTTCGTTTGGTACGTGCCGAGCCTAGCTCGCAGACCAAATCCGAACGGATCAAATCGGTCCAACTTATGTGTGCATCCGCAAATGGCGCTGTCAACCAACACAAATCGAAAAAACAAACAGGTTTTTACCCGTAACTCCAGACTACAGGCGATACTTCAGAAATTCAAACCTATAGATATCGATACTTGTAGCAATCACAAACAATGGCCGCAGCACAAAACTAATAAAATAAACAGAAAATATAATTATAATAAAAAAAGTAATAGTGCCTGTCACAATCGATATTAAGGTTCTAAAATCCAACAAACAAATTACTGATAAAAAGATTTGCCCACAACATCGTGAACGGTCTAACATTCCTATTTTTCTCTACTGATTTGGTGCACAATGCACATCCCTTAATAGATAATAGTGATATCGACCAAAGTAGAGTATTATCAGATAAGAATGTAATGGCCGCCGTTGTCATATATGAAACATATTTTTGCCATTCCTTAAAGAGTTCACCATAGCTTTTACTTGCTACACGCATTTAAATCATTTACTCGAAATCCTCCAATTAAAACCTAAATTTATCTTAATATATAGTTTATTTTGAAACAATAAAGTAATTTTTGTACATTTAACTTCTCGATTGTTAACGATAATCAAGATAAATATTATTATATGATGTTGTTTGCGATCCTACTTTTTACATAACAAGGGGTTGGTTTAATTTCCTAGTGGGTTCAGGGATCGATTGAAAATAAAACCACGTTTTGAAATGGCCAACGTTTCGCAATATTTTATTGCATCTTCAGGGCCCTAGGGTAACAAGAAAAATATTGTTTTAATGGTATAACTTAACCTATTTTGAGTTTTTTTTGGTTTCTGAAGGTTTATTTTTAAAATTTTAAGTAACTAATATGTATGTAAACAAAGTTAACACTGTGATACATTATATATATGGTGTATGTAAACAAATATAAAATCAATATAGGGGTTATTCCAAGATAAGTTGCTCACTAATACTTACATTTTTTTTTTTTGAAAAGTCAGCAGTCGTGATATATTTTGAAATACTTATCAATTATACACTTTGGATCACAACTCTAGCATCAGCAGTGCACTTTTTTCTTTTTTTGCATTTTATGATATATTATATTAGAGTGGAAACATATATGACAGTCATATATGTTACTAAGAGACTGAATGGGATGTAAAAGTAAAATGATTAAAGAAAAACACAAAATATATTGTTTATTGAAGTATCAAGCACTACAAAGGCTCACTGAATGTTACATTTAGTGACATACCTAAAATAAACATAAGTATAATTTAAAAAATGGTAACATTGGTGACCGTCAGTAACCTATGCGACAAAAAATTTGAACCTTATCTAAAACATAGAAAAACTGTTAAGACTTAAGCATAAAGCCATATTCTATAAAAAAATAAACAAAATTGCAGGTTTTCTAATTTATTATTAATAAATAATAATTTTGTCATATATGTTACCTTATGTCACATATGTTACCTAAGGAGTGGTAACATATTTGACGGTAACATATTTGACATTTCACACATAACAATTTAAAATTGCCTCCATGTTCAATCCGATCGGCGCGTTCAGAGTAATATAAGAAGTATTCACATTTGAGCTTATGTTTGCATAATTTGTATACAATTTGTTATAAAAAACATATGATTGCTGGAGTAACATGTTTGACTTATAATAAACATACGCACCTGCTTTGGCTACTATCTTTTTTTCTAAAGAAAACCATTTTATTTTGCAAATACAAAAAATTACTCGATCTTTTTTGATCTGGGTGTTAGATAAGGTTAAATAAGATTGACAGAAAAAAAAAATAGTGGCCAATTTTTGAAATTTAACGGTAAAATGATTTTAATCGCAATTATTTCAACTTATCTTGGAATTACCCATATATAGACAATAACCGTATTAACCGTACGTAAGACTTAAAATGTTAAAATATAAACATAATATACTAATTACTTACATTACAAAGTGATTTTCTTTGTCACAAGAAAGACATGCACAAATAAAATTTCCACAAAGCACATCAAACACCTCAACATTACAAAAACAGTAATTAAAAAATTACGATAAGATCTATAAAATGAACAGGCCCATATACACAAGTAATGGTCAACCAACTAACTGAATTTCAAATCAAATCAAATCAAAAAGCGTCTTTATTTGTTCAATAATAATTTGCACATATCAAATAATTAACTTGACATAATACTTATAGAATATAAATATAAAATATAAATATAATACATAGGTATTATGTGTTAATGCGGTCTATAGGTTTAGTCAGTCTTATGTAACTGAATCTACCTAGGACAGGCACTGGCATCGCCGGCGGGGTTGGTGTTAGCCCTGAGGTTAATTATTTTGATTCATCATTAGTACACTTGGTCTGGTCGGTTCCGTGATTTCTTTACCGCCATGAGAGAATTTATTTTTGTTCGTAATGAACTCAAAAATAATATATTGCCGTTATAAAGTGAAAAATTTCCAAATTACTGTTTACTGGAAAACCAGCTTAATTTTAATCAGGTACTGTAGCGCAAAACTTTTGCCATACTATGGCTTAAAAATAATAAGTAAGCATGTCTATAATTTGTGGGCGGTGTTAAATCTCCGTGCCAATTTAGTGGATGATGTATTATATTATATACCTACTTGTTATTTTTATTTATTGAAAATAAAGGGGTAGTCTTGAGTATAATGGCTTGTGAACAAGGTTGTCGTTGGGTCTTATTTGTAGTAAATTTTGAGTCATGTTTGTCTCTTGGGGTTGCGTTTGATGAAATTTTGTAGAGATGTCTTGTACATAGTCAAAAATGTAAGGTGTTTGGGTAGCCTGGTGTAGATGACGGATTGGTGCATATTTTGTTTCTTTTAATACTTGTCTTAATACTTTGTTTTGTAATCGTTGTATGTGCCGCGTAAGTCAGTGCTGGTTTGATTATTTGGTTGTACATTGTCAGTTTGTTATGTGGAGAAAGTAATGAGTTTTTATTTAATAGTTTATTTAGTACATGTGTTATAGAGATGAATTTTGCCATTATTTGGTTCGTATTTTGTTTAAAGCGAAGTTTGTCATCAAGTACCACCCCTAGATATTTTAATGTTTCGGATTGTATAATTTCTTTTCCGTTTATTATGATGATTATTATTTTGTGTTTATTCTTTTCCTGGTTAGTATTATGCATTCACATTTATTCTCGTTAATTTCGAGTTTCCATTTTCGATACCAGGGTAGTAAAATATTTAGGTGGCTCGAGATCAATTGTCTAGCAACATTTGCATAGTATGAACTAGCGTATAATAACACATCATCCACAAAAATGGCGAGATTTGTGTTGTGGAAAAACGGTATATCTGCAGTATACAGATTGAATAAGGGAGCTGCCAAATTTGTACCTTGCTGAAGGCCTGCATGTAAAGCTACTGGTTTGGAGAAATCGCCATTAATCCTAACTTTTAAAGTTCGGTTTGTGATATATGAATATATTAATGAGATTAAATATAGTGGAAATTGATGTATTGTTATTAGTTTGAAGATTAGCCCATTGTACCAAACATTATCGAATGCTTGCTTTATGTCTAGTGACAGGAGTACTGTTGCTTGCTGTTGGTTAAACTTTTGAATTGCTTGTTGCGCGACATGCGCTACCAACAGCACAGCGCCCCTGTCAGTATTAAAACCAAACTGTTGCTCCGGGATGTTTTGGTCCAATCGGCCAATCTTCAATCTTTTAAAAATAATTTTCTCTGCTATTTTCCCGAGCGAACTTAGGAGAGCTATTGGTCTGTATGATTCCGGCCTGTTATCCGGTTTTCCGGGTTTTAAAATGGGTACAATAATAGCTCTCTTCCATTGGCTCGGGAAATGCTGTAATAAGAACATTGAGTTTATGATATATGTAAGTTGTACTAGAGTTTTACGCGGAATATTTTTTATTAAAATGTTAGCGATTTCGTCCTCCCCAGGTGCTTTTTTATTTTGCAGCTCCCCTATTACCCCTTTGACTTCAGTAGGATTTGTAAAAAGTTTTTGTCGTACTGTCGGTGGTATTGGATATTTGTTTTTTGTAAATTTGTTTGTAAGGTCGGTTATTTCATTTTGTTCAATGGTAGTGTTAGGTTTTCCTGCACACGTCTGTCTGTAATGGTCTGCCAATGTTTGTGCTTTTTCTTTGTTTGTTTGTGGGTATTGTGTAAAGGATGGTATTTTTGTTTCTGTCTTTTTTGTACGTCTTATTAATTTCCATAAAGAGTTGTCAGCAGTTGTCAAGTTTGTTATTATGTTTGTCCATGTTTGATTTTTATGTTGTTTAATTTTTATTTTTATTTCGTTCATTAATTGTCTCATTTCTAAATAGTCTTGTATTGTCCTTTGTCTCTGCCATCTTTTTCTTATAGCATTTTTAAATTTAATTAAGTTTATAATGTTTTGTGGTAGTTTAATTTCGTTTCTTTGGATCTTTATTTCCTTAGCGACTTTGTTTCTGGCATTCTTAATGTTGATTGTCAGTTTGTCTACTTCTTTTTCCAGTGGTTGTGTCGTTGTTATGTCATTATTTATTTCAGTGTTTTGGTTTAATATTTGTTTGTAATGGTTTCAATTTACGTTACTATATGTCCATGTTTTTTGTTTAGCGTCTTTTTGTATGTTTATTTCCCAATTTAAAAGCACAGGTAAATGATCTGAAGAAAGTTCATTTAATACTATGGCGTTAGGTAAGTCTGATATATTCTTGTATAAAAATATGTCAAGGTATGATGGTTGAGTATTTAGTTTGTAGAATGTTGGTTTTGGTGGTAAAATTATTTGTATGTCGTAATTGTTTAAATAGTTCATTATTGTTCGTCCTTGTGAGTTTGTTGCATGTGCTTTCATTGTTGTGTGTCTTGCGTTTAGGTCACCAAGTAAAAGTGTTTTATTTGCTTGATTAAAAATTAGGTTTAGGTCATTGTCATTGTAGTATAGGTTGGGAGGTGCATAACAGCTACTGATCACTATTCCATTTTTTAATTGAATTGAAACATGTTCAATGCGTGAAATTGTGTTGTTTAATTTTTTATGTGGAATAGATTTTTTAATCAGTAGTGCTACGCCTCCTCCTCTACCGTCTCTGTCTGTCCGGTACATCTGGTAGTTTCTAAATTTAATTTTAGTCAAAGGGGTTAGTTTAGTTTCAGTTATAGACATGATACTTATTTTATATTTGGTTAAAAATAATTTTAGTTCATCTAATTTTATACTCAAGCTGTTAGCGTTCCATGTTGCAATTTTCAGAGAGCTAAGGAATGCTAATTTAGTAGTTATTTAGGTTGTTTCCCATAAGGGACATCATTACTGAAACTCTCTCTTCCTGTGTTTTAGTTTTCCTTAGCTCTCTGGAACAGTCATTTAGAAATCTAATAAATTCATTGATATTGATTAGGCTATTAAATTCTCTCATAGCAGAAAACAAATCACTTGCCTGTGCCATTCCGTGTACGTTTTGATTCTGGGCAGTCGAGGGAGCGGTGCCTTGTGTGCGTGTCCTAGGTATAGTTGTGGTCATCCTATTTGTGGCTGTTTTTGGTAGAGTAGGGTACTGGTCCGTGTAGTTGTCCGTCTCATCATGTAATTCTTCATCTTGTAGGGGTTGGTTCTGGATGCCACTTGCCCTGGCATTTGTTGGGCCACTTGCCCTGGCCGTCTGGTTCCATGGGTTAACTTTCGGTATTGGAGCTGGTTTGTATTGAGTTGTCTGTTTCTGTCGGTTTGCTGTGATTTGTTGAGCCTTGTAGGTGTATACTTCGCACGTAGGGGATGTTAATCTGTGCTCCTTGTTACAATTGATGCATCTTATTTCATATTCTGGATTGCACTGTACTGTTGGGTGCGATCCTGCGCATCTAAGGCATCGTTGGTTTCTGAAGCAATTCGTTGTTGCATGGCCCCACTGTCCACTAACTGAATTTACGGATATAAATTGTTGTAAAAGTAAAAAAAAGATGGAAAATGCAAAAAAGGGTCAACAATAATAGCGTTCATGTTTTGTCTCTTTCTATAAGATTGTAATATGATGTACTGAGGTTTTCAATGTCTGCTCTTTTGTTGACTGAATTTGTGTGTTTTCTAATGCCGATCATTTCATTGAAAATTCGTAAATTATGAAAATAAACTTTGCATCACATGCGACCAAATTTTAATGGCCCAATTTTGATTTTGAATAAAAATACGCATTTAATATAGCGCTACTGTAAAGAAAATGTATCCGAAATAAAGCGTTGTCAAAACTAAGAAGTTTTATGTAGGTTGCGTTGAGTCTTATTTTGCAAAAGTGGTGCAATTTACAAAATATAGGTAAAAATCTAAATTATCTTATGCAGCTGAAATTTTGCATGTGGGCTAGAAACTGCATTTAAAAAAACTTTTTTTTATAAAATTTTTCGATATTTTCAGAAATAACCCCACTTTTGAATAATTTTTTGGAAAAAATTAAAATTTGACAGATAATGCTAGTCACGTGAATACTATTTTTTTGCTTAATTTTCATCTCAATCGAAGCAGAACTTGATGCCAAAGTCAAATTTTGAATAAAAGTATTAATAAAGAAAATTCCATATGATGCGAACTTTACTGGTGACACTGTATATGAGAAACAGAGAGTAAGGATAGGTCTTGCTATATTATTAAATTAAGGCACAAATATTTTACATGTGGTATAAAGTTTTAATAACGACAGCAAGAATCTTGTCTCGGTGTACTGTTAATTTAAGTAAAAGACAATTTTTTCTGATTTTTCTCAAAATAATGTATTATGCACGAGGATAATTATTGCACCAAGGCCTTTAATTCGGTCCATAAGTAGAACTACCTCGTATGACTGGTTACTGTATTTTTTCTGCTAACCTTTACTTTTATTCCTAATTGCAGGACATAAATTACCAGCTCTAATACCAGTGGGGTAATAAGCATCACACCCATTAAGACACAGTGATTTATTGAGTGCGATTATAACTAAGTTTTCGTATAAATTATTAGTTTGATCCACTTAGAGTTTTCATAACTAGCCCTTTATTAAAGCTACCTACCAATAAATATTAATGCTTTTACCCTTATACTTGCAAACAGCAAAAAATGCATTTTTGTCATTTTACGACAGATACCTAGGCTAGGGGTTAGGTTGAAAGTAAGTGGGTTATATTTAATTCTTCACTGCGACTGTACGATATGTGGTGGCTCACACTTTATTTATATTTCCCCAAAAGATATTTTTTCTTAATGAAGCTGATTATCGTGTTGGGGAAGATATTCTTTATCTTTTCCGGCAGCAGTGCCACTTCCCGAATAAGGTGAATTTTATTTAGCTCTAGTAGGTGTCAGTTAACTGTTAATTTCTATGGCTGTTTATGAATGCCTTTGAGTGTCTTAGGCCTAGTAAGTTTAACCAGTGCCTTCTCCACTTATCTGTTACTTCGGCCAGCGTTGCTGCCCCACTCTTAGCGAGCTTGTCAGCAGCCTCTTTGCCCTCCAGAGCCATGTATCCCGGAATGCTTATTAACCCTTAAATGCCCATGGTACTAGAATCAACGTGAATGCCCAAGTGGGGTCCTCTAGGGACCACATCGCGACTAATTGGGGATTAAGACGTTTTTAAGAGTTTAATAAAAATAAATTATAATACATTTGTAATTTATTAAGAACATAAATAAGGATACAACTACTACTAACAGAACTAATATTGTTTATTATAAACACAAATATAAGCAACCAAATATAAAAAACTGTGAACCTTGAGACTAATTCAAAAATATACTTTTGTTAGTCCTACGTACTTTATTTTAAAATGCAACTGGTACACATTACAGATTGTTGTTTTTTTCTGTGTTCTGTGCCCAAACGGTCCATTTTTAATGAGACCTACAAAAAATAAACTGTCGTTCAAGTAGGTTTTTTTTTATAACGCCGATACCCATTCGGGGTCTCTAAGGGACCCCACTTACATTATATAATTACTAACTCGTTACAACCACTACGAAACTTCACAGCAAACTAAACTTATGACGAGCATGTGCGGACCGACAAATACGTGGCATCGGTGTTGCCAATGTGATTAAATAAAAAAACTTTTTTAGATATTGTGGAATTGGGGTCTTGGAAGGACCCCGCTTGGGCATTTAAGGGTTAAGGTGGTTTTGTTATTTAGTTCAGATAGTGCTTTGCGACAGCTCACACCAGAACGAAAAAAAACTATTTTTAAAATTGAAAATACGTATATAAGTTACGTATATTTCCCTTATTTTGGGCCAATCTAAAATGTAGAGATCCAATTTTTTTGTTAAAAAGTTTTATTTATACAGTGATGGGCTAAAGTATGGAACAAATTCATTTAAAAATCAGATATTCATTGTTTTAAAAAACGCTCGGACACGTCGATTATAATTCTTTCTTCCGGATTTTTTGCCTCAAAAAGAAATTATACCGGGTGTGTCAAAAAGTAGATGTAGGAAATTTTTTTTGTTTTTTAAATAGAACCCCCCTATTTTTACTTATTACCTTAATTCTACGTCAAATTCTGCGCATCATAATTCATGTAGCATACTCTATCTTTATCTCTAACGGTTTTAGAGAAAAATTACGTCATAAAAAAAAAATTCTTTAAAAAAAGGTACATGTACCTACTTAAAGGTAAACAGGTAAATTTAAATGAATTGTTACTACGATAGCAAGTCATGTGTCAATCAAAAATTAGTTTAGGTATAATTTAAAAAAACGGTGATCATGGTGCATTTAAATGAAACACAAAGAATCGAAATTTTAATTTTAATTGGATGTGGAGACAAAACAAGAAGTCAAGAAGAAGTTTGTAACTTGTTTAACGCTAAATATCCAGAACGGCCGATTACAAGATCTACAGTAAGTAATATTGAGAAGAAATTCAGGGAAACAGGGAATGTAAAGGATCGTCTACGGCCAGGTCGTCCAAAAATTAGTGAAAACTCACAATTTAACATTTTGTTAGAGGTTGAAGATAATCCTCATAGTGCATCCACTGAAGTAGCCCTTAATAATGATATTAGCCGACGATCTGTGTTGCGGGTATTGAAACAAGAAAAGTACCATCCGTACAAAATTAGGTTGCTGCACGAGCTAAACGAAGATGATCCCGACCGCCGACTACAGTTTTGTGAAACTATGATGGAAATTTGCAACTTAAATCTATTTTTCCATTGCAACATACTTTTTAGCGATGAAGCCACGTTTTGTTTGAATGGTTCAGTAAACAGACAAAATTTTCGGTATTGGAGTACAAATAATCCTTGTTGGATGAGAGACTAGCACACGCAATACCCACAAAAAATAAATGTTTGGGCAGGGATATTAAATGATAGAATTATTGGACCTTTTTTCTTCGATGGAAATCTTACAGGAGACCGGCATTTACAATTTCTTCAAAATGAATTAATTCCCACACTAGCAGCGGATTTTCCAAATCCGAATCAGCCTCATCTACCAGAAGCGTCTATTTGGTTTCAGCAGGATGGTGCTCCGCCTCATTTTGCTCGACAAGTACGAGATTATTTGAATACTGTATTTCCCGAACGATGGATAGGTAGAAGAGGACCCATAGAATGGCCTGCAAGATCTCCCGATCTTACACCCATGGATTTCTTTCTTTGGGGTTATTTGAAATCAAAAGTGTATAAGGATAAACCACAAAATTTGGAAGACTTAAAATTTAAAATTAGATATGAAATTAGGCAAATTAATGAAAATACTGTAAATAATGTTTTAGAAGGGTTTTTAAGTAGATTAGCATATTGTCAAGAAGTTAATGGTTTGCATTTTCAACACTTAATAAACTAATTTTTAAACTTTTTTTATAGAATTTTTTTTTATGATGTAATTTTTCTCTAAAACCGTTAGAGATAAGGATAGAGTATGCTACATGAATTATGCGCAGAATTTGACGTAGAATTGGGGTAATAAGTAAAAATAGGGGGGTTCTATTTAAAAAAGAAAAAAAAAACTGCTACATCTACTTTTTGACACACCCGGTATAATTTCTTTTTGAGGCAAAAAATCCGGAAGAAAGAATTATAATCGACGTGTCCGAGCGTTTTTTCAAAAAATGAATACCTGATTTTTAAATGAATTTGTTCCATATTTTAGCCCATCACTGTATAACTCCAGAATCTGAAGTCAAAATACTCCAAAATAAATGCAAAATGTTATGAGGTAAAACTTGTTAAACTAACTATTTTTAAATTGTAGCTAACAACCTTATATAACATTTTTAATTTATTTATTCATTAAGAACGGAGAAAAAACCGTCTGCGGTTCTGACCATTACTTGAAATTGACTTAAAAGTGTAAAAAATAGATTTTCCCAAAAAGTTAATTTGTTGCAAACCAGGTGAGATATTTTAAAATCATTTTAACGAAAGACATGCATAAGGAAAGAAGAATACAAGAGTTTAAAAGAATACCAATGTTTTTCGCAGGGGCAATTATTTTTTGAATCATTATGTCCTTATACCTACTACCTATACCATTTTAATATTTACACACTTTTACTGCTATAGTAGCTTAATTTCTTGGTTTTTACCAATTCTCCACGAATGACCTCTTGCTAGATATACCATTACGGTGGACGTTTTTCCAATTACTTTATTTGTCCTTTCCATCACCTTTTAACTCCATTTGGACTGTTTGCACCTGTTATTTCTCATTTTCCTTATTCTTTTCTCCTGATGATGACTGTTTATACAGTCGAAACATGTAGAGAATTTACCCTTAATTAAAACTTATCTTAATATACCAGTGGAGGAAGACTTAAAGTGTCTTATTTCTTTCCCATTTAAATATTTATTTACAAGCTTATAGATAATTCAACACATGAAGTAAAAATATTGTGTTAAATAATGATTTTGAGGTAATAAGGTAATTTTAGTATGAGAGTTAAAAGAAGCAGTTTTTAAAAACCCTCTAAAGATATCGAATTGTTTCGAAGACATATTTGTTTAATAAGAAATGCCGAAGTGGTTTTTATATATTTGGCTTTCATACTATTGACAAACCCATAATACATTTTTCAAAAATAGTTGCAGGCAATTACTCAATATAGTAAAATACCAGTAAAATTTAATTAAATCGTATTTTGTATCACTACATACATAAAAGTTTAAACGCTGTTTATCTTGTAACAGATTTTTAATTTAGGGGTTTCATTCGAAGCAAATAATATCTAAAAAAGGCTAATTTAGACACTAAAATTATTGTATATTTCAAAGATTAAAGTTAAATCTGAAAATCCGTTATACAGAAACTTTAGTAACGGTGAAAGACAAAAAATGTGCTAATTTTACATGTGACAATGAGCCCTTGAAAAGATTACAAAAACACCCAGTTGAAAGAACCTAGTCACTTATAGTAATAATGCCCTTTAAAAATAATCAGCATAATTTGAGCAAAAATGCATGTATGTATTTTTTGCACCCAGTATCATTATTCACCATAATAAAAATAATAATCAGATAGATATAATTAATTTTTGTACATTCGTCTATAAATGTCTTATTCTGATGTGCATTGGTATAAGCTTTAACATATTATAAATTATCTATTTCATTGTACAGTAATGTCTGCGAATAAGAGTAATAATATATTTTCAGATAAAAATATTTTACTACCATGACAGATCAGCTATTCCATTCAGTAAAATGGATAAATTTTGTATAACTAGGGCGCATTGCGCCTCGTTTGAGTAGGACATTCCCATAAATCAGAAATGCCTCTGCTATACTTATATCGGAGATACTGCTGCTAATATACAGGGTGTCCGCTAATTAATGGTACATAAAAAAACCAGAGACTACCTACGTAAAAATATTAGGATTTAATCGTACTTACCTATATGCGAAAGTTGATATTAACTGAGATACAGGGTGTTAAAGTAAAAAGTTCATTTTTGTTTTTTTCTAATAACTTTCAGAAAAACCAACATTTTTTAACAAAATTTGGCAGTTGGGTTTTTTTTAGGACAAGAAATTAATTTTTTTGTGAAATTTTAATGTGAAAAGTAGAATGCGCTGTCTGCGGTTTTTTCGCATATTTATTAGGTCATAACTTTTTTCTGCCTCAGTGTAATTAAGTTTTTAATGAAAATAATAATTTTTAGATATTTATTACATAAAAAAGATATACTAAGTTTAGGTCGCCCAGAGTTGCCGTTTTGGAGATATTTGCATTTAAATTATTCAGTGCACCCTGCCCAATTATTATAATTATTTGCAAACTATTTTTTTTTCAAAGTAAGCTATGAGAAAACAAATGAAATTATGCAGTTGCTATGAAACCTCTATGTTGTTATTTGTTTGTTGATTATTGTAACATGTTGTAAAGATTTTAAAATTAAATATTATTTTTCAATTTTTCAAGTTATTTTAAATAAAGTAAGTTAAAGAATAATCCAATTTTTGTATGTATTATTCCCAATTACCAGTACTTGAACATTATTTATCATGTAAAAGTTAATTGGTTAGAAGTAACAAAACATTATTTGCTTGCCTAAGCTAGCGCGCTGAATAATTTAAATGCAAATATCTCCGAAACGGCAACTCTGGGCGACCTAAACTTAGTTTATCTTTTTTATGTAATAAATATTAAAAAATTGTTATTTTCATTAAAAACTTAAATACACTGAGGCAGAAAAAAGTAATGACCTAGTAAATATGCGAAAAAACCGCAGACAGCGCCCTCTACTTTGCACATTAAAATTTCATAAAAAAATCAATTTCTTATCCTTAAAAAAACCCACCTGCCAAATTTTGTGAAAAAATGTTCGTTTTTCTCAAAGTTATTAGAGAAAAACAAAAATGAACTTTTAACTTTAACACCCTGTATCTCAGTTAATATCAACTTTCGGATATAGGTAAGTATGATTAAATCCTAATATTTTTACGTAGGGAGTCTGTGGTTTTTCTATGTACCATTAATTAGCGGACACCTTGTATAAGAGCTTTTCACAAAATATATCTGTGAAAATTAAAACAAAGAGTTGAGATTTGTACATCTCCCGATTATGTCCTACTATTGTTTTCCGATATAATTTAAGTTCCAAATTAAAATGCAATACTGTTATATACATTATACAGAGTGTGAAAAAGGAAGGTCAATCCGTTAACCGTATATTCCTGGAACAAAAATAATATGACTTTTATAATGCAATTTTTCATATTTTTGACCCTCATGGTCGATATACCGTGCATGCGAGCAAAAATTATTTGCATCAAAGAGGGCCTTGCATCTAAGGACGTAATGCTTAGCCGTAGAGTTTAGTATCTGTTGGGTGTCAGTGAACCTGAATTAACAATCAATCAGTTATTCCGTCATCTTTGACAGTCGTTACAAGTAATTTGATTCATCGCTAATTTTTCCAATTTCTTGAACAATTCACACAATGGGCTTTACAGAACAGCATCACAAAACATTCATGGTTAAAGCGTATTTTTGAAACGGGGTTAGAGTAAATGGTGAGTGGCAATACAATCCGGGTTTGTGCATGGACGATTTTCACGAACATTTTCCTAACGTTGCTTTTATTGCTGAGGATTTTCCTGAAAAGAACCGTGGCTGTGTTTAGGGAAACAGGTTCTATACAACACAAAAAAGAAGCAGAAAGACCATCTGTAAGAACAGAAGAACTTGTTGCAAACGTTCGTGAAATAATGCAAAATACGCCAATAAATTGTATAAGACGCCTGTGCCAAGAAGTGGGAAGATCTTATGGAACATGCAGGACAATTCTTAAGAAGTAGCTAAATTTATTTCCTTATAAAGTGCAAATATTAAAATTTTTTAAACAAAAAAATAGAAATTTGTACTCGAATTTGTATTTGTCCACTTATTTTATTACTCATTAGTTTGGCATATCATGTCATAATATGTGACAAAATTTGAACCTAGATTTGGTTAGATAATATATCGTCCCCATATCATTGTGATCTAAACCAAGCATTACGTTTTTTAATCTAAGCCCTCTTTGATGCAAATAATTTTTGCTCGCACGGTACTTAGTTTGAAATTAAAAACTGTTTTTTTTAATAATACAAGTATTGAATAAGATACAATATTAATTTAAAATTTGGTACATTTCTTCATTATAAAGAGCTACATCTTTCGAGAAAAACAAAATAAACAACAATAATTGGCAAATATTTAAAAAAGATGGGTCCAGTACCCACTGACCCCCCCCCCCCTCCTATTTTTTAGAAGGTGCGCTAGTGACTTCTAAACTATATATTTTTAGATAATCATTTATTTTTAATAATTTTTTGTAAATTTTGATAAAATGATGCGTTTTGGAGATATGTATGGGTCCTTGACGGCCAGCCGTAATCTAGTAATTTTAAAATGCTTAGCAAAGTCAGCAGTTGTAGCATTGTCATGGATACAAGATATATTTAAGTAAAGCTTAACAGGGACTATACCAAAAGCAAAGTACTAGTCAAAAATAATGTAAATACAGTGGCGTGTAGATAAAAACCTAAAGTAGGTACTAAACCAATTAAATAAAGTTATTTTATTACCTAATTAAGAACTTATTATTGCTAATATTCTTTGAAACATCATAGGTCAATCAAGGTAATACATATTCAAAACATATTATTTCCATAAAATTATGAATACGATAGTTTCAAGTAGAGATCAGTTCAGGTTGAAAACAAATATTTTTCAAAGGTTAAAACTTTCTTTAATAAAGGGTGTGTAATAACAAAAATGAAGGTGATATCCAACAATTTCTCTAGGTAGGTTATTTTTTTTTTAATTTGTTTGTTTTTGTTACTATCGTATTCATAATTTTCTGAAAATAATATAGTTCTAAATATTTATTATCCTGTTATGATAGTTTAGTACGTACTATAGATTTTTATCTGCAAGCCACTGTCCTTACATTGTTTTTGCCTAGTCCTTTGCTTTCGGTATTGTCATTAATTGCAAAGTTTTATTTTATTATACCTTGTATCCATGATGCCACAACGGCTGACTTGGTTTAGCATTTGAAAATTATGAGATTTTCGTTGTCATTAATTAAGGACCCAAACTTTTGAAATTATCTCCAAAACGCATCATTTAATCGAAATTTTTTAGGAGAAAAAATAATCAAAAAAGTGATAACCTACCTTAACAAATATAGTTCGGAACTCACTGGCGCACGTACCAAATAATTGGGGGTGTCAGAGGGTACTGGCCTCCCTCTATTTTGAATATTTGACAATTGTTTTTGGTTTGTTTTTCTTAAAACATGTAACTGTTTATGCTAAACAATGGACCAAATTTAAAATTAATATCTTATGAGAATTATTCAAAAAAATCAGTTTTTAATTTCAAACTTTCAACAGTATATCGAACATGAGGGTCAAAAATAAAAAATGGCATTATAAAAGTCATATTAATTTTGCTCAAGGAATATACGGTTAACAGATAGACCTTCTTTTTCAGGACACCCTGTATATAAATATATATATAATAGGGTAGTCATTGCTGACTAGTTAGGAATAAACTAGGAAAATATTGGGTTTAGCAGCAAATGAATGAAGAGTACTCTTTCATTTGCTGCCAAACCCAATCTGTAAAAAAGAAAATTAAGATTAATTCAGAAAAGCGAAAGTTTCTGAATAGTAGAGATTAATATAAGTCTCTGGACTGTAAAAAAATACCAGCGGTACCAACAAAAAGCTGTGAAAAGGGGAAATAAAAATAATAATAACAATAATAATAAACATTGTATAGAGGTAGCCGTTACTTGATGAAGATCCATTATAAGAACTATAAAAAATACTTCGTGTATAAATCTTCACTAAATTTATTGTTATACCATAACAATTGTTTCGACACACAGTGTCTTCGTCAGATGGTTATAAATGAATGGGACTTTCATTCCAGTCTAGTCCAGTCCAGTCCAGTCCATTCATTTGTAACCATCTGACGAAGACACTGTGTGTCGAAACAATTGTTATGGTATAACAATAAATTTAGTGAAGATTTATACACGAAGTATTTTTTATAGTTCTTATAATAATAAACATTATTTTATAAATTCCAATAAAGTGCCACTCTTAATAAGCTAGTTACTTTAGTAATACGCTCTTGTGATCTTGTAGTTTCCAACAAGGAAGTTTCTAATAGTAGTTTAGCACTAATTAACAAAGTTTTCGTACACCTATATATGAGTTTGTGAAACATCTAATGCATTTGCATCAAAGCAAATGCATAGCGCGGAAAAAGGAGTCTATACTTACTGCAGTAACACGACGGGAATAAAATTCTTATTTATTTAACATGGCCGCTATCACTAGTTAGTTATGCAACAACAATATAATGTAGTGCATTGGAATGGTTAAGGGAATTCTTACTTTTAAAAATAGGGATAGAGCTGTAGTATTTTTTATTTAATTAATTAATTGTTATTGTAAATAAAAACATTAAGATGTATAGTGTTTCTTAGGTCAATTTAATGACATAAAACAGTATGAAACTCCTAACCATAGGCGTCCCAAACAAATAATTAAAATGCGTAGGGTATTGTTTCAATTTTTTAATATGATAATAATATTATAAATAAAGTAACTTTAATACGTAACACGTTTTAAACAAACATTATTGATTCAAAATGCAGTGACAATTTAATGGCTTTTTTTTCCTTTCCTTACCTTACCTTTCTTCACAATATTAAATACATAAATAACAGCCAATTAAACCACCTACTACACTGTCCTATTCCCTTTACAATCTGTCGCACCAGTGCTAATGGCTTAATTATGTGTTAGCAGGTAGAAAAAATGTATTCGCCTTTCTTGTCTGGGACATATACATTTGCAACTACCTTTGTCTAGACCGGCCGTTGGCGCCCCTACCGTCGCTTGTCTCCCATGACAACGCGAACAAATTATATGCTGTTGCCAATTCTTCCAAATTTTCGGATTTGTAAATGCAATATGTAAGTATAGGTGAAACAAGGGTTTGTTAATTAGTTGTTTTTAAACAATAAAAACAGTTTTTATCTTAATTTCAGTTATATTGTTTCTTAAGGACTAAAGAATGTATTATTATAACAATGAATGGCTTGTCACACTCAAAACTCCTCGGTTTAAAGTATATTTGCAAACTAGCTTTCAAAGAAAGTTACTGACTAACAATTGAATACTGATATAAATGAAACATTTTTAATAAAAAACTTAAAGAATTGAAGAAGAAAGATCTGACAATCCTGTTCTTCTTTGCAACCGTTTACCGCCGATTTAATGTCCTCAAACTGAGCTTGGAAAAAGTTTATAACTCAAAAATTCTATACACAAAACTAAAATCAGAAAAATAAACCTGACACGGCACGACGACACTGATCAGAAAATGCTTTAATTTTTTTACCAGAACTCCATTCTCCGATCTAGTCGCCGGCCCGTCCATAATTCATAACCACGTATATTTTATCTCCGTCTCTTCCACGCCATCCGCGCTCACTGGCCTATCTCTGTCTGACAAGAATCGATCGTTGAACGTGCCGGAGACTACCTCTGCTATACCAGCCGCAGGTAGCTTCTGCTACCAGTACCGATCAATATATATTTTGATATTTTATTTCAATTCGTCATGCGGTATTTTGTGGTATTTTGAGCGGACCACATAATGTCACGCCATTTTAATGTCATCACATTGACTTTGGATAAATTATACCTAGAGAACAACTCGATATTCCCTTTATTTTAATCAACATTTTTGTTTTCACGTAAATTTGCACTGTACCGGGTAGGTCAACGATTCCGCGGAGTAATTTTAGGTATTGAGGATAAGATTTGTCGATAATGAGCTTTTGAAATAAGGTATGGTGGGATATCTGGCACATTTTAAAAACATTGTGAATTATACAGGGTGCGCCCAAACAGTAGGGTGTCATAACATTTCATTTTTTAAAATGGGACACTCTATATTTGAATACATTTCTCAATTGTACGTGTAATTTCATATATTTTTATTACTGGTTTAATATACGAAAAAGTTATAGTTTTTAAGATAATTCGACTTATAATGAAAATTTTGCATTGGCAAGCATCTCGTTATTGTGAAAATGCTACTTAAATTTTGACACTAAGCGATTCATAATTTTCATACTTACTAAATAAAGTCAAAAATACATAATCACTAAGAAATATTTGATGTTCCATTTACAGGGTGTTTACTTTCTAGGACCAAAATCAGAAAACTTCTAATTGAAAAATATCACTTTTATTAAATGGAACACCTTATATTTTTTTCTGTCATCTTATAGCTCGTTATAAACTCTTTAACTTTCGTAAAGGACGTTCTATCCCTATCTCTAATGGTTTTTGAAATATTTTGATGTTTCGAGATTTAATGTCCTCGTTATAGCATATTTTGTCAATGGATCACAATAGCCATGGAAAATAAATGAAAATAATGGCAGTGGATGACACATTAACAATTAGATTAATGTAAAAATTAAGCCTTTGAATCAAACATTTCCATTAAATTTTGAAAACTTCGAGGACTGGGTGTTCGCCGCTCGGGATATTTCACCCTGTATAGTAAAAGACTTTTTATCCGCCTCGTCCAAAACATAAATCATGTCGATTTATTTATTTTTTGAAAAATTCATTTTGAGTTCCAACTTATAAAATGCAGTAAAAAGGCTTAATTTCTACATTGATCTGATTCTTAATGTGTCATCCACTGCCATTATTTTCATTTATTTTCCATGGCTATTGTGATCCATTGACAAAAAATGCTATAACGGGGACATTAAATCTCGAAATATCAAAATATTTCAAAACTATTAGAGATAGGGATAGGACGTTCTTTACGAAAATTGAAGAGTTTATGACGAGCTATAAGATGACAGAAAAATATATAGGATGTTCCATTTAATAAAAGTGATATTTTTCAATTAGAAGTTTTCTGACTTTGGTCCTAGAAAGTAAACACAGCAGTAAATGAGACGTCAAATATTTCATAGTGAATATGTATTTTTGACTTTACTTCCTAAGTATAAAAATTATGAATCGCTTAGTGTCAAAAAATTTTCATTATACTCGTAAGTCGAATTATCTTAAAAACTATAACTTTTTCGTAAATTATACCATTAATAAAAATGTACGAAATAACAAGTAGAATTAATAAATGTATTCAAATATAGGGTGTCCCATTCAAAAAAATGTAACTTTATGACACCCTACTTTTTGGGCGCATTCTGTATAATTTAGAACATTTTAGAACACATTTTTTTCTTATGCTGGCTCTATTTTAATTTGGTTTGAAGTATCCGGGTTATCCAAAGTCCATAACTTTTTCTATTGAAAAATCCTGGGAACACCATTTGCGTAATTATTGTAAATTTAAATAAGTAACTAATGCTTGCATGCAACAGGTAAATAATTTTTCCAGTATTAGTGAAAAAAATATAGGTTGTATAAATAAGTCAAACTTAGAGCGCTCTTTCTTTAGCATTTTTAAAAAGTCAATAGAAAGCCTATTAGAAAAATTATTGAAAGTCAGACAAAACTTGCTCAATTTCAAAAAAGAATTACGCTAATAACATTTCTTTACAGTCAATTTGCGAGTTTAATAAAAATGATCGTAAAAATTTCTTAACGCGTAAGATTTTTGAGTGATGATTTTTTTCAGCTAGAGCATGCTAAAGTATTAGGTTCTAAATTACAACAATGGAATTTAATAGCCATTGGATTTGGAACCAAAGTCACAATATTTAGTTTTTTACTATGCAAGATAAATTGTGTGTTTGTGTTTTTCCAAATAGTGTTATGGAAAAACTAGGATTTGCACATAAGCCGAACGAATGTCGCTTATTTACTGATTCGTCTAAAATAAGTTTAAAAGCTGTTCTGCTTTATCATGGCAACAAAGGCCCTTTATTTCTCTTGTACATGCAGTTGACATGAAGGAGACATACGAAAGTATGCCACTTATTCTAAATGTAATAAGCTATGAAACGTATAAGTGGCAAATATGTGATGATCTAAAAGTCATAGGGCTTCAGGGTGGATTTACGAAGTATTGCTATTTTTCTTGTCTTTGGGATAGTAGAGTAACAGAGAGCCATTATTAAGTAAAAAATGGCTTCCGAGAGATAAATATATTTCAGGTCAAGCTAACGAAAATAATATACTTTTTTTAGATCCCAAAAAAGTTCTCTTATCTCCATTACACAGAAACTGGGATTAATGAAAAATTTCGTTAAAGTATTAGATAAAGAAGGAAATGGATTTAAATATCTTAAACACATTTTTCCTAAACTTAATGCTCCTAAGCGTTGACTGCCGCACTTACCAAAAAAAAAATGTCCCGTGGGCCATCTTGTTTTTTTAATAAATTTGAGGTTTTACTGAGCAATAAAACACATATTATGGAGAATTTCGATTATATTCTGGTAAGGGTAGAAACTACCACCGTGAATCAAATATAGTTCACGAAGCCCTGGGGGAAAGATTATATTACAGGGCCACATAAATTATATTTTTTTTCCACTTTTTATAATACTATTTTTAGTTATTTGTGTTTTTTTAAGGTTAGGTAAATATTTGTATTATTTTTACCTTTTCAGAATAACTCATTTCGGTTCTAAAATATAAAGATATTTAGCAACATTTCATTATTATATAATACTACATAATATTATATTATCATTAATTGAAAACATAGAATATAAACAGTGGGCTAACTGCATACAGGGTTAGGAAAAATTACCAGAACGGTCGATTATTTCAAAATATACAGAGGTTATCAAAAAACGTCTTATATAAAAAATGTAGGGCTGTTGAAAATCTACATACCGGTGATAAATTGAAATATACAGTGTCGCCCACAAAGTTGTGGAGAATGATAGTTATATTTTTTTAAATGGAACACCCCGTATATTTTTACATTATACAGTTCCACATAAAATTATAATTATTTTTTATGAAATGCATTATTAGTCTATACTTCATAGTTTCCGAGATATTGACTCTCGAAAAGTAAAATTTTTGAACATTGACAGCTTATAAGTTTCTAACAGTACGTCTTAGAGCAAAAAGGCTTACATGTCCCTATCTTCAATTTTTATTATCTTTCCAAAAAAAGTAACTTCCGGTTAAACCGGATGTAACACGAAAGCAGGAAATATAGTTGTTCCGGTTTAACTTGAAGTTGATTTTTTTGGGAAGATAATAAAAATTGAAGATAGGGACATGTAAGCCGTTTTGCTCCAAGACGTACTGTTAGAAAGTTAGAAGCTGTCAAAGTTCAAAAATGTCACTTTTCGAGAGTCAATATCTCGGAAACTATGAAGTATAGACTAATAATGCATTTAATAAAAAATAATTATAATTTTATGTGGAATTGAAAAATGTAAAAATATACAGGGTATTCCATTTAAAAAAATATAACTATCATTCTCCACAACTTTGTGGGCGACCCTGTATATTTCAATTTATCACCGATATGTAGATTTTTAACAGCCCTACATTTTTTATATAAGACGTTTTTTGATAACCCCTGTATATTTTGAAATAATCGACCGTTCTGGTAATTTTTCCTAACCCTGTATATTTTACCCTAGGGCCATCCTAAAACACTTCCCATAAGCTTACTGTACTGCAGTGAGTTAAATAGTATTCACGGAGCCTGAAAGATACGGTGGTATTGGAATTATATTTAACTCACGCGGCTTGTGTGGAACAAGGCCGTGTGAATTATATTTACTTCACGCGGCAGTCAACGTGTTAATGAAGAAATTTCATCAAAATTTAAGTGATATTGAATTAGCTGCGTGGAGTTTTTTTTTAAAGAATTGTTTTGCAGTTTTCAGGAAACAAAGTAGCAATAAACTATAAAAAACTTCTAGAAGAACTACTTTAAAGCTACTGCATAATGAGCTATCATATGTCTCTTAAAATGCACTTCTTGTCTCCCATTTAAATTTTTTCCCAGAAAATTTGGGTGCGGTTAGTGACGAACAAAGAGAAAGATTCCACCAAGACATATCAACAATGGAGCAACGCAACCAAGGGAGATGGGATCCAGCAATGATGGAAAATTATTGTTGGTTTCTTATAAGAGAAACTAACCAGGAATATAAACGAAAGTCAGCATTTGCAAAAAAGTTATGTACAAAAGACTTACAATAATTATTGTATTTTCATGTGTATTTTTGTAAATAAATCCTATTATCCTTAAAGTATCTTGTTTTTATTTCTTTATTTAACTTATGCATAAATTTTATATAAAATTGTTTGTAGAAAATAAAAATAACTAATATATTCTATAACTTAAAATCTACACATGGTGAAAAATTTTAGTTGTTGAATACTCAATCAGGATGCTTTAAACTCCTGCTACAGTCAGTTTTTTTGCATTTATTTACTTATGTAATAAAAAAATATTGGAATTAATTCTAACTGTTCTTACATATCAAATAATTTTAAATTTTATCAGACGTTACTAATAACGTATGATAAAATTTAAAATTATTTGATACGTAAGAACTGTTAGAATTTGTTTTGAAAAATTTGTTGTACAAAATTGCTGAACAGAAAACTACTCATTTTCATTGCAAAAACATTAAATTTTCAAACAAGTAGTTGATGGGTTACAAAAATGGGTTGGATTGAAATTGTTTGTATTTATAATTTTAAAGGTTCAATTTTCTAAGATGCAACGCAACATTCTTAACAATAATTATTTTATTTTCTTATTATTTTTAGAACGTTTACAAAAGGGAAAACCTATACTACAACTTAATAAAGTAATTAAATGTTTAAAAAAATACTTACTGACAAAGACTTTTTGCGCTAATATATAAAGTTGATGTCATTATTTAAGGGTTGAAGTACATACCTGAAACAAAAGTAAAAAAATGAATATAAGAAAAAATTTTATGTTCGGGTATTGTAAATATATTAAAAAAATTAAAAACATTTTTGTATTTAACATAATTTTTATTACTATAGAGCTTTCGACCTATTAATAGGCCATCATCAGGGCTTAGGTTATAAAAGAAAAACACAAACGAGAGTATAAACAACGTAGAAACAAACTACAGCTAAATACGTGTTAATAATAAATATATGATTGAAATTCATTATAGATACTGACTAGGTGAGAATACTTACTCGTCAAATAATGTTCAGGAGACGAGAAACATTCAAAATAATTAAAAAATTTTAAACAAATTTTCACTTATAATCTCCCTAACAGCTGAATTATTACCGATAATTAGTTTTATGGTCACGAATGCGTTTGTCGTCTTCGACTCGGGATAATTTTCTATCAACAAAGACATGAGTGAAACCGAGAAAAAGATTATCGGGAATTAATTCTGCTGCGTGGGAGATTCGGTAAGAAAATTTCATAAATTGGAGTTTCTTTTAATGTTCCTGAAATTGTATTATTAAACCTTGGTTACTAACAAGTAAAATCAACTTCTATTGTAAAAACACAGTGCGTCATATTAAACTAAACTCATCGAAAATATGTTTTTTTAAGTTATATTTGAATTTAAAACTATAAAGACATTGGATTTCAGATAACAAATTGGTTATTTAATGTTTCTCACATTTTAGTAATAAAAATGAGTTACTAACTGCTCAATTTCTTGAGTAATCGAACTTGCTGATTCATTACCAAAACGAATAATTTTTTACACAATATTATTGTAACAATAAATATCACGTGTACGACTAAAAAACTGATTGTTACTTGCTGGTTTGTCTCACCTGTCACTTCGAAATGACTTGACATTTGAATTAAAATGAAGTCGTAGTAGTATACCTAAGAAAAATTATCAATTATTAATTTCATTAGGTTAATAGGCTATAGACTATCGCGATAGTCTCCCGTTGCTATAAGCAACGTAAACAAAAAGGGCCTTCTAATTGGTTGAAAATAAATTTATGAAATTTTCACTTATAATCTCCCTAGCAGCAGAATTATTATCGATACTTTTTTTCAAGGTCACGAATAGTTTTGTTGATAGAAAATTATTCCGAGTCGAAAACGAGGAAAATTTTTTATCAACAAAAACATGAGTGAAACCGGGAAAAAAATTATCGGGAATTAATTCTGCTGCGTGGGAGATTCGGTAAGAAAATTTCATAAATTGGAATTTCTTTTAATATGATGAGATGATGAGACCTACGATCTATTCTTAATAAAAATTATAAGTTAGCAACAAAATGTATTTTGATTTTATTCTGAGTGACGTTTGCCATAAAAAATAAAGCACTTCATTTTTGACAGAAAAATGATCACTTATTAATTTTATTAAGTTAATAGGCTATAGACTATCGCGATAGTCTCCCGTTGCTATAAGCAACGTAAACAAAAAGGCCTTCTAATTGGTTGAAAATAAATTTATGAAATTTTCTCAATAATTGGTTTCTAATTTTAACAAACAATACCTAACTGACATTTGACACATAGACATAAAATGGTGAGGTAAAGAATTGTTACTATACAACGACAAATATTAGGAAACAAAACAGCGGTACAAATATTTTAAATACGATTAATTACGTCTCAATGAATAAAATTGAATAAAAAGTCGGTAACTCCGTAAATTATTTAAAAGAAAATAATTTAAAGCAGGATTTTAAATTTATGTTATCATGTATAAAGTGATGTTGATAAAGTGATAGAAGTCAATTTTTATTTTTACCATATTTATGCCATTATTACCTGTTCTGTTTTAACGGAATACAGTTGTATTTTTACGATATAATGCATGTAAAATTGGAAGACTTGTTCCATTTTTCTCAATTAGACCTAATACAGTGTCACCAGTAAAGTCCGCATCATATGGGATTTTTTTTTATTAATGGCTTTATTCGAAATTTGACTTTGGCATCAAGCTCTGCTTCAATCGAGATGAAAATTAAGCAAAAAATAGTAGTCACGTGATTCGCATTATCTGTCAAATTATAATTTTTTTAAAAAAATAATTTAAAAGTGGGGTTATTTTTGAAAATATCGAAAAAAGTTATTAGAAAAAGTTTTTTTAAATGCAGTTTCAGCCGCATAAGATAATTTTAATTTTTTACCTATATTTTGTAAATTGCACCACTTTTGCAAAATAAGACTCAACGCAACTTACATAAAACTTCTTAGGTTTGACAATGCTTTATTTTAGATACATTTTCTTTAAAGAAGCGCCACAATAAATGTGTGTTTTTCTACAAAATCAAAATTGGGCTATTAAAATTTGGTTGTATGTAATGCAAAGTTTATTTGTTTTTACAGGGTGTATAAGGTAACTTCATAAAGTAAGTATTTTTGAAAACGTAGTTTGTGGTTGATAGTAATGCACGTTAACGTTATTATGACATAGCTTAATAATAAATTATAATATAGGGGTTTTAAATTAAATCGTTGAAAATAGATAAACTTTACGTTGTTAAACTAAAATTTATTTTCCACTTAAAAAATACTTTACTGAAGACACTGTGTTCTTTTTTGTCCTAATATTAAGGTGTATTACTTTCAGACACAAACTACTTTTTCAAAAATACTTATTTTATGAAGTTACCTTATACAGGGTCCAAAACAAATAAACTTTGCATCACATACGACCAAATTTTAATAGCCCAATTTTGATTTTGTAGAAAAACACACATTTATTGTAGCGCTTCTTTAAAGAAAATGTATCTGAAATAAAGCATTGTCAAAACTAAGAAGTTTTATGTAAGTTGCGTTGAGTCCTATTTTGTAAAACGGTGCAATTTACAAAATATAGGTAAAAAATAAAAATTATCTTATGCGGCTGAAATTTTGCATGTGGGCTAGAAACTACATTTAGAAAAACTTTTTCTAATAACTTTTTTCGATATTTTCAAAAATAAACCCACTTTTGAATTATTTTTTTGAAAAAATTAAAATTTGACATATAATGCGAATCACGTGACTACTATTTTTTTGCTTAATTTTCATCTCGATCGAAGCAGAGCTTGATGCCAAAGTCAAACTTCGAATAAAGCTATTAATAAAAAAAAATCCCATATGATGCGGACTTTACTGGTGACACTGTATAATTGTTAAGTCAAAATTACACTAAGTCTCATCCCAAAATTAAAATTATATTTATTAAATGTTGGTGACATGTTTCGTCATAAACTATCATCATCAGACCTAACAAGAATTATAAATATGGCATTTACATTATCAATATAGGTAATTAAGGTTGTTCGTGTGCAGTTTTACTGTTATATCATCAGACAACACTATATTGCGCCACCTTAAATGTACCTGTAAATTAGACCAACGCAACATCGAAATCCCTAAAACGAAGCAAAAATTAATCCAATCAATTTTATGGTCTTTTTTTTTAATTTAATATTTATAAAATAAAATCCTATAATAGATATATATACCAATATACAGAAATAGCTCAAGCAATAACAGTTAGAACGTAATAATAATAATGATAATGAAACTGACCTACCCCCGGTGTGTTAATCACCTGCAGAAATCCGTCACTCTACGCGTAATCGTCAAATATTGTGATACGACCCTGTCTTCGTTGTGTTTATATTTAGGTTATTTTAAAGTTTGGTACAACGGTAAAAGATTGTCAGGTTTTAAGATTTTTTAGCTTTAATCTTATTCTGACGGTTTCCGTATGATGTGGTATTTCCCTGCCAGTAAATCAAAATTAAAGAGGTTTTAAAAACAATCGATCAATTATAAAAGCATTTTGGCCATGTACAATTTATGAACAATTTATATCAATGTACCCTAAATACCATAAAGAATAAAATCCCTAATTATTACATTTCATAAAACTTAGTGTCTCTCATAATTTAGCCCGTTTGCACCAACATCTGTCTGCGACAGAATGGTCATGCATTTCTCAGATTTTACCTATTATGTCTGTGACAATAATAAGTAATGCTGTTTACCTTTTGTTACCTATTAAGTCTGCGACTATAATGGTGACACTTTGCCTCCCCAAAATATCCCCTTTTTATGATTATCTTTGGTCTGTGACCACACTCTGATTTTAATTGGTTCCCCGTCAATCTTGTTTTGTTACATATCGCCCCATAGAGCAGACGTACGATAGACGAGAGCGCCTATAGGGAGGCTCTAAATACGTATAAGAAAGCTATTAGGAAAGCTCAAAGAAATTCCTGGCAAAACTACAGCGAGCGAGTGGAGAGCACAAACGAGGCCGCTAGGCTCAGAAAAGTTGCGAGTGCTCCTTCGTTCCTAAAGAAAGACGATGGGGCCTTTACAGAGAGCAGCGAGGAAACCCTTGAACTGCCCATTAGGGTAGAGCGAAAAATTGATTTTTTTCGTTTTTTCAAAATTTTGATATTGGCTAGGAGCCAAAACGTTCTATCTATAAACACTCTTTCCTGCGCAAAATTTTAACTTCCTACTCATTTGTTTTAAGAGGTCACACAATCCTCAAAGTTATAGCAATTTAGGTATATTATTTTCTTTTTGATATCGGTTAAATTATGTCGGACTTTCGCTAGTTCATGGTATATTTTAAAAGAAATATGCAATGAACTACCCAGAACTCACCACGTGGAGGTATCCGACCTAGAGTCCCTCCCCCCTCCCCCCTTATATTCGCAAATCAGTTAAATTCTCTCGGAGGTCGGATACCTCCACGTGGTGAGTTCTGGGTAGTTCATTGCATTTTTTCTTTTAAAATATACCATGAACTAGCGAAAGTCCGACATAATTTAACCGATATCAAAAAAAAATAATATACCTAAATTGCTATAACTTTGAGGATTGTGTGACCCCTCAAAACAAATGAGTAGGAAGTTAAAATTTTGCGCAGGAAATAGTGTTTATAGATAGAACATTTTGGCTCCTAGCCAATATCAAAATTTTGAAAATCAATTTTTCGCTCCACCCTAACGCCCATTTTCCTAAAAATACACCGGCAGAGGAAGCCCCCATTGATCAAAGAAAACTCCCGGATTTAAACAGCATTAAACCGGTTGACTTATTCGACCTGTATAAATCACCAGGACTAGACGGAATAATGCCCGCCATGCTACAAAAAGGAAAAAAGATCCTAATACCTTGGCTCCTGGTGATATAAAGAAGCAGCTTATATTATACGTATTTACCTGCACGTTGGAACAAGATTAAAATAGTCTTCATACCAAAGGCTGGCAAAAGCAGCCACACGAATGCCAAGGACTTCAGACCGATTAGCCTATCTTCGTTTCTTACAAAAACGTTGGAGAGGCTGCTAGATATACAAATTAAGAATTCGGTACCAGAGGAAGAGCTGAGCTCGTCTCAACACGCCTATACTAAAGGCAAATCAGTGGAAACAGCGCTACATGAGGTTGTAGGCGTAATTGAAAAATCAATTAGAAATAAAGAGTATACTCTTGGAACCTTCCTAGACATTGAAGGGGCCTTTAATAACGTCACGACCGAGGCAGTGTACGACGCCCTAACAGAATCAGGGGTTGACAACTACATCTGCCGTTGAATTAACAGGATGTTGAAAAGCCGTAAAATCTGCTCTAAACTAGGAAGCAGCGAGATAGCCAGGACTGCCGGAAGGCGGCAACTGACGCATTTTTAACTAGTTCTTGTATGTTCATGTCCCAGTTAAGCTTGGAGTCGAGAGGCAAGGCGGGGTACTGTCGCCAACTCTGTAGCTAAGAGTAATGAACAAAATTCTTATAGCGTTAGAAAGGGCTGGTTTAAGGTGATTGCATATCGCTGCTTTCCGACAAGACTGTCACAACTCAAAATTTGTTATTTTTTACTTTTCTGTACCCTTAGTGGTAAAAAAACTGTGAAAAGTAACCAGCAAGACCGCCACTAGTAAAGTTTGCGTAGTTTCCGCTAAATGCCACTATAACCATTTGGCACTTCTGAACAGCCGCACCTTTTTCGGGTAAGACTGTCCTAATTCAGGTGCACCGTTTCTTTCACGGAGGCAACATCGACCTTTTTCCTTTAAGACACAAATTGTAAAGTGCGTAAGTTATTGGACATACTATTATAATTTTTCCAGAAAGACCGATCTAAGACAAAAAGTGCCAGTGGTTCTGTATCTTTTAAACGGGCAAGAAGGTAGCATTTCGTCTTGTGACGTTCTTTTCCGTAAACTTTAATAATATCGTTTCCAAGAAAGCATACAGTCAAAAAGTTGTTATAACAGAATCAAAAACAAACTAGCGATACTGGGTCTTATTGCAAAAAATATTGTGCCTCGTTTTTATTACGATTTTTATAATAATCTAAAGTTGTAGTTAATGTTTCAATATAGAACATCAAAATATGTTTTGTTTTTATTGTTTCTTTTCAAGAAAAAACGTCACTTCTATTTTTTTTCCCAAAATATTAAACTTACAACAATTTTTTACATTGAACGTGTTATTAAGAACGCCCATATTTATGATTAAATATAATTCTTTAGGTTCTTTAACAAGTGGTAGTAGTTACAAAAGCTAATTACTTCTTACAAATTTCAATCGCTTCTACTGAAAAACAGTGATTTCTTAATTGTGACGGTCTTGTCGGAAAGCAGCGATATGCCGACGACTTGATTATACTCGTGTCTGGCAAATATTTGAATACCATCAGCGGTCTAACAGAAGTAGCGCTACGAAAACTCTAACGGTGGGCTGCGAGATGCGGTTTGAGAATCAACCAAGAAAAAACGGAGCAGGTTCTATTCATACGCAGAAGGGTGATTGAGACCTTCAGGCCCCCAGTCCTGGACAACAGTACTTTAGTGCTGAAAGAAAAGGCAAAGTATCTAGGATTAATACTCGACTCCAAGCTTAACTGGGGCACGAACATACAAGAACTAGTTAAAAATGCGTCAGTTGCGTTCTATGCCTGCAAAAAAGCTATTGGTACGAAGTGGGGATTGAAACCCCACATAGTCCACTGAATTTATACAGCCATTGTAAGACCTATACTAACCTACGGGGTCTTTGTCTGGTGGACTGCTTTGGAAAAAGCAATAAACATGAAGAAACTAACGAAAGTACAACGGGCAGCTTGTTTAGGAGTGACCGGTGCCATTCACTCAGCACCGAAGGCGGCACTGAAGTGATGCTGCATCTGATACTCATGGATATTTAGGGGAAAAGTGTGGCTGCAAAAAGTGCTCTGCAACTGAAAGAGTCGAAATCCTGGATCAGCACCAACTACGGACACAGCAGCATACTAAGGATATATCCAGGCCAAAATTTGCGAGAGCCGACCGATTACACTGTTTCGCTGCCAGACTTTGAAATGTGCTTTTCTATGCTCATTCCGGGTAGGGAGAAGTGGGAAGGCAATCAAGTAATAATGGAGGCGGATCACTCGATCTTTACAGACGGTTTAAAAATGGACGTCGGGGTTGGAGCTGGTATCTTCTCCGAGAACATGCAAATACAGAGGTCGTACAGACTCCCTGATTACTGCAGCATTTTCCAGGCAGAAATTTTTGCAGCGGATAAAGCAGTCAACACCCTGCGGGATCACCCTGGCTTGAAAGCAGCTGCGTCTATAGCAATCTATAGTCAAGCAGCCAAGGCAATTTGTTACAGCAGCACTAAGTCAAAATTAGTAAGGCGCTGTCGCAACAATCTCTGCACACTTGGTGCTCAACATCGAATCACCCTGTGTTGGGTTCCTGGACATAGCAAAATACAGGGCAACGAGACCGCTGATGTGTTCGCCAGAGAGGGCGCAAGCAGGTCTGCCGAACTAGCAGAGAATACTGTGGCTAGACCACTGGGATCAGTCAAAGAGGATATAGATCAATAGCTAAACAACTTGCACAAAGCAGATGGACAGGGCTGGCAACCTGTATATTTCCAGGCAATTGTGGCCCCTACTTGACGACAGGAAAACCGCAGTGCTATTACAACACAGTCGGAAGGACCTAAGAAACATCACTGCCGTAGTCACCGGACATTGCCTGTTCGGTAGACACGCTGAACGTATGCAAATACCAACTAACGATTTCTGTAGAAGTTGCAGAGATGAGGAAGAGGAGGAAAGTATTTAGCATTTCTTGTGTGAACGCCCCGGCCTCGCTAGAAGAAGGTTCAATACCCTGGGCGAACCATTCTTTAATTATCTGGAGGAAGTGAGCAGCCTGCAACTGGGTCGACTTACGAAGTTTATTAACAGCAGTGGCTGGTTTGAATGAGCTGTCAAGATTCTTCTACGATCTACGTCACGTCGCGTTAACCATCAGGAGGCTGATGCGGATAGGTCCCGCAGAACACCTGTGGTACCACAACGGTCCTACAGGACTACGTGTGACTGTTTGGTCAATGCTAGAGGTCTGCCACTCTAACCTAACCTAACCTAACCTACATATCGCCCCATTTTCGTGAACGTTTTATTATTAAAATTATTTGTCATTTTAGTTACCGAGTATTTTTATAGATTTACGTACACGTTTGCTATAAAGGTACTACGTAGTTTCGGGAAAAGCCGAGCGACAACGGTAGTGGACACTTAAGTCATTCCTACTGTCAGACATTTCAACAATAACTTATAAACATGCAATAAAAGTTAGGAGCGCTTTCCGCATGTGTCACTTTTCTTCTCAAGCAGGCGTTGCTATTCATATTACTAGAAAGCTGAGCGACAACGGTCTTCAGCACTAGATACTCAAGTCATTCCTGCTGTCGGACATTTATTTTAAGAAAAACCCATCACACCGTTTTCTGTACAACAATTATAAATTAACGTTCTACAGGCAACATCATACCAAATAATTTTTACCCTTTCTGATATATTATTTACTTGTATATGGTCAAATAAAATATTGCCCTTAATTATCCCTTCCCTATTTCTTTACCTAGCATTGCAGATTATTATTATAAGATGGCATGATTACTGCGTAATAACGTCCAATCTTTGTTCTGAAGTACCACAAAATTAATTACCCAAACCTAAACAAAAGGTCATTGTCGATGCATTTGACCCATATTTTACGACCCTTAGAAAGAAAAAGTGTATTGATTTTTGTTATAGTTACGAATAGTACCATTATTCTCCGGGCACATTTTTATTTTAAAACAATTAAAAGCCAAATTAGTCTTGCAGACGTTTCGACTGAACTGTATTGGCAATTTAAACCCCCTATTTATTTATGTCTTGATAATGTTCTGATTAGAACTTTTAAGTGAAATATTTGTAAGAATGAAATTGAAGTAAAAGAATATTTAGATTTTTATATGGTGCCGCCTTTAAATAATTATGAATTTAAGATTGTTGCTGTTGCTGTCATTGCAAGTATTATTGAAAATAAATATCGATTTATATAACTGTGTTTAAATTAAAAACTTTGTTGACAGGGTGGGCTGATGGAAGACGGGAGAGAACCTGACAGTGCGAGAGGGTACTTATGGCAATGAGCTAAAATTGTCAAATTTTCCAAAATATCGGGAGAGGGGACTCATTATTTTATCTTTTTTTCGGGCTTTTACATCGTCTTAACAGTGGTGGTCACATGAACTGTCTTGATAACTGTTTGAGTTTGTTAGTTATGTTTACATAAAGAAGTAAATGGTCATTTGCAGAGTTCAAAGCAATGAATGAGAAAGATGTGAATAATATATTGCTAAAAAGCAAAAAATTGCTAAACAGGATGAGGTCACGATATCCCAAGACGTCAAGATGGATAGTGATGATGAACGCGTAGCTGAAAAATTAGGTATTCGAGTTCACTCATAGCACATAGAAGTATGTGAAAGCTGTACCATAAAATATGTAAAGTTGGCTTGTTTCTTATTGTCTCATAAAAGCTAATTATTCTTATAAGCTATTGAGCCATTTTCATTTTTATATTGTAGGTACTCAATAAATATTTTTTAACTACCTTTAAGTAGTCCTACCGGTTATCCGATGTAACCACCATTTTTTGAAGAATTGCCCACACTGTTTATTTTTTAAATAAGGTTATTTTTATACAATTTTAAACTGTAAATGGCCGTCGTGGTCTACCCGCCCCAGGGTATCCATTAAACTTGGATCCCTGTGTATTCCAATATAAAAAATAGTTACACACTTGTCCGATATGCCACAATATTCTCTTTTTTAATTATTTTCGCAGACACTATAATATCATCTTCTAAACATTTTTATGGCTCAAAACTTAAACGGATTGCGCGCATTCTAGTTTAGTTGATCTGTTTTCTGATCTGCAAAATGGCAGATGTTTTCGGTAATAACGTAAAGAGCGTTCCTCATACTGAATTGTAATGCACTTCGTGGTTTATTTAGTTATCTACCTTTCAATTATTACTAGTGTGACAGCCTTTTATATTGGAATTAATTTCGCTGGGATGGCGCTACGATGTCTTGATGGCCGCTTTGATTTTGCAAAGAGGCGTTTAGTACATTTTACCTTCGTTCTTGGAATTGCTTGGTTATGGCTGCCCCTAGAGTCCTACCAAGGACGAAACGGCCGTCGTGGTCTACCCGCCCCAGGTTATCCATTAATCTTGGATCCCTGTGTATTCCAATATAAAAAATAGTTACACACTTGTCCGATATGCCACAATATTCCCTTTTTTAATAATTTATAATGATTCCCAACTTTTTTCTAGTGAAAATTAATTTCCTGACCTCAGAGCCTCTTCATAAGATGCTATTTTAAATACATAAGCCTTATGGGAAATAGGCATTTTACTGTTTTTGTATAGGCCTGTGTTGTGTACTGATTTTACAATAAATAAAAATCCAACAAGCACGTCGGCAAAGCTGATTTTCTGGCCCTGTAGCTTATTAAGGTATAAATTTCTCAACAAAATAGGCATATTCATATTAAATCATTAAAACTAACCGACTCAATGCTACTTTTTATACATTGTACAAATATAAAGCTAGGTAAGTTGTTATTTTGTAGTTGAAAGTGTGTTTTCCATGCCCATAAACATAAAGTGGTTCCACTTTACCTACATGGTTTAAACGCTTGGTTTCCAGCTTTTATTTATAATGCATATTCCACACTGGGGTCGGGCAAATTAAGACTAAAACGGCGGAGGTGTAAAGTAACTAATTATTTCCCCTTTGTTTTCTGCATATAAATTAAGTAATTTGCGTTTTATATGACCCCAGTTTCCAAACGTTTGTGCACGTTAGGTGTGTTTTAGAAATGTTCAGGTGTTTTTTTAAATTAAATTATTTGTAAAAAGGATTTTTGAAAGGCGCGATGTAAATTTTGTTTTCAGGTATTTTATCAGAAAACTAAACAAAACATTATGGGAGCAGATAAGGATTCTACATTTTTTTGCATAAATTTTGAAAAGCGCTAAACATATTTCCGAAAATTCTATATATTTCAAAATTTTTCAAATAGATATATTGACGTAAACCAGTGTTCATTAATTGGGTTTACATTAAAAATTCTTTTGTTGGGCTGCAATAATATTTGAAACAATAATTGACAGCTTGGGCTAGTGACGAATGCATTTTGATTGATAAATTAATAAAAGCAACAAAAGGAATTTTTTGTTAAAATTTCCTTTTTTCTTTTATTACGTTATAAATCCAACCTTTCTAAAACGCTAAAGATTGGGATTGGGACTCTTTATTATCCAGGCACGTTTGACTCTGACATGGATAACATTGGCAGACCTTACTTGTGCACTTGTGCACAATCAAAGTGACCTTAGGGATTAAGTAGCAAACATATTATTAACCCGTGACTTGTTAACACGTCGCGGGAGTTTGGACATTGTAAATTCTTTCCCGACCTCTTCAATTAATTTTTCGTCCATTCTCGTACGCACAGAATTTGTATATAAATACCGGCTGATTCTAACACGCTCTAACATCTAAATGGACGCTTCTATTTAAAATATTGTAGTTGATATATGTATAACTCGTGTTAACATGTGTTAATACGTATAATAACGTTACGTGTTCATAATCTGTTTGATCCATTAAGGTGACTGTGGTACTTTTATTGTAAGAAAATCATTTCTGTTAATATCATTTACGCCACAGACCAAGTTCACTGGTTAGTTTTATTGTTAAAAAAGGTGACTGTGGCACTTTTATCGTAAGAAAATCATTTCTGTTAATATCATTTACGTCACAGACCAAGATCACTGGTTAGTTTTATTGTTAAAAATCTTAGGGCAGTCCAGAGGTCTTTGGACTGAATATACTAGATTGTTTACATTTTAAAGAAACCAAAGATTTTAGCGTTTAATATTTGTCTGGTTAGCTGTATGATCCACTAATACTTAACACATACTTGCGTTATTCGTTAATGAATATTTGATATACGGGCATTTAACCGCATTTTATGTGGATAAAGACTTTTGTGTTTGTTACCGAATATTTAAAGATTGAGCCGAACACGAATGTTTGCCGTATTGAGTCCGTATTAATTAACACACATCAAAGCACTCTAATTATTAAATGCAAATGCTCGTTTTTAAAAGTGTAATGTGTGAATAGTCTCCGAAACTAACATGCGTACACTATTATTTGATACCAAATATTCGCAGAATTACCGAACAATGTATACGCATGTATATCATTGGTGTAAGGATGTCAATATTGGAACACCACTAATTGTTGTCATGGTATCCAGTTGGATATATGGTACCGTGCGAGCAAAAATTATTTGCATCAAAAAAGGCTTGGATTAAAAAACATAGGGCTTGGTTTAGATCACAATGATATGGGGACGACATATCTAACTAAATCTAGGTTAAAATTTTGTCAAATTCATATTATGACATGACATGCCAAACTAATGAGTAATACAACAAGTAGACAAATAAAAATTTATTTTTGTTGTTTACAAAATTAACAAAGTAAGAATGTAAAGAAACAAAAAGAAAAATAATTATTGATTGCTGAAATTGGCCACCGCTATGCTCCAAGCATAAATTCACACGTCTTCATATTTTCGAAAGTGTTGACCAGCATCTCGGGAGAAATGTTATCACATTCTTGGATAATCCTTTCTTGTAATTGTTCTAAATTTGCAATTGGTGTTTTAAAAATAGTGTTCTTTAAATGAGGAAAAACGAAGTAATCCATAACCGTTAAACAAGGCGATCTAGGTGGGAATTCAATATCTAATTCTCTATCTAAAAAAATTGCGTAAGTAGTTAATATTTTCGGCGGCTGTATGCATGGGCGGTTGCATCGTCCTGTTGAAAATATCCAAAACGTAGTTCGTCGTCAAGTAATTGCTCCACAAATGGATTCAAAATATTGTTTCTATACCGCTGTGCTGTAACTGTGTCATGGAAAAAAATAGGACCAACAATTCTTCTTCGGGAAACAGCTAACCAGACACCAATTTTTTGAGGGTGCAATGTGGACTCTAAAAAAAAATTGGGATTTTCACTACTCCACATGCGTGTATTCTGAGAATTCACATAACCGGAGAGGTGGTACCAGGTTTCATCTGAAGAAAATGTCAGGTCTAATAAATCATTTTTTTCCAATAAATTTTGGGAAAACCATTGAGAGTAATACCTGCGTCTTTCAAAATCTGCGGCTTGTATTTCTTGGAATACTTGCACTTCATAAGGAAATAAATTTAGCTGCTTCTTAAGAATAGTCCTGCATATTCCATAAGATCTTCCCACTTCTTGGGACAGGCGTCTTATACAATTTGTTTGTGTGTGTTGAACAAGTTCTTCTGTTCTTACAGATGGTCTTCCTGCTCCTTTTTTATGTTGTATAGAACCTGTTTCCCTAAACACAGCCACGGTTCTTTTCAGGCACTAATAAAAATTTCGAGCAATTAAAGCAACGTTAGGAAAATGTTCGTGAAAATCTTCCATGCACAAACCCGGATTGTATTGCCACTCACCATTTACTCTAACCCTGTTTCGAAAATACGCTTCAACCATGAATGTTTTGTGCTGTTCCGTAAAGCTTATTGTGTGAATTGTTCAAGAAATTAAAAAATTAGCGATGAATCAAATTACTTGTAACGACTGCCAAAGATGACGAATAACTCATTGATTGTTAATTCAGGTATTTACTGACACCCAACAGGTATTAAGCTCTACGGCTAAGCATTGCGTCCTTAGATGCAAGACCCTCTTTGTTGCAAATAATTTTTGCTCGCACGGTAGTTAGTAATAATAGGATATTAATAATTTGAACCTTTATGGATTCATTTTCTTATTTAATTACAAACCCTTATCAAGAACAAAATTTTATTAGGAAGGGAAACAGTTTCTTACTTTTTTTACCACCCAATGCAGGTAGGTCAATATTTTCACATCGAAAATTGTTTGATTTTCCTTTTTTCTTAAAAGTTACCTACAAAAATTATGTATACACTAAAACTACAAAACTGGAATTTAAAACCTAACCTTAAAAAACTGTCTAATTAAGGACGATGACATTATTTTGGTGTATAAGGGTAGCCCAAAAAAGTGTGTCGATACAAATTTACATTTAGTTAGGTACTCGATTTTGAATAACATCCCCATATAAGTCTTGCTGGAGTTTAATGGATCGAACTTAGTTGTTCAATTAACTGAACTTTTGCTTACATTATGTGTAGGTCGATAAGCATTGCCTACAACTTAAATGAGGATTTTCTTCGACATAATACTGTACTAAGAGTTTTGTTTATTTTTTTTTTCATAACAATAAAGGATAAAATGAAATCTTAAATGTTGATATCTCTTAAGCCAACAACCCTGAATGTTATATTAAATTAAGGATCAAAGAGGTAGAATCCTTCAAATAAATATACAGGGTGTTCTATTTAAAAAAACGACAAATTTTAGATTTTATAAACATTTTTCACCCTGTATTTATACGACAGTCGACTCAAATTTATCATTATTTTGTTAAAAGCGAGGTTTTACTAAAATATTTACAATATCTAATTTTTTATATTAGAACACGTCGGTTTTTTCTAAGAAATTTTTGAATACGCTCGTCTACAATAAAATTTTAAATTGTAATTTTTTAGTTAAAAGGCTCAATAGATTTTAAAAATGTTATAATATACAGGGGATTCTGTTTAAAAAGAAAACATAACTTTATATCGCCACACTGAGCGACTCCGTATAGTCGAAAATAATTTTTAATTGTAGAACGAAGGTGTTACAATTTGCAAATTTAATACATGAGACATTTTTTTATTGCTATAGGTCTACCACACACCATTGGGACACCCGGTATATTTACAATACACAATAATTTTATTTGATTTATTCACGATCATTTTAAAACCCTTATTAGCCCAGTTTTAAAATGACAGAAGATAAATGTCACTTGTTTAAGGAAATGTTTATATAAAATAATTAATTCTCTCAGTATTTCAACAACAGCGGGTCCTTTTAATTCTATTGTCAAGAATTCCTTTAGAACACAATCAGTAAGTTGTTTACCAAACTGATTTGTACTGATGACAATTTTATGTTGGTAATGGAATAGTTATTTAATTTTTAGCTTCTCTTGTTACTTTTAAATTTTAAAATAACGCTATTCGCAAAATTTCACTAATGTAAGAACTAACATACTGTTTATACAACTGTTTAATACAATATGTGACAGTAACGCGCTTTCCAACTGTAAGACAACGTAAATTGCTAGACTGTCGTGTAGTGATAGTATCACAGTAATTATTTAGCTAATAGGAAATAAGAGTTATTGCTACCATAGAATGGTTTATAGCCATTATTGCTCTGAAAACTCACAGTAACAATGTATTTCATGTGGCAAGCTTGTACTAATAATAAATTATATTTTCCAATGTCCAGTCCAGTGTCCATGTCACTAGCGGATACAGATAGCTAGCTAGGAGCATTCCCATCTTGTCGGGCGGCAACAGGTGTATCTAATCTAATTATTCATGTCTTTTTCCTTCTTGTAATATGACATCGTGATTGTATGTTTTCGGAGAGAGAATTAATTTTATAAAAAATTATTGTTGAAGAAATCGATATTTCAAAACTCAATGCAGATTGAGGCGAAAAGTTAAAAATATGAACACATCTGTCAAAAAGCACATTTTTTATCGATTTTGCCAGTAATTAAAAATATTGTAATTTAGAGGTTAGATTTACCTAACCTTAAATCCCAAGCAAACCCTTCCTGGTCGAAATTTAAATGCATTTATTCTTCATAGCAATCATTGGTGACGCCATCGCCCTTTTATTTTGTGATCAAGTGAAGGTGTCCTGGGAAGGCAATAAGCTAGAATATGTCGAGACACCAAAGTACTTGGGCGTTATCCTAGATAGAACACTTACTTACAAACAACACTGTCACAAAACCAGACAAAAAGTAGTTGCTAGAAACAACTTCATACAAAAACTAGCCGGAAGCAAATGGGGTGCAAAACCCCAAGTTTTAAAAACATCCGCTCAAGCCCTCTGTTTTTCAACCGCTGAATATGCGTGCCCTGTTTGGTGCAGATCAAGTCACGCAAGACAACTAAACACCACCCTAAATCAAACCTGTAGGATCATTACTGGATGCATGAAACCAACCCCAATCAGCAAACTCTACAAAGCAGTGGGTTTCGCAGAACCGAGCGAAAGAAGGAAAGGCACAGAGCACGTCGAGAAATTTAAGCAAACCTTCGACGAGCGCCATGTCCTCTACGGCCAAGACCAGCAACGAAAAATGCTCAAATCCTCAAATCAAGGAAAAAATTTCTCCAGTGTGCCGCCTTGGAACCGCCTGACAACTTCCCTACAAGCGAAAGCCCCTGCGCAGGTTCAAACTTGGACTGGAAGACATGGAGAACGCTAAACAGGATACGGACCGGTGTGGCTCCTGTAAAAACAAACTGAGGTGGAAGACTGAGGAAGGACCCACAATGCCTTTGGGACTGTGGGGAAATACAGAACATAAACCATTTGTTGGGGTGCACACTGTGTCCTGCAACGCGCTCCATCGATGAAATGTGGATTGCAGACGACAATACCATCGACGTAGCCCGGCACTGGGCGGACAAACTTTGATGTGGGACGATTCGAACTCGAAAAAGTAAAGTAAGTTCATGATCAAAATTTCGTTACTTGGTTGTATCCAAAAATTAGCCAAATACCCCTCTTTGGAGTACAATTACCTAATACCTACAGTTTTATGTTAAAAAAGGTGGTATTTATAAATTAGTAAAAGCAGAAAAGAGATATGCGCAAATTTGACAAAATTTAATTATCAATGATTTTTTTTTTCTTGAAACTGTACGTATCTGCTATCCAAACCCGGATATCTAGCTGCTTCTTGGAGCAAAGGAAAAATAAACCAAATATTGATAAGAAAATGAAATGGCAAATGCTTTGTTAGTGTTTGATCATAAATTATAAGTTATAGAGCGTACCTACTGGACACTTTATCAAACTCGCTGCACTTTTCCATTATCTCAATAATTATGTGGCACAAGATAAACTCTACCAATTCAAGACTGTCTCAAGCTTAGCAAAAATATGAAACAATTCAAAACTTACCGCTAAAATATACATTTAGTCTTATCTCAGCGCCGCCTCGCGTTCGGATATTTCGTAGCGCAACCTTGTAAGTTAGAATGCTCGTAACCCGCTGTTTGTATCCGCTAGTCTCATGTCGATACTGATTTACAGTTCATTCTCCACCTGGCTCTTATAATAATATATCAAAACTAGAAAATTCTACCGAACCCATTTTTCAATGTGTCCATTGCTTTTTAAGATTTTTGATTTGCGAAAATAAGCTCAGTATCCTCGTATAATAATAACCGCTAATTAAATTTTGGCTTACGAGCACACGGGGAAACTGCAGCGTAGAGCTACACAATAGCTGTATTTTTCTGTATTTGCTTGTAATTTTCTACCTAAAATTGTATGTATATCCCAAGTAATTTTGGTCGTTGTTATGTTACGTGCGTGGTTTAAGTACTTACTTTCGAGCTTTTATTAACAACAAACATTCCCCAGTGGAATCATGTAAATTAAGACCAAAACGACGAAGGTGTAAAGTAACTAATTACTGCTCCTTTGTCTTCTGAATATAAATTTGTTTTAATTCGTGTTTTAATAATACCTTTGTTTTTGGTTAGTTATGCAGGCTTTTCTCCGAAAGAAACGACAATTTTTTTGAAAATTATCGTGGAAAAATGTTTTTGAGTATTCAAACGCAGTATAGGAACTTAAATGAATAATACCTAATATTAATAATTTTTATTTATATCGTTTGCTCTAAATTCCTAAATTATTGCTACTAATTAGAATATTGATTAATACGATGTACATTGGAAGAATAATTTTATTAAAAATGATGTGAACATTTGTTGGGTATATTATGTTTAATATTATTATGATTTTAAGAGTGTATTATAGTTCATTATACTATGCTTTATCTACAACCATCCACTTACATAGTTTCACGAATAATAAATTCTGACCAAGAAAACATCAAATTTTGCCTTAGTAAATACCTGTTTGTATATGTTGGGAGCAAAGCTCGAAAACGCCCAATGGTCGATATTTTTGCTCAATCTTAGGATTGGCTATTTTATAGCGACTAAAGTCCGAAGTTTTATTCAATTTCGGGCTTTGGTCTTCTTCAAACAGCCAAACCTGGAATTGTGCAATTACAAAACGACCAATACTTAAAATAACGGTCATTTCGGTTCGTTACTCGACAAGCATAAACAGATATAATTTGGCGCGAGCGTAATGTGGGCGGACCAGTGTATTATTTAGTGAGGTGTCAGTCTAAGCCTTGCATTGAGTGAGTTTACACGTATTGTCTGTCTCGTTAAGAATGTCTGCTGTTAGTGAACATGAATTTAGGTTAAAGTTGGATGCTTATATCCAGAAAAGTGAATCAAATAATACATTCCTGTTTACTCAATGTAAATATAAGGAATTAATAGCCGATGTAAAAGCTTCGCTATGGAAAAGAAGAGAGAGCAAGCCGCTCACATCATTGGATTATCGACGCATTAAGAGGTATGACATTTTATCCATTGGTGATGTAGAAAAACTTATAAAAAAGCGATCTACAAATGACGATGAAATAAAATATTTTTGCCATATAGATGAGCTGTATGAAACTATTCACAAAGCTCACATAGATATTGGACACAAAAGAACACGGTGCATGGACAAAGAACTTAAAAAAAAGTACTGCAATATCACGCGTGATGTGATTGATATTTATTTACGGTTAGGTGGACAATGTCAGCTAAAAAAAAAGAATAAAGGGAAGGGACTAGTGGTAAGGCCAATTTTAAGCAACAACATGAACTCAAGAGGGCAGGTCGATCTGATTGACATGCAAACAGAACCGGACAAAGATTATAAATTTATTTTAAATTATCAGGACCACTTAACAAAATTTGTTTTTTTGAAGCCTTTGAAATCCAAAAGAGCTGCAGAGGTAGCTTATAATCTGTTAGATATTTTCTGTATAATAGGCGCTCCCAACATTCTCCAGAGTGACAATGGAAGAGAATTTACAGCAGCTGTCATAAATGAACTTGCTGATATGTTCCAGGCTAAAATAGTTCATGGCAAACCAAGGCATTCTCAAAGCCAGGGAAGTGTAGAAAGGGCAAATCAGGATGTTAGGGATATTTTGGTTTCTTGGATGGCAGATAATAAAAGTACAAATTGGGCTGACGGGCTTCGATTCGTTCAGTTGAAAAAAAATAGATCTTTCCATAGAGGTATAAATAGAAGTCCATATGAAGCGATGTTTGGGGTTCCTGTACGAAATGGCCTATTGGATTCAGATATTCCTTGCGAGGTTCTTCAAACCATTAGCACAGAGGAAGAGTTGGAAAATGTATTGAATGATAATACTAATGTAGATGCCTCCAGCGACTCGGATATAGAAGAAAATCATGTGGTTTTACATGAAAGCTCAAGCAATCAAATTAACCAACAAAAAGTAAGTGATATTTTAACTTTATTTTATTTAAATAGGAATAATCCAAAGTATTTACTTATGTCAAAAATCCTTATGTGACTCATCCACTTAAACTCTTATTACGACCCACCTCAATATTCACTAACCCGGTTTTTTTTTACAGTGTGCCTGTACACCTCAAAAAGCATGTGGGATTTGCATTCGTCAAGAAAAAATCACAGAAGCACGAGAAGCATCATGCAAATTCCAGAAACGGCAAGCCGATGAAATGCTGCAGAGGTCCAACAAAAAATTTCCTCCTGTTAGTAGTGGGCAAAACGTTTTGGTAAAAATTCCAGATGTAGATAGAGGGCGTGCCGCACCTAGAAACGTAATGGCCGTTATTATGGAACGGAATGAAAAAAGTGACCTCTATCAGCTTGGGACAGCTTCAGGAGTTATTGAAAAATTGTACGCGAGGAACGAATTTCAAGTAGCTGATCATAGGTTTATGGAATTGGAGGATGTTCCAGAAAAAACAATAACATTAAGAACCGCTGCTGCTGTAGAATCTCAGTCAAAGCAAGGTTTTGTGAGATGTGGTTGTAGAAAAAACTGCGTAAACAAGAGCTGCAATTGTTTAAAAAAAGAAGTGAAATGCAACTCAAAATGCCACTCGTCGTCAAGTTGCAGAAATAAATAATTATCAATATATCTTTTTTTTTTTCATTAAATGCCTCATTTGGGAGCATGGTATTAAACTGTTTTGACGTATATTATGCTTTTTATTTTATTTTATGTTTTCTGTCTATTTTATTGTAATAATTAATAATCTTATGTTGTTTGTCTTTAATATTTTATTATATTATTATTATTATATTAACCCACTTCAGTTATTTATGTATTATGTATTCGTTCGTAATTTTTTTAAAAAAAGTAGTAAAATACAGCTCAAAATGTCACTCATCGTCAAGTTGTATAAAATTATCTTGACATATATTATGCTGTTTATTTCATATTAGGTTTTCTACCTATTTTATTTATAACAGTAATCAGTAGTCTTACTTTGTTTGTTTTATAGTATTTTATACATATATTAATATTGTTATATTAAACCATTTCAGTTATTAATGTATTATGTGTTCATTCCTAAATAAAAATTATTTTATACATTATTGTTTTCTTAATTCATGTTAAAATTCTTAGAATTAAATTATGCTTTATCAAAAGTTAATTCGAACAAAATGACAGAAATACATAGCTTAACCATTTAAATGTGTTTATGATTAATTTCCAATAAACTAACTACAAATTTAAATAACACATTGTTCCAACTTACTTTTTTTTAATTGTATATTGTGGCTGTATAGCTTTGGTCGTTTCGCAATTGCACAATTCCAGGTTTGGCTGTTTGGAGATGGCCAAAGCCCAAAATTGAATTAAACTTCGGACTTTGGTCACTTTCAAATAGCCAATCCTAAGATTGAGCAAAAATATCGACCATTGGTCGTTTTCGAGCTTTGCTCCCAACATATACATTACAATTTGCTGATGACTAAGTTATTATTGCTAACGATAAAGATGACTTAGAGTATATGGCCAGGAAAATACAAGAAGAGTATAAACAGTGGGGCTTGGAACTAAATACACAAAAAACAAAGTACCTTCCAATAGGAGCAGAAATGTCAAATATCCAACTTGACACTGAAGAAATCACATCGTGCAATGACTACACATACCTGGGAGTTGAATTTGACACCACCGGACGAGATGATAAAGAAATTAAAAACGAATAACTTAGGCCAGAAGACTGATTGGGTGCTTGAAGTACTACTTTGGAGTAGCGACTTAGGGAAAAAGCAAAAACATAATATATATGAAACCTTAATTAAATGACCTCTACTATACGGGGCAGAGACGTGAAGAATCACGGAAAATAACCAAAGAAAACTTGAAACAACCGAAATGGATGTTTTCAGACAATCACTAGGAATATCCAGAAGAGAAAAAATTCGAAATGAGGAGGTCCGACGGAGAATGGGAGTAGAGAGATTATTGACAACCGATATCGAACGAGAACAATTAATCTGGTACGGTCACGTTTAACAATTATTGGATGAATCTAGACTTCCCAGAAAAGTTATGCAATGGATACCACCAAATCGGAAAAAACGAGAAAGACCTAGAAAGACCTGGAAAGAAGGTCTAGCCAGTGCAATGAGCTCAAGAGATCTGAGAGATGGCCAATGGGATGACAGAAACTCTTGGAAGTTAGGCATCGGACAACGGACGAAAGACGTTCTGAAACCAATCTATAATATTATATATCGCACATCTAATGGAAAAAAGACCTAACTGCAAAAAATTCCATTTTTAAGTTATAAGCGTCATAAGTGTCCTAATGCTATATTCTTTCTAATGGAATAACGACATTATTCTGTTGAAGCAAACAAACGCGAGATGGCGGAAGTGTCACCTTTCTTTCGCGCTCCTTTTAATTGGAACAGTGACCCAACTTTAAGTTCGGCTTTAGCCTTCGACGCAGGTGCATGCAATTTTCAACAGAAAAATGACGTAGGTACCAGTTAAGACGTTTTTCCTCTAAATTTGGCAATATTTTTATTTTTGAAATTGACTTCATTGTAGTTTAGGTCACTTTTCTTTTATTCTCTTTATTTTTTGTTAGGTAAAATACAAGTATATTATAGTTTTTATTTTATAAAGTTACCATTACTTTTATAGTTTAAAGTTCCTCGTGTTTATGGTTACTTTCGTTTAAACCTTATATTGTTTATTTTTAATACAAGAAAATATAATAATATCGTTTTATTTTAGTGTAACTAAGAAACAATCGTTAATTTTTTAAGAAGAAAAGTGTCACAATTACATATTTTTGTTATTTACTAAAGCATTTAAAAAAAAATTCAGTAATTTGATCATTATTAATAATTAATGAACAAACCTAGTCGCTCATGTTTATATTTTGTTTTTAAACCAAACTTTATAACCTAAAAATTAAAATAATTCAAATTCAATTTTTAAAAGCGTGTTTTCTCAAAACAACCAATTTTGCAGTTAGGTCTTCTTTCCATTAGATGTGCGATATTATAAAGACAATTAATTTTTTTAATTAAAAAAGTCACTGCGTTTAAATGTACAAAATGGAACTAAAATCATTTAAAAATAATAATTTGCTTTAAACTTAATTTATTTCTAGTGCGGTACAAGTTTTTGCTAAAACCATATACAGGGTGATCCACGATCCACGACGGGTGGCGATCCGCTGTCTCTGCAAAACCATACATGCTACGACTTTGGGGTAACAAATTTATTATGAATTATGAGCAAAAAAAACAATGGAAATAATTTTTCAGTTCCAAATTTTACAGCTCGGGAGCGTAGTCGCTATGCAATGATGCAAAGCCCCTAATTTCTACTAATAACTGCAATACAAAGCAGGTCACCCGCATTATATAGAGCATCCGGTTTTGCCGCACCCGATATACGACGAGGAGCATTTGAGTATACAGAAAAGTTTAAGCAAACCTTTAACGAAAGGCACTCCCTCTATGGGGAATCCCAATTCACAAATAGACTCCGATCTCGCAAGGGTTTCCTGAAAAAGGTTGACGACGAACCACCAGATGACTACCCACCCCGTCAAAACAACCAAGCGGTCACCACCTGGAGTGGAACACCTGGAAGACCCTCAACCGCATCAGAACCGGGGTCGTTCCTGTGAAGACCAACTAAGTTAAATGGGGACAAGTAGACCCACAGGACACCTTCTGCGATTCCGGAGAAACCCAGAGCATGCGGAGCACCTAACTGCGTGTACAGGGTCATTCCCTATATATTGATCCATATTCTAGCCGCTTTATTAATAGAGATATCAAAAAACTAAAATGAAGAAAGTTGTAGATGTTGATCTTAACTTTTTTTAAAAATTATTAGAAAAAACAAAAGACTGTTGGAAAATTTAAATTTTAGCACAATTTTTTTTTTAAATGGGACACCCTGTATATTATTACATATTTAAATAGAGCTTTTTTTCCCGATTTCAAAAATATATAGTTTGACACATTTCTGACAAGCCGTTTAGGAAATATTTAAATAAAGTTTTGGTTTAAAAATTTATATTAAAATCGGGGTAGGCATGGATGAATGATTAATTAAATAATTGTTTATTGTTTGTATTTGACACTTCATAATAATTGTTATTTATTACCCGAAAATGAGGTATACCGAGGAAGAAAAGTGTGAATTTTTACGTTTAACGTCAAGAATATCGGCAACTATATCAGGATTTGCCGCTTCCAGCAAAAAATACATTTAGAAATATCGAAATAGGTTTTCGAATGCTAAAATCCATAAAAGAAAACCAATGGAAGTAACAAGAAATTTGGATAAAGAGTTAGATATTCTGTTGTTTTTTGAAGGTAAATATGACTATAAAGTAAGGATTTTATTATTTTCTTAACATATACCAATTTTTTTAAAGAAAATCCGACGCGTTTAATTTGAAGATGCTTATAATAATTTAGGCATACTACGAAAAAAATACAGAAAACGCTTCGATCACATGGTTATTATCCTTACAAGATCTTACCTGTGCAAAAATTAGACGAGGAGCATATGCGTAAAAGCTTGATTTATTGCCAGGAAATGCTTAGGAGGAAAAATGCAACTCATCATTTTTTTGAGAAAATATTATGGAATGACAAAGCGACATTTACCACAGCAGGAGTTTTCAATAGGAGAAACACGCACATATGGGCTACAACTAATCCCCATAGTATAGCAGAAATAAAATTCCAAGGTAGGAAAAGGTTGCATGTTTGGTGCGGTATAGTTAAACATAAAATTATTGGCCCTATATTTTATGAGGGCTCCCTTTCTGGACAAAGATATCTGGCATTTCTTCACAACGAAATTGAAGCTCGTTTAAAGGAATTTGCCAGTCAATGAGTACTATCCGATGATCTGGCATCAAGATGGAGCTCCGCCACATAACATAGTCCTTGTGACATAATATTTAAACAACCGCTATGACGACTGGTTAGGAAGACACGGCACCATTCAATGGTCACCCAACAGCCCCGATCTTACTCCATTAGATGCTTTTCCATGGGGTTATTCAAAAAATCTGGTATATGCCGAGAGAAGCACAAACTTGCAGCAATTGAGACAGAAAATTACCCATGAAATCGAAACGTTAAACAACGACTACCCAGAATTCATTTCAAATGCTATTAACAAATTGAAAGATGATTATATTGATTGTATAGATAGAAATGGCGGTCATATTTAGCAATTGTAATTATTTTATTCTGTAGATGTTATTCCCAATGGTTAAATTAATTAATGAATTATAATATACTTCGATTCATCGTTTAATTCATCCATAGCTACCTCGATTTTAATATAAATTTTTAAAGCAAAACCAAATTTAAATATTTCCTAAATGCTTGTCAGAAATGTGTCAAACTATATATTTTTAAAATCGTGAAAAAAAGCTCTATCCAAATATGTAATAATTGTGTCCCATTTAAAAAAAAATTGTGCTAAAATTTTAAAATTCTAACAGTCTTTTGTTTTTTCTAATAATTTTTTGAAAAAGTTAAGATCAAGATCTACAACTTTCTTCATTTTAGTTTTTTGATATCTCTATTATAAAAGCGGCTAGCATATGGGTCAATATATATTGAATGACCCTGTACACTTTGCCCAAACACCTGCACCATTGATGGACTGCCAACGACAATGCTATTGACGTGGCCCGATATTGGGCCAAAAACTATATATTTTTAAAATCGTGAAAAAAAGCTCTATCAAAATATGTAATAATTGTGTCCCATTTAAAAAAAAATTGTGCTAAAATTTTAAAATTCTAACAGTCTTTTGTTTTTTCTAATAATTTTTTTTTAAAAGGTAAGATCAAGATCTACAACTTTCTTCATTTTAGTTTTTTGATATCTCTATTATAAAAGCGGCTAGCATATGGGTCAATATATATTGAATGACCCTGTACACTCTGCCCAAACACCTGCACCATTGATGGACTGCTAACGACAATGCTATTGACGTGGCCCGATATTGGGCCAAAAACTATATATTTTTAAAATCGTGAAAAAAAGCTCTATCCAAATATGTAATAATAGTGTCCCATTTAAAAAAAATTGTGCTAAAATTTTAAAATTCTAACAGTCTTTTGTTTTTTCTAATAATAATAATAATAAACAGTCTTTATTTCAAAAGTATGTTACATTAAGTTATAACATAAAACGAAATAACGTCAACAAAAGAATAAATAACCAAAACAACAATAACGTTCCTAATTCTACAAATTTCTGACGTATTCAAAATATTCCATAACATTGTAAGGCTCAATAGTTACCAGCAATACAAATAATTTCTTTTTTAACTTATTAATATTATCAATTGCCTTTATAGTTGCTGGTAAAGAATTGAAAAACTTTACACAGTTATAGTATGCTCCTTTTTCAGTAATTGTTAATCTATGCCTAGGATAATTGTAGTTGGTATGTCTAGATGGATATATGGTTTGTGGAGCACTATTTCTAAATAACTCTCTATTTTTGGAAAAAAATATTATACATTCCTGTATATAAACAGCAGTTACAGTTAACAATTTGTTTTCCCTGAATTTACCTCTACACGATTCTCTAAATTTTAGCCCTAACATAATCCTTAGTGCCCTTTTTTGACATACAAATAATTTTTCTACGTCCTTGCTATTACCATACTGAACTATACAATATCGGATGTGAGCCTCAAAATTCGAATGATATATAACCTTCTTAGTTTGAGAATCTGTGTATCTTGCTAAGACACGAAGACTGTAACAAACTGCATTCAATTTTTGTCTAATATAATTAATATGGTGCTCCCACGACAAAACATCATCCAAAATAACCCCTAGAAACTTTGCTTTTTCAGATAAGTGTAACGTGTGATTGCCAACTTCTATTGTTTGTGGTTCTACCACACGAGACCTATTTGTTTTAAATATTAATGTGTTTGTTTTGTTATTGTTTAATATTAATTTGTTTTTTGCAAACCAGTCACTTGCATCCATCATAATATTTTTAGTTTTTTCTTCAACCAGCATCACATCACTGTCACTTACCAATATATTTGTATCGTCTGCATAATTTGTTATTTTACACCAATCATTATAGCTTTTGGTTATTTCTGAGATGTTGTTCATATATATAATAAAAATAATGGGTCCCAAAACACTACCCTGCGGTACTCCGATATTGACTGACACTTCATTCGAAAAAAATTTCTGATTATCCTGTTTTATTAACACTTGTTGTTTCCTACCAGATAAGTAAGATTTAATTAGATCCAGGGCTGTTTCTCTGATACCATAGGAATCTAATTTATTAAGCAATATGGTACAATTTAATGTGTCCTAAGCTTTTGATAAGTCCAAAAAGAGCCCTAGGGGGATTTGTCCTTTTTCTAATGAATGCAGTATATAGTGGATAAATTGAAATATCGCAGTTTGTGTTGACTTTCCCTTTATATATCCATGTTGTTGATCACCTAACAAATTATTCAATACAAAAAATTCAAGTAAACGTTCAGATATCACACTTTCAAACACTTTAGAAAATGATGGAAGCAAGCTTATTGGTCTGTAGTTATCTATTACTGATTCATCGCCCTTTTTAAAGATTGGCACAACAATTGCATTTTTAAGACTGTCCGGAAATATGCCGTACTTCATAGAATTGTTTACTATATAACAAATAGGTTGTACAATTTCTCCTATAACGTATTTTATCAAATTGGATGATATTTCATCATGTCCACTACTTTGTTTATTTTTTAGTTTTTTAACTACTTCAAAAATTTCTTTAGCGTTAGTAGGGCGCATTTTTAATGAGTTTTCATTGTACTCTATCTCAGAACTAAATGGTATGTCATCCAAGCCCTGAAGCAGAGATGTAGCAGCATTTGTAAAAAAATTATTAAAGTCATTTGCAACAATAGTGAGATCCCCCTTTACTTTAATTGGCGGTTTAGTTATATTTTTACCTTTTATTTGATTTACAACACACCATGTACTTTTTGATTTATTGTCAGAATTTTTTATTTTATTGGCAAAATAAGTTTTTTTTGACTCGCATAATAAGTTATTATATTCCTTCTTTTTAGAATTGTATAGATTTTTGAAATGATTGCTTCTACTTCTTAAAACATACAAAACATCCAACTGATCCCTACATTCCCTTATCTCAGGACTATCCAACCTATACTTGGATTTGTTAAAGTTTCTTTGCGGTACTTTTTGTACAGGAAAACATTGATTGAATTTGCTCAGAAATAGGTCCATGAAAGTGCTCCACTGTTTATTTACTAAATGCGTTTCTAAAGAAAAAATTGAATGGCAATCTGTTTCAGAAAGAATATTTTTAAATTTTACTTTATTATTCTTACTAAAATTTCTTCTTTCAAAAAAAATGTTTTTATTTTTGGTAATGCTTAGAGTTAATTTTTGAGCCGTATGGTCTGAGATAAAAGAATGCAAAACCCGAGATATCCTATCACCCTTAAAGTTTGTTAATATATTGTCTATGCAGCTTTTACTGGTATTACTAATACGTGTATAATCTGTTACAGTGTGTATTACATTAAAAGAATTAATTAGTGACAGTAGGTCCATTGGGTTTCTACTATTTGATTTAAAGTCCACATTAAAATCTCCTGCTACAATTAAAATGTTTTTATTTGCACATGATACCAGAAGTTGCTCCATTTTATCCATAAATAGTCTAAAATCCCCATTTGGTGGTCGATATAAAGAAACCAAAAGAATAGTATTGTTTTTAACCTTGATTTCACAGCCACAACATTCAAAATTATTTTCTTCGCTCATTCCATTTATATCATCTCGTTTCCTACACTGAATATTCGTTCTTATATAAATAGCACTACCTCCATGCCTGTTTTCTAATTTCCTGCAGAAGCTTGTAGCTAATTGGAAACCTTCTATGCCATAGTTCTCTAGTTGTTCATATGTTTTTCAGTGCTCTGTAATGCAGAGTGCACTAGAGTCATTTTGGGTGTTTAGAAAATCTTCCAAAAGGTCTACAGAATTTCCTATAGATTGTAGGTTCTGATGTATTATACTGATTTGGTTCATATTTTTAACTGTGTTTCTTGTTTGTCTCCCTGTAACTGAATTTTGTTTGTTATTATAATCTTTTATAAAAAATTGTCCGAGTAGTTTATTTGGCTTTTATAACTAATAAGTCTTTTTTGGTATATCGGGCACTTAACATCCCGTGCCGAATGTTGACTATCTTCAGCTTTATATTTCATCTTCACACAGTTAGGGCATTTTAACATAGCTGCATTGCATAATTTCCCCTCATGATCATGTGCACCGCATTTATGACAACATGATTGTTCTCCACAATGCTTAGCAACATGTCCAAAACCAGCACAGTTGAAGCATAGTGCTAGGTTTGGGTGTTCCTGGACGTAGATTTTCATTAGGTCAAAATATATTGTCTATTTTTCAAGAACCATTTGGCAATTGCTGGTTGTGCTTCTAGGATCCAATTTTCTTTGATTGGATTTCGACACTGTTTTTTTGCTACTACCTTTATGTTCTCACGTATATTGAGTGTAGGCAGGTCAACTTCTATTTCATTATTTAATCTGACAAGTTCTTCAATAAATTCCAAATCCGAGTAGCCTTTTGATATTCCTGTTATTATAAACATTGGATTTAAGCTTTGTGTTTCTTTTATCTTTATATTGTCTTTTTTTTCCAGTGTCGATTTTAATTTTTTGTGTTGAGTTTCGTTACAGCTTTCTACAACTATCGCCCCGCTTTTTAGGTGTCTTATATTTTTAAAACCTCCATCTATATCATTTGTACTGATATATTTTTGAATAATTTTTTTTAAAAGTTAAGATCAAGATCTATAACTTTCTTCATTTTAGTTTTTTGATATCTCTATTATAAAAGCGGCTAGCATATGGGTCAATATATATTGAATGACCCTGTACACTCTGCCCAAACACCTGCACCATTGATGGACTGCCAACGACAATGCTATTGACGTGGCCCGATATTGGGCAAAAAACTATATATTTTTAAAATTGTGAAAAAAAGCTCTATCCAAATATGTAATAATTGGGTCCCATTAAAAAAAAAATTGTGCTAAAATTTTAAAATTCTAACAGTCTTTTGTTTTTTCTAATAATTTTTTAAAAAAGTTAAGATCAAGATCTACAACTTTCTTCATTTTAGTTTTTTGATATCTCTATTATAAAAGCGGCTAGCATATGGGTCAATATATATTGAATGGCCCTGCACCATTGATGGACTGCCAACGACAATGCTATTGACGTAGCCCGATATTGGGCCAAAAACTATATATTTTTAAAATCGTGAAAAAAAGTTCTATCCAAATATGTAATAATTGTGTCCCATTTAAAAAAAAATTGTGCTAAAATTTTAAAATTCTAACAGTCTTTTGTTTTTTCTAATAATTTTTTTAAAAAGTTAAGATCAAGATCTACAACTTTCTTCATTTTAGTTTTTTGATATCTTTATTATAAAAGCGGCTAGCATATGGGTCAATATATATTGAATGACCCTGTACACTCTGCTCAAACACCTGCACCATTGACCAACGACAATGCTATTGACGTGGCCCGATATTGGGCCAAAAAGTTTTAACCTACGGATCCGGACACGAAAAAGTAAAGTAAGTAAAGCAGGTCAGAAATTCAGTTATTATATGCTTTGTAATATCCTCTATAAATTTTGTAATAACAATTTTTTTGTAGTTACCATGGTAACAGCGCGCAGCGTGGACAAGTGTAACATACTTAAAAGGCTGTAACTTTAGTCTGCGTTAACCGAATTTAACAAACTATAGCTTATTTTAAGGAACGTTTCATCCTGATTGAACATTGATATAAATATTATTAAAATTAATGCGTGAGGCTCATAATTTTTAAATGAGTAAAGAAACGACTTGCGGTCTTTACAGTTCTCTTTACTAACTAGTTAGCTATAGAATAGAGTTAAAATGGTTTGATGGTAGCATTAAAAAAAATTTTTTTAACCGAAGCTAGAAATATATTTTTTTAAAGTGCCCTCTATTATAAACCGCACGAATTATTTTTAATAATATTTGTACAAACATTCAAACAGAATTCTTTAAAATAAGTCATAGTTTGTTAAATTCGGTTAACGCAGACCGAAGTTACAGCTTTTTGAGTACTTTTGGTCGTTACCCTTCTCCACGCTATTACCACGGTAACTACAAAAAAAATGTTATTATAAAATTTTTAGAGGATATTGCAGAGCATATAAAAACTTAATTTCTGACATACATTGTATTGCAGTTATAAATAATATTTTTCCGCTAATTTTAATACTACTTATAACTTAAATTATTGTAAAAGTAAATATTGAAAGATGGACTGAAGAGTGCTTTAAGTTACATTAAAAGAGAAAAATTGAAGCTCTATCTTCATTCTCGATATCTCAGGATGAAACTATTGAAAACTTAAGATTAAAAATAGGTATAATTTTTACTATACCAAAAGCAGCCACAGGAACAACAAAAACAACAGAAGGTAATGTTTCGAAGCCAAATCTATAAGTTTGCTTGTTACGGAATAATAAATTGGAAACCAGTAGTTATACTGCCGTCAAACAGAAGAACTTCTATTAACATTTTTTGCAAAATTCTGGTTTAACGAATTTGAATTCTTCGTATTAAAACCTATTAACCCTTTATTTCTATTAATATATAAGTATTTAAGAAATAGTTTTTATAGCGATAGAAATGGCGGGTAAACGATTTAATAATAATTTATTTTGTACAGTCACCATAAACGAATTAATTTTATTGGGCAAAAATATGCAACCAAATAAATAGATCACATTAGAATCAACAATAAAAGGAAAATGCCAAATAATATTTAAAATAAAGACGTTTTACATATCTTTGGCAAATTCAACAATAATTTACAGTTGATAACATATTCTATTATATTATTGCATTAATAACATCAATATCAAACAAATTTCATGCTTTGACATCTAAAAAAGTACAGGTTACGTAATTTATATAAATCCCTTTTAATTCTTTAGCTTCTATCTCTGCATACGGGATATATGACTAATATATTTATTGGCATTCATATTACATAGTTAACCAAGTATCATATCTATATATATACGGTGTTTAGGTCTAGTAACAAAATTGTTTTTACCAGTATTATATAATGTATAAAAACTAGTTTTAATCATAGTTCCCAAATTTTACTTCTTAAATGAATATCTTACAGTAAGGAACTTCATTTAAACATTACAAATTACTACACAGTACAAAACAAATTGTGTCTGATGATATAATGACTGTACTGGGGAGTTTAAAGCATCCTGATTGAGCATTCAACATCTAAAAATTTCCACCACGTATAGATTTTGAGTTATTAAATATATAAGATATTTTTAATTCATATACAAACATTTTTATATAATTAGAAGATAGTATAGTGTCCGCGAAAATCTGGAGATTATATTATCTTCCTAACATTTTTATGGCTCAAAACTAAAACGGATTGCGCGCATTCTAGTGGGTGCCAGCGTTGATCTGTTTTCTGGTCTGCAAAATGGCAGATGATTTCGGTGAAAACGCAAATAGCGTTCCCTATACTGGATTGTGATGCACTTCGTGGTTTATTTAGTTGTCTACCTTTCGATTATTACCAGTGTGACTGCCTTTTATATTGGAGTTAATTCCGCTGGGGTGGCGCTACGGTATATTGATGGCCGCTTTGATTTTGCAAAGAGGCTTTTAGTACATTTTACCGTCGTTCTTGGAATTGCTTGAATTATGGCTGCCCGTACATAACTTTACTTTCTTGCAAATGCTGACATTCGTTTATATTCCTTATCGCTTTCTCGTATAACAAACCAACAAAAAAAATCTTCCTTGGTAGCGTTGCTCCATTGTTAGTATGTCTTGTTGGAATCTTACTCCTTGTTCGTCACCGACCGCACCAAAATTTTCTGGGAAAAAATTTAAATGGTAGTACAAGAAGTGTATTTTAAGAAACATACGACAGCACATTTTGCAGTAGCTTTGAAGTAATTATTCTACAAGTTTTTCATAGTTTCCTGCTTCTCGAAACAATAATTCTTTTAAAAGAACTAGCAGCTAATTCAACATTTTTACCTTTTTTATTAAACTGTTGATCCCTTAGTATTTTTTTAATTTGCGGTCCAACAAATATTTCTTCCTTGGGCTTAGCATCACTTAGTTTAAAAAAAATTCTTTAAGGTATTTAAATGCATCTCCTTCTTTATCTAATGCTTTAACGGAATTTTTCATTAATCCCAGTTTAATGTGTAATGGAGGTAACGAACCTTTTTTGGATTCAACAAAAGTAATATTTTTTTCTTCAGCTTGACCTGGAATATATTGATCTCTTAGGGGCCATTTTTTATTGGAAATGGCTCTCTGTTGCTCTCTTATCCCAAAGAAAAAGAAAATACGTAAATCCACCCTGAAGCTCTAGTAATAGTTGCCTATCACTTATAGGCCACCACATATTTGCCACTTATACGTATCATACCTTATTGCATTTAGAATAAGTGAATGTGCTATGCAAGAGGAATAGAGGGTTTTTGTTGCCATTATGAAGCAGAACTGCTTTTAAACTTATTTTAGACAAATTTATGAATAAGCGCCATTCGTCCGGATTATGTGCAAATCCCAATTCTTCAATAACACTATTTGAATTTAATACAAACATACATTTTATCCTGCATAAGAAACATCCAGTATAGCGCCTTGTTGCGGTTCTTAAATATTGTAACTTTGGTTTCAGTGGCTAATAAATTATATTGTTGTAATTTAGAACCAAATACTTATAGCTCGGTAGCCCCGCAAGAGGTTAATTTAAGAACCATAAAATTAAACAAGAAGTTGCACATTTTATTAAAAAATTACTTAGAGGTCAAAAAAGGTTGTTCACGTCCACGTGCTGGGACCAAAGTGAATGAGAGATTTGTGGGGCTACTGAGCTTTAACCCTCAGTACCCCACAAAATACTTTTGTTGGAATGCAATTCTATAAGTACTTACTCAAATACAAAATTCAAAGAAATATGTCAAAAAAATTTTCTTACTCCATTCTTTAATTTTAATTTCAATATCTATTTTTTACAGATTGTGATTCCTTCATTATTTCGAATAATTTTACCCCTACATTGTCTTACCGACATAAACCTAAAGATGTTTTATAAAAAAAATTTTAAACAATTTCAAATAATCTTCGACACCTTTTTAGAAAGGTTTTTTTTCTTCCCCATTTTTTTTTGGTTAGTTTAGACCCTCTTTACTGATTTCTCATATACTCAGTATGGTTAATTTTCATAACTTTCTTTCATATTAATATGTCTTCTACAATTCAAGTTTTATTTTCATACAAGCTCCATTAAGGTTCTACACCACTTTCTCTTCTGCTAAAACCATCAGCACCAAATATATTTTCTGTCTCCTGATGATGAATGTTTCTGCGTTCGAAACATGTAGACCCTTGAATAATTTTTTTTTTCTATTAAATTTTGTGGAGGAAGATTTTAGTTTTTCTTTCTTTCCCATATTGTAGTATTTTTTTTTATTTTGTATTTGTTAACATTTTTTTTTTAATTTTGAGTTATTTACGCTATTACGATAATCTTATGTTAAACCAATCACACCAATGCGGTTTTTGGAAAATGTAAATGCACATAAGAACTAGGTCATCTTATTAATCCAGAACGACGCCTTGGACAAAGATATCGTAAGACCTTATTAAATCTTGCCTTAGCTACGATTTGTTTTTCTACCATTGTGTGCTCTCTGCATTTAGTTAAGCTCTGGATAAAACCGTGAAATAATGACCCGTATGAATAAAAAGACATAGATGCATGCTAACAATTTTGCGCTGAATGTCTAGAATATTCCAGAGGACAAATTCTTTGATGCATATAATTTAATGGCATCCTTTTATGTGCTTATCGAAGAACTTGCTCAAAACGAACCAACAAATATTATTTTCATATTTTTATCGACTATGGATAAGCTCAAAAAATGCAGTAAGAGTGAAAATTTCTAGTTGTACATACATAGAGGGAAATCGACTAATTGAACAGAATTGCTAAGAATAATTTTATATTAGTAGCAACAATTTTAATATTTACCATTAATTGATATCTAATAGAAGAAGGTTAACTAACGAACAGCCTATAGAATTATTGCTACCTCGTTATTTATACGAACAATAAAATAAAACAATAATAAATAGAAGCCAATTATTGAGTAATAGATGTGTTTTGGACTTCCATTGCCTTTAGTTTTTCATATCACAACGTTTCAACTGGTAAGTATCTCCAGTCGTCTTCAGGTGAATACTAAACAAGTTACAAAGCTACGAGCCTATTTATACTACCTAGGGGGGGCGGAGCTAGTGACGAATTCGGGTGCAGTCGTGAGTCATCTGCTTACGTCACCATGATTATTCATCTGCTGACGTCATCCGCTTACGTCATCACGTTTGCATCACTACTCAATCTGAGCCTACACCTATTTAACAAGGGCTTCCAAATGTTTCTTATATCTGCAGAAGGTTTACTGAAACAGTCGGGGTTCTGGATTATGACAGCTGCTTCTTTGAATTTTCTCTTCCGCCAATGCTCTTCTTTAAGTATAATTTTTGCGTTTTCCCATTGTAAATGATGGCCGTGGGTCCAAGCGTGGTCTGCTGCACCGGATCTGTTTGTTTCTCCTTTCAGTGTGTGGTTTCGATGTTCTTTGATCCTTGTTTGGAGAGGTCGTACAACCTTCAAACAAGCCAATTATTGTTAAATATTCTTTTTGAAAATAAAAAAATGTTTAATACCATTATATCAACGATAAATAGTATATTACATGCCGAAGAGGAAAGTGTTTCATTACTGTTCACACCGTTAATTGAAAATTAGATAATATTTGATTTTTTTTAAAAATGTAGAGAAAATCAGTATGAAATTTTTAATTAATTTAAATTTACTGAAAAATAAATAAAACTCATTTATAAAATTTAAAATTTTTTAATATATTTTTTGTTTAGTGAATCTCTAGTGCATCAGTCTTTACATTTTGTTTTATTAAATCATAAAGAAAAAAATATAATAAATAATGACAACACAATAAAATACAGTTTTTTAATAATTAAAATAAGTAATTTCAGCGAGGATCATCATCATCAGATTCGTCCAAGTTACTAATAAAAGGAAGAGTGTCTGAAGTATCGATAAATCTTTCGCGTGCTCTCACACATCATTTATATTTTTATTAGTGTGTGTTATAAGATTTTTTGATTTTTCCACTGTTACATTTTCTATGGTTTCATATTACAGACCAAAAACTACGTCGTTTATTAAAGAATATTCCTAACTAAACGGTAATTTACAGCCTATTAATTAAATTTTGAACTTGGCAATATGGCAATCGATTGTTGCAATGGTAAATTAGTTGATCAATTAGAAATTACTGTTAAGTAACAAGTTGGAAAAAAACTAATGGTAATCAGACGATATAACCAAACTAGTAGAAAACTATTTCATTCATAAGTTTGCCTAATCAAAACCAGTACTACTTTTATTGTTTATATGTACCCCTAAACCGCTGTAATTAACGCTTCAGGTTGTGATGGTTAACTATCCTTAGGTTAACCTGAGGTAGGAATACCCAGCAGACAGGTATTAAAATAAAGTAAACAATGTTTTTTGTATACTTTGTAAACCAACGCCTTCACGAACAATGATAAAAATAGAAATAAACAGTTTATAAAGACCACTCTTGTGTATCACTGGTTCACCCTAAAACACCCTTTACATGGCGCAGTTGTAGTCTTTAAATGGCGAAATAAATTGTTAAAATAATAAAGTAATAGTGTTAAGGTTTTCAGAGTGAACTAAAGTGTTAAATAAATAAATAATGCCCGAGACTCGCGAGTCTACGCAACCCGATTCTGTACAATATCCAGCGATTAACATTCCGCCTCCAAGTCCAATGTCGTGGGAGGGAAGTTTGGCAGAAAACTGGCGTTTTTTCAAACAAAAATTCCAGTTGTACTTACGAGCTACAAGAGCAAATAATGAAGAATCGTCTTACAAATCCTCAGTCTTGCTTTCATGCATTGGGGATAGATCTCTTAAGATTTACAATAATTTTGCATACGCAAAACCTGAAAATAACATGGATTATGACATAATAATCCAAAAGTTTGAAGAATATTTCAATCCCGAGAAAAACACAACTTACGAGAGGCATATTTTCTTTCTACGAAATCAAAAGGAGGGTGAGAATATTGATGCCTACGTAAATGAACTTCGTGATTTAAGTGCAACATGTGAATTTGGAAATCTAACAGATAGTCTGATTAAAGATAAATTAGTCTTAGGGATTATAGACGTGCAAGTCAAAGATCGATTGTTAAGAACAAAAGACTTAACTCTGACAAAGGTTTTAAAAGTCTGTCGATCTGCGGAGAGAACATAAATACAATTAGAAGACATAATATGTTCAAAAAATTCACAGAATACTGACGAAGTTTTAATACATCGTATAAAGAAATCCAGCAAAAAAGTGGCTGACAAAAACAAACCCGAGCAAAGTAGCCCTTGGCAACAACAAATTGTTCCATCTTCGTCCAGACAACAACCAATTCCTTCGCAGCAGCCTTTCTGTTCTAATACGCGGAAACTTAGTGGTGGTGCGCGAACGCAAATGCCTTTAAAGTTTAATTGTTATCAGTGCGGTGCTTATCATCAAAAAAATCAATGTTTTGCTTTCGGTCAAATTTGCATGAAATGCAAAAAACCAAATCACTTTGCAAAAATGTGCAGGTCTGTGGACAATGTTCAATTAAAAGGTAACAGTAATGAATTTAATTTTTTTTCATCTGATGATGATATTTACATAGACTGTGTAAATTATTCTGTTGATTTTATCGATAATAAAGATTGGAAAGCTAAAATTAAGGTTCACAATGGCACAAAAATTGATTTTAAATTAGATACAGGAGCGCAAGTTAATTTAATCCCTGTAAAGTTTTTAGAGAAATTAAAAATCCACAGAGACAATTTAATTCAAGAAATGCCAAATTTGTCCACCTATACAGGCGATAAAATTAACTTGTTGGGTAAATGTACATTACAATGCAAATATAAGGAAATAAAAACAAATTTAGTGTTCTATATTGTAAACAGAAAGAATGTGCCTCCTATATTGGGTAAGAAAGATTGTGAAAAATTGAATTTAATTAAATTAGTGCAAATTATTGAATCAAATTCAAGCCACTCAATAGACGCGGATTATAAAAAAATTGTAAATGAAAATATTGATGTTTTTTCAGGCATAGGATGTCTAGAAGGTGAGTATACAATAGAAATTGATAAAAATGTTTCCCCTGTAGTATATGCTCCACGTAAAGTACCTTTTGCTGTTCAAACTAAACTAAAAAATAAGCTTAAACAATTAGAAAAACAAAAAATAATTGCCAAAGTTGATAAACCAACAGAATGGGTAAATTCTCTTGTTATCGTGAACAAGCCCAACGGTGATCTCAGAATTTGTATGGACCCAAAGAATCTTAATAAGGCTATAAAAAGAGACTATTTCCCCTTGCAGTAGATTACATCATTGCTCAATTGGCCGGCGCGAGATATTTCTCAATTCTAGATGCAAGCGATGCATTTTGGCAGGTCAAACTTGACAATGAAAGTTCTCGATTGTGTGTCTTTAATAGTCCATTTATACAGATTCTTGAGAATGCCTTACGGCATAACGTCTGCCTCGGAAATTTTTCATAAAAAGATAAGAATGTTTTTTGAAAATATTGACGGGGTTGAGTCGTATATTGACGACTTTTTGATCTATGCAAAAATAAAAGAACAGCATGACTTGCGTTTAAAAAGAGTTTTAAAAAGGTGTCGAGAAATTAACCTAAAATTAAACTTAAAAAATGTAAATTCGGTATTACCAGTTTGAATTTTTTGGGACACCGCATTTCTTCTAAAGGCATAGAACCTGCAGAAGATAAGGTTGCGGCCATTAAATATTTTAAAAAACCTACTTGCAGAAAGATGTCGAACGATTTTTAGGCATGATCACCTATGTTTTCAAGTTCATTCCCAATGTATCTTTCAAAACAGAACAGTTGCGAAATCTTTTAAAAAATGACGTACCCTGGCATTGGGAATATCAACATGAAAAAAGTTTTGAAACCTTAAAAAATATTCTTAGCTCTAAACCAATTCTTCAATTTTTTGATACAAATAAAAATGTAACTGTTTCAGTAGATGCGTCACAAAATGCCGTAGGCGCTGTTTTACTCCAAAATAACCTTCCGGTTTACTATGCTTCAAAAGCTCTTACTGATACTCAAAAAGCTATTTGTTTTGGTCTTAATCGATTTCATCAATTTGTTTTTGGCAAAAACAACGTTACGGTGGAAACGGATCATAAGCCATTGACAACGATAATGAGGAAACCATTAAACACATGTCCTCCTCGCCTTCACGAACAATGATAAAAATAGAAATAAACAGTTTATAAAGACCACTCTTGTGTATCACTGGTTCACCCTAAAACACCCTTTACACAGGTCAGTGGGCTACTAAAAAGAAAAGAAGAAACACAACCAATAAATAATTTACATGTGTCTTTAAAAGTTAAAAACTATCTATCTGTAGCATTTATATGCTAACAAACTATTACATTTTGCGAAAATCGCAATTTGGATTTTAAAATTACAAGCACTACCAACATTAAATATACTTTATTTCCATTTTTGAAGTAATCTAGAAATGAGGGACGTTTTTAACTTTTAAACTCTTAAAATCTTTATCACCTCGCACAGGAATATTTGTGTTAGAAACGAAACAAAATTATCCATAGGTTTATTTCATTAAAGAATAAAATAAAAATGCTATTAGGCAATAAATTAGCCTCATTTTAATACAATTTCTCAAATAATGGAATTTTACAATTAAGTCAAGCTACAAATAGGCAACTAGTCGATTCCAAATAGACACTGCTCATTGTTTTTTACAAAGCAATCATTGCTATAATTAAGCAGCTGTCCATTTCCTCTTAAAATTAATTTAAAATAGCTATTTGCTGCCGTTCACCGAACGACGCGTAGCAGAGTTCGGTTAAGCAGCCGAGTGCAGGGAAAACGTTTTCCGCACGTGTCAGGTACAATTGTTTTTCTACAGACGTGTGGAAATAAGTAACACATATTTCAAAGAAATTTAATAATTTTTAATTAACTAAGTAGAGGGAGATGGGGGTTTCTGCGCCAATTTACGCACACCCCTTCTGCGCATGCCCGAGCAGTGCGCAGACGTGGGCGGTACTAATTATGACGTCACCTGTCATCTGTCACCTGTCATCTGTCATCTGTCACCTGTCACCTGGCACCTGTCATCTGTCATCTGTCAATGTCAATGTCAAAGTCAAAGTCAATGTCAAAGTCAATGTCAATGTTAAATGTCATCTGTCATACGTCATCTGTCAAACGTCACATTGTTGGGCGTTAGCAACTTTGGGCCTTAGCTACTTGGGCGCTAGTTACATTGGGCAATAATATTCTATATATGGAATGTGTTCAGGATGATGTCATATTACGAATAGGAAAAGATGGAGGATGCCACCTGTCAATTAAGACAGCTCAAGGTCACCAATCATTTATCAATTGTTTAATAAAAAATTTGATATATGGGTAATATATAGGATAACCTAGTAAGTTATTATGAAAAAATCCCGAGACCCTCAGGTCGAGGTGTACTAAAGATATATGCTCGCCTACGGCTCGTTAAGGTTGTTAGGGATAATATAGCATGTGGTTCGTATTTAGGGTGAATAGCAAGTTATTTTAAAAAATCCCGAGACCTCAGGTCGAGGTGTGTTAAAGACATGTGCTCGCCTACGGTTCGTTAAGGTTGTTAAGGATAATATAGCATGTGGTTCGTATTTAGGGTAAATAGTAAGTTATTTTTAAAAAATCCCGAGACCGCAGGTCGAGGTGTACTAAAGATATATGCTCGCCTACGGCTCGCTAAGATTGTTAGAAATAACGTAACATATGAATCGTATTTAGGGTGACGTAACAAGTTATTTAGAAAAAATTCCAAGACCCTCAGGTCGAGGTGTACGAAAGATATATGCTAGCCTACGGCTCGCTAAGGTTGTTAGGGATAGCGCAACATGCGATTCGTATTAAGGATGATGCAACAAGTAAATATGAAAAAATTCCGAGACCCGCAGGTCGAGGTGTACTAAAAACATAGACTCGCCTACAGCTCGCTAAGGTTGTTAGAAATAATGAAACATGTGAAGCGTATTTGGGGTAACGTAACAAGTTATTTAGAAAAAATCCCGAGACCACAGGTCGAGGTGTGCTAAAAATATAGACTCGCCTACGGCTCTCTAAGGTTGTTAGGGATAGCATAGCATGTGATTCGTATTTAGGATGACGAAACAAGCTATGAAAAAATTCCCGAGACCGCAGGTCGAGGTGTACTAAAGACATATGCTCGCCTACGACTCGTTAAGGTTGTTAGAAATAATGTAACATGTGATTCGTATTTAGGGTAATGCAACAAGTAAATATGAAAAATCTCGAGGCCTGCAAGGGTGAGGTATACTAGAGTTATATGTTCGCTCGTTAAAGTCGCTAAGGATATGTGAATTGTATTACGGATGACGTAACAAACCATTACGAAAAACCCAGAAGTCGATGGTCTAACTGATTTGGGAGATATAGTTTTTGCGATTAGGACCCTTATGACTAAAGGTAGAGAGAGGCGAAATTTGGTAAACAGGTAGATGATGGGCATACCTATCGACTAGTGAAGCAATATTTCAAAAATATCAAGTAAAAAACAGCGCTAGAGGTATAAAACCATAGAGTCCTAGCAGGAGACAAGATCATCCGGTTTGGAATTAATATAGTAGCTGCTGGAAATCTAAACGGCATGGATAAGAATAACTAAGTATTGCATCAGAAAATATGTAATTATTTCGCGAATGTAGTAAGCAATTAATAATTAATGTCAACTGACATGATCGAAGTAAATAAGCAATTAATATGCGTCAAAATTATGGTATATACGATAGGATTCCAATGGGTAGAGACCTCATATAATCGACAAACCACGAAAAAATTAGTCGTTTCCGTTACTAAACAAGAGAAGAAAACAGATAAAAGCTAACCTATACATCACCTACTTTGTTAACACCTATAATCTATACCAAGCACAGCACAGTTTAAATATTAAACAACAAATAACCTTTCTGATGGGATAAAAACTTCGAATAAACCATTACAGTACCTAAAAAATGATATTTGAACATATAAAACCCCTAGTATACCTATACAACCACCTATACATACCAATACAAGTTCTGTCAGACCTATACTTGGCTTATGGGCATGCTTATTAGTGCCCTATAACAGTAGGCAGGTTTATGATTGTCGTTTGGATATATAAATAGGCCAGTGCATGATAGCATATTTAACAGCACCCATACAAAATAAACAACCAATAAATACTCTGATAGGATAAAAAAACATACAATTAACCATTAAAGTACCTAAAAAAGGACTTTGAACCCATAAAACCCTATTTAACAGTCTATACAAAACAAACAACCAATAACATTTCCGATAGGGTAAAAACATCAAATAATCCACTAAAGTAGCTAAAAATGGTATGTGAACCCATCAAACGGCTATTTAACAGCTCCTATTCAATAATAAGTAGCCAAAAACAGCTCTGAACTGATCGGGATCGAATAAAAACATACAATAACCCACTAAAGCAGATGCTTGCGAATACAGCTGCTAGATAATATTAAATTTCATGGATACGAATAATTATGTATTGCATCAGAAAATATGTAATTATACATATCTCTGAAAATGCAGCATCTAATTAATATCCAACATTATTACCAGCTCTCTATCAATAGGCTAGTGACTAGCTAGCATCCTATCTATGAAAATAAAACGCAAGAACTTAAACTTATGCGAATATCGGATTAGAGTCCTTATGTCTAATAAGCAGCTAATGAAAAGCTTTGAAAATATATAAGCAGTTATGAACGTATAGGAACAGCAAATAAGACGTTATCCAACCACCAATCAGCCACCATCCAACCACTAACCAACCATTATTAGGGCAATTAATGAACACCTTAGAACCAACAAAACGCCTATTTAGCATAATAAACAACTAAAACCTCTCTGCTCTTCATAGGATAAAAACTAAAAACTATTAAAACAAACCACTAAAGTAGCACAAAAAACAGCCTTTAAATCTATAAAACGACTATTCAACAGCTCTTAAACCAGACAAAAAACGTTTAATACACATCTAAGAACCTAATAGGTAGCTGAAGCAGCAAAAGTTCGTTTTCACACCTCGCCTACGGCTCATCGGGCTCATCATCATCATATAGCAGAATGCCCGGTATAACACCTTAAGTCGCTAGAAAAAGCCAACGATGATTCTTCGAGCGGGCGATGTTAAAGATATGAAGTCCCAAACCCTCAAAACGAGATATTCGAAACATACCAGACAGACGTTTCAGTAAAATTAAGAGGAGGGCAGGAGACGCAGAATATATTAAGTTTAATATAGTGGACCAAACCAAGCTCATAAAGATTAAGTGTTAAGGAATGATTAAGTGTAAATTAAGCGGGTAAATATAAAAAATAGCCTACTTGAGAACATATAGTTCTAAGTGGTCATATACAAAACATAGAGGTTAGACAGAGAACTCACAACACCCCATGAAAATAAATCTAAAATCTGGTATACATATCTGTTTATTTAACAACACGTCTATCAATAGAAAAACACTTAGCGCTACAGTTATAAACAGCAAATAAGGCGTTATTTAACTACTAATCAACCGCTAATCATCCACTAATCCATCACTATTAGGGCAACTAATGAACACCTTTGAACCAATAAAACAGCTATTTAGCAGCTCCTATGCATAATAAACAACTAAAACCTCTCTGCTCTTCATAGGATAAAAACTAAAAACTATTAAAACAAACCACTAAAGTAGCACAAAAAATAGCCTTTAAATCTATAAAAACGGATATTCAACAGCTCTTAAACCAGACAAAAACGCTTAATAAACATCTAAGAACCTAATAGGTAGCTGAAGCAGCAAAAGTTCGTTTTCACACCTCGCCTACGGATCATCGAGCATATTATCAGACTATAGTAGAATGCATGGTATAACACCTTAACTCGCTAGAAAAAACCAAGATGATCCTTAGAACGAGCGGTGTTAAAGATATGAAGACCTAAAAACCCAAAACGAAATATTTGAGACATGTAGACACAAAGATAGGCGTTTCAGTAAAATTAAGACGAGGGTAGGAGGTTGTCATAAACGCAGAATATATCAAGTTTACTATAGTGTACTAAACCGAATTCATAAAGATTAAGCGCTAAGGAATGATTAAGGGAAAATCAAGCGGTCAAATAGCCTACTTGGGGACATATTGCTCTAAGTGATCATATACAAAACATCGAGGTTAGACAGAGAACTCACAACACTCCCATAAAAAATAAATCTAAAATCGGTTATACATATCTGTTTATTTAACAACATGTCTATCAATAGAAAAACACTTAGCGCTATACTAAATTAAGGGGTTATAATTCTTAAAAGCAATTTGACGGTTCCGAAATTGTGGGCATTGTTGAGGAGCAGACTCAGTAAAGATATTATATACACCAAGAGTATATAAATTAAACTAATAATGGTAGCAAATGCACAAGTGTTAGTCATGCAAATAAATAATATAACAACAACCGACGGTTCTAGGTTAAAAACTATCCATTAATCTGAAGACAGGGCCATTAAAGTTCCTTAACAGTCAATGTAAAATGCTGTAATACAGGGATTCGCAAGAAGTCGATTACGATCGGATAATTACGTCAAAAGACTTAGCCGAACGATCCAACTTGCTGAAATCTAGCGCAAAAGTATAGGTAGGTTATATGTTGTGTACTTAAATTCAACTGCTAAGATCAAAAACACACACCATATAATATTATTACATAATACATTATTGCAGTGTCTTCCAAATGACTAAAAAAATTCAATTAGAACAAACTACGATTGTATAGAGTAGGCACAAAAAAGAGATAGATAAACGTTGACAACTATAACGGTTATAACGAAGAGAAATCAATAACTAACATGTGAATCAGCTACATACAACCACCTATGATAGTACCTCACATGAAGTTAAATTATCCGCCTCAATAGTAAAAAGCACCTTAAGATCTAGAAAAATTAAAAGCTAAAGAACTCGATGAAGAGCAACTAAATAAAATGAACGCCACCTACATTTAATTTGCAAATAAGCAAGAAATAATAGACTAAATAGCCATAAATCGAAAGGCATTAGAGACAACGAATAGCTGCTGGATAGATCCTTATCCACCAAAAACAACCCCGCGATGCTAAAAAATCAGAATAAATAGGAAAAAATTAGGGTAATATTGTCTTAAAGACTCGGAAGTTCCTACAAAAGTATTTAAGTAACACGAATGCAAGGCAAACCTAACCAAACTTCTTGGGTGTGGTTATTATGTATACAGACCAGCTAACACCAAAAAAGAGACCTGTACGTCAAAAAAAGTATACATATACGATCAACCTCTAATATTAGGAATACCGAAGGATGATACTATACAACTACTAACAGGAATCAAATTAAAGCTAATCGAATGATCGTTCAAATAAATAAAATTCTCATTTAAAATGCTATGACAACTACATGAGATGAGGTTAAATGTATAAATTTGGAGACTTCAGGGCGATCAGACTCATCTAATCGATCTTACAACATATGAAAAAATAAATCAATTAATTAGATAAATGGCTTCATAGCGGGGCTTCCAATAGACTAGTGGCTAGATATCATCTAAACTATCAAAAATAAAGCACAAGAGTTGTAAAAATTATTTATCGAATCACAAAATTTGACGCATAGCACCTTCTAATACCAATTCGTGAATGTTCGAATACAATCGCATAACTATCAAAAGCAAATATTGGGCTACGGCTCGTTAAGGCTATTTGGTAATACTTGATGATAGATGCATGTGTAGCATAGCATCACAAGACACCTAAAAACCCCAAAAACCTCATCAGGCAACTAGTTCGCGAGTTACGATTAGAGCTGCTATGTCGGGAAATATGGGAAGGGAGGGGGTATAGTAAACGGCTAGAGGGTAAAAAAAGCTTCAACAACTAGTAAAAAATTATTTCAAAACCTTAAGTCATAAATGGATTAGATTGTATAAAATCATTAATGTCTTAATGGTAGTGATAGTGAATATTTTTGCAATAGGTAGATATTGAAAAAATACCTATGAAAACGATTAAAGCCATTAAAATAATACAAGAAACATCAATGTGAGACACATAAAATGCAGTTTTAAAGGGAAAAAATTCGATTATATACCAATAGAAACTGGCGTGCTAGACATTCAAAACGATGGCCAACTAAGCTGTTTAAATAATATAAAAGTGCCACTATGAGGACGTTAAGATGATCAAGAGAGGGACAGGATGTAAATTTGCAGGAAAAATACGAGGAAATAGAGCAAATAATGCAACAAAATAATAAAGTAGTAATCTAGCAGGATAGTAAACATATAAGTAAAAAGCGCTGCAGAAAATAAAAAATATAGCAATTCTAATCAAGCATTAAAAAAATCTATCCTAAATAATATTTGTTTATACAGATAAGTAGAAAACTATCGAAACATCGAGCAAGAAGGAGTGGCGACTGCAGGTGTAAAATTTAACAACTATTGGTAAAATATACGGAAAAATATCAAAAATACCATCAATTTCACCAGAATGCTATTGTCAAAACCGTAGAACTCAAATATACATTTAAAAAAATTAAGCCAGCATTAAATGTCTTATTTGTCTATGTAATTATTGAATGAGGGTTGTGTGTAGAATAGACTATTCATGCAAATTAACTATAACGCAAAAATCATACAAGTCTGATACAGACAGTACCCCCCATAAGAGCCAAAAGCTAGTATTCAATGTTAAAATAACGGGTTCACTCCATATAAAGCACACTAGTCAAAAAATATGCGTATGAATTGTGTGAGGCGAAGTGCTATTATAAATGTTGTCTATATCAAGCTCAATACCGTTGACATATATAAACCCAACGTGCAAGAGTAATAAAACTAATAATTAAGTGTAACTCATGAGGCAACATAATATAAAAATAGATGGTTGGGCGACATAGGAATTCCAAGTCGCTGGCAGAACCATGCTTAGTCAATCTCAACAATATTTCAAATGGACGGAGGGTGAGAGTCATGTATATTACTATGATCATCAAGAAAAAAGGAGGAGTGTATATCGAATGGCTATAAAAATGCATTTTCCAACACAAACGATCTTTAAATAGAATGGAATAGAACAAGAGGCAGTAGCAGACGTTGGTTCTTCTGTACTCTATATAAATTTAATATAAGGTACAGGTAACAAACATCCGCCTATTTTATATCATCTAACTTTGCTAGTCATTTAATAAAACACAAGTTCATATTATTTTAAATAACTTTTAATTATTTCTCAGCATCTATAATATGCTGAGTTATCTAACCATACTTCACGTCTTGCATAATTAATTGCTTCTCGTATCTCAGGATCTTCAAAATATCCGTATAAGCGCTGAACTTCTTCAAAATTCCCCAACTTGTTCATGTCGCATACAAATCTTAAGGCATCTGGTTCTTCAAAGTATCGCTCACATATATCCAAAGCTCTAACTATATTTTTCATAGTCACCGGACGAATTCCCCATTCTTCTTTACGTTTTTGAAGTGTATTATATATATCCCGAATTACATGATGTGCATCATTATTTACTATATTCTGGGCTTTATCCATGATATCTAATTGATTGCAGGTATTGCAAGTAATTAGGACAGCGGCCAGACTTAAAATAAGCCTCAGTGCTTCTGCTGATAGTAAATATATCAACAAGCCTAATTACTCGGTGAAACCTAAATCTATAGAGGATTATTCGGGTTTTCGGGGTTACTCGGGTTCATTAGGATTTTGAGAATGTATTTTGCTTGACGTAGTTTTTAACACAGCCACGGCCTTCTCCCAAACTTTTGCAAACTTCGTGAGCCTTTGGCCGTGGCTGTGTTAAAAACTACGTCAAGCAAAATACATTCTCAAAATCCTAATGAACCCGAGTAACCCCGAAAACCCGAATAATCCTCTATAGATTTAGGTTTCACCGAGTAATTAGGCTTGTTGATATATTTACTATCAGCAGAAGCACTGAGGCTTATTTTAAGTCTGGCCGCTGTCCTAATTACTTGCAATACCTGCAATCAATTAGATATCATGGATAAAGCCCAGAATATAGTAAATAATGATGCACATCATGTAATTCGGGATATATATAATACACTTCAAAAACGTAAAGAAGAATGGGGAATTCGTCCGGTGACTATGAAAAATATAGTTAGAGCTTTGGATATATGTGAGCGATACTTTGAAGAACCAGATGCCTTAAGATTTGTATGCGACATGAACAAGTTGGGGAATTTTGAAGAAGTTCAGCGCTTATACGGATATTTTGAAGATCCTGAGATACGAGAAGCAATTAATTATGCAAGACGTGAAGTATGGTTAGATAACTCAGCATATTATAGATGCTGAGAAATAATTAAAAGTTATTTAAAATAATATGAACTTGTGTTTTATTAAATGACTAGCAAAGTTAGATGATATAAAATAGGCGGATGTTTGTTACCTGTACCTTATATTAAATTTATATAGAGTACAGAAGAACCAACGTCTGCTACTGCCTCTTGTTCTATTCCATTCTATTTAAAGATCGTTTGTGTTGGAAAATGCATTTTTATAGCCATTCGATATACACTCCTCCTTTTTTCTTGATGATCATAGTAATATACATGACTCTCACCCTCCGTCCATTTGAAATATTGTTGAGATTGACTAAGCATGGTTCTGCCAGCGACTTGGAATTCCTATGTCGCCCAACCATCTATTTTTATATTATGTTGCCTCATGAGTTACACTTAATTATTAGTTTTATTACTCTTGCACGTTGGGTTTATATATGTCAACGGTATTGAGCTTGATATAGACAACATTTATAATAGCACTTCGCCTCACACAATTCATACGCATATTTTTTGACTAGTGTGCTTTATATGGAGTGAACCCGTTATTTTAACATTGAATACTAGCTTTTGGCTCTTATGGGGGGTACTGTCTGTATCAGACTTGTATGATTTTTGCGTTATAGTTAATTTGCATGAATAGTCTATTCTACACACAACCCTCATTCAATAATTACATAGACAAATAAGACATTTAATGCTGGCTTAATTTTTTTAAATGTATATTTGAGTTCTACGGTTTTGACAATAGCATTCTGGTGAAATTGATGGTATTTTTGATATTTTTCCGTATATTTTACCAATAGTTGTTAAATTTTACACCTGCAGTCGCCACTCCTTCTTGCTCGATGTTTCGATAGTTTTCTACTTATCTGTATAAACAAATATTATTTAGGATAGATTTTTTTAATGCTTGATTAGAATTGCTATATTTTTTATTTTCTGCAGCGCTTTTTACTTATATGTTTACTATCCTGCTAGATTACTACTTTATTATTTTGTTGCATTATTTGCTCTATTTCCTCGTATTTTTCCTGCAAATTTACATCCTGTCCCTCTCTTGATCATCTTAACGTCCTCATAGTGGCACTTTTATATTATTTAAACAGCTTAGTTGGCCATCGTTTTGAATGTCTAGCACGCCAGTTTCTATTGGTATATAATCGAATTTTTTCCCTTTAAAACTGCATTTTATGTGTCTCACATTGATGTTTCTTGTATTATTTTAATGGCTTTAATCGTTTTCATAGGTATTTTTTCAATATCTACCTATTGCAAAAATATTCACTATCACTACCATTAAGACATTAATGATTTTATACAATCTAATCCATTTATGACTTAAGGTTTTGAAATAATTTTTTACTAGTTGTTGAAGCTTTTTTTACCCTCTAGCCGTTTACTATACCCCCTCCCTTCCCATATTTCCCGACATAGCAGCTCTAATCGTAACTCGCGAACTAGTTGCCTGATGAGGTTTTTGGGGTTTTTAGGTGTCTTGTGATGCTATGCTACACATGCATCTATCATCAAGTATTACCAAATAGCCTTAACGAGCCGTAGCCCAATATTTGCTTTTGATAGTTATGCGATTGTATTCGAACATTCACGAATTGGTATTAGAAGGTGCTATGCGTCAAATTTTGTGATTCGATAAATAATTTTTACAACTCTTGTGCTTTATTTTTGATAGTTTAGATGATATCTAGCCACTAGTCTATTGGAAGCCCCGCTATGAAGCCATTTATCTAATTAATTGATTTATTTTTTCATATGTTGTAAGATCGATTAGATGAGTCTGATCGCCCTGAAGTCTCCAAATTTATACATTTAACCTCATCTCATGTAGTTGTCATAGCATTTTAAATGAGAATTTTATTTATTTGAACGATCATTCGATTAGCTTTAATTTGATTCCTGTTAGTAGTTGTATAGTATCATCCTTCGGTATTCCTAATATTAGAGGTTGATCGTATATGTATACTTTTTTTGACGTACAGGTCTCTTTTTTGGTGTTAGCTGGTCTGTATACATAATAACCACACCCAAGAAGTTTGGTTAGGTTTGCCTTGCATTCGTGTTACTTAAATACTTTTGTAGGAACTTCCGAGTCTTTAAGACAATATTACCCTAATTTTTTCCTATTTATTCTGATTTTTTAGCATCGCGGGGTTGTTTTTGGTGGATAAGGATCTATCCAGCAGCTATTCGTTGTCTCTAATGCCTTTCGATTTATGGCTATTTAGTCTATTATTTCTTGCTTATTTGCAAATTAAATGTAGGTGGCGTTCATTTTATTTAGTTGCTCTTCATCGAGTTCTTTAGCTTTTAATTTTTCTAGATCTTAAGGTGCTTTTTACTATTGAGGCGGATAATTTAACTTCATGTGAGGTACTATCATAGGTGGTTGTATGTAGCTGATTCACATGTTAGTTATTGATTTCTCTTCGTTATAACCGTTATAGTTGTCAACGTTTATCTATCTCTTTTTTGTGCCTACTCTATACAATCGTAGTTTGTTCTAATTGAATTTTTTTAGTCATTTGGAAGACACTGCAATAATGTATTATGTAATAATATTATATGGTGTGTGTTTTTGATCTTAGCAGTTGAATTTAAGTACACAACATATAACCTACCTATACTTTTGCGCTAGATTTCAGCAAGTTGGATCGTTCGGCTAAGTCTTTTGACGTAATTATCCGATCGTAATCGACTTCTTGCGAATCCCTGTATTACAGCATTTTACATTGACTGTTAAGGAACTTTAATGGCCCTGTCTTCAGATTAATGGATAGTTTTTAACCTAGAACCGTCGGTTGTTGTTATATTATTTATTTGCATGACTAACACTTGTGCATTTGCTACCATTATTAGTTTAATTTATATACTCTTGGTGTATATAATATCTTTACTGAGTCTGCTCCTCAACAATGCCCACAATTTCGGAACCGTCAAATTGCTTTTAAGAATTATAACCCCTTAATTTAGTATAGCGCTAAGTGTTTTTCTATTGATAGACATGTTGTTAAATAAACAGATATGTATAACCGATTTTAGATTTATTTTTTATGGGAGTGTTGTGAGTTCTCTGTCTAACCTCGATGTTTTGTATATGATCACTTAGAGCAATATGTCCCCAAGTAGGCTATTTGACCGCTTGATTTTCCCTTAATCATTCCTTAGCGCTTAATCTTTATGAATTCGGTTTAGTACACTATAGTAAACTTGATATATTCTGCGTTTATGACAACCTCCTACCCTCGTCTTAATTTTACTGAAACGCCTATCTTTGTGTCTACATGTCTCAAATATTTCGTTTTGGGTTTTTAGGTCTTCATATCTTTAACACCGCTCGTTCTAAGGATCATCTTGGTTTTTTCTAGCGAGTTAAGGTGTTATACCATGCATTCTACTATAGTCTGATAATATGCTCGATGATCCGTAGGCGAGGTGTGAAAACGAACTTTTGCTGCTTCAGCTACCTATTAGGTTCTTAGATGTTTATTAAGCGTTTTTGTCTGGTTTAAGAGCTGTTGAATATCCGTTTTTATAGATTTAAAGGCTATTTTTTGTGCTACTTTAGTGGTTTGTTTTAATAGTTTTTAGTTTTTATCCTATGAAGAGCAGAGAGGTTTTAGTTGTTTATTATGCATAGGAGCTGCTAAATAGCTGTTTTATTGGTTCAAAGGTGTTCATTAGTTGCCCTAATAGTGATGGATTAGTGGATGATTAGCGGTTGATTAGTAGTTAAATAACGCCTTATTTGCTGTTTATAACTGTAGCGCTAAGTGTTTTTCTATTGATAGACGTGTTGTTAAATAAACAGATATGTATACCAGATTTTAGATTTATTTTCATGGGGTGTTGTGAGTTCTCTGTCTAACCTCTATGTTTTGTATATGACCACTTAGAACTATATGTTCTCAAGTAGGCTATTTTTTATATTTACCCGCTTAATTTACACTTAATCATTCCTTAACACTTAATCTTTATGAGCTTGGTTTGGTCCACTATATTAAACTTAATATATTCTGCGTCTCCTGCCCTCCTCTTAATTTTACTGAAACGTCTGTCTGGTATGTTTCGAATATCTCGTTTTGAGGGTTTGGGACTTCATATCTTTAACATCGCCCGCTCGAAGAATCATCGTTGGCTTTTTCTAGCGACTTAAGGTGTTATACCGGGCATTCTGCTATATGATGATGATGAGCCCGATGAGCCGTAGGCGAGGTGTGAAAACGAACTTTTGCTGCTTCAGCTACCTATTAGGTTCTTAGATGTGTATTAAACGTTTTTTGTCTGGTTTAAGAGCTGTTGAATAGTCGTTTTATAGATTTAAAGGCTGTTTTTTGTGCTACTTTAGTGGTTTGTTTTAATAGTTTTTAGTTTTTATCCTATGAAGAGCAGAGAGGTTTTAGTTGTTTATTATGCTAAATAGGCGTTTTGTTGGTTCTAAGGTGTTCATTAATTGCCCTAATAATGGTTGGTTAGTGGTTGGATGGTGGCTGATTGGTGGTTGGATAACGTCTTATTTGCTGTTCCTATACGTTCATAACTGCTTATATATTTTCAAAGCTTTTCATTAGCTGCTTATTAGACATAAGGACTCTAATCCGATATTCGCATAAGTTTAAGTTCTTGCGTTTTATTTTCATAGATAGGATGCTAGCTAGTCACTAGCCTATTGATAGAGAGCTGGTAATAATGTTGGATATTAATTAGATGCTGCATTTTCAGAGATATGTATAATTACATATTTTCTGATGCAATACATAATTATTCGTATCCATGAAATTTAATATTATCTAGCAGCTGTATTCGCAAGCATCTGCTTTAGTGGGTTATTGTATGTTTTTATTCGATCCCGATCAGTTCAGAGCTGTTTTTGGCTACTTATTATTGAATAGGAGCTGTTAAATAGCCGTTTGATGGGTTCACATACCATTTTTAGCTACTTTAGTGGATTATTTGATGTTTTTACCCTATCGGAAATGTTATTGGTTGTTTGTTTTGTATAGACTGTTAAATAGGGTTTTATGGGTTCAAAGTCCTTTTTTAGGTACTTTAATGGTTAATTGTATGTTTTTTTATCCTATCAGAGTATTTATTGGTTGTTTATTTTGTATGGGTGCTGTTAAATATGCTATCATGCACTGGCCTATTTATATATCCAAACGACAATCATAAACCTGCCTACTGTTATAGGGCACTAATAAGCATGCCCATAAGCCAAGTATAGGTCTGACAGAACTTGTATTGGTATGTATAGGTGGTTGTATAGGTATACTAGGGGTTTTATATGTTCAAATATCATTTTTTAGGTACTGTAATGGTTTATTCGAAGTTTTTATCCCATCAGAAAGGTTATTTGTTGTTTAATATTTAAACTGTGCTGTGCTTGGTATAGATTATAGGTGTTAACAAAGTAGGTGATGTATAGGTTAGCTTTTATCTGTTTTCTTCTCTTGTTTAGTAACGGAAACGACTAATTTTTTCGTGGTTTGTCGATTATATGAGGTCTCTACCCATTGGAATCCTATCGTATATACCATAATTTTGACGCATATTAATTGCTTATTTACTTCGATCATGTCAGTTGACATTAATTATTAATTGCTTACTACATTCGCGAAATAATTACATATTTTCTGATGCAATACTTAGTTATTCTTATCCATGCCGTTTAGATTTCCAGCAGCTACTATATTAATTCCAAACCGGATGATCTTGTCTCCTGCTAGGACTCTATGGTTTTATACCTCTAGCGCTGTTTTTTACTTGATATTTTTGAAATATTGCTTCACTAGTCGATAGGTATGCCCATCATCTACCTGTTTACCAAATTTCGCCTCTCTCTACCTTTAGTCATAAGGGTCCTAATCGCAAAAACTATATCTCCCAAATCAGTTAGACCATCGACTTCTGGGTTTTTCGTAATGGTTTGTTACGTCATCCGTAATACAATTCACATATCCTTAGCGACTTTAACGAGCGAACATATAACTCTAGTATACCTCACCCTTGCAGGCCTCGAGATTTTTCATATTTACTTGTTGCATTACCCTAAATACGAATCACATGTTACATTATTTCTAACAACCTTAACGAGTCGTAGGCGAGCATATGTCTTTAGTACACCTCGACCTGCGGTCTCGGGAATTTTTTCATAGCTTGTTTCGTCATCCTAAATACGAATCACATGCTATGCTATCCCTAACAACCTTAGAGAGCCGTAGGCGAGTCTATATTTTTAGCACACCTCGACCTGTGGTCTCGGGATTTTTTCTAAATAACTTGTTACGTTACCCCAAATACGCTTCACATGTTTCATTATTTCTAACAACCTTAGCGAGCTGTAGGCGAGTCTATGTTTTTAGTACACCTCGACCTGCGGGTCTCGGAATTTTTTCATATTTACTTGTTGCATCATCCTTAATACGAATCGCATGTTGCGCTATCCCTAACAACCTTAGCGAGCCGTAGGCTAGCATATATCTTTCGTACACCTCGACCTGAGGGTCTTGGAATTTTTTCTAAATAACTTGTTACGTCACCCTAAATACGATTCATATGTTACGTTATTTCTAACAATCTTAGCGAGCCGTAGGCGAGCATATATCTTTAGTACACCTCGACCTGCGGTCTCGGGATTTTTTAAAAATAACTTACTATTTACCCTAAATACGAACCACATGCTATATTATCCTTAACAACCTTAACGAACCGTAGGCGAGCACATGTCTTTAACACACCTCGACCTGAGGTCTCGGGATTTTTTAAAATAACTTGCTATTCACCCTAAATACGAACCACATGCTATATTATCCCTAACAACCTTAACGAGCCGTAGGCGAGCATATATCTTTAGTACACCTCGACCTGAGGGTCTCGGGATTTTTTCATAATAACTTACTAGGTTATCCTATATATTACCCATATATCAAATTTTTTATTAAACAATTGATAAATGATTGGTGACCTTGAGCTGTCTTAATTGACAGGTGGCATCCTCCATCTTTTCCTATTCGTAATATGACATCATCCTGAACACATTCCATATATAGAATATTATTGCCCAATGTAACTAGCGCCCAAGTAGCTAAGGCCCAAAGTTGCTAACGCCCAACAATGTGACGTTTGACAGATGACGTATGACAGATGACATTTAACATTGACATTGACTTTGACATTGACTTTGACTTTGACATTGACATTGACAGATGACAGATGACAGGTGCCAGGTGACAGGTGACAGATGACAGATGACAGGTGACAGATGACAGGTGACGTCATAATTAGTACCGCCCACGTCTGCGCACTGCTCGGGCATGCGCAGAAGGGGTGTGCGTAAATTGGCGCAGAAACCCCCATCTCCCTCTACTTAACTATACCAATCACATACATATGTAACAGTAACTAATTCTAAGAAAAAAAGTAATAACTACAAGTTATAATTGATAATTATTGATTTTGACATAATCGTGCCAAAAAAATTTTCCGCACTAGTGTGGAAAAAACAATTTTCCGCACCGATTTTTGACATAATCGTGCCGAAAAACTTTTCCGCAATAGTGTGGAAAAATCAATTTTCCGCACTGATATCCGTGCGGAAAATTGGTTTTTCCATACGTCTGTAGAAAAATGATTTTACGAACGACAGCATATTGTTTGTAGTCTAGGTCGTACAAGTCTAGGGCTTTTCGTCATTTCAATTAGTATTTTTTCAAAAAGCATAAAGTTTTCAACAATCTTCTTCCCCTGGAATTGAACAGTTATTTATATTACTAGTACGTTATAAGCTTCATTATAGTAACGAGCGTAGTAACCACACATGTGCTGTAAACAACCTTACCGTACGTTATGTATTCAAAATGACTTTTCTATTATGCAGTGACCTTACAGAAAAAATTACACTCGCACCGAAACAAAAAAAAACAAAGTAGCATGTAGTTTTGGTTGCTAAGTAAGTAAGCGAATCCACAGCTCGACGTATCGTTTTCAAAGTATTAGAATTTAAGGAAAAATTACTATAAATGAGTGAAACCGATCTTCCCTCAGACATAGAAGAAATTGCTCAAAAGTCAAAACGTTGTATCCTCGCTGTTACAAGTCCAAGGACAAATACAAAAAGGAATACGACCATTTCATCAGCTGGTGTAACGAAAAAACATCAAAAACTACTTAAAAGAAAATGTATTCCTCGCATATTTTTAGACAATAGCACAGAAGTACAGCTCGTTCAGTCTGTTGGCAGAATAATGTGGATATAAACAAGTTTGCTCAGCTACAAGTTCTTTTAAAAAGGCCTGAAGGATAAAAAGCCAAAAGAAGTAGAACGTTTACAATTGGTAAATTTCTGATAGAACAGATAGAGGACAAGAAGTTTTTGCTCGTTAAGGAAAGCTATTCACACATTTATTATTCAGATTTAAAATAACCTACAAATTTCAAACAAAACTTTCAATAAATTGAGTAATTTTTAAAGTTTATTTCTATTTGTTGCTGGTGTGACTTATTATGGGAATTGCTGGTGCTTCCCGCAAATAAGAGTTAACAGATCTGAATGAAGGCAGCGTATTTCAAATTATGATTCCCAGTACTAAGAAAGGAATCTGCAGATACTTTTTTTGTAACTTCTAGAGGAAGCAAAGGTGTAAACCATATTGACATCAAATTCAAATTCAAATTCCTTTATTCATGTTTAAAATTACAAAAACTTTACATACGTCAATGGGTATTATAATTATTACTATCTAAACCAATATGGGTACACAAACTACAATTCTAAAAATTCAACAATTTTACAGTCGAAAAGTAAAACACAGCAGACGGACAGGTAAAAATCAATTATCAAAAACATACAATACAAGTTAGACTCTAAAAGGTAAATATACAATTACAACAGATTAAAAGTTGAGCAATTAATTAATTAATCAGGCAGTTACGGCAAGGGAACATCAAATGTATGATCTAGGAATTCCTGGATGGAGTAAAATGAATGGGTTATTAGATAATTTTTTATAAATGACTTAAAAGCGGCAATCTCAAGGTTTCTTACAGAAATCGGAAGCTTATTAAAAAAGGTGGGAGCATAGTGCAGCGTCGCGTTCCACGATCTCTGGAGTCGCAAAAACTCAATATGTATATCCTCTCTACCTCGTGCGACAATACAAAATATTTCGTCCAACAAATACGGATCACTGTAACTTTTTTTGTTGGATTCAGGCAATGTGTGTGCATAAGACAACCCGTGGGAATTCATAATTTTGGAGGTATGCCAAAAACCATTGCTTGTAGCGAAACAGAAAGCAGGCAAGTGCAAAAATAGATCAGTTACGGGCGTGAGACTTCTAAAAACACGTGCTAATCAATTTATCATAGCGCCTTAATACAAGGTAAGAAACTTTATCTACCTTTAAATTTCCGACCAGTTATGATTTATACAAACAAAATAACATCATCAAAGTAGTATGTAGTTTACTTTATACATTTTGCTGAAACTGACATATTATTATATTTAATACGCGACAACGATTATTGTTTATCAAATAATAATAATAATAATAATAATAAAAGTTTTGAAATATTTTTTGACATTTAATGCTAATATTAATAATTTTTTTTGTATAAACTATCAATTCCGAACTCAGAAGTAAAATACTTGTTTTGAGTTAAATAATATAATATTTTGTCTAGAATTTATTTTATAATTCGGGCACAATTAAATTATAATATAAAAGGAATGTGACAATATTGTATTGGTATATTTTATATCACTATAGTATACAAAGATACAATACGTTATGTATATAATAATATATAGGAATTTAATTATTTTATTCATTATTTATTAATGACGTTCTTGAATATATCTCTTGGATTAGATAATATCTAATTTTTAATTTAATTTTTATAATTATTTAACGATTTAATTATTTTAATTGACTTTGTAGCATATCAAAAATATATGGATTGATGTTTAAAAAATGTTTGTGTGCTATTGTTTTGTTTACTCTATTTTTATATGTGTGTGATTAATATAATTTATTATATTTTTATGATATATATTAACATGTTGTAAGAAAATATTTGTTTAATATCCATTTTTTGCTATCTTTAAATAGTAAATCAGAAGAATATTGGTGGTATTTTTCGTAAATAATTTTTAAAATGTATTTTTAAATAGTTTTAATATTATTAAGATACCTAATTCTTATTTATGCCTCCCCATCCTAGTATTCCATAATTTAAATGGGTTTGTACTAAAGAATAATAAAGAATTTCTTATTCTTTTATATTATTTAAAAATTGTTTAAGATGTTTAAATTTTGGTATAAGAATTCTTAGTTTTTTTATAATGTAGTCACTATGTAAATCCCATTTAAAATGTTTATCAAAAATTATTCCTAGATATTTAATATTTTCACCTTCCTTTATGTTAATACTATTATTGCATATTATTGGACCAATATTTGGAAGTTTAGTTTTGTATGAAGTAAATGGAATGTATGTTGTTTTGTTATAATTTATAGTTAATAAGTTTTTATTAAACCAGTTGCTTATTTTTATAAAATCTTTTTCAATAGTATTTTTTTAAATATTCCAATTTAGACCTTCATAAATAATTACCGTGTCATCAGTAAAACTATGTAGTTTTCATTGTCAGTTTAAATTAAACAAATCCTTTAGATAAATATTAAAAAGTATTGGTCCTAGGACTGTACCTTGTGGTACTCCATAATTAAATATTTTTGGTGAACTAATATTTTCACCAATTTTAACATGATGTACTCTGATATTTAAATAGTTTTTAAATAAAGTTAATATTTGACCACAAAATCCAAGTTTTTCTAATTTGTTAATAAAGATTTTATGGTTCTCTGTATCAAAGATTTTGACAAAACCTATAGACGTTATAAAAAAGGTTAATTTTTCTTTTGGTCCTTCTTTCTGTTGTTTTTCAGCAATGTGTCCCGATTTTTCCCTGGCCACCTTGCAATATCGGTAATAAAAATAACCTTTTTTTAGTGATACTAAAGGTTTTTGCAAATTGTAATGAAAATCCTAAGATTTTACGAGATTTCTAGTTCTCGCATATTTTGGTCTCGTCTCACGAGAGTCTTGCAGCAAAATCTCTTGTCTCGTCTCGCAGGAGACTAGACCACTCTCGTCTCGTCTCGTCTTGCGAAATCGAGACGAGACGAGGAAAACTGAGACGAGAGTAAAGCACTAATAATAACCTGTTAGACCTGCTAGGCAGCTAGTCAAAACCACTTTTCTTTCTCTGTATCACACTCCTGCAGCTAGAGGCTTCGACGGATTTTATTAATTATACTTTTGTCCGGATTTCTTGCATAAAAGCTCCTATATGCGCCGGTAAAATAAATTATCGGTAAGTCATTCGATAATATTATGACAGAATGTTCTTTGTTTTTGGAGTCCCTAATAATTTTATTGTCGCTTCTTTAGCCACTTCTAAAATTTCAGACCCGCGGCGATGTTTCTAAAGTAGATCCAAAATATAATTAATTAATTAATGTAATTATTATCATAATAGAATGTCTATATTAATAAAACCCATTATTTTTCGATGTAATAACGTAACAACCACGTTTGTGGGAAATAGACAGAGGGATACAAGATTGCTTTAATTTATTAAATGTTGTGTATATAACTACAATAAGTATGTCGAGGATGAAAACGAGTCTTAAATAAAATAAACATAGAAAACGAACCATCAATAATAAATACAAAAGTAATACCGCAATGCAGAACGCAGGCTGTTGTCTTGAGACAACGCGCATAAGTTTGTACAATGTAACTGCAGCCTGTATCGAAATTTACGCGGAAATATGGTGATATTTATCATGCGAGTAGTAAAACAAAATAAACATACTTTCAATGACATGTATTATTATGTTTTGAATTTAATTTACAAATAACAAATAATTAGGTTTGACCGCAACAATTCAAGATAATGGTGGTATAGAAAATTATATCCGTCCGTGAGGTATGTCATAAGCTTTTTAAACATTATTTATTAGATAGGGCTCAGTGTGTGTACGTTAATAGAGTTCAGAGTGGTCGGAGAATAGTTTCATGTGGAGTGCCGCAGGGACCAACTTTATTCTTGGTGTATGTCGACTCAATGTCAAGGCTTAGACTGGCTGGCAGACCAAGATTTTTATGCAGACGATTCTCTGCTTATCTATCTAGATGAGAGTTATATAAATATCAGAAATAAAATAGCATCTGACTTAGACCTGCTTTGTAACTGGCTGGATACACATAAGCTTACACTCAATCTAGACAAATCGAATCATATGTTTATATCTTCTCAAAAAAATCATGACATGACGCCAATTACTGTTAATAATCAACAATTAAAATACACTAAAGTAATAAGATATCTTGGGCTGTATATTGATGAGTCTCTGACGTGGCAGCTGCATATAGAAAAAGTACAGAAAAATATTGCTGCCCCAATTAGAATATTGAAGAGGTTAGGCTATTGCGTTCCTGGGCATTTATTAAGTATTTCAGCCTTATCCACTGTCACTCACAATATTTAACTCTTTTATGGTATCCAACAAGAAATCAACTCATTGAGCCTTTAAAAATATTGCAAAATAAAGCATTAAAAAATTTATGTAACTTACCATTAAGATAAAGCACCAGCCGCCTATATTCTAAGCTTCAAATTAACAATCTAGATAGTATTTATAAATATCAAACCTGTATGTTCTTGTATGCAATTGTTAAGAAAACACGTTACTCAAATTTAACAGTGTTTGTTGGAAGTCAAATTCATGAACATAATATAAGGTATAATAATTTAATCGAGCTGCCAAAAAGTCGCACACAGCTTCTTTATAATTCTATTCTTCATAGAGGGGTAAATTTGTTTAACAAAATACCGCACATTACAAAGTTAAAAAATGTTAACCCATTCAAAAAAGATTTAAAAATGTTAATTCAATCAAACAGTGTTTGATGTATAATCATACTAATACTGCTACTTCTCTACCTTTCAATCCATTTTCACTCCTATAAAAAAAAATTTTTATGAATTGTTTTTCCTTTTCTTTGATTGTGTTTGTTTTCCTGTTTATACTAAGCACCTCATAGTTTTAGTAGATGAACCTACATAGTTTTATTGTAAAAATCTTTTGGTTCAATAAAGGATACACACTTAAAAATAATGATTAAATTTTAAATCAAAATGAACTCCATACTATTTAATCAGTCCAGGTCCAGGTCCACACCAGATTGATTAAAAAAATTAACACTGCTTGCTGATTAAACCAAAGAGTCCGTGATTAACCAGTCTTAACCAAAAATGATTAACCTAAAAATTATTAATGATTATGTTTTAATCAATTTTTATTAAATATTTTTAATTAATAATGATTAAATTGGCAATGATGCTCATTTTTGATTTAATCTTTTAATCACTTTAGAGTATCCATTAATTATTTTATGTTTTGGAATAATAAAATACAAAAATAAAAAAATATTTAGTATAAAAATATTTCAATTTTCAATTCATATATCAATCTGGTGTGGACCTGGATTTAATCAGTACGGAGTTTGTTATATAGGTTCGTAGAGATACTGATTTAAAGACGCGCCTGTGCGAGGAAGGGATCGGATGGTACGGAGAACAGTCAGTATATTCTCGGTACTCGGAGGTTTTACCTTGATTTTGTAAAAACCAAATTTGTAGTCGTAAATAAACAACCGTATATAGATTTATCGGATGTCGTTTTATTCCTACATTCTGAATACTTTACAGTGGCGACGAGGATAATTATTCCTCTTTTAGTGCATCGAGTGAGTTTAAATTTAACTTTCGGTACTAAAAGTGCATACCCACGTGAATCAACTTTAATTTTTTTTAACTGCTAAAATGGCAGCAACCGAGAATGTCGGACATCTTCGGGAATTTGACCCGGTCAATTCGGATTGGGTCGTCTATAAAAGACGGCTAGAAAATTATTTCACGGCCAATGAAATTACGGATGATAGTCGTAAAAGAGCAATTTTGCTTAATTTGCTGAATGAAAACGCATATCAATTCGTTCGCGTTTTATGTTTGCCTACAGAACCGGAAGATAAAACTTACCCCAATCTAATGGCAATAATTTCCGGACATTTTCGACCAGTGGTTACGATTTTGGCGGCGCGGTACAAATTTTATAGCGCTCGCAAAATCGCGAGTGAATCCGCAAAGGATTGGTTAGTCAGATTGCGAAATTTGGCGTCTTTGTGCGACTTTGAATCTACTCAGATATTAAAAATAGTTCTACGGGATATGTATATTGTGGGTTATGACAAAGGCCCGGTACAAGACCGTTTATTAGAGGAAAAAGGAGACATAAAACTGGATGACGCAGTGAGTCTTGCCGCAGCTAAATCAGCGTCTCATTTTAATGAAACGTGAATGAGTTTGGTAAAAGTGGAACCAGAAATTAATTTTACCCACACGCAGCACAGAAATAAAGGTCCGCAATTTCAAATGGATGGATCGGCACCGGGTAGGTGGCAGCGGGGAGGCGGTACCAGCACGAGCAGTGGCCGGCAATCAGCAGGCCCGTCAAGGTCATCAGGTCTGCCCCAGCCCAGTCATCAGGCCTGCAACGTTTGTGGTAGGAGGAATCACACAGCAGATAAGTGTTCATTTAGAGAGTGTTTTTGTCACATTTGTCAAAAAAAAGGTCATTTGGCGCCGGTATGCCCAACAAAAAAACAGTACAAAAGCGCATCGGTAAACACACAAAATTATTTAGAAGTTGACGAATATTCTCTTTATAGTTTGGAGTATCAGAATGATACCTTAAATGACGCAGGTCTTAAAGTGGCTCTGGATAAATGTCAATTTTTTGTAAAGGAAATATCCTATTTAGGCTTTGTTATTAATAAAGAAGGATTGCATACATCAAATGAAAAAATATTGGCGGTGCAAAGGGCTCCAAAACCTGGTAATGTTACGCAACTTAAGTCATTCATTGGGTTAATTAATTATTATGGACAGTTTGTCCCTAATTTATCAACAATATTAAGTCCTCTTTATAGTTTATTAAAAAAGGATATCAAATGGTTTTGGTCACCAGACTGTGATAGTGCTTTTAAAAAAATAAAAGAATTGCTCACTTCTGCACCTATTTTGGTGCATTACAATCCCTCTCTACCTCTAATATTAAGTTGTGATGCAAGCGAATATGGTATTTCGTATGGTACAACCCATTGCGTATGCATCACGAACTCTTTCTGACTCAGAAAAAAAAATGAGTCAGATTGAGAAAGAGGGATTGGCCATAATATTTTCACTTTGTAAATTTAACCAGTATTTGTATGGACGAAGATTCACCCTACTAACAGATCACAAAGCTTTAACTTCAATTTTCCACCCCCAAAGGGGTATCCCTCAATTCGCGGCAAACCGGTTACGTCGTTGGGCGATTATTTTATCTAATTATCAGTATGATATTAAGATTGTCAAGTCAGAAAAAAATTACGCCGACTGTTTATCGCGGTTGCCAGTTGAGTCGTCCGGAACGGACTGGAAAGATGTCGATATAGACTATATTAATTATTTTGCAAATAATATTGATTTCCCTATGAATTTTGAAACCATAAGAAAGGAAACTCAAAAAGATAATGTTCTGTTAACTTTAAAAAAATATGTACTTACGGGGTGGCCACAAAAAGTGCCCCAAAATATTAAACAATTCTATAGGGTTAAAAATGAAATCAGCATTGAGTCGGATTGCATTTTATGGAATAATAGAATAATTATTCCAAAGATTCTACAACCCAATATTTTAGAAAGTTTGCATGCCTCACACATGGGCGTGGTTAAAATGAAGAGCTTGGCGCGTTCATACGTCTGGTGGCCAGGATTGGATAGAGAACTTGAAAGCGTATGCAAATCATGCAAAAACTGTTTAGTAAATAAAAAGAACCCCGACAAAAGTATTCTTAAACCCTGGCCGTTTCCTTAGGAGGTTTGGGACAGACTTCACCTCGATTTTATGGGCCCATTTTTAAACAAACAATATTTAATTCTGTTGGATGCCCATTCCAAGTGGCTGGAGGTTTTTCCAGTAAATTCACTTACTTCCAAAGGGACGATTAATATTTTAAGGGCAACTTTTGCCAGGTTTGGTTTACCCAGACTAATTGTCACAGACAATGCAACGACATTTTGTTCGCGAGAGTTTGACGAATTTTTGTCTCGAAATAACATTAAACATACCACTTCACCCCCTTTTCATCCCTCGTCCAATGGAGCGGTAGAAAATGCCGTCAAGACGGTAAAAAATGCTCTTCGAAATGCCTTGGGGGATGGTAAAAATTGTATAGATGATGTAAATAAAGTTTTGTGTAATTTTCTTTTCGATTTCCGAAATACAGCTCATTGTACCACTGGGGTAACTCCGGCTAGTCTAATGTTTGGACGTAAATTGAGAACTCGGTTTGATAACCTTTTACCAAGTTTAGATATAGAAACAAAATCTGATTTAAAGGGTCATGTTCTAGCGGAACAAGAAAAACAAAAATTATATTATGGAGGAAAGAGGTTTCTAGAGTTTTCTGTTGGTGAGTGTGTAACGGTAAAAGATTACCGCAATGTCCAGCATCCAACCTGGATTAAAGGCATAATTCATAAAAAAATTGGCACATCCACTTATTTGGTCCACGTTCCTAGTTTAAATAATATTATTTGGAAAAGACATCTGAATCAAATTAAAAAATTTAAAGAATTTCAGCCAACTTTAGAGTCCAATATACCTAGCGAATTGCCCAAAATTTCTGAAAATATTGAGACAGTGGATTTGACAATTTCACCTATTAATAGAAATAGTGAAAATAATGAACTGGACGGTGAACCAAGTAGTGAAATAGTGCTGCGCCCAAAACGAGTTATAAAACCAGTGGAGCGTTTAGTGTATACGTAATTTTTTTTGTAGGAGAGAAGTGTTATATAGGTTCGTAGAGATACTGATTTAAAGACGCGCCTGTGCGAGGAAGGGATCGGATGGTACGGAGAACAGTCAGTATATTCTCGGTACTCGGAGGTTTTACCTTGATTTTGTAAAAACCAAATTTGTAGTCGTAAATAAACAACCGTATATAGATTTATCGGATGTCGTTTTATTCCTACATTCTGAATACTTTACAGAGTTCATTTTGTTTTAAAATTTAATCATTATTTTTAAGTGTGTAAGTGATGAATTTGGATCTCCTTTTCTATTGAATTTATTTAGTAAAAGACAAATAGATAAATCAGCACACAAGGGAAAAAACTGCACACTAACTGTGTTTTTCTCTTTTTAAAGATCATACGTTAAAGGATGGAAATATATTCCGAGAGCACTTAATTTTAGTTAGTAGTAATTAATATTACAATGTTGAAAAGTTTTTTTTTCTTGTAATCAATTTTGATTAGGGTTAATTTAGCCTGGTCCATCTTACAAATTGGACAAAGCACTGATTGGCAAATGCACTAAAATTAATAAATAACTGGCATACAAGAAAACCGTATAATATCATGTATCGACTTACCTGTACTTTTAAGTTCTACGAGCCGATCATTGGCGTTGCAGTCTGCAATTTTTGCGTATTTTTTCACGTTGTTTAAATTAAGTTTCACAATCATTATAATGTCACTGCTAAAACCACAGGCAATTATAATAAACAGCACACAAAATTAGAGTTAACAGGAATATGTAAACTTTGACAAAATGTACCTGCGCAATCAACTAACAACCACGATATTTCAAAGCCAACAACTGCCAGCGGGCAGCCAGCGCGACCCGTGACCTTTGTCAACCTGCCTGCCCAAAATGTGAAATTTTGGGGTTAAATTATGGTAGGTACTCCAAAACTGATTAGGTCGTTGCATGCTACGCATGCGTCACAGCACATTCTTAGGCATTTTTAAATCCCCTAAAATCAGATTATGATTTAAAACGTTGACATATTTTACGCAATTGACCAGTATAGATATAAGGTAATTCAAAATGATTATTTTGTGTCAATAACAGTGCAAATCATACAAATAATTTAATAATTGATTAAAAACTAAATCAAAAAATTTAATCAAACAAATAAAATCAGACATGGATCGCTGTTAATCAACTGATTTTTTTACTGTGTATATATATAAAAAATATAAAAAAGAATTCTCTCGTTTTAAAACAGATGACAATAGAAATTTGTCATCGATCAGCTGATATTGGAAAATAATAATATCCCCAGATTAGTAGCGGACCGTAATGAGCCCAAACACCGAGTTATGAATTGCGTTTTTGTGCTTTTTGTTAAAGTTACGTTTTCAAAATATTTTGTGGTTTTGGTGCCTTTTATTTTTACTTTCATTGAATTTTAATTACTTTTGTGTGGCCGGTAAGTACTACAATTATTGTTCATTTGACCAAAAATTTACAGGTTAAATTTTTTTAATTCTTTTTCATTAGGGATCAAAATTATTAATGTGTGCCTTGCTCGTTAGTTGATTTCATCGATAAGTAATAAGTTTCATTTCATCTGAACGCCGTTTTTGTCAAAATGTTAGTTTGTGAAATTTTTGTTCTTAAAATTTTTGCTCGTAAAGGTTGGGTTTCTAATCTATAATTTTTGCATTTTGTATTATCTAGGTATCCTTTTCTGTTTCAAGAAAAATAAGTAGAAATTATTTCTCTGACCTAGGTAGGTAAGGGGAGTTGGACAAAACCGGGTAGGTTGATAAAACCGGGTACCGCATAGTTCTGCCCAATGCCCAAATAGCTTTCCATATTATTAAGCTTTAAAAATCAGCTATTTGATTTCGAAGGAATTATTTTTATTATTGTTATTATTATTATTATTGTTTGGCAATACTAAGGTTGAAATAAACTATTTAACATTATGATAGCCTATATAATAGTTGTAAAAGGTAACCATATTAATATGTAATAGGATAGCGAACAAATATATAATTCTATTTTCTGGGTCTACGTACCTTACATAAATAAAATTATTATGAGATATTACTAGATCTATTATTATCTATTGTTTGTATGGCAATAAAATAAAGTTTTTACCATTAGGTTTGCCTATAATATATTTAGAAATGTAAGCGCATCAATAAATTGCATTTTAACGAACAAATTCCATAAAAACCACATTTGGGTCTACGCACCTTATGTAAGTCAAAAACTGTTAAAGTATAGGGTTTTCACTGACAAAAAAATGTAATCCCTGGCTAATTGAAGCTTTTAACTTTATGTTAGCCCAGATACAAGTTAAGAAATGTAACTGTATCATAACCAACAAACTGTATATAAACCGTTTTTGAGTCTTCGTACCTTACGTAAGTTAAAAACAAACTGTTAAATTAGGGTTTCCATAGACAGAAAAATTAAATCCCTGGCGATATTGAAGCTTTTAACTTTATGTTAGCCCACATACAAGTTTAGAAATGTAACCGTATCATAGCCAACAAATTCTATAAAAACCATATTTCTACATACCTTACGTAAGTCATATATCGATGGCCTATTGCTAATAGAACGTATCTGCAAAATTAGGCATTTCAATGTTTTGGTTAAAACAAATAGAACGGTATGTTTCCTATCCGTGTTACCGCCATATTATTACCACCGACCAATAAAATTCGCTGTAGTTTGCTCGAAACAATAACACGTTATGAAGCATCTCTAAATTGTGCTGCTAATAGAACGTATCTGCTTTATTTACACGCACAACACGCTCCCGAAACGCATAATTTTTTTATTCCTGTTTTAAATCGATATTTCTATGTAAATGTAAGTACTATTATAGTAGTTTGATATTATAAGTAAAGTAGCATTGTTATTATACCGAATACATATATTTATATTTTTTTTAAAAGTTATTTTCCAATTTAAATCGCTTGATTAGTTTACATTTACGATACGTCTTGTTGCTTTTATACGAAAAACCGATATATTTTTTAAAACTTTCAAGTTACGTTCTATTATTTTAATAATATCTTGAAATGTAATAAACGATAATGTGTTTGGCTTGTAGATTAAATATTAAGGTAAAAATTATAACAGGTTTTTTATATTTACCAAACATAAAAACAAAGTTTGTTAGCTACAAAAGAACGTAACTTTAAATAACAGAAAAAAAAATAAAGCTAATAGAACGTAATTGTAATATACAGAAAAAATAGGAAAAATTAGCCAATTTGAAACTAAAATCAAATATGTGCAGTCATTTCAATTCATCGGTAAAAACTTGGAAACTTAAAACTGTTCAAATTCAACGATATAGGTTTTTCGTTGTTCTTTAAAAACTACCAAATCGTAGATACGTTCTATTAGCAATAGGCCATCGATATGGGGATTTTCTTGACAGTACCTAAATGTAATGTCTGACTGAATTCAATTAGTTCATGTTGAACTGTAGGTATTGTATTTTACCTATATATCTGAACAAATAAAACAAAAAAAATTCTGTTATAAATATGAGTGACAGAATCCTATTTAAAGTTCCGTTTCAGTTAATTTAGTATTTTCAATGTTTGGATAATTATAATATTATATAGTTTTTAAATCTATTTCATTCATCACTTTATCTTTATACCATAGAAAAACTCATGTTTATTATTACCTACCTTAAATTATAATATTTATTTATAAAACAAAACTTTCAAAATAAATTATTATTATTTGGCAATATAAAAGTGGTAGAACCGATGATACTATTGCATCAATTGTTTTAGAAGGTATCACATGTATAATTTTCAAGTCCAGTCCTGGAATTCATGCCAACTCATAAAAATTTAATAGAACAAAATTGACAGAGTGTCACGTGACTTTGCCTCCATCTTGCGAGAGTATTCAAAATTTTTATTACAAGAGGGACGGGGTCAAGCACCCCCTTCCCCTCGGTCCCAGAATTAAAGACACAATCGTATAATTTAGGTATGAGGAGAAAACCACAAAGTCTTTCTCCATACGTTCAATAAAATAATAATGATTATTTCAACATGTTTCGAGCACAGAACCGCTCACCATTAGTAGCTGGCAAAAATGAACAGAATATAATATATAATATATTGTTGTTGTTAAAAGAAAGAAAGAAGGGAAAAATGATATAATGGTTGGTGGTAAGCAACTCACCACTAACCATTTTCTCATTTCGATTTTATATGATTCAGTTAATTCACCCAATTTAGAATAGCAAAAATACTTCTTACTAGAAAGTAACGGTTTAAACCGCACAAAATACTACAACAGATAAGTATTCATTTCTTCTAAACAGAAAATAAAAACCATTCGAATGCAGCATCAAATAAATAAACGACCTTATCAATAACATGTTTCTTTTTTTTTAATAGTCTGCTCTGCGCTGACAAAACCCAAATTGTAGTATCAATTGTAAGCTATGTATGGCTAGTTTTTTTTTTCTGACTTCCTTGATTACCGAAATTCAAAAGTAAATATTGTTTTGTATTCCCATTTTTAATGCCCATTCCAACGTGCTCTCAAAATACATACCTTTACATTTGAAAAAAAAAGTTGGCGGCGTTTTCTACCCCCCAAAAAGAGGGGTAAGTTTCAAGAAGCCACGAAAAAATACAATAACAACAACTTAAAATAAACCCAGCAGTAATTCTGTATTTTTTCAGCAAATAAAGAGGCTTCCTAATACTGAATTCATTCTAATTAAAATGTCCAACCTGTATATTATCTCTATTATTTCATAATTATTTCCACAATATAATAAAATATATTGATTTTTGATATTGAATGCAGACTAATTTACGTCAAACATGTTTTAATAAATAAATAATAACAGTTTTTGGTGATTTACTTACTTTTTTTTTATATAAATATAAATAATAATATAAAAACAACGTTTATTTGAAAATTGCGTCGCTACCGGCCTGAAGCCTCATAACTTTATTATTTATTACATGTAAAACGACAAAAGGTAAACATATTTGATTTATTGTGTGGTTGCAATAATCTTTTTTTGTGAGCTTGTGCTACAGTTTTTTATTATTAATTTTTGTATTAGCCAGTAACTATATAAAATACATAGTCGATTATGATTTTCGATAAATTGTAATTAATATTTAATTTAGTTTATATTTTTATAATGCTTTTTCCTATTGCCTATTCTATTCTCCTTGCCAGTAAACAATAAATTTTAATACTTGTATAGGTACTTACTTTAAAACCAAACCAGAACACAAACGAAATATCAATTGATAGTAAGAGAAACGTAGATATAATAATATTATTTAAAACAAATATTATGCTTAGTTAAGAGTTTTGATACGCTCCAGACTATGAAAGTGTTTTTGGTTAAAAGAAAACGAAAGCTGAAAGAAAATACAGTCACGTCGAACTTTTCTTAAAATTGTATGACTGATGTGTAACTAGAAGCAAGTAGATGGAGGTGAAAGTTGTCAACATCTTTCGAACGAATAAAGTTGCGTTTTTTATCGAAATGTTAAGGATTTATTTCTCTAATATACCGTGCTAAAACAAACCTATAAGAAGGAGCGCTTAACTTTTTTGAGAAAAGGTCTAACAGTCAACTTTTTGTAAAAACAAAGCGTTTTGACCGTTGAGAACCACACATGACATTAATAACTGGTTTCTTCCTAAAAGTTTAGTAGTGGGCCGTACTAAGCTCAAGCTACAGGTTGCATCATAGTATTTATTTCGATTTTGGTATCTTGTAAGTGTTTCTGTGGATGTTTTTTTTTGTATTGTGATTGTGTATTTTAAACATTTTATTTTCGAACTTTAAAAATCTCAGCGCATATAAATTTTCTTGGTGTATATTATTTAAGTTGAGCGGTAAGTAGAATAAACAAGTTTGCCTTAAATCTCCTATTACCAATAATGAACATTTTATTTATCGTCAGCTATTATAAATTTACTAGGTTCTGAGATATAGTCGGCGGCCATTATTAGTTGACTACCACATTCTATTGTAAAGCTGTGAGATGAAAAAATGTCGAAACGCAAGCTGTTTCTTACAAAGACTAATTTGCGTAAAGCGACCAGTGGCGGATTGCCAGGGGTGACTGCAGACCCAACAAAAATTTAAAAAATAGGCAGTAATAGTCAAAGTCAAAGTCAAAGTCAAAGTCAAAGTCAAAGTCAAAGTCAAAGTCAAAGTCAAAGTCAAAGTCAAAGTCAAAGTCAAAGTCAAAGTCAAAGTCAAAGTCAAAGTCAAAGTCAAAGTCAAAGTCAAAGTCAAAGTCAAAGTCAAAGTCAAAGTCAAAGTCAAAGTCAAAGTCAAAGTCAAAGTCAAAGTCAAAGTCAAAGTCAAAGTCAAAGTCAAAGTCAAAGTCAAAGTCAAAGTCAAAGTCAAAGTCAAAGTCAAAGTCAAAGTCAAAGTCAAAGTCAAAGTCAAAGTCAAAGTCAAGGTCAAGGTCAAGGTCAAAGTCAAAGTCAAAGTCAAAGTCAAAGTCAAAGTCAAAGTCAAAGTCAAAGTCAAAGTCAAAGTCAAAGTCAAAGTCAAAGTCAAAGTCAAAGTCAAAGTCAAAGTCAAAGTCAAAGTCAAAGTCAAAGTCAAAGTCAAAGTCAAAGTCAAAGTCAAAGTCAAAGTCAAAGTCAAAGTCAAAGTCAAAGTCAAAGTCAAAGTCAAAGTCAAAGTCAAAGTCAAAGTCAAAGTCAAAGTCAAAGTCAAAATTTTATTTGCTACTTACATACTAAATTGTTTGAAGCACGTCATAAATAATATTATATAGGTATATATAATTTAACATGTACAAATGTATATAAATAACAATAAATTAGTGTATAAAGCAAACAATACACAAACATTAAAATAAAATTTAAAATTAAGTGACACAAAACTGGCAATTTCACAACCAATGCACAGCATCCGGCAGTGATTATGGTACTCATTTAAGGCATAAAAGCAATGGTCTGGTAAATACTTTTTAACACGACATCGACGGCCCGATACCGTCCCGGGATCTTATTATATAAATTGCAGTTAAGTGAATTGTTTTTAGATTTAGTAAGTCTGAATCGCTGAGCCACTATTCTGTCTGAGCCTCGAGTGTTGTATCTGTGAATATCTGAATGCCTAGTGAGTTTATCTCTGCGAGAATGTAGCTCCAGCACAGTTTGAAAAATATAAACACAGGGCAGCGGCATTATGGCAAATTTTTTGAACAGAGGCTGAAAATGGTCCTTATATCCTGCGTTAGCTCTCTTTTGGAGTCGAAAGATCTGTTGTGCATTTGCACTGTTTCCCCACAATATTGCTCCATACGCAATATGGGAATGAAAATTCTGAAGTAGAGCGATTTCAAAACGTCCAGGATAAGGAACTATCCAGAGTGATGCCCAGTAATTTACATTTATTGTTTTCGTTCAATAGTCGATTACTCGAGACAACCAGTTCTTGAGTTTTACTCGTATTAAGCTGCAATAGATTGCAAGAAAACCAGTTTTCTGCATCCTTCAGCAGCAGTTGTGACGTCATAATCAAATTCTCCAAACTAGAAGCAGGAGTAATAAAAGTAGTGTCGTCTGCCAATATGGTTAAATTGCAAATCCGTTGCATGTAATAACACACATTATTAATATAAATTATAAACAGGAGAGGTCCAAGGACGGATCCCTGTGGCACTCCATATTTAACATAGCCTAAATTATGCTTGACACCTTCAATCTCCACAAGTATAATAATATAGCCCTCACTCAATATTTCAAATTTCTACGTTTTTAAACTTAACTAATAGTAATGGTTTAATTTACTTTTTAATAGAGGACTTGCAAGAAAATTAAATTTGGAAAATATTGCTCTTAAGCGTAAGCTAATATACTTAAAATACTCACAGGACACAAAGAAATGTTTTTTTTAATCCTCTTGGATTAAACAGAAACGACTAAAGTTTGCTTGTGCCGCTCGTTGTGACGTTAAAGCGTACTACGATACATAGCGCGAGGGCAGGCTATTCATACGACGTGACGTCACATGGCGAACTTAAATTATTTATAAAAAATTAAGGAGTAATATTTAAGATCTTATTTTTTGTTCTGGCTAAACATATTTATGCAATAAAAAAAAATTACCAAAGTTCCCTATTTATTTACTTCTATTCACTGTATTTGCAAAGTTGCCTAAGTTTTTACCTTCATATAATCATAGACAATTACGCTAGCCGAAAATAATAATAGCAGGTCCTCTCTAAGTATCGTTTTACACAGTAGCAAATTTGACGATAAATTTAAGCAGAAATTTGTTTACAAATAAATTTTAACGTGTAATACACACTTTACAAATTTTGTTAGAAAAATATTATAATATTTAACGAAAATATAGAAACATTTCTATATTTTATTAAAAAATTAATAAAAGTGCGCCAAAAAATGCGCAGTAATGTAAAATAACAATTGTCAAAATCTTTTAAGAAAAGCCGAAAAATAAAGGTTATGTTTGATTGAAATTGGCATTCGGAGGTTATATTAATTTGCTATTTCCTAAATTACTTTATTTTTATTTACCGAAAAGCTGGGTTAGATATAATTTGACATTTAATAATGCGTCACTGGTCTTTAATGCGCATGATTTCTCGCAAAAATTGCATCCAAATTTGTTACTGTGTCATACACATTAAAATTCCATGTAGTTTTGTAAATATTTTTGCTATACATTTTTACTAATAATATTTATTATAAATTTTAGCACAAAATTTGTGTTAAAATTACGTCTGTGTAAAACGGCACTAAGACTAGAAAACAACTGCAAGCCGCCGAAAAAAGCTACCAATCCTATAGGCAACCAAATAAACAATCAAAAAAACTGCAATCCGCATGATTTCAGACCTTAGTCTACGGCATTGCAGTTGGCGTATGTTGCCGATTTTGCTCACTTTTATCATGGAATTTTTTTTTTATTTTTATAACTATTTACAATTAAATTAATGAAACTTGTACTTGTTGTATAATAGCAAAATATTAAATTAATTACAATTTAAAAAGCAGGGTATGTTATAAAAATTTTTATTGTGATGTGGTTTAGATTTTTAATGTTTATTTTCTCAAAATTATATTTTCGACGGTCAACATAAAAGAACCATGCGATAAGCGATAATGTTGTCAACTGCGGAAATTTACCTTAATGTCGCAATGTGGGTGGGAGGCAAGGTTATAGGATTAACTTTAATCTGGTTTAAATTTATTTTTACCTTGGTACAACCATACACATTTACCTTTAGGTCAGTAAGTAACCAGTAGATCATTAAACAAACCACCAATATTTTATGTTATTGCGTACCCATCCTCCAGTCGAATATTAGCTGGTAACACTTAACAATTTGCCAAAAACTTGGGTACGTGCAAACATTTTAAGCACCATTTATTGATCAAGAATTTGAAAAAGTTTTCGGTCCCAGTCATTGTTATAGCACAAACACAATTCACTTAACTACACAATACAGAAGTACACAAAAACTAGAAATCCGAAATATTTAACACCCACAATTCACAAGAACCGAGTTAGGTGCTTTTAAATAGCGAAGCCAACGGCTAAGTTGAGCGTTCCTTTCAAAAATATAACTTAGCTCAGCGAAGATTATATCCCCCTCCCTTGCCTCGGTTTAGTATGCTCATCTATATTTCACATACGATTATACGATTTGTTCGCGAAGCGTTTCATTAACAACTTAGCAATGCAAAGATTTTTACTTTGCTATGCTGTTTAAAACAAGCAAAAGGAAAGTATCTAATTTCAAAGAATACAAAAAATCTACAGAAAAAATATGACAACAAAAATGGCGCAGAGTCGGTTTTGGAGTGTATTTATATAATGTCGATAAAGAAGGGAACACCTAATAACATGAGGGTTGTGCGCAGGCTATACCGGTTAGGCGCTTACTGACCATGATATGACCGGCGAGCTGTGCCTACAGACGTATTTTCTTACTAATAAAACTTAACTTTTGTTTGCGCAAAAGATAAGCTGTATGTATCTATGGGTACAACCATTGAATATCAAGTGCTAAGTTAAATTCCTAGATGGCACAATGAGTCACCAACAATATAGCGTGTTGATGCAGCCACTAATGACAAGCCTTTTCACTGCTAAATTAAAACATTGTTGCCGCCTGTCTATTTGCACAAACATAACTTTTAATTGGACCCTAAGTCGTTCAGTTTTTAAAATGTATTTTTATAGCTTATCGTAAAACTTGATTTTACATAAGTACCTACACCTATCCTAGATTTAAGTAGCTTACATTTATTTTCCTACCTATAGTATAGTCTAGACTTAAAAATGTCCCTATTTTTAATTGCATTGTAGCATAAAATTTTCAACCTTTTGACGTTCCAACGTTAATTACATGAAAACATATTGACAAAGATTATATCCTCCTTCCTTGCCTCGGTTTAGTATGCTCATCTATATTTCACATACGATTATACGATTTGTTCGCGAAGCGTTTCATTAACAACTTAGCAATGCAAAGATTTTTACTTTGCTATGCTGTTTAAAACAAGCAAAAGGAAAGTATCTAATTTCAAGAATACAAAAAATCTACAGAAAAAATATGACATCAAAAATGGCGCCGAGTCGGTTTTGGAGTGTATTTATATAATGTCGATAAAGAAGGGAACACCTAATAACATGAGGGTTGTGCGCAGGCTATACCGGTTAGGCGCTTACTGACCATGATATGACCGGCGAGCTGTGCCTACAAACGTATTTTCTTACTAATAAAACTTAACTTTTGTTTGCGCACAAGATAAGCTGTATGTATCTATGGGTACAACCATTGAATATCAAACTATAAGAAGGCCATATAAGCAGATTTCCTAAATTTGCTAAGTTAAATTCCTAGATGGCACAATGAGTCACCAACAATATAGCGTGTTGATGCAGCCACTAATGACAAGCCTTTTCACTGCTAAATTAAAACATTGTTGCCGCCTGTCTATTTGCACAAACATAACTTTTAATTGGACCCTAAGTCGTTCAGTTTTTAAAATTTATTTTTATAGCTTATCGTAAAACTTGATTTCACATAAGTACCTACACCTATCCTAGATTTAGGTAGCTTACATTTATTTTCCTACCTATAGTATAGTCTAGACTTAAAAATGTCCCTATTTTTAATTGCATTGTAGCATATAATATTTTCAACCTTTTGACGTTCCAACGTTAATTACATGAAAACATATTGACTGCCATGTTTTCTATTTCTAACAGAATTAAATGACGACTTTCACTATTCAATACATACCTAGGCTACAACGTATATGATGGGTAAAATATGAATGATGTGCGGTTTGTTTAACTTGGTATTTATTTGCAATTATTACTACTTTTCAAAATGTTTAAAATAAGTAGGTTTTACTTTCTTACTTAAGAAACATCCGGTTTGTTTGTATTAGTGTAGTACGTATTTTGCTATTTTTCGACGAAATAAAACTAATCTTAGTTATACTTGCTGTCGCTTTTTATCTACTTTTATTTGTATAACATTTAACCCATAATGCAACGGTAAAATCATTATGAAAATCGGTCCAATTACCCCGGAGTAATCAGCGTACATATTATTATCAAAATACATTTGGCTGGAATTGAGATCCTCCTATTTTATTGTCTGTTAAAAATGCTTAAAAATTCCAATAAAATACGATATGCGGCAACACCACGACATCACATCAGTGAATTTGAGACTGCTGCCGAGGCGCTGCATTTATAACTATAGATTTACGATCAACTTTTCTCGAAGATCCGCTATTCTTATATTTTGATATTCAATGGTACAACATACCAAAAAAATTATTTAAGCGGGGTTAAAATATAATCTGGATTATGGACTAGTGATGCATAATACAGCTGTTATTGATTTATTGATTAGTGCTCAATCGCCAGTATCGATTATTTATTTTCGGTCAAAGTGTATAATCGCTTACTGTAATGCGTAACTAGTCTAGTTTTTGCATCTTGTGCTATGCAGTTTAGTAGTACTGAGCACCATAAAATTTTCAAGTTGTTTTGGATTTCTCGAAAAACTTAAAGAAATAAAAGTCGTCGTCAGTATGTGATAAATGGAGAAAATGCTTAGAATGCAGCTTACTGTAACAACTGTAAGTATTATCAACATTAAGATATTGTTAATGAAGTTTAATCTCGCGACTTTGCAGTGCAACCGCATGATGAGACAATTCTTGTAATAAACAATGGCCGTCCAACGCAAAAATGGCTTTATTATTAATTAGTGCGGCAGGCGCGAAATGTTCGATTAGTGTAAAATTTACGAAATAAGAATTATAGTGCTTAATTGGGTGAATTTTTGAATCTCTTTAAATAGTGACCGTCTATAAATTAGCAACTGTTTGCTCAGTGCAATTTTTAATTTGTCTTAAAAATTACTAACATTGTTTCGAATTAAACGTAAAACCTACATTTTTCTTCATTATAAAATATAAACTTTAATGATCGCAATGGGGATTTGATAAATTAAACTAGTGCAGTTTTATTCCGGCAAGCCTCAACAATTGTTCCCTGACTCCTGGTAATAACTCGGAAATTTTTAAATTAAAATAAACGATGAAACATTTATTTAAGTACATATCACACTATAAAACTTTGTGAGTTACATTTTTACATGTATCAGATCTATGTCTGTTGTGCTTTTATTACCAATATTTTTAAGTGCATTGCTACTTTTAAAAATAGTTATAAATTTGGAAGATTTTTAAAAGGGAATTGTAACTAGTTAACTAGTTATCGGATATGTTTCAAAAATATATTTGTTGTCTTCTTCTTTTTCTTCTTCTGGTGCGTATCCACTAATGGATGTTCGCGATGATATTTTCCATCGCTTCTCTATTTCTCGCGGTGTGTATCAGCGACTGAACATCATTTATTCCTGTCCATTGCCTGATGTTTCGCAGCCAAGACATCTTCTTCCTTCCGATTCCTCGTGTGCCCTCAATCTTGCCCTCAATCATCAGCTGCAAGAATTGGTATCTTTCACTTCGCATGATATGTCCCAGGTATGCCGTTTTCCTCTTCTTAATTGACCCAAACAGTTCACGTTCTTTGTAGACACGTCTGAGAACTTCCTCAGTTGTCAATTTTGCCGTCCAAGATATTTTAAGGGTTTCGCGATATAGCCACATCTCGAAAGCTTCTAATTTGTTAATGGTACTCGCTTTCAGTGTCCAACCTTCCATACCATAAAGAAGCACTGACCAAACGTAGCACTTTAATTGTTGTCTTATAACGTAAATTTAAGCAGCGCTTTATCCAAAATTTTCAAAAATCATTAGAAGAACTATTAAAAAAATTAAAAGTTAGCCAAAACTCGCCCAAATTAAAAAAATAATAATCACGCGTATGTTTTAACAAATTACCGACTAAATTTCGAGAATGTCTTCTCCTTACAACTTAGTCATCCACTAGGAAAGGATTTTTCGAGAATCAATTCCTAAGCGAGTAAAACGGGAGTTAAAATTTTTATAGAAAATTTCTGTACGTCAGAAACTAAAACTGATGGTCGTGACAGCTAAAAAAAAAGATATAAATAAAAAATTTTAGACAACTTTTTCGATTGGATTAAGTGTTTAGACAGTTACGAGAAGTTTGCTTCTGAGGGGCGTAAAAAGTTTTTATTAAAAAAAATATTTTGGTCCGAATTTCATAAAACTCAGCATAAATACTCTAGACACAAGTAGAACAACAATCATTACTTAATTTTTTAAAAATTGGTCCCTAAAGTGGTAATAAAAACAAAAGTTTTTATTCGAAACATAATTATTTTTTGTCATATTTTCTTGACATTTAGCAAAAATACTCTAATATAAAATAATGAAAAACGTATTCATTATTATTGTTTTGGAAATCCGCCTCTAAAGGGGTAAATTATATATTGGAAGTAATATTTTTGGTCCGAATTTCTTGAAACTCAGCCTAAATGCTTCAAATACTATCTACAAAACACCTACTCCTTATTTCCCTGAACGCCGCGTCGCCTCCCAAAGTGATAAAAAGGGGTTATAAATATTTTTATCGAATTTTTTTTTGAAACTCAAAAAATCATAAATACTCTAATATACAATTAATAAAATACGTATTTCTTATTTTTTTAATTACAAAATCATATCTACTCTTCAGAAAGGTCATTCTAAACTGAATGAGAAGCCAAGTGCGTCCTGCACCTTCTTTTTTATATAAAAATATAAATTCTACTGCCAACGCGTTTCGGTTAATCATCATCAGGTTTAAAAAAAGTTTACTTCACTCTTTTTCGCGGAAGCAGTAGAATATATTTTTATACAGGGTGTCTCACGGTCGATGGTACCTTAGACGTTTACGGAAAACGGGACATAGGAATTTTCTGAAAATTTGGCAACATGGGTAATTAGCATTGTTCTATCGATTTAAAATATTTTTAACAACGCAACGTTGCCGCTTATGCAAAAAAGTAGCATAAGCTTGGATATTTTAAATGAGACACCCTATATATTATTGCCTTTTTCGCTACGCTAGTACTTTCTGATTATTTTTGTATAATACTTTTCTATGCCTATCTTTAGTGGTTTTCGAAAAATTAATTAATTTCCATATTTTTTGTTCAAAACATACCTCCAATAAAATGTTTATAACTGGGGTATTTGGACTCGTAGAAAGCTGAAATTTATGATGTAGTTTATCAATTGTGTATAAGTTAGGTGTAAGGGAATTTGTTCTGTGTTATACAGGGTCTTTCAAAATTCATCATTTTCCTATACCTAAATAGTTAGGTTTTCGAAATAAAACCAAGTTTCTGTAAAAATCGGATTATTTGGGCATATTTGTCTTAGATAGCCATGAAAGACAAAGATTAAACATGTAATTATGAAAATTTGACAATTAGTACATTAAAAATTTGCGCATTTTAAAAGTTTATTAGAGAAATTGACATGAAAATAATTAAAATGGAAGGAGATAACTATTCATTTGAATTTTTAATAAAATTGTTTATTCTTCATGGACAATGTGTCCAAATTATAGCAAGAACATGCAGAAGTTTCAATAAATTGTTTCCCGATTAACAACCAATCAACAAGAGAAAGTTTGTACGATTACAAAATGATTTTATTAATAATAAAAAATATAATGAATCCAATGAAATTGCACATAACAATACAAAACAAAGATATTGTAAAAAGGTTATTATTATTATAATTATTTTGTAATCGTACAAACTTTCTCTTGTTGATTGGTTGTTGATCGGGAAACAATTCATGGAACCTTCTGCATGTTCTTGCTATAATTTGGACACAATGAAATTGTCCGTAAAGAATAAACAATTTCATTAAAAATTCAAATGCATAGTTATTTCCTCCCATTTTAATTATTTTCAGGTCACTTTCTCTAATAAACTTTAAAAACGCGCAAATTTTTTATTAATAATGTACCAATTGAAGACATATAGGTGGATAAAGGTGTCATGTCACATTTTTAAACTTCGAAGTTACTCAATAAAACGCGTTATGACTTAGAACTTTTTTAATGATTAGATATTTAATTTTATTTACTAACACGGCATAAGTTAGGTAAAATTAAGTAATTTTATTTGGTGCACTTTAATAATAAAAGCAAATTCATAGTTCTTTTCATAGTGTCATGTAACAAAATTGTAACATGACACCTTTATTCACTATGACATGCTAGATGTTTAAGTGACTTAACACCTTTATCCTTTAAAAAAAAATCTTTTATTATGAAGACAGCTGCATTTAAGGTTGAATTCTCAACGTCATTCAATCGATTGCCAACCTATAACCTATTTTGCGTTGATTTTTTGAGTTTATTATTTTAATAACTAACATTTAAAGAAAATCAATATCGTCGGTACATTATTTAGGTAGTATCGGATATATTACAAAAATATCAATTAATTTCATTGCTTATTTTGGGAGAATTGTATAGTGAAAGAACAATAAGTGACAATGACATAATAATGTTAAAAAAAATCTTACCCGATATTTTTCGCTATACAATTCTCCTAAAATAAGTTATGAAATTCCTTGATATTTATTAAATATGTCAATTATTACCTATAGAATATCAAGTCGATACTGATTTTTTTAAAATTTTGTATAAAAGCTAGAAAACATAAATAAATCTCCGCGAAATAGGTTATAGGTTGGCAAGCATGTTGATACTCCCACCTTAAGGTTTACTAATAGTAAGATCTATACCAGGGATGCTCTACAAGTAGAAAAAATGGGTTAAAAAAAATGCGACATAACACCTTTATCCACTTATGTCTTCAATTGTCAAATTTTCATAATGACATGTATCATCTTTGTATTTCATGGCTATCTAAGACAAATATGCCCAAATAATCCGATTTTTACAGAAACTTGGTTTTATTTCGAAAACCTAACTATTTAGGTATAGGAACATAATATATCATTTGGAAGGGACTTACATTTTCTTTCAAGATATTTAATTATATACAGGGTGTTCCTTTTAAAAAATTCACTTTTCACCATTTTTATATCAAGCGGTAAATTGATGAATTTTGAAAGACCCTGTATAACACAGAACAAATTCCCTTACACCTAACTAATACACAAGACATTGATAAACTACATCCTAAATTTCAGCTTTCTACGAGTCCAAATACCCAGTAATAAACATTTTATTGGAGCTATGTTTTGAACAAAAAAATAAGGAAATTAATTAATTTTTCGGGAACCTCTAAAGATAGGTATAGAAAAGTATTATACAAAAATAATCAGAAAGTACTAGCGTAGCGGAAAAGGCAATAATATATAGTTTGTATCATTTAAAATATCAAAGCTGATGCTACTTTTTTGTATAAGCGGCAACGTTGCGTTGTTGAAAATATTTTAAATCAATAGAGCAATGCTAATTACCCATGTTGCCAAATATACAGAAAATTTCTATGTCCCGTTTTTCGTAAACGTCTAAGGTACCGTCGACCGTGAGACACCCTGTATAATAAAGAAGGTGAAGAACGTACTTGACTTTTCACTCTGTTCATTTTTTTAAGGTCGGTCCCTAAAGAGATGAAAAGGGGTTACAAAGTTTATGTTGAAAAAATATTCGTGGTCCGAATTTCTTGTAACAATTATTTTTTATGTTTGGTCCAATTTCTGTAAAGCTTCTAATTCAGAATTTCAGAAAAGTAATTTCATTGTACTTGAAATAGAATTTGTAAATAATCTTATCGAAATATAAACATATATGAATAATTCAAAATAATTTATTGTAGTAAAATACAGTATTAAAAAGGATATTCGGATTTGTTTATTTTTTAAACCAACTTATTTCTTTATATTCTTATATCTCTTTTTTTTATTATTTATTATTTATGACTTTTCCACAGACGCAATAAGCGTCCGTGAATAAGATTTAAAAATAAGAGTTGTCGATTTATTATAAACCTTTTTCATATTCGGACTTCTTGAAAACATAATGCGTCGATGTTCTTATACCTAATTTAAGCTATCAACCAATGTGTTATAGTATACTATTTCACGATGGTAGTAGGGAGGGGGGGGGGGTGAATGCGTGCGCTCACCTGTTTACCTAGTTACATATTATTATATATTGATATATCCACTGAAGTGCTGCTCCTTGATTTTCGGAGAATAATATTTAAATATGTAAACATTGGTATGTTTTTTCTCCATTTTATAGGCTTTTTATAAATACAGAGATCTCTTGTTACCCAAATCATATCGGTAGATCTTCGTTATTTTAATCTTGATGATCTTTAAGATTTGATGAAAAAGCTTAAAAATATAATTTTCAAGAAAAAATGTAGAACTAGAAAAACAACTTCGATTTATCTTCATTGTACAAATGATTTTTAAACTTTATTTTTCTCTTCTGGTATAACCATTAAATTTTTCGAGTTATCTCATTTTGGTTGGTTGGTTAAAAGCTAGTGTCGGGTATGTGGCCCAAGCTTCTTACACTGTAGCTCAATGGCTTATTGTGCGCCCCAGTCTTCTTAGAAAAGTTTTGTTCATTCCACGAGGTCCAACAGTTTTCTTCCGAGTTTGTCATTCCGCGTTAAATATTTCCAAAGATTTTGAACCTTTTGCAGGTAAGTACTTCGCAGTTGTATATGATGTGATAGGCGGTTTCGTCCCCTTCACCGCAAAGTCTGCATTCAATGGGTCCATTGTAGATTCCCATTCGTTGAAGGTGTTTTCTTAAGTTACAATGGCCAATTAACAAGCCAGTAACTTGTTTTAACTGGGCACGCGTCAAGAGAAGCTCCAGTTGATAGTTTCTTTGAGGGTTTATCGATTACGGCACGAGCGTGTGTTTGGCCAGGGGTGCCGTTCCATCGAGATGGATGTAGCTTTTGCGCCCATCTGTCCAATGCTGTTTTGGTTGCCTGTTTTGATATTCCAAAGGCAGATTCAGGGCCCCTAAAATTTTGCACAGATCCGGTTCTTGCCACTTCATTGTGATCTTTGATGTAAATCGGTAAGAGTTCAGAGCCTTATGGGTATCTTAGCTGTCCGACAGAAATGTACCTTTTGGTTGTGGCAGCTCTTTTGAATTTAAAAAATCAGTCTGCTTCCCTATATATGGAGAGCTAACTAGCGACTAACCCTTGTCGGAGAGTACAGACGGCAACGCATGCGAGATTTGACTTTCAGTGTTCAGGCGGCAAATTTAAAGGATTTAGGGAGACTCTTTCATTCTTTATCATCTTTCTCTACTTTAATACCGACGACGCGAAGCTAATACATCAGAACGGAAGAATTCAGTAGAAGAAACAAACATGATAATTTTTTTAAAAATTCTTTTAAAGCATTAAGCCTCGCATTAAGCTTTTTAGGTCTACAGTTAACCTTTTTAAGAATTTTATAGCAAATTTTCGTTGCACTAAAAACTTTATCTTTAACATTAGCAATATTTAATTAACTTGGCCAAATGTTTATCAGCACTCGCTGCAAAATTTTAATTAAAATCTCTAGTGATCTGTTTGCATGGATCCTATGATTAAAGAACAGTGTGGGGAAATTGAAATTTGGCTAGAGGACGAGGCTTAGAAATGAATGCATATTTTCTTTCCAATATAATAAAAAAAAATAGACGCTTTAATTTGGATTCGGCTGTAAAAATAAAACAGGTGCCAGAAAATATGTGTACAACAATAGATAATATTCACCCGAATTTACGTAGTTTAGTCAGTAAAGGGGGTTTAAGATTAATTTTTTTGGAGGGTACGCCAAAATTTCTTAAAAACATGTAACTTAGTTTGGGTGATTGTTGATGTATAATTTTGAAACGCCCCAGACCCGGGGCGGGGCTATTTTTTCGCGTGAAAATTGCCATAAAATTTCTTAAGGTTGAATTCTCAACGTCATTCAATCTATTGCCAACCTATAACCTATTTCGCGTTGATTTTTTGAGTTTATTATTTTAATAACTAACATTTAAAGAAAATCAATATCGTCGGTACATTATTTAGGTAGTATCTGATATATTAGAAAAATATCAATTTATTTCATTGCTAATTTTGGGAGAATTGTATAGTGAAAGAACAATGAGTGACAATGACATAATAATGTTAAAAAAAATCTTATCCGATATTTTCCGCTATACAATTCTCCTTAAATAAGTTATGAAATTCCTTGATATTTATTAAATATGTCAATTATTACCTATAGAACATGAAGTCGATACTGATTTTCTTTAAATTTTGTATAAAAGCTAGAAAACATAAATAAATCTACGCGAAATAGGCTATAGGTTGGCAAGCATGTTGATACTCCCACCTTAAGGGTAAAATAAGATAACTAATATTTTTGGGATCAATAAACATAAAAAAAGCTTAAAAGCAACAAAATGTGTAAAATTTTACCCGTTTATCGGCAAAGCTAATCTTGGCAGGTCAGACTTAAGAGTTAGAAAAATAGATGGCTACAGACGCGACGCTTTCCTAATCCTAAAGGCAGGGGTAAACTTATAAAAGCGAAAAAAAAAACAACGCTCAAGGAACACTCGGTAATTTCCCAATCACAAGTTAAGGTCGTTATTGCTGCTAGTTTTGTTCGCGTGTTTCGGGTTGTTCGGTTTTGGTGCGGATTAATTCGCGGCATATAAAAAATAACGGTATATTTAATATCATTCTTACAATTATTTCTCTCAAAAGTTCTAATCAGAAAATTATCAAGCCATCAATAAATGGGGGTCTAAATAGCAAATAAAGTTCAGCTAACACGTCTGCCTAGGACAAAGTTGGTTTTTAAGTGTTTTAAAATAAAAGGGTACGGTAAACGGTACTATTTGTAACTGTAACAAAAATCAATACACTTTTGCTTTCTAAGGGTCGTTAAATCAGGTCAAAATCAGGTTCGTTGACACAGACCTTTTGTTTAGGTAACTTTTAACATATGTGGTTGTCACTCTATGGTTATTTTTATTTTGTGGTATTATTTATCCAATCTCAGTTTGAGGACATTCCAATCATTCCATACGGCGGTAAACAGTCTCAAAGAGACCGACCGCACAACCAGGGTTGTCAGATCTTTCTTCTTCAATTCTTTAAGTTTTTTTATTAAAGATATTTCATTTATATCAGTATTCAATTGTTAGTCAGTAATTTTCTTTGAAAGCTAGTTTGCAAATATACTTTAAACCGAGGAGTTTTGAGTGTGACAGAAAAAAATAACAAGCCATTCATTGTTATAATAATACATTCTTTAGTCCTTAAGAAACAATATAACTGAAATCAAGACAAAAAGTGTTTGCAGTGTTTAAAAACAACTAATTAACAAACCCTTGTTTCTCGTATATACTTACATTGTGCTTACAAATCCGAAAATTTTGAAGAATTGGCAACAGCATGTAATTTGTTGCGGTTGGAAGCGCCAGGATATAAGCTGAACCGGTCTAACGATCGATTCTGCCAGACAGAGATAGGCCAGTGACCGCCGATGGCGTGGAAGAGACGGAGATAAAATATACGTGGTTATGCCTTGATGACAGGCCGGAGTCTGGTTGACTACAATGAAGTTCTGGTAAAAAAATTAAAGCATTTTCTGAGCAGTGTCGTGCCGTGTCAGGTTTATTTTTTTGATTTTAGTTTTGTATATAGAATTTTTGAGTTACCTTATATTTATTATTTTAATATAATATTATTATATATACAGTGGGTTTATAAAGTGTAGTATGTACAAACACCTAATGTAAAACAAACTTATAAGTGTGTATACGCATATTAATTATTTGTGTGGAACGCCTATGGTTAGGAAATTCCCACAGTTTAATTTCATTAAATTGACCTAAGAGACACTATACTTGAGAACAAAGATTGGTCATTATTATGCAATAATAATGCCATCGTATAAAAGTAAATAATAATCTGCAATGCTAGGTAAAGAAATGGGGGAGGGTTAAGGGAAATATTTTATTGACAATATACTAGTAACGTTATCAGAAGGGTTATAATTACTTGGTATGATGTTGCCTGTAGAACGTTAATTTATAACTTGTGTACATAAAACGGTGTGATGAGTTTTTCCTAAAAAATAATGTCCGGCAGCAGGAATGTCTTGTGTGACCACTGGTGTAGACCATCAGTCGTTCGGCTTTCTGGTAATATTGTCGGACATGGATTGGTATCCTTAAATGCGACAATATAAAAACAACGGCCACTTGAGAAAAAAAAGTGACACATGCGGAAAGTGGGCGAGCTCTTAACTTTTATTGCACTTTTATAAATTATATGTTTGAAATGTCCGATAGTAGGAATGACTTGTATGTCCCCTACTGAAGACCATCAGTCGCTCGGCTTTTCACTAAACTACGTAGTACCTTTATACCAAACGTGTACGTCAATCTATAATACTCTGTAACTAAGATGACAAATAATTTTAATAATCATACGTACAGGAAAATGGGGCGATATGTAACAAACCAAATTGCAGATTAACGGGGAACCCAATTAAAACAGGGTGGTCGCAGACCAAAGGTACCTAATCATAAAAAAGGGTATTTTTGGGAGGTAAAGTGTCACCATTACAGTCGTTTCATGGGAAATGCAGTCCCAAGGGTGGAATTATAATATTACTAAAATAATAGTATATTAATGTACATGCATAATTTTATAGCACGCGTCCTTGTTAGAAAACGAGCCTATCGCGGCGAGTTTAATAACGGGAAAAGTGCTCTAACTGCTTTATAAAACATGTACTTTACACTATTTTTTCTATTCTGTATTTTTTTAAATTGAAAAATAGATATTTAAAAAAAAAATAAACCCTTCAAATTTGGAACTTTTTATGTCTAAATTTCATGTTGGTAATAGTTTTACATTATTTATCAAATCATAGTAGCCTTTATTTGAGTCCGCTATTCAAAATAAAAGTTACCATGGATCACAACAGGCCATGCCAGACATTAACAGAATAAAACACTATAAAAATTAAAAAAAAAACAGTTTCATAATAAACTTGTTTCAAAACTAAAAACGATATCGTAATAGATTTCATATGAAACAAAATTAGAAAAAGTAATTTATTGTTCTAATGTTTAGAAATTCGGTAAACATTTAGCGCTGAAATGTTCCTCATTTTGTATGCCTCTATGGCCCCTAAATATTACAATATTTAAAAGTATGATGGACTATTTTAATTATTGTGCAATCTTTCGTAATGTGATAAGCCTTTTATCTAGATTAACAACCAAAAATAGTTTAATTTGATTACCTAATCAATTAGGCACGTAACACTTCTTTACCGCCATTTACTTCTAATTAAAATAGAAGTGGACAATTAAATAACACCCAGAAAAAATGCGCCATACAACAATTTATCTTAGGTTAACTGTTCAAAGTTATTAATTAGAGACAAGAAATAATTTAGGCTTGCCTGTGTGAAACTGCAGTACTTTAATGAATTAAAGCGCAGTGCGATAATTAAAGTTTCTAATTTATGATGGACTCAAATGGGTTTTTTTCGGTTCAATCTGCATCTAGTTAATGTATGCATAAAATAAAGTTCCGGCAGCGGTGTTTTTGTTGGTTTAATGGTAAAAAGGTAAAGAAATCTGAACAAAACACTTTTCCGTAGAATTTTCAAAAAGTCGACTAGAACAATTTCTGCTTTGATGTACCTACATTTTTTCCAAATTTTACACACTCGCACTATTTATTTAGTTGCACAAATAAGAATCGTGAATGAATATTAAAACCTATACTGAAAAACAAATTTGGATCATCAATATAGTTCTTGACAATTTTAAATAAAAAGCGAATATCAGCTGGAGTAATGTAAAAAAATGGCTTGTCTCATATATTAACGATCGAAGACAAACCGTTACTATTACTAAGGGAGATAAAACTTGTAAGTCAGAAATATTAAATAATGATGTAGGCATAGCACAAGGTAGCATTTTGGGCCCCCTTCTTTTCACAATATTTGTCAACGACTTGGCATTCATAACAGAAGATAAAAACCAGCATATTGTTAAATATGCAAATGATACTAATTTAATTATCGGAAATAAGTTTTTAGATGATCTTTTAATAAAAGCCAAACTCTTTTTTCACCTAGTATCAGATTGGTTTTCAAAAAATAGATTAATTTTAAACAAAGAAAAGACCAATATAATTTTATTTAAAACTAAACAGTTCAAGGACCACCAACTTTAAGCATTGTTAATGAAGAGTTAATGTTCTCAAAGGATGTAAAATTTCTAGGTATCAATATCAATGAATGCTTTGACTGGTCGGTCCACTTGAACAATTTAATAAAAAGACTAAACTTCGTTTGTTATGGAATTAGGGTCGTTGGTAAGTATATGAATGAGGAAACAGTTAGGATAATGTATCATGCTAATTTTGAATCGTTAATAAAGTATGGAGTTATATTTTGGGGAAGACACAACACGACACAAGACATTTTTGTGGCTCAAAAGCGGATAATGAGAATTATGGGTAAGATGGATTATAAGCGTATAATGACAGTTTACGGGATATATATTTATGAATGTTTAATGTTTTTCTTTAAGAATCAGGAACTTTTTAATTTTAAACAATCACATTCTTACCCCACAAGAACAATGGATGTTAACTACCCAATACATCGACTGACACTTACAGAAATATCTCCACATTATATGTGTTTAAAATTATTTAATGCCTTACCAAATAGAATTAAAAAAGTAGATTCGCAAAAATTGTACAAAAGAGAAATTAAAAAACTACTTATCGATTTAGAACCTTATAGTCTAGGTGAATTTTTCGCTTAAAAGTTTAAGGAAAACAATGTACTTTTCTTTAGCTGGTGACGTCATTTCATTTTATGTTTTTTGTATTTATGGCTTCTATCCTGTTTTGGCATTAGTTGCAAGAAAGCAGGTAGATTGGTAAGTTTGGAAACGTTCAAGTTTCAGTTGTCGGCGTCATTTAGTACACGTCTGACAATTCCGCTGGTTTCTATAAGAACAACTTTTTGTAGCTGGTAGTATATTTGTTCTTTAATGTTTAGTTTTTTTAGCTTTTCGAAGAGTGTGTGTGGTATTTCTCCAGTTGCACCTATGATGATTGGTACTACCATCACTTTTTCTTGGTTCCACATTTCTTTTATTTCGTTGGCAAGAGGTAAGTATTTACTAATTTTTTTATTATTATTATTATTATTATTATTATTATTATTATTATTATTATTATTATTATTATTATTATTATTATTATTATTATTATTATTATTATTATTATTATTATTATTATTATTATTATTATTATCATTATTATTATTATTATAGTACGCTGACACTTCAGAGGCAATAAATGAAAAGTCCGTTGAAGTTCTGATAAGTTCTGTTAAATTTTAAAAATCTGAGAAACTTGTTCTAAATACTTTTCAATCTGTTTTTATATACCGCAGAATAAGGTGTCCAGACGACAGAAGCACAACTTAGTTTACTATAAACATATTCAAAATACAGAATTTTTAAAGAGCGTACGGAAGACAGAAACTAAATATGAAACCTAACATGCGATTTTATTTGTTAGCAACATAGCTAATGTGCTCGTAAAAAATATTTTTTTTATCATAAATGACACCAAGATCCTTTATCTTATCTACTTTTTAAAGAAAAAATCCATTAAAGTTGTAACCATAAGAAAAAATTTTTACAGTTCTTGAGAAGGAAATAAATATACCTTTATCTGAGTTTAAAGGAAGTTTATTTCTTATACAATATTGGAAAAAACCAATTTAATTCACTCTGTAGCACCAAACAATCCCCAATACTTCTTTTTTTGCAAACACGATTTTCATATAATCAGCGTAAAGCAAAATTTTACAAATTTAAAATACTTTTTTACATCGTTTAAATATATAATGAGAAGTAAAGACCCCAATTGAGAACCTTGAGGAACACTGCCATAGGAAGTTCATTGGAAACAGACGCTATCCACCTAACGTTATTATGACATAGCTTAATAATAAATTATTATATAGGGGTTTTAAATTAAATCGCTGAAAATAGATAAACTTTACGATGTTAAACTAAAATTTACTTTCCACTTAAAAAACACTTTACTGAAGACACTGTGTTCTTTTTTGTCCAAATATTAAGGTGTATTAATTTCAGACACAAACTACGTTTTCAAAAATACTTATTTTATGAAGTTACCTTATACAGGTCAAAAACAAATAAACTTTGCATCACATGCTACCAAATTTTAATAGCATAATTTTGATTTTGTAGAAAAACACACATTTAATATAGCGCTACCTTAAAGAAAAGGTATCTGAAATAAAGCCTTGTCAAATCTTAGAAGTTTTATGTAGGTTGCGTTGAGTCTTATTTTGCAAAAGTGGTGCAATTTACAAAATATAGGTAAAAAATCAAAATTATCTTATGCAGCTGAAATTGGATGTGGACTAGATACTGCATTTATAAAAACTTTTTCCAATAAATTTTTTCGATATTTTCAGAAAACTCTTGAATTATTTTTTAAAAAAAAATTAAATTTGACAGATTATGCGAATCACGTGACTACCTTTTTTTTTGCTTAATTTTCATCTCGATCGAGGAAGAACTTGATGCCAAAGTCAAATTTTGAATAAAGGTATTAATTTAAAAAAATCCCATATGATGCGGACTTTACTGGTGACACTGTATATACCAAATTCATTCCGATTTGCTACCAAAATATTGTGATCAATTTTATCAAACGCCTTACTCACCTTACTGAAATTGGTAAATTATTGAATCCACTTAAATTTGACAGTCCATCGGCGAGAGAATGTACTCTGAGTAAGAAACTAGATTAGATTTAATAGATCGTTTAGAAAAAAAATACGCGTTGTTAATAAATATATACATTAAGAAATAAATTATAATATTATGTTTTATCGAATTAATTACTAAGTTAGGCTCAATAGAATCTAAATTTTTTCCAAAAATGTTAAGTTTACTATGGGTCTGTAATTTCTAACACTGTCTCTTATTCCGCTTTTAAAAATAGGTATAACACAATAACACTAGCCAGTTTCCATTTTTCAGGAAATTCGCATTGTTCCAACGACATATTAAAAATAATAATTGTGATTGGATCATAGAGAGAAGAGGCGCACTTTTTAATAAAATATGAATGGATTTTATCAGGTACTCCCCCCTTATTTTCATCCAAGTCCGCAAGAGTTCTAAGAACCTCCTGAGTTTGAACTCGAACCTTTGAAAGAAGGCGGGTATTATTTTCATTTGTGAAGGACATAATTTTTGCTCGTAAGGATGATAAAGATCCCAAAAGTGTTCTGAGAACAGAGTGCTTACCTCAGATCTCTAAACTTATTTACCTCTAAAATTCATTACATCAGGAATACCTGTACGCCTATTCTTAATGGACGCAAGTTGTCAGAAGCGTTTTGAATTATTGTAATACTTCTTCTATTGATTTTCTAATATAGGAATACGAATCGGACGAACGGACCATTACGAATCATCGTTTTGCTCTGTCGTCTTAGTTGAAAAAAAAAGTTGTAATCCATGTTAGTCTTGGACCTTTTTCACTTTTTATAAGCCTAATTTTTGTTAACTATTATTTTTATTGTATTCTGTTTAAAATATATAGGAAATCTATCGTTAATATTTTTTTTTGTAAGAAATTATTTAAGCCATTCTAAATCTCATTAAAGAAATATTCAACGGATGCAAAGAGATTTAAGTGATTGCTTCCAACTTATGTTATCAAAATAGGCATTTATACTGACATAAACTGCTGGACAATCGAAACGGACCGAGCTAATTATTAGGTTAATTTTGGAGTCAAATATTTTACGAACGAATAAAGATATCGATTCGCGGTTTACAGAATGTAAAAGAAAATTTAATTCTTAATATGCTTGATTTTTCCGATTTTTTTTTTGTTTCAAACGTCTTACGGTCTACAGGGTGCAAAGCGAAGTATGTTTTTTTTACCAAAGTTTCTCCATGCCGGATATCTACACAAATAACTTTAAATTATTTTGGATGGCATTTTCTTGACCTCTTATTAATAGAGAAAAAAATAATTTCTCAAATTTTTGATATCCCTCTTCGTTCGTAAAATTTCGATTTTTTCTCAAAACCTGTAAACTTCAGGTATTTTTGCTTTACATTTTTTGTAAGAACGGGTTTTGGTAAGTGATAATATTTACATTTGGAAAGCTCGTATACAGGATGTACAAATAGGTGTATAACTGTTTCTGATCCATTTTTTAATAACCCTTTATATAAACATGATTATAAAATACCAATAACAATAATACATATTTTTCTAACAAAAATGTAATTAGGACCAATAATAAAAGTAACAGAATTAATTGCAATACGCCTAAGCAAAATGGAACACGATTTATCCGATTCACTTTGCTAAAAAACACACAATGAAAAAACGAGTGTTTTTATTATTACCTAATGAAACAATAATAATTATTAGCAAATAAGAAATTTTAAATAATGTTTATTACGGATATGCGTATGTGTATATGATTAGTTTACCTTAACTTTCTATACTGTTTAAACGAAAAACTTTGGGCTAATAGGAAAACTAATACCGGGTGGCTCCTCCCCGAAGGTCGAAAACCTCCTGGCACCGCTGAGGCATACTTCTGGCCAGGTTATTGATAAATTGTTGTGGTATGTTTTCCCATTCCTCCCGTATTGCTACGGCAAGCTCTTCAAATATTTGAGACGCATTTTCTCTTGATCGCACACGTAACTTTAAAGAAGACCACACATGCTCAGTGATGTTTATGTCGGGAGATTTTGAAGGCAAGTTTAAATGGTTAATATTGCTTTCCTCCAAAAACTCTTGAACAATACGTGCCCTGTGTGGCGTTGCGTTATCATCAACAAAGAGAAAATCGGACCCAAAATTTTCCGCGGCAACACGATATTCCTTAAAATTTCATCCCTATAAATTTCGGCACTTACGGTTCTTTGCAAAATAAAAAATCCGTTTTTCCATTGTACATTACCCCTGCCCATACGTTAATCCCCCCTCCGCCAAAAGCTTCTTGAGGAGCCATATTTTCCTCAACGTATCTTTCCCCAGGTTGCCTCCCAACAAGAACCCTTCCATCTGAATGGATCAGGTTAAATCTTGTCTCATCGGCAAAAATAAAATTTTGCCATTCTGCACCCCACCTTATATGCGTAGCTACCCACGTTTGCCTCTGCTGACGATGCTGCTGTAAAAGCCGCACACATTTTGCGCGCCTTCATGAAACAGAAATAAATCGGAAAATTCAAGCATAATAATATTAAGAATTAAATTCTCTTTAACATTCTGTAAACCGCGCATCGATATCTTTATTCGTTGGTAAAATATTTGACTCCAAAATTAACCTAATAATTAGCTCGATCCGTTTCGATTGTCCAGCAGTTTAGTCGCTGTTACTATAATTATAAACACTGGGTCCCTTATCAAATCTAAGCAGTGGTGGGATAAACAAGTAAGATAAAATTCAACTAATTTATGGTAAACATCCTCTGTTACATGGGGTTGGCACGAGCTAATAACGTATTTATATATTAGATTATTTAATAATATTAGGTCAGGTAATCTACTATTATTATTATTTTTAAGCTATTAAATTGAAAAAGTCCAAAAGGACTTAATGTATCATAAAATACGTTGAATATATTGTCTACATTTTCATGAAGATAATAGTTACATTTATTCTTAAAGTACCAATTAAAGTATAGGAATTTAAAGTCTCAACAAATTAAAATCTTATCAGTAGAAATTGTATCAAAAAGCGAATATAGCTTATCAACAGAACATATTAGCACCGCCGCATCATTACCTGGGGGGGATGTATGCACAACACAGATGGACTTTACTTGGCATAAAGGGTGACCCACAGATCTTCAGCGTCACTCTCCGATTCCGTCCGTCTTACAGCCTGCAAACCCTCCTTGATAGCTAGTTAACGAACCGCCGCTTTTACACTTCGTGCTTCCGAACTTTCACGATCTCGGTTAAACACCTGATAATTACTGCCGAATAATAATTATTCAGTATCTAATATACCAGTATTTAACCATGTTTCTGTCTAGAACACCATGCCGTAGTCACTAGACAGCAACTTAACGTGGAAGTCTAGTGTTTTTGTTCTTAAACCTCTCACGTACACTAAAAGAGACTCAAAGATAACTGATAAATGTCAAGTAGGGTAAATATAAATAATGCAAATTTAAAGATATGAGGTTTGACATTTTTATCTTTGCTGTTAATTTAAATAACGGGAGCGTTTTTAACCCTACGTATTAGAATACAACAATTTTTAACCCAAACGAATTTATATTTTTTTGCACGAGTTGCACGTTGAACCTTTTAAAATAACATTTAATTCTCCGGGGATAGGTGTTCGTTACCAATGTTATCATTCATAGTTTAAGGTAGCCAGCCCATTGTTTAAACAACGTGTGATTTTTGCTGCCTGCTGATTCTCCGAGACAAATATTTTACAATTATATGTTTGGGTGAACTAGGCTTAATTGAACGAACTATGTGAGCATCATGCTTGTGGAAACCCCAGAAATCTATAAGGTTTTTCCACAACGCTGAACAACTTCTCATTCTTCCGCTCTGAAAAGCTCTGCAATTCAACATTTTATTTATGCAGTTGCTCCAGATCAATTACTTTCTTGCAAAGCTGTTTAACATTATTTCTGGCTGTCCTTAAATGACTTCATTTCAATCTTCATATCTGGCATAGAATTCAGTATCTCCGTCTGTAGATCAGCGTTGGTTCTGCACGAATTAGTTAGAGTAGTTAAAGTTTGTTAGATTATTATTAATTTTTTTATAGAATTAGTAATGGATATAGCGCCACCTGTTAGTGACCGGTTTGTGAAAGCTCATCAAAATATTCGTACCAACTCTAGGTTCACCCTCTCAAAGGTGTCTGATGCCGAAGTTTAGATGCAATATTCCAACAGAAATTGAAGGCATCAGGAGCAGATGGTCTGTCTCTTGAAATTATTAAACTATGCTCTCCAGTAATTGTTCCATTCTTTGCCCACATCTTCAATTTATGTATAACCAACTCTATGTTTCCTTCTAGTTGAAAGATTGCCAGGGGCCTTCTGTCCAAGCAAATTATTTATAAGTAGACGATCAAATCCTTTATTGAAAATAGTCTGTCGCTCTTGGACGATATTATTGGGGCTGCTGATAAGGTTGAAACGTCGGCTCTGGTGTTGCTTGACTATAGTAAGTATTTGATACGCTTGATCACTGGCTTTTATGTGCTTAGCTTTGCTGATTCGGCTTCTATGAATCGTCAGTGAATTTATTTAAAGAATATTTAAGAGGCAGGTCCTAATTCGTGCTCCTGAAGGGACATCGTTCTACCTCTAGGGAAGTGCGTATGGGTGTGTCCCAGAGGTCGATTCTGGGGTCGCTCCTTTTTGTTATTTATATATTCGATGTGAAAGACTTTGTTAGGGGTTGCGATTTGCAGATATATGCCCATGACACGCAACTGCGAGCCAGTTTTAGTAGGGCCAGAGTTGTTGAGGCAAAACATAATGTCACAGAGTGTTTGAAATCGATTTATGACTACTCTCAAAATAATGGTTTAAAGTTAAATCCTAAAATATCCTCAATGATTTATTTTGGATCTAATTGTCAATGGGCAGCTAAAAACATGGTTGATTAGGCATTACCGATTGTACAGAATATAAAAATTTGGGGGTTACTTTTAATAGCAAACTTCGGTTTAGAAGTCAGGTAGGTAAAGTTATTCGGAAATCCTATTTCTCTCTCATAAACTTATATAAAAGTAAGCACGTCTTAAGACCTTAATTAAAGAAGGCACTGGGTGAAGATCTTGTTCTCTCCCCCCTAATTATTGTAGTTATATAATAATATACTGGCCTTGTCTAGACTTTCAATGAAAAACGAGATTACACAGGGTTTAGAATTCTTGTATTCGTTTTATTTATGGACTGCGAAAAAGATACCATGTCAGCTACAAGTTATCTGAGCTAAAATTGTTTAAAATAGTAGACCGACAGAAACTGCATTTTGCATGTTTTTATATAGTTTGCTATTGAGTGGTATACCCCAATACCTACGAGAGAAGCTTCATTTTCGGCATTCCACACATGATCGTTAAACTCGTTACAACAGTTTCTTAAATATACCGAAACGCCGAACCTTCCTTTTTCAACGTCTTTTTTCTTACATAGCTCCTAAAGTTTACAATACTAATATATGTGACAAGTTCTTTAACCTAAGTTAAAATTCATTTAGGATCACATAATATCATAGATTTTTGCTGGGAAATTATGTTTAAATATGTGTAAGATTGCATGATCAACGTCTTATTACTTTTGAAGTTGTCATTTTTAAGTTTGTTCTATAATTAGATTCAGGCGATATTACTACAATTTAGTATTTTTTCTTTGTAGAATTAAAATTTTTGTAAATGTAATATACATACTCGGTTAAGCAAACAGCTGCTGCTGACCATCGCCGAGTCGAAAAGAAAGACGTTTTTATCCATCTATCTATCTAGTTGGGCCATGTTGAACAATAAAACTTCGCGTCGATAGGCGGCGCACTTTCATAACACTCCTGAGCTGGTCTTGATGAAACTTAGCTGATCAACTGGAATGCTAACACATTTAGTATGAAAAAATGCTCGACATTGCAAACCAGGTAATTTTCCTGTTATTTTCACAGTGCAGGTCTTGCATATTTCTGTCATTTTCACTATTTCTAGGAAATAAGAAAAGATTGTCACTATTTGTGAACTAATATTTAAGTGTATTAGGCATTTAAAAAAATAATTAATTAACTTGTATTAACCACGTATTTACACGATAATATACGAGCTCGAGATAATATGATCAGTATTAATTATTTAAAAAAAATTAGTCAAAATATAAGTTTATTTTCACGTAAAACAATTTACAAGACTATAATTTTACCTCATTTTTATATTGTTCAACTATTTTATACATAGCAAATGATGGAGTCTTTAATAGACTCCAAGTTTTGCAAAATAAAGCTATGCGTATAATTTTAAATGTGGATAAATATACGAAAATAAATGTAATGTTAGAGAAACGTCAGTGGTTAAATGTTAAAAATTTAGTATTTCTTTTGATCTGTACTTTTATTTTTAAAATACAAAATAGCTTACTACCTTCCCATTTAAAAGATTTTTTAACTCAAAATTTTGAAAGTCATAGCTATTCAACCAGATATAAAAACGGTTTTTGTCTAAGTAGGGTACCAAAACATTTAACATATGAATCGGTTTTCCATAAAGGATTAAGTGAATATAATAATCAGGATAATTCAATTAAATCACAGAGTTCTTTGAAAAATTTTAAAAAATCATTAAAAAATTATTTATTTAAAAAACAAAATAGTGACTGATAATTTTTTTTAATACTTACTTCATAGATGATATTTTGTTAAATAATTTAAAATATTTTGTAAAACTTGTTAAAATGTAGCACATTGCTAAATAAATCTTGTTACTACTAGTACACACCGAATAATGAACGAAACTGTTCCACTATAGTCAGGCAAAAAATGGAACTAATTTGGATTATGTTTTTAATTTGATGTTAATAAACTTTTAATTATCTTGATGTAATAGTATCTGGTAAATGTAAAAAAATACCCATAACTGAGTATTTCGCGGAATTTGATATTTATACGTTCTTTATTTTGCTTAACTTATTTATACTCATCGATTTCACCCTACATTTATGAATTATAATTTTGTCACCACCAGAAAGTATGCAGCATATATCATTGAATCGATTTCAAAGAAATTTTAGGGGCATTTAGTTAACTATAACATCCAAATAAGTAACAAGGTATATGGTATGTAATCCAAAAAAATATATCATCATGACGTTACAGTTTTTTTGGATACTCTGTATAAACTAAAATGTTTTCCTGAAATATACCCTAGGACACAGGTACGGTTTGCAAAATATCAAAATTGTTATTTGATTAATAAGAGAGCTTATGAAGGTGAGGTACCGGACCCTGTACCTATAAATTTATTTTCATAATTTAAATTCATATTAAAATACAATGTCCGATTAAAAACAAAACTTAGCACAGCCTTCAATCGATACTATTTATAACTACAATGCATATTTATCTGCGAACAGATAAAAATTACATTTGAAAACACAGTGTACCGAGCCATTACATTTTTAGAGCGACATTAATCGGCATGTGAAATATTTTTTATCATTTTTTAATCCCATTTAGTCGAACACTCTATTGGGAAATAACAACATGTTTTTACAGTTTCTGATGAAATTGATATTGTTACAAAAATTTAACCGTTTTTCATTTTTACCTTTACAATATATATTTTTTTATTATTAAACAGTGTGTCCACTGATGAACTTCACGATACTTCCGAAAATTTCAGAAATTTATTTTCAACCAATTAGAAGGTTCCTTTTTGTTTACGTTGCTTATAGCAACGGTAGACTTTCGCGATAGTCTATAGCTTATTAACCCAATAAAATTAATAAGTGATCATTTTTCTTAGGTACGACTACTACGACTTAATTTTAATTCAAATGTTAAGTAATTTAGAAGTGACAGGTGAGATAATCCAATGTTTTAAATTTAAATATAACTTTAAAAAACATATTTCCGATGAGTTTAGTTTAATATGACGCACTGTATGTTTACAATAGAAGTTGATTTTATTTGTTAGTAACTAAGGTTTATTACTAAAATTTCAGGAACATTAAAAACATTAATTCGTTCTCAACCATAACATCTGAAATTACAATGACATGTCTACATAATTTCAAATGAAACTTAAAAAAACATATTTCCAATGAGTTTAGGTAAATATGACACACTATATTTTTACAATCGAAGTTGATTTTACTTGTTAGTAACTAAGGTTTATTACTAAAATTTCAGGAACATTAAAAGACACTCCAATTTATAAAATTTTCTTACCGAATCTCCCACGCAGCAGAATTAATTCCCGATAATTTTTTTCTCGGTTTCACTCTCAGACCAAGCACTATGGTCTGAGGTTTCACTGATGTTTTTGTTGATAGAAAATTATCCCGAGTCGAAGACGAGGGAAATTTTTTATCAACATTCGTGACCTTAAAAAAAATTATCGGTAATAATTCTGCTGCTAGGGAGGTTATAAGTGAAAATTTTTATTTTCAGTTTTTCGAAAAAATCTTTCTTCATAATTTCTCCATCCTTCCTCGAATTTCGTAATAAACATTGTAAATTATATCTGGTATCACTGTAGTAATGGGGTTAGTAATTCTGGTTTTTAAAACGTCAATATTATTTTCCATGTCTGTGGCATAAACTTTTTGCTTCATATACCCCCACAGAATTAATCCATTGCAGTGAGGTCGGGAGACTGCGGTGGTCAGTATATCGGTCCATAGCGACCTATTTGTGACAACCAGTATACTATGCGCTGGGCAGCCATCTTGCTAAAATACCACACTTCTTATAAATTGTAAATTTTCTTCATCTAATTGAGATATAAAATATTCAAAATTTCCATTCAGCCTTCTTTCCAGAAAAAATGGACCAATTACTTTAATGAACGTTAATGCCCACCATACGTTAACTTTTTTAAATTTCTGACTGTTTGTATGAAGCGTAAAGTGGGGATTTTATTTTGCCCAAAAGCGATAGTTTTGAGTAGACATTAATGCGATTTCAAACTTATCATCCATTATTACTCTTATACAGTTATTTCGGGGAGGACGACTTAAAGTGTATCATTCCTTCCAAATGAAATGAAATGTAACGGAAAAGAACAGTAAATTGAAGAAAATACATTTTAGCACACAACTTATAAATGGACTAAATGGAAAAACGTCCTGACCAAAGTTATATTTGGTCCTTTTATAAATTCAAAATGGCCTCCCATCTATGCACGGTTTTTTTTTCTTTTTTCACTTACATGCTTTCATCTTCATCCCCATAATGGAATACAATTTTATATGAAATACTTTTTCCCTTCGTTTGCTTCGTTTTTCTACAGTCAAATTAAATTATAATACACACACTTACGTGATCCTCTTAGAAACTTTAGTTCCCCTCTTTTTGCCACCATAACATACAATATTATTGTATATAAATATATCTTAATCTTTCTTTTAACACACGTTTTAAGTTTGGTAGTATGTTATTTCTATTCAACATAAAGTTTCTCATTATCTTGAAGCTGGATCGAGTTAATGTCCGCCTTTCCTTCTATCGTTTTAACATTTTTTTGTTTAGTTTCTCCTGATGATTGTTGTATATACGTCTGAAACGTTAAGCATTTTTTTTTGAGAATTTATTTTCTAAATTCTAAAAGTCTTTAATTTAAATAAACCGTCTACTTGATGATTTGGTCAATTATTGTTATGGTAAGTATTCGACCAATATAATGACAATTTTTATATAATTTTTAATTGAGTTCTATATTGTTATTCTTTTGTCCCAAAGAAAGCATTTTTATTCGGAAGCTTGATAAAGCTATCGTATTCCAGCTTTTGTTTTAAAACGTGACCTGAATTTTACTGACTCCATGTCTGTTCACCCCATTTTACGAAATATGGTCAATAATACTACTCGTAGGGTAAGAGGAATGGCTATTGACGCATTAGTGATAATTATATTTGAAATTTTGTTAAATTTGACACCGTTTTATTTAAAGCTTTTGATAATAATCTAAAATTAAAGAAAAAACACGCTATGTAGCAAACATCACTATGTTTTATTAGTAACCTTAACAACCGTTTCGACACCAAATGTCATTAACAGATGGTAAAACTATCGGAGAAGAATTGCGAAGTTTGTCCAGAACATTTTTATTATCTGGCACTGTGTGTCGAATAATAATTGTTGTGGTTAATAACAAAAAATAGTAAAGATTCATAGATAGTTTTGTGTTTTAATTTCAATTTTATAATGGATCCTTTTCTAAAATTTATAAAGTTTAAACATAATCTAACAAAAGTGAAAGTCAGTATTAAAAATGGTTGTCGGCTTTATTTTTAAAACGCCAAAAACTATTGTGTTCCTAATTTGAACAGGTAGTCCATGCTTAAAATGGAGTTGAAAGTAAAGAAAAGAAAGAAAAAACTAAAAGTCTTCCTACACAAAATTTAATAAAATATAGAAATTCTTTAGGGGTCTCTACATGTTTCGAACGTAGAAACGTTCATCATCAGGAGACAGAAAATTTATATAGTGCTGATGGTATTAGCCGAAGAGAAAATTTTAAAAAACCTTAATGGAGCTTTTATGGCATTAAAAATTTGAAATGTAGAAGTGACATATATAAAAAAATTGAGGAGAGTTAAAACAGGCTGAGCATGTGATAAAGGTGTCCAAACAACCAAATGAAATGAGGAAGAAGAAAAATGCCTTTTGAAGAGAAGATGTCGAAGATTTTTTAAAATTATTTATATAAAAATATTTGTAGAATAGTCATGATGTCAAAAAAAAAAATTTTGTCAAGTACCCCAAAAACCACTCTTCAAAAAAATTTTGACATCATGACTTCTACTTTACACTGTCTTACAGACATTTCAATAATTCTACAAATATTTTTATATAAATAATTTAGAAAAAATCCTCGACATCCCTTTTTCTTCTTCCTCATTTTATTTGGTTGTTAAGACACCTTTATCACATGCCCAGCATGTTTTAACTCTCCTCAATTTTTTTATATATTATGTCACTTCTACATTTCAAATTTTTAATGCCATAAAAGCTCCATTAAGGTTTTTTACCATTTTCTCTTCGGCTAATTCTGGGTATTAAACTAAGTAACATTGCTTAATAATTTTCTATAATGTACTTTAAACCTACCGTTCCTATATCGTAAAAAATTGGAAAGTAAATGATAAACACCTATACAACCCTGTAAAAATCATTACAAACCACATAAATATATAGTAGCTTCGTTACACACTATATTATATCGTTTGCCAATTCTGCTTAAAATTCTAAACATATTTTATATAGCACATTATACATTTAAATTATATTTATTTTCTTCTTCTTTGTTAGGTTGAAGCGTACGAACGATCTTGGGGAAAAATTGTCATACCGTTTCGATACCCAGCGGCATCGTCCATGATCCGAGAAAAATTATAAAATTTGTACTTTTTACTGTTTCAATATTAATATTTTTTATTTTCCATTAGAGTCTGGTAAAAATTTGTCTTGTTTAATCCCAAAATATAGTAGCTACTTTGATATTAAGAGCGCAAAGTAATGCTTTGCAGTCCTAAGTAACAGCGATAATGTCACTTTGAGCTCGAAGTACACACATGAGTTTTTGCTACAACCGATGTCTTTGTAAAAATATCTGTTAAAATGTATTTAATGCATAATAAAAATTACAAGCATTGCATAAGTATCTACACATTATTTATTTAAATAGCGTCAAAAGATTTACCTTTATAATAAAATCTAAATGTTTCTGTAATACTTCTAATACATCCTGCTCCTTTAATGGAGAAAAGCGAGGCGAAGAATTAAAGTATATTAGATGTCTGTGTTTGATGACAAATTTACAGGTTGTCCTTGAAACGCTTAACCACAAATTCTTTAACCAAAAATAAGGCGATCTAGGTAAACTCACCTATATGCAATGTTGCTTCGTTTTGCCGCTACAGGACGTTACATTTCTCAAATTAATATCGTTTTTTCGCAATAATTTCTAAACGCCTATATCGATTTTCACTAATTTTGGGACTAAGAATAACTATTATTAAGAGCGTGTTTTAACGTAAACGCCATCTTTTTTTAATACCTGCAAATTTTAAAATGGCGTGTGATTGGTAAAGATCTGTTTGTCTTTTTGTAACCCCCCATATAAATGACTTTAATTGTTTCTCTGACACTATCTGGCTTCATTTTGAAAATACTTTCTCCCCTGCAAAGTTTTAGCCAGATATGCAGTTTCTCTACAAAAAAAATATTTAAATTTCTAAATTTACCTCTTTGGTTAGAAACACTTGAGAGAGCTACGGTTTTAACTGAGCTTTAGAGTTTTTAATTTTCCATTGTTTTTTTCTAAAAATAATCGTATCATTTTATATGATTTTTTTTAAAGCACATTATTTATTCATATGTCAGAAACTCCCCCTATACCGGGTGGCCCACTCTCAACGCAGGATTCCATAACATCTAAACGGTTTAACTTTTTAATATTTTTTAAAAACAGAGTTATAGGGAGGCATTTGGGTCTACAATTTAAAATTATTTCAAATTATACAGGGTATCTCAAATAGTCAGGGTATATCAAACATACTTTTTTTAATGGAACACCCTATATATTATGATATTTTTGGATTGGACGATCAATTCTAAGAATATTATGTATAACATATAATATGTTTAAATTTAACAGTTTTTGAGTTATTAACGATTTTTCAAAAATTTCGTGTTTGCAGCACGCACGTACCTGTCGGTAGTACAGACTGACTGAAATAAATGAAATTTATGTTATGGAATATGATTGTTCAGTAGCGTCTAAAGCATATTTTAAAAAACAAAAATATTTACCGAAGTCTTTTAAAATGCCTTTCTAAATGTAACAATTTTAAAAACGTAAAAATTCTTAAAAGTCTGTTATTTTAAATGCATACCCTATTATTTTTTATCCCTAATCGAAAGATATTTTTAATACAATTCTAATTATACTAGGGTTCCCTATACCTATCTTTTATAGTTTTCTCTAAAATAGCTATTTCTTCCTTTACTATATAAACTCTGTGTTTATTTTCTCATAGAGTGCCTTGAATACCGCACCGTGTCCGTACGACGCTCATTTTCTAAAGTGCCATGGTCACCCAACTATTCATTTTATTAATCTTAAGTCATTTGAAGTTTTTCTTTAAAGGAAAAAATTAATGATATTGCTTAAACTTAAAACAACAGAAATATTTTTTTAATTTACAAATACTGAAAAATGTCGCTTCAAATGACTTAAGATTAATAAAATGAATAGTTGGGTGTCCATGGCACTCTAGAAAAAGAGCGTCGTACGGACACGGTGCGGTATTCAAGGCACTCTATGAGAAAATAAACACAGAGTTTATATGGTAAAGGAAGAAATTGCTATTTCAGAGAAAACTATAAAAGGTAGGTATAGGGAACCCTAGTATAATTAGAATTGTAATAAAAGTGTATTTCGATTAGGCATAAAAAATAATAGGGTATGTATTTAAAATAACAGACTTTTAAGAATTTTTACGTTTTAAAAATTGTTACATTTAGAAAGGCATTTTAAAAGACTTCGGTAAATGTTTTGGTTTTTTAAAATATGCTTTAGGCGCTACTAAACAATCATATTCCATAACCCAAATTTCATTTATTTTTGTCAGTCTGTACTACCGACAGGTGCATATTCTTTACGTGCTGGAAACACGAAATTTTTGAAAAATCGTTAATAACTCAAAAACTGGTAAATTTAAACATAAAGTCGCCACAGTGGTTCTTTTCCCGTGCGTCATCACTTTTACGTCATCAAAATCATATGAATCAAATCAAAATTACGAGACGAAAAAGGTCAAAACTAAGTTAAGTTCATAAAATGGACGTGCCTGCCTACCGTTTGGCGTACCTATATAATATCACGAAAAATTATTATTTATTTTAAGTTTTGCCCGGCATTCTCTATTATCTAAAAGAAATTGACAAACAAATGTTTATACATTTAATACTATTTTTAAAGCTTAAAATCTAGAAAAGTTTGGTGTTTTATTGACTATTAAAATCGCAAAAGTCAAATTTTTAACATCCTTTCATTTAAGGGAATTTAGCCACTGCCGTAAACGTTTCAAAGAACTTTCACGGTTAGAATATTTAAAATAAATGAATTAGTTATTATAAAAATCCATAAATACTTACCGCCAAAACAGATGGTGGGTATAATTACCTCTAAAAAGAACTATTTTTAGAAACAGGAACAGTTTAAAGGCACACAGATTTACAAAATACGAATTAGATTGGCAGATCAAAATAAGGTTGACAATGACGTTCTAAAATACAACGGTTGTCAACTAAACAAATAAAAAAAGTAATTAACTGACGTTTATAGTTTTATCCTTGTCTAGCACGTTATATTATTGGGGAAATTTGAAGACGTTCTTTTATGCTTTTATTCAAACTTGTTACTGTAATAAACAAGGATGCAGAGTTATTAACCACGTTGAGTCCTGATTGTTGATTGATGACGCACGGGCAAAGATCCACTGTGGCAACTTTATTATATGTTATACATAATATTCTTAGAATTGATCATCCAATCCAAAAATATCATAATATATAGGGTGTTCCATTTGAAAAAAAGTATGTTTGATATACCCCGACTATTTGAGATACCCTGTATAATTTGAAATAATTTTAAATTGTAGACCCAATGCCTCCCTATAACTCTGTTTTTAAAAAATATTAAAAAGTTAAACCGTTTAGATGGAATCCTGCGTTAAGAGTGGGCCACACTGTATAGCGTGAAATGGAAGCTTCATGGAAGAATCAACCGAAGCTCAATGGATAGACGAAGAAAAATTCTTTTAATTAAAAACAAATTTGTACAAATTCGTTCGGCCCAAACGAAGTAACCAATTTTTATATAAAGCAAATTTCGATATTGGCCAACCATTTTGTTTTAGAATGAGTAAAATGTTTATAACAAAAAAGATTCAGCATGCCTTAAGAATAAAAATATGCATATTTTCGGTACCTTTTAATTCGGCAACATAACGAGAAAAATTTAATTTTCTATTTGACCACGTCTGTTACGCCCCCTAGCGGAAATCTCTCGAACTTGAAAATAATTTCCAGCGATTTCCCTTGGCAATATTTTCTTTTTAAAGCTGTAAGGTTAACGAAATCTACGAGACGGTCGAGGGCCGTTTTTATTTGGCCACTCGATATATAAAATTATAATACAAAAAAACAAAATGAGGTAAAATAATAAAAATAAAAAATAATCGATATATAAAATTATAATACAAGAAAACAAAATGAGGTAAAATAATAAAATAAAAAATAATTTTTTACTATAAAAATAATATTATTGCGTGCGAGCAAAAATTATTTGCATCAAAGAGGGCCTTGCATCTAAGGACGTAATGGTTAACCGTAGAGCCTAATACCTGTTGGGTGTCAGTAACTACCTGAATTAACAATCAATCAGTTATTCCCTCATCTTTAACAGTCGTTACAAGTAATTTGATTCATCGCTAATTTTTCCAATTTCTTGAACAATTCACAGAATGGGCTTTAGGGAACAGTACAAAACATTCATGGTTGAAGCGTATTTTCGAAACGGGGTTAGAGTAAATGGTGAGTGGCAATACAATCCGGGTTTGTGCATGGACAATTTTCACGAACATTTTCCTAACGTCGCTTTTATTGCTGGGGATTTTTACCATTGCCGGAAAAGAACCGTGGCTGCGTTTAGGGAAACAGGTTCTATACAACACAAAAAAGGAGCAGAAAGGCCATCTGTAAGAACAGAAGAACTTGTTGCAAACGTTCGTGAAATAATGTGAAATACGCCAACAAATTGTATAAGACGCCTGTCCCAAGTAGTGGGGAGATCGTGAAGATAGAGACGTGTGAATTTATGCTTGGAGCATAGCGGTAGCCAATTTCAGCAATTTATGTAATTATTCTTCTTTTTCTTTCTGTATATTCTTACTTTGTTAATTTTGCAAACAATAAAAATAAAATTGTATTTGTCTACTTATTTTATTACTCATTAGTTTGGCATATCATGTCATAACATGAATTTTACAAAATTTTAACCTAGATTTGGTTAGATATATCGTCCCAATATCATTGTGATCTAAACCAAGCCCTACTTTTTTTAATCCAAGCCCTCTTTGATGCACATAATTTTTGCTCGTACGGTATATTATATTATTGGATGTATCTAGTCGTATCCATAGTTATTCCCATCACTGCAAACTTGTTTCAAGGCAATTTTGTATATTTTTTAGTGTATGATACGGAAACTTTCCTTAAATCGAGCAGCCATAAGCCAATTAATCTTTAATATTCCCCAAGGTAAATTTTCAAAATGATTGAGCATTAAAAGCTTTATATCAAAAAGGATGTCCGAATGAAAGGCGGTAGATAATTTATTAGACTTTTAATTGTTCTTTCGGGAATTTTAGGCGGTTTTGAACAATAATGATTTATTATATTGAATTACATCATTCAGCTATGCGTTCTTTTAGGTAACATACTAAAATGGTTTTTGTTGTCGCTTTTTAGTGTTCTATTTAAGGTCCATCTATCATCGTTGATGGACATCTTTCATTCGTGTAACGTTTATTCAGAATAATTTCTGAATTGTTGTTGAAATGAAGTTTCAGTAATCTGGATCTATCGAAATTATTTCAAGAAAGTTGATTCATGGAGAGCAGAGCTGGGCAAGCTACTGGAAAAAAGTAGCCAGCTACTAGCTAGAAGCTACTTATTAAAGTAGTTAACCTACCTTGTGTTTAAGCAATCAGTATTTAAAAGTAGCTTAGTTAAAGTTACTTAAGTTACTCTAAGGTATATATTATAGCAGTGAGTGTAGTTGTAAAAAACTGCGGTCATCGGCTTTAAAAGAGTTTACTATTAATATTTAAAGAGTAAGTTTTTAAGATATACGTATAAACAGTGTGACCAGTAAAGTCCGCATCATATGGGATTTTTTTATTAATAGCTTTTTTCGAAATTTGACTTTGGCATCAAGTTCTGCTCCGATCGAGATGATAATTAAGCAAAAAATAGTAGTCACGGGATTCGCATTATCTGTCAAATTTTAATTTTTTTTAAAAAATAATTCAAAAGTGGGCTTATTTTTGAAAATATCGAAAAAAGTTATTAAAAAAAGTTTTTTTAAATGCAGTTTCTAGCCCACTTGCAAAATTTCAGCTGCATAAGATAATTTTAATTTTTTACCTATATTTTGTAAATTGCACAACTTTTGCAAAATAAGACTCAACGCAACCTACATAAAACTTCTTAGTTTTGAGAATGCTTTATTTCAGATACATTTTCTTTAAAGTAGTGCCATATTAAATGTGTATTTGTCTACTAAATCAAAATTAGGCTATTAAAATTTGGTTGCATTTGGTGCAAAGTTCATTTGTTTTTGATCCTGTATAAGTTAACTTCATAAAATAAATATTTTCGAAAACGTAGTTTATGTCTAAAAGTAATACACCTTAATATTATAACAAAAAAGAACACAGTGTCATCAGTAAAGTGTCCATTAAGTGGAAAATAAATGTTAGTTTAACTTAATGCAAAGTTTATCTATTTTCAACGATTTAATTAAAAACCCCTTTATTAAAATTTGTTATTAAGCTATGTCATAAAAAAAGTAAAAAGAGTCTTTTAATATTTAAGCGCAGTTTCCATAAAATTAATTACAACGATACACCAAAAAAACCTTTACAACGACTAAATATGGGTAAAAAATCAAAATTATATTATGCAGCTAAAATTTTTCATGCGGGCTAGAATCTGCATTTAAAAAAACTTTTTTTAATAACTTTTTTGGATATTTTTAGAAATAACCCCACCCCACTTTTAAATTTTTTTTTGGAAAAAATTAAAATAAGACAGATAATGCGAATCACGTGACTACTATTTTTTTACTTAATTTTCATCTCGATCGAAACAGAACTTGATTCCAAAGTCAAATTTCGAATAAAGCTATTAATAAAAAAAATCCCATATGATGTGGACTTTGCTGGTCACACTGAATATATTTTTAAATATATTTTTTAATAGTGTACATCGTAAAAAATAATTTTTGCCATACATTCAAGCAGTTTACAGTTTAGTAACCTCATAGGAAATTTAAATAATCGGTTTTCCAATCAGTGGATAGGTCGGGGTAGTCCACATTTTTTGCCACCTCGCTCTCCGGACCTAAATCCTTTAGATTTTTTTCTTTGAAGTTATCTGAAAAGTCCCGGTTATTCCACTCCTGTAACAACACACAACAAGTATTAGGAAAGCACATTGTTTTACTCTGTTGCAATTATAAATAATCCTGTGGTGCTTTTTATAAAGTTTAAAAAGCTTGCTTTACTTAATTAAAAAATGTGTAGCTGAACGGGGTGCGCATACTGAATACATTCCATTCCATTTTATTACGCCTTTTCATTGTGAAGCCCTTATAATTTAATGACGGTTAAAATTAATTATTTAGTTTTTAATTTGTTATGTTAATTGTCTTCTTTTTTACGCACACTAAAATTTATGTATAAAGTCATTAAATTAATAAAACAAAGAATTTAAATACTTTAAAATTATTTAACGTTAATAAGTGAACCTATTACTATGTATGCCAACATATTTTTCCTATGCGAGTTAATTTTTAATAAATTTATCTAAAAAACGGCGCATCCAATCAAGCCTTACCAACAGTACCTTTTTTTTATAAAATATATAAGGTTTTTCTAATTTGACATAAAAGAGTATAAATGTTAGCGTAATGAAATGTATTGGAAAAAGCCAAGACTTGCGCTATTAGGTAGCCGTATTTTCTAAACTTAATGTTGACAACAATACACTCATTATTATGGTACATGGAATGGTTTGAGTCATACGCAATTAACACTGCCTTGATGAAACTTAAACTTTGGTTGAGATATGTTGATGATATATAATTATCTGGACAGGCAGTAACGAAGAGCTAATACGGTTTGTTTTTGGAACATATTAATAGTATAAGTCAATCCAGATTTTACCATGGAAACAGAACAACATTCTACTCTACCTTTTCTTGAAGTTCTCGTCAAATGAAATGGTGAAAGAATAAAAACTTCAGTGTACAGGAAACTCTTTCACACGTGGTAATACCTAAACCATGGATCGCATTATTCAAACTCCATAAAAGAGGGCATAACTCAAACTCTTTTTCATAGAGCATGTAACATTTGCAACAATCCGGAATACCATAATATTGAAATTTTAAATATCAAAAAAGATTTAAAAAATAAAGGTTACCCTAAAACCTTTACGATCTTAAAAATCGCGAAGTTAAAACTAGCCCAGAAACGAAAGAGGAACAAGCTTTTCTTACAATACCTTATGTTAATTGGATTTCTAAAAAGATTGGAAGGAAACCCAAAAATTATAATATCAAAACAGGTTTCAAAACTGGAAATAAGCTTAGAAGCTTTCTTACAAAAGTAAAACCCCCACGTAATGAAAACACAAAAAAGGCATCAATCGAATCCCTTGCGAGTCTGGCGAATCGTACATAGTGGAAACAAAAAGGCCTCCCCAAACAAACCCGTACGAGTTAACGAACATCTGAAACATACCCAAAGTGCTAAAACTTCGAGATTAGGTATAGCAGAATATGTATGAACCAACCAACATAATAGACAGTGGATGGAAGCTAAGGTTTTGGACATGGAACAGCACTGGAGAAAACGCCAATTCAAGGAAGCATCATTAATGAACAAAAATACCCATATATTTATTAAACCAAGTAAAGATATCCCCAATATTTTTGAGCTTCTGGTTGTCCAAAATAAACAGATTAAACTTCACACTTCAATAAGCACATAGGCGGAGTCATCAAGCTTCATTGCACACGGATAGTATTTAGGATAGTAGCCTATATAATTTAGTTTACACTTTAAAATGGTTAGAGATTTTAACTAACCGAAACGTTGTGTTAAGTAACAAAATAAAGACAATGGATGTCCGGTAAGGTAAATTAAAAAAAAAAATTTACATTATTCAACCCATTTAAACCATTAACAAGATTTTATAAGGAATTATACTAAAAGTGCTATCCTTTAATTATTGCAAAATTGACCGCCGGAAACTTTGTAGCTTGTAGCTGTAGACGTTTTAACTTCAATTGTTCTAATTTGCCTGGGTACTGCTTGTGGCAATGTTTTTTAGAAAAATGAAGAGGAGTTATTGGACGACGAAATCTAGTTCGGACGGAACCAATTTTATAAGTAATAAATAAAATTTTATAGCTTTTATCCTCATTCAATTTATGCTGTACGTCATTATTTTGGAAAATTCAGCCTTTGAACACTTTACTTTAAGTGCCACTATAGTGGCAATATGCAAACCTAAATTTGTACCTAATATTTTGCAAAATTTGATAATATACAGGGTGTTTCTAAATATCATGTAAATACCAAAAGGGGTAATTCTTTGGCTTATTTAATGACTAAAAATTCATATAAACATAGGTCCGCAAACGCTTCGTTGTCGATCTACAGGGTGTTGAAATTTCAAGATTTTTTAAAGTTTTTCTTTATAGCTCTTGTAGTTTTCGAGATATTTAGCTCTAATTTGGAATATAGGTTACGCTATAGGACTCACATCATTGGGCATACCAAATGGTTTTAAGAATCTACAGGAAGATATTTTTCAGAGGTCATGCCTCCTTTTCTCCCCATGAACTTTTTTTCGGTGCGCCTATGTTTATATACATTTTTAGTCATTAAATAAGCCAAAGAATTACCCCTTTTCGTATTTACATGATAGTGTCACAAAGGGTAGTTTTTAGCGTGATCGAGGCCTGAGTTCCTCCCGCTTATTAGTTATCCCAATGGTAGGGAGAGAGTGGGGAACTCAGCCGTCGGCCGACTGGGTTGCGGCACAGCGAGAGCGGCGCGGCCCATCACCTATCTCGCTTCGACTTCGCGACGACACTTTTTCCCAACCATAGAAGAGAAGCATAATTAATAATAAGGTAAGACTGGGTATATTGATGTATATTTGTATAATCGCTAATTTATTGAGTAATAAATAGTAAATTAAGTATGATGACCGCCTTTTAATCAAGGAACCCGGTGCCCTCGTGACAATTTGGTGGAGGTGCCGGGGAACACCCTGCATTTATTAATCTTGATATTCAATGTCATTTTCATATCAATATTTCGGCGGTAAGTGAGGTTATTCAGGTTATGTTTTTTAGTTTGCAATGATGTAGATAGTTCTGCATTTTAAGTAAATGTTGCAAAGTATATGGATTGTTTTTGTTCATAAAAACACCACAGGCCAATGCACTGTAAGGATAACAAGTTTTTGCAGCGTACAGTGTTACCATTTTTTTAAGCCATCTCCTTCTAACTTATCCGAAACTTTAAAAGTTTGCATGATTGCAAACAAATAGTTTTTATTGGATGGCATGTTTTTTCTCCTCAAATTACATATCTTTGGATATAAATTATTTAAGCGATTAGGTAGATGCATAAAAATAGTGTAGTCTGAAAACCTAAAATTTGTGGGTTACAACCTATTTAAAAAATATGTTTATGAAAACTTACTATACTATAGAGTATGCAGTAATTTAACTGTTTAGGAATAAAAGTAGTAGAAATTCTAAATAATGTACTTTTGATGATTCGGGGAAATTAATTTTAATTTAAATGCTAGATTGCGGGATGCATTTACATAAACTCCTTTCTTACCGAAACAAAAAAATTATTGAAAATTAACCGTGGATATTTTATTACAAGAAATTAAGCATAAATCGCCAAGTAGCACAAATGGTTCCAGAAATGTTGTAAGAACAGCTATACAGCATTTCTTATAGAAACGTCGAAATGTTTTAATGTGGCTGCAAACTACTATACAATGTCTTTACAACCAAAAAGGGCCCATTTTATACAACAGTTTAATTCTTTTAGGAGATCCTTTAATAACCTACACGACCGTTATAAGATAATCAATGTGATCATTATAAGACTCTCCTATAAGTATGTCTTCAGGATTACCTTTACAATATATTTACAAAACTATTTGAGAACTGCTATAAAACTATTGTATAATAGTGCTTGGTTTATGCGGTTTAAGTGTATTCTGCGAACATTTATAGATCTATTAGGAGAGTATTTTATAAGAATTTAATAATGCTGCCAGAATCGCTAATACAATAACATTGTTTCCTACTGTTGAAATTTGGAATAGAATCATTGCAAGAATATTTTATTATGCAAACTTTATGTTTTGTTTGACAAAAATAGCAATATAAGTAGTTTAAGACCAATCATGCATTAATGGCTGCGAGTTGTATTTGCTGTTATCATATTGAATGTATTAAATAATAAGTACCAAACCTTTCTGCAACATTCAGGGGACATAATTGTCTTGCGCAGTTAACTTTTCTGACAAAATATGTATATATTTCTGACGAAAAATTAATGCGCCTCAGATAAGCATACATTTGTTGGAATTATTAAAAAATTTTAAATTAAAAAAAAAAAATTATGGTCGAATTTTCAACTAAAACAAAATATGTATTGTGTTGATTGTAAATGTGGCAAGAAAAATCTCTATATTATCTTAAAAAATGTATTTTTTTGTTTGACATTTTACGATTGTATGAATTCTTCCACAATGGCTGCCGTTTCTGAACCGCAGAAAGTTTAATAAATATGGCGTATGGTAATACAATAATTTTGTGTTATTAGAAACTTTATACAATGACTGTGTTTTCTTTTTGGCTCTATAAGATACCTATTAAAGTCCTATAATGTTGTTTATTATAGGCGCCATAAAAGTATGAGCGGCTACCTGCAGGCTCGTACCAATGTTGTCATTTTTCAAGAACTGTGAACTTGGCTAAGCAGATGACCTTCGTATCAAACATTCAATAAACGAAAATGTACAACAACAGGGATAAATTGGGTTTTCAACTTTTTTTTACATAACCTTTATTCTCCTTACACGTTTGAACAAAATTAATTAAAAGGCTAAAAGCTATAACAATTACAGTGGGTCTTGCAAAGCTTTATGCCATTTTGAAGCGTGTTTAAACTTTAAAGACAAAAATAACGCTTTTTAAAAATTAAGTCTTGATTTGTTTTAAGCACACGAGCCTAATTTATCTCATTTCCTTTACATTTTCCTTGTTTTATTGGATGGTTGAAATTCACTTTTTTCTTTGAAACACTGTATTTTTCGTAATAATTAAGATATTAGAGTGAATGATACAGAAAATGTTCAAAAAAGATCAAGTCACACTTGCTTATAATAAAATGTTTCCAATTGTCACTTGGTCACTCTACAGAATGTCTCAAAAATTACTGAAAAAAAAAATATTTTCTTCCCCTGGATCTTATATTGAAACGAATCATTCAAAAACGTTAATAGGCCAACAACATTCCTGAAGCATCAAACTAAAATCTAAAAGAAAAACTATCGGAATCGAGTGAAATTCTAAAAAGAAAATTGATTTTTAAGGGTAAATTTGGATCGTTCCTCTAATTGTTTGTGTGTGTATTTATAAAAACATACCATCCTAGAAAATGGCAACGTCGGTACGAGTCTGCATTGAGCTGATAGTATAAACTGGTTCTGGAATTATCATGAAGTTCTTGCTTACTTTTGGGTGTTGCCAGATTTCGTAATACCTACATTTAAAATATTTAATCACAGATAGCATTTAGGTTTTTACGGCATAAATAGTATAGGTATACTATTATTAATAGTATTTTATTATTACATTATAAGTGTAGTAAAAAGCATATTACGACGTATGTATGGAAAAATGATTTGCTCACGAAGACATCCCCAACTACAAAATGCAATGCTGAAATGTTAGTGGAGCGCCGTACTTGCTCGTCGTTCAAGTGAATATTTACAGCTAGAGAGACATTTTCAGTGTTTTTAAGATGAGGTGAACTGAGGACACAATATTGAAATTTATCGAGCTACGATCTTCTAATGCGAGTTTATGAGAAGCAATAAGCTGAACCTCCATGCGTGCCTCTTCGCTGTAACCACTTGGAAACTCAAACTCTTTTTTCGTTATGTTCACACTCGTCCCCAATGATACTTTCTAACTCATTACACAAAATAAATTTTTACTTCTGAATAATTTTACGCCGGAAATGTTACGCCTGTTTTTTCGGTTCATTATTTTTTTAAGTTATTATACTGATTTTAAATGCAACTGCTAGATTCAAGTATTTTAATAAAATATGCAGACGCATATTTGCATGTCTTTAAATACTTGATCCAGCCAAGAAACTTGAACGGCTTATTCACGACCCTCTTCTTAAGGAGCTATTTACTGTGTTTGTTATTGCCAATTAACTATAGAGGTTGTTTCGTTTTAGGTGCATGCATGTAAAGTATCTTAAGAATAATAAGATGTAACATAATAAATAATTGCTTAATTTAATTTTATGTACGTATAACTGCTCAACCTGGCAACACTGTACGTTAAATTTCCGTGTTATCCTAAAGTACGTTGGAGAACTGCATAGTAGAACAAACTTAGAGAACAAAAGTATCGCTTAACGTACCGTCTAGCAGTAAACAGCTGTATTGTGTTTTGATCAACTGCAGTATACAGAGATCCATCCATGCGTGAACCACACCTGTCATAACCTGCAAATATTTTAGTTTATCCCAGTATAAAAACATCTACATTACACATAACATTAGACAACATAAACGAAGATGTTTAAGATAGTAGAAACTATAGAAAATAATAGAAAGGAATTGACGATTGTGCCTTCAAGCTGGGAAAATGATCGTGGTACGTTATCTTTCCCCAGAAGATTTGCCTCCAAGCTGCAACGGGAAAGTGATTCGGCCCCCGAACCAAATTGGCTTACATTGCCGTGTACAGTGAAAAGGAAGTTTTTACCCTCATTTGAAACTGCTGAAGAGGAGTTGGATCAAATGGTCGACGCCGATGACACCGACAAAGATGAACGGCTCATAACGCCGCTTTCTCAACGCAAAAGACCGAGAGTTTTGTTACCCAAGAAGAGTAATGGCATTAATAATACTACTGACTTCAATTATTTAGCGAACTCTTGTATTGTAAGTATTTAATGTATATAGATATTATAATCTTTTATATAGTAGCTATTTGAGGCCATTTATGAGATCCAATATATTTTTAAATGAAGCGATTAAGAAATTGAAAATACGTATCTCAAATTTGGTCGAAAATCAGTTTGGTGCATTTTTCAGGGTGTATGAATGTTTTCCATGTTGTGACAAAGAGGTGAATCTTTATTCTCGATCATTTACAGGTTATGAAATATACCTACTTACGTTAAGCTTATTTCAAAAATTAAATTTCTTCACAGCCCTGTTTTGATAATGCTTTTTATTTGTAGGTTAACAATAGAGATATTGAATTACCATTGACAGCAGTGCCAGTGCCAGAGGTAGAAGAGCAAAATTTACAAACCTACAATGTGATATATCCAGCAAGCCATCAGCAGACTATTCAGGTGGAATCTATTGATCCTGAAGTAGTGTCAGCCGAAGTAACAATCATCGATAGTAACAAATTAGACATCATGACAAAACTGGAAACTATTTTAGAAAATCAGCATAAAATTATGAAAGAACTTTCCACTTTTCAGGTAGTTTTTGAAATCGCGATGAAAAAAAAGAATGCTGGTAATGCTTTATCTTCAAGTAGTCAAAATAGTTCTAGGATCTCGCCATTTCTGCTCATTGATTGCTTGGAAGACTTAAAAGATTTTAATGACAAATTGAACGACGCACAAGTATTTAATGAATATAGTGATAAACTAAGTTTCATATGTGGCACAGATACGAAGATCAAAGGTATTGATCACAGTTACATGTTAGTCGACAAATTTTTTACGAGAAAATTTTTTACATTGTGCTCATGGGCTGGTGGTGCAAAAGTCCCAAATACGAAGTTTGGGTTTAAATTTTACGCCAATGTAATAGGTTTGTTTTTTAAACTTGTTCGCCTGGCAGATCCAACATTTACGCTAGGAGACTGTAAAAATTTCTTTAAAGGTGTTATTAGGAACTGTGTAAGGAGAAATAATACTTCCAACATCAGAACTTCAAGGAGTAAGCAAAGGCCCAAACAATCATCATATAATGCTCAAGTCTCCGAGAACGAGGTTAATGGTAAGGCCTTAATACCAAACAGCCATGAAGAAGACCTAACCAACAATGATGAAACTGTGGAACCTTCTAATGGAGCTCTTGATGAACAAGAATAGTTGACCCACACTTTTTTTAAAACATATTACGGGGTGCCAAAACCCATTATAGTGATGAGGACTATTTTTCGTTATATTTTCTTATCTTTTTGTAAAGAAATAATTATGTTTTTGGGTTTTCTAACCTTTTTTACTTACTGTTTATTTGTGTTTTCGCAATGTGTTGAATTTATCTTTAACCTAATTATAAATATTATAGAAATATAAAAAAAAACGCAAATTAAAAATAATAAACAATGATGAAGCTGTGCAACCTTCTAATAGATATCTTGATGAACCAGAATAGTTGACACAGACTTTTTTTAAAACATATTACGGGGTGCCAAGACTCATTGTAGTGGTGAGGGCTGTTTTTCGTTATATTATTTTCTTTCCTATCTTTCTGTAAGGAATAATTATGTTTTATGTTCTTGTTACCTATGTTACCTACTGTTTATTTGTGTTTTCGCCATGTGTTGAATGTATCTTTAAGTTTGTAACAAATAAATATTATTAAAATACAAAAAAAAAGCAAATAAAAAATAATAAAGCCTATAATGTTCAATTATTTATTTTTCGGTAATAATATAAGTATGTAAAAGTGGTATGAAAACTATTTCATTGCCATCTATAACAGTAGCAAGTTTACATTTCACATCATCTACTAAAAATTCACATAAAGATCCTAACACGCCATCTGATTTGTATATATTAAGATATGATGATTTTATTGGGTGCTCAAAAAAAGTTTGTTTGTTTACTAGTAGACACCCGTAAATAGTTATAATATTTTTTTTAAATAATGCATAGTTCATAGATACAACTTGATTTTTTAAAGTTAAGAACCACTTATCTTTAAAACGACTTGAAGTTAATGAAAAGTTTTCAAATTGAATAATTTTAGAACATTTGTGTATATCAACATTTTTTAAATCAGGGAAATTTTCTGTCCTTGGGGGTTGGTACCTATCAACTTCTAGCATTTCCCCCAATCTCTTAGCTATTTGTGGGAGGGGACAATTTCCGGTTCTAAGTAATTTTTTTATATAGAAAAGTCTGCTTTCAAAGGGATAAGCATTAAAAGTTGATAGTACCCCAAATTTTTTTACTTCGTCAGTTAAATGTGAGAGGTTGTGTATATTACTCGTCATATAATCTTCACCGTAAAAATCTCTATACAGTTCTATATAGTTTTCTAACATTGATTCGGCTAAAGGCAAAAAATGTGTAAACATTTTTGTAGAGCATATTGTTATAGCACAAAACAACAAGAGAAAATGTTGATAAACATCACTAGACAAAACTTTTTTTAAAATTATTATGCTAATGTATAAAAGGAAGGTGCGATATTCAGTACCTTTCCAGTATGCAAGTGTATCGAGTCCACGGACAGCGCGATGTATTTCTGAAGGCATTTTACAATTTATTAAAAATTTGGATACTATGTTAATGTCTTTAGCACACCATTTTGTTGAGTAGTTACCAATATTTCCATCTTTCCAGCCTGTAAGACATCTTTTCATTACTCCTAGATCAAGAAGATGCAAAGAATCTCCAACAGGGAAATCTTCTACCATATCTATTTGCAGCTCCTCTAATGGAGTACTACTTTTATGATGTTTTCCATATATTCGATTTCGGAAACCCTCATCTGTTCGCAAATCGCAGCCAGTTCTTGGGAAATAGACGGTGTGAGATATGTGCGAGTATTCACCAGTCGTGGTACATTTTAAGCAGCCATGTTTAGCATTAAAGTTCGCTACCCCTGAAAATAAAAAAAAATAGTTATAATTTGCTTTAGATATTAAATGTGAGAATACTTTATTTTGTAATTTTTAACTGGCAAAAAATACTAACCTTTGATGAAAGCTCGGGCCGGAGAGTCGCAAATAAAACATCGAATTTTTACATGAATTTTCTTTTTGTGGCCCTCAATATAAATTCCATTTTGAAGCACTCGCTTTGTCTCACTAACAAAATTCCGCAGATAGCTGTTTAAATTAGCAGGTTTCCCAGTGCCACTATAGATTCCGATTACAAGTGGTTTCACTTCTGGTATCTCGTGAATGTTACATAAAATTGGCCAAAATTCGCACTTCGAACTTTTATATATTGGAAGACCATCCATGCTTATATTTAGAGAAATAGATTCTATATTAGGATATGGTTGCAAGGAAATTATTAAATTGGATTCAAGACCATTGTGCCAATAAGTGCCATTATCAAGTGTAACCAACTCAACTTGTCGGGGAGTATTTAGAAAAGTTCTTGGGTCTGTAGGAAGAAGATTAGGAATAGCCAGGTTCCATATTACGAAGAGCTCTCTTAATGCAGAATGAGAAATGTTGAAAGAAGTTACCCACATCTTAAGTTGCTCTTTTATTTTAATCTTCTTTTCAATTTCAGACAGAGAAGGCATCAAATTTTCGTCGTCGGCGGTATCCACGTATTCTTCATCAGCACTATTAATGTCGCATTCTATTACCATGTCTTGTTGGTTTTCATTTCCTTTGGCTTCTTCTTTAACATTAGGGCTGGCAGTTGGAGCTAAAATATTTGATGTTTCTTCTAAATTAGCCTGAAGTATTCTCTGGTATTTTTTTTTAACTGATCTTTTAAAATGCCCACTCCTTTTTAATTTTTTAAATTGAGATACTGCTAAATTAATTTTGTAAACGCACTGATAGAACAGAATTATTAGGTTATGTATGTATTATTACGTATAAACAGTTTCTATAACGCAGAACTTGCAATACATTTATTCCTGGAAACTACATTTTTATTCTATAAGCTCTGAAGCTCTGCTCTTATAAGAGAGAGTACACTGTTGTGGTTATAGAATGATTATAAAATCCTTTCATACTTACTGCGTAATGTTTTACTTCTGCCTTAAGTAACAATCCCATTATTTTTCTTAAGGAACATTAACACAATTATTTACACAACTTCCACTATAACTAACTTTTAACGTTGCTATTAAAAGTAATAAGATAGCTATGCAACTGTATTATAACTTGTATAACATTTTTTTTTAAAGTTTTATAAGGATTATATTATTACGTTATGCAATTGTTACAAAATTCTTGTCCTATAATATGAGTTTTAAGAACGTCTATACAGCAGCATTACAGAAACCCCTTTATTTATATGACAAAATTGTCGTATTGGGACGCTTCAAAAAATAAAAAGGTTCGTCAAGTGGCGCTATGCGATAATTATGAAATAATTTCGTTCTTTTAGGGATTTTTTGTGCTACTTGGGTGAGCTATTATCACGTCTACTATCTCCGGTTGATATAGAGTGTAGAGCCATTTAGTTATGAAGCAGTCTGTATACTAGGCATTTAAAAATTACGATATTATAGGTATGATAAAATAGTATATTAAAGTACACGTTTCATAAGAAGCGGTTTTAGCGCACGCATCTATTTTAAAAAACGAGCCACAAAGTGGCGAGTTTTTTTTATTGACACGTGCGCTAAAACGCCTTTTGAAACATGTGCTTTATACATATTTTTCTATTTCACCTTTTATAATCAAGAAAAATACATTTTAAAAAGAAAATAAATCCTTTTAATTTTGTAAATTTTTATGTCTAAATTTTATGTTGGTAATACTATTTTTTATCATAGTAGCCTCTGGACAACAAAAATTATTTTGCAAACTGTCATTTTTTGATTTATTGACCCATTTTTACCACGAGATTCTAAAGTTATTTTAGCGATATGAGATTTGAAATTGGACGCAATACGTTGTGTGATCCTTGTACATTCGGTACATTACAGAGCGTTCGGAAGTTCGGGAGATTTTGCTACTTTTTTTCGAATTTCAAAAGACGTGATTTTACGTCACGGTATTGCAATTTAGTATAGGGAAGATGGAAAATTCAAATAAAGTTGAAGTTAAAATCGACATTGGAAGGTTAGTAGATTAAATTTTGGATAGGATTTGGCAGAAAATGATAGCTTGAAGCATCTACAAAAGATTGATTTATAGATTTAAGCAACCAACATACATGACTGTTATTCACACAGAATAAAAAAGTAAGTTATCAAGCTATTTTTCCTCTGCGAAAAATGGGTTTTCTCGTAAATCACAAAGGCCGCGCAAGTCAATGAAATAAAACATTTAAATGTTACCAACATCAAATAAAGAAAAAACGCGTATCGAAATAGCTTCATTACGATACGCAAATGCGTATCGTACTGAGCTTATTATGAATATATATATGAAATAGAAAAATATATTTTTTAAAGGCATTTTTAAATTTTCGGGTTCAAAGTAAGTTATTTCTAGGTTTCCTATAACTAAATCGTCTGAAGATATTGACAAATAAAAAAACTATATTTTCTGCACTTTTGACAGGTTACAGAATCTTCGATATCTCTTTGGAAAAGAATATCTCCATCTTAAGCTTTTTAATTCTCTATTAACGTCCTGTATAACCGGTTTATAGGTATAAATAGACTTAAAACAGTTATTTTCTTTTTAAGTTTTACTTTTTGTCTTTAGACTTTATTATAAAATGCCTCATAAAAGTTGAAAAGATAAAAAAATTTTCAGCAACGGGAAGCAGTTTGTTTACAAACTTTGCTTACCACCCAATGCAGGGTAGGCAAATGATATTGCTATTATAAAGCATGGCAAGTCAAAAATCTTTATTTCATCAATTTAAGTAGTTTTATCTATTACTATAAATACTGCACCCCCACATTACACCATAGTATATACAAATATCTTCTACGTGGTTATACAGGTCATGACACAAATAACATATTTTTTCTTGCCTTTCGCCTAAAACTTAATTAATTTCATTCATTAATACCTACTATTATTAATGTTACATACATAATATATTTATGGTTTATTGTCTATGTCGCTTGTAAAAGAACGCCATTCAATGGTACAAGCAAGCCACTTGGCACAGTTATTAAGAACAATATTGTAATTGATTTGGCTCGAGAGAAAAAAAAATGTCCTTAGATATGTTTGATTATACTCTTTTTTAGATAATTCAGGTCTGAAGAATTCAAAAATTTTAAGACTATTCCACCTTGTTTGGCCGCAAAACAACTAATTTGAATATAAAATAATATTAAATATCGCCTGAAATTAAAGGACATATTGAACTAGTTACGTTTTTAATCCCTGATATACCAAAGGTCCGTAAAGTTGTATATAAATATTTACTTTCAGTTTAATAAATATAAAATTAGAACAAGGGTTAATTATTTACATATAAAAGAATCTCATCCCAATTAACAGAAGTGTTGGTTAATAAATCTTTGGTCCCGTCGAGATAAATTTTTCAAAGCGGAACAGTATTTTGGGGCTTAATAAAAAGGGAAGTGCCTTCGCAGCGATAGATGAAAGATGAGATTTATAATGTTTCCAATTGCGCTTTCGGGAGTTCTAAGAAGTTTTTGCAATAATTTTGTTTTATAAATTTGCCGAAATATTTTTCCGATAATTTGTCACCATAAAGATATTAATGTCCATGATTTATGGACAAATGGAAAATAAATTTCCAGTTCTGAATAAGTGCTGCGTAAAAATAAATAAAAATTAACAATCGGATTATTTTGTGTAGGTTTAGCCATAAATTTTACTTTGCATTTTTAACTAATACCTATTATACTGTTATAATATTTGCAACCCATTTGAATTGATAAATATATTTTATTAAGAAAACACTTTTTTGTGGCCGTGTTGCACATAGTCATTAAAACCAAATAGATCAGAATGTGGGGTAACCAGTTATCAATGTTTAATTATATTTCGACATCCAGTCCGAAGAGATGACTTTTTGATTACCACGTAGTCCACCATTACTTGAGCTTTCCCGCAATGTTTAAAGACAAAACTGCTATCCTCGTCCTCCGCGTGTTCCTATTCAGCCGGCTACGGTCTCATTCACGGTTTTGCGCTTCCCGCGAGTGCGTGTATTTGTGCTTCTGTACGTCGTTTTTGATTGTGTTTAATCACAATATCCTCTTTCAGAAGTTGAGGAACTATGGAATATGCGGAGCTGCGTTAGAGTGGATACAATCCTTTGGAACTGAAAGGAGATCGTTTGCTAGCATCAGTAACTTTAACGGAAAGTCAAGGACGGACATACACTCGTCAATCATAGACAATAATGTAGGTGTTCCTCAGGGTTCCATATTGGGCCCTGTTTTATTTTTGTTGTATTTGAACGATATTAACCGGATAGGACAAACCGCACATCCAACAGCTTTTGCCGACGACGTGTCATTTTTGATCTCAAACTTATTTTTAGCCAATTTAGAACATATTATGTCAAATGGTGTTCTATTGAAGCTGTTTGATTGGTTCTGCGATAATTCTATGTACTTAAACGTGGACAAGACACGGTTCATCAGATTTCATGCCAGACAAAGAACGGTTGACAATGTTAATCTGCATATTAATGACATACCACTACGCCAGGTTCAAAGTGCTAAGTTTCTTGGTATTTACCTGGATGAAGTTTAAATTGGAAAGTCCATTGTCAACACGTATTGGATAAACTTAATTCATCATATTATTTGTCAATAAATGTAAGATCTGTCTTAGACACGAAACAGTAACTAATGTTGTACTATGAATATGTTGAGTCATGTTTAAGATATGGTCTGGTCTTTTGGGGTACGTCTACCTTATGTAACAATATATTTGTTAAACAAAAGAAAATTTTAAGGTGTATTGCTGGTGTACCTAGATATTATAGCTGTAGGGGTCTATTTAAAAGGTATAATATCTTAACACTTCCTTGTTTATATACAGGGTGATTCAAAAGTACTTTGACAAACTTCGGGAGGTAATTGCCAGCAATATTTTAAGGTGAAAAGTTCTTATATATATATAACAGTGGTCCTTGGCGACTTCGTTACGAAAATACAGAGTGTTGAAATGTTAAAAGGAATAGTAATAATTTTTTAATAACTCCTTAATGAGTTATTTTCTTTTTATGAAAGTTAGTGAATTAAATAAGCATCTAAGGACACTTATTTTCAAAGTACAACACGTTCGTAAATTTAACCAGTGGCGTCGGTACAAAATGTTAATATCATATTTTTTGTGAAACTTATGCTACACCACTGACTTATTTTATTTTAACTTTCTTCTTATGAATCCCCCCTTTATTTACAACAAAAAAGATTACGTGTGTTTTTTGATACGAGGGACGGTTTAAGGGTAAATGATTATTTTATTTGATTATACACAAATATTAAAAAATGTGTTTTAAACTGATCAACCACTCAAATATTTATTAAAGTATTTTAGCACATACCTACATACATACTTACTAATAAACAAATATGTATATGCCTAAGGAAGGCATCTGAGGATGCCTATTTTCTAATGCGCATTATTTCTTAAATAATCCATACCTTATAAACAATACTAATAATATCCAATGAAAATAACAAAACTGAAGAAATAAAACTCAATGGTAACTAACTGTCAAATATGGTTTAATTTATCGACAAATGCATTTCCAAAGCCGCCTTGCCAAAAGACAAAATATTAAAAAATAACATAGGTACTCATAAATAAATATGTATGCCACTGAGAACGTGTTATACTTAGAAAATAGGCATCCTTAGATGCCTTTCTTAGGCATATACATATTTGTTTATTAGTAAGTATGTACGTAGGTATTCGTTAAAATACTTTAATAAATATTTGAGTGGTTGATCAGTTTAAAACACATTTTTTAATATTTGTGTATAGTCAAATAAAATAATCATTTACCCTTAAACCGTCCCTCGTATCAAAAAAACACACGTGATCTTTTTTGTTGTAAATAAAAGGGAAATTTATAAGAAGAAAGTTAAAATAAAATTAGTCAGTGGTGTAGAATAGTTTTCACAAAAAAAATGATAGTAACATTTAGTACCGACGCCACTGGTTAAATTTACGAACGTGTTGTACTTTGAAAATAAGTGTCATTAGATGCTTATTTTTAATTCACTAAATTTCATAAAAAAATAACTCGTTAAGAAGTTATTTTAAAATTATTATTATTTCTTTTAACAGTTCAACACCCTGTATCTCCGTAACGAAGTTGCCAAGGACCACTGTTTCTAATAACTTTTCATGTTAAAATATTGCCAGCAATTACCTCCCGAAGTTTGTCAAAGTACTTTTGAATCACCCTGTATAATGGAATGTTAAGAATGGGGACCTACACAGTTTTAATACTAGGAATAGGGACCAATTCAGCATTCTCGTAGTAACATAGCGCATAATAATTCTCTCAGAATTCTGGGTGCTAAAATTTTTAACGTACTGCCGGATGAAATAAAAAAGTGTGATAAAATACCAAATTTAAAAAAAAAGTTAAAAGCATTTTTAATCTTAAAGTGCTCCTACAGCTTGGATGAGTTTTTTGACTCTGTAAAATGACCAAGTACCTAATTATGTCTGTATCTGTTACCATATGTTTTTTTGTTGTTTATTTACTTATTTACTTGTACCTACTTGATTGTTAGTTTTAGGACTACTTTGACTATTCCCCTACAATAATGGTATATTGTCTTGTGGGAAAATAAACGTTTGCATTTGAATTTGAATAAAGAAGACAAGGTCTCGATTGTTATTAGATGAGTAAGTAACTTTATACTTACAGGTTTTATTTAAAAATTTTAGGATGGGTAAATCCAAGAAAATACGTCGTTCTCACAGCAGAGATGTTGAGGACTTGAAAAAGCGCTTAAAGATTCTCGAGAAAGATCTTGCGAATCACAAGTCACGCTCTGGCTCGTTGGCAGAGGGTAACCCCCATGCCAAATCGTTTCGGCCACCAGAAGTACAAGGGCAGAATGGATCGCAACGGAATCGTTCTGTAATTCGAGCCACCCGACATTCTTCATCACCGTCCTCAAGATAAGTACAGAGTCGTACTCCGAAGCGACATGGGTACTCTTCCATTAGTGACAATGACAGTGATCACTACGTTAGGCATGTAGACATTAACATTAAATGTAGGAATGGGGACCTACACAGTTTTAATACTAGGAATAGGGACCAATTCAGCAGTCTCGTGGTAACATAGCGCATAATAATTCCCCTAGAATTCTGGGTGCTAAAATTTTTAACGTACTGCCGGATGAAATAAAAAAGTGTGATAAAATACCAAATTTTAAAAAAAAGTTAAAAGCATTTTTAATCTTAAAGTGTTCCTACAGCTTGGATGAGTTTTTTGACTCTGTAAAATGACCAAGTACCTAATTATGTCTGTATCTGTTACCATATGTTTTTTTTTTTGTTTATTTACTTATTTATTTGTACCTACTTGATTGTTAGTTTTAGGACTACTTTGACTATTCCCCTACAATAATGTTATATTGTCTTGTGGGAAAATAAACGTTTGCATTTGAATTTGAATAAAGAAGACAAGGTCTCGATTGTTATTAGATGAGTAAGTAACTTTATCCTTACAGGTTTTATTTAAAAATTTTAGGATGGGTAAATCCAAGAAAATATGTCGTTCTCATAGCAGATATGTTAAGGACTTGAAAAAGCGCTTAAAGATTCTCGAGAAAGATCTTGCGAATCACAAGTCACGCTCTGGCTCGTTGGCAGAGGGTAGCCCACATGCCAAATCGTTTCGGCCACCAGAAGTACGAAGGCAGAAAGGGTCGCAACGGAATCGTTCTGTAATTCGAGCCACCCGACATTCTTCATCACCGTCCTCAAGATAAGTACAGAGTCGTACTCCGAAGCGACATGGGTACTCTTCCATTAGTGACAATGACAGTGATCACTACGTTAGGCATGTAGACATTAACATTAAATGTAGGAATGGGGACCTACACTGTTTTAATTCTAGGAATAGGGACCAATTCAGCATTCTCGTGGTAACATAGCGCATAATAATTCTCCTAGAATTCTGGGTGCTAAAATTTTTAACGTACTGCCGGATGAAATAAAAAAGTGTGATAAAATACCAAATTTAAAAAAAAAGTTAAAAGCATTTTTAATCTTAAAGTGTTCCTACAGCTTGGATGAGTTTTTTGACTCTGTAAAATGACCAAGTACCTAATTATGTCTGTATCTGTTACCAAATGTTTTTTTGTTGTTTATTTACTTTTTTACTTGTACCTACTTGATTGTTAGTTTTAGGACTACTTTGACTATTCCCCTACAACAATGTTATATTGTCTCATGGGAAAATAAACGTTTGCATTTGAATTTGAATAAAGAAGACAAGGTCTCGATTGTTATTAGATGAGTAAGTAACTTTATACTTACAGGTTTTATTTAAAAATTTTAGGATGGGTAAATCCAAGAAAATACGTCGTTCTCATAGCAGAGATGTTGAGGACTTGAAAAAGCGCTTAAAGATTCTCGAGAAAGATCTTGCGAATCACAAGTCACGCTCTGGCTCGTTGGCAGAGGGTAGCCCACATGCCAAATCGTTTCGGCCACCAGAAGTACGAAGGCAGAAAGGGTCGCAACGGAATCGTTCTGTAATTCGAGCCACCCGACATTCTTCATCACCATCCTCAAGACAAGTACAGAGTCGTACTCCAGAGCGACATGGGTACTTCTCCATTAGTGACAATGACAGTGATTACTACGTTAGGCATGCAGACCCTAACATTAAATGTAGGGATGCAGATCGTTCCCTTCAAGGGGCGACACAACCTTTAGGCGACCGTAGCCTTGGAGGCGAGGAGCCGACACTTTCACATAAGTCCGATATTGAAGATGGCATGTCAATCTTGCACCATTTTGACTGATGATCTGAAAAAATGTTTAGGCCTGGAACCAAACACAAATAATGCCTTGGTCGAGATCATTCATTCCACCCTAGCTAAAAGATGGGCATCCTTGTTATTATCCGGATTATCCAAAGAATCCACACTAGAACTTTTAGCAAAGTATAAAATTCCGGGAAATTGTACTAGCCTTATTCCACCTGAAATTAACGCTGAAATTGCCTCAAATCTTTCGTCCAGTCAATCTGGTCGGGACGCATATTATGCAAATAGGCAAACTAAGCTCGATACAGGACTTACAGCCCTGCCTTCAGGAATTTCTTATCTTCAAACCCATTCCGAGAAGGTTCCGGCTGAGGTTCGTACTGATACCGTTGTTATGTGATTCCGGCCGGGTGGCATTTAGGCAGAATCTACCATTGATTATATTATTATATAGGTTATAAATTATGGTCTCTTATTGGTTATTGCCAATCGCTGGTACGTTTTGTACAAACATTGCTAATCGCGGGTAGATTTTGTCTCCCTGGGAATACTATAATATGTACTGTTGCCAATAAAAGGTAGGATTTGCCTTGACATTGCTAATCAGCGGTATGTTTTGTCTACACACGTATTGCATCATCTTTTTTTGTGAGTCGTGTCGTGCATTTCTCTTTAATTTTTCGGGTGGTGTAATCAATGTCCCTTCATTATTATTATACGTGACAGTATGAATACTGATTTAAAATTTCCAACAAGTTTTCGCCATGAAGTGGTAAATCAATCAAAAGAAAAAACAGTGTTATGGGCTGACATTAATTCTAGTGAAAAATGTATTCAGTGGATATCAGAATTTTCTACGGAAACTAATACTTCTTGAATATTCTGATCCTATTGCAATTGAGGCTAATGATAGATATGCGATGGCAGTTTTAGCATTAGGTGATGACGCGAAGGAAAAGGATTTTTATGCACCGCTTGTTGAAACTATGTCCAGCTGCTCAAATAATCCTGCTGAAATAGGTTGTAATTATCATGCTGTAAATGCAGAAAATGAAAATACTGAAACACTGTCAGTCCTAGAAAGCAAAAATGCTAATGATAATGAGTTTGAAAAGTTTTTAAATGCACTACGAGAACAACATACTAAGTTTGGTACATGTAAAGTACTTTTAAACAGATGTTCAAAAAGGCTCTATAAAGCTAAAACAAAAAATAGTTGGTATACATTTTTAAGTACGTGCGGTATTTCTTTTGGTCTACGCAATCGAGCTAGTGCTTGAATAAGAGTTCAGCCGATGTCCATCTCCAAAAGGAAACCAGGTGTGACTAGAGGCAGTAAGCGTCGACCTGCAGGTCGACCAGCAACTGGTGAAAAAACACATTTAAAAAGGAAAATAAATCTTGCTGTTAAAATTTTACTGTAATAATTTAAAATGTTTTGTATAAATAATAAAATAATAAAGCCTGTATTTTTCCTTTTTCCATATTATCTTCTCATTTCTATCATATCTATAACAAGTATGTGCCTATTTGCAGTCGCACTGTTTAAATGGGGATTGCACGTGTTTAGGCAAAACATATCGCTGATTAGCAATGTCAAGGCAAATCCTACCTCCTATTGGCAACAGTGCATATAGTATTCCCAGGGAGACAAAATCTACCCGCCATTAGCGATGTTTGTACAAAACGTACCAGCGATTAGCAACAACCAATAAGAAACCTTAATTTATAGCCCATTGCTAATCAATGGTAGATTCTGCCTAAATGCGTCCGGGTGTTTTGTAACCTCTTTAATAGCATTACCAAATCTCGCCGTACACTTATTCAACCTTCCTGGAATAAGAGTTTAAATGAAGTTCTCGAAAAATCCCCACCTTCTGAAAAGTTAATATTTGGGAGTGACTTATCGGAGAAAATTAAAGAAGCTAAAACTTTATCAATGTTTAATCAGAGAAGATTGATTTGCCAGTGTTATTTGTGCTATTTTACTTTGTTTACAGCAAATAATTTTCGGGAGTAAATCCGCTAGTCTACGATGTAGAATTAAAAATAACAACCGATCGCGACGGATACACAATATTTAAATTTATGTAGCTCCACATTGTACCAGGTATTATTTCATTTGCCCAATATTAAAAATTGAATAACCATTAACTTCATTTTCAGAGGGCTTATTAATTATTAAAATCCATTAGCCATGTTTGAAAAATCAGATTAGAGCTGTTTATTTTTTAGAAAAATATTATTCAGAAATAAACTTGACACATAGAATTTAGAATATTCCTGACATTGGTAAATAATAAATGTAATATCGTAAAGTGCTTGATAGGTCAAAATATAAATAAATGATTATTGTTACCATACAAAACCTATTTATTCGTATAAATAAAGTATAAGGCGTATGTGTCAATTAAAGTGACCTTTTTTAACTGAAGAATTTTTCGGTTAAATACTTTATCTATGTCTAGTATACAGGGTCCTGCACCTCACCTCCCGTCTTCTATAGCTCACTTAGTAATTAAGTTAGGATTTTAATATTTTGCATATCTTACCTGTATCTTAGGGCGCATTTCAGGAAAATATATTTTTTCCTATAATTACCTACATACCCCTAAAATTTTATTAATATCGATTCAGTATTATAGGCGAAAAAAAATAAAAACTAAAAAATATCAGTTCGCACCACTGGTTTTAAAAATTAATAAAAAATAAAAATAATGCCTCATTAATAAAATTATACAAAGATACTTATTAAATAAAGTCTAACAGTCTCGTTAACCAAGTTTGACTAATATGAATTGTACAGGGTGTCCAAAGTTTAGTGTCAAACTTTGCAAATTTTAAAGAAATTTATTTTTCTTATTTCAAATAGGAACCCCTGTATATTTTAATGTCATTCGATGTAGAATTAAAAATCAAACATTTGACTTAATTACAACCCTATCGCAATTTCTAACGCATCAAGACTTATTTGCAGAAAACCCATTTTATCAACTATTCCAACAGTCATTATTATAAATAAATATGGAAGGTGGCTTTGAAAAACAATTTATCGGTATTAAAGTTTACTAAAGTGATAAGAGACCATTTTGACTTTAGTAATCTAAAAGTTTCAAATATTGTTAAATTGTAAGTAATTATCTAAGCTGTTATAAGTACTTTATATTGTTTTTTGTGATGGACTACAACCAAGAAGAGATATGATTTTTATATTAGGAGTCTGCGAAAAAAACTCTTTTTTGGCAAGCCGAGTTTACGCACAACGTTACCCAGAACGACGACATCCAGACAAAAGGAGCCTGCAAAACATATTAGAGAGGTTTGTACAAACGAGAAATGTAAACAACCCAAAACCAGTGAAAAATAAACCGGTCCGAACTGAAGAAAATCAATTGGCTGTGCTATTATCTGTTATAGAAAATCCTTCAGTTAGTCAACAAGCAGTCGCTGATACCGTAGATGTAAGCGAAAGAACAGTTCAACGAATTTTAAAGGATAACCATATCCACGATTATCATTTCCCAGTTAATGATTACTAACAATTTTAAAATATTTGAAACTTTTAGATTACTAAAGGCAAAATAGTATCTTATTACTTTAATAAACTTTAATAACAATAAATTGTTTTTCAATGCCACCTTCGATATTTATTCATAATTATGACTGTTGGAATAGTTGATAAAATGAGTTTAATGCAAATAAGTCTTGATGCGTGAGAAATTGCATTAGGGTTGTAATTAGGACAAATGTTTGATTTTTAATTCTACATCGAATGACATTAAAATATACAGGAAATCTTATTTGAAATAATAAAAATAAATTGCTTTCAAGTGTGCAAAGTTTGACACTAAACTTTGGATACCCTGTATAATTCGTAATAATCAAACTTTGTTAACGAGACTGTTAAACTTTATTTATCGACTACCTTTGTATAATTTTATTAACGAGGCATTACTTTTATTTTTTATTAATTTTTAAAACCAGTGGTGCAAAACTGATATTTTTCAGTTTTTATTTTTTTTCGCCTATAATACTAAATCGATTTCAATAAAATTCTAAGGGTATGTAGGTAACTATAGAAGGCACTCAAATAAATAAGAAAATATATGGCATGTAATCTAAAAAAATACATCCTTTGACATCACACTTTTTTGGAACACCCTGTATAAAAAAATATTTTCCTGAAATGCGCCCCAAGATACAGGTAAGGTCTGCAAAATATCAAAATCCTAACTTAATTACTAAGTGAGTTATAGAAGACGGGAGGTGAGGTGCAGTACCCTGTATAATGTAAGTATTATACTTGTGGTTTTTGGGATAAAAAGCTAAATATTATTCCCTTAGATCCTTAGAAAATAATGACGAGGGATTAATAGTCCTTATTTCCCCTTGCACTCCAATGACAATGCCATGGAATGACAAACCCAAAAGGGCGATTGTTATACGCGTAGTGTTTGTGTATTTGTATTGAGATGAATAAAAATGAAAAGTATTTTACTTGTATACCTCCAAAAATTGTACAACTATCTGCAGCAACAACATCTACTTTAATACCGGAAATATTGAAATCATCATCGTATGCAACCTTCAACATTTTCCGAAAATATTCTGCTGGCCTATTTCTCTGAATTAATTGCAAAATACAAAACATTTTCATTACCTATAATAATTCTATTTAATAATTAAATCTATGTTGAGAATAAACTAGTATCCGTTAATTTGGAAAAATATGGCAAACTACGAGCGTTTTTAAAAGAAAATCTGAAGGATTTTGAGCAAAGAAGTCTTCCACTCTGACTGCAGAATAACTTAGGGAATTTATTGACAAAGCTGCTAATGAAATTTTTCTTTTGCATACCTAAGGTAAATATACCTATATATTTAATCTGATCTATTCAAAAACTTATAGTATTGTGTGCTTCAGATTATATTAATTATTGGAATTGTGGGCGCATGCCGCTCAAACGAGCTTTATGAAATAAATAATAAATAGAAGACGTGAAGGATTTCTTAACATAGTTGTTAATAACTAAGTCTAAAAACAAAATTTTATGAAAATTCACCATAAACAGCTCGTTTAACAATATTGTAAAAAGTACATCGATCTTCGTCCCATGTAAAAATCAATATATTCTTTCTAAATTATCAAAAATCCAAATGTACAATACAACGTATAGGAGAAAACAAATTTGCTGATATTGGTAGACAAAATGTCCAACATTTAAACTTGCCAAATCCTCAAAGTTATACCTGCCATTGTTTTCGCAGATCATCTGCCACTCTGTACATTGATGGAGGAGGCGATATAACTGGATTAATGCGTCATGGAGCTGTAGTTGATCTAAATACGTAGCTGAAGAATACATTGATCAGTCTATGAGAGACAAGACAACTACAACAATACTATTACTCAGCAAATAGATAGTAATAAAGCATTTGTATTGAAAACTCATTCAAAATTAATGATAGTTCACGACCAATTCAGTTTATTAATTATACTATTACTTAATTTAGTCTTATTGGCAAAAAAAGTTGTTCAATAAAAATCTCAAATAATAGATTGGTCGTAGATAAAGTAGAGTAAACTACTCGCAATAATGGCTATTATTCATTCAGACTGTTACTCTCTTGCCTCTGACGCGGCTCGGTGCGTAAGTATTCCTTGAGGTTAATAGCTATCATAATCTACTATTATACCCTGGTTACAAGATAAGAATATATGCGTTGTCAAAGTTAGCCTAAATTACGTCAATATTGACAAGTTACTACTATTACTATTTATAAAATGGCCTAGTATGATTTAAAGTTGTGTGCGTAAAGTGTAATCAAATTTAAGACATTCCAGTCTGGTATAAAATAGGGTCCACGCTATGACGTAATCCAACATCATAATTTTTACAAAGCATTCAAATATCTTTTTCTAAGCAGATGATGTATTAAGCTCCATAAATGGAAGGATGTTACCACTTATAAAAGCTTCCTTTTCCTAATAGTCTTGGTGTAGTAATGCTTAGCCGTAGAGCTTAATACCTGTTGGGTGTCAGTAACTACCTAAATTAACAATCAATCAGGTTATTGCGTCATCTTTGACAGTCGTTACAAGTAATTTGATTCATCGCTAATATTTCCAATTTCTTGAACAATTCACACAATGGGTTTTTCGGAACAGCATAAAACATTCATGGTTGAAGCGTATTTTCGAAACGGGGTTAGAGTAAATGGTGAGTGGCAATACGATCCGGGTTTGTGCATTAACGATTTTCACGAACATTTTCCTAACGTTTCTTTTATTGCTGGGGATTTTTATCATTGCCTGAAAAGAACCGTGGCTGTGTTTAGGAAAACAGGTTCTATACAACACAGAAAAGGAGCAGGAAACCATCTGTAAGAACAGAAGAACTTGTTGCAAACGTTCGTGAAATAATGCAAAATACGCCAACAAATTGTATAAGACGCCTGTCCAAAAAAGTGGGAAGATCTTATGGAACATGCAGGACTATTCTTAAGAAGCAGCTAAATGTATTTCCTTATAAAGTGCAAGTATTCCAAGAAATACAAGCCGCAGATTATGAACGACGCATGAATTACTCTCAATGGTTTGCCCAAAATTTATTGGAAATAAATTATGCAGGGTGTTTTGTAATTTAATGTCAATAATTAAGGGGGCGATTTTTGTGTTCATTTTAAAAACAAAACTTTATATGAACGTATGTCCTAAACGTCTTTATTTTTGATATACAGGGTGGTAAAGTTTTCAAAAATAAATAGTTTTTTTAATAATATCATGTATTATGTATCAAGATGCATTATTTACCGTACAACAATTTTTTTATTTCCACCAGTGGCGTTCGTACGGTATTTCACCTGTCTATTTTGGCAGACATTAATGTAACGCTACTGATATCTCGTAAAAATAAATTTATTCCTAAAATCCCCAATCATTTCTAAACAAATTTGATCTCTTGAATTTTTTCAATCCGATGCACGGTTTTCGCTTAAAAAAAATAAAAACCTTTTCTCTGCATGATCATAACAATATCGTTAATATGAAAATTTTTTGACAGTTCAAACAGCCAATTAAATTTTGTTATTCTTTATCATCTTACATAAATCACCCAATCATATCAACATTTAAGTGAAAACAACACTCCGGGTAGTTTTCAATCACTATGACACCCAGGCATCATTTATTATGACACCAATACTTTGACAGTTTATATTATAACTATATAAATTTCAAAATGTCACGTTTTGGCAATGCAAATTTTAATTGCATTAACGCGCTAGTTAATGAAACAATCCCAAAAAATACCAGAAACAGTCACAAATACACGTGGGGAATATTTATGGAGTTTTGCTGTGAACGCAAATACGAGTTAAATAAACATAGAAGCGCAGAAGAGCTGGCAATGATACTGAAAGATTGGGCGGTTAATATGAGAAAAAAAGATGGGACTGAATTCAAAGAAGCAACGGTAAAGACTATGTGGAACGTTTCGTGCAAAATTTTACAAGAAAAGTACTATAATGAATATAAGATTATGATTGACCCGTTTAACAGCATAGTATTTAAACCAGCCCGAGATGCCCGCGATGCAACCAGAAAGAAATTACAAGCAGATCCATGTAAACGTAAGACCAGTTCAGTTTCGTTAAGTCTATATGAAGTAAACCAAATAATATTGTTCTGGAATGAAAATACCCCTGAAGGTCTTATGCGTAAATTCTACCATATTGCTGCAGTAGAATTAGCGTGGAGAGGAGGCGAAGCAGTTGCATGTCTCCTGGATTTTTTTCAAATCGAAAAAAATAACGATGGTTCTTCAACAAATCGTATTGAATATAATCCAGTGTTCAGTAAAACTTGCCAAGGCGGTTCAAAAAGCTGTACAAGTAGTAAATGGTTGATTGTCAATAGTGAAAGTCAAAGATACGCCTGTTTCATAAATTGACATCAAAACGAGGCGTACATATAACCTCACCACGGCTGTTCTTAAAACCAAATCGACACTGGAAAACGGAAACCGATAGTTGGTACGATAATGTCCCTGTTGGAAAAAATACTATTAATGGATGGACAAAATCGTCTGCTGAAGCTATCGGCCTGAATATAAAGGACAAAAAATAACAAACCATTCAAACAGGTCAACTGCAGCTGCTGTTAGCGAATTGGCAAAAAAAGGTGTGCAAGAACAACAATTGCTGAAAATCACTGGTCATAACAATCCAAATTCTATAAAACCATACTTAAACATCGACCAAGAACACCACAATAAGATTATTAATACTATGCGTGGTAATGTATAGTAGAAAAAAATAGCGAATCAAATGTTACGTTAAATTTTAATAACTGCACCTTTACAAATTGTACTTTTAATAAATAAATAATTGTTTGGTTGCGAGAAATTTTATTTTTTATCAAATATTTATCAAAAAATTTTCTGACCGAATATCCCTCGGACATTGACCAATGCCTCATAATTTTATCTCAAGCACGTAACCAAGGTAACAACCCTCCGCCTTCAGCGTCGGGTTGTTACCAGGCAACGTGCTTTCGACTAAAATTATCTCGTCCATTATCAATGTCCTAGGGTTATTATAGCTGACAATATCACCATGCACAGAAATAGATTTTATTTCTTAGATCAAGTTTGCTTAGAAATGAATAAGGATCTCAAAAATTATTATTGTAGTAGGCTGTGTCTGTAAGAGTTATTAATTCTGTTGTCAGGGCGGTTGTCATTATTTTGTTTGACAGTTTATCAATATTTAAATTCGGTTTTTCGTGTCTTATTAATTTGATGTTTAAAATATCCGAGTATTGTTATTTTGAAAGATAATGGTCGGGTTTACTTATGAAGAGTTGGTAGATATGCATTACATGTATGGTTTGGCTGATGGCAGTTCGCTGGAAGCTAGGCGATTGTATCAAGAGCGGTTCCCTAATAGAGTCATACCAGATAGGCGAACATTTGCAAATCTACATAGAAGGTTGACTGAAACAGGTACTTTGATGGAAAATAATCAATTAAAAGGATCCCATCGGACTGTAAGAACTCCAGAAATTGAAGAAGCAATTTTAAATTCTATTGATGAAAATCCTGAAATAAGTAGGTACTAGAAAAATTGGACATAATCTGAATATCTCGCACGTCCTGGTTTGGAAAATTTTGCACGATTTTTTATTGTACCCGTATCATATTCAGCGGGTCCAAGCGTTACTTCCCCGAGACTTTCCCTTGCATGTTAATTTTTGTCAGTGGTTTTTGGAGAAGATTGCGCATAATCCCTTGTTTGACCATAAAATAATGTTTACAGATGAAGCTAACTTTTCCAGAAACGCAATCAGTAATTTTCACAATAACCATATTTGGGTCGACGAAAACCCCCACGCAGTTGTAGAATGTAACCAGCAAGAACAGTTTTCGGTAAATGTCTGGGGTGGAATTGTTGGAAAATATTTAATTGGACCTTTTTTCCTGCCAGAAAGGCTAAATGGCCATAATTATCGCCGGTTTCTAGAGGAGGATTTGCCCATATTGCTAGAAGAAAATTTTAATAAGAAACAGAATATGGTTCATGCATGATGGTGCGCCCGCTCACTTTAGTGTTGTAGCAAAGAGAATATTTAAATCAAACATTTAATAACCGATGGGTTGGTCGTGGCGGACCTCAACCATGGCTGCCTAGGTCCCTAGATTTAAATAGTTTGGACTTTTTCTTATTGGGGCATCTTAAAAGTCTGGTTTACCGCACCCCAGTAAACACTTTAGAAGAGCTGAAAGATCATATAAGAGCATCCTTCGATTTAATAAGAAATACTAAAGAGTGCGCGACAATATGCGGAAAAGAGCTGAAGCGTGTATCCTTCAAGGTGGAGGGCATTTTCAACAACTTATCTAGTTTCTATGTATGTTATTTTTTTTCACAAAGGTTGTTGTTGATTTATTAACAGACGATCCTTATTCATTTCTAAGCAAACTTGATCTAAGAAATAAAATCTATTTCTGTGCATGGTGATATTGTCATATTAACGATATTGTTATGATCATGCAGAGAAAAGGTTTTTATTTTTTTTGAGCGAAAACCGTGCATCGGATTAAAAAAATTCAAGAGATCAAATTTGTTTAGAAATGACTGGGGATTTTGGAAATACATTTATTTTTACGAGAAATTAGTAACGTTACATTAATGTCTGCCAAAATAGGCAGGTGAAATTCCGTACGAACGCCACTGGTGGAAATAAAAAAAATTGTTGTACGGTAAATAATGCATCTTGATACATAGTACATGTCTGCCAAAGTTTATTAAAATATCTAAAGTGGTATTACAGATATTATTAAAAAACTATTTATTTTTGAAAATTTTACTACCCTGTATATCAAAAATAAAGACGTTTAGGACATACGTTCATATGAAGTTTTCTTTTTAAAATGAACACGAAAATCGCCCCCTTAATTATTGACATTCAATTACAAAACACCCTGTATATTAGACCTGAAATTTTTTTCGGATGAAGCCTGGTTCCACCCCTCCTGTTATGTAAATTCTCAGAATACACGCATGTGGAGTAGTAAAATCCCCATTTTTTTGTAAAGTAAACATTGCACCCTCAAAAAATTGCTGTCTGGTTAGCTGTTTCCCGAAGAAGAATTATTGGTCCTAGTTTTTTTTATGACACAGTTACAGCACAGCGGTATAGAGACAATATTTTGAATCCATATGTGGAGCAATTACTTGACGACGAACTACGTTTTGGATAGTTTCAAGAGGATGGTACAACCGCCCATACAGCCGCCGAAACTATTAACTACTTACGCAATTTTTTTGACGACAGATTGATCAGTTTTCGATAAGACATTGAATTTCCACCTATATCACCTTGTTTAACGGTTATGGATTACTTCGTTTTTCCTCATTTAAAGCACACTATTTTTAAAACACCAGTTGCAAATTTAGAACAATTACAAGAAAGTATTATCCAAGAATGTGGTAACATTTCTCCAGAGATGCTGGTCAACATTTTCGAAAATATGAAGAGACGTGTGAATTTATGCTTAGAGCATGGCGGTGGCCAATTTCAGCAATTTATGTAATTTTTTTTTTCTTTCTGCATATTCTTACTTTGTTAATTATGTAAACAACAAAAATAAATGTGTATTTGTCTACTTATTTTATTACTCATTAGTTTGGCATATCATGTCATAATATAAATTGCACAAAATTTTAACGTAGATTTGGTTAGATATATTGTCCCCATATCATTGAGATCTAAACCAAGAACCACGTTTTTTAATCCAAGTCCTCTTTGATGCAAATAATTTTTGCTCGCACGATACTAAGTGCAGTATATATAGGGAGGTTTAAAAGCTCTAAACTAAACCCTCTTTATTACAAAACAAAAAACCTTATTCCAACGTTTTATTAAAGAAGAGAAAAACGCCAATAAAATAAAAACAACCGAAAACATTCAAAATTTAACTAAAAATTGTTAGCCGACAAATTTTTCGAAATAAATAAATATTTTATGCCTCCACCGGAAATCAAACCTAGAACCTCCGAACCGCCGAACGCTCTAACCAATTGAGCTACGAAGACTCTGAAATTCTGTCGTCTACGTTTGTAATAAAACGGTATTCAATTTTAATGTAAGTATCTCAGTAAACACACGTACGTTAAAAATACGTTTAAAAAAGTGTTTACAGCGTTTAGGTTTACACGTTTTAGGTAACGTGCTGGTACAAACGTTGACAATCAGTACATATAAAGATATCTAATTGCAAAATAGTTTTTTTTTAAAGTTTAGATATATAATTTTATTTATACTTTATAGCGTATCATAAAAGTACTAAACAACATTACAAATAGTTAAAAAGTTAACGTTAATATATGATTAAATTTAAAGGTTTATTTTCGTTATATTATTAGATATAAATAACGTTTAAATAAGGTTTACAAATAAACTAGTAAAATTTTTATAATTATTCTTTGGATGACACCTTCAACTTATGAACCTTTTAAAGAAGCCAACCTGCGTACTTAAATATAGTTAATGATAAGTATAACATTGAAATTATATTAAAAAAGGGTTTCGCCATTTTCTCGAATATAAAATGTATTCTAAAAGAGTAAAATGTTAATATCAATTAGGTTTTGATGATCTCTTGAAAAGTGGGATTAATTTAGAATTTTCCGCTACACAGCTACATTATTTCGTCAAACATCCGAACCGGCGGTGTCATAGTAATGTAAAATATTTTAAAATAACATTAGTGCTTACATTTAACTTTTACTTCTTACTGAACAACCCGGAACAAGAACTAACATTTTATAATTTAGATCCTCATAAACATAATACTATATAAATAAATACTGCACACAAAGAAACACAATTGTTACACGTGATTTTGATCCACCATTACGATTTCCCGGTCATAAGCTTGTTGGGTTGAAATTTAAAAAAAAAACATAAAACACGTTTGTTTAATCGTTGTACTGTGTGTTAAAAGTTACTTAGTGGCAACTACCGGAGTTCCTGGTGTAAAATTATATATTAATAACGTGTTGTGTTAATTAGGGCACAACGTACCTACAAAATCATTTAAAACATTTTTGAAGATGCGCCTCTAGTAAATGCGTAATGTAAGTGTTATTTTAACTTGGTATCGGCGTCACCCTAAACACGGTTTAAAATGTTGTTGTAACAATTATACAATATTAACGTTTTGTCATAATTAATGGTCAACGTATATTTAAAATCATTTAAAATATTTTAAGATACGCCTCTAAACGTTTAATATAAATAATTTATGTTGGTAACACGTTACTATAATCATAGTTTGATATGTTGGTGAAAAAATTATATATTAATAACATTGTGTGTTAATTAATGGTTAACGTATCTGCAAAACCTTTTAAAATATTTAAAGATACGCATCCAATAGACGTTTAATATAAATTTTATTTTCAATAGGCAGTTGAAGTGCGGTTACCAACGTTAACGTATATGTACAAATTGACAGCTACGCATGCGCAGTAATCACATTTTGACGTACGTGTTTCAAGCAGTACAACGGGCGTACGTTACATTGCGTTGTTTTACGGGACGTGAAAAATGAACGCTCCGATACCCGAAGGACCTCCGAATATAATCGATTATTTCCGAAATGCCGCTTTTTGACAAACAGTTCCTAACTTTTTTCTGTGATTGTAAATAAATTACTTTTTCTAACCACAAAAACCTACAAACAAATCTCTAATAATTTTACACTAAAAAATTCCGTATTGCAGCTGTGTTGCTGCAATTTTCTTAACTTTTAAAAAACACAAATTACAAAATAAAGATAATTATATGACAAATGTGAAATTGCATTTTTTGCAGGTTACGTTAACGGACACATAAGATAAGCACTTCAACTAAAATTATTGCAACCGGTTTGTCACGTTAACTCCTCAACTAACGTGCGTAAATTTGCTTACGTATTTGTTGTACTTCAACTGCCTATTATTTAAACTTACGTTGGTTACACATTACTATAACATGGTTTGTTATGGTTATATATTGCAATGTTGGTGTAAAAATTATATATTATAAACGTTACATTTTAATTACGGATTTATGTGCCTGCAAAAACTCGTAGAAACTTTTTATTCTGCTTGATATTTTATTATTTCTTTAAAGTTAACAAGTTTATAACGTTGCATCTTGTTTAAGAAATAATTTAAATAACACTAGCGTTGCAAAAAACTTTCTGAATACATATTGAGTGTAAACATTACATATTTTTCACGTTTTTTAATAACGTGTATTTTTTAAACGAAAAATTAACGGTTACATATCTAACGTACACGGTTTATCAAACACTGACAGACTGACACGTTGTTATTACGTTAAAATACATATGTGTGTTTACTGGGATATACAGCTTGAAATACCCTATGATTTCAAACCGGGGCGAGTATTGTTAAGGGAAAAAATCTCACCCATGACCATTGATACACCCTAAAAAACTACCAATTCCAAAAAATTATTGATGGCATTGACATTGTTCAGAGGTCTAATAGCGGAATCCTAGCGAAGTCGCTATATGTCGACGACACATTTGAGAAAAATAATGATATTTTCCCTTAAAAACCGTTACTCCGGTTTGAAATCTCAGGTTATTTCAAACTGTATATACTTACATTAAAATTGAATAAAGTTATATTGCCGAATGTGGTGAGAGAATTTCAGAGCAATTGGTTAGAGCAATTGGTCAGAGCGTTCGATTGGTAATCTAGATAATCCTGGTTCGATTCCTAGCAAAGGCATAATTTTCTTTTAATTATAAAAGCTTTGCACGCCGGTTATCATTTTTCAGTTATATTTTAATACAGACACTAAAAAACTACGTATCCGTAGCTCAATTGGTTCCCCGTCAAAATGTCTCTCTGGACCAGCACTTGAATTCCCTATTGGTCCACGCCTATTGCTATGACCCTGCTACTACTACACAATTATTTTTTACAGACAGTAAATTACCAATATCCACTGAATCACTTTCGTACATTTTTTTCTCTGACGTACATACGTTTTAAAATAGGACTTGTCAAATCAACAAAAACTGGCTTCCGGCTATCGACGGGAACGACAATTTTGTTTCGCAACGACCTCAGCAGCGCAGCGCAGTCAGTGACGAAATAAATCATTGAAGTATAATTTATCCAAACTCAGTTTGATGACATAAAAAAGCGACTAACGGGCTTCAAAGAGACCGACCTCACAACCAGGGTTGTCAGATCTTTCTTCTTCAATTCTTTATTTTTTTTTTTTTAATAATGTTCATTTCATATCAGTATTCAATTGTTAGTCAGTAACTCTCTTTAAAAGCTAGTTTGCAAATATACTTTAGACAGAGGAGTTTTGAGTAACAAGCCATTCATTGTTATAATTATACACTTTTTAGTCCTTAAGAAACATTATAACTGAAAACAAAATAAAAAGTGTTTTCAGTGTTAAAAAACAACTAATTAACAAACCCTTGTTTCAACTATACTTATATATGGTAGGTATTTACAAACCCGAAAATTTGGAAGAGCTGGCAAGCACACATAATTTATCCACGTTTCCATGGAGACAAACGCCAATGGCACTGTCTCGGACAGTCTGTGAATATACTAAGACAAACGTAATTGCAAATTTATATGTCCTAGACAAGAGAGGCGGAATATTTTTAGCGATTAAAGATATTTCTATGTATTGCTAAAAGATATTTAATAGTTTAGGACAGTGGAGAAGGTGGTTTAACATATTTGCTATAATTTACGTATTTAATTTTGGTTTATAACTGTGTACTGTGCGTAACGTTTTTTCTTACTTAATATATTTTTTGTACTGACGTTTTATAATAACCTCTTTTCGATTGTCATTATGGTTTTTTAATAACCTCCTTTTAAGCGCAGCATGCTTAAAAAACTTTTAAGCACGTTACCAGGAGCAACGTGCTTAAAAGTAACGCAGGTAATTATTTACAATTAAAACGTAACCACGGACTAGGTATAATTTAATATTTTTTGGCAAGTGTCAATGAAACATAGGTAATAAAATGTTAGTAAAATTAAGTTTTTTATTATAAAACCTCAGTAGAAAAAATATTGTATACAATTCGTTACGAAACAATGTCTTTTAGTCACTTTGACGTGTTGTCCAACTCGGCTTTGCCTCGTTGGACAATTTCACGTCGCGTGCCTAAAATACACTCATTTCGCAACTTATTGTATAAATAGCTATTATTGAGTTCTGACTTTAAACATAAAAAATTATTAGTATTATGGAACTACGACAGTAGTATTTGCGCCAAATAAAAGAGTACTGGGAATCAGTTAAAAATATAATTTATTTAGACGAAACATGGTTTGATAAGCACGGTGTTGTGAAGTATGGTTGGGTAGACAGTTCAAAAAATTGTACTTTAAATACACCGGGTTCGAGGGTAAAACGTGTTATTATTCTTCATGCCGGAGGTAAAGATGGCTTTGTGTCTAATGCAATGCTCTTGTCGGCAAAAAATGCGGATTTGTTTAAAAAATAGTTTGCTGAACAGCTTTTACCTAACATTCCTCCGAATTCGGTAATTGTTATAGACAATGCGTCATATCATTCACGAATATTAAATAAAATACGTAACATGAGCACTAAGAAAGAAGATATTCTAGTTTATGAGAAATAAAAATATAGATATTCCTGAAAAAATTCCAATCAAAAAGGAATTACATAATTAAAATCATCAAAAGGAGGAACTTTAAAAATTAATACGTAATTGATACTCATTGCACTAGGCGCAGCCATATTTTTTTGCGATTACCCCCATATTATTGTATCTTTAACCCTATCGAAATGGTTAAAAAAGTTTACGAAAAAATAATCGGTCACCAACATTAAGCACAGCTGTCCTTGATAATATTCGGCAGGTAATTAGCGACATGAGTAGCGATGTATGGAAAACTACGAAGCTTATGTTATAAAAGTAGACAAGGGATATCCTGTTTTATCGCCTATAGCGCCAATAGTGATCCAACCTGGAAACGATTATACTTCTGAATGAATGATGATTCCAATTAAATTGTTACTGCATTTTAAATCGATAATGTTTGTTTGAAACGTGTTACCTATTAAAGTTGCTTTATTTATAATATTGCTATTATATTAAAAAATTATAACAATACTCTACGCATTTTAATTATTTGGTTGTGGTGGTTGGTTAGGAGTTTAATACTTTTTTATGTCATTAAATTAATCTGAAAAACACTTTTTTTTACAGTTTTAGCTTATTTTTACGTCAGTGAGTTGATAGAAATTGAAACTAATAAGCACATGAGCAGTATTGTATATTATTTGATTTTAAGTTAGCAATATAACTACATAGTATTATTACCATGTAATCGTAGAAAAAAAAATTATTATACAATTAGATAGTACAAGGCTATCACTTTTGAATGTTCCTAGATAATCATGTCATTACAATGTGTATATATTTTTTAGCTTTACGCTTACTTTGTATTAATAGTTAAAAATAAACCAGATTTATAGAGTTATATTAATAAAATTATTACTGTTGAAAAGAAACTGCCTTTAAATACGATAAACAAAAAGGAAGTTTCAGAACGTTCCTGACGCGTATTCAAAACAGCTTATTTTATTGTTCTGTTATTCATTAAAACACGTGTAAAATACGGTAAATATGGAAAATGTAAACAAAGGAAACCGTGTTATATATATCCTCTGGATTAACAGTATTGTTTGAACATTAGCTGTCAAACACCTGGTTTGTTAAATTTTTCATAATTGTATAATCTAGCTATATAAGTATGCTAAACAGGTTCTACAGGACGTTTAAATAAAAATAAAAACCTAATTTGCAAAAATGACTTTGTAAAGGATTAGTCAGATTTAAAATCAAAATTCATGGATGTCTAAAAAATATTTAATTAAAAAGCATTTCCTGGTGTCGACTTGCCTCTTTTATTTATACTGTTAATAATTTTTAATTAATTATATTATTGGCAAAATAATGTTGGATATAGTAGTTATCGGAATCAAATAAAACACTCATAATAAAACTAATTTTATGTTTCAATTATTTTTATTAAAATAAATATTATTTTGGGTAATTTGATTTAATACCTAGTACCTTTGTGTAAACTCTAAATTACGGTTCGGTCAACCTATGCATGAACCTACACAGCTAAGCAGTTGCATCAGCAAAACATCGAATCTGCGTCCCAATTTTTAATTACAAACTTGTCAAAAAATTATATATAAATAATAGGTCTTAGATTAGAATAGTGAGTTCTAAGTTTATACTGTTATAATATTATTATTGGTAATTAGTTACAAATAAATGTAACAAAAAAAAAGCCTAAGCGTGATTTTTATAAAATCAATTTTAATGTAAATAAAAATAAACAAATAAACCAAAATAAATTAAGAATAATTAACCTTGTAATAAACGTGGTGGATTGGCGACTCTTTATTCAGCTGATCCCTGGCATAGTTTACCTGGAAATAATGAAAACATCGTTTGAGCACTCTTCTTCTACAAATTTCCACTTATTATATTATATATATTATTTTAATATATAAATTAAAAACAAGTAGTGACTGTTAAATAAATCTTTCTTTAAAACGTGATCTAATTATATCTGATGATTTAATAACCAAATATCATATTTGTATATATGACGCAAAGTGGCTTCGGGATGCTACGCAGTGCGATTAACATCGATGGAGGTTGGAGCTACCTTGGCTAAGAAGGTCTACCATTCACTGGTGGAGTCTCACTTGCGATAATTATGAAATTATGTTCTGGGGGAATATACGTGTAACCACCTACTAAACTCAGTGTTTATTCTGCAAAAGCCTGCTGTAAGAAGTCTTTGCGGTTTGTATGGCAGAGAGTCATGCAGACCGTTATTTATATCTAAGAAAATTTTAACATTGCCATGCCGGTTTATTATTAAAACTGTCTGCATGATATACAAGCATAGGGATACTCGTTTTGATTTGATAAATTACTTTTAAACCAATTTCATGACATCAGTTATTTAAATTATATCTCGAAGCAATCAATACTAATATATCATCTTTTGGTCACAAAGTAATATTTATCTAACTTAAATGCTCTACAATAATTAAAATATTATTATCTTGAAATAAACAACTGTCCCCAGTACTGACAAGCAGTACCAGCTTTGGATTGTGCTATTTGCACGTAATGTGCAATGGGGTATTAACCCATCCAAAGTGCCCAAATATACTGATGGTTATTATGAGTACAAAGGTAGCTCATTCCAGTACACGTAGTAAATTACTATCAAAATAATACAAAACGAGGTTACAACACAACCTCTGGTCAAGACCAACTTGGCAATACCACACTTTGTACTGACACGTGCAATCGACACCAAACCGCGAGGGTCCGCCCACGATACAGGGATTGCTAAATATCTTCACGAGACTTGCAATGGTCCCAGATTTGTACCAAAGGCAGTTTCTATCACATGCCCGTGTCTACTATAAACAAATCTTATCCCGAAAAATATAATCAAAGTACCTCGATCAGCAGAGGTTTTGTAAACATCCTCGCCGGTCTCGAGCTATTAAAACAAGCATATAGTTACTTAACTGCTTTTGATAACCAACTCTCGGGGTAATAAATAACGTTACTTCCTAAAAGATAAATTTCTTTTGTATACATTTTAAAAAAAATACAGGTCTTAAATTCGGCCATTCTGCTATCAACTCGTCTCGAGTTGATCAGCTTCACCTTTATCAGGATCTGACAAGCGCACTCCATCTTCATCGCTACTCTCGTCAGATTCGCCTAAAGATAGTCCACGAACTGGTACCCAGGAACGCATACGATTTTCGTAAGTCGCTCTTCTTGTGACGACGACGACGACTACGTGACCCTTTGATGTCAGCATCATACTTATCATTTGGCAGTACTGCTTTAATAACCATAGGGTCATCATATGGTGCTGTAAGCTTTCTACTTATTCCCGTAGCTGGCTGATTCTTCAGGATTAAAACAAGATCACCATCTTTCTATTTCGTAGGAGTTTTTCGCTTTCTGTCATAGATTTTTTTTCTTTTTCTTGAGAAGCTTTAACCTTTTCGGCAGCTTCTTCTCGTGCTTCCAATAGATTTTCTATTACTGACGAAATTTGTTGAATTTAATCAGTGAAAATGCTGTCGCTGCCTCCTCTTGGAGTATATCCTTATAATAGTTGACTGGGTGTTCTTCCAGTTGATTTACTAATCGTATTATTTATTCCAAATTGAATTTGTCGTACTATCGTATTATCCCATCGATCTTCTTCGAGTGTAAAGGAAAGTAGTGCACCAAGAATGGTTCTGTAAAAATCTGTCAACTTGTCCGTTAGCGCGAGGTGTTGCGAGAGCGTTGAGAATATGTTTGATATTATTTTGAGAAAAAAATTTCTTAAAATATTTGGAGGTAAAACAGCTTCCACGGTCCGCTATTAATATTTTACGACCTCCGTAAGTACAGCAGATATTTTTAAGATAATCTATAACATATTTAGTTTTAGTGGATTTTACTGCTTATAGAAATGTAAATTTTGTGAACGCATCGATTCCTACTATTAGATAAAAATTGGATTTCTTGTTTTTTGGAAATGGTCCTAAATGATCAATATGAAGCAAGTTCATTGGTTGGGGACTTGAGGAGTATTTTGCATCAAATGAAGAAAACCTTTTTTTTTCATAGGGTTACATTCATTGTATAAACACTTGATGCAACATGTAGGATATTGTTTAACATAAGATCGCATCTTTGGGAACCAATAATGTTCACACAAACGGTATAATCTTTTCTCAAGCGCAAAACAACCAAATTCGTCCTGCGCAGCTTTAGAAATTTTTTTTTGAGGACAATACGGAATTTTTCGGTGTTAGTTTTGAAATATTTTCACTGCAAGGCCACGCTTTAGCAAAAATCTTATTTTAAGAAAATTTTATTAGAAATTGTAATAGAAAGTCGCTATCAGAAAGATTATTACAAGGCAAGATATTTGTATCTTCTCTTGCTATTCGTAAAATGGTATAGGGTATTAAAAAATATTCTCTATCTTCTTAAGGTACCTATTCACGTTCAGTCGGCCGTCAGTCCGTGGACTGTCCGTCCTGACCGGCCGGCCGTTATCGAAAGTCAAACTACACGTACAGTTTTATTCACCGATTACAGCCGGAGGATTTCTGCCGGATTCGATAGCGGCCTTCAGTTTTTGTTATTTCACCATACACGCGCAGTTATTTCGACAGGTCAAACATGTCGCAAAAACAGTGCGCAGCGGCAATTGTCGTTATTTCACACGAACAAAGAAAAAGGAAAAGAAAAACAATTTGGATGAAAGACTGGCTAAAAAGACGTTGCACTTTCTCCCACATGAAGCTTGTACGAGAACTGAGGCAATCGAGTGCAAGTGATTTAAAAAGGGATTTAGGATGAATGATCATTGTTTCGAGTATTTATTGAAACCGTATATTACAAGAAAGGACACCCTAATGCCTTTTTCAGTTATTTTCTGAACGCACTTTTCATATTATTTATCTTATGTTTCATCGAGTCTAAAGTTGCCTCGGCATCTACTGTTTTATATAGTAAAAGTAATTCTTCATATTATGCTTTAATTCGCAAAGCCCTATTAGCATATGAAGAGTCTTTCATTTTCCACAAATATTTACGTTTGCGGTACAACTCAATAAAATTCTTGATGAAGGTGGATTGGTTTGCGATTTTGTTCGGCGTTACTGAATAAAAACTATAACATTTTAGAAAGGAGAGAAATAACACACTTGAAATTTTCCTCTACTGGTATATTAAAATAAAGTTTTAATGAATGGTAAATTATCTACATGTTTCGAATGTATATACATTTGTAAATCTTGGCTCTCGACATTACTTAATTAGAAATTAAAGTTTAAAAAGTTTTAAATGTGAACTGGAGCTGACAATTCTGAAAAGACAAGGTTAAATGGATGTCTACATGACATGACATGGCCTGCAGTCCAATGCCGGCCGGTAAACTACTACACACGTTAAGTTTTAACAGACGACAGGCCGCCGGCAGAACGCGACTCGTCATTTAACTGCGTGTGTGTAGTGAGTACCGGCAGCCCGGCCATTATCTCTCCGGCAAAATACGGCCGGCCGACTAAACGTGAATAGGTGCCTTAAGAAACATTCTATCATTCACGGGTAGGGGTCATTCAATTTAGCTAAATGTTTAATTGTTTTATTTCTGTATTATTATTAATTCAACTATTACCTACTGTACTAACGGTTTGTAGGTAATTTTACTACATATCAGCAACTGATCAAAAATAATGCCGATATTTTAAAACGGAGATTTTTTGAGTCGACGCAAATGATTTCGCTTGAGGAGATAAAAAGTTATTAGCACATCAGACGGCACACAGCGGGCTATATTTTAGTGCGAATTAATTATACATTTTAGGAACAAAGTAATAATTAAATATAATTTACTTTTTAACATTGTAGCCAGTGATAATTTGTACTTAATTGTATTGTACCGGGTATACAACTAAAAAGGGACGCCGGCTGTATCTTGGAAACCGTTTACCGTAGGGTTTGCGTAAAAAAAAATTTACTGCGAAAGTGACTAAGAGAAATCGCTGGAAATTAACTTTAAGTTTCTAAGTTGGCCGCTAGGGAGCGTAACTGTAGTGACCAAACAAAAAGCAGGATTTTCTCAAAAATCCTCATAGTAGGTAAACTGTATCCAAGGTAACATTTTTAATCTAATGAAAATTCTGGATAAATTTTGTTTTTTTAGTTTTTGCTCTACCTATTTGTTTAAGGGGGGTGTAAGGGGATAAATATTGCTATGCAAAAATATTCACAACTTTGGTTTTGCTTATCGGAATTTGACAAATTTGAACTCGCTAAAAAGGAATTCTTTTGTTTTATCAATTTTATAAATCGTTCTCAATTCCGTTGCGACAGCTAGAGGGCGCTATTTAGCAGAATTCTCTTTAATTTAAAAATAAAAATTTGAGACAACGATATATCTATTTTAACTTAAGCAAAAAGAAGAATAAATAAGAAAAATATCTAGCCAATACCTTTTTCCATTGTGTCTTGTGCAAAGTTAAAATCGACCTATTACTACTTTCAAAGAAGTTGTCCATTTTCTCTAAGAGACCTGAATAAATTAACAAAAACAACAAAATACGCAAAGTCAAGGTCTCACAAATTTCTTGTCCTTTATTAAAAGGTAGGTGACATGTTTCGCTCTTATGAGAGCATCATCAGACCTATAATGATATTATGTTAGTCATAAACGAGAAACCTAAGAACTGAAACTTTACCTTATGTGAAAACAATTAAAAGTAATCCAAAAACGATTAAAAACAATTAAAAACTAACACCTACATTGTATAATTACACATGCACATAAAAATACAAGGTCTTGATAAAAATCACCAGTGGGAGTAACGCGATGCCACAGACCGAACCAAGAAAGCTCACGAGGGCTGCGTCTGTGGTCTGCGGTCTGTGGCATCGCGTTCGCGTTACTCCCACTGTTGATTTTTATCAAGACCTTGTATGTTTTATGTGCATGTGTAATTATACAATGTGTTAGTTTTTAATTGTTTTTAATCGTTTTTGGATTACTTTTAATTGTTTTCACATAAGGTAAAGTTTCAGTTCTTAGGTTTCTCGTTTATGACTAACATAATATCATTATAGGTCTGATGATGCTCTCATAAGAGCGAAACATGTCACCTAACTTTTAATAAAGGACAAGAAATTTGTGAGACCCTGACTTTGAGTATTTTGTGGTTTTTGTTATTACCACTTTAAAATAATGTTCTATAAATTTAAATTATTTACAACAAAAATAATAGAGCCTGTCAAGATTAAATGAGTTAAATTTGGATTTATTTCCTTAAAATTTTAAACACGTTAAACGCCTCCTCGTTTGCGGTCGGCATTTTGACGCAGCACATATTTTAATTAAAGAAATCAAAATTTTACGTATGGAAACTTTGACACGTATTATTGCATATTTTAAATCAAAGTCTTCTTGCATTTTTTTTGTTTTACAGCCCACTTAACAGTTTTACTTCAATTTGTTTCATTAATGGGACCAGCCTCTATTATTTTTGTTGTAAAAGATTTAAATTATATAGAGAATATTAATTTAAAGAAGTATTAAGTCGCTAGACTCAATGTATGGTATTTGTAACTTGTCTACAAATACCGTATCAAAACGTGATTTTAATCTTGGGCAGCTCATTTTAATATTCTATATTCCATATCTCCAGTTTAAAAAGAGGTATTGGCCTTTAGTTTTCAGAGATATTTTTCTTATTATTTATCTTTTTGCCGAAGTAAAAAGAGATACCTATATCGTTGTAATTAAAATTTCTGAGAAAAAGGAAGTCTGACGCCTGTAACTGGTCTATGTTTGCACTTGCGTGCAGTCTGTTTTGCCACGTGATTCTACAGGAACCAGCGTTCCGCTTTGTGCCAAGTGTCATGTGGTAGAACTAAAACGTTTATCGGCTGCCCTTTAAGGGCTCATGAACACTTGCCCCATAGGGAAGCCACACATCATCAAAAATACAATATCATCATATAGATTTATATAACTCTTTATTCAATTAACGTCTCGCTAATATCGTTTTAAATATCCCAATATTAATACTCCTGCGCTTTCTTACCAAGGTATAAACCAATTCGATCATTTTACTGAACTGTGCTGTCGAAAATAGTCGCTTACTAGGTTCTTCTCTCTCTGCCTGGTTCTAAAATTCGCTCTTTTTTATTTTATGTGCTGATTAACCGGTAAGTGATCTTGGACTTTTTCCACCTCCGAATAGATTGCAAACGCCTAAACAGTTTATTATCAATCAGTGGCAAGTGCGTATGTAGTGCACTCGTGAAAATTATTATAATATATTATTTATCATAGACCTAATAAAAAATTAGCAAAATATGTCTTTAATAATCTGAAAAATCGTGGAATCTTGTTTATTTTTAAATTTTGACCAACATATTATCGAAAAATGTATGGCAGCATCATCGGCCTTGGAGTCAAATTTTTAAAGGAATCTTTTGGAAGTATCCTATCCTGTCTACTCTTAAAAATTGTGAAAAATATCGGGCGGCCTAAACCGGTTTTAAACTTACTGACAATATTGGCAAAAAGAGACTTTAAAAGACTGTTTAAGTTTAAAGTACTATGAAAAATACTAGCTGAGCGGTTTGTTTTGTTTCCCATGTATACCTACTTAAATAATAATAGTAGTAATAATAATAATAATAATAATAATAATAATAATAATAATAATAATAATAATAATAATAATAATAATAATAATAATAATAATAATAATAATAATAATAATAATAATAATAATAATAATAATAATAATAATAATAATAATAATAATAATAATAATAATAATAATAATAATAATAATAATAATAATAATAATAATAATAATAATAATAATAATAATAATAATAATAATAATAATTGCTGGCACAACCACCCATCAACAAGGAAGCATCCCTCATGTGGTTAAAACTTGGATATCTATTTCCCGAAACCGAAGCATTCATTATTGCAATACAAGACCAAGTCATTGCGACACGCAATTATTAAAAATTTATAATGAAAGAACGTATCCTAACAGATAGATGCAGAATGTGCAAAGAACAAACCGAATCCATCGATCACATCATAAGCGGATGCCAAACACTAGCCCCAAAAGAATATACCAAAAGACACGACAATGTTGGCAGAGTAATTCACCAAGAGCTCTTAAAAATCCACGAACCGACAATCACCGAAACAATCCCATACTACAAATATAACCCAGAAAGCATCCATGAAACAGAAAACTATAAGATATACTGGAACAGAGAAATAATAACGGATCTTCCCTTACAACACAATAGACCAGACATGGTGTTCACTGACAAAATAAACAAACATACTTACCTGATCGACTTCTCTATCCCGCTTGCCGCAAACCTACAAAAAAACATAGAGAAAAAATTAGTAAATACTTACCTCTTGCCAACGAAATAAAAGAAATGTGGAACCAAGAAAAAGTGATGGTAGTACCAATCATCATAGGTGCAACTGGAGAAATACCACACACACTCTTCGAAAACCTAAAAAAACTAAACATTAAAGAACAAATATACTACCAGCTACAAAAAGTTGTTCTTATAGAAACCAGCGGAATTGTCAGACGTGTACTAAATGACACCGACAACTGAAACTTGAACTTTTCCAAATCTACGAATCTACCTGCTTTCTTGCAACCAATGCCGAAACAGGATAGAAGCCATATCCAGATACAAAATCTGTGGAACCTGAAAATAATAATAATAATAATAATAATAATAATAATAATAATAATAATAATAATAATAATAATAATAATAATAATAATAATAATAATAATAATAATAATAATAATAATAATAATAATAATAATAATAATAATAATAATAATAATAATAATAATAATATGTATGTAATGGGGTTATCATTGGTTCTTTCGCGATTCAATATTCTGTTGGCGGCTTCAACAACTTTTCTGCTGGGATTTAACCTCTGACTCTGAGTTACCACCCCAATGTCTCGTCTGACCGAATTGATTTTCATACTTAACCGGCGTTCCCAAGGGGGTATAGCTGGAGTACCTTTCCTCTTACCTGGCTTGAACAATTCCTGACCGTTTAGGGTGAGCGTGGTGAGCGCTCCTGTATAAATAAGGCTATGAAGGTCTTCGATTGATGTTTCAGCGTCAATTCTGTTTCCAATGATTTTATTTACCTCGCAGATATAATTTTTCGTTGTTGGTTTAAAAATTACTTTTGGCAATGCTGGTTTAGCTGATGGGTCCAGTCCGTGATAGGACGTATGGATGTTTTCAAATTCCACCTCTGCGGCGCTTGGTGTATTGTTGGGTTCTACAGGTATGACTTCATTTAGTGGATTTTCTTCTTCTACAAGTGGCGCTTCCATGTTTAATTCGACTGCCACTTCTCTCTTTATTCGACGTATGATTTCGGGAGGTAATCTATTATTTGTGCAGGCTGATCTTCGTTGGTCTATTATGTTTTGCACCGTTTTGTTACGTCGGTTAGGGTATTTGTCTATAACTAGTCTGCGAAGCTCTTTACCGTAAGGGGTTTTGGTTGTTTCCAGTCTGGTTAGTGTGTAATAGCATCGGACAATAAAAGCGTTTTCTTCCTCTGTCCAAGTGCTTTTTTGTCGATGCGTACGAGCTGGCGAGGTGGGCAGAGGCGGCGCCGCCTCAGCAACATCCACGTCAGCATTGGAAGTTGAGGGTAAAGATGGTGTTGTTTCTTCCAGTTCTCGTAATCCTTGACGTTTGCGTGGGTCGTTTGCAGGTAAATCATCCCGACGGTTCCGACCCGGGTCCTGCTGCCCCGGCCCGCCTGAGTATCTCTTGTGCCTTGTATTCACAGCGAGAGAGAGCACGTTTGGTGAGGTGCTAACACACCAAACGGTTTGTCACCATTTACCCTTGGTGACCCAGGTAACTCAGGGCCGTGTGGTCGTCACTCCACAAATAATATGACAAGTCATATTACCCCTGTGCGGGTATAATAATAATAATAATAATAATAATAATAATAATCCGTGGCTGTTTCTGGTCAGCTATCGGAAGCCGCCCCTGGCGATGGGGTACGTTCGCCAGCCAAAAAACTGGAGGACACCGGGGAAATAAAATACCCGGGGTGGACAAAAACCAGAACCGGTTGGTGGGTTAGCAACCCATAAGCTGAGAATTTTACATTGCTGTCAATACCAGAAAAAATAGATATTCGGGTGGGCCGGGGCTGCAGGACCCGGGTCGGAACCGCCCTCATGATTTACCTGCACAGACCAGAGGCAATGAAAACGGACAACGAATCTTGGAAACCCAGACCCAGCCACCAACACAACAACACGAAAGGGTCACCCAAGACGTAGATGTTGCTGAGGTGGTACCACAGCCCACTACGTCACAGGGAAATCAAAGACAACGAACTATATGGACAGACGAAATTAATGAATTTATAGTTCGGTGCTACTTTATAATAACAAAAGCAGATACAATAAAAACCCCTTTTAGCAAAGAGCTGCATAGACAAGTTACCGAAAAGTATCCAACCCTGCGACAGAAAACAACGCAGAATATAATAGATCAACGTAGAGCGATACTCAACTGTCGAAGATATTCAGACACAATTAAAAGAATTAGACAAGAAGTCGCGATCTCGATTGGACTCGCCCAATTGCCTGAAGAACCACACCAGCAAGAAACGGAAAGGACATCAGAAGAAACATCACAAGAAATAGAATTTTATCAAAAAAATTTGCTCCTATATGATGGAATGGACCCACTTAAAAAACCCAAACTGCCAAAGCTCCGGTATGGGCCAAACACTGAAAGCATTATTAAAAAAGTAGACCTCATCATAAAGCAAAAGCTGAACACAGATATAATGCTAGAAGAGCTACACAGTATTGTTTATACAGGAGCAGCAACAGTCCTTCTTCTAAATGGTCAAGAACTTGAAGCAACAAGAACAAAGCGTAACAGACCCAAACAACCACAGTGGGAAATAAGAATTAAAAAGAGCATTGAAACGTTAAGACGAGAAACTGCTATCATTACACAAAGCCAAAAACCAAACCCAAGCAAAAAGGTGGCAGAGAGAGCGGCGCAGATTATGAAAAAGGAAAAATCAACTGACAACCCAACAACTATAGAGATACTAGATCTATTAAAACAAAAGCTCTCAGCCAAAGCCAAGAGGCTTAAAAGATACCAGGAAAGCAACCTACGAAGGAGGCATAATCAGCAGTTCCACCATAGCGAGCGCATATTTTACAGAAATTTGGATCCGAGCGCACAAGCATCAAAACCTGAAAATATGGAACTACCCAAGGTCGACACTGTAAGGGAATACTGGAATGGAATATAAGGACAATCTCTAAGGCATAGGGAAACACAGTGGCTAGAGGATGAGAGAAAAAACGCATCAAAAATTGAACCTATGGAAAACTGGGAAATCACAGAAAAAGAAGTGGAAACAGCGATAGGAAAAACATTAAGCTGGAAAAGCCCTGGTTTGGACTCTATCCATAATTTCTGGCTTAAAAAGTTTAAATCAATCCATAGACAGTTAGCCAGGTGTTTTAATCACCTACTCAAACACCCGGAAAAAACACCAACTTTCCTGACTAACGGAGTAACTTATCTTCTACCAAAAACCGAGCAGTATACGGACAATCCCGCAAAATATCGACCCATTACATGTCTACCGACTATCTATAAAGTACTTACCTCCGTAATAGCTGAAAAGCTTGACGCACACCTTGAAGCTAACGATTTACTCGATGAAGAACAGAAGGGCTGCCGGAAGGGCTCTAGAGGGTGCAAAGAGCAGCTAATTATTGATGCTACGGTTATGTACAACGCCAAACATACACAAGACTCCCTACATACAGCTTACATCGACTATCAGAAGGCGTTTGATAGCATCCCGCACTCTTGGTTGCTCGAAGTTCTAGATCTTTACAAAATAAACAAACACATCAGTATCTTTTTGGCACATGCTATGACACAGTGGAAAACTAGACTTCTTATTAACACGCCCGAAGAAGTAATGGACGCCGGAAAGATAGATATCAGACGGGGAATCTTTCAGGGAGATGCCCTAAGCCCTTTATGGTTCTGCCTTGCTTTGCGGCCACTTACCCAGCTACTAAATAAACAGGACAACGGATATAAGCTCAACCAAAAAGGGTTAAGCATTAGCCACTTGTGGTATATGGATGATCTAAAGATTTACGCACCAACAAAAAAAAAGCTTGAAAGTTTGCTTACCTGTGTAGGCAAATTCAGCTCAGACATCCATATGAAGCTCGGCCTAGATAAGTGTAAGATAAGTAGTATGGAGAGAGGAAAATGGGTAAGACACAGAGGATTTGAAGTGAATGAGGAACAGGGATTTATGGAAGGGATGGAGGAAGACGAAAGGTATAAGTACCTGGGTTATCTACAAGCCAGAGATATAGATCATAAACCGGCAAAACAAAAACTCAAAGCAACCTACTTAAAGAGAATCCGTTTGATACTACGATCAAAATTGTCTGCCCGAAACGTCGCTAAGGCAGTAAATACATATGCAGTATCTGCCATCTCCTACAGTTTTGGAATCATCAAATGGACAGACACTGAACTTGAGGATTTAAATATAAAAACCAGAAAAGAATTCTGTAGATACCGTGCCCACCATCCCAGATCCTCCATAGAACGGTTCCATCTACCAAGAAGACTTACCTAACATATGGTAATATCTTCAATGAAACCGAAGGCTTTATCAGCGCTATCCAGGATCAGGTTATCGCAACAAAATCTTATAGAAGACGCATCCGCAACGAAAATCTAGACAATGTGAAGTGCCGAGTCTGTAATTCAGCTGAAGAAAACTTAGATCACATAACTGCCGGTTGTACAGTGCTCGCACCTAAAGCGTACCTAGATCGCCATAACAGAACTGGCAAAATAATTCATCAGAAGCTACGTGAAAAACATATGGGGCTGACAGAAACAACTCCCTATTATGAATATGAGCCTCCAGCCGTGTGCGAAAATGACAACGTACGTATTTACTGGAACAGAAAAATACAGACGGATAGAACGATCCCCAATAATATACCTGATCTAGTGCTCACGTTTAAAAAGGAAAGGAAAACCTTCATTGTGGATTTTGCCGTTCCCTTAGCCACAAATCTCTCAAAAACTTATGCGGAAAAAATCAACAAATACTTACCGCTACGGGACGAAATAACTGAGATGTGGCATATGGAGTCTGTGACGATCGTACCAATTGTGATCGGGACCCTGGGTGAAATACCAAAAAAGTTAAAACAAAACATATCAGTGCTTGGCCTAGAATGGAAATTATACAAACATTTACAAAAATCAATACTACTGGATACATGCAGCATAGTGAGGAGGGTTGTTGGCCTACAATAGGATCATCTTGTCACTTCTGACCGATGAATTCTGTAATACCACTAATAAGTGTGATACCGTTTAATAATAATAATAATAATAATAATCAATAATTGACAATATTTAGCCTTCATTGGGTAAAAATCACCAAAATAGCAGAAAATTGTTGAATATGGTAAGCCTGTAACCAATATAACCAAACGCGTTTATACCCAAATTTTGCAGATATTTTTTTTATGAGGTCATGTTGCTACAACAAGAAATTGTGAGACTCTCGAGAGACGAGACGATAAAACATGGTGCAAGATGTTAGCGAGGCAAGATTTGGAAAAAATTCTGTCTCGATTTGCGAGACGAGAGTTTTTTAAAAAGTGCGAGATTTCTCGTCTCGTGAAACACTACCCAACAAATATTTAAAGCCTTGGCGACCTCTACTTTGGAGAAAATGAACTATTTAAGTAAAAATAGTCTATTTTTACCTCCAAATCGGCTTTTTGGACGAAACGACCAAAGAGACTAACTGCTTGGTTAAAACAAAGTGATTCGAACTTATTAATACATGTTCAAGGTACGAAAATATAAGAGGCCTAAAAGAAGGTCCAAAAGAGTAGATATTTACCTTGTAAACCAGTAATAAACGCCCAACCAGGTTATTTTTTACCTTAGATTGGGCCTTAAAGCCCAAAAATCTTTTAGACCCATAAATGAAGAACAAAGTACTTCGTTTGGTCTTTAATATATCTTAATGGTCAGGTTATAATTTGAACATTTTCTAAGGTGTTGTATACCCTATATTAGTCTTACATTTTGTTCTTAAAGCCCAGAAGACTTTAAAGTATAACATAGGTTATAGTTATGACCAAACAGTCCTCGTTTTTTGTCCTCAAAGTGATTTTAACCGGATATAAAGCCGTATCATCCAAAAATTAGGTCTTTAAAGAGATTCTGGCTCAGAAATCTTTAATGATGAATTTGTAACGTTCATTGCACTGTGGTAAACTCGAAGCAATAATTTAGGTTACTATAAAAAAATTAAATATTTCGATTTTCAAGTAAATATTACCGCAATCTGCGGAAGCTACACAAAATGTGGGAGCTATACAAAACGCCGGAACAATTAAAAAAATGTTATGCGCTTAGATTCGAACTCGGCCAAAAAGTTCGGTTAATTAGATTATAAAGGTAGTGGCTATTAATTCATTGCGAGACATTTCAGCGACCCCGATAGAAACATTTTATGAAGTAATTGGTCGTACATATAGGCCTTGCAGTATTCTTTAAAATTTTAAATTAGGCTTCATATACACTTATTATAAATTTATGCCATATAAACGAATATTTATTTTCTCCTAATTTAGACCTATCAAGACAGAAGTTCCAAAATAGGAACCTTTCTTCTAGCATAACCTAATACGGGCTTTTTTCAAGGCCCAAACCACAGGAAATCGTGACCTGTAGGAAAAAGATTTTACTGACGCCAAATTTTTTTAACATGGTGTATTATTTTTCAATTAATTTTGTTAAATTAGTTGTAAGACTAAAACAACAACAAATATATTACAAAAACCGAACACATAAACGAGCTAACTTATTCGTCCAAGCACAAAATATTGGCCACATTTTAAATTTCTTGTGTTTTCAATTATAATTTACCTTGTTTTTTTTTAATTACTCAAATGCCTTTTTTTTGGGGGCGCGGTTAGTTTTTCAAGGGAAAATTGAAATCTATAGGAACATTTTTTACGCGCACCTAATTTTGCACCTCACATCGATAAAATAATGATTTTATAAGTACCTATCTATATACTACCACTCCATTTTAAAAATCAATAGCGGCTGACAAGACCTGTTCTGATTTAAGAATACTCCTGCCTCCTGCGCTTTGATAAAAATAAAAACAACATACTACTCTCATCTTTTTCTAAAATTGTGGTTATGGTTTTCAATCAACTTTATAGCCCATAACAGGCCCAAAATAGACCCACAAAGGTTAAGTACAGGTAAAAAACACCTCTTTACTACCAGAAAGTAGACTACTTGGCCTTGTCTATCATGTCTATGAAGCCCAATTCACCTAATGACAGATGTTTTTTACCAGTTTATTACCATGGTTTTATTCCCCACTAGGTGATAAAGTGGTATAAATTATTAACTTCTGACTATGTAAAGTGGCCTGTCGGGCTTTATAGTAAAAAACTTAGGTGAAAGTCCCATTTTTTAGACTATAATTGTTTGTTGGGTACACAAAACTGTTACTGTATTAGTAACTAACGTACTTTTAAAAACCTTACACTGATCACAAAAATGCAAAAATACCTATTAACCTGTAGTACGGTTTTGTTAAAATACCATTTGCAATTTTTCCTCTAAACTAAGTTCTTTAGTAAGTCAGTTAGAGCAGGAAAAGCTTGCCAAAATATTGCTGTTGTAACATAAACTACATTCACACCTTAAACAAGAATTTCGTACTTCTTAAAGCTCTCTATATCCCTATTTATTATGACAGGACAATAAAATTTCTGGGGGTTAGCATTTTACGAGTAAACAAGAGGATCGAGTATTTAAAATAAAAGGAAATAACAACCGCATTTATTTTATTTAATGCTTTTCTTTTTGATCGCATAAAATGGAGGTAATACCTGCTATATAGGATATAATAGGACATAGAGGTATGGTAGGTCGGCGCTTATCTATGGATTAGAGGGTCGACTGCGAATTCTGACTAACCAGGAACTTTCTCGGTATGTTTCTAATATGGCGGAAATCACATTAGAATGGCCCTGTTCGATGCACATTTCTGGGCAACTATACATTTGGTAAAATAATTAATTTATAATTTTGAAGAAGTAGTCATACTCAAAGTGGAGTTAAATGATAAAGAAAAAGAAAAGCACGAAGTCTTTCTCCACAATATTTATTAATCGAAAAACTAGGCGAACCTAGGATCACATCGACGACATGTTTCGAGTGTAGAAACACTCATCATCAGGAAAACAAAGTGAAAAGTAAAATGCTGATGTTTTTAGCAAAAGAGAAAACAATGGTGAGAATGAGCCGTAATAGAGCTTTTAATGGTGTACAAGAGGTGTAAAATTGAATAGTCAAAAGGTCGACAATCATACTGAAGAGTCGAGGGTTAAGTGCAGAAGCACACTGTGCCGTGCAGAAAATTAGGGTAGTAAAAATTAGGGAGTTTTGAAAAACTTATCTGTAAAAATCATTATTAAATTAAGTACTGAAACATCTTGAGTTTTATTAAGCCTAGTCAGAAACATGTGAAAGTGTTGGAGTGAGATGTAAAGAAAAAGAAAAAAAAAAGGTGTTTTTTAAGGGTCAAAGCATCTGTAAAAAATAGAAAGGGGAATGTAGTAAATGAAATTTAAGAAATGTGGTAGATTAGCTTACCTTTTGGTTTAAAGTAAAAACCTGTTGGGGTACCAGGCTTTTTACGGCCCAGTTACCCCGCCGGAGTCAAAGCACACACATTTGGTGCAAAAAATTCTAAGAAATTTAAAAAAAAAATCTTGTGTTCCCGTTAGAGAGGTTCTACTGTAACCAACACATTAATTTATAGTTCAAGTTTCTACTGGGAGAAATAATTTCGGGGTAAACTTAATCTGTAAAACAGGTAACAAAATTTAATAAAATAGTTTTCTGCCCATTGTTGTAAAAATTTAACTTAGTTGTCACGTATTTTATTTATTGTTCTAATTAATTTGTATTATTAATAAAAACAATAAGACGTTTCAGCGACGGCAGCTGTTTATCGGTGAGCACGAGGTCATCGATTAGGAATTTGTCACTTTTTAATAGTGCGCCACCTAGATTTTGTATTATGTATTTTTTATAGTTTCTGTAAAAATAAGAGGTTTAAATTAGAAAACGACGTCTTAGAGCAATGAGTCGAAAAATAAAGACACTTAAAAAGAATATTAAAATTATGCAGATTTAATCAAGAATTAAATTCTTTAAATACGGCAGTTTCAGGCTATTGCCTTTAAAAGTAGAATATCCACCTTAAGTAGTTAAGATCTTTTAATTATAATTACCTACTAGAAACATTAAAAATTAACAATTTCTGATTTCTTGAAAAACCAATAATGGGCGATTTATCTAAAAATATATCCCCAAGAGAACGTAAGTCATAATTCTGTGTCGTGATTAATCAATCAAATGCTAAAAAAAATAGTTTTAAAGAAGTAGTCCATGCTCAAAGTGGAGTTAAATGTATAGGAAAAAGAAAAGCACAAAGTTTTTCTTCACAAGTTTATTAGAATAACTATAGGCGAACCTAGAATAATTCTTAATAACTCGACATGTTTCGAGTGTAGAAACACTCATCATCAGGAAAATAAAGTAAATAGTACTATGCTGATGTTGTTAGCAATAGGGAAAATAATAAGTGGGATTGAGCCGTAATGGAGCTTTCAATGGTGTACACGAGGTGTAAAATATGAATTGTCAAAAGACCGACAAGAATTCAGCATACTGGAAAGTCAAGGGGTAGTGAAAAGGCCCTGTCTTGGGCATTGTTCTGCCCAAGACAGGGACGGCAGGAGTCAAATTATGCATCACATTGTGTGCAAAATTAATAAATTTAAAAAAATTTAACTTTTTAAAAGACTTTGTGCTTTTCTTTTTTCTAAAAAAAAATAGGTTACATTTCTTTACAAGACGCAATACACGAATACTACGGTAATACCTAATCAGAAATATTTTACATAATTATTCACACATGATATTATTTTCTATAAAAAAGTCTAAAATGAAATAATAGGTCGATAATTATAGTCTATCGTTTTTAAGGAGATAATTAGGTAAGTTAGTTAGCAATATTAGTGATTAAAATGGAAGAACTGGCCTCTTATCCTAGCTTTTGGTAAAAATCTCAAACTGCGTGGCATCCAGAGGTAAAATATGGCTCGGTATCATCATGATTCCATTCCAGAAGAGCAAACGTCTATTTTCTGAGGCAGTAAAGAAACTGTCTTCCAATGCAATGAAGTAAGCGGTTCTGACGTAACGAAGAAGGTATCAGTTGGGTTGACGAAGAAGATATTTAAAAGGTAAAATTAAAGAATGCATGTCAGCATGTTCATGTCTGGTTGACTTTGTTTACATGCGCACGGCCATAAATTTGCCAATTTCGTGATGATTATTTGCTGATCTAAAGCTATGTGTTTATGATAAAAATTAATAAAAAATAAAACGTCTAGTAATATTTCACATTATTGAAATAATATTACTGATGGTTTCATTGAAGTATCTATTAGAGCCGTAATTATTTTGTACGACTTTTTTTCCCTTCATTGGCTTATTAGAAAATAATGAAATTTAGTATGCGAGTCCATCATACAAGGACCTTCAAAAATGTCTATTAAAATTTTAATGTAAAATTAAGGTTGAATTCTCAACGTCGTTCAATTTATTGCCAACCTATAACTTATTTCGGGCCGATTCTTTTTATCATATACCTAAACAATATAACGGAAATAGCTTGCAGCTATGAAGATTGGTGTCAACTAACAAACTACGCAGATGACACAAATATATTGATTAGTGATGAAAATATCACTCATGTTGAAGAAAAAACCAATAACATAATGACGGAGGCCAGCAGTTGGTTTGCAAAAAACAAACTAATTTTAAACGGTAATAAAACCAATAATGTAATTTTTAAAACAAATAGGGCACGTGTAGAACAACCACAAACAATGAAAATCAATGACAATTCTCTTAATATAGTTAGGAATGTGAAATTTTTGGAAATCGTCCTGGATGATGTAATATCGTGGGAAAACCACATTGAATATTTCCGAAAAAAATTGAACACTGCATGTTATTGTTTCCGTGTATTAGCAAAATATACAGACCTACATATTAAGAAAGTAATATATCACTCAAATTTTGAATCCCACATAAGATACGGTATAGTTATATATGGAAGTTGTAAGGATATAGAGAAATTATTTGTGTGCCAAAAGAGGGCAGTAAGAATAATGCCAGGATTAAAATTTTGGGAATCCTGTAGAGGCAAATTTAGAGATAATAAACTTCCTGTAGAGTATGGTCTTCCTCAAAAGTTATCAAAAACAAACTTTAGGAAGACCATACTCTACAGGAAAGAACAACGCTCCCCATTAATGCCATCTTGGAACTATTAGAATGCTGCCTCAATAATTCCTACTTTCAAGAAAAGGATATATTCTTCAAGCAAGTAGACGGACTACCGATGGGCTCAGCTCTCTCGCCAATAATCGCCAACATTTACATGGAATGGTTTGAATCCAAAGCAATGGAACAGGCAAAGAAGAAACCAAAAATGTGGCTGAGATATGTGGATGACACCTTCATTATTTGGAATGAAACCGATGAGGAACTAAGAGATTTTCTAAATCACCTTAATAGTTTAACACCAACAATCAAATTCACCATAAAGAAAGAAGAAAATAACCAATTACCGTTCCTAGATGTCAACGTGAAGAAAAATGGCAACAGCATCCAAACGTCATAATACAGAAAACCCACACATACAGGTCAGTATCTCAATTTTAGATCAAATCACTCAAACAGTACGAAACATGGCATAGTTAAAACCCTCGTAGATAGAGCAATTACAATCTGTAACTCGGAAGAAGCACTTAAAAAAGAAACTGACCACATCAAGACCGATCTCAACAAAAATGGCTACCCCACAAGATTAGTCGACACAATATTGGAAAATCGTAAGAATCGACCCAACGCGCAAGAAGCAAACAGAGAGGCACAACCAACACTCAATATTCCGTATGTCAAAGGATTATCTGAGAAAATAAGAAGACTAGGTCAACGATATAGCATCAACACCGTATTCAACTCGAGGGACACCCTAAGAAGCCACCTGACGAAGACAAAGCCCACAAGTCAAAAAGATAGGAAAAACTGCGTCTACCAGATCCCCTGCGAATGCGGCCAATCCTATATAGGTGAGACATTAAGACCATTAGAAACAAGGATTAAAGAACACAAAAACAATACGTTAAAAGGAAAGACCGAAAAGTCAGGTGCAGCTGACCATGCCTGGAAACATGGTCACCATATCATGTGGTCAGAAGCTGAAATCCTACATAAGGAACCACACTGGATGAAAATAAAGTTTAAGGAAGCTGCTGCTATTCACCAGAACTCAGGCTGCTTTAGTAAACCATCATTAGACATAAGAAATATTTGGAAACCTTTGTTAGATAGATGTAATCTTAGGATAAGATCGCGTGCCAACTGAACGCATGACTGCACCCACCTCAGTTATGCTTTAGTGCACCTAGCTAGTATAAATAGTCCTGTAGTTACTTTACTTATTTAGTATTCACCTGAAGACGACTGGAGATACTTACCAGTTGAAACGTTGTGATTTAAAACAAATAAAGACAATGGAAGTCCAAAACTCTTTCATCATTCAAGAAAAAGGTGGTTATTACAATTGTATAAAGTTTTTCAATTACCTGCCGATGAATATAAAAATGATTGATAATGTTAGCTGTTAAAAGAAAAAAATATTTAATTTGTTAGTAGATATGGAACCATACAATGTAGAGGAATATTTTGAACACATGAAAAATTGTTCGATTTTTATGTCATCTTTTCTACATATTTATGTTATGTTTTTTTTCATTTCGTTTTATGTTGTGGCTGTAGCTTTAACATACCTTTGAAATAAATATTGTATATTATTATTATTATTATTATTATTATTATTATTATTATTATTATTAATATTATTATTGTTATTTTGCTTTGTTTTTCAAGTTTATTATTTTTTAAACTAACATTTAAATAAAATCAGTATCGTCGGCACATTACTTAGGTAATATCTGATATATTACAAAAATATATATTTATTTTATTGCTAATTTTGGCAGAATTGTATAGTGAAAGCACAATGAGTGACAATGACATAATAATGTAAAAAAAAATCTTAACCGATATTTTTCGCTATAAAATTCTCCTAAAATAAGTTATGAAATTCCTTGATATTTATTAAATATATCAATTATTACCTATAGGGGGTGCAATTCTAGTTCGCCTCCTCGTGGTGCACCCTGGGTAACGCTAAAGGACTAGAAATATCTGGCAGTCAAACTATCACTATCACCATCAAGTGATCTCCTGACTACTATTTACACACTGTACTGTACGATGCAGAATAATCCACAAAACGGCACTCTTCAGCGCCTACCGACCAAATATCTAGGACCATCTGTCCGGATATGCCAGCTAAATATAGAAGGATCTAGCAGAAATAAAAACCAATACCTTTCCAAAATTCTGCTAAGCCAAAACATTGATGTTGCAGTTATTCAAGAAACCCATATCGCAACTGAAGCAGACATGAAAACGAGAGGAATAATCCACGGCTATACCATCATTGGCGTCACCTTCCACCATGCCCATGGTATAGCAACCTATGCTAGATCAGACATAGAGAACGTCCAGTTAATTTCCACCGAGGTGGCCAATGACATCCACCAAATAATAATCGACATAGGTGGAATCAAGGTCCTAAACCTGTACAAGCCACCAAACACACTGTGGCAAAACGATTCTATACCTGCCCTGCCCCACCCAGCAATATATGCTGGAGACTTTAACAGTCACAACACACTTTGGGGCTATGCATCGAATGACACCAATGGGGTAATACTTTCAGAATGGGCAGAGACCGCAAATGCTCACCTAATATTTGATGCCAAGGACAGAAAATCGTTCTATTCGGCTAGATGGAGACGAGAATATAATCCTGACTTGTGCTTCGTTTCCTCCAATGAATCTGGTAGACCTCTCGACATTTCCAGAAAAGTTCTGGAGGATTTCCCACATAGCCAACATCGCCCGATTATGCTGGAGGTGGGTCATCAAATACCAATCATAAGATCTTCTCCACGTCCTCGATGGAACTTTAGTAAAGCCGATTGGGCATCCTTTGCTAGGGATCTAGATAAATATGTCAGATGGATTCCACCTACTCCCGGGAACTATCGCCGGTTCGCTGGAGCAATGATTGCCATAGGTAAGAAACACATACCAAGAGGTTTCCGGAAGGAATATATCCCAGGCTGGACAGAAGACAGCGATAGACTGTACAAGGAATTTATCGAATCAGGCGACACGGAGATAGCCGATGAACTAATCGAGAGCCTAAACAATGGAAGATTGCAGAAATGGCGGGAGACCGTGGAGGAAATGGATTTTAAACATTCCAGCCGCAAGGCCTGGTCTCTCTTAAGGAAACTTGGTGGCAGCACCTCCGTCACTAAACCCAAGGAAACAATATCGCCCAACAAAATCGCTGAGCATATAGTCCACACATCTAGAGCACCACCAGTTAAGGAACACTCTCGCCGCGTAAAGCGCGAATACACAAACTTGAGGAAAACTGTCATTACCAACCCGTCTCCTGCTCAGTTCACAATAGACGAAATAAATGAGTCCATCGGAAGTCTGAAGACGGGGAAAGCCCCAGGCTTTGACGCAATACACAATGAGTTCCTTATCAATACCGGCCCCAATGCAAGAAAATGGCTACAAAGATTTTTCAACAACATCTTTCAATCTGGAACCCTCCCTCCCGAGTTCAAACTATCGAAAATTATTGCACTTCTAAAACCGGGGAAACCAGATCACCTCCCAAGTAGTTACCGCCCCATCGCCCTACTTAGTGCAACGTACAAGATGCTGGAAAGACTTCTATATAACAGAATAAGCCAAACAATTCTGAGTGTCATCCCCGCCGAGCAAGCTGGCTTCCGCCCAGACCGCAGCTGCTGTGATCAGGTCCTTTCTCTTACCAATTTTATTGAAAAGGGATTCCAAGATGGCCTGAAAACTTCAGTGGTCTTCGTAGACCTTACAGCAGCCTATGATACCGTGTGGAGAGAGGGGATGCTTCTGAAATTATTAACTACCATACAGTGCACTGAAACGACCAGCCTCATTAATAATATGTTCGCAAACAGACAGTTTATCGTGAACAAGGACAATCAGTGCAGCACAAAGAGAACACTCAACAACGGGTTACCCCAAGGATCTGTGTTGGCTCCCTTACTTTTTAACCTGTATATTGCGGATCTGCCCCCTACCACGTCCAGGAAATTTGGATATGCGGATGACCTTGCGATTGCCGTACAGCACAAGAACATCACCGCAACAGAAGATACTTTAACGAATGATCTTACCAGACTGGGAGTCTACTTCCGAGAATGGAGATTGAAGCCTAGTATGAACAAAACTGAGTCTTGCTGTTTTCACCTAAACAACAAAATGGCTAACACAAGGCTTAATGTGTATTTCGACGGAGCACTTCTCCACCATAACCCAACTCCAAAATATCTTGGTATCACCCTGGACCGGACTTTAACTTATAAAAAACATCTCACCAACACGGCTGCAAAATTAAAAACGAGAAATAATATTCTACATAAGCTAGCAGGAACAACATGGGGTGCTGCTGCAGACACCCTGAGAACTACAGCCCTCAGCCTCGTCTACTCTGTAGCAGAGTATTGTGCACCTGTATGGATCAACAGCAGTCACACCAAACTAGTGGATGTGCAACTAAATGACTCTATGCGCACCATCTCGGGCACCATAAAATCAACACCACTGTGCTGGCTACCTGCTCTAAGTCATATCGAGCCTCCGGACCTTCGCCGCTCCCGAGCACTACTTCGAGAATACAATAAAATAATTAGCAATCCGGATCTTCCCATAAACGAAGACTTCCCAGCCGGGAGACAACGTCTGAAATCAAGGCACTTGCCTATTGCTACGGCTATCGCACTTGCTAACTCCCATTTCAATGCTAAGAACAGCTGGCGACTAAGGTGGCTCCAGACTGCACCTCCTGAATGGCATCAAGTCCTAAATGTAAACGCAACACCAAATGGCTTCGATCTACCCCGTAACACTTGGTCGAAACTAAATAGAGTCCGCACAGGTCACGGGCGTTGCGGTGACTCGTTTTTCAAATGGGGAATAACCCAATCTCCCCAATGTGACTGTCAAAATGGTAACCAGACGATCCGCCATATCACGACCGAATGCTCCACTCGCGCATATCCTGGACCCCTCTCAGATTTTGTTGGACTCCCCCAAGAAGCTATACATTGGCTAAATAGACTGGACGTCGCGCTCTAAAACTATTTGTATTATTAACAGAATTGACCTGTCGTGTTCTTGACTATATACTATATCTATCTATGTTCTATGTTGTATATTCTAACTTTTCGTTAGTTTAGTTTTTATATATATTGTATTATGTGTGTAAAGCGCCATACGCTAAATAAAATAAATTACCTATAGAATATCAAGTCGATACTAATTTTCTTTAAATTTTGTATAAAAGCTAGAAAACATAAATAAATCTACGCGAAATAGGTTACATGTTGGCAAGCATGTTGATACTTCCACCTTAATAGGCGAGCCAATAATTGAGGGTAGCAAAATTTATATGGGATTTTTCACGTCATGTTAGTTGATATGTTACAGTTATCCTTTTCACCATTCTTATCGGGTATACCTTAATGATTAATTAAAGTATTGTACTTCGTACAAGTAATTATTTATACAATGTAGTAATTAAAATAGTTTCAATTGGTTGAGTTTTTAAATAAACTATAATAAATAAATTAGTGCAATCAGTTCGTAAGTTTTTCCAATAGCCTAAATTAAACAGCCAAAAAAATTTATAAATTCCACAGTTAATGGCGGCTGGTATCGTTTTTTTAAATATTAGAATAAACAAAAAATTACTGACTTTTTAAGTATTAACCCATCCTTAACCCAAATTTTATTAAGATTTGGGACAAAGGTAATATGTAACCGTTTGCTTAGGATTACGACCCTGTCCTTTTAAATAAATATTATTAAAATGTCGTTACCACAAACTGTTTTTAAGCGCAAAGCCATTTAAAACAACATTATTTTTACTACAATTCGTTTAATTTTAACTTAATTTGTTTCTCCCGTTATTTCCCAACATAAATACAAAAATATAATATTTAAGAATAAAAAAAACATGGAACTGGAATCACTAATTATGATAAAATAAGGGCGTTGACGCACTCAGCGGTTTGTGCCGACTCGGTTGCCGATGCGGCCGTCGAGTCGGCACGTATGTACTCGTATGTGAAGCAAAAACTCACAGCAGAGGGTTGCGTCGCGCGGTTTTGACATCCTCTGGGGATGGCGGAATTTATGTATATACAGGGTGTTTCAATAAAAACTCCCAGGCCAATTATTTCGAAAACTAAAAGCGACATGTAAATTCTGTAAACGCCAGTTTTTAGCCTCTATGATTGGCTTACACAACTGTGTAAAAAATGTGCTTGAATAATACAAGATGTAGGTGGCGCCACGGTGGAAAGAAATTTTTCGATGACAGGAACTTTTAAATGTTGTCGTTCGTAAAAATAATTAATTTTTGGTTAAATTATGGCCCATAAAAAATTTTGATAAATACAACCTGAAAGGGGGTTAAGTTTTTTTAAAAATAATTTTAATGAGTATTTTAATTATAAATATTTTTAATATCCTTTTGCAAATTTTAATTTAATTTTGGTAAATATAATTTTAGTGATAAAACGCTTGTGTAGCGCTAAATTATTACGTCCAGTGACGTCTCAGGGGGCGCTTTAACGAATAATATTGGCAAAAAATAAGACGCCACTGAGTTTCTCGTCATTTTTATATTTTTTTCGGATTAAGCATTTAAAAATATCAGTTTTCTTGTCTGTTAAATTGTTTTCTTATCTTGCTTGGTTTTCGAGACATAAAAATAAAAACAATTTTCTTGCATATCTCAGGAAAACAAAAATCATTAAACAATTAATACGTTATCTCTTTTGCTATTAATCGAAATACACTATTAAGAGTTTGCAGAAAAGAATTGTTATATCGATTTGCTATGTGTGTATATGAAAACGGCAATAATTTTGAACACCTCATACCTCAATCAACCCCATTAAATAGTTTTTGGTATTGTTCTAATTTTCATTAATAATTTTGTATAATTTCTCATCATAAAATTTAAAATTTCTTTTAATTTGATTTTATAATGCTTTAATGTTTTAATGCTTTTAAGCAACTAAAAATACAACGTATTAATTATTTAAAGGTTTTTGTTGTCCAGAGATATGCAATGAAATTGTTTATATTTTTATTTCTCGAAAACGAAGCAACATATGAAAACAATTTAATAGACAAGAAAAGGATATTTTTAGTTGCTTAATCCGAAAAAAATATAAAAATTACCAGAAACTCAGTTGTGTCTTATTTTTGGCCAATATTATTTGTTAAGTCCCCCTGAGACGTCACTGGACATAATAATTTAGCGCTACACGATCATTTTATCACTAAAATTATCATTATCAAAATTTAATTTAAATCTGCTAAAGGATATTAAAAATATTTATAATTAAAATACTAGTTAAAATTATTTAAAAAAAAAACTGAACCCCAAATATCTCCTTTCATGTTGGATTTATCAAAAATTTTTATGGGACATAATTTGATCAAAAAATAATTATCTTTAAGAACGACAACATTTAAAAGTTTCTGTCATTGAAATATTTCTTTGCACCGTGGCGCCACCTACATCTTGTATTATTCAAACACATTTTTTACACAGTTGTGAAGCCCACCATAGGGGCTAAAAACTGGCGTTTACAGAATTTACATGTCACTTTTAGTTTTTGAAATAATTGGCCTAGGAGTTTTTATTGAAACACCCTGTATATCATGGATACAAAATAAAGTAAAACTTTGTAATAGGTGATAGAACCGAAAGCAAAGGACTAGCCGAAAATAATGTAAGGGCAGTGGCGTACAGATAAAAACCTGTAGTACTAAACCAGTTAATTTAAATTATTTAATTGCCCTACAAAGAACTTACTATTGCTAATCTTCAATTATTTAATTATTAAATAATCGAATATTTTCCCCACTCGACTAATAAATTACTAACTTGTTTATCAAATTAAACTTTTTTAAACATGATAGGTCTGACGTCATTTTATTGGAGTTTTGTATAATATTGGGTTTAACGGAATAATAGAATTTTATAATGTTAATAATAATATTTTTTTAAAGGTTGATGATAATGATGATTAATCAAACTTAATTACAATCACTGTTAGTACAACAACAAAACGGTAACAACTTGTAACGAGTAAATAATAAGAAGGAAATAGGACGAATAAAAATTTAAAAAATGATCCAAATTACAATCCGTTCCTATTTATAACTGTAAAAAATAATGGGAACTGTCACACCTACAGAATAAAAAACTCAGATATCTTGATGTTTGTATAAATGCTAGTAATAATTTATTTTATCTTATTTACAAATATCACTTTAACAGAACATCAACTCATCCTTTGTGAAATAAAAATACTCGTTTTCAATTGTAAGGGCTCATATAAATGTCAGCTTTGCAGACTTAAGCATACGTGAGATATATTTTCTTACATTTTTATATTTTTCTTTGAACTCTGTTGAAAATTTAATATTAAAACGAAAAAGTGTAAAGTATACACTATAAATATGAGGATTCCGTCACCACCTACCGATACATTATACTATACAAGGTATTAAGGAAATGACTGATTATTTATTTTAACCTGCAAAATATTTTTCAATGTCGCTTTATCATAATAAGCAAGAAAATTGGTGGATTTGTTAACAAAGCCGCATGACATGACAAGTAAACACTTGGTTGTGTAAAGGTACAGTTGATTGCAAAACGGTATTGGATAGATATTTTGTATTGTAAATCTGTCTACCATTTTCCAAATTTCAGATAGGACAGAATTTTGTTAACTTGAAGAAATAGTCCATACTTTTAGTGGAGTGTATGTTTAAAAGCGGAAGAAATAAGACACTTTATGTCTTCCTCCACTGGTATATTAAGATAAGTTTTAATTAAGGGTAAATTCTCTACATCAGGAGAATAGAATAAGGAAAATAAGAAATACAACAGTCCAAATTAGTGCCATCACACCATAAGAGTGAGAAGAGAAGAAAAATATAAAATTGGAGTGGTAAATGTTGTAAAAAGTTTTATAATCAGATGAGGAGTAACTGAAAAGTCACATTTTGGTAAACAAGTGACGTAGGTGTGAGGCAGTGGGGTAGAGCCACAGTGCCATGGCACTACCTGCCCTCCTGTCCAGCGTGCTGCCCTTTACAAATTACCAAAACCTATTAAAATTAATATTCTTCTTTTTAAAGCAATTAGCAAAATAATTTAAAAATGGAACACAGTCGGGTGCAAATTTCCATCTATTGAGGAAGCGATTATGCGTAAAACGGTAACGTAGCTTTCGCGCCAAAGCGACGAGGCACACGGGAGGCCCGAAGTTATGACGTAATTGCCATAACACACCAATAAAAAACATTGGAAAATGACCTTGAATGCGAGCAGGAAAACATCTCCGTGTAGCCAGGCCCTTTGACCCTGTTTGACCGTTTGACGTTTCAAATTCAAACAGTTGTTTGTCCGCGTCGTGTCGTGTAAGGTTGTTTGTAAACTAAATAATTTTCGTTCGGCCGGCTGATTTAATAGAAATATTTATGGAAAAAATACTTGGGTGTGCGGTTGTGATAAATCTAATAGACTATTTTGTTTTATGTGTGTTTTATTTGATGGGGGAGCAAACTTGGTCCCAAAAAGGTACAGATGATTTGGTCCATATCTGGGAAAAAATGAAGACACATGAAAAATCGAAGGTACATTTAAACAATATATTTAATTTCAGTATGCTTGGTAAAATTAACATTAAAACTCAATTAAATTCTGCAAATCACAATGAAATAATGAAGAAAAACGAACAAATTGATAAAAACAGATACATATTAAACCAAATTATAAACTCGTTCGGTTTGTGGTTCTTTCGGTCTATATAGTACACTCTACCTACAGTATTTTTTTTTAATTCAAGATATGATTGTAAATTCATAAATTAAATTAGGTGCCTTTTTGCTTATTTTTCCTACTTCAAAAGCAAGAACTATTAACAAAAAAGGGCGTGACACCCAAAATCTTTTTGCCTGCGGCGCTAAGGGTTTACCTGGCCCTACTTCACTAAAATGGCACGAGCCGCCACTGGTGTGAGGAGAGAAGAATATTTGAAATTGGAAAAGTTGAAGTCGTAAGGTTTTTTAATTAAGAATTGAGGAGTAGCTGAATAGGAACATAATAGTGAATTAGCAACTTAAGATTGAGACGGGAAGGATGCTTAAGTATAAAAGATTATAAAAGTTTTTTCTGTTTTCCATATGTCATGGAGACATAATATCTTGGTCTTTGCCAATTCTCCACGAATGACCTTTTGCTAGGTATATCATTACGGTGGACGTTTTTCCAATTACTTTATTTGTTCTTTCCATCATCTTTTAGCTCCGTTTGGATTGTTTGCACCTATTGTATTTCTTATTTTCCTTATATATTTGATTTCAACTAGACTGTGATCCTCGCATGTAGCTAGAAAAGTTAGGAACTATTTACACCTAATCATTTCTAATCACTGGATTGATCGGGGCCAATATGCTCCTGTTAAATCCTCACCCCGTTTCCCAGACTCCCTTGAAATGTTCAGTCTGGGGGTGTATTAAAGATTTTGTGTATATGGTTCCGATTTTGAGCAAGAATCATTTAATAGAAATAATCTTTCAAGCTGGAGAGCAGTTCAGGTTAAAACCACATATTTTTTAAAGGTTAAGATCTTTAATAAAGAGAACTTGTATGAGTATTCAATAAAATGAGGTTGATATCAAGTAAATTCTTTAGACTATTTTTTTCATTTTGTCTGTTTTTGTTACTAATGTATTCGTAATTTTATGCAAATAATTTGTTTCAAATACTTATTATCCTTTAAAGAAGGGGCCCATGCTTAAAGTGGAGTTGAAAGTATAGGAAAGAAAGAAAAAACTATTAGTCTTCTTCCACACAATTTAATAGAATATAGAAATTCTTTAGGGGTCTCTACATGCTTTGAACGTAGACACGTTTATCATCAGGAGGCAGAAAATTTATATAATGCTAATGGTATTAGCAGAAGAGAAAATGGTATATAACCTTACTGGAGCTTTTATGGCATTGAAAAATTGAAATGTAGAAGTGACATATATAAAAAAGGCTAAGGAGAGTTAAAACATGCTACGCATGTGAAGAAAGTTAGTAAAGGAAGTCTAAACAACCAAATAAAATGAGGAAAAAGAAAAAGGCCTTCTAAAGGGAAGGTGTCGAGGATTTTTAAAATTTTTTGTATAAAATTTTTTGTAAAATTATTGATACGCCAGTATAAAGATAAGAATTGTCATTTGTAGAAGTCATAATGTCAGTACCCCAAAAAACCATACTTCAACAATTTTCATCATTTCCTTGTTTTTTTCTTTTATATAAAAATCGTGTATACAAATTGCAAATAACCACAAATACCATCGCCGTTAAATTCTCAAAATAAAGGTTAGTTTTTATACATTCTGCAAGTTTGCAGGACCTTTCAATCTTCTGCAAAGATGCAGACGCAGAGTATGATAAAGGTTTTCTGGAATTCCAATTTTGTCATTTGCATCTGCAAACTTCTACTTGCAGCTGCAGACGTCAGAGCTTCTGTAACCTCATCTCCAATATTTTTTCGACAAGGATTTACTTCAATATAATCTACCAACCTTTTGTGATACCTCACCAAAATTTAAGGTAAGAAAAACCCATAGCTTAAGAGAAATTTATGCAAGACGATACCACTATTTCACATGCTATTTTATAACAATTTTTCAATGGAGGCATGGTCTGTTCTGCTGTCTTAAATAAAAATATGTTTTCTTTAGAGTAATATAAAAACAACAGGCATTAGGAATTTGATTTAATTCTAAAATAAATTAAATTTACATGCTTTTTTGACTGTTTACTTAAAGATTTTGTAGTACTCGTAATAAGAACACACTTTAAAAATATTTATTTTTGACGAAAGCATATATTATATAAATATTGCATCAAAGATAATATAAATAATATAACAAAACAATACGTCAAGTTGGGCTTTACCGAGCGCCATTTTATCATTTCTTGTGAAAGATAATATATGTAAGGATTTTAAAAGAAGCCCTGAATTATTTGGAGATATGGGTAACAAAGTTACGAAATATGCATTTCATTAGACTACTAATCAATGTTTCTATATTTTACGAACATTTTTCGGTATACAGGGTGATTCACAATGAGTGGCTTATTAAAAATCAATTATCAATTCTTTCAATACCGGTTACTCTCACGCAGAGGAAAATCGATTAATTAACGCTTAACTGGTATGGTTAGGTCTCCTAGGTGACCTAGATAAATATTTGTCAGGTTTGGTATCCCCGGCGAATCGTTGCCCTCTATCGCAAATCCCAGCCATTTATCCCTGTACCTAATAGTCTACTGTGCTCGGGTAAAATATTTTGAAAAAACGCCATTTGCTGATACAAGCAAGCCACTGGGCACATTTATTACGAACAATATTTTAATTGATTTGGCCCGAAACAAATAAAAATTTGTCCCTTAGGACTCGAGTTTTCTTCATTTTTTTCCGCTGAAAAATTACCAAAATGTATATCTGCATGAGATAGGTTTGATTATACGTGTGTGAAGAATTCAAATAAAATAATTTCAAGGCCATTCGACCTTGTTTGGACGTCAAAACAGCTGATTTAATGTAAAATATTAATTATCGCATCATTTGCTTTCAAAAATATTCTTAAATGGTAGGGTAAAGTTATCGAATTAAATATGCACAAAAAGCGATTTAAAATATTTTAAGAAAACTTTGTTACACCCTAGTCCTTGTTTAAAGGTTCTAAAACAGTCGGGTCAAAACAGCTAAAACTTGATTATTTCATAAATAATGTTATTTTCATTATGTAATTTAAAAATTAAATTTACCTAAACAGCACCGAAATAGTTTAGCTTGAAAGTACCCGCAAGTCCCTACTGCTTAGCCTCGAAAGAGGGTAAGTCTATAAAAGTCGATACCGCAGTTTTTCGTTTTTCTATTGTAGGGACTGTGAATCTGAGTTAAATAGAATCTTTTGTACAACATAGAAAACACACTTTAATTTGTTCTACACGTAAAAAAAGTTTTTGTAAAGGCGGGTTTTCCTACACCTTTGCCAGTCGTCGACGACTGCGACCGAGTAGCCGCGACCGCTTCGTACAGAAATCTCCTATGCATTTTAAACAAACCCGGCCGCTACGCAGTCGCTACTACTAACGAGCGGTCGCCCTTCGTCCGGTCGTGGTAGCCGCTCATCTCCGAGAGGGGTGCTGCGACTAATTTCGTCAACGAAAGTGCATTGTTTTCCAGTTTCCTGTGGGTGTTATTGGAAATTTCACACGATTACAGGATGGCTTAACCAGTTCATCTTCTATGAGCCGCAATAGATAGTTATATTGATGCTGTGAAATTCGGAAAAACTCTTTGAATTTTGTTTCATGATCTGTCAAGTGGTTTTTTATTAAAATGGCCTGAAATCCTTCAGACCGTCTATTTTTAAACATGGCTAATTCTTTGCTTCTATGTTTTTCAGATTCTAATGTTAAAAAAAGAAGCAGATTTTCCTATAATTTAACAGTACCTAGTACTCCTAGTAGTAATGACTTTTTAGAAATATTCATATTTCCTCAGGCTGCGATAGGAACACGGGTTGACGGAAAATGATCGCGGCTACTACCGGTGAAAGCTACTCAGTCGCAGTCGTCGACGACTGACGAAGGTGTAGGAAAACCCGCCTTAAACAACATTTGATTATTAGAAATTATTGTATTTCTTGCAATGAGCGCTCGTAAAATTTATTCATTTTTATTAGGTACATTTTTTTCATGTTACGCCTATGGCAGAATTTTTATTACTGGTAGCAAAGTCATTTTTTTTAGATATGTATAGTTTAGGTTTATTTTTCATGACTTTTAGGTTTAGGTCACAATCCATAACTTTTTGCCAAACTTGTGTTAAACGTTGCATTCTTAAAATATGAATAGGTCATAATTAACCAAACCATACCAGTTTCGTCACTAATAAAAAAATCACCATATCAGTTTAGGGTTAAACAGCATTGTTAGGAATAATCCTACATCAGTAGCAACATTTTTAATAATTACTATTAAACGATTTCTAACTATACCAAAAAAGTTAACTAACGAACAGCATATTATCGAATTTCTACCTCGTTAATAAAATAATCGTAAATATAAGCCAATTATAAGTAGTAGAAATAAATTTCTGTAAAATATTCTTATTGGAAATAAAAATGGTTTTATACAGCACAAAGATTATACGAACAATAAAACGCTTTATTTCAGTTATTAATTAAATTATACTTTAAAGTTAAAACATTGGTAATGCTTGTACTTTTTGTTATGTAGTCATAACTTTAGTTGGCTACTAAATTCCAGTTGAGCCGAATATTATAAAAATAACTTGTCTCAAAACAGTTAAAACAAATTTTATATTAAAGCTATATAGTTTGGTTTCGAATTAAATAACCCACTGCAATCTTATAACCAATTGGAACACTAGCTGTTAAAACTATAATTTTGAATTTTTACATAGAAATTCTTACTTAACAAGCATTTTTTCGTATTTATTACATTTCTCCTAATCCTAAAAAAAATAACGACCCAGTTGTAGACAAAAACAAAAATAGTTATTACACTGAGAAAAAGCCTTCTATTCCTTATAAGATTTCACATACTCTTTATAGTAGGTACAACTGTTTAATACTATACCTATGTGACAGCAACGCGCTTTCCTACCGTAAGACAAAGAAAATTACTACACCGTTGTGTAGTGATAAATAATATCACAATAATTTACCCAATAGGAATTAGGAATTAATGCTACTATAGAATGGTTTATTGCCATTATTACTCTGAATACTCACAGTAATGATCAAGTTCTATTGAAAGGGGAGGGGGGAGGGGTGTAATCTGGTTTTATATACAGTATTAGTTCCGACTGGCAATTGTAATGAAACTTGACATTAATCATAATAATATTTGCTTGCTGCGGTTAACAAAGCCTATACGTATCGCTCAAAATCAGTAATGTAGTTCTCAAAAATTTAAATACCTTCTGGTGTAATATAACAATATTAATATATAAGCTGCCGTAAAGTCCTGTAAACATCATTTAAACCGTGTATTAAATCAAACTCCTCTAACTTATGAGGAATTTTACTCGATTCTAACTCAAGTAGAAGCAGTTCTTAATTCTCGACCCTTGATTCCGATGTCGTCTGATCCTGCTGACCTTGAAGTTTTGACGCCAGGCCATTTTTTGATCGGTCGACCCCTAACAGCTGTACCGCAAAGGGACTTGACTACTTCTAAAACTAATCATGTCAAACGATACCAGCATATGCAACAAATTTTTCAGCATTTCTGGTCCCGTTGGTTAAAGGAATATTTGCATACACTGCAACAACGCACCAAGTGGCACTTCGATAAGGATCCTCAGTTGAAATTGGGCCCAATGACAATGTTAAAAGAAGACAAAACACCTCCATTGTGCTGGCCTCTTGGACGGATAGTAGACTTGAATCCTGGTGCTGACCACATTGTGCGCGTTGCTAGTGTACAAACTAAAAATGGTGTTCTTAAATGAGCTTTAACCAAACTGAGTTTGCTACCTACCGAAGATTAATAGCATGTTTTTGTTTTATTTTGATGTTTTTTTGAAAGCCAACCTTTCAAGGGCGGCGGAATGTTGCAACTTACCTATTCATGTTGCTTGGTAATATGTGTATTATTGTAAAAATATGTCATTATCATAAGAGAAATAAAAAAGGTAGTTGTACAATTAAAAAGATATGGTGTTTTAATCCATAAAAGAAGTCTCGTGCATCCTAAAGCACCAAGCAAAGAGCGCGGGCCACGACATTGGTTTTATTAATTTAATTTTAACAAGAACACTTGTCGTTTAACATTGCATATGATTATCTATTATGCAACATTATTTACTGAAATAAGAATCTTTAATAGAAGAGCATAATAGCTTTATCTGCTCATATCAGATAAAGCAATAGCTTTATCTAATATGAAAAGTTTATAATACTTAAATTCAAAGTACAATTAAATTAATTGAAACAGGTATTGGCCCGATCAATAAAATTCAAATTCAGACAGGACAGCTAGAAGACTTCGAAGAACGATATGTCGTCTCATTTTTTTAATTCTAAAATGCACACATGACCCTTAGATTACGCTGTTTTGTAGACGATAACCAATCATAACTAAATGAAATAGGACATTGACACCTTTTTTAAACATCAACAGAAACAATTTGTTTTCTGATACTACTTATTTATTATATATTATATTATTATACATTATTTAAATTTGAACTGTTAAGAAATTCGAACAAAAAATTTATCATCTAAACTAAATTATTCCATAAAAAGATTTTAATTATTATGTTTATTATCCCAATGATGTTTTTATTTATTGATATTATACACAAGTAATCATATGTCCATATATACTCTCCCAATTTAAAAAGAAACCTCTAAACGAAAAAATTTACAATTGAACGTAATAAGATCAACCATAAAGATGATTGGAAACTTCACGCTGAATACAAAAACCCAAACGGAACTCGGATTGTCCCAAAGGGATACTAAGGTCCCTGGCCATAGATTGACAGTCGTCAAACATTTACCGACCATACCAATCAAGTCACAGAAGTAAAGGAAAAATGGTCGGTTTGTTCGGGTTTGAATTTACAATGATTTTTTTGTTTGCTTGAAAGTCAATTACGGAGTCCTTGTAAGAAATCGCGATTGAAGTTTTAGCTTTTTTATGCAAATTGGTATTTATTTGCATGTAATAGTGATTATAAAATTAGTTTTATTGTTTATTTGATCAGCGTATCTAATTTAAACTAAATTAGAGCTTATAAATTAATAATAACTATATTGAATTTATTTGAAACGACATAGACCTTGAAACTTAAACAATATTCTGAAAAACCTTGTGTAAAAATAAAAAAATAATAAAACACGAAACTACTATTCCCACTTGTTCTAAAAACAAAGCATTTCGACAGTTGACACACACACGTGACATTAACAGCTGATGCTGGTACCCCCGTACAAGTAAGTAATAAATGTGTTGAAGGCGATGGTAAAAGAACTTAGCCTAGTCATGTCTCTGTCATCAACATCTTAACGTAAAATAGACCAGACTTCAACTGGGTGCCATTAATGACAGGTGACTTAGCCACGATGCGACGTGTTCTTAGAGAAATTTGACATTTCAATGAATTTGGAATGATTTGGCACAATTTTTGTTGTATTAAAAATGATAAAACAGGAAAAGATCTTTATAAAAATGATATAAAATATAGGGTATTCCATTTAAAAAACTTGAGAAAATGTGAGTTTTAACTTTGGTTATACTCTGTAATACAATGTATGATGAGAAATTCTAAAAATTATAAACTTATACCACTTTATAAATTCTAATTACAAAATAAATTTCTTAATGCAATTTACCACAAAGATACAGCCATATAAAATCATAACAGTTTTTACATAAAATTGGCTATAAATTCTAAAGTACAAATTATGGTCTAGATTAATTAATTCCTATATCAAAATACTAAGTAAGCGGAATTGATGGAACGAAAAGGAGAATAATATAATATAATAAAAAATGTATGTTTGATATGGCCTCGATTTACGAAAGACTCTGTACACCACTATATATTTTTAAATGTGCTCATTAGGATGCTGCACAATTTTTATAATAACGTTTCTTTTTTCTATCCAACGCCCTTCCATTTTCAATGGCAAAAACAATGAAAGGAAGAGTATTTAAAATTGGAATAGAATATGATTTAAAGGTTTTTTATATCTGAAAAGTAAAAAAAATCTTCCAAGGTTAGAATTTTATCAGAAAAAAAATAACTTTGTGCAAACTTACGTTGCTGATTCATTAATATGTGACTTTTCAGTTGCCCTTCATTTTATAATAAAACACTTTTTACAACTTCTACTATTCCAATTTTAAATATTCTTTTCTCCTCACACTTACGTTACTGGTTCACTAATATGTGATTTTTTAGTTACTCCTCATTTGATTATATAAAAAAAACTTTTGACAACATCTACCATTCCAATTTTAAATATTCATCTCTCCTCACACTTATGGTGCTGTCTCACTAATATGACACATATCTTACTGCTATGATAACTTTATAACTTAGTTTCTGCCAATACTTCACGAATGACCTCTCGTTAGGTCTATCATTACGTTGGACGTTTTTCCAAATACTTTACTTGTTCTTTTCATCATCTTGTAGCTCCGTTTGGACTGTTCGCACCTATTGTATTTCTTATATTCCTTATTCTATTCTCCTGATGATGAATGTATATACATTCGAAATATGTTGAGAATTTACCCTTCAATAAAACTTAAAACTTATTTTAATATACCAGTGGAGGAAGACTTAAACTACTTAAAGAGTCTTATTTCTTTCCCTTACATAAAGTATGGACTATTTCTTCAAGTTAAAATTCTATTAGTTTCTTCTCTAGAAAACTTCGCCGATCTGTGTAATTTTGCAATTATTATTCCAGTCTACTATGCAAGTAATTATTGTTTTATTGTTTATCAAATTGATTTTACACTTCTGCCAATCTTAACAAATTATTATTATTGGGCACGATAACTGCAAGATATTTGTGCCCGAGGTAATACCTAATAATCTGTTTTGAAGTGATATTTTAGGCTTTTTAAATGATAATTTTAACATTTTTGTTTTACGCAGCTAAGAAGTATATTTTACACGACTTAAGAGTAATTTGATTGTTTAAAGGAATATTGTAGATCGAGCAACATTAAATAAGAGGGACATAAGGATAATGGTTTAAGCTAACTTGATGAGTAGATACTTGGCCACTGGCCATATTTTATAGAAAAGTTTAATGTCAAACCGATATTGCTTGTGTTTCTTTTGATTCAGAGAATGCTGTAAGAATTACCTGATTGTTGATTTAGTACCTGTCTCGTAGCCTAGTGCTTGTGTTTTATACTGTGCTGGTGATATATTATAGTTATTAATGATACTAGTTCGATATGAACACTATAATGAAACGTGTGCAACGTTAAACCACGAGGCGTTAGCCGAGTGTTTTAATTGCACAAGTTTCATTAACAAAGTTTATATCGAACGTGTATCATTCAAAATTTAATCTACGACAGTGCAAATAGATTTAATTCGTCTAAATTTCATTGATATCAGATAACGTTTTCGTTTCATGGTAACCGCTTTTGACAACAACATTATTGCCGTCTAATTTTCTATTGTATGCAATGTGTTGGCCAAAAATAATTTAAATATGGGAGATTATGAATCCGAAAGTGTCCCTTCGCATGTCGAAGATATCGCGCAAAGCGTAATAGATTCCCTACTTCCCGAAAAGTCAGGGCAGGTGTACGAAAAGACCTATCTAAACATCTAACATTTGGATGTTATTATGAATTCATAATGGCACTGAGTGCTATTATGAAGGTCATAATGACATCTAAATGATAATGCTAAATACGTCATAATGGCACTATCGTAGATTATGTAATTTAAGACAATACCTGATGAGTGAGACCTATGCGACGTAACCTAAGGACATTAGTTTGTTCTAAACAGTCATTTTTTGTGATGGTTGTCATTGCAGTTTTTATTTATAAATAAACATAGAAAAAAGTATTTACGATAAACCGTTTCCTTATTTATTTTCCAAATATTTGTTAATATAAAACTGTGCTTGTATTCCATAAAATAAAAAATATTGTGCGTTGTTTTATTGATTTAATTTGCGATTCAATAATATTTATATTGAATAATTATTGAATCATAAATTAACTCGTTCAAAAGTTAATAATAAAATTCCGGTTCTAAAGCTGCTGTTCAAATTTCCCGCCATTGCGTCACTGGCGGACAACAGTTACACTAGAACGTCTCTCTCTCGTCCTCTCTTGTTTCTTTCTCCATTTTGCTACCGATTTTGTTACCGATCCAGATAGAGACAGTGTGCTGCCGTACAGTGATACTTTTCATGCTGATCCTGATGGATTGGGAGGCACCTGCGGTTACATCCTTGAAGTTGTGCCACGTAATGGGCTACCCCCATCGAGGTCTGTGGTGGGCAAGACATGTTACAACCGGTCCGTAAAAACCGAATAACAGCATCTGCGGGTAAAATTGTCGTTCGAAATTCACATTAAATAATAGGCAAATGGCTGACATCACCTAGGAGTAAAATGGGGTTAGCAAGAAGAATTGCACTGGCCTACTTGCTTGGCGCTAAGCCTCCCCTCAACCACTACTAGAAGGTACTTACATTAAATAAACTATAATTCCAAAAACAAAACCCGATGAACTTTATATTCCGTTTAACAGTCGAGAAATCCGAACAAGAATCAAAAATAAAAGAAAATAATATACAAATAATATAATTGCAAGAGTTTCGGAGTGAGAACGTAATGGTTGGAACAAATATTTATTTTTTAAATCGCCTAGACCCGTCATTCCTATTGCTGCTTTTACAGGTAATGTCTTATATCTTAATGTTTTAATTAATTTTCTATTTCTACGTGAAATTCTAAACATATTTTATTAAATACGTCATAATATACCTAAATTGAACTGTTTGCGATGAAAGAGATATATAAAATATTAACACAGTATTGTCTTCCTAACCCAAAGTAAAGTTAGGTTTCTCCATTTTAACCCAGTTTTAGTAATGGACGATCCGCACTTATGCATTTTAACTTTGCCCTTTTTACCCTACAATAATCTTGATATTCACATTTATGTATGTGAGCGTGAATAAGAGCTGTAACAATTTAAATAAATCAAGTTTTAAATATACACACACACGCGCGTGCAATTTTGATAAATTTCTGTCAGTGGAATTAAAACATAATTATTATAATATAACCTTACTCAATTGACAAAAAAAATTAACACAAGAACCGTAAGTTTTATCTGTTTGTAAATTAGGCAGTAGTTTTAATGCGATTCCAATGCTGCTGCCACTTGCTCCGGATATAATTGCAATTAATTGTAGGTTTTCTGGATTCAAATTTTTTCAATAAGCAATATAAACTTAATCCAGAAAAAAATTGCTTTAAAAAAATTAAACACTGCACTGTGAAATTCAAGTATGAATTTTGAGTCGATACCTGCACTTAATGGCCGCCTACGATGTAAGTTAAAACAAAGACAGAATGCTGAGTTCCTGACAAAGAGTATTAGCCGGGAAATTGAGAGGATGAAAGAAGCCCGGGATTCGTTAATCAAAGTCGACTTAAAAAGACCTTGACACTTGTTTGTTTATTATTGTATTGTCAGCTTGACAAGCGAGCTCGGGCATCGCTCATCCCCCCAACCTCCCGATTCAGGGATCCATCAAAACGCTTTTTTCCTACGATCTATGAAAATAAGGAAAAAAATACGATTAATTTGGCTAGAAAGCATTTTATATCACACGCGTGTTAAGTTTTTTTTCAACAGCTGACGCCTATTTGATCCTAAAACTATTCTTTTAAAAAATAATAAACTTTTAGGACCCGTAGATCGAATGTGGGTGCTGGGTAGGGTTAAGTACACTAAGGCATTACTGCAAATTAACAAAAATATATAGAAAAAAGAAAAACACAAAGTCTTTCTCCACAATTTTTATTAGAATAACTATACATGAACCTAGAATTCATAATAATTCAATTCGACATGTTTTGAGTGTAGAAACACTCATCATCAGGAAAACAAAGTGAAAGGTACAATGCTGATGGTGTTAGCAATAGAGAAAATAATAGTGGGATTGAGCCGTTATGGAGCTTTCAATGGTGTACAAGAGGTGTAAAAATTTAGTCAAAAGGCCGACAATCAAGACTTCAGCATACTGGAAAGTTTAGGGTTAGTGCAAAGGCCCTGTCTTGGGCAGAAAATGAAGAGAGTAAAAGAAAAATTAGGGAGTTTTAACAGACTTTGTGAAAATCATTTATTAAGTAGTAAAAAATCTTAAGTTTTATTCAGCTTAGTCGGAGACATGTAAAAGGATTGAAATAAGAGGGAAAGAAAAAGAAAAAAATAGTTTTTCATAAAAAGTTTTTAAAAACTATTAGTTTGCACAAAATGTGTACGTTGAATTATTATGAATTATTCTAGGTTCACCTAGTTATTCTAATAAAAAATCGCGGAGAAAGACTTTGTGCTTTTCTTTTTTCTATATCATTTAACTCCACTTTGAGTATGGACTACTTCTTCAAAATTAAAAAAAAAATGTTAATTCTGGAAACCGACTTTTTATGACAAATAAAAAATAGGTAAACTAACATTTTAACTTGGTAGAGCGAAAATGGAATACCGATTTATAATTTAGGTTCGATTTTTATAATTATCTGGGATAGAATATCAATATTCATACAATATTTAAGGATATGGGGTAAGTAAGTGATGTGCTTTGAATGATAAAAGCGTTTTGAACCTTTAACTAAATGTGTTTTATGTAATTAAATTTATAATAATAAAAATGTGAGCATTGTTTAAAAAAAAATTAATTGTAAAAATTTAATACTTAACAAGCTATGAATATTTTGCTCTATTTATGTATTATTGAGGTTATGACTGTATTATTATTCTTATTGTTTAGAAAAGAAAGCAAAACCTAAATGTCTTCCTCCACAAAATTTAATAGAATAAAAATTCTTTAGGACTATCTACATGTTTCGAACGAGTATGTATTGTGTAAAAATCAGTAAAGGAGGTCTGTACCAACCAAATAAACTGGGGAAGAAGAAAAAAGGCCTTCTAAAACGAAAGTGTCGAGGATTTTTTTAAATTTTTTTTAAAATATGTCTGTAAGACAAAATAAAGATAAGAAATTTGTCATTTGTGGAAGTACGGTATTGTGAAGATATCATAATGAAAATATTGTTAAAAAATGTTTTGTGTGTACTGAGAGTTATCTTATTGTTTAGTTTTTTTTTCTGTTAGATGTATATTATTCTTTTGTTGATAGGATGTAAGGAGCTAAAATATCAGAAATTAAATATATACACTGTATCTATGTAGGTATAGCAATGAGCGTAAGCAAATAGGAAAAACAACTAGTCTTTTGTTTTTGTAACTAGCTAAGTTAAACTGTAAGGTAACAAAAGTGTTTAAATACATTCAACATAACGGTGATATACTTACAAAATATTTAATAAAAATTAAACGCTTTTTGATAATTACTTAGTCGTAGGAAAAATGGTGTACAGGGGGGTCCACGTATACCCATTATCCGATCTCAGAATCTCTAAGACCTATGACAAAAAGTTAAACATAAAAGTTTTTTGGATTGGCTTATATTTTTAGAGTATATAATTTTTACATCTACAGGGTGTTAAGTTTCTCCTGACCAAATATCAACTTTCTTATTTGAAATGAAACACCTCACCAATATATATTTTCATTTTCGAATTGTACATTTAATTACAAGTAATATACAAATGTTTTTTAAATTTTTGAGCAGTTTTTCAGTTATTCGATTTAAAAAAAAAATTTTCAGCAAAATCAGTCTCCTGAAAAATTACGTGTTCTTATATTCAAAACTATCCGTTTTTTAGTATTGTTAATGCATTGGCTAATTTACTACTCACTTTATGTCCTCTTTCTAAATTAAACCCGATACAGCATACAGGGTGTATAGAATGCTGGTGCAAAATTGTCAAGATGTGGAGATTAACATCTACATTTTTTTCTGGTTTAAATTCTTTTGCGTTCTACATCGCGCTGGCCGTCAGGAAGCTGATGCGGATAGATTCTAAAGAACACGTGTGGTATCACAACTGTCCTCATAGGACTACGTGCAATATGTTGAACAATATTACAACAGGGGTTTCATAATAGGTGGGTAGAGAGCGGTCGACACGAATTCCCCAGCAGAACCATTCTAAACCACGAACTTCCCCGAAAATATTTTATCTACTGAAGCAATCTAACGAATTCTCCCGTAAATTTTAAATTTTGTTTACGTTATCTTTTTAATTTTAAATAATACTCTCAGAAAGAGTGTATAATGTAGGTTGCAATTTCTACAAACTTCGTTTATATTGATAAACAAGTTTGTGTATTATGTATAATATGTATCTTTATATTTATTTTTTAACAAATAAAAGACAACATAATAATAATTTTTATAAACATGGAAAGTAAAAAGTAAATAAAAATATTTTGAACAATACTCAAATGTAACATTTATATAATAACTTCATTTTCACACATCACAGTTAAATTGGTAACGCAAGAACAAAGAATAGTTCCGGACATATCATCATTATGTAAAATGAAATTTTCTTTGTAAAGTAGTTTTAATATCTACAAACCTTACAAACTGATATACCACAGCACTTTGTTTGGGCAGTTTTGGCAAAGTTTTAGCTTTGCTCTGCTGGTGAATTAGTTTTCTTGGTCTTGAAGATAGATCATCAACGGCCTTCCGTTGAACACTGTTGCTTATTTTCCATCGGTTTAACACTTTTATGCTGTCGCGCTCCTGATTATGCTTCTAGGAAAACGTAGAGAACACTCCATTAAGGACGTACAGTTTTGCACTGCAACTCTTTTTAAAGCATAGCAAACATTCTTCACCTGTTGACTTTACACTTCGTACAAAATAATATTTATGATTTGAAACAACCAAAATTTTCTTTCTCCGCTGGCTAAGCATATCACTTATTTTAACATCCATTATTCACAGGAATATTAAGACAAATAATATAAAATGTATAATACATTCATACAGGGGCGGATGGGACACCTCGAAGCGGCGCGGGAAGTCAATTGAAACGGCGCCGCGTCGCCGTCGTGTCAATCCAATAAAAAAATTAAAAGCCAAATATGTATTTTATCATCCACTTACGACATATTTTTACATTTAACTTAATTTTTTACATTTAAAACACATTTAGGTGAAAAAAATATTTATTATTGATATAAAAATTAAATAAAAAATATTTAACATAAAGATAACATACAGTGTCACCAGTAAAGTCCGCATCATATGGGATTTTTTTAGTAATAGCTTTATTTAAAATTTGACTTTGGCATCAAGTTCTGCTTCGATCGAGATGAAAATTAAGAAAAAAAATAGTAGGCACCTGATTCGCATTATCTGTCAAATTTTTTTTTTTTTTTAAATAATTCAAAAGTGGGGTTATTTCTGTCAATATCGAAAAAAGTTATAAGAAAAAGTTTTTTAAGTGCAGTTTCTACCCCACATGCAAAATTTCAGCTGCATAAGATAATTTAGATTTTTACCTATATTTTGTAAATTGCACCACTTTTGCAAAATAAGACTCAACGCAACCTACATAACATAAAACTTCTTAGTTTTGACAATGCTTTATTTCAGATACATATTCTTTAAAGTAGCGCCATATTAAATGTGTGTTTTTCTACAAAATCAAAAGTGGGCTATTAAAATTTGGTCGCATGTGACGCAAAGTTGATTTGTTTTTGACCCTGTATAAGGTAACTTCATAAAATAAGTATTTTTGAAAACGTAATTTGTGTCTGAAAGTAATTCACCTTAATATTAAGACAAAAAAGAACACAGTGTCATCAGTAAAGTGTTCATTAAATGGAAAATGAATTTTAGTTAAACTTAACGTAAAGTTTATCTATTTTCAACGATTTAATTTAAAAACCTTTTATTTTAATTTTAATTTTTTTACTTTCAGACACAAACTACGTTATCAAAAATACTTATTTTATGAAGTTACCTTATACAGGGTCACAAACAAATGAACTTTGCATCACATGCGACCAAATTTGCAACACATTATTTAACATGGCGCTACTTTAAAGAAAATGTATCTGAAATAAAGCATTGTCAAAACTAAAAAGTTTTATGTAGGTTGCGTTGAGTCTTATTTTGCGAAAGTGGTGCAATTTACAAAATATGGGTAAAAAATCAAAATTATCTTATGTAGCTAAAATTTTGCATGTGGGCTAGAAACTGCATTTAAAAAAACTTTTTCTAATATTTTTTTTCGATATTTTCTGAAATAACCCCACTTTTGAATTATTTTTGGACAAAAATTAAAATTTGACAGATAATGCGAATCACGTGACTACTTTTTTTTTTTGCTTAATTTTCATCTCGATTAAAGCAGAATCTGATGCCAAAGTCAAATTTTGAATAAAGCTATTAATAAAAAAAAAATCGCATATGATGTGGACTTTACTGGTGACACTGTAAATAAAAAAGGAACTGGTTTTTTGCTTTTTCGATTATTTTCAAAATTAATTCAAATTGTTAAAAAAGAAAAGAAAAAAGCTCGCAAACAGCGGCGGCGCCTGAGGGACCATTCATAATAATAACATCAATACCAGTTAATTAGCAAATTATCATTAAAGCCTCGTTTAAATATTGTTATGGCCTAATCCCTTGCTTACCGGGGACTTCATGAAAACCTTTTGGTAGTTGAAAAGGAATTTGAGTGACACTATTGAACCGATAAAGAGAAGAGGTACAATTAGTGGCCAGCAAGGTTGCCATATCTTAATCCTCTTATTATTTTTTGGGGTCACCTTAAAATTAAAGTTTATGTTTCTATGAAAATATCAGACAATTTACACGAGTAATTACATACACGATACCAAACGTATAACTCCAGAAATGATACATAATGCATAAAATTAATTATTGTACTTTATGGTAATGTTCTGCCAGGACAAAAATAGTGCGACCATTTTCAACAATAATTACAATAAACAATTATTTAGGAAATCTTATTATTTAATTAAATGTATATTCAACTTTTTTTCATGTTGATAAATTAATGGGGATCGCAGAGCAATAAAAAAACTAAATAAACTGAAAACACAGTTAGCAAGGGCAAATAATTTTGACCACAGTTGGCTTATATTCAATAAGGTTTACTTTTCTCAGGAGCGTAAACCCGATTTCAAAAGGTTTTTTATTCCCTGGGGATCAGTCGTAATCTGTGTGTGTTGACCGCTGTATCCTAATCGAGTCTTTTATGAGTATCGGCCACTTTTACTGATTTTATTAAAAAAGGAAAGTCATTTATACAGTATGTCCCTGTTAAAACTGCCAGAAAGAATATAAGTGTTATTGTAAAAACGTACAACAGAGCAAAAAAATCTCTTGTAAAATAACCGCACTGGTGTTATACCATAATTTTTTTTCCACCACTAAAAAAGTAAGCGATCTACTACATGGCGATCTTGCGTGATCGGGGTTCCTTAACCTGCAAGTTGATATTTTCTTCTTATTATGGCATTTTTTACAAAATTGTATAATATCGGGCGAGCAAAAATTATTTGCATCAAAGAGGGCCTTGCATCTAAGGACGTAATGCTTAGCCGTAGAGGCTAATACCTGTTGGGTGTCAGTAACTACCTGAATTAACAATCAATCAGTTATTCCGTTATCCTTGACAGTCGTTACAAGTAAATTTGATTCATCGCTAATTTTTCCAATTTCTTGAAGAATTCACACAATGGGCTTCACGGAACAGCACAAAACATTCATGGTTGAAGCGTATTTTCGAAACGGGGTTAGAGTAAATAGTTAATGGCAATACAATCAGGGTTTGTGCAAGGACGATTTTCAGGAACATTTTCCTAACGTTGCTTTATTGCTGGGGATTTTTATCATTGCCTGAAAAGAACCGTGGCTGTGTTTAGGGAAACAGGTTCTATACAACACAAAAAAGGAGCAGGAAGACCATCGGTAAGAACAGAAGAACTTGTTGCAAATGTTCGCGAAATAATGCAAAATACGCCAACAAATTTTATAAGACGCCTGTCCCAAGAGGTGGTGATCTTATGGAACATGCAGGACTATTCTTAAGAAGCAGTTAAATTTATTTCCTTATAAAGTGTAAGTATGAATTTTGTAAATACAAATTTAGAACAATTACAAGAAAGGGTTATCCCAGAATGTGGTAACATTTCTCCAGACATGCTGGTCAACACTTTCGATAATATGAAGAGACGTGTGAATTTATGCTTGGAGCATGGCGGTGGTCAATTTCAGCAATTTATGTAATTATTTTTCTTTCTGTATATTCTGACTTTGTTAATTTTGTAAACAACAAAAATAAATTTCTATTTGTCTACTTATTTTATTATTCATTAGTTTGGCATGTTATGTCATAATATGAATTTAACAAAAGTTTAACCTAAATTTGGTTAGATATATCGTCCCCATATCATTGTGATTTAAAACAAGCCCTACGTTTTTTTATCCAAGCCCTCTTTGATGCAAATTATTTTTGCTCGCACAGTATATTTATTTTTAAATTAATATTTCGTTATTTCTTCAAGTCAACCAAAAATCGATCAAATATCCATCTTGGGAGAACAGTTACCTTTAGTTTTACGTTAAAAAAGGTTGGATTTATTATTTTTTATATTATTTAGTAAAAGCAGAAAAAGAAATATGGACAAATTTAACAAAATATCGTTTTTTTGCTTTTAATAATTTATCAATAAACTTTTTTTAACTGAATACTGTATGTAAAATTCTTACCTAAAGACGGTTATTTGGCAGCTTTTGGAGAAAATGAAAAATAAACGAAATATTGATTTAAAAAAATTAAATGTCGAATTCATCACTAGTGTTTACTACCGTGCGAGCAAAAATTATTTGCATCAAAGAGGGCTTGGATTAAAAAACGTAGGGCTTGGTTTAGATCACAATGATATGGGGACGATATATCTAACTAAATGTAGGTTAAAATTTTGTCAAATTTATATTATGACATGATATGCCAAACTAATGAGTACTAAACTAAGTAGGTAAATACAAATTTATTTTTGTTGTTTACAAAATTAACAAAGTAAGAATATACAAAAAGAAAAAGAAAAATAATTACATAAATTGCTGAAATTGGCCACCAAGTATAAAATCACACGTCTCTTCATATTTTTGAAAGTGTTGACCAGCATCTCTGGAAAAATGTTACCATATTCTTGGATAATCCTTTCTTGTAATTGTTCCAAATTTGCAACTGGTGTTTTAAAAAAAGTTTCCTAAACATAGCCACGGTTCTTTTCAGGCAATGATAAAAATCCCCAGCAATAAAAGCAACGTTAGGAAAATGTTCGTGAAAATCGTCCATGCACAAAACCGGATTGTATTGCCACTCACCATTTACTCTAACCCCATTTCGAAAATACGCTTCAACAATAAGTGGGGGTATTCTCTATACAAGGCTGATCGGTTGCATTACCCTGTATAGTAGGTACATTATTGTTTGTAGTAAGTTTAAAATCCGCGTTATAAATCGAATACACGAAAGTAATAAGTTAATATTTTTCTTGTTAAATACACTATGCGGCGCCTAATTTATTCTTGTAACACTACCTAAATATTTTGCGTGTAATACTTAGAGTCAACTCGAGCAAATATTTTTAAATAATCCGCAAAGACCTGTTTCCTACAGCATTATCCAGAACAAAGATGATTATTAAAAAGAAACACAATGACCCTAAATTAAATCCTTGTGGGACTCCTAAGCAGGTTAAATTATAATATTTTTTGAAACCTGTAAATTAGATATATTAATATATACATTCTACAGGGTGCTGATAAAGTCTGGAATAATCGATTTTTGTTGAAAACGCAAAAGTTTTTCAAAAAACGCTCGGACCGTTGATTTTATTTTATCCTTTAAAATTTCTTGACGTTCTTCAATATTATACCGCATGCGCCAAAAACGCTAGGCAAGTGTCAACTTCACTTTTTCAAATAGAACACCCCTTTTTTTCCAATATTCAGATTCCTCTCTAAACTCTAGATAAGTTTCATGTAACATATTGTATGGCTAAAGTCAACAGGAATTGAAATACAGGGCCCCAAATAAAAATCAAGGTATAATTTTAAAGCTTTTTTTCCATGACAAATACGTAGGCTAGGAAAAAATTCTAACAGAAAAGTGGTAATACAGTAAACAATCTAAAATATTATTTGAGTAAGTGTTGAAAATGGTGTCCATTTACGGCTCTACAATGTCCCAATCTCTCAACAAATTCTAACTGTACATTATGTACAATTTCTGGGGTAATTTGTCTTACGGTTGTTGTTATACGCGTTTTGAGAACATCAATATCTTCTGGTTTATTTTTGTAAACCCTTTCCTTATTATAGCCCCACAGAAAGAAGTCCAATGGCGTTAAGTCGGGGGACCTCGCAGGCCACTCTATTTAACCCCGTCGACCTATCCAATGATGATAAAATAACTCATTCAGGTATCTACGGACTTCGGCCGAATAGTGGGCTGGTGCACCATCCTGCTGAAACCAGATAGTTGTATCATGTGAATCAGGAATGTTCCGATCGGGAAATAGGGCAATCAACGCTGGAGCGAGGTATTCTTTAAGAAACTGCAAATATCTTTGGCCAGTCAAATTTTCCTCAAAAAAATAGGGTCCTATAACAGTATCCCGAATTATTCCTGCCCACACATTAATTTTTCTCGGCCGCTGGTTATGAATTTCTCGAAACCGATGAGGATTTTCGCTGGACCAGTACCGGTAATTTTGACAATTTACCATGCCATCCAAGAAAAAACTCGCCTCATCGGAAAAAATTATGTTACTCGGACATAATGCATCGTTAATCAAGTAATTATCCATGAGAATCCCAGAACTCATTTCTTCTGTCAGGGTCATCTTCCACAAGTTCCTGTACTCCTTGACATTTATATGCATGCCATTTTTTCTTTTTCAGGAACTTTGCCACCGTTGAATCGTGGATATTTTCAAAATTTTGAGAAATGCTTCTTGTGCTCGAATGTGGTCCCTCTTCCAACGAAACTAGAATATCAAGTTTGACATCGTCGGAAATTGTAGGTCGTCCACTTCTAGGTTTATCCCTAACGTGACCAACTTCATTATACTTCTTAACAATTTTGGAAACAGTTGCCTGATTTATGTGTTCTCCATTTGGATATTTATCATTAAAATACTCACAAACTTTCTATTTGTGTTCTCTTTCGATCTCCACATCCTACTATTATTAATACTTCAATTCTCTCAGCTTCCGTTAGAAACAGTTTTATGGGTAAAAGTGACAACTTTGAAGTAAATATTAAATGTTTTGACATTTACGTCACTAAGTTATTATGTAAAAACCGGTAAAAAGGTAAATACCTAGACCTTAAAATTATACCTTAATTTTTATTGGTGCCCTGTATTTCAATTCCTGTTGACTTTAGCCATACAATATGTTATATGAAACTTGTCTAGAGTTTAGAAAGGAATCTGAATGTTGGAGAAAAAAAGGGGTTTGAAAAAGTGAAGTTGACACTTGCCTAGCATTTTTGGCGCAGCCGGTATAATATTGAAGAACGTCAAAAAATTTTAAAGAATAAAATAAAATCGACTGGTCCGAGTGTTTTTTGAAAAACTTTTGCGTTTTCAAGAAAAATCGATTATTCCAGACTTTATCAGCACCCTGTATAATGTGTACTAGTATGGCAATAAAAGTACAGTGGCCGTGCTGGCAAGTTTTTTTCCACGTTTTGAATTGTCTTAATATCGTTTGAACACCGTGTAGGCACACATAACAAACAAAGCAGAATAAAACCTTATTAAATTATAAAGGAGACATCGAATGACCGTTTGGAGAGGAAATTTGCATTATTTCCAAACCAACATTAACACCAAGTATTCAATGATTAAATGTCTTAGCCACTAGCACAGACTGACAATGCATATAAATTTATTAACTTGTTTAACAGTGAAAACAATTATTTCGTTCAATAATCATGTCTGAACCTGCATTAACAAAATATAGGCAAATGAAAATTAATTTCTGTTATATGTAAAATACCTATTTTTCTAGATAGTTCCACCCTTTATAGATGAGGGTCCCAGGCAGCATATACCGACATAATTTATTTTTTCTTTCGGTATGATTTCACCGCCTTGTTGGTATTCAAACAAAGCAGCATAAAAACCGAAAGCAGTAATTTCAATCATAAAGGCGATTGTGAATTGCGGTCTGAGTATAAAAAATCGAGGGAAATCTCTATTGTCCCCAAAGACGCTATCGTTAATCTCGCTGGCCATGAAATGACATTTCTGATACCTTTGTCGAATATAGGGAAAGTCGGGGCAATCTGTGTTATTGAGGTAAAATATTTTTCACCCTAAATGGTATGGACTTATTGACTGCAATAAAACTACCGGTTTAATCCCATTGTTATACACAATCAACAAGCAAATACACTACAGGGTAGGACTTTAGATGTTTAATTCGTTATTAATAATATATTATTTAATGACATGAAATATTCTAAATAATATTACCTGCTATAATTTCAAATTATAATCCGACCCTAACCGACAGTTTATTTGCATTTTTATGGCTGAGCTCTTGCAAATTGTCCCAGGTAGTTAAACGGAGTGGAACACCCTGTATATTTTTTCATTTTTATATTCCACATAAAATTATAATTATTTTCTATTAAATACATTATTAGTCTATACTTTAGAGTTTCCGAGATATTGACTCTTGAAAAGTGACATTTTTGAACTTTGACAGCTTCTAACTTTCTAACAGTACGTCTTAGAGCAAAACGGCTTACATGTCCCTATCTTCAATTTTTATTATCTTCCCAAAAAAATCAACTTCCGGTCAAACCGGATGTTACTCGAAAGCAGGGAATATAGTTGTTCCGGTTTAACTGGAAGTAGATTTTTTGGGAAGATATTAAAAATTGAAGATGGGGACATGTAAGCCGTTTTGCTCTAAGACGTACTGTTAGAAAGTTAGAAGCTATCAAAGTTCAAAAATGTCACTTTTTGAGAGTCAATATCTCGGGAACTATAAAGTATAGACTAATAATGTATTTAATAAAAAATAATTGTAATTTTATTTTGAATTTAAAAATGTAAAAATATACAGGGTGTTCTATTTGAAAAAAGTACATTTTTCTTGTTGGTTCCGCTTTTTTAAGCCACCCTATAGAGTTAAAAATAATTTTAGGTTATAAGTCACTTACTGCCCTTCAACTTTTGCATTAATATTTTTAATGTATTTGAAATAGTAAAGGAGCAATTGTACTTTGCCACGCTAAAGGGCCACCCTGTACAAATAATAGTACCTGTTGACAAAGCTTTATAGATTATATAAATAATATTAATAATTTATAAACCAGTAAAATAAAAATGAGAATGAAAGAAAATATCTTTTACAAACAGGATATACCTATATTGGTAGTTGATTAACATAAAATACAAGACAGTGACCGAAAATAGCCATACCCACTCACAGTAATAAAATCATTTATTTACTACTATTTAATAATCGAACCATAATGTGTTTGTTAGTATACATATATAATGTGGTTCATTAGACCATAGTTACTCATAATCTACAACCGTGGATTATGAGATTTCATAATCCATGGTCCCAACCATGAAGGTTATATTGCTGATTCCAGAAAAACTAAAATAGACGCTGCTAATAAAATTTTAAAACAAATAAACTCAAATTTATGCCCATCTACATCTACCATTGTAAATAATGTTAGCTCCGAAACTTTTTCCATTACTAATAAAAACGATAACAATATAAGTAATATTCCTGCTTCCATTCCTTTTCATAATTGCTCTAATGTTACAATCAATTTCATGAAAAATTAGAAATAAGTAATTGTATTTTGTTTAATTATTGTTAACATTGTTGAACTATATTTTTTAGTTAAGAAATACCGTTAATAATATTACCTTGTTATGTAAAAATATCCTATTGTAATAAAATTTGCTGCTTTGAATGTATTTTCTAATTTTTTGAATACTGAATAGTCGTAGATAAAGTATAGTATTTGACTCGCGTATAATGGCTATATTACACTCGGATTCTTAAAACACGAGCCGAAGGTCGTGTACTATAGCCTACATTATACGCTCATTAAATAATATACTATTAATACACAATAAATAACGTAGGTATTAGATAAAAAAAATTAAAATACATTAAAGTACATACAATACCTAAAAATCCACCAATCTAACCAAGGCCAGAACTATCCCAGGTAAGATAATCTGGCCTGAATTATCATTGATCATTATTATATTCTGCGAAGCTATAGTAGGCTTGACGATTAAAAAATGATGAGACAGACTCTTTTAAAACTCCTTAGTGTTAAGGAGCTCTTGATATCCTTTGGAATAAGGTTAGATGTTAATTTTAACACATTTTATATATTAAGGAGTACTTGGCAAGTCTACTCGTTGGTATTGGAAGTGGTAGATTATTCAATTGCCCGTTATTATAAACATTCATGCGAGTGTTGTCAATATATTTAAATTTTTTATGTACTAAAAAGACCATATTCAGTATAAACAAATATGGTAATGTAAATATTTTCAGTTGTATAAATAAGGATCGACAATGTTTAAGCATATTATTTGCTCTACACCATTTGCCCTTTTTTGTAGTAAGAAACTCAAACTAAAGTAAACAGATCTAGCGACTGATCTACCCAGCGTAATAGACACAACTGTAACAACATAGTAACTTTCAGCAACTTTTTTGTTAAGGACATCGATGTGATTCTCAAACTTTAACTTTTCGTCGATTAGCAGACACAGAATCTTATTATATTGCTTATTTTCGACATCACTGCCATTTAAACTAAATGATAAACAAAATAAAAAAGTTTTTGCATCTCCATACTGCAATTATCATATTTTATCTATCTATTAAGGGCTGATTCGGGCTGTGTTGCAGGGGGAGTAAAAGCTAAAAGTACTTTTAATGCATTGTAATGGATAATGACGATGACGAAGCAGTTAAACTAATGCAAGGACTATTTGCCAGAAATGTTTGAAATATGTACTGCATTGTTGAACTATGTAATCGATGATTTTTATGAACGCTATATATAAAACTTTAAGTAGCTGTATTATTTTTATTGAGTTTAAAGCTCAAGTAGCATATCTGGCCACGTATCCCCTACCAATCGGGCCAGTGGGATAAGGCACAATAAGAGAGTTCGAGATTCTGTTGGGGTTCAAAATGATTATTTCTTGTTTGCATCAGGACCTAAAAAAGTAAGAAAGGTTTAACCCCAATTGAATCAATTGGCAAAGATTTCTTCGGTGTGTTATTTGTCTTATGTAGATAAGATTTTGTGTTTGGTTTGGTTTTTAGTCCAGTCTTAGACGAACAAAATAAGTGAAGGAATCTATTTGAACACGAAGCAAAAAACGTACACATATTATGTACAAAATGTATATTATATCGTAAAATTTTCTTATATCGGCAAACGGATTTTGGATATTTGCTATATTCTAAAATGAGACATTCAAGTAAGTTAATTTTTTAATAATATGTAAATATTATTCATTAAATAAAGATATTTTTGTCGAAAAGAAGTTATGGGTGAATGTTACCTATTGAATGTTAACTATGGTTAACATATTTCTCTCATTAATGGTACTTTGATACCAGAATTTTATTCTTACAAATGTTTCTATCAAAAGTGCTAATCAGAAAATTTTCAAGCCATAAATAAATGGCCTCTAAATAGCAAATAAAGTCAGCCAACATGTCTGCAAAATAAAATTTGCTATTAACCGTTTTAAATAAAAATGTGGCCAGAGCATAACGGTACTCTTTGTAAAGGGTAGTAAAATATGGTCAAGTGCGTTGACAAAAGACCTTTTTGTTTAGGTAACTTGTAACAGATGTTGTTTGGTCTCCCGGGTGTTTTTATTTTGTGGTTTTAAGAAGATTGGACATTATTATGCAGTAATAATGCCATCGTATAAAAGTAAATAATAATCTGCAATGCTAGGTAAGGAAATGGGGGAATAATTAAGGGCAAGATTTAATTCACAATACACAAGTGAAGTGATCAGAAGGGTTTTAATTATTTGGTATGATGTTGCCTGTAGAACGTGAATTTATAATTGGTGTACATAAAACGGTTCGATGGGTTTTTCCTAAAAAAGAATGTCCGGCAGCATGAGAGTCTTGTATGGCCAATGTTGTAGTCCTTCAGGCGTTCGGCTTTCTGGTAATATTGTCGGTCAGAATTGGTATTCTTAAGGCGACAATATGAAAAACAACGCCCGCTTGAGAAGAAAAGTGACACATGCGGAAAGTGGGCGGGCTCCTAACTTTTATTACACTTTTATAAATTATATGTTTGAAATGTCCGCCAGTAGGAATGACTTGTATGTCCCCTACTAAAGACCCTCAGTCGGTCGGCTTCTCACTAAACTACGTAGTACCTTTATACCAAACCTGTACGTGAATCTACAATACTAGGTAACTGAAATGACAAATAATGGTTAATAATAATACATACACGAAAATGGGGCGATATGTAACAAAATAAAGTGCAGATTAACAGGGAACCAATTAAAACAGAGTGTTGTCACAGACCAAAGGTAATAAAAAAAAATAAGGGTATTTTTGGGTGGTAGAAGTGTCACCATTACAGTTGCAGACGTAATTGGTAACAAAAGGCATTACTTATTATTGTCGCAGACATATTAATAGGTAATATCTGAGAGGTACCACCATTATGTTGCAGACAGATGTTGGTACAAATGGGCTAAATTATGGGAGACAAACCATCTTACACTAAGTTTTATGGCATGTAATAATTAGGGTTTTTATTCTGTATTTTATTTAAGGGATATCTGATTAAATTGTTCATAAATTGTACATGGCCAAAATCCTTTTATAATAGATAAATTGTTTTTAAAATCCGCTTTAAATTTTCATTTGCTGGCCGTGAAATATACCGCATCATAGGAAACAGTCAGAATAAGATTAAAGCTAAAAAAATCTTAAATCTGACAAACTTTTACCGTTGTACCAAACTTTAAAAGAACCTAAAGATAAACACAACGTAGACAGGGTCGTACCACAAGATTTGACGATTACAGTTAGAGTGACGAATTTCCGCAGGTGAAGAACACACCGGGGGTCGGTGCCTACTTTATATTTTTACTCTAGGTACATAGTCAGCGCTTTTGGATTCTAAGAGTCCTTTTTTGCTGCTGCCCGCAAAATTGCTGGCATTGTTTCAAGGAGTGCACCGAGAACTACTGTTATTACTTTTTATGAACTCCTATTATCTTTAATTTACATTTCCTCTAAATATTAAAATTCAATAAACAAATAAAAATAATAATTGTTAAGCATATTATCTGATAAACTTTTGTAATTTTTTATCGAGAATACATTAGTGTAAGGGTCCTGTTTGGTTCTTACAAATTAAAATGAATGGATTTGTAGAGTCAATAGGTTATGGTTGGTTAAACAAACACTGCCTGCGATTTTAATAAATTTTATTTATGAATTCATAATTGGGGTAGCATTGGTACAAGCAGTTCACCCGGTAATCCAAGTTAATTATTAAACTTTCTTATTATCTAACACTAAAAACAAATTATCATTGGATAACTATCACTTAGTCTATATTTACAAATATGTACAAAAGTTAAAGCAAATTCCATTGGGGTGTAGAATATTAGAAAATACTTCTCTTATATGAGATAAGCAAAGACTTCTGCGGGATGAGCGAACAGCTCGGAACATGAACTAGAAAATCTCTTACGCGAGATGAGAAAAAACCGAGATGGTTTGAAAAACGAAATAGAACTTTGGAGTGAAAAAATGAGCAAAGAGAGTTTGAAAATCGAAATTGAACTTTGAAAATAAGCATATACCGAAAAGGAACTGTGAATGGCTTGAAGAACGAATTAAAAATATTTTTTAAATTGTACCTACTATCCCTTCCTGTGCTATGCGCTTTATCTTCGACCAATCATCGCACAGAACCTAATAGATTTTCGGGGCATAAATGGGGATAATGATAGGTACCATTATCGAACGGCGATGTAACCGAGACAAAAGGCTGTTTTGCAAACCATTTCTTTGTTTGTTTAGGCCTTAGGGGATTCAAATTTAGAAAGTAGATTTACGTGACTAGAATAGTTAATTCGTATGTATTATATGTATTATTTATGTATACCTGTCCAGATATTTTGCAATTTAACATTTACTATGGATACTTAATAATCCTTCTTAATCTACTACCTACTTATCTCTAAAAATTCTCAAAATTTGGTTTAATATAATAACTCTAAATAGTTAACTTGTACACCAGTCAAGTTATCAAAATTTTAGTGCAAAATGGAAAAAATTGATATCCAAAATTGTATTGCTGGAAACTGTTTATGGGGTAAGTATAAACGTAAAAAACTAAAAATAGACAACTGGATCGGTCATCCCTCCCCGTGGGGGGTCGAAAGGGGGTGAAAAATGGTGTTTCGTGATTTATGGTAAAAGGAGACGTCCTAGAAAAAAATGTTTCATACAAAACTTGTAGATCATGTAAAAATCTACTACTTTTGTGAAAAGCACTTTTTCACATAACCTCAAATTTTTTTAGATAAGTGCGAAAAACCGGTTTTTGTGTTTTTTAATTTTCATTTGAAAACGTGTCAACTAATATTTATAAAATTTTAGGGAGAAATAGCTTTTCTTATGACAAGTAAGGAAACATTTTTTTGTTTTTATTTCATGGGCTGTTTTGAAGATATTTGCTTTTTTTTTTGTATTTTTTTCAAATAAAATTTGTCCTTCGAAAAATCAATTTAAAAACTTTTGGTTGTGCTAATTTTTTTCGTTTTTAGTTGCACTTTAACATGAAAAAAAAAACAAGTCAGGGCGCAAAAACATCCTTTAAAATGCACAAGAAGCCAAAAGTGAGTTTTACGAAAACGAATATTTCAGTATAAGTTCATAATTCGTTTAAAATTACGAACATTTTTTAAAATCAAGTACTTATTTGTATTCTATGGGAAAAAATACTAAAAAAATTATTAAGAAATTTAGGTTAATTAAAATTTAAATTAGCAAGAATTTTAAAATACGAATTTTTGTAATCGATCGAGAAAAGTATAATTGCGTAAGCGAGTCACAAAAAAAATAATTTTAGGTAATTTTGAAGTACTCTGGTTCTTTTTAACTAATAAAAATAAACTTAAACTAGATTCAAATAACAAGTATATATTTTAACGAAATATAAATTATTAATTCAAAAAATTTCTTTATGTTAACATAAAGCATGGTAATGATGGTAACATTGAAAAAAGTGGTATACAAAACCTGTTTGGTCTAGTAGATACTTAACCTATAACTCACGAAAAACCCAAGAATTGCAAAATTATTACATTATTATATTTTAAATGCAGTCTACTCTTCAAAAAGTTTTTAACACCAAAATTTACGATCAATCGTCGCCTTTCTTCACTGTTTCACTGGTTGCGATACAAGCTCTGGATTTGCTGGCAAAGGAAAAAAAACAAGTTTTTATTCATTATTAAAAACTTCAAACTTGACTACTTTGGTTGAACCTTTTTATAAAGAAAATGTAGACCCCACGATCATTTCTGCTAACGGCTGTACTTTAATAAAATCAATTTACAAATGTGAAAAATCCAAAGAATCACTTGATGAATTGAGGTTCAGCCAGTATAAAAAACTATCGACTAGAAAAGGTTTCCAATTAGAAAAAATACCACCAACTGTTGGGGCAGCTACGCAACACTCTTACAGATGCTATTTCCAAGTTCAAAAGTGGCTTGGAAACAATACTTTACTTGCTACTAAATGGGGCTGGAATAAAATAACAGCTAATAAGAAAGACGTGCTGTTACCTCATTTCACAGACGATACAGTTATTCGGGACCCATTACTTGTAGCTGTGAAAAAGGCTGTGGTACTAAGTGCGGATGCCGAAAGCATGGTCTGCAATACACTGACTTATGTGCAAAATGTCAGAGTGCTGGTAATTGTATTAATTTTGTAGAGCGAAAAAATTTGGATGGCTTTATTGATGTAGAAGATATTTTAGCTGCAAATGAAGAACCAACCCTTTGCTTAAATGCTGAAAAACAAATATTTGAAGATATTTTTCACATTAGTAGTGAGGATGAAGACGGCAATAAAGTTAAAGGAAACGTTTCAGCGGAAAAAATAAATTCTAAATCAGAATCATATAATTTAAATGATGTAAGTGTACCAAAAAAACGTAGATTGGTTTAGTACTTATATTAAATATTTATTTAAAATATAATAATGTAATAATTTTGCAATTCTTGAGTTTTTCGTGAGTTATAGGTTAAGTATCTACTAGACCAAACAGGTTTTGTATACCACTTTTTTTCAATGTTACCATCATTACCATGCTTTATGTTAACATAAAGAAAGTTTTTGAATTAATAATTTAAATTTCGTTAAAATATATACTTGTTATTTGAATCTAGTTTAAGTTTATTTTTATTAGTTAAAAAGAACCAGAGTACTTCAAAATTACCTAAAATTATTTTATTTGTGACTCGCTTACGCAATTATACTTTTCTCGATCAATTACAAAAATTCGTATTTTAAAATTCTTGCTAATTTAAATTTTAATTAACCTAAATTTCTTAATAATTTTTTTAGTATTTTTTCCCATAGAATACAAATAAGTACTTGATTTTTAAAAAATGTTCGTAATTTTAAACGATTTATGAACTTATACTTAAATATTCGTTTTCGTAAAACTCACTTTTGGCTTCTTGCATTTTAAAGGATGTTTTTGCGCCCTGACTTATTTTTTTTTCATGTTAATGTGCAACTAAAAACGAAAAAAATGAGCATAACCAAAAGTTTTTAAAACAAAAAATTTTTTCCTTATTTGTCATAAGGAAAGCTATTTCTCCCTAAAATTTCATAAATATTAGTTGACACGTTTTCAAATAAAAATTAAAAAACACAAAAACCGGTTTTTCGCACTTATCTAAAAAAATTTGAGGTTATGTGAAAAAGTGCTTTTGACAAAAGTAGTAGATTTTTACATGATCTACAAGTTTTGTATGAAACATTTTTTTCTAGGACGTCTCCTTTTACCATAAATCACGAAACACCATTTTTCACCCCCTTTCGACCCCCCACGGGGAGGGATGACCGATCCAGTTGTGTATTTTTGGTTTTTTACGTTTATACTTACCCCATAAACAGTTTCCAGAAATAAAATTTTGGATATCAATTTTTTCCTAACATTTTCCAGTCTGACTGGTTTATTGTGTAACAATTTCACTATATTTTTATTTATTTCAAAAGATTTTGACTTTGTAACTGATTATCCAAGACTATTTAAAAATATTTTTATTGTTAATATTAATTTTTTATTTATTGCAAATTATTTGTTTATTTAAAACAAGGGGGTAACCGCAGCATAGCTAGCGCAATTCAATTATTGATATAAATTTTGTTATCGAAACCAAACAACCGGTACCACACATACAACCTAATAGATTATTTAATAGGTACTCATATTATTTTTAATAGGAAATTTCTGTATTGCTTTCTTACATTATTTCTCTCTTTCAATAAAAATGTAATTTAGTCTTATTCATGAAAATAATACTAAAATATAGATTCATCATAATTAATAAAAAATTAATCGATTTCATTAACGCCTTAGGGGCGTTATTGAAATACGTAAAGAAAGTCTGCAAAGAAAATTTATTCCAATGTAAACTTTTATAATCCTTAAACGTTAAGAAAAATAAGAAATAAGTATTTCATGATTTGTATTGCAAATATTTTATGTTGAGTTTCAAGAAAATCGAACCAAAACTATTTTTTCCAATATAAAATTTTATACCCCCTTTTCACCCCTCATTTCAAAAATCACACCTCTGTCCAAAGAAGTACGAAATACATGTTTCACGATTTGTATTGTTAAATTTATGCTAAGTTTTAAGAAAATGAGAATTTGCTTATTTTAACAGAGGAATCATAATGCCAATTTGTAGCAATATGGCTTAAAATTCTAAACAGTTACAGGCTTACAGGCACACCCCTTAAAATAGGCTACACTCCTTTATTAGTATTAGTTTCGGAGATTCAGAAGTTCCTACAAAAATTTTAACCTCCGTTTTAACCCCCTTAAGCACACGGTCAATATATTGATCAGTATAGGATCGTCCATATTATTGTCAAACCGCTTATTAATATTATTACCACCACACACCTTAATTATTATTGACAATATTTAGTCTATATTTATGTTCAGAGTTCAGTATCATTTAGTTTTCTTACCGTGCATGTTCCTACGTTGGTTTGATGTTTATATTGCAGAGGGGTTGAAATAATGAGAAAAAAGAGGAAAATAGCATGATAAACTATTTTACTACTCTTAGGAACAAAACGTTTTGTTTGCCGTAAGCGATGGGTTAAAGAGTGGATAACAAAAAAGGAACGTTACGGTCACATAAATTTACCAAGAGAAATCGTTTCAAGTGATGTAAACGATTACTGCAACTATTATCGAATGGACAGATATAAGTTTGATACACTCGTAGCAATGATTAAATCGCATGTCAAGAGTAAGGATACCATCATGCGAGAAGCTTTATCCGTTAAAGAGAAACTAGCAGTTACTCTTCGGTATCTTGCAACAGGTAGAAGCTTTGAAGATCTTAAGTATTCAGTATTGATGGGTCCACGGTCAATAAGCTACGCAATTATGGAAACTTGTGATGAATTAATATATGTGTTAAAAGATTACATGCTTCACCACGTTTTCTTTTATTTTTATAAGATGCATTGCGAGAATCCCACAATATAGGCATCGTTTCAAACGATTCAATGAAACTTCGCATCACTTGTTTTTTTTCGTTTTCAACATCAACTTCACTCATAGCGATAACCTTCAAAAACCTATTTTTCACAACAATCAATAACGTTCACTGGGCACGACAAGAAAATACTAATGAAAATATTGAGGTTAGACCGCACACTTTCAATAAACTGAATAATATCCCCACTACGTACTAGTATTGAAGTTAAAATATTTAAATTTCGTCAATATTTGATATCGACTTCAATATTTAGTTCAACACATGGACAATATACTGATCAATATTATACTGTACTGATCAGCCGCTTTAGGGGTGGATTTTCGAAAAATTTCCTCTTAGTGATGCCTCCGCTTTAAGGAGAAAACATCCTCTAAATTTCATGATTCTAAGATTAGGGGGTTAGGCTGGGCGTTAATGAATGTCATAATATTCACTTTACAATTTTTTATACCAATATAGAGTAGGGGAGACCGGGACAGGTTGTAACACGGGGTAAGTTGTAACACACCAAATATTTCCCTAATTTAAAAGCTGGCAACCCCGCACCCTATGTAGGCTTTTGGAGAACACTGTGAAGCTCAGTAATGTCTAAACAGACGAGCAACTAGACATTGTGGTTAAGGTTATTTCCGATATTGTTTATATTGTGGCACGTAAGTAAAAATCGATAGGTATCATAATTTTGTTTTAAAATAAATGTTACAAGCTGCCTACTGAGTTTTTTTTTCTTTGTCATAAATGAATCATTGCAGTCTAGGTTATTATATTGACAAAGCTATGCATGATTATATATTTACTTTTTTCTGCAGACAAAACGAAAAAAATCGATCTGGGGGTAAATTGTAACAATCTAATTGGGGCAAAATGTAACATGTTACAATTTACCCCAATGTGATAAATTATGCATTAACAACAGCACCTTCTGAAATAGAGCTGAACTCGAACCCGTTGCTTCAACATCAGGATTAAGTGACGGTACTTCCCAAATGGAAGGCAAGATTATATTATCTCCAGAGTTTGTTCATCCACTTCCTAAAGCTGATCAACGAAAGACAATCCTTAAGGGTCGAAAAAAAAAGATCAGTGGTACTAACTGACACGCCAGAGAAGGATGCACTGGAAGAAGAACAAAATGGTCGAAAGGCCAAAAAGTCCAAAATTATTAGGTCAAAAGTGAAAAGAAACGTTTACGAAGAATCAGACGACTCTTCAGAAGAAAAGTACTTTTGTTTAATTTGCACTGAAGCAAACCTAACGAAAAATGGATTAGTTGCCAGAAGTGTAAAATGTGGTCACATGAAACTTGCACTGACTAGAAGTTCCCATATATATGACATCATTGCAATTCGGATAGTGAATATAGATAACCAAAAATAGCTACATTATGTTAAATAATGTTTATTTATGTTTGTTTAAAATGTTTTTATGTTCACGTTTCTATTTAGGTAAATATACCAATAAAAAAATATGCGTTACCACTTACCCTTAAATTTCAAATATTTTTCGTTACAACCGGCCCCGGTCTCCCCTATATTATTTTTCATCGACCTTAAATAACTATCTAAAAATGTTACTCACTGTACCATTAGCAAAAAAGTTATATTTACGATTGCCAACCCATTAATATAAATTAATGCAAAAAGATCTTTTAAGGGTCGAAACCACACAAATACCAAAATTGAAGAGAAAATATTATCTAAATGGACCATAGCGGTAGGTAAATGTTTATCTGTTTTATAATTACTCCAATTTTTTTTTTTAAAGTAGCCTAATGACTTTAAAGCCATATTTTTTGTTTAGCGTTTAAGCCGATTTATGAAATTCTAAAACCGATTTTAACGCTTCTAAAAGATGTCTAGCATATGGCAAAAAATAAGATCTCCTATCTTCTGTGCGGTCAAGTTGTACATTGGTCAGGAATTTTGGGGGTCGATTAACGTTCCAAAAAAAAATTAACACTTCATTCAAATTTTTGATAGAAGATTACCAACGTTGCCTTCCGAGTCAAAAAATTTGCATTTTCCACTAAACTGTAAATTGCTAAATCATCACCACTTTTTCTTTCTTACAAAAGTCTTTCCTTTAACATAAAAGTTTATATCTGAGAAGTATTAGTTATGCCTTTGACCCATTCAAAGTTGTGCTTTTAAGCCTAAAGTATTTTGTATTCATGAAACATATTTTAGACAGGCCGGGAGGTTCATAAAAATGATCCATTTAGCTTATGCTTGAAAAATTCTTTATTCATAGTCCTGACTTGGCAAAAGTAAACAACATTAGGGGCATGTGTTGGCAAACATTTACAATCCAAAAATATTTTAGGTTGAGGGCAGCTCCAGATGTCCTTTTTCTAAAGGAGCATTTAAAAGTAACAATAATATGTAAAGGGTCCACTGAAATACGGAAAACCTAAATAACAATAATTTATATAAGCTGTTTAAAGGTGCTGGTATGCTTAAGTAGTCTCCAACAACGACGCTAGATGTTGCTACTCGCTGCATCCTCTTTTTGGCTTTCGCCACGGTAGTAGTACCGTGCGAGCCAAAATTATTTGCATCAAAGAGGGCCTTGCATCTAAGGATGTAATGCTTAGCCGTAGAACTTAATACCTGTTGGGTGTCAGTAACTACCTGAATTAACAATCAATCAGTTATTCCGTCATCTTTGACAGTCGTTACAAGGAATTTGATTCATCGCTAATTTTTATAATTTCTTGATCAATTCACACAATGGGCTTTACGGAACAGCACAAAAATGGTTGAAGCGTATTTTCAAAACGAAGTTAGAGTAAATTGTGAGTGGCAGTACAATCCAAGTTTGTGCATGGTCGATTTTCACGAACATTTTCGTAACGTTGCTTTTACTGCTGGGGATCTTTATCATTGCCAGAATAGAACCGTGGCTGTGTTTAGGGAAACAGGTTCTATACAACACAAAAAAGGAGCAGAAAGACCATCTGCACATTGCACCTTCAAAAAATTGGTGTCTGGTTAGCTGTTTCCCGAAGAAGAATTATTGTTGGTCCTATTTTTTTCCATGATACAGTTACAGCACAGCGGTATAGAAACAATATTTTTAATTCATTTGTGGAGCAATTACTTGATGACGAACTACGTTTTGGATATTTTCAACAGGACGGTGCAACCGCCCATACAGCCGCCGAAACTATTAACTACTTACGCAATTTTTTCGACGACAGATTGATCAGTTTTCAATCAGACATTGAATTCCCACCTAGGTCACCTTGTTTAACGGTTATGGATTACTTCGTTTTTCCTCATTTAAAGAACACTATTTTTAAAACACCAGTTGATAAATTTCTATTTGTCTACTTAGTATATTACTCATTAGTTTGGAATATCATATCATAATATGAATTTGACAAAATTTTAACGCATATTTGGTTAGATATATCGTCCCCATATCATTGTGATCTGACCCAAGCCATACGTTTTTTAATCCAAGCCCTCTTTGATGCAATTAATTTTTGCTCGCACGGTAGTAGTAGTGGTAGTAGTAGTAGTAACTGGGAGGTTTGGCGCCAAGCAAGTAGGCTAGTGCTACCCTTTTTGCCAACCCCATTTTACGTCTGGGTAATGTCAGCCAGACGGGACCTACAGTTTTACGTGGGTTCCGAACCACAATTTTACCGGCAGAGGTTATTCTCGGCACATTTTTTACGGTCCTGTTGTAACACCTCTTGTCCACCACATATCTCGACGGGGGAAGCCTAATACGTCTCTGTGGTGCGACTTAAAGGATGTTGCCGCAGAGCCCCCTAATCCGTCGGGATCCAGTATCACTCCACGGGACACACCGTACATCGTCCGTATTACCAAATCCTCTAATTCGGGGCGTCCCCCAATCCGTCTGGATCGGTAACAGACATGCGTCCCTTTTGTGGGTCACTAGATCCGTTACTTGGTTCAGGAGTAGCTCACTTCTCGACAACATGCCGAAGGAACACCCGAACGATACCGGAGGTAGCCCGAGAGCTCCACAGCTGTATCGTATCGAGGTCGCCTTTTACTGCAATGTTTATTTTTGCCATTGAGAATGCCAGTGTGTGTTGTACAATGCAACACTACGAAGTATGGTGGCCTGGTCAAGCAAACTAAATAAGCCCGCCAAACCTGCCTGGAATCGAACCAGGTACCTTCGGCATGTGATGCGAGAATGCTATCGCTGCGCTAGGCTGCCACCCACCGCGCGGGGTTAAATTTGGAAATTTTTTAACATCTTGTGATATCACTAGTGAAAATTAAATATGGTAATCAATGCAGCAAAAAAAGCTATTATGGTCGAAAGTTACTTTAAAAATAATGGTAGAAGGGTGGAAGGCCCGTGGGTTTATTTAACACGGGAAGTTACTCAAAATTAGTAAACAGAATTTCCACAATTTAATTTTGACTATATCTGTAATTTTTTTTTGAATAAACACGAAGCGTGAATAGAAAGAAAGGCAATCGGAGACCTAAAGTTCCCACTTTACAAAAATGAAAGAAGTGAGGCGAATTGTTCATAAATACCCACAAACCCCTATTCGACATTAACTTTCGCAAGTAAATGTATCCGACGGAACCTGTAAGTAGTACACTCCTATAACGTGACCTACATATTATGCCAGCTTATCTTCTAAGCTCAGTCCAAGAATTGTTACGAAACGATTGGTCGCAGGGAATTCAATTTTCAATGTGATTAATACATAACCGTAAAATGCACATTTATTAATTTATTGAGAAGATACTTTGCATTCTTATTCTCATGAAATAATGTTAAAAAATGTGTAACCGATTAGATGATTAAGGCCTTTTGCACACACTCACGGCGACCGTCCTAACGGCGCCGTTTACGCGAGCTGCCGCGTTCGTGTTATCCTTGCACGCATGCACGGTTTTCGTCAGTTTGATTCTATTTGGATTCGAATATGGATCATAGACGTGCTGTGGCGATTTTAATGTCTTACATGCGTATTAAAAAACGAAGAAAGGCTCGAAACATAATTTTGTGGGTTGATCCCATCAATATGGGAAGGAAACAATTCGGTGCATCCTTTGTACTATTTGGTCAGTTGAGGGAAGACGAAAAAAAAACTTTTTCAACTTTTTTAGGATGTCCATATCCAGCTTTGATGACCTACACGAACGATTAAAAAATTCGCTTTAACGTCAATACGTTCATACAGCCTATGAAAATGTTGGCTGTTACAATCAAAATCAGGATTAACCTCCAAAAATATTTACTTCCAGGCACTTCTTGTGCAGTTTCTGTTCCTATATATAGAACTTGTTTTGTCCCAAATAACCGGTCTTGCTTCCACCGAAGATATAAGCATATCCATATCTATATCTACTGCCATTACGAAAAATATGATTATGATAAAATATACTAAATAAAACAATGTTCCCGCCAATAAACCAAGAAAATATCGTAAGCGCGGTACATGTGCAAGCACCAATTAAATCTTAAACTCTACTGGGTATGTCTCTCCGTTAACACGGTAACGGTCGCCGTGAATTGTAGTGGGGGCTTACGGTGACATCGCGGTGGAACGGAACCGTGTACACGGTGCCGGTGAGTGTGAAAGGTCACATAAATGCTGACTAATCCCTTACCCGTATAAACGGTGCCGTTAGCAGGGTCGCCGTGAGTGTGTGCAAAAGGCCTAAGAGATGATAAGGCTACTTTGAGAAGGATTTTTGAATTATTATTCTTAACCCATTTACGCCTACGGTCCTTTTAAAAGGATTTTAAAAAGAAACCTATACTTTTCTGATTCAGCTGACGTTTTCAAGATGTCGCCAGTGTCATCTTAGATTTAGATGACCTCTTATACAAGATCAATCGCGATCGTTAGGGATTTGTTAAGTTTTGGATCGATAGTGACGGTTTCAAAACACTGTGTTTCTAGTGATTTTGTAATGAGTAAGTCAAGGTAAGATCAGTTAAAACTCGATTATTTTTTCGTTGTTGTTTTAATTATTTTTAACAAATAACATAATAAACTTACTTTTTTATATATTTGTGGTTATGTTTTACACTTCTGGGTCAATCCAGGGGCGTTCATTTGAACGAGTCCTTTTAAAAGGACGGTAGGATTATATGCTACTATGCGGTTTTTTTGCAGGTATTGGAAAAAGCCACTAACCATGGCAGAACTCTTAGAGGAATTGGAGAATGACTCTACGCCGGACATTCCTACAGGCATTATAATTTTTCCACCCGAAAATGCCAATGAAAACTCCGATACCGGTGAAGATTCTGGGGCTGAAGATGATGTAGTTCCGAATAATTTACCCGGAGTGCAACTCAGGGCCCCGGCTGAAATTGAATTTGATATGGAAGGCGATGACGACTGGGACAGTGATGACGATCCACCACTGTCCACTTTTGTTGAAAGACGACCAAAACACATAAAGACGTTTGTATACACTCTCAATAAAGATTTAGATTCTACGTTTATGCAATGGCAACCAGTTGAAAGTGTACAAAACAATCGTTCCCCTGGAAATATTTTTAAGCTGTTTTTTAATGAAAACTTGATAGGAGAAATTGTCAATTTTACCAATATTTATGCACAGCAAAAAAACCGCCCCGGTGACGTTACTGTAGACGAGATGTACTGCTTTATAGGAGTGTTACTTGTCAGTGGATATACAACTGTTTCAAGGCGACATATGTATTGGCAAAATTGCGACGATACCCAGAATAAACTTATATCAGCCGCTATTTCCAGAGACAGATTTCAATTCATAATAAGTAATCTTCATTGCAATGATAATACTTCCCTTGATAAAAATGGCAAGTACTCTAAACTGCGACCTCTTTTCAACAGCCTAAATAAAAGGTTTTTGATTATGCCCCAGTTGAAGAGAATCACAGCTTTGATGAGGCTATGATACCGTATTTTGGGAGACATAGCGGTAAGCAATTTATTAGAGGCAAGCCTATTAGGTGGGGGTATAAATTTTGGGTAGGTACCCTACGCCTTGGATACATTGTTTATTTTGATCCATACCAAGGTGCGTCGACAACAATTCCGGACAAATATAAAGGCATGGGTTTGGGAGCGTCAGTTGTTCTCCAATATGCAGATGTTTTACAGAAAATGCCTTATCAGCCTTTTCATTTATTTTGTGACAATTTCTTTACATCTTTGTCACTTCTAAAGGAGCTAAAATTGAGGAACATCAAGGCAACTGGTACCATACGGGAAAATCGGATTCCTCAGTCTCCATTTAGCAATGCTACAGTTCTGAAGAAAAAGACACGAGGTACATTTGAATGGGGTATTGCCGATAATGAAATCGCTTTATGCAAATGGAATGACAACAGCGTTGTTACTTTAGCCACTAATGCATGTTCAGTTTTGCCAGTAAATAAGGTCAAACGATTTTCCCAGGCTGAAAAAAAGCATGTCTATATAGATCAGCCTCGATTGATCAAGGCATACAACGAAAATATGGGCGGTGTAGACCGTAGTGATCAAAACATAGGCCAATATAGAGTTTCAATACGAGGTGAAAAGTGGTATTTTCCGTTATTTTCCCACTGTGTCGACATGGCGGCACAAAACTCGTGGTACCTCCACAGGAATGATGGTGGTACCCTTGACCAACTTCAGTTTAGGAGGGACATAGGGACACAGCTGCTCGAAAACTACAGAAAAACAACTAAGAAAGGACCTTCGAAATTGCCAAAAAACGCGCTCCAATTCTCACGTTACGATAGACTAGATCATTTAGTTACATATCACGAGAGTCAGAGAAAATGTGCTGTGTGCCACAAAAAAGCAAATTTTGTGTGCCAAAAATATGACGTTGGTCTTCACCCTAAAAATTGTTTTGTGGCCTATCATACTAATTAGTTTTTAAGTTTAAGTTTTAAGTATTTTGCTGAGCATTTTGTAAGATAAGTATATAAACATATTTTTAAATCTTTATTTATTTTTCTAATAGCAGCCCTTTATCCTACCGTCCTTTTAAAAGGACCGCTGTTTTTTCCAAAACTGGAAATGAAAAAATTTTTTAATGATTTTTTCTCGACTTATGAGACCTTCTATTAACCATTTTTAAGAAAAAAAAATTACATTTTGAAAAAAAATAGTTTCAGGGTTATATGGGTTAATATGCCATTTATGTGGCCACCACTGTCCTACGATCTTACGCCGTGCGATTTCTTTTTATGACCACACATTAAAAACTTGGTTTTCAAAACTTCTTGCGAAAATTTATAAGAACTCCGGGCTAGAATTACAAATAAATTTCAGAGGATTAACGAAACTCTCCTCAAGTGCTCACCAATGTTTTCGGTTTGATAAAAAGAAGAATGAGAATATGTCTTAGTTAGAGTATACGATTAAAACTTCTCTTATTAAGTTTAACTTCATAATTTCTATTTTCTTGGTTATATATTTGTAACTTTTTTTTTATTGTGCAGTGACAATATTCAAACTGAAAACTTCAGAACTTGGGAGTTCTATTTTCTATCGCCGTTATGAGCATTCCCCATTTGACACGTATAAAAACAAAACCACCAAAAGTATTAAAACGCATCGAGGAACCACTGACTCTCGCTCTGACTCTCTGATTTTTGATATTTTGTAAATAAAATCAAGTCTCTTCGAGAAATGGAATACTTCTTGGAATTACAGGAGTTCCGCTAGGTAGCGCTAAGCCCGTAGACTATCGGTTTAAGGACCGAAAACTAAAACAGCAAACTAATTTTTGTTTAAAAGTAATTATTTTACTTGTCATTAACACACATACCGAATTTGAATATTATAACTCAAGACATTTTCGAGATGAAAGGGGGGGCCTATATGAAAGGTTTATTTCTATCAAGAATATAGTATGTGTTAATATGCATTCTTAAAATTAATTTTAAAAAAATCCCCAAAAAAAAACATTACAAACATAGTTGACGTGACATTTGTCATTTTAAACCCACAACTGTCAATTTAGAACGGTTGTAAATTAAAGCCCCTTAAGGTAGGAGTATCAACATGCTTGCCAACGTATAACCTATTTCGCGTAGATTTATTTCTGTTTTCTAGCTTTCATACAAAATTTAAAGAAAATCAGTATCGACTTAATATTCTATAGGTAATAATTGACATATTTAATAAATATCAAGGAATTTCATAACTTATTTTAGGAGAATTGTATAGCGGAAAATATCGGGTAAGATTTTTTTTTACATTATTATGTCATTGTCACTCATTGTTCTTTCACTATACAATTCTCCCAAATAGCAATGAAATAAATTGATATTTTTGTAATATATCGGATACTACCTAAATAATGTACCGACGATATTGATTTTCTTTAAATGTTAGTTATTAAAATAATAAACTCAAAAAATCAACGCGAAATAGGTTATAGGTTGGCAATAGATTAAATGACGTTGAGAATTCAACCTTAAGGTTGCATTCTCAACATCGTTCAATTTATTGCCAACCTATAACCTATTTCGCTTTGTTTTTTCAAGTTTATTATTTTTTAAACTAACATTTAAATAAAATCAGTATCGTCGGCACATTACTTAGGTAATATCTGATATATTACAAAAATATAAATTTTTTACATTTCTAATTTTGGGAGAATTGTATAGTGAAAGAACAATGAGTGACAATGACATAATAATGTTAAAAAAAATCTAACCCGATATTTTTCGTTACACAATTCTCCTAAAATAAGTTATGAAATTCCTTGATATTTATTAAATATGTCAATTATTACCTATAGAATATCAAGTCGATACTGATTTTATTTAAATTTTGTGTAAAAGCTAAAAAACATAAATAAATCTACGCGAAATAGGTTATAGGTTGGCAAGCATGTTGATACTCCCACCTTAAGCATCAAAATACAGGTGGTGTTTACTTAATACAGCTAAACATTTCCAATATTTTTTGAATTTGTATACAATGATATAACAGATGCAAACTTTATAATCATTATAGAATTCCTATCATGGAAAGGTAAATTTTTAATGGAATAACCTAAGTGGATTTCTCCGTCCTATTCAAAATAACTTTCATGAATATAAAGTACTCGGGTCTTAATAGCAATACTTTACACGGGTCAAAAGCGTAACTAATATTCTTTAAATATAAAAGTTGTATTATAAAATGCAAGAGACTCTTATAAAAAGTTGGAAAGCGCTAATGATTTAGCAATTTACATTTAAGGAGATGATGAAACTTTATAGTCTGGGGAAGTTTTCTAATGATATTAAAAACTTAGTTCTCGTAAAAAGTTCTGTATATTTTTTATTGGTCTTAATGGCTTTATTTTGGGCAATGTTTTAACAATTTATATTATTACAATAAGTTGACAATACAAAGTGCTACAAATTCGTACATCTACATGGAGATATCAGAAAAAGTAAGACACGAAGAAGACTTAACTAAGGCAAAGTTGCATATTCTTAGATTTAAAATTGCAAATAAGTCAAATGCTTTCGGAAAAAATTGCAGATCAGGTTTTAGTTTTATGTTTTGGACTTTCTTTTTTAATTTATAAAGAAACAACGAGAACGTTCCAATTTTCTATTAGATCGAGTTATTATTTTAAAATATAACAATTGATTCCTTAAATGTCATAAGCTATTTTTTTAAATAAATAATGAATTTTTAATATATTACTATAAATCCACAATTATTATTATTATTATTTTAAATAGTTATTTCTTGCTACTACGGGTCTGGTAATAAGAATATATTTTGTAGCCAATAAAATGCTGTTATTTTAGAATGTAACTACGACAACGAGTAAAATCCGGAAGTGTTTCTTGTGACCGGTTCCCTGGGTGATTATCCTGAAATTTCTTCAACGTAAATTTAAAAATGCCCTTTTATAAACTTATTCATTTGCATATTTACCAAGTTTATCATCATCGATTGTTCTATAATCAAGCCATTTCTACGCGTCTGGAGATGGTTCTGACGAAATAAAAAGAAACAAATTACTTATGTCATTTCACTGGTCCGCCTTCGAGCCCTTAGCGCTTTCAAGGCGGGGCCCCTGTAATTGTGACTATGTCTACTTCTTTCAGGTGATTTTTTTATTAACATAAACTATATTATATTTTTTTAGAGTCACCGATATGCTCTAAAAGTGTCCAACAACGACATTAGATGTAGCTATTCGCTATATCGCTGTATATTCAAGTTAAACCAACCGTTTTCTTTCTTCCGTCAGATTCTAGCCTCACTGATGAGCCATAATATGGGCGATAAGTGCCTGGGGATGGTTTTGACAAAACGACAGGAATCAAAAACTCTTCTTATTTGATTTAAAGGTTTATTCATTCTTTAGTTTGCGCAAACTAATTTGCAATAGCGACCTAATTCAACGAACTAAATAAACTTAAAAAGGAAACCGAGTGACCGTCATCGTGAACAGTTCTCGACTCTCGACTTCTTTCAGTGCGCCCGGTAGTAGTAGCCTTTTGTTTTGCGATTTGTTACACTTCTTAAAAAAAAGATCTCCTAGACATCTGTCTGAGTCTCATGTTTAGTTTGGCAGGCCCAAAAATGTTCTCGACTTCTATTGACTTATTAAAAGAAATCCCTTAATAGTTCGCAGCGAACTAGTTCGTTCTATATTTCACAAATCCCTTAATAGCTCGCAGCGAACTACTTCCTTCTACATTTCACAAATTCCCTAATAGCTCACAGTGAACTACTCGTTCGTTGTTCTACATTTCAGAAATCCCTTAATGCTTCGCAGCTAACTAGTTCGTTCTAAACTTGAGAACTAGTTTGACTAGTTCACCTTAAAGACTAGTTCTTTTAAATAGTTTATTGGTGAGCTACCCATCACTAATAACTAATGTTAATATATCTTTGTCTACTTTCATTTAGTAATATGAATTTTACAGTTCTGTAAATCGTATTGTAAGGGCATCTATTACAGCACTAGTGCTGTTATGGAAAAAAAAAACTGTTTTATTAACATTTTGCTGTTAAATAAAACCACACTTTTTAGAAGAATGATTTATTATTAACAATTATAAAATTAATTATCAATTATTAATTAAAATTAATTATTATTAAACTATAACACTTAATGTTTATTATAAACGTTAATAATACACTTTTTACAGTTAGAAATTTGTAAACCAGAAGTGGATGTGATGGAGCCCTTTACGTTCGAATTTCCAATCATTAAATCCGTGTCTGATCCCATGATCTTCTTTGCTATTTGTTTCTTATTTTCTAAAGAATTCTCAACGTAGCCTTCTGTCGTAGAAGAGGACTTCCAGCCCCCATGACGCTTTAGTCAGGAGTCACACTGAGCGACCATGATCGACCGTCCGCGATCGACCGGCTACGACCAACAATCAAAATAGCCTAAATTCAGGGTTCTAGTCACACTGGTCGATCGACCACAGCTGTCGACCGCTCGTACGAAAATGTCAAACCTGTCAAATGTCAAGATTCTTTTGTAGATAATACTTTGTCTATATAAACACAAATGACCAAGAGCAAATTATACCAGCGTGAAAAAGTAGGGCTAGGTTTTAGAGTTGCACGCCACTTCCACTTGGTGTAAAATAAAAAAATTTGTCATGCGCATTAAGTGGGATGGTCCGAGACCGACCAAAATTTCCAGCAGGTTGGAATTTCAAACAGGGTCGACGTAGATCGGTCGCGGACGGTCGAGGACGATCGTTCAGTGTGATTTTTGTGGTAAGAATGTTCGTGTTGGAAATTTGATCGTCACTGGTCGATCGCGGACGGTCGATCATGGTCGCTCAGTGTGATTCTTCCCATAACATCTGCATACCTGCACCACCATCAACTAGAATGGTGGCTGAGGACCTCCTAAAACAATGTCCACTGTATCCTTCGGGATTATTCAATCCAAGTTTTGTTGCAATCTTTTTTGGTATACTTCCAAAAGTATTAATTCCGACAAGCCGGGAGGTGCATTTTCCTTTTCCATAGAATACAAAAAACCGCCTGTGAGTTGCATTAAGAGGACGAAGTTTAGCATACTTTCGAAAAATACTTAAACAGTTTACACCTGTCACATTTCCTTCTGTTATAACAAATTCTAGCATAATTTTGGTTTTCGAGAATGGAGTCACAATTTTTATATACAAATTATTGTGTTCAATACGATCCAACATTAACTTAGCTAGTTCTTCGCGCCGACAAGTCCCAAAAATGCCGATTAGCCGATTATCATAACAACGTTCATAAGTAAATATGTTTCATTATCTGCAGTACCTACTAAGAAACTTACATACGTCTTCCTTTGTGAAAACTTTGGACTTTTGGCCTTGTAACCATCTGAATTTCTTTTCAAAAATGCGATAAGTTGAAAAATCTGCTTATATCTTGATTTTTCTTGACTGAAATCATAGTTCTCAACATTGAGTAGTGAGTCCATAGTGTAGATGGTTTCTGGGAGCGTTGCTTTCCGGAACAATAACCCAAAAGGATTTTCTCAGACACCTCCTTTATTTTGTTAGCTTTGCACCAATCTTCAAACTTCTGGTACTCCAACTCATACCGCGCCTTGGATTTTGTCGGAACTAAACTTGAGATCGCTTCGTTTGCCGCTGCTTCTATATCAGAGGGTAAACTTCCATCAGAATCGCTCATTTTGAACAACGCTTTTAATATTTTTGAATTTGTTTGACAAAGTTTCGACAGTAACCATGCAAAACAGTAACCATGCAAAAGGTAACATTAAAACCTTGATTAGTAAACTTAATAGCAAGTGCATTTTTACAGGTGCATTTTTATTTTTAAAAATGCCTTTTGCCAAATATTTTTATTCATAGATGAAAGTAGATAAAATTTTGTACAATATTCTTGTTGTAAATTTATATTACTACACTCGATGTTTTATTAAACTCGGCTGACGCCTCGTTTGACAACTTTAACATCTCGGGTTGTAATATGAATCTTTACAATACATACAGTGAGGACCTAACCCGAACAAACCCGAACAAACCCCCCTCTAACTTCTAAACCGTTCGGTATATTTTAATGAAATTTTGAACGATAATATTTGAGCAAGTCTTGCACTTTTTGGCATACCAATGACAGCTTTAAATGTCAAGATGACAGCTGGGTCCGCTTTTGGAATATTTTTTTAAATGGAAAGGGGGTTCCAATGGTACCTCATTTTGAAGGTCTTTTAATGCTTAAAACATTCTCCAATTTAGAAAACATTTGGTTCAGTATGAAATGAAATTTATTAATTAATAGTATTTTAAACAAAAGAAAAAGGGACACATCTACAAAACAGTGGTTACTTCAACAATTGTTGAAAATGACCGCCCTGGACCTCTTGGCAAATAAATATTCTATTAGTAAATTCCTCTCGGACATTGTGAATCACCTGTGGCGTTATCCTTGAACAAACATCTGTAATTCGTTGCCTAAGTTCTTCTAATGAGTCTGGAGCCATTTTATAAACCTCAGTTTTAACGTATCCCCAAAGAAAAAAAATCTAGAGGCGTTAGGTCTGGCGATCTAGCTGGCCATTCTGTCGGACCTCGACGACCAATCCACCTATTTTCATAAGATTCGTCTAGGTAATTTCTGACTTGCCTAAAATAGTGTGGCGGGGCACCATCTTGTTGAAATACAACCTCTTGAAACTCATGTGGGTTTTGGGCAACAACATCATTAATAAGTGGAGTAATTATATGTTGCAACATATCGAGGTACCTGGGGCCATTAAGATTATATTCCAGAAAAATGGGACCTATAATGTGATTACCCAAAATGCCTGCCCAAACATTAATTTTCTGGGGAAACTGTGTGTGTCCCTTCCGAAAAACATGGGGGTTTTCATCACTCCAGTACCTACAGTTTTGAGTATTAACTCGTCCATGTAAGAAAAAAGTACTTTCGTCGCTAAAACAGATATTCCGCAAATAGTTATTATTCCTTACGATTCTTTCTAATAATTTCGCAAAATTCTAGTCGTCTATCTGGATCATCTTCTGTTAGTTCGTGTATAATTTTCATTTTATATGGGTGAAATTTATGGCTTTTCAAAATTCTTTTGACAGAACTACGAGAAACATTACATGCCTCAGCCACATGTTTCGTTGGTTGTTGGGGAGTAACAACCATTTCAGCTAAAACTTGGACTTTCACATCTTCCACGATTTTTGGCCTTCCATAGCTTGGTGCGTCTTTAACCGAACCAGTTTCTTGAAATTTTAAGATTAGTTTTCGCAAAAATGTTCTGCATATTTGGCGTTCCGGATATCGTTCATTGAACATACGAACAGCAGCATGGTAATTTCGGTTAGCTTCGCCAAAAATAATAATCGCTTCAAATTTATCTTCTAAAGAACGAGCCATTTAAGACAATTTCGAGGTAAAAATATTTTCTGTCAATCAGACATTTAAAAACAGTATGACAGCAACAATCAATAGACAACTATAGGTAAAAAAAGTGTGTTATAAACAGTGGTAGTCATAATGTAGAAACCGATATTATTGATTCCTGTTTAGAAAATACTAAACCAAATGTTTTTTAAATTGGAGAATGTTTTAAGCATTAAAAGACCTTCAAAATGAGGTACCATTGGAACCCCCTTTCCATTTAAAAAAATATTCCAAAAGCGGACCAAGCTGTCATCTTGACATTTAAAGCTGTCCAGTATGTCAAAAAGTGCAAGACTTGCTCAAATATTATCGTTCAAAATTTCATTAAAATATACCGAACGGTTTAGAAGTTAGAGGGGGAGGGACGGACTTTAGGTCCTCACTGTATATCTTAAATAACTATTATTTTGTTAACGTAATGTTTATACATATGCAAGCTGTACATGTAATCAAAGTAGCGGGTGTCCGCGGCGTCGCTCGCGCAATTCATTTGTTATGTATACTATTCGTTATTAAGACAAAGCAGCGGGTACTATACATACTACCCAATAGAACCTTTATTTGATTCTCATATTATTTTTAAAAAAATTGCTTTGGTACTTTGTTACATTATTTTTTTTTTCTCTTTCAATAAAAATGTCATATTTATCTCCTAGCTTTGTTCATAAAAATAATACCAATAATATAGATTCATTGCCATTTAAACAAAAATATATGTATTTTATTACAGATCGTTAATTATGCTCATAGAAACTTTCCATGGACTTTGCGTTTATAAACACTTTAGAGGTATTAACTTGTATTAACCCTTGTCATCCCTTTAAAGTCACACGCTAAAAAAAAATCATTGTTTCATTTTCTGTGTTTAGAGTATCTATGCTCAGTTTCAAGAAATTCGGCAAAAATATTTTTTTCATGTAAACTCTTTAATACCAATACCACTGTTGGGACCGATTTAAAAAAAATTACAAATACGTTTTTTATTAATTGTACATTAGAGTAGGTACTGAGTTTCAAGAAATTCGGACCAAAACTATTTTTTTCAACATAAATTTTATACCCCTTTTTCCCTCCTTAAAATTTTCGTAAATGTCTAAGATATATTTATTTCTTCCAAGCGAAAAATGTGTCTAAATTTACTATTTACTTATACAGGGTTAGGAAAAATTACCAGAACGTTCGATTATTTCAAAATATACAAGGATTATCAAAAAACGTCTTATATAAAAAATGTAGGGCTGTTAAAAATCTACATATCGGTGATAAATTGAAATATATAGGGTCGCCCACAAAGTTGTGGAGAATGATAGTTATATTTTTTTAAATAGAATACCCTGTATATCTTTACATTTTTAAATTCCACATCAAATTATAATTATTTTTTATTAAATGCACTATTAGTCTATACTTCATAGTTTCCGAGATATTGACTCTCGAAAAGTGACATTTTTGAACTTTGACAGCTTATAACTTTCTAACAGTACGTCTTAGAGCAAAACGGCTTACATGTCCCTATCTTCAATTTTTATTATCTTCCCAAAAAATCAACTTCCAGTAAAACCGGAACAACTACATTTCCTGCTTTCGAGTTACATCCGGTTTAACCGGAAGTTGATTTTTTTGGGAAGATAATAAAAATTGAAGGTAGGGACATGTAAGTCGTTTTGCTCTAAGACGTACTGGTAAAAAGTTATAAGCTGTCAAATTTCAAAAATGTCACTTTTCGAGAGTCAATATCTCGGAAACTATGAGGTATAGACTAATAGTGCATTTAATAAAAAATAATTATAATTTTATGTGGAATTTAAAAATGTAAAAATATAAAGGGTGTTTTAATTAAAAAAATATAACTATCATTCTCCACAACTTTGTAGGCGACCCTGTATATTTCAATTTATCACCGATTTGTAGATTTTTAACAGCCCTACATTTTTAATATAAGAAGTTTTTTGATAACCCCTGTATATTTTGAAATAATCGACCGTTCTGGTAATTTTTCCTAACCCTGTATATTTTTCTCTAGCGGCGGCGCGGTGGAAACTTACTCCTCCATTTCTACCTTCAAGGGGCAAAATTTCACAAAACACCAAAATATGTACTTCCTTAATTCTTACAGAGTACCGTAAAATGGGGTGAGTAGGATCAATTTTCCACTTTAAAAGCTTTTAACTTGTAAACTATCTGCCTGAATAAATTTCTCAATAGCTTAAAACATGAGTTAAGGTTGGTACTTTAAATGATGGTATAAGTTTTTTATACAGGATGTACCCTGTTGTATAAATATATTTTTTGTGCACTGATCCTATTCACCCCGCAGGCGGTGTCAATAGGATGACTGATTGATTTATTAACTGGATCGCATTTAAACAATCGCGGGGTGTATGGAGTCAAAAACCCTACTCGGAAAAGAACCAAATATTTTAAAGAAATAAACATATATTTCAGAACAGGTATAAACGTAATATAAATCCTATTATAATTATAATATATAATAATAAAGGAACAAAACTTCTTTCTATTAGACAATGGTATTCAGCCTGCGATATCGCCTGGTTATTTAAAGTTTAATGTCACAAAAATTACTTTTTACAAGCGTTACTTAAAATCTGTGCATTAAAATTTGAAAGTAACTCTCAATTCTATCCACCCCGCTGATCTTATTCACCCCATTTTACGGTAATCATAGCAGGTTTTTAGCAATATAGCTTTAAATTGTAGACAGTTATTATAGTTACCACATTAAAATTAGGCTAGATCCCTTTTGTTAACCCCTAAATGAATTTGAAAAAATATGACGGAAGGCGTATATTATCATTTTATTAAAAAAAGTTATATATCAACTTTTAGATATCCATCAGTTATATTTTCTGAGATAGAAACATTTCAATTCAAATTTCAAGCCCCGCTTTTAACCCTTTAAGTGTTGATTATAGACAAATCCCTGTGGATGCCTCCGTTATGAGAAGAATACATCCTCGAAACCTCATGATTCTAGGATTGGGGGTTTAAGCTGGGCGTTGATGAATCAATCAGTCAGTCACTTTACAATTTTATATAATAACTAGTATTTAGAGTAGTTATTTATGCTAAGTTTCAATAAATTCCGAGGGGTAAATCGCGGAGGAAGATTGGTGTACAAATCTTGAAAATTACTAAAGGAATTAGTAGGCATTACAGGAATTATTCCAGGCATTGAAGGAATTTGTAGAGGCATTAGAGGAATTAGTCGAGGTATTAGGGGAATTAGTTGAGGCATTAGAGAAATTAGCCACGGTGTTAGAGGTATTACTTTAAAAATAAATTTTTATTTTTGCATTTAATTTACTTTATTGTGTTGAATAATGCCTTGATTGTTATACTTTAAATTTATGTTCTTAAGTCATTTTTAAGGTAATTTTTTTATTAAGCTGAATAGTTTTGGAAAGCTTCGCCCAATAAATATTTAGTCAAATTGGTAACATTGCATGTATCTAAAGTTGTCTGCAATCTTGCCATATCCAGTTTTTACGGAAGATCTACCTTTTGATCTATGAACCGCCGTTCTACCGCTGAGGTACCAATTACCGATTTCTATCACTAAACATTATACTCAATTTAATTTACGCTTTTAAAATAATTATGTTAATAAACATTAAATATTTTCTTTTAAATTAATTCCTAATTTAAAATACAACAAAATGCATAGCAATGTTGGAGCAACATTATATTGCCGGTAGGCAAAATTTATACATTTCTGACTACTGGTTGAAGTGTAAAGGAACAGACCGCGGCTTTGCTGGCTGCTTTGCTCGGCGAACAAAATGGCGTAGGCGAGACTGCAATAATGTTCACCAGATTAACAGAAGACAATATATTTTATATGCAGTGGAGGCAGCATAACCATAAGAAAATAAAATGGCTTTTTCTAATTATACTTTTATAAATTTATGAATTTACTTATTTATAGTACATATTTACATTTAAGTAGGTATTTAATTAGACACTCGGTTATTGGCTTTTATTCAAATATTAAGTAGGTTGTCAAATAAATTTGCATTTTTTAAATTTACAGACTTTAAGATACAAAGATACATTTTATAATTTATTTAAAGGAAACTTTTCCATTGAGGAATTCAAATTCTTTTCACACCTTTAGAGACCGATTTAATAAAAATAAGAAATACATATTTAGTATATATTATTATTATTTATGCCGAGTTTCAAAAAATATCTCCAATATAAACTTTTATACTTTTCTCTTTTTCACCCCGTAGGGGCAACATTTTCGCAAATGCCGAAACACTTAATATGTTTATTTATTCCAAGTGAAGCATTTGTCTAAAAGTTTTCACTTACCTTATATAAGTATTATTCTTATCCTCTTGCGGTTGCTTTAGAAATCTAACCCTCCATTTCTACCCCCTAGGGGCCAAATTTCGTAAACCATTAAAACACGTAAGTACTTGCTTATATTAGCAGGTTATTCGTAGTACCAATTTTCAGCAATATAGCTTAAAATTATGGATAGTTATAGGATAGGTACCTCCTCAAAATAGGATATATCGCTTTTTTCAACCTCTAAGTGAATTTTAAAATAATGACGAAACACGTCTAATCTTATTTTGTTATTGAAAGCTATATGCCCATTTTTAGACCTCCACCAGTGTTAGTTTCTGAGATACGGAAATCCCTATAAAAATGTGAGGCCTCGTTGTTACCCCCTTAGGGGTTCATTTCATGATTCTAAGATTATGGATTTTGGCTGGGCGTTGAAGGATCAGTCAGTCAGGGGGACACTTGATCATTTTATATAATATCTAGTATAGACTTATTCTTACCGATTTAAATTACTTGTAGAAAAATAGGTTCCTAACGCCTTTAGCAAAATACAATCAATAAATAAACATTAAAAGGGTTATTATAGTGTTTCTTAGGTCAATTTAATGACATAAAACCGTAGGAAACTTCTAACCATAGGCGTCCCAAACAAATAATTAAAATGCCTAGGGTATTGTTTTAATTGTTTAATATGATAATAATATTATAAATAAAGTAACTTTAATACGTAACACGGTTTAAACAAACATTATTGATTCAAAATGTAGTGACAATTTAATTGCTTTTTTTTTCGATGATAATCTTCAAAATACTGACCCCTGTGGTGATACTAACAGAGGAGTGTCGGATTCAACCCCCTGTGGGGGGGGGGGCTACCGACTAAACTCACCGTGTTCCTGCGGTTTCAGCGCCATAGGCGTATAAACCTTCAGACCACTCGGTTCGGTATTTCGGCTCTGCACGCCTAATGCGTGCTTTGCGTCTTACTCGCCAGCGCTTTGGGTACTCGGTGTACTTAAGCTGGCTTTGTCGTCTAACTACTCTAGTTAAGTAATAAGCTTACTGTTTTAGTGTTTGTGTTTGCGATATTTGTGCTCAGATCGTCTGAGCAGGAGTCAGTAGCAAGCTGTTGCTTACTGTGTTGGTGTTTGTGTTGTTTGTACCCAGCTGAGATTGTTGTGTGCCCACGCATGATGATTTTAATTAATTCCTTTCTGACCGGAATCCTTTTAGGAATATCCATATTTTTAATTCTTATAAGCTTTAGAGTATCTTCACATTGGCCATTGCAAAAATACTTACTGCACTTCTTCACGAACAGTTATTTTCCCATAAAACACCTAGCTGTATACAACCAAATTCAAGGTTATAAAAAAGCATCCCTCGTCTACATGTATAATACAAGGTCATATACTATATGTATAATACAAGGTCATATAATATCACCATTAACACCTGCATCCAATTATAAAAAAACACCTACGCACGTATGTATTCATGGTTACAGATTAAGGGTTTATACGAAAAATCATCACAAATTATAAAAAAGGTATCACCCACGTAAGCAAACAAAGTTACTCCTCCCGCTCCATGCTCAGTATTATAGAATACCTATATACCCACGTAGCATTTACAGCGTCAAAACACACATCGGGCACATATTCAAGATTAGGCATAGAAAAAATACCATCTGCACTTCTTCACGAACAGTTATTCTCCCCATAAAACACCTGTATATAACCAAATTCAAGGTATAAAAATCATCCCTCGTCTATATGTATAATACAAGGTCATATATCATCATTAACACCTGCATCCAATTATAAAAAGACCCACGCTCGTATGTATTCATGGTTACAGATTAGGGTTTATACGAGAAATCATCACAAATTATAAAAATGTATCACCCACGTAAGCAAACAAGGTCACTTCTCCCGGGTTACCCGAGAAATCCTTGGAAATAATTTTAAAAAGAGCCTCACACCTGGGCGAACAAAGGGATTAAAAATCGGTTTACGCCAAAAATCAATAGGCTTAAAAAAAGGGACCGCCCACGTGGGCAGTTGCCGCTGTCTGGCCCCAGTGCACCTATTTACTACTGCACATCACCTTGATCAGCAGTTTCAAATGGCCGCCAAACAGTCATTGCTGCTAATAAAATATATTAAGTAAAAAAAACCTTACTCTTTCTTCACAGTTACAAAGCAAAATTAAATACGTCAATTACAGCAAATTAAACCACCTACTACACTGTCCTATTCACTTAAATCTAACGCAACAGTGATTGATGGCTTAATTATCTCGCTGGGACCGCCCCGCCGCTTTGTATCGTGCCGGGCCGGTTCCGGCATCCGAAATAAATGATATGCTGTTGCCAATTCTTCAAAATTTTCGGATTTGTATGCACAATGTAAGTATATACGAGAAACAAGGGTTTGTTAATTAGTTGTTTTTAAACACTGAAAACACTTTTTGTCTTGATTTCAGTTATATTGTTTCTTAAGGACTAAAGAATGTATTATTATAACAATGAATAGCTTGTTATTTTTTTCTGTCACACTCAAAACTCCTCGGTTTAAAGTATATTTTCAAACTAGCTTTCAAAGAAACTTACTGACTAACAATTGAATACTGATATAAATGAAACATCTTTAATAAAAAAACTTAAAGAATTGAAGAAGAAAGATCTGACAACCCTGGTTGTGATGTCGGTCTCTTTAAGACTGTTTACCGCCGTATGGAATAATTGGAATGTCCTCAAACTGAGTTTGGATAAATAATACCAAACCGGATTCAAATGTTCTGTGTAACTAAAATTTTTATATTATTTAACGTAGTATAATTGAATTTAAGTAACACTATTTTAAATTAGTAAAATAAAATTGTTGGAAAACGTTAGCTTGGGATGATACCAAGTTATTTTTTATAATTAAAGTGGGTATTTGTGGACTAAAAGAATATTTATTAATAACTATTAATAAAATTTATTACCCACCGAAAATAACTCAATCGATAAACAAATTTGACAGACCATTTAAACCGAAATGATAAATATGTGATAATTATACCAGTCAGGCATAACCTTCTTTACAATTTTGAATTTGACGATTTAAACTTAAAATGTCATATTTAATTTTAATATTAAGGCTACGTCTAAAATTCTTGCGGAATACCATACAAGCAAATTATTTTTGGATTTTTCTTTGTCGGGAATTAAGTGTCTTCGACTGGAAATTTTTCAAAGTTTTTGTGAACTTAAAAAATAACCACTGGTGATATAATTAGTGACAATTTTACACGAGTATTTTGTAGCTAATGTCTTTATTTTACCGTGGGAACAAAAACAGTTTTCGGAAATTTCGTTCAGTTTTTGTTTAGCTTCAATGATTGATAAAAATATCATATTTTAATAATCTATATTTATTTTTAAACTTTGGTGTGAAATTCTATTACCGAATATCCTACATGCTGAAAGTAATATTACCTTTTTTTTCTTCGTAAAGAATAATTTTTAAAATATTCGCGACCTACGTAATAGTTTAGTCACTAGTGATATTATTAGTGGTTGTTCCATCTATAATATCTACGAATCTGTAACCTATTAAATAGGATAATTATTCTTGGAGATGAGATAACGCACTGGATTCTGTACTAAACTAATAGGCAGTTGAAATGCGGCCACGAACGTTAACGTATACGTATAAATTGACAGCTACGCATGCGCAGTAATCACATTTTGACGCACGTGTTTCAAGCAGTTCAACGGGCGTACGTTACATTGCGTTGTTTTACGGGACGCGAAAAATGAACGTTCCGTTACCCGAAGGACCTCCGAATGTAACCGATTATTTCCGAAATGCCGTTTTTTGACAAACAGTTCCTAACTTTTTTCTGTGGTTGTAAATTAATAACTTTTTCTAACCACAAAAACCTACAAACAAATCGCTAATAATTTCACAGACATCTTCGCTTCAGTAGGTGCTATTTCATCCAGATTAAATCGTCCGTAAAGCTCAGCTCTGTTACACAGGTTATTATTTAAAATTTGTAGCACCATTCCATCATGTATATCATCATCCTTTATTACTCTCCAAGAATAGCAATATCCAAAATATCTTCCATACTATCCTTTTTGCTTTCCATCCTTCTTCATGCAATTTTCTTAACTTTTAAAAAATCACAGAAAAAGGTAAAAAGATAGTAATAATATGACAAATGTAAAACTGCATTTTTTGCAGGTTACGTTAACGGACACAAGATAAGCACTTTAACTAAAATCCTTGCCACCGGTTTGTTACGTTAACTCCTCAATTAACGTGCGTAAATTTGCTTACGTATTTGTTGTACTTCAACTGCCTAATATTTATCATAATATGACAAGTAGGTACTGTATCGTTTGCACAGTATAAATAGGTACGCTTGACGGCAGTTTGTTTTAAAAATTCATAGCAACCTTTTATAAGGTTAAACTTAAAACTAAGCCAACAAATCGGTAAAGTACTCTTACCCCATTTGATTACTTTTCGGTTTGAACTGCTGAAAGTGATATTTTCTGAGTAAAAAATACCTAAAAAATGCCTATTCTTCGGTCCGTTGTTGTGAAAAAAGGTAAATTCGAACAAATATTAATATAAATACATATTATAAAAGCTGCGAAATAATTTCCAAAGTACTTATATTTTTTGAGGAAACGGTCAGTCCTACATAAGAATTTGTAATAACCTTTTCTATGTAGAATTATTACAGACATATTTTTTGCATAAAACTTTTTTTCGTTATTGTAATTTTACTTAGATAAATTGAAAATAGTGTTTGCAATGGCGGCCATTCTGATTTCGCACGCCAATTTAACGGTCCATTTTCAAGAGTGACAACATCGAAATCATGTTTCTTCAATCCCAAACAAAGAGATTAAGACTACTACCACACTGGTGGTTGTATGAGCAGCTAAAGCTGGATACTGTCACCTTTATGAATATTTTTTGTATATACAGGGTTGGGCAATCTATAGGACTAAAATTTTACTATTTGACTATTATACCATATGTCAGTAATGTCGCTAACTGTCAAGTGTTGACGTTATTTTATTTATTTTTTAAATGGAACACCCTGTATATTTTTACATTTTTAAATTTCACATAAAATTATAATTATTTTTTATTAAATGCACTATTAGTCTATACTTCATAGTTTCCGAGATATTGACTCTCGAAAAGTGACATTTTTGAACTTTGAAAGCTTATAGCTTTGTAACAGTACGTCTTAGAGCAAAACGGCTGACATGTCCCTATCTTCAATTTTAATATCTTCCCAAAAAATCAACTTCCAGTTAAACCGGAACAACTATATTTCCTGCTTTCGAGTTACATCCGGTTTAACCGGAAGTTGATTTTTTTTGGGAAGATAATAAAAATTGAAGATAGGGACATGTAAGCCGTTTTGCTCTAAGACGTACTGTTAGAAAGTTATAAGCTGCCAAAGTTCAAAAATGTCTCTTTTCGAGAGTCAATATCTCGGAAACTATGAAGTATAGACTAATAGTGCATTTAATAAAAAATAATTATAATTTTATGTGGAATTTAAAAATGTAAAAATATACAGGGTGTTCCATTAAAAAAAAAAAAAAAATAACGTCAACACTTGACAGTTGGCGACATTACTGACATATGGTATAATAGTCAAATAGTAAAATTTTAGTCCTATAGATTGCCCAAAACCCGGATCCGATATCACTTTTCGTTCGCCTGTAATTAAGCCGTTCCGGAACATTTGCCCAAACCTGTATATTTTTGTATAAAATAAAATACATTATTATTATTATTATTATTATTACACGCGTCATTAAAGAATTAATTAAACATGAACTGCAGAAGGTAGGTAACCAGCATGATATTGCCAATCGTCTTAATGGCTACTATCAAGCATTTGACTATATATAGTTGAGTTGACATAAACTTTTAACGCCGTGACATTTCAGTTCTGTCATACTTGTAAAATACTGCAGCAACTCATAAAATGTAAATTTATACTAATGGCTAAATGTAATTAGTATAATTGTACTGCACACAAAGTATGTCTATCTTGTATTATTTCATACGATTAAAAAGAGATAGAAATAAAAAGAGTTGGCCGAACAATTCCAGAAAAGAAAATGAAAAAACACTTAAAACACGTGTAACAACTCCATCGCTTAACTTCGAACGTAATTTTGTTTGTTTCTCCCTCTTATGCATTTTCAATTTCGGATCGTTGTCGACGCGTAGCCCGTAGGTACGTCGATTCCTGCCCATTCGGTCAAATCATACGTTGCGGCAGGTCCGTAAGTTGGTGAAATCTAAAATAACTAGACAATGACAAGTCTTGACATTTGGCATTAAAACATTATGTGAATTTAACTATACTAGTCATAGGAAGATTCGGCATGAAGGAATGAAACAAACGAAACAGTCAGTAAAGTATGTTAAGAAAAAGCTAGGCTGAGTTGGTGGGGCATCGCGCAGCCGGCGTCTCAAATGCACCCTGAGTCGACCGAGCAGCGGCGGTGCCCTACCCTAGATATAACTACAAGTGAGTGCCTGAAGAGGATGCTGCTGGAAGGCCGAAACGGCGAACGCCGTCTCGGGGCACGCGCGCATTCAGCGGACATGCGGGTTAGTAGCGGATCGGCTCGTCTCGGCCAGGACGAGGCTGCAGCTGGGAACCCATAGGTGCATTTGCTGGACGACAACGGACTGCTGGTGCCTACCTTAAACAACTGCACTCCGATTACCGCGAACATGAACTGTAGCAGGCACGTGACCAGCACAATGTTGCCTATGGTCTTTACCGCGACAATCACGCACTGGACAACGTGCTGCAGACAATTGAATATGGTAGTATCGCAGTTTTTTTTTTATTTATTAGTATCTACAGTACAAAAATTAAATTTTAGGTTTAAGTTAGTTTTGCTGCAAGTCAATTTTTGAAAATATCATGTGACCTTTAAATATTACTATAATCGTGGCTTGGGAACAAAATATTGATGGTGTATTATATAGGGTTATTATTTTTATTCCTGATGATATTGTAGCTACTTATTATTTTTATAGAGCTCAGAAATTTGGTGACAGTGACGTTTTCAATTATTTGAATAGGCACCTTGCAGCGCGTTTTTGTTATACAGAGCGGATTGCTAACGGGCATAGGCACCGGTATTTCAAAATAATCCATGCTAGCGAAACTTCAAACAGTAAAACTGGCTTGGGGAGTTTTCGCCAAGGTATTAACCGCTGAAGCAAAAATAATAATATATTTTTACCAATTATTGTTCTAAGTATTCAGCTGTAAAAGAACGACGTCTTTCGTGAAGTAGAATCAAAAAGACCTTTCTACATCAACCGAAGTTACGGGTCGTATAAATTTTTTATTAAATATAAGACTCATATACAGGGTAGCGCATCGAAAACGAAACAGTCGATTTTGTTTTTGAGGGGGACACAAAATTGGCAAAAAATCACGTTAACACGTGCAGCCCCTTGGGTGGGGGTGGCACCACCCCTGAAATCTTGAATGGAAAGGGGGTCGAGTGATACCTTATTTAAAAAGGTCTTTTAATTCCCTTTATAATGATGTAAAATTCATGTAGGTACTTCAGTTCAGTAGTTTTGGAGATTTATTGATTTAAAACTTAAATAAAACTTTAATACATCATCATAAGTGGAGATAAATACATTTGACAGCAAAGTAGTTTAAAAATGAAAAATGAACTGACCCGTCAGCCAAGTAAATGTTGGAAATGACCACTATTACTCTCCAGGCAATAATAAAGATTTTGCTAAAATCGTTGCAGCACATTTTGCAATCTTTGAGGAGTAATTTTAAGGCACTTATTTACAATTCTTTGTCGCAAATCTTCTAACGATGTTGGCTGAGTAACATAGATTTTGCTTTTTAAGTGACCCCACAGAAAGAAATCCAAAGGTGATAAATCTGGCGTTCTTGGGGGCTATTCAATGGCACCTCTTCTACCAATCCATCGACCTGAAAACGTCTGATCCAAATATTGTCGAACACGTAATGTGTAATGTGGTGGGGCACTATCCTGTTGGAACATCCACCTATTCGCAATGTACCGCAGATCATTCTGATTTTCAATTATGGTTGTTAATGTAGGATCTATGGCGTCTTGCAGTAATTCCAAATACATTTCATCCGTCAAATTTCCAGGTAATTAAAAAGGACCAACTAAATGATCGCTAAAAAATCCAGCCCAAACATTTAATTTTTGTAGCTGCTGTGTGTGTATCGCAAGATAAATTCTGGGATTAGAATCTGACCAATATCGGCAGTTATGACAATTTACTACGCCATTTAACAAAAAGGAACATTCGTCGAAAAAGCAAGTGTTGAATAGAAAATGTTCATCGTTTATAATTCGTTCAATCATATCTTCACAAAATTGTAATCGCCGATCAAAATCGTCTTTATTAAGTTCTTGTATACAAGGTGAATTTTATACGGATTAAAACAATGGGCCTTTAGAATCCGTTGGATACTACGTCGACTAACACCACACACAGTATCCAATTTATGGATACTTAACGTAGGATCAACATAAACTTGCCCTAAAACCCCCACTTCTATTGCTTCGTTCCTTATGGGATTTTCAATGTTGCGTTTTTTATTAGCGACTGATCCAGTTTCCCAAAATTTAGCTACAAGTTCTAGAACATATTTTCGATGCACGGTACTGTTCTCATGTCGCTTATTAAATATTTTTGCTGTTGTATTAGGGCACTGATTATTTCCGAACAATATTTCGATAATTTTAATCATTTCTGCAGTGAAATATACCATGGTTAATTTATATATAAAGGGTTAATAGGTATTTTAACAACAAAGTTTGGTTGAATCAATCGCAAACTATATACTAAATTCCTATTTAAAATAAGTACGAGACATTCCCTTCTTATCTTTCTTCAAGAAACAACTTTTTTTGCCACAAAAAACGCTCCAATCGCTATTTTCAACACCAAAATGATAAACAAACCATGGGCGTCGTGAAGAAAAGCATTTACTTATTAAGTAAATTAATGATTTTTCTCAAATTTCTGAAAGTAGTTCAAACTAATCTGATGTACAGGGTTATCCAACCAAGACTAGACAAGGCGATTTTTTGACTTTTCCTGTACTTTTATAAAAAACTGAAATAGCCATCTTAAGTCATTTTCTCCCGCGAATTCGAATATCTTCAGCAAAAAACAATTGAACATCAAACAAAAGTACTAGGGGTCACTTTGATATTTTTTTAAATGGAACACCCTGTATATTTTTACATTTTTAAATTCCACATAAAATTATAATTATTTTTATAAATGCACTATTAGTCTATACTTCATAGTTTCCGAGATATTGACTCTCGAAAAGTGACATTTTTAAACTTTGACAGCTTATAAGTTTCTAACAGTACGTCTTAGAGCAAAACGGCTTACATGTCCCTATCTTCAATTTTTATTATCTTCCCAAAAAAATCAACTTCCAGTTAAACCGGAACAACTATATTTCCTTCTTTCGAGTTACATCCGGTTTAACCGGAAGTTGATTTTTTTGGGAAGATAATAAAAATTGAAGATAGGGATATGTAAGCCGTTTTGCTCTAAGACGTACTGTTAGAAAGTTATAAGCTGTCAAAGTTCAAAAATGTCACTTTTCGAGAGTCAATATCTCGGAAACTATGAAGTATAGACTAATAAAGCATTTAATAAAAAATAATTATAATTTTATGTGGAATTTAAAAATGTAAAAATATACAGGGTGTTCCATTTAAATAAATATCAAAGTGACCCCTAGTACTTTTGTTTGATGTTCAATTGTTTTTTGCTGAAGATATTCGAATTCGCGGGAGAAAATGACTTAAGATGGCTATTTCAGTTTTTTTTATAAAAGTACAGGAAAAGTCAAAAAATCGCCTTGTCTAGTCTTGGTTGGATAACCCTGTACCTACCTATTAAAGTCTACTTTAAGCTTTAAATCAATAAATCTCCAAAACTACTGAACTGGAGTACATGAATTTTACATCATTATAAAGGGAATTGGAAGACCGTTAAAATAAGGTATCACTCGATCCCCTTTCCATTTAAGATTTTAGGGGTGGTGCCATCCCCGCCCAGGGGGCTGCACGTGTTGATGTGATTTTTGCCAATTTTGTGTCCCCCGCGAAAACAAAATCGACGGGTCGGAGCCTTTTTCCAAAAAAGAACTGAGCTGCTAATGAATGCCTCTGTTTCGTTTTCGATGCGCCACCCTGTATAATCTTAACATAGTATAAAATAAAGTCGCTGTCGCTGTCTGTCCGTCCCTAACTATGCTTAAATCTTTAAAACTACGCAACGGATTTTAAAGCGGTTTTTTTAATAGATAAAGTGATTCAAGAAGAAGGTTTTTATATATAAAAATGTATGTCTGTCTGTCTGTATGTCCCGTATGCGTTCCTACAACATTTATCCGATTACGATGAAAAGTTGGTGAGTTGTTGTGTGCAGGCCGACGAAGGTTTCGGCAAAAAAAAAGTGGCGCAACGCATGCCGGGTACCGGGTAGCGTAGCAACGCGCGCAGAGTATAGCTAGTAATTATTATAAAATAAAATTCTGTAGCCACTTAGTCTTTTAAAAATGCTATTTATCATGGAAAATATATTGCCAATGATGGCTACACCACTGACACAAATCGCCCCAAAAATTTGCCGTCTACAAGAGATTATGACGTATTTCTGGAATTTGTGATTAACAATAGGACGACCCGTCGGCGGACCTTTTGTTTATTTTCAGTCTCATTTTGGGAGGAAATTGTTAACCCATGTTTGTAATTATTATAATTATTTTGTGATATTCCATGCTGTTTTAATTTCTCCCATTCATACGTTTATAGGTATATAAATATCTCCTCGGAGTTATAATCGCGATACACAAATATGTCTCTGAAATGAACTTTCCGCGCTCTGCTAATAATTATTATAAAATAATTTATTCTCTTACAGGTATTCCCATACAGTACAAACGAAAAGGAAATGTCGGAAGAGGTAGACTGAACCTGAACAGACACCTCTGTTTTTTTTTCTGTCAATATTAGCTTTTCTTATGCTTCTTTTGAAATAGCAGTAACATTCACGATAGGGAGTTAACATTGTTATAGCTATTTAAAAAGAAGCCAAAGTAGAATTAATGCTAACAGAACAAAAAATTAGTATTTGTTAGTACTTATATCTATTTTCCCTTTTTGGTATAAGCCTGTTTCTTCTATTAACATAAGTACATAAGTTAAACTTTTAAACTATATTTTGTTGGCTTTTGATTAAATTTTTAAATTTTTAAAGTCCATTACGCTCATTTATTCTATATACTGCGTCATCTCTTCATACACATAGGGCGAGATGGCGCGAAAGGTAAAGTAAATGCAAATGGAATGTAAGTTTTCGCCAAATTTCGTTGAATTGCGTCTAAATTTGTAGGAGCAATTCGTGAGTTAATAAGTTACCTTTTCAAGATCTAGACTATTTTTCTTTATTCTTAATTGTATACGTATTTAAAGTTAATTTAGAAAAATATGCTTCATATCTCCTAGATAATATTTTTGACTTTAAACGTTAATTTTAGGAAATTTTTATTATATAACTTGCTACCGTGCAAGCAAAAATTGTTGGGGTTGGATTAAAAATGGTAGGACTTGGTTTAGATGCACAATGATATGGGGACAATATAATCTGACCAAATGTAGGTTAAAATTTTGTCAAATAATAATAATAATAGTAATAAATTAAGTAGACAAATACAAATTTATTTTTGTTGTTTATAAAATTAACAAAGTAAGAATATACAGAAAGAAAAAGTATAATAATTACATAAATTTACACGTCTCTTCATATTTTCGAATGTTCTGACCAGCATCTCTGGAGAAATGTTACCACATTCTTGGATAATCCTCTCTTGTAATTGGTCTAAATTTGCAACTGGTGTTTTAAAAATAGTGTTCTTTAAATGAGGAAAAACAAAGTAATCCATAACCGTTAAACAACATGATCTAGGTGTGCATTCAATGTCTGATCGAAAACTGATCAATTTGTCGTCGAAAAAATTGCGTAAGTAGTTAATAGTTTCGGCGGCTGTATGGGCGGTTGCACCGTCCTGTTGAAAATATCCAAAATGTAGTTCGTCGTCAAGTAATTGCTCCACAAATGGATTTAAAATATTGTCTCTATACCGCTGTGCTGTAACTGTGTCATGGAAAAAATAGGACCAACAATTCTTCTTCAGGAAACAGCTAACCAGACACCAATTTTTTGAGGGTGCAATGTGGACTCTACAAAGAAATGGGGATTTTCACTACTCCACATGCGTGTATTCTGAGAATTCACATAACCGGAGAGGTGGAACCAGGCTTCATCCGAAAAAAATGCCAGGTCTAACAAATCATTTCTTTCCAATAAATTTTGGGTAAACCATTGAGAGTAATTATTCCTGCGTCTTTCAAAATCTGCGGCTTGTATTTCTTGGAATACTTGCACTGAATAAGGAAATACATTTAGCTGCTTCTTAAGAATAGTCCTGCATGTTCCATAAGATCGTCCCACTTCTTGGGAGAGGCGTCTTATACAATTTGTTGGCATATTTTGCATTATTTCACGAACGTTTGGAAAAAGTTCTTCTGTTCTTACAGATGGTCTTCCTGCACCTTTTTTGTGTTGTATAGAACCTGTTTCCCTAAACACAGCCACGGTTCTTTTCAGGCAATGATAAAAATCCCCAGCAGTAAAAGCAACGTTAGGAAAATGTTCGTGAAAATCGTCCATGAACAAACCCGGATTGAATTGCCACTCACCATTTACTCTAACCCCGTTTCGAAAATACGCTTCAACCAGGAATGTTTTGTGCTGTTTCGTAAAGCCCATTGTGTAAATTGTTCAAGAAATTGGAAAAATTAGCGATGAATCAAATTACTTGTAACGACTGTCAAAGATGACGGTATAACTGATTGATTGTTAATTCAGGTAGTTACTGACACCCAACAGGTATTAAGTTCTACGGCTAAGCATTACGTGCTTAGATGCAAGGCCCTCTTTGATGCAAATAATTCTTGCTCGCACGGAATAATGTAATTGTCACTTTATTTCAGTCGAAATCATCGTTTTAGTTTACAAAAGCATGCTTCTGGTATGTTTACAATTTTTAATTATTTCTGAGCTGTTTTTCAGATTAGATGACATACGTCTGCGTACTTCTGGTGCATGCACAGAAGCCATGGAGGAAATTAATGCAGAACATTCCATCTGCCTCTACTAGAGACTTCAGATACTTTATCTGACCAAAACATTACAGAAGCAAGCAAATCCGTTTGGTCTTTATTTCAGTCTTCATATATCGAATTAAATTCATTGTTGGCGTCTGTTCGGAGTAGCATTGGTTCTGGTCCGGATTAGTTAGAGTAGTTGGGCGATGTTGATCAAATAAATCTTTGTTTTGACAAGCAGCGCCCTTCCACAGCACGCCTGAGCCTCTCCTCGATTAAACTTAGCTGATTAACTGGAATGCCAACACATTTTGCATTAAAAAAATGTTCGCACACACTACTTCATCACAAACCAGGTGATTTTCCTGTTATTTTTACAGTGCAGGTCTTGAATAATGGATATTGCTTTAATTTTTCACTATTCTCGGGAAAAAAGAAAATATTGGAGTCTGTTGAAATCATTATTTATGACCTAATGGTGTATTAGACTTGCAAAGCACTAATTAATTATTAACTTCTATAAACCACGTATTTACACGATACTATACGAGCTCGAGATAATATGATCCGTACACACCGAATAACGAACGAAACTGTTCCGCTATAGTCAGGCAAGAAAATTACCTACCACTATGAATCTTCAAAGCCTAGAATTATTATTGCTGTTTTTATTAAAATAGGCAATTAAAAAAAATTTGTTTTGATGATTGCCATTGGACCATTGGTATGGCGTCCCATAAGGCACGCGCTCAAACCTAATACTAATGACAATCTTCTTGGTTTGGTACCGGGGGCGTTGCAAAAATAAATTAGTACAATTGTATTCACTAAAGAGTTTTAAATTTAGTCCATCAAAATATTTAGATCTTATCTTTATCCCAGTTTTGTTTTCGCCTTGTCATTAGTTTAATACGCCATATAATAATGTTGTCGCGTTAATTTGATTTTTTACAATTAAATCGTTTTACTGGTAATTATATTTATCGGGATATTGATGCGAAAATAGTTCTATTAAAGGAAATAGTAGGTTTCAAAAACCATTTTTCTTTGTTAATTTACAGAAAACCAAACCAAAATGTGCATTGCAGTACTTGACTGATTTTGACACTTCATTTTAAATTAAACATGGAACTGTCAATTTAAAATGGTTTTAAATTTAGACCAATTTAGTGAACTGACCTGCGTGTAATGTTTAGGATGATTACGAATTATCAAAACAATAGGGAACTTTCCAATTTTTTTTTTCAATAATATGATTTAGTTAGGCCTAAAAAAAATATTACCCAATTATTACTACTTAAAAATCAGTAATAACTTGGTAAAAATTCTTTAAAGTTTCGCGCGTGTCAAAAGCATTTCAAACGACCTTTTAAGCGCGCCAAGTCCGATGACGTCAGGAAGTATGACTTTTCCGTCATCCGTCATCCTGACCGGTGGCCGAGCTACCGAGTTTGCATTTGGATTGCCGTGTGTTATTGTTATTGTATTGTTGTTTTAAGGTGAAATTTTCAACGTCGTTTAATTTATTGCCAACCTGTAACCTATTTCGTGGATGTCACACACGAATTATACTTCTTGACGTCACGACCCGTTTTTACCCGCTTGGGATAATTTGAATTTTGGGGCATATTTAAATCTTGCTAGCAGTCTTTTGGGACGAAACATGTTGTTTTTTTTTTGCTGCCATATGTTTTATGACAATATATACTTATGATTTATAGAATTTTTTCCCCATTTAAAATTTTCGTCAAGTTCCCTATTGTGCCGATGGTCCTCATATCATTAGGCAAGTATACGTTCTATAAAAAGTTTAGTGATTGGGAAAGGTCGCTACAAAAAATTAATAAACACCTTTTTAATATTGCAACTTTTCAAACTTTTATACTTTTTGCACGGTTTTGCATTTTTGAAGAAACGAACAGGGATAAAAAATTAACTGTTTTTGTTTAGAGAGTAATACCCCCTTTAAACTTAGTAACATATTAATAAATCATATCATAATAGCAAAATAAATAACTAAACAACCAAAAAATATTTTACAGAAAGATTGATCAGGCTAACAAACTTAAAGTAAACAAAAAAAATCTTATAAATTATTTAAATTTAAAAAATGTACCTTTTTCTGGCAATGGCGCATTTTAACCTTTAAAACGTTTTTTTTACTCAATTTCCTGAAACGTTTTTCGACCCTTGTGGGTAATTTTCAAAGGAGTACAAAATGATACTAAATTCTACGTGACATTACAAAGGTTCTTCTTCTTAACATAGTATAAAACAACTTCTTAACATAGTATAAAACAAAGTCGCTATCGCCCGTCTGTCCCTATATCCCTATATGTGCTCATATCTTTAAAACTACGCAACGGATTTTGAAGCGGTTTTTTTAAATAGATAGAGTGATTCAAGAGGAAGGTTTTTATGTATAACTAGCGACCCACCCCGGCTTCGCACGGGTGCAATTTCAGAAAGTGGCATGCCGGGTACTAATATATCGGGTTTGTTCGGGTTTGTATTTATACCAGCGGGTTGCAACGCATGCCGGGTACACGCTAGTATTATGATAATTGTAAACATGTGATAAAATTAAAAATAGGATTGTAATGATTGAATGGTCAACTGTGCGTTTTGCTGCAATAAAAATAGGCATTGTAGATAAAATTGAAGGAAATGATAGTGAAAGCAAACAAATAAGCGTCTAATACTTTTACAATTCTACTATTACACTTTCTTTTTATATACCGGGTTAGTATAAAGTACCGAAACACTTTAATATCTTCAAAACCACTAAAGCTATGCTTAAAATATTCGGCATTTGGAAGTTTCTGAGTATGGGGAATTGAAAAATCATATCGGCACTGTCGCCAGATATCCCAGTTTTGCGCTACACATAGTCGTTTCGTTATCTTAAATGGAATGCCCCATTTATTTTTACTGCGTTAATTGATCGTCTCAAACTTAGTAAGATCCTAAATTTTCAAAATTTTATTCCCACTAGTTGCTGGGATATGACCGCGTTTCAGTGTGACCGCAAGTTGCACGTTTTACATTTTTTAGCAGTAATTAACATAAACTGGGTAAATTCTCGCGCATGTCTGTTCGCCCCGAATTATTTTTTGCACTGTTGTCAAAACCCCGCTCTTGCCAGTATTGCAAGCTTGGCCGATTCATTCTTCATACACAACACTCCACTCCTCTAGAACAGAAAGTGTCTCATAGTCACTAAGATACATTGGTCGCCTATAACTTCTACTTGGCCTAGACGGAACTGATGCTGTACTGGGTTCTGTGCTGACAGATTCTTCTATACTACCAGGTATCTTGTTGCCTTCTGTGGTCTTTGATTCTGGCTCTGCAGATTCGGAAACGAGTTCTTTCTGTGTGCTACTTCCGGTGATTCCTTCCCGTTCTGTCAATCTGGGGCGTAACTGATCTAAGTGATAACGCATAATTTTTCTTTTAGGAGTAGCCACCTGATAACTGAGTGGCCCTGTGCTTTCGATAATGGTTGTCAATAGCCTGCACTTTTTGTCTTGGGTGAAAAATCTTGATTACACTGGATCTACAACATCGAACTGTCTTAAACCTTTACAATTTTTTCTTTGGAGGTCCTATTTCATATCTTGATGAAATCTGGCACGTTTGTCTAAAAGTGTATTTAGGTTTTGTCCCATCAGAAGTACAGAGGGTGCTTTACCAGTTAGTTCATGCGGAGTTGTGTGCAGGTATCTTGATACCGCTTCTGCGTCTACTGTTAACTGCAAATAAGCTAGTTGCATATTTAACTTTGCGAAAACACAACCACCTGAGAGAGCCGCTGAAACATTTTGCACACACGGTACTGGGAATGGATCCATTTTTAAAGCATTATTTATAGTACTTCGAAAGTCCCCACCAATTCGCACTTCGTCATTACTTTTAATGACGGTAACAATTGTGGTACACCAACAGGGGGTGTACGATGGGCTCAAGGATACTCTGGCTTAAAGGTCAGTCTAGCTTTGCATTAAATTTTCTAAAGCAAACCTCGACCTTGCAGACTCTTAATGTAGCAATAACATTATTGTGATTATCCCTTAGAATTAGACCTGAATTGTTTATCATCGGTGGGTTTCTGCTGTAGAACTCCTGAAAAATTTTCTCTTCCATGACACTATGTATCTCGCCCAAATCCACTTCCATTTGCACTGGCTTGTCATTTAGACGCACCGTTTAATGACAGCGAGTAAATGTTTCCAATGTTGTTGTCGGTGTCCGTGTCATCGGTATAATCGGTTGGATTGTACACTCTTTGTGAGTATTTTAGCCCGTTTTTTGATTACGAAACACCGTCTTTCCATATGACCCACTTTTTCACAAAAACGACATCGCGTATTTTTTAAACTACATGATTTCGATGAATGTTTGCCAGTTAAGCAGTCATGGTTGGCTTTTTGATATAGGCAGAGTTACGCCATCTGTCGAATCTTTAAGTACAGTCAAACTTCTGGACGCGGCCTAATGTGCTAGGCATATTTCTTCCGTGTTCTTGAATGATAAATCTTTCTCTGCTAACAGGCGGAGCTGTAATGATTCATCTCCAATTCCAAAAACAAGAAAATCGCGAATCATTATTTCTAAAGCGCCCTCATACTCGCAGTCTTCCGCTAAATGCCGTAATTCCTTAATAAACACATATTTACTCCCCTGATTGCTGGTCACGGCGGTAAAACTTGAAACGAAACATTACTTCCAATTTTTCGGAGTGGAATGATCGTTTAAAGCACTCGTTATGTGATCGTACGATCGTCTACTTTTGTCGGCGCTATCAGCATGCGAAGTACATCATACATTACCGACCCGCACATGCTAAGAAAAGCAGCCCTTTTTTTAGCATCGTCCGTAATTTCATTTGCAGCACAAATCGTTCCCTGTATGCCGGCTATCCTGCTGGATCACTAGTATTTAACTGTTTTTCCTTTTAGGCACCGATACATTTCATCCTCGTCGCCGCGTTGTATTTGGAGCCCAGGGCTAAATAGGACACCACTTCGGTTACGAACACGTTTATTACTCTTTTACATTTAGCAGTAATTAACATAAACGGGGTAAATTATCCAGCGCGTCTGTTCACCTCGAGTCAAACTTTGCACTTATAATTGTCAAAGCCCAGCTCTTGTCAGTGTTGCCGGCTCGGCCGATTCATCCTTTATACATAACATCCACTCATCACAAATTAGGAGACTGTTGCATACAGGTAAATAAATGCTTAATACCGTGCGAGCAAAAATCATTTGCATCAAAGAGGGCTTGGATTAAAAAACGTAGGGCTTGGTTTAGATCACAATGACATGGGGGGCGATATACAGGGTGATTCACGTTGAGTGGCCTATTAGAAGATCTCGGAAACGAGTAAAGTTATATTGCTAAAAATTTGGTAGCGGGCATGATTGGCTTTGAACTTTTAAAATATTATATTTTGACGTTTGTATCACTTCCGGTTATACCGAAAGTTATGGCCAACTTTGGTATTTCAAATGGAATATCCTGTATATTTTAGCATTTTTGGATACCTTATTGAAACCTAAGTAACTTTTAAAAACAATGATCTATACCTATCTCTAACCGTTTTTGAGATATGAATTATAAAGTGTATTTTTTATGTAAAAACCTTACCGAGAAGAAAGTTCAGTAATTTTGAAATTAATAAAGCTAAACATTTAAAATTTTGTAGGCTTTTAACTAAAACATAGATCTTTAGACTACATTACTTAAGTTTCATGTTTTGCATACAGGGGGTTTTTAAAAGTGTGCCAATTACATAAATGTGCATAAGTAAATTTTTGCAAATGGAACACCATATTTTTTATTTTAGTAACTTGTAGAGCATCAAATTTCTCATCTAAATGTTTAATATGTCAGTATCAATATTTTTAGTCGTTTTGGAATTATGAGCAATTAAAAAAAACATATCTTAAAATATGTGTTTGTATTGGGTTCATAAGATATTATTAGATATTATTATAAGAAGGCTTTGACTCCGATTTTTGTTTGACTTTGAGCTTTCTTACCAAGTTATTATATATATTATTATATAAAGCTCAACGTCAAACAAAAATCGGGGTCAAAGCCTTCTTTACAAAAATAATATCTTATGAACTTAACACAAACACATATTTTAAGATATTTTTTTTTTTTGCCCATAATTCCAAAACGACTAAAAATATTGATATACTAAATATCACGAATAGTCTCGTTTTAAAACAGATGACAGCGGTTATTTGTCATCGATCAGCTGATATTGGGACATAATAATATCCCTAGATTTGTAGCGGACCGTAATGAGCCCAAACACCGAGTTATGAATTGCGTTTTTGTTACATTTAATTACATTTTAAAAATTGTAATTTAATTACTTTTGTGTAAGTACCTACACTTATTATTCATTTGACCAAAAATTTAGATACAGGTTAAAAAATTTTAATTCTTTTTCATTAGGGATCATAATTATTAATGTGTGCCTTGCTCGTTAAGTTGATTTCATCAATAAGTAATAAGTTTTATTTCATCTGAACGCCGTTTTTGTCGAAAAGTTACTTTGTAAAATTTTTGTTCTTAAAATGTTTGTTCGTTAAAGTTAGGTTTCTAATGTATAATTTTCGCATTTTACATTATCTAGGTATCCTTTTCTGTTTCAAGAAAAATAAGTAGAAATTAAGTATTTCCCTGACTTAGGTAGGTAGGGGAGAGTTGGACAAAACCGGGTAGGTTGATAAAACCGGGTATCGCCTAGTTCTACCATATGCCAAAACAGCTTTCCATATTATTAACCTTTAAAAAGCAGCTATTTGATTTTGCAGGAATTATTTTTATTATTGTTATTAGTAAATATTATTATTGTTTGGCAATAGTAAGTAACATTATGTTACTATAGTAGTTAAAATAGCTAACCATATTAGTATGTAATAGGTTAGCGAACAAATATATAATTCTATTTTCTGTGTCTACGTACCTTACATAAGTGAAATTATTATTTGATATTACTATTATTATTGTTTGTATGACAATAAAATAAAGTTTTTAACATAAAGTTAGCCTACATACATGTTTAGAAATGTAACTGTATCAATAAATTGCATTTTAACAAACAAATTCCATAAAAACCACTTTTGGGTCTACGTACCTTACGTAAGTCAAAAACTGTTAAAGTAGGGTTTCCACTGACAGAAAAATTTAATCCCTGGCTAAACTAAAACTTTTAACTTTATGTTAGCCTACATACAAGTTTAGGAATGTAAACTAACAACAAATTCTATAAAAACCGTATTTGGGTCTTCGTACCTTACGTTAAGTCAAAAACTGTTAAATTAGGGTTTCCATTGACAGAAAACTTAAATCCCTAGCTATATTGAAGCTTTTAACTTTATGTTAGCCCACATACAAGTTTAGAAATGTAACAGTACCATAGCCAACAAATTCTATAAAAACCATATTTGAGTCTACGTAGGTACCTTACGTAAGTAATATATGGGGATTTTCTTGACAGTGAATGTAATAACTTGACTTCAATTAGTTTATGTTGAACTGTATCTAGGTATTTTACCTATAGGTATAATCTGAACAAATAAAACAAAAAAAAATCTATTCTAAATATGAGTGACAGAATCCTATTTTAAGCTGTGTTTCAGTTAGTTTAGTATTTTTAAGGTTTGGATATTTATAATATTATAAACTTTTTAAATCTATTTTGACACTTTATCTTTAAACCATATAGAAATTCATGCTTATTACCTATTACCTACCTTAAATTATAATATTTATAAAACATAACTTTCAAAAGAAATTATTACCTATTACTTATTATTTGGCAATATTAAAGCGGTAGAACCGATGAGGCTATTGCATAAATTGTTTTAGAAGGTATCACATGTATAATTTTCAAGTCCGGTCCTGTAATTCATGCCAACTTATAAAAATTTAATAGACCAAAATTGACAGAGTGTCACGTGACTTTGCCCCCATCTTGCGAGAGTATTCAAGATTTTTACTATACTGACATATTAAACATTTAGATGGGAAATTTGATTCTCTCCAAGTTACTAAAATAAAAAAATATGGTGTTCCATTTGCAAAAATTGACTTATGCACATTTATCTAAATGGCCACATTGGCACACTTTTAAAAACCCCCTGTATGCAAAACATGAAACTTAAGTAATGTAGTCTAATGATCTATGTTTTATTTAAAATCCTACAAAATTTTAAATGTTTAGCTTTATTAATTTCAAAATTACTGAACTTTCTTCTCGGTAAGGTTTTTACATAAAAAATACACTTTATAATTCATATCTCAAAAACGGTTAGAGATAGGTATAGATCATTGTTAATAAAAGTTACTTAAGTTTTAATAAGGTATCCAAAAATGCTAAAATATACAGGGTATTCCATTTGAAATACCAAAGTTTGCCATAAGTTCCGGTATAACCGGAAGTGATACAAACGTCAAAATATAATATTTTAAAAGTTTAAAGCCAGTCATGCGTGCTACCAAATTTTTAGAAATATTTAACGTGAATCACCTTGTATCTGCTAACCAAATTTAGGTTAAAATTTTGTCAAATTTATATTATGACATGATATGCCAAACTAATGAGTAATAAAATAAGTAGACAAATAGAAATTTATTTTTGTTGTTTACAAAATTAACAAAGTAAGAATATACAGAAAGAAAAAGAAAAATAATTACGTAAACTGCTGAAATTGGCCACCGCCAATGCCAATGCTCCAAGCATAAATTCACACGTCTCTTCATATTTTCGAAAGTGTTGACCAGCATCTCTGGAGAAATGTTACCACATTCTTGGATAATTCCTGCATCTTTCAAAATCTGCGGCTTGTATTTCTTGGAACACTTGCACTTTATGAGGAAATAAATTTAGCTGCTTCTTAAGAATAGTCCTGCATGTTTCATAAGATCTTTCCACTTCTTGGGACAGGCGTCTTATACAATTTGTTTTATTTCACGAACGTTTGCAACAAGTTCTTCTGTTCTTACAGATGGTCTTCCTGCTCCTGTTTTGTTTTGTATAGAACCTGTTTCCCTAAACACAGCCACGGTTCTTTTCAGGCAATTATAAAAATCCCCAGCAATAAAAGAAACGTTAGGAAAATGTTCGTGAAAATCGTCTATGCACAAACCCGGATTGTATTACCACTCACCATTTATTCTAACCCCGTTACGAAAATACGCTTCAACCATGAATGTTTTGTGCTGTTCCGTAAAGCCCATTGTGTGAATAATTGTTCAAGAAATTGTCAAAATTAGCTATGAATCAAATTACTTGTAACGACTGTCAAAGATGACGGAATAACTGATTAATTGTTAATTCAGGTAGTTACTGACACCCAACAGATATTAAGCTCTACGGCTAAGCATTACCTCCTTAGATGCAAGGCATTCTTTGATGCAAATAATTTTTGCTCGCAGGGTATGAACCAATAATGTTCTCATCATATTTATGTTGTATAAAACCGTTTTTATTTCCAATAAGAATATTTTACTATATAGTTTTGTTTTATTGTTCGTATAAATAACAAGGTAGTTATTTTATATTATGTTGTTCGTTAGTTAACTTTTTGGTATAGCTAGAGCTTTTCAGGCACCGATATATGTAATTCCTTTTTTTAAACTGGCCTGTATTAACAGTAGGATAGTAAAGCACTTACTGGGATTAAGGTTTCAAGTTTTAAGTCCAATATTAGCTAAAATTCAAATTCAATAGTTTCCCTAAAAATAATCAGAAGCTGTTTTTTTTTCGAGACTCTACTCTTTGAGTACACTTTAAATATAATATCGAATTTAAAGTATATATACGAATTTCCTACTAAAGGTTTGCATGCATAAGTTGGTTGTGCAAATTACTTAGTAAAGAAAGATGTTGCAGGGAAGGCGAGGAATTAGGAATTGTTTAATTGAATTCTCTAATTTGAAAGATTTTTGTGCGCGTTTAATGGAAACTACAAATATATGTAAAAGTGCGGAAGAAATGCTACCTCAAATTCCTAATGCTTAAATATGATGATCTAACCCAAGTTATCTAAGTTCAAAAGTGGATAATTGTGGAGATACATAGTGTCAAGTTCACATTGGTTTCGATTTTTCATAAATAATTTTTTTAATACTTTTGTTTTGTCACAATATTCGGCTAGGGGGGGGGGGGGGATTGTGTGGGGGAGAATAATTAAAATCTCTCTCATTTTCATTGTAAAATTTAGAAGGCGCCACCTGCGGTAGTTGATTTGAGCAGGCGTTTTTACGATATCTGGATTTAATAAAATTACTTTGTGTATGGCCAGGTCTAAATTATTGTAATAATTGAACATAATTTGAAGCAAAGGCGTTAAATTAAAATAACTGTCACTAAAACTAGTGAAACTGGAAACAATAATGGTGTCAAATTAAACCTAAAAAACAATTTAAGCATACATGTGAATGGTCAAACAATTTTCCCATTGTTGGTTGTGCCGATTTATCCAAGAACACAGAAATTAAGTTAGGAACTTTACACGAAAAATTGTATTTACAGATCAAGCCTGTTTCACGCGGTGTGGCATCCCAATGATAACCGGAAGTTAATTTTTTAAGTAGAAATTAAAAAGTAAAGAGGTGAAAGCCGTTTTTTTCTAAGATGCACACTTAAACCAAATAGGGCCGAAACTAAAATTTTATAAAGTTTAAAATTTTTTTAGTATCTCTTGATTAGATTCAAGATACCATAATATTATGGCCTTAATTTTTTTTTCCAATTAATTATTTTTAGTTTTTGTTTAATTAGGTGTTCTTTTAAAAGGACAGTGGGCATAAACACACTATCTGCTATACTTTTATTTTATATTAGCACATATTAAAAAAATTACAAAATGGTATTGTTCATGATATTAAAAAAAAAACAGCATTTTGGAGGCAACGCAACTTTACATTTTTGACAAATAAAATTACACTTTTTATGACATATTCCACAGCGGCTTTGTTTCTCTTCATTTGTTATCAAGGTGATCCAGTCTATTATAATATCTCGAATGTTCATGTACATTTACAAATGGCCGACTTCTTTTTGTTACATTTTTATATGTTTCCAAAAGCGCAATTATTGCAACTGATTGTCTGAAATATCGGTGATCTTTGTCACCATTTGAAGTTCGGTATAGTTGCCATGCATTATGTTGAGCCATATCTAGAGAATGACAAAGAAGAGAGAAATGCCATTTTCCCCTCTTATTGACGTTCTGTATAGTGGATTTCACCTTAGTTTTTAATGGCCGCCGCTGACACATGTCATTTATAACATTTCTTTTTACAGAACTTAAGGATTGGCCAGGGCCGGACTTAAAAATTATGTGTGAACATGGGTCAATTTATTTGTAAGTAGTTGTAATTATGGATGGAAACGAGAATTACCTAAGCAATTTTTAAGATATTTCAAAAAAAAAACACTGAAGGGGAATGGAAATAGGATAGAATATCAGAAAAACAATTTCATTTAATTTTTATTCATAATATAATAAAGTGCTGTTATTTTGGTAAAAACACACTCTTAATTTAGTACAATAAAAAATATAGAAGGGGCAGTCGTGAATCTAGTATCATCAATAATTAACTACGTTTTTTATTAAAGAATTATTTTGTTTTTTAATTTGATTTTAGACCATGCAGTGTTAAGTTGAAAAATCTATATATTATATTTAATAGCTTATTTTTTACTTTTTTATTTTCTTATTCACGGGTAGATATTTTTTTCTTTAGACTAGGTTCTAAAGAGTTTGAAGTTTACAATAGGTCTAACTTTTCGTTGGTTTATAATAAAACAACAAAAGTTTGTTATGTTATCGAATTAGGTATTTTTTTTTAATGAATAAAGAAAAAATAATGTAAGTAGATACTACAAAAAAAGGTTTTTGTCCATGCGTTTGCAGAACAGATACCTCAAGCACTCTTCAATACAACTGTATGTAAAACTTATTTTAGCATAATGGTTCACTGTGGTTTTCAAATTTAATTTTGTTGCAAGTTCCCTATTATTTTTGGTCTTCATGTGACAAGCTGTCGATGTCGTCGTCACCGTCCGAGACATTAATAATTATTTATACTTACTTTTGCATAAAAAGAAACACGTCACAGATACACACAGTCCGGCAGTTTAAAACCAAAAAGTCTAATACGCACAAAATATAAGCAAAATGCTGTCTGAAAAATACCAAAAACAATAACACGAACGATCAAGAATTAACAGAAGGATGCACGCGGTGCGCGGTGTGTCCCAATGCGGCTCTGTGATATTTAAAGAACGCGACGAGACAATCGAATTAATGAAGTACGAAAAGAGATATGCGAGAGCAAATGCGTAAGATAAAGATGCACATACTAACGGCATATACGAGCAATGCTGTGCTTTTGACGAGTTTGAGCTCATTGAAGGGCAACGTATTGAACGGTGTAGTGTGCATCTTCGTCATGTACATGTAACTATACGGTCAGTTATATATCCATCACTTGTTAATCTAGCCAATGTCCGTGCCTGAAAGCCGTTTATAGAATTAGGGATTTTAAAATCACGTGTTGGCTAATATATTTGACAAGAGAGACGTCAAAGCATTAAAAACTAAGGTGAAATCCACTATATAAGCTAATATTTTGGTCGGCTCTATCGACTTCTCAAATATTTTCATTATACTTTTGAATTACATAAAGCTGTGGTACAATAACAAACATTTTTTCCTTTTGAGAAAACCCTTTGACCACTGCTTGGCAACATATTTGTGGTTCTTGATTCAATAGTAACTATGTGATTATCATGTCATTTACTACAATGCTGTTATCGTCTGTTGTAAAATACTCAAACGTACCCCTTATCGTTTTTTTTTAAAGAGCTGCAGCAGTTAGGGGGCAGTCTTCACCAACACGATTTTCCCGAATAGTCTAAGTTAAAGTCTGTGCTGGGATATCTAGTATTTAGAATTTTAGCAAACTGCAAAACGATACTCCCCAAGTCCTAATTCTTTATACTGTGGTGCTATAATTATTGTAATAGCCCAGTGACGGCTCGTGGGGTAGAGCCACAGTGCCATGGCACTACCTGCCCTCCTGTCTAGCGTCCTGCCCTTTACAAATTACCAAAACCTATTAAAATTAATATTCTCGTTTTTAAAGCAATTTGCAAAATAATTTAAAAATGGAACACAATCGGGTGCAAATTTCCATCTAAAAGGAAGCGATTATGCGTAAAACGGTAACGTAGCTTCCGCGCCAAGCGCGACGAGGCACACGGAAGGTGACGAAACGCCATCACCTCAATAAAAAAACATTGAAAAATGACCTTGAATACAAGCAGGAAAAAATCTCGACGGGTAGCCAGGCTCTCTTCGCTTGACCGTTTGATGTTAGACGTTTCAAACAGCTGATGTTCGCGTCGCGTCCCGATTTGTTTTCGTTCGGCCGGCGGCTGATTTAGTGTAGGGTTAACGAACTTTTTATTTTAGAAATACATAAGTAATGAATACTATTAGATTTTTAAAGGAAACTTTATGGAAAAAATACTTGGGTGTGCGGTTGTGATGAATCTAATAAACTATTTTGTTTTATGTGTGTTTTATTTGGTGGGAAGCAAACTTGGTCCCAAAAAGGTACAGATGATTTGGTCCATTTCTGGGACAAAATGAAGACACATGAAAAATCGAAGGTACATTTAAACAATATATTATTATTTAATTTCAGTATGCTTGGTAAAATTAACATTAAAACTCAATTAAATTCTGCATATCACAATGAAATAATGAAGAAAAACGAACAAATTGATAAAAACAGATACATATTAAACCAAATTATAAACTGCGTTCGGTTTTGTGGTGCATTTGAGTTGGCTTTGAGAGGTCATGACGAAAAAGAGACGTCGGAAAATAGGGGCATATTTCGTGAATTAATAAATTTCAGCTCAGAATTAGACAAAACTCTTAAAGATCATATTGAAAAATCGAAAGTATTTAAAGGAACATCAAAACCCCTACAAAATGAACTTCTGGACTGTATGTTAGATATGTATCATGATGAAGTCATAAAAGAAATAAAGGACTCTCCGTTTATCGCAGATGAAACCACTGACATTGCTTGTGTGTTTCAACTTGTTATCGTGTTTAGGTATATTCAAGATATGATTGTAAATTCATAAATTAAATTAGGTGCCTTTTTGCTTATTTTTCCTACTTTAAAAGCAAGAACTATTAACAAAAAAGGGCGTGGCACCCAACATTTTTTTGCCTGCGGCGCTAAGGGTTTACCTGGCCCTACTTCACTAAAATGGCACAAGCCGCCACTGTAATAGCCTACACTCATGTGCCTTCAAATGTTTTTCAAATAACTAAGATTAAATAAATAATGAAAGTTAGGCGATTAGGCCACTGTTATTTTAAAAGAACATGTTCATATTTTCAATAGCCCCTCCCACAAGGAACCTTACAAAAATCTTAAATATTTATTTTAAACTTTCTATGGTATTTACTAACGTATTTTGTTTATAATTTGTAACTAAAGGTGCAAATAGCCTAAGCTCATCCATGTCGGTCGCCACAAACAGGTACCACAAACAACGTCAAAACTACCTAATTTATACAGCTCAAAGAGGTGAATACTTAATTTTTACTTAACACGCACCTATTTGTTAAGATAATGAGTATGCTGCCATGTCTTAATCAGAAGTCACAAACTTTCTATACAGACTTTTGTAAAATGTAATTTTCAAATGCTAGTATCTCAAAAAATATTCAGTTTAGACGTTTGACCTATTATACAAAATACGTTTAGTATCTTGACGAAAATGTAATTAAAATAACCATATCCTATTTAAAGTACAAAGTTGACAGCTACTTCCGGTATAACGAGGAGTGATGGTAAAACGCCGATATTTTAGTTAAAAGGCCACATCTAAAAATATGAAATTCCGGAATTTTACGAAATATTTTTGGTAGTTCTACGTAGTAAGTCACCCTGTATAGTAGTGTATATTGTATTTAACACAAAAATTCTATACAATTATTATATGCACGATAATTTGGGCACGCTATAATTATTTCGCTCTCTAAAACACGTGACATTCCTGTATAAATGTAGCGTGGACAGCTTAACTTGCTTGGATGCCCAAACGTAGGTTTTTAAGGATGGCAAATAATTTCCACAATGAACTGTCTATGCTGAAGAAAATCCTCATACGACGCCCACACCACTAAATCCAATCGACATCGCTTAATACGGAACTCTAACCGCATCAGTAAAACCTTCGGCAACCAGTGCCAAAACAATAACCTTTTTATAACAACTGACAGTGACAGTGGCAACTGGGGAGACACACAGCTCACTTTGAAATTAATTTCGTATCCATCAGACTTGGATATCACGCAAAATTGTTCCTGAAACCCCCTCAGCAACCTGTAGAAATTTTCAGAAGGCAGCATTTCCGGAAATCACGGAAGACTTGTTGAGAAAAGTTGCTGAAGGTAACGAACGGCGTTGGAGCTAGCCACACTGTGTGGGTACCATAGATGGAAAGCACATTCAAATTCGATGTCCTCCAAATACGGGATATTCGTATTTCGGCAATAAAGAATTCTTTTCCGTAATTTTATTTGGGCTCGTTGATCATAATTACAAGTTTCTGGCTGTTGACGTTGGATCTTTAGGAAAAGAGAGTAATGCAGGAATATTTAAAAGTCTCCCATAGGAAAGATTATTAATGAACCACGAAATTTTCCACCCCCAGATGCTATGCCAGGCACAGATATCATCCTGCCATATGTTCTGTTGGGCGACGAAGCATTCAAATTAACAACCAGTCTGATGAGGCCTTATCCACAAAACCAAGCAAAATATAATAAAGCATACAGAGTATATTATAACTACAGACATTGCCGTGCACGAAGAATAGTGGAAAATGCTTTTAAGCTAATAAGTCAGGTGTCTCGTATCTTTTATACTGCCATTGCTGTGAAACCAGAAACTAGTGACAAGATTATCCTAGCATGTTGCATAATCCATAACTTTCTTCGGGAGGAACATATTTCTAAGGAGTTGGATAACATACCAGATGCAAGTGCAACACCGCTGCCAACCAACTTCACAAATTTACCGTTGACAGTTGGCCGAATTGGAAATTTCCAGGCATATGGTGTAAGAGATCAACTTCAAAATTACTTTAGCAGTCCCGAAGCAAAACAACTATGTTGACCGTACTGAATAAGTTTTTGTAAAAAATACCTATAATTGGAAATTCCGCCAGTTTGATTTTTTTTAAGTAAAAAATTGTATTGTATTATTATAATATTAAATAATTCAAAAACTAAATATTGTCCTTCTTCTCCATTATCTGTGTACAGTAATTAACCAAAATCGGAGGCTAGACAAAACCCAACAAAATAGTAACAAATATACGGAGTCAGCCTAAACAAAACCGTTTAAAAAAGAAATTGCATTTAGATCAAAATTAAATAAGTATTAGGTACTTAGGTACCTACCTGAATGCCTCAAAATTTCGGAGATATTTTTCCATGCGCTGTCTTTAGCTACCTTATCTTTATACCAGTTTTTATCTCCCAAATAACTGGAAATGTACGGACACAATCTACTAAACGCTCGTTGAAGTCATGATCCAGTGTTTGTGTCATGCCAGAAAAAAAACACGAATAATAAATTTAACTACAAGAAAATACCCTCTTGTTTCAAAAATAGACCGTCTACTCCACTAGGGTGCTACAAGACTACTGCGATGCGATATGCGATGCCGTTCAGAAAACATTTTATATTTCTCGACGGCATGTAGCGGTGACAACGGCGGTATCGCAATATCGTCGCCGCAAGTCGATAGGTAAAACAACACATTCATTTGACTAATAGAATAACTTGGCGACATACAGCAGTGTCGCACGTCGCTATCGCATGTCGCACTGTCAGCAAGTAAAATACAAAATAAGTCATGAAATAACAATCGAAAATAAAGGAGCACCAACATTTGCGTTGTTATGCTTATTGAAAGAGAAAATTTGGGCCATAGTGACAACACAATGTTAAGTACGCATCCTGAGAAAAATAGGATCTCATACAAAACACCAGTCAGACTGGAAAATGTTAGGAAAAAATTGATATCCAAAATTTTATTGCTGGAAACTGTTTATGGGGTAAGTATAAACGTAAAAAAGCAAAAATAGACAACTGGATCGGTCATCCCTCCCCGTGGGGGGTCGAAAGGGGGTGAAAAATGGTGTTTCGTGATTTATGATAAAAGGAGACGTCCTAGAAAAAAATGTTTCATACAAAACTTGTAGATCATATAAAAATCTACTACTTTTGTGAAAAGCACTTTTTCACATAACCTCAAATTTTCTTAGATAAGTGCGAAAAACCGGTTTTTGTGTTTTTTAATTTTCATTTGAAAACATGTCAACTAAGATTTATGAAATTTTAGGGAGAAATAGCTTTTCTTATGACAAATAAGGAACATTTTTTTTGTTTTTATTTTATGGGCTGTTTTGAAGATATTTGCTTTTTTTTTTTGTATTTTTTTCAAATAAAATTTTTCCTTCGAAAAATCAATTTAAAAACTTTTGGTTGTGCTAATTTTTTTCGTTTTTAGTTGCACTTTAACATAAAAAAAAAAATAAGTCAGGGCGCAAAAACATCCTTTAAAATGCACAAGAAGCCAAAAGTGAGTTATACGAAAACTAATATTTCAGTATATAATAAGTTCATAATTCGATTAAAATTACGAACATTTTTTAAAATCAAGTACTTATTTGTATTCTATGGAAAAAAATACTAAAAAAATTATTAAGAAATTTAGGTTAATTAAAATTTAAATTAGCAAGAATTTTAAAATAAGAATTTTTTTAATTGATCGAGAAAAGTATAATTGCGTAAGCGAGTCACAAAAAAAATAATTTAAGGTAATTTTGAAGTACTCTGGTTCTTTTTAACTAACAAAAATAAACTTAAACTAGATTCAAATAACAAGTATATATTTTAACGAAATATAAATTATTAATTCAAAAAATTTCTTCATGTTAACATAAAGCATGGTAATGATGGTAACATTGAAAAAAAGTGGTATACAAAAATTGTTTGGTCTAGTAGATACTTAACCTATAACTCACGAAAAACCCAAGAATTGCAAAATTATTACATTATTATATTTTAAATAAATATTTAATATAAGTACTAAACCAATCTACGTTTTTTTGGTACACTTTCATCATTTAAATTATATGATTCTGATTTAGAATTTATTTTTTCCGCTAAAACGTTTTCTTCAACTTCATTGCCGTCTTCATCCTCACTACTAATGTGAAAAATAGCTTCAAATATTTGTTTTTCAGCATTTAAGCAAAGGGTTGGTTCTTCGTTTGCAGCTAAAATATCTTCTACATCAATAAAGCCATCCAAATTTTCTCGCTCTTCAAAATTAGTACAATTACCAGCACTCTGACATTTTGCACATAAGTCAGTCCAATGCAGACCATGCTTTCGGCATCCGCACTTAGTACCACAGCCTTTTTCACAGCTACAAGAAATTGATTTAAGTAATGTGTCCGGAATAACTGGATCGTCTGTGCAATGAGGTAACAGCACGTCTTTCTTATTACCTGTTATTTTATTCCAGCCCCATTTAGTAGCAAGTAAAGTATTGTTTCCAAGCCACTTTTGAACCTGGAAATAGCATCTGTAAGAGTGTTGCGTAGCTGCCCCAACAGTTGGTGGTATTTTTTCTAATTTGAAACCTTTTCTAGTCGATAGTTTTTTATACTGGGTGAACCTCAATTCATCAAGTGATTCTTTGGATTTTTCACATTTGTAAATTGATTTTATTAAAGTACAGCCGTTAGCAGAAATTATTGTGGGGTCTACATTTTCTTTATAAAAAGGTTCAACCAAAGTAGTCAAGTTTGGAGTTTTTAATAATGAATGAAAACTTGTTTTTTTTCCTTTGCCAGCAAATCCAGAGCTTTTATCGAAACCAGTGAAACAGTGAAGAAAGGCGACGATTGATCGTAAATTTTGGTGTTGAAAATTTTTTGAAGAGTAGACTGCATCGCTGACGTTGCCTACTCCTTGTTTAAGGAAAAAGATTCGTAACTCATCTGAATGTAATAAGTTTAAGAGAACAAGAAGATCTATGTCCTGACCAACTATAACGATTGTGTTTTTATGTTTGTTTTTTTTTTCTTTTTCATATAAATCTTTGTACGTTCTTGCTATTTCTATCGCTAAATAAATTAAAAGTGCATCCGCATCTTCTTCTGCTTGTTTACAAGTGTAACCGTCATCGGAAAACTTTTTTTAAAATTTTTTAATATATTCATTTTTGTTCGTGGTATTTGATAAAAATTGTTCTTGAGTATAGGTGATTTTTGTTTGAGGTTCCATTTTAAATTCAGGCACACTTGATAGATATATTTATTTATTTATTTGAATTTTATTTATTTATTTGAATCTAGTTTAAGTTTATTTTTATTAGTTTTTAAATTCAGGCACACTTGATAGATTTATTTATTTATTTGAATTTTATTTATTTATTTGAATCTAGTTCAAAATTACCTAAAATTATTTTTTTTGTGACTCGCTTACGCAATTATACTTTTCTCGATCAATTACAAAAATTCGTATTTTAAAATTCTTGCTAATTTAAATTTTAATTAACCTAAATTTCTTAATAATTTTTTTAGTATTTTTTCCCATAGAATGCAAATAGGTACTTGATTTTAAAAAATGTTCGTAATTTTAAACGAATTATGAACTTATACTGAAATATTCGTTTTCGTATAACTTACTTTTGGCTTCTTGTGCATTTTTAAGGATGTTTTTGCGTCCTGACTTTTTTTTTTTTCATGTTAAAGTGCAACTAAAAACGAAAACAATGAGCACAACCAAAAGTTTTTAAATTGATTTTTCGAAGGACAAATTTTATTTGAAAAAAATACAAAAAAAAAAAGCAAATATCTTCAAAACAGCCCATGAAATAAAAACAAAAAAATGTTTCCTTATTTGTCATAAGAAAAGCTATCTCTCCCTAAAATTTCATAAATATTAGTTGACACGTTTTCAAATGAAAATTAAAAAACACAAAAACCGGTTTTTCGCACTTATCTAAAAAAATTTAAGGTTATGTGAAAAAGTGCTTTTCACAAAAGTAGTAGATTTTTACATGATCTACAAGTTTTGTATGAAACATTTTTTTCTAGGACGTCTCCTTTTACCATAAATCACGAAACACCATTTTTCACCCCCTTTCGACCCCCCACGGGGAGGGATGACCGATCCAGTTGTCTATTTTTGCTTTTTTACGTTTATACTTACTCCATAAACAGTTTCCAGCAATAAAATTTTGGATATCAATTTTTTCCTTGTTGCACTAAAATTTTGATAACTTGACTGGTGTACAAGGATGTTAACGATAATTAAACAGAGCTAGGAGTTACCGAACAGTAGGAATATCTATGTTTTTTTTTAAAGAATTAATAAAGAAAAAGGTAGGTTGCAATACTTTATACGTGATGATACATCTGGGACATCACAAGGATTTAATAGCGGTTAAAATGATGAGAACGCTTTTTTTTTAATCAGTACAAACATTTGTTATTGGTCAATATGTGTAAAATGCGGAATCCTGGTTTGTTGAATGACACGTGATAATGAAGTAATGGTTGTTTTACACAGTTTTATCCTCCAGATTAACAAAATAGCAGCCGAGTAGCGACTATCAATTATTTACAAGAAGTATTTTGTTCCTCAAAAATTTGGAATATTGCTCGTCTGTATGGAGTCCTTTCTATGCTAGACATATTCACACTATTGAGCATGTACAACGAAAATTTGCGAGATATTTGGCATATAAAGCCAATATTCCCCCACTCGAAGATTACGTGTACGACTATAATAATTTATATCTTTTGTTTAACATCGAACCAATGATCAGTAGACGCAGGCAGAAAGATTTAAGACTTTTTTTCAAGATCGTTAATTCCCTGGTTGATTGTAGTGAACTGCTATCGCGAATAGGATTACAGGCTCCTACAAGGAGCACCAGATCAACGGTGATTTTTGCTCAACCATTCGAATTACGGCCTTAACAACTTTATCACAAGGGCTTCAAAAATGGCCAACCTAAACCACAATATTCATTTCTTTAGCAATAGCTACACTTCTTTCAATAGGCAACTCAGATCTGTAAATTTAACTTAGACTCTTTTAATAACCTTATTTGTTGTGTTTGTTCATCTTTGCTATTACTTCTTAATTCTTATTCTTACCTACTTACTTTCAGTATTACGCTTAGGATAGGTATATATTATAGTATTTATACTTATGTACACTTATTGTACTAATCACTCGATTCACAATGTTGATTTAATGTGTAAAATGGGCTTGCCCGTAAATAAATAAATAAATAAATAAAAATGATTTGTTGTTCAAAAAATTGTCGGTTTGTACAAAGAAAATTATAGAAAACAGCAAATATTATTATATGGGATAACAATGCATTGCAGTCAAAGTTGCAGCCACCTCCGTTTTTAAAGTTGCCTAAAAAATCGGTTTAACGAAAAAAAGACACATTTTTTAACTTAAGTAAATCTTTAAAACTTTAACCTACCTACTTCCATTACGTAAATAAAACGACACATTTAAATTAAATCTGATAAAAGCTCTCGTGGACAAAGACAAATGACTTGCAAAAACTCCTTCCATTAGTGGTGAAAAGGATCCGGTAAGTGAATTTTATTATCTAGCAATTTATAATAAAATTTCCTTCTAAAAAGCCTTAGGAAGGAGGGTTTAATTTTTTTTATCTGGAAAATTTAAGGTGAATAGCCTATTATTATTGGATTCAAAGCCTTATTTGGGTGAAAAAGAGCACATTGTATAAGAGAGGGCAAGTGTTTATTGCGTTTTTCTTTAATAACTATACAGTGTGATGTAAACCTTTTCTCTTTTGCTGGTAATCATCATCTTCGCTTTCCTTTTGTCAGAAGAGTCGTGATCAAGCTTCGGATTACTTCGTTGCTCGCTTTACAATTTCTCGCCACCGTCTTCGGTTGCAGGCGCTGAGTGCTGCTTGGTTGACTGTTAAGTCAGTGGATGTCCTTATCTGATCAGTCCAGCGTGTTGGGGACCTACCTCTGGGCCTAGTACCTTCTACCCGACCCTGAACTATTAGTCGCTCTAAGTTGTCCTTGTCTCTTCTCTGAATGTGCCCGAAGTATCTAAGGATTCGAGCTTGCACTATTTTGGATAATCTTTGGGGTTCGTTTACTTCTTGGATGATGGACGCATTAGTTCTTCTTGCTGTCCATGGAACTCGTAGGATTCTTCTCCAGCATCATAGTTCAAACGCGTGCTGGTAAAGGAATTTTCAATTAAAATTTGGAAAAAATGTAAGGTAAAAAAAAATTGTAACATCCTAATATACAGCGTTAAAATAAAGAAACGGATCAGCCTTTTATATAGAATAAAGGAACATCACTTAATTAAGAATCGCTCGAACCCATCCATTTAATTTTTTTTGAATTGCAATATTTTTTAATAATAATATCAACTTTAATTTTTTTACATTTTACAATCAATTCTAGACATTTTTCATAAATTTATGTTCAACCGTTTATGAAATATTAATACTTTAATGCTGGTATGCAATTTCAACTATTAGATTTGCGCTTACTACAGAGTTGGTTAGAAACAACAGTTTTTCATTATTGGATTTTATTTCAATTCCTTTTGATGATAGGCTAAATCATCACTTTAGGAACAAATGGATTGAGAGGTACCTATGGTCCAAATCAGTTGGCATGTAGGAGTCCCGATCTCACAATTATCGACTTTTATTTATGAGGATATCTGCAGTCACATGTGTATAAAACCAATTTCTATAATAACTAAGATCTCTTGAAAGAAAAAAATAAGAGTAGTAATTGCAAATATCCCAATACAGCAAGTTAGGAACTGTTATCGGGAATTCAGATGTCGAACTGAACTATGCGCTAACTCGGTGGTACCACGTTTGAATACAAATTTTATAATTTATGATTGAATGAATGAAGAAATACGACATGTAATAATAAAATTACTTCAAAAGTTTGCAAATAAAAAATGTTTTTTTTACAACAAAACCATTACTTACTCGGCCAGATGTTAAATCATATTTGAAGTAAGAAAATAACAATAGTTTAGTTTTTACGTAAATTTATTTTAAACAAAATCCAAAAAACTTAAAAGTTTTTCTAACGAACCCTGTATAGTAATAGCTGATGTGGTATTTGAAATTGTAGTTTCAGCACAAGCAAAATTCATTTAATAAGAGAAGAGTTGAAAATTAGAATTGAAAAAAAATCCTAAAAAGTAAAAATGTTGTTTTTGACGAATCCTGTATAGTTATCGCAAATCTGATATTCGAAATTGTAGTGTCAGCACAAGTAGACGTTTTTCTAAAGAATGACTTTTTATTCTATACCTATACTAATAAAAAAGTTTTTCCTCTTCCAAACTCTGTCCGTAGACACACTGTATAAATATAGGCATCTTCTTTTTTTATTAGGCCCTGGGATGGGAGGGGGGGGGTTATAACCCCCCTAAGTGATGGGTGAGTTTTCATTAAGCTCTGCATGGGGATTCTGACCTTCAGTCCACATCACTGCAAGTGACTAAGTGATTACAAATAGACGAAATCAATTAATTCTTATGACAAAACAATGTATTCATTTCAACAAGCTCCAAACATTATTTTAAAGCTGACAAAATGTATACTTATTTAAAGTGCACAGACTATAATATTGTTTACGTCTATTTCTTCGTACAGAGCTAATTCGGTATTACAGATCCGATTTAGGGAGTTATTGCAGGCACACCTTAATGAAATCCTGATTACCTTTTCAAAAACCCGACTTTTCGTCCTATAGTTAAGTTATATAGGCTCCTATAAAATTGGAAAATTGGCCATTTTTTCGTTTCATATTTTACCTCAAATTTTACATATCTGTGGTTAAATGTGTAGTTTCCATTTTCTACGGAAATTCCGTCGCGAGTATTACGCAATAAAAATATCGCTGGTGTAGTCCTGCCCTAAGTATCCAAACAGTATTTCTGAAATCTTCTCGAAGGTTGCCGCTCTAACCGCTACGCTATGAGAAAATATATGAAATTAGACCTGAATCTTGATCATGCCAAATAATCGTTATTTTAACTTTTTGAACGTTAGTACAAAAATTGAAAAGTGTGAGAATAGTAGATTCTGTAACGAGGTTGGAATAAAAATTCGATCCGAGTGGAAGACTGAGGAACCACGAGTATCGAATTTTCATTCTAACCGAGTAGCAGACTACATTTTCTCCACGACCATCCAGTTCCATATCTGATTCATCCAATTTTTCACTCATTTTTTGACTTGCACTAAAATTTGTCTGAAAATAATTATTACAACGCGGTCATTTTTATCTGACCCTGACAGTTTCGAAATTCATGGCAACCTATGTCGTTTATATCAATTACAGAATATTCATTCCGTATCTTGTTATGGAATGAAAATACACGCAAAACGCATAAGAAGCAAGTGTTTCAGAAAAAATATTCCAACTCAAGAGCGAGAATTTTTACATTCTATTATTAAAAATGATTTTGGAATTATTGCATTCAGTAATGGTCGTGGAGAAATTTATTTTCGTTTAAAAATAGTAATTTTCTTCTACGGTGCGTAAAATGCTTACATTACGCACTATAAAAAGTGTATCAAATTTAACTTTTTACGCGTAAAGTAAATAGTACCTATAATAACTTTGATATGCATAGCTGCATTTTTAATTAAAATTGGTCTGGTTGGCCATGGACTAATGGTGTTTTCTTTTTGACGTAACTAAATGTTGACATTTTGTAGTTGATGTAAGGTCTATGCATCATATTATGAACTTATTTTGGATTATTGAAGATTTTAATATGGCAAGTTTAAATTGTGAAATCAAAAATGTAATATTATTTGCATAATCTATACCCGATATACTACGAGAACTGCTTATATCGTATGGTTCAGTAGAAACGATTGTTATTTTCTAGTTAATATAATAAAATTGTTTATTCGTTTCAATGGGTCGTGTTTCATGGATCATATAAGCTAACAACCAAAACAGTTGCATAGCTATCTTGATGTTTTTTAACAATAATATATTTTTTCATATTTTTGTCAATGTTTGATGGAATGAAGAAAATAAGGCATATGTGTGTTATATTTTTGAAATCGGAATAAAAGGGACCATCTAATGCGCCTCTAATATACAGGGTGTCCCATTTTAAAAAATTAAATTTTTGCTTTTAAATGTGACATGTGACACCTACTGTCATTTTTGACAAAACACTCATAAAAACTTGGCAAAAATGGTACATCTTGTTTTTTGAATGAGCTCGCTAACTGAAAATACAAAAAAGTTACAGGCTCTTAAAAGTGGGACAAACTAAATTAATAACACTGTACAATTGTTTGTTATGAATCATTTTATTATTTATCTGATGAATATTAGACTATTCTCATTAACTATTTATCGTGCATAAAACAAAAATTTAAAATTAAAATTCATACCTGTTAAGACATTTTTCTTACACCTGGTTTGATTACCATAAAAACCTGCAATTGTTGATAACTTAATATTTGTCAAATCTATCGTTTTTCGTGTCAAGAAATTTACAATATTTTGCTCAAGTTTGTATAGTACCATAAGGTCTGATAGCGATACTGAGACACCTCAAGAAATAAAGGATGCGGCGAAGATCGTTGTATCAAATCTTTGGCCCGCTAAATCAAAAATACAATATGAGAAAGTGTACACTCACTTTCGTGAATGGTGTAACATAAAGAAGGTAGAAACCGTATCAGCAAATGTTTTGCCGTATTATTGGGAGGAAAAATCGAAAATATTAATTTGATTTACTTTAATAATTATAAAAACTGTTAATTAAAAATGTTTTGGAAATTAATTTTTGAATTTATACGAAAGATCAATAAATTTTTCTAGCATTGAAAAAGTAATATTTTTTCTTTACAGTGAAAAAATAACATGGTAAATAAACAATAACACCAAGTTTAATACTTTTAATTGGTTTTTATTATTGCCTTTCTATATTTTTTAATTGATTTTTTTTTGGATTAAAATAATACTTGCACACCCATATAAATACCACTTTTCCATTTGTGAAAAAAAAATCCAATATGTCACTTATTTTTTTTTTGTAATTCGGTTAAAAAACAATGGCGACTTAATACGAGAAATTATAGCATTTTCCGATCCTCTTAAGCTCCAGAGTCATTTAGAAATGCCATTGAGATGGCGGCCACAGCCAAACTTTTACCAGGAAGGCCGTCGAGTGTCGATTTAAAACAAGAATCGTCAGCGGTATTTTATTTCAGTATATAAAAATTTAGAAAGATAAAAATACAGTAAAAGTGGTTTGCAAGAACGAGATTTATATATTTTTATTCCTGCTAACGTCACAGTAAAATATAAACCTAAAATAATTTAGAACGAATTTACTGTTAATTAATTTAACGAATTTTATCTACAAACCCTGTTGAAAGTAGACTTTTTAACGATTGCCAGTGTAATGTAAAGTGGTTTACTTTTAACACTAGTGTTAAAAAGAAATTCAAGTATCTTTTTAACTTTTAATATTAACATCTACTATGCAATTTAAGCAACCAGAAATATGAGTTCCTGCTGCAGTTTCATTGATTGGGGGTTTGTTGTCATTTTGTAAGGTTATGAAGGGAATGGAAACAATAGGACTGGACGACGTCATCACAAAAATGCTTTTGGCTATTCCCTCCCCTCCTAATTTTCCAGTAAGTTCTCAATATATCCTGTTACTGTTGAGTACTTCCATCCACCGTGTCTTTTGATATTTCTTAAGTTTGCACCAGAGTATGCCAGTAAATTGGCCGAGGACCGACGGAAATGACGATCAGTTTAAAATTTTGAATCTGGGAGCTTCCAGAGTTCTGCTATAACCACAGGCATTTTACCTAAACTATATCAACTGGATTTCTAGCAAATTCGTTTTTTATAGATTTCATAAAAATTCGACGATGCCCGATATCTGCTGGCGGAAGAGCTCTATATTTTTTATATAATTAATTTGTGTTGGGCCACATGCCTGGTGAAACTGTTGTTTCATTGCACAAGAAGAAAAAATAATAACTACTTATTATGTTTCACAAATTTAATCAGTTTACTGACACATGTGTTTCGGCCCTTACGGGTCATTGTCAGAGGAGTACAAGAAGATACTAAATTCTACGTGACATTACAAAGGTATTTATCTACAACCTTTAATAATAGGTGCATAATACTTCTGATAATAAGAGCTTTATGCTATCCATAATACAACAAGTGTAATTATCATAAAACAACAAGTGTAATTATTATATTTCCCATATGAACTCAACTTTTTTTCAGGCACTGTATAAATGGATGGTTTTAGATAAGGTATAGTATTTGACTCGCGTCTAATGAACCATAATACACTCGGATGATTTACAACACTCGCCTTTGGCTCGTGCCGTAAACTTCATCCTCGTTTTATTATGGCCTACATTATAAGCTCGTTAAATAATATACTATTATATTATGGTAACTATAAACATGTCATAAAATTAAAATTTGCATTAGAAGATTGAATGGTTAACTGTGGGTTTTCCTAATTTTTTAAGGGTACAGATACATATTTAGTCCTAAATAAGTGTGCTATTAAGAATTAGGGATGCACCTGAAGGTTTTTCGGTGTGATTATTAACAACATTACATTTATTTTTTTTGTGGCTTTTTTGATAGCTATTGTTTCTAGTAGATTTAGTTTTCTGCTTTTATTGTGTATGTATATGGGTTTTATGTTGTTAAAGATTGAGTGATTGTCTTTTATGCAGTGATCAGCTAACACTGTTTTATTTTTTTTTTAAATAGATGTTTTGTGTTCTTTAAGCCTGGTGTCAAAATTTCTACCTATTTGCCCAATGTAGATAGCATCGCAGTTGTCGCATTCTATTTAATAGACCCCACTTTGTAAAAGTTTGTTTTTATTTTCTATTTAAGCATTGGATATTATGTGTTTGTGTAAGTTGTTTTTATTGACGTGTATAGGAATGATATTAAGGTTTTTAAGTTTTTGGGAGATTTTTTGGCTTGTGTTCTCTGTATATCTTATTGAGCAGTATTTGCCCTTAATTGGAGTGGGATGTTCTTTGTAAAAGAAGTTTTTGTGGGTTTTTCTTGTTTTTTTCTTTATTATTTGGTGTATGATTTTTGTTGGGTAACCGTTGTTTTTATGATATCTAATTCCTGTTTGTATTGGTTGTCTAAGAGAGGAATGTTAACTAGTCGATGTACCATGCTATATATTAAATGCAGCTAGTTTTGTTTGTTGGGGGTGCTTTGAATCTGCGGGTATCTGTGGTAGTTGGTTTTCTATAAATTTGGTAGGTTAGTTATCGTATCTGAAATGTTCACTACTTATGTAGTCTCCAAATCCTCGATGTTGTCGATTGTCAAATGGCACAGCTCTTCTCTGCGACAAGCATCACCATCGACACCCAATATTGTGGCTACTTTCATCATGAGGTACTTATAATCAAATGAATTTCTCGTCAAAGTCATAGATTTTTAGTAGTAAAACCGAAGAGATAAAGACATTACCTTGGATTTTCCTTCAAAATATGCATGAAATATATTTTTGAAAAACTCCTTTCAAATGATGTCAATGCAGAAATTGCCCAAAAGTAATTTTGTACTGTCCTTTGGACTTCTTTTGTTTTATTGTGTCCTTTTGTCCTTAATTAAAACACTATTTAGTTGTTGCACCAAACTATTTTAAAATAGAAATGTATACAGAGTGATTCAGGGGAAAATATCAATATTTTAGGTATGTATTCGGGGACCCAAAATAAACATGAAAGTTTTTATAAACATGGGTCCTACTCCCGACCGTTACCGAAATACAGGGGTAAACAATATTCAAATTAAAATATTTATTAAATTATTTATAGCAAGTGGGCTAGGTTTTTAAAAATTATGTTCTTTTGCCGTTGCATTGTTGCTTAGCAATAGTAACCCCAAAAGTATTAATAAGAATAAGATTTGTCACTATCAAATCGTATTCAGTATTTTTTGACAATTCAAACATTAAATTAATTTCATTATGCTTGCGACATTTTCTCGTCGTGAATATGCTGATATGATTTTCATTTACGGCTTCTGCAACGGGACCCCAAATCTTTCAGTCGCCACGTACAAGCGTCGATTTTCGAATCGGAAACTACCAGATAGAAAGGTTTTTCGACAAGTTTTTACTCCTGCTGGAGAATCCGGTATGTTTCCAAGTGTATTTGATCGGGAGTCGGGACTTGATATTGAACCAAAAGAATTGCCGATACTTATCAAATTACACAATAGTCTGCTTGGAGGGATCTTCACATTAATTGTCACAACGAGTTCAACATCTGCTAGGTGGTGATTTTGCATTAAGGATGCAATTTTTTAATTGTGAAGACTATAGGTATGTTCCTATTAAAATCCTCACGCTACAGTAGAAAGAACATAATTTTCAACATAAATTCAGCATTAATGTGTGGTGTGGTATGTTAAATAGTCAATTAATTGGTCCATTCATATTCGACGGTAATCTCACAGGACATGCAAGTATACATAAATATTCTACAGAATCACTTGCAAAACCTATTAAAAGGTATTCCACCCAATGTACGACAGAACATGTATTTACAACATGATGGAGTACCTGCAAGCTACAGGTTATAACTACGAAATTTTTTAAACAATAACTTTCCAAACCGGTTTATTTTTGTGCATAATTGGCCACAGTGGCGGCTCGTGGGGTAGAGCCACAGTGCCATGGCACTACCTGCCCTCCTGTCCAGCGTCCTGCCCTTTACAAATTACCAAAACCTGATAAAATTAATATTCTCGTTTTTAAAGCAATTAGCAAAATAATTTAAAAATGGAACACAGTCGGGTGCAAATTTCCATCTATTTAGGAAGCGATTATGCGTAAAACGGTAACGTAGCTTTCGCGCCACACGGCGGAGGCCCCAAGTGATGACGAAATCGCCATAACACATCAATAACAAACATTGTAAAATGACCTTGAATGCAAGCAGGAAAAAATCTCTGAGTAGCCAGGCTCTTCGCTTGACCGTTTGACGTTAGACGTTTCAAATTCAAACAGTAGTCAGTTGTCCCTGTCCGCGTCGCGTCGCGATTTGTTTGTGTTAGGTTAGGTTGTTTGTAAACTAAATAATTTTCGTTCGGCCGGCTAATTTATTGTTAATTTTATTTTAGAAATACATAAATGAATACTATTAGATAGGGTGTGCGGTTGTGGTGAATCTAATAGACTATTTTGTTTTATTTGGTAGGAGCAAACTTGGTCCCAAAAAGGTACATATGATTTGGTCCATATCTGGGAAAAAATTAAGACACATGAAAAATTGAAGGTACATTTAAACAATATATTTAATTTCAGTATGCTTGGTAAAATTAACATTAAAAGGTACCTTTTTGCTTATTTTTCCTACTTCAAAAGCAAGAACTATTAACAAAAAAGGGCGTGGCACCCAAAAATTTTTGCCTGCGGCGCTAAGGGTTTACCTGGCCCTACTTCACTAAAATGGTACGAGCCGCCACTGATTGGCCATCTAGATCGCCAGACCTTAATTGTCTGGATTATTGTCTATGGAGGTGGTTAAGATCATTGGTATATTTAAGTAAAGTAAACACAAGAGATGAATTACTGGATCGAATAATAAATGTAGCAGCAACTATAAGAAACATACCCGCATCTATTCATAGAGCGACCCGAGCTATTCATGAGAGAGAGCTAAGATGTGTTTAGAAGTAAATAGTGGCATTTTTGATAACTACTAGCCTATTTAATGTTATAAATAATTTAATAATAATTTGAATATTGTTTACTCCTGTATTTCGGTAACGTCCGGGAATAAGACCCATGTTTATAGGAACTTTTATGTATATTTTGGTTCACAGATTCTATACAGGGTCGCTTTTATATATGGAAACGATCGATTATTTGCTAAAGTAAGATAGCTAGCGAAGAATGTTAAATACAAAACTTTTAGGGTTTTTAGAAATTACACTGCACATAAACTAAGTATACAGGATCAGTCAAAAAGCCATGGAAGAAACTTTATTTTAAATGGAACCCCCTGTATATTATTCAAAATTTCAATTATTTACAAGATTTTAAACATTAAGCACTTCACATACCCAATCTTAACCGTTTTCGAGATATCGAGTTTCGAATATCGTTTTCAAATAAATCGAAAAGCAATAATAAAAAAGACAAACTAAGTTTTAGTAAACAACGATTTAAAATCCTATTTTATAAGGTGCTCAAAGTGTCCACCGTTTACCTCCTGGCAGTAATGAATTCGGTAAAGAAAATTTTGTAGCGAATCTAAAAGGATATTGGGAGCAATACTGGAAAGCATTATTCTTTGTTGCAAATCTTCGATATTTTGTGGCCTATTTTTATACACTAAATTATTGATATGGCCCCACAGGAAAAAGTCAAAAGGGGTCATATCAGGAGACCTAGCAGGCCATTCAATTGCACCTCTGCGCCCAATCCATTTACCAGGAAAAGTTTCCTCTAGATATTCCCTCACCATCCGTCCAAAATGTGGTGGAGCCCCACCTTGTTGAAACCATATTTGTTCAGCCGGTAAATTGGGATTATTATGGTTCGGGAATATTCGTCTGAGCTGTGGAACAATATTCTCTTGTAAAAGTAATAAATATCGTTCAGAGTTCAAATTTCCATGTATAAAATAGGGTCCTATGACGTTTCCACCAATAATGCCACACAAAACATTGGTTTTTTGTGTTCGTTGGGTATGAACTTGTTCCATCCAATGTGGATTTTGGTCTAACCAATATCTACAGTTTTGTCGATTTACGTGCCCGTTTAAACAAAACGTTGATTCATTAGAAAGTAAAATGTGGTTGACAAAGTTGACATTTTGATTCAATTTATCCATAATGATTTCGCAAAACTGAATTCTGCGATCAAAATCATCTTCACTCAATTCTTGTAACAAATTAATTTTATATGGTTTGAATTTTTCTCTTTTGGTAATTTTTTGAATGGAAAATCGACTCATATTATGATTTAAAGTCCGCTGTTGCGTAAAATTTATTGGATTTTCTACCACATTTAACATGACATTTAGAGAATTTTCTTCATTAGTCACGCTTACCGGTCTTCCACTTTTTGGTCGATCTTTCACACCTCCAGTTTCATGAAAACGCTGCAATGTTTTGGAAACAGTTGATTTAGTTATAGGTTCCCGATTTGGATGCAATTCATTAAAAATATTCACCACTTGGGTAAAACTCCGTGTTCTATCGCCGTACCCTATCATCATTAAAATTTTAATGCGCTCGGTATCACTTAAACGTGCCATTTTTACGCGAAAATTGTTCACAAATTGTAAATGTAAGTATTTTTGGCATATCTGTTGTCAAGATGACAAAACAACATTGTTATGGAGATAAATATTTTCTAAGGTAACTTGATAGACTAGACAATTATTAATGAATGTAATACTTTATTTAAAACCGATATTCGAAACTCGATATTTCAAAAACGGTTAAGATTGGGTATGTGGTGTGCTTAACATTTTTTTTAGAATCTTGTAAATAATTAAAATATTGAATAATATATGCAGTGTAATAGGTTTCTAAAAACCCTAAAAGTTTTGTATTTAACATTCTTCGCTAGCTATCTTACTTTAGCAAATAATCGACCGTTTCCATACGGAAAAGCGACCCCGCATATACGTACCTAAAATATTGCCATGTTCTCCTGGATCACCCTGTTTTAGTGAGGAAGATCCTGTGCTGATTTTTTAAATATCTATAATAAATAATAACTAAATGTAAAAATAAAAAAGAAGGGGCTTTAAGTCAAACAATCATTTAATTAAAAACTCATTGTGTTTGGTTAATAGTGTTAATACATGTCGATCCTTTATAACACGTACGTACACTCCCCATTCCTTCACACACCAGAAATCCTCTCCTATGTAATTAATTACACTAGACACAAATATTTATTGCCATATGTCTTAAAATATTCCAACTTCTTAAATTTTCAGTGACAAATGATATACAAGTACTCATTTTTAAGACACTCGTATTCCGAGACCCTTAGCCAAATTACTGGTGAAGAAGTAAAGTTATGGCTGCTTTATAGTTTGTAATATTAGAAAATGTACTTGTCTCTTGCAACAGGAGCGATATTTTAAGGCTGCTTATTTTTAGTAGGTACATCAAAAAGTGCAAATGAAATATTACGACCACGAAAATAATAAAAGTTGGAGTCGTGTGATGGATAGAAGGTCATATAAAAAAGCTTGAAAGAAGGTTCTGTAAAATTTATATCACCGTTTAACATGCATTCGTTTTTATTAGTAAAGGATTGTTAGAATATAAATATTTTCTGAATTTAAGGCTAAAACTTGGTTTATACCGTGCGAACAAAAAATATTTGCATCAAAGAGGGCCTTGCATCTAAGGACGTAATGCTTAGCCGTAGAGTTTAATACCTGTTGGGTGTCAGTAACTACCTGAATAACAATCAATCAGTTATTCCGTCATCTTTGACAAGCGTTACAAGTAATTTGATTCATCGCTAATTTTTCCAATTTCTTGAACAATTCACGCAATGGGCTTTACAGAACAGCACAAAACATTCATGGTTGAAGCGTATTTTTAAAACGGGGTTAGAGTAAATGGTGAGTGGCAATACAATCCGGGTTTGTGCATGGACGATTTTCACGAACATTTTCCTAACGCTGCTTTTTATTGCTGGGGATTTTTATCATTGCCTGAAAAGAACCGTGGCTGTATTTAGGGAAACAGGTTTTATAAAAAGAAAGAAAACAAAAAAGGAGCAGGAAGACCATCTGTAAGAACAGAAGAACATGTTGCAAACGTTCGTGAAATAATGCAAAATACAGCAACAAATTGTATAAGATGCCTGTCCCAAGAAGTGGGAAGATCTTATCGAAGATGCAGGACTATTTTTAAGAAGCAGCTAAATTTATTTCCTTATAAAGTGCAAGCAAGTATTCCAAGAAATACAAGCCGCAGATTTTGAAAGACGCAGGAATAACTCTCAATGGTTTACCGAAAATTTATTGGAAAGAAATGATTTATTAGACCTGACATTTTTTTCGGATGAAGCCTGGTCCCACCTTGTTAATTTTGTAAACAACAAAAATAAATTTGTATTTGTCTACTTATTATATTACTTATCTTAACATAGTATAAAACAAAGTCGCTGTCGCGTCTGTCCCCAGCTATATGTGTTCTAATCTTTAAAACTACGCAACGGATTTTGAAGCGGTTTTTTTAAATAGATAAAGTGATTCAAGAGGAAGGTTTTTATGTATAATACATGCATAATATTGTAGAGAAACACTGATAAATTTAAAGGTTTGTTCGGGTTTGTATTTATAAATCTTGACGTAATGGTGAACTCGGTTTATTATTATCTCAGAGGCGTATAATGCCTGGCATTGCAACGCAGGCCGGGCACACGCTAGTTTCCTTGTAAAGTGCAAGCAAGTATTTCAAGAAATACAAGCCGCAGATTTTGAAAGACGCAGGAATAACTCTCAAAATGGTTTACCGAAAATTTATTGGAAAGAAATGATTTATTAGACCTGACATTTTTTTCGGATAAAGCCTGGTTCCACCTTGTTAATTTTGTAAACAACAAAAATAAATTTGTATTTGTCTACTTATTATATTACTTATTAGTTTGGAATATCATGTCATAATATGAAATGCTCGCACGGTATTATGTTTCTAAATCTGGAGAAAAATATAATATGAAAGATATAAAAAAATAATTAACAAATTGTGTATAATCTAGCTAGACTACCGACTATATTCCTACTCACGATGAATTGAAATAAGGGCAATGTCATAATTTCAATAATATGAATTATTGTAAAAAAAAGCGAGAATTGCGTTAAAATACTAGAATGTATACTATGTATATTTTTTAATCTTCACAATTATTAGAATTTAACTTACCGGAATCTAAACTGTAATAAAATGTAACTCCCTATTGGATAAATTAAGAAGAGTTGTCAGCTGCAGACAGCTTGGGGCCAAAGATATAATTAAATCGTATGGATTCTACGGGTTTGTGTTTGTGACTTCGTCTGGGGTAACGCAATCTATATTTAAGAAATTATTAAAATTGGGCATATTTCTACAGGGTGTCTCTAAAAGGTGCAGAAAAAATGGTACCACGACCGAAGAAATTACCGATATGTTTTTAGATATTGCCAAGGAGATGGTTTAAAATCTTGCAGAGTATACAGTGAAAGATTTGCGAATCGTCGGTTACCAAACTATAAAACATTTGTAGCAGTCGAAAGACGTCTTTGTGAAACGGGTAAATTTGCGTCTGTTTCTATTAATTATGGTCGTGTACGCATGGTAAGAACTCCAGAGGTTGACGAAGATATTCTAAATCCGATTGGAGAAAAGTCTAAGCTCACCAGCAGGCGATTGGGCTTAGAGTTAGGGGTATACAAAAATACTATTAATAAAGTGACGAGAGAAAAGCTACTGCATCCATTTCATGCTCAACTGGTTCAAGATCTTTTAAACCATGATTTTGCACCACGCTTAGCTTTCTGCTGGTTTATTTAAGAATACAGAAATCAAGATAGGAACTTTACACGAAGAATTATATTTACAGATTAAGCCTGTTTAACACTGTCATAACTAATTTGCACAGAGAGTATGTCTACGCTTAAGAAAATCCTGCGACTAAAGTAACCCATTATCAGCATGAGTTTCAGATTAATGTGTGGGCAGGAATCATAGACACATTCATAACACAGGCCTGCATTTTTAACACTTTGAAAGTTGATTTAAAAATTTTAACTGTTTTCTAGTAATTGGGTAGCGCTAATTTCAAATCTGCTTTCAGTTTTTTTTATATCACGTAAGGTTATTTTTCAAACCGGTAAAATCCAAGAATATAGAAAAAACACGATTTATTTCATTTATAAGCTAGTTTTTTAATATATTAAGAAAAAAAAATACAAAAATATACAAAATATACACATATAAACTATTATAAATGGTTATTTATTCGTTACGCTTCTTCAAAAAATGTTTTCTTTTTTCAGAAAAGCTTCTTTTGGTTGTTTTTCTGTTCCAACAGAAATCGGCCATCATTTTTGTGTCGCAGCGCCCCTGGTATCTTTTTTTCCATTTCATTAATATATTGATTAAATCTTTCACCTTGCTTTTTACCCACGTCTCCAAGATTTTCCGGGAATTAGTCCAAATGGGAATGTAAAAAGTGAATTTTTATGCTCATATTCTGAAATTCCTGAAATCTTCCAGCATATTTTCAACGAGCTCAACATAGTAGCAATTTATGTTCAACTTCTTTACAAGCATTCCATGCATGTTTTTCCTTATCTTCTATTACCTTTTCAAATTCTGTATCTTTCATCAAGCTGCTAATCTGCGGCCCTACAAAGATTCCCTCCTTTAATTTTGCCTCTGACAGAGCCGAAAATGTTTTACACAAATATTTAAAACAATATCCTTCTTTGTTTAATGCCTTAACAAATTGTTTCATACGTCCAAGTTTTATGTGAAGTGGTGGAAGTAAAACTTTTTGAGGGTCAATAAGACTTTCGCGAATTACATTTTTGTTTCCAGGTGTTAAAGTCTCTCTTCGTGACCAGTCTGTTTTTATACAATGCTGTTCTCGCTAGCTGGACCACTCGCACAGGAAACATGGAAATTTAGTAAATCCAGACTGCTGACCTAAGAGAAGACTTAAAATGTTTAGATTTTCACACACTTCCCAGTTGTGATTTTCACATTGTATTCATATAAGTAATTCCTTTAAATTTTCATAGTTTTCCTTTAACTTAACTGTATGGCCGACCGAAACAGAACCAAAACATTGTCATTATGTAAAAGAACAGCTATAAAGCTCCTTTTTGAAGTCGATAAAAAGTCTCCAGTCGAAAGGTGTGTAGCACCACAGAAAATATTTTTTTATTCATCAATCATTTAGAATTTGAAGTACTACATTCATTTTAAAATGTATTATAACGCCTATTATAAGTTTTTTTTATATTATTTCTTTTTTTTTGCAAAAAAAAAATCTGTGGGTGATAGAGACCAATTGTATTTTAATTAGTTATTTCTATATAAAAACTAAGCTCAACAAACAAAAATCACGTTATCACAAATTTCATACAGGCCTGTGAATTGGTCCTGTCATTTTACCAACTCGACTAAATGGCGAAATACTAAACTTATTGGGCCCTTGGACTTCGAAGCGGAATGTGGTTTATGCATAACGGCGCTTCATACTTTTCGGTAAACGTACGTAATTATTTGAACGAACGGTTTCCAAATAGGTAGAGGCAAATTGGCCAGCTCGATCCCCTGATATCATCCCGATGGATTACTTTTTATGGAGAACTTTGAAAACCCTTGTGAATTCTATGCCAGTGGATACAGATGATGAATTAAGGAGACGTATTCAAACGGGAATCGACGCTTTGAGAAATGATGACGAATTGCTACAAAGAGTTCAATATAATTTTTTTTAACGTATTAATCTTTATACACACTAGAATGGAGGTCAAAAAGCAGTTTTTTAAATGAAGTTCAATTTTTCTTGTTGACAAATCTCTTATTGACTGGTTTTACTAGAGAATAAAATGAATAACACATTTTTGTAAATGTTTTTTTTTTAGTTTTTAGTGACAGTTATTTTAATTGAACACCTTCGCTTTAAATTGTGTTTAATTACTACAATAATTTAGACCTGCCACTACACGAAGTGAATTTTCAAAAACAGCTGCTCAAATCAACTCTTTTTTAGGTTAAAGACGTTAAAGAAAAATAATGTTTATTTAAAAGTTCAATACAGAGTGGCTTAAAAAGTAATTTCGTTTAAGGTACCGCAGGTGGTGCCCTCTAAATTTTACAATTGAAGGGTCCAATGCAAAAAGTGCCTAAGTCACATTTTCGTCAATTTTGAACTATCAGTGCCATCTGGGCAAACTTTTTGTAAGCTTTCTGTCACTATTTTCAAAATTGTTGTAAGATGTACCTAAGTGATTATATGAGAATATGAATTTTTTAAAAATTTGCCAGTTCAGTGCAATATGTGCCTAAGTCCAATAAAATAACAATATTGCTGCAAAATGTGCCTAAGTGAGCATTTCTTCATGGTTATAAATGTGTGACTTCAGTGCAAAAAGTGCCCTAGTCCACTGGCATAGTATTCCCACGTAATTTGTTGTTTACAATCAGTGTTTTCAAAGCAGTGAGAGAAACGCACGTGCAATAATGCCTATAGGCAATAATGCAACAGGTGTTACGCGTCCTGGTTTACAAAGTGAAATGGATGAAAAAATAGACTCAGACACTGATATCTATGAATAAATTGGTGTTTCTTTTTATGAATAACTTTGTGTTTCTTTAACCTGTTTTTGTATCTTTAAATAAAAATATTTTAAAAATATGTAACACTTTTTTATTAAAATTTCATTGAATCCAAAGAAAAAAGTGCCTAAGTCCATTTTCGAATTTTTTTTCCAAAAGTACGCCACTAATCTTATTTCTGTTTAAAGCCACTCATTCTAATGGTAATTAAATATAATGTGTAAAAAAATCAAGTAAATATTCGCAAAGGTAATATTTCCAGAAATAAAAGAAAACTTCAAACGCGTTTTTCTCGAAAACTGCAAAATGTGACTTAGGTACTTTTTGCACTGGACCCATCAATTGGATTAGATCGTCATATTTAAGCCTCAGGAATTTGTGGTAGCATTTTTTCCGCATCGGCTGTTTTATGTGTATTTTCATATACTTTTTTGATAGCGTAATCGTAAGTATAGTCAAAAGCCACTAACAACAGCTTTTGGAATTAAAGGATAAGTGAATGTCCATAGAATATTCGGCGTAGTATGCCACGCAAGTAGTTGTTTTGGATCTTTTTATGTCTAGACTGACCAAAAAGTGTGCTTTGCAGCTTAACGTATGACCTTTTTTCAAAAAAAAAACACTACCAGGGACGTAACTAGACTTCATTTCTGGAAGGGGCTGGCACATAGAAAGTATAGTCACTCCATTTTCTTCAAAAAAAGATGATAGAAACCCATATTACACCGGGCACATTTTACGAGTCGTCTAATGATATTAGAAAAAGTAGAAGGAACATTCAAAAAGTTACAAACAAGATAAAAATAATAAATTTTCTCCACGACCATCACTGAATGCAATGATTCCAAAATCATTTTTGATAATAGAATGTAAAAATTCTCGCTCTTGAGCTGGAATATTTATTCTGAAACACTTGCTTCTTATGCGTTTTGCGTGTATTTTCATTCCATAACAAGATCCGGAATGAATATTCTGTAATTGATATAAACGACATAGTTTGCCATGAATTTCGAAACTGTCAGTGTCAGATAAAAATGGCCGGGTTGTAATAATTATTTTCAGACAAATTTTAGTGGAAGTCAAAAAATGAGTGAAAAATCGGATGAATCAGATATGGAACTGGATGGTCGTGGAGAAAATATAGTCTGCTACTCGGTTAGAATGAAAATTCGATCCGAACGCGTTCGGAATCTTCCACTCGGATCGAATTTTCATTCCAACCTCGTTACAGAATCTACTATTCTGTTATGTTGCGTCAGAAAAGAACATGGTGCGTCTGCAGTTGCACAGAGTAATAATAGGTGGGAGATGGGAGCGTTCTAAATTATTTTGAGAAATAAAAGTAGGTCTTTTTAAAACTCACCACCTTAGATGTATCAATGCCAAATATTGATGAAAATTGAAAATTTTTTTTATTGTTTTAACCGATTTTTTAGCGTCAATGTTCTTCACCGGCAGATAATAACCAACAATACCTACCTAGATTTTAAAAACAACATTTTTCCTTTTTTTGACAATAAATATACCATTGCCCTTTATCGGTTTATGAAAAACGCCGACCATGATAAGGATGAAGATAAATCTGTTTCCTTGAATATAATCCATAACTAAAAAAAACGGCAAATATCCCAAACGGGTACATGTAAATTGGTTCCCAAGTTAACAAGGTTTAAAAATAATGTGTAAATTGGTTATCAGGCAATGAAACAACTTGTTATTATTATATTTAATTCTTTTATTAATTTTTGTATTTTTAATTTTTGGCATGTGTACAATCATACATACCTATAATACATTATCATAGATTTTTAGTTACTATTCTAAAAATATTTACTAACATTAGATATTAACAATAAATCGATAATGAAATTTTAGTCTTTCATAATAGCACAATGGAAAGAAACACATTTAATAAGATGTAAGCGACTGATTTCATTTCGTGAATAAGATTCTATCATTTTTGCTAAAAACTTTTGGCGGTTTTTAACTTTACTGTTATGTATTTTAGCCGTGATACTCACACTCTGAAATTTTACATAAGTTTCCGTTTAAAAGTTAAGCTGTGACAGTATAAATGATTCGCATAGTTGGGCCTTAACATAAGAATCGAGGGTGTGACGCAGGGAGAAAATGCTCTTTAAAGCTGCATATAGGCTTTATTATCTTAATTTGTTGTCAAGTATAAGTCCTAAATTTCTAGCGTTTTCCTTGATTGGGATTTCTACGTTGGAAATTTTTATATTAAGATTGTTCATTATATTAATTCTTGACGGCTCACTGCAAAATAGAATAACCAACGATTTGTTCGGATTAAGTTTAAGTAAATGTTTTTTGAAAATCGACTGCAATCGTTTAAGATCATCATTGATCATTTCATTAGCAAGTAGACTCTCAGAAGGTCCTAATGACAAATAGAGTTTTGTATCGTCCGCATATATGTGATGGTAACAGTATTTTAATTGTTTAGCAAAAGTGAAAGTATAAATTGAGTATAGGATTGGGCCCACAATACTGTCATGAGGAACACCGTGATTAAAGTTCAATACAGCAGATTGTTTAACATTTATGTCTACATACTGTACCCTATTATTCAAAAATGATCTTAACAAGATCACTGGCATTTTTTGAGAAACCAATGTAGTGCAACATGGCAATAAGGGTTTCATGATTTAACATATCGAAGGCTTTTGAGTAGTCTAGTAGTATCAAGATAGTTGCATTGCTGCTATCAGAATCTCTAAGAATGTCGTCTCTCACATCAGATAGTACCGTTGAGCAGCTGAAACCAGGACGGAAACCAGATCGCTTTTCGGGAATAATATCATTAGCATGCAGGAAAGATTGTATTTGTTTTTCCAACTTTTTCTAATATTTTCGATAGCACAGGCAATATTGAGATTGACCTTAAGTGTCCATTTAAGGTTTTCCAAAAAAATTAAAATATTGGGATGCGCTTTATAAAAAGACGAATTGAAATGCTTGTGAAAAGATTCGCAAGCATTGGTAGTGCGTGTTAGTTCAGACGAATTTTTAGCCCAAAGAGAATGCGGAAAAAGATAGTCTTCTGATACATAATTATCTGTCAAGTAGTCTGAATATTTTCTTAAATTTTCATCTTTTGGTGATATTGCGAGCAAATTAAAAACCAATCAGTCGCTAACATCATCAGGGCATAAAAAGGTCAGCCCAAAAGTCAATCGCAACCATCTACCAACTTCAAAACATTCGTTTTTATATTCGGGTATTAGGCCGATATTCTTGAATTTTCCTATACCAGAACTGCGCAAGGTGAAACCGGCAGCCAGTTATTTTTGCCAAAGGAAAAATTTGTTCGAAAGCATTGTGTATAGCTTTCTCAAAATCAATTACAATTTTTGAAATTCTTAAAGTTACACCATTATCTTAGCAAATCTTTTTTATTATGTTAAATAATTTTTTATATGTTTCGGTGCGTTTATTGGGTAACAATGAAAAAATAATGCCCGTTATAATAACTGTGTAGAGTAAAGAATTGACAGAAAAACTGCGCACAATAATTAAACGTGCCATCTAAATAAATTTGCGTGGTCTTTTCTAACATTTGTATATTTGATTTACACTAAAATACGACTATAATCTGGTCTGTTCTATCATTAACGAGTAAAAACTGCTCACCTCTCAGCCCTTCATATCTGCGTCATGGGAATGTTCTTGTATGTGCTTTGTAATTGTTATATTGTTATCACTTTCGCCCAACGTAAGGACGAATGATTGACATTTTTTATTAGTACAAGTTCATCGCTTTTCACCACTTTTCAAATGCTTTTGAAACCCATACTTGTAGTTATTAATAGCTAACAACTGTTTTCCTCGATCACTCAAAATTATCTCAGGATTCATGGTAGAAAACAATATTAGAATAATTCACAATTCAACAACTTCAAACGCAAGTGACAACAGCCGCAGCAGAGTATGTAGAAACAAAAAATATATTTAAGGGACGACCTAGATAAGTACTTCCAGGTAATTACGTTATACTGGGAACCAATTTAACTATTAATAATAGATATTAGGTACCAACCTTTTATTTAATACCTGCTGGGAACCAATTTACCAACACCATCCCAAACATATTTCTGTGTAATTTGGTTCCTAGATTAGTTTAATTGTTTTTTTCTGTCATCATTCTCAAGCTAAAATTATAATTATAAACCCTCTCGTCACCACTCTCATCTATCGTTCAAGGCGCTCTGTTAGGTCACTTTCTAAGTTTTTCGTCCACCTTCCACAAAACAGGCAGATTTATGAATATTGTAAGAAGGAAAAGAACTAAATACTTGTTTGAAGTTTCAGTAAATTATTATTCGATTAAAATCTTACTGCAACCCACGGTTAGTCGTGTCTATACTTAATGACTGAATAATTAGTTGCAACTATACTGACGCTGTTACTTATAATTACCAATATAAAATCATAATATAAAAACAGCCAATGGCCAGGCGCGTAACTACAGGGGGGCCGGGCCCCCCGCAGACGTCGCAATCCCCCCCCCCCAGAAAAAAGGCTGACTTTGTAAGCTCGCTACTCGCCAGTATAATACTGCTAAATCCCCATGGGATTTTAGCGATTAAATGTCGCCATTGGCGTATAAATCAATGTCAATTATTTTTTTCTAACTTTTTCGCAAAATTTCTGATATTTTAATACAATTATTACTTTAGTACTATATTTATTTACTTACTTGTTTTTATATTATAATATAAATATATTATAAATTACACAATATTTAAAAAACCTATCAATGTCATTTATTATATAACTAATCTAAAATTTTGACATATTGCTTTTGCTTTAACATATTTTGCTGCATGGCTGGCAACCAAACATACAATAATAAAATTAGAATAAATATATTTTGGTTGTCAGCCTCAAAGTTATTTGGCAATTTTACTCGTTGAACTTTGGGCATGTTTATTCAACGATGTACGAAATAATCTTGCCAAATATCACTCGACCATCATTTTTTTATTGGTTAAATTTTCCATTTTTCACTCAAACTTTTTTGGCAATATTCGTTAAACTTTGGGCTTGTTTATTCAAAAATTAAATCCCTCGAGCTTCGCTCTCGGGATCTAATCAGAATGAACATGTCCAAATTCAACTCGAAAAATTTCCAAAAAAAGTTTTCGGGACAGCTGAAAAGTCTAACCGATAAAAAAACGAGGTCTTGTGATATTACTGTTGATTATTGACCAAATTTGTTAAAATTTGGGCGTGGTCCGCCTCCGCTCTCCGCCGGCCTGCATCTACACGAGCCGCCACTGTAAGTCACAATAACAGGCCCACCCTAGGCCACCCCTAGGTCAGAGGGCTAGTTACGCCACTGCCAATGGCATGTCCAATCAATCCAAGTAGTAATAGCACAAAAGGGAGAAAGGTATTTGTCAAGATAATTATTTAAAATATTAAATAGCACCATTTTTAGTTTAAAATATTACCAACAGCACGAACAGAATGACTTCAAATTACGATAAGTTAAGTTATACTTTTTAGTTGCCTTTCCTAATAAAAATATTTTAACTGTTCAATTCTGACCTGTAGGTAGATACTTCATTGCCAATATTTTTATGGCCTTTTGATACTCCTAGATCAATTTATTATTGATAAAAGGGCATATATGTCTATATTTATTATTACAATTTCATTCTAATTACAAATTGAATATTAGTCAACCGAATCTAAAAATTGAAAAAAAACATTATTGTTTTTTTTTTAATTTCCCGCCAAATCCCCAATGACGAACGCCACTGTTTAATGGTTTATAGGATTTTTCGATGATAAAAAAGCGATTGCCAAAATCCGTATTTTTTTGAAATATAACAATAAAAATTATGCCCCTGTGCTGTGTAAATTCTGCACATCACTGTATATTTGTGTATATAAATAAGGATTGCAGTGATACAATTTTGCACGTAGAATTTTCTCTAGATATATTATAAGGATCCTGGTAAAACCCTAATACAGTAGCGCACCCAGAAAATCTAACAGGGGGTCAAGCGTTTAAGAAATATTTACCTTAGGCTAGGGTTGGATTTAGGGGGCTTCTTAGGCTGGTTGCCCACAGGACGGTAACGGCACGATTTGACGCGCGCGGTATATCGCGCCGCATCCGGTGAGCGCTCGCCCACTACACGGTATATCGTGCGAAACTTGTTTAGATTAATATTCCGTGTTGCCAGATCGATTCTGGTCAATTGTTGCTGTGAGCTTAGAAGTAATGGATCGAAGAAAAGTAATTTTAGTAGCGATTGTTTCAGGTAGGCGCCGAAGAAGGCTATCAAAAGACAATGGCAATATTGGGTCCATTCCATTTTAAGGCTCAGATTTGTGGAAGGGGGATTTTATACATTATTTGAAAAAATTAGAGAGTGCTCTTCGGTGGCATATTTTTGATGCAAACACAACCTGTACTTTTATAGACTGCACTCACTGGATGACAACACAGCACTAAAAATATCGTTGGTAATATCGTTGTGTGGGCTAGAAATCATTTAATCCTATTGGCGTTCAAAAGTCAGGCGACACAAATTCGCGCGTTTTTTGACCGCCAAATCGCGAATTTGTGCGGCAACGTCCTGCCGCGACGGTATTAGATATTTTCGCGGCCAGTGGCCGAACACTGTATTTAATTGTATGACAAATTTGTGAATTTTGGTCGTTGCGATATCGCGTACGATTTATAGCGCGCGACAAATCGTGCCGTTACCGTCCTGTGGGCCACCAGCCTTAGAGTGCTATAGTACCCGGCCCAAGATCAAGGGAGCATCGATGATAAGAGAGCCACACGATTCTATAAAGTAAACGTGTTTCTTTGTATAGCTTTTACAGTACAGCTTAAGATAAATTTCTTCTCAGTACTGTAAGAAAGTACCAGCAAAAAACTGTAAAAAGGAAAAATAATAATACAGTGCGAGCAAAAACTATTTGCATCAAAGAGGGCTTGGATTAAAAAACGTTGGGCTTGGTTTAGATCACAATGATATGGGACGATATATCTAACCAAATCTAGGTTAAAATTTTGTCAAATTCATATTATGACATGATATGCCAAACTAATGAGTAATAAAATAAGTAGATAATTACAAATTTATTTTTGTTGTTTACAAAATTATAATACTTGCACTTTATAAGGAAATAAATTTAGCTGCTTCTTAAGAATAGTCCTGCATGTTCCATAAGATTTTCCCACTTCTTGCGACAGGCGTCTAATACAGTTTGTTGGCGTATTTTGCATTATTTCACGAACGTTTGCAACAAGTTCTTTTGTTCTTACAGATGGTTTTCCTGCTCCTTTTTTGTGTTGTATAGAGCCTGTTTCCCTAAACACAGCCACGGTTTTTTTCAGGCAATGATAAAAATCATTTAGGTTAGGAAAATGTTCGTGAAAATCGTCCATGCACAAACACGGATTGTATTGCCACTCACTATTTACTCTAACCCCATTTCGAAAATACGCTTTAACCATGAATGTTTTGTGCTGTCCGTAAAGCCCATTGTGTGAATTGTTCAAGAAATTGGAAAAATTATCGATGAATCAAATTACTTGTAACGACTGTCAAGGATGACGGAATAACTGATTGATTGTTACTGACACCCAACAGGTATTAAGCTCAACGGCTAAGCATTACGTCCTTGGATGCAAGGCCCTCTTTTATGCAAATAATTTTTGCTCGCACGGTATTGTATGCATAAAATGCAATTTCCCTATATAAACGATATTATGGCGGGTTGTAGTGTTATGGCACCAAAAGCTTAGCTCGGAAGGTGGGTGGCAAAGATCATCCGAAAGATAATCCACAAAGAACTGGCTTATAAATTAGGCCAAAAAGTAAACCTTCCGAAAAGAATAACGAAAAAACTTTTCTAATCGATATTGGTTACCCTCACAACTTCTCTAAACTGGAACAAATTTGTCGATACATTTCAAAAATATATGGAAGTTTGAACAAATAGACATAATTCCAATAATAATATCGGTGGAGCTACAATGAAAAATTTTAAGCTTTACTTGAAAACATTAGACCTTTAGGCTGTTTGAACCAACAAATTCTGAAAAGCATCATTCTCAAAATTTGCCACCTAGTAAGAAACTTTTCAGAAAAATAAATATAAGATGAATTTCTACTCTATACTGTAAAAATATAACAGCAATACCAACAAGAAGCCGTGAAAAAGGAAAATAATATTATTAATAATAATAAAAAAGGAAAACTTTAATATCAAGAAACTAATATACCGCAATAATATAAAGATAGAAACAAATTACTATCTTCCAAAAAAGTATTTTCAAAAAGGCCTAATTTAATAAATAAATTATATTTGCTGAAATTCGTAACATCTCTGTCGCTGTTAAAAATAATTACAGGTATTAGACTTTTGGGAATTCCGGGAGAAGTTTGTTTGTAGTAGGCGGTTACAAACTGATACGCCTACAGTTCTCACGGCATTGTCATTATTTCTTATAAAATAATAAAGACATCAGTTGAAGACCCTACATTGCTATCACATCTTGTTAAATTAAACGGAGATATTTTATTGTCGTCACAAGTATATATACCTACTCAAGTCGCACATTCCTTATTGTTCATGTTAAATTTAAAATAAAAAAAATGTATTACATTTTCAAAGCGTGAAGTTAAGATATCGGGAAACTTTATATTCTGAGGTTTTTTACGCGAATACCGATGGTTGCAAATGCAACAAATAAACCCATTCTCGAATCGTCTAAACATAATATCTTTTGTAATAGTTGAAGTCGATGTATCGACTAAAGCTTTTAAAATAATTAATAAGTATCTAGTGTGGATATAATATGAAAACACATTGTTTTGAGGACACCGATACATAGAAACAAAACCACAGATACTTTAATAGGGTATATCAATATCAAAAATCAAAAAATCTTAGTGAAAAAATCATCTTTATCGAAATTTCAGGATATTTGGTCAGATTTGATTTAATGTAGTTGTCTGGCCAGAATAGTGTACAAGACGTTTAAAAATGCCTTAACAAAACTTATTTTATAATATAAACTGTTATACTTATGTAATAAGATTATTTATCTACGACTATTTAATAATATAAGCATAATGTGATTGTTAATACCTATGTGGTTCATATTATCATAGTTACTCATAATCTACAACCGTAAATTATAAGATTTTATAATCCACGGCCCCAACAAAACATAGTTACCGGAATTACGGTAAATAAATTGCTGATTCAAAAAACCTAAAATAGACGCGGCAATTCAATTTTAAAACAAATAAACTCAAATTTATGCCCATCTACATCTACCACTGTAAATAATGTTAGCTCCGAAACTTTTTCCATTACTAATAAAAACGATATGAATATAAGTAATATTTCTGCTCCCATTCCTTTTTATAATTGCTCTAATGTTACAATCAATTTCATGAAAAATTAGAAATAAGTAATTATTGTATTTCGTTTGATTATTGAATGCATTTTCTAATTTTTTGAATACTGAATAGTCGTAGATAAAGTATAGTATTTGACTAGCGTATAATGGCTATATTACAGTCAGATTCTAAAATCTCGTGTAATATAGCCTACATTATACATACGGTCGTTAAATATTATACTATTTTTTTACCATAAAATGATTAAATTACATGGCTTGGTGGAAACTTTAATTTATTTGTACACTTAGTTCCCAGCGATGATATCTGAAAATGTTTTATTTTTCTACAACACTTGTATCTTATTCCAGAATATCGATGTTCAAAACATCATCGCTTTTTCTAACAATATCAGCACTTCCAAAAATCCAAATAACCCTGCTTCATCATTATTTCCCAATCCAATTTCGCGCTATTCATAAATAATTAACACCACTTTTTCCTTAGTCATCACTCTTATTATATTGGATATTGTCAAAGGCAGTCTTCTAATCGTATTTTCGCATTTATATGATTTAGGTATACGACTACATTAAATAATTAAAATGCAGAACTATCGTATGCATTGAACTTAGTACAAAAAAATTCAATAAATAAAGAAATAGCTAGTCAAATATTTCTAAATTTTATTCTAATTCTAACAAATTTAGAAATCTTGTTTGTTTAGCGTGTTTAATATAAGTATTAATAGTAGCAATAGCAAGTATAAATTGGAAGTGACCAAAACATAGATGTTTTACAAGACTATACTTTGAATTTCCATATCGATAAAATAGGAGTTAATTAAACCACAAAAAAAGTCAAAGTTAAAAAATACACAAACTCCGTCGCTTGCTATGATGGATACCATGGTATCAATTGGGGTATGTTTTCAACTATGTGAATAGCAAGAAATTGAGTACAAATACCGGGTGTTTCTCAGAAGACGTTCACCCCTATAAATTTTCTGTATTTATAGATATTAAAATGAAATTTTAAGATTATGCATAAGAGGTGAGTCTGCATTTATTGGCATAATTTTTAATTTGTTAGCATTTCCGGTTTGACCGGAAGTGACCTTGACTTTGGTATTTTAACATAGCATTCTGAGGAAAATGACACCTCTCATTTTTATGTTTATTTTTTATTTTCAATCAAGAGTGCTACAAATTAATTAAACTTATTAATTTATAGTCAAGTAGAATATTTATATGAAAATTAAAATTATGTCATAATAATTGACTTTCTAAGTAAATTCTTCCGAAGCAGCAAGATTGTATGTATTGTATGTTTTATAAACTAATGACATTACAACTTTAAATTAAAACCATATTGCTTTTCAAAACCATTCCATTGTTTTTCAAAGCCGCCTTTATATTTCTTTAGAAAAGAGAGGGCGGCAATAATGCATAACGCTTTTAAATTTGCGTTGGGACTTAAGGCAAATTTTTTCGGGTCGATTTTAATATAGCTTATAGGAGTGTATGGTATTAAATTGATGAAACAAAATGCTCGTTTTAAATATCCAAGTAAACCACCATCGTTCCATTTGGAAAAATGGAGTAAACGTCAAGAAAAAAAAATTTCATTTTTTAAACGCTTGTGAAACTTAGAAAGTCAATTATTATAACATAATTTTAATTTTCATATACTACTTGACTATAAATTAACAGATTTAATTAATTTGTAGCACTCTAGATTGAAAATAAAAAATAAACCTAAAAATATAACACGTCAAAAAATGACATGTGATGTGTCATTTTACTCATAATGTTATGCTGAACCCAAATAAGTAAAAATATAAAAGATGTCCCATTTAAAATATCAAAGTCAAAGTCACTTCCGGTCAAACCGGAAGTGCTAACAAATTGAAAATTATACAAATAAATGCAGACTCACCTCTTAAGCATAATCTCAAAATTTCATTTTAATATCTATAAATATAAAAAAGTTATAGGGGCGAACGTCTTTTTAGAAACACCCGGTATATATCATATCAGCTACAAGTTGGTGTTTTAAATTAGATTTTATTTTTCCATTAAATGGAAATTTATTTATAGATTTCTTGCCAAAGTATTCGATTCCAAAGTAATAGATGTTGCAAGAACCGTTGTCATCCCTAATAATCTACAAAAATTTCCAAAACTCATACCTGCTCCAACAATACTATCTAACCCAGCCTCGCAGCATTTGAGTGCAAGTCCAACCACAAGTAAAAACTCCGCAAACATTAGACCGCGTGTCGGCGATTTCGTCGGAAAAAGAGGCATCGCGACGCTTTAGTCCGCGTGCTGCATGTCGACTGACGGAGCGCCGGGACGCCAAATGTGCCGAAGAAGCGACGCTTGCGTTGCAAAACTGACCTACGCAACGTTGGCTGATGATCGCGATTACGGATTTGATTATGGGGTAACAGAATCGGGAACAGCCGCGAAAACTATAATTTCTGACTGTTGAGATAGAGTTTCTCTAGGCGCTTTTATTCTAATTAGGGAATATTATTGTGGGATATTTTTTAATAAGCGAACTTGTCGGATGAAGAAAACGGCCCTATATTGGGTCAGGTTTAATTTATCCAAACTCAGTTTGAGGACATTCCAATCATTCCATACGGCGGTAAACAGTCTCAAAGAGACCGACCTCACAACCAGGGTTGTCAGATCTTTCTTCTTCAATTCTTTAAGTTTTTTTATTAAAGATGTTTCATGTATATCAGTATTCAATTGTTAGTCAGTAACTTTCTTTGAAAGCTAGTTTGCAAATATACTTTAAAGCGAGGAGTTTTAAGTGTGATAGAAAAAAATAACAAGCCATTTATTGTTATAATAATACATTATTTAGTCCTTAAGAAACAATATAACTGAAATTAAGACAAAAAGTGTTTTCAGTGTTTAAAAACAACTAATTAACAAACCCTTGTTTCTCGTATACTTATACATAATATATTAACAAACCAGAAAATTTGGTAGAACTAACAACCGTTCACAATTTATGCACGTTGTCAGGGGTGATAAGCGCCAGTTAAAGCGGCTGGTATAAGCTGAAGCGGTCTGCAGCCCGTTCAATGATCGATTCTGTCAGACAGAGATAGGCCAGTGACCGCCGATGGCGTGGAAGAGCCGAAGATACAATATACGTGATTTGAAAGTTATGGACGGGCCGGGGAATGGTCCCAGAATAGAGTTCTGGTAAAAAAATTAAAGCATTTTCTGAGCCGTGTCGTGCCGTGTCAGGTTTATTTTTCTGGTTTTAGTTTTGTGTATGGAATCTTTGAATTATCTTATATTTATTATTTTAATATAATATTATTATATATACAGTGGGTTTATAAAGTGTAGTATGTACAAACACCTAATGTTAAACAAACTTATAGGTGTGTATACGCATTTTAATTATTTGTTTGGGACGCCTATGGTTAGGAGTTTCATACTGTTTTATGTCATTAAATTGACCTAAGAAACACTAGATCTGCTAAGAGTTATTATAAGTCAAATAATCGCAAGAAATTTCATCCCCAGACATTGCAGTTATAGCTGCATTATCATTAAGTACCAACCCGGGGTAATTCCCGACCCGGCAATTTTTAAATGCGTAAGGGACGGAGTTGATATAATTAATTTGTTATAAATAAAGGGCGAAATACAGGGTGTCCGGAAATGACGATAAAAAATTTTATGCTATGATTCTACATATGAAGATATGAAAAAAAGTTCATATAAACATGGGCCCGGAAATGCTTCCAGAGGGAGCTACAGGCCCTTGAAGATGGTGTCATAAAAGTGGTTTTTATTCAATTTATTAGGATCTACTTACAATACAGGAATTAACTTCAATGTATAAGTTAAAGTGATTGGAAGTCACTGGAAAATATCTGGTGACCCATAATTGCAACCAGTGGCGAGGGAACAAAGGGGTCGTTAGTTATTTAGGGTTATATTTTTTCGCCGAGTGTATTTTCGCTATTTTTTAAATAAATTATGATTTTTTTGAACATTTTTACGTAAAAAAGGTTCCCTTGGTATAAAGTCGTATAGTCGACCGTTATTGAGATAAACGGACTTTAATGCTCAGATTTTTTTTTTTAATAATAATTTTATTAATAAAAATACCAACAAATCAATAACAAAATAATAAACAACGCTGTCCATAAATTTTTAATCCTTTTTAATGTTATTATAAATTTTATAATAAGTGTATATAAATATAATGATTTCCGTTCATTTCAATGCATCCTCGAACTCGTTTTCTCATAGATCTAACTTTTCTAAAATATCAGGTTTATTTCTTATAACTTCACAACAAGCAAACACCCGCTGCTCTAATTCTTCAACGCTGCGAACTGGTACTTCGTATACTAAGAATTTTAGGTAACCCAATAAAAAACAATCTAATGGATTTAGATCTGGAGAACGAGGTGGCCAAGCTACAGGGCCCCCTCGTCCTATCCATCGCTTAGGACAAACTTCATTTAAATGAGCCCTCACATTAAGACTGAAGTGTGGTGGAGCCCCGTCTTGCATGAAGTACATATTCTGGTCCTTAGAGCAGCTATACTCTAAGTGTGTTCCGCGGAACCCTAGGGTTCCGCGATACCTCTGTAGGGGTTCCTCAAGAATTTAGAAAAAAAATCAAAACACCTCTCTCTGGTCGAACGTTTTGACTCCGCGGCCGCGCGTAGGTATATTTATTTATTTATTTGTATTTGTATAAACATGTGTTACAATAGCTGATACAATATCTTATAAATTTGGTATCAACATGTATACTTGTATACTTGTGAGCGCGCAGTCCCTTTGATAAAAGCCGCCTCTGAAATGTTTACAACGCAATTTTTATATTTCTCTTTTTATTTTTGCTTTTTGTTTATCAAAGGCGCCGACTCGAGTATTTTCGAGAATATTCGAGATCGAGTCTAGGACTAAGTATAAAAGCGGCGATCGCGCGTCGCGCCTCGTCAGTCAGTTGACGATTAGCGTTCGGAGCGATAAGTTCCTACCTACCTACTTACAAGCTCGCTAGCGAGAAACTAGTGTTCATTGTTCTACTGCCTGCTGTATTATATTGTCTCAGTTTTATACATTTCTTCATTGTACTAAACTTAGTCTCTTATACGCAGTAACGATTGTGCATTATTTAGACCCCACCATCCTGACGTGTAAGATTATAAATAAAGAAGAATGGAACGTTGGCTTAAAGGTGTTAAACGTGTTGCAACAACATCTTCTAATGACGCTGAATGTTCAAAAGCAGTACGCGCGGAGAATATAGCAATCACCGATCCAGACGATGATGCCACGACGTCAAGCTCGACGGTTTCAAAGACGAAAAAAAGGAAGTATGATGAATCATATATCAGTTTCGGATTTGTTGATTCCAACGGCTCACCTCTCTGCATGCTATGTAGTAAACTGCTTCCTAATAGTTCCATGGCACCTGCCAAATTGCGCCGACATTTACAAACTGTACACCCCGAGTCTAAAGACAAGAATAAAGAATTTTTTGTTCGTAAAAAAGATCAGTTATTGGAAAGTCAAAAAAATATGATGCATGTAACAAAAACTATCAACGAAAAGGCCACGGAGGCATCATATTTAGTTAGCTATCGCATTGCACAAGCAGGTGAAGCGCACACTATCCCTGAGAATTTAATAAAGCCATGTGTATTAGACATAGCAAAATGTATGCTCGATGAAAAATCTGCAAAGCATCTTTCTACTGTGCCGCTATCAAACGATACTGTTTCACGGCGAATCCATGATCTGGCAAGCTACGTCAAACAAGAACTAGTTACACGTCTACAAAAAACACGATTCGCCTTGCAAATGGACGAGTCAACTGATGTCGCTGGTTTGGCTATCTTGCTGGTTATCGTGAGATATCCATATGAAAGTTCTTTTGAAGAAGACATGCTTATGTGTTCACCGCTGCTCACAAACACTACCGGGGAAGAAATTTTTAATAAAATAAGTATATTTTTTGAAGAAAATAATCTCAGTTGGAACAATTGCATTGACATTTGTACAGATGGGGCCAAGGCGATGACAGGTAAAACAGCAGGAGCAGTGTCACGAATAAAAAATAAAGCGCCTAATTGTAGTTCCAGCCATTGTATTCTGCATAGACAAGCACTTGCGATGAAGCAAATGCCGTCAAATCTAAAATTAGTTATGGATGAAGCGGTAAAAATAATTAATTTTATCAAATCACGACCACTACAATCCCGATTGTTCTCATTATTGTGTGAAGATTATGGCAGCAAACATAAAACACTACTGCTCCATACAGAAGTGCGATGGCTGTCTCGGGGTAAAACTTTAACAAGGCTATTTGAACTTAGAGCCGAGTTACAAATGTTTCTTTCAGCAGATACTTCTTTTAATTTGAAGGACCGTTTGTATGATAAAACTTGGTTGTTCCGATTGTCTTTTATGGCGAATATCTTTCAAAAACTGAACGAATTGAATTTATCATTGCAAGGTAAACAGACAACAGTGTTTCAGGCCTATAACAAAATAACTGCCTTCAAAAGAAAATTAGATTTTTGGATTATTTGCGTTCGTAAGAAAGAAATAGAAAGCTTTACGTCACTCAGTGAGTTTGTTAGCGATAACGACTCAGAAATGTTTCAAGATGATGTGTTTGAAGAATTGGTCCAATATCTCAGTTCGATGCGCGCATCTTTTGAAAAGTATTTTCCCGAAGAACAGAATACAAAAATGAAACTGAATTTATGGATTCATAATCCTTTTTTACCCAACTTGGAAAAGCCCGAAAGTATTTCAAACGAGATATATGAATCTCTTTTAGAAATGTCATCAGACACAAGTATGGAGTCACTGTTCAAAACGACGCCTCTCAACGATTTTTGGTGCAGAATCTGTGATGAATATCCAATGCTTGGCAAAATGGCTCTGAATATTCTTCTCCCGTCCCCAACAACATATTTGTGCGAAACAGGATTCTCAACCTATGCAGCCACGAAAACAAAATATCGCAATAGACTGGAAGCCGAACCTGATATGAGACTTCAACTGTCTTCTATCAAACCTGATATCAACCAATTGATGAAAAATAAAAAACAGTTTCATACCTCCCATTAGTTAGATTTTTTCTTTTTTAATATCTTCTATTATTGTACTTGCCATGTGGTAAAGTAAGTAATAATTAGTAACTGTTACATTGTACTTTTATTATGCTTATTAATAAAGAATACACTTTTAAAAACTATTGTTTTATTGTAGGGTTCCATCAAGTATTTTGCTTCCCAAAAGGGTTCCGTCACCAAAAAAGTTTGAGAACCGCTGCCTTAGAGCATAAGGCACATCATCAAGCAGGTCTTGTAGCACATTTCGTAGAAAATCTAAGTATGAATCACCTTTTAATCTATTTGGTAAAATGTAGGGCCCTATTAAATAGTCCCCAAATATTCCGGCCCAGACATTAATGGAAAATTTTTCTTGGTGCCTTGATTCAAAAATCGCATGTGGGTTTTCGTCTGCCCATACGTGATTATTATGGAAATTGATAAGCCCGTCTCTAGTAAATCCGGCCTCATCAGTGAAAAATATTTTACTTATAATGTCGGGATCTCGGTGCCATTTTTGTCTTAACCATCGACAGAATTGCATCCTGGGTTCAAAATCTTCGGATTTTAGAGCCTGAACTCTTTGAATGTGGTATGGGTAGAGACACTGTTCATGCAAAATTTCTAAAACCGAGCTCTTTTAAATGCCTTCTTACGTAGCTAGCCTTCTAATGCTTATCCCTGGATTACCTGCGACTATTTCAAGAACTCTCTCTTTATCTTCGACAGTTCGAGTGGTACGTGGTCTACCAGTTGAGTAATCTGGTTTAAAAGATCCTTTTTCACAAAGTCTTCTATATGTACATTAATGAAAAATTGAATGCATGGAACTTGCCTGTCAGGGTACGTATCTTGATATAATCTCCGCGCTTCGAGAGCGTTACCATTTGCTTTTCCATACAGAAAATGCATTTGTGCCATTTCTTGAAATGAGTAATTATTCATTTTTCAGCTTTTTAGTGAAATTCTTAAATAGTAAAAACACACAAGTCACAATAACGGGTTGTTCAACTACACTGTTAAAAGAAAAGAATCAAATTTAACTTTTTTTTTATGTCCCAGAAAGTCCACTCCCGTTTTTTTTGTCAATTTAACTAAAACCGCTTAAGCCAATCAGTAACTCAAAAAATATGTTATTACTATTTTGACATTAATCTGATTTTATTGTGCAGTAAAAATTACAACTTAATTAGTTAATTTGACACATTTTTTATGTTAGTATTAACTTCTTTTAAAATTTTAACTAAAAAAGATATTGATAATGATTATAAACTTTATCAAAGGTACTAGTATTTGATTTATTTGAACCGTAAAAGAATTGCATGTTAATTTTAGTTAGCTGTTATGTTAAAACGACTTCCAGAAAAGTTAGTTCTTAAAATCTGATTTTTACTAAATACAAAAGAGTTAAAATAACTATACATTTTAGGTTAAATTTGATTTATTTTAATTGATTATAAATTTTTTTGATTCTCACGTCCAGGATTTCTAACAGTGTAGAACTTAAAAAAGTGACAAAGTGAAGTTGCTTATTAAACAAGTTCAAATGCATTTGAATTAAGCCAACTATGATTTGCTGCGAAGCGCTTGGTATCCTATGCGTTACATTTTTAAATGAAGTTTTTGGTGGAATCCACAGGTCAATTGAAAAATGTACCCAATGTAGAGGTACCAGTAGATTCGTTTTTCTTTTTGGCAATAGGTGTATAAGAATAACTACATTTTAAAATAGTATTCAAGCATCTTCTTATTTTTATTACATAGCCTGTTTATTGTATTTTCGCATGCACTGCAGTCGTCATCTTAAGTCCGTTTATCTCGAAAATGGTCGACTATACGACTTTATACCAAGGGAACCTTTTTTACGGAAAAATGTTCAAAGAATCATAATTTATTTAAAAGATAGCGAAAATACACTCGGCGAAAAAATATAACCCTAAATAACTAACCACCCCTTTGTTCCCACGCCACTGGTTGCAATTATGGGTCACCTGATATTTTCAAAGAGTGACCTCCAATCACTCTAACTTATACGTAGAAGTTAATTCCTGTATTGTAAGTAGATCCTAATAAATTAAATAAAAACCACTTTTATGACACCATCTTCAAGGGCCTGTAGCTCCCTCTGGAAGTATTTCCGGATATATTTTTTGCATATTTTGTCAATTTTATGATAAAATGCATATTTTTCATAAATTATTATTTTAAGAGCGGTTTAATGTCTAGTTCGGTACTTATTTCAGGGATTTTTCAATCTGAAGATTATTATAATAATTATATTTACATTTTGGTTATAACACAAGGTATTTATTGGGGGTATCCGGGGTTTGCAGGTATTTTGTTAGGGGTTGTTTATTGTCACTTAATAATGCGTTATTATTACCTGCTTAACAAACTGTATTTATATCGATTTCTAATATATACTTCTGCTTTAGTATGTTCAAAGATTGAAGCATTTATGAGGGTAAATCATCGAACGAAGTTGTATCTTGGCATTATATTTTGCTATACCTAAGTTGCACTATTGTCCGATTACATCAGTAGATATTGAAAGAGCAGTCTTTGTATAAACATATTTTTACTAATAGAAGACAATCCTTTTTAGTTGAAAATTTTGAAAAATATTTAGTAATAAATGCCTTTTATACAATTTTAGGTTAAAAAATTGTTTTCTTTGTTTTTTTTTGCATTTAAAAAAAATAAACATATTTTTAGAACCCAATGTGTTTCTTTACCTCATGTTACTATAATAAATTAAGAGATATTGCATACCAGTATGCATACTTGGAAAAAAATGCAATTAACTGCCCATTTTAAAGGCATATATATGCACATATTTTGGCTGAATTTAAGTGCATATAATCCGCTCTTTATTTATCAATACCATATTTACTTTTTTTTAAACAGTCTGCGCTGGCAAAACCCAAATTTTAGGATCGATTGTTGCTAAAATGGCCAGTTTTTTTTCTGACTTTCTAGATTACCGAAATGCAAAAGTTAATGGTCGTATTTCCTTTTTTATGCACTTTCCAACGATACATACACATTTACATTTAAAAAAAAAGTTGGGGGCGGTTTCTACTCCAAGAAGAAGGGTAAATTTCAGAAAGACACGAAAAAGTATGCCAGCCAAACTAAAAACAAATGCAGCCGTAGTTCTGTATTTTTTAGCAAATAAAGAAGCTTCCTAATACTGAATTTACTTCAGTTTAAAATTCCACCCTGTAGAATATTGCCCACTTAATCAAGAATCGCTCGAACCCGTGTGTTCATCCTGGGATACCTGAGGAGAAAAACATAAACATATTATTATCACTACAGGAAGATTCTCAAAGCTCAAGCACACAAATTGAGCATGACAACGATACTCAAAATTACGATGTCTATAAAGTAAAAAAAAGTTTCATCCATACAAACCAGCAAAACTCGACAGATAAGCTAAAGGAGTCCATTCGACGACTCATACCAGAAAATTCTACACAAGTAGTACAAAATGTACAACAGGAGTATCTAGATCGATTGAGGAGTGATTATGCAAAAGGCGATAAATCCATAATATCCTGTTTTGAGTAAATGACAAAAAACGCATATATGAAGATTTTTGTCACCGCTCTAAAAAAAAAACTATAAATGTATTTGTCTTGATGGAGTGCTTAAAAGCAGCATTAATTTTATTACATTACATTACCCAATAAATTTTTAATTAACTTTTTAGAATGGATCGACTTTTGGTAAATAATAATTGGATTTATCGACTTTTGGTAAATTAAAATTGGGATTTATCGACTTCTGTTCGATTTTAAGAGTGGCCTTGTGTATATAGTGGCCATTGGATATACCGACTTTTGAACGGCCGACGAGCTTTAGCTTGTAAATTTAAATTGAATTTAAAGATTTTTGTTTAATTTCGGTATGCCAAAACGTAGATAAAGCTATGAAGTAATAAAATCAATATCTATCTGGAAAAAAGTAAAAAGTGGATTTATCGACTTTTGCATAATCACTCCTCGATTGATCTACTGCTGTTACAGTTAGTTGGTGGAGGACATCTTATAATATAGTATAGTATAGTTTCTTTTCATACTTTGTCGTTTGCCTATTATGTTTTAGAAGTTAACATTTCATAAAGTGTTGAAGACAGGTATAAGGCACGATTTATAAAAAAAATTCTAGATTGATAGTAGCATGTAAAAATGTAAAAATATAATAGTAATTTAACAAACTAGTGTAATAATAAGGGCGATTAATAATCGAGACAATTTTAACGTGTGAGCGCAGCGAGCACGTTAATTTGTTGAGATTATTAATCGCTATTTAATATACGCGTTAGTTACAATATTTTTCCGTCCATTGTCTTGTTAATAGATTATATTTTTTATTTAGAACCAAACTACATATTATAACAAATTTTTGAATTTCAAACTTATTGACATCGACAGAAACTATGGCAACGCCATTATGTACGCGGCAGTGCGTGCTTTGTAGTATGTTTGGTTGCCTAAAATCGTTTATTAATAAAAAAAAAGCATGCCTTAATAGGGGCCATTAATGTATGATTTTTTATACATTAATTAAGGTTGTAAATACACGGTCGACGGAAAAATATGTTTCATTGAAAAAATTTAAGTTGAAACACGTAGCACTTTTATTCTTGTAAAAAGAGTGAATTAAAAAAAAATGAATAGGGAAGAAAAAAACAAAGTCTTCCTCCCCAAATTTTAATAAAATTTAAAAAATTCTTAGTTTAAAAGGTCTCTACATGCTTCGAACGCAGAAACATTTATCATCAGGAGACAGAAAAGGTATGTTGCTGATGGTTGTAGCAAAAGAGAAAATAATAAGTGGTAGGCGTAAAACCTTAATGGAGCTTTTATGGCATTAAAAGTTGTAACGTTAAAATTACATTATGTGAAGATATTAAAATGAAAATAAGTCAAAACACACGGAGTATGAACAAACCCGAACAACCAAAAAGAGGAAAATGGAGTTAGAAAAACACTTCTAAAAAGAGGATGTCCAGAAGGTTTTCTTAAAAACATGTCTTATAGACATTGTAAAATGTGGGAAGTGATTTTATACAGTGTCACCAGTAAAGTCCGCATCATATGGGATTTTTTTTTATTAATAGCTTTATTTAAAATTTGACATTGGCATCAAGTTCTGCTTCGATCGAGATAAAAATTAAGCAAAAAATAGTAGTCACGTGATTCGCATTATCTGTCAAATTTTAATTTTTTCCAAAAAATAATTCAAAAGTGGGGTTATTTCTGAAAATAGCGAAAAAAGTTATTAGAAACATTTTTTTTAAATGCAGTTTCTAGCCCACATGCAAAATTTTAGCTGGATAAGATAATTTTAATTTTTTACCTATATTTTGTAAATTGCACCACTTTTGCAAAATAAGACTCAACACAACCTACATAAAACTTCTTAGTTTTGACAATGCTTTATTTCAGATACATTTTCTTTACAGTAACGCCATATTAAATGTGTGTTTTTCTACAAAATCAAAATTGGGCTATTAAAATTTGGTCGCATGTGATGCAAAGTTCATTTGTTTTTGACCCTGTATAAGGTAACTTTATAAAATAGGTATTTTTGAAAACGTAGTTTATTTCTGAAAGTAAAAAAATAAAACATAAAATTAAGGGGTTTTAAATTAAATCGTTGAAAATAGATAAAATTTACGTTAAGTTAAACTAAAATTTATTTTCCACTTAATGAACACTTTACTGATGACCCTGTGTTCTTTTTTTCTTAATATTAAGATGTATTACTTTCAGACACAAACTACGTTTTCAAAAATACTTACTTTATGAAGTTACCTTATACAGGGTCAAAAACAAATGAACTTTGCATCACATGCGACCAAATTTTAATAGACCAATTTTGATTTTGTAGAAAAACACACATTTGATATGGCGTTACTGTAAATAAAATGTATCTGAAATAAAGCATTGTCAAAGTAAAAAGTTTTATGTAGGTTGTGTTGAGTCTTATTTTGCAAAAGTGGTGCAATTTACAAAATATAGGTAAAAAATTAAAATTATCTTATCCAGCTAAAATTTTGCATGTGGGCTAGAAACTATATTTAAAAAAACTTTTTTTAATAACTTTTTTCGATATTTTCAGAAATAACCCCACTTTTGAATTATTTTTTGGAAAAAATTAAAATTTGACAGATAATGCGAATCACGTGACTACTATTGTTTTGCTTAATCTTCATCTCGATCGAACCAGAACTTGATGCCAAAGTCAAATTTCGAATAAAGTAATTAATAAAAAAAAATCCCATATGATGCGGACTTTACTGGTGACACTGTATATATAAAAATTGCACATTGTAGGCATCCTGTATTAAATTTGAGTATTTATCCGGAAATGTAGTTTGGGGCACTGAATTCTAAGGTTCAGTAACCCCACCGTATATTAATTTCAAATGGATTGAATTAACTGCATATTTAAACATTTTATAAAATAAGGAAATAAAAGAATTTATCAACTTTTCACGTGCTAGGACGTGACATTCTTTTATTTCCTTATTTTATAAAATGTTTAAATATGCAGTTATATCAATCAATATGAAATTAATATACGGTGGGATTACTGAACCTTAGAATTCAGTGCCCCAAACTACTTTTCCGGATAAATACTTAAATTTAATACAGGGTGCCTACAATGTTCAATTTTTATATATATTAAATCACTTTCCACATTTTACAATGTCTATAAGACATGTTTTTGGGAAAACCTTCTGGACATCTTCTTTTTAGAAGTTTTTTTTTTCTCTTTTTGGTTGTTCTAGATCCTTTTAAATGACTTTTCCACATACTCCGTATGTTTTGACTTATTTTCATTTTAATATCTTCATAAAATGTAATTTTAACCTTACAACTTTTTATGCCATAAAAGCTCCATTAAGATTTTACGCCTACCACTTATCATTTTCTCTTTTGCTACAACCATCAGCAACATACCTTTTTTTTATATAAAATCACTTTGCACATTTTACAATGTCTATAAGACATGTTTTTAAGAAAACCTTCGGGACATCTTCTTTTTAGGAGTGTTTTTTTAACTCCATTTTCCTCTTTTTGATTGTTCTGGACCCTTTTAAATGACTTTTCCACATACTCCGTATGTTTTGACTTATTTTCATTTTAATATCTTCATATAATGTAATTTTAACGTTACAACTTTTTATGCCATAAAAGCTCCATTAAGGTTTTACACCTACCACTTATCATTTTCTCTTTTGCTACAACCATCAGCAACATACCTTTTCTGTCTCCTGATGATAAACGTTTCTGCGTTCGAAACATGTAGAGACCTTTTAAGCTAAGAATTTTTTTATTCTATTAAATTTTGTAGAGAAAGACTTTGTGTTTTTCTTTCCTTTTCATACTTTCAACTCCACTTTAAGTATGGACTATTTCTTCAAATTAAAAAAAATATATTTTAACGGGTGATTCTTGAGTAGGTGGGCGGTATTCTATCTAAAAGGATAATCGATTTCTTTATCATAATCCAGTATAATATAACCGGACTCATTTGATACAAACAATTATTACCAAAAAACGTCAGTTTTACTTTTTGTATACAGTGTGTGTATAAAGTCTGGAAACGGCTTAATAACATCACAATTTACTGGCCGATTTAAACCAAATTTGGTACAGTTGTGTAAAAGGATCTAACGCACCGAATGACGATATTGGCGTTGTTGCCAGCTTTTTAGTTTGTCTGGAATTCGAACGAATTTTATATTTTTAAATATAACACCCAGTATATTTTTACATTTTTAAATTTCACATAAAATTACCTTTCTTCCGGTTAAACCGGATGTAACTCGAAAGCAGGAAATATAGTTGTTCCGGTTTAACTGAAAGTTGATTTTTTTGGGAAGATAATAAAAATTGAAGATAGGGACACGTAAGCCGTTTTGCTCTAAGACGTACTGTTAGAAAGTTATAAGCTGTCAAAGTTCAAAAATGTCACTTTTCGAGAGTCAATATCTCGGAAACTATGAAGTATAGACTAATAATGCATTTAATAAAAAATTATTATAATTTTATGTGGAATTTAAAAATGTAAAAATATACTGGGTGTTATATTTAAAAATATAAAATTCGTTCGTATTCTAGACAAACTAAAAAGCTGGCAACAACGCCAATATCGTCATTCGATGCGTTAGATCCTCTTACACAACTGTACCAAATTTGGTTTAAATCGGCCAGTAAATTGTGATGTTATTAAGCCGTTTCCAGACTTTATACACACACTGTATAAGGCAGTATGTTTAATGCGTTTGCAATTAAAAACACTGACTTCTAAATTATTAAAATCAATAATTAATAAGTCCAGAATACCTGATTTCGACAGGTTGCCGAAGGAAACGCATATCGAATATTTTACATTTTACCATTGTGTTTTTAAAAGCTCTTCTGAATTTCAAGTAAAAATGTCTATTACTCAACTCTCAGTGGCTATATTACGTACAGGTATGACTTAAAATAATAGACAATATTGATCCATATGTGTTACTATATAGGAAACGTTGTCTTGACCCTCACAAGTTACCCAATGTAACTAAGAGAGATCTGGTAAATAATAATCTTATTTTGAGATATAGTTTCTGTACGGGACAACAGCTGAAGCCTTATAAAAACTTGCAAGCTTTCAAATACTAATTTGAAGAAGTAGTCCATGCTTAAAGTGGAGTTAAAAGTATGGGGAAGAAAGAAAAAACAAAAAGTCTTCCTCCACAAAATTTAATAGAATGATTCTCAAGGGTCTCTACATGTTTCGAACGTAGAAACGTTCATCATCAGGAGACAGAAAATATATTTAAATGGTGCTGATGGTTTTAGCAGAAGAGAAAATGGCGAAGGACCTTAATGGAGCTTTCATGGAATTGATAATTTTTTTGATGTGTAAAAGAGCCATAAAATGGAGAAATTAATGAAATTTAAACCATATTTAATATGTGAGAAGTCAGTATAAGTGGTCTAAGATAGATAAAAACTGGGAAGAAGAAGAGTCTTTCTAAAAAGAAAGTATAAAAAATTTATTTAATATTTAGAAAACATTTTGAAGTTTTTGTCAAAAAGACTTTGGTGGAGAAAACTTTGTAGTAGTTATCACATAGGTGATGAAAACCACATAAAAGAGCTTGGTGGGGTACTGAGGTTTAAGGCCTGGGTGGGGTACTGGGCCTTAAACCTCAGTACCCCACCAAGCTCTTTTATGTGGTTTTCATCACCTATGTGATAACTACTACAAAGTTTTCTCCACCGAAGTCTTTTTGACAAAAACTTCAAAATGTTTTCTAAATATTAAATAAATTTTTTATACTTTCTTTTTAGAAAGACTCTTCTTCTTCCCAGTTTTTATCTATCTTAGAACACTTATACTGACTTCTCACATATTAAATATGGTTTAAATTTCATTAATTTCTCCATTTTATGGCTCTTTTACACATCAAAAAAATTTTCAATTCCATAAAAGCTCCATTAAGGTCCTTCGCCATTTTCTCTTCTGCTAAAACCATCAGCACCATTTAAATATATTTTCTGTCTCCTGATGATGAACGTTTCTACGTTCGAAACATGTAGAGACCCTTGAGAATCATTCTATTAAATTTTGTGGAGGAAGACTTTTTGTTTTTTCTTTCTTCCCCATCTTTTCAAATACTAGTTTATTATTTATTTAATTACACGTAAATACAATTTTATTTCGTAGCATAGTATATATTTTTTTATTTTAAGTAACTTTTTAAAGTTTTTTTTCCCAAAGTGCCACTAAACGGATGGTGATGATATAAAAATAAATTTAAATTAACAGCCTAATTTTTTAATATCGATTATAGTTGCGCAAAAATATTTTTCCTACGACCACCTACGAAAATGACAATAACAACACGGTTAACTTGGCTAGAAAGTGCCAAATATCACACGCGTGTTGTAAAAAAATATTTCAACACGAGTGTGGAAATACCAAGCACACTAAGATCTTTAATTTAAACAGGTGTCAATTTGAAGACAAAACTATTTATTAAACATAACAAACTTGTTACACGTGGAGTGAATTGGGGTGCTGGGTGGGGTAAAGTACACTAGGGCATTAGGTACTGCAAATTTTTCGTTATTTTTGGGAACCGAAGAGTACTTATTTATGATAAAAATAATATTATCAAAAAGGGAAAATAATATGTCAGGCAACCCACCAACTGTCATGTTTCATGTTTACATGTCAACTCACAGAAAAGTTCTGTTCTGTTCTGTTCGAGGATTGCGATGGCCTCTAGCTTTTCAGCCTCCAGCCAATTTTTATACTCACAGAAAAATAAAGGGTTTATGTCCACTGAGTTGAACCACAGAAAAAAAAAGGGGCAGCTATAGAGCAGAAATAGAATACCCTAGGAAATACCGATTAATAATTTTGCCATTATCTCGGATGTTTAATTATATTGGTGTAAGTGAAAGTGCTTTATGTAAGTAAATTTATTCTAGCAATATTCAAAACAAATCGAATATAGACAGAACTTTTATAATTAGCAAGCTATCGATATTTAACTCCATCTCTATCTTTCAATAATGTTGAGGTTTAATAATGCGGTACATTAATTATCATAAAATAAAACTATAGCCAAATTCGAGCGATAAACCAAACAGAATTGGTTTTAACTACGATTTTCATATGTGTTTATTCAAAATAGATGGTGGGGGGTAATTATAATAACGTCACAGGTCTCGACCATTTGAATCCGCTCAAAAGAAATGGTTTTAACCACAAAACACTTTAACTTTAACCTTAGTTTTGCAGATGTGTTTTGATTTGATGTTGATTTTTGTCAATCGAGATCAAATCATACTACATAATAGTCGAGATGAGAATAATAATTTTAAACACAGAACTATTTGGTAAAGGTTTCTTTTGTTCCTCTCCGTAAATGTTTGAAGATGAGAGTTGCTGACCTGCGACGTTTGTTATTATGTGCAGAAACGAAAGGGATTTTTGATGAAGATTTTGACCGTTTATGCGAATTTAAAAATGTCAAATTTTATCAACCGCGGTTGGACAACTGCTCCGGAGTAAGGTTAAAACCACAAAATTAATGGTGACAACGTTGGCGTAAATCAGCTGATTCACGGAAACATAACCGAGATATTTACCAAGGTCGCTCGAACGTAATGGTTAATACCAATCTAAAAAATGGTAAAAATCAATCTGTTTGGTTCATCGCTCGAATTTGGCTTATAATAAAAATAAATAAATAAATAAATAAGTTAGTGAAGTGTCTAGTTAGGTTCTACTCAGTAAATGATTGTACTGTCTACTAACCCCTAAATCCCATCTTTTTAGTAAATGTTACTCCTATCCTATGTTGTAATTGTCAATACTAAACCCTTGACCCTTAAAATAGCAGCTAAGAAAAGGTCAAATACACAAATCCAGAGACTCATATTAAGCAGTCCAAACCGCATTGTACGCAAAGAAGAAAAGTCAGTGGTCGTGATATGGTACAGACCAGACAACATCACGATCACCCCTAATGTGCTGGCAAATTGCCCCCAGGGAGCAGAGCCATTAAGAACAAGACAAGACAATGTTGAGGTTATGTTTCGTGTTTGTGTTTTGTTTTTGTATGTATATTTAGGTATATTATTGTTTTATTGAAAGAATGCAAGCAGCTAAAAAATCAGAAACGAAATTTATTCACTGTACATAGATGTATGATGTGCGTAAGCAAATAGGAGAACAAGTTATTATTTTTATTTAAATCTAGGTAAGTTAAAATTTGTAAGTAGGCATTGTTTTTATTTTGTTTTAATATAGACGCTTCTGTTGGAATCCGCCTTGAAATTTGTTTTGCATTTATTGCGTTTGTACTTTGTCAATTTTTTTTAACACAATGGTGTACAAACTATTAAATACCAAACAAACTCTTTTTGATTATTTTGTATGGTCGTAGGAAAAATTGTGTACATTACTCGTGTGAAAGTGATTTTCTCACACTCGGAGAATTTCCGCATTCGGCTGACGCCTCGTGCTAAATATCTCCTCGTTTGAAAATTGCCACTTTCAACACTTGTTATGTAATATACTAATTTCAGTATTTTACATAGCTCATTATTTCATATTGTGTAAGATTTGTTTTATTACAAATGTTTGAAAATTAAAATTTTATTGGTTCATATAGGTACAGGGTTTTTCCGTATATTTTGGAGCACCCCTGGAGCTTTTATTTGAAGACCTAGAAAAAACTTTAAATTACCAAAGTTGCATGATTTCTCCTAAACTGCCAGAATTTGTTATCGGACAAAACAAATGAACATCGTAAATTTGTTTAATAATGCCAATGTCGATTTTTTTAAATGGAACACCCTGTATATTATTTTTTTTAACTCCTCACTCTTTTCTGATTCCAGATATGTATATATGTTATATGTTTACTTGAGTCATTTAGGCAAAATTTCATTTCAAAATATTGCGATTTATTAATAATTATTGAATTTTTCATCTTTAGAGTAACCCATTATACCAAGACAAGACCATTCAAGGTATGAAATATTATTTTTGAGACATAAGTCAGTTGCCATAAGCGATTAATAACAACCAAATTGTTTCTCAGGGCAATCTAGATTTTCTAATCCGCAATATTTGGAAATGAAATTTTGCCTAAACGACTAAAGTAAACATATAACGTATATACATATTTGGAATCAGAAAAGAGTGAGGAGTTAAAAAAAAATTAATATACAGGGTGTTCCATTTTAAAAAATCGACATTGGCATTATTTAACAAATTTACGATGTTCATTTGTTTTGTCCGATAACAAATTCTGACAGTTCAGGAGAAATCATGCAACTTTGGTAATTTAAAGTTTTTTCTAGGTCTTTAAATAAAAGCTCCAGGGGTGCTCCAAAATATACGGAAAAACCCTGTACCTACAGTTGCCGTCACAAAAATCCGGGCAGCAGTTTTTTTTATTGTAAGCCGACCTTTATACTTCTCGAATACCTAAAAATTACCTGTTTTAATGACATTGACAAAAATTGTCAACTGAAATTTATTTACGGCTAGTGAAATAAATTTGCAAATATGCCCGTCATTGAAATGCTGCGGAAAAGGCCAAAATTGTGACAGTGCTAGAAGAAGGATGGTCAGAGAGACGGATGGCTCAAAGATTTCAAACACCAAAAAGTACAGTTCATGATACCAAAATAAAATGGATGGAAACACATTCGCTGGAAAGAATAGAAGGAACAGGCCTTAAAAGGGCATCGACAGAAGAACATGACAATACTCTAATTCAATACCTAAGAGAAAATCCTTTTACAACGGCCATTTTAGCTCATAATGCAACTGATTTTCCGGGTTCCGTTAGAACCGCAAAACGAAGAATAAAAGATGGTCCAAATCTTCGCAATCACCCTGCAGCTAAAAGGCCTTTTCTAACGGGAACCATCGAGCAAAGAGTGGGTTATGCATTACAATATTACGGAGGTGGTATAAATGCTTGGGAAAATGTAATTTTCACAGACGAAAAGATTTTCCAATCATGTTACAGCGGGAGAGTAAAGGTATATAGACCACCAAATACCCGGTTTGATGAACGCTACACTCAGAATATTTCAACTAGCGGCCGTTTTTCTGTCAACGTTTGGGGGTGGATGAGTGCACAGGGTATAGGAGTTTGTACGCGCATAGTAGGTAGATTTAATGCACAAAATTACATACAACTATTGGAGAACGTGATGTTGCCATCGATTAATGATATGTTTCCCAATACTAATTACATTTACAAAAATGATAACTGCCCGGTTCATACTGCCCACGCAGTATCTGATTGGATGCAACAAAGGGACATTCAAGTATTACTCTGGCGTTCTAGAAGTCCAGATTTAAATCCGATGGAAAATATTTGGGGTTACATGATCAAGAGAATTAACAAATATAATGATTTTCGTCCAGAAAATAGAGAACAATTGTGGCTGAAAATACAAGAGACTTGGATCCAACTAACGCAAGAATATTGTAATGGTCTGGTGGCTTCAATGCCTAAAAGATTAACTTCAGTTATTCAAAGTAATGGAAGGGCAATAAAATATTAAATACTATTTCCTCCTCAGTTTATTTATATTGCCATAGTTTTGTAGTAGTAGAGTTACTTTACTTTCTTTTAAGCTATTTCTGTATTGAGTAACAAGTTATTATTGTCTAGTTTCCTTTACCAAAATCTTCTTACCACTACTTTTACCTTTCAATCTATGGTAGTGAAGGTAAAAGACTGACTTACCAAAATTCAGGAAAAAATGTTAGCTGTGAGATTAGTGCCCGGATTTTTGTGACGGTAACTGTACGTACATAAAGAGATGTAGTTTGCTCCGCAGTTTTTTTAAATTTTTATTTCATTTTTTTTACGCACAATTTATGGCTTACATTATCAGCGGCGGCAAATGGTCATAGTGGGCTATGTTCATCATATTTTGTCAGTAAAAATTCGTGATTTGTAGTAAACAAAATATTTTGCAGTCAAAAACAAATAAAGCTTTTTTATTTTTAAAATGAATCATTTTGAAAATCATGCTGTAGGCAATTTATGCAAAAAATTGTCTGATGTGACGATTAATCATCGTACTATGTCATATTTTACTAAACTAATAGAAGACTGCGGTTGTCATTTGAAGAAAAAAAAATTGTTTTGAATTGTTCAGATTATTCAAAATTGAAACTAATAAATGAAAAAATGGTAAATAATATGGTGTCTAAATATTATATATATATATTTGTCAGACATAGATATTTAATTAATAAAGCAATTTGTTTAATTCCAAGTCCTGCTTTTTAAATTTAAGAATACTAAAACATCTTAATTATGTAAGGGAAATGTTTACAAATCTTAGTATATAAGAAGTTAAGACCTAGTTTTGTTTAACTGCGTTTTTGCGAAGCGTAAACCCGTCTAAATAAAAAAATTAATAGTGACCTGTCAAAAGCCCACTTGATTGGTTAAAAAGTACGGGTGTGAAATTTTCAAGAAAATTTGACGGAATAACTATGGATTTTAAAAATACGCTGCCTGTTTACATTGAGAAGCATGTAATCAGGTGCGACTATTAACTACTGTATCCCCTTCAGCAATTTTGGGTGATCTGTCAATGACGTTTTAAGAATCGATTAACACCTATTTCTGCTGCATCCATTTTTTTATTAACCGATCAACTTAAATCAAAATTGATCTGGTTTTAAAAATTTTAAAACCATGCACTGTAAAGTTTTTAATATACTGTCGGATCTACACGTACATCATTGTGTCAAATTGCACCCATATTACTGCGTGAAAAAATCATGAAATCAGCAGATGCAACCATGATTTAAAATTATAGGGTAAAATTGGCTAAAAGCAAATTTAGTTATTTAGCCCAATTCATACCATGCGAGCAAAAATTATTTGCATCAAAGAGGGCTTGGATTAAAAAACGCAGGGCTTGGTTTAGATTACAATGATATGGGGACGATATATCTAACCAAATCTAGGTTAAAATTTTGTGAAATTTATATTATATAAGGCATGATATGCTAAACTATATATTATATATAGATCGGTTTCAAAACGTCTTTCGCCGTTGACCGATGCCTAATTTCCAAGAGTTTCTGTCATCCCATTGGCCATCTCTCAGATCTCTTAAGCTCATTGCTCTGGATACACCTTCTTTCCAGGTCTTTCTAGGTCTTCCATCGTTTTTTCCGATTTGGTGGTATCCGTTGCATAACTTTTCTGGGCAGCCTAGATTCATCCATTCGTTGGACGTGACCATACCATATTAATTGTTTTCGTTCAATATCGGTTGTCAATGATCCCTCTACTCCCATTCTCCGTCAGACCTCCTCATTTTGAATTTCTCTTCTGGATATTCCCGTGATGATGATGATCGTCTGAAAACATCCATTTTGGTTGCTTCAAGTTTTCGTCGGTTATTTTCCGTTATTCTCCACGTCTCTGCCCCATATAGTAGAGGGCTTTTAATTAAAGTTTCATATATATTATGCTACTCCAAACACCCAATCAGTCTTCTGGCCTAAGTTATTCATTTTTTAATTTCTCTATCATCTCGTCCGGTGGTGTCAAATTCAACTCCCAGGTATGTGTAGTCATTGCACGATGTGATTTCTTCAGTGTCAAGTTGGATATTTGACATTTCTGCTCCTATTGGAAGGTACTTTGTTTTTTGTGTATTCAGTTCCAAGGTCCAGTGTTTATATTCTTCTTGTACTTTCCTGGCCATATACTCTAAGTCATCTTTATCGTTAGCAATAATAAATTGGTCATCAGCAAAATGTAATGTATACAAACAGGTATATTATACCAAACTAATGAGTAATAAAATAAGTAGACAAATACAAATTTATTTTTATTGTTAACAAAATTAACAAAGTAAGAATATACAGACAGAAAAAGAAAAATAATTACATAAATTGCTGAAATTGGCCACCGTCATGCTACCAGCATAAATTCACACGTCTCTTCATATTTTCGAAAGTGTTGACCAGCATCTCTGGAGAAATGTTACCACATTCTTGGATAATCCTTTCTTGTAATTGTTCTAAATTTGCAACTGGTATTAAAAATAGTGTTCTATCAAAAAAATTGCGTAAGTAGTTAATAGTTTCGGCGGCTGTATGGGCGGTTGCACCGTCCTGTTGAAAATATCCAAAACGTAGTTCGTCGTCAAGTAATTGCTCCACAAATGGATTCAAAATATTGTCTCTATACCGCTGGGCTGTAACTGTGTCATGGAAAAAAATAGGACCCACAATTCTTCTTCGGGAAACAGTTAACCAGACACCAAATTTTTGAGGGTGCAATGTGGACTCTACAAAAAAATGGGGATTTTCACTACTCCACATGCGTGTATTCTGAGAATTCACATAACCGGAGAGGTGGAACCAGGCTTCATGCGAATAAAATGTCAGGTCTAATAAATCATTTATTTCCAATAAATTTTGGGTAAACCATTGAGAGTAATTCCTGCGTCTTTCAAAATCTGCAGCTTGTATTTTTTGGAATACTTGCACTTTATAAGGAAATAAAGTTAGCTGCTTCTTAAGAATAGTCTTGCAGGTTCCATAAGATCTTCCCACTTCTTGGGACAGGTGTCTTATACAATTTGTTGGCGTATTTTGCATTATTTCACGAACGTTTGCAACAAGTTCTTCTGTTCTTACAAATGGTCTTCCTGCTCCTTTTTGTGTTGTATAGAACCTGTTTCCGTAAACACAGCCACGGTTCTTCTCAGGCAATAATAAAAATCTCTAGCAATAAAAGCAACGTTAGGAAAATGTTCGTGAAAATCGTCCATCCACAAACCCGGATTGTATTACCATTCACCATTTACTCTAACCCCGTTTCGGGTTTGTTCGGGTTTCGCAAGTACGCTTCAACCATGAATGTTTTGTGCTATTCCGTAAAGCCCATTGTTGTAAATTGTTTAAGAAATTGGAAAAATTAGCGATGAATCAAATTACTTGTAACGACTGTCCAATATGACGGAATAATTGATTGATTGTTAATTCAGGTAGTTACTGACACCCAACAGGTATTAAGCTATACGGCTAAGCATTACGTCCTTAGATGCAAGGTCCTCTTTGATGCAAATAATTTTTGCTCGCACGGTATTTTTGCCTATTCCTGTATACTTTTTCGGCTGATATAAGAAACGAAAATAAATATCCTCGGAAGGTATTTGAGATTATGTTCTTGATATTCCATCGTACTAAGTAAATAAAAAGGAAGTTTTCCGTCAAAGATGACAGTTTGATGGAAAAGTTAATAATGCTTTATTTACTGTTTCTATTTTTGGGGATGTCGCGACAATATTTGCCCAGCTGAGCATTAGGGGCAAGGTAATTTAGAACAAAAATTTACAATTCTTTTTCAATTTTGTTTAGATTTTTCTGGCTGTCAATATTATTAGAAAACTAAAATTTTTCACATATAGTAAATGAAAAACGATGTGATTCTTGTGAGTTACAGAAAAAACAAAACTTTTTTTTTTATAAAATTTTCACTATGTTAGAAAGGAAAAGGGAAAGATCTCGTCGTATCCTCACTTATGGCACCCTGTTGAAGTCTGGTATATTTACGTTATATACATCCAATAACAAGTGTGGTGACCACAATTAATCTTATGTAATGGATTGTAAATTAATTTTTGTGTTTCTCGTTTCCATAACAGCGACACCTATACTGATGGCATATCACAGATTTAACCATTTTATTGTATTAGTTGTTATTTTAATTTTTTTAAGGTATTAATACCAGTATTTATGATTCCAAAGTATACCAATAAAAAAAAGAATCTATAGTATTCGTGGATAACTGGTCTTTAAAACACTAGCTTTATTTCGCGCCAAATACCGCGTAAATTAAAGACCTTAATATCGACTAATACTTTAATATACTATTTTATAGTCTCATAACCCTCTTATTTATTAAAAAAAATTTTCAGTTAAAATAAAATAATTGTAAATTGATAAACAAGGTAAATGTATTTTTTTTTTAATTTTGGCTTTTAAAAATAAATCGATTTAATAATATTGTTAACCAGGTATTCTAATAATCTATTGTTTTAACGATTGTTAACTAAATTAAAAAGTAATTAAAAAAAAAAAAACGACATTGACTAAAAGCAATTTTTCCTTTATCAGTTTCCAATTTTTCTTAGTCAACAACATCTATTATGCTTTGGTTAAGTCTGTTATTTAATATGGAATTGTTTGGGATGGTATAAGAGACTGTCGTCTTATGCCTCTTAATATAATATACATAGGAAACATTACAGGGAGTCAATTCTTGAAACGTCCTTATTGAAACAGTCTACTTTTTGGCTACACATTCGCATTTTTTTTACTATTTCAGTAGGCTTTGACCAAAAGTTAGACGTTTTTCAAAAAGGAGAGGTTACCTTCGCTTTTATTCAAAGGATATGACGAAAAAGTTTTTGGCTCAGTTGTTACGGCATTCATGTATCGAATTGTGAATTGTAACCTTCAATTTAATGTTTTGTGTGTAATAATGTAATGTTCATTTGTTCTTCTACTAAAATATCTACACCAGTTTGGCCTGTGTATGTTCTCGACCCACATGCTAATATGAAGACACCTGAATGTTTTTATTGTTTGTAATGAATTTACTCAGAGAATTCGTGTTCTAAGCGACGTTATGACAGGAGCAGATTTAGTATTTGATCTTGAGGGGATGGAGGAGAATGCGGTAACGACTTTCAATCGAGGAAAAAATGGTAATGGTAAAAAAAGGTCCAAATTTTTTTTTCAAGGAAAATTTCAGAAATTAAAATAATTGATAGAAAAACTACAGAATTTTTTCTGTATCTGATTGTAAAATCTATATTATGTCAACTCTGGTAACTGTGGTCAAAAATGTTTGTATTATAAAATATCCATTATATCATTATATGAAATAAATCGAAAGAAAGTTTAAAAAATTTTTGGAACAATGAAGCTTAATATAAGTTTTTTTTATAGTTTTTCTGAGAATTGTAATTTTATAGCTTTTTCATCAAATAATAATCTCACCAATTTTAAAATAACGAAGATCTACCGATATTATTTATGTACCAAGTAATTCTTATATAAAAGCCTATAAAAAAATAACAATATTTTAATATTAATCTCATAAAATCAAGAAGCAGTACATTAATGGATATTTTAATAAAAAATGTATAAATAGATAAAGATTATGAAAAATATTACACAGGAGCGGGCTGCTAAATCCCAAAAAAATTTACACGGATTTTAAATCAGTATTGATTTAATCTAACTTAACATTATTTCAATAAAGTTTAAGATTTAAAGTAGTTGCGTCATGCTGTAACGCTCCATCGAACACTATGGGCGATGCCAAAATGTTAAATGATTTATTAATGATTTTAAGCGACTTGGCATGATTAAAAGTAATTTTACTTAATTTAAGTGATTTTAAAAAAGTTTAGTAATTTTAAATAGTTTCGTTTGATTTAACAACAGAATGTGTACAGATCTAAGGTGGTCAGCAGCCCCTCAGAGAGGGGCCCATTAGTGGCGAGAGAGCTCACTAAAACATTATGAACGCATATATGAAAATAAATATTGTGTTTAAATCAGGACTTTATTAATTCAACTAGAATATCTATAAATGGTTCAGGTAATAAAGGACTAATGGCGGTATGCACCAGCTGTCCTTAATCCAGAAAATCATTTAATCCCGCTTTAAATAATTTTAGGGTATGTTGCACCACGGTAAAAATAAATCTAAACTAGATTAAAGTTAATCCTACAACCTTGCATACCGCTGTGAGAAGATTATCTATGATATTACCATTATTACTAGTGTACCATGCGAGCAAAAATTATTTGCATCTAAGGACGTAATGCTTAGCCGTAGAGCTTAATACCTGTTGGGTGTCAGTAACTACCTGAATTAACAATCAATTAGTTTTTCCGTCATCTTTGACAGTCGTTACAAATAATTTGATTCATCGCTAATTTTTCCAATTTCTTAAACAACTCACACAATGGGCTTTACGGAGCAGCACAAAACATTTATGGTTGAAGCGTATTTTCGAATCGAGGTTAGAGTAACTGGTGAGTGGCAATACAATCCGGGTTTGTGCATGGACGATTTTGACGAACATTTTCCTATTCCTAACGTTGCTGTTTTTGCTGGGGATTTTTATCTTTGCCTGAAAAGAACCGTGGCTGTGTTTAGGGAAACAGGTTCTATACAACACAAAAAAGGAGCAGGAAGACCAACTATAAGAACAGAAGAACTTGTTGTAAAATACGCCATCAAATTTTATAAGACGCATGTCCCAAGAAGTGGGAACATCGTATAGAACATGCAGGACTATTCTTAAAAAGCAGCTAACTTTATTTGCTTATAAAGTGCAAGTATTCCAAGAAATACAAACCGCAGATTTTAAAAGACGCAGGAATTACTCTCAATGGTTTATCCAAAATTTATTGGAAAGAAATGTTTTATTAGACCTGACATTTTTTTCGGATAAAGCCTGGTTCCACCTCTCCGGTTATGTGAATTCTCAGAATACACGATTATGTGAAGTAGGGAAAATATCAATTTTTATTCAAGTCTACATTGCACACTCAAAAAATTGGTGTCTGATTAGCTGTTTCCCGAAGAAGAATTGTTGGTCCTATTTTTTTCCATGACACAGTTACAGCACAGCGGTATAGAGACAATATTTTGAATCTATTTGTGGAGCAATTACTTGACGACGAACTACGTTTTGGATATTTTCAACAGGACGGTGCAACCGCCCATACAGCCGCCGAAACTATTAACTACTTACGCAATTTTTTTAACCACATATTGATCAGTTTTCGATCAGACATTGAATTCCCACCTAGATCACCTTGTTTAACGGTTATGGATTACTTCGTTTTTCCTCATTTAAAGAACACTACTTTTAAAACACCAGTTGCAAATTTAGAACAATTACAAGAAATGAGTGTCCAAGAATGTGGTAACATTTCTCCAGAGATGCTGGTCAACACTTTCGAAAATATGAAGAGACGTGTGAATTTATGCTTGGAGCATGGCGGTGGCCAATTTCAGCAATTTATGTAATTATTTTTCTTTTTTTTTCTGTATATGGTTACTTTGCTAATTTTGTACACAACAAAAATAAATTTGTATTTGTGTACTTATTTTATTACTCATTAGTTTGGCATATCATGTCATAATATGAATTTGACAAAATTTTAACCTAGATTTGGTTAGATATATCGTCCCCATATCATTATGACCTAAACCAAGCCCTACGTTTTTAAATCCAAGCCCTGTTTGTTGCAAATAATTTTTGCTCGCACGGTAGTCAACATCTTCCAATGAATCTGACGATAAATGGCCAGGACATAGATCAGGTGAAAACATACACATATCTTGGCACCACAGTTAACGCGAAATGGGACCAGGCATCGGAAATACGATACGAACTAAAAATGTAGAACGAAGTTATGGCTGCTCTCTAGAAGGGTCATTGTTAAGATGGTTTTAAAGGTTGTTGGGGAAAAAAATTCTTTCTATACCTTCTTACATATAGATAATACCTATTATAATTGCCTACGCGTTTCGGCTTACATAAGCTTTCATCAGGGCAGAGCTGTAAGTAAAGAACAGAATGTTATGTACCTACCTAATAAAATTTAAAAAATATTTGGTTTTTATTTTTTTGTTGATGGCTTCGGTATGTAAGCCGAGACGCGTAGGCAATTATAATTATTTTTGAAGAAGTAGTCCATACTCAAAGTGGAGTTAAATGATACAGAAAAAGAAAAGCACGTGGAGAAAGACCCACAATATTTATTAATCGAAAAACTAGGCGAACCTAGGATCACATCGACGACATGTTTCTAGTGTAGAAGCACTCATCATCAGGAAAACAAAGTGAAAAATAAAATGCTGATGTTTTTAGCAAAAGAGAAAATAATGGTGAAAATGAGCCCTAATGGAGCTTTTAAGGGTGTACAAGAGGTGTAAAATTGAATAGTCAGAAGGTAGACACCTCTTGTACACCCTTAAAAGCTCCATTACGGCTCGAGCTACGTTTAATAATATGAAAAAGCTATTCACTAGCAAAGATATTTCTCTACAACTAAAACTAAGGCTAGTAAAGTGTTATGCATTTTCTGTTTTGTTCTATGGGGGTGGAGGCCTGGACCACAACAGAGGTCACCCTAAAGAAACTGGAATCCTTCGAAATGTGGATGTATCGGCGCATTTTGAAAATACCCTGGACAGACCACATCACCAACGTGGAAGTTTTACAGAGATTGGGGAAAGAGAAGGAAGTTATCTTTACAGTTAAGAAGCGGAAGCTCGAATACTTTGGCCACATTATCAGACACGATAAATACCATCTGTTGCAGCTGATTGTGCCGGGCAAGGTATATGGTAAGAGGGGACCAGGAAGGAGACGACATTCATGGATGCACAACCTACGCCAGTAGTTTGGATTGTCGTCTGTAGATCTGTTTAGAAATGCTGTGAATAAGATTAGAATAGCCTTGTTAATAGCCAACGTCCGAAACGGATAGGGCAGCAGAAGAAGAAGAAGACGGTAGATGTTATTATTAAATTGAAACCAGCCACGACTTTTAATAACCTTTGTGAGTCGACCCAGTTTCAGGCTGCTCACTTTCTCCAGATCATTAAATAATGGTTCGCCCAGGACATTGAACCTTCTTCTCGCGAGGCCAGGGCATTCACACAAGAAATGCTGAATACTCTCCTCCTCTTCTTCATCTCTGCAACTTCTACAGAAGTCGTTAGCTGATTTTCGCATACGTTTAGCGTGTCTACCGAACAGGCAATATCCGATGGCTACGGCTGTGATATTTGTTAGGTTTTTCCGACTGTGTAACTGTAATACCGCTGCGGTTTTCCTGTTATCAAGTAGGGGGCCATAATTGCTTGGAGATGCTATAGGTTATTAGTTCTGTCCATCTGCTTTGCGCAAGTTGCTTCATCTTAACCTTAACCTTTTAAAACGAGCGTAATTCTTTTTGGCTTCATTATTACCTAACCTAAGTCGATTATTTATACAAGTAAATAAGCTAGTAATCATCAAAATGAATTTAGAATTAATTATTTAATTTATTGTTTTTAATATTTCTAGCATATGATTTTTATTTGGGACTTTGCTAGAAAATTAGTATTGATTTTTATTATTTTATATCTACAAGTTTTTTCGAAAGTTTTTATTATATCGAAGAAAAGAAACAAACAGCGAGATGAATTGGGTAAAACTTTGTATTTTCTTAGTAACCCATAATATTAGCTGTGGATTTCAACCAAGTTTCGACTGATTTGTTAAAAAGAATGTTGTTTTAGTAATTTTACAAGATTTCTTAGCAGATCTTGGAAAAAGCAAGGGAAAGCAATCTTAAAACACAAATATTTTCTTGTCAAAAATAAACATTTCTTTAGTCTAACAGGCCTAACTTTTGAATTTACGTTTTGTAATACACTTTTTTTAATTTAATTTATAATTTATTAATAATAAGAAAGTACGAGGGAATTTTTTTAATCACAAATAAAGACATTATGAAGTCGTAGTGTCTTGTCACATAAATGATAAACTTTTATAGCATATTTATGCAGTAAAAACTTACATAATAGACTGGGTGGTAGCCTAGCGCAGCGATAGCGTTATATAGCAGAAGAGAAAATAGTAGATGGTATCCAACAATAATGAAACTTTAATGGAAGATAGAATGGGGTAATGCATAACATATGAGTAGTAAAAAAATTGTCAGCCTACTTAGTTTGTAGAACATCTATTTAGCAAGAATAGTTCAAACCAACGGGAAGAAAAATAAAACTCGTATATACGATTGTAAGATGGAAAGTGTATAAGAATTTATACACCATCATTAAAAAAAGTTTTTTAAAAAGAAATTAATTTAATCTTGTTGACTCGAAGAAGAAAAATTCATTTCTAATTGAAATTTAAAAAATATGTAAATTAGGCGGTTGGGGTACTGTACTTTGCTTCTTAATTATTTCTTGCTTTCATTGTTACACTTGGGTGTTGCATGTAATAATCGATTTAGAACTGGATTATATATTTCTGCTATTTCCATGCTGTGTATCGCAATATTTATTTAAATGTCAAATGCAAAAATCGGCGTTGCGGTAAATTAATAAAAAAAGATTAAATAATTTTCCAATTTAAAAAGAAATTAGATTTAACAATTTTCTTTTAAAGTATAAACCTTGATTTTAAAAAAGCTTGTTGTTAAAAATATGGCGCACAATATTTTTGAAAATATTCGGTATGACAAATTGGTGGCTTTTATAATCTTGTATCTGTGTTAGCATTAAAATTATCCAGTGTTCAAAAAGTTCTGTGAAATAAAGATTTCAACAAATTTCTTAACTTTTTTTAATGTTTGTCGAAAATTTGATCTGTTTACATAATCGCTATAAATAAATACAATAATTCCAAAACAAATAACGCTATAGCCCCAATTTACTGCAACCATCAATTTTATTAAGTTTAATTCGCGTGACTGAGATATTTCATTGATTTTTTCGTTAACGTGTTAAATCACTAAAGATATCGTTGCATGGCATTTAGGATAATGGATTATATACAAGGCAGTGTCGGCTCTTGGGTTAATTTTACAAGCAGTTCACATCAAAATTAAGGTAAAGAATTACTTCGTCTGACTTCCATTGTCTTAATTTTCTTACTTAACACAACGTTTCTTTTAGTTAGTATCTCTTTTTTTTTATGATCTAGCACAAGCACTATAGAAAAAATCCTTTAAGGCGCTCTGGGAGCGCGTGCACGAAGAAAGCGATTCACGTTTTTCTTGAATTGTTGGAGGTTATATTCGGTTGGAAACACGGTCTCAGAAAGGCCGTTCCACAAAGATGACGTCCTACAAATGAAAGAGTTCTGAAACAATGGTGTTCGGGGTGTACTAAGTTAAACCACATAGGGATGAGCGGCAGTGTTTCTGCTATGTATTGCTCTAGGTAAAATCGAGCGGGCAATATCTGTCGAACACTTGCCATGGAAATATCTGTAGAAGAGAGTCAAATCACCAACCTGTCTTCGATGTTCTAAGCTGTCGAGGTTCTTAGTCAGCTCATGGTTGCCGATTAGACGAATGGCTCTCCTTTGGATGGAATCCAACAACCGAAGGGTATGCTTCGGTGCAGAACTCCAGATTTGAGAGTAGCATTCCAGTGATGGTCGAATCTGGGCTTTATAGAGTGTAAAAAGTTGTTGAAGTGTATACAACTTTTTGGTACGAAAAAGTACATCGAGCTTCTGAGAAGCTGCCTTGGCGATTGCCACAACGTGATTATGCCAAGACATATTTCCTTCCAGGTTGACACCCAGCAAATTAATAGACGAAGTCAGTGGAATTGCGTGTCCTGCCATAACGATATCGGGTTCTGCAATGTTAACCTTCTTAGAGAAAACTGCTGCCTGGGTTTTTTGAGCGTTAAATTCGACTTGGTTACTGTCACCCCAAGAAAAAATTTCTTCCAGGTCTTTATTGAGGCGTGATACCTCATGTTGTCTGCGAAGATGTGCGTCAGCAGCCGATGTTTGAGATTTCAAAGTAAAAGATGAGATAAGTGTGCTGTCGTCAGCAAAGCTATATATTGGATTTACTGTTTTCGCTAGAAGGTCGTTAATGTACAGTAAGAAGAGAGTGGGGGATAATATGGACCCTTGAGGAACACCAGCATTGGTGGTGAATGTGTCTGAGAGAAACCGCCACTTGCAGAGAACGGTCCTTGAGGAAGCTAGACAACCATGAACAAAATCGACCGGGCATACCATAAGAACGCAGTTTACTTAGGAGCCCCTCGTGCCAGACACGCTCAAAGGCTTTAGAGATGTCCTGTGCAATAGCCCGGGACTCCCCATGATGTTCGATTCCGTTGCTCCAAAGATGAGTTACATAGGCTAGAAGGTCTCCTGTTGCTCTGGACTTACGAAAACCATGCTGATGGTCGCTGATAATAATTTTAAGGCCTTCTAGGTATTTTAGAAGTTGTTGGTTAATAGCTTTCTTCATCACCTTTGATATAACTGAAAACAATGCGACTGGTCGATAGTTGTTTGGCAGGGTTTTCTTGCCTTTATTTGGTATAGGCTGGACTCGCGCCTTTTTCCAGCAAGATGGAAATACTCTTTTTTTGTAGGATAGGTTAAAAAGTCTACAAAATACTGGTGTGAGTTCATCGGCGCATCTCTTGAGCACTATAATAGGAATTTCATCTGGACCAGAAGCTTTTTTGGCATCGAGCCCCTTCAGAATTCGTTTGACAGGACGCTGACGGAATACGATATCAGTCATTTCCGATCGAACTGCTGGAATGTTCGGGGGTGTTTTCCCTGAAAGTCCACCGTGGAGTGTGAAGCAAATAGTTCTGCGAGTAAGTTCGCTTTATCTTCACCCGTGGTTGCTATTGTGCCGTCAGAACGAGTTAGCGGTGAAATATTTGATTTGGTAAAATTTTGACTGACGGCCTTAGCGACTGACCAAAAGGACCTAGATCCGTTAGGAATGGCGAGAAGTTTATTTTTGATCTTCATGTTATGAGCCTCTTTGTTTTAATCTATCGTTTGCTTACACTGGTTTTGAGCGGTAACAAAGATGGTGCGATTCACATCGGTAGGATTTTTACGCCATTGTCGGTAAGCTAAATTTTTAGCTCTGACAGCACGCTCGCAGTTCTTGCTAAACCAGGGCTTGTCATTAGAAGGGCGCTTCTTGGAGAAAGGAATAAAGGCTTCCATGCCAGTAAGAATGACATCGGAGACCTCTTGAGGACCCTGTAAACTATTCATCAAATAGCAAAAGGAAGACAACAGAAGTCCGACAAAGTAATTCTTTTGATAATACTACATACCACCTTAAAACAAAAATTTAGATAGATTAACAGGTAAGTTTAACATTTTAATGACTATATTCGGATTTATCTGAATTCATATACTTCGCTCTTCATTATTCGCAAAAATATCAATCACGCTGTCATTGAAATCAACGATATTACTTAACAAAGCTACTCAACATGACAACCAACGAAATAGTTATGCAAATTTAACTTTCAAAGTAGCAGTATTTTTTAATACCTATGAATTCGTTAGAATAATAAAAATGATCAAAATTCTTTTGATTTACCAACAGTTTGTTTTTCCGTATTAACCTTAACTAGTATGATTTTAATTTGAAGAAATAGTCCATGCTTAAAGTGGAGTTGAAAGTATGGGAAAGACAGAAAAACCAAAAGTCTTCCTCCACAAAATTTAATAGAATAAAAATTTTCTAGGGGTCTGTACATGTTTCGAACGTAGAAACGTTCATCATCAGGAGACAGAAAATTTATTTAGTGCTGATGGTTTTTGCAGAAGAGAAAATGATGTTGAACCTTAATGGAGCTTTTATGGAATTAAAAATTGATGTGTAGAAGAGACATAATATGAAGAAAATTGAGAAATGTTAAACCATACTGAGTATGTGAAAAAGTTAATAAAGGGAGTCTAAACCAACCAAATAATCTAGGGAAGAAGAAAAAACCTTCCTAAAAAGAAGGTGTCGCAGATTATTTAAAAAAATTTACTGAGCTTTAATCCTCAGTACCACGGAAAACACTTTTTGCAATGTAATTTTATTGTGATATCTTCATAATTATGACAATTTTTTTTTATAATGTCTTACAGACATATACTTTAAAAGTTTTATAAAAAATTTAAAAAAAATTTATAATCTTCCACACCTTCTTTTAAGGTAGGTTTTTCTTCTTCCTCAGTTTATTTGGTTGGTTTAGACACCCTTTAATAACTTTTTCACATACTCAGTACCTATGGTTTAACCTTAATCAATTTTCTTCATATTATGTCTGTTAGTTCTACACATCAATTTTTAATTCCATAAAAGCTTCATTATGGTTCTATACACCATTTTCTCTTCAGCTAAAGCCATTAGCACTAAATAAAATTTCTGTCTCCTGATAATGAACGTTTCTACGTTCGAAACATTTAAAGACCCCTAGAGAAATTTTATTCTAATAAATTTTGTGTAAGATGAATTTTGGTTTTTTCTTTCTTTTCCATAGTGTGATTTTAATTAAAAAATACCTAATCAGTCAACTGTCACTGTTACATGACAACCAGTCCAATGATAAGTTCACATAATATGTTATAACAAGATCTCGCAATCTTTTACTGGTAAAGTCTACTTCGGCTAAAAACAGTATATGTACAATATGTACATGTTTAAATTGCAAACTCGATTTTCGATTGACACTTCCATTTTTTAACACACCCTGTTACGAGATTTTCTTTGGGAAAAAGTTGATTTTAACAGGAAATAATAAAAGCACTTCTTGACAGACATACTCTTTCATAGTCTGTTCTGTTTGATTGTGATTTGAAGGTGTAGTAATTTTAATAAAACATTCCTATAACGATGACTTGAGGATAGGTGTTTCAAAGATGGTGGTGAATAGTGTGCCCACATCATAGATTTTGATAGAAAAAAAATGCCAAAGTGGCAAAGTAGCTTGGTTAAATTAGTTCCTTACTTACTAACTTTGATTATGAATAAGTCATTGGAATATATGAATATTCACATAGTTTTATTATATAATATTTAACATAACTGTTAGGTTACCCCAGTTGGACCCATGGGATCGGAGCTGTTATAAAAATAAAATTATATTGTCATTATTTTGTTAAATAGAGACAATTGTTGGCCAATTTGGTAATAGAGACCCTAATTCTGGTTAAGTGATTACCTGTGAAAATTTTTGCCGATACAGGTACCAATAAGATTATGGTCTGATGATAGGTTACAATATTCGTCACAACCAACAATATTATTTTTCAAAGCATAGGATCAGTCTTTCTACACCTTATTATGCCCAAAGTAATGCACATGCAGAAGCGGAAACTACAGCCATCAAAACCCTTATTTTTAAGTGAATGCAAGGACGCTATTTCAATGAATTTATGATTTTGGGACTTCTAGAATGAAATTTCAGAAGCGCAAATATTGTATGGTCATTTAACCAGATAAAATGTTGCAATAAATATCCGGCAGTATCTAAACCGAGTATTTCCAAATCGGTGAATAGGGATCCGTGGATCGATGGAATGGCCAGCACGATCCCCTGATCGATGCCATTAGACTTCTTATGGGGTTATGTCAAAAATATTGTATACAAAACTAAACCCCTTGACTTAGGTGACTTAAGAAGACGAATAACGCTTGTGATTAGATCGGTCACGCCTGAGATGTTCAGTAACATTAGAAGAAATTTCTATTTAAGATGCCAAGACGTTCGCGGCGAGCATTTTCAACATCTCCTACATTAATGTTTTTTTTTACATTATCGAGAAATAAACAGTATTACTTATTAGTTTTTGAGTGTCTTGTTAATTTTTGCAATAAATCTGAAAACACTTAACATTTCCCAAACAGTTGAAGATAGGTATAGGATATTGTACATGAACTATGTAATAATAAGATTTTCCGAAGAATCCAAAAATTGAATAATATTTAGGGTGCTGCATTTAAAATAAGAAAGTTGGTATTGACCACTGTTACATGACACACCCTGTATAAAAAAATTTATTGAAAAAAATGTGCCCGTAGAAATACCAATCGACGTGTCCGAGCGTTTTTTCGGACACGTCCCCATGTATTTATTATCGAATTTATTCCATTTGGCTGATACACACTGTATAGTTAATGGCACCGTTAATAGTGTAAAGTGTTTTAACATTATAAATGGTTTCCTTCTTGAAATGGCCCATGCTTTATATACAGACGGGTGGCATTTTCAGCAGGATAATGCAATATACCATACTTCTTGCCTATACTCAAGCTTGGATGCAAGAACACCAATTTGCAATAATTCTATAGCCAGTAGCTTCACCAGATCTTAGTTCCATTGAAAACATATGGGGACAAATGAAGATTGTAGTTTAACGAGCAGCGCCAAGAGATAAAGAAGGTTTGATTCGGTCAGTTCTACAAGCCTGGACCATCACCGAACATTATGGCGGTAACCTAGTTTCCGGTGTACTTGTATGTATATATGTCGTAGTCTTATAGTGAAATCCGTCTTTTCATGAAGAATCTAGTCATATCATGAAGCGTCGGCATATTGTGTAAAAACATGAAGCTACACAATATGCCTAGGATTTTCAAGAAGAGCCCATCACATTTCGGCGAATTGTGTATACTACAACCTGCCTAACTTTAAATATTGCGGTTTCGTGAAATTTCCACAAAGGCAAGGCATATTGTGTTTAAGTGAACTTTGCGAGCTTGTAATTGAGACATTGCTTTATATAGAGTGGATCAGTTTCAATATAGGGGTAGGTATATTCTAACAAAAAATTTACTTCAGTAAGAAGAATAATATCAAACATTTGTTTCTATTTATTAACACAGGGGCCACTTTTGTGACATCGAGAATTACACTGCAATTTTACTTTAAAGTATTGACATAGGAGGCGATAACTAGAGGAACAAATTCCATCTAAAAGGTATATTGGCAACTGGTTTATTCGTTATTACCCACAGCATTTTTTTTTAATTCAATTTTTTTAAATGATATTATTTTATAAAAATAGGCAGATTGTGTGTGTAGCTTCATGTTTTTACATAATGTGCCGATGCATCATGATATGACTAGATTCTTCATGAAAAGACGGATTTCATTATAAGACTACGACATATATATAAAATTAAGTGTTTTGAGTTAAATGCAGGTTGAATAAGTAAATAAGATGAATTTGTTGTAATTTTATGATTAAAGTAATAAAAATATAAACGGAAACAATGATAATAGCAATTTTTTTTCCGGATACTTTCTAGATGGACGATATTTGTTTGAAAAACTCATACAATAGATTATTCTATTTTTAAAAGACATCCTTTTTGTTCAGTGTAAAACCCCTTTATGGAAAGTACCGTGTATAAATATAACCAGAATAAATAGATTAATGATGCTATTAGCGAACCCCTTAGCTCTAATTTTGCCTTGTCGTACGAGCTGACGTCTTGATTCAAAAGTAAATAACGTTTACTTTATTTCCTATTTTTGGATTAATGTAGGCAGTAAGTGATTAGCCAAATTGGATAAACAAACCTGACTATGAAAGAAAGGTAACTTTACATGGAGATATAAACATAAGTAGGTAAATAGCAATTTTACACTATTTTTCTCAATTTTTCAGCAATTGTAAAAGTTTGGTATTAATTTAATTGAAAGATAATATCTCTTTGAAAGTATTTTCAAATAAGCCTAAAACATAAATGTAACACACCGTACATCGCGGCACGGTTTTTAGTAAGAACAAAAATAGCTTATTTTTACAGAAGGTTTGAGCTCTTAGGCATAGTTCTTTTAGTTTGTTTTGTTCACGATTAATTATCAGAGAAAATTGTTATTTTTATTTTGTGACATTTAGTCTATTGTTTAGCTGTCATAAAAGTCAAGGCAATTTGTTCGGGCCGGTCTTTTCGGGTCGGCATTCTGTGTCAGCCTGGCCTTACAAGTCGACCGGACTTTAGTGCTGTTAGAAAATAATATCTTCGGGCCGCGTCAAGGTTTTTTTTTTTTTTACTTTATTCCCAACCAACTTTACAAGTTTATTACAGGGATAAAAATAACTAACAATTATTACTCTTATTACTCTAACTTAATAGGTAGATATATATATATATAAAAAAGGCAGTTAAAAAAAATAATTCGTTTTATATTATAAACGTATGATTAACACGTTAAGAAAAAAATTTATACTAGGAAATATTTTTTTAAATGAAATTTAAATAATGGTAGTTTTTTTAATGTTTTAATATTTTCCGGTAAAATATTATATAATATTAATCCATTATATAACAATGACCGTTTTCCAAAGTTACTGTTTATTTTAATAGTTTTTAAAAAATTAGTTTGTCTAGTATCATGTCTATGAATATCATGAACTTTTGTAAACGTTATGTTAGACATTTTTTGTTTTAAAAGTAGAGAATGAATGACATAGCTCTACCATGGACATATAAAAAGAGGGACATATTTGTTTACATTTTGTCCCGATCAAACATTGTTTTTAACGGAAATCAATTATGACAAATTTCTGCTGATTGCTGTTTGAAAACGAAGGTCATATTGAACTATATTTGTCATAATATGAACCTACTAAGTAAAAATATGTAATAATAATATGTAATGTTTCTTTAGATTTCCACTCGTAAGATTAGTTATAGTTTCCTAGATGATATTAAATTATAATGTATTAAGGAAATCACTGAGGGAATGCTGTACGGACGTTTTTACTATGAGTGAGGTCGATTTTTTCATTTCCATTCATTTTATGATAAATGACTATTTTACACTGTTGCTAGGTTGAGTTTGTGACCTTGCAATATATGTTTGTATATGATATATATGTATGTATAGAATATTTGTTAATACTCCGAAGAATTACTGAAGTAGGAAATATATCTGACATTCACAACGTTTTGTTTAGCTTAAGGGAATGGCTGCGCAGCGGCAAAATATCAATTTGGCAGGTCAGACATTCGTTTCCATAAACTTAAAGCCTAGGATAATTTAATATGATGTTCACATTATGTGGGATACCACACTATCGAGTATATATACTGTATAAGAATTTGTTTCTTTAGATAGAACCGAGCGACAAGTTAACAATGACATACCATTCTTAATTTTTCAAAATAGATTCAAGTATAAAGTATCAAGTTTATGGTTAAGGGGAAAATAAATATAAATAAACCTTGAATATAAGGCACATCTACACAACACGTATATAACGGAACACAAAATTAGGTTTGCAGTTATGCACCTCGTACTTACACTAAAAGGGCACCATACCATCAGACATCAATCACCTACCAACAACGGCAATCAAAGGTTATGTTTTAAATTACTCAACTTAAACTACCGGAACAACGACAGATTATTGTTTTAAGTTAGTTCGTCCCTCTCTGTTCATATGTATATGTCGTAGGCTAATAGTGAAATCCGTCATTTCATGAAAAGCCTAGTCATATCATGCTGAACGCTAAAAGGTATATTGGCAACTGGTTTCTTCGTTGTTCCCCAGACCATTTTTTTTAATTTAATTTAAATTTTATTTTTATAAAATAATATTAGTTGAAAAAATTTAAAAAAATGCTCTGGGGAACAACAAACAAACCAGTTGCAATATGCCTTTTAGCCACGCTTCATGATATGACTAGGCTTTTCATGAAATGACGGATTTCACTATCAGCCTACGACATATACATAGCGCTCGCTGAAAGTTACCTAAATGATTTCTCCATATTTAAAAAAGGGAACTATTTAGTTCCCAAAAAGGATATTTTAGTTATAAAAAAAGGTTTATTTTTTATGATAATTGGATAACCTTGTACGAATTAAAAAATTATTTATTAAAAATATTTTATTCGATACATATTTTAATGGTTAAACGGTATTTTGTTAGCGGAAAAAAATATCGAATAGACGCAAAAATATGTTGTCAAAAAAACGAGCTAGTGTGTTTCTAAACGAAATATTAAAGAATTTCTATTTGCGGTAACCTATATATATTTTTATTAAAACTTGTATTGACTGATTTTTCCCAGTGTGTGGAATTAAAATTGCAGTCCGCTCTCCATTTTACAAAAATGTGCTATAGGAAATTGGCACATATTCGCATTTTTTGCCTCCGTCTAAACAATTCGCTAAAACAATTTTTGGGTTCTTATAGGACGAAAATTGAATTTGGACAGTATATCTTCAGCGTGTTGCAACTACACCACTGGACAAATATACTGCTATCTCTTGACTTTGTTATTTTTTATAACTTAATTACAATGAATGAAACTTTTGACGCTTTATTGAAACTTACCTTCCTTTTGGGTTATGCACTATTATGCAGAACAGGGTCCATATTATAATAAAACTTTCATAAAAACATACATAAGAGCGGAAATGACACCGTTAAAGCCAGCTGTAATGTTAATAGACTAGACGCTTTAAGTACTTTATACGGGAAACATTTTTCGAAATCGATAAAACATTGTCGTATAATGTTGATTCCAATACTTACCTAGTGTTGTTGCTCTACATAAGGGTTTAAATGACGGCGTCTGACACAAGGGTGGTTGGTTGCTTTTGCCTTTACATATTGCAATTTAGTACCATAAATTTAATATACTTCTAAATCCAGAAAATAATACAGTGTCCGCAAGAAAGTCCGCATCAAATGGGATTTTTTTTTTATTATTAGGTATAGGTAAAAATTGAAAAAGCAGTTAGTTTTTGCTTATCTAAAAACCAAAAATGACGTATACTGAAGCTGCTGCACGACTTGCGTTACCTGTCAAATTTGACATTTTTAATAAAATAGGTTCAAAAATGCCCTTATTTATCAAAATATCGAGAAAGTTGTTTATTTTGGCATTTTTAGCTTCTGTACGAAATTTTGACAGTCTAATACAATTTTTTTTTGCCAGATTCTTGAAAATTTTGATCAACCCTCGTAGATTAACTTTTATACATCGATGTAAAACCATTAACCTTTACTTCATTTGTAATCTTAATGCAATTTTGTGTAAAATTCTTGTTTCCAATTAAGTATTTATTTTGCTTCAAAAACTGAAATTGTTATTGATCAGTATGTAATGTTTGATGCAAAGTTTATCTAATTACATCAGTTTTGCCAAAACCGACGTTTCTCATTTTTCTTAAGTTAGTAAACAGATGTACAAAAAGAAAATATTAGGAAGCTTTCGTTGAAATTTTACTTAATTAATAATAAATTAAATTAATTATATCAAACTATATTTTTGTTGAATAATATGTTTCGAGCGATTAATATTTATTCTTTTTGATCCAATATTAATTAAGTAAGATTTCAACGAAAGCTTCCTAATATTTTCTTTTTGTACATCTGTTTACTAACTTAAGAAAAATGAAAAACGTCAATTTTGGCAAAACTGATGTAATTAGATAAACTTTGCATCAAACATTACATACTGATCATTAACAATTTCAGTTTTTGAAGCAAAATAAATAATTGGAAACAAAAATTTTACACAAAATTGCATTAAGATTACAAATGAAGTAAAGGCAAATGGTTTTACATCAATGTATAAAAGTTAATCTACGAGGGATGATCAAAATTTTCAAGAAACTGGGAAAAAATAAAAATTGTATTAGACTGTCAAAATTTCGTACAGAAGCCAAAAATGCCTAAATAAACAACTTTCTCGAATAAAGTTTTTCGATATTTTGATAAATTATGGCATTTTTGAACCTATTTTATTAAAAATGTCAAATTTGACAGGTAACGCAAGTCGTGCAGCTGCTTCAGTATACGTCATTTTTGGTTTTTAGGTAAGCAAAAACTAACTGCTTCTTCAATTTTTACCTATACCTAATAATAAAAAAAAATCCCAATTGATGCGGACTTTCTTGCGGACACTGTATAAGAAATATTTTTTACTGAACTTATGCTTTGTCTGTCGAGATAATTCGATGTTTCTTTAAGAAAAAAAAAAACTAAATTAGGAGTGTTGCTTTGCCTGTTGCAAATCGGCTGAAGCACCTCATATTTTTAAACAATAATGTGTTTATTTAAATATAACGGCATTGCGCCAATGTGGGATGTCATTTATCTTATTCCACCTCGTTTATTGTAGATAAATTGATAATCTCAAGTCACTCACCCCACGAAGTATTGCAGAATGCCCTCTCTCTTTACTAAAGGAGAGTCTGCTGTTGAAACTTTAATACCATTTGGAAATTTTAGAAACAACATTTTAATACCTTCTTAAATATAATAAATAATAGAGCCTTTATTTGTTTAAATGTTTTTTATTTTTAACTAGCAAAAGCCAAATGATATCGCATTAATTGTTTACGAAACGTGTTTTGCCAATATACAAACTTATTTAGAAGAAATGGTAAGGATTCTGTTACCTTAAGTAGCACGGCGAAGCTTTTAAGGCAGTATGTAATCCAGATGGATCTCTAGTTTAATTTAAAAAATAAGTTAAATTTAATTTTTATATTATATAAGTCATATATAAATTTAAGGAAATTTACAGGCATCTAGATTTTATACGATCACCAGTACAATTAGACGTATCAAGACTAAACTCTAGAGTCTTACTTTTATTATAAATAAAATAAAATTTGTGAAGTTAGTGAAAAAAGAGAGTAGGTACTTTATCCTTAAAGCAATTTCGAATTTTTAAGTCTTCGTCGTATACAATAAAACTTTTAGTCGATTTAAATTATGTTATTTTGGTTTAAAGATATGCAGAACGTTTTAGAAATAAAATAAATTTATTAGATTTAAAAATAATAATTTCTCCCCGTTCGTTTTTTCCGGATTGTTTCAAATGTTAGATGGTATTTTAAAAAGAGGTTGAAATTATGCCCTATTTTATGGAGTAGTCAAAGTATTGCCTCGTGTGAGTATTATTCATTTATTAAGCTACAAATGGGCTACTGCCCGGTGGTAGTATTATAATAATTACAAAAATCAGTCTTATCACCATAGTTACCTTAACAAAATTTAAAAAATACAGCAATATTATATAAAAACTGAATACCTATACGAAATTAAATATTTTTTTTAAGTACTGTAAAGATTCTTAGATATATCTATACTCTCTTTTATCACAATTGCAAATATCACAATAAAACGTAATAACAACATAATAAATAGCATCACAACAAAATAAAATAGAATAGTACCTAACACGCATTAACCTGAAGTTGTCAAATGGCGTAAAGTTCCCTCGGGTAAAGAAGAAATGTTTTTTTTAAATGTGCTTATATGAGGAATGTTGCAATTAAAAGTATCTGCCGATAACGAGTTCCAAATTTTAGGGCCATTATTCAAAGGCGAAAAGAGTCCCAATGAAATTTTAAAGAAAGGCTGATCAAACTTAAAGCGATGGTCATGTCTATAAATTCTATGTGCTGGTGTTAACCTTGCCTTTAATTCAGAATAAGCTGCCTTGTTTGTAACAGCATTGTACAATAACAGTGATTGGCTAGTATTACGCCTTTTTTTTAGGGTGGGCCATCCAATGTTTCGAAGTGCCTCAGAAACTGAAAAATTATTGGAGAAGTTCAAGTTAACCCATCTGATAGCTCTATGTTGAAGCATTTCAATTTGATTAATCAAGTATCCTTGGTAGGGGCTCCATACACTGCTGCAGTACTCCACCAAGGGCCTCACCAAGGTCAGGTAAGCCTTCTCTCTGGCTTGTCTTCCTGCCGATTTAAGATTTCGCATTACGAAGTTAAGAGAGCGATATGCTTTTGAAAGTATGTTATTTATATGATCTCACCAGTGCGCAGCAGCTGATGGTCCACAGTTACACCAAGGTATTTGACCGTCTTAGCTGGAGATAGTATTGTGATATCAAGATCGTAATTAATGTCAACATCCCTTTTGCAGAAAAAAAACAACCTACTCTTGTCAGCATTTAGACCCATTTTATTTACCTTTACCCACTCCTCTACTTTCTTTAGGTCCCTCTGCAGTGCACTTGAGTCCTCTCCCCCTCTCACCCTTCTATAGACAACACAGTCATCGGCAAATAGACGAATGGAAGATTCCATGTCCACCGCCAAGTCATTAATATAGAGCAGGAAGAGGAGAGGACCAAGCACACTACCCTGCGGTACCCCAGAGGTCACCTCAGCCTCACCAGACAGGACACCCCCAATACGAACACACTGTTTACGTTCTTTCAAAAATTTTGCTATCCACTTTTTGACTCTAATATCTATAGTAAGGTTATTTATTTTATTTAGGAGACTGTCATGATTTACAAGGTCAAAGGCTTTTTTAAAATCAATGAAGACAGCATCCACTTTATCGTTGTCATCAAGTGACTCGGTGATATATTGCGTAAAACTAGCCAACGCCGCTTCAGTAGAGTACCCACATCTAAATCCAAATTGTCTATAATACAGGCAGTTTAGTTCATTAAAAATGTTTTTTAAGTAATCAGCTAAAAGTCTTTTAAAAAGTCTGCAGCAGATGCAAGTTATGCTTATTGGACGGTAATTATATGGATCGCTCTTTGAACCTGATTTTAAAAAAGGAAGTACTTCCGCTCTTTTCCATTCTTTTGGTAGAGAAGCGTTGTTAATTGACAATTGAAATAAAGTTCTCAAATATGGTATTACTTCGTCTTTAGCCAGAAGCAGAAGCAAGCTGCATATTCCATCTGGACCAGGTAATGTGCTTTTTTTTTATTTCGTCAGATGATACTTAATATTTCTATTTGAAAAAATAAAGGGATGACCCTCATTAGTTTGAAAAGCATTTCCCTGCTGATAGTTACTCGCTGTGCCAAAAATAGAGTGAAAGCAGTCATTGTTTGCATTCGCCTTTTCCTCCTCGGTAAGATGTACTTTATTATTATAATTAAGGGTTGGGATTACATTTGTATTACCTTTCTTAGAGTTTATAAATCGATAGAATTCTCTTAGCCCCCTTGATCGAGCTTCACGGGTATAAAAGTTTTTATGTAGGTAGTCATTGAGCGTTTTACGTTTTTGGTAATTAAGATTTCTACAGGCAGTTTTGTATTCCAAGTCATGACCAACACTTTTATTTCTCAGCCTGTGCAGCCTCCTGCATATATTTTTAAGATTTTTAACAGTTTTATTATAATACAAGGGATCTGTGTTACCTGAAAACTCTTTTTGCTGCATTGAAGCAGCTCTTGCCTCAAAAAGAAAGTCCTTAAAGTTCTTCCAATATTCCTCAATTGTTCCTGGAGAGCTAGCGCATCCGGGATACCTGTCTTTAAGTATTTGATTAAGTGAATTTATGTTGGTTGTTCTATACAGGGTGATTCAAAAGTACTTTGACAAACTTCGGGAGGTAATTGCCGGCAATATTTTAAGATAAAAAGTTCTTATAAATAGTGGTCCTTGGCGACTTCGTTACGGAGATACAGGATGTTGAAATGTTAAGAGAAATAGTAATAATTTTTAAATAACTCCTTAACGAGTTATTTTTTTTTATGAAATTTAGTGAATTAAATAAGCATCTAAGGACACTTATTTTCAAAGTACAACACGTTCGTAAATTTAACCAGTGGCGTCGGTACAAAATGTTACTACCATATTTTTTGTGAAAACTATGCTACACCATTGACTTATTTTATTTTAACTTTCTTCATATAAATTCCCCCTTTATTTACAACAAAAAAGATCACGTGTGTTTTTTTGATGCGAGGGACGGTTTAAGGGTAAATGATTATTTTATTTGAATATACACAAATATTAAAAAATGTGTTTAAACTGATCAACCACTCAAATATTTATTACAGTATTTTAACGAATACCTACATACATACTTACCAATAAACAAATATGTATATGCCTAAGGAAGGCATCTGAAGATGCATATTTTCTAAGTATAACACATTTTCAGTGGCATACATATTTATTTATTAGTATGTTATTTTTTATAAATAAATACACCCATAAATAAATATCTGGGACATGAAATTCTCATAGGCAGAGACAACCAAACACGGGAGATAGCGCGAAGAATCGGCCTAAGTTGGGCAGCCTTTGGGAAGCTAAGTAACATTCTAAAGTCGGACATTCCAACCTGTCTAAAGAGAAAGGTCTTCAACCAGTGTGTGCTTCCTGTGCTAACGTATGGAGCAGAAACTTTAACACTAACAAAGAAAACCATAAATAAAATTCGCGCAGCACAGAGAGCCATGGAGAGAGCAATGCTGGGCATATCATTGAGGGACAGAGTCTCTAATATCAGACTTCGCCAAATGACTGGAGTTGCCGATGCAATTGTACGCATAACAACGTTAAAGTGGAACTGGGCCGGACACGTGGCGAGAATGACGGACGGACGGTGGACAAGGCAAATTCTGGAGTGGAGACCGCGACAAGAGGCCTTTCGGAGTAGAGGTCGCCCACCAACAAGATAAACCGACGATATCAAAAGAATAGAGCCAAATTGGATGAATGCAGCACAGGATCGAGGACGTTGGATTAGACTACGGGAGGCCTATGTTCAGCAGTGGACGCAGTTGGGCTGAGTGATGATGATGATGATGATGTTATTTTTTAATATATTGTATTTTGACAAGGCGGCTTTGGAAATTAATTTGTCGATATATTAAAACATATTTGACAGTTAGTTACCATTGAAAATAACAAAACTGAAGAAATAAAACTCAATGGTAACTAACTGTCAAATATGTTTTAATTTATCGACAAATGCATTTCCAAAGCCGCCTTGTCAAAATACAAAATATTAAAAAATAACATACTAATAAATAAATATGTATGACACTGAAAACGTGTTATACTTAGAAAATAGGCATCTTCAGATGCCTTCCTTAGGCATATACATATTTGTTTATTAGTAAGTATGTATGTAGGTATTCGGTAAAATACTTTAATAAATATTTGAGTGGTTGATAATCAGTTTAAAACACATTTTTTAATATTTGTGTATATTCAAATAAAATAATCATTTACCCTTAAACCGTCCCTCGTATCAAAAAAATACACGTAATCTTTTTTGTTGTAAATAATGGGGGGATTTATATGAAGAAAGTTAAAATAAAATAAGTCAGTGGTGTAGCATAGTTTTCACAAAAAATATGGTAGTAACATTTTGTACCGACGCCATTGGTTAAATTTACCAACGTGTTGTACTTTGAAAATAAGTGTGCTTAGATGCTTATTTAATTCACTAAATTTCATTAAAAAAAATAACTCGTTAAGGAGTTATTTAAAAATTATTACTATTTCTCTTAACATTTCAACATCCTGTATCTCCGTAACGAAGTCGCCAAGGACCACTATTTATAAGAACTTTTTATCTTAAAATATTGCCGGCAATTACCTCCCGAAGTTTGTCAAAGTACTTTTGAATCACCCTGTATAGCCATTTGACAACTTTATTAGGTTTCACATCACAATTTATGTTTAACAATAAAATTATACACTTATGGTCACTCAGTCCCAAGTCGACGGTACAGTTTTGTATAAGGTCATCGGACTTTACTATAAAAACATCAAGCAAGGATCCTTCATTATTGTTAACTACTCTTGTCGGTTCCCTAACAATTTGAGAACATTCAAAGCTGTTAAAGAGATCACATACAACTCCCTGTTGAAATTCTTGGGAAGATTGAAGTCTCCTCCAATGATATACAATGTATTGTTTATTATGAGTAGGTTTCCTGTACACTGAAGTTATGCTTTCGGCATTTCGTTTGACGAGAACATCAAGATAATAATGTTGTTCTGTTTCCATGATGAATCAAGTGGATCTTCTTATACTATTAATATGTTCTAAATACCGTATCAGTTCTTCACCTTGTAATATTTTAAAAACGGTTAATTTTGAACCATAAGACACCTGTGTTAATTTTGACATAGAGAGCATATACACCAACGTTCCACTGCATATTATCAAGCCAAAGTTATAAGAAGACTCAAGACTTTTAATTCGCACTGTTTTGCCGCTTGATGGGGTGATGGGAACTACTTTAGTGTTTACTTCGTAGTTCCTACTTTCAAGTAATTGACGGTCTCCCAATCGGCCCCTCTCTCTCTATCCGATAGTGGCCAACCCGTACATGGAATGCTCCGAGTCACACGCAATTGACACTGCCAAGATTAAACCTAAACTATGGCTTTGATATGTTGATGATACCTTTATTATCTGGAAAGACAGTAACGAAGAGCTGATACGGGTTTTCGAACATTTCTTATTCTGCACAATGAAATAAATTTATTGGGATGCATTGGCAGTAATACGCGCGCACCACTTTATATTTTGTCAAAGAATTATTCTTTGCCAGAATACCGCAAATAAATGGCCACGCCGTAAATTTTTTTAAAAGACCGAATTTTACCCTATTATAAATAATGGCTCGTAATAATCATAATCGTTAATATTAAGTTTTTATTTGAGATACCTAACTCTTGGAAAAAGATTATCTTATATTGTATAAATTTGTAATTGTTGTATAACTCAATCTATCCAATCTTCTGTCTGGAAGGCATCACATGTTATTCCTCTTTCTAAGGCTGACAAGGTCTTAGAGCACAAAGACTTGAAACCGATAAGTATTCTGCCAGTTATATCAAAATTTTTAGAACGATGTATAAAAAAACAACTGATAGAGCACATTGAGTACAAAACCTAGTCAGGCTTTCGACAGACATGTTAAATGTTACCGATCACATTTTTCGTGCCACTGATTCCGGTAAGTTAACTCTCTTGGTACTTTTGGATTATTCTAAGGCGTTTGACACGCTTAATCATAAGTCAATTAAGTTAAAATGTCGGTTGCAGTTTTTGATAGTATTTCTAACAGACAACAACGAGTCATTTTACGTGGACAGGTTTTTGATACCAGGAGTATCTCTAATGGGGTTCCACAGGGTTCCCTATTAGGACCTATATTATATACAGCGTGTGCGTGGATTTGCTTGCCAAATGGAAAACTTTTTTATTATCAATTTTTAGAAAAAAAGTTATTCTTTATAAAAAGTTTTGCTTTTAAAATTATTAAGATTAGCATAAGAATTACTTTTTAATGTTGTACATGGTGTCTCAAAAAACGAAAATCTTTAATTCTAAATGTGAAAAAACTCTGTATACCAATATTTATTAACCGGCAAATTGAAAAGCGCGAAAAGCGTCAACTAATTTGTAGTATACAGGGCAATGATAACGTTTTTTTTTTATATTAAGTTAACATTTTTGATAAAAATTATTAGGTGTATGAAGAACAACGGGGGCTTATTGAAATTTAATCTTCTATGTATATTTGTTCGTGTTTACTGTGTAATTACTAGTAATTAAAAAACTTGTTATGTGTAAATATGTTTATATGATTGATTAATAAATTTTCAATTAGTTTGTAAATTATCTAAATATTTTAATTACTCTGTATACTAAATTAACCTGAAAATAGTACATTGATCAATTAAAAATAAATATGGCGATGATATTTATCCATATTGTTTATCAAAAATGTTAAGTAACTATTCAAAAAAACTTTATCATTGCCCTGTATACTACAAATTAGATGACGATTTAATGCGCTTTTCGCGCTTTTCAATTTGCCGGTTAATAAATATTGGTATAAAGTTTTTGATATTCAGAATTAAAGTTTTTCGTTTTTTGAGACACCATGTACAACATTAAAAACAAATTCTTATGCCAATCTTAATAATTTTAAAAGCAAAATTTTTTATAAAGAATAACTTTTTTTCGAAAAATTGATAATAAAGAAGTTTTCCATTTGGCAAGCAAATCCACGCACACGCTGTATAATATATATGGCATTTCTAATAAATGTTATTGTCAGTTGTTCTAAACAAATATATTCTAATCATATTTAAATGTTTTATTATTTTGTGTATTGCATGTGACTTAACTATTAAAGATCTAAATTCCATTTATACTGGTTCTAAAGAACACTCGTTATCTCTTAATTCTACTAAAACTATTGCTATTCTATTTGCCAAAAACAAAGATCGAACATCAGTCCAGAATACTCAACACGTAAAGATTAACGATGTGCCAATTTCTTTCTTTAAAGTGACAAAAAGTCTCGGACTTTGGATGGACACTGATTTGCGATTTCAAAAACATATTTCTGAGTGTATAAGAAAATGTATATTAAGGCTTTAGCTGCTATGCAATTCTCGAACTGTTTAAGATTCAAACGTTAAACTTATGTTATGCGAGTCGCTGCTCTGATCCACATTTAATCACTGTAATGTTTTATACGGCCCATGCTTGAATGCTATGACCTCTCAAAAAAATCAAAATTGTTGTTTAAAATATATTATTGAGTGTTTAAAATTTTCTGCTTTCGGGTCGTGCTTTTTTCCTTCATTCGTCTCCTGCACTATCTTTACTTATTAATATTTTTGCATTATTACAAAATTTTTATAATGCTATTAACACATTTTATTATTTTCTTTCTTGTTTTTCAAATGTTATGTTGAATAAAGATTGTTTCATATTATTATTATTATTATTATTATTATTATTATTATTATAATAAATAATAAATAATAATCATAATAAAGACTTTTTATGAACATAAATTAAATAATAATTACATAGCTGAAAGTAAAGAAAGAAACAATAAGGGGTGAAAATGTCCAGCCAAAAATGCGGCTACTCCCACTCAACCACTAACTGATAATGTGGGCGTCTCCAATATAAGTTCTCAAATAATAAAAAATATATTAGTAAATATATAATGCACAGCAGCAGATGTATTGGTCTAATAAACAAGACATTACACTGTTAAAAGAAAAGAATCAAATTTAACTTTTTTTTGTATGTCCCAGAAAGTCCACTCCCGTTTTTTTGTTAATTTAACTAAAACCGCTTCAGTCAATCAGTAACTCATAAAATATGTTACTATTTTGACATTAATCTGATTTTATTGTGCAGTAAAAATTACAACTTAATAAGTTAATTTAACACATTTTTTATGTTAATATTAACTTATTTTATAAATCGCATTTCTAAAGCATGCAAAAAAAAAATTTACTAATTGTCAAAAGTTATGTTGAAACAACTCTGCAGTTAACTTTAATTTATCATATGAGTATATTTTACTGTTTCTTTTAATCAAATTAACAGCTCGCCCTGAATAAATATAACTTTCATACGTGATTTATTTGGATTTTAAGGCATAAGTAAAGACAAATACTTAAAAAAATCACTTTAAATAAACCTAAGCAGTACTTAGAAGCTTAATTATTGTTTAGAAAAGTTGTATTTATTAAATCAAATAGTCGTTTTACCTAAATAAACTTGATTTTTATATTAGTTTTTGAAAAATTGCTTTATCTACCCTTATTAACTCAACTAAACCAAGCTTTTCCTTTTAAACATCATTGCTGCTGTAAAAGTCAATTCATCAGTTTATGAAATAAAAGGGCCATTAAAATGTTTATAACAGTTTAATAAGTATATTAAAAATAAATATATATAATGTTAGAAAATTTAGATTTAAAAAATATAGTGCTTTAAATAAATATTCTGTATTTAACTTATCTTAAAAAGTAGCATCGTTTTTTAACAAACTCTGGGATATAGGTAGTTATCCTATCCATCCTTTAAAAACTTACTTAAAAACTAATAGGTACTGTTTTAAGCAAATATTCTCACAATGCAAACTTACAATAATATTAGGTATGTAAAATAAGGTACCTAAGCCAATTATTATTGCCATGTTCCTAATATTGCCACCCAAGCGAAAATCATGACGTCATTACTCTTGCGGCCGGTATACGTACAAAACCATTCTTAGGAATAAAATCCCATGGCCCATTCCTTTACATTCTTGTACTCGTACTCCATTACCACCATGAGGGATGGGGTATTATTGATAATGTCCATTGTAAAGACTAAAAGAAAATAAGAGTAGCAGATGTGAGCAAAAGGCTTTTTTACATTTGTAACTATATTAAAGGCCGGTATTCCCTAAATGGAAGGATAATATTAAAAATATCAATAAGAATAAAAATAAAGCAATACTAACCTATAAGCGTCAGTTAAAATCAATGTCAGGTTAACGTATACACTTTTATCTCGTCCGAACGTGTCGAAGACTAAGACTTGAAGAAAATGACTTCCCTTCCTTGACCAGTGAGCAGAGGGTGATTGACTAGATAAATATTTAGATTTACTCCTTTTAAATGTGAATTTTACTACTAAATAGTTCTTAGCAGCATATTCGATTATTACTAAAATGTTGATTTGACATACTGGGTTGTTATTAAAATAAATATTACTATTATTTTATGTTGAAACAACTGAGAAAAATATGTTGTATTAAATCTCATTTAGTGTAAAATTTTAACTAAAAAATATATTGTAATGAATATAAACTTAATCAAAATTACTATTATTTGATTAATTTGAACCGTAAAAGTATTGCATGTTAATTTTAGTTAGCTGTTATGTTAAAACGACTTGCAGAAAAGTTAGTTCTTAAAATCTGATTTTTACTAAACACAAAAGAGTTAAAATAACTATACATTTTAAGTTAAATATGATTTATTTTAATTGATTATAAATTTTTTTGATTCTCACGTCCAGGATTTCTAACAGTGTATAGTTCAATAATATAATTAAATTACAGCAATAACACATAAATAGAAAACAAACTTTAAAACATATCCCTGACTGTCTTCTTAGGGGCGGTTCCGGACAGCAAAAGTAGCGAAATAAGTTGTATAAGTTAATGTATGTATTATTGCTTATTGCTTATTAAATAGTTACGCACGAATCTTTAACTAAAACTTGTTAATATTATACAACTTATATTCATCAGGAATTGAGTTATAAAACTTAATAGCATTATAAGTTCAACTTTTTTGGAATAATGATGTTTTATATTGAGGTATGGTAAAACTGTTCTTAATTCTAATAACTCTATATTGAATGTTATCCTTGCTAACGAACTCTTACTTTTAGATTTAATTCATTATAACCTATAACTATAGTGTATTCGGGGTTGTTATTATCCATGACAAGAAAATTCCCTTTAAGTTGGACATAACTATTTATTCAATATCCCACGCAGCAAAAAAATTACACAAAAGTGACGAAATTTTATGAAACATGTCAAATTTTACCAGAAGACACAATGAAGCACGAATATTATTTAAATGGTTCGAAATTACCCATAATACCCATAACATAGAACTGGCGACACGCGAGAAACACCTTTGGAAGCAATCACGCGAGCTTGTTCCGCAATTCCGCATAGAGACAGGCGATGAGATTATTTGTTGGCAGGAACAATTTTATTATGACTTGCAGACGGGAATTGGGTATTAAACAGTAAGAGGTGATTATGGACAATTTAAAGTACATAAAGGAAATAGTGTAAAGGGTATCTGATAAAAAAGTTATTGATATATTTTCTAAATATTTACTATAGCCAAAAATCGGTATAGGATATATTAAACATGAAATATGTTTAGAAAATCTTAGTTCTCCTAGTAAAAAATTAGAAGTTTTATTTAAACAAAAAACTATTAATGACGTCACCCGTTATTTATAAGATATTTTTTCTAATTTTGATATATAAAGTGACACTTTTTAAAACTGATTGACATTATGAAACGTCTTACTTTTTGTAACTAGTTGCATAAAGTAAAATTTTATGCAATTGGTGACGAAAAATGTATTTCAAAATTAGTGACAAGAAGAATTATTCTAGTTATTAAACTGTTATAATACAAGTTAAAAACATAAATTATAAATTAATTAATTATTATAAATATTGATAACACAATTATTGCAATTATATTCAAATTAATTCCCGACGACATATTTTTTTCATTGCTCGAACTTGCTGTTATTTGGGAAGCGACGCACATTGCATTAGATGTTTCACCAAATATTTCTTGCGCTATAAGTTTTTTTATTATTCATGGAATTTTCAACATATCCCTCCGCAACAGAACTAGATTTCCAACCTCCGTGCCTCTTTAATTTTAAAAGATCAGCGCCACTGTCTGCTAGGAAAGTGGCAGAGCTTCTTCTGAAGCAGTGGCCAGTATGTAGAACAGGATTTGAAAGACCAAGAAATTGTGCAATAACTTTTGGCAGACTGCTAAATGTGTTAATTCCCACAGGATTTCTGGTACATTTTCCATTCGCATATTTTACAAAAAATCTGTTGTGTTTAAGAATCTGGGGACGCAACTTAATATATTTTCTTAATATTTCAACAAGATTCGTATTTTCAATGTCTCCAGTGGTAATTGCACACTGCCGTATAACTTTTGTTTTTGAAGGTGGGATATCAACACGAAAATGGCTTCCTTCGTCTATAACATTTTCAACTGGAAGTAAAGTTAATTCTGCTTTTCTGCATGCTCCTGCCATTCCAAATATCATTGCAACCTTAGCCATTAAGTATTCTTTGTCATCAGCTTCCAATAAAAATTTGGCAAAATCTTTTTTAATAAAAACTTTTGACTTTTTAGCACTGTACCCGTCCGCTTGCCTTTTAATATATGCTACCAAATTTGTATATTTTTTAATATCAATATTCCTTTTCAGATTTAGTTCAGACCTTAACGTTGAGTAAAGTGTCCATAATGTGGAAACTTTTAGATCTTTCTTACCCTCGAAATATGCAAGTAAAACTTTCTCATTAACATGTTTAATTTTCTTCTCATCACACCACGTAACAAATTTTTCGTATGCCAAATCATAAACTGCCTTTGACTTTTTGGGAATTACTGACAATAGAGCATTACCTGCTGCCTCTTCAATATCGCTTGGTAGCTCTTCAGAACTTGAATGACTCATTTTTAAAAAATAAAACTAAAAATATATCAATCTCGCTAAAAACCTTCCGTCTAGACTTTTTTACAAAATGTCAAACTGACAACTAACATGAAGTAACAGCAACAATAGCTATTTATGCCATCAGTTATATGTCAAAATTAGAAAAACTAAATTTATGTTTTCCAAATTTTTATCAATTATATTAAATTTTATTTTTTTATTACTTTCGTCAAAATTAGAAAAAATCTTGTATGCAATACGTTACGAAATGAAATTTTGTGTAACTTGTGTGTTTTTGCGAAACTCACTTCGTTCGTTCCGCAAAAATCTCACGCGTTACACAAAATTAGGCATTTCGTAACTGATGGCATAAATAGCTTTTGTATACTATTGCTCAAATCAAAATAAAAATTGACTTGTGTCAGCATTTTTAAAATATGACATTACTAAAAAATATGTAACAGTGACTTCTGACTGTTACAAAAGTTATTTTGCTGTTATTTATAAATCATAATCAAATTGTCTTTGATTGCGTAAAGAATCCCTGCACCTGCAAGTAATCAAATAAAGCTAGAAACAACACTTTAACATATTCTTAAATAAGAATAATTTAGTATCTGGCCCTTTCCAAACAATATTTGAAAATATGATATATTCTATAACAAAAGCGTTCACATAAAGAAAATTAACACTAAAACGACTGTCGCCGGTCCTGAATCCGGATAATGGGGCTTTCCTTCATTCCAAGGAAAAATAATAGCAAGATATGAGTTGGTCTTACTTTGCTTTGTTTTTGAATGATAAATGTTAGGATTATCGGAATCTTACGACTGAAAGATAATATCCTAATGTTTCTATTTGACAAGACGTTGAAATCGATTTGTTTTATTAATAAAATAATGTTTCGAAATTCGTGAAAAAATTTTACTCCATAGTGGTAGGAATAAAAACATTCAGATTTATTTTTTAAACATTTAAGATAAATTTCCAACTACTGAACGCCGTGTGTGGAATATCAAAACGCCAGATACTTCAGGGGCAATAATGTGGTGTACTGGGTTAAAAAATCAAACAGGGTATCGGAGCAGGTATACACGTAGTAAGACCGGAGAAAGATGCTTACTTCTCCCTGGGTAAGTCTCCCACGATGTTCCAAATGGAAATCTATGCAATTCGACTATGAGTGGATGAAAGCAATAGTGGCAATTATCTTAGTAAGCAGGATACACATAATGTTCGGTCAGCCAAACATCCCTAAGAGTGCGAACATGCATAATGACAGCGAGAATGGTATGAGAATGCCAAGAGGAACTAGTGGCAAGGGCAAAGCTAACAAAGTAATACCACAATGGGTACCAAGATACGAAGATATTACAGGAAATGAATAGGCTAGCTAGACAACTTCTTCTAACGAACGGAAATCAGCTGATAATCACAACAGGAATTCTGATGGGACATAATTATATGGTCGTTAAGAAGCACTTAAACCGTATCCAACTGTAGAAAGAAGACCAAAGCTGCAGGTTATGCGGAAGCAAAAGGGAAGCGCTACAGCATATAATGTGCGAGACTCTGGGTTGGACAAGACAACAAAATATTCCGGCAACCAACACTGGAACCAGATGATATCCCGACACTCTCACCAGTGGACCTACACAAACTAGTGCAAGAAATTAGGGTGTAGGGTGTGTGTAAGATCAAATTCGACTGAGCACATTTGGCCAAACCTGGCCGAAGTGCATCCAAAATCCGGCACTTCAAGGGACGTTAAAAAAAAAATTACCCGACATTTTTTGAAAGTTGAAAATGTTTCATTAGATTTATTATTTTAGTTATTTTATTATCCTTTATTTTTGAGAAATTTTGGTCTACTTGCTATAAGATTAACATCAAAAACTTTATATATTAGCAATGAATGTGCTGGGAAAAGGTATTGGCCGAAAATATTCTTATTACAAATATAAATGGTTTTATACAAGATCAAGATTATACCAACGACAAAACGCTTTATTTGGGGTAATAATTAAATTACTGGTTCATATTAAACAATTAGTTATCCGATTGCAACAGACTTCTAATTTGCGATAAGTAGAGGAAATTTCGACCTATCAAAATGTGTAACTTATTGCATTTAAATATGATGGAAGTGTCAAAAGTAAATTGACTTATTTGTGTTATTTTTTAAGTAAATAATACTTTTTTATTGTTAACCTATTTTTTCTTAAAAATATACAGCCACATATTATTTTATTCATCTATATTTTGTCTCGAAATTAAAGTTTTAGTCAAACTAGTGATTTTTTCTGTGCATGACCTAATTACAATTACGACTAAATCCGACCTTGATTTGTATTTAATTACAACCACAATAATGACACCTTATCGGTGTTATTTTGTTTTACCTATAATATATTATTGATACTCCATTCGAGGCGTCGGCGTCGTGACGGTTGTTTTATTCATTAATAAAAAAAATTCAATAGCCTACAAGCCTTTTTGTTATTAATACAGGGTGTTCGAAAAATAGACGGAGATATTTTGGAGGGTGATTCCTTGTTAAAAAATATGAAAAAAAGTTTGAAAAAGATGTTAAAAAAATAGAAATAAAAAATGAAATTATTAATTAAATTAAAAATACTTACTCGATGCTGTTAAAATTTGGCAATGATATTTGTTGTATTAAGAGGCTAATTTTGCCCTAAATAGATTAAAATTATTGAGTCCAGTGGCGTCCCGGGGGGCACCTTAGCGAATATTATTATCAAAAAAATGTACGCCACTGTATTTTTTGTAGCTTTCATATTCTTTGTTTAATTAAGCATCTAAAGATACAACTTCTTTGCCTCTTGTATTTTTTTCCTATCTCACTTCATTTTCGAGAAAAAAAATAAAAACCGTTTTATTGTATGTCATTGGACAAAATTGGTTTATTAATTTCTACTAAAATAAATCACAAGTGCATTGGACCACAAATAATAAAAAACATTTCTAGGAAAGAATGTTATTGCAACTTTTCCAATACCATAACATAAGCTACAACAAATGTTGGAAATGTCCACCATCCATTTCCGTACACCTTCTCACTCGACGCATCATTGAACGACGAACTCGAGCTAAAATTCGAGGTCTATTTTTTATTTCTTCGCAAGCATTTACGATTTTATTTCTTAGTTCTTCTATTGTTTCTATGGGAGTAGTGTAAACCATCGTCTTAAGGTGTCCCCATAAATAAAAATCTAATGGATTTAAGTCAGGGGAGCGAGGTGGCCAGTTAATTGGTCCACCTCTTCCAATCCAATTTTCACCAAAGGTGTTACTCAGATGAGTTCTGACAGGTCTACTAAAATGAGGAGGAGCTCCATCGTTCATAAAAGTTATTTGGTTACGTATATTGAGAGGAACTTCTTCTAGCAGTACGGGCAATTCTTGTAGAAGAAACTCTATGTAAGATTCGCCGTTTAATCTTAAGGGTAAAAAGAAAGGACCAATTAAATTGTTACCAACAATACCCATCCACACATTTAAAGAAAATTGTTCCTGGTGGCGACACTGCACGAAAGCATGGGGATTTTCGTCACTCCATACGTGAGTGTTATGGTAATTAACAATACCATCCCGCCGAAATCCTGCTTCGTCTGTAAAAAGTATGGTTTTATTAAAATTCCTATTATTATTAACCTCTTGGTAGTACCATTGGTAAAACTGTAAACGAGAAAGAAAATCTCTTGGTAGTAATGCTAGCACACGTTGGACATGATAGGGATATAAGAGTTGCTCGTAGAGAACCTGCCACACAGTGCTGTTGGAATGATTACGCCCTAATCTAGTTGCTATAGTCCTAGTACTGATACCAGGATTTTGTTCCACGGCACGTAAAACTGCCTCGTCAAACTCAGGCGTTCTTATGGACCTCGGCCGGCCTCTATCATTGGTGGGAACGGCAAAACTTCCTAAATAACATTATTGTCAAAAACATCACAAAAAAGAAATAAGAAAATTTACCTCTTTCCCGTAATCTACGGTCTACGCTTTCAAAGGTTTTACTATCTGGAAGCTGCCGATTGGGAAACGCTTCTGCATACAGGCGCCTCGCTGCATAACAGTTACTATAGGCACTTGCAATACGTGCATACATTACATGCATGTCTGCCATTTCCTCAAAAGTGTAATTTTCCATCACAAAAACCGAGACAAAAACTTTTTAGAACAATTTCGCCAAAAAAAGTGTATAATTCTTTTCTAAAAGAACTAACGCGCAAATGTCAAACCTTCATGCAGAAATGAATATTTGTTTTCCAATGCACTTGTGATTTATTTTAGTAGAAATTAATAAACCAATTTTGTCCAATGACATACAATAAAACGGTTTTTATTTTTTTTCTCGAAAATGAAGTGAGATAGGAAAAAAATACAAGAGGCAAAGAAGTTGTATCTTTAGATGCTTAATTAAACAAAAAATATTAAAGCTACAAAAAAGACAGTGGCGTACATTTTTTTGATAATAATATTCGCTAAGGTGCCCCCCGGGACGCCACTGGACTCAATAATTTTAATCTATTTAGGGCTAAATTAGCCTCTTAATACAACAAATATCATTGTCAAATTTCAACAGCATCGAGTGAGTATTTTTAATTTTATTAATAATTAAATTTTTTATTTCTATTTTTTTAACATCCTGTATCTTGAAAACCCTGCATTTCCGGACCTATGTTTATAGAAACTTTTTTTCATATTTTTTAACAAGGAATCACCCTCTAAAATATCTCCGTCTATTTTTCGAACACCCTGTATATACAGGGTTAGGAAAAATTACCAGAACGGTCGATTATTTCAAAATATACAGGGGTTATCAAAAAACGTCTTATATAAAAAATGTGGGACTGTTAAAAATCTACATATCGGTGATAAATTGAAATATACAGGGTCGCCACAAAGTTGTGGAAAATGATAGTTAATTTTTTTAAAATGGAACACCCTGTATATTCTTACATTTTTAAATTCCACATAAAATTATAATTATTTTTTATTAAATGCATTATTAGTCTATACTTCATAGTTTCCGAGATATTGGCTCTCGAAAAGTGACATTTTTGAACTTTGACAGCTTATAACCTTCTAACAGTTAATTTTTATTATCTTCCCAAAAAATCAACTTCCAGTTAAACCGGAACAACTATATTTCCTGCTTTCGAGTTACATCCGGTTTAACCGGAAGTTGATTTTTTGGGAAGATAATAAAAATTGAAGATAGGGACATGTAAGCCGTTTTGCTCTGAGACGTACTGTTAGAAGGTTATAAGCTGTCAAAGTTCAAAAATGTCACTTTTCGAGAGTCAATATCTCGGAAACTATGAAGTATAGACTAATAATGCATTTAATAAAAAATAATTATAATTTTATGTAGAATTGAAAAATGTAAAAATATAAACGGTGTTCCATTTAAAAAAATATAACTATCATTCTCCACAAGTTTGTGGGCGACCCTGTATATTTAAATTTATCACCGATATGTAGATTTTTAAGAGCCCTACATTTTTTATATAGGACGTTTTTTGATAACCCCTGTATATTTTGAAATAATCGACCGTTCTGGTAATTTTTCCTAACCCTGTATATAATACAAGGTCAGTCAGCCATAAAGTTTATTATCTCATTTGTTTCGGGAATTACCAAAAAACGTTAAATACAATAGTTTTAGAGAATATTAAGATGCATAGTTTAAAATTATTTTTGAGTGTACAGGGCGGTTCAAAAAAGCGTGGCGAATATAATATAAGCTTTTTTAAAATAGAAAATAGAGTAATTTTTAAAAATTGGTTTTTCAAAAAGATTATATTATATTCGCCACGCTTTTTTGAACCGCCCTGTACACTTATTTGCAAGAAAATAATCTTCCACACAAGGCTGTACTGTTAATGGATAATGCGCCATCGCATCCTGATGTAGAGCAACTAAAGTCAGCAGATGGGAACATATTGGCAGCATATTTTCCTCAGAATGTAAAATCTATTGCCCAGCCAATGAACCAAGGTATTATAGGGACCATGAAGAGGCTTTATAGGAAAGTCCATATGCTTCAACTGTTGGGAGAATGTGACTTTATGGGGTTTTGGAAACGTCTAAATTTGAAAGAAGCAATTTATGCTGTGGCCCACGCTTGGATTGAATTGAAAGCGCCTAATATTAAAAATGCATTTTATAAAATACTGACCTTTGAAGATATATCAGATGAAGAATGTGCTGAAGACGATAATTACTAAAATAAAGGTGAGTTATTGATCGGAAATATAGCATCTATAGCCTCGCAAATCAAAGGTTTGGAATAAATGGACAACGAAAAAATACAGGAATGGATAGAATGTGATCACGGAGAAAAAGGGTATCAGATTATGAATGACAATTATTTAGGTAACCAGACATCTGCGGAAAGTTCTGACAAAAGAAGTGATGATGATGAGAATAATTACGTCATCAAAACAAGTCATCGAGAAGCAGGGGATGCAGTAAATTTACTTATCCAATATTTTGAAGAACAGCCTGGAATTAATGACATTGATGTGCTTCAGCTTAGGAAAATGAGGGAAATTATAAAGTGTAGAAGTTACGAAGCCCAAAAACAAACAAAAATTAGTCATTCTTTTTAAGTGATTATTTTTACGTGGTACATACATATATACATATTATATTGTTCGATGTACATTATGTATAAATATTAAAACTGTTATTTTCTATTACAAGTATTTAGTATCATGTTTGTTTTCTTCGCCTGACACACGTATTTTTCAGAATAAATTATTAAAAAAATAAAAATGAGGTCTTTGGATTATCCGTGTTTCCGATTATCCGCCGAAGGCTCGGTCCCGGCTGGCGCGGATAATCGAAGTTCTACTGCATTCTAATTTTTTTTTAATATTAGTTTTTACACTTATGAAAAATTGACAGTTCTGCTATTGTTTCTGAAGTTGGAAACAAAAAATATGTAACGAAATTTGAGTTAGATGCTACTGTTCAAAATAAATTTATACGCTTCGACTATACAAAATATCAACTTTTTTCAATGTCCCATCTTGTATACTATTATTATTTCTAATAGATTTTACAAAACTCTTCAACTCATATATCATACACCTATTTTTAATATTTTTGAGATTTATTTTGATTTTAAAATTTTTACGCTTGTTTTTATTACACTTCCGAGACTAACGCTATAAATTAAATAATATTAATTTTTCTACTAACTAACTTAGGTATTTAATTTTTAATTATTTTGACGTAATAGGTGTTTAAAAATTTGCTCGTCTACTTGGATACACCAATGTTTAGTGTTAAGTCTTCTTACTATATTTCCATGCATGTTCTTTAGCATAAAGGGTGCAATTGTCCTGCAGGTATCCCGTATCCTATTTTCCATATTATCTTTTGGTGTTGTAGAGGGTTTCACATAAACGCGGTCTTTAATGTTGCACCACAAAAAGAAATCTAAAGGTGTTCAAGTCACATGATCGAGGGGTTCACCCAATGAAACAATCAATATTGACCCATTTCTGTGGGTAATGATTGTTGAAAAATTTATCTGATGGAAATGTGCAGAAACTCCGTGATTTGTCATTGCGGATATGCGTGGGCACCAAATATCTCAGCGGGGCACAAAACAACACAACGAAAACACAAACACTAACATAGCAAGCAACAGCTTGCTACTGACCAGATCAGCACCATCTCATCTGAGCACAAACATCGCAAACACCAACACAAACACTAACACAGTAAGCTTCTACTACCTAGTTAGATGACAAAGCCAGCTTAAGTATACCGCTACCCAAAGCATTGGCGAGTACGACGCATTAGGCGTGCAGTGCTGAAATACTGAAACGAGTGGTCTGAAGGTTTATACTCCTAAGGCGCGGAAACCGCAGGAACACAGTGAATTTAGTTGGTAGGCGGCTTCCCTTCAGGGGGTTGAATCCGACACTCCCCTGCTGGTATCATCGCAGGGGATTAGTCTTTTGAAGATTCTTATCGAAAAAAATAAAAAAATAGTTGAATCCACATTTGTTTCCTTTTAACAATATTAACTTCTGCAAGGAGCTGTGGTAATTCATTTTGCAAAAAGTTTCAATATCGTTAAGGGGTGCGCGGAAAAAATATGGACCAATAACTCAAAGATTTTTGATTTCACCCCATCCATTAAGCGACCAATTGTTTTGATTTTGAATTCCACGGACTCAAAATGGATTAACTGTCGAATAACAGTACATATTATGGCAGTTAACTACTCCATTACTGCTTCATCGGAAAATATTATTTTGGACAAAAAATTTGGATATAGCTTAATTTATGATGGTACAAAAGTTTACTCGTTGTTCGAATACACGGTCTAGAAGTTGTTGGTGTGATTCCATATGGAAGGGATAATATTTGAATTTTCTCGTAGTGCAATTAGAGTTAGGTACTTGCTTAATTAACGTTTCAAAATTTAACAATGCCTAAAGTTCTGCTTTATCATGGCCAACTTATTTTATAGCGGTTGTCCCGTTAGTGTGATAGAAACAAGAGTAAAAATGAAAAAAATTAAAATAAATCGCAAACTATTAACTATAGGTATATGACATACTTAATAAAAGTAAAAGAGTTTTCTAAAATCCATAAGAAAAAATAAAAATTAAGGGAGACTGTTGTACCCAGGAACGTTTTTTTTTTTAATTTTCTGTATTAACCACTGACTGGAGGAAGATTTTTGGATTTTTTTTTTAGGTTAGTGTAATAAGCATTTATCTCTTGATAGTATCCCCAACTAAAATTAACCAAAAATAATGTTGCCTTGGATTACTGAGTATTAGAAAATAGAAGGCAAAGTGTTCTAAAGTATAAGATGCTCGTGTACCTTGGAACTTCCCTCTTGTACCTTGAAACAAAGGGCAAATTATCAAAACAAAGGGTCGGAAGGATTTTAAATTAACATTCGCTAAGCAAGGGACGCAAACAAGATATTAAAAGTGAAAACTTAATTATGTATATATTTAAAAAAAGTAGTTTATAATCTTTCTTTCTTATTTAAGTAAGTAAGTAAGATTTCCATTCGTTACCATGGATACCAGCACATAGATGAACTCATCGTCCATTGGCTAACCCATAATTTTAAATTTTTTTATATTCCCTTGAAAGCGTAGCAAGTGTAACGTGCAAAACTTTAACTGCTTCCCTATAAGGCATTTTTTTTCGCTGGATCTGGGTTATTTACTGCCTTCAAAGCATTTTTGAAGGCCGTCAGATCCACTGGAACCCTTTTTTCCCAGTCTAGCTACTTTCTTGTCTCTAGATCTGAAAAAAATAAAAACCTAAACATTGTACACCTGAGAACGTTTGAAGGTACAGGATATATTTTTATTTTAGGGTACCCGAGGATGCCATTAGAATAAAAATTTAGCTCTACCTCATAGGTTATGTTAAAAACTAAATATCTCGCTGCACTTCTACTCACCATAAATCAGGGAATGTCGTAAAACCCACTGTCTATTCACTAACCCACTGTTAACAATATTATTTGCACGCAAACTAGAGGTAAAATATTTACTTTTATCCATAGTCTCACTGGAAAATCCCAAAAGACGTTTCAAAAATATGAAACGGTAATAGGGCGGTTGGCTCGGATCAAGACAACAGTGAACCTGGCTGATAAGCCGTTAGATAAAGGCACTAATATAAAATATAAATCGTTTCTAGGTACACTATGCTCTAGGTACAACAGTCTCCCCTACATATATACTTTTAAAAAAGTTGATATTTTTCAATTTAAAATAGTCAACATGTATAAATTTTAGACGGCCTAACTCAAATTTCTTAACATGTTTTTTTGTCATCGCAATAGAACGTTTGTACCAAATAAGAGTATTCCACCTTCGAAAACAATGAAGGAACTGTCAATTTTTAATAAGAGAAAAAACTAATATTTTTCTAAAAAAATTAAAATATTAGAACAACTGTTTCTACTAACTAGGTTTAGGTATAGAACATTAGTAACAAAAAAGTTTTGTGCAGAATCTAAAAATAAAATTAAAAAGAGGGTGTTCCATTTAAAAAGAAAGTTATTTAATATTCGCCACGCTTTTTTGAACGACCTTATACAGGGTGTTAAAAATTCGATGTTCACCATTGGGATCTCATAAACGGTAAGAGATACAGCAAAGGTTAAATTGGGGCAAAGTCGCGCAATTCATAGCTGACCAATATGCCAAGAAGAAATTAGGAAAATTCCGAGTACTTCCGAAGATATACGTAAAAAACCGAAAATCACCGTTTTGGTTTTTAATTTTTCCTGGCTTTGTTTAAAGAGATAATGGAAAATAAATTTCACACTTTCATTGCCACTTTTCATCTTCTATAAAGCAGTGTTCTTAGATTTTATGTCCGACGTTTTGTCTTTCGGATGCCATCGTCAGGTTTGTTTTTTAAAATATGGACATATATTTTTTATTGCATTTATCTAAACTTTATATGCGATGTAATCTTAATACAAAATTACTTTGATTGAATATCAACGTTTCTACCCTATAAAAACATTTTCAGGAATATTTTATTTAAAAAACTTGTTGATTAGGTATTGAAGATAATTTTTTTTAACAGTATTTTCGTAAACACAGGAAAATCTATAACTAAAACAATAACAAATATCACAAAACGATAATTACAGTACGTTTAGGTACTAAAATATTCTAAATTATCTATTATTTACATTTTTTATAAATTAAAATTATTTAAACCCAGAAGAGGTAGAAACTAATGACAAATGTTTATCTCAGATGCTCAAAAAGATTTCCATTTTGATTTATATATTTTTCAATTTTGACGCGAACTTTTTGAGTAGCTCTGTGTACCGACCTTCTTCGAATTGATACAAACGCATTTATGCAACGAACTCTAAGCTCTTCTATTACGTTAATGGGCTGCTTATACACTTTGTTTTTTATGGCTCCCCAAGAAAAGAAATCTAGTGGTGTAAGGTCTGGGGACCTTGCCGGCCACTCAATAAAACCACGATTTCCAATCCATCTGCCTGGAAATTCAGCATGTAAGAAGGTTGTAACATCTCTCGTGCCATGAGCGGGTGCTCCATCTTGCTGAAACCAAATTTGTTGCAGCCGTGCAAGCGGGATTTCAGATAAAAAATCTTGGAATGTATGATTTAAAAATACTAAATAATTCTCCCCTGTTAGCCGTTGTGGTAAAAAAAACAGGACCAAAAATTCTATCTCCTAATATTCCTGCCCAAACATTCAGAGAAAAGCGCACTTGCTTGCGTACTTCTCTATTATCTCTGGGATTTTCTCTTGCCCAAATATGTTCATTGTTTCTATTAAAAACACCACAATTTGTAAATGTAGCCTCATCACTCCAAAGAATATTGCTTAAAAAATTGCGATTTTGGTTATCTTGATCTAGTAGCCAATTACAAAAAGTTAGCCTTCTCTCAGCGTCTCCATCTCGCAATGCATGCGATATATGAATTTTGTAGGGTCTCAAACCGGCATTTTTTAGAACTTTCCATGCCTTAACAGGGTTTAAGGATGGCAAATTGGATTCCGCTTCAATTTGCCTACTGGATATAGTTGCATCATTGTCCACCTACAATAACGTGAAACATCATAAGATTTCAGGATATTGTATGTATACAATGTTAACTTATTTTGTAAAAAAACAATTTTTGTGAAGTTTCATGTTACATACCTGGCCTAAAACGTTCTGAATTTCGTCTTCTGTAATACGGTTACCATATTTTTGTCGAGGCTTTCCAAGCTGTCCATAATCGCTTAAATTTCTATCAAGTCTTTGAAAAATGTTTTGTGCTGGCTGCTCCCTTTCCGGATACTCCTCAAAATATCTTTGTAAAGCTGTCATAGAATTTCTATTGCTACTGTAATAAATTCTTAACATATCCCTTTTTTCTTCAGAAGAAAATTTCATTTTTAGATAAGACCGAATTTATCACCGCGTAATTGAAATTTAGATAACTTATGTCAAACTTTTTATTGTTTCTACATTCCATGGCAAACTATGGTACTTTAAACAATAAATCCTCTATTGTAACAAACTCGAAAGCTTTTTCAAAATTATCTGCAATAGCCTTCTCGATCAGGGTTTTTAGAAAGAGAAAAATCGTTCTGTCTCTGTTATACATTATCAGATACGGCATTGATCTTCAATACCTAATCAATAAGTTTTTTAAATAAAATATTCCTGAAAATGTTTTTATAGGGTAGAAACGTTGCTATTCAATCAAAGTAATTTTGTATTAAGATTACATCGCATATAAAGTTTAGATAAATGCAATAAAAAATATAGGTCCGTATTTAAAAAAACAAACCTGACGATGGCATCCGAAAGACAAAACGTCGGACATGAAATCTAAGAACACTGCCTTATAGAAGATGAAAAGTGGCAATGAAAGTGTGAAATTTATTTTCCATTATCTCTTTAAATAAAGCCAGGAAAAATTAAAAACCAAAACGGCGATTTTCGGTTTTTTACGGATATCTTCGGAAGTACTCGGAATTTTCCTAATTTCTTCTTGGCATATTGGTCGGCTATGAATTGCGCGACTTCGCCCCAATTTAACCTTTGCTGTATCTCTTACCGTTTATGAGATCCCAATGGTGAACATCGAATTTTTAACACCCTGTATACTCAAAAATAATTTTAAACTGTGCACCTTAACATTCTCTAAATCTCTGGTATTTAACGTTTTTTGGTAATATCCGAAACAAATGAGATAATGAACTTTGGTTGACTCGCTCTGTTCATTTATATGCAAACTTTAAACAAACACAGTGATCAATTGTTGGTTATTTTTCTTAATACCAAAAAAAGCTAGTTTATTTTACACTACGGTTAGACAATTGAACTTTAAATAATCCTATTTTGTTTTCATCTAAAATCAAAACGGTAAAGTTCTGTTAGAGGGTCGTTGAGCACTTTGCTACTCTGGAACAAATAAGAAAGAGTATTTGATATTCAAATAACTTTGTTTTCACAGGAAAATTGGAATTGATATTGATAAAGGATTTACGTTGGCCCTGCCTGCCTTGATTTAAATTGTCGTATAGAATTTATTGAAAATACGCAAATACTTTTATTATTGCACCTCTTTTAAAAATCTATGTGTATAGACAGTCAAGCAGCCATAAAGGCAATTTGCTCCAGCAGCCAAGTCTAAATTAGTAAGGCGCTGTCGCAACAATATCTGCACACTTGGTGCTCAACATCGAATTACCTTGTGTTGGGTTCCTGGATACAGCAACATATCGTCGTCGCCGTTACCAATGGGCGTATCTGAATTTATGAAATTGTTGAGGGGAACAGTTTAAAGATTTTTCAGGTTCATTCAAACTTGACTGGCTGCTAGTCACATCACAATTACCATTAAATGTAATATTTTTGGCTTTGTCTAGAGATTCTAAATATAATTTCATTAAAAAATATTTCAAAATCAATAAAACTGCCGCCATTTTGTCCACTTTTGTCACTTACGCCCTTTAGTGCTATAAATATATTTTTTTTAGTAACTTAAGCCCTTCATTAGTTCACATTTAAAAATTCAATTTTTATCATAAACAAATATTTATTCTATAATATAGTTTATATTATAAACTAACAAAAAATGCCATTAAATGGAAACTATTTATATATAGAAAAATACTAACTACTAAATATTATTAAAGAAAAACTTTCAAAATAATATAAATCTTAATATGAATGGGGCAGACAACGATAAAACTCGACCTGTTCCGGCAACTGAATTAAAGCGGTGGTACCGGTACAAAGAGACATTAAATCTTTATATTTTCCAGGCATTATGGGAGGAGGAACATTATAGAGCTTTGGAATATTTGAGTTTAATACAGACTCTACTTGGCGTTTTAAACTTATTGACCGATATTCAGTTTCCAAGTGGCTGGTTTTGAAGAAAAGTTTTGTTGGCTCATTTTTCCTACCTGCAAATTCAACCAATTTTGTCCAATTAAATTCGTGGGAAGAGTCATCATTTCTAATATTTAAAATTCTTAAGGTTCTGGAAAATGTCCCATAATCTAAGAAATCTGAATATTTTAGATTACAAACTTCGTAAGGATGTTGCCTCCTAGCAAGTCGGAAAACAGGATTAAGTTGACTTGGTAGCATGATATCGCCAGCTTTTTTAATAGCGCGGGAAATTACACTATGAGCAGCGTCGCCCTCGTTTTGTCCATGATTTGGTGTAAAGAAGCGAAGATAGATTTCTGTCAAGTTTTTGCTATGTTCTAAAATTTACAGTAGAGTGGAAGCCACAATTGAATTTTTGTTCTGTCCACTGCAGCTGTCTGCAAAGACATAAGCTTTTTGTTTCCTTTCTCGTCATAATGTGTTAAAAATTTATGAAGTGCCGTAGAGATTTTGCAGGATCCTCGTTTTCCTTGACCCTCGTGCCAAGTAAAACAGATACACTCTTTGGAAGCTATGTTGTACATAGTCAAAATGAAAACTCCCAATATTCTTTTATAGAATACAGCATTATCGTTTGAAATTGGGACATGAATAACCTGCTGAAGGTCAAAAGAGGCACATAGCAGTGCTGGATTATTAAAAGCTTTTTCTTTATACTGGTTCTTTAACACCCTGACAGCTTTTTTTCCCTAATATGAAGATCATACTGTTCCCCTAGATCTAACTTGTGTTGGTCAGAACCATTTAAAAAGCTATTGCATAAACAGCATTGGTCTTTTTTGGGTCGATTAAATGATAAATTCATACCTTTAAATATTTTACTATATAATGTATAGCAAACAGCTTCCATATTATTTTGCAAACACTCTTCTTTAAACATTGCATACATTTTTGGCAGGGATACATCACTATGCAAGTATTCTCTACTGGATCTTTCACGACAGTAATGCGATTCTGCTTTAGGGAACTGCCTAATATGGTTTTCTATTAGTTGATTGAGTGTTGCATCTCGTATTTTTAACGATTCTGTTCGTCCTCCTCTAATATCTCGTGAAACAATACCTGTCAAGGTTACTTTGGCCAAAGCAGTCCTCATTGATTTTTCACTAACTCCCAATGTATTCAAAAACAATGTCTTACATACTGTCTCTTTCTTACCATTAAGGTAAAGCGAGTATACTCTTGTTTTTGACCTTCTGGATTCAATGTTTGTAGTTTTTCTTTTCTTATCTATCTCGTCAACACACCTAGAAATAAATTCTCTTTTTAATTGTATATCGCATTTCTGATGAAATTCTGTAAAAATTGTTGTTCTATGTTCTTCGCTAAACAGAAAACACTTCCTCCCGGACTTTTTGCAAAATTCGGATTTACATCTTGCTTTTATTTCTTTAGCAGGAACAATTTATTAATATACAGGTTTAAATCAAACTTACCTATTATTTTTCCTTTGCCACTTTCAATAATCACTAATTCAGAATCAGTACTTCTAGAACATTATTATAAGTACACGTCTCTTAGTACAGACGACTGCTCGTCGAATAATATTATCATGACGTTGCAGACAAGCCGCAAGTCACGTGGTTAAAAATGAAATATTTAATTTGTCGAAGACAAAAATCCGAAGGGAGTAAATTCACTTAAGCCCATCAGTACGTCTAGTTCAGTTCAAAATGTTGGCACCAAAAGGCTTATCTTAACTTAAGCCCCATGGTGACATAATTATTAAATCAAAATACAGTTAAGCCAAAACAAAAATAGTGCTTTGCTCACCAACCATACTACATGTAGTTACGTCCATTGGTGACAATATAATATCCGCTAATACAAGTTTATTTATGGACTTAACTAAAATTTGCAAATTTTTCAGTTAAGCCCATTGGTAACGGGATCGACGATATATGGCAACGAGACTGCTGATGCGCTCGCCAGAGAGGGCGCAAGAATGTCTGTCGAACTAGCAGAGAGTACTGTGGCTAGACCTATAGGATCCGTCAAAGAAGAGATAGATCGAATAGCTAAACAACTTACGCAAAGCAGATGGACAGGGCTTACAACTTGTAGCATCACCAGGCAATTGTGGCCCTTACTTGATAACAGGAAAACCGCAGCGCTATTACAGCATAGTCGGAAGGACCTAAGAAACATCACTGCCGTAGTCACCGGACATTACCTGTTCGGTAGACGCTGAACGTATGCAAATACCAACTAACGACTTCTGTAGAAGTTGCAGAGATGAAGAAGAGAAGGAAAGTATTCAGCATTTCTTGTGTGAATGCCTCGACCACGCGAGAAGAAAGTTCAATTCACTGGGCGAACCATTTTTTAATGATCTGGAGAAAGTGAGCAGCCTGCAACTGGGTCGACTTACTAAGTTTATTAACAGCAGTGGCTCGTTTGAATGAGCTGTCAAGATTCTTCTACGATCGCGTTAACCATCAGGAAGCTGATGCAAATAGGTTCCGCGGAACATGTGTGGTACCACAACGGTCCTTATAGGACTAAGTGTGACTGTTTGGACAATGAGAGTAAGGTAACAGAGGTCTGTCACTCTAACCTAACCTAACCATTAAGAATCTAGATTGGGTTTGTATGCTTAGAAAAACACAGCTCTCCGTTTTCTAAAGAATAGAGAAATTTTAATGATTGTTAAGTTGTAGAACAACTTTACTAAGACCTATATTGTAAGATGACTGGCTTTAATCCCTGCAGTATAACTTGGGCTGGCGGCTTAACCCGCTTTACTTTCCCATGTAAAATACAATGCTATTAAATTAATTTGTACTTTTTTGCAGCCTCTATTTGAATACACATACATTCAAGCAATGTATTTTAATTAGCTAGACAATAGCGACTTAAAGTCTCGCTAGAACTTAAAGAAGTTGCCACTAAGTCCGTTCAAGAAAGCATAGAAAATAGTATTATATACCATTTAAAACCATATAATAATTTCTGTTTATTTTGGAAAATTAATTTGTTTAATATGTTAGATATTTGTATAACAAAATAAAATATATTAGAATTGCGAGAGAAAAAAAATTGAGATATTATTAGATGTCGACGTTTTAGGGTCTTTGGATCCCTATATAGGGCACTCACGGTGACCGTCCATAAGAATATTTCCTGCAATCCTGCAAATTTAGATAACGAGGTTTTCGGAGACGCTCTCTTCAAATGGTATAGCAGGGACTTGCTTATTTTAAATGAAGCGCCCTGCATATTAAATATTATTGTGTTTCTTTTTTTATTTTCAACAACTTTTATTAAAAGTTTTTGTATCTCACTCTATCCGGTTCTGAGAAAAATATTTATTTTTTCTCGAAAGATGGGAAACTTAAGATTCAACGTGAACCATTGCACGACGGGAACCGTCAAAAGATGTAGCGCTATGCGCCATCTGATGTCGATGTTGGAGATTTCTAATGCACACCAGCACCTCTCCAAAAAACAAATATTATATTAGCGAGAAATGCCGGGCAAATGTAACGGGTGATTCATTTAGACCTATTTTTTTAAATTCTAAATAAAACATATAAAATGGAATTGAATGGTGGAATCATTATTATGAGCTGAAAAAACAATCTTTGACATTTATTTTTTGAAAATAATTTAATTTAAATGCTGGCCGCGACTACGCCGTACGTGGTCCATTCGGAAGGTCCAATTTTCGATCACGCTTTTTAGCATTGCGACCGGTATCTGTCGATTTACGCGAGTAATGTTGGCTTCTAAGTCCTGAATCCGTAGCTGGCTTATCGACGAAACTTTCGATTTGACATAACCCGACAGAAAAAAGTCCAAGGGTATGATATCACACGATCTAGGCGGCCATTTGACAGGTCCAAAACGCGAAATTATCTGCTCACCAAACTGATTTTTTCAATAAAGCTATTGTTTCGCGCGCTGTGTGTGCTATAGCTTCGTCTTGCTAAAACCAAATGTAGCCGACCTCACGGGCACAAACAGCGCGCTAAACAATAGCTTTATTGAAGAAATCAGTTTGGTGAGCAGATAATTTCGCATTTTGGACCTGTCAACTGGCCGCCTAGATCGTGTGATATTACACCCTTGGACTATTTTCTTTCGGGTTATGTCAAATCAGAAGTCTTCCTCGATAGGCCAGCTACGATTCAGGACTTAGAAGCCAACATTACTCACGTTATTCGGCAGATACCGGTCGCAATGCTAGAAAGCGTGATCGAAAATTGGACCTTCCGAATGGACCACGTACGGCGTAGTCGCGGCCAGCATTTAAACAAAATTATTCTCAAAAAATAAATGTAAAAAATTGTTCTTTCAGCTCATAATAAAGATTCCACCATTCAATTCAATTCTATATGTTTTATTTAGAATATAAAAAAAGGTGTAAATGAACCACCCGTTATTTGCTGATTCTTTTAATTTTTAATATGGGATAGGATGATAACATATATAACATATAACATATTTTATCTAACTAGGAATTCTATTAAAAATGCATCACAATTCGCAGGTATCCACTAGCCAATTAATTAATTAATTAAAATGTTTTACACTTTCAACTTTAGGTAATTTGACTCAAAATTAACAACATTATTATAATTTGTGGAATAATAAATTTAATCGAGAGTACAATGTTTCAAAATAAAAACTAGTATACAGGTTGACCAGAAATTTCGCTGGTATATTTCAAGGGGAGATTCTACATACCGTGTTGGAAAACTCCAAGTTACAGTGGCATTTTATATTTGTATTAGAGAATAAATAATATCTTTAGAAGTCTACAATAAACACATCAATGGAACTGGCGTAATGAGCGCATGGAGAGGCTAGCCCTCTTTTTAAGAGAGGGGATCATTTGTGCTGGTGCATCAGCTGCGATTCTGATATGTGGTCAAAACGAACTTCTACTTATTTTCATGCAGGAAAGATCACAATGGAGTGTCTTTACATCCTACAAGATCTGGCAGTCACAAACAACAAGGTTGAACTCCTATTGGTTCCTGGTCACTCAGGGATAAAACGCTATGAAATAGCAGATAAACTGGCGAGAACCGGATCTGCTCAAAATTTAAGGGGCCCTGAACCCGCCCATCGAATATCAAAATAGACAACCAAAACAACATTATAGGCATCTATCTCAACAGAATCGTACATTTAGTCAAACAGACTCACGGGTCGTTATTGGTAAACCCTCGAAGAAACTAGTAACTGGAATGCTACTCTTGACGCGTACCAAGTTAAAACAGGTGACTGGCTTGTTCCATTGTCACTTAAGAAAATACCTTTGACGAATAGAAATCTACAATGGATCCATTCAATGCAGACTTTGAGATAAAGAGGACAAGACCGCCCATCATATTATCATAAACAACTGCGACGTACTAACCCGCAAAAGATTCAAAATCTTTGGAAATATTCAACGCGTCGACAACCTCCTGCATGACAAGCTTGAAAGAAAATTGTGGGACCTCGTAAAAACAAACCTTTTCTAACAATATTGGGGTGCACAATAAGTCAAAAGGCTGTTGCCAGTGTTGCCAACTGTTGAACATTGGATTTTACCAAAAGAACATTGAAATGTTACCAGAATTTTACTAAATTAGGGATGTTACGGAATAGCTTTTTCTCGTACCTAGTTGGACCTGTACCTATTCCAAACCCGAACCTATTCCAAATACCTATTACAGGTCCAAACTATTCCAGGTCAAACTTAAACGCCGCTCTGCCGATTGGCGCTATTCCGGCTGCATGGCCGACATGAGTTTTTAAAGAAGGCCGCTAGAACTCCAGCGTGGCCAGTAGTTTCCGATTGTTCGAATTAAATTTCGTTATAAATTTTTGTAACAGATTAATATTTTTCGCACCAGACTTTTTTGGAAGATTTGATTGTAACGGAGGCCTATTAATTATTTAAAGAAACATGAATAATAGGCAGGTACATCCACCATATATGTTGCCTTTTTAATTAATTCCTCATTGCTGGTTGTATATCCTACATTAAATACGCTATATTTTGTTGCCCAATAAATTATTACATATTTTTAAAAATATTTATTATTTTTTATTATTTCCCTTTATCTTTATTTAGTAAGATTATTTTAATTATTGCAATGTGCTTGTAACGGCAACGTTTAAAATTCTTAACTGCAAATTCGCCATATTATAAACATATTATATGAATTTAAAGCAAAACCTGTAGCCGTTCCATTCCTTATATCGTACCTGTACCTGACAACTTGAAAAAGGAATAACAATGAAACCAGAGAATCAAACATATGACAGTGGCAACAGGTCCAGTTCCACTGTAACACCCCTATACTAAATCATTAAAAAAATATTTTTATCATCATATTATTTTTGATTTTTTTTTAGCATAAATAGTTTAAAAAACCTTTCGTTTTGGGCGTAGGCGTAAATAATACAAATATACCTATTATAGGGAATCCAACAATCTATCAAAATCAAAATTTTTTCGCCCTAGGAGGTTGGAGTGCCAATAACATGACTTTTTGTTATGTTATAACAAAAAAGAGGTTATATTGGCACTCCGATACCACCACCTAGGGCGTACTAAAAATTTTGGTTTTGACAGATCGTTGGATTCCCTAATACCTACTGGACTTCAACTTTTTAGATTTTTATTTTGAAATATTCAAATCTACAACAGATACAACAGAGAAACGAAAATAAACTCTAACTGTTGATACAACAGAAAAAGGAAAATAAACTCTATCTGTTGATACAACAGAAAAACGAAAAATAAACACATACAAATAATTAAAAAACGGTAAAAATTTTGGTCCGACTTTACCAGAAACGTCAAACGATCTTACCAGAACTTTTACTAGGTAAAACTTTGCAAAACTACGTTACCAGATGACCTTTTGATTTTACCAGATCTAGTACATACCAGATGACCTTTTGATTTTACCAGATCTAGTACAAAATTTACCAAGATGGCAACACTGGCTGTTGCAAGAAGCTTGGGCTACACACCCGACCCCCGCCTTTAACCAACCAACCATTTGTGCTGGAGGCGTTTGAAGCAATCACTTTATCTTCACGCTTCATCGAAAGAAATTCAGTATTCAGTAATATTTGGATCTTTGTTTGAGTTGTACCGTGCATCTATTTTATATATTTTCGATTTCATATGCCCGCATCTACCTGAATACCTTTACTCAGTCCATTTTATTGTGCCGTCGAGTGCAAACTGAGTTGTTTTTTTTGTATATCACACGTGTTGCAAGTAGTAAGATGCCCAACGTAAATAGAAAAAAAAATTGCCGGAAATAGCAGAAGGGTTGAACACCATCAAAAACACCTTGGCACGTTTAGAAATTTATAATTAAGATATTTTTACCACAAAAGAGTTCCTACGGTTTAATTAACGATTTTAAAACAGTTATATCACCATACGCGTACCTGAAAATTTTTGTCAAGATAGAAAACATTAAACATCGCGGTGGGATTAAAATCATTCTACTACCTACGACGTATTTGCTGCTATGAAAGGGGAACGTAGGGAGAGCGGAACGTAAATCGCACTCGAACAGAATTTGGAAACATTAAATCTTCATCGATCTTCTTTTAACTCGCTCCAAATATATTTTCTATTTATTTATCTATATTTCTTCACCTTCAAATCAATCATTTTTGTTTTGGAGGGCTAAAAGTTTAGGAAAAAAGCGATTTATTTTAATCTTTCCATAAATTATTATTGAATTCTGTATAGCTTTTTATATCTTCCATAAAAGATATTTATGGACTTTTTTTCATGTTTTTATAAATTTTCTCACAACTGTGTTTGTTGCGACTGAGACATCTTTTTTGGTAGGTCTTTGGTAGGTAAGTCTCTGGGATCGACTTTAGTGGGAAAGTAAATTTATAGAAAGTAATTTATAAAAATAAAATCTATTAAACAAAAATATAAAATAAGGGTTGGCTCAGGATTTTTGAGTATTTACAATTGAAACGTTTAGTACTTACTAATAATATTCTGGAGGACTCTTCTCCTGACCAGCGGGCACATGTCGTACGTCATTTGCTGATGACGGGATTTCAAGAACGACTGCCCATATCTTTTGCTATTCAATGGTCAATGCTACATCTTAGGTCAGTACAATTTTGCTTACTCCGTAAGTTAAACAAATTATGTTGACTATACTAACTATAATGCAAGTTCACTGAACAACAAAGTGTATTATATTCATCGCTTTTGTTTTAACTCGACTTTTCCGGTTTAAAGAAATATGATTTTACAATAAACTAAATAAAACACAAAATTTATCAAATAAGTAAATTACCAAATTTCGTATCGTGACAATATTTAATATTTCCCCTTGAAATATAAGTATGACAAGTACAGGAAAATTTAAATTAAATTTGAGAAAAACGCAAGTGGTTGCCATGTGTTATTAACTCGCTGTTGTAAAGCTGCACCGACTGTAAAATCTGAGGAATCAGGAAAAATTGCTAAAGGGGCGTCTATGTTTGGGTGTGCAAGTAGGGCTGCCTGTGCTAGACTTTCTTTGCATACATTAAACGACTCGATTTCCGTGTTGTTCCAGCTGATTGGAGTTCTGTCCTTAACGTTTCCCTGTAGTAGGTCATTAAGTGGTGCTTGACGAACACACACGTTCACAAAGCTGCAATAAACAACAGACATCCACACAAAATGAAGATAGATGTACACCCCTTTATCCCCAGCCCGACGGCACTGCTCCAGTACCGACATTACCGACAACCCGCACAGGTAGAAGAGTACGCTTCCCTGACCGCCTACAAGTTGGATCTTCGTGATTGCCCCAATCACTGGCAAGGGGGTACTGTAGCGGTTTACGACACCCTGTGTAATTTTAATTTTAGAAAGCTTTTGTAAATTTTAATTACACAGGGTGTAGTAAACCGCTACACGGTAACAATGACAATTTGGTATTGTATTAAAATAAATTGAAATTAACAAAATCCAAATAACTGTGATCAAGTTACTTGCTTAGTATTGTAGTCTCTTAATCTAGTACTTTAGTATATCCTTTAGAACCAATAGGTTATTAATTTTAAATCAATAATATTTTAGGTAAATCCATGGGTGTATATGTTTCATAATACACCCTTTCTTTAGAATTTTAAGCTTATTTTTAAATTTTTGTGTCAACAACACAAATTTATATTAAATTGAATCTGCATTAAATTCAGGCCAATATAAATACCAATTTCGCTGCGAAAATAAAGTGCAAATTTGCACTTTAGCGATCAAGGTTTTCATTTAAAATTATAATAAAACACGGTTTATCAAACTAAATCGACCTTAAACAAGATTTTAATGTTTAAAATTTCTGTTAAATATAGAATGTTTCTCATATTCAATTTAAAATTAAAACGGAATTTACATAGCATGTCAATAAAAATGGATTTTCAGTAGTATAATATTTTTTTTAATGGCGAGTAATTTAGCTCCCTTATTCAATGTCAATACAACGGTTAGCTGACTAGCTAAAAAAAAACTAAAAACTCTTAACGACATTATAAGCTACGCAGTACGTGAAATTTTTAACTGAAATAAATTTAGTTTTAGAAAGCCTCTATATTTGCTGAAAAAACACGTAATGTGTATGTAATCTGTAAAGAGGATTCAGTACAAATCTAGTAAATCCTGATCAAGTGCATTCATCATCACTTCACAAAACTATAAACAGCGGTCCGGATCATCTTCCAGTAACTCTTGTACCATTAACATTTGATTGGGATGCATTTGACATTATTTTATTAACTTAAATGCAGACGAATGGCTTACGTTATTTTCTTTTGCATGTGGCCTAACTGGAGATATAGGATTTCCTTGAGGAGCAAGTAAAACGTTTAATTGCATAATGTGCTCATGCATTACTCCAGGCTGCCCTTTCTTGGTATGTCCCTGACGCCACGTAGGCCACCTACTTCACGATTACATCTTGCAATTTTGCTAATGTTGTCTTAGACAATTTGTCGTAGATCGGGGTGTGTTTCGTGAAATAAAGTTGCTACTTCTGCTTGAGTACGCGATCTGTCACCAAAGCCAATCATCATTAAAATTTCGATTTTGTGTCATAATATTGTCACCAAAAGTAATTATGTGATCAATTTGGGTCGCTTTTTCATTTTGTTACAGATTTGTTTATTAAGAATACATACACCTTTACTTTAAATTAACTAAGAAAAAGATGCAAATTTTGCATGTTTATCGTTTGGAACACCAAAGACTTTAACATTGATGTTAGCTGGCATCTTTTCGATAGCCTAGTGTTGCCTGTTTTAGAACAGTGAAGTATAATTTGGTACCCCCAGTATAATGTGTGGGTTACACTTATTGAAAGAGAGCAGTGAAAGTTTGTGAAATGTATATATTATAGGAAATATGACATATATCCTCAGAAAGGGTGTGATAACGAATACTTTTTAGGTGTCTTAGGCAGGCTTTCATTAAATAAAAGAATAATCACATTTACTATGAACTTTGTTTAGAATTTTGAAAGGTGAAATTGACTGCCCCGGTATTCTTGGTAAACTACCATTTGCTGTCAATAGAGTCAACTCGCGAGCCTCAAATATTTTTTATCTGACCTATGCTCGAACAAACCTGCACAAAAATTCTCCAATTTATAAAATGTGCCACTTTTTTAATCTGTATGAATCTGATATTAATATAGATACAACGGCTCTAAGGACTAATTATTATGTATAGATTGTTGTTGAATATTGATAGGATATCACGTTTTTTATTTATAAACTGAATATATTGAAGGAACATACAAAATTACTAAAAGGTACAAAGGATAATTCCCACTCCGGCAATTATATCTTCAAAATATTCCTTGTTCATTTTGAAAATAACAAAAACACAATGGGTACATTCAGGCGGTCTCAGCGGCTGATACTGCTTAGTAAGAAGCCCAGCTGAATGTACCGCTGCTTAAAAGCTATCCGACAGCGGCTGAGTGTTTTGCTCAGCGTAGAAAGTTCTTGCTTTAAGAAAAGCGGAGTGTGGCATTTGACAATTGACATTTAAAAATTGGGTTATTTTGTTTTTGTTTGCTGGTCTATGGCTGTGGGTCTTGCGGTTTGTGCTAAATTTTATTTTGTTGTATAAAATGTAAGAAAATGGATATTAATATTAGTCCTGAAACTAATTTCTTGGTTGTGAGCATCGAAGGAAACCCTGTCTTGGAAAATAATAGAGTTTTGTTACAAACTATTACGAGTAAGTATTTGTTCATACTTGTTTTACTGCAAACGGAAATTATTGTTGAAATTATACTAAAGTAATATACTGTAAAATACCTATTTGTACATTTTTAGATGGGTCCTTGGTTTATGTTCCACTAACTCCCCAAATAGTAGAATTGTTTGGTCTGGCGGCGGCGACTATAGAAACAGTGGAAAACCATGATTTAGAAAATGAAAATAATTCCGATTGTAGTGATATTAATGACAATGAAGATGTATTAGGCCAGTAATAGTTTCTAGTTAATTTTTAAATTTTTTTACCAACCATGTATTTACGAATTGCTTAAAATCTCATCTAATAGAATAATTTCATACAAAATAACCCATGACTGTTTATAGTTGAACAGAAAAAATTAAGATCTTTTTCTATTTTATTAAAAATAAGTTTGTACCTAACGCATTTGGGTATGAGAAGATGATTAATAAATTACACTAGTTTGTTATATAACTATTAAATATAAATTTTATAGATTAATGACTATTTTATATCGTGAAAATTAATACATTGATTTTAGAAGATATTAATTTGTATTTTATTTCGAAAGGAAAATTTTATTGGGCCCACAAGAATACACTTTTAATGTTGGAAGAATACAGGAAAAGAATGCCAAAATTTAGAAATCCAAAATTTAAGAAAAAATTATTATGGGACCAAATCGCAGATATAATGAAACAGAACAGATACTTAGTTAACAAGAAAATGAGAAACATGAAAAACACATTTCGCACAATAGTTGATAATAACAATAAAAAAAAAACTACTGGCAGAGGACATATGCATTGGCCTTATTTTACCATTTTTGAAGATATGTTCAAGGAGGACAAAACAATTAATATTGCCTGTGTAATGTCTACTACCAGGAGCCCATCTGAGAACAACAGTACTGCCAGAAATAAATAAAATTTCTCAGTTAGTTCAAACATCATCGCCACAGTCTGTTGAACATGACATCACGAGTCCTTCAACCAGCTCTGCATCCCTAGCTGGTGCTACAGCAAAAAGAACTGCAAAGCTCAGGCAGCTGGATAGGTGGCGGAAGCGACAACTTGATATAGAAGAGGAAAAATTACTGGAACTTAAAAGAGTTCGAGAGGCCATAGAAAAAGGCAACGAGATCCAAGAAAGAAAAACAAACATACTGGACACATTGGTGAAAAAAATTTAAAATTCATTCATTCATTCATAAAAATCAAGCATATTTCTTAATTCAGGCAACTTTAATTTCCTGTTAGGAGGGCAGCAATAAAGTCCCTCATTCTCTCACCCAACGCATTTCTGTTTCGTTCTGCGGGAACGTCTATATTGATGTTATCGTGTCCTGCAGCTTCTGATTGGTCACCTTCAACTATGCCATCATTTCTTAAAATTATATTGTGAAGTACGCATGCAGCTACGATTACAGCAGGAACCATATTACTCCTAGATACTTTAAACTTGCACTTTCGCAACCCAAAAGCTTGCTCTATAAGGACTCTTACAGAACTCATTCTTGTGTTGAATGTTACTTGCGAGACTGTAAGGTGTCCATTGTCTCGGTAAGGTGTCAACAGGAAAGGGCATAGAGGATAAGCACTATCACCAAGAAGATGATCTGTTGGTAATATGGAAGCTCCTGCCTCATTTTCTGTTAAAATATTGAAAATTGGACTAGTGCGAAAGACTCGAGCATCATGCACCCTTCCAGGTGTTCCAGCGAGAACATCTATAAATTCTTTTTTCTCATTACATACTCCTTGCAAAACAACTGAATGGTAGCTGTTTCTATTGTAATAGTCCACAGCGTTGTTTGGTGGGGCTTTTATGGCAATGTGGTACTCATCAATTGCTCCAATAATTCCTGGTATATCTACAAATAATGCCTAATTAATTTTTTTGTTTTAAACTCAAATAAAAATATAAATCTTTTTCAAAACAAATGGCCTTTGTGAGCTTTTGGGATAGACATAAGAAATGTTTATAGTGGAATTTCTGTCAACTTTCAAGCACCCACTTTTTTTTATTTTTATATAAGCAATTAACAAAATTAATATTTATTATAAGTAGAACATATAACATTTTACCGAGCATTTTATTAACTTCTTAATTGATTTATTTTGTAATTCTCTTGAAGTCCTTTCACTTTCATTTTGATTAGGCCAAATGATAATGTCATGCCTCAACTGACAAATTTTGTTAACCATTTCAAAGAAAATGGTATGACCTGTTCCTGGAGCTAAATCAAATCTATCACCTGCTGCGACAAAGCTTTCTGGCTTTGCTCATATCCATATCGAAAATAGCAGTTTTTTCTCAAAAATAATATTCCCGTGTCTTTCTTGCTCTCTGAGTAACTGATTCAAGAGTAACTAGAAACATACATTAAACTGAAGTCATAAAAACTAATAATTATTAACAAAATATTACCTGAAAAGTTGCTCGGCTCATCCTAAAGTGGCACCAAAAATCATCAGGTGTATATTGGGGAATTACTTCTTCGTAATAACTTTCATTTCTTGTGGGCACTTCCCTAGGATTGGGAACAATATCAACGGGTTGAAGAAGTTGCTCTACAGCCACGAGTATCCTATTTAAATTAATATCTACTTGAAGGGCTTCCTGAACAATTTGATGCAATAACTCATTGGCCATAAGACATAATACGAAAGGAAGGACCAAAATTAGAAAATTGTTTAGTTATATTACTACATTCACTACAATAATTACTTCTTGGTCACGAAACATCAACAAACATAAACAAACAAACATAACCTAGTATATGACTTTCGATCCGCTATCAGTCAGCCATGCATTCAGTGAACACAAAGGCGCTTTCTGAACTCGGGCAGAACCGTTGAGTGGCGAAACTAAGCGGCTGGTGCCGCCTGAATATACCCAATATTATTCACACGAAAAGTCAAAAGAAAAGCAGGTTATGTCATTCGTTTCTGATGTGAACGTCAGCCAACGTTAAGTTTATAAACAGTCGAATTTCGTCTCTACAGACGTCGACGCAAACGGTGAACGCAAACGGAGCGTCAAGTTTATAAATCCACCTTTAGTAGTTTTGTATGTTCCTTCAATATATTCAGTTTATAAATAAAAAACGTGAGATCCTATCAATATTCAACAACAATCTATATATAATAATTAGTCCTTCGAGCCTTTGTATCTATATTAATATCAGATTAAAAAAGTGGCACATTTTATAAATTGGAGAATTTTTGTGCAGGTTTGTTCGAGCATAGGTCAGATAAAAAATATTTGAGGCTCGCGAGTTGACTCTATTGACAGCAAATGGTAGTTTACCAAGAATACCGGGGCAGTCAATTTCACCTTTCAAAATTCTAAACAAAGTTCATAGTAAATATGATTATTCTTTTATTTAATGAAAGCCTGCCTAAGACACCTAAAAAGTATTCGTTATCACACCCTTTCTGAGGATATACAGGGTCCTGCAATAGTGCGTCAAGCTTCCATAGCTCCTATACGAATTTAGTTAGGAATTTCATTTATATGCTAACTTATACTGTATCATACGGGGTACTTCAGGAAAATATTTTTTCATATACAGGGTAGCCCAAAAAAGTGTGGTCATAAAAAGTTGTAATTTTTTTAATGGAACACCCTGTATATTTTTACATTTTCAAACTCCACATAAAATTATAATTATTTTTTATTAAATGCATTATTAGTCTATACTTTATAGTTTCCGAGATATTGACTTTCGAAAGGTGACATTTTTGAACTTTGACAACTTCTAACTTTCTAACAGTACGTCTTAGAGCAAAACGGCTTACATGTCCCTATCTTCAATTTTTATTATCTTCCCAAAAAATCAACTTCCGGTTAAACCGGATGTAACTCGAACGCAGGAAATATTGTTGTTCCGGTTTAACTGGAAGTTGATTTGTTTGGGAAGATAATAAAAATTGAAGATAGGGACATGTAAGCCGTTTTGCTCTAAGACGTACTGTTAGAAAGTTAGAAGCTGTCAAAGTTCAAAAATGTCACTTTTCGAGAGTCAATATCTCGGAAACTATGAAGTATAGGCTAATAATGCATTTAATAAAAAATAATTATAATTTTATGTGGAATTTAAAAATGTTAAAATATACAGGGTGTTCCATTTAAAAAAATTACAACTTTTTATGACCACACTTTTTTGGGCCATCCTGTATATGAGAAAATATTTTCCTGAAGTACCCCGTATGATACAGTATAAGTTAGCGTATGAATGAAATTCCTAACTAAATTCGTATAGGAGCTATGGAAGCCTGACGCACTATTGCAGGACCCTGTATATACATTATTTCCTATAATATAATATACATTTCACAAACTTTCACTGCACACTCAATTATAACATACTAACGTCTTATGTCAGTTCGAGTGGCTTCTGGTGCTGGTCACTCTGTAACTTAGAACTGAGAAGAACCAATTTACAGACTTTTTGATTGTGGCAACTTTCAAGTAAATTTATGCTTAATTGCGATCATAGTAAAGTTTTAATAGTATATATTTGGCTCAGACTGCAAAGGACGTAATATTGTGATGCTCAGTTGAGTACCCATTCTTATGGTGTTTTGATACTTGTTCGCCTCATTGGCTTTTCTTTTGCTTAATTTTTTTTGTTATACTTATTAGCTTTAAGATGTATCTGTAGTTAGTAGTGCTGTTGATACTTATGAATAAATAAAAAAATAAAATAAATAAAAATTCAATTTGATTTTAAATCATATATTGCGCCTAATAAAAACGAAAAAAAAAACATTACAAAATATGTATCTCAACAACTGGAAGAGATAGGATTTGAAAGGTAATCAAATTTTACGCTTTTATTCCCCATGAAACTAGGGAAGAAGATGTAGATTATATCATAATCATCCTATTTATATTTGTGGACGGTGTGAAAGGTGTACATTTGCACGTGTTGTGCTTTGAACATTACAATCGCCGGTAAAAACATATATTGCGTTTCTTATCAGTGGTTTGTTTTCGCACCAATGAAAAATCCTAGCAATAGTCAATTCTTCGGTACCATATTATTTATGTAATCATATTACTTCTCATATTTTATAGTTTTTTTATGGTATATATTAGTTTTTGTATGGAAAAAAATATTTTATTTTACTTTTCTTAATTGTGGTCTACGCACCAATGTTTTTTTGTATATTTAAAAAGAAAATTTAGTAAAAATAAAGAGTAAAGAAAATTAAACATTTTTTTAATACTTTTCCGATTAAACGGGTTAAAAAAATTGAGTTTATACAAGTAGCACTTTTATAATAATTCACCCTGTATAATTTAAAAAAAAAAACGCATTATGGGCGGTATTCTATTTAAAAGGCTAATCCGTTTCTTCGATATCTTCTATATCTATATCGTTAACAATGAGTTTTAGGTATAGAAACATAAAAATAACTTCACTTGATTAAGTCCCAATAGAACAATAATATAATACATGAATACTATAACATATATACGGTTCATTTCTTTTAAACATAATTTAGTTATACTAGTATAATATTTGGTATCCTTTTACTTTTGTACTATTGATATTCTTTCTGTATTTTTAAAAACACCGCAGGATTGCAAATCGTGTTGTTAGAAATAATTATCGCTAGCAAGATCTCCAGAGCCCATTTAATTTTTTAATGGAAAACAACCAACTAATATAATTAAATAAACATAAAAAAACATAATGAAAAGCCATTCAAAGGACTAAATAAACAAAACAATATTTTTCATTTGTATTCTCATGTACAAAAAAAGAGCTCTTTTAACCGTAACAAAACATTTAAACCTCGATGCTTCTATTTAAGCAAAATGCTCTCCTCATCAACCCCTAAATTTTCATTTCGAAACTAGTAAATTATTTTCTCGCTTCGTCTTTATTAGAATAACAAGTTCACACGCCAAAAGGAGAGAAGCGGTTGAAAATTATACGCCAATTTGGTTGTTCTACATAAAGCGCCCTATAAGAAGTAAATGATTGCCTCTAGGGGCAGTTTAGGTTTTCCGTAAGACGTCTATTAACCTGCTGCAGTATTCTCAGCAGCTCTGTATTCAGAAATCTCAGTAGCGTTCACGTCAGAGATAACGAGAAATGGAATAATATCAATCTTTTTTACTTGCTTTTTCATTAAATAATACCTGAATATGTTCAGATAGTTTGATATTAAGATATTTGCTTGAATATTGGAATCAACACAGGAGTGTTATGGGAGCAGCCTTCTATATGTAAGGCTTACATTACATACCAGTTTTAGAACCTACTCAGGTCATATAACTCAGTTTTTTATTATATTTTTGTTCCAGAACCTAGTAACTAGTTATCCATCTTTAAAGATACCATTTTTTTAAATCGGATAATTTCTACAGAGTGCACGAACTTGGTGCTGACAGTATTACGACCTCGGAAATTATAAGAGACCTTTAAATGGGAACATTTTTTGGCAATTATGTTTAAAATAACTTAAAATAAAAATTTTAGGGAAAATTCGAACATATTTGGCAGCATCGACATATCGGAGGATCTTTTTACCTAAGAATAAAGTCAACTTAATAACAATATATATATGTTTATACTATTCTTAATTAAGGTAAAACTGTTATAATTATTTTGCAAATGACCAATTTGATACCATACGCTGGCCTGCTAGGTCCCCGGACCTTACCCCATTAGACCTTTATGTGGATTTGTCAAAAGTGGGGTATACGAATTTAATCGCTCTGAAACCAGCCAAGATCTTGAGCAACGAACTCGGCATATTATAAATTTTTAATTTATAATAGTGTTTAGTATCCTTATAGAAAAAATTAGGTACTTTTTGATAAATAAAAAATCCAATATGGCGGTCACAAGAAAATAGAAAATTGATTATGATTTCAGGAAACCAAAACGTTGTAACAAAAACAGTGTCCGACCGAAACAAGATTTTCAGCCGAAACCGAATCTTCGGCCTTGGTCTCAGTTTCGGCCGAAACCAAAACCGAAACTTATTTATACATATTAAAAATTTGATGGTATACTGAAATCTAATTTATTTTATATAGGACGAGATCGATCTTGGGAATGGATTGAACTCTTCCCACCTAAAATAAGAAAAAAAAAGGTTATAGAGATAAACTTTATTTATACATATAGACAACACTGCCCACGAACTTACACCAAAAGTGTTAACCGAACGGTGGGCGACAATTCACAAACACTGAGTTTAGGCGCGGCCGAAGGTTTGGCTGACTTTTTACCGAAACCGAAACTAAATTTTTTGGCCGAAACAAACCGAAACCGAAACCGAAACCAAACCTTCGGTCGGTCTCTAAACAAAAATATTACCAAGTAGGCATATTCTATGTAAAAAAGTTGCTATGAAAATGTGTTTATATAGATTTAAAAAATATATGGAAATAACATAGCTACAACCGATCTAAGGAAATGCAACATTTTAGTTTACTCAAAATATCTTAAAAACCAAAAGAACCAGAATCGGTCTGCAAGCACCGATAAACTGCACATTCCCTAAAACTTTTTTTATTTAACTCTATTTTTATCTCTTATAATTCCCGAGATCGCAATACTGTCAGTACCAATTTCGAGCACCCTGTATGGAAATTGGAAAAAAATTAGTTTTTATTTTCCTCAAAGATGGACATCAGTGTTTCTTTTTTTTTTGCCAGATCTCATATTGTTCCATCTCCTTGTAATTAAAACGCTGATAACCCTATAAGAAGTTAATAATTACATACAATAAAATCTCAGAGGCGTTAATGACAGAGGTAGCAGGAAATGAAATGAACAAATAAAAAAAATGTTTTTTATCTACTAGTTTAATAATTGTGTTTTACTAATTCCTGTGAATTTAATTTTTAATTTTAGTTTTTAAATACATGAAGTCGATGGTTAAAACCTACTCATTCACTTTTAAAAAAAGTACTTTTTTTTAACCGCTATATAACAATAATATTTTACTGTATAAACGGTCGATTTTCATTCGAGCAATGTGTTTATCATCTACCGCCTTAATAAAGACTATATTAATAATAATATTAATAATAAATAATATTAATAATAATATACATTTATTGTTATAATTAATTCTTTAACATTATTACATTGTTACAATTATGTAGGAAATATTGCAAATTGCGTGGACAACAATAGGCCTTAGTATGACAGCCATCTAGATTTAATCCAGATACTGTTCAGGCCCTAATTTATATTAAATAATTAAATATCTAACTAAAGCTAGTAAAATATTTTAAATTTGCGAAGCGCTAATAGTTTAATTAATATTATATAAGTGAAATATTGCTTGTTCAAAGGGAAAAGGTATGGGAAGGGGACGAGAAGAAGTGGTATAAACTGATAATATGATATCAATGCAGAAAATAAAGCCATTCACTACTGTGATCGTAGTAGGTTTTTTTTTACTTTGTTTTTAAATGATAATGTAGACCTATCTGTATTAAAACAATCAATGGCATTAACGGTAAAGGCGATGTTATACTTGAAGGACTTAATTATCCGTAAGCCTAAACTTCATATTTTTAATGTAAAGAACTAAATACAAAATTTACTTGGCGCTAGTTTAAAAAAAGACATCGACCAATATTCAACGTTGCAAAGTGCCAACTTCTGCTCGAGTGCGATTCCGATCCCGCTCTTGATGCCTTCCCCTTCCGTAGCAGGAAATACGATTGGACTAAATTTTTCAGGTAAGCTTACTGTGAAATGTATGCTGGTATTGTGAAATGGCTTATTGACAAGGACAAGGAATTGGTATTATTTTATTCTATGCGAAGGCAGAGAGCGCAGAAGAAGTAGCCGTTTTGCATTTTTGTATCAACCTGTTCCAACACCCAAAACTATTTCAAATAGTTTTCATAGATTTAAGAAGTCAGGGAGCATACCAGCATGTATTTTTCACGGTAGGCTTATAAAAATAAACAATCTAAAATCAAGCAGTAAAAAACGGCAACACTATTAATACTTGCATGTATTTAGCTCATCGGATATATTGTACGATCTTACTGTCAGATTCTGAAATAATTGTCATTGGTACCATAGTCGCTTTAAATACACTATCAGCAGATCTTTATTCCATCGAACATTGTGTACAATCATACTGCCGGACAGTGAAATAGTTGTCATTACTGCCTTAGTTGTTCTAATACACATACACAACCTCGTCAATCCTGCTGTTAGATTTTTGAAATAATTATTGTAAATACTATTATTGTTGTTCTAGTATAGAATCAGCACGTCTTTACCTTATCGGATCTTGAGTACAAACATGGTTACAGATTATGAATTAATTGTTATTAGTAGTTGTGCTATATGAGAAATTGTGATAAACCTTTGACGTGGAGGGATAGAATATACTGGTATATAAACTGTATTAGCTCATAACACAAATTACAAAATAAAATTGAGAAAAACACAACGCCAAGTAGCAAAAAGTCTAAAGAATATATTGCCATATACTTTCCTCTGTCAGCTATCAATAGCTCTGTTTTAGTCGAAACATATTCATTACACCACTGCTTAATACCTAGTATTAATGATGCGATGTAATAAATGTGTTTAGATGCACCTTGACAAATTCTCAAATAGTTATCCTACTCTGTATATTGCTAATATTTGACTTAAAAGCAATAGGTATAGCGATATATGATTTGTAGCATCTAATAATAAAAACCGATAAGGTACTAAGAAGTAACGAGCTTGCAAAAACCCTAACCAATCTAACTCTATATTTTTCTTAGCAAACTATCAATAAATCTTATTTATTTGGAGCATATTCGTGCCACCACTGCTCAACACTTAGGTAATGAAGCTGTTTACATGCGTGCCGTCAGATTCTCGGCGAACCCGATAATTAGACTCCCTGGAAATTGGCTGCGGTAGGTGGAATTACGGATTCCGTAAAGGCCTTAGATGGCATCTTTATGGCATGGTCGTGTTTCAGTGTTTTTCCTTCTGGAATCGGAATATTTTGGTCCAGAACTTTTAAATGGACTTTTAGGCACTCCAGGGAAATTTGCTGATAGTGTTTAAAAGAAAGATTGTTTTACATCAATAATAATATTAATTAAATGAAATATTTAAAATAACAGAATCTTTAATACAAATAAAACGTGATGAAAAATGTAACATTACTTACCTTACAAAAATTAATAATAAATTACCAGGAATTTTGTATGTAATACAGAATGAATTTACTTGTAAATTGTGACCAATAATGATATACAGAGTGAGTTTGTAACTTGGAATAAATTCAGTAAATCCAGCAGTTTTTTTTTTGAAAAAATTCCTGGTTACGGGTATTAAAATCTGAAGTTGTAGTCTTGTTAATAAAAAAATTATTGATACAGTGTGTCCTCAATTAAAGATATAACGATATCAATAACTTTTTTTAAATGGCAACCCTAGTTTTTTATTGACTCTTTTTAAAGTGCATATTAGATCATCATCAACTAGCCTCTTTGCGTCCACTGCTGAACATAGGCCTCGCGTCCACTGCTGAACGTATTCCTCCCCTTTCAGTGCCCACTCTTTTCTGTCCTGAGCGGTTTGGATCCAGTTGGTCGTGATTCTCTTTACATCATCCGTCCAGCGCGTTGGAGGTCTTCCCCTGCTTCGTTTGTCAGCTCGAGGTCTCCACTCCAGCAGCCTCTTTTTCCATCTTCTGTTTGTCGTTCGAGTCAGGTATCCAGCCCAGTTATATTTGAGTCTGGCACAATGTGCTGCAACGTCAGTAACGCCAGTTCTTCAGCGTATATCTTCATTTCTAACATGGTCTCTCAGCGACAAGCCAAGCATTGATCTTTCCATTTTGCGCTGGCGCTGTGCTGTTTTAAGTCTGTTGGCTGATGCTGTGGTTAGGGTTAGTATTTCGGCTCCATAGGTCATGACCGGTAACACGCATTGATTAAAAACCTTTCTTTTTAGACATATTGGTAGGTCGCCTTTAAATACGTCTCTGAGTTTTCCAAATGCTGCCAATGCCAAGTTTATTTTTGGTGGCCTAGGTATGTATACTTGTCTACCAGTTCTACCTCTTTGTCCCACACTGTAATGTTTCCACTGGGAACCAGATTTGTCATAAATTTTGTTTTTGAGATATTGATATTTAGACCGACTCCAGCGCACACCTGTTGGAGTTTTTGTAGCATCGCCCTAATGCTCCCCAGATTAGCGGGCGCCAGCACTATGTCATCCGCAAAACGCAGGTTTGTTAGTCTCCTGCCGTCTATGTTAATGCCCTTTTCGTTCCAGTTGAGCTTTTTGAATGCGTGTTGCAGCACTGCCGTGAATAGTTTTCGGCGACATCGTGTCTCCCTGCCTTACCCCTCTACTAATTGGGATACGTTTGGTATTCTCGTTCAGCTTTACTACCATGGTCGCGTTTTTGTAGATATTGTAGATTAACTTTTTGTAACGATAATCTATGCGACATTCTTGTAATATTTCCAGAACAGCGTGTAGCTTAACAGTTTTAATACATAAGTACAATTAAAAATTTTATTCTTTTTCATTTATAGGATATTAAACAAAAATTATTTTCATTCGATTTAAATTTTTTAAAAATCATTCATCAAAGAAGGTAGTATTTGTCATTTGTTTACATTTTTGTGTCAACTTAAGGCCATAACTGTTTACATTTTTTGATAAAATAAGTAATGACATATCGTATTTAAACACTAGTAAGCGATACATCTCAAATACGGATACTTTTATTTTGCCAAACGTCATGCCATCCTTAAGATTGAAAGTTTAATGATGATTGGATACGGAGATAGGACAAGAACATAAAAGGTTATTTTTGAAGAAGTAGTCCATACTCAAAGTGGAGTTAAATGATACAGAAAAAGAAAAGCATGAAGTCTTTCTCCACAATCTTTATTTATCGAAAAACTAGGCGAACCTAGTATCACAACGACATGTTTCGAGTGTAGAAACACTCATCATCAGGAAACAAAGTGAAAAGTAAAATGCTGATGTTTTTAGCAAAAGAGAAAATAATGGTGAGATTGAGCCGTAATGGAGCCTTTAGTGGTGTACAACAGATGTAAAATTGAAAAATTAGGAGGTCGACAATCAAGACTCCAGCATACTGAAGAGTCGAGGGTTAAGTGTAGAAGCACACTGTGCCGTGCAGAAAATGATAGGGTAGTAAAAATTAGGGAGTTTTGAAAAACATATCTGTAAAAAGCATTAATAAATTACTGACACATCAACAAAAGGTTATTTATTTGTTCAAAGTCAAATATGCCGATTTACCCTTCATATACGAAGGTACTGTCAGTAAGATTAAAAAAAGAGTTCTGAGAAAATGAGCATATAACAAATACAGATATTCATCCATCTATTGAGTGCGCTGAATGAAAAGTAATATTTAATGCAATGTTCTAGATATCCCTGTTATCCTCACCAGACAGCTAGTTAGAGAATACGAAATAAGCCAATCTTTAATAGAAAAAAAATCTACATGCGCAAAAATTTCATCATAATCTTTACAAAATAACAATCCGCCAGAAATTGACAGAAGATGATCCTGATACGAAACTTCGCTTCTGCGAGATAAAGATTATTTGTTTATAGGTATTTATTTCCAAGATGGACTAACTATAAACATATCAGCGCTGTTTTCAAAGCACATCTATTAAAATGTCCGATAGGCTAATAAAACATAACCTGGCTCGACCTTATCACCATACTACGATGAAGTTTAATGTTTACACTGGTCTACTTGGGAAATAAATAGACTTTAAAGAGGAATGATGTAAATATACAAAACATCATTTTTTTTCTGATGGTAAATGGTAACGTTAGCCGACAAAATTGTCCATACTGGATGAGGTAAAGCCACACTCAACGCTCAGAAAAAGTCTATGTTTGGGCAGATATTCTTAATGATCGTATTATAGGAGCAATTTTTTTTTAAGAAAATCTTACTGGGGCGATGTATTTGGAAATCCTGTCGAATTTGATGTCCCAAATAGAAACATCAGGTTTCAATAAAATGGTGCGCCTCCCTATTTTGCAAGACTTGCCGTGAATATCTGAATGCAGTATTTCCAGATAGATGGATTTGTAGAAGGGGACCCTTTGAATGGCCACCCAGGTCTCCAGACCTCACTCCTTTGGACTAATTTGTAGAGTGGTACATAAAAAGCAAAGTTTTTAGGACGAAACCCGCCAATGGCGAGGAGTTGAAAGCACGAATAAGACATATACCTAAGTCTAGCTTAATTTCTTCCGAAGTAATTAGAAACGTTCGAAACGAGTTTTACTTGCGTTTAGGATTAGGCTAGGCCTAATAGAGAATGGACAACATTTTGAGCATTTATCGACGAATGCTATTAAAGATGGATAGAAGATTATTTATTTTTCAATTAATTTAATTTTTGTTTGTTTAATCTTAATCTTAATCTTAATCTTAATCTTAATCTTAATCTTAATCTTAATCTTAATCTTAATCTTAATCTTAATCTTAACATAGTATAAAACAAAGTCGCTGTCGTTGTCTGACCGTCTTCTACCAGCTATATATGCTTAAATCTTTAAAACTACGCAACGGATTTTGAAGCGGTTTTTTTTAATAGATAGAGTAATTTAAGGGAAAGGTTTTTATGTATAATAGCGATCCGCCCCGGCTTCGCACGGGTGCAATTTCAGAAAGTGGCATGCCGGGTACTAATATATCGGGTTTCTTCGGGTTTGTATTTATACCAGCGGGTTGCAACGCATGCCAGATACACGCTAGTATATTATAAATGACGAAGAATAAAAATTTGAAATTTGGTACTTATGTATAACTTAACTTGCAATTTTAGAAAATTATCGATCAATCTCCAATATGAGACACACTGTATCAATTTTTTTTTATAATAAATACCACAACTTAATGTTAATAACCGGTGTCCAAACATTTTTCCTAAAGAAAACCGTACTGGATTTACTGAATATATTCGAAGTTAAAAACTTACACTGTATACACTTTACGATAGGTACATATTTATTATTTTTATTGAGTATTTTTATTTCATGCATGCGCACTCTTATTTGCATAGCTAGAGTAATTAAGTAATAATAATATCTATTAAATGCTAATATTATTGGTAATTTCGATATCAAAAATGCTATTGATCTTAATATAAGAACCTGTTGTTCTTGTTGGCGTTAGATGTATAGTAAGTAACATATTTTTATTTTAAACAGACTTTCATAGCATGACCCTAAACAAAAAACAAACTAAAAAACTAAGAAGACTACTACTACTACTGGGTAGGTAAAGTATAAAAAACTTTGACTGCCACCTTATGGATATTGTGAAACCAGGTACCAATTTTTTAGGAGTGAATACTACAAAATAAACTATTCTTGACTTTTATTTTTGTCAATAATATGGCATATTAGATGTGAAAAAAACCTTCTTTCTATTTAGCATAAAAATTATTATTACATTATATTTCCACTTTATATTTAATACTTAAAGTAGTACAAAACTTTGTATAAATGGACCAATGGGTTGACGGCTTTTTGGTTTTGGCAAACAGTTTCAGCAGTAGTCTTCTAAATATCTTTTTATTTGTAACACAATTTATTCTGTTTTAAAGAAGGGGTATTGATAGGTAAGGACAAAAATTGCAATTTGAATTGTTTGTATTATTTTTATTGTGTATTGTTGGCAATATCGGAGGGGGAGTAGCTTATTGTATTTCTTTCGCAGGCATTTGGGAAGCCAGGGGCAGAGGCAACACAATGTCTCAAACCATTAAAAAATATAGTTATGTTTTTTATTTTCATCTCGACTGAAATTAAATGAGCCGTCAAAATTAGGCAGAATTGGTGTATTTCGTCTTCAGTTGAAGTTATTTTCACGTTTTAAACTTAAAATTTGTACGTAATAGATTATTTTTAGGCTTTAAGTTTCTATTTTGACCAAAAAATCCGGATAATTAATATATTTGATTTATATTTCAATTTTAAATAGTATGCAATTTTCTTACCAGTGACAATTTCTTGAATGGTATGACGCGGCTGTCGTATGGTAGCTTGACAATCGACGATAGACAGACCTCGGTTAATGCGAAATTACCCGAATGCGGTGTACTGGACGCTCGAAACAAAAATGCTGCCGGGGCCGGTGTATGCATACGATGAAATTTAAATTTTTAAATCGATTGGTATTTTAAATGGCGTGAGGCGTACTTGGTCTGTTTTCAAGGGTCCTTACCTAACTTTTTTAAGGGTAGATTTTAAAAAAATGGAGAGCTTCCATAGAAAATCCAAGGAGTAACCTGTTTAAATATAATAAATCTTTGCCGTAACCACCTGTACCATGCGAGCAAAAATTATTTGCATCAAAGAGGGCTTGGATTAAAAAACGTAGGGCTTGGTTTAGATCACAATGATATGGGGACGATATCTAACCAAATCTAGGTTAAAATTTTGTCAAATTCATATTATGACATGATATCCCAAACTATTAAGTAATAAAATAAGTAGACAAATACAAATTTATTTTTGTTGTTTACAAAATTAACAAAGTAAGAATATACAGAAAGAAAAAAAAACAATTTTATAAATTGCTAAAATTGGCCACCGCCATGCTCCAAGCATAAATTCACACTTCTCTTTATATTCCGAAATACCACATTCTTGGATAATCCTTTCTTTTAATTGTTCCAAATTTGCAACTGGTGTTTCAAAAATAGTGTTCTTTATCTAAGGAAAAGCGAAGTAATCCTTAAACGTTAAACAAGGTGATCTAGGGGGGAATTCAATGTCTGATCGAAAACTGATCAATCAGTCCTCGAAAAAATTGCGCAAGTAGTTAATTGTTTCGGCGGCTATATGGGCGGTTGCACCGTCGTGTTGAAAATATCCAAAACGTAGTTCGTAGTCAAGTAATTGTTCCACAAGTGGATTCAAAATATTACCTCTATACCGCTGTGCTGTAACTGTGTCATGGAAAAAAATAGGACCAACAATTCTTCTTCGGGAAACAGCTAACCAGACACCAATTTTTTGAGCGTGCAATGTGGGGATTTCCACTACTCCACATGCGTGTATTCTGAGAATTCACATAACCGGAGAGGTGGAACCAGGCTCCATCCGAAAAAAATGTCTGGTCTACTAGATCATTTCTTTCCAATAAATTTTGGGTAAACCATTGAGAGTAATTAATGCGTCTTTCAAAATCTGCGGCTTGTATTTCTTGGAATACTTGCACTTTATAAGGAAATAAATTTAGCTGCTTTTCAAGAATAGTCCTGCATGTTCCATAAGATCTTCCCACTTCTTGGGACAGGCGTCTTATACAATTTGTTGGCGTATTTTCCATTATTTCACAAACGTTTGCAACAAGTTCTTCTGTTCTTACAGATGGTCTTTCTGCTGCTTTTTTGTGTTGTATAGAACCTGTTTTCCTAAACACAGCTACGGTTCTTTTCAGGAAATGATAAAAATCCCCAGCAAAAAAAGCAACGTTAGGAAAATGTTCGTGAAAATCGTCCATGCACAAACCCGGATTGTATTGCCACTCACCATTTACTCTAACCCCGTTTCGAAAATACGCTTCAACCATGAATGTTTTGTGCTGTTCCGTAAAGCCCATTGTGTGAATTGTTCAAGAAATTGGAAAAATTAGCCATGAATCAAATTACTTGTAACGACTATCAAATATGACGGAATAACTGATTGATTGTTAATTCAGGTAGTTTCTGACACCCAATAGGTATTAAGCTCCACGGCTAAGCATTACGTCCTTAGTTGCAAGTCCCTCTTTGATGCAAATAATTTTGGCTCGCACGGTATGTTATATCTAATTTAAATCATCCACTTTTAAAAGTTTCTATTGTAAAGTATTTTAAACTACTTTAATTTAGAAGCTTTTCAATTCTCTTGAGATACCGGTTTAACCGTTCAACATTAGTTAAAAAGTAAAACCGTATAATTCGTTATAAGGCAAAGTTAAAAGTTTTGTAATTAAAATCAGTCTCCTCTTTTCTTCTTTAAAACAAATAGCCCCTTAATTAAAAACCAAGGATAAATGTGATATTGTGAAACCAAATAAATCCCATCGCATTTGGAAAACAACACGCTTTATCTACTGCAGTATTGACGTTTTAAACTCGTATAAAACTTTTAAGAAAACTTATATTGAATTGGTAAAATTGGTTTAATATCCGGTAGTCGAGAAGGCATCTGCAGTTCCGTGATAAAATAAGGTAATGTAAATTGACACGTCGTCGCGTGGGTTTAATTAAATTTAAAATTTTTCAAGTAAATTTTATTTACTGGCAAGCACAAAAATCGCATAAAAGCTAATTGTTGTAAAAAGGAAAGAAATGTCTGTACCGGTGGTACAACTAAAAAGGAACGCCGGCTATAGAATCAACTATTTCTAAAAACAAAGCGTTTCGATAGTTAATACCCACATTTAACATTAATAGCTGATGCTGGTCCCTTCCTAAAAATTTTCGGTTGAGTAGTCGGCCGTAGCAAACTCACGCGTCAGGATTCAAAGACTAAATTTTATTGATGTTTATTATTAAAATTGAACGGTAAGTAGAACAAACCAGTTTGGGTTAATTAACTCTCCTATTTCCAATAACAAACATTTATTTTATCATCGCTATTAGAAATGTAATATTATTAGTTTATTATTTTAATTACGGTTCAATAGATTGCCAAATCTTGGGCTTACTAGTTCTTTGTATCTAACAACACATGGCATTTTGGTGGCAATGCAATCAAACATCATGGGGAGTCCCGGGCAATTGCACTGGACATCTCTAAAGCCTTTGACCGTGTCTGGCACGAGGGGCTCCTAAGTAAACTGCGTTCTTGTGGTACGCCCGGTCGATTTTGTTAATGGTTGTCTAGCTTCCTCAAGGACCGTTCTCTGCAAGTGGCGATTGACGGGTTTCTCTCAGACACTTTTACCATCAATGCTGGTGTTCCTCAAGGGTCCATATTATCCCCCACTCTCTTCTTACTGTACATTAACGACCTTCTAGCGAAAACAGAAAATCCAATATACAGCTTTGCTGACGACAGGACACTTATCTCATCTTTTACTTTGAAATCTCAAACATCGGCTGCTGACGCACATCTTCGCAGACAACATAAGGTATCACGCCTCAATAAAGACCTGGAAGAAATTTTGTCTTGGGGTGACAGTAACCAAGTCGAATTTAACGCTCAAAAAACCCAGGCAGCAGTTTTTTCTAAGAAGGTTAACATTGCAGAACCCGATATCGTTAAGGCAGGACACGCAATTCCACTGACTTCGTCTATTAATTTGCTGGGTGTCAACCTGGGAGGAAATATGTCTTGGCATAATCACGTTGTGGCAATCGCCAGGGCAGCTTCTCAGAAGCTCGGTATCCTTTTCCGTACCAAAAAGTTGTATACACCTCAACAACTTTTGACACTATATAAAGCCCAGATTCGACCATCACTGGAATACTGCTCTCATATCTGCAGTTCTGCACCGAAGCATACCCTTCGGTTGTTGGGTTCCATCCAAAGGAGAGCCGTTCGTCTAATCGGCGACCACGAGCTGACTAAAAACCTCGACAGCTTAGAACATCGAAGACAGGTTGGTGATTTGACTATTTTCTACAGATATTTCCATGGCAAGTGTTCGACAGATATTGCCCGCTCGATTCGACCTAGAGTAATGGATAGCAGAAACACACGACAAACCACTGCCGCCCATCCCTATGTGGTTCAACGTAGTACACCCCGAACATCATTGTTTCAGAACTCTTTCATTGGAGGACGTCATCTTTGTGGAACGGCCTTTCTGAGACCGTGTTTCCAACCGAATATAACCTCCAACGATTTAAGAAAAACGTGAATCGCTTTCTTCGCACACGCACCGCTCCAAGAGCGCCTTAAAAGATTTTTCCTATAGTGCTTGTGCTCGATCATAAAAAAAAAAAATACCGCGAACATAAATTATAATATGGCAACGCAGCATTAAACGGGGATATGCGCAGGCTTACAGCTTGCCGCTTCATTAGCTCGTAACTACAGCATTTCTGCGGCGAACCCCTTATATGTTGTCAGGGTTGTTCATAGCATTTTCCATTGGTAAGTTTAGTGCATGTCAAATGTATTTATGTGTTTGACCTATGAATAACGCCATAACTTTTAATCTATCGCACGTTGAATTCGACGTTTTAATTGCATATAAAATAAATGCTGTATTTTTGCAAGTCATTATGCTAATAAACCATTAAGACTCCCGGACAAGTTTAAAATATGGTAAAAGCGATGGTAAAAGAACTTATCCCAGTCCTTAGACAGTTAAATGTTGGATAAAAGCTTTTATATTTAAAAAAAATATAGCATGCATTGGACCGATAATAGTAAAATTGTATTTTTACCAAGATTAAAGAACTGAAATAAGTGATTTAAAGAAATAGCCCTTTAGATAAAAGAAACAATTTAGAAAAACAGTTTTTCTTGTTGACAAAAAGTGACAAGTGACACCTCGTTATATTTAGAATTTCTCTTCGTGTTCCGGGGACGTAGATAGAGGAATGAAAGTCTGTATATCTATAAAAGGTCGTCTATTGGATTCAAAAGGCGAACCAGCATGTCTTGTTGAATTGAAGGGCGATGAGCAGAGACGTCACTTAGCACTTGGCCAAGCCCAAGGCTTGGCCACTTGTTAGTAGATGTAATTTGACCGGGCAATGATCACCGATGGCTGCTGCTTGAGCTGGCCCAGTTTATATAGCGAAATAAGTGATGAGGTTGCGATGCACTTGACCCCGATTGGCGTACAGTGGGCGCGACCTCAACAATGTACAGTGGTCGAGTATCCATAATATACCGGACCACTGTGAGTTTTAGTTGACATGCCCCCCCTCTGAAAAGCATTGGCCCCCAATGCTTAGACATGCTAATTTCCCTTTTTCTACAATATAACTGTATCTTTACAATAATAACTTAATTATTTTATAATATAAACTGCTTGGCTGTTCGTATTGATTGACTGGAGTCCGGGCCTGTGTTTTGTATCTAAACGTGGTTCCATGTTGGTTTGTCTGCTATTTTCCTTGGTTCCATCTTCGTGGTGGTCCATCATGTTCTGTAGGTGAATGAGGCAGGTAGCGGTTTTCATCATGTCGGCTATACCCATTGGTTCCATCGTCGTGGTGGTCCATCCTGTACGTTAATGGTATGGACCCCCGTATGCGAATGAGGCAGGTAGCGGTTTCCATGATGTCGGCTATCCTCACTGGTTCCATCTTTGTGGTGGTCCACCTTGTAGGTTAATGGTGTATGACTGCTGCTTGGCCACTTTACGATCCCCTTACTGTCAGAAGGTTGGCTGCGCTTCTTGACACTTTGGCGGATTTACACAAAATTTGCTGTGTGTGTTCTGCTCCAGTTTCCAGTCCTATTGCCGTGGTGGTTTTGTAGTTTAAGGACATGGTGCCGTAAGTGCGTCCTGCTTATTTCCCTCTTGTAGGTAGGCGGCCACTCCTGTTTTTCAGTTGGCTTGCCTCTGCTGCTAGGCTTTGTCCTCTGTCTCTGGTAGGTACGGTCTGACGGATTCACTCCTGTTTCTCAGTTGGCTTGCCTCTGCTGTTTGGCTTTGTCCTCTGTCCGGTAGGTACGGCCTGGCTGACGGATTCACTCCTGTTTCTGCTGCTTGGCTTTGTCCTCTGTCTGGTAGGTATGGCCTGGCTGACGGATTCACTCCTGTTTCTGATTCTTGGTCGGCACTGGTCTGACATGAATCAATGAACAACATCTGACTTAGTAGTGGCGTTTAATATGGGGATTAGACGGCCTGGGATGCGAACGACGGCGCCTCCTCCATGTCACGAATTTCTCTTCGTGTTTCGGGGACGTAGCTGGAGGAATGAAAGTCTGTAGATCTATAAAAGGTCGTCTATTGGATTCTTCTTATTAAGCTTTCCCTAAAAGGCGAACCAGCATGTTTTCTTGAATGTGGCGTAGGTCGGTTAGGGCGATGAGCAGAGACGTCACCTGGCACTTGGCCAAGCCCAAGGCTTGGCCACTTGTTAGTAGATGTAATTTGACCGGGCAATGATCACCGATGGCTGCTGCTTGAGCTGGCCCAGTTTATATAGCGAAATAAGTGATGAGGTTGCGATGCACTTGACCCCGATTGGCGTACAGTGGGTCGCGACCTCAACAACGTACAGTGGTCGAGTATCCAAAATATACCAGACCACTGTGAGTTTTAGTTGACAATATGGAGTCAAAGAAGGAAAAATATACTAGGTGTCCCATTTGAAAATCGAAAGTTTATGTTACTTCCAGATAAACCGAAAGTTTCATAAAGTTCCCTGTTAAAAAATTCAGTTTTATGTCGTATACAAATCCTTCAAGTTTTATTCCATTATCTTGAAAAACAAAAAATTATAAGGGCGAACCAGCTTCCGCGGACACCCGGTAGTAATAATATTATTAGCCATCAAAACCTAAAAAACGATTTCATGCATCAACATTGTTGGATAAAACCTTTTATATTAAAATAATAATACTAGATGTACCAATAAATAATATGATAAACCATCAAAACCTAAAGAACGGCTCACAATTTTTAATGTTGGATAAAACGTTTATACTAAAAAACTGTTATGTTAAAATATAGCTAAAAGTATGTTAGTTTTAATTTAAGTTAAGAAGAGAAGAATAATATGCAATGGAGAGTCTGAAAGCAATAGTCAAAATACATATACAATCATATAAAACTGCGATTTAGGCAGTGGCGGGCAGGTAAGTAGCATAGACTATAAAATGTTAATAGTGCTTCCTAAATAGGAACATGTAAAGTGTTACCTTGAATTTCTTATATACATGTACATTTGGACTATGTGCGGCGAAGAAAAATTAGGAATTAAAATATACATACTTATATAAAAATAATACGAAATCGATTGTAGAAGATCTGAATGTTAGAAATTGCTTCCTGGAACGGGGCGGGGCGCGTGAGTTTTCTTTTATGAATGTAGAAACATGTAGATTATGCATGTAAAGGAAGATTGAGAGTAGAACTATTTAAACGTGCATACATAATAATTTTGATATATTATATAATATAAGAATATGAAAGCAATGTTAGAAAGTACTTTCTGAAACGGCACATGCGATGTGTTTACTTAAATTTCTAACATGAAAGTGCACTTGGACTTGGAGTATGTGCAGTGAAGAAGTTTGAGAATAGATGCATTTGAACGTGCATAAATTAATATTGATACATAGGAACGTTACAATATTAATGGGATAATAGAATATCTGTAATAGGTAGAGATAAAATCTTCAAATAATATGGAACCTATAATATTAAGGCAGTATGCAACTGATGTCTAGTTGAAGAAATAGTCGAGTATAGGAGGTCTAATCATAGACCAATAAAATTCACTGAGTGTTAAACATAGAATGAATAACAATAGAGGGAAGCCAAACAATTAATACAGAAATGGTTAAACTGGAGTAATCGCATAGAATATTATCTTCTTCATTTATCATATTAAAAATAACAACCCGTTCCATCCAACATTTCTTGTACGTTAAACTAAGAAAGATAGGATTGTTTAATTTACTGGTTTCTGTATCTTATGCCACCCTAAAAAAATCGTGATGCGGTTTTTACACATTTGAATTATTATAGCTGCGAAATCTGAAACAAAAGAAAAATTGTTTAGTCAAAACATCAATAACTTATTTGTTTTTTTTATATATGTTTGGGATAACTAATTAACAGGTCCTGATTTTCATTGATCATAATGTCGCCAAACAATACGTTTTTATCCACAGAATAATAAATAATTATTTATTTTAGTTTTATTTTATTTCATACACACAGGACAGCCTTCAAAAATGTTCTAAAAAGTATGAAATATTATTAAGTATCAAGATATTAGGGTAGATTCTCAATGATAATAACAGGTCATTAGAAAAGTTTAGACATTTCCATAATGTTTTTAGGGTAAATTGTTTTTGAACAGTTAGTAGTCAAAAAGATTAATGGTGACCAAATTTATAACCTTTGTTAACATTAGAGGAGAAGGTCTAAATATCGGCTACCACTTTTATATATATTATTAGAATTTAAAAACATGAAGAATATTAAGTTTTTATACGGTAACCTATATCCTGGACATATTTTCTGAATGATACCAGGCTAAAAATGAGTAAATATAATTATACTTAGTTGCAAAATATTTATTTATAAAAAAGGTGAAAAAGACTGTTTTTAATACATGGTCCAAATACTGGCTATCTATAAAAATATTAATAACGAACGTAACTGTTCTATTTAACTCCTAAATACAATATTTTTAAACACCCCTATTTGCAAGAATCGCAGATGTAAATCTCCTGGTCGGCACCTGCACATTCACTGTGTGCCCATAAGGAACACTGCGAGAGCTCATAACCCAAATTTATTCTCTTCTATCACTGGAAAAAAGTCCATTGCAAAACATACAACTTCCATCCTTGTCGTCTGGGTTCTTCCCCCGAGGCAAATCAAGATCACTCTCACTGTCATCCAGCGGAGGATCCAGCAGTGCAACTTCATCTTCAGAGTGCAACTTCATCATCGATGAGTCTGATGACCGTGGCTTCCTCTTTAATGTTTTTTTATTAGCTAGCCTTTTTGTTTTTCTTTTTTGTTTGCCCGCTTTTCCCCTTTTTCCTTTTCATTATCACTAGTAGTTCCAAAGTTTAACTTTCTGTTCTTCTTGTTGAGTGCTGTTTTTTCCAAAGACAATGATAGCTGGTGTTTGTATGGTGATGCAGTGATAACGCAGGAACCTGCAGACTTTCGACCTCTGTTGCTTTCTCCATATCCTTAGCTTTCCAACACTTTCTTTTACCTTTTTTAACATACTTTGGCTTACTTCTTGGCATTCTAAAATAAAAAAAGGGAGCTCAGCTTTTTTATTTTAAATCTAGCCAAAAAGGTCCAAATATAGGCTAGTCCATATTTAGACCTTTGTAAATAGCCCGTATTTAGACCAACAGTATAGAACATTAGAAGGAGTGGCAGCCATTTTTATTCCACATTAACTCATCAAACAACCATTGAGAAAATATCTTATTTGTCTAACTAATTGGCCAATCTTACCAAATTTGTAATTTATTAAGCAGATTTTTACTCAAATAATAAAAAATACTTACATGTAAAATATTTCCACAACGTAAAACACACACTATAGCAGACAATATGCAGAAACTTCCGTTCGCTTCGACTGCAAGCAAGCGAGTAACTGCTCGTAGTAGTTTTCTGTACTCCAAGGTAATAATTTTAACTAACACACCCTAGATGGCAGCACGTAGAATGCCGAGAAACACAACTAGCCCATTTTTGGACCCTAGCTTATATTAATTTAGACCTTCTCCTCTAACAAAGAAATCGTGAATAGATTGAATTATTATACAGTGTGAGTTTTCAGCTTGGAATAAATTCAGTAAATCCTATATAGTTTTTATTTGGTAGGGCACTGGTATTAACATTTTAAGTTTTGGCCGTTCTTATAAAAAAAATATCGATAGCGTGTGTCCCATATTAGAGATTGGATGATATCGATAATTTTTTTAAATGGTAACTCTAGTTTTTTTGAGTGAGGTGACTATTTTTAAACTGCACATTAGGTTATACTAGTACATAATAGGATAGTCGTTGCTGACTAGTTAGGAATAAACTAGGAAGATATTGGGTTTAGCAGCAAATGAAAGAGTACTCTTTAAAGTTGGTCCAAGCTTTCGGAAATGTTTATTTTCATCCTCAGGGAAGTAAGATTATTCATGAAGATCTTAATTGATGAACTGGACATTAAGCAGGTGGCTTGGGAATCAAACCAGTTAAAAATAAAATAAGGGCTAAACAGGCTACATATTAAAATTATTTAAAAATACTTTAATTTTTAACGGTCGACATTTTGTTAAACTTTTTTAAAGATTCCCTAAAGATTATTCTTTAGGAGTTAAAAGTACGAATAAGACATAGGTGTAGGCTTATTTCTCCCTAAGTAGAAATGTTCAAACCAGTTTTACTTGCATTAAGAGTATTACCAAATAGTGAATAGACAACATTTTTAACATTTAAAAACGAAAAAGTATTAAAGATGGACAGAAGATTTGTTTTTATTTTTCAATTGAATTAATTTTTGTTTGTTTTAATATCTTATCAATAACAAGGCATAAAAATTTGAAACTTTTTACCTATCTATAACTTATTATGCAAATGCAAATATTCGATAAAAAACTAGGGTTGTCATTTTAAAAAATTATCGATATCGTCATAATAATATCTCTAATTTAGGGCACGCTGTATCAATATTTTTTTTATAAAAAAGACCATAACTTAAAATATCAAAACTTATGTCCAAGCATTATTCCAAAAAAAAACTATACTGGGTTTACTAAATTTATTCGAAGTTACAAACTCACACTGTATAGTCCTAAATAAATCTATGTGGTGTGAGGTTAATTTTGCTTTTTTTAGTAGTCCCACGTTTAATTTTAAGTTGTTGAATTTTGAATTATGTAAAGGTCGGTTAAATAACTTCTACAATAATTAAGTGATATTTATCATATCACATATCCATTTGCCCAATCACTCTCATTTGGTCGTCTCCATGCAAATATTGTTGATATTCATATCATCAGAGCAAGCCGTCCTGTCCAGCCTGTTCCACAATATCCATCGATCATTAAAGGTTATTTTTACCGTTCTTCTAAACAACGACCATGATAAGGTGCATTACTCCTCTGCATCCCACTTATCAAAAATTATATACAATAAGTCAATAATATTCGTATAAATTATACTTATACACAGGGTGACCTTTTGAAACTTATGCGATATGTTTTTTACACTAAAAAATATATAAAAAAAAACAAAAAAAATATTTTTACAAAAACGCGGGGGAATAAAAATAAGGTATTTTGCAGACCACCCTCACCCACCCCTGAAGCACTACCCTCATTCACTTTAAAATTTAAGCGGCAATACTCTGGAAAGCTTATTAAAAAAGCTTTTCAGCGATAACAAAATTAATGAGATTTAAATATGAAATGTTAGCAATATTTTGAGAAAATGTTTTAAGCCAGGCTTTTGCAAAATTTGGCTGGAAAACTCACCCTTTATTGTCTTAAAAAAAGTATTGTAAGTGCAATTGTTTCAACTGGCAATGGTCGTTGAGAGGTAGGAATAAAAAAAAAAACGAAAGGAAAAAAACACTTGTCTTCCTCCACTAGTATATTATAAGGTATATGGAATATTCGGCACCGGGTGGAATTTTTAACTAGAATAAATTCAATATTTAAGCCTTTTTATTTGCTAAAAAAATATAGAACTAAGGCTGCGTTGTTTTTTAGTTTGGCATACTTTATTCGTGTTTTTATGAAATTTGCCCCTGTTTTGAAGGTAGAAACCGCCAGCATTTTTTTTTCAAATCTAAAGGTATGTATCGTGATTGCTCGTTAAAAAGGGCATAAAAAGGGAAAACGACCCACTATTTACTTTTCCATTTCGGTCGGTTGAGTACTTAATTTAAAAAAACATTTTTCTATCAAAAACATTTATACTACCTTTTCACCCCTTTAGAGACCGTTTTTTAAAAAATAGGAATTACATGTTTTCCTAATTTTTTTTTATAATTTAAACTTTTCATCTCTTTAGGAAGCGACATTCAAAAAAATAAGAAATATGTGTTGCGTTAGTTAAGGGTTGATTACGTCACAGGTACTTTTTAAAAAGACCTTTATTTAAAACACTTAACAATAATGGTATTCTAACAGTATAAACTTAGAACTGATTATTACAATATTAAACCTACTATTTATATATAATTTATTGATGACTTTGTAATAAAAAGTGGGACTGCAATTCGGTGTTTTGCTGATGCAACTGCTTAACTGTGTAGGTTCATGCATAGGTTCACCGAACCGTAATTTCTCCATCCCCTGGGGAAGTTTTGTAAGGGACGAACAAAACTGGCTGCTTCGGGTCTTCTTCGTCTTGAATTTGGTTTCCTTCTGGGGTTGTTTTTTTTTTTTTTGTCCAGTACTGCTTAGCCTTGTAAAATGTGGATATGGGAACTTCTTGTGTGCTCTTGAATGAATTTCTCAGGATACAGTAAAGTTCATTGTTGGAGGCTAGATAAGGGGCTAGTGGAATAATTGTTCTATATTGTAGGTTGAGGTGGTATATCAAGTCATGGGTACTGGTCTGAATCCGTGATTGTCCTAGTTTGAGGGGGAGTTTTCCAGGGTTTTCTTTCAGGTCTTGGGTTAGGACTTTCCGGGCGGACGTTGAAGTACATTTGTAAAGTGTTTTTCAAGTTAGTGCCTTTACTTGGTTGATTTTTGATATTTTTTTTATGAACTGTTGTATCTTGTGTGTCAATAGTGACGATATTGTCGTTTTTTACTAATTTTGGAGAGAATCTTGGTAGTAGTTTGTTACGTTTTACTGTTTTTCTTGTATATATTTTGGTACTGGTTTTGTATGTTATTGGGACTTGTTTAGTGGAGTTTCTTTTTTCTATGTACTTTGCTTTGGCTTCTTGAAGTTTTTCGTTTAGTTCTTTATAAATTGTCTTTGTTTTTTCTCTATGCTGTTGGGTATAATTGTTGATGAGGGTTTTTCTGATGTCAATATCAAATGGATCCTGGGCGTCTAAGTGGCCAATTAGAATGTCAATTGGTCTCATATTGGTCATGGAGTGGATAGAGTTGTTGTAGCCGAGGATAGCATAAGGCATTTGTTCTTTAATATTTAGATTTTTTTTCTTTTCTCGTAGGATTCTTAGATGTTCGACGAGGGTTGAGTGAAATCGCTCTATCATTCCATTGGATTGTGGGTTATCTGCGGTGGTATAATGGATTGAAATTTTGTGAGTATCTACAAATTCTTGCATAAGGCCATTTTTAAATTCTGTTCCACTGTCGGCAACTATCATATGAGGTACTCCATGGTGAGTCATGAATATTAGAAGGGCATTGAGCACGTTGATTGCATTTGAGCCATCTATTGGATATGCTTGTCCATATTTGGAAAATGCGTCTATAATTGTTAAGAATTTCTGGCCTCCTGCTTGGAAAGTATCTAGATGAATAATTTGGAGTGGTTTGGATGGTGTTGGTGTCAGCATAAATTTGGGCTTTGCTGGGTTTCTGTCGTATTTATTGGCTTGACAGATGTCGCAAACGTTGATCATGTCCTCAATATCTCTTTTTAGGTTAGGCCAAAAGTATTTTTTTCGAATCTGGGTTTCTGTTTCATGGATGCCTCGATGATTAGTCTTGCTTTGATGGTAGTTTAAAATAATTTCTTTTTGTCTTTCTTCGCAGTTGATGTCTTCTAATAGAGTGTTGCACTTTACAAGGTCAAATGCAGAGTTCTTAAAGATTTCTCGAATTGTGTTACACAGAAATCGATAGAGTATATCATCTTCAAAAAGTATTGCATATTTCTTTTTTGGTTCAATGTAGTCTTTGAAGAATCGAATGATTTCATTTTTAAGGTTGTTTTTCCCAAGTTGGACATATAACCTTCTTTTGTTGGCAAATGCTTCTTCTTTTACTGTTCTTGCTGGGTTGTAGTTGACGGTCTTAAAGATGATTTGATTATTAAAGTAATTAAGAGGCTTCTCGCTGATAGGAATTCCTAGTATTGGATTTTCTTGAGTTGTATGTTGAGTGTCATCATCGCTTCTATCATCGGTTTCGGGATTGTGGTTATCTTCGTTCTTCTTTTCTTCCGCGGTGGCTTGATCGTTGTTATTTGTACTGGATGTAGGTCTGACATCTTTGTTTTGTCCTAGGCAGTCCTCTATAACTTTCAGTTCGTCTTCGTTAGTTATGTCGGCTTCTGGGTCATAGTATATTGACGCTGGATTGTTATACAGGGATGATATGTCGTCTTCTGCATCGTCGGTTCTATTGAGTGTTTCTTTTGTATGTATTTCGATTCTAGAAAGGGCGTCTGCATTTGTATTTGATTTTCCTTTTTTATATACAACTTCATAGTCAAATTCTTCCAATTTCAAGCGCCATCTGACCAGTTTCGAGTTTGGGTCCTTAAGGGAAAATAACCATTGAAGAGGGCGATGATCCGAAAGAATTTTGAACTTTCGTCCAAATAAATAAGGTCTGAAGTATTTTGTAGCCCAGACGATTGCTAACATCTCTTTTTCGATGGTAGAGTATTTAAGTTCGGTTTCGTTCAGTGTCCGGGATGCATAGGCGATTGGTTTGTCGTTGCCAACAGGTCCTTGCGAAAGCACAGCTCCGACTGCAAAGTTGCTTGCGTCTGTTGTGAGATTAAACGGTTTTGAAAAATCTGGATTTTGCAAGAGTGGTTCGTTTGTCAGAAGGTTTTGGCAAGTTTTAACACAATTCAGGAATTCTGGGGTGTGTTCGATTTTTACGTCCTTCTTGAGACAGTGAGTGAGTGGTTTGGTAATCTTGGCAAAGTCTTTAATAAATTTTCTATAGTACCCAAGTAGGCCAAGGAATCCTTTGATTTCTTTAGTTGTTCTTGGTATAGGATATTCTAGAATGGCTTTGATTTTGCTTGGATTTGGTCTTATACCATCAGGTGTGACGATATGACCTAGAAAGCTCACTTCTTTCTTCAAAAATTCGCATTTATTGACTTGTATCTTAAAGCTGGTTTCTCTTAGTCGTTGGAAGATCTTTGACAGACTAACTAGATGTTCTTGTAGGGATGTACTGAAGACAATAATGTTGTCCATGTAGACTAGGCAGATTTCTCCTTGAAGTCCTTTCAGTACGTTGTCCATGACTCGCTGGAAGGTAACTGCTGAATTTTTTAAGCCAAAAGGCATTCTTAAGTATTCGTAGTGGCCATTTTCTACGTTAAATGCCGTTTTCTGGATGTCTTGTGTTGCCATTTCTATTTGGTGGAATCCATTTGCTAAGTCTAAGGTGGTGAAGTATTGGCACCTTCCAAGTTTGTCGAGAATGTCGCTAATATCAGGAATGACGTATCGCTCGTCGATTGTTTTCTCATTAACTTTTCGGTAGTCGACCACAATTCGCCATTTAAGTTTTCCAGAGGCGTCAGGTTTCTTCGGTACCACCCATATAGGAGATGACCAGGGAGATTGACTTGGCCGGATAATTCCTTGATCTAACATTGACGAGATTTGCTTTTTCACTTCTTCTTTGTGTATATGGGGATATCTGTAGGACTTTGTAAATACTGGAACCTCATCTTTGGTCTTTATTTCATGTTTAAACTGGTTGGTAAAGGTAAGTGGAGAATCTGGATGATGAAAGATGTCGACATATTTCTTGCATAGTCGTTTTATGGATTTTTCTTCTTCTGGGTTTAGATGGTCGGTTCGAATTTCGGGTTCCATGATTGATTCGGGATTTTGTTGAGGCAGGATGTCTGCGGAATAGAGATTGAAGTTTTGGAGGTCAATCTTGCAGCTCTTTACTGGTCCTGTTAGGGCAATTTGAAGTTGGTCGTCTGTATTATTAATCAGTTCTGTCCAGGCTAGTTGGTTGCATGCTACGGTGAGGGTTTCTCGCAGGACAGCTCCTTGAACTTCTTGTTGAGGTAAGGTAATGTTGCCTTCGGTTTCTTTGACTGGAAGTCGCACTTTGGTTATCGTGTGAGGTTCTAGTTGGATGGAGTAGAACTGGGTTTTGTTGGTTTCGTAATATTCGATAGGAAGCACAGAATTTTCGGTACTAAGTAGGGAGGCTGGTAGGTCTAACTTGGCTTTTAAAAGTTTAAGGTTGTCAAGGCCTATGAGGCCGTCAAAAGTTTGGTGAAACTTGAAGAGGTAAAATTTAAAATTATTATTGGAGTTGAATTCAGGGAATATTGGAATTGTTGCGCAATAATCTTGCGAATGATTCTGGAAAATAGAAGTAACAATAAAGGGTTCGTGTTGGATGTTATTTCGGTAGTATTTAAATGCGATGTCTGGATTAAGAAAAGATTTAGTAGCGCCGGTGTCAATAAGGAGTTTAAGAGGAGGGTTTGATATGGATATGTAAGGAAGTTCTTTTTTATCGGTGTAGTTGTGAAGCTCTACTATGTTTCTTCGTTTTCCCTTGGGTCGTCGTGAAAATTTTCTTCTTCTTCGTGTAGATAGTGTTCTTCTTGGTTGTAGTAATTTTGGGGAACTTGTTGGTGGTAGCTTTCGTCGAAGTAGCTATAGGGGTCGTAGGCAATAGCTTCGTCTCGTTGTTCTATGTTGAACAATTCTTCAACGGTGAATTTGGGGGCAGATTGTTGTGGAGGTCTGAACGTTTGAGCCGTGTTTACGGAATCTGTGTCCATTGGTGTCGTTTTTTGGAACTGGGATGGTCCGGGTCTATTGGTCCAAACATTTGGTTTAGGGGGTAGGCTGTTTTGAAACCTCGGTGATGGTTGACTGGATTGGAATCTTGGTGGTTGGAGAATAGGTCTTGATGGTTTAAAGGGTTGTTGTGAAGCAAAGTTAAATTGAGGCCTTGGTCTAAATGGCTGCTGGGACCACTGTGAGGGATGTTGCTGTGTAGGCCCGAATGGTTGCTGTATAGGCCTGAATGGTTGCCATTGAGGAGGTGTGAAGGTTGGAGCAGCATGGGGTGCTGATTGTCTTTGTAGTGGGGGTGTAGCTTTAAAGTTGGATGAAGCTGACGGTTGCGGGATGTTTAGGCTTTTCTGGAGGTATCTGATGTTGTTTTCCTCTTGAATGAATTGAATAGCAGTTGCTAGATCTTTGGGCCTCATTGCTCTTATTGTTGATCCCAAAGGTTCTCTTAGTCCTGCTAGGAAAGTGGTAAGAGCCTGTTGGTGGAAAAAGGACTTTTTACTTGTTTTGATGTTCGCGTCTACTGTGTGCAATTCTACGTAGTTCGATATGGTGTTCAGTAAGGCCATAACTTTTTCGTAAAATTGTTGTGGGGCTTCGTTGGAACTCTGGCGTAAATTTACTAGGTCTCTGGTCAGTGAATTTTCGTTACGTTGGTCGGCAAAGTTTTGTATAAGGGCATCTTTTATTTGGGGCCACTCGCTACATCCATAAATTGAAATTACTTCTTTTGCTCGGCCTTTCAGTTTGCTGATAATACCTTGTACAAGTACATGGTTTTGAAAGCAGGTGAGGTCGTTGGTTTTCCAGTAGTGATTTAGTAGTAACGTTGCCACATGGATGAAGTTATACAATTCGTTGGGGTTGCCATCATATTCTGGAATAATACTGAGATTTTTGACGTCGAAGTCTGGTGTGGTTGCCATGGTAACGGGTATTGTCGGGGCAGTAGGTTGTTGAGTTTGTGGTAAATTAGGTGCTAGGTTGGTAATGCTAAGGGCACTGAGGGCAGTAAGTAAGTCTTGTTCTGTAGACATTAAATGCTTACACTATTAAGATGATGCTTAAAAGCATATCACTTTACTAAACAGGAGCACTAACAGACTGCACTACACTACTTAAAACAAAAAAATTGTTTTCACTATCACTAAAATCTTCTTAGGCGAACTTTTTATAGTTTCCCGGGAGATTGGTTCGTTTAGTGGATAAACGTTCAAAAACGACGAGGATCCTTAGGGACTCTTCCACTATCCTACCGACTGCGCCAGTTAAGGGTTGATTACGTCACAGGTACTTTTTAAAAAGACCTTTATTTAAAACACTTAACAATAATGGTATTCTAACAGTATAAACTTAGAACTGATTATTACAATATTAAACCTACTATTTATATATAATTTATTGATGACTTTGTAATAAAAAGTGGGACTGCAATTCGGTGTTTTGCTGATGCAACTGCTTAACTGTGTAGGTTCATGCATAGGTTCACCGAACCGTAATTCGTTACTTGTGTTTAGAATATTTATGCTGAGTTTCAAGAAATTCTGACCAAAACTAATTTTTCCAATATAAACTTTTATACCCCTTTTTCCACCACCAAGAGCAAACTTTTCTTACATGCTTAGGCATGTTAATTTGTTCCAAACAAAGAATTTTTTACTTGTATTTTTCTCTAGTTACAAATTTTCCCCCTCTATTTTGACTACCTGCCCCTAGAGGCCAAAGTTTCCCAAAATATCAAGATACGTACTTGGTTATTTTAACAGAGTCAGAGTCAGGCTACACCCCCTTTTTTCAACCCCTAAGTGGATTTTGAATTAATAACGTAGGTGACTATTATTATTTTATTAAAGGAACTTATATATACCACTTTTTAGACCTCCTGCATCAGTCAGTCAGTCACTATACAATTTTGTTTTATATAATTATATTGATTTTTTATAACGTTTTAACAGCCTCTTTATACAGGGTGGAGCTTCTGCAGCGCAACATGGGAAATCCCACGCAAAATTTAAGGTAACCAATTAGTGGCTCCCTGTTTTATTTTAGAATAAAAATGTATCTGAGCTTATTTAAAAAATCAATAACCCAAACTCACTTATGTTCCGAAAATAAATAATATGGGTCTGATTTATTTTAAAGAAGATACCAACAATTATTTTAATAATTTTCTTAGTGCCACCTTAAAAAAAGTTGATCAACTTTTTAACTGTTATGTCATGTCATAAAAATCATTAGTATTTACTACTTACTGCTAAACACAGTTTCTTTTATTATTATGCATGACGCATTAATCGTATTTTTTAAATTTAGCCAATTTTAGATTTACATTTTGCTAAATAATTCCTTAGTTACTAAATAAATGGCGTCAAAATTTCGTTAGTTCGTTAAATTATTCCCTTTAATAAACGAAAATGCACGAATTATCGGTGTAAAACAATCAGGGGAGCCAATATTTGGCCACCTTAAAATTTGCATGCGATTTCCTATCTTTCGCCAGCTTTTGCACAACCTTGTAGAATAGTTGCACAAAGTATTTATTGTTTATGGGAAAGAAAGAAAAAACTTAAATTTTTCCTCTACAAAATTTAATGGAAAAAAAAATTCTCTAGGGGTCTCTACATGTTTCGAACGTAGAGACGTACATCATCAGAAGACAGAAAATTTATTTAGTGCTGATGGTTTTAGCAGAAGAGAAAATGGTGTAGAACCTTAATGGAGCTTTTATGGAATAAAAAAATTAATGTGTAGAAGAGACATAATATGAAGAAAATTGATAAAGGTTAAACCATACTGAGTATGTTAAAAAAGTTATTAAAGGGGATCTAAATCAATCAAATATACTGGGGAAAAACCTTCATGAAAAGAAGGTATCGAAGATTATTTAAAATTTTTTATAAAACTTTTCAAGTTTATATCTTCTGCTAAAACCATCAGCACTAAATAAATTTTCTGTCTCCTGATGATGAACGTTTCTACGTTCAAAACATGTAGAGACCTCTAGTTGTTGCGCGATTTCTACTGCAGGAATATCTAGGCCTTACGTGGGATGGGTAAGGGGCGAAGCACTAGATAGTCAGCGCTAAATTTAAAATTGCCTGACTAAATTGGCTGATTTTTTACACGAAAATCATGCTGAAGGTGACACGAAATTTTGGCCAGACATCATGCCATTACTCACGAGAGACTCGAAATTGGCTTAAGGCTTAAAATATACCATTTGTACCGAGAAACGATAACCCCCTAACTTCCCAGGCTCGTCCAATTGAAGATTTTTAGGAACTTTTGTTTACGATGGATGATGAGAAGCTAAAAATTAAAAGCAGTTAAAGCGAAGGATCTACAGGAACATTCGAGTGATATAATTATGTCGCAGCCGTCCAAAATGTAATAATGGATGTTCGCAGAAAATTGCGTCTTGTTGACAAGCACGGACTTCTTTATTTAATTTAATTTGTTAATTTTGCTATTTATAATATTGGCAGTGATGAAGTATAATCAAAAGTTAAATTAAATTATTTTTGCGTATAAAATGTTATAAAGTCATTTTTGCCAAAACTTTTGATGCATATGTCCTTATTTTGATTTCCACATAACTAACATCTGTTTGTGTTGCCGTATTGTTGTATTCCCAGATATTAATTACTATGCAGATCTACGTACTGTCAACAAGGGCTATTTGTATAAATATCAGCTATATTTGGACCACAATTTCAAATGTAACCAAAGTGGATCAAGCGAAAAATTAAAAAAAGTGATTTGATATTTTTGTTATAGTCGTTGTAGGCCCTTTGTCGTTAAATAGGAGTAACAATTAACGACCGATATGGCCGACGTTTTATAAAAAAAAAAACGAAACAATAACAACCAACCTTGAAGTTCGAGTTTAAACATATGAGTTAAACACACTTTAATAATTAACGTTTATAGAAATATAAATTATTGTTATAATAAAAAAATAATGTAGGAAAACCTACCTCCAGAATTCACCATTAACAACATTTTCTTTTTTCTTTTTGAGTTCTCAATGTACCTTAAATTGATTGTAGTTTTATGAAAAAGGAGGGTACAATTGAGTTTGCACATAAATGCTATTAGATGGCAGTTGTAACTCTCCGGACTTTACATAGATGGCGCCACAATTGTCAGAAAAAGGCTGGATTTAGTTTGTCACTGACTTGGACGATGAACGTTTCCAGTTTGTTCGCGAAGGAAATTAAATTTTGTGTTGTAACAAAACCAGTGTACGCTATTAAAAAAAAGTATCTTTGTTTTATAAAGTACATATAAGTTAAGTTATATATAAGTTACATCTTTCAATCTCGCCCTAGCTTTAATTATCTGGATACATGGATTTTAATCTTAAAGTACTTGTAAAATCTTAATTACAAAATAAAACTGATAACTCGACAATCATAACTCGACAATCATAACTCGACAATCACAACTCGACACTTTTTCATTTTAATAAAATAAAAATTTTTAATTAAAATAAAATTTAAACAGGTCCTCCTGAAAACTATTAATTTTTCGGCTTTCCGATGAACGATTATTTGCAAATATTTGGAATATTTAAAAAAATAGGAAACTTGAATTTAATAAAAGCAAGGAACGAAATTTGGTCAAATTTGTCCGTCTGTGTCTTTTACTGCTTTTATTAATTTATTGAATTTTTAACGTAAACCAGTAGGTAATAATTGTGCTCCAAAGCCCGATTTTTGGATAAAACGAATAAGTCAAAAAATGAAATGGCAAAGGCTTCACTAGTGTTTGCTCTTTACCAATTCCCTTAACTTTTAACTCCTTTTAACTTGGTTTCGATTTTATAAGGTTAGCTTATTAAACAAATTATTCATTTTTTAAAATATTATTTCGGTTCTGCCTTTTCAAAAAATAGTTTAATTTGAACTTATTTTGGATTTTTTAAAATTTCTAACCAAGCTCTTTCCTCTGGATCAAATCCCCGAATGCGTCACTAATTTTTACCTCCATTCATATAATATTTCTAGGATGACCACTTGGCGCTATCTGTTGAGTTGTGACATCAATGATATTGACAGAATTTAATATACCGCGCAAGCAAAAATTATTTGAATCAAAGAGGGCCTTGCATCTAAAGACGTAATGCTTAGCCGTAGAGCTTAATACCTGTTGGGTGTCAGTAACTACCTGAATTAACAATCAATCAGTTATTCCGTCATCTTTGACAGTCGTTACAAGTAATTTGATTCATCGCTAATTTTTTCAATTTCTTGAACAATTCACACAATGGGCTTTACGGAACAGCACAAAACATTCATGGTTAAAGCATATTTTCGATACGGGGTTAGAGTAAATGGTGAGTGGCAATACAATCCGGGTTTGTGAATGGACGATTTTCACGAACATTTTCCTAACGTTGCTTTTATTGCTGGGGATTTTTATCATTGCCTGAAAAGAACCGTGGCTGTGTTAACGGAAACAGGTTCTATACAACACAAAAAGGGAGCAGGAAGACCATCTGTAAGAACAAAATAACTTGTTGCAAACGTTCGTGAAATAATGCAAAATACGCCAACAAATTGTATAAGACGCATGTCCCAAGAAGTGGGAAGATCTTATGGAACATGCAGGACTATTCTTAAAAAGCAGCTAAATTTATTTCCTTATAAAATGCAAGTATTCCAAGAAATACAAGCCGCAGATTTTGAAAGACGCAGGAATTACTCTCAATGGTTTACCCAAAATTTATTGGAAATAAATGATTTATTAGACCTGACATTTTTTTCGGATGAAGCCTGGTTCCACCTCTCCGGTTATGTGAATTCTCAGAATACATGCATGTGGAGTAGTGGAAATTCCCATTTTTTTGTAGAGTCTACATTGCACCCTCAAAAAAATTGGTGTCTGGTTAGCTGTTTCCCAAAAAAGAATTGTTGGTCCTATTTTTTTCCATGGCACAGTTACAGCATAGCGGTATAGAGACAATATTTTGAATCCATTTTTGGAGCAATTACTTGACGACAAACTATGTTTTGGATATTTTCAAACAGGACGGTGCAACCGCCCATACAGCCGCCGAAACTATTAACTACTTACGCAATTTTTTCGACGATAGATTCATCAGTTTTCGATCAGACATTAAATTTCCACCTAGATCACCTTGTTTAACGGTTATGGATTACTTCGTTTTTCCTAATTTAAAGAACACTATTTTTAAAACACCAGTTGCAAATTTAGAACAATAACAAGAAAGGATTACCCAAGAATGTGGTAACATTTCTCCAGAGATGCTGGTCAACACTTTTGAAAATATGAAGAGACAACACGTGTGAATTTAGGCTTGGAGCATGGCGGTGGCCAATTTCAGCAATTTATGTAATTATTTTTCTTTTTCTTTCTGTATATTCTTACTTTGTTAATTTTGTAAACAACAAAAATAAATTTGTATTTGTCTATTAATATTATTACTCATTAGTTTGGCATATTATGTCATAATATAATTTTGACAAAATTTTAACCTAGATTTGGTTAGATATATCGTCACCATATCATTGTGATCTAAACCAAGCTACACGTTTTTTAATCCAAGCCCTTCTTTGATGCAAATAATGTTTGCTCGCACGGTACCAAAAATAATAGCTTCGTTCGTACAAGCAATTGCCAATCGATTTCCAATTTTTCCCTGCGCATGCGTGGTTTGTAACTGATTGTGAACCGGTTGCGGTTTGCTTTGCGTTTACGTTACAATTCAGCTTCTGCGAATGCCGGATTTTCTGTCAGCGGTTTGGGATTTGGGATTCGTCCTGTGCTAACGCTTTTAAAACACGTTTGATGGAAATAATTTTTGCTCGCACGGATATCTACAAAGTGTTCTGGTTAGTAAATTCACAATACATTTCTGGCATTGTCATTTATGTCACAGTCGAAATTATTTGGTTATTTAACTTTTGTTTTCAGCCTATAGCCTATAGGCAGTATAACTCATATTTATACTTGTGGTGGATACATTTCTTTGACTTAAGTTAGTTCCAGTAATAGATTATATATATAATAATACTATACCCAAGCAACATACGATTAAGCCTTATTGTTTATTTTACGTATACTAACCCATTTTTGGTAATTTTTTAGTTATGGTATAATTATTGAACGTTAACGATAAAGTTATATGTTGAAAACATTTTATAAACATGAACTTTCGCCTATTCATATGCGGTTATGCTTTTTCATGATATATTGCATTTAGATCCAATTAAACCTTCAAAAGTCGTTAAACAACAGTAAATATGGTGTTATTAAGGGTAGATGATATACGTATTTACACCAAAACTACTTAAACTAAACATGTGAGATAATTCGGAAAGAATCGTGTATCTACATGCGCTTTTGTGCCAATCCGTACTTCGATTTTGTCAGGTCACTATATAAGCGGTCCGCATTGGCTTTGTTAATTCGCTCACATTAATCAGACAATATACCTTTTGCCAAGATACAACAAACGCCATTGTTGAGATTTTTCTTATGTATTATGCACTTAAGCCGTCTATAAGGTGAATTGTTTAAAAGTTTATTTTTCGTGCACATGGTGGTGATTCAGAGTGATTGTGAGCTAATAAGGCAAGTATTTACAGTTTGGGTCAACTCTGTTTCCATTAACAATTTTTTGTTATAATTGCCTCATTATTAGTGCAATATTTTTCTCGCTTTATTAAAATTAAATGTGCTGATCCACAGTAGCTTTCCAAAGAGCTTAGTCTACCCCTTTGTAAGGTAATTTTAATTATACATTTAAAAGAAATAGCATCCACTTTTAGTAAAAACAATAATAATAAAATAAATGTTTATTTTTTGTGTATTGCTGGTGTAATTTTTTCCACTATAGTAATTAGCTATTAAGTATTATTCACAAAATTCGCTGCTATCCACAATATATCTACCTAAATACATCATTTGCACTTTAGGTGCAGCTTCATTGTAAATAAAGCATGCAATGCCCTTATCTTGGACCGATTAACGCTTAGAGATTTAAAAATATGACTAGAAAATCAGCAAAACTTCATTTATTATGTATAAACTAAATTGTAATTTTTTTTTTTAGTATTGAATGAGAAGTTTCTTTTTCATCAAAACAAAAATATTTTAGGAGAACAAGTGCAACTGTTAGAGGTGCTGTTAAAATAGGTGACAAAGGTGCTGTTATGAACATGATAAAGTTGTAAAATATTATCCAACATTCAATTAGACACGTAGTGCTCCAAAATCACAACAAACGGAAAAAGTATGCATTTAAGGAAAAAAAATAATTTATGGTAAGCTGTAGTGAAAGGTATTGCCTAAGGATTTTTATCAACAAATATCCACAAAAGAAACATTCTGCGTTTAAAAATAGGTTAAAATTGTATATTTTTTACAAAGGCGACCAAAATTTGCTTTCAACGTAAATACCAGAACATACAGATTAGGAAGCAACCGATAAGCCAATCGCACAAGTATGAATATTGTTATATCGTTTCTGGGAGTTAATTTTTTAAAATTTTACATTTTAATTACTTAACTTTTTTTTCTATCAGTTAAAAATTATATAATTTAACCCTTTGTGTAGTATAATGTGGACTCTATACCATAAGAATAATATAATATGCATGTCCTTTCCTAGGTATTTATTTATTCCTACATTATAGCTGTCGGGAAGAGTAATATATTCATGGAAATCAACATGGCTAAAAGCTTTCTTATATGAATATGCGAACTTAGTGCAATACATAACCTAAATGTATTGCATTAAAAAGTATTACATGTGTTCTATAAACGTAAGCACTATGTAGATTGTATATTATTTCTGCTATGCTATGCTATGTTTCTGTTTTACCAGATATCATCGTAGCGTATCAATCACTATTAAACGTTACTAATTTATATCCCATTAACTATATCTTAACGTTTAATTTATACCACATATAATCGTATTTCTGTTCAAGATCATTAAATGAATTTTATAATTTAAATATCGTCCACCATATTGAAACGTATATCTCGCGGACATTTTATCCTTTACAGTAGGTTAACTATACCATAATTATACTTGCGGTGTAAATAAAAAATAAACGTTAATTTAAACATTGTGTGTTGCTTGGGTTGGGTTTAAATATAATAAGTATACTACTCATATATTAAACGAGTACAATATAGCCATATTAGTATATTTTTTGACAATAACTTTATCATTAGTATCGTGTTAAACCAGTCAAAACATTTTAAATCACAATAACCAAATACGATTAAATAACCTTGGCTAACGAACAGTGATTAACTAGAAACAGATTTTTACCATTTATGCTCGGATGACTCCAGTTAATAGCTAAAAATACCTGAACCAGTCATTCGAGTAATTTTTTGCCATTTCCAAATCGTTTTTTGTGAAATGTACAATGTATAACAGGAAGACGTTTATAATTCCCGGGATGAAATAAGCGGATGATGTTCATTCGTACTTGTAAATTTATGAGAATTAATTTTTCCCACATGTAATGAATGTATGTACATGGTGTAATAATAAAATGTTTTGTTGAAGCAAAATAATCTCAAGCATGTTGTTTCCTATTTTTTTTTAATGAAGTTAATTGTGCCGTTTGTGTTATTGCCCTTTAAAGCTTATTAGGATCGGATTGTTTAATCGAACAACAAAAGTTGATTCCTATAGTATTTTTCCGTACAGTTAACGAATACCAGGGGTTAAGAGAATAGTCATGAGATCACTATATTATATGGATACAGACGAGTAGTAAACCGCTGCGGCAATTCGGTGTACAAGGCTCTGGCATTTCATCGGAAATCCTAGTAATTCGGTGGTGATCATGGCATTTCCGTGGCAATCCAGGAAATTTGGAGGCAGTACTGGCATTCCGTGGCAATATTGCAGGCATTTCACGAAAATATCGGCATTCTGTGGCAATACTTATATATATATCAATATTGAGATGAATGGGGACCATCTTTCTTTTTCTGATAATGTCAAAATTCTGGGCTTAAATCTCGATCCATCTTTGAGATTTCGGGAACACATAGGGGTGATTTTGCAAAAATGTTATCTTCGCTTGCGCCTTCTCTATGCTAACAAACACATATTAAATTTTAAAATAAGGAAGAAATTAGCAGATTCTCTGGTACTATCAATAATTAATTATTGTCTTATAGTTTATTAGCCTTATCTAGACCAGAGGTCTCAACAGAGATTACAACGTATACAGAATGCATGTTGTCGATTTGTTTGTGGTTTAAGAAAGTTTGATCACGTGTCTATTCATATATATGAGTTAAAATGGTTAAAGGTTTCGTTTCTGTTTAAGTTTCTACTGCTATCTTTTATGTATCGCCTGTTCAAAAATCAAGCACCAAAATATTTGTTCGAGAAAACCATACCTAGGAATCAGGTACATAATAAAAATATAAGACATAATACTTTGACTATGCCGCACCACTCAACAGCTCTATTTACTCGAAGCTATACATTTAATGTTGTATCCTTATATAATCAGTTTAGGCCTAGTTTACATTATTCTCTTCATCAGATTCGAAAAATGTATAAACAGCTATTTTTGGAGGAGCAATTACTTGGGTAGATTTTATTCTTAATGTAGTAGGTATCGTTATGCCTTATTATCTAAATTATTTATTTAGTTATTTTTTTTAATTTGTATTTATTTTTAATTTGCATTAAAGTTAATTGTGATATTGTGTTAACTATAAGCATTTTTATAAGTATATCTCTTTGTAATATAGGGTTAAGAGTTAAAGAGTAGCTCTAGCTAATCTTCGCCCTATGGGCAAATGTAATCTATTTACATTTGTGAATAAAAAGACAGTTTATACTTGTGGCATTCCAGTGGAAATATTTTTAATACTTTTAGATATGTGGCAACCTTGTTGGTCATTCCGACATGAGCGCCCGCATCCAGCTCTCTAATACAACAATGCAATAATTATGATATTACAAACTAATCTTTTAAAATATTCCCGCTAGTATCATTCGATAAAAAGGCTATCTGTTTTACCGATACTGTCACCTGCTCAGTCGGTAAAGTCAGTTGCTATTGTACGGACGATACCGACAAAATTAATAATGCAGGTGGCTCAAAGATGGCCTATGATTCGACGAATATGCATTGACGCGACATTTCTTAAACTCTTTATATTTCTGTGCCCACAAATAGAAAGATAATTTTAAAATAGGTGAGCTCATGCGAACTAGTTGAAATAATAATTATATTTCACTAGCAATCGACTGACAATCCTGGCAATCCAGTGGTATTAGTTTAATTAGTGTTATAAATAGTTTGAAAATACCGTATCGATGTTTTGTAGCATGTTGTTTAAGGGTTTTTTACCCAAACGGTCTAACAGTGCGAGTGTATTATTATATTCTTTGTTACCTTATACTCTTTGTTACCTTATACTCTTTGTTACCTTATACGCTCTGTTACCTTATACCCTTTGTTACCTTATACTCTTTGTTATCTTATAATCTTTGTTACCTTATACTCTTTGTTACCTTATAGTCTTTATTACCTTATACTCTTTGTTACCTTATACCCTTGGCCACATATCTATAAGCATGCGGAATTCCGATATTTCCGAGAAATGCCTGCAGTATTGCCACGGAATGCCTATCTGCCTCCAATTTTCCTGGATTGCCACGGAATTGAATGATTACCACCGAATTACTCGGATTTCCGATGAAATGCCATTGACGCGACATTTCTTAAACCCTTTATATTTCTGTGCCCACAAATAGAAAGATAATTTTAAAATAGGTAAGCTGAGGCGTAATCGTTGAAATAATAAATATATTCCACTGGCATTCCACCGGAAATACTGGTAACCCAGTGGCACTCCACCAGAAATACTGGTTATCCAGTGCCATTCCACCAGAAATACTGGTAATTCAGTGGCATTCAACGGGCAATACAGGCAATCTACGGATATTTCCGGCCATTCGTAAGAAAATGTGGCAGTACTGGCATTACTTGGCAATTTTTGGCAGTAGTGTACAACATTTGGATCAGCGATTTACCTTTCGGATACAGAGTATTAAATTGTTTTAAAATAAACCAAAAACGGTTAATTTTTAAATTGGACAATTTCATTTTCATATTTTGATAAATTCTGAAAGAAATTCATATTTTGATAAATTCTGAAAGAAAAAGTTATTTCGTGTTGTTTCCTCTAAAATCTGTACTACTGTCAGAATATATGTGTGGCAACTTTTTTTTAAACAACCTTATTCGATTATGTTAGCTTGAGCCTCATTCTAGTTGCTACTCGGTTTAAATGTAAAAGTTAACGGGTTGATGGATATGCTGCTCCGACTTCACTTTTATGAAATATAAGATAAAGAATATTCATTCCACTGTCGGGAAAGGTCAATCTTAATATATTTCATATCTTAGGCTTACCTTCCTCCTTCACTCAAGATAGCCCTGGATAAGCATGTTGATCTAGTAACCATATAAATTACTAAACCAATATACAGCAAGATATAGAGACTCTAAGCCAAGATAGTATACTGTACACTAGTGTAGTGAGACTGGCTTGTAGTTTTGGTTTAGTAATTTAAAATTTATCAGAAAGCCATAATGCTAAGGCTAAGGATTCGAAAAAAGTTTTTTTTTAGAATTATGGGGGTAATGAATTTAACTCCCGCGAATTTGGCAATGTAGAAATCTTAGATCCTTCTTCTCTTAATCTAGTGAAAAACTTGAGAGCAAATAGCTTGCCGGAGATCTGAAGTAGAAATTAGATTTGATCACAGAGTAACATAATTTCAATACGACATACGACGCAGAATTGTAATCGACAATTAAAGATTGTAGCACAACGAGAAATCAATCCTGTACAAATAATCTGGTAGCATAAAAACTAAGTAGATACTGAAGCTGTAGTACACAAAATCTACTGGGGTCACAAATAGCTAAATTTTTCTAGAGATTATAGGTAAAGGAAAACAAATCGATCAACTGCGGATGGAAAACTGAAACTAGCTAAGAACCAAATTGACCTACAGAATTTATACAAGGACTCAAGACACTGAGTGGGAGCAAGAAGGTGTATACAGTGAAGTAATCCTACCAAAATTGTATTAGACTAAGACATTTAAAAAGGTGATGAACAATGACGCAGCACTATCATATTTGCTTAAATACTTTGCCGTAGTTGTAAAATATTAAAAAAAAAAACAATAGTTTATATTGAATGATGAAAGAGTTTTGGACTTCCATTGTCTTTATTTGTTTTAAATCACAACGTTTCAACTGGTAACTATCTCCAGTCGTCTTCAGGTGAATACTAAATAAGTGAAGTAACTACAGGACTATTTAAACCAGCTAGGTGCACTGAAGCATAACTGAGGTGGGTGCAGTCAGGTGTTCAGTTGGTACGCGATCTTATCCTAAGATTACATCTATCTAACAAAGGTTTCCATATATTTCTTATGTCTAATGATGGTTTACTAAAGCAGCCTGGGTTCTGGTGAATAGCAGCAGCTTCCTTGAACTTTCTTTTTCTCCAGTGTGGTTCCTTATGTAGGATTTCAGCTTCTGACCACATGATATGGTGGCCATGTTTCCAGGCATGGTCAGCTGCACCTGACCTTTCGGTCTCTTCTTTAAACGTATTGTTTCTGTGTTCTTTGATCCTTGTTTCTAGTGGTCTTAATGTCTTACCTATATAAGATTGGCCACATTCGATGCACCTAGCTAGTATAAATAGTCCTGTAGTTACTTTACTTATTTAGTATTCACCTGAAGACGACTGGAGATAGTTACCAGTTGAAACGTTGTGATTTAAAACAAATAAAGACAATGGAAGTCCAAAACTCTTTCATCATTCAAGAAACATCATTGTCTACGACCTTCAAACATTCAATAGTTTATATTATTTATAAATTCTTTCAAATCATTCAATAACACAAAATTACTCTCTACATAATTTTTTTATATTTACATGTCGTCTAGATATACATATATAATAGGACTATGGCTTACAGAACAAAAGGAATTAATGTGCAAATTTTGAATTAATTATTCTAAATTAATGTTTGGCAACTTGGGCTAGAACGGCGATCAACTTAAATCGATTTCAATTGTATACCCAACTCAACTTGAAACTCTACTCAACTATTATAGTTAAATTGACCTTGATATATAGTCAAAAGTCTGGAATATGGATGTTTTATACTCGATTAAATCCTTTGCAGTGGCTATAAACGCATTATGAAAAATAGAGTTTTATTATTTACACATGGCTGATCCTTGCAAATCAGTGCAACTGCATAAAACAGTCATACACGTAATTCTTCACATTTCCATGTCGTTTCGGTAGGTACAACAGGAAGACGTTTATAATTTATAGAACGAAATAAACGGACGTGCATTCGTAGTGGAAAATTTATGGGAATAATCTTTCTCTACACGCTACGCATAGATAGTTATACATTATACTGGTGGAAATCGTTTTAATCCGCAATATGATAAGCAAACTGTAAAATACAATTAATGGCTTTTAAAAATAGTATGCAATAAAATATCACAAAATGGTTATTTCGTCGTCTTACAACTAGACTGTTCTGCATGCTTTTTTACAACTTTTCACCTAAATGTTTATAAAGTTATTACCAACCTGAAAAATTCAGTCTCGGGGACTTCTAGAATTGGCTGATACATCTTTAATAATAAATAATGTTAGGTAATATAGTTGGAGACTTAGGCCCTTTGCACACACTCACGGCGACCGTCCTAACGGCACCGTTTATACTGTTAAGGGATTAGGCAGCATATGTGACCTTTCACACGCACCGGCACCGTGTACACGGTACCGTTCCACCGCGATGTCACCGTGAGCCCCCACTATAATTCACGGCGACCGTTACCGTGTTGACGGAGAGACATGCCCAGTAGAGTTTAAGATTTAATTGGTGCTTGCTAGGGATGCACAAAATTCGAAATCCATCGATACATCGAAAATCGATATATCGAATTTTGACCCATCGATGTAGCAAAAACATCGACATTAATCCATCGATATTGAAAAAATATCTACCGAAAAAGATCGATATATCGAATTTTTTTTTCGCAATTTGCAATAAAAGAAATAATAAAAGACGTGTATACTTAATATTTTAAAATTGGTCTATTTTAACAAAGTACAGAATAATACATTATTTTGGAAGTAAAAAAAAATTCTTACCTATTTAACAATTTAAAAACTAATAATGTGCACCTCAAAGTGATTTTTTACATCTGGAACGACCTTAGTTCATAAAGCACGGCTTTTATTATTTACAGGTTGGCAGCACCAATACGCGCCGTAATTTCCCTAGTATTTAGCGCCAGTGCATGAAACAAAGAAATTAAGATGACGCTAGAAAGTAGCAACGCTTAAAATAGTTAAAATATATTTTTTATATCTATAAAAAATACTAAATGATCCCAATCTTTTGGTTTAATAACTTTGAAAACTATGTATTTTAAGAAACATCGATACTTCGATATATCGATCTAACCTACATCGATGTCATGAACCATCGAGTCAAAATCCATCAATGTAAAAACATCGATATTTTGCTCCGATATATTGAAAACCATCGTGCATCCCTAGTGCTTGCACATGTACCGCGCTTACGATATTTTCTTGGTTCATTGGCGGGAACATTGTTTTATTTAGTATATTTTATAATAATCATATTTTTCGTAATGGCAGTATAGATATGGATATGCTTATATCTTTGGTGGAAGTAATACACCAGTCAAGTTATCAAAATTTTAGTGCAAAATGGAAAAAATTGATATCCAAAATTTTATTGCTGGAAACTGTTTATGGGGTAAGTATAAACGTAAAAAACCAAAAATAGACAACTGGATCGGTCATCCCTCCCCGTGGGGGGTCGAAAGGGGGTGAAAAATGGTGTTTCGTGATTTATCGTAAAAGGAGACGTCCTAGAAAAAAATGTTTCATACAAAACTTGTAGATCATGTAAAAATCTACTACTTTTGTGAAAAGCACTTTTTCACATAACCTCAAATTTTTTTAGATAAGTGCGAAAAACCGGTTTTTGTGTTTTTTAATTTTCATTTGAAAACGTGTCAACTAATATTTATGAAATTTTAGGGAGAAATAGCTTTTCTTATGACAAATAAGTAAAAATTTTTTTGTTTTTATTTCATGGGCTGTTTTGAAGATATTCGTTTTTTTTTTTGTATTTTTTTCAAATAAAATTTTTCTTTCGAAAAATCAATTTAAAAACTTTTGGTTGTGCTCATTTTTTTTCGTTTTTAGTTGCACTTTAACATGAAAAAAAAAATAAGTCAGGGCGCAAAAACATCCTTTAAAATGCACAAGAAGCCAAAAGTGAGTTTTACGAAAACGAATATTTCAGTATAAGTTCATAATTCGTTTAAAATTACGAACATTTTTTAAAATCAAGTACTTATTTGTATTCTATGGGAAAAAATACTAAAAAAATTATTAAGAAATTTAGGTTAATTAAAATTTAAATTAGCAAGAATTTTAAAATACGAATTTTTGTAATTGATCGAGAAACGTATAATTGCGTAAGCAAGTCACAAAAAAAATAATTTAAGGTAATTTTGAAGTACTCTGGTTCTTTTTAACTAATAAAAATAAACTTAAACTAGATTCAAATAACAAGTATATATTTTAACGAAATATAAATTATTAATTCAAAAAATTTCTTTAAGTTAACATAAAGCATGGTAATGATGGTAACATTGAAAAAAAATGGTATACAAAACCTGTTTGGTCTAGTTGATACTTAACCTATAACTCACGAAAAACCCAAGAATTGCAAAATTATTACATTATTATATTTTAAATGCAGTCTACTCTTCAAAAAGTTTTCAACACCAAAATTTACGATCAATCGTCGCCTTTCTTCACTGTTTCACTGGTTGCGATACAAGCTCTGGATTTGCTGGCAAAGGAAAAAAAACAAGTTTTCATTCATTATTAAAAACTTCAAACTTGACTACTTTGGTTGAACCTTTTTATAAAGAAAATGTAGACCCCACGATCATTTCTGCTAACGGCTGTACTTTAATAAAATCAATTTACAAATGTGAAAAATCCAAAGAATCACTTGATGAATTGAGGTTCAGCCAGTATAAAAAACTATCGACTAGAAAAGGTTTCAAATTAGAAAAAATACCACCAACTGTTGGGGCAGCTACGCAACACTCTTACAGATGCTATTTCCAGGTTCAAAAGTGGCTTGGAAACAATACTTTACTTGCTACTAAATGGGGCTGGCATAAAATAACAGCTAATAAGAAAGACGTGCTGTTACCTCATTTCACAGACGATCCAGTTATTCGGGACACATTACTTGTAGCTGTGAAAAAGGCTGTGGTACTAAGTGCGGATGCCGAAAGTATGGTCTGCAATGCACTGACTTATGTGCAAAATGTCAGAGTGCTGGTAATTGTACTAATTTTGAAGAGCGAAAAAATTTGGATGGCTTTATTGATGTAGAAGATATTTTAGCTGCAAACGAAGAACCAACCCTTTGCTTAAATGCTGAAAAACAAATATTTGTAAAGTTCAGTTTTAATCGAGTTTCTTGCAACTTCACCACAGAAACAGCGGACCTTCCCTTTTTGAAAATATGTTTCACATTAGTATTGAGGATGAAGACGGCAATAAAGTTGAAGAAAACGTTTCAGCGGAAAAAATAAATTCTAAATCAGAATCATATAATTTAAATGATGAAAGTGTACCAAAAAAACGTAGATTGGTTTAGTACTTATATTAAATATTTATTTAAAATATAATAATGTAATAATTTTGCAATTCTTGAGTTTTTCGTGAGGTATAGGTTAAGTATCTACTAGACCAAACAGGTTTTGTATACCACTTTTTTTTAATGTTACCATCATTACCATGCTTTATGTTAACATGAAGACATTTTTTGAATTAATAATTTATATTTCGTTAAAATATATACTTGTTATTCGAATCTAGTTTAAGTTTATTTTTATTAGTTAAAAAGAACCAGAGTACTTCAAAATTACCTAAAATTATTTTTTTTGTGACTCGCTTACGCAATTATACTTTTCTCGATCAATTACAAAAATTCGTATTTTAAAATTCTTACTAATTTAAATTTTAATTAACCTAAATTTCTTAATAATTTTTTTAGTATTTTTTCCCATAGAATACAAATAAGTACTTGATTTTAAAAAAATGTTCGTAACTTTAAACGAATTATGAACTTACTGAAATATTCGTTTTCGAAAAACTCACTTTTGGCTTCTTGTGCATTTTAAAGGATGTTTTTGCGCCCTGACTTTTTTTTTTTCATTTTAAAGTGCAACTAAAAACGAAAAAAATGAGCACAACCAAAAGTTTTTAAATTGATTTTTCGAAGGACAAATTTTATTTGAAAAAAATACAAAAAAAAAAAGCAAATATCTTCAAAACAGCCCATAAAATAAAAACAAATTTTTTTTTCCTTATTTGTCATAAGGAAAGCTATTTCTCCCTAAAATTTCATAAATATTAGTTGACACGTTTTCAAATGAAAATTAAAAAACACAAAAACCGGGTTTTCGCACTTATCTAAAAAAATTTGAGGTTATGTGAAAAAGTGCTTTTTACAAAAGTAGTAGATTTTTACATGATCTACAAGTTTTGCATGAAACATTTTTTTCTAGGACGTCTCCTTTTACCATAAATCACGAAACACCATTTTTCACCCCCTTTCGACCCCCCACGGGGAGGGATGACCGATCCAGTTGTCTATTTTTGCTTTTTTACGTTTATACTTACCCCATAAACAGTTTCCAGAAATAAAATTTTGGATATCAATTTTTTCCTAACATTTTCCAGTCTGACTGGTGTATAAGGCCCGTTATTTGGGACAAAACAAGTTCTATACAGGGTGATTCAAAAGTACTTTGACAAACTTCGGGAGGTAATTGCTTGCAATATTTTAACATGAAAAGTTCTTATAAACAGTGGTCATTGGCGACTTCGTTACGGAGATACGGGGTGTTGAAATGTTAAAAGAAATAGTAATAATTTTTAAATAACTCCTTAACGAGTTATTCTTTTTTTATGAAATTTTGTGAATTAAATAAGCATCTAAGGACACTTATTTTCAAAGTACAACACGTTCGTAAATTTAACCAGTGGCGTCGGTACAAAATGTTACTATCATATTTTTTGTGAAAACTATGCTACACCACTGACCTATTTTATTTTAACTTTTTTCTTATAAATTCCCCCTTTATTTAGAACAAAAAAGATCACGTGTGTTTTTTTGATACGAGGGACGGTTTAAGCGTAAATGATTATTTTATTTGAGTATACACAAATAATAAAAAATGTGTTTTAAACTGATCAACCACTGAAATATTTATTACAGTATTTTAACGAATACCTACATACATACTTACTAATAAACAAATATTTATATGCCTAAGGAAGGTATCTGAGGATGCCTATTTTCTAAGTAAAACACGTTTTCAGTGGCATACGTATTTATTTATTAGTATGTTATTTTTTAATATTTTGTATTTTGACAAGGCGGCTTTGGAAATGCTTTTTTTGTCGATAAATTAAAATATATTTGACAGTTAGTTACCATTAAAAATAACAAAACTGAAGAAATAAAACTCAGTGGTAACTAACTGTCAAATATATTTTAATTTATCGACAAAAAAAGCATTTCCAAAGCCGCCTTGTCAAAATACAAAATATTAAAAAATAACATACTAATAAATAAATACGTATGCCACTGAAAACGTGTTGTATACTTAGAAAATAGGCATCCTCAGATACCTTCCTTAGGCATATACATAGTTGTTTATTAGTAAGTATGTATGTAGGTATTCGTTAAAATACTGTAATAAATATTTGAGTGGTTGATCAGTTTAAAACACATCTTTTAATATTTGTGTATATTCAAATAAAATAATCATTTACGCTTAAACCGTCCCTCGTATCAAAAAAACACACGTGATCTTTTTTGTTCTAAATAAAGGGGGGATTTATAAGAAAAAAGTTAAAATAAAATAAGTCAGTGGTGTAGCATAGTTTTCACAAAAAATATGATAGTAACATTTTGTACCGACGCCACTGGTTAAATTTACGAACGTGTTGTACTTTGAAAATAAGAGTCCTTAGATGCTTATTTAATTCACAAAATTTCATAAAAAAAGAATAACTCGTTAAGGAGTTATTTAAAAATTATTACTATTTCTTTTAACATTTCAACACCCTGTATCTCCGTAACGAAGTCGCCAAGGACCACTGTTTATAAGAACTTTTCGTGTTAAAATATTGCCAGCAATTACCTCCCGAAGTTTGTCAAAGTACTTTTGAATCACCCTGTATATAAGGACAGAAACTGCACAAGAAGTGCCTGGAAGGAAATATTTTTGGAGGTCAATCATGATTTTGATTGTAACAGCCAACATTCAGAGGCTGAATGCACTCTCTCATAAATGTATCTTAACGTTGAAGCGAATTTTTTAATCGATCGTGTAGGTCATCAAAGATGAATATGGACATCCTAAAATAGTTGAAAAAGTTTTTTTTTTCGTCTTCCCTCAACTGACCAAATAGTACAAAGAATGCACCGAATCGTTTCCTTCCCATATTGATGGGATGAACCCACAAAATGCTGTTTCGTGCCCTTCTTCGTTTTTTGATACGCATGTAAGACATTAAAATCGCCACACCACGTCTATGATCCATATTCGAATCAAAATAGAATCAAACTGACGAAAACCGTGCATGTGTGCAAAGATAACACGAATGCGGTAGATCGCGTCAACAGTGCCGTTAGGCCGGTCGCCACAAAAGGCCTTTGAGGCGTTCAATATGTAACGAAAAGATTGGCGCCACCTCTTACATTACATACATCAAGAGGTTTTTTACAGGGGCGAAAATTAAACCAAGGGGGCTCAACAACGCAATAAGCGTTTATTTATTGCTCCCTTTAAGCTGCTCACTTAAATTTGTTTGTGAAAAGGGGCCATAGATATAAACGTTAACGGAATTTATAAAAAAAAAGATGCGCATATAGTTTCGTATTTGCAAGAGCGGTCGTGGTCGTCTCAGCAGTAGCGGTAATCTGGTTCGTACGGGGGCAGATCTGTAAGGGCTAGCTCAACTATATTAAAGGTATCGGTAATCACTGATTGATAACAGACTTGCAGTAAACAGGGAATAGAGATAAGGTGCGTAAGTTCACTATTCGTGAAGACAGATGCGAATAATTCAACGTTAACGGTACGGGTAAAAAATTCCAGGAAAAAGGTGACTTGACCAGCAGTTAGTAGCGGTTCGGTAGTAGGTCATTTTCCCATGCATGCGCGATTAAAGATTAGCTTCGTGGACGAACACGTTCTGGAATAGTAATATTGTGTTTAGAAGTATAAAATAGAGACGGGTAATAAGTATAGTCTAGTCACGGGTCTTTACCATTGATAGATGTTCTGTGGTTCTCACTGATGGTGGGTTAGCTTGATAATAGTCCTGCGGGTTGTACTAAAAGAAAATCGGGGCGAAATCCATTAGTAGTAGCAAAAATCTGCGTTAAATACGGGCAAGGAAAACAATTTTGTTGTTCCTAATAGCTTAATTTTTTTGCCTAATGAAGTCATTTTTTAAATATAATTTTTATGCTGTTAAAGGACGACTCTACTGGCCTAAAGAAATACGGGATGCAGTGGTAAAAATGATCTTTTATCTATAAAAAAATAAGATACTGTGATAAATTGAGATCGTGTAGTTAGAACAGTATCGCTTTTTACTCCTAAAAATAGTCTGCAGGCTCTAAAATAAATTATTTTTATCATTGTGGTCAACCTAGCTACCACTACCTACATTACCTTTTTCTAAACTTCTTCGCCAAAATGGTGAGGCTTATCCACCATTTATTTTTATTTCTTTTTAGGAATAGCCCTCAATAACGTATTTTATTTTATTTTTAGTAGATTTGTGCACTTTTCTTTAGTCAAATTTTCTGTAGTGACGTTCTGAACCCGTTAACGGTATACATAATTTAAAAGAATTAAAGCAAAAATTAATAGGGCCACTTGGTCACATTTCATATACAGGGTGAGTCGGGAGAAACGGACCAAATTTCAGGAGCATACACATGCAAAAACAATTTGAAAAAACTCATATGTTCCTATTCGATAATCATTTGTTTTGTATAATTACAAAAGTTATAGCGAAATACCAAATAAAGAAAAGTTTATATATTAACGGTTTTCTAATCATAGCGTTCTTTTAATTAATGTTCAAAAATATCGCCATTGACTTCTAAACATTTTCTGCTTCATCTAAGTTGCTCTTCTAATTGCTTCACGTCTTTCTTCTTTAAAATTGGCTGCCGTATTTCTAATACGTCGAATTAGTGCATTTCGAGTGTCCACTATAACTTTGTATACTTCATTTTTAAACCGGTCCCATAAACAATAATCTAGTGCAGTGAAGTCTGGAGATCTTGGAGACTAATTAATAGGACCACCGCGACCAATCCAACCCCCTGGAAATGTTTCGCCTAAATGTTGCTTGACCTGACGAGCAAAATGTGCAGGAGCTTCATCGTGCTGGTAATACATTTGCCTTCTGGTATTTACAGGAACATCCTTTAGTAGTCCTTGTAACTCGTGTTGTAAAAAATTTAGGTAGTTCTCTCCTGTGAGGCGATTCTCCAAAATGAAAGGGCAAATTAAATAGCTATCGAGCATACCACACCACACGCTAACCGAAAACTTATGTTGAAAATTACTTTCAACTGTTGCGTGGAACTTTTCGATTAACCATACATGAGAGTTACGAGTATTAATAATACCGTCACGAGTGAATGTTGCTTCATCTGTAAAAAGTATACGCAATAGGGCACGATGATTATTTATCCACCGACAAAATTCAATACGTTTAGCTTAATCTTCCGGTCTTAGGTGATGTACTCTCTGTACATGGTATGGATATAAGCCTTGCTCGTGGAGTGTGTTTAATACTCTTTTTTGTGGATTACCAATTCTTCGTGAGCTGGTCGTTGCATTTTCTTCTACTAAATCCAGAATATTTTCTACTTTTCCCAAACTTATGGTGTAGCTCGTTCAGATGTAATGTTGGCACTGGGCAGCTTACCATTCTCGCACAAATTGTTAAAAACTCTCATAAACACGTTTCTTGTCGGATGTCTGTGATGTGGATACCGTTGACGATATTCTTCAACAGCAGCTGTAGCACTTCCATTACAGAAACCATAAATAAACACCATATTTGCATATTCTAAATTTAAATAAGTATTTGGCATTTTGTAACACTATAATCAAAGAGTAATTACACTAATAAGAGGCGAAAGCTTTGTCGGCTTCTTTGATGTTGATGTAACCTGATATTGTGACCTTGATACCCCTAACTCACCTTAACCTTAACTTGCCGTTTACCAACAGACAGAAATGCCATAGTATTTTTGTTGCTAGAATCTTTCAAAATTGTATCCACAAATTACGGATTAGGATCACTTAAACGTTTTTGTACTCAAAAAGTAAAAATTACAACTTTGTCTACAATTTGGTAGCCAAAACACGATTGACACTAATTGACAGTAGAATCTGACACAGCAAATTTTATTAAAATACCACCAGGACCCCTATTCTCCAACTTAAGAGAAGTGAAGGCTCTCTCCAGAGAAGGGACCATTCACATCATATGCTCACATCGTATGTAAATGAATAAATAGTTTAAGTAATAAGTTTCAAGAATACAGTTTAAACATTTTCAAGAGAAAAAGTAGTCACTTCTCTTGAAATGATCGTTCACCTAATTCGAGAATAGACCTCCAGAGAAACGTCAATTTCGCGCATGCGCATAAAAATTTGGTTTTCTGTAAACGGCCTTCTTTCGCCTCTTATTAGTGTAATTACTCTTTGCTATAATCACTCAAACTTGAAAATAAACGTTTATTTACTGCCACAATACACAGACACATTGTCAAGACAACATAGATGTCAAAAGTTTAGAGTCTTGAGCTCTAATTACGTAAAAATTTTGATAAAAGTGGAACGTAGAAAAAAATTTGATATTGCGCTTTAACTTGAAAAGGAATGAATATTGGATAGAACATATGTTTTTTTTTTACATTGTTTTCACGTGTATAATACACTTCTGAAATTTGGTCCGTTCCTTCCTACTCACCCTGATAATAATTTTTAATCTATACATTATTGAAAAGTTGAAACATCTAATTTCTAATGTGGCAGAATAAGAAGGATTTATTGACAAAATATTTTATTGTTGTTATAGGTACAAAGGTTTCAGTACAGGGTGGTCCACCTAAATTAGCCCCCAGACTACGCACTTGTTGGAAGCTTTTTCTGACAAGCGGAACTTCGTGATGTACGTGTCGTGCTTGTCGACCGACATCAACATTCGAACAAAAAACACGCCGAGTATTTCATGATCAATTGCAGTAGCGCAGTAGCACAGATGCTCCAGGCTTAAACTAGGTGACATAATTGATAATTATCGCTAATTGGCACCCAAGGGTGCTTCTAATGTTAATATCTACCTAAAAATTAACTAACATTTTCTTTACTATTTTTTTTTATCTTTTCTTGTATCACATTCCTGCGTACTGTGATTAGAAAATATATCGCTCAAATCGTCAAAATATAACAGAAAATAAGTTATATATCTTTTAAGTTAAAGGACATCAAATACCAACAATAATAAAATATATTGTTAATAAATCCTTATTGTACCACAGTAGAAAGTAAATGTTTCCCCTGTTCAATAAGGGCCAACCTCAAACCACGAACCGCTGAAATCTTATTAAAATTATTACGACGAAATTTTGACACATCATAATTAATTGTTTACATCTGTCGCTTTGTGAACAACACTGTATTCAAAACGTCATGTCGTAACTTTCAACAAATTGTCACAGGTTAGAAAATTGAATACTACTTAAAATTCAAATACAAATCGGATATAAAGTATGTTCAATGACGGCTGATCATTACGTCACGACTAGTGCTTATATTTCTAATGGGCGGTTTACACGCAACCTTTTATAGTACGATTTGTCTGCGTCGACAAAATGTTGCAAGCAAAACGATGTGTGTAGATGGCAAATTTGCGCAAATTTTAGAACTGCACAAACACATAAGACGGAGTTGAAAGACTGAGCAAATGGGCATAGATTTAGGTGGTTTGCGCAGACAAGTAGTAACGTGTAAACACTTCTGCTCGATTTGTCGGCAGACTTTAAGTTGTAGAGTAGTTAAAATCTACTGGTTGTTTTGAAAGTGCGAATGTTTATTTATTAAAAAATCAATACTTTTAAAGCAATGTCAGACCTTCGGCAGTGTTCACATGAGTTTCTCTTAGAGTTTATTGAAATATAGAAGATGTTTCCGAGCTTGTGGCGAGTAAAGTCAAAAGAATACAGCGACTGTGGTAAAAAAAATCAGGCTTACGAAATTTTAATTGACAAATTCAAAGAAGCAGACTCTGCAACGACAAGAGACATGGTAATTAAAAAGATTAATTCGCTAAGAACTGTCTACAGAAAAGAATTGGCCAAAGTACATAAATGATTTCGTTCGAATGCTGTGGATAAAGATATTTAAAAACCTTGTATATGATGCTACACGTTTCAGGTACTAGCTTACGAAGTGCTGGCTTAGATATCAAGGTTGTGAACTCCAAATCCTTGTAACTTCGCCCAGTAGCTAGGAATCGTAATATTGCAGTTAGCCTTTCGTGTGCCGAAATTGCTTTTCTCATACAAGTGTCTTCTTTTGTAATGTATGGACCAACTAATTCCAGTAAATAATTATAGGCTTCAAATATCCATCCTTAAATAATTTCGTCAATCTTCAGGTTCACCATGTAGTTCCTTTAGCAATTGCACATGAGAATATCTGTCTTTTTTGTAACCAAGCTCTGGACCATCTAGAGCGTTGTTTATACTATGTTCAAACGCTTAATTTGCCTTTTTCCTATTAAACAAAGAGCGAAAATTGTCCAAAACACTATTTCCTCCATGATGAATTACAACGACTAGATTAATGAAAACTTACAATAAATCGTTGCAGTGTAGACACGCTTTGTTTGCAACATTTTGTTGACGCAGACAAATCGTACTATAAAATGTTGCGTGTAAACCGCCCTTAACATTCGTGAACTAGGTAAGATAGTAAATTTGCGTTAATAACGAATGTCGTATAATTTTACCAGTCAAAAAAGTTTTTTTGTCATTTTTGACAATGACATTTTTAATCAACATTATTTCAAACAGGTCACGGTATTGGAAAAAAGAATGAGCATTAATTTTAAAATTATTTGATTATTTTCAAAGAGAAAGTAATGCCGAAAAGATTCTTTTACACTTCAACTCAGTTTACGCTAAGTAGATATAATAAAGCAGGAATTGTGAAAACATAAATAATAAACTGAAAAATATATGGCAATGTTTTTATAAATATCTGTTTTAGAGAGTTTCTGATGCTTTGAAAGTTTCCTGTTTAACAATCCAACGAATTAAGGTAAAGGGGATAGGGAAGGATGTAGATTTTAAGAATTACAATAATGTAGCTATTTTGTCATCCCGTGGTCAACAACTTCACGAAATTCATGAAAATAACACAAGAGAGCGTATTTTTGGGATGTATAGAGCAGGTAAACACGTTACCATTCTATCAATACTTCAATACTTCTATATATAAAATATATACTACAAATCTTAAAATTATTGATGGTGTTAAAATATCCACTGCTTTATGAGAGGACTGTTTAAAAAAATAAAATTTAAATGGCGTAAATGTACTGTATCAAACAGGCGTTTTTTAATAGAGCAACCCCATAGTTACAGCCAAAAAACGAGAGTAATTTTAAAGAGAATTTAAGAATAACGGTAACTAACAATTTTTCTTAAAACCTGTTTTTCTGGATAAAACCTGGATATACAGTAAAGTTGCTTTTAGAGGAAGTTGGCAAGATGATGTTCTTCATACAGTTAAAAACAAATCGTCAGAGGGTGTACGGTATATTAATCTACATGTTGGTTCGGAAAATGGATTTGTGTTAAGTCTGGCCTGAAATCTGGTGATTATCATGATTCAATGAATAGTGCAAACTTTGAGAAATGGTTTGAAGAAAAATGGTTACCAAGCTTGAAAGAACCGTCGCTTATTCTCATGAATAACGTCACCTATCATTCTGAGCTATCGAAGTATTTATCGGACATTAAATCTCCCGGATCTAGTTTCAGATCGTTTAACAGGTTAATATGAGAAAACAGGTTTCTCTTCAAAAGTCCGTCCTTTTCTATTTCTGCACAATGAATATAAATATATTGTCTTCATTATTATGTAGGGTTCTGTTGAACTAGTAAACAAATTTGCAGTCTTGCGTCGTCACTTCATTCGTCAACATTTACGACATGCATCATAATGTGCCTTACACTATTCCGCTCATCGTATAAAATTTTCAATACGTACGTAGTCTTTTTTAGGATTTTTTGCAAAAAAAACTATAAAAACTTTAACTGTAACTGTAAATAACACGGATTATTAAGAAATAATAAGATTATTTTTATTTTATCACACTGAAAAAAAAGTCTGTTTCATCTCAAATAAATGATGTATTTGCTTTATTTTTGTTAGCCACAAATAATCTTTATTTAGCTCAAACAAATATTGTTTGCAACAAATAAATTGAATTATTTGACTTTTATTTCATATTTGTTTGGTTTTTGTTTATTTATGTAAAATAAAACTTATTCGCGCCAAACAAAAAATTGTTTGCTACACCTCTGCCTTTAAACGTCTACATTTCAAACAAAATATTATTTGCTGCAAATAACTGCTTTTTAATCGGATTCCGCGAAGCGAACAAGATAAAGGGAAGGGTTGGCGTCGAGATCTAGGCAGGTAGAGACTGGACAGTTTAGTCGTTAGTGAGCGTCTTTCAACAAGGTGATATATAATTTTGTGTGGCAATGGATGTTCGCGATTGGCTAGTTGGCCATAACATGGGACATCTGTGGCCCTCCTTCGAAGGTAAGATTTTAATTTTAATGTTTATTACTTAAAAAAGATAGAAGAAACATATTATATACAATAATAATTACTAAATCGTGCATGCCATGGAGAAATGCCCATTTAAAAACGTTTCAATTATTTTTGTATATACGAGTAATAGAAAAAGGTAACAAATTTGTCTTTGCCATATTGTTATTTTATTTTATAAACATGCATATCGTTATTGTTTTGATTTCTGTTTTCAATATAATTATTAATATTCATGTTATATAATATCAAGATGGCCGCGAAAGCGTCTCCTGCAGCCCCTTTGTGTAAAATTATTCTTTTGCCTTAAATATTTATTTGCTTTAAATAAATAAATATTTCGGGGAACCAATTATTTATTTATAACCATTTTTGATTGTTTGTGATAAATTTAATTTATTTCCCTCAAACAAGATGTTATTTTACATGAACATTTAGTTATTGCAGTAAATATGGATGTTTAAGGAGAATAAGGCTCTCGTAGGCGCAGACCGAGTTTAATAAAGGTCATGTTAATTACAGTTTTATTTTCTTTTCTTATATAGTTATGTTATTTTTCGTAACAATAAACAGAATATATATATAAAAACTGTGGTATGATTTATTTCTTTTTGCAGCTCCTCTTCTAAATAATTTGGGAGATTATACCCTATTTTAATTATTTAATTTAAATACCTTATTGTTTATTACAAATATAGTTTTTACCAAAAAATATTTAATAATAATTATATTATCTATTATTATGTTCAATAGCAAATAATTTTAATTTTATTTATAGGAAACAATAAGTTATTTAAATTAAATGCCAAAAAGCACACATCATAATTTCGAAATTATTTGAACAGAATAAAGATTTATTTAATAGAAATAAATATAAAGTATAATAAACAATTTGTGATTTGGATTAAATAAATGTGTTGCCGATTTAAATAAATTATTATTTGGACAGAATAAATATTTATTTAACAGAAATAAATATAATGGATAATAAACAATTCGTTATTTGGATTAAATAAATGTGTTGCCGATTTAAATAAATGATTATTTGAACAGAATAATTATTTATTTAATAGAAATAAATACATATTTGTTGGTTACCTATATTGCTTCGTGCTAAATAACGGAAATATTTTATTTAAATAATATTTATTTGAATATGATATATTTCCCTCTCAAAAGTCAAATAATTTTGGACAAAATTTCAAATAATTATTTGTTCAGGCCATAGGGAACAAATATTTGTTTCGGCGAACTCCATTTTTGTTTAGATCAAATAAATTCTTTTTTCAGTGCATAAAATAAAAATGTAAAATTGCATATAACAACCCTTTCAAAAATATTTAAAAACAAGTAAACTATAAAAAATGTATTTTAAAATCGTTACAGGAATAAAAAAGAAAATCGATTTGAACTATAAAAATAATAATAAATTTATCCTCGTATATACCTACTAAAAAATAGCAATGTCATTTCAGAAGAATGCGCACCTTTTCACCTATAATCTTTACCATAGCTTTTGCTATGCTTGGCTCTTACGCCTGGAAGGTTGCATTTTACTTTAAAACAATCCATATAGCTCTTTCAATTTTACTGTCCTACTTGTTCGATCTACCGCTGTCGTTGTTTTGAAATTGATGCATGTCAAATTGTATTTTTCAGGTCTTTGAAAGCTTTGTGGACCTATAACTTCTTTTCGAATGGAAATATGTGCTGGATATCCAATTTATTTCACACCGCTAGTTTCATTGAATATGTTCAAAAGAATGCCACGCTTGTAATGCCAAGTAAAGAATGCACCATGAGAGTCTGTTTATGCAATGGAATTTACATTATCTGTTTGCCAAAGTTAAGAATATCGATTATTCGATCAAGGATATCATTGAAAGAGAAGGATTCTGTATCAAATTTCATTTTTACGTTAATTTTCCATCATCGCTGATTGGTATTCTTTACCCTCGCCGTGTGTTTATAATATTAACTCAAAAACGTCTCGAATTTGTTTTAATATTATGTATATTTGGTAAATTAAGGGTTACAGGAAACTGGGACTACCTTGACATAGTTGGGGTATATTTCGAACAAACCCGATCCTGCGTGTGTGTATAAGCAGGTATGTGAGAGATAGGTGACTTTCGGTTTTTAATAAGTTAAAACGAGATAGAGCTAACGGTTCTTAGTAGCCAGCTATAGCCCGGTCTTGTATAAATATGAAGAGATCAATTTAACATATTATTACCCGGCACGTGTTAGATCGAGACAGAACCATCGGGTTTCGGAAGCCGACGATAGTCCGCTCTCGTATGCTTAGGACAAAGAAAGAAATAAAACGTATTTATCTATTGTGCGCGAGAAAGACAGAACGGTGCAGCTAAAATAAAACATTATAATATGCATATTAACCAGAACGCGTAGTAGCAGGTACAATGAAAACGGTGAGAGGAATCTGCGAGCTTGTAGTCTAAACGTGGGTCCTTACCGGTGAAAGGTAGTGGTTTGAACGTGAGGTTCTGATAAAAATACGGACGTCCCGAGCACAGAACTCAAATAAAGAGAAACGTTATAAACGTGCTAATTGGTCGATGCCGCCGTGACTTTGAAATGACATCAGATAGATGCGAATGTGGCGCCATGTGTAGTGGGTATGAACTAATGATGGCGGAAGGGAGGTAGGGGGAAGCAACCATATGTTTTCATTTTTTAAAGGTCAAATTAATATTTTGAAAGTCAAAATTTGTTAAAAGTAATTTTATTAAAAATACGTTTTCATTACCAATAAATACAATTAGCACTGCACTGTAATAAAAACGTATTTTTATTAAAAATTATTTATAACAAAGTTTAAATGCCAAAATAATAAATTACCTTGATATCGAAATTCTTGAGCCTTAGTTTTAGTAAAACAAACTTTAGTGTAACTTTTTTATTGCACAAAATCATTTAAGTATAGGTATACCTACATATTTTAATAAGTATATAAAATAAATAAAATAATATTACAGTTTTTTTCATTCGTATAAATCAACACCTGAAATCAAAAAGAATAAAGAGTTGTGTATTTCATCAATTTCATACCAGGTCACAGAAAGATGTAAAAGGAAAATTAGCTAACCACACAACTTAACAATATCACTTCTACGAATGTTATTTTATTAGTCATAAAATTCTTTAGGTAGTCAATCAACGATGAGCTAACCGGATAACTTCAGTTGTATATAAGCCATACAATGCCCTAAAAAGTATTCTTAAATATAAACTTTGAAGATCCTTTATGTGATATAATGTTAGGTTTGAAACGCTCGAGTCTTCTCTCCAGACTTGCCAAAAGTTCTCGATACAAACTCATGATATGATAATATGACATAAAGCATTATTTACATTAATCAGTGAAGAACTGCATTCCAAGATAATTAAATTACTTCTGCCAGAGATAAAAGAAAAATATTGAACAAATTATTTTAAAATAAAAATTTAGAGTCATTGACCTTTAACTGATGGAAAATTGGAACCCTATTATTTTTAGATCCTTAAAAATAGGTATAATGTAACATATATTAATCCAAAACTTACCCAGACATGTAATTACATTTTCCTTTTCATTCTCAGCAAGATCTTGAAAACTACCGAGAAAATTACAAAAAATTCATCGGTGAACCGCCATGATACTCCATCAAAAATACTGCAAGGACAAACACAAACAGGTTGGTTAAGAAATGAAGCAATGTGATTGGTTGCCATTGACATATGTATTTTAATTTGAGTCAACCTTGTTTATTTCCTTGAAAGAGACGCCATTAAAGGTAGTGCGTGCCCATAGTAACGAGTGACTTTAATGACAAGTGACAGCTGCGATTTTTTGTATCTCGGTTTCATACCCGTGGTCCCGAGTTTAAATAGACTCGCGAAACTACGTGACGATCGCAGGTTCCGTGATACCGTACGCGTCTCGGTCTCTCACTTCGTCATTCGAGGGGTACTGTACGCGCTTCTACTTTGCGGCGCTGCTTAGCAGTACTAATGGGCGTGCCGGAAAATTATGTAAAGTATTTTCCCGATATTTCGCGACGGAAAACTTAATGAATTTAAACAGTAAATTACACGGATTATTTACATTTAGGAATGAACGTTGTAGCACGAAAAATAAGACAGTTCATTTTTGGACGCGCATACTAATCTTTTAAAAATAAAAAACATATGGTAAAAATATTAAGAATCCCAAAAAAATATAGTAACTTCGTTACAAATTTAAATAGAACTTGATTTTAAAACGAGGTACTGGTACCCAACAGTTACCATTTAAAGTACAAATATTTGATACTTATACTCAACACTATGAAATAAGTAATAGAATTATTAAAGTATTATCATAACGTGTAACATAAACCTAATACTTAAGCCCTTTTACATAGACTTGTCCTGAAATCAACTCGTTTTTCGTAAAAAAAAAAGAACATTGTACCTAATGGCTTTATAATAAAAAGCTTCCACACAGAAACTTAAATATTCATGTAAATATTGTGTATTTAGAAACACTGTTTTTTTCTAAGTTTAATGCTTACTTAGTTGGTATTACTACTCCGGAATAAAAATTTCTACGACCTAAACGAAAAGGATAGTTGGGATAAAATAAATTTCAGATTCAGCATATATTTACTCCTAAAAGCAATTTGATATGTACACAAAACCTTTCAGAATATGTGAAATTAAATTTGCTGTATCTACTGGGAGGTATATGTGACTTAAAAAAACTTTAGTTTTTTCTCTGCTTTTGATCAGTATAAAAGATATGAAATGCTCTTGAGACAGGGTTTATACAAGCAATAAAAATGGGGTATTTTTAAAAACACAAAAATATAGTATTTAATTCCAAAGTCTAAGGGCCGAGTTCTCAACGTTGTTTTACACACAAAATGAATGTTTTACTCTAAAAATAAAATATTCGCGTTTCGACTTTTGCTCGCCATCTAAAAACCAATAATTAGGCAAATCGAATTTACATAAAATGGCGTCGTTATTGGAAATTTAATGAAAATATATCCGACAAAAAGGGATGTTTAACTATGTGTCATGCAGCATTTACGACCTAATTAGTTTGGAGCTCGAAAATAATATGTCAATTATTTTCCAACAAATTGTCCTTGTGAAAAATTTAAATTTTTTCCACTCTAAAAATAATTACATGTTTCTTCAGTTAGCCGAGTTAATAAAGTGGAAAAATCATGGGGTAAGAAGTATTCCAAATGCCAAGAACAAATCTGATTTTGATGATTTTCTAAATATATTTGTTTTTCTAAATCAGAAACATCATAGTTTTTTGAAACACAAATTATTATTTTTTTAGTTGTGTAAAACTTGACTTTTTCTGAACATTTTACTTATTTCGAGTTAGAGTTTAATAGAGGTGCTTAGTATGCTTTAAAAGTGTCCCATATCAACACTAGATGGAGCTTAGTGCTTCATCCCCTTTACGGTGTCCCCGTATACAGGTTCAAATAAAACTTTGAATTTTCTTTCTTTCGTCGGATCCTACCATAATATGGCAGACCGCGTCTGGGGATGAAACTGACAAAATAAAAAAAAAACCTTCTGAAAAATGCTAAATCTAGTCCAATATTTACTAAAAAGTTTTAAATTTATTCCATCAAATTATTTCATATTCGCAAAGTTGCGTTTTCACCGTTTCATTGCTACACTGAGAAAATAGCTCCAAGTAAACTGTGGTAGCTGGGAAAAGTTTACTTACACCGGCTAATATTTCATTTATTATAGGAATTTAGTTTATTTAAAGCAAGTAAAACAAATTAGCTACAATCGGTTTAGTTGGATCTAACAAATTAGTAAACAATGTTTATTTGTTTTTAGTAAACATATAATTTTTAAGTATACTGTACACCTAATTTAAACTTGTGTTCACTTGTTTTGGATAAATTAAGACATGTAAAAAAGTTTACTTTAAATAAGTAAACCAAAATATTCTCCTAAGTAAACTTGGTTGCTTAAATAAAGTGTCCAGTTCACTTGTTTGGCCTTTCGTCAACGTTCGGTTCGCTTTTAGCCGCTCCCGCTTAACTTCGGCAGGATGAAACTCGAAACTCGTGGCGTCGCACGCAATACGATTTATCATTTTCTTTTCATCCTAGGCGAAGTCGGTCGGATTGTTTGGTGCTCTGTTGCTGTGATATTTGTGTTGCCGTATTGGACATCGCGGTGTACTATAATATTAGGGAGTGCTCTAATATGGAGTATTTGTTAATAAATTGGAATTTAGAAGATCATATTTCTGCTTTTCATGGTATCCCTTTCCTTATCCCTTTCACTAATTCTAACTAAACAATTTGTCTATTTTAAATAAATGGTTTATTGGTTAAAGGTACATAATTTAATAAATGGGTTACTTATTCCAAGTAAACAGTTCATTTAGATCAGATAACGAATTTCTACGTACACCTGTTTATTTGTGTTTACTAGTTCTAGGTAAACTATTTCAGCATTTTCCATTTACTTAGGCCAAGTGAACCCTTCACTAGTCACTATATGTGGTGAACTTTTTAATTAAAGTAAGTGTATTTTCACCTAGATCTAATAAACTTTTTCTCAGTGTATATTACGCCAAATCAGTTCTAATTTAAGTTTGTTTTCTAAAAACTGTATTCACTAGAATATTATCACATTTTCTTTATTGTTCTTCTATTTTATACTGTGCTATATAATAAGGCAATGCGGATAATTTTAATATGTAACAAATATACAAAAATAAATGTTATGTTAAAAAATGTAGATTGGTTGAATGTCAGAAATTTAATTTTTTTAGTATGTATCTTTATAAATAAAATTAAGAATAATTTATTGCCCGATTGTTTAAAAAAAATTGTTCTTTTAATTATGATCATTATAATTATAAAACAAGAACTAACCAACATTTTTATGTGGGTAGAGTGTCTACAATATTATCCTATACAGGATGGGCGGTGGCCACCGGTCATATTCGCAAAATATTAAGCATTGGGGAAAATTTTTTTATGTTTAAAGTGGTCATGAGAAAATTCTGGAAATAATTTTTAAGTTCCGCATTTGGCCACAAGAGGGCACAATTGAAAATTAATTTTTAAAATTCTAAATTTCACGGAAAATTCCTATATTATGGTATACCTCTGGTTACATCATTAGAAATAATAGACAATTCTGCATCGTTTTGGTTTAAGGCTCATTGGCGTACCGACTTTAATAAGAGTGGGGGAAGCTATTGGAAGTGTAATAATTAAAGTCGCTGTAACTTCTCAACGACTTATCCGATTTTACTAAATTTAAGCTTGTTTGGGCGAGAAAGGTAAGTACTTTAATTGTCGTATCCAACGGTACACGATAGTTTCTAATAAAATTGCTAGAGGGCACAATTTGTAATATAAGCAGTTTTTTTGATTTTATCCCGAAAATTCAAATCAATCACACGCGCATGTGCGCAAAATCGTTTAAACCCATCAATAGGTATGTAGGAACATAATCATTAAAAATACTGAAGCCAAAAAATTTCAATAAAACAATTAATAAAAATAAAATTAGTAATCAAATTAATTAATCCCAAACATATAAAATGGTTAAATATACGTAAAAGAATTAAACAATAGTTTTTTACTTGATTACTGTAAATAAAGAATACAAGTGTATTTCACTTAAAAGCCGCAAAGTCAATTTCACCACCGCAACTCTACATCAGCGAAACGATCTCGAAAACAAGTTCATATAATAAGTCATTAATTAAAAGAAAATTAACAATCAGTTAAGTCATATTTTCTGACAAATCAAAGTGATCAAATAACAAAAATTAATAGTGGATAGCCGATTGAAACCGGACTGGCCTACATAAGAATAGCAACGTTTAGAAATTAAGCAAGTTTTGACTAAATCGGCTGACAGCTCTAAAATAATGATTTGATTTTATTTTTATAAAATAATGCACAACGTTTTATCGACTTTTCGTGAGAAAAGAAGCTAATGGGACTTGACCCCACGAAAAAAAAAATCGCCAAACAAGGTACTTAGATAAGTCAAAATGTTATAATTATTAACTAATTAGTGGCTTAGCCAATCAGAGAGCAGAAAAAAAAGTTACGTTTTACTAAGATAAAAACCAATCTAACCCTGGGTTCTTCTTACTGGTAGAGTTTATGAGAGATAGAGTTAACCGACCTTTATTCTGCGGCAAAATGTCTTCGAATCGGAATTTTAAAGAAAGCACCTAAAGTAATTGAACTGTCAAAAATAATTAAAGCGAACCTGATATAGAGCTGGGCAAAAAAAATTATCAGTCAATAAAAAAATAAGATATAATTAGTACATAATAGGCCAGTCATTAGATACATAAGAATACTGTTTTGGTGCAAAAGGTTGCGGAGTTTTGAAACTTGGTGGGGATGTAGACTTGTAGGTCCCTAATATGCCCCTAAGTTTGCGACCTCATGCGACCGCCGCTCGCGCCGCCATCTTGAAAAAATGGCCGCTAGAATCTGTTTTTGGCATATAATTCGGTTTGTGTAGGTTGTAGAAAAAAAAACATAGAATATAATTCGAAGAGAAATTTGCTATAGAATTGCTTCTATGTTTTTTTTTGTCAAAATAATACTTTCCTAGTTACAGGGCCGAACTATTTAAAATCTAGTAAAAGCGTTATTACGGTGGTACTTAAATACCGTATATATCACCCACCCAAATATTGTTTTCTGTTATTCATTCATTCTAATTCATAATTTTCATGATTTCTTACAAAATTTCAAAAACTATCGATAGTTAAAAATATTATCGATAGTGGAAACTATCGATAGTTATCGATAGCTTATCAACTCTACCCGCGCGCCTGTCCGCCAGTGTGCTTTGTTCTTGCAAAGGCAGCAAGAGACCGGGATAATATTTTTTTACTAAAACCAGCAAGAGGGAAAGTTGCAGAAAAGCTTTATTCGACGAGCAGCCTAAATTACAAGGAAACTGTTGCAAAGAACATTTTGTTTTTACATGCCATAAGTGGTTGTGATACAACATCTGCCCTTTTTAACCAAGGAAAACTAAAGTTCCTTAGTTTCCTGGATAGAAACGACTCATTAGTTGAGGCTATATCAATCTTCCAAGAAGTCGAAGCCGATGTGAAAGCTCTCGCTGTAGCTGGAGAAACTTTTTTATTGGCACTGTATGGTGGATCGTTACAAAAGGACACATCGGATTCGCTTCGATACCAAAATTTAACGAAGTCTGTGTCCAAGAACAAATTTAATCTTGCGTCTCTGCCACCCACAAGAGATGCTGCAAGGCTGCACTGCCTACGAGTTTATCAACAAGTTGCGATGTGGTGTGGCAGAGAAAAAGATCCTGAGCAATATGGCTGGCAGAAAGGGGGGAATGGACTCGATGCTATTCGGACTACGTCAGATGCAGCTCCAGAGGATATTTTAAGATCGATATCCTGCAAATGTAAAAAAGGCTGTACAGGAGCATGCGGATGTCGGAAAATAGGTTTAAAATGCTCAGTGCTGTGTTTACATTGTAACGGGACGGCATGTGAAAACATTCCCGATTTGGTAGTTGATTCCGATCCTGAAGATACAAAAGAGGCTGACGATGACTTTAATTCGTTGGTATTGGAGGAGACGGGAGACATATAAGATTTGACAGATAGTGAGCAAAATAAACCAGTAACATCTCATGGTGCAAAGCGACAAAAAACGTGCACGTAAGTTGGAAGTGTGGATTAGGCCTACTGGGGATACCACGGTTAAAAAAAACGCGTCGCTAAACTGTACCTCATGGGTGGTGTGGAAACGAGATGATAACCTATATTTTCATGTTAGTGGCTTTTGGTGGGGTAATTTATACATAATGAGTAAAAAGTTACATTTAAATGCAGTTTATACGATATTTTGAGAAATTCACCCTAGTCTTCGGCCCTGTAACTCGGAAACTATTAGCCTGACAAAAAAAATGTAAATAGCGCTTTTGTAGCAAAATTTATTTTCTTCAACTTGTTTCAAACACTTTTTTTTCTATAATCTATAGGAGCCCGGTTATAAACCAAAAACTGATTTTGACCGCCATTTTAACAAGATGGCGGCGCTAGCGGCGCTCACTTGAGGTCGCAAACTTAGGGTCATACTTAGGGTCACCAAACATATAATCCTGGCAAGTTTCAAAACTCCGCAACCTTTTGCAAGCAAAAAAGTATCTAATGACTGGCCTATAAGTCATTAAAGTCTCGATAACCGAACCAAAGACCACATGCATAATAATTAAAATTACCCAGCAAACATGCCAGGCAGGCAAAACGCTTTTAATGTATTGGCATTGCCCTCCTTGTTCATTGGCACAGTATTGGCAGCCATTACCGCAAATGTATCTTTTTGACCCGCTGGCTGTCAGTAGGCCCCCAGGCACTTTACCTTGCTGGGCAAATCAAGGCAAATTATTATTTAGCCTTTACATGTTAAATGGTAAAAATAAAGCACCAGCGTTTCTGTACATAATATGTATTAAAAAATATTTACATATGCAATACCTGTTAAATTACATCTTTTATGTGTAGGTAAAATAGTGATATTCAATGTATAAAGGAATAAAATGGCGGCTTATTATTTCTTCCCGATCAATTTATTACCAAGGCAAAGTCGTGTCCATTTAACTTGGTCATAACCCTCCTAGTTGTGTCTGTGGAGTCTTCGCCCCCATGAAGTTTCAGAACATTTACCTGAAAAAAAAAATCATAGAATTATTATTTTAAGGTGGGAGTATCAACATGCTTGCCAACCTATAACCTACATCGCGTAGATTTATTTATGTTTTATAGCTTTTATACAAAATTTAAAGAAAATCAGTATCGACTTGATATTCTATAGGTAATAATTGACATATTTAATAAATATCAAGGGATTTCATAACTTATTTTAGGAGGATTGTATAGCGAAAAATATCGGATAAGATTTTTTTAAACATTTTTATGTCATTGTCACTCATTGTTCTTTCACTATACAATTCTCCCAAAATTAGCAATGAAATAAATTGATATTTTTGTAATATATCAGATACTACCTAAGTAATGTACCGACGATATTGATTTTCTTTAAATGTTAGTTATTAAAATAATAAACTCAAAAAATCAACGCGAAATAGGTTATAAGTTGGCAATAGATTGAATGACGTTGAGAATTCAACCTTAAGCTTCACGGCCATACCATTTTTTGTGGATTTACTGGTAGTTTTAAACATGTTTTGTGTATTATTTTAAAGGTACCTATATCATATTATAACTGTTTCCAATAAGTATAAAAAAATACTTACTTTGGCGATTTATTATTTCACTCTCACGTATCCGTCATTCTTCTGCAGAAAAAAAGGCAGTAAGCAACTAAAGAACAAAACGGGCTGAATCCCCCGTCGAGAAATGGCGTCTGCGATTTAACGTGGTTTTAACCATAGGTAAAGCTTTAACTGTCTGTGTTGGTAAAAGACTTAATGATAATATTAATATTATTGTATCTGGTTTTAATTCAAAGTTCGCTTTTTATTTATTGTATAGGTATACCTACTTAGGTTGTAGGAAATCGGAGAGATAAACTTCTAATAATATAATGATTAGGAAATTTACCGTGAAATCGGCCGAAACTGAAAACAAGAATACTACAAACAAACTAAAGATATTTCTAACCCCATTCCCATAATCCCGCTTCGCGACCAATCATCTACCAATGCAGATTAACCTGGGACCAATGATATCATCATGTGACACAGTTAAAGCGCGGGATTTATAAATTAAGAAAAAGATCAACATTTTTAGGCCATATTTAGGCTAACAAAATGCATTTACTCATTCTTTGTCGCGATATCGGAAATGGGCATTTACTGGTTGCCTGCTATTAGAAATTCATAGGCGGAAATACACAATGTAAATACATTTAAGACGTTAGAAATAATTTATCATTTAATTTTTAATCCTAGAATAGTTAAACGCATTCACACATGCATTATCAAAGAAAATGTAATGGGACATTAACGGGCTGCCTGATGTTAAATAATATTGGCATTTCTGTAAAAAAAAATTTAATTTAAATTCATTGGCAAGTTAAAAAAGTTAGGATTACCTTTTTTGAAATGATGGACCAATGCATATTTTTTATTGAGGAATCATGCATGTTTGCCATTTGTTGCAAATTTAAGAATAATGTATTGGCAACATTTTGCCATCATGAAGCCAACATTGCCAATACGAAATCTTTACCTTGCCTAATAACACTGTTTGCTGGGTAGGTTTCAGGCAATGATATGAACAAATTTTCAACTAGATGCAGTAGCTAGCTTCGGCTGTAACCTGACATGTACTAGCTCATAATAACAAACACTATTAATTAAAAAGATATCAAAGTATCGAATAAAAAGTGTACGAACCTAATTTTACCCGAGACAAAGCTAGTGTCTTACGACGGTTTATGCAGTTGTATAAAAATTACCTGCCAGCTGGCACTGACTAGCAATGTAAAAGCAATATACTAGTGAATCAAAGAATAATGAGTGATCTAGTTCGGTTTACGAGGCCTGAAAATTTAACACTGACTTTCCTGACTACTACATAACGGTGGATGATGCAACGCTAGTATTGTACAGATAACCTAACTTAGACAGGTTACTACAGTAATAGCTACCAATTTTACTGTGATTAATTAAAACGGTTATAATTAGTCAACGTGACAAAAAAAAGATAGGTTAAGGTGAAGAAATTAGAGATCTTGATAAAAATTAAATTAAATTTGATAAAACAAGCTAGAAAAACGTTTATAATTTGTCGATGCATAAATAAAACTTAAGTATCGATGTTTAAAAAAAAAAGCTTACCCATGAGGTTTTCGGGGTCATACGTGACAAAGATGTGGAAGCACAAAAAAAATCGGCCTAAGCCTTAACTAGAAAGTCGGCAATATACAACGGCTGCATAGCCAAATAAAAACAAACTTAAGACTTCCTTAGTTACATTTGAGACCCAAAATCCACCTAAGTGATTTAAAGTTGGGACTCCCAAAATTAGTACCGAACACCAGCGTGTCACAAATGAAAGTGAGTCAAGAATTCTCTAGTAGAGTTGTGTAGTTCGCGAACGAACTAGTTCAAAAGATCGAATCTGACAACTGAACTAAAAGATTCAATCAGTAATTACTGAGAGATTGAAACAAGGCGAACTAAAGTCTTAACGGAATGTACTACGCAAGCGAGAGCGAGACGACCGAGATTATTGGTTTTGTCACCTGACCGACCGATGCATGCCGCGATGATTTCGGACTATTTCGATATTGAAATGAATAAAAAATATTGTCGGGGTCTACCTACTATATTTTTTGTTAATTTAATAATATAATTTAAATTTTAAAATATTTCTTTTACTTCACTATGCCACTATAAATCAGTGAACTAAATGAACTAAAACTAAACGAACTAGTTTTTAAACTATTCACTTTATTGAACGAGAACGAAAGATTGAAATCGGCAAAGTGAACTAAACTTCCCAGCACTATTCTCTAGGAGAAGGGCGGGACCGACAGGAACTGGCGGACACCTGCCAACTTCACTGAAATAGCGTGCGAAATTCGAATTTTCCGGAAGTGATAAATAACATCGACAGAACACAAAAAAAAATTGGACCATCAGCCAGTGATAAGACACCGTTAAGCAAACTTTAAACGTAATTACTTTAAAACCAATTAAATAAAAGAAATTAATTAAATTCGACTTAGGTAGCCGGCAAAACAGAACCTCTCTTTTTCCACATAGGCCAACTGACAGCCGGAATGAATTAGAAAAATCAATAACTAACGTCAGATGTGACTGATAAGACGTCAGATTAAATGTAAACAAATCAAGAGGAAATTAACATTTTTTAAACCTAAAACAGGACATTTCCACTGGGAGAACCAAGGGAAACAGCCTTTCAAGTAAGTAATAAGTCCTAAATAGTGCATTACCCAGCTTTCATGGGTAAATAAGCGTGATTTCAAGGTGTTATTATAAAAAGGCAAACCCTTGTTCTTGCAGGTAGAAAACCCCTCTTCTTGAAGTGAACTTAAAGTTTAATAGAGAAAACTAGAAAAAAATTAGGGACTAGGCATCAGGAAGCAGACAATCCATCCTGTCACGGTGCCAGGGAAAGCTAACGTACCTCAAATCTAAGCCAAGAAGAAACAGCTGTTATTGAGGAAAGAAACAAGTTTTAGCCCCATAAAGTCGAGAGATATGAAAACAACCAAAGAGTAAGGTAAGCCGAAGAGTTATTTAAGAGCTATACCATAGATAAAGCGCAAGCAAAACTTCACTAAGGCCTGAATTAAATGTTCGAGCAGTTTGACAGAAAGCTACATAAAAACCCAATTTAAATATGCAGGACACAACTCGGTGCTTCTGCTTGCATTAGGTTGCGTTAGTATCCAACCCCATTCCTGGTTGTGCGTGGGAATCGAACCTCAAATTAACAGAAGAAGGAAATTTTGTTACCAGGGAGCTAAAACTGGTCTGTAGAACTGTATTACTTATTTTATTACAAAAAAAAAAAATATTACGTAGCAATAACACAGAAGTTACTTAGAAGGCAAAATTATTATGAGATTCTTAACAGAATGCCGGATTTTCAAATAGTCACAAATCTAAATCAATACTATAATAAAGGCATAATTAACAGTTAACTAACGGCAAAATTAAGCCGTTACAGCCCCCCCCCTGAAGAAAATCCTGGTACAGCCTATATAAAAGTACCGCTAAAAACCCATTCAAGGCGTCTTAAAATATCTCTCAATGCAGCTATAGAAGCATTACACATTTCCTTTATTTGTAAAAGTAACTAAGTAAACTTTTATTAATTTATATACTAATCAGATCGCCACACTTTAAGAACGAAATAAAATAATAATGCCAATGTATAACATGCTGACGACAAAGTTTTGTAAAACATGCAAGTAAAATTTTATAAAATTTAGAAGCATATATTTTGTCTTTAGTATTATTTCAAAATTTTAGTACAGCATAAAATGTTATATTTCAGATCTTGTTTATCGTGTTGTGCACTACTATAAACCTCAGAGTTTAATATTTGGAAAATTGAAATCAACAATATTATACCATTGCACATGCCTTTACGAATCTACGATGCAAAAACAAATAAGGAGTTAGCTAGAAGTCATATCATAAGAGCAAATTGGTGTATTATTTAAAATTTATAAAAATACAAGGTGTAATGGAATCACGCAAGTAAATAGCTTCCTTCCTGGGATAGGTACTCCCACACATTGGCGTAGATAGGATTTTATCTTGGAGGCAGCGAAAAAAATTTTGGGCCGCGCCCAATTTTGCTAAAATTTGTTAAAATTTTATTTTATTTCATTTATAAACGAAAAAAACTGACCATAACAATTATTTTTTTTTACCCGATTATTTAAGAGAAAATATTAGAGGCGCATTCGCTATTTTATTTTCTTATCAATATTTCGTTTATTTTGAAGAAATAGTCCATACTTGGAGTTGGAAGTATGGGAACAAAACAAAAACTAAAAGTCTTCCTCCACAATTTTATTAAAACAAAAATTATATTCTTTAAAGGAGACATCTTTCAAATGTAGAAACGTTTATCATCAGGAACAGAAAAGGATTTGCTGATAATGTTATAATAGTTTAATTATTATTTTTCGACATAGTCAGTACGATAAAAATTTGTTCCAATTTTTTCTTCACTATTAATTATACCAAGACACTCCGTTTTATATTCCATAAAATCTCCATTAAGCTTGTGTTCCTTTTACCATTTTCTCTTCTGCTAACACCATCAGAAAAACTTTTCTGTCTTTTGATTATTAACGTTTCTACATTCGAATCATGTAGAGACGTTTAATTGAGTAATATTTTTACTCCAATAAAATTGTGGAGGAAGCCTTTTAGTTTTCCTATCGTTCCCGTAAATGGTTATATTTCAAGTTAAAAGAAATAAAAATTAAACCTACATCAAAAATCCAAAACTGCTACATAATGTACAGCCATATTAAAAATATATAATCCCAAATAATAATTGTAAGACACTTTTGATTTATTTCGGGTTTAAAAGTGATTAAATGTGTTCAATAAAATGATATTAGGTTTCAAGTTACCTTAAGGTAAACTAAACGTTTTTAAAGATCACTGGTTTATATGTAAAAAATTTACCGCACTCTTTAAATTATAATAAAAAACTATTAATTTGCTCTTAATTCCCTATTGATCTTATACCGATTTTATAATACTCTTGACATAGGCTATTTTAAAACTAATTTGCTTTTTTAAAAAAATTAATAGCAAGTTGGAGATCACAATAAGTTGTTAATAAGCACTAGTGTTCCTTGGAAAATCGTTATAAATCCAATCTATGACTTAAACTTCTCCTCATCCACAATAAACGACAAATTTTTTCATAGTAAGTACAATAGTCTAACAATAAAAAGACATTATCAATAATTAACTAAACATTTACACAAGTTCAACAAAAAAATACTATCATTCCTCTGTATTCTAGCCAAATTCTAATGACAAGCGCCGACCAATCGTTTCTTTGTGCCAAATCAAAAAAATTGACAATTTCGTCCGTTGGCTTTGCTTTTTTGTAAAAAAATTATAAGTATTTATTTAAACTTTATAAACATTTATATCCGCTGCTCAATTATAATAGAGCTGACGCTGAAAGAGGCCCAACAGGAAATGCAACATGGTCATTTGAAGAATCTGTTTTAGGGGCTGTTGAACAACATCCTACCCTAGGTGCTCGGAAAACAAGGCAAATTCGGGTTAGAATTTAGTTATATTATAGAAAAAAGAAAAGCACAAAGTCTTTCTCCACAATTTTTTATTCGAATAACTAGGCGAACCTAGAATGATTCATAATAAATTTAATCAACATGTTTCGAGTGTAGAAACATTCATCATCAGGAAAACGAAGTAAATGGTACAATGCTGATGTTGTTAGCAGTAGAGAAAATAACAAGTGAGACTAAGCCGTAATGGAGCTTTCAATGGTACATACGAGGAGTGAAAAGGTCATGTAGATGCTTTTACGAAAAAGCATTTTTTTCTTTTTTCTTTCCCTCTTATTTCACCACTTTCACATGTCTTCGACATAGTTGAATTAAACTAAAGATTTTTTATCACTTACACTTAAAAACGATTTTTACTAAGTCTTTTTAAAACTCCCTAATTTTTCTTTTTTCTCTTCATTTCCCACCCAAGACAGTGGCTTTGCACTAGTCCTTGACTCTTCAGTATGCTGAAATCTTTTCTGTCTTTTGACTATTCAATTTTTTTCACTCCTCGTATGTACCATTGAAAGCTCCATTACGGTTTAGTCTCACTTGTTATTTTCTCTACTGCTAACAACATCAGCATTGTACCATTTACTTCGTTTTCCTGATGATGAGTGTTTCTACACTCGAAACATGTCGATTTAATTTATTATGAATCATTTTAGGTTCGCCTAGTTATTCGAATAAAAAATTGTGGAGAAAGATTTTGTGCTTTTCTTTTTTCTATATCAATTAACTCCACTTTAAGTATGGACTACTTCTTTAAAATTAGTTATATAACATAACACAGTGTTTATTTATATTAAATCACACACCCATAACGACGAGATACTTTACCGTACAATATCAAAAAAATTCAAAAGCTGGAACCAAGAGGATACCATTAACGAAGATTGGTACATACAGAAAAGTTATGACAAAGGCCCTGATTTTGGTTTAGAAGAATACTATTCATTACCATAAATGAAATAGTTTATTAGCATAATACCCACAAATAAAGCATGAGAAAACCATTTGCATATCGAGATACCCACCACTGGAGACAGTTTCAATTATTGCTTTTTCTGTCTCTCTCACTCAAGTAGGTTTCAATAACGAGTTAATCGTCGTTGCTGCTTTACCCTTGGGCGCATGGCAAATGCTGTCTTATTTTAGACATGCTTACCCAACTTTTTAGACGATCGAATAAAAAAAAGTATGTAGTATATTATAGTATGTCAAAAATGTCAAAAACTCGAACAAACCAGAGCAAACCCAAAGAGTCACCAAATAAAATAACACCCTGTATAAAATTAACTTGCCTTGCTTTCGATTTTTCCAAACCATTAATATAGCTTGCTTAACAAATCCACACCCAACAAACTTAGCTTAAATTAGAAATAATTATTTTATTTTGTAATAACATTAAAAAAATATTAATATTATTATTAGTTTGAATTATTTTCTCAACGGTAATACCATTAAAGAAAGTATAAAAGTATAAATAGTAAAAGATCTGCGGGCGTTATTCGACACTTAGGTAAGGTTTGGGTTGCATTTTGATTGCCTCATTAATAAATGCAATAGAATTCGTGGCTTTTGAAAATGATTATGCAGAATTGTTAAGAATGATAAATCCATTAAATCTCTATATACCGACGTTGCTTTAATTCACAGTAAGCTCAGTTTTGCTAATAAAATATTATAATAGAATCCTTTTTAGGGTCTTCATAAAATCAGGCTCTGAATACTTCGAACCCATTTTATAAGATTTTGCAATATAATTAAAATATTTTAGAAAACCGATATTTGTCAGTAATACAAAAATTGTACATTAATTTTGGTTCTGTCTTATTGTCTGCCTTTTATTGACTTAAATATTTATTAGTCGTTCGCAAAAAGAAATTTAATTCTCCACCAAAATGCGTGCTATATGATTTATAAAATTAGGAATAATAGTGGCCCTAGATAATATTAAAACCTATAGACATGATTTAAAGTGTTAGAGAAACCAAGTATAATATTATCGAAGTAGTAAAAAAAAAATAATATTGGTTTAAAAGAAACTTTTCGAATTAAAATGTAAATGATGGGGATGTTTTTAACTTGAAGTTTCCATGAATTTCGTTATGGTGTTTGGATATTTGGCAAGAGAATACTTCTTTAATTTGTTAATTATTATTAGACTATACTGGCAATTTATAAAAATATCCTATCATAGAAATTATAATTGTTTCTAGGACCCCTTCTATACAGCTCATTTATAACAAACTTTGTATTTCTCAAATATTGTCTACATCATCTCTATATGCAGATGATACGTAAATACACCTATCGTTTAACCCCAGCGACTCTGCTTTTGCTAAAGCACAATTTAATAAGGATTTGGAAACGTTGCTTAATGTTTCCAATAATCACCTACTTAAAATTAACCCCACTAAATCGGTAGCCTTGCTGTTTTGCAACGAAAATGTAAGAAATTACTACCTAATAGATAGTATTAAATTAAATCTGGGACAGGACTCAGTGTTCTTTAAAAACTCTGCTAGAAGTTTGGGCCTTGTTTTAGATTCCAAATTAAAGTTCAAAGAACTATTTAAAAACTGAATAATAAAAATTTATTTTATATTGTATTCTGTTCCACGTTAAACCTATTATTTTGCCCCAATATCCCCAAAGTTATTACCCGGTAACGAAAATATCCGTTTCATTCAAGTACAAACTCTAAAAGTAAACATTAAGCTTAAACGAAACGTACGTCGTTATGGAAACGACTCCTTTTCTAGCAATGAAGCTTTTTCAAGTTAAGGTAATTATATCCGCCATTTGCTCCGTCTAGCTTCAAAAGCTTTGTTAACTTTGCTGTGTGATCAGTGCTGTAACTATCGCTTAGCTTCCTTGTTAGTGTTCAGATAAAATAAATGTACTTTTAAACAGGAAATGTGATATATAAAATAAGAACGATATAATAATGGTCAACGATGGAAGACGAGTAATATTGATTTTTAAAAATAACTGGAAAATATTAGGCCGGCGTTTTTTTAAATTATAAGGTTTCATATTTCCACTGGGAATCGAACGCAAAACATCTCAATTGCCTGGAAAACGCACTAACCAAATTCGATACATTCAGTGGCGGCTCGTCGTTATTTTAAATGGGAAGTCATTTGGGGTTTTTGTCAAATAATAGTCCAAAAGTAGTCCATTGTCTCAGAGTGGAGCTGTGTAGATATGGCGAAAAGCTCACAGTCATCTCCACAAATAATATATAAAAAGTCAATTTATTGGGGTGTACATGTTTTGGTACTAGAAAGTACCTTCATCAGCACCGAAGGGCTAAAATATATTAGGAATAGAAAAGGAATGACAAATCAGATTAATGTATATACTTACCCCAAGTGCCACTTACACGAAGGAATGTAAACAAATTTTAAAAACATGAAAAGCAAGAACATATTGTATAATTGGACGAAAACATAGTTAAAATATTTAAAAAAGTGTTTTTGGGTAACATTTCTTTTACAGCCAAAAATATTTTAAAAAAGTTCAACATTTCTATTGCTTTCCAAACCAACCACAATGTTGGTCAATTTTTGATAAACTTTAAAGATAAAACTTCTCTACTAGATAAGTCAGGGGTTTATAAACTTTCTTGTGGTACTTAGAACTGTAATGTTTGTTACATTGGCCAAACAGGGCGTAAACTTTCAACCCGAGTCAACGAGCACTGTAAAGAAATAGATAAATTCCAAAACACTGATTTCTCTAATCACAACCTTAAATCTAGTTTTGCGGTAAACTAAATCTCCTCGAAATGATGGAAATCCATAAGGCTTTTCCTAATAGTAACCTTACCTGTGTAAACGACCAAATTAACTTCTCTTGCATACCCTTTCTTGAATCCTTGAATTTTTGCTTGTAATTACTCCACTTTTAACCCTTACTCATTCTCCATCTACCATGACCACTTTAAAGCTTTTACTTTTCACCAACGCATGTACTTATCTAACAAGCATTACCTTCCTTCTTTCGACTTTTAATTTGGACACTATCTACTAGGTGGCCACAATAACGTGTACTGCTGATTTGGTAATAAATAAAATGTTTTCGTGCTGCACAAAAACATATTCATAATTTTTGCTTGTTATCATAGATGCCACCAAAAAAGGCAACGGGTGAGCATAGGTACAGAGTACTTGTAAACATGGTCGAAAAATGTGACGGTGTCAGGAGGGGTAAAGGAACGTGAACTCACTGGAGGAGAAATTCCCATAGTCGAGATTTTGACGAATCTTGAGAAAAAACTGTTAGAAGTTTTGTCAAAAGTATTGATTTATATTTTATTGACATCATTTCAAGTTCGTTACCGGGCAAGTTTTCGTTCACGTTAGAATTTCTTGACTTTTTTCAATCTTGACTTGAATTTATTTCAATTTTTTCCCTTAGTGCATACCGATTATTGAAATTTAGAAGGTCACTTGACTTAATTTCAATTTCTTGAAAACTCTTATTTAAATTATTGATTAGAGTGCCTTCCTGCATACCAAACTGCCATGTTTATTGAAATTTCTGTCAAATGTCGTTTTTATGTCATAATTTCAACTTTAACATCAAGTCAAGGTACTTACTGCATAGGGCTGATTATCACATCACTATCTACTAGGTGGCCACATTAACGTGTACTTTCCTTCTCCTCCCTCTATTGCTGAATGTCGAAATTACTATATTGTTTCCGACTTCACTTGCTCTAGGTGACCATCCATCTTGCAGGTTCCAACTTTACCTTTGTCTCGGCAGGTTACTCGCCTTCTTGCCGATAACTGTTATTTGTTACTTTTTCTTATAACCACTAGATGTCCGTTTCTTGCCCCAAGAACCACGTTTTCCCGCCAGTTCCCATTTATATTGGGAACTTTCTGCTTTTGCGTGACTTTGTCAGATGTCACTACTACGTTTTGACTCGTCATTGTCGACTAATCAAGTTGTTTACTATGTACGGGAAGGAAAAGAGGAGGACACTCCTTTCGATTTTTAATATCGATTTTTAAATTTTAGCACTTTTTTAAATATTTTAACTTTGTTTTCGTCCAATTATACAATATGTTCTTGTCTTTTTCATGTTTTTAAAATTTGTTTACATTTCTTCGTGTAAGTGGCACTTGGAGTAAGTACATACATTAATCTGATTTGTCATTCCTTTTCTATTATTAATTTATTGATTTGTCAATAAATTGACTTTTTATATATTATTTGTGGAGATGACTGAGTTTCCCCCATAAATAATATTTTAATGGTGTTTAAATGTCCAACTTCGAGCGAATCAACAATCCGACCGGGCGACAGATAGTAGCGAAGTTCACTAAGCATTTTATGTGTTACAGTTCATTGTAGTGATTTTTTTATACCTTAATACCATTCATACACAGGAGCGTTTGAAAATCAAACATTCACAAAACCACCAGGAAAATTCGTTCAAGGCAAAAATTTTAATGCACTGTAGCTTTTATTTCTTTTACTTATAGAATTATTATTCGCATTAAAATTTTTCTTTAAAAAAAATAAGGGCCGCAGATCGAGCGCGCTTGGCCCCAAAATGCAGAGGACGTACAAAAAGTACCGTTAAGTTTTACTGACTCGTGATTGCATATAAAATCCGCGTTAACTACGAGGGACATTTTAGAAGTAATAATAATATTACAAGAAATAAGCGAAGTTTGGCTAATACGGTGGATTTTTAAATTAATTCATAATAACGTTTCAAAACCTTGGAAACAGTTATGGAACTTTAAATGAATACCAACGTAACATCCAAAAAATATTATACCAAATAAGCAGTCAGGTTTCAGGAGGAGTTATAGCTGCGCTACTGCACATAACGGGCGATATTGTGCGGGCGCTGGATGTAAACATAGCCACAGTTTTAATCCTCTAACATTACAGTAAATCATTTGATACGCCTAATCACGAAGTTTTTCTTGCTATTTTAAAATATACAGTACTTAGTGCAGCAGCATCATGTCTCGTGTCTTCGTTTCTATCAGGTAAAGCACAGCGAATTATTCTGGAAAATAAACATTCTGATTTTCTTAGTATTGATACAGGAGTACCTTAGGGTAGTATTCTAGGACCCCTTCTATACAGCTTATTTACATCAAACTTTGTAAAATTTCTCAAATATTGTCTACATCATCTCTATGCAGATTAAACGTACTATACCTATCGTTTAACCCCAGCGAGTATGCTCTTGCTAATGCACAATTTAATAAGGATTTGGAAAGTTTGCTTAATGTTTCCAATAATCACCTACTAAAAATTAATCCCACTAAATCGGTGGCCTTGCTGTTTTGCAACAAAAATGTAAGCCATTACTACCTAACAGATAGTATTAAATTAAATCTGGGACAGGACTCAGTTTCCTTTAAAAACTCTGCTAGAAACTTGGGCCTTGTTTTAGATACCAAAATTCAAAGAACATAGATTACGCTTTGCATAAAAGGAGCATTTTTATTTTTAAAAATTCTGTAGTCTCATAGTCAACATTTATCCTAAAAAACGAAGGTAATGCAAAGTGACTCTCTTATTTTATCTTATTTAATTTTTGCGATCACATCTATTTTATTTGCCATTTTTAAAGTCTGTTGAAAGCAGACGTATACAAAAAATGCAAAACTCCTGTATCAGACTAGCTTATGGTATACGTCGCAGAGAAAGAGTTTCACATAAACTGAGTAAACTGAGTTGGCTGAATGTGTTTAAAAGATGTACTCTATATGCACTTTGTTTATTCTATAAAATTATTAAATTCAAAAAGCCCCCATACCTGTATAATGGAATTAAATTTATAACTGATATACAAAACTTTAATATTCGCCGACAACTTATCGTTACAATTCCCTCTCATAACAATTTTTTTTTAAATACCTTTAATTATGGTATTGCTTCCCTTATTAATAAATTTAAAATTAATGACTTTTCTACGAATATTAATACATTTAAAAAGAAAATTAAATCTAGGTTACTTCATTATTAGCTAGTATAATAATTACCAATACTTTTATATTAATATAAAAAATGGTTCGCTGGCAACTCACTCTTAATTATCTATTTACTTTTTTTATCTTGTTTCTTTCTCTGCCTTTCTCTTCTTTTTTTTTCTATTTGATTTTTCTATAGCTGTTCTCTAATACCACACAGCCTTTAGCCTCTCTATTCTTCTTTAATAGGTATTCTATAGATATATCATAATATATCGTTTTATAAAAGGTAAATAATTATTTGATGATGTATTATTAATATTATTATTAATATTATTATTATTATTATTATTATTATTATTATTATTATTATTATTATTATTATTATTATTACCATTGTCTTAAATTTTCACAGACTGTTAATCTGGTATATACTTCCAATAGACGGGCGCATGCCAAGTCCATCAGAAGGTCACTTATAGTTTAGGAAAGATCTTGTAATATTGCAGGTGTAAAGTATAGTGGATTTTTAAGCTTGCGCGTGTATGGATTCTTTGAGATCCAGTTGATCAAGACGTTTTATGAATGAGTTCGGTGTGATCCCTGTTGCTGAGATAATAAACGGGAAAATATGTATTTGTTGTTGTTTCCATATTCTTTCCATTTCTATTGCTAGTTCTTGGTACTTCTGTTTCTTTTCGGAATATTTTTTAGCAACGTTATGGTCAGCCGGTACTGCGATGTCTATTAGGTAGGTAATCTTTTTGTTTTATCCTGGAAAGTTATATCTGGTCTGTTGTGCATAACTGTTTTATCCGTGTGAATCGCCAGGTCCCAGTATAGTTTGTAGTTTTCATTTTCTGTAATTGACGACGGAGTGTAGGTATAGTAAGGTTGGTTGTCGTTAAGCAATTTATACTTTAGTGATATTGCTTGATGAATTATTTTTGCGACGGTGTAATAAACACAAAGTTTTTCTTTCTTGTCATAAAAACTTTGTCTGCACGCCGATTAACATTTTTTATTTATAAAGATTAAGTTACATGAGAAGAGAATTATTGAGGAAGGTCATTAACCAAACAACCTTATGAAAGAGCGGCCATTGGATACATGGACTGATATACAACAGTATTATTTTTTACAGTACAGAGAAGAAATTCATCTTAACCAACCTGAACTGTTTAAAACCTGTCATACTATGCGGCAAGTTTTGGGAAATGATGACTTTTTAAGTTTTTTGGTATAAATAGTAGTGTGCTTCTTATTTTTCGACTTTTGAAAATTAACCGCGTCAACTTGCAATTCGAGTCTATTATCTAAAAAAACGAACCCGTTTTTTTTTTTTTTTTTTTTAATTGATGTTTAAGGGTTGCTACCGAGTGTCAAAATTTGAAAAAATAACTATATGATAACTTGCTTCTCAATGTTATTAAAATACATAAATTCAGGATTCAAACACGATGAAACAAAACTTTTGCAACTTGTCGACTCATGCTTTAGTGGTGACAGGCTCACTCACTCACTCGGAATACCTTCTCTTTCCTAGATCTGCGGCCTGCGAAGCGGTAACTGGCACTTGGCAGTGCTTGGCTTGCCAGCTGCCTGTTAGTACGTGTTATTTTGCCACGCATCGCATTTTGTAACATTATGGCGTCGTCGTCTAATTCGTTCTTGTTGACTAGGAAAAAAACTAGTATTTGGTTAGTAGGACAAACATCAGATCACTTACTTCAAAGCAAATTACCGACGACAAAAGAAGTGCTGTGTTTATTTTTTCATTATAAAATCGTAACTAAGCAAACCAATCATAGTTCAGCCAATTCTACTGCTTGTGACGTTATGGCACAGTGGGAACGAGCAGGAATTCCGACTAAATTAAAAAAGGATGTCATAAAGAAGATAGAAAACAAGTTTACTGAATGGCAAAATTAAAAAAAAAATAAAGAAAATAAAGCTAAACGCTCTGAAGGCCTACAAAATAAAGAGACCGAGTGGCAAGATAATTTGGAAGATCTTTTTGACATAGCTCACGCTGATGCTTTAAATAAGATCACCATTGAGGAAGACAGACAATTTTTAATTGAGCAGAGAAAAACAGGACGTCCTGGTACAATAGGTGGTGTGGACAAAATTTATTTAAAAAAAATAACCGCGAAACAGCAAAAACACGCTCGCCTAAAACATCTTTTTGATCGAGAAAAAAGTTATATTGAATCCTCGCGAGAAAAGTGCATATGGTCTTCTTCGTCCAACAGCAGTGACGACGAAAAAAAAAGTTCGGCAACGGACATTTCAATGAGGGCAGGACCTTCGACTTCGACAGTAGATTTACCCCCACCTAAGCGCAAACGCGGCATGAAGAACCTTCTAGATGAACGCTTATCCGTAAGCCTCGACTTTGCCAAATTGAGTAATAGGAAAGCGACTGTTGTTTTGGCATCAACGCTCAAAAGTGCAGGAACCGATCCCTCAGAGTTCAATATTAATTCATCCTCAATTCGTCGCGAACGTATGAAACAACGGCAAAGGGTAGCAGAATCTTTAAAAACCGAATTTCAAGCAAATACACCACTTACTATTCATTGGGATGGCAAACTAATCGAAGACATAACAGGACACGAAACAGTAGATCGCTTACCTATTTTAGTGTCAGGACATGGTGTGGATCAACTTTTGGCGGTTCCGAAACTAAATCGTGGAACTGGGGAGGCATGTGCTGCAGCTGTGTATGACACTATTCTATCCTGGAACTTAAGCGAAAAAATAAAATGCGTGTGCTTCGACACTACTGCGGTCAACACTGGTTTAAAAGCTGGCGCTTGCATCCTATTAGAGCAGAAGCTGGAAAAAGATGTACTTTGGTTAGCCTGTCGTCACCATGTAATGGAAATAATGCTAGAAGCAGTCGTACTTGAAGCACTAGGTCCCTCAAGTGGGCCAGAAATATTGATTTTTAAACGTTTTAGAACGGCTTGGCCTAAAATTGATCAAAAAAGGTTCAGTACAGTTTCTTCAGATCCTGACGCTTTAAGATGCGTGGAGAATGTAGCAAGTATCACGATTTCATACGCTAAACGACAGCTTAATGAATACCAACCAAGGGACGACTATAAGGAATTGTTGAAACTTACAATAATATTTCTAGGAGGTGTGCCTAACGAAGGAATATCATTCAGAGCTCCAGCAGGTCTTCATCGTGCCCGTTGGATGGCAAAAGCAATGTATTGCTTCAAGCTTTTTATGTTCAAAGACCAGTTTAAGTTGACAAAAAATGAACTAAAAGCTATTACTGAAATTTGCGTTTTTGTCATTGTAATTTACGTAAGTTGCTGGTTTGAAGCCCCTGTCGCAAGTTCAGCACCGAGGAAAGACTTATCGTTGTTAAAAAATCTTAAGAGTTTTGAGAATATAAACAAAGCTATGTCCAAAAAAGCCCTCACGAAGTTCCTAGGGCATTTGTGGTACCTATCCGAAGAACTTGTTGCGCTTGCTTTTTTTGATCACGAAGTTTCGTTTGAAACCAAACAAAAAATGGTGATCGCACTGAATGAGGAAGGTTCAGACTATATCCCAAAACGTATTAACTTGGATATAAGTCACATTAGCGAAAAAAATCTTGAGGATTTTGTGTCCGCCAACACCTTAAGATTTTTTAGAATCCTTGGAATTTCTTCCGCATTTTTGCAAAAAGAACCTGGTCTTTGGGAAGAAGATGAAGATTACAAAGCTTCCAGAGAAATTGTACATTCTATGAAAGTGGTGAATGATATTGCGGAGCGAGGTGTAGCATTAATGGAAGAATATAACAAATTAATTACCACCAACGAAGAACAAAAACAATTCCTTCTTTTGGTTGTGAAAAATTTCAGGCAAAAGTACCCAAATACAAATAAAACCACATTGTTAGCGTAGATTACTATATTTTTCTAATAATTATTATGATTTATGTAAGATTGTCCATTTTGTTACCCAATAAAATTATTTTAAAAAAACATATTTTTTTTATTTTTCAGTTACTGGTAGCGACCCCTCAATATTACTTTAAAATTCTGAAAAAGATAATGTAATACTTTTTTGTGTATTAGAACAGAATAAGAGGGTGACAGGCGATATATTACAAAAAAAAAATTCTTCGGCGAAATAAGAAGCACCCTAAAAATAGCCTGAAAGATCTAATTTTTCTAAGTTGGGCTTTAAGTTTTTCGTCATAGCTATCTCCACCGATTTTATTATTGAAATTATGTTTATTTGTTAAAGCTACTATATATTTTTGTTCTCTATCACCAAATTTTGGTATTTGGTTTCGTTCCGTTTCGGTTATAGAGAGACTGCGTGTTAGTGGGCAACCTAAATCGATTATAACATGGTACATGGTATTGTTATCCATTAGAAGAATCTTCGGATAGTTGTGGTTTATACTGTTCTATCCGTTATTATTGGTCGGTCCCAGTATAAGAGATATCGGGAAGATTAACGAACTGGTTCGGGTGAGTATTGATATTATGGTGGGAGGTTTTCTAGTTGTGTGTGAGATATTGTCACGACCAGGTTCTAGGGTGCGACGAGGGCGTAAGGTAACTACGGAACCTTCAAGTTAAAGGAAGTTTTTCGAAAGACAAATTTATTAACAATAACAAAAATGTACCAAATGGGTTTACAAAAATAAGTGATTCAAATATTAAACAACGTATTTAAACCTTTTGCAAATTTGAATTTAAACTGTACTTACATTGAATTTATGAGCTTCATTGACTTCTAGCAGGGGCAGCAACAAACTAGCAAAGATGTTCACAAATTAAGTTTTGTAACTATCTCTTACGGACTCCCGAGCACTAGTGATGAACGATATTTTTTCTATCAATAATGTGCAGTTCGTCAAGTCAGCAGTTTTATTTATTATAAACAACGAACTCTGATCGTGAACCTTAATTCTGCTGACTTGATGACTTGACAACCATTGATAGATCAGGAAGCGCGGATACTATTTCATCATTGCAACTTTTCAAATTTGACCCCCAAGAATAAACAGATAAGTCGACTTTATAAAATTTTTCAGGAGAGATAAAACAATATTCATTTAGTTGAGGTAAATTCCCTAAAAAGTATTATGGGAATCTCTTACTGATTTTTACAACTAAAATAGGTAATGTATAAGTTAAAATATTGTTATATGCAATGGAACGATCTTAAGTGTATTTTGAGCGACTTATCCGAATAATCACAATTATAGTTTAAGATACATTTTAGGATAACTCGAGATATTTTAACTGTGTGTTTTAAAATACATACTTAGAAAGACTTATTCAATATAATATAAAAGGTAATATTCATTCATCATTTATCATTATTTATTTTGCAATAGTAAAAACGTATTATGCACAACAACACGACCAACAGGGCCGAATTAAGGTCGTTTGACGCCTTAAGCCAGACTAATTTTGGCGCCTATTTTTTTCAATTTCGAAATGGATTTTAACAAATTGAGCGAGTCATGATAGCATTATGCTAATGCATTAAAGTTTTAGTGCTGTTTCAAAAAACGTGATTCTGATTTAATTTGGTTGGTGCTAATGAATATTTAAAAAAAAGGCTAAACCAAATTAGTACAGAACTAGAAAAAAAGTATTCTCATTTTAGATTAGGAAGTGAAATAGATAAGAGTATTAAAGACAATGTGCAATTGTAGTGAAATTATTTCTCTACTCACAATGAGTAAGGAGTCCAACGTGTAATAAAAGGTCGTAGATATTAAAAGAAATAGGAAAGAGGAAGAAAGGGAGAAACTAAAAATGTTACATATTATACTACGGATTTTATCTGTAAAATACAAAGTAAACAATTAACATCAATCAGTCATATGCAGTAAGTACATTGACTTTAAAGTCAATGTTGAAATTATTTCAATAAACATTGACTTTCATTTCAATATTGGAATATCGACACTTAATTAAAGATTATTGAGAGGAAAATTTATTGAAATGAATGTCAAGTTTAGATTTGGCAACATTGTTTTTAAATGCTAATTAATTAAAACAAGAATATTTGTCTACATAACCTCAGAATTTTGGTATTCTGTTTATTTTTGTGTGTATTTTTTATCTGTGAATTATTTAATGTTTAAAGTTAAAATCAAAAAAAAAAAAACAAGGAAGGTAAAATTTACATGGGTTTTACGGGATTTCCTGTAGTGACCCATCAGCCCAGTTTTACCAAGCTGGTTTGGTAATAAATAAAATGTTTTCGTGCTGCACAAAAACATATTCATAATTTTTGCTTGTTATTATAGATGCCACCAAAAAAGGCAACGGGTGAGCATAGGTACAGAGTACTTGTAAACATGGTCGAAAAATGTGACGGTGTCAGGAGGGGTACAGGAACGTGAACTTACTGGAGGAGAAATTTCCATAGTCGAGATTTTGACGAATCTTGAGAAAAAACTGTTAGAAGTTTTGTCAAAAATATTGATTTATATTTGATTGACATCATTTCAAGTTCGCTACCGGGCAAGTTTTCGTTCACATTAGAATTTAATGACTTTTTCCAATCTTGACTTGAATTTATTTCAATTTTTTCCCTTAGTGCATACCGATCATTGAAATTTAGAAGGTCACTTGACCTAATTTCAATTTCTTGAAAACTCTTATTTCAATTATTGATTAGAGTGCCTTCCTGCATACCAAACTGCCATGTTTATTGAAATTTCTGTCAAATGTCGTTTTTATGTCATAATTTCAACTTTAACATCAAGTCAAGGTACTTACTGCATAGGGCTGATTATCACATCACTATCTACTAGGTGGCCACATTAACGTGTACTTTCCTTCTCCTTCCTCTATTGCTGAATGTCGAAATGACTATATTGTTTCCGACTTCACTTGCTCTAGATGACCATCTATCTTGCGGTTTCCAAACTTACCTTTGCCCCGTCAGGTTACTCGCCTTCTTGCCGATAACTGTTATTTGTTACTTTTTCTTATAACCAGTAGATGTCCGTTTCTTGCACCAAGAACCACGTTTTCACGCTAGTTCCCATTTATATTGGGAACTTTCTGCTTTTGCGTGACTTTGTCAGATATCACTACTTCTCCTCCGTTTTGACTCGTCATCGTCGACTAATCAAGTTGTTTAGTTACTATGCACGGGAAGGAAAAGAGGAGGAAACTCCTTGCGATTTTTAATATCGATTTTTAATTTTTAACACTTTTTTAAATATTTTAACTTTGTTTTCGTCCAATTATACAATATGTTCTTGTCCTTTTCGTGTTTTTAAAATTTGTTTACATTCCTTCGTGTAAGTGGCTCTTGGGGTAAGTACATACATTTATCTGATTTGTCATTCCTTTTCTATTCTTAATTTGTTTTAGCCCTTGGGTGCTGATGATGATACTCTCTAGTACCGAAACATGTACACCCCAATAAATTGACTTTTTATATATATTTGTAGAGATGACAGTGAGTTTTTTTTCCCATATCTACACAGCTCCACTCTGAGATAATGGACTACTTCCGTAATATCATTGCTTAAACACAGAAGAATTTTTTTGACAGAAGATGCGCTTAAGTTTAAGGATATTTTAGAAAATTTATCCTTATTTACAAGTAAACGAATACATTCATACAATACAAAGAACAAACAAGATTTACTCTTGGATAAAATAAAACTTAGCTTTGTACAAAAAGATTTGTCACAATACCATGATAAAAATTTGGAATAAATTTCCGCTAGAAGTGAGAACCATGCCTAAGTCTACATTTTTATGTTCTGTAGGGAAGCATCTAACAAAAATAAATTCATATTCTCCGAAATATTTTTTTATTGCATTTAGTTTTTGACTAAGTTTGTCTAGAGATAGCGAGTTTCGGCGTTTTCACATCTACCAACACGATAACGACAGAAGCTCTTCACTATGGCCGGAATGCCGGCTCAAGTGAACTAAAATTACAAATTAACTTTTATGATTATCGTTTGTTTTGTCCCAAAATACACAAGTTCGATTAAACTAAGCAGCCATTGAAATTAATACCCTTTATTTTTTCACGCATAAAATCAAACACCATGCAAATTATGAAAAATAGGCGACTACACGAGTGCGGTAGATGTTCCTTGACGGCAAGTCTGCATCTGCAATGACAAGGCACGATACCTGTAAGTCGGTAACTGTGAAAGCATTAATTTAATTCACATGAAATTTCGCGCCCTCCGTCAATTTGTGTCGTATCGTTGCCGTGCCTGCAGATTTGAAAACGCCCTTTCCTTGAAGAGTTTCTGTTCCTTTTGACTAAATCAAAAATCGTTTTAATTGGTGGTTCGGTATTTTTTACTATTTTATCGTAAATTTATAAAGTTGTAAACCTCATATTTTGATCAGTGTTTTTCGACACTTTTATATGCCTTACTGGCATCGTTATGAAACTAATAAATATTTATCTATGCATCTATCTATTAGTTTCGCACTAAATGGGTACTCTGTATTATATTACCCAATAACCAGTAAGTAGTAATCATGTCCGTTTTACCATCGTCATGAAACCAGACTGACTTTTCAAATTCGTCTTAAGTTTTTACCGATTTTAGACCTTCGTATAACAAAATTTTATTACCTCAATAAAAGGCAGGTTATTTGCCAGTACTTTTATTTCGGGGCGAGTTAAATTGGCACTAGAAAATATTGTGATGATAAAAATTTGATAAACATTCGAGTAATATTTGCAAGACATTATACCAAAGCTAAAAACAAATTAAAGAAAAATCTATTTAGTTGTGAAAGATCTGTTAGTAGTGAATCTATGGACCAAATTACACTGCAACTTATTTATCAATTTGGTTCCTTTCTTTACTTACAGAATATCGGATCGACAACACCAGGTTTGTATCTATCTTTTTCACTGTTAGTTTAAAAGTGGCAGACAATAACGTATTATTAAAATATTAAAATTTACTTTGTCAAAACTCCATTGTCTTTATTTTGTTACTTAACACAATGTTTTGGTTAGTTCGTATCTTTAACCATAGTATAAACTAAATTGAGTGTCAACTCAATGGACACTACCAAGATTAAACCTAAAATTTGGCTTAGATGTTGATGATACCGTTATTATCTGGACAGACAGTAACGAAGAGCTGGTACGGTTTTTAATATATATGAAGAGTATAAAACGATACAATAGCTTCACCACGGAAGTAGAACAACATTCTGCTCTACCTGTTCTCGATATTATCGTCAAACAAATTGCCGGAAGCATTAAAACTTTAGAGTAGAAGAAATCCACTCACACAGGGCAACAACTTAACTACGGATCAAATTATTTAAAGTCCATTAAACGGGGCATAATTCAAACTAATTTTTACAGAGCATCCAACATGTGCAATAATTCTGAACACTTTAGTGTTTAAATTTCAAATATCAAAAAAGATTTAGAACGCCCTGAAACTTTTGTAACTAATACTTATCTCAAAACTTAAAAATTTCGAGGCCAAAACTAGTACAGAAACGGACGAGGAGCAGGCATTTTTTACAATAGCTTATGTTACAAGATTTCTAAAAAATAAGAAATATAACCAAAAACATCAAAACAGCCTTCAAATCTGAAAACATGCTTAGAAGCTTTCTTACAAAAGCAAAAGCCCGTAGTAATAAAAACACAAAAAATTTCATATATCGAATTCCCTGCCAGTGTAGCAAATCGTGCATTAGAAAAACAAAAAGATCCCTTTCCGTGCGAGTTGAAGAGCATCGCAAACATACCCGAAGGGGTAAAACTTCGAGATCAGATTCAGGTATAGCGAAACATGTTTGGACCAACCAAGATCATATGCAGTGGTTAGAAGCAAAGGTTTTGGACACGTAACAGCACTGGCGAACGAACACGCAAATTCAAAGAAGACGCTTTTATGAACCAAAACATTTGTCTACCAAATACCTAAACAAACAGCTTAAACCTTACACTTCAGTAAGCACGTAGCCTCATTGATAGTATTGAAGATAGTAGCCCACGAATTATAATTTAGTTTACACTTGAAAACGGTTAGAGATATAAACTAACCGAGACGTTGTGGTAAGTAACAAAAGAAAACTAATGGAAGTCCGACAAAGTAATTATTTTGTTATCTTTTTTACATTTGGCATTTTGCATAATAACAGACAAAAGGCGATATATTTATAAGCACAGGCAAATTGGTGTGTTGGTCAACTGAAATGTTTTTTTAATAGCCTGTCATAACAAGCATAAGGCCGTCTAGCGATAAGAAAAAAGCTGTAAAATTGATTTTAAAAAATTTAAAAACAACTTGTCCTCTAATATTTTAACATTTTAACACACTAATGTTTTCGAAATATTCACATTTTTTGCCAATATTTACAGAACTGTAACGCTGTAAGTATGTAGCACGTGGCAAAGCTGTAGGGAAGCCATTGAAGAATTGAGACGACAACGACATAACCTGAAAAATTTATTTAATGCTTTTCTAAAAATCATTATAGTTTCGTCTCTTTACCTGGTTTTATTTACTCGTCTTCATTTTTACAATTAAGGAAAGATATACCAGTTATTTTTATACTTTTCTTGCTTATAAACAGTTTAATAGGTTTTAAACAAGTAGGAAGATAATAAAAGAAACTCCTCTGTAAGTACCTTTAAAATTAAAGTGGTAAAAATGCAGTAAAAGTTCACTTATAAAACTGTCCAATTAAGTTGTGTAGTAGTATCTAGTAGAAACAGCTTTTCTATGTAGGCTTGGATATAAAAAATTGTATCAAATAAAAAGGTATCTACACTGAGAAAATAGCTCCAAGTAAACTGTGGTAGCTAGGAAAAGTTTACTTACACCGGCAAATATTTCATTTATTATAGAAATTTAGTTTATTTAAAGCAAGTGAAACAAATTAGCTACAATCGGTTTAGTTGGATCCAATAAATTAGTAAACAATGTTTATTTGTTTTTAGTAAACATATAATTTTTAAGTATACTGTACACCTAATTTAAACTTGTGTTCACTTGTTTTGGATAAATTAAGACATGTAAAAAAGTTAACTTTAAATAAGTAAACCAAAATATTTTATGGAGTGTTCTAATGTGGAGTATTTGTTAATGAATTGGAATTTAGAAGATCATATTTCTGCTTTTCAGGGTATCCCTTATCCTTATCCCTTTCACTAATTCTAACTAAACAATTTGTCTATTTTAAATAAATGGTTTATTGGTTAAAGGTACATAATTTAATAAATGGGTTACTTATTCCAAGTAAACAGTTCGTTTAGATCAGATAACGAATTTCTAAGCACACCTGTTTATTTGTGTTTACTAGTTGTAGGTAAACTATTTCAGCATTTTCCATTTACTTAGGCCAAGTGAACCCTTCACTAGTCACTATATGTAGTGAACTTTTTAATTAAAGTAAGTGTATTTTCACCTAGATCTAATAAACTTTTTTCTCAGTGTAAATGTCAAGTTTATAATTCTATCAATTTAAAAAAAATACCCAACCATTATTTTGTAATTCCAAGAAAATAAGTTATTTTATCCATCCATTATAAATAGGTGGAAAATAAACAAAGAAAAAAATTTTGTATTTTTAATTTAAATTTGGTGAATTGGTCCAAAGTATACGATAGGATAAAAATGCAGTGAAAAGTCCCATTCAGTTATTTATTTATATAATTAAATGGTAATATAAAATGTAAGGTTTTTGGGTTATTCGTATTTTTATTTTCCGCGTTGTTTTCCATCATGTGTATAAGAAAATACACACGCTTACCTGAAAAATTCGGTCAGAACGCATATGCTGCTATTACAGTAAAAAACTAATAATTAATTAAAATACACAAATAATAAAATGATTTTACGATATATTTAATATTATATTATTATAAGAATCGTATAAATACAAAATCCACCAATTCAGTTCTACTTTATTGTTACTGTTATGTAGATATCTACATATTTAAGAAAAACTACCAACAGAATGAAAGCTGCAATTTTTTAAAATCCAAGAAAGTCAATGAAGTAGAAACGACTTTTAATAAAAAAAATAATTTTAACTAAATTATTATTATAAAATATTAATAAATTAAAATTTAATATTAAACACACAAAGGGCTTATACAAAGTATTTTATTTATTATCTACTTAACATAATAATAAAATTATTTAAATTTTAAAAATTACGGGAAAGAAAGAAAAAACTAAAAGCCTTCCTCCACAAAGTTTAATAGAATAAAAATTCTCTAGGGGTCTCTACATGTTTCGAACGTAGAAACGTTCATCATCAGGAGAAAAATTTATTTAATGCTGGTGGTGTTAGCAACAAAGAAAATGATGTAGAACCTTAATGGAGCTTTTATGGACTTAAAAAATTGAAGTGTAGAAGAGACATGATATGACGAAAATTGATAAAGGTTAAACCATACTGAGTATGTGAAAAAGTTATTAATGGGGGTCTAAACCAACCAAATAAATTGGGGAAGAAGAAAAACCTTTCTAAGAAGGTGTGGAATATTATTTAAAATAAAAACTTTTCAAACATAATATGCCTGTATAACATTATGAAGATAAAATTAAAGATATCACAAGAAAATTACATTCTAAACTCAGGATTAAAGCTCAGTAACCCCGCGAGCGGTTAATTTAAAACCAATAAAAAGTAATCCTTAGAACCCCACAAAAACGCTTTTTAGAATGTAATTTTATTGTGATATATTCAATTTTATCCTCATAATGTCTTACAGACATATATTATGTTTGAAAAGTTTTTAAAAAAAATTTAAATAATCTTCCACACCTTCTTAGAAAGGTTTTTTCTTCTTCCCCAGTTTATTTGGTTGGTTTAGACCCCCCATTAATAACTTTTTTACATACTCAGTATGGTTTAACCTTTATCAATGTTCTCCATATAATAATAATAATAATAATAATTGTTTCTATTGTGGAAAATAGTAAAATACATTAAATCATTAAGGCAAAGAGATGTATAAAAAAGAGTTATACAATTTTCCCACAAGGGCAGAGTTCTCACTCATCTGTCTGAACAGTGAGCAGCGCTTTTACACTCAACCCAGTACTATATAATAGACTATTTTAGATTTCCTATCAAAAGGAAAGGCTTATTTATTTATTTATTTATTTATTATTACATTTGGGATGCAGACAGACCTAGAAGTTCTAAAGAAGCATCCACTATATACAACAAACAGTTTATGCGGAAAACATTTTACTGATTAACATAGCAATAGGCACTTAACCTAACTAACTCTACCTACGGCTATCCAAACACTTGTTGTATAAAATGTCCTTTTAAAAGTCTTTTAAAACTCTGCAAGGTTGCACTAAAAATGTCAAATTTATGGCAGTATGAATTAAAAGTTTTTTGCAGTCTATCCAATGGTATATTTAAACCCAAGTTAGTTTGTCTGTAAGGTAAATTAAATAAGGTTGTATGTCTTAATTCTCTGGTGGGAATGTTAAAGCTTAGTGCTGATAATAGTTCTGGGACGCTGAAATTCGAGTTAATTATTTTATATAGAAACGATATGTCAGAAATTTTTCTGCGGTCAGACAGAGGAATAAATTTATATTTTTCTTTTACAATTTATAACTAATAAAAAAATAAATATATATATATATAACATATTAACATTAAATATGGCATATTAACAGTAAAGGTATGTTATTTTAACTATTAATTGAAAAGTATATTTATTTCAGTAGCATTTGTTTTAGTTTACATTTAAAGTTGACTACATTCAAGGATTTTAGAGATTCAGAAAGTTGGTTATATTACTTGGTGACGTTATAAGAAAAAGATCCACGAAATTGGGTGGTTTTGTGTTGTGGCGGAGTTAAAAGATTTCGATACCTATAACATTTAGATTATGGACAGAGGTTCTAAATTTTAGTTTTTTAAATAAATAAGCAGGTTTTTGATTGGTAATAATTTTATGATAGAATATCAAACAGTGTAGAAGTCTCCTCTTCTCCATATTTAGCCAGCCTATATTTTTGAGAGAATAAGTAACATGGTCTTTTCTTTTCAAACCGCACACAAGCCTAACGCAGGAATTCTGAACGAGCTGCAGTCTGCGTGCATCTACATTAAGCATATCATGTCTCTTCTACACTTTAATTTTTTAAGTCCATAAAAGCTCCAATAGGGTTCTACATCATTTTCTCTTATGCTAACACCATCACATCAGCATCTCCTGACGATAAACGTTTCTACGTTCGAAACATGTAGAGACCTCTGGAGAATTTTTATTCTATTAAACTTTGTGGAGAAAAACTTTTAGTTTTTTCTTTCTATCCCATACCTTCAACTGCACTTTATGCATGGACAATTTCTTCAAATTTAAATATTGCATTTTTTACTTACTTAAAAATATATTTATAAAACTTACCCAACATTATTTAATTTTAGAAACGTCCATAAAACAAAATGTGAAATAACACCTCGCGTGCATTTTAATACGGTTGAAATAGGAACGTCCACTACAAAATGTACAGGAAAACGGAACGTTTTGTTATTTTCACCAAATAAATTCTATGTTCATTTTTATCATCATAATTTTAACCATGTGGCATCTGGTGAGCAGAATTTTAAAACTGACCTTCTTTTATGTCGGGACGTTTTATAGTTCTAAGTTTTATTATGGTTATAAACATTTGCGTAGATACAAATATTTTTATTTCATCGGCAGTCATTTGATAGCAAACATGTTAAAAGATATAATATGCAACAATGAAATAATATGAATACAACTACAACATATTATATTTACAACATTTTTTAACATCTAAGCAGCACCATTAATTTGAGCATTTACGGAATGTACACTGGGGCGTCTCTAAGGGGAACAGGGGGGTGGAGGGAGCGGCGCCCCTCTCAATAATCAATTAAGTTTGCAAGTTGGCTATTACTGCCCTGATTAGCCGAAACGCAGTATCTACAGAGAAACCGTAATGAAGAAAAATGGCTTTTTGTTTGGTTTTCTGTTTTTTTGCAGCCGTAATAACTTGGAAAATTTTAGCTAGAGTTTGTTTAATAAATTGTTTTGTTTTATAGGAAAATTCATGTTTTCCTTAAAAAAATTTAAAAATAACGAGGTGCTATAATTATGCTGTTTGCTGCGTTTTTCCTAAGTAATACAGACAGCGGGGAATTAAGCTTGCTTAAGAAAAATGCAGTACTGCATTTTTATTAAGCACCCTTGTATATTAATTTATGAAATGCCACTAAATAAAACACAACATTCATTTTACTTTGTATTAAACATTCATCATTAGAATAAACAAACTCGTATAACAATGGACTTTGAATATAAAACAATATTATTAACACAATAATATACCTCAAAATATGTTGTTGTTTGCATGTCAAAAGAAACGAGAAGGAGGGTGTGGTACGTGGCACTTTCTCAGGTACCTGAAATTCAACAAAATATGGCGAAAAAATAAATATGTCCTTCCAGGTTTCGGTCCATTTGGTGTACACCTGGTATTGACGATTTTTTGGAAAATACGAATCTTTAGGTTTTTAGGTCTCGAAGAATCGACGTTGTGGTCTACTGGTCAGCGCAGCGGCCTCACAAATCGTAGGCCCGGGTTCCATTCCCGGTGCCGGCAACGTCGATGTTAAATTTGGAATTTGGTTTAAGAGGTTCGCCGTCTTTCGGAAGAGACGTTAAACTGTGGGCCCCGTGTCATGGATGTTTGTTGGCACGTTAAAGAACCCTACCCTCGACAAAGAGGGATTCGGCAAAATTACCGGATAGTGTGTGACAAATTCCCTGGCGTCGGTGATTGGCCTCGTTGCGGAAAAAGGCCGACGTAAAATAAATTAATAAAAAAAAAAAAAAAAAAAAAAAAAAAAAAAAAAAAAAGGTCTCGAAGAAAAAATAGCATTTTTTGGGTGCCACGCCCTTTTCTTTGGTTTTTTAAGTAAAACACCACACAGAATCCTCAGAAAAATCGCAAAACAATAACAAACCTTAAGGCAATACCGCCTCAACCCTACAAAAAAGGATGAAACTTTATACTATTACCAGGTTCTAGGGGAAGCTTAAGCCCCCGTAGCACCCTCCCCCTAGTTGCGCTACTGACCCGGTGCACATAAAATGTACTGGAACCATACTTTCATTTGAGAGGTTATGAAGTTATGATATCCAAGGCAACAAAAAAATTCGCTAAAATAACAGACAAATCTAATATCATAGGTACTTACCTGTCTATTATTATTATTTGTAGCCAATTCTAATATTAATTTTGTTCTTTTCGACATATTTAAACATCAGACACACACATTACAAAACTAACATCCAGCCAGCACAAACGTAAACAAACAATTGATCCGCTTCAACGCGTTTTAAGAGAAAATTAACTGCTCGTGTGCTTAGTAAGAATGCAGTAACGTATGCATACTTAGGAAAAACGCCGTATTTACATGTAGGTGCGGCATTTTCCATAAGCAAGGTATAAATGCTGCATTCTTACTAAGCATGGAACCCTATTTTTGTTAGATACGACAAAAGACAGATATATTATATGAGATTCGGTATTAGGTACGGCATTTTTATTAAGTTCTACGGATAGAAAACCAAATTTTAAGACATTACATGCCAATATCGAATTTTTGGAAATTTTTGTAGATACGGAGTTTCTGCTAAGCACGGCAGATTACACATAACGAGTTGAATATATTTAAATTTAAAAAAATTGAAATTGCCCCCACTTTCATAATATTGGTAAACTTTCCAAAATTGAAACTCCTTAAAACTAAAAAAAAAAATTGGTTTTCAAATAAATTGGTTTTTCAGAGAATCAGGTAATTTTAAAATAAGTTTACTACTCTATTACATTTTATTTACGCCGGTGTAAATGTCACCGATTTCCGCGACAAATCTTAATTTAAATGCAACTTACCGCCACCTACGCGGCTACTACAACTGATAGACAACTGCAAGTGTGGCCACTGACACACGTGGCATGACACTCGTACCAGTGACATGCAGACCGACAAAAAGCGAATAGTCGAGAATTTCGGATCTCAAGCCTCAAGAAATTTTAATGGAACGTTTATTTAATGAGTGTGTTATTTGCGTAAATTATATCACCTTTAACCATAGGATAATATTGCATTTCCCAAGAAAATGCTGAGTTGCTGAATAAGCAACAAACAGACTTTAGCGAAGCGAGCGAAGCGAAGATCTTCATGGAAATTAAAATTTTGTAAAATTAATTTTTAAAAGTTCAAAATAAATATTAAAAAAATACAAATCCCGTGTTGGAAGATTTAATTCGTATGTAAGTTACGTTATTGTTTCTTGTCCTTGGTATAGGGTTGAGTTGGTTTAGTTGTGTGTGACAGGTAAAAATTTATCAATAAATGGACATACAATATGTAATTTAATGAAGGATTTTTCATTTAAGTTTAAATGGAGTGAGGACCTTCTGTTAAACAAATCACCGATTAATATTTACTATTAATTGTGGACCAAATTTAGCATACCTACTTTGGACGTGGTCGAAAATTTTTTTGTAAATTTTTTTACTTCTTTATAAAACACACGTGTTGGGGCGAAATTGAGTCAATTATTTTTATAAAAAGTAATAAAAAGTTACAATGGACATTTCAAAATGAACTTTTACTGGGGTTACTGAATTTTAGCAGAATTCATTTACATATTCCTTTTAGAGAATTTTTTTAATAATGGTTAACAGAGGTCTTATAGACTTTTCCTTCTTTAAAATCTACTTTTTTACAAGTTTTATGTGTCTTTCCCTTCCATTTAGGTGGCTTGAACTGCTTTTACTAAATAAATGTTTTGAATATTTTTCTACCAAATTAGTACGCTGATCATTTTTCTTCACAATTTATAGGAAGGGTGAAGGCAAAGAAGGAGGAATGTAAATGTTTAGGAAAGCAATTTTAAAATTTAAAACCCTATAACTTTATATGTGTTGTAGGACTAATCTTTTTATGAAATAAATTGGGATGTATATTGGACATTGAAAAACAAAAATGTGTTAATTAAATTTCCCTTACAATTTTTGTAAAACCTAATAAAATTTAAAGTGGTATAAATCATGTATCACGTATAAAAATGGGGAATGTCACAGAATCACATAAGAAATTTCCTAGTATTTTCATATTTTCTTCAAAAACTATTTTCAAAAGTAAAATGATAAAGTTTATTAAGTTTAACAAATACATATATATACACTGTGGCTAAAATTAAAGGAGTGCACTTTTTAATTGTGAATATTGTTAAGTTTTTTTGAAACATCAGATAGTTTTCCAAAACGTTTCCTCTTTTTCCCGTGAACCTCGGAAACAAAGTCATCGCTGGCACTGCCACTTCAATTCATTGTACTATTTTTTTTTACTTGGTAACACAAGCACTACGTGTTTGCACCTGTCAACAATCTCAAATAAACAACAGATACGCAGACAAAAAGACTACCGCCAAGCCAGGGTCGTAATTTTATTGGCACTGTTTTTGCGACATTCCACCTTCTTAGACTGATCCGCGCGGACATTCCCCCTTTTTCGCCTGTATGCAAAACTTTAAGTCACGATATATTTTGACTCTTCTTCTTTTTTGCCTTTATGATGTTACTACTCGATAGATTTTCTTATTTGCTATCGAATGGTTTGATAAGTTTAAAATGAGGAAATATTGGCATTCCCCCTTCTTTGCCTGCACCCTTTATATGTTATTCCAATCCACCATTTTATCTTCCATAAAAGATTTATTAAGATTTGATACCATCCACCATTTCTCTTCTGCTAGAGTAAACTTTTTCTAAAAACAAAGCGTTTCGACAGTTGACAAACCACATGTTATGTTATTAATAATAGCTGATCCTGGTTTCTTCCTAAAAGTTCCCAGTTTAGTAGTGGGCCGTAGCAAGCTCAAGTCACGTCATATTATTTTCTTCTGATTTTGGTGATTTTTATGTTTCTTTTTGAAGTGTGTGTTTTGCGAATTTTTCTTTTCGACCTAAATTTCAGAGACCTTGATGTTTATTATTTAAGTTGAACGTGTAGTAGAATGGTTAACTCTCCTATTCACTGGACAACAGCTAAAATGTTGCAGAAATAAAATCAACTAAAACTTACTATTTTAGGTGTGCTTAAATCGAAAATAAACTTTTTTTTTAAATATTAGTTCACGTTTAAGAGATACGTGACGTCATGTTCCCCTAATATATTAACACTGTAACCGCGAGAACGCACGTAGTATATTTGTATTGTAATAACAATATATGGATTTTATATTGCCAAATCTACATTTTCACCAAGTTAAGGAATGGTGGATTCTTAGGGACGATCCCCTATATTCGAAATCCTAACCCCCTATTGCTTAAAATAAGAGCGATAGCCATTGAAACCCATGTAAATCCACTTTCATGTCTGCCTTGTACTGAACAGTCCCTATATAATAAAAATCTGTTTACAAAAATAAGAGAGCGAACGAAATGAGTTTTACATAAATTTACCTAAATAGGGATATTAACACAATGGCGACTTAGCCGGGACCACCCTAAAACAGGGATAATATTGAAATATTTAATTAAGCGGCAAATAAATAATGCTTTACTACCCGATTTTAAATATAAATAAACGACTAAACGGATAAAAGGACCCTTGTTTATCCTCATTTCTATGGTTTACCTGAGCACAGTACTATAATGTAGGCCAATAAATCCATTAGTAGTTTATAGACAGTTCAAAATTAAGTTTAAAGGCAGTACTATTACATATTGGCAATATTCTTCCGTCCATTCCTGTCGGATATGCAGTTCACATGAAAGAATCATACGACAATATGATGAGCACCAATGGCAGATCTGTGGTGACTTGGGTTCCGGGTGACTTAAAGGTTATTGCACTTTTACTTGGGTTGCAGCTAGGCTACACCAAGTTTTGCTGTTTTTTGTGTGAATGGGACAGTCGGGCAAGGTCACTTCATTACAATAGACGACACTGGCCCGTTCGACAATCATTAGAGCCAGGGCAAAAAAATGTACAACACATGCCATTGGTAGACTCCAAAAAGGTTTTGTTACCACCACTGCATATCAAATTGGGCCTAATGAAAAACTTTGTTAAGGCACTGAATCGAGATGGGCCAGCATTTCAGTACCTACGTCAGAAATTCCCGAGGCTAAGTGAGGCAAAAATTAAAGAAGGTATTTTTATTGGGCCACAAATTCGAAATATTCTGAAAGACGAACACTTTGACAGCACTCTAACAGATATTGAAAAAAACGCCTGGAAAGACTTTCGCCTCGTGGTAACTAATTTCTTGGGAAATAAAAAAGCTGACAATTACGTAACTCTGGTTGAAAATATGCTGTCGTCGTATCAAAAAATGGGCTGCAATATGTCTCTAAAGATCCATTTCCTACACTCTCACCTGGACTTTTTTCCTGACAACTGCGGAGCTGTAAGTGATGAGCACGGCGAACGCTTCCATCAGGACATATCAACCATGGAAAACAGATACCAGGGACACTGGAATGCTTCCATGCTTGCCGACTACTGTTGGACTCTTGTTAGAGATGCTCCAGAAACAGTTCACAAAAGAGTAGCAAAGCGACAGCGCATTTAGTGACTCTAAAGTGTAAAATTATGTAGTTTTTATTATTTTATCAAAAATAAAATATAACCACTTTTTTTTTAAAACGGCAACTAAGTTTTTAGTTTCATTATCATATTTGTATTCAGCATCCCAAAGTTAACAAAAAAAATGCATTTTGATACACGATACAACCAATAACCTAAAATTTGTTGTCCAGTGTCAGTAATAAACATTTCATTTATTGTCATTTGCTATTATAAATTTAATATTATTAGTATTATTGATTTTAGTTACGGTGATATAGATTGCTAAACCATGCACTTATTGAGATCTAATTAGCTGTTTGCATTTAAAAACGCATAGCACTTTGAAAACTTTACATTACGCCACGAACGTAAGTTATAATAGCAACTCAGCATCAAACGCGAAACATGCACGCACAAGCGCACCGTTTGCCTCTTGTTTGGCTCGTAGCCACAATATTTTGGTACGGCGAAACATAGTGTTTTGATTGGTAAGTTTACTGTATATCAAAATGTATTTTTATATTTTACCAATGAATAACGTCATAACTTTTAAAATATCGCACGTTAAGTTCGATATTTTAATTTGTTCAACGTGGATTGAAAAGTATTGAATTTTAAGCCCGATATATTAATACTTAAGTTTTTTTTTAAATTTATAATAAATTTATTATAATGCTAATAGAATATAAGGACCTCCTTACAATATTTAAAATATTGCGAAGGTAAAAGAACTTAGTCCTGTCCTATCTCTGTAGCTATAACCTCTTACGTAAAATAGACAGGATGCCATAACTGTGACTTTTGACTTTAACAACATCAGAGAAACCATTTTCTGTCTTCTTATGATAAGCGTTTCTAAGTTAAAAACATGTCGAAACTTGTGAGAGAATAATTTTTATTGTAATAAAATTGTGGAGGAAAGCTTTTTGCTTGTCTTTCGTTCGCATATTTTCCCATTCTTTTATCAAATTAAAGAAACACGGGGTTTACTCACGTTTTTCTTCTAATTTTTCCTGAAAACACCATTTTTAAATTGTTATAACGGATTTCGCAACGGCCGTAAATTCGGTCCCGCCGTATTCCTTGCTGCTATTTTAAAGAGTCGGAGCTCATGAAACGTACGAAAGAGACTTTATGGTGAGCTGGAACATCTTTTAAATTATTTTAATAAATTTCTAGGACTTTTCGTTAAAACAGTGAGTTTTCCTGAATTTAATTTACTTTGTGTGTAATTTTTTATTTTAATAAAATTATTTTTAAAACAAAGAATATTACACACAGTAAAGTTAAGAGCTTCTTATATAATGCATCTACTGAATCCCTTGCTAGTATAGCGAATCGTACATTGGGGAAACAAAAAGACCCCTTTCCGTACGAGTAAAAGACCCTCCGAAACATACCAAAGAGGTCAAACTTCGAGTTCAGGTATATAGCGGACCATGTTTGGGCCAACCAACATCATTTTATGCAGTGGTCAGAGGCCAAGGTTTTGGACAAGAAACAGCACTGGCGAAAGGGGAAATTCAAGAAAGCAGCTTTTATGAACCAAATCAATTGTAAAGTTTATTTATAATAATGTAATAACATAATATAATAAGCTATTACACACTCATACATTTAGTAAACCAAATATTATACCCAACATCCAGAAGTCTCTCCTTATCCATAATAAAAAGCTCAATTTTTTGTTAAAGTAATTCTTTTGATATACCTACAGGGTGTTATTTAAGTATGTGGCCAAACTCCAAGGAGTGCTCCTTTAAGTGTTTTGAGAAGAATAGTTCATATAAACATGGGTCCGAAAATGCATCGTTTTTACGAAACAGGATGTCAAACTTAAAAAAAAATCGGATGTTCGTAAATATCTCAATAGGTACTCTTTTATTCGATTTTGTTGAAATTTGACAATTCTGTTTGTAATAACAAGAGGATAATTTAACTTCAATTAAATTAAAATTATTAAGTCCAGTGGCGTCCCGGAAGACAGACATATTTTTGACAAAAAAATTGCGCGCCACTGACTTTCTTTTAAATTATGTATTTTTTTAGAATTAAGCAACTACAAATATAACTATTTTATCTCCTGAATTTTTTTCATATCTTGCTTTTTTTTCCAGAAAAAAAATAAAAACCACTTTATTACATGTTCCCGGGACAATTGTAACAATTTTAATTTTCTTATTGTTTTGAGGCATAAGGTTCACCTACCTTACCTAGTAAGTCGGTCAAGTCTCAATATAAAAAAAAAACATCCCTGGTGTTACATCTCAGACTGTCGTTGTTTAGCATAATCCTTTCTTCCAGTTTTTGAATTCACCGTCGAAAACTTTTAATTATTCATACAAAATATACCTTTTGTTTATGTCAGATTTCTGAGGTTAGAATTCCAAGATCGACTTTTACTTTACACAGATGAGGTTTTAGCACTGCAAGCTAACGTATGAAGGCAGGTTTTGTGATGGCGCGCCAGCCGAAGACGGTGCGTTGTAATTTTTATTGAGAATTTATATCTTGTGGGATTTTCGATGTTTTATTGAACTAAAATAGGCCCTCAGTGTTTAGTCTACGCGTGGAATTGTCTCCCAAGTATTTTCGGTTACCTTTTTCTCTAGCTGTTTTCCCTAGGATTTTCGGTGACTGGAACGTTTGACAGTTCCGGGTCCAATCGGCTATATATACGAGCGCTTCAAGAATTCTGGTTTTTTCACCTATCTGAATTCAAACGAGAAGTTATCGATATCGTTAAGGTGAATGAAAATCTACCATAAGGCCGCACAACAACCCAGGTATTTAATAAATTCTTTAGTTTCCCACTTCCGTAGAATCTCTTATTAGAAAGTCGAATCCTCGATATGCAAATTTCATTAGTTTGAAAATGTTTCTCTTTCCATTGCAGGCCTCGTACTTCTACTCGTACTATTACCCTTACTCCTACAATAGTTTCGCTATTAAGTTTCGTCACGTCCAGAGTAAGACAATATTCGTTTAGACGAATGATCGTCTCAGGTGATCCTGACTCCAGGCTCTAGTGGAGAAGCCTAACAGGATGTACCCCGTCTGTCCAGGTGTGCCACCTACCGTGTGATGTCCACCAGTGTGAAAGTCCAGTGATCGTTAGCCTTCCACTTGTGAGTCCCTTCGCCAGAGGAAAGTTGTTTATGTGCAGGATGTCGGACCTGAGAGTGTAACCATGACTTGCTAGCTGCAGCCAACAGCCTCGAAAGGTCTTAAGACCTCCAGAGCCCTCAACTCGACGTGGGACCTAGGGCAGTGGTAACTAACCCGCAAAACCATTTACTAATTCTTGTAACCGTATAAACCTCTTTATGCCACTATATTTTTCTCATAACCGTTTTTCTTTACAGTAATTAATTAAATAAAAATCACCTAATCACATTGTACAGGGTCATCCAACCAGAACTGAACAGAGGCCTATTTTTTTAGTTTCCCTGTATTTATATTTAAACCAATATAGCCATTTAGTTTATGCTTTGCCGAAGAATCTAAAATTACCATTTAAAAAGCGATCTGACTTAAAACAAAGGAACTGTGGCGTAAAGTTGTTGTTTTTTCAATGGAACACCCTGTATATTATTTAGTTTTATGAAACGCCCTTCTTTCCTGATTCCATAAATATATAGTTTGTCCATATTAGCTCAAACCGTTTTTAAGATATGAGCAATCAAACATTTAAAAAGCTGTATTTTAGTGCATCGCCATTGCGGGGATTTTCTTTTCCAAGGCATTCCAGACGTATTAAGCTCAAATGAATACAGCTTTTTAAATGTTTGATTGCTCATATCTTAAAAACGGGTTGAGCTAATATGGACAAACTATATATTTATGGAATCAGGAAAGAAGAGCGTTTCATAAAAATAAATAATATACAGGGTGTTCCATTAAAAAAACAACAACTTTACGCCACAGTTCCTTTGTTTTAAGTCAGATCGCTTTTTAAATGGTAATTTTAGATTCTACAGCAAAGCATAAACTAAATGGCTATATTGGTTTAAATAAAAATACAGGGAAACTAAAAAAATAGGCCCCTGTTCAGTCCTGGTTGGATGACCCTGTACAGTCACGTTATAGCCTGTTTATTAACCATTTCTTTCAGGCACAGGTATTACTGAAAGGGAAATGCGCATTTATTTGAAGGTACCCCCTACATGCCATGAACTGTTGATTGTATTCCCATTAGGGTCTTTTTCTAGGCTATTTTAGTGACTCTTTGCTTTTATTTCAGGATTGTATGCCCTCTCCAGTTAGGTAAAAAGAAAAGGGCAATTTTCGTCGCCCACGACCCACAGTCGCCCTGTGTTAGCTTGGCATAATATCGGTGGGCCCCATTTGCCCGAAAAGGGGTCACACAATAAGGGTTAAAAATTTAAACTAGGGTAGGGTGGGGCAACTTAGCCACCTTAACCTTTCAATGGTGGTAAAATACTAAAAATAAAATAAAAGTCATATGTTTACGTTTTTACTCGACTCTTTGGTATGATAATAATTAACTGGAGCAGTAATCTAAAGCAAAAAACAATATCTAAAAATATTATAAAAACAAAACATATTTGTTGCAAAAAACGTACTTGCCTCACCTAGTGGGGTAAGTTAGCCAATGATCTAATGTGGCACTATATTCTTTCTCAAAGTCAGTGCAATCCTCATGAAGCCACTGCTTACACTCGCCACATTGTATCCATTCTTCTTGCGTCAATCCATATTCCTCTTCACAATATGGACAGTAGATATTCTCGTCCTCGTTCTCAGCTTTTTTTCCTTTCTTTTTTTTGTCTTCGACTTTGGACTCCGCTATGATTTTAGTTACCTTTTGTTTCTTTTGTTTGTCACTCATTTCTATTTCTAACTCTAATTTGTATGGAGAAGCAGTGATTTCTTCATCGGTGAACTTGCCCCACTATTCACGGAGCGATTTATTTTTCTCTCAGAATACAGATTAGGTATACTTACTTACTTAGCTCCGTAAATCGTAAAAATACTTTGTCAGCTAACCAAAAATCAATATTAGCACTGCTCAAATAAATTTTAAAACTGTGAAACTAGTTCTAGAATATTTGTAAACTCTTATACCGAAAACTTCGGTATACGAAAATGCTCAACTGTAACCACGTGCGTCTGTCTAGGCCAACGGTTTCTTTTGAATTAACATATGGGTGATCAGGTACATCAGTTGACAACATCTGGACTTTCCCGAACTGCTCCGATGTTAAGAAAATCGCATTGGCTTACTTGCCCCGTATGGCGAACTTGCCCCACCCTCCCCTACTTACCACACTATTAAGCAATTAAAATTACACGAAAGTCCTCTTCAGAAATTTTTGGCACAGATTAAAACTGTTTTCGATAAAAGAAATTAACATAAAATAATTGCATAACGTAATAATTTATTAGGTACTGCAATGTTTTAAAAGTAACAGAAAAAGAATAAGAGTGCTATGGAAAGAAAAACAGTTGCTGTTCAAACAAATTTGATTTTTACATAAACTGTCATAATTTAAAAGAGTGCTAAGCAATTATTTTATCGTAATTATTTGAAGTGTTTTTAACAGTTTTAAGATTATAAATTTACTAATTGTTTGAAAATGATTCAATTTACAAATTCAAAAATGGCCGATATGCATTTTGTTTATGGAATGGCCCAAGGCAATTCCAGAGAGGCTGTGTGCATTTATCAAGAAATATATCCACATCATATTGTTCCAAACAGACAAATATTTTTGTGAGAATACATGAAAGGCTCTGCGCATTAGGCACCTTTCAAAGGTCGGCTGCTGTAATTGGGAGACCCGCTACAATAAGAACAGTGGAGATGGAGGAAGCAGTTCTACATGAAGTTAATCGTAGCCCGGATACAAATACATGCAAAATTCCAGAACAATTTAATATTTCCCACTTTACTGTATGGTAGATTTTAAGGGGAAATCGACTGTATCCTTATCATATACAATGTGTTCAAGCGTTATTACCGGCCGATTTTCCCCAACGAGTTGTTTATTGTACTTCGCTTTTGCAACAACAGGTAGCATCTCCGAGATTTTATCCCGTATTTTTTTTACCGATGAAGTGTGTTTTTCCCGAAATTCCATTATGAACTTTCATAATAATCATATCTGGGCAAACGAAAATCTTCATGCGGTTACAGAAATTAATTATCAACAACAGTTTTCCGTGAATGTTTGGGTTGGTATTGTAGGTGATTTTCTCATTGGACCTTATTTTTTACCCCCGAGATTAAATGGTCAAGAGTATCGGCATTTTTTGTTTTTTTTTACCTGAACTCTTAGAAAATGTCCCACTGGTAGTAAGAAGAGCAATGTGGTTTATGCACGATTGGGCTCCACCACACTTTAGCATAGTAGCAAGACAATTGGGATGCAGCTTATGGAGAAAACTGGATCGGTCGCGCAGGTCCACAGTTATGGCCACCCAGATCACCGGATTTAAATCCTTTACATTTTTTCCTTTTGGGGGCATTTAAAGGCTCTTGTTTACAAAACTCCAGTAAACACTGAAGAAAAACTAACCCAAAGGATACGGAATATATGTGATCAGATAAGACTAACGCCGGGAATATTTCAACGAGTTCGGCAATCAATGTCAAGACGATCCAATGCTTGCATTGAAGTTGAGGGCAAGAGGAGGGCATTTTCAGCAACTATTATAAGTTTCGTCTTATTTTCTGTTAAATACATAATTATATTAAACATTGCAGTAATTAATTATTACGTTATGCGATTATTTTATGTTAATTTCTTTTATCGAAAACAGTTTTAATCTGTGCAAAAAAAATCAAAAGAGGACTTTCGTGTAATTTTAATTGCTTAATAGTTTGGTAAATAGTTTAAATTTTTAACTGTGTTTGTCCCGGGGACATGCAATAAAGTTGTTTTTTATTTTTTTTTCTCGAAAACAAAGCAAGATATGAAAAAACCCAGGAGATAAAATAGTTGTACCTATTTGTAGTTACCTAATTCGAGAAAAATACATAATTTTAAAAAAAGTCAGTGGCGCGCAATTTTTTTGTCAAAAATATGAGTTTGACTGTCTTCCGGGACGCTACTGGACTTAATAATTTTAATCTATTTGAGGCTTAATAATCCTCTTGTTATTATAAACAGAATTGTCAAATTTCAAAAAAATCTAATGAAAGAGTATTGAGACATCCGATTTATTTTTAAAAGTTTGACACCCTGTATCGTAAAAACAAAAACTATGCATTTTCGGACCCATGTTTATATGAGCTTTTCTTCTTAAAATCACTTATAGAAGCACCCCTTGGAGTTTAACCACAAACTTAAATAACACCCTGTATAATGATCTTGAGAAACGATAGCGTTCCCTGTGACTAGTAATATAAAAAAAAATTTTTTATCAAAGACATCTTCACTTTCAGTTAGTTCCGTGTGAGATTTGTAAAAGTGCATCCTTTCGCTTTCAAATAAACCGATTGGTAACTGTTATTGCGTTCCAAGGCAAACTGTGATCTATTAAGAGTATCGTGTAGATCAACTTAAACATTCCAGGGCCTTATCGCCAGCAGTAACCGCTTTTGATTCCCCTGATTTCCTTCTGTCTTCATACGTTTCGTTAAATTTCTTCACTAGTTTACTTACACATGACTGGGTTATTGCAGGCTGATTAGGTCTGACTGAATAACTTACACAATTCCTGTTGCGTTCTCCTGCGTTCACTATATCGAACCATAATTAAAATCTTTATTTTTTTTAGTGAAGGCTACCATGCCGACCAACGATGCGGGCCGGCTATTGTGTTGGGGTTGAACGAAACAACTTAGTTAGTTTATAGATCTTGAGGTAAATTTATCAAACCTTATATCGTTGATTTGAAGAAATAGTCCATGCTGAAAAACAGTAAATAGGTTTAAAACTATTCTAGTTAGGTATAGAGACACCCTATATAAACAGATAGAAAATGTTATTGCCAATCCATTTAATGAACGAGCAACGTAGCATCGTAGTTAAAAAAATTAAGTTTTTTTTAATTTTTTGATAAAGATGAAACATTTTTACTTTGCCACTTCCTTGTATCTAAAATTCAATAGCCGGAATTTAGAGGTCAAAGTTTGAGAAAAACAATTTTTTTTTTCGCAGAAACGACAAGAAAACTTTAAAATTATTTGAAATGAAGGAAAAAACACAAAATGCGTTATTATACTGGGCGCTCTATTTAAAATAAGGCAGTTTGTGACAACTTCTGATACAACCGGAACTGGAAAAACCAAAACATAATTTTAATAATAGAACATATGATAGGGAATTATTCAAGTCCGCCTGGTTATTTAATCTAATTATAAATTTTTTATATTTCCTTCTTACCATACTTTCTAGATTATTAGGTGTAATTTGTTTGTTAAACTTCAGTTCAGCGAACGTACTTATCAGCTTAAACATCTGCATCAGTTAATACCCCTAATATTTTTATAGTCTATTGCTATTATACTAGGCCCGCTTATTGGTAGCTGTTGTATAACGTGCATCATCTAATACAAGATATTATAAGTCAACTAACAATTAATATCTTATTACCATTAACATTATTCCAGTGTTGTTTTTTGTAGCAATACAAAACATAATCTTGAATAATACAAAATGCAATTAGAATGTTTGACATATCATACGCTCAGCACCAATAGTAGTCAAATGAATTCCAATTGAACGATATATTTGAGCGCTAATTTTCATCGAGGTATTGATGGTGTTGTGAATATTTGAATAAATCAAAGGCACATAAGCAAGGAAGGGAGCTTGAATTAAACCTTTTGTTTAAAATTCTGCGCCGTTAAATAGCAAAATATTAAATTAAGGTTTTAGTAACTCTAAAGGTTAGTCAATTTTTTCCCGCATACCGCAGAAAAGGAATTTGATCAGACCTCATAAGTTAAGATTTTTATAGAAATAAGTGTTAAATTTTTAACAATTATTGCAACACCCTTACCCGGTGGCATTTTTGTATCGAGCGTCTAGTAAACTGCATTCGTGATGCTCGACCTCAGCAAGTATCGAGCGCTCGGTACTACGACAACAGTCGGACTACCGTACGCTCGATTTAGCTAAAATCTTGGTCCATACAGCACTTTACAAATAATGACTTGTAGAAATACTGGTAAATAAAACAACAGTAAGTAAACGTTTAACTAAAAAAAAGACACTACCTACCCATTTTATTGTTAAACTAAAAATATTTATATCAAAAACTTAAAATGTAAATATTAAAAGTGGCTTAAACGAAAAATCGGACACACTATACAGTGGACTTTTTGTAATTACGAAAAGACTTATTTCGCAAATGTATTTTCACCGAGTCCAATTTTATTATTCACACAAGTATTAAGAGTATTTTAGACTTTTAAGCTTCCCACTTTTTCTTCCTGCCTGCATTGATCTTCTACCTGTCATTTTTACCTTTCTCCGAGACACGGATGTCGGCTGAACTGCAATTTTTTCCTTTCCTTGTAATTTTTTTAACCTACAGTTAAAGAGCGCGGTAAGTGTTCAAATTTGATGGCACTGTATATACCACTCATAAGTGTTAAACTACTATTTATATTTTTATGGTAATTTTTCATAAATTTTTCAATTTCTGGACTAAAGCCTACTGGATCGGCTTCCAAATTTTTTAAGACATCTTTATTAAAATTCGAAATAAATTGGCACCATTCTTTTTTAACGTCATTGCTGTTGTTTCCAGGAGATTCCATACGTTGGTCGCTATCTTGGACACAATACTTTTACGGTCGTCAATACTTGTGGATTGCTGAGTGGGCGAAAAATACGTCACTGCAAGCTTAACATGACCTTCGTTTGGTTAGGTTATGTAGATAAAAGTAACTTTGCTCTTATTCACTCACCTCAACTTCTTGTTAAGTCTTAAAGTTTGTTCGAATTTCGCTGAAATTGACAACGTGGAATGCATAATTATCTGGCCACTCCATAATTCACATTAACGAAGTAAAAAAGTAAACAACTGATAGCAAACTGTTAGGGAATTTGTCGAAAAATTTCGCAGAACTGGTATCAAGCGTATGGTAGCTTGACAATCAATCGGAATATCGGCCGCTCGTTTTTAGAGAGACCTCGGTTAATGCGAAATGACCCGAATGCGGTGTACTGGGTGCTCGATACAAAAATGCCACCCGGTGTGTAACTTACCACACCAAATTTTACATACGATTCTCACAAGATTTCTAATTTTGCTACTTACTTTTCCAATATTAGGGTTGGTTTGTGGTTCTAAAATATTTGTACACTAAATTCGCACCAAGAACCAACTTAAAACAAGGCAATTATCCTCCATCAAAGAGCGTGGTGATATGGGCAATTCAAAATAGGGTTTGTTCGGGTTTGGTATAATCGGAACTCGCATATGGTCGCTGTTCTTTCATTTTAAGTGAGCGTCTCCGAAAACCTCATGATCGAAATTCGCCGGATCCAAATCGCATTACTTTCAGAAATATTCTAATCAGGGGCGGTTCTAGACCCAAAATATTGGGGGGGCACCACATTGGCGCAGCCACAATTTTTGGGAGCCTTCGCTTGATTGTATTTCTCTCGAGATATTTTAAAGTTTTTTTCAGAAATATTGGGGGTCCTGGGCCCCCCCAGGCCCCCCTGTAGAACCGTCCCTGATTCTAATGGAAGATCACCGTGAGACACCCTGTAGGTATAACCAAAGAATAACTGAGTGGCTGGAAAAACCAATACATTATAAACTTCAGAATGGGGCGTATGATGGGGAATTATTCAAGTTCACCTGGTTATTTAATAAAATTATCAATTTTTTATATTTCGTTCTTTCCATACTTTCTAATTTTAAAGATTTATTTTTTCCATGTAAAATTTCAAAATTATGTTTCTCTTCATTAAAGTGTAGCGCATAATGAGAGTTAGTATGCTTTTTATTACAACTAGTTTTGTATTCTTTAACGCTAAAAAGTAGTTATAATAAAAAGACACACACACTAACTCTCATAATGCTCTTAACTAGTGTTGGGATCACTCGAGTGAAAAATAACCTATGATTCGGTTTTTTCTTAATTATCCGGTTATCAATCGGTTATAATTCGAATGACGAAAATTCGGTTTTATATTCCAAAAGTCTCCGCCTTTTAGTATTCAATAAGGGTGGAACTGGCGACCATTGTTCAATAACTGGAATTATTCAGTTATAATATTCGGGTGCCGATTGCGTTGCACTCAATACACTAATAATTATCGAACTTTTTTTTTAGGAGAATCTTCGGGAAAGTCATTATAAATGCTGTAGATGAACCGCTAACTTTAATAAGTAGTCAAATGAAAACAAGATTATTAGCATCCGGTATCCGGTTTTCAATAGGATTGGGATCACTCGGGTAAATCGGTTCTTTTTTCAATTACTCAATTACAGCAATCATCCGGTTATCAATCGGTTATATTTTAAAGTGACTATTTAACTAGAGTGTTTTACACTGGCAAAATGTCATAGCAACGGCCGGTCTTCTACTGGCAAAATTACTACCTGCACCTACCTGGACAAAATTCACATGTGATTTTTGCCGCGGCAAAATTTTGTCTTTTTTCTAGTTAAATAGTCATGTCGAATACCACTCGAGAAAAAATTGTGTAAGCAAAATTGTTCTCAAGGATTTATTTAAGTTTGTTGCTTTTAAGCAATTTCGCTCATGACATTTTCGACAAAATCACTCGCCTGACGGCTCGTGATTTTGTCAAAAATGTCATTCGCGAAATTGCCAAGCAACAAACTTTCATACCTTTCGAAAATTTTGCCGACAAAATTTTATCTCTTGTATACAGTATGTCTCTGTAAGTTTGCATCATATGGAAAACTTTTTTATTATTCATTTTACGAAAAAAAGTTATTCTTCATAAAAACCTCTGCATGGTCTAAAACCTAAAATGCAACCATCAAGTATCGAAATTTTCCAGTCATATACGAGTTTTGTCAAAAAATGTGAATTTTTCCTAAGAATGTAAATTTTTCCCAAGAATAAAGTACCTTTATTTTTGACATTATCAAAAATTGTTATTTAAAAAAGTTGATCAAAACTAAAAACCACGTCTAAATATGCAATACCACGCATTAAATTAATTAAATAATTAAAAAATTAAATAATTAATAATAAATTAATAAAATAAATTTTCAACATAAATGCGTATAATTACATATTTAGACGTGGTTTTTAGTTCTGATCAAGTTTTTTTAATAACAATTTTTGATATTGTCAAAAATAAAGGTACTTTACTCTTGGGAAAAATTTACATTCTTTGGAAAAATTCACATTTTTTGACAAACCTCGTATATGAGTGGAAATTTTCGATATTTTATGGTTGCATTTTAAGTTTTAGACCATGCAGAGCTTTTTATGAAGAATAACTTTTTTTCGTAAAATGAATAATAAAAAAGTTTTCCATATGATTCAAACTTACGGAGACATACTGTATATGACAAAAATTCGGTTTTTAATTTAAAACATCTTCGCCTTTCGTATGGTCGTATGGAACTGGCGAGAACTTTTTTTACAAATCTGGGCAGCATTGTTCCGTGATTTATATTAGAAATGCTGTAGATGAACCGCCAATATTAATGTTTATATTAGATATCGAGTAAAAAACGGTTATCATGCGGTTTTTGAAATCACTTGAAATTTCGGTAGTCGATTATTCCCAACAATACTCTAAACTAGTGATGGGATCACTCGAGTGAAAAATAACCTATCATTCGGTTTTTTCAATCACTTGAATTATTCGATTATCTTCGGAAATAATTCGACTGACGAAATGAGTGACGAACATATGGTTTTTATTTTCCAACGCGTCTCCAAAGTTGCTGCCCGCCTGTCAGTCACTCACTGCGGCCAGAGCCCTCTCCTAGCGAGCGGCTACACCGAGTAGTTTCGGTTATTATTGGCGATATAATTCAAATTAAATACTGCATTACGGGTTACCTTCCTGTGTAAGATAATATGATTTATTACTTAGATTTAAGTACTGCATTACGGGTTGTCTGCGTAGGATAATAGGATTTTTTTTATTTAGATTTAAATCGTCGGCGTCTACTGAAAACTTAATGTTTAGTGGTGAGTATTCAGTATTCATAAATATCATGCATGAGTTATGCAATATCGGAATATCGTTACGTCTCAAGGTCAAGTAGTTAAATTGTAAGATCTGGAAACTGGGAACTGGGAACCATGCCAAAAAATTCACAAATATCTCCGCCACATTTAATAATCCGCAAAAAATGAATCGATTAACAACACCGAGTCAGTTATTCCCAATACAAATGCTGTATATCAACATGAACGATGAACCGCCAATATTAATAATTAATATTAGCATTTGAGTAAAAAAAAATCGATTATCATTCGGTTTTTTAAATCACTCGAATTCTAGGTAGTCGATTATTAAAATAAGTCGATTTTTCCCAACACTACTCTTAACCATAATGAAGGAAAACATAATTTTGTTTAGTTTGACTCACTATTACACATATTTTCATAATATTTCTTAATATAATATTTTGCCACATATGAATATTACCGGGCGGCATGAAATTTGTCACAATTTAATTACGTGGGCCGATGAAACTCTCAGATAAAATTAACGGATGTCCGCCCGTTCGTCACAAAACCCTTTCTTTAATAAAATATGATTGTTACAGGTAACATTAAATTTGTTCATAAAAGAAAGATTATTTTCATTTAACCTAATATTGACAAGTCTTGGTAATTTATATTGAAAATTATATGTAAATTTCTTTCCAATAGTTGTCTGTGAGATCAACATGTAGTTTGTGAAAAAAATTATTAGTGAATGTGAAAAATTCAAATTATGCATAAAAATTATAAGTTTTCTGAACATCGATGCACTTCAACAAATGAAACTGTCTGGAGGTGCATTAAACGGCAGAAATGTAATGTATATGTGTAGACTGTGGGATAGCCTGACGGGTTTTTGGCTACAAACGTAAAAACCAAACATAACCATGGCCTTGAAGAAAATATTGCAAGACATATACTTAGTATTGGCTGCAAAAGAGAAGCCGGAGAGGATCTTACAGAAAGACCAACAAAAATATGTGAACAATGGCCCTCGCAAAACATTGCTCACTTTGCCTTCCTTTGCGCATGAGGTTCACAGCTATCTGAAAAAATATTATTACAAAAGTTCAAGAGAGAAAAACTTTGTTAGAAAATTATTTCAAAAAAGGTGTTATAATTTTGGGTTGCAAGACACAATCCATAAATATAACCAATTATGTAAATAATGTATTTTGTATTACATGGTTGTATTTTTAAATTTTTATTAATAAGTATTGATTGCCAAATTAATTCGCCAAATCAATTTCTCAGTCGTCGTGCATTGTAAGCAATACGACACATCCAGCATTCCAGCATCCAACTTATGTCCACTGGCCTTTTAACTATTTTGATTTGTTGTATTTTTTGCGTAATGTACTTGCATCCTTAAATAATTTTCTGCTATTTAAGAAGTCACTTCTTCTTCTTCTAATCGCCAGACCTCACGGGGAAAACGATGTTTCAAAGGACTGATGTAAAGAACTCCTGAGAGATGTATCTTAACTAGTGATCTTCTTAACCATTTTGATAAGTAAATTTAGATTAAATATTCCGTATTATGTCAAAATTGGTAGGCGTTACCTCGGTACCTACATCTTTTTAAAAAAAAATTTTTATGTTGCTCATAATTTTCCATAGGTATCCTTGGAATAAACAAAAACAATTTTTTTTGTAATAATTGTTTCATTTTTAATTATTGTTATTATTTACTGCTTTAAGACTGTGGTCTTAGACAACAAACCATTTTAGATAGAACTTGAATAAATACGTTTTCCTTTATTTTACCAAAAATAAGTACTTTTTAAATGCAATAGAAAAAATAAACAATAAAAAGTATGTTTATGAATCACTCCGGCACATTTATTTTATTGACGATTGTATTGTACAGTGGAATTAAATTGTATCATTGGCGTATTTGGCCACATCGCAAATTACTTATTATTGCCGTCACGTGAGCGTTTTGGCGCGTGTATAAAACGAGAAATTTTATTTGAAAATATCTTGTAATATTTTGATTTTTATGAAAAAAAAAAATAGGGGCCTAGTATCATCCTACAATAAGTTAAAAAATGTACACAAAGACCCTATTTCGAATTGGCTCTTGGATGGAGGATAACTGCCTTGTTTTAAATTGCTTCTTGGTGTAAATTTAATGTTTAAACATTTTTGAACCGCACACCAACTTTAATATTTTAAAAGTAAATTGCAGAACTGGAAATCCTGAGAGAATCGTATGTAAAATTTGGTATGGTAAGTTATAAATCGGGTAACGGTGTTGCAATAATGTTAAAAAATTATTTCTATAATATCCTAACTTATGAGCTTTTATCAAATTTTCTAATTCTGTTTCTGCGGTATGCGCAAAAGAAATTAACTAACCGTTAGGGTAACGGGAATCTAATTTTAATATTTTGCTATTCAACGGCGTAGAATTTTAAGCAAAAGCTTTAATTCAAGCCCATTTTCGTGCTTATGTGCCTTCGATTTATATAAATATTCAGAATGCCATCAATACCTCGATGGAAATAAGCTCTCAAATCTATCGTTCAATTGGAATTTATTTGACTACTATTGGTGCTGAGCGTATGATGTGTCAAAAATTCTAATTGTATTTTGTATTATTCAAGATTATGTCTTGTATTGCTACAAAAAACTTGACTGGAATAATGTTAAGGATAATAGGATGATAATTGTTGGTTGACCTATAATATCTTGTGTTAGATGATGCACGTTATACAACAAAAAATACCAATAATCGGGCCTAGTATAATAGTAATAGACTATAAAAATATTAGGGGTATCAACTGATGCAGATGTTTAAGCTGACAAGAATGTTCGCTGAACTGAATTTAAACAACCAAATTACACTTCTGAGGTCCGAGTAGAAATTTTTAAATTTATGTAGTAGTAGTAGTAGCAATATGTTTTTAAAAGCTACAATTAAATATTTTTTTAATACATTTTTGCAACACATTTGTATAGATTTATTTTTAAATTTTAAAGCGCAACCTTGTTTAAACAAAAACAGACAGAAAAGTTAAGCAATTTGCAAATTACTACGTATAATTTTGTTTTTTAATTAAATGTTATTTTAAAGTTTTTTAAGAAAGTTTTGATGATATTTTAAGATATAATAGAATTTTCCAAATTATTATATTCTATCAAACCTTTATGAAAAATAGACTTCTTGGTTAATATTTTAGACACACTATACATATAAAAATTTTGATTAGTTCTTGTTTTATAATTATGATGGTCATAATTAAAAAAAGAGAAAAATTTTAATCAGGCAATATATAAATTATTTTTATTTTTAAGTAAGTATATACAGGGTATTCCCTACTCGATGGTACATTAGAAGTATCTGGAGAACGAAAAGAAAAATAATTTTGAAATTTTAACTACGGCCATAGGAGACTGCGCTCTAGCTTTTAAAAATAATTTCGCGGTTGCAGTGTTGCTAGATCTATTGATTACTGACATCAACTTTGGAATTTTAAATGAGACACCCTGTATATTTTTACATTTTTAAATTCCACATAAAATTATAATTATTTTTTATTAAATGCACTATTAGTCTATACTTCATAGTTTCCGAGATATTGACTCTCGAAAAGTGACATTTTTGAACTTTGACAGCTTATAACTTTCTAACAGTACGTCTTAGAGCAAAACGGCTTACATGTCCCTATCTTCAATTTTTATTATCTTCCCAAAAAAATCAACTTCCGGTTAAACCGGATGTAACTCGAAAGAAGGAAATATAGTTGTTCCGGTTTAACCGGAAGTTGATTTTTTTGGGAAGATAATAAAAATTGAAGATAGGGACATGTAAGCCGTTTTGCTCTAAGACGTACTGTTAGAAAGTTATAAGCTGTCAAAATTCAAAAATGTCACTTTTCGAGAGTCAATATATCGGAAACTATGAAGTATAGACTAATAGTGCATTTAATAAAAAATAATTATAATTTTATGTGGAATTTAAAAATGTAAAAATATACAGGGTGTCTCATTTAAAATTCCAAAGTTGATGTCAGTAATCAATAGATCTGGCAACACTGCAACCGCGAAATTATTTTTAAAAGCTAGAGCGCAGTCTCCTATGGCCGTAGTGAAAATTTCAAAATTATTTTTCTTTTCGTTCTCCAGATACTTCTAATGTACCATCGAGTAGGGAATACCCTGTATAAAGGTTTATTTAAAAATTAAATTTTCGACATTCCACCAATCTAAATTTATAAACATAAAATTTATTTTTGTATAATTGTCACAATTTCAAATTATCCGCGTTGCCTTATTTTGTGAAATTTGTAATTTATCAAATATTTCCCACAATATAAAATTTATGAACAATAAGAAAACACTTTTACAATTCAATTTTTTAATTCCATAAAAGCTCCATTAAGGTTTTATACCATTTTCTCTTCTGCTAAAACCATCAGCACTAAATAAATTTTCTGTCTCCTGATGATGAACGTTTCCACGTTCAAAACATGTAGAGACCCCTAAATAATTTTTATTCTATTAAATTTTGTTGAGGAAGACTTTTAGTGTTTTCTTTCTTTAACATACTTTCAACTCCACTTTAAGCATCGGCTATTTCTTCAAATTAAATGTGTATGTGTTGTGTTTACCTCGCAACTGCTTACCCATTTTTTCCTATAAGGGGATTTTGACAAACAATATAATCTTTAAGATAAAGTTTTCTTCTTATACAACCCATTAGCAACATAGTCCTATATAGGTTAAGAAACCCTTTGGCGGCGTATTAAATTATCTCGAAATATTGTCAATAAGCTTCTTAAATTTAATCACAACTGATTAAAGATTAAAGAAGAAACGATTAAATTATTACATATCGAAAACATTTTATCACTATTTATTAAAATATTTAATATAAATTAATTAACATATTATAATCAGTATCGGTTCTTACAATAATTAGTCTTGAATAAAACGGCTTGATCACTGATTAATTGATGTAATCAGTTGGCAGAGTTAATTTTTTAAATTAATTTGGTGTAGAGCTAAATTTAACCATTTCATTTTGATTTAAAACTTAATTGTCTTGTGTATATTACCCTAATTGCAAAAAAGATACAGAATTTTAGCACGAGAATAGGTAGTGTTTTAATTTTGGCTTGGGATAATTTTTCATCATTTACGTTAACTTTTTAATTCTTCCGGCCTATTTTGCAAATTCCAATTTTAAAACATTTCGTACTTAAATGTGAATAATTTTGGTATTGCTGAAAATCATTTTTTATAAGCTTTCCAAAGCGGCGCCACAAGTGGGGTAATGCCATTTAAGGTTTTAAAGTGAATAAAATACCTTATTTTTATTTTCCTGCGTTTTTGTACAAATCTTATTTTTGTGTTTTTGATATCTTCTTTAGTGTAGAAAATATAGCCATTCTTAGTTTTTAAATAATCACCCTATATAGCCGTATTGGTTCTTGCAAACACGGAAAAAAATAAGGTATAATATAAAAGTTCTTGATTTTGTAATGATCATTGTAATGATGTAGTACGCTATAAACAGGCATGAAAGAATCTGATTACTTCCTAACGTACTGGTGGCATTGACGTTCTACCAAAGAGCTCCAAAATACCATGCGAGCAAAAATTATTTGCATCAAAGAGGGCTAGGATTAAAAAACATGGAGCTTGGTTTAGATCACAATGATATGGGGACGATATATCTAACCAAATCTAGGTTAAAATTATGTCAAATTCATATTATGACATGATGCCAAACTACACAAATACAAATTTATTTTTGTTGTTTACAAAATTAACAAAGTAAGAATATACAGAAAGAAAATGAAAAATAATTACATAAATTGCCGAAATTGGCCACCGCCATGCTCCAAGCATAAATTCACACGTCTCTTCATATTTTCGAAAGTGTTGACCAGCATCTCTGGAGAAATGTTATCACATTCTTGGATAATCCTTTCTTGAAATTGTTCTAAATTTGCAACTGGTGTTTTAAAAATAGTGTTCTTTAAATGAGGAAAAACAAAGTAATCCATAACCGTTAAACAAGGTGATCTAGGTGGCAATTCAATGTCTGATCGAAAACTGATCAATCTGTCGTCGAAAAAATTGCGTAAGTAGTTAATAGTTTCGGCGGCTGTATGGACGGTTGCACCGTCCTGTTGAAAACATCCAAAACGTAGTTCGTCAAGTAATTGCTCCACAAATGGATTCAAAATATTGTCTCTATACCGCTGTGCTGTAACTGTGTCATGGAAAAAATAGGACCAACAATTCTTCTTCGGGAAACAGCTAACCAGACACCAATTTTTTGAGGGTGCAATGTGGACAAACCCGAACAAACCCGAAAAAAAGTAAGGTCTAATAAATCATTTATTTCCAATAAATTTTGGGTAAACCATTGAGATTAATTCCTGCGTCTTTCAAAATCTGCGGCTTGTATTTCTTGGAATACTTGCACTTTATGAGGAAATAAATTTAGCTGCTTCTTAAGAATAGTCCTGCATGTTCCATAAGATCTTCCCACATCTTGGGACAGGCGTCTTATACAATTTGTTGGCGTAATTTGCATTATTTCACGAACGTTTGCAACAAGTTCTTCTGTTCTTGCAGATGGTCTTCCTGCCTTTTTTTTGTGTTGTAAAGAACCTGTTTCCCTAAACACAGCCAAGGTTCTTTTTACGCAATGATAAAAATCCCCAGCGATAAAAGCAACGTTAGGAAAATGTTCGTGAAAATCGTCCATGCACAAACCCGGATTGCATTGCCACTCACCATTTACTCTAACCCCGTTTCGAAAATACGCTTTAATTATGAATGTTTTGTGCTGTTCCGTAAAGCCCATTGTGTGAATTGTTCAAGAAATTGGAAAAATAAGCGATGAATCAAATTACTTGTAACGACTGTCAAAGATGACGGAATAACTCATTGATTGTTAATTCAGGTAGTTAATGACACCCAACAGATTAAGCTCTACGGCTAAGCATTACGTCTTCATATGCAAGGCCCTCTTTGTTGCAAATAATTTTTGCTCGCATGATATTAACGCTGTAAAGTGAGACACAAATCACACCATATACCTATTTTCTTTTTACTCTGTGACAATATCTGATACGGATAGATAAACAGCTAATATTAACCATTGTTGTATTGTTACCCTCCAAGGAAAATTATCATTACCAGCCTGGTACAATTACACATACTACAGAAGCACCAGAAATATTCATAAAGGCAAAATCGATGGAATTGAGGCCAAATTTCGTCGCTTTATCTAAAATTATTTGCTGTTATTGCGAGGCTTACGGTGTGTCGGATGTGCCGATAATATCTTATGTGTAGGTGATTACATTTTATGGTAGATGGAACCGCTACGAAATGGATATTTTGTACTTGCCGTCGGTAAATTTAAAACCTGAAGAGGAACCAACAAAAATTTTTAAACGGGAATTTTAGTATTTTACTTTAGTTGGAAAAACTGTAGTAAAAGAAATTATTAACCTGGATAGATAGACACATTAGATAGCTCAGGGGCATATAATTGATTGTTCTGATTGTAATGCAGTATGTACAGGTCAAAGTGCATCAAAACATGAATTAAAAAACTTAGGATTTTAAACATAAAAAATGACAAATGCAAAGGGATGTCAACTTATTGCATAGCCTATTCGATTTTAAAGAAGTGAGTCAGGCAGCATATACCGTGCGACCAAAAATATTTGCATTAAAGAGGGCTTGGATTAAAAAACGTTGGGCTTGATTTAGATCACAATGATATTGGGACGATATATCTAACTCAAATTCGTAATATTACTTGATATGCCAAGCCAAACTAATGAGTAATAAAATAAGTAGACAAATAAAAATTTATTTTTGTTGTTTACAAAATTAACAAAGTAAGAATATACAGAAAGAAAAAGAAAAATAATTACATAAAGTGCCAGCATCTCTGGAGAAATGTTATCACATTCTTGGATAATCCTTTCTTGTAATTGTTCTAAATTTGCAACTGATGTTTGGAAAATAGTGTTTTTTAAATGAGGAAAAACGAACTAATCCATAACCGTTAAACAAGGTGATCTAGGTGGGAATGAATGTCTGATCGAAACGAAAACTGATCAATCTGTCGTCGAAAAAATTGCGTAAGTAGTTAATAGTTTCGGCGGCTGTATGGGCGGTTGCACCGTCCCGTTAAAAATACCCAAAACGTAGTTCGTCGTCAAGTAATTGCTCCACAAATAGATTCAAAATATTGTCTCTATACCGCTGTGCTGTAACTGTGTCATGGAAAAAAATAAGACCAACAATTCTTCTTCGGGAAACAGCTAACCAGACACCAATTTTTCGAGGGTGCAATGCGGACTCTACAAAAAAATGGGGATTTTCACTACTCCACATGGGTGTATTCTGAGAATTCACATAACCGGAGAGGTGGAACTAGGCTTCATCCAAAAAAAATGTAATTTCTTTCCAATACATTTTGGGTAAACAATTGAGAGTAATGCCTGCGTCTTTTAAAATCTGTGGCTTGTATTTCTTGGAATACTTGCACTTTATAAGGAAATACATTTAGCTGGTTCTTAAGAATAGTCCTGCATGTTCCATAAGATCTTTCCACTTTTTGGGACAGGCGTCTTATACAATTTGTTAGCGTATTTTGCATTATTTCACGAACGTTTGCAACAAGTTTTTCTGTTCTTACAGATGGTCTTCCTGCTTCTTTTTTGTGTTGTAAAGAACCTGTTTCCCTAAACACAGCCAAGGTTCTTTTTACGCAATGATAAAAATCCCCAGCGATAAAAGCAACGTTAGGAAAATGTTCGTGAAAATCGTCCATGCACAAACCCGGATTGCATTGCCACTCACCATTTACTCTAACCCCGTTTCGAAAATACACTTTAATTATGAATGTTTTGTGCTGTTCCGTAAAGCCCATTGTGTGAATTGTTCAAGAAATTGGAAAAATAAGCGATGAATCAAATTACTTGTAACGACTGTCAAAGATGACGGAATAACTCATTGATTGTTAATTCAGGTAGTTAATGACACCCAACAGGTATTAAGCTCTACGGCTAAGCATTACATCCTTAGATGCAAGGCGCTCTTTGATGCAAATAATTTTTGCTCGCACGGTATCATTTTCAAGCGGGCAACGGTCAGGTACACCTTTGAATAAAAATTTTATACGAAAAAAAAAACATGTCATTCCCCATTTAGCATGCACGTGGAAGTTTTAAGTCTAAATCTATCTAATAACCATATATTTATATTTAAAATGACATTTTAATGTTGCTCTTCCATAATTTTAATTCCTTATAACACATTAATAACATGTAGACACAATTCGCACATGGTTGTTAACTTAGGATAACGCCAAACTAATATTTCTTTAATGTAAGAAATCAAAAAGATATACTGTTTGCACATCGCGTCCTGTTTCCATAGTAGTATTAAAACCCCAACGACGATGATCCGATTCATTTCTATCCCCTTGGAAACATAATCACCATCACATAAGATATTATCACGGCATCCAACACGCCGTAAGCCCCGCAATAATGGAGAATGAATTTTCACTGAGCGACGAAATTTGCTGTCGATTTTGTCGGGTCGTCGTTATGAATATTTCAAATCATTTTTTGATTGAACGTGACTGTCTATGAATGTTTTGTGTGATGTGCTTTAATGGCAATAAATATTTTTTATGCTCATATTTACAATGATGTTTGGTTTATTTTAGTACCTATAATGATTAGGAAAATTAGATTTCTGGCCGTTTAGAAAACGTTATTTTTCTTTATTTGCCAAGCGAATGACACAACATTTTTCGGCAAAGAAGTACCCTTCTTTATGTCTTTGTTGTCGCGTTATAAATATTAAGTAAAAGTTAGAAGTTATTATCTATTGCCGTATATACAATATTTACAGAAGGCTCCAAAACTAAAGAAGGTATTGGAGCCGGAGTATATGGCAAAAACCAAAAATAGACCTAACTATCAGCCTAGGAACTATGGCAACCATATTTCAAGCAGAGGTTTATGCAATTAAAATGTGTGCAAGACTGCTGATAGATCGAGGATATGCACATAGGTCAATCAAGATATTCTCCGACAGTCAAGCTGCATTAAAAGCTCTTGAATTGAGATGGTGTGCCTCAAAAACGGTGTGGAGCTGTCACGAAACACTATCCGAACTAAGTCTGAACAACAAAATAACCTTAATATGGATACCGCGACACATGGGTCTGAAGGGCAATGAGGCTGCCGACAAGCACGCCAAGAGAGGTGCATCACTAAAATTCACAGGACCCGAGCCGGGAATAAGTATATCACATGCTAAGGCCAAGAAAACAATACGAGCTGAAGCGAAAAGCAAATGGGAAAGACAGTGGTTAAATTAACCAGGTCTATCACACTCAAAATCATTTAAAAACAGCCAGATAAACCAACAGCTAACTGACAAACTACTAGTGCTCAATAGGTCATTCCTTAAAGCACTAGTAGGATTGTATACCGGCTACTACAGACTGCGACACCATATTATGTATAAAATTGGGATAGCCCCAAATGACGAATGCCGGCTTTGCATGAAAGATGCAGAAACAGCAGAACACGTAATGTGCGCTTGCCCCGCAGCAGGAAGAATCAGATTAGCCCTATTTGGCGATGTGACTCTGCTGCCGGATGACATGAAAAATATCTCTTCCAACACCACCATTAACTCATCAAAAAGTTGGACCTATTGGGGGAAATATAAATTAGGTGTGAGCCACAATAGACCGCATGGTCGCAGTGGAGGGTTAGCTGTAACCCACTCACTTTTAACCTATCACCTATTGCCGTATATAGATTGTTGCATCGTTAGGCAGGATACAAGAAATCCCATGCAATTTTTGAGGGTGTCGAATATTGACTCCTTTATTAATGTTGTGGGGAAATGTTATTGTGGTTTATTAAAGAGCGCTAGGAGTTCGGTAAGCCAGTGACAAGTAAATTGTAAAAAAGTTTTCTACAAATTTAAAATATACAGGGTGTCCCATAACTTATGGGCCGTAGAGTAACTGGAGATACTAGACATCAAACTAAGCCGATTAAGTCGTATAAGTTTTTTCGGATTGTTACTCGTTCTAGAGATACAGGGTGTTGAAAGTAAAAGTTTATTATTATTATTATTAATATTATTATTTATTTAGTTAAAAGTTCAATAAAGTGTATTGAGGTCAACGGTGGTCACTTTCAACATTTACTAAAGTGAGCTTCTTGTTTTTGTTCCACTGTTTCGAATTTATTGCTTTGTGATAATTAAATCTGTGGGATGTTTAAAGGGAAATATCTCGAGAACCGTTAAAGATATTAAGATCAATCAAATACACCTTTTTGACTCAGAAAATGCCCTTCTTTAAAAAACTTTTATTGAAAAAAACCTAATATCACAGGTAAGAAAAAAAATCATAGATTTATGAAGCCCAGTGTATGCAACTAGCGCCCTCTAGTGTGAAACTTAAAAATTTCCACAAATTCTTATTTCTTGCTCATAAAAACATAATACTGCCAACTTTCAATTCGATTCATTAAACCGTTTTAAAATTATGACTTATTTACGAGAATAAACTTTTACTTTCAACACCCTGTATCTCTAGAACGAGTAACAATCCGAAAAAACTTATATGACTTAATCGGCTTAGTTTGATGTCTAGTATCTCCAGTTACTCTACGGGCTATAAGTTATGGGACACCCTGTATATTGTTTACCCCGCATTATTAAGTCATAATTAAAACACCATAAGTTTTTTAGCAATGTTATTTTAAATTAATAATATTTTACATTGTCGATCGAAAGATATACGACCTATTGGCTGCTAATTTTCCCAATAGGACAATACCTGGTAAATCAACAGTGAAAAGAACAGTAAAAAAATGTGGAAGAGAATAAAGGAAATATTAGCATAAGACAACTTGAAGAAATTACAGGAAAATGCGATAGCAACACATTCCGTATGTTGAATAAAAATTCATACCATTTCACTCCTACAAATATTAAAGTCATCAAGAATTACGAGATAAAGATGAAATGCGATGGCAAGAATTTTGTTTTGAGTTTGATGTTATAGATAGAGAATTTTTGAAAAATATTTGTTTTGTCGATGAAAGTACACATACATTAAGCAGTGAATCCAAGATTCAAAATTGTAGGTGCTGAAGCAATTATAACCAGAATAGTTTTGTTGAGATAAGGATATTTAGTAAGTATACAAAGTAAATGTTCGTATCATTGGAAAATATATATACACATAAATGGAAATTTTTTTAAAGCAATTAGAAGACTAAATTTTACCTGCTTTGAATAAAGTTGCCCGTGAAAATCGGAAAGTTAGGGATCAAATGAACGGCTGCCTTGCACATAGTACCCTGGCAGTCCGCAAATAGTTCAAACTAATATTATTGGTCCTTTACATACCGTACTAGCAAAAATTATTTGCATCAAAGAGGGCTTGGATTAAAAAGGTAGGGCTTGGTTTAGATTACAATTATATGATGGGGACGATATATCTAACCAAATCTAGGTTAAAATTTTGGCAAATTCATATTATGACAACCAAACTAATGAGTAATAAAATAAGTAGACAAATACAAATTTATTTTTGTTGTTTACAAAATTAACAAAGTAAGAATTATTCTTAAAATACTTGCACTTTATAAGGAAATAAATTTAGCTGCTTCTTAAGAATAGTCCTGCATGTTCCATAAGATCTCCCACTTCTTGGAACAGGCGTCTTATACAATTTGTTGGCGTATTTTGCATTATTTTACGAACGTTTGCAACAAGTTCTTCTGTTGTTACAGATGGTCTTCCTGCTTCTTTTTTGTGTTGTATAGAACCTGTTTCCCTAAACACAGCCACGATTCTTTTCAGGCAATGATAAAAATCCCCAGCAATAAAAGCAACGTTAGGAAAATGTTCGTGAAAATCGCCCATGTAAAAACCCGGATTGTATTGCCACTCACCATTTACTGTAACCCCGTTTCGAAAATACGCTTCAACCATAAATGTTTTGTGCTGTTCCATAAAGCCCATTGTGTGAATTGTTCAATAAATTGGAAAAATTAGCGATGAATCAAATTACTAGTAACGACTGTCAAAGATGACGAAATAACTGATTGATTGTTAATTCAGGTAGTTACTGACACCCAACAGGTATTAAACTCTACGGCTAAGCATTACGTCCTTAGATGCAAGGCCCTCTTCGATGCAAATCATTTTTGTTCGCACGGTACAATCAGTTGGCCAACCAGAAGGCGAACCATGAACAACCGCTTTTATATCGATCGACAAGGAGAAGTCGATCGCCTTCTTGTCGAAGCGATCGAGATTTCGTACCACGGTTAATCTATTTATCGAAATCGTCTTCTGTTCGGGCGTTTCCGCTTTGTCGATAAAGACTAAATTATTATCCATTTTAAAAACATTTTCTATAATTCCTAGTTTATGATTAAAGGCCAGTAATTAACAATAAAAATAAGAAGAATAAAGGTTATATTTTTAAATTGTTTTGGTATTTGTGTTTGTTTATTGTAGTCTCTGAATTTTAAGTTTTTAATCATTTTTCTTGTGTATTAACTAATAAAATGTTTTTATTTCCGCCACGTTCATTTTTGTTATATATTTCCAGTCTTGAACAGCAAGCTTCCATTTATCAGGGTTTTTCCCCTAGGCCCAACGCATTTAACTTTGTGGCTGCATCCTTCCACAACTCCAGAGTTTTGTTTAGCATTTTGGCACACAAATTTGCCTGTAATCATTTCAGGATGCACCTCTAAGATATCTAGGAGTAGGTAAATCCCAATGCCTGGAATTTACTCTCATTCTTTTTACTGCAGGCTCCATTGTCTAAAAACAGAAAATTTCATCTAAGTACTTACCGTGTTTTTCGCTTTCTCCGAAAAACCTATAAATTTGTATGAACTAAACGGATATTTAATTCTAGAAAAGCTTTATAAATTAAAACTATGCATTCTAATACACTCTATTATTATTAAAGAAAAATTCACAGATTTCGCAATGCTTGCAACCAGCGGAGACATTGGAAATGATTGAATTATATTTAAAACATAATTTTATTATTATTCTCAACAACTAACTAATAAGGTTATAATATGTAAATAACATACACTAGGAGAATGATCTAATACAACGCAGGTTTGCTAAGACATAGTTTGTATTAATAGCTTATTATTTATTAACACATACTAAATACATTGCTAGTGTATCAAACCAATAACTCTTAGATCAAACCTGCTTTAGTGTTATATTAATTCCCGATTTGCTAGAACAGTGTTTTTATTGGTAGTAATCAGTTCCATTAGCAGCACAGTTTTATTGAAAAATTAACTACTTTTAACACAGCAATTTTATTAAGAAATAAATTATAGGTACTATATATTCTTAATGCGACGCATTTTGTTCCCTATGAAGCGCTATCTCTACAATTAAGAAAGCAGAAAAGTGTCCTCAAAAAATGAATTGTATCCGTTAGAACCTATAATCCACAAGACGTTGTTGGTGGTTCGTAGCGATCGGCAATCGCCGCGCGCCTTAGTATTAGTTTTAACCTATTTGTTGCCCAGGTCACATCGTTGTTCGGAGTCTCTAGCTGTCCAAGCTGAATTTTATTGATCGCACCAATAAATTTTTACTTTGTATTTAAGTTTTTTTTAAATTTTGCATGTCAGATAAAGCAATAGAAGATTATTATTTCGAACAACCCATCATTAGTATTGAACTTTCTAATCTATGTACGAATTTTACCATCTCAGTAAACCATGTTGTATAATAGATAATCATAATACATAATATGCAATGTTAAACAATAACAATATCACACTAAAAGCTACTTAAACTTTTGAGAACTACATTACTGATTTTTAGTGGTATATGCCTCAACTGTAGCAAGCAAATATATTATTATGATTAATGTCAAGTTTCATTACAACTGCAAGATGGAACTATTACAGCATATAAAACCAGATCGCTGTTTGTCGAACGTTTATAATCCATTATTACAAAAAATAAGCGCCCCAATCTGCCAAAAGTATACCTAATAAACAAACCAAGAATACCACCGACCGGTCTGACTCTTAAACTAGAAACAAAAACTTTTGAGAACTACAGTACTGATTTTTAGTGGTAAGTATATGCATTATTAACTGTAGTAAGCAAATATTATTATGATTAATGTTAAGTTTCATTACAACTGCCAGATGGAACTATTACAGTATAAAACCAGATCGCTTACATCGTTCACTCTGTTTGTCGAACGTAATCCATTATTACAAAAAATAAACGCCCCACTCTCCCAAAAGTATAATAAACAAACCTAGAATACCACCGACCGGTCTGACTCTTAAACCAGAAACAATGAAACGCCCCACATTAATGAACCACACGGAAAAATTTGTTAGGGTTCGATGTCAAGCAGTTTACAAAATTACTACTAAGAATGTCTTTCAGAATTCATAAATGTAGAATAAATAGCTAAAACAAGATTTTTCTAAAAATAGGTAAGTACATACATACCTTATTTTTTTTATTTTCCAAAAATTTTTTAAGAAATGGAATTAAATAAATACTACATCTTATTCAACCACATGCCAGATGGAACTATTACAGTATATAAAACCAGATCGCTTACATCGTTCACTGTTTGTCGAACGTTTATAATCCATTATTACAAAAAATAAGCGCCCCAATCTCCCAAAAGTACACCTAATAAACAAACCAAGAATACCACCGACCGGTCTGACTCTTAAACTAGAAACAAAAACTTTTGAGAACTACAGCACTGATTTTTAGTGGTATATACCATGCATTATTAACGTAGCAAGCAATTATTATTATGATTAATGTTAAGTTTCATTACAACTGCCAGATGGAACTATTACAGTATATAAAACCAGATCGCTTTTATCGTTCACTGTTTGTCGAACGTTAATAATCCATTATTACAAAAAATAAGCGGCCCAATCTCCCAAAAGTATACCTAACAAACAAACCAAGAATACCACCGACCGGTCTGACTCTTAAACTAGAAAAATAAACTTTTAAGAACTACAGCACTGATTTTTAGTGGTATATACCATGCATTATTAACGTAGCAAGCAAATATTATTATGATTAATGTTAAGTTTCATTACAACTGCCAGATGGAACTATTACAGTAGATAAAACAAGATCGCTTACATCGTTCACTGTTTGACGAACGTTTATAATCCATTATTACAAAAAATAAGCGCCCCAATCTCCCAAAAGTACACCTAATAAACAAACCAAGAATACCACCGACCGGTCTGACTCTTAAACTAGAAACAAAAACTTTTGAGAACTACAGCACTGATTTTTAGTGGTATATACCATGCATTATTAACGTAGCAAGCAAATATTATTATGATTAATGTTAAGTTTCATTACAACTGCCAGATGGAACTATTACAGTATATAAAACAAGATCGCTTACATCGTTCACTGTTTGTCGAACGTTTATAATCCATTATTACAAAAAATAAGCGGCCCAATCTCCCAAAAGTATACCTAACAAACAAACCAAGAATACCACCGACCGGTCTGACTCTTAAACTAGAAACAAAAACTTTTGAGAACTACAGCACTGATTTTTAGTGGTATATACCATGCATTATTAACGTAGCAAGCAAATATTATTATGATTAATGTTAAGTTTCATTACAACTGCTAGATGGAACTATTACAGTATATAAAACAAGATCGCTTACATCGTTCACTGTTTGTCGAACGTTTATAATCCATTATTACAAAAAATAAGCGGCCCAATCTCCCAAAAGTATACCTAACAAACAAACCAAGAATACCACCGACCGGTCTGACTCTTAAACTAGAAAAATAAACTTTTGAGAACTACAGTACTGATTTTTAGTGGTATATACCATGCATTATTAACGTAGCAAGCAATTATTATTATGAGTAATGTTAAGTTTCATTACAACTGCCAGATGGAACTATTACAGTATATAAAACCAGATCGCTTTTATCGTTTACTGTTTGTCGAACGTTTATAATCCATTATTACAAAAAATAAGCGGCCCAATCTCCCAAAAGTATACCTAACAAACAAACCATGCAAGAATACCACCGACCGGTCTGACTCTTAAACTAGAAAAATAAACTTTTGAGAACTACAGCACTGATTTTTAGTGGTATATACCATGCATTATTAACGTAGCAAGCAAATATTATTATGATTAATGTTAAGTTTCATTACAACTGCCAGATGGAACTATTACAGTATATAAAACAAGATCGCTTACATCGTTCACTGTTTGACGAACGTTTATAATCCATTATTACAAAAAATAAGCGCCCCAATCTCCCAAAAGTACACCTAATAAACAAACCAAGAATACCACCGACCGGTCTGACTCTTAGAAACAAAAAATTTTAAGAACTACAGCACTGATTTTTAGTGGTATATACCATGCATTATTAACGTAGCAAGCAAATATTATTATGCTTAATGTTAAGTTTCATTACAACTGCCAGATGGAACTATTACAGTATATAAAACCAGATCGCTTACATCGTTCACTGTTTGTCGAACGTTTATAATCCATTATTACAAAAAATATGCGCCCCAATCTCCCAAAAGTAATATAAACAAACCTAGAACACCACCGACCGGTCTGACTCTTAAACTAGAAACAAAAACTTTTGAGAACTACAGTAATGAGTTTTAGCAGTAAGTATATGCATTATTAACTGTAGCAAGCAAATATTATTATGATTAATGTTAAGTTGCATTACAACTGCCAGATGGAACTATACCACATACACATACACCACCGACCGGTCTGACTCTTAAACTAGAAACAATGAAACGCCACATCAATGATCCACACGGAAAAATGTGTTAGGGTTCGATGTCAAGCATTTTACAAAATTACTACTAAGAATGTCTTTCAGGATTCATAAATGTAGGATAAATAGCTAAAACAAGATACCTTAATTTTTTTTAAATACCTACCCAACAAACATTTAAAGCCTTGGCGACCTCTCATTTGGAGAAAATGACCTATTTAAGTAAAAAATAGTCTATTTTTTACCTCCAAATCGGCTTTTTAGACGAAACGGCCAAAGAGACTAACTGTTTGGTCAAAACAAAGTAATTCGAACTTATTAATACGTGTTCAAAGTGGGAAAATATAAGAGGCCCAAGAGATGGTCCAAAAGAGTAGATAATTACCTTGTAAATCGACTTGATAGTTAGGTCTAAGGAAAGTCAGTAATAAACGCCCAACAAGGTTATTTTTTACCTTAGATTGGGCCTTAAAGCCCAATAATATTTTAGGCCCATAAATGAAGAACAAATTACTTCGTTTTGTCTTTAATATATCTTCATGGTCAGGTTATAATGTGAACACTTTCTGAGGTGATGTATACCCTATATTAGTCTTACATTTTGTATTTAAAGCCCAGAAGGCTTTAAAGTATAAAATAGGTTATAGTTATGATTTAAATAATTTCTTTATAGCCCAATATTTTGTCCTCAAAGTGATTTTTACCGGATATAAAGCCGTATCTTCCAAAAATTATGTCTTTAAAGAGATTCTGGCTTAGAAAACTTGAATGATGATTGTAAAGTTTCTGTGGTAATCTTCCCACTTGTGGGAACATAAGAATAATCCAAGGAGGAGCTTGACCCTCTCCATTTTAAAATAATCAGTTTCCATTTTTTCGGCGAAATAAAAGGGGTCGCGTAGGAGCTATACAAAACGCCGGAACAAAGAAAAAAAACGTTGTACGTTTATATTCGAACTATTCCAAAAAGTAAGGTTAGTTACATTATAATAGTGGCTATTAATCCGTTGCGAGACATTAATTCAGCAACCCCGATAGAAACATTTTATGGAGTAATTGGCCGCACATAGGGCCTGCAGAATTCTTAAAAACCCCAAATTAGGCTTCATAAACACTTATTATTATAAAGTTATGCCATATAAACGAATATTTCTCCTAATTTAGACCTATCAAGACGGAAGATACAAAATAGGAAATTTTCTCCTAGCGTAACCTAATACGGGTTGACTTATAGGTCCAATTTCTTTTAAGGCCCAAACCACAGGAAATCACGACCTTTAGGAAAAATATTTTACTGACGCCATATTTTTTTCAACATGGTGTATTATTTTCAATTAATTTTGTTAGATTACTTGTAACACTAAAGCAACAACAAATATATTACAAAAACCGAGCACAGAAACGAGCTAACTTACTCGTCCAAGCACTAAATATTGGCTACATTTTAAATTTTTGGTATTTTTAATTTTAATTTACCTTGTCTTTTTTAATTAAATGCCTTTTTTCTGGGGCGCGGTTAGTTTTTCTAGGTAAAATTGAAATCTATACGAAAATTTTTTACGCGCACCCATTTCTTCACTTCACATCGATGAAATAATGATTTTTATAAGTACATACCTATCTATATACTACCACTCCATTTTAAAAATCAATAGCGGCTGACATGACATGTTCTGATTTAAGAACCCTCCTGCCTCCTGTGCTTTGATACAAATAAAAACAAAGTACCATTTTTATCTTTTTCTAAAATTGTGGTTATGATTTTCTATAAACTTCAAAGCCCATAACAGGCCCAACATAGGCCCACATAGGTAAAATACGGGTAAAAAACACCTATTTACTACCACGGAGAAGACTACTTGGCCTCGTCTATGAAGAACAATTCTCCTAATGACAGGTGTTTCTTACCACTTTATTACCTTGGTTTTATTCCCCACTAGGTGATAAAGTGGTATAAATTACTAACTTCTGACTATGTAAAGCGGTCCGTCGAGCTTTATAGTTAAAATATTAGGTAAAAGTCACCTTTTTTAGACTATAATTGTTTGTTGGGTACCTTATTTTTTTTATTTTCCAACATTTTTTTAAGAAATTGAATTAAATGAATACTACGTCTTATGCAACCACATATTATATTACCAATGAGAAGCAATTGGCGCGATGTTGCCGGCTTGCCCGAAGCGGATGATTTCTTAAAAAAATATATTTACCTTTCATAAATTATAAATCAATTATTAAATAAAATTTTTTTAAAAATTATCCTAAAATATGTAGGTACTTTTTCTAAATCGCGATGCACGTCTCCTTAGAAAATATGTATCTTATCCCATCGCAATCAGCAATACCTAAAAATAGAAATCCAACAAAACCAACACACGGCAACAAAGCGCGCGACAACACATGAGATGCATTTGGCGCGATGTTGCCGGCTTGCCCGAAGCGGATGATTTCTTAAAAAAATATATTTACCTTTCATAAATTATAAAATCAATTATGAAATAACATTTTAAAAAAAAATATCCTAAAATATGTAGGTACTTTTTCTAAATCGCGATGCACGTATCCTTAGAAAATATGTACCTTGTCCCATCGCAATCGCAACACCGAAAAATTGAAATTCCAACAAAACCAACACACGGCAACAAAGCACGCGACATTTTGTCTTACAACCTTAAACGAAATTGTCTTACAACCTTGAACGAGAAACTCGTAACTTGGTCCCCATATACGAACATAAACATTTCCAATGTTAAAACAATGGAATATAATATTTCCTTCGACCAACATTATTCACATCATCACATCACGAGACTAAACCATGATATTCATACACCTATGGTAAAGAGTACTTTTAGCCAATGATCAGTATTATATAAAGGAATAACAATTTACAACAGATTGCCGAAAAAAATGAAAGAAATAGGAAAATTATGGATTTTTAAACAAAAATTTAAAAAATATTTTTTAAAATAAACTAACTTTAACGTATTATTATTTTTTTGTAAATGTATATATAAATTTTTTTAAATAATTTCGATGGAGTTATTAACAGTTAGGTACTAAACATGATTATTTGTGATTTTATATTAATGTATATTTGGTGTTATATTCTCTGTAATAAACTTTTTAAGTTGGTTGAGAATAAAGATATATAATAATATTAGTATTATAAAGATATATTATTATTAAACCAAATGCGAAAAACCATTATAGGAAACAAACACGATTTCTGAGGTTAGGTTGTTCGTCGATAAGCTTTAGCGGCGTCCACTTGTCAGTCGACTTCTTTCGATTCGATAAAATCGTTAAGTTCGATAAAGCGATTGTCTGTGGTGTCTATTATGTAGATTGACCTTGAGCCAAGGCGAAACGGGGAAAGACGTAAGGGGAAATTGTCGATTACGATTGTCTGTGGTTCCACTACAGATAGCCAGATCTTTCTGCAAACGATTTATTTCGCTATGGCAATTTAAAAACTGGGCCTAATACGCTATTTCTGTAGAATGCAATAGAATACCATTGTACCGTGTTTCTTAGGTCAATTTAATGACATTAAACTGTGGGAATTTCCTAACCATAGGCGTTCCACACAAATAACTAATATGCGTATACGCACTTATAAGTTTGTTTTACATTAGGTGTTTGTACATACTACACTTTATAAACCCACTGTATATACAGGGTGTTATTTAAGTACGGGGCCAAACTCCAAGGGGTGCTTCTTTAAGTGATTTTAAGAAGAAAAGTTCATATAAACATGGGTACGAAAATGCATAGTTTTTACGATACAGGGTGTCAAACTTTTAAGAAAAAATTGGATGTTCGTAAATATCTCAATACTCTTTTATTCGATTTTGTTGAAATTTGGCAATTCTGTTTGTAATAACAAGAGGATAATGTAGCCTCAATTATATTAAAATTATTAAGTCCAGTGGCGTCACGGAAGACAATCCAACTAATATTTTTGACAAAAAAAAACGGGCCACTAACTTTTTTTTAAATTATGTATTTTTCTAGAATTAAGCAACTACAAATACAACTCTTTTATTTCTTGAGTTTTTTTCATATCTGGCTTTGTTTTCGAGAAAAAAAATAAAAACCACTTGATTGCATGTCCCCGAGAAAATAAGCTAATTTGATTTTTACATAAATGTCATAACTATAAAGAGTGATAAGTAATTATTTGAAGTGTTTTTAACAGTTTTAAGATTATAAAATTATTAATTATTGTAAAATGGTCCAATTTACCAACTCAGAAATGGCCGATATGCATTTTGTTTATGGAATGGCCCAAGGCAATTCCACAGAGGCTGTGCGCATTTATCAAGAAAGATATCCACATCGTATAGTACCAAATAGAAAAACATTTGTGAGAATACATGAAAGGCTCTGCGAATCAGGCACCTTTCAAAGGTCGACTGCTGTAATTGGGAGACCTGCCACAATAAGAACAGTGGAGATGGAGGAAGCAGTTCTACATGAAGTTGAACGTAGCCCTAATACAAGTACACGCAAAATTGCAGAACAATTAAACATTTACCACTTTACTGTATGGCAGATTTTAAGGGAAAATCAACTGTATCCTTATCACATACAACGTGTTCAAGCGTTATTACCTGCCGATTATCTCCAACGAGTTGTTTATTGTACTTGGCTTTTGCAACAACGTGTAGCATCTCCGAGATTTCTATCGTGTATTTTGTTTACCGATGAAGCGTGTTTTTCCCGAAATTCCATTATGAACTTTCATAATAATCATGTCTGGGCAGAAGAAAATCCCCATGCGGTTACAGAAACTAATTATCAACACCAGTTTTCCGTGAATGTTTGGGTTGGTATTGTAGGTGATTTTCTCATTGGACCTCATTTTTTATCCCCGAGATTAAATGGTCAAGAGTATCGTAATTTTTTGGAATTTATTTTACCTGGACTTTTACAATATGTCCCACTGGTAGTAAGAAGGGCAATGTGGTTTATGCACGATGGGGCTCTGCCCCACTTTAGCATAGTAGCAAGACAATTTCTTGATGCAACTTATGGAGAAAACTGGATAGGTCGCGCAGGTCCACAGGCATGGCCACCCAGATCACCAGATTTAAATCCTTTAGATTTTTTCCTTTGGGGGCATTTAAAGTCTCTCGTTTACAAAAGTTTACAAAAGTCAACACTGAAGAAGAACTAACCCAAAGGATACGGGATTCATGTGATCAGATAAGACATACGCCGCGAATATTTCGACGAGTTCGGAAATCAATGTTAAGACGAGCCAATACTTGCATTGAAGTTGAAGGAGGGCATTTTTAGCAACTATTATAGGTTTCGTCTTATTTTCTGTTAAATACATAAGTAAACATCGCAGTAATAAATACCGTTAGGCAGTTGTTTATGTTTATTTCTTTTATCGAACCCAGTTTTATTCTGTGCAAAAAAATTTCAAAAGAGGACTCGTGTAATTTTAATTGCTTAATAGTTTGGTAAGTAGTTTAAATTTTTTACTCTTATTTTCCCGGGGACAAGCAATCAAGTGGTTTTTATTTTTTTTCTCGAAAACAAAGCCAGATATGAAAAAAACTCAAGAAATAAAAGAGTTGTATTTGTAGTTGCTTAATTCTAGAAAAATACATAATTTTAAAAAAAGTCAGTGGCGCGCATTTTTTTGTCAAAAATATTAGTTAGACTGTCTTCCGTGAGGCCACTGAACTTAATAATTTTAATATAATTGAGGCTACATTATCCTCTTGTTATTATAAACAGAATTGCCAAATTTCAACAAAATCGAATAAAATAGTATTGAGATATTTACGAACATCCAATTTTTTCTTAAAAGTTTGACACCCTGTATCGTAAAAACTATGCTCGGTTTAAAGTATATTTGCAAACTAGCTTTCAAAGAAAGTTACTTACTAACAATTGAATACTGATATAAATGAAATATCTTTAATAAAAAAACTTAAAGAATTGAAGAAGAAAGATCTGACAACCCTGGTTGTGCGGTTGGTCTCTTTGAGACTGTTGACCGCCGTATGGAATGATTGGAATGTCCTCAAACTGAGATTGGATAAATAATACCATGTCTGTTAAATTCTGTATATTTTTCACAATAAGGTTTTTTAAATTTTTCAATAATTGTTTTATTACCCTGTATCGTAAAAACTATGCTCGGTTTAAAGTATATTTGCAAACTAGCTTTCAAAGAAAGTTACTTACTAACAATTGAATACTGATATAAATGAAATATCTTTAATAAAAAAACTTAAAGAATTGAAGAAGAAAGATCTGACAACCCTGGTTGTGCGGTTGGTCTCTTTGAGACTGTTTACCGCCGTATGGAATGATTGGAATGTCCTCAAACTGAGATTGGATAAATAATACCATGTCTGTTAAATTCTGTATATTTTTCACAATAAGGTTTTTTAAATTTTTCAATAATTGTTTTATTTTTTTTTGCAAACTTTTAAATTAGTTTTAAATAAAGGCTACTGAAGTTATAATAATTTCGAAAAAGCCCTTGGGACCATTAGGTTTGCATACCACGAGGCCTTTGTAAAATTATTAACTTAATATGTAATTTTTAAAGTTCATCAGGTTATTGTTCACTAATTAACTTTAGATGAATCCAAAATAATTTTTTTGCATGTTTTAGAATATTAGGCGTAATGTTTTAAGACTTACCTATCAATGTTATTTTAACTTTGTAAAATATGGATTTGAAGCGTAATTACTAAAACAACCGGTGTTTTAATTATGTCGTAATAATACAGGGCAAACAATAATTATTACAAATTTGCATGAAACATTTTAGAATTTACCAATAACTGGCTCACTTGAAGACACACAACATTTTTCTAGGAAAGAACTCCCAGCGCTCGTTAATAAATCACAATAATATTTTTCTCTTAAATTAATAGGTGATCCAATATTCAACACCCCAAAAAATTGCATGGGATTCCCTATGTAGCATCTAACGATGTAAAATAGTTTTGATAATGATAGTAAGTAAGGAAAAATGTATTTAATACAGATAATCCTTCTCCATGAAAAAAAAAAGTATTTTCAAGTTAAAAAATATCTAATACAGTAAAAGATATTTTGTTGTTACTTCAATGGCATACATAAAATGGTTCACAAACTATTAAAATTATTGGAACTGCTACTACAACTACTACTAAAGTAATACTTTAAACCATATCTCGGTCGGAATTTTGTAAATTGATTTATGAATAATATACTTTAAACTAGAATAAAACGTAAAAAATGCTAGGGTAAAAATTTAACCCAGTCATGTCAATCACAAAATAAACCACGTATTTTGGCAAGTTCCATCCCCGAAACATAATTCCCAATATATACTGTTAAAATATTATCGAGGCATCCGATATGCTATAGGCCTTGCATTATGGATTTCGATTTAGTGACAAAATCAGCGCTAAATTATGTCAGGGTGTTGTCAATAAATATTTCAGAAATTTGAGGTGATGAAAAAACGATGGTAGGTTTTAACATAAGCCGAACAGTGATATTTTTTGTGAAGATTTAATACAAAATATATACTAAGTGCTACAAATTTGATACAGGAATATCGATAAAAATAAAAAAGGTTAAAACTCAATAATTGTACTTGCATATGTTGGGGAATTATTAGTTATAAGAGAATTGTGAATATTTAAAATACTGTTTGTTGCAGTATAACAGCAACAGATAGTAAAGTGCGATATAATTAAGATCAATGAAGTAGACTATATTGTTTCAACTGAACTAACTAACCTACACTCACAACCAGTTAAAATTGTTAAAACAATAGGAAAGGGGTTTATTCGTGCAGCAAGAATCCACAAGTTTACCAATAATTAATAAACTAAATAGTATAGCTTGCTATTGCTACAGACACCCCCACCAATTACGGAAGTACGCCAAAATAGTTACAGACAAAAATTGTGTACGTAAAATTAACGGTGGTCGTCAATTTTGTGTACATTAATGTTATGAATCGACCATTGTAACAATTATTTCTATTCATAGACTTATAACTTAGTGCATTGAAACAATAAACAAGCCAACATTAACCAATAAGCCCAAGACATCAAAAATTATTATTTTTTTTATTAATATAAAGTAAAAATTCATTGAATTATAGTTTGGCGATTTATTAACCTATATGTTTTTTCCCTTAAAATAATATATTTTGCTTGCCAAATCCGTGAACAGCAAATATTAAAAATAAATAAACGGTGTTCATTGTTTCAATTATACGTTGATTTTACGACCCCAATCATTAACTTTAAAAATATGTTGCAGTACATTGGATCAACCACCACGAACATTAATAATAGCTTCGTTCGTACAAGCAACTTGCCAACCAATTTTCGATATTTCTCTGCACATGCATGGTTTTTAACTGGTTAGGTTAGGTTAGAGTGGCAGACCTCTGGCATTATCCAAACAGTCATACGTAGTCCTATAAGGACCATTGTGGTACCACACATGTTCCGCGGAACCTATTTGCATCAGCTTCCTGATGGTTAACGCGATCGTAGAAGAATCTTGACAGAGTTCATTCAAACCAGCCACTGTTGTTAATAAACTTAGTAAGTCGACCCAGTTGCAAGCTGCTCACTTCCTCCAGATCATTAAAAAATGGTTCGCCCAGTGCATTGAACTTTCTTCTCCCGAGGCCGGGGCATTAACACAAGAAATGCTGAATACTTTCCTCCTCTTCTTCATCTCTGCAACTTCTACAGAAGTCGTTAGTTGGTATTTGCATACGTTCAGCGTGTCAACCGAACAGGCAATGTCCGGTGACTACGGCAGTGATGTTTCTTGGGTCCCTCCGACTGTGCTGTAATAGCGCTGCGGTTTTTTTCTCATAAAGTAGGGGCCACAATTGCCTGGAGATGCTACAAGTTGTAAGCCATGTCCATCTGCTTTGCGCAAGTTGTTTAGCTATTTGATCTATATCCTCTTTGACTGATCTCAGTGGTCTAGCCACAGTATTCTCTGCTAGTTCGGCGGTTGTGCCCTCCCTGGCGAGCGCAAGCAGTCTCGTTGCCATATATGTCGCTGTGTAAAGGAACCCAACACAAGGTGATTCGATGTTGAGCACCAAGTGTGCAGAGATTTTTGCGACAGCGCCTTACTAATTTTGACTTAGTACTGCTGTAACTAACTAACTGGGTGCAAAGTTGTTGGAATTTTTTTGCTTTGCGAACAAGTACAGAAACGGATCCACGACCAATAATTTGGCTTCTACGAACGCTGGATTTTCTGCCAGTGGTTTACACGTGCGCATGCGTCGTTAATTTGCTGACGGTTTCTGACCGCTGTACGAACGAAGCTATTATAAACGCTCTTCTAGACTTTTTGGTTTTTGAGAAAATTTTTGGCGACAAATCTTCAAACGCCGAGATCTTTGTTTAGTCGGTCTTATAAAGTCGAAGTGCCTTTTTCCTACGGTCAAATACAGTATGATTTGTGAAATTGTGCAATTATAGGAATACAAGCAGATATACACGGTCTAGTGATCAAACCGGAACCGAATTTCAGAAATGTGAGTCCTAAGTTAAACATGTCAATAATGGTAACGTTATATCTTACGCAGATGACGCAACTGTAAATTTTGAAGGTGAAACATGGGAGGAGGTTAAAAATAATGCTATTCAAGGAATTAGTTCAATAAAACAATGGCTAGATCATTTTAAATTAACACTGAATACATCAAAAACCAACTATATAGCTTTTTCTCTTACCTTATATAATCGTCCAAATTTTAATAAAATAAAAATTATTAGCTTAGATGATGCTATTCATGAAGTAGAAACGACAAAATATTTAGGCATCACTATTGATAAACACCTTAAGTGAAACAAACATGTCTTAAACCTAACGAAAAATATAAGAAAATTAATTTGCACATTTTATATCCTAAGGGAAATTCTTGGGAAAAAATTGTTACTATCCATATGTAAAGCGCTTGTAGAATATTTAATAAATTATGGCATAATTGCATGGGGTGGCCTGTACAAAAATTCGTTAAAACCATTAAATGTTGTTCAAAATTATATATTAAAAATAATTAATGAAAAAAAAAACGCTACTCCATTCAATTACTTTACAATGAAGATACTTTAAATGTACGATACCTATAAATATTAGCACTCTCGATATTAACTCACAAAAAACCCAAACTAAAAAATCCTATTAATCATAGATATACAACACGAAGCAAAACTGAAAAACACCTCAGAATACCTCAAAGTAATATAAATATTATTTTGCGCTTCTTTAGCGACCTAGCTCCCAAACTATATAACATATTACCCGTAGAAATTAAAAACATCAACAATATTAAAAAATTCAGGAAGTGTCGCAGAACCTTTATATATACAGACAATCATAAATTCACTGACATATTCTAAATTCTTAATTTTCTCTTCTCTGACATATATCAGTTTATAAATATTTTTCTTGTTTATGCACACTAATAGTGCAATTATGTTAGGTTAAGTGTATTTACATAATAAACTAGTTCCTAAAAAATCTAAATGTAACTAATACTTTATTATAGAATATTTTTTTATTTTATGCATACAGGGATTTAGTTCTCTAGGTGCAAATGTAAAACCCTATAGCAAATGTTGGTATTAAATAAGGTACATTTTAGTACAAAAAAATACAGTGTAATAATTTATAACCCAGTATGTAATATATTTCTATTCTATTCTATTCTGAAGTTCTGTAAGCTAAGTACTGGGTGTTCCACCTAAGGAGGTAATCGGCTATATCTCAGAAAGTAATTACACTAGGACTTTGGGAAAATATATATATCGATTAAAGCGGCCAAGAGAAATTGCTGGAAATTATATTCAAGTTCGAGAAATGACCGCTAGGGGGCGTAAGAGAACTTTCAAAATAGAAATGCCGATTTTCTCTTGGTTTTTCTTAATTAAAATATGTTAAAAATATAAGCATTGTATTCTTCATAAAATTATGCAACTTTATGTTAGGAATAGTTTTTTTTTCTATTTTCAATAATGGGAGAAGGTCAAACCTTTTTTCTTTCAAGGGCTGATATATCTGCTTTGGATAAACCGATTTTATTCAACTTGGTCTTGAAAAAAAGCCCTTATTTTCCTCTACACGCAGATCTATTAACTATACCATATTGATTCTGATGGTGGTGGCGTTTTTTCGTAATTCCTCAATGAATAAGGATTTTCTCAAAAAAATCAAATGTTATGATATGACTTTTTCATCATATTTTATTTTAGGCTTATAAAGGCTATTAAATAGTGGAATAAAGAAATCCAGGTCCGTATTTAAAATAAAAAAGTAATTCCAATTTTCAGGAAAACCCATAAACTTTAAAAAACATATTTCAATTAAATACTTTAATTTTACATGAAAATGCAAAGCCCAATTACTTTTCAAATTATTCATACCATTGTCATTTTCCGGCTTTTTCATTAAACTCTCTGAATTATCTATACAGGGTGGCCCTTTAGTGTGGCAAAGTACAATAGCTCCGTTACTATTTCAAATACATTAAAAATATTAATACAAAAGTTGAAGGGCAGTAAGTGACTTATAACGTAAAATTATTTTTAACTCTATAGGGTGGCTCAAAAAAGCGGAACAATAAAAAATGTACTTTTTTCAAATGGAATACCCTGTATATTTTTTCATTTTTAAATTCCACATAAAATTATAATTATTTTTTATTAAATACATTATTAGTCTATACTTTATAGTTTCCGAGATATTGACTCTTGAAAAGTGACATTTTTGAACTTTGACAGCTTCTAGCTTTCTAACAGTACGTCTTAGAGCAAAACGGCTTACATGTCCCTATCTTTAATTTTTATTATCTTCCCAAAAAAATCAACTTCCGGTTAAACCGGATGTTACTCGAAAGCAGGAAATATAGTTGTTCCGGTTTAACTGGAAGTTGATTTTTTTGGGAAGATAATAAAAATTGAAGATAGAGACATGTAAGCCGTTTTGCTCTAAGACGTACTGTTAGAAAGTTAGAAGCTGTCAAAGTTCAAAAATGTCACTTTTCAAGAGTCAATATCTCGGAAACTATAAAGTATAGACTTATAATGTATTTAATAAAAAATAATTATAATTCTATGTAGAATTTAAAAATGAAAAAATATACAGGGTGTTCCATTTGAAAAAAGTACATTTTTTTCTTGTTCCGCTTTTTTGAGCCACCCTATAGAGTTAAAAATAATTTTACGTTATAAGTCACTTACTGCCCTTCAACTTTTGTATTAATATTTTTAATGTATTTGAAATAGTAACGGAGCTATTGTACTTTGCCACACTAAAGGGCCACCCTGTATAGTGTGGTATTAATTTCATTACAAATAATTACCCTATATAGTATATAGCCAGTTTTTAAAAATATTCATAACAATCACACAACAGGCATACATCTAATGCATATAGAAAAATTGCACATTTCTCATTAACATTAACCTGCATTTTCCAGTTTTATTTTTTTTTGATTTAGATACTAATACCTTTTTTATTTTTCAGATAAAAAGACGCCTCAATTTTATGAGCGTTGCCAGTTGCAAAATTTGGTTTAAAAAAGATTTCTGGCAAGCCAATTTATACAAACAAAGTACACTGCCAAAGACTTTCCAAAATCATTTTTATTATGTGCCAAAACACAACAAGTAATGAAAGAGCATATTATAAATTTTTTCGTTTCAAAATTATTTATATTTTTAATTTACATTTTCCCCAGGAAATTAAGATGTCCTAAAACTTTTTGGGACGGGCATTTAATAAACAGAATGTTCCCCTTGAGAGCCCGAAAGTACTACATATGATTTGTGAAGCCCTTTAAAAATAAAAAATAAAAATTACACACTGAACACGTCTTTATGTTGAAGAAACCCGTCTTAATTATATTATCAGCTTTATATTTTTCTTAAAAGTTAAAATTGGGTTTCGACCAAAATGTGGAAAAAAAAAGCAATACAAGATGGATGCTGTTAACACCGAACTGTCTTAACACCGCTTTTCCGGGACAGAGGTTACCGTACTGTAACTTGACGGACTTTACGACTGGAAAGGATTAAGTGGACTGTATTATTAGACTGGAAACAAACACTAATATAATGAAAACACCGCACTGTGCTATACTAGTATGTATTATTGAACGTAAAATGTATTTCCTTCAAAGCTGGGGAGCTAAAGCTGAAGGGCGAACTTGCGGGACGCGTCCTTTCTTCGTCTCTCCTAATCGTACTTGTCAATTTGTCTGTGCCTACTAATGCTAAAAGCCCTAGACGCGCTCGCTACCTAGCAACGACGCGACGCGCCAGGTAACATCTCAGGAGCCCTTGGTTGTCCCCTGATGGCTTGCTATGTTGCCAGTTTGTTTTAACCTAAGTTAATTATAATATTATTATATTATAATAAAGTTAGTCTTAACAGATGCATCCTCTATAAACAAAACTTAAAGGCACAAAAAAACCCTTAAAAAAAATAAAAACATTGAGTTTGTTAGGGCTTATTTGTTTATTGTTTAAAATTAATTATTCTATAAGTAAAAAAAAAGAAATATTATTTTTGAAACAGATTATACTATTGCTAAATTATATATAATCTTTGACGGATACTGTATTATTACTACAGTAAATATCAATAAATTTGGTTCGTAATATCGATAAAAAGCGATCATAGATCCATGTTTACTGTTCATTGCTTCAACGTAAAGTAACCATAAACCAATGTTCACTGTTCGTAATATTAATAAACGGCGAACATAGATACATGATCACTGTTTATTGATTCAACGTATAGCAACCATAAACCAATGTTCATTGTTCGTAATATTAATAAACGGCGATTATAGATCCATAATCACTGTTTATTGATTTAACGTATAGTAACAATAAAACAATATCCATTGTTCGTAATAATAATAAACGGCGATGATAGATTCATGATCACTGTTCAATAATTCAACATATTGCAACCATAAACCAATCTCCATTGTTCATAATATTAATAGACGGCGATTATAGATCCATGTTTACTGTTCATTAATTCAACGTATAGCAACCATAAACCAATCGCCATTGTTCGTAATATTAATAAACGGCGATCATAGATCCATGATCACGGTACACTGATTCCACGTATAGCAACCATAAACCGATGTTTATTGTTCGTAATATTAATAAACGGAAATGATTGATCCATGATCCCTGTTCATTGATTCAACGTATAACAATCATAAACCAATGTCCATTGTTCGTAATTTTAATAAACGGAAATGATCACAGTTCATTGATTCAACGTATAGCGACCACAAACCAATGTCTATTGTTCGTAATATTAATAAACGGCGATTATAGATCCATGACCTCTGTTCATTGAATCAACGTATAGCAACCATAAACCAATGTCCATTGTTCAAAATTTTAATTAACGGAAATGATAGATCCATGAACACTGTTCATTGATTTAACGTATAGCAACCATAAACCATTGCCCACTGTTCGTAATATTAATAAACGGCCATTATAGATCCATGATCGCTGCTCATTGATTCAACGTATAGCAACCATAAACCAATGTCCATTGTTCGTAATTTTAATAAACGGAAATGATAGATCCATGATCACTGTTCATTAATTTAACGCATAGCAACCATAAACCAATCGCCGTTGTTCGTAATAATAATAAACTGCGATTGTAGATCCATGATCACTCTTTATTAATGCAACGTATAGCAACCATAAACCAATGTCCATTGTTCGTAATATTAATAACCGAAAATAATAGATCCATGATCATTGTACATTGATTCAACGTATAGCAACCATGAACCAATGTCCATTGTTCGTAATTTTAATAAACGGAAATGATAGACCCATTATCACTGTTCATTGATTCAGCGTATAGCAACCATAAACCAATGTCCATTGTTCGTAATTTTAATTAACGGAAATGATAGATCCATGATCATTGTTCATTGATTCAACGTATAGCAACCATGAACCAATGTCCATTGGTCGTAATTTTATTAAACGGAAATGATAGATCCATGATCACTGTTCATTGATTCAACGTATACCAATCATAAACCTTATCCATTATTCGTAATATTAATAAACGGCGATTATAGATCCATATTCACTGTCCATTAATTCAACGTACAAGAATCGTAACTTAATGGATAAGAAAGTTTACTTACAACCGGTCATTGTATCACTGACACCGTTCATAATCTAAAAATTAATGTTAACGTTCGCTGATGTGATGTACTTTTTTATTAATATTTTTACTACTTTTTTTGTTCAATTATATATGTTGAAAAAGACGACAAGCAGCGTGCACGTTGCAGCACTGTTTTTAATAAGCCTCAATAATTAAATAATATACTTATGCCCAAATATTTTTCCCATAAAAACTGTACTGGATTCACTGAATTTATTCCAAGTTACGAACTCATACTGTATAAGTTTTTCTCTAGAATTTTTCTAATGACAGTTTTTTACGTAGGAGATAGGTACTAGAAAGGAGATATGAATGGTTATAATAATTTTTTTACAATATGATGGCCCAGCGGCAGCGTGCTGAGGTCGCAAATTTAATATTTAATTTAAGTCATAAATTTCTGCCAATCGACAAATTTTCAAAACTTCTGTATTTTTTCCATTGCATGGCATATAAACATTTCTTGCACTACATGCTCAATAATAATAATAATAATAATAATAATAATAATAATAATAATAATAATAATAATAATAATAATAATAATAATAATAATAATAATAATAATAATAATAATAATAATAATAATAATAATAATAATAATAATAATAATAATAATAATAATAATAATAATAATAATAATAATAATAATAATAATAATAATAATAATAATAATAATAATAATAATAATAATAATAATAATAATAATAATAATGATGTCTTTATTTCTGATTCAAGCAGTAAAAAAATAATTACATTACATTTCATAACTATAGCTAGTAACGGTTAGGTACAGCTTAATATCAGAAAAGGCAAAGTCCAGATGTGCATAACACTCATGTTATCCACCCTGATCGACTTAACCTCAAAAACAACAAATATAATAATAAAAAAAACCTTAAGAGTAGGTACGCGCGCAATATGTTATAACCATATTAAAGAAGAGAAAAAAAATGTTTTATGCCTTTTTATCTTGCAGCTTACTTGGCGAAGAGATATTTAAATGTATTTTGTCTAAATTTGTTTGGAGTGAGAGTCTTAAAGAAGTCGGGAAGCGAGTTGTACAACTTAGCAGAGTTAAAAGTAAAACACCGTTCAAACATGGAGGATTTATGTAGGGGTGGGGTTATCATACCCTGAGATCGAATATTTACGTCATGTACTTGGGATCTAAAAACCACTTTGGTATATAGATATGGGGGACTTTGGTAGGATAAAATTTTATGATAAAAACAGGCCTCATGTAACTTTCTCCTGTTCTCCATATTCAGCCATTTTGCATCTGTTAACTTATGAGATATTCTATCTCGTCGCCGAATTCCATATATAAAACGCAAACAACAGTTTTGAACTTTTTGAATTCTTTGTTTCTGATTGGATGTTAAGCAGTTTCCGTAAACTACTTCTCTCCATGGCTGAATATAGAAAGCACAAGTGAGTCACAAAGCAAAATTTTGAGTTTTGCTGACAGTTCATGGCGATTACTATAAAGAAGTTTTAATCTAACGTATGCCCGCTGAACACATTGGGTAACGTGTTGTTCAAAACGCAAGGGGGTATCAAAAACCAATCCCAAGTTTTTTACGTTTTCTCTGAGCGGTAAGGCTATATCGTCTATTTTTATATCAATTGAGTTCTTAATTTTATCGACGTCATTCTTTTTACCAAAGACCATTACACAGCTTTTTTTTGGGTTAAGGTATAACGAATGTTCTAAAGAAACTGTTTGAAGATTTTTAAGATCCCTAGTGATATCCTGACAGCCCTCCGCAACGTCCTCCCCCTTTAACGATAAATACAACTGAGTGTCGTCTGCATAGAAATGTTTTTTACATTTTTTGATAGCCTCTGGCAGGCATGACGTGTATATAGCATACAATAGAGGGCTAATAATGGATCCCTGGGGGACTCCAGTAGTTATAGCTAGCTCGCTAGATCTCTCCGCATCAAGTACAACGCACTGTCGTCGACTTTCTAAAAAGCTTTTAAAAAAGTTAATAGCATGGTTACTAAGGCCAATATAATGAAGAACCCCTAATAATAGTCGGTGGTCAAGGGTGTCGAACGCTTTCGAGAAGTCCAGAAGTGCTAAAACAGTTATTTCTCCCGAGTCAGCAGCCCTAAATATATCATCGGTCACGCTTGCTAAAGCAGTTGCACAACCATGATTTTTTCTAAAACCGGATTGAGTTACAGGCAAGATGCTGTTTATTTCGACGTGTTCTGTAAGCTGTTTGATAATTATTTTTTCAAGAATTTTTGATAGACATGGCAGTATACTGATCGGGCGAAGATCTTTCAATTCACGTGGATTATTATTTTTTGGCAGTGGCACCACCAGCGCCATTTTCCAGCTATCCGGATGAATTGAGTTTTTAATGCAATTATTTATAACGTGTGTCAAAAAAGGCAGGATAAATGGACAACAAAGTTCTATTATGTCAATATTTAAACCCTCATGCCCTTTAGCCTTCGATTTTATTTTGGAAATTATCTTCCATATGTCTAAATCCGTTACCAATCTGAATTGAAAAGGGTGTATAATATTATCTTTAATGTTGCTTTGGTTAAAGTTATAAATTTCATTATTGTTCACGTTAGAGACAGGTATAGAGGATCTAAAAAAGTTATTTATTAGGTTAGCGTCTTTAAGTTGCTCTGGAAGATCCACTTTATTGCTTCCGACACCCACGCTGTATTTCTTTAAGTCTTTCCATATGTTTTGGGATACCCGAAGTTTCTCTTCAAGAAATGCCTTTTTTTCATTACGTATAGTTAGTGTTGTTAAATTACGAAGTGACTTATAATATTCCTAGTGTGTTAAACTTTTGGTTTTTTTGAACTTACTTAAAGCCTTACTTCTAAGATTGATTAAGTTTTTAACATTTTCAGTTATCCACGGGTAATTATTTTTGGTTAATCTAGCTCGTCTTACGGGTGCATGCAGATCTAATAAGGTGTTAATGGTATTGTTAATAAATTTCACCTTATCGTTCACATATTCAAGGTCAAATATATTTTTCCACGGAATTGATTGCAGATCTGCCAAAAATTGGGGAGCATTAATTTTGTTGATATCCCTGTATTCTTTAAATGTAACTGCCTTTGTTTTATTAGGCAAAGCAAGTTCACAACCAATAAATTCATGATCTGACATTGGCGGGGCGGGCAAAGTATCACATTATTTCACTAGATCAGGATTGGATATTATAAAGAGATCAATGAGCGAGGCAGAAGTAGAAGAAACATGAGTAGGAGTAGGGGCACCAATGTCGTTATTACATTTTCAAAGTTAACCAAAAAATCTGAAACCGATAATGAAGGTGGTCTATACACACAGCCAAAAATTAAAGAAATATTACCAACAGGGATTCTTACCCATATCTGTTCAAAATTTTCGGTTTTAGTAAACTCGTTGTTTATTATAGAAAATTTATAATCTGTTTTAATATAAAGTCCGACACCACCACCCCTACTCACCCTATCCTGTCTGACGAATCTGTATCCCAAAGCGAACTTTATCATATTGGCAAAGACTGTAAATTGTAAACCAATAATTTACAAAATAAAATCAGATTAAAAATATTCCAACGAAATACATATTTCGGATAAACATAAAAATGACAAATTGCAGAGCATTGAAAAGCACCCGTTTATGACCGTTGTCCTATAAAGTGCTTTACTGCATCATAAAAAAGGGCATGCAACAGTGTGCTAAATTATTCGCTAGAAAAATTTAATCACAATAATATTCCTTTGTCATGTAACAACTTTTATGTGCACTGCGACAAAGCAAGTGCATGATAGAAATTCGTATATAAAGTCTCTGTTAAAAGAGAATAATTTTATAGCCGAGAGGTGTATTTTATAAAGCAGTGTATTTTTTATATGGTTCAACTTGTAAATAAGCGTTATTTAATTTTCTGATAAAATTAAATCTTACTGGTAAAGTGTGGTAAAAGATAAAGTTGAAAATTTATAAGCTTTTTATCTACGACTATTTAATAATAGAAGCATCATGTGTTTGTTAGTAATATAATGTGGTTCATATTACCATAGTTACTCATAATCTACAACCCATAGGCGTAGTTAGACGGTCAGCACTGGGGATGCTGAAGTCCAATGGCGGCTCGTGACATGTTAACGTGGGGGTGCACAAAAAGCCCGAAAAATTTTTTTAAGACCACGCAAAAATTTGGTCAATAATTTTTAGTAAATATTTTAATGTGATGTTAATAGCAGGTTTAGGCCTTTCAATGTTCTTGACAATCACTTTCTCCTCCAACGGAAACTTGCTAAAAGATTTTTTCAAAAATTCCACGGTATATTTTATATCCGTCGACGCACTCATTGTTTTTTTGTGTTTATTTAACTTTAAACTTTAACTGAATTCAATAAAACCATATAAACAAAAAAAATAGTCAAAATATCGGGTAAAAATTTCCGCGAATTTGAACGACTACGACTAGTTAAATTTAAATTATCAAATTAATGCAGAATTGCAAACATGACATACACAAGCTATATTATGCCACTCTCGTATTTTACGAGATTTTTATGATCATAGACCCGCTCTGACAAGTAAACTGGGCGTGAACTACACGGCACACGGAAAGAAATTTTGAACAGAATCCGCAACTACCTAAATATACTTGAATTTGTACCAGAATTCGAATGCTTGAAATAATAATATGAAAAATTCATTATATACAGGGTGTCTCACGGTGACCGTCCATTAGAATATTTTGGGAAGTAATGCGATTTGAATCCGGCAAATTTGGATATTGGGGTTTAAAGAGATGCTCTTTTCAGCGGAAATAACGGCAACCTTGTGCGACTTCCGGTGATGCCGGAAGATGTCTCAAACTTGCTTATTTTAAATGAAACACCCTATATAATATACTTTTTTTGTATTCCTTTCTTCATTTCCAATAACTTTTAATAAAAATATTTTTGCCCTACTCAGTCCGTTTCTGAGATAAAAATTATTTTCCTCAAATTTTGACCTTTCACAGGGTGTCACCTAAATTTGAATATCTTTTCAAAGATCAAAGAGAGAAACTCGAAATTTAGGTTGTGTCATTAGATAGTATGGTGCTTGATAATGTATTGTCGGAAAATAAAATTTTATATACAGGGAAGTGGAAAAGTAACAATTTTTGATCTTTATCAAAAAATCAACAAAACTTAATTTTTTAAATACGATGCTATGTTGTTAGTTCATTGAATGGATAGGCGAAACATTTCCTATCTATCCACATATGATATCCCTATACCTAACTAGTATAGTTTTGAACTTATTTACGATTTTTCGCAGAATCCTCCAAATATCAAGCAGTTTTATTGATTTTTGGCAAGAAGCAAAGTAAGTAATTATAAAACTAGTCTCAAAATGGTGTAAGTATTACATAATAAGTGTTGTAAATGGCATATTACGCACGAAGCCGCGTAGCGGCTATTGCGTAATTGCCTTAGAACTCGAATTATGTACCATACTTTACCTACGATCACAATTAAAAGTATTTAGTAACTGATGTCAGGCTTTTATTTATCATTCAAAAATAGTATTCAATAAATTTAACGTCATATACATATACGGTAGTGAGCTTATTTTATTACTATTTACAGAAGTGGTCATAGGCAAATAATTTAATCTAAATGTTCAATATGGCTTGGCTCTTAAACACTTTTCATTCTTAGACATACCAGCATCTGTAGTAGCGCTTGCTATTTCGGCTGGATCAAGTTGGTCAAAGGCTCATCTTATTCGGGCTACTAGTTCTTCCATTGAATCGACGGAAGTAGAGTAAACTCTTTGCTTCAGTGTTCTCCAAAGATAGAAATCTAATGGTGTTAGGTCTGGGCTTCTTGGTGGCCAATTCCACGGTCCTAGGCGCCTAATCCATCTGTCTTCAAACATCTCATACAATTTCTGGCTAACCACATTTCCGCAATGTGGCGGAGCGCCATCCAGTTGATACCAACAATCGATTATATCCAAAGGCAGATTATCAACAAAGTCTGTCACAACTGTTTGCAAAATGGCCATGTATCTTTCGCTATTCAACACTCCCTCATAAATATGATAGCGTACTTGATCATGCATAATTAAAGCAAATACATTTACACTGAATTTATTTTGAAAATTTCTTTCTCGAATGACATGAGGATTTGTAGTGCCCCAGAAATGAGAATTATATCAATTAAAAATACCTTCCCTTGTGAATTTTGATTCGTCTGTCCCTATAATTTTACGTAAAAATGCTGGATCTTCTTGTGTTTTTACTAAAATCATTTCACAGAACTCTTCACGTTGTGGTGCGTCCCCGGGTTGAAGAGAATGAAGAAGGTTGAACTTATAGGGATGCATGCCATGTTCTGCTAAAATTCTTTGAACAGATGGTCGCGAAACTCCTAAATCATATTCTGCTGCACGACTAGAGGCTTCGGGATAAATATGAAAATAGGCCAACACATTGATAATGTTATCTTCATTTGACGTTATTGGCCTGGGTAAAATTCTTTCTGCATTAATCGTTCCATAATTAAGATGATTTTTCATAATGTTTCTAAATTTTGTTCTGGTCATTGGTGTTGAATTCGGATACCTTTCGTTGAAAACCTGCATGTTCGACTTATGATTTTGTTGCACTCGCCATGAATAAAAAATAAATTTAATATGTCAGCATTTGTATACGTATTATTTTCCATTTTTCAGCAATGTTTCTCTGGAATAAACTCGGTATCAAAACGTCGATAAATAAATAATTGCAACTGACAATGACACGCGTCTGTATAGATGCGTATTCTTTTTTTTATTTATCATGGCCTTCTTGCCAAAAATCAATAAAACTGCTTGATATTTGGAGGATTCTGCGAGAAATCGTAAATAAGTTCAAAACTATACTAGTTAGGTATAGGGATATCATATGTGGATAGATAGGAAATGTTATCGCCTATCCATTCAATGAACTAACAACATAGCATCGTATTTAAAAAAATTAAGTTTTGTTAATTTTTTGATAAAGATCAAAAATTTTTACTTTTCCACTTCCCTGTATATAAAATTTTATTTTCCAACAATACATTATCAAGCACCATACTATCTAATGACACAACCTAAATTTCGAGTTTCTCTCTTTGATCTTTGAAAAGATATTCAAATTTAGGTGACACCCTGTGAAAGGTCAAAATTTGAGGAAAATAATTTTTATCTCAGAAACGGATTGAGTAGGGCAAAAATATTTTTTATAAAAGTTATTGAAAATGAAGAAAGGAATACAAAAAAAGTATATTATATAGGGTGTTTCATTTAAAATAAGCAAGTTTGAGACATCTTCCGGCATCACCGGAAGTCGCACAAGGTTGCCGTTATTTCCTCTGAAAAGAGCATCTCTTTAAACCCCAATATCCAAATTTGCCGGATTCAAATCGCATTACTTCCCAAAATATTCTAATGGACGGTCACCGTGAGACACCCTGTATAATGTTTATTATAAAAATAGGTTAGTTCTAAAATTAGCCTATATATTGTAAATTTTTTTGGGGGGTGCAATTTCGATTTCGGGGGTGCTTAGCACCCCCAAGTACCCCCCTAACTACGCCTATGCAGTACAACCGTGGATTATGAGATTTCACGGTCCCAACAAAACATAGTTACCGGAATTACGGTAAAAACACACCAGATCTAGTATAAGCAAGCGTGTATGTTATTAATACCACAGCAACCGAAGCGATTGATAAGTAAACAATAATATTAGCTCCGAAACTTTTTCCATGACTAATAAAAACGATATGAGTATAAGTAATATTCCTGCTCCCATTCATTTTCATAATTGCTTTAATGTTACAATCAATTTCATGAAAAATTAGAAATAAGTAATTGTATTTTGTTTAATTATTGTTAACATTGTTGAATTGTATTTTTTAGTTGAGAAATACTATTAATAATATTACCTTGTTATGTAAAAATATCGTATTGTAATAAAATTTGTTGCTCTGAGTGCATTTTCTAATTTTTTGAATACTGAATAGTCGTAGATAAAGTATAGTATTTGACTCGGGTATAATAGCTCTATCACACTCGGATTCTAAAAACACGAGCCTTCGGCTCGTGTTTTAAAATCTCGTGTTATATAGCCTACATTATACGCTCGTTAAATAATATACTATTATGGTTTATTTATTGTTAATATTGTTGGGAACGAAAGAGAAACAAAAAGTCTTCCTCCACAATGTTATTAAAAAAAAAATTTTTTCAATGGACTCTCACATGTTTCGAACATAAAAACGTTCATCATTAGGAGACAGAAAAAATTTTGCTGATGGTATTAGCAGAAGAGAAAATGGTAGATGGTATCAAAACTTAATTGAGCTTATACAGAAAATAAAATGTTGCGTTGGTATAACATAATATGAATAGTAAAACATACCAGCGTACTGAGATTGTTGAAAAATAATTGTAGCAAAGTAATTCAAAACATTTGATTGGTAAGAAAGGTCCCAACTAACTGAATGGAAGGGATGTAATAATAGTAATAATAATAATAGTAATAATAATAATAATAGTAGGTACTTAATAATAATATATCCAATTGTTTACATTTTACGCTCATCATTTCATCCTTTTCTTTCATTTCATTGCACCATAGCGTTAATAGCCAGTTTGAAATGTTTGTCGACAATAGGTTGCAAAATGCCGCCAAAGATATACTAATTTGGAAATTCAAATAGCTTTAGCAATGTCATGCTCTGGCTATAAGGATAAGGAAAGAATAATCAGTGATCGGCTGAAAACAATGTATTTGATAATGAAATATTTTGTTATGTTTATACAAACCGTTTTTAAGTTATTTCAGCGGATATAATTATATATTATATACTTATATTTCTATATAATAATGATTCTTTTTTGGTATCGAAAATGCTCATCATGACGGAGTCTGTATTTCATATAAAACATGGCGCGATCTACATATAAACCGATTGCAACTTTATAGAATAGTATAAATCTTACAAGACTTAAATCGGCGTTTCATTTATCACTTTAAGTACAACTACTCTCGCAGACGTCTGTTTACTCTTCATTTTAAACTGAGTTGCTTTAATATGTTCAAACTCGTGACTTTTTTGATTTAAAGTGGTCTAGCACACAAACTTTACAAATTGTGTTGGTCTTGTGATACCTGCATTAAGTGCATTTTTATCTTTATTTACCTGATTTAATTTACAGATAAGTTTTGCATATTGCTGTTACATTTTGTTATATTAATCGCATTTAGAATAAATGTGCACACCTGGAACACCATTCTCAATATATCAACTGGTGTAAATAGCACGAAGTGTTTTTGTTTTTATAAGCATAATGGGCGTAACCGCTGCTTGATAGGATTACCAATTCTTTAAGCTCTTCGCAGAAAAACAAATTTTTACAAGTTCATTGGCTTTTTGAATTACGTTGTCTGTTTCATAGTTCTCTTCCTCCCATTGTATTATAACTGGCATTGCTATCATCATCACGAAATAATTAAAAGATGAAGTGGAAGGTCACTTTTCAGTAGTGAAGCTGGTTTCACCTGCATTATGGTTTTCTTGCATTAATTCGAATAGGCTTCTTTAAGATGTATTATTTTTATTTAAATTTAAAACATAGTTATTTCTGCTCTCACTTGTTTTTACAACTTGTTTTAATTTAAAATACGGGTAGCTGATATTTTAGTAGGTACACGTACGGCCTGCACTGGTTCACCAAATGAGCTTCTTGAGAATATGGCTTTTTCTCAGAATGTGGAGAGGGGGTAGAATTAGTTTTAATAACGAATTTGGTGATTGTTGGTGGCACATATCATAGATTTAGACCTGTTCTTAAAGTTTTAATACACAATGAAAATAATCTATTAAGATCATATTTTAGTAGCAAGATCTTGGCATTTGTGCCCATACTATATACAAGCACAAATGGTTTTTTGGACTTTGAAACTAAGACAGAGTTTACTGAGGTTACATTTATCGTTTATAATTATATTGAAGTCCATACTCCTGGTGCTACAAAAAAAATATTAATGAACAAAAGAACAAACCACGAGTCCTAGCAGAAGGCATTCAACTTTACTACCAAAATGTGGGCGGGCTTGGGACCAAAACTACAGCAATTTTAAATTTAACCAGTGTCGCTGATTACTACTTAGTCTGCCTAACTGAAACCTGGCTTACGGATGGAATTTCTAATTCTGAGGTCATCGATGAGAGGTACGTGGTTTATAGAGGGGGCAGAAACTATGCAGCGCTGAATTGTTAGAGAGAGGGCGGATGCTTCATTGGGGTAAGGTCTGATCTCGACTCCAGTTCGCTGCCTGGCTCCAAGGATCCACTATTCGCGGATACATGGATAAAACTACATAATGTTAGTAAATTATAAATAATCTGTTGTATCTACTTTCCACCAGGTTCAACAGTTCAATCTTCATCTCCTAACCTTGGATGATTTAAAAACAAAATACTGCCAAGCTGAACTGGTTGTTGTGGGTGACTTCAATCTGCCAAGGGTTTGTTGGAATAATGGCGATGGTGGTTTTCTTATACCTGCATCATTGCCTACTTCGGAATCTGAAACTTTGGTTACTGGAATGTTCTTGCAGGAACTCAAACAAGTAAATCCCATACCAAATGAATTCGATGGGTATCTTGATCTTGTTTTTTCCAGTCATTCTCTGGAAGTATCGGTGAGCGATTCAAAACAACCACTAAGTAATATAGTTCAACACCATGTCCCAAAAGAAGCATACATCACCGCGACCAATCTCACAACAATCCCTCTGTCTTTGATGTTGACGATGTGTTTTGGTTTGACAAGGCTAATTACGATGACTTGAATGATTATCTTAATAATTTCGACTGGGATTGGTTGAATCAGATCACCGATATTGACAGCGCCCTGGAGAGGTTGTATGAGGTCCTGTGGCGGGCTATAGATGGACCTGTCCCAGTGGCCAAAATGAAACGCAACAAGTATCCGAGGTGGTATACGCAGGAAACTAAGAAAGCAATCGGGTTAAAAAAACAAAGCATATAAGAAATACAAATTGTCTAGAAGTCCGGTAGACTATGCCGAATATTCTGCATTAAGGAAACAATCGAAGCAGCTACCTCCTATACGTTTCCAATCCTGAGCTCATGGTCCCCAATCACATTAAGCATTTTTGGTCTTTTGTAAACTCATTGAAAAAGGACCACGGCATTCCGCATGTGATGGAATACAATGGTAAAGAGCGAACGTCTTCAGCGGATATAGCTGATTCCTTTGCCGACCACTTTGAGAGTTGTTATGTGAACAATGGAAATCAGCGGCTCCCCGAGCCTGATGAATCTGCTTGTGTTAATCTGCACAGCTATAGATTTTCGCAGGAGGAGGTCACAGAATGTGTACGAACTTTAGATACAGGCAAGAGCACGGGTATGAATGGAGTTCCGTCGTGTTTTCGGAAGGTTTGTTGCGAATCATTAGCTAGGCCATTGAATCTTCTTTTCCAAAAATCCTTTGATCAGGGCCATTTTCCGACTGTATGGAAAACATCTTGGGTCATACCTATCTTCAAATCTGGTAGCAAAAAAGACATCACAAAATACCGTGGATTATCCTTGATATCAATAATTATGGCTAAGGTGTTCGAGAAGCTGGTGACAGAAGATGTGTTTCAAAGTTTTGCGCATCACATTTCTCCTCTCCAGCATGAATTTTTTAAGAACCTATCCAGAGCAACTAATCTAGGAGTTTTTCAGGACTGTGTTGTTCACAATGTCGAGTGTGGAGCCGAAGTTGACGTTATTTACACCGATTTAACAAAGGCGTTCGACCGCGTGAACCATCAGCTACTCATTGGAAAACTTTCTAAAATGGGCGTTACTGGTTCATACCTTAAATGGATTGGTTCGTATCTGTCTGATCGGAAACAGTTTATCAGAATCGGAAGTGCAATCTCTCGGGAAATAAACGTGGTTTCTGGTGTGCCTCAGAGCTCTCATTTGGGGCCTGTTCTGTTTCTGATCTTTATAAACAATGTCGTTTCTATAACCAAAAAGTGTAAATGTCTTATGTACGCGGATGATCTTAAAATGTTTTGCGCCGTAAAATCTATGTGACTGTCTACATATTCAACAAGACCTCACCAACCTAGTGGATTGGTATAATGTGAACTGTTTAGAAATTAACGTTGGTAAATGTAAAGTACTGAAATTTAGCAAATCTACTACAATATAATTCTGTAGGCCTTTAGAATATTACGTTACGTTACGTCGTACCTGCGCTGATATAAATGATACAGCAGCAATTAAAAGTGTATACAATTGCTTAGTGTGCAGTATTTTGGAATATAACTCCGTTATATGATGTCCTATCTATTACTGTCATATAGAGCGCCTGGAAAGAATACAAAATAAATTTGCTAAATATGTACTCTATAAGCTAAGGTTTCCATATAAGGATATCCCATATTTAACCCGAATTCAATTAGTAGGAATAGGCAGTCTGGAAAAGCGTCGAGAAAAAGCTTTGTTATATTTTCTTTATAAAATAGTTAATGGTATCGTCAACTGCGATCACTTATTGTCACTAGTTACTTTCAGGCTCCCTAGTAGAGTAACGCGTTCAAGACAACTATTTCATTAATTTTATAACCAAACCAATTACGGAACTCAACGTTTTTCTTATAGACTTATGAATAATTATAATATTAATTTTGAGAATGTTGACATTTTATTTTACAAGGTTTAAAAATTACGTTAATAACGAACTCATCATTAATGTATATGTACTTGTTTTTAGTGTACTATTTGGAGGCATTATCTGTGATGTACTGTTTGTATTAAATAAATAAATAAAAGTCATCCAAAATCGAACAGGTATTCCTTTTAATCAAATTGACTAAATTAAAACCTTTGAGCCTTAAAAAATTCTTAATATACTCTTGACAACATGAAAATAATGTTGTTGGATTTTATGTGGAATTTTATTAAGCATATATATAGGCTTAAGATAAAGTAGTTTTCATAATGGATTTCAAAGACTACATCAAGAGTACTTTGAACACTGCATGTTATAGTTTTCGTGTATTAGCAAAATCTACAGACCTACATACTAAGAAAGGTATATATCACCTAAATTTTGAATCCCACATTAGATACTGTATAGTGATATATGGAAGTTGTAAGGATATAGAGAAATTATTTGTGTGCCAAAAGAGGGCAGTAAGAATAATGCTAGGATTAAAATTTCGGGAATCCTGTAGAGGCAATTTTAGAGAAAACAAACTCTTAACAATAACCGGAGTTTATATCCAGGAATGAATATTGTTTTTTTTTTCAAAAATAAAGAGTTATTCAGAGATAGTGTCCCGCAGAATATGTATTTATCTAGACATGTAAATTATAAGTATCCAAGACACAGATTAACAATAACAGAAAAAGGTGGTTATTACAATTGTATAAAGTTTTTCAATTACCTGCCGATGAATATAAAAATGATTGATAATGTTAGCTGTTAAAAAAAAATATTTAATTTGTTAGTAGATATGTAACCATACATACAATGTAGAGGAATATTTTGAACACATGAGAAATTGTTAGATTTTAGTGTAATCTTTTCTACATATTTATGTTATGTTTTTTTTATGACGTTATTTCGTTTTATGTTGTGGCTGTAGCTTTAACATACCTTTGAAATAAAGATTGTTTATTATTATTATTATTATTATTATTATTATTATTATTATTATTATTATTATTATTATTATTATTATTATTATTATTATTATTATTATTATTATTATTATTATTATTATTATTATTATTATTATTATTATTATTATTATTATTATTCCTTGAAATATCCCACGTTTGATATTAATTGTGCCTATATCAAGTGTGCCGTTGTTTGCATTGATCATGAGTTTTGTCTTCCATTGAGACATTGCGTGACCAAGAAGCGTACAGATGTGGCTTTCTATTTTGTAAATTTTTAGGACTTCTGATAGCCAAGAATGAGGAACACTGTCAAACGCTTTTTGATAGTCAATGTAGGCCGTGTGTAGGGAGCTGTTTGTACGTTTGGCATTGGACATTATCACTGAGTCGATGACTAATTGCTCCTTGCATCCTCTTGAGCCCTATTATTATGACGATAGGTCTTAGAAAATTTTATTATTATTATTATTATTATTATTATTATTATTATTATTATTATTATTATTATTATTATTTATTATATTTTTTATTATATTTATTGTTTATTTTAAATGCGATGAGCGCCGACAAATGGCCCCAAGGGGCATGCGTCAGTAAGTTTTTTTACCCGCGCAGATCGGGAATACAGAAGACTATATTATAACCTTCTGTCCCGATTTTTTGTTGCTTAATGTCCAAAGTTTAAATTTGGAAAAAATTAATAACATTCAGCTAGAGTATCTTACAGACTGTAAAATTAAGTTCATGTGCCTTACTGAAACATGGGCTAGAAATGAGTCTATCAATCATCTAAACTTTGACAATTTTTATGTGGCAAGCTATTACTGTCGTAATCAGTTTAAGGGGGGCGGTGTCGGAATATGGGTGGACCGCGAAATTGATGCCAAGAGCTTGGATGTTAGTAAATTTTGTGTTGAAAAATCAATAGAACTTCGTGCAATTTCCGTGAACTTGGGTAGTAATTCTGTCATAATTGTAAACTGTTACAGATCACCCTCCGGGGATCTAGGTGTCTTTTTAAATAATCTCGACGGTGCTTTAAACCACCTGTTTAAACCTAATGTCCACTTTATATTGTGTGGTGACCTGAATGTAAATGGTTATGTAAGGAATTATTTATCGAATAACGAGTTTACTTCTATATGTAATATTACATCGTGTTTTAATCTTTTGCCTATAGTCAAGTGGCCTACCCGTGTGACGGACGCCACCGCTACAAATATTGACCATGTTTTCACCAATATTGAGAATAACGAAAAGTACGTTGTAATAGATAACACAATCTCAGATCACACGACCATTCTCTTTGCGACCGATTTATTCCGCACAAGGAAGAGTGAGCCATCTTTCTATAAAAGAAGAATTTTTTCGGAAAAATCAATTTCTCTTTTTTTCGGCGATTTATCCCAACATAATTGGGAAAAGCTTCATACGGTTGACGATATCGACCAGGCGTTCGACTTGTTCTTCCAGGTTTTTAACTACAAATTTAATAGATATTTTCCCGTGAAGCGTTGCCGTGGAGGGGATTTTGATAATTATAAAAAATGGTTGACCCCTGAAGTAAGATCTTCTAGCGCGGCCTTAAAGGACCTCCATATTCTCTCAAGAAACAATTCCGATTTAAAAGAACATTATAAATTATCCAAAAAAAAACATAACACCTTGGTAAAAACGACAAAGAGAGAGTATTATCAGTCAAAAATATTTTACTCAGATAATCCGGGCAAGATGGCTTGGAAAGTTATTTCAGATCTTTCGGGCAGGTCAAAAACAAAAAAAGAATATAATTTTAACATTAAACATGATAACGACATTATTGAAAATCCGCAGGACCTAGTTAATTTGTTTAATAATTTTTTTGTCAACACTCCGAAAGATATTCTTAATAAAATAAATAGTCCTACAAAAAGTTCTAAATGTAAAATTGTCGAAAATAAGTTTTCACTTTTTCTTAAGCCCTTGAATAACATGGATGATATTCTTCGCATTATTAACTCTAAACTAAAAAACAAGTGGTCTGCAGGTAATGACGATGTTCCGGTTTGTCTGTTGAAGAAAATTGGTCCGGCGATAGTCGAGCCACTTGTTCATTTGATAAACTTAAGTTTTTTATCTGGTAGGTTTCCTAGTGATCTAAAGATAGGCAAAGTTGTCCCAATTTTTAAAAAGGGGGACCCTCAATCAATGGAGAATTATAGGCCTGTGTGTATGTCCTCCTCTTTTTCGAAGATTTTCGAGTACGCTTTTTTGGAGAGCCTTTTACCGTTCTTGTCAAGAAACGGTATTATTTCAGATAGGCAACACTCCTACTCCTTTTATGAGAAAGTTGTGAAGAGGATTGTTGTTGGCGAATGTTCTGTTGGAATCTTTCTTGATCTGAGTAGGGCATTCGACTGCGTCAACCATTCAAAATTGTGTGAAAAACCTTACAAGTACGGCATCAGGGGCTCTACGTTGTCATGGATCGAGTCATTTTTAAAAAATCGTAGGCAGTATGTCAGTATCAAGCATAAAACAGGTGGCAATTGTAGTGAGTTTGATTCGGATACCCGCAGTGTGGATACTGGCATACCACAGGGCTCCATATTGGGTCCAATACTTTTTATACTGTATGTCAACGACATAGTCACTGTCGATCCTGATATTGATTTAACCATTTATGCTGACGATACTTCCATGGTTTTGTCTGAGGAATCCTTGGATGTTTTACAGACAAGATGCGAGAGTAGTTTGGTGGCTTTGCATGAATGGTTTAGTGGCATCGACCTTTATGTTAATGCCGACAAGACTCAGGCATTGCTCTTCCAGTCCCGTCAAAGACCTGCGCAAACGCCCCCAGTTTTAAAGATTGGTGAAAGTCCGATTTTATTTACCGAAAGTGTAAATTTTTTGGGTTTAAAAATGGATAGGTTTCTTTCGTGGAAACCACATTGCAGGGCTATTTGTGCCAAACTCAATTCAATATCATACCAGTTCAAAATGTTACACCCGGTACTTACTACAAAACAGCTTTTGACACTCTATCATGCTCAAGTGGGTAGCAGAATTTCTTATGGCGTCTGTTTCTGCGGTAGGTCACCTATGGTTTCTGATGTTCTTTTGTGTCAGAAAAAAATTTTAAGAAATATTATAAATGTTCCTTCTACGCATTCCTGTAGAACCCTTTTTAGAACTTATAATATATTAACTGTCATATCTGTGTTTATTTTTGAAATGTGTGTTTATGTATTTTTAAATAGGGCTAAGTTCAAAAAAAAATTTATGTTACATAATTTTAACACAAGACATAAGTCAGACTTTTATATAAAGCATTGTAATCTAAACATTGCCAGAGACTCTCCAAATGTTCTAGGACCTAAGTTATTTAATATGCTTCCTGAACATTTGAAGAATTCTACTAATTTACTAAGTTTTAAAAGGTGCCTAAGAAAATATTTAGTCAGTAAGTCTATTTATAGCTTGGACGAATTTTTAAATGTCTGATTTTTTAATGGTTTAATCGTTTTTATTTTTTGTGTCATTTTAAACGTAACTCAACTGACGAAACCTATACATTGTAAAATGTCTTTTGGAAATATAAACATTTATTTATTTATTTATTTATTTTTATTATTATTATTATTATTATTATTATTATTATTATTATTATTATTATTATTATTATTATTATTAATATTATTAATATTATTAATATTATTATTATTATTATTATTATTATTACTTCATAAATCTACACTAAAACTATTTATTCCAAAATTGATTGTTTTAAAACCAACTTGCTATTAAATGTTTTCAAAAAGGTGTGGTCACTGTTCGCCACCAGGGCGCCCTAGCGAAGGTACTGGGTAACTAATTTAGTTTTACCTAGCTTGTTGGGTACCACAAGTTCTTTTTTATAAGACTAGGTATAAGAATATTTAAACTTTACATTTATTCAAAACAGTTTATATCTTTATATTATAATATAATCATTGGCTGATTTAATCTAATAACTTTCCAGTATACCCGCGGCCTTATAGTGTGATATAATTACATCAAATTATTGCGCAATTCCATTCGTGTGTTTAAAAAATCGATCCCTGATGGAACGCTACAGATGAATCCAGTTCTTTCTTAATATTATTATTTCAGTACACAATATACCCTTAGTTCTGTGCACTTAGGTAGAAAATTTTAAGTTGAAAAAGCTTTGTAAAGGACAGAGGCAGACATTTAGAGAAGCGAGAATAAAACATATTTAGAGTTTCTTTTATTTTATATCTATTTACAATAAAATAAAGGTTAACAATTAATAGGCGACAGTGAAGCAGCCACCGGGGCAGGGGGATCAAATTTTATAATCAATACACTGTTCATCTATTAGAAAGTTCATTGTCTTGGCGATTACTTTATATTAATATGCATTTTTTAAATTCTACTTTATAATAATAAAATGTTAGGGATGTAATAAAAGTTACTAAATTTAATACCATTATTTAAAAAAATTTTATTATCTTTAAAAGAAGCAAAAAACTACATATTTTCGATGTATTCGTTATTACAAGAACTAATACAAATTCCAGTTTTAATAAAAGAGCTTACTGAATAAAAATAATGAAATTCTCATTAAACCAATGTTCTAAACAAATATTTTATAGAGGAAAAAATCTCTTAATTGCTTGTTCCAAAGGAATAATAACTGACGAGCGTGCCTAGAAAGAACACATCCTAGCAACGAATACTTACACCAGGAAGAAGACTAACAAGCATGTTAATCGGCCGAAGCAAAAATTACATTCGGAAATGTCAAAACTGTCAAAAACAGCACAGCCATCGTGGCTGATAATTCCTCGTAATCTGATGATCGAGCTTTTTGTTTAATGATTTTTTCTTCATGCTCTATTTGAAGTTTTCTCGGCAATGTGTGTATTTTAATAAATACCTATCTATTGTACTCACTGTCAGCTTGGAAAAGTGGAAAGGCCTGGGTAAAAAATTTTTATAGGCATCCTAAAGAGCGACAATAAAATTTTGTCTCCAAAATTCATTCCTATACATAAGAAGGAATCTAAAACAAAAATACCTCAATGAAAGACACACTTCAGACTGGGTTAAAATAAAAATATTTCTAGTCAGTTCAGTAGGTAGGTAAATGTTTAAAAGGGATTATATCAAGACATAGGTCGTAAAATATACATAGTAATAGGTCTACAAGCAAGAATCAGCAAGATTTGAATTATTGATATCGTAGGGTTTAATAATTAAAATATGCGTAATAACACATTTACCAAAATGTAGGATAAAATCATGAAACAAATGTCGCAAGTTTAATGCTAATGGTCATATTCAGCTATATTTGTTTATTATACCATGATAAAGATAACAAAAAGTTGTACTTTTAGCAGAATGAAAAGTGGCTCGTGTCCATAAACCAATATTAATAGAAACGGGCAAAATAAAGGTTGAGCGATTCCATTCGTGTCCAAGACAGGAAAGGTAAGTTGCAAAATTATTTATTAACTCGGGCCATTCGTAGCATATATCTGTCTACATCAAGTTACCTCCATTGCATATAAAGGAATACAAGTATGGTCAGAACAAGATAAATTATATCCTTGCTTACTAAACATGTTCTCTTTTTAGAAATATTTACGTAGCTATCATATCAACTCATAAATGATGGGGACGGTAATACATACACATATACCGTGCGAGCAAAAATTATTTGCATCAAAGAGGGCCTTGCATTTAAGAACGTAATGCTTAGCCGTTAAGCTTAATACCTGTTGGGTGTCAGTAACTACCTGAATTAACAATCAGTTATTCCGTCGTCTTTGACAGTCGTTACAAGTAATTTGATTCATCGCTAATTTTTCCAATTTCTTGAACAATTCACACAATGGGCTTTACGGAACAGCACATAACATTCAAGGTTGAAGCGTATTTTCGAAACAAGGTTAGAGTAAATGGTGAGTGTCAATACAATCCGGGTTTCTGCATGGACGTGTTGGGGAAACACCCCAACAAAAGTAATTTAAAACAACAAACATGCCACCCGGTACATTAAACTACAATGTCGAATCATTTTCCGTGCCATTGCTAGGCAATGATCAGGTACAATAAAAAAAAATGACCAGCAGGTTGGTTTTTTTGACACTGATAGAATCGTTCAGTCGTTTACTCCGCTCCCAGTTTTCAGTACCCCTTGCCTACAACGGCATCTTTTATATTTCCCTTTTTAGTTGGGATTTATAATCAATATATACTACTTGTTCGTGTTGTCCAATCTCAACAAAAGGAAGAGTTTTTGGATCCCCAATTAGATGTCATCTTAGAAATGGTTTTGTCAGACAGTTGTCAAGCTGTATACAGTATGCAGTCGAAGTGTTGTGCACTTGTTGTGTAGTTAATGTATGCCAAAACTAAGGACATAAGGTAATGAATTTCCATTATCTATGCCAACGTCAGCCCATTTAAGTTGCAGAGTGTTTTTTGTTCCTGTATTTTGATTTTACAACATCACATTTCTAGTGAAATCACATCAACATTTAAAGAGTTTGTGCGTTTGTTTTGTCAAGAGCAATAAGCGTTTATTTGACTTGTTGTGCTAAAGTATTTTTGTTACTACAAGTAGTAGTTAAGTTTTTCATAATTATTTAAAGCAGTATGGTTTTGGAATGACTTTTCTATAAACAGTGAACAGTTCGGTTTATACGCATTAAATTTGGTTTAACTGTTTTAGGCAGTTGTTATTAATGCATAGACAATCTTATTATAAGTAATTCTATATAGTTTTTAAATAAATAGTTATTAGTACACTTTTACTATTGCGTTTCATTAACCTCGATTCATTTGTCCAGACCCTATGAATGAAAAGAGTAATTTTTCAAACATTTATACATTCCGTTATTTTAAAATTAAACTTAATGTTTAATACTTTTTTTGTGGAATGGATGTGACTTTAAGAAGCCCTTCTTCTCCATAAAAATGGTCCTTCGAGCCGGATTTTTTAATTAGTTGATACTATAAAAAGATAATCACGTGAATTGAGGTTTTTTGAATAGATTAAGGTATTCATGTGAGATAACTTTTGGTATCTTTGCGCATTTTTTGAATGCATTTGTAGGTAGCACCTCACAGTATAGTGCGTACAGAGCTATTGCACATAAATCTGTTCCTGAAGTGCATTTAGGTATCACTTTACATTTTTGTTGTTTTTATATATGAATTTATTTTAGTTTTTGCTTTGATAGAAATATTTCAAAATGAATTACGACCTTTTAAAGGCAAAGCGAAGCAGTGTCAAAGGTAGCATCACGCGAATAATAAATTGGTTTGATGGAAATGTGGACAATGAGTCAAATTGTGGAGTTTTCAAAGTCAGGTATGAAAATTTAGAAAGCGCGTTGGTTAAATACAATGAAATCCAAGATTGTATTGATGTTATACCAAAAGATGAAACTTTAGACACTGAAGATCGCGATAATCTCGAAATAAATGTTTGCGATACGTTAGGAAAAATGCGAGATTTAATGGAAAGGTTGTCAAAGCCGCCAGCCAATATTCCTAACCCTATTTCAGTTAGGCAACAGGCTTCATTTCAATCAATGGTTAAACTACCAGAAATTAGAATAAATCCTTTTTCAGGCAAGGTCACTGAGTGGACTACTTTCATGCAATTATTTGAGGCTTTAATAAGTGATAATAATTCACTTACTAATATTCAAAAGTTTATGTATTTAAGATCATTCTTGAGAGATGAACCTCTAAAAATCATTGAAAGTCTACCTGCTACACATGACAATTTCACAGTGGCTATTGACCTGCTTAAAAAAAGATATGCGAATAAACTGTCCGTGATTCATGCTCATTTCATATCTTTACTCGAAGTCAACCCTGTTGTCAAACCTAATGCTACACATTTACGTGAATTTGCAACTAGTTTAAGAAAAAATTTAGATTTGCTTCAGAATTTAAATTATTCCGACTCTGAGCGTTGGGAATTACTTTTAATTTACTTATTTGAGAAAAAGTTGGATTTCGGAACACGTAAGGCTTTTGAGACAGAGCGCGATATAAATGTCTTACCTGATTTAAAACAATTTCTCGAATTTTTGGAAAAACGATCTACCATTCTGGAAAACTTATCCTCCATGGACTCAAATTCATTAGGGTCTGAAAAGCCTCCACGTGGAATCACACTACACACAAGTGGTGGTCAGCAGTCCCGAACCAATCAAAATAAATTTGGTAATTGTATTTTTTGTAATAAAGACTCACACAAAATCTACAAATGTGAAAAATTTAAGAACTTAAATTTAAATGACAAGCAAAAGTTTGCTCAACAAAAAAGACTCTGTTTTAACTGTTTAGCTAGCGGTCATTCCAGAAATGAATGTACATCGAGAGAATGTTTTGTGTGTTCTCAGAAGCATCATACGCTCCTTCATAACCCCCACTCTCACAAGCCACTTGGTCAAAATTCTACAAACTTGCAAATCCACAGCGGTAACCAGATTTTTCAAAACAGAGGCCCCGATAGCTCGTCTGACTTGAAGAGCCAGACATTCCATTCAAATACTTTAAACCTTTCTACCATTTCGACGAAAAATACACACGTATTGTTAGCCACAGCGCAAGTCACAATTTACAAATCTAATGGTGTACCCCTCCAAGCAAAAGTTCTACTGGATAGTGCCAGTCAGAATTCATTTGTTACAGAAAACTTTGTTAAAAAACTCGATTACATACCTTACAACAGGTCGTTGAATATTAGCGGCATTTCCCAAGATGCTTTAATTTCCCACAAAATGGTGGATCTCTATATCCATTCAAATACCCTCGATCATACGAAGTTTAAGTTATTATGTGCTGTTCTTCGAAACATTACATGCAAGCTTCCACAAATCACCCTGGATACAACCAAACTGAATATTCCTAGCAATTTCAAACTAAGTGATCCATCGTTCGCAACTCCATCTAACATTGACATTTTGATTGGTGCGGATTTGTACTATGATCTTTTAATGAGTGAAATTTATCAATTAGGGAAAAACCTCCCTGTTCTGCAAAGAACTTATTTAGGATGGCTTATTGCAGGGAATGTCCCAATTTGTACTCAGAATAACAATGATTCGATGTATTCAACAAGGCAGGATAACAACATGGGTGTTTCCATGTTTGTTCAGACATCTGAACAAAACTCAGTAAGTGATCTTATCGAAAAATTCTGGTGCATGGAACAAATCCCAGAAAAACCTCATATGAACAGTGATGATACACTTGCAGAGAACATTTTTATTGACACAACGGAAATCTTGGAAAATGGTTCTTTCCAAGTAAATCTGCCATTAAAAACACCTACTGAATTTGAAAAACTAGGTGACTCTTTTGCCATAGCTAAAAAACGTTTTGAACACCTTGAAAAAAGGTTTCAAAAGGACCCCTCCTACTTTTGTCAATATGAAAAATGTATTAATGACTACCTGTCACTAAAGCATGGTATATTTGTACCCCTTGAATTAAAAAATAAAAATTCATTAAACAAATATTTTTTGCCCCATCATGCTGTCATAAAAGAAAGCAGCACGACCACCAAACTTCGGGTAGTCTTTGATGGCTCCTGTAAGACATCATCTAAGATTTCACTTAATGACGTCACACTTAAAGGTTATCAGGTCCAGCCTGATCTATATGATATCCTTTGTCGATTTCGATCTTTTCAGTATGTTCTAACTTCGGACATTGAAAAGATGTATAGACAAATACAAATTAACCCCTCACAAGTATTTCTCTTAAACATTCTTTGGAGAAAAAATCCTCAACAGCCATTTCAATGTATTGAGTTACAAACTGTAACATATGGCACGAATTGTGCGCCATTTTTGGCTACACGGGTTTTATTAGAAATCTCTCGTACAACCCAAGCACAATTTCCTTTAGCTTCCCAAGCGCTAAGAAATCAATGTTATGTTGACGATATTATCACCGGTGTCGATAATATTCAAGACTTACCTTTTCTTTATTATCAGTTAAATTCAGTCCTAAATTCACATGGATTTTCGTTGCACAAGTGGTGCTCAAATTCAAAACAGTTTCTGTCAAAAATCTCCCAAGAAAACATTTCTGAACGAGACTTGGATTTAGATGACAACCCAAGTAAGATATTAGGTTTAAAATGGAAACCACTTCAAGATGTTTTGTGCATTTCTGTTCCTTCAGTATCCCTTGCTGGTCCATTCACAAAAAGAAAAATTCTTTCCGTTATAGCACAATGCTATGATCCATTGGGTCTCTTGACCACTGTCATTGTCATAGGAAAACTAATTATGCAGAAACTCTGGCTATCCAAGTTGGATTGGGATACACTAATTACTGATCAATCGCTCATAAAAGAGTGGATGGGATTTGTTGAAAACATTCATGTTTTATCAAACCTAAAAATTCCTAGATATCTATTTTCTGGTCAATCAGTTGAACGAACTGAAATTCATGGTTTCTCAGACTCGAGCTTAAAAGCATATGCAGCTTGTGTATATATTCGCACTGTGTATCAAAATAGTGACATCACTTGCCATCTAATATCGTCCAAATCGCGAGTAGCTCCTTTAAAAGTGATTTCACTTCCAAGACTTGAGCTGTGTGCTATGTTGTTACTCTCGCAACTTGTACACAAACTCCTGAAAATTTACAAAGATAGATTTGTCACAGATTCTGTTAATTTATGGACAGATTCACAGATATCATTATGTTGGATTGATTCTCATTCTTCCCGATGGAATACCTTTGTAGCTAACAGGGTATCAGAAATACAAAATCTCACCTCTAAGCACAAATGGCGACATGTTGAATCAGCTCATAATCCTGCTGATCTACCCTCTAGAGGGGTGCTTCCTCAAAATATTCTAAACAATAACTTATGGTGGCATGGTCCAGATTTCCTTAATGATCATAATTTAGAATTTTCCAAATTCGATAAAGACATTCAAATAGATAACTTACCAGAAGAGCGCAAGGTAGTTTTTACCACTGTGACACAAAACATAAACGAAGATTGTTGGAATAAATTATTTTCCCGATTTTCTACCTTCAGTCCTTTGCAACGTACTGTTGCTTATATTTTAAGATTTACCCATAATTCCTTGAATCCGACCAACAAATATATTGGCCCTCTATCTGTTACCGAATTAAAAAATTCAGTGATATTGATTGTTCAAATCTTACAAGCAAAGTATTTTTTGAAGGAACGCGTGGCACTAATCAATGGAGTTCCCATTACTGACAAAAATCTATTAGGTCTCAAACTCCTCTTGGATTCAAATCGAATAATAAGAGTAGGCGGTAGATTAGAAAATGCCAACATTTCTTTCGACCAGAAACACCCCATTCTACTTCCTTCTCACAATGCAGTGGTTTCAATGATGTTGTCACAAGAACATATACGTTTAGGACATGCTGGTGCTCAAACAGTACTGTCCAACTTTCGACTTAAATTTTGGCCCCTTAATGGTCTCAGAGAAACGAAAAGCCTTATTCGAAAATGTTTAATTTGCTTTAGATTCCGAGCTCAACCCGCTCAACAACTCATGGCTGATTTGCCAGATTATCGACTTCATATGACTCGTCCATTTCAAAAAACTGGTGTAGACTATGGTGGTCCATTCTTAATAAAATCTTCTAAACTTAGAAAAGCTCCGCTTATCAAAGCTTATATAGCGGTGTTTGTATGCATGGTTACCAAAGCCATTCATATTGAATTAGTCACTGAACTATCCACCAATGGTTATATATTAACACTCAAAAGATTTATTTCTAGACGAGGAAATCCTACCCAAATATTTAGCGACAATGCCACAAACTTTTTAGGAGCTCGCAATCAGTTGAAAGAAATTTACAACTTCTTAAAAAATAAAGATAATTCCATGATCATCATAGACTATCTCTCTAAATCTGAAATTGAATTTAAGTTCATTCCACCCAAAAGTCCACATTGGGGAGGCATTTGGGAATCGGCAATTAAAAGTACCAAATATCACCTTAAGAGACTAATTGGTGACACCCATTTTACCTTTGAAGACTTCTACACAGTTTTAACCCAAATAGAAGCAATACTAAATTCAAGACCCTTGTGTGCTCTGTCCAATGATCCTAATGATCTCCAGTCTCTTACACCTGGACATTTCCTGATCGGATCAAGCCTTACTTCATTCCCAGAAAAGGATATTACTGAAACTTCCGAAAATAGGTTAAATGTGTGGCAAAGGTGTGCACACATTCAGCAAAAATTCTGGAAGCGCTGGTATGTTGAATATTTCAATCGACTGCAAAATCGGCCAAAATGGATGAAACCTGTGCCAAATTTAAAAATTAATGACCTTGTTTTGTTAAAAGAAGACAATTGCGCCCCATTAAAATGGCCACTGGCCAGAATAATTGAAACAATGCCCGGCCGGGATAATAAAGTTAGAGTAGTCAAGATTAGAACCCAAAATGGAATTTTTACTCGCCCTATTTCCAAACTATGTCTATTACCCCATTGTGACAATTCTGAGTAGTATCACTTACAATTCAGTATCCTTAATTATAATTGTACTTTTCTTTTAGTTTAGTTTTTCTTTATATCTACGATTATTACCTATTTTGTTTTTTTGTTTTAATGAAGACAGAGTCTTCATGGCTGGGGAGTATGTTGGGGAAACACCCCAACAAAAGTAATTTAAAACAACAAACATGCCACCCGGTACATTAAACTACAATGTCGAATCATTTTCCGTGCCATTGCTAGGCAATGATCAGGTACAATAAAAAAAAATGACCAGCAGGTTGGTTTTTTTGACACTGATAGAATCGTTCAGTCGTTTACTCCGCTCCCAGTTTTCAGTACCCCTTGCCTACAACGGCATCTTTTATATTTCCCTTTTTAGTTGGGATTTATAATCAATATATACTACTTGTTCGTGTTGTCCAATCTCAACAAAAGGAAGAGTTTTTGGATCCCCAATTAGATGTCATCTTAGAAATGGTTTTGTCAGACAGTTGTCAAGCTGTATACAGTATGCAGTCGAAGTGTTGTGCACTTGTTGTGTAGTTAATGTATGCCAAAACTAAGGACATAAGGTAATGAATTTCCATTATCTATGCCAACGTCAGCCCATTTAAGTTGCAGAGTGTTTTTTGTTCCTGTATTTTGATTTTACAACATCACATTTCTAGTGAAATCACATCAACATTTAAAGAGTTTGTGCGTTTGTTTTGTCAAGAGCAATAAGCGTTTATTTGACTTGTTGTGCTAAAGTATTTTTGTTACTACAAGTAGTAGTTAAGTTTTTCATAATTATTTAAAGCAGTATGGTTTTGGAATGACTTTTCTATAAACAGTGAACAGTTCGGTTTATACGCATTAAATTTGGTTTAACTGTTTTAGGCAGTTGTTATTAATGCATAGACAATCTTATTATAAGTAATTCTATATAGTTTTTAAATAAATAGTTATTAGTACACTTTTACTATTGCGTTTCATTAACCTCGATTCATTTGTCCAGACCCTATGAATGAAAAGAGTAATTTTTCAAACATTTATACATTCCGTTATTTTAAAATTAAACTTAATGTTTAATACTTTTTTTGTGGAATGGATGTGACTTTAAGAAGCCCTTCTTCTCCAGGACGATTTTCACGAACATTTTCGTAACGTTGCTTTTATTGCTCGGGATTTTTATCATTGTCTGAAAAGAACCGTGGCTGTGTTTAGGGAAACATATTCTATACAACGCAAAAACGGAGCAGGAAGACCATCTGTAACAACAGAAGAACTTGTTGCAAACGTTCTTGAAATACGCCAACAAATTGAATAAGACGCCTGTCCCAAGAAGTGGGGAGATCTTATGGAACATGCAGGACTATTCTTAAGAAGCAGCTAAATTTATTTCCTTATAAAGTGCAAGTATCCCAAGAAATACAAGCCGCAGATTTTGAAAGACGCAGGAATTACTCTCAAACCCGAACAAACCAAAAATTTATTGGAAAGAAATGATTTATTAGACCTTACATTTTTTTCGGATGAAGCCTGGTTATACCTTTACGATGTGAATTCTCAGAATACCCGCATGTGGAGTATAAAAATCCCCATTTTTTTGCACCCTCAAAAAATTGGTGTCTGGTTAGCTGTTTCCCGAAGAAGAATTGTTGGTCCTATTTTTTTCCATGACACAGTTATAGCACAGCGGTATAGAGACAATATTTTGAATCCATTTGTGGAGCAATTACTTGACGACGAACTACGTTTTGGATATTTTCAACAGGACAGATTGATCAGTTTTCGATCAGACATTGAATTCCCACCTAGATCACCTTGTTTAGCGGTTATGGATTACTTCGTTTTTCCTCATTTAAAGAACACTATTTTTAAAACACCAGTTGCAAATTTAGAACAATTACAAGAAAGGATTATCCAAGAATGTGGTAACATTTCTCCAGAGATGCTGGTCAACACTTTCGAAAACATGAAGAGACGTGTAACTTTATGCTTGGAGCATGGCGGTGGCCAATTTCAGCAATTTATGTAATTATTTTTCTTTTTCTTTCTGTATATTCTTACTTTGTTAATTTTGTAAACAACAAAAATACATTTGTTCTTGTCTATTTATTTTACTACTCATTAGTTTGACATATCATCATCATCATCATCATCATCATCATAATATGAATTTGACAAAATTTTAACCTAGATTTGGTGAGATATATCGTCCCCATATCATTGTGATCTAAACCAAGCCATTCGTTTTTTAATCCAAGCCCTCTTTGATGCAAATACGTTTTAATAATAATAATAATAATAATAATAATAATAATAATAATAATAATAATAATAATAATAATAATAATAATAATAATAATAATAATAATAATAATAATAATAATAATAATCAGGCAAACCTCAAAACTGAAACTGAGGCACTAATAACCGCCTGCCAAGAACAAGCAATGGCAACAAACTATACGAGGACGAGAATTATGAAATCTGGCACGGACCCAAAGTGTAGACTTTGCCGCATAATAAACAATGAGACGATCCATCACGTAATTTCTGGCTGCCCAATCCTTGCAAAGAAGGCATACCTCGAGAGACACAATGCGGTAGCAGCTCAGCTACATTGGAACATATGTAAAGCTTTCAAGATAGAAGTTCAAGAGAAATGGTATCAACATCTCCCAGATCCGGTCATCGACACCTCGGAGGTCACCCTACTATGGGACACCCAAGTCCAAACCGACAGAATGATACAAGCCAATAAACCAGATATCATCCTAAAACAAAAAAATAAAAGAACATGCCATCTAATAGATGTTGCCGTTCCGTCAGACTACAATATCAACAAGAAGGAAGCCGAAAAGTACCTGAAATATAGAGACTTACAAATAGAAATTCAAAAAATGTGGAACATAAAAGCAAAAGTGATACTCATCGTCATCGGGGCCACAGGGCTGATATCCAACGCAACTTGTGACGCTGTGAAAGATATCCCAGGAGACTACAACCTTCTCAGTATGCAGAAAACAGTACTGTTGGGCACGGCACACATAGTTCGCAAAGTCCTATAAAGATTAACATCATGATCAAGAGAAGCACCTTAGGTGCTTGGTTTGCACCCGGTGCTTTTAGAAAGTAAAACCATAACAAAGCATGTCCGTTATGTGATGTTTGAGAATAATAATAATAATAATCTCTTTATTTCAAAATTGTTACATGACATATAACAAAGCGAAACAACGCCACAAAAACCAAATCCTAGATACAATAACTTATACTAGATGTATTCACGTGTTGAGATTAGATAATCTTCCAGTTCATATGGTTCAAGTTCAATTAGCATTTTCTTGATTTCCCGCTAAACACACGTTGACTTTTAATTCTTTTAAGTTGCGCAAGTAATGCATTAAATATTTTAACACACATATAGTGTGGTTGTTTTTCGGTTATTTGAAGCCGGTGTAACGGGTAGTTTAAATTATCCGTTCGGGTCGTGTAAGTATGATTAGTTTGCAAATCAAAAAGATGCCCATTTCTAAACAGGAACATGAGACATTTCTAAATATACAATGCATGAACAGTCATTATCCCTAGCTTTCTAAAACTTGATCTACACGATTCATTGTAATTTATTTTCTTAATGACGCGTATTACCCTTTTTTGCGCTACAAAAGTACATTGAATTAACCTGTCTCGACCCCAGAAAATAATCCCATACCTTAATATGGATTCAAAGTTAGCAAAATACATAATTTTTGTTGACTTTCTATTCATGTACTGTCCGGTTATTCGAATCCCATAGCATACCGAATTCAGTTTTTTTACCAATGCGGTTACATGATTTGACCAATCCAAAAACTCATTAATATGTAAACCCAGGAACTTTGTGGTTTCAGTCACCCTCACCATTCCCTGGTCGATAGTATCTAAATACTCGGAAGTTTCTGATCTAGACTGCTTTGTTCTAAACATTACTATAATATTTGTTTTCTCTGCATTTAAAATCAATTTATTTCTAATAAACCAGTCAGTGACTTGATGAAGAAGATCTTTACTTTCTACCTGTATTTGATTAATTGATTTGCTTCCGATTATTAAGTTGGTGTCATCGGCAAAACTAATTATTTTTTGGATAGGATTATTTACTGCTGAGTACAGGTCATTTGTAAATATAATAAATAATATTGGCCCTAATATACTACCTTGTGCGATTCCTGTCGAATTTAAGAGTAAACTGGATTTATGCTCTCGCCTGTCCCTTCTCACACTCACCAACTACAAACGATTGTCCAGATAGGATGACAGTAACTTTAATGCATTCCCTCTTATACCGTAGAGATCCAGTTTATTTAGCAATATTTCCCTATCGAGACAATCATAAGCCTTAGACAAGTCCAAAAAGATGCCAAACGCTATACTTCCATTTTCATGAAATTCATGATTGACTCAATAAAATGAAAAATTGCTGTTTGTGTTGACCTGCCTTTTAAATAGCCATGCTGGTTTTCATTGAACAAATTACACATATTCATAAAACTTATTATTCTACTACACATTGCTAATTCAATCAGTTTCGAAAATGCCAGCAATAAACTGATGGGCCTGTAACTGTCCAGAAGTTCAGGGCTGCCTTTTTTATACAAAGGTTTTATTACTGATATTTTCAAGTTATTGGGAAAAATGCCAAATTTGAAACAATTGTTTATGAGGTGGCACACACAGATGAGTTTTGCTTGCACGGTACTTTGATTCCGCCAATTTAACGTTTCACCGGGGCTGCATCTTAGTACAACAATTTCATTATCCTTCTCGTGAGAAAGGTACACAAACATTTTTTCAAACGACCTAGGGCTGTGAAAAAAGTTTTTCTGTAACGGGAAAAAATGTTTATTTCGCCTCCTAACATGTAAAAAAATATAAAATTAGTTACCATGCGAAAAAGTTCATTTTTCACTACACTGAGAGAAGATTCTTGCTGTCGTTATAAAAATCTTTAAACCGCTTATAAAAAAATATACTTAAATAGGGAACAAAAGAAAAATTACCTGATACAGTAAAATCCCTTTGGCTAAAATTTCTTTGCTAGCGTAATAAAGTAACTTTATAAAAAATTATCACGTGTAACCCAAACAGACAAAATCCTGCATTTGCAAAGTCACATACTATCAGTTCTGTGGTACTAAGGCAGAACCCGATATGTCAAGAAATATCCATTTTCCGTTTTTGAAGCCAATATATGCAGTTAGTGGTGAAGAATATGATGGCAAAACCCGATATGGTTCTGTTACTCCTATACAATGTGGGTTAATAAAACAAGATCACGATATGTTTCATAAATGAAAATTGGTCGCTGGCAAAACCCAATATGCTAGACATATCGGGTTGTGGTGTCGTCCCGCACCGCCAAACATTTATTTGTATATCCCGGTATGTCTGACATATCGGTTTATGCCACAGTTTCAACTTGTCGGAATTGGTTTTACCACGCGACATGTCAATTTTATTGGTGAAACTAAAGAGGGAAAAACACGATATGTCCAACTAATCTAAATATCTTCGTTGTCCGAAAAAATTTTAACTTGAAATGCCACAAGCGAAAAGGATGTTTATTGTAAAATATTTTAATATTTTACTGGACTTGCCAAGTTACTGTAAATGCAATCTTAATTTTGGCGATATCGCAAACTTTAAAATTCGTTTTCTGAAAAATCAAGTATTTTGACATATCGGGTTCTGCCTTAGTACCACAGAATTATAAAGAGACTTTGCCGGAACAACTAGATACTTTCTTCCGCTTTCCGCGTCGTTTCCATTAAATAGAAAGAAATTACTTTTCTGTATCAGTATAACACTTTGCTACAATATAAAGAATTTTTATGTCCTGTATAGCGTTTTTCCTCTCATAGCAAAGGTCTTTACTGAATCAGCATTTCTTTTTCCTACCTATTGGTATCTTTTTAGGTAAGGTAGCAAACAAACGATGATGTCGTAGTAAAATGGCCTCTACTGTAGCAGCACCACATATTTGCTAAAATATATCGTGTTGCCCAAAAAAGGTAGCTATTTATTTTGTAGCGGTTTTGATATATAATGTAGAAAGCATTGTAATAATAATACATTTGTAATCGACAAACTTTTATTGTTTAAAATTATTTAATAATTTTCTGAAACTTTTAATTTATTAAAAGTTCGTTGTTAATAATAACTAAAAGAAAATATTATGGCATGTCGTTCTAGTATGTAACTATTTTTTATATTGGAATACACAGGGATCCAAGTTTATTGGATACCCTGGGGCGGGTAGACCACGACGGCCGTTTCGTCCTTGTTAGGACTTTACGGGCAGCCATAACCCAAGCAATTCCAAGAACCAGTGGCGGCTCGTGGGGTAGAGCCACAGTGCCATGGCACTACCTGCCCTCCTGTCCAGCGTCCTGCCCTTTACAAATTATCAAAACCTATTAAAATTAATATTCTCCTTTTTAAAGCAATTAGCAAAATAATTTAAAAATGGAACACAGTCGGTTGCAAATTTCCATCTATTGAGGAAGCGATTATGCGTAAAACGGTAATGTAGCTTTCGCGTTAAAGCGACGAGGCACACGGGAGGCCCGAAGTTATGATGTAATTGCCATAACACACCAATAAAAAACATTGGAAAATGGCCTTGAATGCGAGCAGGAAAACATCTCCTTGTAGCCAGGCCCTTTGACCCCGTTTGACCGTTTGACGTTAAGTTAAGACGTTTCAAATTCAAACAGTTGTTTGTCCGCGTCGTATCGTGTAAGGTTGTTTGTAAACTAAATAATTTTCGTTCGGCCGGCTGATTTAATAGAAATATTTATGGAAAAAATACTTGGGTGTGCGGTTGTGATAAATCTAATAGACTATTTTGTTTTATGTGTGTTTTATTTGATGGGGGAGCAAACTTGGTCCCAAAAAGGTACAGATGATTTGGTCGATATCTGGGAAAAAATGAAGACACATGAAAAATCGAAGGTACATTTAAACAATATATTTAATTTCAGTATGCTTGGTAAAATTAACATTAAAACTTAATTAAATTCTGCATATCACAATGAAATAATGAAGAAAAACGAACAAATTGATAAAAACAGATACATATTAAACCAAATTATAAACTGCGTTCGGATTGTGGTTCTTTCGGTTCATATAGTACACTCTACCTACAGTATTTTTTAAAAATTCAAGATATGATTGTAAATTCATAAATTAAATTAGGTGCCTTTTTGCATATTTTTCCTACTTCAAAAGCAAGAACTATTAACAAAAAAGGGCGTGGCACCCAACATTTTTTTGCCTGCGGCGCTAAGGGTTTACCTGGCCCTACTTCACTAAAATGGCACGGGCCGCCACTGCCAAGAACGACGTAAAAATGAGGAGCATCCACGCAAAAGTAAACAAATCCACTTTTACCATAAAATGAGATAAATATTGCATCATGTAGATTTCGATCATCTCTATAAAATCCTATTCCTCGTTTTTACCAAAAGTACACATATCCTTGTGAAATGATGTGGTGAATTCAGGAATTTTAACCAAAAAGTAACAAATCCGTGAATTATTAATTTTCGTTAATTTCAGTGGAATTTCTATCAAAAAGCAACAAATCCTGGCAGCAAATACGAGCTCGGTGTTATAACCCATGCAAAAGTGAACAAATCCAGTGGTATTTCAGAACTGCCTAATAAATATTATATTTCATACATAAGTGTGCCATCTAGTATTGAATGTATAAAATAATGGTTGAGGGACTTTGTCAGAATTTGTTTTAGCGCTGCAAACTGTTCCGCGATTTTGGGTAATAGCCATAGAGGCCTGCAAACATATTTCACCATTGCATCAGCTACACTAGAAGTTTTGTGTTTTTTTTTTTTTTTTTTTTTTTTTTTTTTTTTTATGATAGAGCACAAGCACTATAGGAAAAATCCTTTAAGGCGCTCTGGGAGCGGTGCGTGTGCGAAGAAAGCGATTCACGTTTTTCTTGAATCGTTGGAGGTTATATTCGGTTGGAAACACGGTCTCAGAAAGGCCGTTCCACAAAGATGACGTCCTCCAAATAAAAGAGTTCTGAAACAATGATGTTCGGGGTGTACTAAGTTGAACCACATAGGGATGGGCGGCAGTGGTTCGTCGTGTGTTTCTGCTATGCATTACTCTAGGTGGAATCGAGCGGGCAATATCTGTCGAACACTTGCCATGAAAATATCTGTAGAAGAGAGTCAAATCACCAACCTGTCTTCGATGTTCTAAGCTGTCGAGGTTCTTAGTCAGCTCGTGGTCGCCGATTAGACGAACGGCTCTCCTTTGGATGGAATCCAACAACCGAAGGGTATGCTTCGGTGCAGAACTCCAGATATGAGAGCAGTATTCCAGTGATGGTCGAATCTGGGCTTTATAGAGTGTCAAAAGTTGTTGAGGTGTATACAACTTTTTGGTACGGAAAAGTATACCGAGCTTCTGAGAAGCTGCCCTGGCGATTGCCACTACGTGATTATGCCAAGACATATTTCCTCCCAGGTTGACACCCAGCAAATTAATAGACGAAGTCAGTGGAATTGCGTGTCCTGCCATAACGATATCGGGTTCTGCAATGTTGACCTTCTTAGAGAAAACTGCAGCCTGGGTTTTTTGAGCGTTAAATTCGACTTGGTTACTGTCACCCCAAGACAAAATTTCTTCCAGGTCTTTATTGAGGCGTGATACCTCATGTTGTCTGCGAAGATGTGCGTCAGTAGCCGATGTTTGAGGTTTCAAAGTAAAAGATGAGATAAGTGTGCTGTCGTCAGCAAAGCAAAATAATGGATTTTCTGTTTTCGCTAGAAGGTCGTTAATGTACAGTAAGAAGAGAGTGGGAGATAATATGGACCCTTGAGGAACACCAGCATTGATGGTGAAGGTGTCTGAGAGAAACCCGTCAATCGCCACTTGCAGAGAGCGGTCCTTGAGGAAGCTAGACAACCATGAACAAAATCGACCGGGCATACCATAAGAACGCAGTTTGCTTAGAAGCCCCTCGTGCCAGACACGGTCAAAGGCTTTAGAGATGTCCAGTGCAATAGCCCGGGACTCCCCATGATGTTCGATTGCGTTGCTCCAAAGATGAGTGACATAGGCTAGCAGGTCTCCTGTTGATCTGGACTTACGAAAACCATACTGATGGTCGCTGATAATTTTAAGGCCTTCCAGGTATTTTATAAGTTGTTGGTTAATAGCTTTCTCCATCACCTTTGATATAACTGAAAGCAATGCGACTGGTCGATAGTTGTTTGGCAGGGTTTTCTTGCCTTTCTTTGGTATAGGCTGGACTCGCGCCTTTTTCCAGCAAGATGGAAATATTCCTTTTTTGTAGGATAAGTTAAAAAGTCTACAAAATACTGGTGTGAGTTCATCGGCGCATTTCTTGAGCACTATAATAGGAATTTCATCTGGACCAGAAGCTTTTTTGGCATCGAGCCCCTTCAGAATTCGTTTGACAGGACGCTGACGGAATACGATATCAGTCATTTCCGATCCAACTGCTGGAATGTTCGGGGGTGTTTTTCCCTGAAAGTCTACCGTGGAGTGTGAAGCAAAGAGTTCTGCGAGTACGTTCGCTTTATCTTCAGCCGTGGTTGCTATTGTGCCGTCAGAACGTGTTAGCGGTGGAATATTTGATTTGGTAAAATTTTGACTGACGGCCTTAGCGACTGACCAAAAGGACCTAGATCCGTTAGGACTGGCGAGAAGTTTATTTTTGATCCTCATGTTGTGAGCCTCTTTGTTTTGATCTATCGTTTGCTTGCACTGGTTTCGAGCGGTAACAAAGATGGTGCGATTCACATCGGTAGGATTTTTACGCCATTGTCGGTAAGCTAGATTTTTAGCTCTGACAGCACGCTCGCAGTTCTTGCTAAACCAGGGCTTGCCATTAGAAGGGCGCTTCTTGGAGAAAGGAATAAATGCTTCCATGCCAGTAAGAATGACATCGGAGACCTCTTGAGCACAAGCGGATGGATCATCTGAAGAGAAGCATACTTCCAGCCAAGGAAAAGTGCGAAAATGGTCCCTTAGGTCTTCCCAACTAGCTGATGTGTAGTGCCAAATTTTACGAGGTTTAGGAGGTTGTTCAGAACAAATTGGCAGCTCGCTTAGAGTTGAAATAAGTTTGTGATCGGAAGATCCTAATGGAGGATGAACGGTGACTGTGTATAGGTCAGGGTTGGATGTCAAAAAGAGATCTAAAAGACTAGCAAAATCTCCATCTCGGTCTGGAATTCGCGTTGGTTCTTCCACGAGTTGAGTTAGACCAGAACTGATCGCAAAAGATTCCGCCTCACGACCCTGTTCATCGTTGGTATTTGAGTATTTGAGCCAGTTGATATTGTGGACGTTAAAGTCACCAAAGATAGCGACTTCGGCATTAGGATGGTTGGTTTGCAAGAAGTCAATTGTGTTTGCTAGTGACGCGAAAAGTGCTCTGTAATGGGTGTCACTTGGAGGACGGTAAAGGCAGCAGATAAACTTGGTGATTTTCTGCGTTGATATTTTAAACCACATTACATCAAACTCTGCTGGTTCAAGTGTGTCCTCTCGTTGGCAGCAAAGATCATCTCGGATAAAGAGACAGACCCCAAAGTTGCGTCTAAATCGGAAATGAAAATCGTATCCAGGATATAAATAGCTGACGGTGTTCGTTGATGATCTGACCTTTGTCTCGGTCAGTGCGAGCACATGGGGCTTGGATGATTGTAAGTGCTGGTGGACTGAATTGATGTTGGTATTAAGCCCTCTGATATTGCAGAAATCAATTTTGAAGCTGCTGTTTTTGGGTGTGTCAGCAACTGTAGGTGCCACACTATTTCTCCGTTGAGTGTTGTTAGGGGAACCCAATATATTGTCGGAGACGGTGGATATTTGGTTAATATCGCTTGATGAGGCCACAGGATCAGCCCCCACCCGGAGATCCGATCGGGGGGCGAGTTTACCTCCGGAGTATTTTGGTCCTGGAGCTTCCATCATGCTTTTTCTTCCCACCCTGGAAACCGGGAACATCGGCACAGCGACGAAACGTTGACTCAAAGAATAACTCAAGAGCAACTTCACGCCGCCTAAGCCGATGCAATGGTATCTCACCGGGCGATGCCGGGTGGGCCAGCATCTACCATTTCCAAAAAACGTAAAACGTAATAATTGTGTTTGGAGTATTTTACTTGTTTTTAGTGATTTATTCTTTATTTTATTGTTTAAAATGGATGACTCTTTAATCTCAGTAGGTGAGGGTAACAGTGGATCACGAAAAAGACAGCGGAAACCTACTAAAAGGGCGCAAGAATGGAGTAAAAGGTAACACAATACACTGTTTTAAGTTTTTACTGCATTTCTTATTCTTGTGATTGCACTGATTATAGATACAAGAAGCCAAACTTTGGTGCGTTCCTCATAAAAAAATGCAGTCACAAAGCAAAACGAACTACGTATGAGTGTTCAAACGTAACTGCGGCAGAAATAGAGCATTGTAAAAATAGGATTTATGCAGAATCTGAGAAAATTGCACAAGATATTCAAATTTGCCATCACATAATCCCTGTAGCTCCAAAAAGAAGAAGGCCCAAGAAACCAAACCCGACTAAGAAACATAACGTTTCCGTGGATTATATTGTAAGTTTTATGTTATACAGGGGTGGGCTTAAGAAGTCACCTGGCAGCCTTGAAAATAGTAAATTTTTTTATTACGGATCTGTCAGAAAATTCTATTCTTGATAAAAGTTGGTGCATGTTCGATAATCATATTGGGTGCACTTGAATTGGACGCAAGTCAAACGGTGTATAAGGTAGGTCAAAAAATATAAAACTTGTACAAGAATAAAGTACCTACCCCTATTTCAGAAAATTCGAGAATATACCTTTAAGGATAACGCTGAAGATGTAGAACAGGAAAGAGGTTGTGACTGTTTATGTGAAGAAGATCCTGCGCTTTACGTTTAATGTTCATGATATTTTCTCAAGTAGGATAGGTACCTACTTTTAAAATAAGTTTTTGTTAATTTGTTATGTTTTTCGAAGTTGCTTTAATAAAGATTTTTCTGCTTAAAACGACTTTTATTATATGCCAGTCAAAAAAGAACAAATCCAAGAGGCTGGTCAAGCAAAATAGTACAAATCCTCACATTTCAAGCAAAAGTAACCAAATCCATATCATATATCGCAAGAACTCTTCTAATATTTTAGCAAAAAACAAACAAACATTGTAGCATATTTTCTTATATTTTTTTAAAAAATTTAACTCAAAAAAATATCAATTTTTTTCTAAAATTATGGCTAAAACGATAAATGTCGTTTTTTGCATAATTAGTTTAAATGGATTTGTTTACTTTTGCGTGGATGCTCCTCAAATGTACTAAAAGCCTCCTTGCAAAATCAAGGCGGCCATCAATACACCGTAGCGCCATCCCAGCGGAATTAAATCCAATATAAAAGGCAGTTACACTGGTATAATCGAAAGGTAGACAACTAAATAAAATACAAAGTCCGTCACAATCTAGTATCGGAAACGCTCGCTTGCAGAACAGAAAACAGATCAACGCTGGCACCCACCACCAGAATGCACGCAATTCGTTTGAGTTTTGAGCCATAAAAAGGTTTCAAAGATGATGTAGTGTTCGCGAAAATAATTAAAAGAAAATATTGTGGCATAACGGACAAGTGTGTAATTACTTTTTATATTGGAATACACAGTGATCCAAGTTTGTCCGATATGCCACAATATTTTCTTTTAATTATTTTCGCGGACACTAATATCATCTGTTAAAAATAATGTTTCCTATACTATAATATTCAAAATTTAACAAAATATAAAGTTCATTTTTCGGATAACTCTATATTTTACAGCATGCAAGAGATTTTTTAATACAGACACTTTAATTATTTTAATTTTAGTATTTAAGGACCACGAAAATTTCAATTTTAAAATAAATGTATTTTTTTCATTATTGTTATGACAAAACTTATACTCAACATTTAAAAAGATAACCTATAGATGTTCTGTAACTGCAAAATAAATGATGTGACAACAAAACACTGCAAGATACTTATTTTACTTACACAATACACCACCGACGCGCGACAAGTTTAATTTACAAACCGGCAGCGTGATTTCCTTCAAGTCTCGACGTGAAATGAAGACGGACGGACGGGTACCAGATATTAAAATTACCCCAATCAGGTTGAATTTGCGACCACAAAAAAATCCGATTACAACCAAACAAGTAATTTCCATTTTCAATAAATAAAAACTACCGTTGGAATGATATTTTGGAGTTCTAGAAAATATTATATATTATAAATAATACACTGCGCAACTTATTTAACGCACAATCAAAAATTTGTCCCAACTTTGATCTTATGTATTTTCGTCATTTTTTGTTCGTTTTTATTGATTTTTTTGTTAAATTGTAGGCTTTTCTATTGAGAGTGTCACTGCGTTAGTTGTTTTGGTTAAAAAAGTTGTTGTGGTATTATACCGGGTGATAATAAAATGTTATTTTTTTTTTGGAAAATTGCAGACACCCTGTAGGGTATATTAGCTATTGTGAGTTATTCCAATTATAGCTAAATTAAAGCCTCTAGTTTTGTTTACATTTTCTTTTTTTCTTTTTTTGTTTATCTCTGATACTTTATGAAATACACTGTTTTGAAACACCACGTGCTGTTATTACCTGAAATGCATTTATCGGAAACCTTAAACAGCTTGGAGGCTATGGAAAATCAAGTGACAACTGAAATGCATTTAGAAGGCTATGGAAAATAAAGTGAAATCTGTGTTATCGGTTTTTTGTTGACAGTCCAGCAAGAATTAGTGAATAATGGAACGGCAAAACAGAAATTTAACACGTGATGAATGTGTTCAGGCGGTTACATTACATGGTGAAGGGTGGAGTTACAACCGCATAGCTGGTAGGTTGGGAGTGTGGCACACAACTGTAGCGAGGGTAATTGAAAGGTTCGCAGAAACAGGAGAGCATTCCAGGCGGACCGGTCAAGGTAGACGTCGTGTTACAACTCCTAACCAGGATCGTTTTTTAAGAGTAAGTGCTGTACGACAAAGATTTACAACTGCAAGAAATTTAAGATCAGAACTTCAAGGTGCAGGTGGTCCACTCATATGTGTTCAAACTGTGCGTCGACGACTAAGAGAAGAAAATTAAAGACCCAGGATTGCTGCTCGAGGACCCGCATTAACAATAGATCATCGAAGAGCCAGATTAAATTTTGCTAATGAGCATGTTAATTGGTTGGAAGCAGATTGGGAACGTGTTCTCTGGACTGATGAGTCGAGGTTTAACTTGTATAACTGTGACAGACGTATCCGCGTCTACCGCAGACCAGGTGAGCGATACAGTCAATGCAATTTTTTGCACACAACTTTATATGGAGGTGGGTCCGTCATGGTATGGGGTGGAATATCTTTGACGGGGCGAACACAGTTGGCAATTGTAAATGGAAATCTTAATTCTGAAAGGTATATTACAGATATTCTTGAAGAACATGTTGTGCCTTATGCACCCTATATAGGACCTAATTTTTTGCTCATGCACGACAATGCGCGTCCGCACACGGCTCGTATCGTAAGAAATTATCTTGCAGAAGTTGGAATAAATTACATAGAATGGCCAGCCCGTAGCCCCGACCTAAATCCCATCGAAAATTTTTGGGACTATATTGGTCGGCGGTTACGAAGTGAAGGACGACAACCACAAAATTTACAAGAATTGGCCGAACGTCTGGTCGAATTATGGGATGGCTTAGATCAAAACGTAATAAGAAACTTCATTTTAAGTATGAATAACAGATGTCGGGAGGTCATTCGCGGAAGGGGTGGAAACACCAGATACTGATTCTGTAATGATTTTTTTTTTTTTAAGTTATTTATTGTTGTTTCCTTGATTAAAGCAATTCGTACATTTTAGGTTGCTTTTTTTTAGTTTTTTTAGCAATTACAGAGATAAACAAAAAATAAAATAAGACAATGTAAATAAAACTAGAGGCTTTAATTTAGCTATAATTGGAATAACTTGCAATAGCTTATTCTTGCTGGACTGTCCACAAAAAACCGATAACACAGGTTTCACTTTATTTTCCATAGCTTTCTAAATTGCATTTCAGGTAATAACAGCACGCGGTGTTTCAAAACAGTGTATTTCATAAAGTATCAGAGATAAACAAAAAAATAAAAAAATAAAATGTAAACAAAACTAGAGGCTTTAATTTAGCTATAATTGGAATAACTCACAATAGCTAATATACCCTACAGGGTGTCTGCAATTTTCCAAAAAAAAAATAACATTTTATTATCACCCGGTATAATACCACAACAACTTTTCTAACCAAAACAACTAACGCAGTGACACTTTCAATAGAAAAGCCTACAATTTAACAAAAAAAATCAATAAAAACGAACAAAAAATGACGAAAATACATAAGATCAAAGTTGACACAAATTTTTGATTGTGCGTTAAATAAGTTGCGCAGTGTATGTATACAACAAAGCAAATAGTAGAGTAACAAGAGAGGCATTTTTTTTTATAAAGAATTTTTTAACTGTTATCCTAATACAGTAAAACCTCTGTTAACGACCACCTTTACAAAGCGACCACCTGTGTTAAACGACCAATTATGAGTTCCCCGTATTTAAAAATGGAAATCCCATACATTTTTACTCCTCTATAGCGACCCCTCTGTCAAACGACCACCTTTTTACAAAGCGACCACCTGTGTTAAACGACCAATTATGAGTTCCCCGTATTTAAAAATGGAAATCCCATACATTTTTACTCCTCTATAGCGACCCCTCTGTCAAACGACCACCTTTTTACAAAGCGACCACCTGTGTTAAACGACCAATTATGAGTTCCCCGTATTTAAAAATGGAAATCCCATACATTTTTACTCCTCTATAGCGACCCCTCTGTCAAACGACCACCTTTTTACAAAGCGACCACCTGTGTTAAACGACCAATTATGAGTTCCCCGTATTTAAAAATGGAAATCCCATACATTTTTACTCCTCTATAGCGACCCCTCTGTCAAACGACCACCTTTTTACAAAGCGACCACCTGTGTTAAACGACCAATTATGAGTTCCCCGTATTTAAAAATGGAAATCCCATACATTTTTACTCCTCTATAGCGACCCCTCTGTCAAACGACCACCTTTTTACAAAGCGACCACCTGTGTTAAACGACCAATTATGAGTTCCCCGTATTTAAAAATGGAAATCCCATACATTTTTACTCCTCTATAGCGACCCCTCTGTCAAACGACCACCTTTTTACAAAGCGACCACCTGTGTTAAACGACCAATTATGAGTTCCCCGTATTTAAAAATGGAAATCCCATACATTTTTACTCCTCTATAGCGACCCCTCTGTCAAACGACCACCTTTTTACAAAGCGACCACCTGTGTTAAACGACCAATTATGAGTTCCCCGTATTTAAAAATGGAAATCCCATACATTTTTACTCCTCTATAGCGACCCCTCTGTCAAACGACCACCTTTTTACAAAGCGACCACCTGTGTTAAACGACCAATTATGAGTTCCCCGTATTTAAAAATGGAAATCCCATACATTTTTACTCCTCTATAGCGACCCCTCTGTCAAACGACCACCTTTTTACAAAGCGACCACCTGTGTTAAACGACCAATTATGAGTTCCCCGTATTTAAAAATGGAAATCCCATACATTTTTACTCCTCTATAGCGACCCCTCTGTCAAACGACCACCTTTTTACAAAGCGACCACCTGTGTTAAACGACCAATTATGAGTTCCCCGTATTTAAAAATGGAAATCCCATACATTTTTACTCCTCTATAGCGACCCCTCTGTCAAACGACCACCTTTTTACAAAGCGACCACCTGTGTTAAACGACCAATTATGAGTTCCCCGTATTTAAAAATGGAAATCCCATACATTTTTACTCCTCTATAGCGACCCCTCTGTCAAACGACCACCTTTTTACAAAGCGACCACCTGTGTTAAACGACCAATTATGAGTTCCCCGTATTTAAAAATGGAAATCCCATACATTTTTACTCCTCTATAGCGACCCCTCTGTCAAACGACCACCTTTTTACAAAGCGACCACCTGTGTTAAACGACCAATTATGAGTTCCCCGTATTTAAAAATGGAAATCCCATACATTTTTACTCCTCTATAGCGACCCCTCTGTCAAACGACCACCTTTTTACAAAGCGACCACCTGTGTTAAACGACCAATTATGAGTTCCCCGTATTTAAAAATGGAAATCCCATACATTTTTACTCCTCTATAGCGACCCCTCTGTCAAACGACCACCTTTTTACAAAGCGACCACCTGTGTTAAACGACCAATTATGAGTTCCCCGTATTTAAAAATGGAAATCCCATACATTTTTACTCCTCTATAGCGACCCCTCTGTCAAACGACCACCTTTTTACAAAGCGACCACCTGTGTTAAACGACCAATTATGAGTTCCCCGTATTTAAAAATGGAAATCCCATACATTTTTACTCCTCTATAGCGACCCCTCTGTCAAACGACCACCTTTTTACAAAGCGACCACCTGTGTTAAACGACCAATTATGAGTTCCCCGTATTTAAAAATGGAAATCCCATACATTTTTACTCCTCTATAGCGACCCCTCTGTCAAACGACCACCTTTTTACAAAGCGACCACCTGTGTTAAACGACCAATTATGAGTTCCCCGTATTTAAAAATGGAAATCCCATACATTTTTACTCCTCTATAGCGACCCCTCTGTCAAACGACCACCTTTTTACAAAGCGACCACCTGTGTTAAACGACCAATTATGAGTTCCCCGTATTTAAAAATGGAAATCCCATACATTTTTACTGCTATATAGCGACCCCTCTATCAATTGCCCACGACCAGTTCTGCGGTACTAAGGCAGAACCCGATATGTCAAAATACTTGATTTTGCAGAAAACGAATTTTAAAGTTCGCGATATCGCCGAAATTAAGATTGCATTTAAAGTAACTTGGCAAGTCAATTAAAATATTCTACAATAAACATCCTTTTCGCTTGTGGCATTTCAAGGTAAAATTTTTCCGAATAAGGAAGATATTTAGATTAGTTGGACATATCGTGTTTTTCCCTCTTTAGTTTCACCAATAAAATTGACATGTCGCGTATTGCGATTCCATATCGGTGTTTGCCTATTTTCTACCGTCTTGCTTACTGGACTTATTACCTCATTCCTTTGATTTTCTGTAAGAAACTGTTCATGAACAATAGTAATACCATTATAAATACATGGACCTAGCTAGGTACTTATTACTAGGCATCACTTAACATCTGCGGAGGCAAATATAAGAAAAAACAAACAACTTTTTTATTCTTTACTTTAAATTTAAACAACAAAATATCGTCATTCATTTTCCTCAGAGGAATGGTCCGATAGGAATTCTGATACCCTAGCGCTGGTTTCCAGATTTAAATAAAAACTGTGACATTCAGAATGAATCAGTGGAAGAAGACTAATAAGGTCCTAAAACATTCGAACGACTGGACTGGTAAAACCAATTCCGATGAGTTGAAACTATGGCATAAACCGATATGTCAGACATGCCGGGATATACAAAGAAATGTTTGGCGGTGCGCGATTGGGTTTTGCCAGCGACCAATTTTCATTTATGAAACATATCGGGATCTTATTTTATTAACCCACATTGTATAGGAGTAACAGGACCATATCGGGTTTTGCCATCATATTCGTCACCACTGCATATATTGGCTTTAAAAACGGAAAATGGCTTTTTCTTGACATATCGGGTTCTGCCTTAGTACCACAGAGTTATTACCCAAATTTTTGATATATATTATTAATGCTAAAAACCCCATTAATTAAAATTAAAATAACAAAAATATAAGCATTGACAGATGACAAGTGTACTGAAAGGAAAACAGCAAAACAACGACTTACAATTCTGTTCTGTGCAAATATGGAAGGTGAGAATGAGGAACCACTTATAATAGGCAAAAGCAAAAATCCTCGATGTTTTAATGGTGCCCACATCGAGAAGTTACCTCTCCAGTGGAGCTCAAACAAAAAAGCGTGGATGACATCAGACATCATGACAATACACTTCACAGATTTGATACCAAGATGAAAAAGCAGAATAGAAATTGTTTATGGATAATGCAACATCTCATCCAAAAATCACACTGGATAATGTCAAACTTATTTTTCTGCCACCCAATACTACCTCACATTATTAACCTTTGGACCAAGGCATTATCCAGAATTGTAAAATGCTTTACAGAAGCCACCTTATTAAGAGGCTTTTAACATGTATAGACAGTGGTTGTCCGCTTCAGGAAATAGAAAATAACATTACCGTAACCAATGCCTTGATATGGGTTTCAGTGGCCGGGCGTAATTTGTCCCCAGTGACGATAAAGAAATGCTTCATGAAAGCCGGATTTATGTGCAATACAGATATTGACGACTTCGAAAAAGAAGATAATATTCCGCTCGCACAACTGCCTAACATAAAGGACATAATTGTGAACTTGAAACAATTTGCATCTATTGATAGCGATTTACTAACAGAAAGTGCAGAATTGACTATCATGGACTGTATTGAAGAGATCCAAGAAACAGATGAACCTGAACCTGAAATTGTTCCAGTCTCGAGTATATCAAGCCTGTCTGAAGCATGCGCAAGTTTAAGAAACTTAGAAAACTTTTTTAATAAAATTAACTGTTTTTGCATGTCTACAAATATTTCTCAAGTATTAATAAATTGTGAATCTGAATTTTATAAAAACAAATTAAAAAATGCGAAACAATCCTTAATTTCTGACTATATTTTAAAAAATAAATTTAAGGCAAACACACCGTACATTGTATGTATGTACATTATACATAATAATATGTATGTAAGTGCAAATGTTTTTTTCTCGATTTTCGTTTCTTTACTTTGTACTTTGTGTACTATGTACCTGATATATCTGATATATACAGCTAAATATATTAATAAATAAACAATATAATATGCAGATCTGTTGTTTTAATTTTCCTCTATAAAGCGACCACGTCTTTTTAACGACTAATATTTGATTCCCCGAGGGTGGTCGCTCATGAGAGGTTTTACTGTATAAATTTTTTTACAATATAAAAGTGTTTTGCAACAGATATAAAGAGTTATCAGGTAAATCGTTTATTTTGTAATAAGAAACCAATATTACTATTGTAGGTTAAAAATCTAATGTTGCAACCAAAATAATCTACCAAACAATTTCTTGCTGGAGCTTTTCTCGGTGTAGAAAATAGTGTTTTTACTCTATTTTTTAGAAAAAGTCATGTAATAGTGAGTTTAACAGCAAATTTACGAACATTTACGGAAAATAGAAAATTACTTTAAAAAAGAATTGAATTATTATTTTAATTAATGGTTTTCCGAAGAGAACTGGATCTTCACTAAATTAATAGTCTTATTGGGACCTCTCCCTACTACAAAAATCGATAATCAAACTGGGTTCGCCATTAGATAATTTTAATGGAAACAATTTCAGAGAAAAAAACTACTACATCCGGGCCCAGCCTGTAAGCCATGACTTAAAAACTAACGGTGGCGTCATAGCAGCAGTGCCAACAAAAGACCAAACGAATACAATAACGAAATATCTATTATTACAATTTTGTTTAATGTAACAATGTCTATAACACCATATTAACTACTTAATCGGAAATTAAGTTAGCGAAAACTAAAATGTAACTTACATAATTTTCTGAAATACAGTTGCAAAATTTGAAATTTAAATTATGCTTAGCATCAACACGAATATGCCTGCAAACAATTATAATCTAGCCCCCAGCTAATATTTAGGTCAAAATGATATCTCAGCTTTAAACTGAATAATTACACAAAGTTCTAAATAATATATTCCGTTCATGTACACGGAACGACCGATGGGTAGGGAGTAGTTCTGTTGATAAACATGTTTATTAAAAAGAGATGCAGGGTTTCCCCCACCACTTCGTACATTATAAAAACTATTAAAAGGCATAAAATTCTTGTAAAATAATCGACCAATTTCTACTAAATTTTGGAATGATTCCTTATTTTGATAAAATAAATCTATAATAAACAAAAATTGATATTTTGAAGAAGTAGTCCATACTCAAAGTGGAGTAAAATGATATAGAAGAAAGAAAAGCACAAAGTCTTTCTCCACAATTTTTATTCGAAAAACTAGGCGAACCTAGAATAATTCATAATAATTTAATTCGACATATTTCGAGTGTAGAAACACTCATCATCAGGTAAAAAAAGTGAAAGGTACAATGCTGATGTTGTTAGCAATAGAGAAAATAATAGCGGGATTGAGCCTTAATGAAGCTTTCAATGGTGTACAAGAGGTGTCCAAATTAAATAGTCAAAAGACCGACAATCAAGACTTCAGCATACTGGAAAGTCAAGGGTTAGTGAAAAGGCCCTTCCTTGGATAGAAAAATAAAGAGAGCAAAAGAAAAATAGGGTGTTTTAGCAGACTTTGTGAAAATCATTTATTAAGTAATTTATTCAGCTTTGTCAGAGACATGTTAAAGTATTGAAATAAGAGGAAAAGAAAAAGAAAAAAATTGTTTTTCATAAAAGTGCAAGCATCTGTAAAAGATAAAAACTTATTAAATTTAATTTGCTACATTTTGCTGCATTCCCTTTTTTTTATCTTTTACAGATGCTTGGACTTTTATGAAAAACAATTTTTTTTCTTTCCCTCTTATTTCAATACTTTTACATGTCTCTGACAAAGCTGAATAAACTTTAAGATTTTTCACTACTTAATAAATGATTTTCACAAACTCTGTTAAAACTCCCTAATTTTTTTTGCTCTCTTCATTTTTCTGTCCAAGACAGGGCTTTTGCACTAACCCTTGACTTTCCAGTATGCTGAAGTCTTGATTGTCGGTCTTTTGACTATTCAATTTTTAAACCTCTTGTACACCATTGAAAGCTCCATTACGGCTCAATCCCACTTTTATTTTCTCTATTGCTAATAACATCAGCATTGTACCTTTCACTTTGTTTTCCTGATGATGAGTGTTTCTACACTCGAAACATGTCAAATTAAATTATTATGAATTATTCTAGGTTCGCTTAGTTATTCTAATAAAAAATTGTGGAGAAAGACTTTGTGCTTTTCTTTTTTCTATAAAAAATAGATATGTTAAAATTAATTCAAACCACGACGATCAGCATCTAGCGCACATTGCGACAGTAGAAGTAGGTTTTAATTTTCAGTAATATTTTCCTATCTGAAAAACAAAAATATAATATAACATTCATACTTACATTTTTAGAATGAATCATACTAAAACTCTTGCAGCTGCGGAAGAACACCTGATCGCCAAGTGAAAATATTTTACTGAAGCATAAAACAAGACTACGCTTATAATAATATTACCCAATAAATATTTACGTATAAAATGCAATACCAATAGAGACAATGCTTTAACAATGCGTTTTTACATGTAATAACATTTGTTAGCAATATCAGGGAAGTGCATTTTAAAATATTAACTGGTTTTAGAAACGTTATATTGAATTTGATACGTTTTTACATATGAATAAGATTTATATCAGTATATTTTTCAATTGTCTTGGAATAACAATTATTTATATTCACGATTAGGTGTCAATAGCGTAACTAGTCTAAGTTTGAGAAAGGGCCCTAAAGTAAAAACTAAAAAAACACTTCTGTTCACAAAATTACAAAGGGCAAGTCAGTACAACGATAGACGAAACAATTTCCGCATGGCAAGATGCGAGGCAACGTTGATAGTTTTGCCAAAAGCTGTAAAAAATGTTTAGAAAAACCGCAAGATTGAATATGTAGAAGTATATAAGTAAGAGTGGGAATTTAAAAAAATAATTAGATACGGGTAATTACAAATCTTTTTTTTTAATTAATTTTTTTTTTGAGGAGCACGTGTTCTCTATGCATTCCCTTCCCTTAGTTATGCCACTTGTTAGTGGTCATATTGCAGTTTAGATAATTTCGAGGAAAATTACATAAATTTATTTTCAACCAATTATAGGGCTCCTTTTTGTTTACGTTGCTTATAGCAACGGGAGTTTATCGCGACAATTTTGTTAGTTCCTTTTAACTTAATGAAATTAATAAGTGATAATTTTTCTGTCAAAAATAAAGTGCTTTATATCTATTGGTAAAAGTCACTCAGAATAAAATGAAAATACATTTTATTGCCAACTTATAATTTCTATTCATACTAACCAATTTCCTTTACATATCGAACACCGGGTCTAAAAGAGACACATCAAAAATTTAACTAAACTCATCGGAAATATGTTTTTTAAAGTTTTATTTGAATTTAAAACTATAAAGACATTGGATTTCAGATAACAAATTATTTGTTATTTAATATTTCTCACATTTTAGTAACAAAAACGAGTTACTAACGGCTAAAATGAACTTCATTTCTAAAACTCTAATTAGTTACAATTAACTAAAGCCGCCGGAAATATGTTTTTGTAGCATTTTAGAAAAAAAATTACATACGAAAAAACTCCAATTTATGAAATTTTCTTACCGAATCTCCCACGCAGCAGAATTAATTCCCAATTATTTTTTTCTCGGTTTCACTTTTTTTTTGTTGATAGAAAATTTCCCTCGTCTTCGACACGGGATAATTTTCTATCAACAAAAGCATTCGCCACCTTGAAAAAAATGATCGGTAATAATTCTGCTGCTAGGGAGATTATAAGTGAAAAAATTACAATAAAGATTCCAATATCCCGCTGAAACTTTGAGCGCATAAGGAAAACTTTAAGTCTATATTTGAAATTAAATATCTAAGGACATGTTAAATACACGGTTTGAGTTAGGACTTAGGTTCGATTGATTAGTGTTTTGTATGAATTTTAATTGCACAATACTCTCCTGGTAACTGAACATAGACTAAAAATTTTCCTTACGCGTTTCAAAGTCCCAGCACTATATTTCTATTAAAGCAACATTTTAAAAACTTACTTTGTACTTTCAAGTAAAACTAAATTCTGAAATTATGTATTTTAAATTTAGAAAAAACTTTTTTTTTAAATATTGAAATTTATTAAAAAAAAAGAAAAGCTTATTAGTTATCTTCTCAATATCACAACACTTATCGGTGAGTCATAATAGCAATTATACATAATAACATTAATAGTGACCCGAGATCTTTTTGGAGATATATTCACCAAGCATAACAACTGTGCTATTCCTGCTGAAATGTCATTCCAAGGCAAAGTTGTAACAAAACCTGATGATATTGTTGAATCATTTGGTGAATATTTTAAGAGTGTTAATGGATCTGGCGGGATTGACGTTGAGGCAGAGGGTTTAGATGCGATTTCATTACCACAGTTCACAGAAGATGATATAATCAAGCTTGTAAAGAGGTTGAAACCAAAAATGTCGAGTGGCCCTGACTGACCAAGTTTTATTGTAAAAGATATATTAGTAGCTTTAGCTGGGCCATTGTGCTTGATTTTTAATATGTCTCTAAAGCGAGGGGTGCATCCTGAATGCTGGAAGATATCCAAAATATGTCCAATTTATAAAAAGGAGGAAAGAAATAAAATAACAAACGACAGACCAGTATCTCTGATAGGTTTTCAAAAGATTTCGAGATGCTTCTATATGATTATATTATATACAAGATTGAACCTATATTATCATGTCATCAGCATGGGTTTTTGAGGGGTCGGTCAACGACCACCAACCTGGCATGTTTTACTCAGTTTGCATCAAATGTTATTGATGAGGGAGGCGGTTGATGTGGTGTTTACGGATTCCTCAAAGGCATTTGATAAGATTAATTATAGTACTATACTGGCAAAGCTTAGGTTGTTTGGATTTACAGATGACTATCTATCTTTTTTTACGTCGTATTTATTAGACCGAACTCAGTACGTCCAGTACAATGGATATAATCCTCGCCATTTATTAATGACCTATCAGCGGTTACTGATGTCGAATACGAAATTTTTGCAGTTGACTTAAAGATATAATATAAATCTATTAGGAGCCCTGAGGACTGTCTGAGGTTGCAACACGCAATAAATGCAATTCAACGGTGGTGTGTAAAGAATAAACTGCTTCTCAACTATAATAAGCGTTCGGTGATGTCCTTAACCAAAAAACATTCTCCAATTCTATATGATTACTCTATCGACCAGAACATATTGTTACAAGTTGACAGTGTTCGTGATCTAGGTGTCTTATTGGACTCTAAACTAACTTATAGCAGTCATATAGAAAAACAGTGTCAGAGGCTACTCGAATGTTAAAATTTATATTAAGAAATTGTAAGTCATTTACTAATATCGATGTTTTAAAAACCTTGTTTTTAACGCTAGTGAGAAGCAAATTGGAGTATGGATCATTGATGTGGTCCCCAATTTACTCAAAATATATTATGATTGTGGAGCAAGTCCAAAAAAAGTTTTTTAAAATTTTTATCGTTTAAAGAAGATGAAGTGTATCCTCAGAGGGGGAGGGATAACAACCACTTGTAACAAGGATTTGAAATCTTAAGCCTGCAGAAACGCAGAGACATGACAGCAGTGATATTGTTATTTAAAACCATTAATGGTGTTACAGTTAGTCCATCTCTCTTGGAACAACTAAATTTCTTGATACCTAGGATTTCTACTAGAACTAGCACTTGTTTTTACCTGCCAGCAGTTAAAACAAATATAATGTTGCCCGCTCCGGTCTACAATATGTGTTCCAGGTAAAATATAATAGCAAATTACTGTGATCTACATAATATGTCCTTAAGTATTTTTGTTCGAACCGCCCTAGCGCACTTGTGACAAATAGAAAAATGTAAGTTAATCTCAAATTCTTTAATTTAGTAATAGATTTTATTAAATTATGTAAATTTTAATTGTTATATCGGCCCTATTAATTACATTTCTACTGGACCTAAATGTATTAAATAAATAAATAAAATAAATCAAAGTTAAGATTATCATCCGAAGGATTTTTTTATTTAGTCAGATCCATCTCCAAGGATTTGACGGGACGATAGAAAGAAAACGCAACGTATATTTTTAACCTAGTACACGGTAACACCGCCGCACGGGATGTAGCGCGTAGCTTCATTTAGTCTCGATGTAGGTGCATTTATGATTATGATAAGGTAAATAAATATATATATTTTTTGATAATTAACATGTAAAAATGTGAATGTTTAGAAACTAATGTGTAGGATAACAGCGGCGTAAATTCCAATGCATGTTCTCGATAACGTAATTTAAAAAACAAATCTGCGCACGCAGTAGTTTCCATCTGAGCGTAACAGCGTAACCATCCATGTGGATTATAAGTCACATTTACCTGCTCCCCTACCTCCTTTATTGCTCCTTTTCCTCCCATAAAATCACAAATATCTTCAACTTTTTTTACCATGCTCCGCGCATTCGGAACATTAGATGTTTATTACAGCACCAAAATATTGTAAATGTTAAATTAATTTAAGGCTTGAACAGTATTCAGATCTTTGGACTGGATGTCTGCTCCACTACGGCCTATTGTTTTACTCTCTTCCTTAACTAAATAACTAATCCTTTATGTAATTTACACTTAAGTAAACAATAAATGTATTATTATTATTATTATTGTTATTAAATAAAATTACGGGTACCAATCAAAATATTGTTTGATAGGGCATAATTTAAATTTGACGCGAATATTTTAGTTGACATTCTTTATTTAAATTGACTTGCCGATGGTTTTCTTTGATATACTTGCCAGTTACGATTTTTAAACTCCTAATTTTTTTATTGTCTCTTATATTTTACCATCAATTATTATGTTGTAAGTTTAATTACTTAAATTTTTGTATTCAACATTAACTTTAATGACTTTATTATGGGTCTTTAGATAAATTTTCCATATGAATCGGAATTATATCTGTTGTGACAGACACTACAAATATTTTCTGATACTGACTATTGAGTTATTATTATTATACAAAAAACAATTTTTATTAAACACAATAAATAATTTGAATATTTTAATGAAAAAGGCGAAAAATGTCAATAACGTAAAAAAAAAGTTACCTATTCCAGTTTTTAGAAAAAAATATAAAATTTAGTATAATCTATTAAATTATTATTATTAAATTTTAGAAAAGCAGTTTTACAATACATTAGAATTAAGCCTGTTGTACTTTGCGTAAACTTTTATTGCTTTTGGCCTGTTATTGGTAAGGTAACATTTTTCGGAAAGTACTCGCCGTATCGTGGCCATGTCACTAGTTATTTATAGCACTCTGTCACAGAATATATAGCTACGCATATTATTCTGTGGCTCTGTTAAAGTCTGGTCTATTTTACGATACGAGGCTGGCTAAAAAGACAGGACCGCTAGGACCAGATTTAGTTCTTTTACGTTCACCACTCAGTATGAGCTGATCATATTATCTGTGATTATCAACTATCGAAACGCTTTTATAGAAAATTACATAAATTTATTTTCAACCAATTAGAAGGCTCCTTTTTGTTTACGTTTCTTATAGCAACGGGAGATTATCGCGATAAATTGGTTAGTTAATATTAAACTTAATGAAGTTAATAAGTGATAATTTTTCTGTCAAAAATGAAGTGCTTTGTATCTATTGGCAAAAGTCACTCAGAATAAAATCAAAATACATTTTGTTGCTAACTTCTAATTTCTATTAATACTAACCAATTTGCTTTACATATCGAACACCAGGGTTAAAAGAGACACATCAAAAATTTAACTCAACTTATCGGAAATATGTTTTTTTAAGCTTTATTTGAAACTATGTAGACATGTAGTTTCAGTTGTTATGGTTGAAAACGAATCATTGTTTTTAATGTTTCTGAAATTTTAGTAATAAACCTTAGTTACTAACAAGTAAAATCAACTTTTATTGTAAAATTATAGTGCGTTATATTTAACTAAACTCATCGGAAATAGGTTTTTTAAAGTTTTATTTGAAACTATGTAGACATGTTATATCAGTTGTAATGGTTGAAAACGAATTAACGTTATTAATGTTAATGAAATTTTAGTAATAAACCTTAGTTACTAACAAGTAAAAATCAACTTCTATTGTAAAAATACAGTGCGTCATATTAAACTAAACTCATCGGAAATATGGTTTTTAAAGTTTTATTTGAATTTAAAAGTATAAAGACATTGGATTTCAGATAACAAATTTGTTACTTAAATGTTTCTCACATTTTAGTAATAAAAATTAGTTACTAACGGCTAAAATAATCTTCATTGGTAAAATTCTAATTAGCTACAATTAACTAAAGCCGCCGGAAATATGTTTTTGTAGCATTTTAGTAAAAAATTACAATAAGAAAAAACTCCAATTTATGAAATTTTCTTACCAAATCTCTAAATAATAAAAGATATTTATCGGATACTTTTAAAAATGTAGACGATCCCTTAAAAAAGTAAGTTTTGTAAATACAGTGTTCTAATCTAAAAAAAATTTCATTTATCTTAATTGTCGTTGCACCGATGATCTGGGCCGGTAATCAACTAGTCGGGTCAATGGAGGGTCAGTGAGAACGGTCGAGTGCCACTCGGAAGCCCATCCAGAATCAATTAATTACTGGACGAGGAATGACGGCCACATTATTTCGCAAGGTAATCCGTCACGTGATTAATGGTTTTATTTAGTCGATATTATTAATTTCACTTGAATTATGGACTTTTTGCTTTCAGCGTTCCGTGTTTTTATGATCGCACTAAAAGTGTGATGCCAGCGCAAAGTGATTTATGATTCTGGGACTTTCTGTAAGAGCACGAGCTATCGAAATTGACGCAAATAATATAAAAATACGCTTTTGTTTTTTCGGTAGTTTGAAAAATGTTATAAATTTACCTTGTTTGCACTAGAGTTTTTATGTTTTTCGGCTAACTAAAAATGATATATCGGTCCTCCCATTTTCGGAATTCAAAATATAAAATATGAAGACGGAACAAAATATATTTCAAACATTTCTTTAAAAAAACAAACAATTAAATTTGTTGTAAAAGATGTGGTTCATAAATATTAACCTTTAAAAACGTATGCCTCAATCTTTTTGGGGATAAGATCCTTGCACTTTTTTTGATGGCCTGTATATCTGCTCAATAGGGAACTTTCCAAGTTTTTTTTTCAATAATATGATTTAGTTAGGCCTAAAAAAAATATTCCCCAATTATTACTCCTTAAAAATCAGTAATAACTTGGTAAAAATTCTTTAAAGTTTCGCGCGTGTCAAAAGCATTTCAAACGACCTCTTAAGCGTGCCAAGCTCGATGACGTCAGGAAGTATTACTGTCAGTCATCCGTCATCCTGACCGGTGGCCGAGCGACCGAGTTTGCATTTGGATTGCCGTCTGTTCTTGTTATTGTATTGTTGTTTTAAAAGTGAAATTCTTAACGTCGTTCAATTTATTGCCAACCTATAACCTATTTCGTGGATGTCACACACAAATCTGACAAATGATACCCCTTGACGTCACGACTACTAGCCGCGCGTTTTTACCCGCTTGGAATAATTTGAATTTTGGGGCATGTTTAAATCTTTCTAGCGGTCTTTTGGGACTAAATATGTTGTTTTTTTGCTGCCATATATTTTATGACAATATATACTTATGATTTATAGAATTTTTTTCCCATTTAAAATTTTTGTCAAGTTCCCTATTACAACAGTCTTGGGTTTCTGACAACAACAATAACCTCTATTTACGTAGAATATTACTTAAATTAAAAATTGTAGTTTTACCTTCGCATATCTTACTAATATAATACAGCCCTCCCAAAAAAAACGAATTTTACTAAATTTAAGCTCGTTCCGAAGAGAAGTAAGTACTTTTAATAGTAATATCCACTGGTACATGATAGTATCTAATAAAATTGCTAGAGGGCGCAATTTGTAATAATAGGGTAAATATGGGTAAGATACCGCAGTGGGAGAGATGCCGCGGTGTACATTTCGCAACACTGCCACTTTGTAAAACGACTTTTGTGCTGACATTACGATTAGTTGATGGTTAACCTTGACAAGTGTATCACACCGGTAGAAAATAACGATTTTTCTAAGAAATATTTCAAGTGTTTGTTAAAATAACGTTAAAGTAAGTTACAAAATATATACAGTGTTTTTATATAATTAAAATATTACGTTCTAACGAACAAAATTTTGTTTGCGCTCTACTTGTGGGAGATTTAGCGAAAGTAAGGTTATGTTACCACAGGTTTTTAATTTCTGGGATTATAAGTATCAGAAAAAAATGTACTGCGGCATCTCTCCCATACATTTGGGATAGACGCCGCAAGAAATTGTGGTAGAGATGACGCATTAATTTGATGTTTTACGAGACCAGCGATATTAACGCAAATGAATGTGTCGAGTGTTTTAAACAATACTTTTTAACCAAATCAAGTGCTGATTCGATTCAGTGTGTTCGATGTGAATATGGGCTACATGACCACTTGTAATCGATGTGGAAGGCATTTAGAAAAAGCCGAACAGGTTAAAAGAAAGGTGTAACGTTATTTTTCATAAGCCATTTATCCCATGTACCATGCGGCGACTCACCCACGTTGTGTGGGAGAAATGGCCAAATACAAGGGTTTAGAAAACATATTAGGTTTCAATACTGTTGTGTAAAATCACTTTTGTTACAAATTTATTTGGAAGTAAACCTCCTAAGAGTATACCTGTATTTTTATTTCCATGTTATCTCGAAAGGTATAGAAGTTATGACAATCTTAAAAAATATGCGGCGTCTCACCCACATTTACCCTAACAGTTTTTTTGATTTTATCCCGAAAATTTAAATCATACGGTATAACTATGATATAATAATCGGAAAGTAGATTAAATTTGCAAAAAAAAATGTGAAGACCGCAGTTCGATATCTTTGTTCGTTTTACAGTTATTGCCAGAAAAATAATTTTTACACTTTAATCAAAGAAATTATTGTTCTTATAGTTTCATAGGTATGTAGGTTGGATTAGTAATAATAAATTTTCATTTGTCTTATTCCATGCCTCCCTTCACACTTAACCTAGGCTTTAGACTAGTCCACATTATGTTATAAAAAGACAAAATTTAGAGCGTGTTTAAAGACCAACGGGCCATAAGAACAGCATTAAAATAACGACGGAAAACTTTTTAACGAAACAATCGAAAGACCTAATAAATGTTTAAAATGACTTCCATTTTGCAAATTACAACTATTAATTCTTCTTCTAGAACTAGAAATAGCTGCTTTAATGTCAGCTCGTGAAATCGAATTTATATACAAAAATTATTAACAATGTCTTTTATTCTTTCCCAGAAGTAAAAATCTAACTACCCCTTTCAACATCTTGTAAAAGGATAGGCAAATCATGTTGTAAAAATTAAAGTAAAGTTCGCCATTTAGATGGCCATTAAAAATAAACGGTTCGATAATTCTGTGTCCTTAAACTCCGCACCACACATTTACACTCCACCTGCTGTGGTGATCCACTTCTCGCATCGAATGAGTATTTGTTTGTGACCAATAATGCATATTATGTTAATTAACTCTGCCGCTGCTAATAAAAGTGGCCTCGAAACTTCAACTGAAATAGGTCGTACACTTCCAGTTTGTCTTAAACGTATTGCCAGTCGTCGAAATACTCTTCTGGTATGGTGCCTTCATTTAGGATTCGTTCCGCAATAGGAGCACTTTAAATAAATTCAAAATATACGGCAAGCATATCGTAAGCCACAGCATCGGTATAAGCCATTTTTGAAGGATATAGCATAAATTTTGATAAGGTAACAAGTAATTCAAATAGAATCAAGAAGAAACTTTTGTCAACACCTATCAAAATTAAATCAGTTGACAACTACTTCAATTTATTTATCTCCGTGGAAATCTGCCGATTTTGTTTCACGGCTATTTAGATTTATTTTTTAAAACATCATACCGTGTGAGCAAAAATTATTTGCATCAAAGACGTCTTTGATTAAAAAACGTAGGGCTTGGTTTAGATCATAATGATATAGGGACGATATATCTAACCAAATCTAGGTTAAAATTTTATCAAATTCATATACCATGTACATGATATGCCAAACTAATGAGTAATAAAATAAGTAGACAAATACAAATTTATTTTTGTTGTTTACAAAATTATAATACTTGCACTTTATAAGGAAATAAATTTAGCTGCTTCTTAAGAATAGTCCTGCATGTTCCATAAGATCTTCCCACTTCTTGGGACAGGCGTCTTATACAATTTGTTGGCGTATTTTGCATTATTTCACAGACGTTTGAAACAAGTTCTTCTGTTCTTACAGATGGTCTTTCTGCTCCTTTTTTGTGTTGTATATTACCTGTTTTCCTAAACACAGCCACGGTTCTTTTCAGACAATGATAAAAATCCCCAGCAATAAAAGCAACGTTAGGAAAATGTTCGTGAAAATCGTCCATGCACAAACCCGGATTGTATTGCCACTTACAATTTACTCTAACCATGTTTTGAAAATACGCTTTAACTATGAATGTTTTGTGCTGTTCCGTAAAACCTATTGTGTGAATTGTTCAAGAAATTGGAAAAATTAGCGATGAATCAAATTACTTGTAACGACTGTCAAAGATGACGGAATAACTGATTGTAGGTAGTTACTGACACCCAGCAGGTATTAAGCTCTACGGCTAAGCATTACGTCCTTATATGCAAGGCCCTCTTTGATGCAAATAATGTTAGCTCGCACGGTATTAGAATTCTGCTACTAAATAAGAAATTTTAAAAGTTTTCCATGATTATGTCATTAATTCTAAAGTCGTTTTTTGAGCAATTTGAACAATGAGTAACAAACCTACACATTACACAGTCATAAAGCTTAAAATTTTTTTTTATCGTGAAATGCTTTGGCCAAGAAGCTATAAAAAAATAATTTCTTTGATTAAAGTGTTAAAAATTATTGTTCTGGCAATAACTCTGAATTGAACAAAGATATCGAACTGCGCTCTTTACATTTTTCCTTGCAAATTAAATCTATCTTTTGATTATGATGTCATAGTTATACTGTATGATTTCAATTTTCGGGATAAAATAAAAAAAAAACGGGTATTATTACAAATTGCGCCCTCTAGCAATGTCATTAGAATTTATCATGTACCAATGGGTACGACAAAATCAAAATCTCACAAACAAGCTTAAATTTAGTAAAATCGGAAAAGTCGCTTAGAAGTTATAACAATTTTAATGATTACTCTTTCATTAGCTTCCCCCACTCTTATCAAGGTCGCTAATCCAATGAACCTTAAACCAAAATGATGCAAAATTGTTGAAGCTTTTTAATGGTGTAACCAGATAAATTTAGAATTTAAAAAATTTATTTTTAATTGTGCCCCCTTGCGGCGATATGCGGAATTTGCAGAATTTTCTCACTTTAATCATAATTTTTTCCCCTAAGTTTCTATGCTTAGTAGTTTCCGAGATATGGCCGGTGGCCACCCTTAATGAAACACCCTGTATGTCAATTGGCAGTTGTAGCGAATGTCCTTAGAAGCATTATATGTAAATAGGCAATTATAAGGACACAAGTTATTTATGAAGACTATTCTCAGATTATATCGTAACAACGTAGCGTTGCAACAAAAAATTAATAATCAAGTCTTGTGGTTTTAAAGTCAAGATTTTTAGTCCGAACTAAACATTTTTACTTCTATTGTTTGTTCGATTGCTTCCTCTTTTCTAAGAATATCCGACCAATATTTCTGAAATTTTCTTAATGCTATGAAAAAGTATAATATGAAATAAGACCAAAATCATTGCGTTCACATGGCCCGAATCCTGGCCATGTTTATTAATCAACTTTTAAAAAGTTTTTGATTTAGATTCCACCGGGAATTGGTAAGCGGGTGAAAGTTATTTTTATTAAAAAAATGGGATTAAGATATTTTCAACTATGTAATAAGGTTTAATAATTTATGTGGGTTTTCATGGGCTGAAGTTTTTTTTTAAAGTAACTTAGAATAACTTTGGCACGTCCCCAAAGATATCATCTTTCTACTGTTAAAAAAAAATTATTATGTCTTTCGGGTCTAAAACATGGCAATTTAATAAGGCACATTTAAGCGCAGTCGGATCCATATAAGTTTGTTTGGGCTGGATCTGGTTCCTTATTAGAAGCACCCTACTGCATGTGTACGCATGTAACAAACCATGAATCATGTGGTTACCAAACAACCGCGGAAATATTTCCTCAATGGAATTTCCCTCTCTCCATCTCTTTATTAAGGAATGGGAATGGCAGGATAGTTTCTTAGATCAGCGGTGAGCTCTCTTAAAGAAAAGCAGAGTCAAACGGACAAAGATAATTTCTCTTAAGGGCTATTTCTGTAAAAGGTACTATGAATAATACCAAAAAAATTATAATATTAATTCGTAAGAAATTCAAAAAGATTACATTCCTTGTCATTTTGAACGCAAGTTCATTAATGCACAATTGCCACCATGATATTATAAAATATTTGTCTTCGGTATTATCTTATAAAGAATTTTGATGTTATTTTGTAACAATTTATTAAATATTTATACATAATACATACTCTCAATAAAACTTAACCGTAGCCTTATAATACAGTTTTAATATTATTTTTATAAAACAATTCAGCAAGTTTTTTTACTAGTTTTAGTTTCACAAACAATAAGAGTAAGGCTTTTTTTATATAATATAGAAAACGTTCTGGCGTCTAATATAAAAATGTAAGATGGGTAGGTCTTAGGATAACCACGCGATTCTGAGAATAACCATCATGGATCTTAGATGTACAAACATTATTTGTAAGTTAGTCACCATTGTTCAAAGGTTATCCTATATTACCTTACGTTAATAATCATGGTTCGTAGGTAATCCTTCGTAGTGCTCTGGTAAGCCATCATGGTTCTTATGTTAACCACCACCATTGTTCTTAAGATAACAATAAAGGTTCTTTAAAATTATCTATGTAAAGGGTACCTTGCCCCCAAGAATAGGTTTTATTTAACATTTCTGATTTGTGATTTGTACTTATTATTATTTTTAGTTTTTCTTGATTCTTGTCATGTTAACATTTACTCTTCGAGATAGTATAAATATTTTTAAAATTGTGATTATTATTATGCAAGTTTACTTCAGACGAAAAAAGAAAACAAAACGAAATGATCATAGTGATTCATATTTTAGGACCCATATAGGCCACACTCTTCAAATTATTTTTATTTACTAGACTACAGACGTAACCAGAAAACAATAATTCTTTTGAATGAAGTCTATCTAGTTTAAACATGATTTTTTAAATATATTTTTAAACGATATTCAAACAGTAGAGAGCATTATCATATAGACCGCCCAAATAAGAATTTTATATCAAATTAAAGATTTAAGGAGACTTTTAAAATGAAAGCTTTTTAAGTAAAGAGAATTTTATTTTTAGAAATATTCAATGTGCTGGTGTCATTTAGAAACAATCGGCTATAATCCACAGATATCTTGTTAGTGACATTGTTAGCGCTTGTTTAGGAGAACGCAATATATTTAGTTTTTGCCTCTTTAAGAGTTAGGCTGAATGCTTCTAGCAATTTTTGGTAATATAATTAGGCCGTTGTTAATTTTGTCTCTCACCTCTACTGTGTCACCAGTAAAGTCCGCATTATATGGGATTTTTTTTATTAATAACTTTATTCAAAATTTGACTTTGGTATCAAGTTCTGCTTCGATCGAGATGAAAATTAAGCAAAAAAATAGTTGTCACGTGATTCGCATTAACTGCAAAATTTAAATTTTTTTCAAAAAATAATTCAAAAGTGGGGTTATTTCTGCAAATATCGAAAAAAGTTATTAGAAAAAGTTTTTTTAAATGCAGTTTCTAGCCCACATGCAAAATTTCAGCTGGAAAAGATAATTTTGATTTTTTATCTATATTTTGTAAATTGCACCACTTTTGCAAAATAAGACTCAACGCAACCTACATAAAACTTTTTAGTTTTGACAATGCTTTATTTCAGATACATTTTCTTTAAAGTGGCGCCATATTAAATGTGTGTTTTTCTACAAAATCAAAATTTGGCTATTAAAATTTAGTCGCATGTGATGCAAATGTCATTTGTTTTTGACCCTGTATAAGGTAACTTCATAAAATAGGTATTTTTGAAAACGTAGTTTGTGTCTGAAAGTAATACACCTTAATATTAAAACAAAAAAGAATACAGTGTAATCAGTAAAATGTTCATTAAGTGGAAAATAAATTTTAGTTTAACTTAACGTAAAGTTGATCTATTTTCAACGATTTAATTTAAAACCCCTTTATTTTATTTTTTATTTTTTTTTACTTTCAGTCACAAACTACATTTTCAAAAATACTTATTTTATGGAGTTACCTTATACAGTGTCAAAAACAAATAAACTTTGCATCACATGCGACCAAATTTTAATAGCCCAATTTTGATTTTGTAGAAAAACCAACATTTAATATGGCGCTACTTTAAAGAAAATGAATCTGAAATAAAGCATTGTCAAAACTAGGAAGTTTTATGTAGGTTGCGTTGAGTCTAATTTTGCAAAAGTGGTGCAATTTACAAAATATAGGTAAAAAATCAAAATTACCTTATCCAGCTGAAATTTTGCACATGAGCTAGGAACTGCATTAAAAAAAACTTTTTCCTATAACTTTTTTCGAAATTTTCAGAAATAACCCCACTTTTGAATTATTTGACAGATAATGCGAATCACGTGACTACTTTTTTTTTGCTTAATTTTCATCTCGATCGAAGCAGAACTTGATGCCAAAGTCAAATTTCGAATAAAGTTATTAATAAAAAAAAATCCCATATGATGCGGACTTTACTGGTGACACTGTATATATTTTTTATTTCTTTTATAAATTGGGTAGTTGTTTTAGCAGTAATATAATAGTTGTCATTATTTTCTGTGCATTAAATAAAAGGCAATTCCACTTCCCCCCTTTAAACTTTTGTAGCCCTGAAGCCAAATGAGATCTCATCGAAATATTTTATCTTTGATGTTAGCTTTATACAAAGCTTTGCAAAAATAAATTACCTTTTTATTCCTCTGTAAAACGGTAATTATATCCAACTCCATGTGTAAAGTGATATAAAACTTAATTTGACGTGCAGAGAAACAAAGTAAAGTAACTTTACGTCTGAATTTCAAAGAAGCGGAAAAAGGATAAAATTAGCTTTCCGGGGTTTAATATAAGGCATTCTATGGAACTTAATAGGCACTCGTGAAGAATGTTTGACACATAAAGTAGTAGAAAAAGTCCATATTAAATTATGCGAAATTTTTTTCTTTCAAACCGAATGTTTAATTTTCCTAATATATTCACTTTTGAACCCAAAAAGGGAGACATTTTGCTATTTAAAATAAACAATTCCTGTTATTTATCATCAGTTAATAATAGGGAACTTTCCAATTTTTTTTTTCAATAATATGATTTAGGGTTAGGCCAAAAAAAAATATTCCCCAATTATTACTCCTTAAAAATTAGTAATAACTTTGTAAAAATTCTTTAAAGTTTCGCGCGTGTCAAAAGCATTTCAAACGACCTTTTAGGCGCGGCAAGCCCGATGACGTCAGGAAGTATGACTTTTCCGTCATCCGTCATCCTAACCGGTGGCCGAGCTACCGAGTTTGAATTTGGATTGCCATGTGTTATTGTTATTGTATTGTTGTTTTAAGGTGGAACTCTCAACGTTGTTCAATTTATTGCCAACCTATAACCTATTTCGTGGATGTCACACACGAATTATACTTCTTGACGTCACGACCCGTTTTTACCCGCTTGGGATAATTTGAATTTTGGGGCATTTTTAAATTTTTGCTAGCGGTCTTTTGGGACGAATTTTTTTATTTTTTTTGCTGCCATATGTTTTATGACAATATATACTTTATAGAATTTTTTTCCCATTTAAAATTTTTGTCAAGTTCCCTATTATGACATTGACCATTTAGTTTCCTAATGTCGCTGTTTTCCAATACATCATAGTCAGCATTTACATCCTGAATTTGAATCTATTGGTAAAACGTTATAATAATAGAGATATTTTTAAATTAGAACCTTTCCTAGAAACAATTATAAAGACGGGAAAGAAAGAAAAACTAATCGCTTGCGGGGGTTACTGACCTTTAATCCTCAGTACCCCACAAAATACTTTTTGCAATGTAATTTTATTGTGATATGACAACTTTCTCCTTATAATGTCTTACTGACATAAACTTGAAAATAATAAATAAAAGCTCCATTAAGGTTCGACACCATTTTTTCTTTTGCTAAAACCATCAGCACCAAATATAATTTCTGTCTCCTGATGATGAACGGTTCTACGTTCGAAACATGTAGAGACTTGTATTGAATATTTTTATTCTATTAAACTTTGTGGAGGAAGACTTTGAGTTTTTCTTTCTTTCCTATACTTTCAACTCCACTTTAAGCATGGACTATTTCTTCAAATTAAACTTGAAAAGTTTTATAAAAAATTTTAAATAATCTTCGGACACCTTCTTTTCAGGAAGGTTTTTTTTCTTCCCCAGTTTATTTGGTTGGTTTAGACCCCCTTTAATAACTTTTTTAACATACTCAGTATGGTTTAACCTTTATCAATTTTCTTCATATTATGTCTCTTCTAAAGTGGCGTATTTACGGGGGGGGGGGGGCTCAGGGAGCCCGCCCCCCCCCAGATATGTTTTTTTAATTTTTATTTTCAATTTTTAGGTACTGAATAAGCACATTACATTTATTACAACATTTTCTCTTCTAAGAACAGGAAACTTGATTTTGTAATTTAGTACAAAGTAAAGTCGCCACAGTGGATCTTTGCCCGTGCGTCATCAATCAACGATCAGGACTCAACGTGGTTAATAACTCTGCATCCTTATTTATTACAGTAACAAGTTTGAATAAAAGCATAAAAGAACGTCTCCAAGATTCCGCAATATTATAACGTGCTAGACAAGAATAAAACTATAAACGTCAATTAATTACGTTTTTTATTTGTTTAGTTGACTACCGTTGTATTTTAGAACGTCATTGTCAACCTTATTTTGATCTGCCAATCTAATTCGTATTTTGTAAATTTGTGTGCCTTAAAACTGTTCCTTTTTCTAAAAATTGTTCTTTTTGGAGCTAATTATACCCATCTGTTTTGGCGGTAACTATTTATGGATTTTTATAATACCTAATTTATTTATTTTAAATATTCTAACCGTGAAAGTTCTTTGAAAAGTTTACGGCAGTGGCTAAATTCCCTTAAATAAAAGGATGTCAAAAATTTGACTTTTGCGATTTTAATTGTCAATAAAACACCGAACTTTTCTAGATTTTAAGCTTTAAAAATAGTATTAAGTGTATTAACATTTGTTTGTCAATTTCTTTTAGATAATAGAGAATGCCGGGCAAAACTTAAAATAAATAACAATTTTTCGGGATATTATGTAGGTACGTCAAACGGTAGGAAGGCACGTCCATTTTATGAACTTAGACTTAGTTTTGACTGTTTTCGTCTCGTAATTTTGATTTGATTCATACGATTTTGATGACGTGAAAGTAATGACGCACGGGAAAAGATCCACTGTGGCGACTTTAAGTAGGTACTTCAGATATTTTTTTTACCCAAAAAAGGGCGTGGCACCCAAAAATGTTTCGCCTGCGGCGCAACTCATTTTGCGCCATAGGCGCAAATCCTTTTCGCTCCCCCCCCCCCCCCCCCTGGAACAAATCCTAAATACGCCACTGCTCTTCTACTCATCAATTTTTTAATTCCACAAAAGCTCCATTAAGGTTCTACACCATTTTCTCTTCTGCTAAAACCATCAGCACTAAATAAATTTCTTCTGACGATTAACGTTTCTACGTTCGAAACATGTAAAGACCCCTAGAGAATTTTTATTCTATTTAATTTTGTGCGGAAAGACTTTAGGTTTTTTCTTTCTTTCCCATACTTTCAACTCCACTTTAATCATGGACTATTTTTTCAAATTAAAAAGATCCCGCGAAAGAATAGAAAGTTTAAAAACATACGATTAGATATCAGTTGATTTAGCGTCATTAATAATATAATTCTTTCAAAGTATTTAGTGGGGAAGAGGACTTCAATTAAAACACTTTTTACTTTTTAATCATTCCCAACATTTCGGTTTAATATTTAAACCTTTTTCAAGGGCTAAAATAAATAACCACAACAAATTACATCTGTAAGATTGTAAAACAACTAGTGGTAGTCAGTTATGTAATGTCACCAGTAAAGTCCGCATTATATGGGATTTTTTTTATTAATAGTTTTATTCGAAATTTGACTTTGGCATCAAGTTCTGCTTCGATCGAGATGAAAATTAAGCAAAAAAATAGTAGTCACGTGATTCGCATTATATGTCAAATTTTAATTTTTTCAAAAAAATAATTTAAAAGTGGGGTTATTTCTAAAAATATCGGAAAAAGTTATTAGAAACAGTTTTTCTAAATGCAGTTTCTAGCACACATGCAGCACATGTTTTCGATGTTTTGAGTGTTTAATATTTGAAGTTTTTTAAAGTTAAATAATTCATTAATGGAGAGTTTCGAAAGTCAAGATAATTTATCCTGTACCCCATCAGAAATATCAGATGCAGCCAAACTTGTTACACTAAATCTTCAAGTACCGGAAAAATTCAGACGGCAGTATGAACAATGTAAAACATAGTGTTTGAGAAAAAACATGAAAAAAGCATCCGAAACTCGATCGAAAGTAGTTAAATCATGGTAACGCAAAAAAATAATGTCATTGAAAAAATGTCTTACGTTGGATAATGACGTTAATGCACAAACATTGTCATTTTGTGACGATTGTAGAAAAAATATTTTTATTACTCTTGACTGAAAAGTTAAAATTTTTATACTAATTTGAGTGTAAAAAGCTTTTCTAATTTTCTAATAAAATTTTCTAACTAGTAAGAAAAATAAATTATTTTTCGCACTACTGGGAAAATAATAATTTAAATAAAGAGCAGGTCGGCTCTCTTCAGATTCATATCCATTGCTTTTTTCTTGTTACTTTAAATATAACAAAATTTATAGTCCCGAACGACTTTAGTCACCCGCAAAATTGTTTAAACAACAAACTCTCGTTATATTTTTTATACACAAAAACATATTTGAAAATGTAAATATTGCAAATACATTTGGTATTTAATTATTCATAATAAAAAATTTTGTATAATACATTTGTGAAAAATACAATTAAGAGACTTCGCAATAATTGCAGAACGAGCGTAACTCCCACGCTTTGTTTATTTTAAATTTTAACTCTATAAATATTTCCCTCCGCCCTAACTTCGAGTATGTTCGTCGTAAATTTAGCAGAAACGCCCGATCATAATAATACATTACTTAAATAAAACTAAATGCATTAAAACTTTTCAATTAAAGATACAAATCTGCCTAAAATAACTTAAAATAAATTTCCTGCAAAGGCAGAATAGAATTGTGGTTCAACGGCGTTAATTATCGCATTCTTGATATAATCAATGGCTTAATGAAAATAGTTATCTTCGATTGTGCTTAAATGATCATCAACCGCTCCCTTTCACGCTAAATTCCTCAATTATAAGCCAAAGATAATTTCTTTATACCATGATTTAAGGATTAATGTGGTTAAAACTTTTTTCTTTACCACCTTTTTGTTTTTTTAAATTTTTAATTATTTTGTATTTGTTTATTTATATATTTATTTTACACCATTTCACAGTTACAATGAACCAATTAACAAATGGGTATATGGGCTAATTAAAATAAAATAGGTAATAATATAACAATTATTCAAAAATTTTGTAATAAGTAATAAGAAATTTAGACTTAAATTATTATATTGAAACGGAATAATTATGCGTAAAAAGACACTAACCAATTTAGATTTATACTGGATAAACAACAGCTAAAAATGTCAAATCTATTTTGGTGCAGATTGTATGTGTTGCACAATCGATAAATAGGGGAGTATTTACAGATGTTGGTACGCGCGGTTGGTACATAACAAGTGTGGGAATGATGTGTTCTAGGGACAAGGAATTGCAGGTTTTCTAATATATCCCTGCATTCAACTCTATTATGCAAGATATTATGAAGAAATTTAAGTTAAGAAACTGTACGTCGATCTTCTAAGGAGCCAAACGAGTGCCTTTACAATAGAGCTTCTTCTAGAATACCGATTTCAGGATACTGACCATCAATTTTAAAACTTAAATATTTTAGAAAACGTCGTTGGACCCTTTCAATGCGATTACGGTGCACTTGATAATATTGCGACCATACAAACGAAGCGTACTCCAATTTAGATCTTACAAATGCATAAAAAAGTATTTTTTTGTGTATGACAATTTAAAAAATCACGAGAATGTCTTATTATCAAACCTAGGGATCTATGACAGGAGGCAACAAGGTCGTTTATGTAAGAAACAAAAGACAGTTTACTGTCAAATAATACACCCAAATCGCGAAATGTCTTAGCTCTGTCCACTGTAATGTTATTAATTTTGTAATCATACACATGGGTATGTCATTTTAATGAAAAGGTCATTATGTTACACTTACTGATATTTAACGGCAATTTATTTTGAACACATGTCCATGTGTCATGTTCATCGACATGATATATAGATAGATTTTGGTGCACACTAGCTTTTTTTTATTAAAATCCCTTTCTTAGATATATTACATTTTACGTAATAATAAATTAGGATACAACTTTACAAGTTATATGGTAGTTAGGTCGTTTCGCACTACATGTGATGTCTGATATTTTCAGAGAGACCGAGTACAAGTTTCTATAACTACGCAATTTCGGAATAGATGTCGGCTAGAGGAAAAATATGTGTCAATCCTGCTTATTGCATTAAAGTACAGATTTATAGTTAATCGCATATTAAAACACAAAAATTAATAAGTGTGTGGCATGGCAAATTGCCCCTTCGCTCGAAATCGCCTAAAATATTGCAAGATATGGGAACTGTAAGATTAAAAGTAGTTTCGGAAACCAAAGTAAATAATTATTTTATAAAATGCTGTAAATGGGAATAAATCGGAATATAATAAAATAAAAAAATACTAAAAATATCCTTGAAAATATTAAAAGCAAATTCAGCAAATGAAAAGAGAAGAATTCTGACCAAAACTATTAATCAAAACACATATAGTAAGTAGGTAAGTACCTCTCTTAAATAGTGGACACTGTGGCAAGCTTAATTTAAATTTTTATAAAATATCTCTAGACGTCTGCATAAATAGGGTAAAACCTGTTAGACTTACGAGATTAAATGAAAAAATTGTTCTTCGAATTTTAATATTTGTTGTACCTCTATCATGTTGTTTTAGCTGCAAATCATCAAGATATTTATATATTTCGCTATACCGGTGGTTTTATTTCTAACATCTTACATCTGATCTGATATTAACTGTTTTAAAAACTCTATTTAAACAACGCATAAATCTTATCAAGGGAAACCTGTTCTCTCAAGGGTTTTGCCTGATAACAATCCACATGCAGTTTCAACCCGCGAGGCATTACAATGATTCCATTAGTTACTTTTAAATAGTATAACTACAATCCTAATCGTAGGACTATTATAGTGGATCGTACCTCTAAGACAAATCATGGATGAGCTTTAGATATAAAAAAAAACAGTTTATGTATAAATTAGTCACATATTCCTTTAACAGCAAACTAACAAGTTTTTTAAATTTATTTAGCCAAATTAAGGCGTTTTCTATCCTTCAATTCCTACCCCTGTGGGCTGCTTGCCCTCCTAATTTTGTTCAGTCAAAATGCGGTAACTTTATTACATACCTAACTAGCATAAAAATTTTTAATAATATTTCTGAGCAAAACTAAAATTTTTATCACAATCGTAAATATTTGTGGTTACTAATATATAGTTGTACTTCGTAAATGTAGGCAAAACGTTTTCTTTTAAAGCCTCTAAAAAAATTATGCGAATTAAAATTTATCTACGACCCATAACTATTATGGGGAGTTTAAAAAAGTGTTCCTATTTCTCCAAAGATGTACAACTATGTGTTTAGTACCCGGAACGATTAGAGGTGGCGAAATTTATTGTTCTTTACCCAATAGAATTATTGTCGAAACAGTTATTTCTTTGTCCCCCGAGGGCATAGAGAATAAAACACTCTTAAAAAGGATTTTTTTAAATTTTGTTAGCAAAATTCATATTATTTTGGTACTGCTATTTTGGTCAAGGAACGATGTCAGATGACTCTAACACAGCCTTCTTCACGTTTCGGGAACATGGGATTGTCCAACCAAACTCATTTCTTCTCTGTGCGATAGACATTGGTCAATTATGTTATGATTCATGATAAACTAACAAAAAATATTTTAAGATGCTCTTTTTCGATAGAAATATTTAATTAAATTTTAAATTTTAAAAGCCATTGACTAATATTTCCTTACTATGCAGTGAAATACTGGCCATTTTGAAATTAGTGTTGTAACCGTTTACTGCACGGTTTGGATTAATATACGCTCAGAAGTTCTTAAACAGCTAAATATTTACTTTTGATTTGCATCAATCCACTTAATACAATCCACAATATATTAACTAATGATTCGCATCGATCCACTTAATAGCACAATTCGTTGACTTATGATTAGCATTGACACATTTAATTGCACAATTGATTGATAAATGATGCTCGCATTGTCAAACTCATCAGTCTTAGCATGACATAGTTTCAAACTGCTGTCCAGGATGTTATTTTTTTATCGAGAGAATGGATCACGACACGGTAATAAAATTATTGACAAGAAACATAGTGATGTGGTATTTGGAGTAGGTACTATTGCCTGAAAAAAAATATAACGAATTTGAGTTGAGTAGGGAAATGGCATCTGAGCCCAGTAATCACAAGAGCGGTTTTATATTAAGTTCAAAATCAAATGTAGAACTTTTAGTAAGGTTAGAGTGGCAGACATTTGAAATTGTCCAAACAGTCCCACATAGTCCTATGTTTGTGATACCATACATATTCCGTGGAACCTATCTGCATAAGCTTCCTGATGGCTAGCGTGACGTATAATGCAGGAGAACGTTGTTCTTATCAGGATGCTTGAAACTAGAACAATCTTGGCAGCTTATTCAAACTAGCCTCTACTGTTAATGAACTTGTTGAGTCGCCCCAGTTGTACGTTGCTTACTACCTCCAGATCATTAAAGAATGGTTCGTCTAAAGCATTGAACCTTCTTTTCAAGAGACTAGGATATTCACACAGGAAATGTTGAATAGTTTCATTCTTTTCTTAATCTCTGCAAGTTCTGTAGAAGTAATTAGCTGGTATTTGCAGCGTTCGGCATGTCTACCGAAAAGACAATATCCGGTGACTACGGCAGTGTTACTAAGTCTTTTCTACTGTGTTGCAATAACGCTGCGGTTTTCCTGTTATCGAGTTGGGCCCACAATTACTTGGAGATGTTTGTTAGCTCTGTCCATCTGCTTTGATCAAGGTATTTAGCTATACGATCTATCTCCTCTTTGGTCCATCCGTGTGGTCTAGCCACAGTATTCTCTAATAGTTTGGCAGACGCCTGCACCTTTCCTGGCGAGCGCATCAGCAGCCTCGTTGCCATCTATATTGTAATGGCCACAATAAGTTACTCTATGCTGAGCACCAAGAATCCAGAGATTGTTGCGATAGCGCCTTACTAGTTTTAATTTAATGCTGCTGGAATAAATTGCCTTTATGGCTGCTTGACTGTCTATATAGCTATAGCTATCTAGGATTAACGCAGCTCCTCTTAGGAGAACTTTTAGTTAATCACCTGTACAGGGTCATCCAATTAGGACTGAACAATGGCCTATTTTTGAGTTTACTTGTATTTTCTATAAAACCAATATAGCCATTTTGTTTATGTTTTACCGTAAAATCTAAAATTTCTATTTAAAAAGCAACATGGCTTAAAACAAAGTACCTGTGGCGTAAACTTATTGTTTATTCAATGGAACACCCTTTTTTTATTTTTAGAAAAGGTCTTTCTTTCCTGATTTCATAAATATATAGTTTGTCTATATTAGCTCAAATGTTTTTTAAGATATAAGCGTTCAAATTTTTAAAAAGCTATATTTATTTGAGTTTAGAATGCCGTGGAAAAGAAAAGCCCCATAATGACAATGCATGAAAGTAACGTCACTGAGGTGGAGAAACATAAAGTTATGATATGGTGTAGAATGCCTTGAACAAAATAAAAAGTAAGTACATATTAATAATTAAGTCTATAGTTTTAATAAACTGCAGTTAAATTTTAAAATATTTATTATCATTATTATAAACATATTATAAAAACTCTAGACTAATATTATGGTTTTGGTTTTCAAGACATAACAACCTCCGTGACGGCATTTAATGCTTCGCTATTACAGATTTATTTCCAAGTCATTTTAGACGTATTAAACTTAAATGAATATAACTTGGAAAATAACACTATTATTGACCAGCACGGGAACTTGATTGAAAAAAGTTACAGAAGCAAAAAAAATTATATTAACAAGAATCTAGACAGCTTATAGCCCTTGTGTCTTAAATCCGCCGTTGATTCAGGTAAAGGTCAAACGGTCGACCTTCAGCCAAAATCAATGCGACTGGTCCATTTATTGTGTTTGAAGATCGCTTGTTTCGTGAGTTGTTGTTAGAGAGCTTATTTTATTTAATTTTTTCCTTAGTAAATATTTGAAGATTTTAAAAACTAAAACGAATTAAAAAAATCTTCATCTATGCACTCGGATAAAAATTAATATAAAAACTTAGTGAAGAATCCGATTGCTGTATTTGGGGCTACCAGACAGTTTTTAAGTTAATTAAAACCCTGGGACATTCTGCATACAAAAAACAATACTTCATTTAAGTAAAGATTTTTTCTCAAACTATTTATCCAAATACAAAGATAGAGATAGTTGATGGTAAATACTATATTCTTTTATAGACACTTATTTGAAATTAGTATATAGAACAAACCATTTGTTTAAATATAGGAATATTTATTACTCGATTAACTTTCTTGATATGAGTTAATATTTTGGTTTTAAATTACAAACAAACTTAGCAAAAGAAATAAGTAGAATAATTATTAACAAGTTAAAGTACTGGTTTCAATCAAGAATACCATAAACTTAAAGTTAGTATAATCATTTTAAAACAAAAAAAAATACTCTTCTTATAACGTGCATTTACTTGATTTAAATATATTATTTAAAAAAAAAGAACAAATAAAATAGATGTTAATTTGAAAATGCACGTTTCTTTAATTAAGTTTACGTTACAAGTATACTAAACTTCATTTAAGCCACAACGTTGTTGCTTCTAAGTAACTGATATTTTCAAAATAAGTAAAAAAATAGGAATATTTACTAATTTTAAAAATCGTTGCTTCCTAATTTGTTTGAATCAAAAAGTCACGAATCTCATTTACCCCTTCTTCTAGGTTTTAAATATTGGCTAATCTGCAGAAGTCCTTCGCAGACGTTGGCTAAACGAATCACAACAGTTAATTTTCAATCTTATTGAAGAGCATCATTGTTTATATTTAAAAATGGTCCATCGCTTAACCTCAAATATTATTTTCTAATACATTATTTCTCAACTAAAATCAAAATGGGTCCACCAGTTCTGTGTCTTCTATGAGATTTAAAGCTAAACATAAAGAGCTTAAGGCGATTGTTCAAAATAATTCGTTGCAGAAAAAAATTGCAATTTTCATTGGGTTTAAGTAATCAAATCAAATTATGTCATTGATTATTGCCATCGGATAAAATTAATTTTGATTCATTAAGGTGGGAGTATCAACATACTTGCGTAGAGTTATTACACGTAGAGTTATTTATTCTTTCTATCTTTTGAAAAAAATTTAAATAAAATCAATATAGAATTTATATTATATACGTAATAATTGACATATTAAATAAATAATATAAAGGAATTTCATATCTTATTTTAGGAGATTTGTATATCAAAAAATATAGGGTGAGATTTTTTTTACCATTATTATGTCATTATTCTTTTACTATACAATTCTCTCAAAATTAGCAAGGAAATAAATTGATATTTTTGTAGTATGTCAGATATTACCTAAATAATTTGCCGACGATATTGATTTTATTTAAATGTTAGTTAATAAAAAAATAAACTAAAAAAAACCGCGAAATAGGATATAGGTGGCAAAAGATTGAATGACGTTGATAATTCAATCTTAAATGACTGACTTAAAAACCCACCTTTTCTTAGAAAATATAGGCTTTAGTTTTAATGACCTTTTTTTTCAGATTTCGTGGTATGAAATAAATGGTAATAAATATGAGTCAAAAAGTGTAGTAATGCTTGAACATGATGAAACCATTCCTGTCTTTTGCCAGAAGATTGTTGTCTATAATGCACACTACGTGGATTTACGAGTAGGCAAGTTACCAATACTGCCGTAGTAAGACAAAAAGTCCTAAAGTACGTTTAGTAAACTTTTGAGTTATTTAAAGATTTGTGACGCCAATTGGATAGTACTTTCCTATACCTGTACTCACTATAAAGTAAGTGTTATTATTGTTATTTGCAATAATGCAAATGTGTTGTAATACATTTTGGAAATGAAAAATAAATTTAATGTGATTATTATTTTATCTTGGGAACATGACAATCATACTTATTTTAATTTAAAATAGGCTCTAAGAGACAAAGCTGATTACAAATTTGAAAACGTATTTTCTTAAAAGGATTTCGTTTAAATTATTATTATTATTAATACTAATTCCGTTAATACTCTAACATATTTTAAAATAAATATATTTGTTCATTTATTAAGAGTAATTTAAATACATGTGTAGATAGAATATAAAATCTTATTTTGAAAAATAAATTTCTTGCTACGAGAATAGGTCAGTTATCAATAATTAATACGTGGAAATACTTGTTTGGACTGTATATTTATTTGCATATTATATATAAATCTAAGATTTATTTTATTTAAGTATTATATTTTTATTATAAGTATTTTTTTTGTGTGTGGAAACGACAAAAGCAATAAAAATTTGGTACTTATGTATAACTTAATATGAGCTTTAAAAATAGTCAATTATAAACTTGGGTGGTCATATAAAACAATTTTCGATATCGTCATATCCCTAACTTTAGACACACTTGTAGCGTCGTGAAATTAAACTCTTGGCAATGTTTAACGATAGATGGTTTATTCTATTATGACAAAAGAAGTGTGTTCACGTCTCGGTAGAATCACCGGGGTTACACGTATATAAAATGCTTACATATTAATTATTACATATTGACCTATTAATTAAACAGCGTCAGCACAAAAGCTAGGACCGGGTCGATGCAATAGTGCAATGAATTGTCATAGCTTATTTAGCATGATTTATAATAATGTAATAACATAAGCTATTATACACTTTATCGATATATATTTTTTTTAAATACTACAACTTTTTCCAAAAAAAACTGTACTGGATTGGCTGAATTTATTCCAAGATACAAACTCACACTGTATAATAATTGCGGCATTCGAGTTTAGCACATGCACAACTTTCATGAAAGAGATTTAGGCTCGCTAAATAATCTTTAATATTTTGATGAAAGCATATTAAATAAATATTGTTTAGCTAGTATTACTCAATTAAACGAAAGCGTTTGATAGGATAGATTATCAGCTACTGTTGGCTACCCTAAGTCACATCAATGTTAGTGAAGGTGCGCTGCGTTTAATTGAAAGTTATTTTTCTGACAGGCAACTGTCTCTTATACAGTTAATTAATCAAGAATTAGCACAGTCCTCAGTGTGGTACCTCAAGGTTCCATCTTGGGCCCACTTCTTTTTTCTATATACATTATTTCATCTTTTCAAAAGTTTATTAAATACTGCAATAGTCACTTTTATGCAGATGATACGAAACTTTATATTTTTTCTTCTGAATCGAACCTTATCAACTCAGTAATTTTGTTGAATAATGATCTGCAATCACTGCTCGATATATCGGAAACAATTTTTTGGCCAGAGGCAGGTTCGAGAAAGGGTCAAAAATATAATCAATGTGCAGCTTAATATTCAGCCACTGTTCTTGACTGACTCGGCTCGCGATCTTGGTCTGTTTCTTAATCCGGACCTGCGCTTTGACAGGCAGGTATTGGAAATTAATAAAAGGGCTTTTCCTAATCTAAGTTTGTAATCATCCTGATATCCTGAACAAGCAATCTAAAAAAAAATTATGTAAATCCCTTGTACTATCACACCTTAATTATGGAGACGTTATCTATGGATCTTGTCTAACGCAGTATAACCACCGACGGCGACGTCTGAAAAAAATTTAAAACTGCTGCGTGCGTTATATACTTGACCTCAATGGGCGGGTATCTGTGTCTGATAGACTAACTGAGCTATCTAGGCTAAATATTTCTAAAAGGCGATTCCTACTACCTGCTGCACCCTGTTTTACGAAATCGTTAAATATGGTAAACCAAGTTATGTTTATCGTAGGGTTCTGTTTTGTTCGGACGTATATAATATTAACAGTCGTAGGAATGATCAGCTTGCTATTCCTCAGCATCGCACATCACAGTTTCATAGGGCTTTTTCTTATACTATCTGCAAATGTCTTAGTGTCTTACTGAATGATCTAAATAAGCTTGAGCCAAGCAATTTTAAGCGTACTTTAAAAAAACTGGTGATAGATAATTGAATTATTGTTTATTTTAGCTCACATAATATATGAAATAAATTAGTAGATTAATTGAAATGGGTAGGTTAATTGGTTAGTTCTATATTGCTAAAATATTAACTTAGATCTTAGAGTTCATGTTGTTTAAGATATAGATAATTCATTCCTACTACATGAAAGAGTGAACTCTGCGTGTATGCAAATACACCTTTGCTTAAATGTAGTTCTTTTTTTTTGAATAAACAGTAAGTTAATACACGTGTTTTCTTTTAGATTTATATGTACAAGTACATCCTTATACATGCTGTTTTGTTGAAAAAAAAATAAAAAAAAATATAAAATTCTCCGATAACTTATACTGAATTTGTGTCCTTTTGCATAATTAAAAAAATTATATTTCCTGACGTGTAACGAAATACTCAAAAACATGTTTCTAAAAATATACTAATTATACCCTTAATCATTGTAAATTAAAGGATTACTTACTGACTACTTTCTTTCATTTTTTTCGTAATTAGGAGATTGCTAATCACATTTTTTTTTTTGATATGGCTAGGAATAAAACAGCTTTAAATCAAATCAGCAATAGAGGTTGCGTGTAAGGACAATTCTGTGTTTCGCATTAATTAGCTACAAAGCTATGAATCATGGTGACGTTATCGCCATTTTATTTATTAACTGGACGCGTTTAAGTCAAACAGTTGTCCCTGTGCCCTTAATTTACTAAACTATCACACTTATTTCATACAGGACATATAAATTTAATGTTATATTTTCTAATACATTTATGGTTAGTATTTTATACTTTGGCAACTACTTTAGTCGATACTTTCCTCGATAACAATTTTTTTTGAAGCAATTCTCAAATCTGTAAAAAGTACCTAAATGATACTGTACAACAATAAAATATTTTTCCCCAAGTAAAATTGAATTGGAAAACAAACAGTCATACTGTTTAATCTGTTGAACAGAAAGTAAATCCGGTTTTAAGAACATTCCTGATTTACATACACATTCACATATTTTGTTTTGCGTCGAGTAGTTTTTGAGTTTTTTCAAGTCAACACACAGATAAATAAAGCGATACGGGAATATTATATTTTGTTATAAGAGCGGAAAGTACTATTTTACGTCACGAAGCAGGTCATTTCCAGCGCTAGACACGTCCTGGGAGCCTGCGAGTAATGGTAACGTACTTTTTGCTTGTGTAACGTATAATATTTTTTTTTACAATCGGCACAAGATCTGTGGCAGAAACATTCTTTACATTCTTTTCTAAATACTAATTTTTAAAAACGCTAAATAATTTTTTATAACCTCTCTCTAGACTTATGTGGCAACAAATCGTATGTAGGTCTAGCAGCTGCCTCAGTTATTTCGACTGGAATTTCATTTTCTTCCCAATTCAAATTAATTTCCGTGTCTAAGGTATAAAGGCTTCAACACAAATCTAATAAACCACAAACATATTATTTTCTGTTTAAGTATGTTATATCATCGTACTTGACAAGTCATTGCTATGAAAGTAAGAAAATATAAGCAAGCCTACTTAATATTACATACAGGGTGTTTGGGGAGGAAAGGGCAATATTTTGGGACTGTGTTCAGAGGGTGTAAACCCATATTATTATGTTTTAGTTTGATTCTCAACCATTTCTGAAATATTCGGTTCTAAAATTTTTGTAAGTTAATTTTTATTTTAAAAGTGAATAATTGCAGGTACTGAAGTACTAACTTAAAGAATATTTTCAAAAACCCCTTCTCTAACTTCAATACATTTTTCGGCACGTTTGTTAATCGCTAGCGTAGCACGTTGGATTGAATGGGAATTGTTTTTTTTTATAAAAGCTGCAGCATTGAAAATTCGATCGCGGAGTGCTTCTCTCGTTTCCACTCGTGTTTCATGTACTAGCGATTTCATCCATACCCAAAGGCAATAATCAAGCGGGTTTAAGTCTGGTTTCGTTCAAATGCAGCATGAGGGTTTTCATCTCACCACCGATGTTCATTGTGATAATAATTATTCATTTCATCCCGAGTGAACTCAGCTTCATCGCTAAATAAAATGTATTCCATCACAAAATTCTACCCTTGAAGCAGGATCACCATCTAGAAGATGTTGAACGGGTTGAACGTGAAAAGATTTTAAACCGTTTTGTCTAAGTGGCTCCCATACGGCTAGATGTGATGGTATATGAAGTTTATTTGCAACCCGTCTCGTACTTATACTTGAGTTCTCTGCGACAATATCCAAAACATTTTCTTCATTTTCCACATCTAGACCCTGCACTCTTTCAGAAACAATTCTCACGCTTGGAAACATTCCAGTTTCCTGAGCACTTGCAAATACTTTTTGAAAAACTATTCTATTAGGAACTCTTCGATTTCGAAAACGACGTCGATATTCATTAACATACACGAATATCATGTCGGCATACTCCCTTTGACTGAATGTGTGGGGCATTGTAAGTATGAAAATTTTGGTTCAAGTCGATACGCTCAATATGAAGCTAACTGACAACTACTATGCATGTCAAAACTATCAATCAAAATGTATTGGACGTTTAATTTATTACTAAAGCCTCCTTCATTATTTCAATATAAATAAAATTCAGAAGCTATTACTTCAGAAATGGTTGAGAATTGAACTTAAACATATTGGTTTATTTCTCTTATTTTCAACCTCTGAACACATTCCCAAAATATTGCCCTTTCCTCCCCAAACACCCTGTATATACCTTGGTTTGGTTTATCTTTTCAAATGGAAAGCGGAAAGCAAAAAAGAGGGACCGGAAAAGTATCATATTGGTCCTTCTCTAATTATTTTCCCGTCTAGACCGAAAAAGTAATATTTTCCAATTAAAAAAATATCTAGAAAGTGCTTGATTTTCAGTCGATTGAAAAAAAAACATGTTTTTGTATAGTTGACACAACTTTAATAGACAAAATCTGGACAACACATTTAGTACACAATCGATATCACAAATTTAATAATTAAACCAGAACTTTAGTATTTTTGAATAAGGAATGATAACCTTAGACAGCAATGTGCAACCAGGTTTTCTCCAAGTTGAACCATAAAAGTGCGCTGGCATACTATACTATACTAAGTATCGAAAATTAAATTTTTTAAGTATCTCGATAATTGTGGATTTTAACTAAAGGAAATTAGTTATAGAATCTTAACTTGGTTTCATTAAGGATTCTATAATATAAAGTTTCATTTAAAATATAGCGCTGAAACTTTGAAACGCATAAGGAACATTTTTACTCTACAGGAGTACAGGGTATTGAAACCACATGTCAGAAGTTATGTTTTGGTTTAATAATTGGGGTAATTGGTTTTTAAAAAGATCTGTATACATTTCTCCATCTAAGTGGCCTTTGAAGAAGTGATGGCCAACAACTCTATCCTCGATTATACCACACCATACATTAATTGAGCAAGGATGTTGATTTGGCTGAGTTCTCATCCAGTGGGGATTTTCCGACGCCCAATAGTGCATGCTGTGTCTATTTACCTTTAAAAAAACAAACAAACAAACAAAAAATCATTTCTATTGACAGGGGATAACTTAAAATCCTACCTGGCCACGTTTATAGAAAGTATCTTTGTCAGAAAAAATACTATTCTTGACGAACCTGTTATTTCCGCATTTATCTCGTAACCCAATTGCAAAATATAATTCGATTTTCTAATTCTTGCCCATATGCCCATGGTGAAGTGTAATGTGGTATGGATGAAATTTGAGCAAATGCAATATGGTCATAACTGATTTCTGACTTAATCCAGCATCTCTACCAAGCCGCCTGGGACCTACGTGCGGGTCAACAGCTACAATTCCTAAAACCCCAACGGCCTATTTTCATTCGTTTTAGTTCGCTTTCGAACTCGTGGTTTCGTCTTCAGGCTGTCGGTTGTACGACTTCTGGTTTCCAGCCTTTTAAATGCCATATGAGATTTCGGATTATTAGGAAACCTCTCCGCAGTCTCAGCTCACGCTAACAGCTTGTCTGTAGTTTTTTCTGCACTTCCCCAAAATTAACAACATATCAACTAGCACAATAAAATTCGCTTCAATGTTTAATTAACCAAACTGAGAAATAAACGTTAAAACGTAAAAAGTATCAACTGACTTTAGTTAAAACAATGCATTTCCATGGAAACGAGTAATAATTTTAAAATAAGTGACCTTGATTTATTGGTATTTATTTTTTTATCAAAATTTACTAAATAAGTTGGAGTTAAGAGGTAAATTTTTTTTAAATAAATCATAATTTCGCAACCAGGGGAGCAAATCAAAACATTTTTTGTATACGTACGTAATTTTTTACGAAGGTTCGTATTTACCAAAAAAGTACATTGTCTCATTTAAAATTCCAAAGTTACCCCCCCACCCCTCAAAATGGAGGAGGGGGTAGACGTCAAAAATATGTTTAAATATGTCCCCCCATCTCCCTATTCCCTCACTAAAATTTAAAAGGAAATATTTTAAACCGTTTTCGAGATATCGCCTTGTAACACTTTAAAAAACTCACCCTGTATATCTAGTTATCAGTACAGTATTAGGATATTTATACAAAATCAAACTAATTAATGTACCAAACAATAAGCCCTGCATAATGAGCTTCTCGCGATCAAATATCTTTAACCTTTCCTAAGACTATTTTAACTTAATTTAACTATTTTACTAATAAGGATTAAAAATTTTCCTTATGCGTTTCGTTTCAGTAGTTGAGTTAAAAAGAAAATGTATCCGCTCTTCTGAGCTACCATGTAGAATTTTCGTTGAAAGCCATTTGGGATTCTATAAATATGCTGCTATATACTTGTTTAGGTACAAGAAGAATGAAGCAATAATACTTAAGTTAAACTAAATAAATATAATTACATTTTTTTATGATACTTGTCCTATATGTAGAAAACCCAAGCCATATCAGGCTATAAGCACAGTTAATGTATTGTTTTATGTTGTGTATAACCTATATACCAAATTTCACTATTCTTCATCATATTATTTTTAAGCTTTATTTATGTTTTTTAAAATAATTTTTACAACAGTTGATACTCTTATTTGTACAGTTCAAAGCGTGGTTCAAGATCAGGACTGTACTCAGAATAATCTAAAACTGAGATTCCTAATGTTTTAAATAAAAACCTGTTGATTGATAGGTACTATGCGCTGGTACTTTATCCTGATAGAGTACCATGTTTCCTAGACATGAATTTGGCAAAGTTCCTAGAGACTAAAAATAATTCGTACTGCGTACTACAAGGCAGTAACTGTAAATTTATTTTCTAGAACGACACATACCAATATTTCTCTTGTAGTGAAAAAAACTACATTTTTTTTAATCGGTCGAGAATTTCTAGCCCTAACATAGGAGTCCTACTTTATTAATAAACATGCTTTTTTGGATACTACCCACGTCGTTAGTCTTGAGTATTTCTTTTGCATAATATCATTAAATCATGAACAATTTAATATAATCAAATGTTTCCTCCTTTAAGATTATTATGCAGACTATAATTGTATAGCTTTATGCGCTAATGTTTAGCACCTCTTGTACCTGTTAGTAAATTACATGGCCATCGTCGTATACTGGTTGATCTATTTTGGTAATGGCTGCTCTATATCAGAATAATAACCACTCGACCTTCCTTCATTATTCAAATTATTTAACATTTCTTCTATCAATCTCTTTCTATTATCTAGTTACTTTCAACTGTTTGCAATATTTTGGCAACACTAGTTAGTTTTGTAATAGTAATAATAGTTAGTGGACAATTCCCATAGATAAAAGTGGGGGACGTATTCAATCGGTGTCCTGTGGTGGTTTCCACTATCCGAAAGCCCAGAACCATAGAGAAATGATAGGTCACAGCTTACAGCTGGACCAGAGAGAATCTTCGGGTTCTGAACTTTCTCGGTATTTTTTTAAAATGGCTTAAATCATACAAGCGTTTATTTACCAATTAACAACACAAAAATGGTTTAAAAATTGTTTAAATTAATTTAGAGCCAAATAAATGTAATCATGATTTTATTGGTTTGATATTTCTAGGTCCCTGATACTTTTGATAAAACCTTGAGTATGTCGCCCCGAGAGCCTAGAGCGACAAAATAAATATAGGAGATGAATATATAGTTTTAGAATAAATGGCACCAATTACAAAAATACCCGTATTTATAAAAAAAACTACAAATAGTATGACATGATAAATTTAAACTTGTAATTTATTTTTTTTCTTTTAAACGTAGTTATACAGATTAGAGATGACATAGCTAAACAATTTGAATGGCAAGAGTATGTTTTTTTATAAATCAAATAAATTTTGTATTTCTGATTTTATTGACATTTTTAGTTTGGTCATAACTAAAATCGAACCCAGCCAAATTAGTATTTTTTTGCACGTGCAGATTTTCATATTCTATTTTTTTTGTAATTAGGCAATTTCATACTTTTTCACTTAAAACGTGAGGTTAATTAGTAGCTATGAGCTTCAATTAACAACAGTCCTAACATGACTGTTACTCTTCTTATTTGCAAACCCAGTGTTATTCCCAGGACAAACCGAATTCTGCGTATAGGATGATACCAATAAATTGATTGGATATTTATATTTTCCTTTTTAATAAAATTGTTAAAATAAACTATTATAATAATAATAATAATTTCATTACCTCTATAAGAATCTTGTATTTTTTTTGATTATTTTAAACTATTTATTTGCATTATTTACAATTGATTCCTATTTTATATATTTAATGGAATTACAATATTTTATACAGCTACCTCTCTTAAACTTTAACATTTATTTGATTTGTTACACAAATTAGCAACACACAAGCTGTTGAAGCTTTGTGGTTTGTTTTGTAATTTTTTTTTCCTACATTATATTTTATATTCATTATATTTATATGTTAATAAATGGTGCTCCTCAAGATAGAAAAAATATCACTTATAAACATGTCGTCACAAAGGTTTAATTTTTGATATACAAGATGTAAAAAAACCCTTTTTTATAGATATTCCAAAAACTAATAAGTGTACCAAATTGGAAATAAGAATCTTGTAAAAAGGGTGAGAAAAGCAAAAAAAAAATTAAACCTTTCTACAAAAATATTAGTTGTGCTATTAAGTTTTTAGATCTCAGACCGTTTTGGATACAATTTTCTCTAAATTAAAGACACATACTTTACGTTTGCTCCGCGTATCTCGTTAAGCCATTGAAAAGAAGATGTAGGTGCGTATTTCGCCTGCCCTCACTGTTAAACGTTTTGTGGAGGAATTGGACAGTGAGATTGGTTTAATGTGCTTGGTTTTTACGCCATACCTACTCCCTTTATTATATTTTTTGATGAATCTCGATATGTTATTTCCAAGAACTGATCGCCAATCATCCCAATCGGAATAGAATCTAAAAAAACTATTGAGCAGTAAATGTTGTACGGTTTTTCATGCATGGAAGTGTGGATTTTGCATTTCTAGGTATCTTAAAGTTTTCTGGCCATACTACATATTTTAACGAACACTATCAAATTAAAATGCGACGAAACCATAAAAATTATCTCTAAGTACCTTGATGGTTTCAAGTTGATAGGGCAACCCGCAACATGTTACTTCACTGATTGCCACATTCTAAATAATAAACTCTTCCGTAGTTCGACATCCAAATTATACTTAAAATGGCTAAATATTTGGTCTTGAACAAGACAAACTTTGGTATTTCAAATTCTGCTTTCCCCAAGTTTACATTTAATTCTAAAATTCTATGTCAAATAAAGCTTTTTCCGAATTTCCTTTATACCGTGAACCCCTTTAGCGTTACGGAGGAGTTTTAAAGCGTTTTTGTGTAATCCTTAAAATGTACATTGTTTAAAAGAAAATTAATTTAAAATTAAAATAAACATCGAGAGCGTCCAAAACTGAAGCTCCATTATGACGTTTAAAATTGCAAACAATTCGAAGATGCTATCAAAAAATATATCCAATACGTAAAAATATCCATAAAAGAAGTGAAATATGCCTTCGTAATATTCTAAGAATAAATATTTAAATTCACAGTTAATTTAATTAAAATAAAACGCTACAGAGTAACAAAATAATTACTCATCAGAGGGCCAAAGAGAAATAAATGGGTTAGTTTTTTTTCTATAGCTGATGTTAAAATATTGTTATAGCAACTCTTTTGAGTAGATAAAGTATCACTTTAACCGCAAGGGTAGATAAAGTAACACTTTAACAGCAAGGGTAGATAAAATGTTTTAACTTTTTTTATTTAATTAAATTTACAAATTCAAACACATTAATTAGAAGGATTAACAACAAGTGTAATTTTATAATTAACATTTTTAGAAACATCTATTTTTGGAACACCACAACTTGTACTTGTTTGCTTAGACACTTGAACAGAGATACTGGATTGATTTTCAGGTCCACCAAGTATACACTTGGATACAGCAACGCATGACGATTTCCATCCACCTAAGCGTTTAACTCTTACAAGATCAGCACCAGAATTTGTCAACATGGTAGCTGAAGAACGAAGGAAACAATGGGTATCTAATATATAGTGTAATCCCCACCGGTGGAGTAGTGCACTTTTGCTGTCGGTAATTCACAAAAAACTTACTGTGAGGTTTGTTTTTGGGGCGCAAGCCAATTTACTTACTCACAATTTCCAATAAACTCACTTCACTTTTCTTGTCAGTAAAAGAAAACGACCTATTGGTTTTAGTATCAGATAATGAAACGACTATCACCGATTTTCTGTCCACATTAAACACTTCTAACTTGTGCAATTCATGGAACCTAGTCGCTCCATGCACACCAAAAATAACAATAACCTTCATAATCAAATTGACGTCATCAGGAGCTTCTGTCAGAAATTTAATAATGTCATCTGACTCCAGGATTTTGGACTTTTTAGCTTTGTATCCTCCACTCAGGTTTTTCAGTAAGGTGGTTAACTTCAACATAATTTTTAGGGTCTGGTGTCCTATAAGGTCGGTCGAATTTTGATAGTTTTAAAATTTTATCATATAGCCTAAGCTGTACAGAACAGGTTAAAAGTAAAAAAATTGCGGATTATACACTTTTAACGCGATTATTTCGTACACCTGTCAATTTCGCCTTTTCGTCCAATCAAACCGTCTCGTTTTAACCAATCAGCTAGTATAATAGTGATAAAACTACGTGGGGTTTTAGCGATTAAACGTCGCCATTGGCCCGTCAAGTTCTGTCACAATATTTCGAAGTATAAATCAATGTCAATTATTTTTTTATAACTTTTTCCGATAATTTCTGATATTTTAATACAATAACATTAGTACTATATTTATTTACCTACTTGTTTTTATATTATAATGCACCCATGCCTATGTTTATTCTAATAAAGTTGCTCTTATTTATAAATTACACCACATTTAAAAAATACTTATCAAATGTCATTATAGAACTAATCTAAAATTCAGACTTCTGCTTATAAGGCTGGCAACCAAACATACAATTATAATTGTATGTTTGGTTGCCAGCAGTAAACTAAACAGTTTTCGTTGAGTGGTATGTTATGTAATTTTACTAAAAATACCTATTCCAAGTAATACACCACAGGCTACCTGTAGAAATATATAAAACGAAATTATTACTCAATACATATGGATGGGACGTTTGGGGTTTACGAAATAATCGTGCCAAATATCACTCGACCATCATTTTTTTATTGGTTAAATTTTCCATTTTCACTCAAACTTTTTTGGCAATTTTTCTCGTTGAACTTTGGGCATGTTTATTCAAAGATTAAATCCCTCGAGCTTCGCTCTCGGGATCTAATCAGAATAAACATTTTCAAATTCAACTCGTAAAATTTCCAAACAAAAAAGTTTTCGTGACAGCTGAAAAATTTAACCGACAAAAAAACGAGGTCTTGTGATATTACTGTTGAAAAATTAATAATAAACTATTTATAAATTGACATTTTTACCGAAAATATAAACCCTTTATTTTTCTGTGCCGAAAATGTCAATGCGAGAAGTCTCCATTATTTGACGTAATACTTACTGTGTTGCCACGTTGGACCAATTTTCATGATTTGAAAATAAGGATACTATTTATTATTTTATTTTATTTATAAACATCCTTGGGCTACGCAATCGAACGCCGGCTACACGTTAATGGTAACACCTTTACGCGGTAATGGCATCATGTATTAGCGTTGCGGGCTTCGCCCGCCCCGCAACTATTATAAACATCCTTGGGCTACGCAATAGAACGCCGGCTACGCGGCCTAAGTTACACCTTTAATAGTAACGCCTTTATGCGGTAATGGCATCATACATTAACGTTGCGCGGGCTTCGCCCGCCCTGCAACTATTATAAACATCCTTGGGCTACGCAATATAACGCCGGCTACGCGACGGCCGCTGCCGCGGCCTAAATTACACCTTTAATAGTAACACGTTTACGAGGTATAATGTCACCATATATTAGCGTTTCGGGCTTTGCCCGCCCCGCAACTATTATAAACATCCTTGGGCTACGCCATAGAACGCCGGCTACGCAACGGCCGCTGCCCCGGCCTAAGTTACACCTTTATGTATATGACACCAAAACCAAAAAGGGTAAGGATCTTTAATTAAAATGGGTAGCGTTCCCGTATTTGATTGATTAAATTTTGGAACCGGATCGATGGCGATCCTCCATAAACTTCCCACCACATAAATTGGTCGATATACTCTGCAATGAAGGGAGATTGCATTACGCCAAGTCTTCTTAAAAACTGCTTTAAACAAGACCAATGTCCTTCAATGTGATTGGTGCAGACTCCCGAATCAGGATCTACAAAGTTACGTGAATGATTTACTGTTTTGTGCGTATACGGAGAAACACCTCCCAGCTTAGTCAGTCCCATGTAACCACGCCAACAGTCTGTCCAAATTTCGCTCCCTGGCAATACATGTTCTGCAATTATTTGTTCTAATGTCTCGGAAGTACGGTTGGGCACAAATACAACGAACCCCCGTTTTGAAGTAACGTCGTATATGCCCAACACCCATTTTTCCAAAATAAGCCTGCCAACATGATACTTCCTTTTCGTTATAACCGATTCGTCGATTTGTACAACATGCCCGACACCACCTTAAAAGCATAAAAAAGATAACAATAACTAAAATGAAAAGGTTTAACGTGTTCTCTTACCATATAAAAATATCTCATCCTGTCGCATTAATTTCCAAGAGCAAATATCTCGAAAGAAACGAAAATATTGAATTACTGTCTTTTTAGGACATCCCGATGACATAGCCGCACAGCCGGAACGGATCTCGCACACCCATTCCCACATTAGCAACAATATAATTCGAATCGGTGATTTACAGTTTTCAAAAAAAGAGTTTGTTAATATAGTGTAGTTTTTTGAACATCTTCTACAAAAAAAAACTACTCCAAACGGGGACTGGGCTCTTCTTCTTATAGTACAGTTTTGCCGGCAACGACGAGCTGGACACCGCAAATTTCTACATAAGAGCCCCCAATTTTGTAACTGAAGCAATAATTGTTCATCTGCTAAATTTAAAATAGTCATTAACTGAAAAATATTATTAATTTCCATAATAAGATTGTGTGATTAAGAAACACTAAACTGAAATGTGTAAAATTGTGACAGCTTGCTATATGCAAAGGCGACTCGACGAAAACGGCAATACAAATCCAAACAAATTTAGAATTACACTTGGCAACATAGCTTCGTGTCTTCATGAATCCACTAGAAAGATGCCGAAAAATAGACTGACAGATGAGGTTATGTTTATATTCTATGATGACGTTTGCTTGGGTGGCTCGGAAATATTATAATAACTTGTAATCATTATTGTGAAGTGAAAAATAGTTTAATTTGCAGTTTTTTTGATAATATAGATTATGCTATATTATATTATATTGATCTTTAATGGCCATAAGTTGCTAAAATAATGGTGGATAATATTGTATTTATTAGGTAAGTAATAGGTTCCCTTAGGTGTAAATATTAAAAATGACTTTAATTTGAAAAAAATGGCTTTATCCGCATTTTTTTTTGCATCAATTGTTTCATTTAATGAAGAAATTCGACCGACCTTATATGACACCAGAACCCAATTTTTATTCACCAACAACGTAGGTACCCTTCAGCATCGAATAATACGACATAATGACGATGGCTTCGCTTTCTTCGACTTTCTAGAAAAATACACAATAAGCACTTTTTCACTCACGCCATTGATATTCTTGATCCTTTTCCACTTTTTAAAGGACTGGTATTTCTTCTCATACATCATCCTAGATTTTTGGGGCAACAATAAACTTTCTGCTTGCAACACTGCATCTTCTACATCTGATGGCTGATTTTCTTCTTTTTGTGTTAATTCTTTTCCGTACATTTCGTATTCACTTCGTACACAAAACGCAAAAATACTGAACACTCCACAAAAACCAGAATATAAAATTTGTTGGACATTTGTTGACAGAGTAATTCATATCCCTAGTAACGGAGCAACACAGTTGCGATTTTTGTGCCTAAAATTACAATTTTCACTTATAATCTCCCTAGCAGCAGAAAAGGTCACGAATGGTTTTGTTGATAGAAAGTTATTCCGAGTCGAAGACGAGGGAAATTTTCTATCAACAAAAACATGAGTGAAACCGAGAAAAAAATTATCGGGAATTAATTCTGCTGCGTGAGAGACTCGGTAAGAAAATTTCATAAATTGGAGTTTCTTTTAATGTTCCTGAAATGTTAGTAATAAACCTTAGTTACTAACAAGTAAAATCAACTTCTATTTTAAAAATACAGTGCGTCATGTTAATCTAAACTCATCGGAAATATGTTTTTTAAAGTTATAATTGAATTTAAAACTATAAAGACATTGGATTTCAGATAACAAATTTGTTATTTAATGTTTCTCACATTTTAGTAATAAAAATGAGTTACTAACTGCTCAATTTCTTTAGCAATCGAACTTGCTGATTCACTACTAAAACGAATAATTTTTTACACAATATTACTGTAACAATAAATATCACGGGTACGACTAAGAAACTGATTGTTACTTGCTGGTTTGTCTCACCTGTCGCTTTGAAATGACTTAACATTTGAATTAAAAAAGTCGTAGTAGTATACCTAAGAAAAATTATCACTTATTAATTTCATTATGTTAATAGGCTATAGACTATCGCGATAGTCTTCCGTTGCTATAAGCAACGTAAACAAAAAAGCGCCTTCTAATTGGTTGAAAATAAATTTATGAAATTTTCTTTGAAATTTTATTTTTTACCTGAATTTGAAGTCTGGCTATAGAAAAAAATGTTGTATTGCATACGACGATAAAATCGCATTATCTTCTCGAGCGTAATTAGCTTCTCGACTGACGTCTCGACGCTAGAAAACACTCACAAAACTAAAGTAAACTTTTATCGCCTTGTACCGGGTGTCCCACTAAGAATAGCTCTCGGCCGTATCTCAGAAAGGGTTAGTCGTATGACTTGCGGAAAAAAAATTTTTTAGTAAAAGTGGCCATGAGAAATTGCTGGAAATTAGTTTCAAGTTCCTCATTTCGCCGCAAGAGGGCACAATTAAATATATTTTTTTTAATTCTAAATTTCTCCAAAAATTCCCATATTAAGGTATAAGGTATTACATCATCGAAAAGCTTAGACAATTCTGCATCATTTTGGTTTAAGGCTCGTTGGCGTACCAACCTTGATAAGAGTGGGGGAAGCTATTGAATGTGTAAACATTAAAATCGCTGTAACTTCTAAACGACTTATCCGATTTTACTAAATTTAAGCTTGTTTGGAAGGGAAAGGTAAGTAACTTCAATTGCCGTATCCAATGATACACGATAGTTTTTAATAAAATTGCTAGAGGGCGCAATTTGTAATAATAGTTTTTTCGATTTTATCCCGAAAATTCAAATCATACGGTATAACTATGACATCATAATTGGAAAGTAGATGAAATTTGCAAAAAAATATGTGAAGCCCGCAGTTCGATATATTTGTTTGTTTCAGAGTTATTGCCAAAACAATAATTTTTAATACAAATTGCGCCCTCTAGCAATTTTATTAGAAACTATCGTGTACCATTGGATACGACAATTGAAGGTACTTCCAAACAAGCTTAAATTTAGTAAAATCGGACAAGTAGTTTGGAAGTTACAGCGATTTTAATGTTTACACTTTCACTTGATAAGAGTGGGAGAAGCTATTGAAAGTGTAAACATTAAAATCGCTGTAACTTCTAAACGACTTATCCGATTTTACTAAATTTAAGCTTGTTTGGAATTTCCTTCAATTGTGGTATCCAATGGTACACGATAGTTTCTAATAAAATTGCTAGAGGGCGCTATTTGTATTAATAATTATTACTTTGGCGATAACTCTGAAACGATCAAGGATATCGAACAGCGGTCTTCACATTTTTTCTTGCAAATTTCATCACTTTCAAAAATCAAAAAACCTGGTATTATAACAAATTGCGCCCTCTAGCAATTTTATTAAACACTATCGTGTACTGTTGGATACGGCGATTGAAGATACTTACCTTTCCCTTCCAAACAACCTTAAATTTAGTAAAATCAGATAAGTCGCTTAGAAATTACAGCGATTTTAATGTTTGCACATTCAATAGCTTCCCCCACTCTTATCAAGGTCGGTACGCCAATGAGCCTTAAACCAAAATGATGCAGAATTATTTATTCTTTCTAATGATGTAAGTAGAAGTATACCATAAGAGGAAGTACCCCCTTTTACCACAATGAAAAGTGCCGAACGTTTTGGTGGTCAAACGAAAATAAAAAATAAAAATTGGTATTTAGAAAATAAATTCTACTTTAAATACCCCATTCAGAAAAGTAAATGACGATCGAAAATATTCCCAAAATTTTTTTTAGAAATGTTTTTTATTTTTAGTAATTTTGTAATATCTTAAACAATTCTTTATTGGTCAAAAGTAAAATGACTTCCCCGGTTGTAGAATGTTGTACCAAACAATTTTTCTTAAAGCCATTTTTCAATATCGGCCTTTTTTCTCAAAAATGTTGAGCGCGTAAATCCACTTTACACGCTTAAATTCACTTTACGCGCCCAACGTTTTTGAGAAAAAAGTAAGGCCGATATTGAAAAATGGCTTTAAGAAAAATTGTTTGGTACAACATTCTACACCCGGGAAAGTCACTTTGCTTTTGACCAATAAAGAATTGTTTAAGATATTACAAAATTACTAAAAATAAAAAAAATTTCTAAAAAAAATTTTGGGAATATTTTCGATCGTCATTTACTTTTCTGGATGGGGTATTTAAAGTAGAATTTATTTTCTAAATACCAATTTTTATTTTTTCTTTTCGTTTGACCAGCAAAACGTTCGGCAATTTTCATTGTCGTAAAAGGGGTTACTGCTCATAATGTGAGAATTTTCGGAGAAATTTAGAATTAAAAAATTATTTTATTAATTGTGCCCTCTTGCGGCGAAATGAGGAACTTAAAAATAATTTACAGCAATTTCTTATGGTCACTTTTACTGAAAATTTTTTTTTCCGCAAGCCATACGACTAACCCTTTCTGAGATACGGCCGAGAGCTATTCTTAGTGGGACACCCGGTACAATAAATAACTATTATCCTTTAAAATTTAATTTTTTATTACCAATTTATTTTCTTGACAAAATGGAATGGAATTGCTAGAGGAACGGCAGTAAGGCAATTGTATCGAGTTGATTTAAATCATTAGTTTTGAAAGATAACCTAGTAGTAAGTGGTAGTATAAGTTGAAGGAGGCTTAGCGCCAAGCAAGTAGGCCAGTGCGACCCTTTTTGCCAACCCTATTTTACGTCTGAGTAATGTCAGCCATACGGGACCTACAGTTTTACGGCAGATGTTATTCTCGGCACAGTTTTAACGGTCTTGTAATATCTCTTTTAAACCACATACTTCGATTAGAACAACCTATTACGACCCCGTGGTGCGGCCTGAATAATGTTGCCGCAGAGCCCACAATCCATCGGGATCAGTGTCAGTGTCACTCCACGGGACACCGTCCGTATTACCGAATCCTCTGGTATAGAGGGTCTTCACTAAATCCTTCACTTGCTTTAGAGATAGCTTATTTTTCGGCAATATGCCGAGGAAATTTCATACTAATAGCAGAGGCGCCCAAGGGCTCCACCAAATAGGTGTATCGTATCGAGGTCGCCTTTCCATTGCACTGTTCTTGCCATTAAGAATATCACTTTGTACGACGGAATTGAAATAGTTAAAGTATATTTCAAAGTAAAGTATCTTGCCTTTTTGACATTAATTTTTAACAAATTTCTAGCCAAAAATTTATTATTTACAAGGTAACAGGTATTTTAACAGAAGAAATCAGGGACGGATTAAAAGAATGTTGACTCCAATTTTATTTCACAAGGTCTTTAAAATAGACTAATAACTGGGTCCTTACTAATTTTACAACACTAACAAATAAAATAATACATAATTAATAAGTTTGCACAGGAAGAAAAGATAATAACTACTTGTTATGTTTCACAAATTTAATCAGTTTCCTTCCCTTTGGCGTAGGTATGTCGACGATGTGTTTCGTGTTTGGACCGGTACGGACCGACAATTACACCAATTTCTCAATCTTCTTAATAGTCTAAACCATAGAATACAATTTACCATAGAAAAAGAAACTGACAAATCAATTAATTTCCTAGACCTCACAATAATGAAAAACCAACAAAATCAATTAACCTACCAAATTTATAGAAAACCAACTAAGTACCACAGATATAGTCATGCTCGCAGATTCAAAGCACCCCCAACAAACAAAACCAGCTGCATTCAATAGCATGGTACATCGACTAGTTAACATTCCTCTCTCAGATATCCAATACAAACAATAATTAAATATCATACAAACAATAGCCACAAACAACGGTTACCCAACAAAAATCATACACCAAATAATAAAGAAAAAACAAAGAAAAAACACACAAAAACTTATTTACAAAGAACATCCCACTCCAATTAAGGACAAATATTGCTCAATAAGATACACAGGGAACACAAGCCAAAAAATCTCCAAAAAACCTAAAAACCTTAATATCATTCCTATACAACTCAATTAAAACGACTTACACAAACACAATATATCCAATGCTAAAATAGAAACTAAAAACAAACTTTTACAAAGTGGAGTCTATCAAATAGAATGCGACAACTGCAATGCTATCTACATTGGACAAACAGATAGAAATTTTGACACCAGGCTTAAAGAACACAAAACATCTATTTTAAAAAACAAAATAAAACAGTGTTAGCTGCATACTGCATAAAAGACAATTACCTAATCTTTAACAACATAAAATCCATATACATACACAATAAAAGCAGAATACTAAATCTACTAGAAACAATAGCTATCAAAAAAGCCATGAAAAAGAAATGTAATGTTGTTAATAATCAAACCGAAATACCTTCAGGTACGTCCCTAATTCTTAATAGCACACTTATTTAGGACTAAATATGTATCTGTACCTTTAAAAATTAGCAAAACCCACAGTTGACCATTCAATCTTCTAATCCTAATTTTAATTTTATGACATGTTTACAGTTACCATAATATTATTATGATATAAATACCTTTGTAATGTCACGTAGAATTTAGTATCTTCTTGTACTCCTTTGACAATGACCCGCAAGGGCCGAAACACGTGTCAGGAAACTGATTAAATTTTTGAAACATAACAAGTAGTCATTGCAATGGAACAACAGTTTCACCAAGCATGTAGCCCAACACAAATTAATTATTAATAAATTTGTTTAATTTAAACCTAATTCTGTTGCACTATCAGAATCGTCATTTAGGTTATAACAGTGGATTGTATATTGGTTTATATATAAATATGGGAATCTTTTACCGATAAAATATGCTTTACTGAATTTCTCCAGTTTTCGGCCGGTATATTGTTTATAACAGTTTTAGTTACCATTATGACACTCACGCCCTAGAGGTAGGGGAAAGAAACACTTATCCAAAGTTGCGACAACTTGTTCTTCATAGAGGAAATTTCTTGTTATTGACATTCGTCCCACGAAGATGTTGAAATTCGTTGCTTTTTTTCCTATTTGTCATTCCACTATGGTTTACGATAGCTTTTATAAACGACATGGCGTTTTTGTAAGTAAACAGACTTTCTTCAAAGCATGTTGCTTGATGAGTCCTCTATTTGGTAATGATTCATACACATTCTTACTAATTTTTTTTGCATCCAATGATAAGTGATTTTGTTTTCGTCCACTAGATGCAAAGTGATAATTTTACCACGAGCGCCACATAATAAAAAAACTAGTTGAACACTAATATCGCAATGCATCACAGAATCAACACTTCAACAAATCTCTCAAACACACAATGTGTAAGTTATCTTAAGACTAATAATATATCTTAATTGCATCAGGCCCGGCCCGAGGTCAATTAACAAGAGTGCCCAACCTAAATACCAATTGCAAACACCATAAGCTCATCGAATAGGGGGTGGACCTACCTGCTCTTGATAATACGGACAACATTATATGATAAACAAGTGACATTATTAAAATTGTAAATATATCACCCTGTGGACCTTACAGGTATACAACAATGAGGTTTGATTAAAATAAATGACAGATAGCGAAAGCCAGGGCAATATACTTCGAGATGTACTTTACCTTTCACTTGCGATGCGCGAACGTTCCCTAAGAAAACCTAGCTAAAAGGTAGAAGCCAGTCAAATATATTGAAATAGTGATATTCCGTACGCGACCGTCGTTGCACAAACGACGCGATGTGGAGTTCGGGCAAGCACTCAAGTGCGGAAAAAACATTTGGCGAATGCGTTCAGAACAATATTTTTTATACGAGCGTCAGATTACAATGAAAATGTTTTGAAGAATCTTTAATGATACTTAAAAGAGCTAAAACAATAATTTATATAATAATAATAATAATAATAATAATAATAATAATAATATTAATAATAATAATAATAATAATAATAATAATAATAATAATAATAATAATAGTAAAAATAATAATAATAATAATAATAATAATAATAATAATAATAATAATAATAATAATAGAAAATTAAATTACTTCTTACTATCCGTGCTACATAATAAATAATTCTTTTAATTTTGAAGTATTTTCGAAGTACTTCAAGGTAGCGCTAATCAATCCTTTATACAATATGAGTTTATACCTTGGAATAAATTCAGTAAATCCAGTACAATTTTTTATGCTTGGGCACGGATATTAACATTTTAAGTTGTGATATATTTTATAAAAAAAAATATTGAGTGTCCCAAATTAGTCATATTATAACGATATCGATAATTTTTTTAACGACATTTTTTAATTTCTCTGAAAAGTTATTTTTTTAATTAATATTAACAACAATAATTTTAATAAATAAGAACTAAAGCATTCCTTAACATTTGCTAGAAACTAAACAGTAACATTTTCCTAGATTAAGTACTGGAAAAGTAACCCTTCGGATAATTTTTTAAATTATTTATTTTCATAAGAACTCCTAATATTTTTTATTATAATTACGACTTAAATTTATCCAAAGGAGAAACAGAATTACGAAATTTTTTCAAAACCGGTTAATACGCTTAATTGACAATGCTTTCAAGTTTAAGAAAAGTCAGTGGTGTGCCATTTTTCCTACGCGACACATATTCAACGCGGAGACTTTTGTTTGCTCAACGTAATGCCTTACTTAACTGAAAACTATAAGAATGAAATTTTAATTATGATTCAATACTAAGATAGGACAAGAACACAAAATAAAGTTATACAAACATATATATATAGACAAATATATCTCGATTTACTTCTGATATCCCATGGTACTATAAGTAAAAAAAATACCCCCCCCCCCCTCCCCACTAAATCTGCCACTAATTCGCGAAGTTTAAATTTACACCCGCTTGTTTTTTGTATTCTATATTTATTCTACTAACTAACGTATAAAATGGTACCTTTTTTATATTTATAAAAAAATCGTACGGCACGAGTCGAATTTCAGTCAAGTCGGGAGTTACTTTTGTATAGATTTTTATGCTATTAACCTGCCTTGTATAGCTAGGTTTTTCGTCGTATTTAATATACTGATAAATAAAACATTTCGTTTTACGAGTAAATAATTTTATTTTATCCTGGCATAATATTTTCTGAAAAAAGCTTAACGCATCATCCCTCTTCTGAAAAGAACTTAAATATATAAAAAAATTCCTTTTCAAAAAAAGAAAATTATTTATTTAACCCCAGTTAAACAACCAAATAAAAACGTTTATACAAAAAACTTCTAACCAGGTTTTTATTTGGGCTTAGGAACAAAACTTTTGCAATTATAGGGATTAATTAATTTTGTGAAGCGAACGAAATGGTTTTGTGTATTTAGTATTAAAAAAGACCAAGTTGTGTAATAAAATTTTTGCCATCTTCAAAATTTTACATTTAATTCATTTTCCTAAACGGCTTAAACCCGATAAAATCTAAAATATGCCTGGTAGGATAAGAAGTACATTAAAATACAAACCCGGTCAAATGTAAAGATGGGAGAAGATTCATAATTTTAATATAGGTTGTTTAAATAACAATTTTGAAATAATATAAAACTATTTGTCATATCCTTAACGCAATAATCTACTTTTTGGCATTGTTGATAAAAAGAGTAGTTGGTACTCAACAAGGGCAACTCACCGCCCTAGTATGAAATTTTTTAAAATCAACTACAAAAACAAGTAATTTAATATATTTATTAACCCTTTGTTCCCGAAATTGTTTTTTCCGTTACAATTTTTTTCTAAAAAATATGGCAGTACTTAGTAAAATATACAATATATTTAAGATAATTTTTTTGATCTAAACTATGCTTTTGATTCCAAGCCATGGTTTTGGAACGTAACCACTAGGGAATAAATTTGGCGGTAAAAATAAATCTTTATTAATTTATAATACCTACTTTAGGTATTGTAAAATTTACCATAAAAATATATATACATCCTTTATTGAACCAAAAGATTTTTACAATAAAACTATGTAACTATGTTTACAGTAGGTGCTTAGTATAAACAGGAAACAAACACAATCAAAGAAAATGAAAAAACAATTTTACAGGAGTGAAAATGGAGTGAAAGGTAGAAAAGTAGCAGTATTGGTATGATTATTATTGTTATTATTATTAGTGTTAAAAACGATTTCCGTTCATTTCAATGCATCCTTGAACTCGTTTTCTCATAGATCTTCTAACTTTTCTAAAAATACCAGGTTTATTTCTTATAACTTCACAACAAGCAAACACCCGCTGTTCTAATTCTTCAACGCTGCGAACTGGTACTTCGTATACTAAGGATTTTAGGTAACCCCATAAAAAAATCTGAGCAATAAAGTTCGTTTATCTCGAAAACGGTCGACTATACGACTTTATACCAAGGGAACCTTTTTTACGTAAAAATTTTCAAAGAATCATAATTTATTTAAAAGATAGCGAAAATACACTCGGCGAAAAAATATAACCCTAAATACCTAACCACCCATTTGTTCCCACGCCACTGGTTGCAATTATGGGTCACCTGATATTTTCAAAGAGTGACCTCCAATCACTCTAACTTATACGTAGAAGTTAATTCCTGTATTGTAAGTAGATCCTAATAAATTAAATAAAAACCACTTTTATGACACCATCTTCAAGGGCCTGTAGCTCCTTCTGGAAGCATTTCCGGACCTATGTTAATATGAACTTTTTTGCATATCTTTTTATGTAGAATCAAGCCTTAAAATTTTTATCGTCATTTCCGGGCACCCTGTATATCAAACACTGTTTGATTGAAATAACATTTTTTTAAAATCTCTCTTGAATGAGTTAACCTTTTTTAACTTTGTAATCTGCTGTATTTCATTAAACAAATTTCCCCCTCTATAAAGAATAGAGTTATAAAGAAGCTGTGTGCGACTTTTTGGCAGCTCGATTAAATTATTATACCTTGTATTATGTTCATGAATTTGACTTTTAACAAACGCTGTTAAAGGGAAAAGAAAAGCATAAAGTATTTCTGCACAATTTTAATTCAATAACTAGGCGAACCTAAGGTAGAATCGACATGTTTCGAGTGTAGAAACACTCATCATCAGGAAAATGAAGCAAATATAGTGAACAGCTGATGTTGTTAGCAGTAGAGAAAATAAAAAGTGGGACTAATCCATAATGGAGCTTTCAATGGCATGCATGGGGAGTGAAAAAACTTTTTGTAGTCAAACGACAGAAAACATATCAGCACGCTGAAAGGTCAAGGACCAGTGAAAAGCCACTGCGGGTGGGAAATGAGGAGAAAAATTAGGAAGTATCAAATAAAGGGCTCTTCAATATTCCAATTGGGGCAGTTATCTTTTTATGTACTTTTTCTATATGCAGCTGCCACGTCAGAGACTCATCAATATAGAGCCAAAGATATTTTACTACTTTAGTGTATTTTAATAGTTGATTATTAACAGTAATTGGAGTCATGTCGTGATTTTTTTGAGAAGTTATAAACATATGATTCGATTTGTCTAGATTGAGTGTAACCTTATGTGTATCCAGCCAGTTACAAAGCAGGTCTAAGTCAAATGCTATTTTATTTCTGATATTTTCATAATTCTCATTTAGATAGATGAGTAGAGAAACGTCTGCATACAATCTTAGTCTGCCAGCCAGTCTAGGCCTTGACATTGAGTTGACATACACCAAGAATAAAGTTGGTCCAAGAATGGATCCCTGCGGCACTTCACATGAAACCATTCCCCGACCACTCTGAACTCTTGTAACATATACACACTGAGTCCTATCTAGTAAATAATTTTTAAAAAGCTTATGACATACCCCACGGACATCAAGTCTTTCCAACTTTAATAACAATATATTATGGTCCACTATATCAAATGCCTTCCGCAAATCAAGCGAAACCAGAGCACATTTTTTACCGCTATCTACACCACTTTGTATTTAACAGATCGTGTCAGTTATCTTGAGTTAACCACTTCTTCAAACAATTGTGAAAAGACAGAAAGAACAGAAACAGGCCTATATTTGCCACAGTTCTCCCGGTCTCCATCCTTAAATATCGGTGTTACCCTGGCATTTTTCATCCCTTGCGGGACATTACCACTACTGAGGCACTGATTTATTACAAAAGACATAACCTCAGACACTTCCTCCTTACATGTTCTTATCGACACTACATCTATATCATCGCATTCCTTTGCCTTTCTTATATCAAGCGCGCTAATCAAATTTGGAACCTCTCTTGGTGTCGTGGGGTGAAAGAAACAACTTTGTTCACTAACGGACTCATTGGTCAAGTTCAATTTTTTGTTAGGAATAACTTCAGCTAACTTTGGTCCAACGGTGATGAAAAAATCATTTAGTTTTTCCGATATGACCGCCGAGTCCGTAATAGTGATATCATCATTTATTTTCAATGAGGAAATACGTGACCCAGAATTACAATTGCTTTTATAAGAGATAATCGAGTTCATTAATTGCCAGGTCTTCCTGGAGTTTCCCTTTACTCCTGCAAAAGCGGCCTCATAATAATTTGCTTTACCTAACTTCCTTAAGTTTTTAACATGTTTCAATGTATTTATTTTTTATAAAATAAGATTTTTTTAATTTTGGTGATATAACAGAAAAGTTTTTCTTATACCATAGCTGCGCTAATAAAGTGATCCCTTAGTTCTGGCCTTGATGACCAGTAATCGCAGTAGCTTGGCAGCTTTTTCACACCCATTAGAATATTTATCCCAACAAAATTTTTAATTTCATTTGCGTTAGTGGGAGTAAAGGTGTTCAGGTCCCCACCATTTTCTTGTAATGTTGTCCAAATTGTAAGCTTACCTAGGTTATTACGTCAACAGTTTCATTCATTCCTGCATCACTGTCATTGTTGTCCTGGTTAATTATCTTTGGATCCTCATCATCGGCAAAGATAATAGAAATATCGTTTAGGTCCAATAGTTAAATATAGCTAACAGTACCATTTTTCAGCTCTTCCTGATCATCGTCACTAACAATTGATTCGATAACTGAAGGAAGATGATGCTTAGGTTTAGTTTTTACTAATTTTTATTGCAGTGTAGAAAAACTGATGGTCCAATGGTGGGTCTAGGACATTTCGGCACGGCCTATTCGGCGCGACCGATTCGGCGCCAAGAACAGTTCGGCGCTGGCCGATTCGGCGCCAAACCAGTTCGGCGCCTCTGGTTGCCCTATGCTTGAATATAGATTTAGATACTCAAAATTTTAGTAAGCTTTGTCCTGTTGAAACCACAAGTTAGGAGTTATGTTTTGGTTTAATAATTGGGGTAGTTGGTTCCTTAAAAAATCTGCATACATTTTTCCATTTAAGTGGCCTTCGAAGAAATGCGGGCCAATAACTCTATCCCCGATTATACCACTCCACACGTTAATTGATCAAGAATGTTGATTTGGCAGAGTTCTCATCCAGTGGGGATTTTCCGACGCCCAATAGTACAATTTCTAATTATTCATATTTTAGTTAGGTTCACTGAGGACATACACCATCCGGCACTGGAGGTTTGTTTAGCACCATCACAGTCAAAGCAGGTTAAATTTACTGTAGACACAAATAACAAGCATTTTAGTTATAATTTAAAAATAAAAAAAATTTAATAACCTATATGCAGAATTATTAGATGCTGACTGGAATGAGCTAGATCAATACCAAGTATACAATTTTTGACAGATTTGTTCCAAGAAATAATAACTATAGAAAAAACACATTTCCAGTATGGTATAATCAGGATATCAAAAAAGCTTAAAACATAAGCAGAACCTTCGTAAAAAATGGAGGCGATCTGGCAGTGTTGTTCATTTAAACCAATTTAAGGCAATCAGACATCTTATAGAGAATATGATTAAGACAGCCTATACACAATACATTCAAAACATACAAAATAACATTAATAGTGACCCGAGGGTTTTATGGAAATATATTCACCAAAAGTATAAGAACTGCGATATTATTGCTGAAATGTCATACAAAGGCAAAGTTGTAACAAAGCCTGATGATACTGTTAAGTCATATGGTAAATATTTTAAGGGAGTGTTTATTGTTATTACATTACTGGGTATTTCAAACTGCTTATGCTAACATTAAAATTGAATTAAGTTATATTGCCGAGTTGGTGAGAGAATCTCAGTGTCTCCGTAGCGCAATTGGTTAGAGCGTTCAACTAATAATCGAGCGGTTCTGGGTTCGAATCCCAACTACGGGGTAAAACTTTTTAAATTTTAAAAACTTTATTTGCACGCCGATAAACATTTTTCACTTATATTTAATACAGACAGGATAACTACCATTTCTAAATACTTTTAAAGGGTAACTTTTCTTTTTCTTTGAAATTATTTTTAAAATATTTTAATGCTACCGAATGGGACGTTTTTGGTTGAACTGGATATACTTGCTTTTCCCTAAAAATTTCAAGTAATTTTTCAACATTAGATTCGATTTTGTTTGATCAAATCCAATTTTGTTATACGCCTAAGTAATATGTATTTTTAAAAAAACATTTTCTTCTTTTCATTTTCCCATTTCAAAGACTGAGATGCGGGAACATAATTGACAGCTCTATTCCTTCTTAGTTTATTTTAGATCTAATGCTTTCTTTTTTGTTAATACGGAACAATTAAGACAAAACCACTGAAGACAATTAGAACCTCTGATAAAAAATATTTTTTTTATAAATTTTATAAAACATTTCGTACATTTTGGGGAATCAATTCAATTTGTCCGTATCTTTTGAACTGATGGCCTAGCTCTTTTATTATTCGGGTCGGGTTCGAAGTGTGGCTCAAGCTTCTTTCACTGCAGCCTTCTAGCTTATTGTGCGCCCCAGTCTTGTTAAAAAAGATTTGTTCCTTCTACGAGGTCCAGTAGTTTTTTTCTAAGTTTGTCGTGCCGGAGTTTATCGCTACGTCGAATGTTTCCAAAGATTTTGAATCTTTGACGGTTTAGCGCTTCGCAGCCGTATATGATATGGGATGCGGTTTCGTCCACTTCACCGCAAAATCTACATTCAATGGGTCCATTATAGACTCCCATTCGTTGAAGGTGTTTTTTTAAGTGACAATGGCCTGTTAGTAGGCCGGTCACTTGCTTTAGCTGGGTACGCGTCAAGAGCAGCATTCCAGCTGATAGCTTCTTCGAGGGCCTATCCATGACGGCCCGTGCGTGTGATTTAAAGTTCTTAATAAATTGGTAATATTTTAGATCACTTGGGCATTTTGGTTACAAATAAAAACTTTCATCATGAGAATTTTCATTAAATTCGTTTAATATTGTATTTGGACTGTCTAAAGTTGACTGCGACAGAGATGCCCTTTTTGGTTAACCATTTTTGTTTTAATAGCGATTAGTAATCTTCCATCTATCAATTGCTTCAAGGGCTTTGGAATATGTATACTTCCTTTTCAAAATTAGATATTAATTGTCTGTAGATAAACTTCGTATTTATTTTTTACTTTATAAAAATGACTATTTTAAATTGACTTTGACGGTGGTATTTACAGAACGAAACGTCAACTATAGAAATTCATAACGCCATATTGTAAAACATAAAAAGTGACTGTAAAAGAATATTTTTTTGTTTAAAAATTTACGCTTAAAAAATTAAATACCAGAACAGACATTTCTTTGAAAGATATTCGAATTATTTATAAAAAAATTTTTAACAAATAATTAAGCTATAAAATTCGCAACTTTGCCCCAATTTAACCATCATCGTTTCTCCTACTATTGCCGAGATTCCCATTTACGCATACGAACTTGTAGAACATTGTATACACAATTATGTACATTGTCACCGTAGGCAACTGCTGTTATTGTAGCGCTTCTCGGAATGTATTTAACAAGAATAATGCCTGCCTGGCCCCCAACGAGGGGGACCCTAAGCTTTTAAATTTTTTATACAGTGTGACCAGTAAAGTCCGCGTCCTATGGAATTTTTTTTTATTAATAGCTTTATTCGAAATTTAACTTTGGCATCAAGTTCTGCTTCGATCGAGATAAAAATTAAGCAAAAAAATAGTAGTCACGTTATTCGCATTATCTGTAAAATTTAAATTTTTTCCAAAAAATTATTCAAAAGTGGGGTTATTTCTGAAAATATCGAAAAAAATTATTAGAACAAGTTTTTTTAAATGCAGTTTCTAGCCCACGTGCAAAAGATAATATTGATTTTTTACCCACCACTAAAATTTATTTTCCACTTAATGAAAACTTTACTGATGACACTGTGTTCTTTTTTGTGTTAATATTAAGGTGTTTTACTTTCAGACACAATCTACGTTTTCAAAAATTCTTATTTTATGAAGTTACCTTATACAGGGTCAAAAACAAATAAACTTTGCATTACATGCGACCAAATTTTAATAGCCCAATTTTGATTTTGTAGAAAAAAACACATTTAATATGGCGCAACTTCAAAAACAATGTATCTAAAATAAAGCATTGTCAAAACTAAGAAGTTTTATGTACGTTGCGTTAAGTGTTATTTTGCAAAAGTGGTGCAATTTACAAAATATGGGTAAAAAATCAGCATTATCTTATGCAGCTAAGATTTTGCGTGTGGGCTAGACACTGCATTAAAAAAACTTTTTTTAATAACTTTTTTCGATACTTTTAGAAATAACCCCACTTTTGAATTATTTTTTGGAAATAATTAAAATTTGACAGATAATGCGAATCAAATGACTACTATTTTTTTTTTTGTTTAATTTTCTTTTCGATCGAAGCAGAACTTGATGCCAAAGTCAAATTTCGAATAAAGTTATTAATAAAAAAAATCCCATATGATGCGGACTTTACTGGTCACACTGTATATTATATAATTTCGTATTTCTGATAATATTTTAAATTTTAAACATCCCCTATTCGCTATTAGCTATCTCTCTTAAAAAGCAATTTGACCCTTAAATTCTAAAGTTTTTTCCAAGAGCCCTTCAAACCAAAATACAAAAGTTTCAAAGAAGTAATTCGCATTTTTAAAGTACAACAAAATTTTACAGTTAATTTAACTTTAAAAAATACCAACTTTTTTATTTAAACTTTGAAAGTTATCAAAGTTTGCTTTTAATTGAAAAAGCTTAACCAATAAAACGTTTTGGTTTTTATAATAATCTAAGCGTAAATCCTGTAAAATATAAAATGGATTTGACGTAGAATATAAGAAACCTGGAGAACGTATTTTTCAGTAAATTTAAAAAATACTTTATCATATAAAGTGATCATCACAAAGTTCGCCAAATTGGGTTTTTAACGCCTTATTACAGGTCTTTAGTTCGTAAAGGACGTCATAGATTTTAATTCGGTTTGCAGAGTTTGAAAGTTGTTTCTTGTAGATTAATAGTATCATACGCCTATGACGTAAGCAATGCACTTTAATATTATACAAGGTAGAAAAGAAAGCCGTTTAAAAAAGTTACCTACATTTTGTTTGTAGCCCCGGGTAGAGCCCTGCAATTTTACGGCCCGAGCCGACCCGGCCCTGCAACCAAGACATTGACGCGGCCAAAAGAAATGAGCAAAAACGATCGGGTCGAAAAGCCCGGTCGTTATGAGAGGCGTGGCCGGCCCGATAAACCCAGGTAGCTAAAACGATAATTCAACAAATTTACCCTGGCATTTATGACATTTAAACAATAGACTAAACGTCACAAGTTTTTCAAGTGATGTTTAATCTATTGTTTAACTGATCAAGTGACATACCATAACATAAAACATGAAGTCTAAACCATTAGAATCTTCGGCCCATCAGCTGCTGTTGCCATCTAGGTAAATTATTTACTAGATCTGGTAAAATAAAAAGGTCATCTGGTAACGTAGTTTTGCAAAGTTTTACCTAGTAAAAGTTCTGGTAAAATCGTTTGATGCTTCTGGTAAAATCGGACCGAAATTTTTACCAGACCTTTAAAACTTTTCTTCGATTAAAGGATTTTTAATTTGTATGATTATCTAAAACCGTGTTTAACAGAGATTTGACGTTCGACAATCTGACATAATTTACATGTGACACGACTTCACTGACTGATTGACATTAGGTGGGTTCGGGATGCTCACTCTTTTAACTCTATGTGCACAAAACGCTCCCGATCCGTTCGGGTATTGTCCTTTCGAGTAAATGGTGTGACTCGAAGTGCGGTCGGGTATTGCGACACGGAGTTATAAGAGCTCACTCCAAAAGTTCCACCTCGCGAGGGAAGAACTCCGGAGCGGGCATGCGCAGTGATCGTGTTTTTAATATTTTACATATTCATAGGTTATGAGTTTAGCTAATTTGTCTTCAATCAAACATGAACGCGCAAGAAATATCATCAGAAACACATTCCGCAATAGTGAACCAAGACGGAAAACCAATTATTACGGACAATAATTTATTGTTATTATCAGAAAAAATATTTCTCTGACAAAATTAAGTATTAAATTGGCACCAGATGATGAAGGAAATCCATATTGTAAATTAAATAATAAAGGTACAAAAAACACAAAATATTTACATAATATAAAATAATAAACCACAAGTGATGAAGCACAAAGACGAAACAAGCGATTGAGGTTATGGTGATTAACTCTAAAAACTCTCGAGCGTTCGGGACAGACCATTCATACACCTAAAACTCTAAGGTCACGTGATTAAAACGCCACTCTTACTCTACTCCAGCTCCGTAAACAATCCCGAACCCAGCTAATGAGTACAATGAAAATTCAACAAGTCAAAAAAACACAAAGGAAAAGTAAGTTAATATTTAAATTTACCTAGGGGGTATTAGGTATTAGGGAATCCAACGATCTGTCAAAACCAAAACCTTTAGTACGCCCTAGGTGGTGGTCTTGGAGCGCCAATATAACCTCTCTTTTGTTATAACATAACAAAAAGTGATGTTATTGGCACTCCAACCACCCAGCGCGCAAAAATTTTGATTTTGATAGATTGTTGGATTCCCTATAATAGGATAGGTACATTTGTATTATTTACGCCTACGCCCAAAACGAAAGGTTTTTTAAAACTATATATGCTAAAAAAAAATCAAAAATTAATAATATGATTGAAATGAAAATTTTTTTTTAATGATTTGGTAAAATTCTGGTAACATTTCAATGTCCTTTTGGTAAAATCCAATGTTAAATGGTTGGCAACACTGGCTGTTGCGTATTACTTTCGTATTAAAGGTAAAAAGTCCAGTCGGCCCGAAAAATCCGTTGGACCCGAGGTCGGGCCGGGCCGGGCCGGGCCGTGTAGAGGCCGTGGAAGGCGCGGAACAATTTCGGTATTGTTTTATTATATGCCCCAGGGCATATATTAAAAATAAGCAAGAATTATCCTATTTTCTTAAGGTGTTATGGATATAACTGATGACATCAGTTGATGACTGTTTAAGTAGCTTGTTTTCTAGCAGCTGCACTAATTTGGTTTATTTCTTAAAAAATAAAAATAATAAATGACCGAGACCTAATATATCTACCGGGTGTCTCAATTCACAAAAAGTATGATAAATATATTTGATAATAATTAAGTTATTGAAATTTTAAAAGTTTGAACTGAGATTTAATATACTATAATATTTTAATACCATTTTGAAAAAATATTATTCTTATGGAAAGGAAATAAAAAACTAAAAGTATTCCTCCACAAAATTTAATAGAACAAAAAATTTTTTTTTCGCTCAGAGGTCCCTACATGTTTCGAACGTAGAAACGTTCATCATCAGAGGGGAGAAAAATCTATTGCTGATGGTTTTAGCAGAAGAGAAAAAGAAAAGTGGTATAAAACCTTAATGGAGCTTTTATGGAATTAAAAATTGGTGTTTCTAGATGCCATAATGTAAAGAAAAATTAAAAATGGATTAAAACATACAGAGTATGTGAAAAAGTTAATTAAAAGGGTTCAAAACGACCAAATAAAGCCGAGGAAGAAGAAAAAAATTATGAAGAATAAATTATGAAATTATTCTAATTTATTTGAGAAACAGCCGTTTTTCATATACAGAGTTGGTTGAAATAACCGGAACGGCTAATTTTCTTCAAAACTACCAAGGGTAAATTAATGAATTTTGGTACAGGTGGTTAACTTAAAAAATTGAATTAAAAATTGACAATTGCGACGTTGCCAGATTTTTATTTTTTTCTGTAACTCAAGAAATGTTTTTTTTTTCAAACGTAACACTACTCTTTTTTTTTATTGAATTCAATTCCTCCCATCAACAATATCTTTTTCTGATAGTATTAAATTTTTATCTCAAATAGTTCTATGGGAAAAAAGTTAATTATTTGCAACTCTAACTCTAAAAAATCCGATCTATTTTCATTTAAAAACGTTTCAAATAATGTGAAAAGGAAGGTTGGTAGACATAATGAACCTAATAATATCGATAACGATAATAACAACTAACAAACAACTACGAACAATAACATAGCTAGTAATTACTTTCATATTATAGGTTTCATAATTAAATTAATGTATTACTACATTAATTTGATTACCTATTTATGAATTTTTCTTCACTCAAAATTGTATTATGTACTAACTTTTGACCTATAGTTGAATTAAGAAGTTAGTTTATATTTGTATTTAAACTCACTAAATAGTAAGTTATAATTAGTATTACTCATTAACTACTTAATAATAAACATTTGTCGGAACAATTACAAATATTTTTAATACATCGCGTGTGCCACGTGTGTGCGCAAAATCAAAAGGCCTTATTTTGTTTGCAAAATATCGAGATTGCCATGGCTCCAGATTTGTTTGACAGCATTTTAATTTTTACTAACTATGTTATTGTTAGTAGTTGTTTGTTAGGCGAGTGACACACTGAAGAAATAGGTTTCATGAAACTTGTAGCTGAAGCAAGTTACGTCAAACTTTTTTTTTATGTCAATGCACACTCGAGAAACTTGCTTGTATAACAGTATTTTTTAACATGTCCTCGGATGAAAACGTCATTTTGTTGTGGTGGGTAAACCTCCTAAAGAAGTTATGAGCGAAGAGAAAAATACGATTTTGGGTACATCCTGCTAACATTGTTAACCTTAAGTATAGTGCTGGTGTTGTTGGTAAAGAACTCTGGCAACATCCTGATCAGTTTAAGGTGTCAATGTGTCACCCGCCTAAGTTGTTATTATCTTTATCGATACTATTAGGTACTTTATGTCTACCAACCTTTTTTTTCACATTATTTGAAACGTTTTTAAATGGAAATAGATTGGATTTTTTTAGAGTTAGAGTTGCAACTAATTAACTTTTTTCCTATAGAACTATTTGAGATAAAAATTTAATACTATCAGGAAAAGGTAATGTTGATGGGAGAAATCGCCTTCAATAAAAAAAGAGTAGAGTTACATTTAAAAAAAAAAACATTCCTTGAGTTACAGAAAAAACTAAAAATCTAGCAACGTCGCAATTGTCAATTTTCAGTTCAATTTTTTAAGTTATCCACCTGTACCAACATTCATTGGTTTAGCCTTGGTAGTTTTCAAGAGAATTAGCCGTTCCGGTTATTTCAACTACCCTGTATATATGGAAATGTAGACACCTAGGAAATTATTCATATCAAATTATTCTTTTAAGCGGGAGCTATAATTACCTTTTAACAAATTATTTTAAGTAAAGTACCTATAACCCTTTACCGGATATCCCAAAGCATGTAGAAAATTAGGTTAATTCGTTGTTAAAACAGAAACGTTTTAGCTTACGCGATTTTAGTTATTATTAATTATTATTAAAAATTATGCAGTTATTGATTACTAAACAAACATGAATCAATCAGAAATTCGAAATATGATATAAAATATCAATAGCTAACATAAAATTAAAATATGGTTGGCCGCAAGTTTAAATTTTTTATATTTATATAAGTACGTAATTTATTATCGTAATTTTATCATACTCTTTATAATTTGGGACACTCGGTAGATATCTTAGAGCCATTTATTATTTTTCTTTTTTTAGAAATAAACCAAATAAGTGCATTAGATAGAAAATAAACTGGGTAAATAGTCATTAATAGGTTACTTTTTAAAAATAGGATAATTCTTGCCATAAGGCATATAATATAAGAATACCGAATTTGTCCCAAAAAATTAACTTATGTTGAAATATAACATGAAAAACACAACTAACAATATACCGTGCGAGCAAAAATTATTTGCATCAAAGAGGGCTTGGATTAAAAAACGTAGGGCTTGGTTTAGATCACAATGATAATATGGGGACGATATATCTAACCAAATCTTGGTTAAAATTTTGTCAAATTCATATTATGACATGATTTGGCAAACTAATGAGTATTAAAATAAGAAGACGAATACAAATTTATTATTGTTTACAAAATTAACAAAGTAAAAATATACAGAAAAAAAAAATTACATGTATTTTGAGAATTCACATAACCGGAGAGGTGGAACCAGGCTTCAGCCGAAAAAAATGTCTGGTCTATTTAATCACTTCTTTCCAATAAATTTTGGGTAAACCATTGTAAGTAATTCCTGCGTCTTTCAAAATCTGCGGCTTGTATTTCTTGGAATACTTGCACTTTATAAGGAAATAAATTTAGCTGCTTCTTAAGAATAGTCCTGCATGTTCCATAAGATCTTCCCACTTCTTGGGACAGGCGTCTTATACAATTTGTTGGCGTATTTTGCATTATTTCACGAACGAATGAATTAAGGGCCGGGAGACAAAATAATAATTATGAGTATGAAAATAATAATAGTTTGTTATTAAGATAGGTGGGTAGGGCCATGGCACTGTGGGCCTAATATACGAGCCGCCACTGCTTAAAAGTATTCGTAAATTGTCAGTTAGGTGGTCATCACGGTTCCGTAATCGTAAGCAATGCAATTTTTTTATGGCCACGTATTATGAATCCCCTTGTAAAGATGTAGAATAGCAACTAGCTGGAATAGAGCTTAACAACTCTCCCCAAGGTTTACCAATGTCTTTCATTCTGTAAAAGCAATAATGCAATTTTCTTATTTGTGCAATGGTTATAATTATTATTACAGTAATGTTGTTCAAAATTATATGCACCTACACTTTTATACCCCAAGTTATTTATATTGTTCACTCAGTATAATATCTTATATTAATACGACCACATCTAAAAACATGCACGTCGTACTAGGTCACTAACTGATAATTAAATAAGGAGCTGGTAAATTTGTCACAAAATATCCAAACTGTTTTGTTATTTACCCCCCAAGAGTAGGCACTAGAGATACCGACACAAATTGTCTTTTTCCCCTTTAAACACGTTTAAAAAAATAACACTACAGGCATAAGCTACCCCTAACAAAGTAAATAATCTTTAAACTACTTATTTGTTTTTCTCTTTATTCTCAATGCAATAAAATACAAATGTTTACATGGTATTGAATGGCTAAATTTTATTTGACTTGAAATTGAAACATTTTGTACAGTTTATATTTATTTTTTATTGAAACTGCCTATTCTGTAAACGTTTTTCTCCATTTCCTTGATAAAATAAACCAGTTGAGAGTTTGGCGCGTCTTAAATGATTTTAGTTTAAATTGCAAATTTACATTCTGGAAAGGAAAAGCAATTTGCCTCTGTTCGAATAACAAGTTATTTGTTGTTGTGGCTAAATAAAAACATTCTGGATAAAAGTAAATATTTTGACATGAATCCTAAATGACGATTTAAAGTTTAGTTAATTGACTCGAGGAAGAGCAGAAAAGTGTTTTTGTTTGTTTTTGAACTACCACTAAGATGTATCCGCCGTCCAAATAGCGGAATCTTATACAAAATCACGTAACAAGGACGATTGTCCAGTTAATGTATTTTATAAATGCAATAATAGTCCATCAACACTTTCCATCCTTTTTCAAAAATGCGGTAATTATACCCCTTTTGGACCTGGTAAGAATCCCACCCAACCTAAATACTACAGGTTTTTTGGCCCACTCTCTAAGCCCCAGCTCATTTACTTCGGTCTTCCACAGGCAGAGCTGGGCAAGCTACTGGAAAAAAGTAGCTAGCTACAAGCTACAAGCTACTTAAAATTAAAGTAGTTAAGCTACCGTGTAATCAAGCTACTTTTAAATAAAAGTAGCTTAGCTACTGGTAGCTAAGCTATATACAAGCTACTTTTTTTAAAGCTACTTCTATAAGATACTCTGCGAAGGTTACTTCACTTTATGTCAGTGAGTTTTGAAAAACTACGTTCTTCGACATTAAAAGAGTTTAGTAATAAAAATATTATAAAGTTTTAATAATGTAGGTACCTACATGTAACTAAGTATTATTATAAGTAAATATATTATTGAGCATGTTTCCAACAGTGCAGAATATGATAGGTACATCGTAAAATAGCTATTTACCTAACAAGTGCGCAAAATGAATTTTTCCGCACGTGTCAGGTACAATAGTTTTTCTACAGACCTGTGGAAATAAGTAACACATATTTCAAAGAAATTTAATAATTTTTAATTAACTATAACAATCACGTACATATGTAACAGTAACTAATTCTAAGAAAAAAATCTACAAGTTATAATTATTTTTTCGCACTAGAGTGGAGTGGAAAAACCAATTTTCCGCACGGATTTTTGACATAATCGTGCCGAAAAAATTTTCCGCACTACTGTGGAAAAACCAATTTTCCGTACGGATATCAGTGCGGAAAATTGATTTTTCCACACGTCTGTAGGAAAAATTATTTTTCCCATTCTTTTAAACAATTATAGGTAGGTAATAGATATTTTTTGATATAATATGACTGACATGACTGTCAAAGTTTTATAAATTTTTTTAGTTTTTCAAATTTTTATCTCAAAGGCAAAATGCTAAGTTATTAAATAAATATACAAAATATAATATAGTAGTAGCTACCGTGCTACCGAAAGTAGCTTAAGTAGCTTTTTCGACTAACTAGCTACTTTTAAAAGTAGCTTCATAAATACACTAAAAAATAATGTAAAAGCTACAGCCTCAAGCTACTTGGTTTTAAAAGTAGCTCGAATAAAGCTATTAGCTACCAAAAAAGTAGCTAGCTAATAGCTTAACTACTTAGTAGCTAGCTACTGCCCAACTCTGTCCACAGTGCTCTTTCCTATCCCCTCCGAATTTTTATTTTTTTATTGATGATACTCCAAATTAGCATACATTATTGGTAACCCTCTGCCGACCAATGAGAATCATGTAGGCGAGGCTTTCAAGGGGCCAAATTTTTTTCCGAAAACGGTTAGGATAAGCGATATGAATGAAAAGTACTTAATTTTTAGTCAGTAGTTAAAGGTATGTAAAAAGCGTTGTCCAAAGTTTTTATCATACCCTCCTGAGACCCGAGCCTTTAGTTTTTCAAATTTTTCGATAAAGGTTTAGTATTTTTATTAATTATGGTCAAAAAACACATGTGAATTTTTTCAATTTTTTTTTTGTTCCTTTATTGAAAAAAAATTAAGTCCATTTAAATGGACATTAGGGCGGTATCGTTACAAATTATTTTATGTGAAATTTTTTTTGTTTCCTGTAAAACATAAAAATACATCACATGCTTCACAATAAACTTTAGTTTTTTGCTTGCACCCAGGATTCTTACATCTAACAGAGTTCTTTAAGTCAGAAGCCATTGCAGGAAAGTGTTGAATACTTGTTTTTGACGAACGGCTTTGAGGTAATCGTCTGGTACTTGAAGTGCTTCTTGTGACCAAAGTGAGAGTATTGGTAAAGTCCAAAGAATTTTCATTATTGGTATCTTTGAGTATAACCACTCAGACACACCTATTTTAATTTCCAAAAATTTCATAACGGATTTGTTGGTATACCCAAGTTGCTTTCGATCATCTCTCTAAAATATCCAAGAATTTGCAATCGCCATGTCAAATAAGTGGAAAATGTTGAAAAATTCTCACAATCGGACAAGTCAGAGTTTTCTAAGCATTCTAGAAGCTTTTCGTCATCCTCTCCAGGCTTTAAATAGGTTTTCTTACCAAAGATAGCTAAAAGAAAAAAAAAATACTAGTATAATTTTTGTATGCTAAACGACCTGACGTCCACTAAAATGGACGTGGTAGTTTTAGGCTTAAAAAAAATAGATAATATTTTGCCAAAACCCTTAATACTGCTTGTCTCTATTCACTATATCCTAAACAACAAGTTTAATAAAAAAATGCAATTATAACTCAATATTACTATAGCTACTTACCATCAATTATTGTTTCTCTGCGAAATGAAGCCATTTTATCACCTGTTTACAACAGCAGTAGACGCCTTAAAATATTCTTGGAATGAGCTGTCGCGGTGTTAACGCGTTCATATGTATGTCCACCACGGTGGACCGTGGGATTTCACGCTGTAATTGCGGCTGTTACCAAAACAATAAATAAAAAGGGAATGTCCATTTAAATGGACGCCAGGTCTCAGGAGAATAAAGTGCGTAAAACAAAAGACAGAATATTTCAAGTGAGTAAGGTGTGGGGAACACGGCGACCATTTAACAGAAGCATCTTGGCCCCGACCAATCCAGCAATTAGGAAATATTTGGTGTATACAGGGTCCTGCACCTCACCTCCCGTCTTCTATAGCTCACTTAGTAATTAAGTTTGAATTTTCATATTTTGCAGACTTTATCTGTATATTGGGGCGCATTTTAGGAAAATATTTTTTTTCATACAGGGTGTTCCAAAAAAATGTGACCTCATAAGGATGTATTTTTTTATATTACATGCCATATATTTTCTTAATTATTTGGGTGCCTCCTATAGTTACCTACATACCCCTCAAATTTTATTGAAATCGATTCAGTATTATAGACGAAAAAAAATAAAAACTAAAAAATATCAGTTTTGCACCACTGGTTTTAAAAATAAATAAAAAATACAAATAATGCCTTGTTAATAAAATTATACAAAGGAACTTATTAAACAAGGTATAACAGTCTCGTCAACCAAGTTTGATTAATACGAATTGTACAGGGTGTCCAAAATTTAGTGTCAAACTTTGCAAGCTTTAAAGCAATTTATTTTTCTTATTTCAAATAGGAACCACTGTATCTTTTTATGTCGTTCGATGCAGAATTAAAAATCAAACATTTTTTCTAATTGCAACCCCATCGCAATTTTTAATGCATCAAGACTTATTTGCAAAAAACTCATTTTATCAACTATTCCAACAGTCATTATTATGAATAAATATCGAAGGTGGCTTTTAAAAACAATTTATAGGTATTAAAGTTTATTAACCCATTAGGTCCGGAAACTATTTTTTTTTGAAAACCTTTAATTTTTTAATCAAATGTAGCTTAAAATGATTAGATTTATCCCAAAAAAATGTAAAAAATTTTTTTTTCTTACAGTAGCTAGAATTCGCTGTACTTTTAAAAGGCCGGTAGGACAATATAGGGTTTTTATGTTTAAAAATAAATTTTATCTGAAAATGTAACAAACACTAAACTATATGATATGATAATTGAAAAAACAATTTTTGGGATAAAGAGTGACCTGGCACTTATCACAAATTAAATTAGATCTCTTGTGGCAAAGTGCGCATCTACGTTGGTTCTCGCAATAAAATACTAAATGGTTTCTGCCATCGTAACGGGAATACTCATGCTGAGTTTTAGGTGCTTTTGACGGCCCCCTCTTTGTGGTACGTTTGTATGTTTCTATTAGCTCCAGGGCAATAGACTTTCTAAATGATAACTGGTCCTGAAAACCTCCATTCAGTTTTTGTAAATGCCATGCATTGAACTTGTAGCCCCAACGGATTGGCGTCCCCCAGATAAACTGCTTACAACCATGACGCCCAAAATAGAGTATCATGGCCTCATCAACACTATGATGTTCTTGTATGGGGGCAATGTTTTTATTTAGTGTATCAAACAATGGTCTCATTTTTGAAAACTTATCATTTTTATTTAGTTGACTATTATCATTGAAGTGAATATTATTCATTATAAACTGAAACCTATCTCTGGATATTGCTGCAGAAACAAGTTTGTTATGGGTGTCATCCGAATTCTGCCAGTACATTTTTCTTCTCGAGACAGATGAGTAGCCAGTAGCCACTAAGAAACATTACACCAATAAAGCAGTAGAGTTCATCCCTCGTAAACTCGCCAGGAAGATTTTTTTGTTGAGCATATAAGTTTGTGTAATAAAGAATCTGATCTATAACATCAGTATCCGGTGGGAAAATGGTTATATTATTAGGGACGTCTACTGCATCGTCGTTTTCTAACTCCTCAATGAGTTCTGCTAACGTAGGGGCCTTTTGCCATAGTAAGAAGAAAATAAATAAAAACACTTAATAATATTGCTTTGTCCTACCGGCCTTTTAAAAGGACGCTCAAGTTTCGATGAGTGTATATTTGTTAAATATGAAATAAAAACTTCTAATAAATTATGAGCAATATCTTAACTTATAGTCTTTAGAAAGTGATCAATATCTCAATATAAACTTACGAAAAAAATATTTAAACCTTACCTCCAATAGTCCATTGTAAAATGTCATTTAACAATCGATTTACAAAAGCTAACCAGGACACTAAAACCGCGAGCGGGAATAATAAAACACGTGTTTTCCAATAAACACAAACATATTCTTTGAGTGTCTACTAGCGAAATCTCAAATTGAGTAGCGCAACTATTTATTTTAATTAAGTATATTTCCTGGCCTTTATAAAGTACAGTAGGACTACATGGGTTAAAGTGACCAGATACCATTTTGACTTGGGTAATCTAAAAGTTTCAAATATTGTTAAATTATTAGTAATTTTAAGCTGTTATTAGTAATTTAACAAACTAGTGTATTAATAATCGCTATTTAATATACGCGTTAGTTACAATATTTTTCCGTCAATTGTCTCGTTAATAGATTATATTTTTTTTTTATTTAGAACCAAACTACATCTTATAACAATTTTTTTAATTTCAAACTTATTGACATCGACAGAAACTATGGCAACGCCATTATGTACGCGGCAGTGCGTGCTTTGTAGTATGTTTGGTTGCCTAAAATCGTTTATTAATAAAAAAAAAATCATGCATTAATGGGGGCCATTAATGTATAATTTTTTATACTTTAATTAAGGTTGTAAATACACGGTCGATGGAAAAATTTCTTTATATGGTTTTTTGTGATGGACTACAACCAAGAAGAGCTCGTAGATATGATTTTTATATTAGGAGCATGCGAAAAGAACTCTTTTTTGGCAAGCCGAGTTTACGCACAGCGTTATCGTGAACGACGACATCCAGACAAACGGAGCCTGCAAAACATTTTAGAAAGGTTTGTACAAACAGGAAATGTAAACTACCCAAAACCAGTAAGAAATAAACCGGTCCGAACTGAACAAAATCAATTGGCTGTGCTATTATCTGTTATAGAAAATACTTCAGTTACTCAACAAGCAGTTGCTGATGCCGTAGATGTAATCGAAAGAACAGTTATTTATTTATTTTATTTATTGAAAATTACACAATACAGGTTGATACAGGACATATCATTGACCCAATTATACATGTAGTATTTAATTAGTAAACATAATAGTAACAATGAATTCCCTACAATAGAGCACACTTAACTTACATGCACGTAGTATATTTATTATTTAATATTAACCCATTTACACATATAATATCCAATAGTAAAGCTAATAGTAACGATCAATATCATACAATAGAGCACACTTAACTTACATGCATAATATACTTACAATGAATATGACAGAATTTGTAGAGAGAGTCTCTAGATATCTACAGAATCTGTTATGTTAGAGATTCGTTTTTAAGTTTATTTATAAATAAAGTTTTAGAATCGCCAAATATGTCACAGTATCTTTGATTTTCATTGTAATTAACAATCATATATCTAACGGGAGATTTTTTTTGATAATTAGTTCTAATTGCTTTATAATGAAAAGTTCTATAACCTAGTTGTCTAGTTCTATTAGGTATACAAATACCCACCTTATTTAATGTTGTATTGTCTAGTGCTAAGTAGCTAAGTTATTAAATATTTTATAAATATAAACAGTACTACTGAAGGTTCTCCTATTGTGTAATGTCATTAGGTTGTAGCGCTTTAGATTAGTAGGATAGCTAATCATGGGTTTTTTTAGTAAGATGTCCGAGATGCGAATAAATTTCTTTTGGATTTTTTCAATCATTTGAATGTATTTGGCATAAAGTGGAGACCAAATAATACTGGCGTATTCAAGTTTTGTTCTAACTAAGCTATTAAATAGAACCTTTAGAGTTTTTGTAGAAGTAAAGAGTTTAGCGTTTCGCAAGACAAATCCGAGGTTTTTATAAGATAGCTTTACTATTGATTCAATGTGTGAATTAAATGATAATTAATCGTCAAATAAAACTCCTAGATCATATTTTTCAGATACTGAATCTACTTTATTATCATTGATTGTATAGGCAAAGTCAGTCGTTTTTTTAGAGTAGGAGAACCTCAAATGTTTACATTTAAGGTAGTTGATTTGCCATCGACCAATCATACAGTGAATCTAAATCTCTCTGTAGAGCACTACAACCAGTAATATCCTCAATTTTTTTAAATAATTTTATATCATCAGCAAAAAGAAGAACCTTCGAATTCCTGACAACATCCACCGAATCGTCAATAAAAATCAAAAACAAAAGAGGACCCAAGTTGGAACCTTGAGGTATACCAGATGTCGCGAGAAAGTTGGGTGAACCGCAACCCCTAATTAATACATAGTTTGTTCTATCCGTTAGGTAGGATTTTATAAATGAACACCAGTTTGAAGATAATGAAAATCTCCTCAGTTTACCTATTTACAGACTATGGTCCACTTTATCAAATGCCTTGGCGAAGTCTATATATACCGTGTCGACCTGTGCACCTTCCGCCAAAGCATCTGTAGTATATTCTACAAAATCTATAAGATTGCCAACTGTTGAGCGACCCTCACGAAAACCATACTGATATTTAGATAGTTTTTCTTTTACATATAAGTTTAATCTATTAGTTATTATATTTTTAAATATTATAGCTATGTTTGAGAGAATTGCAATTGGTCAATAGTTTTTTATATCTTGCTGCCACATTTAAAAATGGGGGTGATACGAGCAACTTTAAGTTTATCAAGGAACAATTTAGTTTTTATTGATAAAGATATATAATAGGGGTCTAATTAATAAGTCTTTGCACGCCTTTAGAATAAATCTGGGTAAATTGTCAGGACCAATGGTTTTTTTATTTTTTAAACTAGAGATTGCTTTTATAAGCTCATCCTCTGAAATCGGCAATAAGTCGAACCCTGTGTGTTGATCCTCATTATAAGATATGTCACCCCGTATATTAGCCTGCTCGTAAACAGATTGAAAATATGAGGCAAAGGCGTTTACTACATTTCGTTCGCCCGAACATTTTTTGTCATTAAAGATCATTTCTTTAGTGATACCGTAGTTTGTTTGTTTTTTACTTTGAAGGAAATTCCAAAACTGTTTGGAATCCCCTCGTATCGAGTTTTCACATCTAGTAAGATATTCTTTATAGGCGGTCTTTATGTCCTTTTTAATTTTAGATCTAAGAAACCGGTAGTCAGTCAGACATTTCGGTAACTGAGTTTTTTTAAATAGTCTTAGGTTACGCTCCTTTGCTTTAATATCACTGACAATTTCGTTAGTAAACCAAGGTGGGTATTTACGTTTTTTGGATGTTTTTTTGGGAATAAATTGATTGAAAATATTATAGATAATATTATAAAAATTATCAAGTGCTACATTTACATCTGTGGTCTCTTCGACAGTATCCCAATTTGTATTTCTTAATGATTTATAAAGTTCAAAGTAATTAGCGTTACAAAAGTCATAGTAAGAAACATTAGTTGGATTGCAAACAGGAATAGATACAAACAATGTGATATTTATGTCTAGGGCAGGATGGTGTGAATCCTCGCTTACAATGGGGTCCGAACATTTCTTAACAGTACAATTTAGGTTGAAGATTACTACATCTAGTGTTCTATTATTAATGTTTTTTACCTCGTTGAATTGGGTAGTTTTTATTAAGTTATAAAAGTTTACAAAACAAAGTCCTATAATCGAGTTAGGATTAGGTATATTAAGGTCGCCTGTTATCAAAAAGTCTTGATTTAGTTTAGTTAAAAGTGATTCCAAGTAGTTAAAGAAGTTTTCATAGATTTGTAAAGAGCTGTTGGGCGCTATATATACAGTAAAAATGAAAAAAGTTTTTGAGGGTAGTTTTACTTTTATAGCTACTATTTCCACACCCTTAATGGTATTCAGCTGTAAATTCTCTGATGGTATATAATATTAAAAATTATTTTATTTCGTTTTTCTTAAAAGATGTAACTCTTTATGGCGAAGCAATGTACCTAATTTAAAGTTTATATCTTATATTACTCAAAATATTCAAAAAATTCAGTTTTTAATTTTAAACTCTGACGCCTAGTACATCGAACATGAGGGTCAAAAATAAAAAATGGCATTTAAAAAGTAAGTAAAAAGTATTAATTTTGCTCAAGGAATATATGGTTGACTGATTGACCTCCTTTTTCTGGACACCCTATAGAATATATAATATAAAATATTTAATTCACTGTGTAGTTTATGTATAATTGTATACAGGGTGTTTCAGAATAAGGTGCTGATCCTTAACGGTGTGAATCCTTAGGTGATTTTAAGAAGAAAAGTTCATATAAATATATATCCTTAACCTATCAACTTTCGAACTACAGGGCGTTAAAGTTTTAAGAAAAAAATCGTTTTTCTATCATAACTTTAAAAACTTTCTAGCTATTTTTAGGAATTTTTCATGCCCTCTAAGCATCAATAGCCATTTTTTGGTGTAGACAAGATTTAAAAATTTTTAACCAGTGGCGTCCTGAAAGGGATTGGACTAGACATTTTGGAAAAATAATATGTACGCCACTGCTTTTTCTCAAGATAAAAATTATTTTTAAAATAATCATTCATTTTAGGCCAAATTTAATATCTAGCCTTTTTATCCTTCGACAAACAGTTTCCGACAAAAAAAAATAAAAACATTAAATGCGCATTCGCTATGTGCCTATGGTTTGTTTTGACACTATCAGGAATACTCCAGGAATTTTTTAAAGGGTACGAGACTCAATGAAGAGAAGAGCTGAAGCATGCATTCTTGCAAGTGGTGGCCACTTTCAACAGCTAATCTAAATTATTTTCGTTTTTGTTCACATGTTATTTAAAGTTAGCTGTTTTAATTTATTGTTAAAAAATAAACCATAGGCACATAGCGAATGCGCATTTAATGCTTTTTATTTTTTTTTGTCGGAAACTGTATATCAGACGATAAAAAGGCAAGATATTAAATTTGGCCTAAAATGAATGAGTATTTTAAAAATAATTTTTATCTTGAGAAAAAGCAGTGGCGTACATAATATTTTTCCAAAATGTCTAGTCCAAACCCTTTCAGGACGCCACTGGTCAAAAAATTTAAAAAATTTTCTACACCAAAAAATGGCTATTGATGCTTAGAGGGCATGTGTGAAAAATTCCTAAAAATAGCTAGAAAGTTTTAAAAGTTTTGATAGAAAAACGATTTTTTTCTTAAAACTTTAACGCCCTGTAGTTCGAAAGTTGATAGGTTAAGGATATATATTAATATAAACTTTTCTTCTTAAAATCGCCTAAGGATTCACACCGTTAAGGATCGGCATCTTATTCTGAAACACCCTGTATAATAATGATATTTGTATTTAAGTTCCACCAAGAATAAAATTCCCACTTTACACGTCTCAATGGCTAGAAGTGCATAAATCTATCGACATTTTTTTAAGCTACAAAAAGAACTTATACCAAATTTTTAGCACCATTAACGGCTTATTTGTCGGTACTATCGAGGGCGAGGGAGCCTATCATTAAAGCAGCATCTGGGCGTTTGATGTTGGCAGTCGAATTTGAACCTATTAAACTAAGGTTTATAAAATACTATGGGCTCGCGGCTGGGCTCCTACGGAGCCCATGGCGGTATTATTCGAACCCATTGAATATCGATTGTTACGCCACTGGTGTTGTAAGCTTCAAGATAGCTCAGATATCTTACTTGCTGAAATCTATAGCTTAATTAAAGTGAAAGTAGGTTATCTTTATTTAATCTGACACACAATTTGCTATTCTCCGGTTACAAGACAGAATAAGCCGTGTCAAAGTGCATGTTAAGGTACGTTAACATTGTGTAGGTTAAAGTTTCCGTGTAAATTTAAGAAAAACCACACAGTGAATTAAATATTTTATAATGGTTTCAAATTTAACCCTTTCGCTACTAATGGGACATGGTGTCCCAATATATATTGATCTCTAAAAATACGACTTATTTATTTTTAAGATAACTTGATTTTCTTTGGATATTATTATTTTCAGTAACCACTGAAGCAAACTTATGTAAACAAAGTAATTTTTAACAGTTATTTTACTAATATATTGCTTGGGACACATATGTCCCATTCGTATAAATTCAAGGGATATATATATCCCAATAGGATTATTTAGTAACACTAAAATAGAAGGGTTTTATTTTTTATTCTTACAAGAACATAGAATATAAGATTTATTTTATAATTATGTATGGTATATTGAAAAACACCGATTGCAGAGGGGAATATCGCAAGCTGAGCACATAGTTTTGGTCCGCGTCTCAACCTTTTTTTGAGTACCATAGCGGCATCTTCTTCTATTTTGCATCATAATCTGGCACGAGGGGCTCCTAAGCAAACTGCGTTCTTATGGTATGCCCGGTAGATTTTGTTCATGGTTGTCTAGCTTCCTCAAGGACCGCTCTCTGCAAGTGGCGATTGACGGGTTTCTCTCAGACACCTTCACCATCAATGCTGGTGTTCCTCAAGGGTCCATATTATCTCCCACTCTCTTCTTACTGTACATTAACGACCTTCTAGCGAAAACAGAAAATCCATTATATTGCTTTGCTGACGACAGCACACTTATCTCATCTTTTACTTTGAAACCTCAAACATCGGCTACTGACGCACATCTTCGCAGACAACATGAGGTATCACGCCTCAATAAAGACCTGGAAGAAATTTTGTCTTGGGGTGACAGTAACCAAGTCGAATTTAACGCTCAAAAAACCCAGGCTGCAGTTTTCTCTAAGAAGGTCAACATTGCAGAACCCGATATCGTTATGGCAGGACACGCAATTCCACTGACTTCGTCTATTAATTTGCTGGGTGTCAACCTGGGAGGAAATATGTCTTGGCATAATCACGTAGTGGCAATCGCCAGGGCAGCTTCTCAGAAGCTCGGTATACTTTTCCGTACCAAAAAGTTGTATACACCTCAACAACTTTTGACACTTTATAAAGCCCAGATTCGACCATCACTGGAATACTGCTCTCATATCTGGAGTTCTGCACCGAAGCATACCCTTCGGTTGTTGGATTCCATCCAAAGGAGAGCCGTTCGTCTAATCGGCGACCACGAGCTGACTAAGAACCTCGACAGCTTAGAACATCGAAGACAGGTTGGTGATTTGACTCTCTTCTACAGATATTTTCATGGCAAGTGTTCGACAGATATTGCCCGCTCGATTCCACCTAGAGTAATGCATAGCAGAAACACACGACGAACCACTGCCGCCCATCCCTATGTGGTTCAACTTAGTACACCCCGAACATCATTGTTTCAGAACTCTTTCATTTGGAGGACGTCATCTTTGTGGAACGGCCTTTCTGAGACCGTGTTTCCAACCGAATATAACCTCCAACGATTCAAGAAAAACGTGAATCGCTTTCTTCGCACACGCACCGCTCCCAGAGCGCCTTAAAGGATTTTCCTATAGTGCTTGTGCTCGATCATAAAAAAAAAAAAAAAAAAAAAAAAAATAATTGGTAGATGATCTCCAACGTTTATTAAATTTTTTAAAGATAACGTTGATCTGCCATATGAACGTTTCCTTACTACACCGACATTCTTGCGACCAATCGACACTAGTGATTCAGCAAGATTAACAAGAAAACTGAGAAAACTTAATTTAGGTTTATTGTGAAGCTCTTTATAAACAATCCAGCCGTTGGCAGCAGTAGTCAGGAGTAGTTTATAAAATACCTTCTTCCACCATTTTAGTGACTTTCTGTCTATGTCATAGAGTCCGGTAAGCTGATCCGAAAGGTCAACCTCGCCCATGTAAGCATTATAAAATTGTATAGCTTCTGGACACGGTAAATTTATTTTGGTCCCATCTTTTCCTTTACGACTTACTTCTACAACTTTATTTGTATGACAGTTACTGAGAACCATGACTTTAGTATCCCTCCACAAAAATCCTATAGTACCATTATCATTATTTTTGCTTTCAATATCACCTCTATTCCTTTTTCTTCCTTTCAAATTTAAGCATATTTCTTCTAGTAGAAATACATGTTCCGACTTGTAAAAATGGTGACGTATCCATTAAATTTTCCGACGTGAAGAATCTATCAAAACAAAAAGATACGGCTGGTTCTTTAACTGTCTCAGTTAATTTTTTGACCACTCGTTCACCCAAGGTCCCTTCAGTGGATTTATCTTCTTTTCCCGAATAAATGTTGAAATCATAAACATAGCCAGTACTTGAATCACAACGCTCCCATATTTTTACACCCCTTTTTATGGGTTTCATTGGTTAAAATTGTTTTAACGTTGATCGGCCTTTGAATTTGGCCATTGCCTCGTCTATTGATTGATGCTTACTGTCTGATCTTACTAGAGCACAACTTTTTTTGAGGCAGGACACAACATCTTCAATATAGTAAACCTTGCTGCAGTCTTGTGGTTTTTTGGGATCATTATAATATAATTTACTTGTTAATAGCTGAAACCTATCTCTAGAGATAGCTATTTTTATCGCTTTATTTCGTAGAGATTTATTGGATGACCAATAGTTATGAATTGCAGGTAATTTATTGTAGGCCATAATAAAAAAACATCCCATAACAATCATTATTTTATGTGAATCTGTAAGTGTTTGCTTCTTTTTTGTTTGTTGTTCCAAAATTTGTAGGCGCTGGTTTGTACACTGGGCGATATAGTTAAACAAACTTTTAGGAAACAATTTCATGAATATTTCTAGCTCGGAAGATCCTCTATTCAAATCATCAGCTAAGATAACGCAAAATGTTTCTTCTGGTATTTTCATGCGCGGTACAAATGATTCATCCACGTCTGTCCATGTAATTAAATCTGCTTTTTGAGTAAAAAGGTTTGGAGGCGCATCAATATTATCATTATCTGATCCATTAATTTCAAGATCAAAATCACTTGAGCTCGAAACAGAATCCGTTTCATTTTTGTCAACAATGGCAGGGCTAATTTCCTTTACAACATGTCGGCGTTTTTTTGGAATATCAGGCTCGGAATCGCTTGTAGGGTCATGTTCGGACTGAATATATTCCGATCCACTATCTTCATAAGGGTCTCTAATCGATTCATTGTCCGATATATTTTTAGCCAATAGTTCTAGTTCATTTTGTGTTAAGGGTCGTTTTCTAAAAAATAAAAATGGTAGTAAAAAAAATGATATTGAGAACGCATGTGATCTCCAAAAATAAAGTTGGAGTAAATTTACTTTACTACAACCATACTGTTGGGACAGCATTAACCCAGTATAAAATACTAATGGGACACATTGTTCCCATAACCTCAAACTAGATACAAAAATTAATTTCAAGTAAAATAACAAATTATAACTATAAAATATTTATTATTACTTACCGAGACATACTAGCACAAATAAGTAAAAACTCTAAAGCTTATATTTACTAAAATAATGAATAATTTTAATGACGATACTCTGCACGTGTTGTGGAAATGGCTGGATATGAGTAAACAATGAAGAGCGCGGGAATTTCGACCCTATGACCTTGAAGTACAGATCGACATATACGATTGGGACACCATGCATGCTCATTTACTATGCATGTGAATACCAATAGTATTTTTTGAAAATTTATTGGGACACACACATATAACCCAATAGTAAATTGAAATCAAATATTTATAAAATAAAGTCGTAGCGAAAGGGCATTCCGGCCTAAAATAAAATACAAGATCTATTTTATAACGTTACCAGTGGGGATAGATGAGGGTTCTGCGCCAAGAGCGTACTGGCTTCTGCGCATGCACCAAAAGTACGCATACGTGTGTCATCTATTTTCTAGCCATTTTTAATCTTGTTTTTGCTTCTTTTATGTATTTTTAATAAGTTTTATGAAAACCACTTAAAAACAGCACAAAACAGCTCAAAAACTGCTCAGCCTACCATGCACTGTTCCATTCGGTAATGGTGTATGCTCTCGTCTGGGGACATGCCCCTCAGACTGAGGTCTGCAAAGAAATGCGGTTAGAGTGATGGCTGGTCTGGTATATAGAGATGACTGCAGGCAGTCATTTAAAGAACTTGGTATTTTGACTCTACCATCTCAGTATATTCCCGAGAATTTACTATATGCCAAGATCAACATAAACAACTATAGGATGCACAGTGAGATCCACAGCTATGACACGAGATTTTCAAACAACTATACTGCCGATTAAAGAGATGTCAGAGTGGCCCTGGATACCTTGCAATAAAATTTTTAAATTGTCTTCCACATAATCTGAGAACCCTATCATTGAAGGAATTTAAAGCGAACATAAACAAATTGTTGATGAATGGGGCCTTCTATACATTTAAATAATTTTTTAATTGTGAATTTTAACTTGTTTGGTGTTTTGGTCTTATTTTAAAAATAAAATAGTTTAAAGTGTTTTATCTTAAATAATATATTATTAAACTTGAATGACGTGTGTAAGTACATTAGCATGTTCACATGAAAATAAATTATTTGATTTGATACTTCTGGTGCATGCGCATAAGCCAGTGCGCTTTTGGCGCAGAACCCCCATATATCTCTACTGTTACCAACATAATATTTTTTAGTTATTCCTTTACTCTCTTCTTGAAAGAGATTAACAGGGAAAGAATTTTTTAAATTAATTTACAATTTAAAGTTCAAAATTAATTTTAAAATGTGTATGTCAAATTAGAGATTTATCCTTACTTTAATAAATAGATGCATTGATGCCTAATGAAACCACGATTTCAAAGGGATCACTGAATTCCATATTATCAGCTAGTGGATATTATACATTGAAAGCCTATCGGAATTATTTTTGAAGCGCTTCCGATGATACTGTAATCGATTAAATTTTAGACATTATATACACCAGTAAAGGTTTAAATAATAATATGTTAAAAACAATCAAGCAATGCGAAACAGGAATATGTATATTTTTAATTCACCGCTCTAAATTCGTGTGGAAGATTATATCTAAATCTTCTAATATCCTCTTATGGCGAAAAAATACTACAAATCTTGTTACGTCTTAAAAATTGATGAAAACGTTAAAAAAAACAGAAAAATTCGTAAGGCCATAATGACAAAGTATCGTTATTTACAATAACTGTTAGTTTAATAAAAATAATCATATTTGATTACTTTAAATCAAAGCTGATAAATTCTACAAAATATTCGAACTTTAAATCATGTTTGATTTGAGGGATTTTAAAATGCCTTGGAAGGTGCTGACGCATGTGTAACTCGTGACAGTTTAATAAGTTGGGAGTACCACCACATAATTTTTATATGGCAGATCGCAGTCGTTGTTTAATTTTACGTGTCGTTCTCACGGTGATGGTTTATTTTGTGGGACATAAGCCGATGGGTGATGGGTAATTCAAGCACATTCTCATTTAAGGGTAATTTTCAAATTTCGGCCGTACTAGAAAAAGTTGTACATTTCCATATTCTATGCCCTAGGGTGTCCTTTACAAGTTGGAATTCGTTTCATTTGGTTATACCTCCGAATTACCCATACTCAGAAAACAGCGAGTTAGAGAGCGATTTTATTCCACTATCGGTAACAAGTATGTATAATTCTAGATTAGTAAGTAATAAACTATTAGCTTACGAATAGATTTTTAACCGTGGTGGCAAGCAAAACGCCACTTGTTTTATTTTCAAGGCGGTGAGGTCGCTAGCTTGTTAAATGGAGCTCATAGTAAGTAAAGTAAGCGAGCGTACGAGCGAATGTTTCACCACTTTTAGCCAAGATTGCTGTTTTTTATGAAGGTATTTAATACTGAAATTGGTTATGCCTCCGAAAGTGTTTTTTTTGTGACCAAAAAATTGATCATAGAATTCGAAAAATGGTCCGGTATTTATTACAAAAAAAATAAATCGATAATACCCAAAGAATTTGCGGGGGTGAGTATTTTCGATACTCCACATTTCCATTACGGCATTAATATTATAATTTATTTTCAAAGTGGTCGGTGGCCTAGTGGTATATATATTAGCTAACGACTTGTGCTCACGATAATCCCGGGTTCAATTCCAGGCAATTCTTTTTATTTTTTTAATATTTCTTTATTTAGGTACCTACTGAAGGTTTTTAAATTTCGGATTTTTACAGCGACAATCCTCGGTACGAAAAAAACGAACTTTGGTTGTGAAGTAACTAAATTTATTTTTTATCGCGAATTGACATGCTTTACAATTAAAGGTTGCTAACAAATGGTTTTGTCAAAAGTATGAAATGAATAAATGAACGAACTCGAAAGTGCCCGAAGGGCTCGGCACAATAACATTTTCACCAATTAATCAGCTATCAATGTAAAAATAGTTTCTTTCCTTATGTTTAAATTGATTGAATAAATATTTTTATAGGACAAACTTGGAAAGTATCTCCCACATTGTACACATTTCCTGTGCGATTTTAAAGAGCCGGTGCTGACAGGTCAATGTCAATATCAATGTCATAATATTAAATAATATATTTCAGTACAAAAACCCTAAAATTTATGGAATTGGTAAATTTACAGTTTAGTTTTTTGCCATGTTAGTGTTGTTTTGTTTAATAGATGCTTTAAAATAAAAATAATACCCCAATGAAAATCAAACAGAGGTTCTTAATTATAGGTACTATTATATACAATTTTCATGCCTGACATGAAATTTCTAGGAGGAGGTCTTCTCCTTATAACATAGACGTCCAATACGAAGGGATTTCTTGAAACTCAGTCCCTAAGGGGGTCAAAAAGTTTTTTTTTTTTAATTTATTTTACGTCGGCCTTTTTCCGCAACGAGGCCAATCACCGACGCCAGGGAATTTGTCACACACTATCTGGTAATTTTGCCGAATCCCTCTTTGTCGAGGGTAGGGTTCTTTAACGTGCCAACATCCATGACACGGGGCCCACAGTTTAACGTCTCTTCCGAAAGACGGCGCACCTCTTAAACCAAATTCCAAATTTAACATCGACGTTGCCGGCACCTGGAATGGAACCCGGGCCTACGATCTGTGAGGCCGCTGCGCTGACCACGCCGATTCAAAAAGGGTTAACATTTTTGTTGGGATTTCTGTGTCTCAGAAACTAAAACTGATGGAGGTCTAAAAATTGATTTATAATTTGAATTAATAAAAATGGGAATGTACGTGTAGGTGTACGTGTAGTGCCATTTAAAAAAAATATCACTTAGGAGTTGAAAAAAGGGGTGTAGCCTATTTTAAGGGTCGTACCTATAAATATCTATAATTTTAACTTATATTGCTGAAAATTGATACCATGGCTTACTCTATTAAAATAAAGAAGTAGGTGTTTTATGGTTTAATGAAATTTTGCTCCTGGGGGGTAGAAATGGAGAAGGTAAGTTTTGAACTCAACCGCAAAAGAAATATTAAATATAAATTAAAATCTTTAGAAAAATTCTACGCTTTGAAGAAAGATACATGTGCAGGGAAAAGGGAGACACTTTAAGTCTTTTTCCACTGGTATATTAAAAAATCAATAAAAGTTAAAAGATGGTTAATTCTTTACATGTTTCGACTATAAAGATAGTCATCTTCAGGAGAATAAAATATATGTATAAATTTATAAGAAGTTTAAAGGTGCTCTAAGATGATGACAGAAAACATGATACATGCTCCAAGTATATCAAAGAAAATTTAAAAGGAAAAATTCTCTGTAACACTATAGCTTTTTTATAGGGCAACCCCATATAGCCCATAAACGAGTAGAATTTTTAAGAGAATTTAAGAATAACTGCAACTCTCAATTTCCTTTAAAATTTGTTTTTCTGGATGAAACCTGAATATACAGTAAAGGGCTTTTAGGCAAAGTTGGCAAGATGATACTCTTCATACATTTAAAAAATATCGTCAGATGGTGTTCGGCACATTATTCTTCATGCTGGTTGTGCCGTTTGTCCCTGTGGTCGCTGGTTTGGTTGAAATAATACACCCGCAGTTTCGATAAACAATTATATTGACTTTTGTGACGGTTGACTTCCAAATAAAATATAGGAAAAAACTAGGACTTCACCATGTGTAACTATATGATAAAGACTGGCAACCTTGTGCCGCGAGGACGAGCTTTCAAGAGCCGCGAATCGCCCCTCCAACCCTTCAACAAAAATCCCCTGGACGTGACTGACACTGACACTGATACCGATACAGGTACCTGACTGGTAAAATCAGGTGTGTCAACTATATTTACCTTATAAAACTAAACATGCCGCCCCCTTGAAAGCTTGTCTTTCAAACTAACTAATTCTAACCTAACTAAACTAAAACCTGAATATCACATTAATCTAGGTATTCCTATTCATTTTGAACTGCCCTTTCAATAGGTAGTAAACATAGTCGAGATATAGCTCTCTTAAAAATACCACTTGAAGTCTTAACCGATACTACTCTACATTTGTGATCACTACCCGGATGTAAGCTCACAACCCGTCCTAACTGCCAGTTCCTCGGAGGCAGGTTTTCGTCCTTTAATATAACCATATCCCCGAGTTGTATATTGTCCACCTTATTACGCCACTTAGGTCTCTGCTGAAGTTGGCTAAGATACTCCATAGACCATCGCTTCCAGAACCCTTGTACTAAATGTGTCAACAATTGATATCGCTGTAGCCGCGATTGATTATATTGGGTTAAATCGTCCTGAGGTAGGGCGCTAGGTGAAATACCAATAAGAAAATGTCCTGGCGTTAAAACCTCAAGATCATCGGGTAACTCTGACATGGGCGTAAGTAGTCGAGAATTTAAACAAGATTCCACCTGGGTCACAATCATATAAAGCACCTCAAAAGTAAGTCGTTGGTCTCCTATAACCCTTTTGCTTGCTGATTTTACAGCTGATTCCCATAGTCCCCCAAAGTGTGGCGAACGAGGTGGGATAAAATGCCACCTTATTAAATATTGTGAAAAATGTTCCGAAAACTTACACTGATTTTTTTTATTTTGTAAAAATTTGTATAAATTTTGTAATTCGTTATTAGCCCCCGTAAAGTTTGTGCCATTATCGGAATATATATTTGTACATAACCCCCTTCGAGCAACAAATCTTTTAAAACAGTTCAGAAACGCTTCGGTTGTAAGATCTGCTACCACCTCCAAATGGACGTTACGAAACACACAAATACACACAAATATGCCTTAATAATAACGTGACCTCTAGTCTTACCAACCTTAATATTAAATGGCCCAGCATAGTTCACACCGCAGTTCGCAAATAGCCTGCTTGGAGTTATTCGCGCACTCGGTAAATCCCCCATAATTTAATGTAAGTTTCGAGGTTTCATTCGAAAACATACTAAACATCCCCTTAAAACACTTCTTATAGTTTGGCGGCCAGATATGAGCCAGTACCTAAGACGAATTTGTGCTAATAAAGCCTGTGGCCCGGCATGTAGATGCTTATAATGTTCATGTAGAATTATCAACTTGGTCACAGCATTTTTACTTGGCAGAATGACCGGAAATTTTTGATCCCTTAGCAATCCCTTCGAATCCAAAAAAGGATTAAGTGCAATTAATTTACTAGCCTTGTCAAGTTGCCTTTCATTAGTTATCGAATGTATTTCACATCCAAATTCCTTAAGTTGGACTAATTTTATTATCCTCATCCATGCCTTATCTAGTTCTTCGACAGTTAAAGATCCCCTTTCCCGTAATTCTTGTGAAACCTTGCTATTAGAAAAAAAAACGAAAGCAATATGCAATTGATCGAAGAAGCCTTGAAAAATTGGAAAACCTAGCAAACATTTCTGACGAATGATTTAACAAAAGCACCTGTCGAACAGCTCTTTGTTCCGGGACATTAACCTCTACATTTTTGTTATCAGGCCAATGTGCCTTATTCCTGGATAACCAACCCGGTCCCTTTCACCATATCGTACTCATTTGTAATTTTTCACAATCTGTACCCCGAGACAACAAGTCAGCTGGATTGTCCTCCGAAGAAACATGACTCCATGAGTGACCTTGGGTAAGTTATTGAATTTCCGCAGTTCGGTTTGCCACGAACGTCGTCCAGTTTGAGGGTTCCCCGGCCAACCAGCACAACACAATGGATGAATCAGACCAAAATCTAACCTCCGATGGTTGCAAATCAGTGGACTGTAACACTTACTTAGTTAACTTTGCTAGAAACAAAGCTCCGCATAGCTCTAGCCTCAGAAGTAACACAATTTTAAGAGGGGCAACTCTGGACCTTGAACACAGCAAACTAACCTTACAATTCCCTCCTTGATCGACCGACCTAATAAAAATGCAAGCCCCATAAGCTCTTTCCGAGGCATCACAGAACCCATGTACCTGTATATTCTTGGGATTTTTACAAATTGCATGCCTATCTATTTTAAGTAACTCCACATTTTTTAAATCAGACTGCAACCCCAACCATCGTTGCAAAATCTCCTGTGGGATATACTCATCCCATCCTAGCTTTTCTTTCCAAAGAATCTGCAAAATAAATTTGGCCCTAATAATAAGAGGAGAGACTAACCCTAAAGGATCGAACAACTGGGCGATCAATGACAAAATTTGTCTTTTCGTAAACCGCTGATCAGTGATATTACTTTCCATTGGACAATCATAATGTATTGTATCCGATGTTGTGTTCCAACGTAAACCTAGTGTTTTCGATGTATTACTTGCGCCTGAAATATAGTGTTCAATATTTTGTGTCCTCTCATTATCATTATTGAAAACTTCGGGTTTGTTGGACCCCCATTTCCTTAAAACAAACCCCTCTGCCTCAAGTAATCGACTAACCTCTACCTTCAACCTCATAGCCTCATCAATAGTCTCCGCCCCTGTCAGCAAATCATCCATATAAAAATCTCTTAAAATTACCTTTTCCGCATTGGATTTGTTGGAGACAGCAAGCTGTTGCATACTTTTAACGGCGAGATAGCCTGAACAAGCCATTCCATAAGTTACAGTATTTAATCTATAATGGTCAATGGGATCATTCGTACTAAATCTCCACAAGATTCGTTGAAAATCTCTGTCTTCTTCGGCCACCAAGACTTGTCGATACATTTTCTCCACATCGGCAGTGATTACCACGGCGTATTTCCTTAAACGCAATAAAATTGAAAAGATGTCCTCCTGCAATTTGGGTCCCACCATTAAAGTATTATTTAAGGACACACCAGTAGTGGTGGCTGCACTGGCGTCAAATACCACCCGAAGCTTGGTGGTCAATGACGTTTTCTTAAGGACGGCATGATGCGGCAAATAATACTCCTGAACGTTGAGTACCTAAAATCTGATTTTTATCGACCTTAATTTTTGACATATGTCCTAGATCGATGTATTCCCTAATAAAATCGTGATACGAATCCCTTAATTCCTCATCCTTATTTAATTTTCTTTCCATAGAACTGTACCTTTTTACAGCGACGTCAAACGAATCACCTAACTGTGGCGCCCCCTTGCGAATTGGTAATTTAACTATAAACCTTCCATCTTTGTTCCTCTTAGTTGTGTCTGCAAAGAAAGTTTCACATTCTTCCTCTTCCCTTGTTAAAAACCTTTCCTTACCCACCTCTTCCAATATCCAAAATTTTTCCAATTGATCTTGAACTGAAAGAGTAGATACAAAATTGCAGTTCTGTTCCCTATTGAACTCAAATCCTGAACCTACTGGACCTGCAACCACATATCCCAATTTAGTGCCCTGAATGATAGGCTTATGTTCACCTAAGCTAATCTTGCCCCCTTCCAGAATACCCCAAAATACTGAAGCACCCAGTAAAATGTCAATCTTTCCTGGATTTCCAAAAGATGCATCAGCCAAAATTATGTTTTCTGGAATTTTAAAACCACCTACCTTAATAGTTGTAGAAGGAATGTTATTTGAGATTGTATCGATTAACAAAAATGATGTGTTTACCTCATAATCCGAGCAAGCTGAATAAATTCTTGTATTCAATGAATGAGTAATGTTAGTGACGCCCGGACCTATACCTAAAATGGAAATGTTAATCCTTTTTGAAGGAATACCCAACTTATTTCCGAATTCCCTAGTCATAAATGAGGATTGAGATCCACAATCCAACAATGCCCTGCAATTATGTAAATTGCCCTTATTGTCATCAACCTTGACAATAGCAGTACATAAAACTACCTCTGAAACTTGTTCCCCACCTTGTGCCCGATACGCACTAGATGTACTGCTATGCCCATTAAAAATCGAATTATTGTCACTTCCTCCATTAATCCCAGTTTGATCATGCCCTTCCGATTTTCCTTGTTGATTCAAGCGTCCCCCGCTAGTATGAGACTGATCAACATGCAATAAAGAATGATGTTTCCCCTTGCAACGTCTGCAACCGTTAAACGTACAAGATTGCACCCTGTGTCCATGCCGCAGGCAATTCCAGCACCAACTTGATCTTGTGACAAACTCTCTCTTTTTTTGCAAAGTCATATCCAAAAATGTTTTGCATTTTTGTATATAATGATCCATCGATTTGCAAACTAAACAATGTGGTTTCTCAAAAGCACCGTATGCCTTTAGTGGATGCCTATGACCTTGGATTGGCTTTGCCTTGCTATTATTTTCACTCATATTGTAAGTTGTTTCTAAAACAGTACATTTGTTTGCTAAAAACTTTAAAAATTCCTCAATAGTAGCAAAGGTATCCACCAAACTCTCCCTTTGCCACTCCTTCCTGATCACAGGATCTAGTTTCCTTTCAAAAATATAAATTAATAAGGCATCCCAATGTTCAACACCTAAACCTAAAACCTTTAGCGCTCTTAAATCCTTTCGGATTTCGTCGACAAACTTTCTCAAATATGCTTGAGATTCCTTGATCATAGAAGGAAAGGTATACATTGATTCAATGTGACTCAAGGCTATTAATTTTTTATTTTCAAAACGCTCTTTTAATAGAATCCAAGCTTCTTTATAATTTGCCGAAGAAACCTCCAAGGAGTGAATAATATCTGATGCGCTACCCTTAAGAGCACCTTTCAAATAATAAAATTTTTGAATGTCCGATAAATTTGTGTTCGAATCTACAAGTGTCATAAATGTATCATAAAATTCTAACCATTGCTTATAGGACCCATATAAACTGGGAATTTCCATAGCTGGAAGTTTTACATCCGTTTTTGAAATATTTATCTGCGCATGAGCTGGCCCTCCACCTGGAGATGGCGTTGCCCGAGGTGGCAAAGGATTAATCAACTCATTTAAACGCCCCACTACATCAAAAAATGAAGAATAAAATGATTCCCTTTCATTTAATTGCTCATTAGTGCTATCCTGTTCCTCAATTTGATCCTGAACTTCTTCAAATTCATGCCACCAATCGTTCGTCTTTGCCAGACGTATGGGAACCTCGACCCTTTTTGCAACATCAAAAGATTGTATAAATTTATCTTGTCGCGTTAAATTTGCTTTAAGAAGCCCCCTTTTTCGGTTTAGCGCAGCTAGATCAGTCATTTTGACAGTATAATAATATTTAAAGCGATGCAACCCAAAATAAGCCTAAGCTAACCCTAAAATTTGCATTGACTTTATACCCAAGTTTGCCAAAAACTAATTTAATATTAAAAACCCAGGTGCAATCCTCACAAATAATATTTCGAACTTGTACCCGCAAAAATAAAATATTATATGGTACTCACCCTACACCTGCGCCGCACCAACCTCCAAATTACCTTATCCCAAATACCTAAAACTTCGTTGAGCCATCCAGTGAATTCACAATATCACCAATGTCCTTATAGCACTTTTGCTTATTTTCTTGTACTCTATCTAGAGTTTTTCCATCCACCTAGGTATACCGTCACCAAAATGTCTCCTTCCTTAAACTGGGGTTGTCCTTTCTTCAAGAGCCCTCTTGAATTCGGCTCGTAGTGGCCAAAATGTGCCGTTTGTCCCTGTGGTCGCTGGTTTGGTTGAAATAATACACCCGCAGTTTCGATAAACAATTATATTGACTTTTGTGACGGTGTTGACTTCCAAATAAAATATAGGAAAAAACTAGGACTTCACCATGTGTAACTATATGATAAAAACTGGCAACCTTGTGCCGCGAGGACGAGCTTTCAAGAGCCGCGAATCGCCCCTCCAACCCTTCAACAAAAATCCCCTGGACGTGACTGACACTGACACTGATACCGATACAGGTACCTGACTGGTAAAATCAGGTGTGTCAACTATATTTACCTTATAAAACTAAACACTGGTTCAGAAAATGGATTTGTGAATAATGCAAGTTTGATATTCAAATCTGGCCTGAAATCTGGTGATTATCATGATACGATGAATGGTGAAAACTTTAAGAAATTGTTTAAAGAAAAAATTGTTAACAAACTTGGAAGAACAGTCGCTTATTATCATGGACCTATCATTCTGGGCTAATTGAAAAAAATCCAAATACAAGATGGTCAAAAAAACTACTTATTGCATGATTAGAATAAAGACAAATTCCGGTTTCACCATTTGCAATGAAGGATCAGATCTGAATAATAGTGAAGTAACATATCCTACCCAAACGTTACAAGTAATCTGGAAGGCGCTATTTATTTTATTTTCAATTATTCAAATTTTATTTTAATAGGTTGGACGAACTAGCATTGCAACATGAACATCGAGTTTTAAGACTTCCTTTGTATCATTGCCACTTTAATCCTATTGAAATGGTTTGGTCGGAATGTAATGTAATTTTGTTAATATGATGCAAAAATAAGTTTTATGCATCCTGTAACAAATGACGTAATTTTGGGTGTGTGGAATGAAGCCATAGAAAATATTGAAATGGGAAAATGAAAAAATTATGTAACACAAACTAATAAAATTATAAATGATGTGTGGGAATGGAAAATATTTACCGATGCATTAGATACTTCTTTCCATATTATTAACTTGGACAAATCTTGGAAGATGCTCCTTGTGGAGATGATTTATTTTAATTATTAAAAAACTCTATGAGTTGTGTTGTCATTTTTTATTATATTTTTTTTTATTGATACCCTATTTCGCTTATTTAAAGTACGCCTCAGCGTGTTTAAATCCCACTTTTAAAAACGCGCGTGTTTTAAAGTTACCTTGGCAACATCAACAACCCGTGAAACGTGAAGTCTAAATATGTCAACTTTTGAATTATTGATTTGACAGAATTACCTTTTAACGTCAAATCAAATATTTTTTAAGGTGGGAGTATCAAGATGCTTGCCAACCTATAACCTATTTCGCGTAGATTTATTTATGTTTTCTAGCTTTTATACAAAATTTAAAGAAAATCAGTATCGACTTGATATTCTATAGGTAAGAATTGACATATTTAATAAATATCAAGGAATTTCATAACTTATTTTAGGAGAATTGTATAACGAAAAATATCGGGTCAGATTTTTTTTAACATTATTATGTCATTGTCATTCATTGTTCTTTCTCTATACAATTCTCCCAAAATTAGCAATGAAATAAATTGATATTTTTGTAATATATCACATACTGCCTAAATAATGTACCGATGATATTGATTTTCTTTAAATGTTAGTTATTAAAATAATAAACTCAAAAAATCAACGCGAAATAGGTTATAGGTTGGCAATAGATTGAATGACGTTGAGAATTCCACCTTAAGCAATAGACAACCAATGTCAACGGTGACAACAATGAATATTATGTGACAGATTGGAAGTTATTTTTTGTTCTCCTCATTTTCATGACAACGACAGGTATATCACATCACGAATTCGACCATTTCACTTATTTACTAAGTTATTATTTCCATTTTTTGTAATATAAATACCAATAGGTGTACCAATAAAAAAAAAATAATGTAAAGTATTCGTGGATAACTGGTCTTTAAAACACTTGCTCTATTTCAAGCACTCCGGCTGCGCCGTCGTGCTTGCAAAATCGCGCGTGTTTTAAAGACCTTAATATCCACATATACTTTAATATACTATTCTTCTTTATGATTTTATAAATAAGATGAAAAAATTTGAAAAAAAAAATTATAGACTAGACAAAAAATGTATGATAAATCATTTATAAATTTGAAAATAAAAAATGAGTTTTATTGATTTTTCAGTAAATTAAAAATATTTAAAAATTTCATACTGATTTTCAATAAGAAATTGTTTCATTCCATGATACCTTTTACCCTAAGTAAACTACTTATTTCTGACTTCATTAACAGTACAAAAATAATAATTAAAAATTTGAAAAATGCGCTTGTATTTTACTTGTTCACATGCATCCGTCTTTATGTGGATCAAGCCTTAGAAAAATCATAACCTTTCCCGCGGGTTAGTCAAACTGACCAAATTAATATACGACTTACCACAAATACTATGAACGTAACGGTCAGCGGTCATTGAACATACTTTATTTCTAATTTTTTTGTACGTTGCGTCGATCCCTAAAGGGATGAGGAGATATAAAATGGGAGAGGGGATAGGAGAAAATATTTTAAAGGATATTCTTAAAACTCGGCGTGAATACTTTAGAATTATTAATAAAATATGTATTATATATGTTTTTAATAATATGTCCGTAATGGTGTGAAACGGGATTATAAATTTTGGAAAAAATATTTTTTGACGGACCCTTTTGACGTACCGTGCGAGCAAAAATTATTTGCATGAAAGAGGGCCTTCCATCTAAGGACGTAATGCTTAGCCGTAGAGCTTAATACCTGTTGGGTGGCAGTAACTAACATTTTTCTAACGTTGGTTTTATTGCTGTGGATTTTTATCATTGCCTGAAAAAAACCGTGACTGTGTTTAGGGAAACAGGTTCTATACAACACAAAAAAGGAGCAGGAAGACCATCTGTAAAAACAAAAGAACTTGTTGCAAAGGTTCGTGAAATAATGCAAAATACGCTAAAAAATTGTATAAGACGACTGTCCCAAGAAGTGGGAAGATCTTATGAAACATTCAGGATTATTCTTAAAAAGCAGCTAAATTTATTTCCTTATAAAGTGCAAGTATTCCAAGAAATACAAGCCGCAGATTTTAAAAGTTGCAGGAATTACTCTAAATGGTTTACCCAAAATTTATTGGAATTAAATGATTTATTCTCAGAATACACGCATGTGGAGTAGTGAAAATCCCCATTTTTTTGTAAAGTCCACATTGCACCCTCAAAAAATTGGTGTCTGGTTAGCTGTTTCCCGAAGAAGGATTGTTGTTGCTATTTTTTTTTCATGATATAGTTACAGCACAGCGGTATAGAGAAAATATTTTAAATCCATTTGTGGAGCAATTACTTGACGACGAACTACGTTTTAAATATTTTCAACAGGGCCATGCAACAGACCATACAGCCGCCGAAACTATTAACTACTTACGCAATTTTTTCGACGACAGATTGATCATTCTTCGATCAGACATTTAATTCCCACCTAGATCATCATGTTTACCGGTTATGAATTACTTCGTTTTTCCTCATTTAAAGAACACTATTTTTAAAACACCAGTTGCAAATTTAAAACAATTGCAAAAAAGGATTATCTAAGAATGTGGTAACATTTCTCCAGAGAGTCTGGCAACACTTTCGAAAATATGAAGAGACGTGTGAATTTATGCTTGGAGCATAGCAGTGGCCAATTTCAGCAATTTATGTAGGTACTTATTTTTCTTTTTCTTTCTGTATATTCTTACTTTGTTAATTTCGTTCAACAAAAATAAATTTGTATTAAATTTATCTACTTATTTTATTATTCATTAGTTTGGCATATCATGTCATAATATGAATTTGACAAAATTTTTACCTAGATTTGGTTAGATATATCGTCCCCATAGCATCGTGATCTAAACCAAGCCCCACGTTTTTTAATCCAGCCCTCTTTGATGCAAATAATTTTTGCTCGCACGGTATTTCAATGACGCAATAAATTCTACCCCTTGTTTATAAACGCAAAGTCCATGGGTCCAAGGTTCTGTGAGCGTTATTAGCGATCTGTAATTAAGTAGATATATTGTTTTAATAGTGATGATGAATCTGTATTTCTGATATTATTTTCATGAAAAAAGCTAGGAGATAGAAAACGTTTCTATTCACAGAAATAATAATTGTAAGAAAGCATGCAAATAAATTTTATTTAAAAATAATCTGGGAACATATTAAATGTTCTATTGGGTAGTTTGTATGGTACCCGTTGCTTCGTTGCGATAGCAAATTTATAACAATTGAATTGGGAAAGCGAAGTAGTGGGTACCTGCAGACAATAAAGTAAATATGTTTTTTTAAACAACAATAAGCGTTGACCTTAAATTAAATATTCTTTGTTTCGAGGAATACAGAATAGTGTGCCATTGAAGCAATGGTTTATGGTTTTAATACAACGATTGTTTTTTCTGTGTGGGCAAATAAATTAGTGCACACGCTAGTATAACCAATTATATGTAGTGAACAAAAAGTAGATACAGATGGCACCAGCATTTCCACCAAATTTAAACACGCCGCATTTTACCACAGATCGCTTTGTGCTTTACACGTTACGCTAATATTTTTTGGCCGCACTTGACTCGTTCCCATATTAGATTTACTTTAGTTTGGTTTACATGGAAATTGGATTTAATTTACTTATTTCCAATTTAATACACAGAATCGTAGTGTTCTAATCATTGGTGGTCCTGGATGTTATTGCTGAGTATAATTAATTTGTGTTGGGCTACATGCTTGGTAAAACTGTTGTTGCATTGCATAGGAAGAAAAAATAATAACTACTTGTTATGTTTCACAAATTTAATTAGTTTCCTGACACGTGTTTCGGCCCTTGCGGGCCATTGTCAAAGGAGTACAAGAAAGTTCTAAATTCTACGTGACATTACAAAGGTATTTATATCATATTTTGGTAACTATAAACATGCCATTGTTAACTGAACTTTTTATGGCATATTTCGAAAACAAATTATTTAACATAAAAAATGCTCTAATTAAAAACATACATTTTTGGCGTAGTATAGTCGACGATGTGTTTTGTATTTGGACCGGTACGAACCGACAATTACACCAATTTTTTAAACTTCTTTATAGTCTAAACCATAGAATACAATTTACCATAGAAAAAGAAACGGACAAATCAATTAATTTTCTAGACTTCGCAATAATGGAAAACCAACAAAATCAATTAACCTACCAAATTCATAGAAAACCAACTACTACAGATATGGTCATACCCGCAGATTCAAAGCACCCCCAACATACAAAACTAGCTGCATTCAATAGCATGGCACATCGACTAGTTAACATTCCTCTCTCATACATCCAGTATAAACAAGAATTAGATATCATAAAAACAATAGCCACAAATAACGGTTACCCAGTAAAAATCATACACAAAATAATAAGTAAAAAAAACAAAGAAAAACACACAAAATCTTCTTTACAAGGAACATCCCACTCCAATTAAGGACAAATACTGCTCAATAAGATATACAGGGAACACAATCCAAAAAATTTCCAAAAAAATTAAAAACCTTAATATCATTCCTATACACGTCAATAAAAACAACTTACACAAACACAATATATCCAATGCTAAAATAAAAACTAAAAACAAACTTTTACAAAGTGGGGTCTACCAAATAGAATGCGACAACTGCGATGATATCTACATTGGACAAACAGGTAGAAATTTTGACACCAGGCTTAAAGAACACAAAACATCTATTTAAAAAAAAAAAAACATGGTTAGCTGATCACTGCATACAAGACAATCACTCAATCTCTAACAACATAAAACCCATATACATACACAATAAAAGCAGAAAACTAAATCTACTAGAAACATTAGCTATCAAAAAGCCATAAAAAACAAATATTAATAATAATAATAATAATAAACGTCTTTTATTCCAATATAATATAAAATAACAATTATTAAATTAGAAAATGAGTGTCAAATCCTGGCGCAGTCTAACTGTAGTAGCTACTCTACTGAACCAGTCAAAGACCAAAAAGTAAAATTTAATTGTCATCATTAAATGAATATTTTTAATTTCAATGAAATTTAACATAGTCAATGAAATAGGCAATAATTATATAATTAATAAGAAATATAAACAACTTAAAGCAATTTAAATAAATAAAATACATGAATATAATTTACAATAGAATTTTAAGTATTCTGCACATTTAAAAGATATTTTCTATATTTAATCTTAAACGAATTTACATTTAGAGGCAACATCTCAGTGGGAATCGAGTTATAATATTTTACTGCATTGTAAGAAAATGATCGTTGAAACATGGCGCTCCGATGATGAGGCATGGTTAATTTACTTCTGTTTCTAACCCGTCTATCATGAATATCATGACGAAAAATCAGACGCTCTCGAATCGAAATAGGGGAGTCAGGATTATTAATAATTTTTATCAAGAAAGTGCAAAAATGAAGCATTCTTCGTTCATCCATCCTCAGCCAGTCAATTGTCCTATACAAGTGGGAAATATGATCGTACTTTCTTATACCATACACAAAACGAAGACAAGCATTTTGCACCCTCTGTATCCGAGATCTACTTTCAACATCCAAGCAGAAACCGTAGACAAAATCAAAGTAATTAAAATTGGACAAAACGAGAGATTCACACAAATCTTTCCTTAATTTAAAATTTAGAATATGTCTATTACTGTATAGTATTTTTAAAGAAAGATAAGTTTTCTGAAATATTTTTTTTAAATGCTCGTTAAACCTTAGTTCCGTGTCAAGCAATAAACCCAAATTTTTAGCACTATCCACAATATTTAATTTTGTTCCATTAACGGATACATTTAAAATATTTTTTAAACCATTGACCTTATTCTTATTACCAAAAATTAGAATGCATGATTTAGTAGGATTTAACTTTAAATTGTGCCTTCGAGAGAGCTCACTCAATATTTGCAAATCCTGGTTTATACAGTTCTCAATTTCGGCGTAATCCTCAGCATCAAAACAGCAATATATTTGTGTATCGTCAGCAAATGCTTGCACTTTACAGTGCTTTAAAGATCTAAGAATATCAGAGGTATACATAAGAAAAAGTAGGGGGCCCAAAACTGAACCTTGTGGCACTCCAGAGCGTATGTCGGCTTGTTCCGAATAATTATTATCAGAAAACACTTTTTGAAATCTATTGAACAAGTATGATTGAATGAGAGAAAAAGAGTTATTAACAAAACCATAATATTTTAATTTGGATACAAGAAGTTTATGATTAATGGTGTCAAAAGCTTTTGAAAAGTCAAGGAGAATTAGTATACTGTTCATCTTTTTATCACACGCACGAAGAATGTCATCTGTTACATTTGTTAAAGCCACAGCAGTCCTAAAGTGCTTTCTAAATCCACATTGTGTGGAAGGAATAATATTATTATCAGTAAAATAACTGTACATCTGATCATACAAGACCCTTTCAAAAAATTTTGAAATAGCCGGAAGAATGCTTATTACTCGAAGGTCATTAAAACTAGTTGGGCTACTGACCTTGGATAATGGTTTACCAATTGATATTTTCCATTGATCGGGGAAGTAACCAACCTCTATACAGCAATTTATTATGTGTGTAATATATTTATCGATATATGGACTACAATACTTGAGCATCAAAGGCGAAATTTCATCTACCCCTGTCGCATTTGTTGAAATACCGTTTAAAATTTTATTGACTTCAGATACTTTAGCTGGCCTAAATAAAAATTGTAGTGTATCACTGAAAACATTGTCTTCATAAAATTTAACTTTATCGTTACAATTAGAGACATTTTGAAGAAAAGCCGCAAAAAAATTATTAATATCATTAGGATCAGATAACACTGTAAATGTAATGTTGTTAATAATCAAACCGAAATACCTTCAGATGCTTCGATAATTCTTAATAGCACACTTATTTACGACTAAATATGTATTTGTAACTTTAAAAATTAGGAAAACCCACAGTTGTTGACCATATCTTCTAATCCTACTTTTAATTTTATGACATGTTTATAGTTACCATAATATGATATAAATACCTTTGCGGTCTAGGACGTTATGACGCGGCCGGTTTGACGCGGCCGTTTCGACGCGAGGAAGTTTCGACGCTAGGACGTTTCGACACTGGCCGTTTTAACGTGAAAAATATGTAACTTAGTTTTTAATTTTATGTAGGATTTTTTTTATTTTTGTAGGTAGGTAAGTAATAAATAATACAGAAAAAAATATAGTACTTGACAGTTTATTTATCTAAATAATTATTATGCATTCATAACATAATTATGCGATATTGCTCTTAAATACTCAGTAATATTCCTATTTCTATAATCCCTAACTATTAATATTATCCTCTCGTCACAGTCGCGATACTTTTTTAATTTAGTTGGCGGCTGTTGACCCGAAAGTAATTGCTCGTAGTACAAATCCCTTCCTGACTGTATCTTCTTAAGGGCATCAATGTATTTCCAGATCGTTTGATGGTCCATGGACATTTCGTTTTGTAATCGTCTGTGTGCAGCTTCGGCGTGATTATTTGTTCTGTCTGTGCCATCCAAAACGCGATTGTAAACAGACCAAAGTGTAGGCGGAAATAGCGCATTGCGTCTTCTTCTACCCCGTCGTTGAGGACGACCTAAGTATGAGTCCTCGAACCATTCTAGTAGAGGGTGCAACTCATTAGGCAGCTCATCGAACAAGTGGTCGATTGCATCATCCAAGTCCCCTTCAGGAACAAATGCCAAAGAAGTCACCATACGGGCTTGAAGACTGAAATCAGCATCTGTATTGTATCGAGACAGCAAATTCATGTGCGCCAAATGCTTCTTCATGTTTTTTACTAAATGGAAAAAACAACCTAGCAGCTCTGCATTTGGAAAAGCTTCTTTGAATGCATTTATGGCACCTAGTTCAAAGTCGCACGAAATTTTTTCCGGGCTTGCACCTGGCTGGAGATCTTTGACCAAACCAATCATTCTGGCATATGTAGCTTGCTGTTTGTTGGGCAGGAGGGCATAAATAACAGGATGAACTCCCCCAAATTGTTTAGCCATTATAACGTAGGTCTGATAGAAAATTGAGGGAGTTGGTTTAAATGTTCCATCAACAAACCAATGTTTTGAGTCCTTCAAAATCTGTAAAGAAAACAACATATAATTCCCATGAAAATTAAAATTGTTTTAGCAAACATAATATAATACGAATTTTTCTAAAATTAAATTTTTGAAAAATATTTTTTTTTCGAAAAAATAATTTTCGAAGATAAATAACCTATTATTGTTGTAATACTTACTTTCAGGTTCTGTTTGCGCCCAAAAAGTAAAATTCTGTTCGGATCCGGTCCACTGTCACTCAAGAGAAACTGTTCCTCAACATTGTTTGCACTTGCATAAACTTTATATTTTTCTGGTATGACGAGTTCTTCACGACTAACTGGGGTAGGTGGTGCAAGGTCGATTTGGTTTCTCTTCCTTCTAATCATTTTCTTCATGGCGGTGTGATTCGGCAATGCAGCTTTTGCACCTAAAGAGATTCCTGATGCACAGTGATTTATTATTGTAGCCGTGGATTCCATCGTTTCTTCACACCTTCTCTTTATTGATGTTTTGATAACTGCAGCCTCCACATGTGCAGCGGAACTTCCGTGGCAATGCTCGTTAATTTTTTTAATAACCACGTCGTCCTGGGTATGAATCCTGGCCTTGCAGCGTTGTTGTCCTTCAATGGTATGGTCACATCTCCAAAACTTTTTTGAATTGCATGAACTTGTTTTATCAAAAACGTACAAAAAACCACCGTCTGAGAATTTACGTCTTCCCCTTTTGCTTGTAATTTCCATGTTGTAGAAAATAAAATTAAGTAAAATAGAACAAATCAGGACACAATGATTAAGAACAAGAACTTGTTTTATACTGAGGATATGAAAAGAAAAATTAGTCTTTATACCCTTGAGGTACCTACCTAAAATGGGTTAATTAACTACCTACCTGAACTAGATTACCATTTCTTAATCCCAAATTCTTATTAATATGTGGTATTTAAATGATGATTTTCCAGAATGAGATTAACATAATTTAATTCTTTATTTCTTTTCATAGAAATTTGATGATAATGATAACATTAACAGTTAGGGATTATGGAAATATTAATGAGTTACCTACCTCAAAAATAACAATAAAATCCTAAATAAAATGTAAAAAAATTAAAATTATTAAAAATTATCCTTGGCGTCAAAACGACTCGGCGTCAAAATGACCGGCGTCGAAACGTCCTCGCGTCGAAACGGCCGCGTCGGACCGGCCGCGTCAAACCGGCTGCGTTAAAACGTCCCATTCCATCGTCCATAATATAACTTTTTAAAAACATTTTTAATTTAGAATATTATCTATTAATTTAGGGTAGAAGTTGACAGGGCGGCAAAACAAGCAGCGGAAGATGGAATAATTATGAGGGGAATTCCCGCAAGCGATCTGTTCCCGTTTATAAAAACAAGATTAAGAACAACATGGCAGAATATTTATCATAATTATACACTAAACAATAAAAATAACTATACATCCATAAACCCTAATCTCCCAACTAATCCCATAATAAAAAGGTTACAACTATCAAGACACTGCTTTACCTCATATTTTAGATATGTTACTGGCCATGGCAACATTAATAAACACCTACACAATCTAAAATTAAGTGAAACTCCCGTATGCAACTGCGACAATCAATCTTTAGATGATCTAGACCACAAAATGTTTGGTTGCGGCCTTAACAGAAATGCAACCAATTTTCTTTACTCAGAACTGGCCCAACATAGTTTACTGCCCCCAAATTGTAACTGCCCCCAAATTGTACCTCATTCATGGTCAACGCCAATATAAATCCAACGATAGAGTCAATATTTATAAAATATCTGAAACTGACCGACTTTAAAATATAATAAATCTAAAACTCCTTATCCTCCATAATTATCCTAATTTAACCATATGTGTTTTCCCATTTTTAGTGGCCTTCACTGTCCTATGTATAAATTCAAGTCGCCCTGATAGGCCCCAGTGGCGTGAAACGAGTGTCCCTGTGCAGATCCCTATGTTACATGCCTATATCCCTATCATTAAATCGTAAAAAACTATTTAATCTATAATTTATTTAATTAATATACTCTGCGGTGGCTAAATGAGCTACGCTCAAGGCAAAAAAAAAAAAAAAAAAAAAAAAAAAAAAAAAAAAATTTAGGGTGATAACCAGTATTTATTGAAATTTGTTTTAAAATATTTAGTTATTTATCAAAATCTTCTTTTGACAGAGGCATGCTAGTGAGTCTATGAATCATGATATAATACGCAGATAATTTGTGTTATACAATAGACTCACTAGCATCCCTTTGTCAAAAGAAGATTTTGATATACCTACTGCCTACTGATTACATCTAAGAGTCCGTAATTAAGCCATCTTATTCAAAACTGATTAATGTAAGAATCATCTGTGATATGATATATTTTCATCAATTTATATTAAATATTATAATCAATAATTGACTTCGATGTGTAATAATTTAATCACTTTTTGTTTAATCTTAAATCATTTGTGATAAAATTTAAGAACCTTAATTATGGACAAAAATCAGAGATGTTTTCAGACGGACCTAAATGATTTCTTAACCTAAACTTTTGTATAGACTAAACTAGCATAAACTAGTGTTTATGCCAACAAAATCTCAATAATAAATCTTATGTATTATTTGAAAATCAGAAGCTTTAGAACTAATCAGCAATAAAATACTTTTCTCTTTTAATAGATAGTACTTTGAGCTGGTCTATGTATATTGCTTATGTAAAGAAACAAATTTATTGGGATTCCCCATAAAGTCAGTTATCTGCTAAATAAAAATATGCAAAAGCAACTTTACTGTGCACACATATATAGCCACATAATATTTGATATCAGTAAGGGGTGCAGCTGCAAATGTAATGTTAAAACTTTTAAGAACTCTTCAAAAATAAAGCATTAAAAAATGTATTTAAGCTTCCTTTGCGATTCTCTACTAATCAATTATTGTATTACCCGAATAAATTTCTCAAAATTTTGAATATCTACAAATTTAAAGTCCTGCTTTATATTTATTATGTAGTTAATAAAACCAAATAATCTGAAGTGCAACTGCTTAATAATAAAACATATATAACTATAATACTAGACCAGAAAATAATTTTTACTTACCACAAGTAAGATCGAATTTAGGTTTCAAATCAATCTACTATGATGGTGTAAAATTGTATAACAATCTGCCAGACCCATTAGAGAAAGTCACTGATCCTAGCTGTTTTAAAAAAAGGGCTTAAAGAGCATTTAATTTGTTTTTGAATTTCACTTGAGTATAGTTAATATCATATATTATTATATTATTTATATTGGTAAGGTATAGGGTATAGCATTTGACCACATTGTTTGTTTTTATATTGTTTATTTACTTGTTACTACTGAAATATTACTATTCTTTTAAAAAACGGATACAGTTTCTATTTGTCATATCGCACCCTTGCTTCAAAAGTGACACATCTAAAAAGTCAGTGTTTTTGAGTTAATGCCATGAATGAGATTAGTAAACAACCCTACATCAATCATCAAAATTGTTTTAACTTAGCTTACAAAAGTCTCGGCTAGATGGCGCCTGTGCCACTTTTGAAGTTTCTAAACTGAAGATAGTGTCTCTAACAAAAGTGACACAATCGTTAGTTGTGCAGGTTGTGCTCTGAACTTGATGGAGACATGCTGCTTCTCGAAAACTAAAAGCGCATCATTTTGAGTTGTTGAGTTTTTATAGATTAAAACTGTTACTTTTTAATAAAAAAAACAATAATAAAAATGCATTAAAAGTGGCACAACTCAAAATAATTCAGAATAAATCATAATAAAAATAATGAAAACCGTCACAACTAAAAAGGGGCGGTTTTTAAGGATTAATAAATGAATTAAACATAAAATTCAAGTAATTTGTCCTTTTTTACACTGTTATGCATCTGTATTATTTTTTGGATCTACTTAAAAGTTTGTAACTATTCGAATACTAGTTTATTGCGATTTCTGAAAATCTATCTTTTTTAAGTTGTGTCACCTTTGAAGCAAGGGTGCGATATCTAAATGGTCTATCATTTTTTGGGTTAATTATTGTTTAATGTTATTAATAATAGCTCTGTTTTATGTTATATATTATATTTATTCTAGGAAAGCTGGTTGCTTTAATAATATCTATGTATTTTAGTAAGATCAATAAATCTCCTTTAAATTCAAGCAAAAAAAGAGTAGTTTTTGTGAAGGAACTAATCTGCATAGCACAAAAAATGGTTTCTCCCCAAAATGTATAATTAATGTATAAGTTTTGATAGAAGCTAATAAAAGAAAAACTTTAGATATATTGTTGTAAGATAGGAATATGTTGCTGATGGTTTGTCAAAAAAAGGAAACTTTAGCTTATGGAGTATTTTTTTTGTCAAAATCTTTTATTAAACAAAATGGGTAAGCGGGTAGTTTTAAAAACACTCCTGCAGTAGCATAATGCAAAATTCGCCTTTGTGTTTTTACAAGCACCCACTTGCTTCGGTCACACACAAAAACAAAATGAGTAGGTACCGTGAGAACGACAAGTAACGTTTAAAGACAACCACTGACTGTCACCTGTTGATATGCTGCAAGAAAAAATACGGCTGGTACTCCTGACAGCTTTCAAGGCATTTTAAAAACTCTGAAATAAAACACGATTGAAAATGATTGCATATTTTATAAAATTGATCAGTATCCATTTAATGTAATCCTCGATGTAATCCAACGATTATTTTGTGTAAATAACAGTATAAATCATACAACTTATTTACGAATTGATTAAAATTTAATTCAAAAAATATCCCTTCCTGTTAATCAATCGAATTTTTTATTGTGTACATAATTTGGTAAAAATGTTGCATTTATGTTTTATCTTCTGTTACGGCAATACAAATATTATAGTCCTATCTAGAATATAAAAATAATAATAAAGTAATACATACCTTTATGGTTGGTAAAATAAATATATTATTTTTTTAAAAGCGGCAATCACAAAATTGGGTAGTAAAGGAGTACACGCATTGAATCGACTCGGACCGGTCGACTTGGAAAAGAGCAGTCGGGATATCAACGTGCATTGAATCGACTTGGACCGGTCGACTCGGAAAAGAGCTGTCGGAATGACAGGCCGGCAGTCGTCCACTAGTAGTCGAGTATAGAGGAGCAGGAGAAGATAAAAATGATTGATTCTTCAGATTCTGACGAAGAATTGATGATAGCTCTAGCGTGTCATGAAATTAAAAGAGAAATGCGGAGGCCACGAATCTGGGTCCATGAAAAATACTAGGGTTTGTAGTGACATTAAGTAGTAGATGTAAAAATAATTAAAGGAAATATTTTTACGGTGTGTTAGCATGAAAAATCCTTTATTATTTATAATTTAAATATCTTGTTTTATTATAAAATTAAAATAAAATTTAATATTACAAAAATATTAATGTATCCTTATCTACCACATGAAATTATGTGTAAAATTTATATTTTTATATTTTTTAAGGAACTATCATGTAAAATTCAACGCACTTTTTACAGTGTGCAATAAAAAAGTTACACTTAAGTTTGTTTTACTAAAACTAAGGCTCGAGAATTTCGATATCAAGGTAAATTAATATGTTGACATTTAAACTTTTTTTTAAAGTCACGGCGGCATCGATCAAATAGCACATTTATAACGTTTCTCTTTATTGGTCTTTTTCCGCTACACTAAATTTCATACCAAAATCGTAGTTCGCTGTCAGAGCATTCGGCAGTTTTTGCCCCTGTAAGCAATTCCGGGTCGAGTCGACCGATCCGAGTCGACCGATCCGAGTCGACCGATCCGAGTCGACCGATCCGAGTCGACCGATCCGAGTCGACCGATCCGAGTCGACCGATCCGAGTCGACCGATCCGAGTCGACCGATCCGAGTCGACCGATCCGAGTCGACCGATCCGAGTCGACCGATCCGAGTCGACCGATCCGAGTCGACCGGTCCGACTCAGTGCGCGGGGTCTAATTTAATTACATGAATATCAAAAATTTCCGACTGCTCTTTTCCGAGTCGACCGGTCCGAGTCGATTCAATGCGTGTACTCCTTAAATCGTCGTAAAAATTTAAAAACACAGTACTTACGTTCGTTTATGGTTAAATTAATGTAATATTTAAAATTATTATACTAGCACATTTTATTTTCTAGGTTACATACGAACTATCCCGCTATTCACAGTCGCGTTATCGCAAAGAATCATCCCATAGCCGTGACTCATAGCGAGCTCTGGACCTGGTATCTCTATATACGTGACGTTAAACCCTTCAGATAAGAGCTGTTATATGTGTTAGATCCGTCGTCATTATAAACAGCCACGGATTTAAAATATAAAGATTTTCCTTTTTATTTTCCTATTCAGTTTGTTAGTATAATTGGAAAATTTTAGATTATGTTTGCCCAGACCCGGGGCCATTTTTCGTCTAAAAAATGTCCACAAATTTCTGTAAGGTGAAACAAAGTAATTTATATTCATAGGTTCAGTAATATGTGCACAGAAACCCACATTTTACAAGAGCTTAAAAGCCACTAAAAGTGTAAAATTTTACCCTTTTATCAGCAAAACGGTGTAAACAGGTCAATTTATTTAGTAGTCACATGACACTCTACCATTAAGGCGGGGGTGCGACTATTAAAGCGACTGAAACGATTCAAAAAGTACCCATTCACGTTCAGTCGGCCGGCCGTATTTTGCCGGAGAGATAATGGCCGGACGGCCGGTACTCACTACACACACGCAGTTAAATGAAGAGTCGCGTTCTGCCGGCGGCCTGTCGACTGTTAAAACTTAACATGTGTAGTAGTTTACCGGCTGGCATTGGACTGTAGGCCTAATTTTACTTCAAACTAAAATTTGACACAACTGTAATCTTAAACAAAGGATGTCTACATAACACAAAAAAATTTTATAACATCTACTGCTTTTCAAATTTTATATACAATTTTCTCTCCTCACACTTACGGTGCTATTTAACTATTATGTGATCTTACACAAAATTATTAGTCCCTTTAATTAGTCAATTGAATCGACCCTTCATTTTTTACTCTATTCTTTCTGTTCCTCCTTCACAACAAACAGCTTGGTTTCTGCTTATACTTTACGAATAGCCTCTCGTTACGTCTATCATTATGTTTGAAGTTTCTCCAAATACCTAACTCTACCTTTCCATCATCTTGTAGCTTCGTTTGGACTGTTCGCACCTATTGTATTTCTTATATTCCTTATTCTATTCTCCTGATGATGAATGTATATACATTCGAAACATCTAGAGAATTTACCATTCATTAAAACTTTATTTTAATATACCAGTAGAGGAAGACTTAAAGTGTCTTATTTTTCTCCTTTCTAAAATTTTATAGTTTTTATTCAGTAACGCCGAACCAAATGGCAACCCAACCTAACATCATAAAGAATTTTATTGAGTTGTACCGCAAACATAAATGTTTGTGGAAAATAAAAGACACTTCATATGCTAATAGGGCTTTGCGAACTAAAGCATATGAAGAATTACTTTTACTATATAAAACAGTAGATGTCGAAGCTACTTTAGACTCGGTGAAACATTAAATAATATGAAAAGTTCGATCAGAAAAGAACTGAAAAAGGCATTACACTCATTATAGTGTCCTTTCTTGTAATATACGATTTTAATAAATAATCGAAACAATGATCGTTCATCCTAATAAAGTTTTTTAAATCACTTGCACTCGATTGCCTCAGTTCTCATCATACAACCACAATGTGTGAGAAAGTGTGAGTCTTTTAGTGAGTCTTTCATCCAAATTGTTTTTCTTTTCCTTTTTCTTTGTTCGTGTGAAATAACAACAATTGCCGCTGCGCACTGTTCTTGCGACATGTTTGACCTGTCGAAATAACTGCGCGTGTATAGTGAAATAACAAAAACTGAAGGCCGCTATCGAATCCGGCAGAAATGCTCCGGCCGTAATCGGTGAATAAAACTGTAGGTGTATAGTCAAAATCAAGTAATGTTTTAACGCGTTTAGGTTAGGTTCTGTCATATTTGACATATATTGCACACAATTTATGTCAAATATGACAGAACCTAAACTTTACTTGATTTTGACTATAGTTTTACTTTCGATATCGGTCGGCCTGCCAGGACGGACAGTCCACGGACTGACGGCCGACTGAACGTGAACCTTTTAGAACGGATACTGAAAATTTTCCCAATCACAAGGTAAGATCGTGACGTTACCAGTTAGTTCTTTGGTCTAGTTTTTACCAATTATTAGATATTTTCTACTTATCCTTGAATTATTTCTGCGCCCATCAACCTTTTTACGGTTCACCACTCTGGATGGCGATACTCGGTGCACTAGAAATCTTTAATAACGGAGTTAACTCCAAACGCTAAATTGGGGTATTAACAAAACTTAATGGGATACAACTGCAAATTCATGAGACAACATTGGTGCTGAGCTAATCCTATGATTCACCACTCCCGATATTAGTTCATGGTGACAGTTTTCGACAAGATGCAGTAGAAAATTCCGACGGTTGCGGTTAATAGACAAAGAAAGGAATAATATTAAACTCCTAATCATTTAACCCTTTCCAGCCCAATGATACCATATGGAGTTTTTGTATAAATGGTTATCTAAAATAGTTTTCTAGTTTTGATTTTAGGCCGCTTTCATGTTACAGTACTAGTAGGTGTTAATAGAGTGCGCTAGTAGTGTAAAAGTGTGTGTTGGGATAAATTCCGTTTGTTTAAATCGGGGGTAATCAACACGGGGTAAAGAACGGTTATTTTATTAACTTTAGTGTATTATTTGACAAGGTAAGTGCCCATTTTTTTATTAAAAAAAAATATAGATGAGTTTATTAGGCCACTAGGATTGTTGTTCATACAAAACCTTTTATGTTAACAATTTTTTTGTTATTATTTAGAATAAAACAAAAAATGACTCCATTTGGAGTCACTGGACGTTTACACCGGCATTTTATTTTTACTGTTTTGATGAAAAAATATTTGTACCATGCCTCTTCACAACCATATTTTTTTTGTGGAATTTGGAACAGATGGTATTTTTTTTTTAATAATTATAGCAGCTTGTGTTTTTAGATGACAACGGGTTGGACCAAAAAAGAGGAAAAACGCCTAATTATTCTAATGGAAGGTGATGTGTCAGATGTAGATATAGAAAGTGAAGATGAAAATGAAGAAGAGGTACCTAATTAGACTTAGGAATATTTTGGATCCTGACATGGAAGAAAATGTGGAGCTAAATATATCAAACATTCAAATAGAAGAAGAAATATCTAGAAAAAAAGAAAATATGGAGGAAGGAGAAGATATTCCAGATGATGTCCCGTTGGCGACAATATTTGTAATAAATCCAATAAGCAAAGCCACTCGGAATCGACAACTTGTATGGAACAAAAAAGATATTGATGAAGTGGAGAGAACATGCAATATAAACCATTCTCCCAATGACATTTTGACACCTTTGAGCTATTTTAAAATGTTTTGTGATAATGATATCATATCTACTCAAAATTCTCCTTGCTCAACTCCTGAACCTCCAAGTAAAGGAAAAGTATTGGTGAATCCTATTGAAGATGTTAGGTACGACAACGTTGCCCACTGGCCTGTTCATATAGAGCCCAAACGAAGATGCAAGAACAGCGTGAAAGAATATTCACGAGTAGCATGTATAAAATGTGGTACTGCATTATGTTTAACAAAAGACAAAAATTATTTTCTTACTTACCATACTTGATAATGTATTCTAGTTATTTTGTATTTATGTAAATATATAAAAAAAAAAACTTGTTAAAATCTAACTTTTTTTTAAAGTTTTGTGTCGAATATGTGTATTTTAATCCCACTGATTCCATATAGCGTCGTAGGTTTTTTCTGTTAACTTTGCAAAAAAAATTAAAAATGTATTCATCACTAGTGATCAGCTATCATTTGAAAACGGAGAACATCAAATATATTTTTTTTTTGAAAGAAAAAATTGGGCTGGAAAGGGTTTAAGGCCGAACCTTATAATATTCTAAATGCCCTTTTACTTCAATTTCACTATTATAAACAAGAATTCACCGCAGGTCAGTAAATTTCACGTAAAGTTTAACTAAAATGTAAAGACAAAATTGACTAATAATTGTTTCAAAATTTAAAGAGTAACCAAAGCCTAACGGTACCATTAGAAAATTATAAATAGTAAATAATAGTGGGTCTATGGGGTACTTGAGAATAGAGGTTGGATGGTATTACGCAGTAATAATGCGACCTTATAAAGGTAAATAATAATCTGCAATGTTAGGTAAATAAATGGGGAAAGGTTAAATAAGGGCAATATTTTATTTGATTGTCAAGTCAGAAAGGATTATAATCAGTGGCGGCTCGTGACTGATTTAGATGGGGAGGCTAACTTCTAGAAGTGAAGCGCCGCAGGCGAAAAATGTTCGCGACCACGCCCAAAATCAAAAATTCACTCTGAAAAAAAATGTTAAAAATAAGTTAAACTAAAAACTGAAATATCTACCTACCTACAAATAGTATAGGAGCTGACAAACATTGCGGTGAACGATATTTTTCAAAATTTTCACCTACATGGTCTAATTATACATAGTATAGACAAACTAAAATCGACCGTCTGCCGTTTCAAAGTGGTAGCTTTAACTTGGGGGATGCAGTTAAAAAAGGGTGGTTTTAAGATTTGGTGAACAATATTGATCAAAACCCACATTCACTCATTTGAAAAAACAGTTTAAGAATGTGTCGAAATCACGTGGGCAGACGATTTATTTGACAGCTTAACCCTAGCAGACGCCTGTCAAAGTGGCATATTTTATGGTAAAGTGAACGACAAGTAAAACACATTAATTTTGGTGGGTGTATTCCCCTATTAGTACGTTAACTAAAAACAATATGGCAGACGAAATATTTGACAGCGTTTCTGTGGCAGACGCTGTCAAAGTGACAAGTTTACTCTTGGTAAACAATATTTATAATAGCTCAAATTAGTAAAATAACATAAAACTACACAGGTATTTATTCATTTTAAGAAAGCAGACGATTTATTTGACAGCTTAACCCTGGCAGACGCCTGTCAAAGTGGCATATTTTATGGTAAAGTGAACGACAAGTAATACACAATAATTTTGGTGGGTGTATTCCCCTATTAGTACGTTAACTAAAAACAATATGGCAGACAAAATATTTGACAGCGTTTCTGTGGCAGACGCTGTCAAAGTGACAAGTTTACTCTTGGTAAACAATATTTATAATAGCTCAAATTGGTAAAATAACATAAAACTACACAGGTATTTATTCATTTTAAGAAAGCAGACGATTTATTTGACAGCTTAACCCTAGCAGACGCCTGTCAAAGTGGCATATTTTTTGTTAAAGTGAACGACAAGTAATGCACATTAATTTTGGTGGGTGTATTCCCCTATTAGTACGTTAACTAAAAACAATATGGCAGACGAAATATTTGACAGCGTTTCTGTGGCAGACGCTGTCAAAGTGACAAGTTTACTCTTGGTAACAATATTTATAATAGCTCAAATTGGTAAAATAACATAAAACTACACAGGTATTTATTAATTTTAAGAAAGCAGACGATTTATTTGACAGCTTAACCCTGGCAGACGCCTGTCAAAGTGGCATATTTTACAATAAAGTGGACGACAAGCATTACACATTAATTTTAGTGGGTGTATTCCCCTATTAGTACGTTAACTAAAAACAATATGGCAGACGAAATATTTGGCAGAGCTCCTGTGGCAGACGCTCTTAAACTTACAAGTTCACCCTTATTGATAAACAATGTAAATAGCTCAAATTGGTGAAATAAAATATTACTTTGGTAAATGGTATTCAAACATTTTTATTGCCAAATTGGTATAAAATAAAAATTATTCTTTAACAAATATAAAACAGGATTCTTAAAACATCATGAAATCAGTCTCTCGTTTTTATTCGTCAACAAAACCTAAGAGTACTTCAACAAACCTAAAACTATTTATACATATATTAAAAAAAAAAAATAACAAAAAAATATATTCTACAAAAAATGCAAATGAATCTAGTCAAGCATTGTTCCAACAAAAAAAAACACATTTCTTAAAACTATAAAATACTTAGGATTTTAAAACATCACAAAATCAGTCTCCCAGTTTTATTATTTTACAAATAAGTAACCTAAATTAGAGAGAGTACTTCAACAAATCAACAATCCAGCATCATTCTAAAAAAACACATTTCTTAAAACTATAAAACAGGATTTTAAATTATTACAAAATCAGCCTCCCATTTTTATTCTTTCACAAAAAAGTAACCTAAATAAGAGGGAGAGAACTTTAACAAATCTTAATGTATTTATCTAAGCAAAAATAAATCAAAAAAATATATCATCTTCAAATGAATCTAGTACCTTAAAACAGCATAAGTTATACCAAACACTAATAAGTTCCCAAAAACTTGCATAAAAATTTCAAATAACAAAATCAGTCGTTATTTATTGCTGTAAAAAATCATCCTCGTCGTCACTTAATTCAACCAAAATTGCGTCGGCGTCGTCGTCACTTTCGTTACTTAAATCAGATTTATGCAAAATATCACCAAGTTGAATAGGCGTTTGAGGCCCGTCAAACCACAATATATTGAATTTATTTTCTCTCAGTATCCAACCATTAATTAGAGGATCGTAAAAATTTGGAGTAACTTTGGTTGCATTCATCCAAATTGCTGCAATTTGGTTTGTCCTTCGAATTTTTTGCAGTAGTACTGATTTGCGAGGGGGAAAGTTTTGAGCATTAAATTTTTTCTAAATAAAAGTGGATTTTTTTCCGATGTGCAGTGTGCACCCATAAGTTTTAATAAAACATTCCAATCTGGCCTTATCTATACCTTTAAATTTAGTTTTCCATATAATTTGCAAACATAGCCTTCCAGAGTATTTAGTGTTTCCTGAGGGATGTCTTTAAATGGCTTTGACCCCAATGACGCAAAAGCAGCTTGAGTTTGATTGCAATTTTTTAATATTGTAAAAGGTTTCTTTTTTCCTTTGCCATAAAACAAGGCTTCGTAATCACAACCACTAAATGCATGGAATGCTGGTAGTGCTTGGCTAAGAGTTGATCCTAAATAATCGTGTAAGATTAATATATCTTAACGAATTATTCGAAATTTTACCAGTTTCCATCCAGAGTGGGAAAATAACTGTTATTACCCAATAATTAATAATAAAACTATATAATATATGTAACCATTGATAATCATTGCTATTAATTTTATCAGAAAAACGAACATGTTATAAATTAAATAGCACAAGAATACTATTGTGAGCATGAAGAGGCCGATAGTAAAATATGCTTTCATATAACAAAAACTGTTTGCAAAAATATAGTTATACGAGCTGCAGATACAGATATTGCAGTTATTGCATTAGCGCATGTTGACCAATTTAAAAAAGAAAATAAGCTTGTTTGGATGGAAACTGGTCAAATTTCGAATAATTCGTTAAGATATATTAATCCTACAAAGATACACGATTATTTAGGATCAACTCTTAGCCAACCACTATCAGCATTCCATGCATTTAGTGGTCATGAAGCCTCGTTTTATGGCAAAGGAAAAAAGAAACCTTTTACAATATTAAAAAATTGCAATCAAACTCAAGCTGCTTTTGCGTCATTGGGGTCAAAGCCATTTAAAGACATCCCTCAGGAAACACTAAATACTCTGGAAGGCTATGTTTGCAAATTATATGGAAAACCAAATGTAAAGGATATAGATAAGGCCAGATTGGAATATTTTATTAAAACTTATGGGTGCACATCAGAAAAAAATCCACTTTTAGTTAAAAAAAAATTTAATGCTCAAAACTTTCCCCCTTGCAAATCAGTACTACTGCAAAAAATTCGAAGGACAAACCAAATTGCAGCAATTTGGACGAATGCAACCAAAGTTATTCCAAATTTTTACGATCCTCTAATTAATGGTTGGATACTGAGAGAAAATAAATTCAATATATTGTTGTTTGACGGGCCTCAAACGCCCATTCAACTTGGTGATATTTTGCATAAATCTGATTTAAATAACGAAAGTGACGACGACGCCGACGCAATTTTGGTTGAATCAAGTGACGACGAGGATGATTTTTTACAGCAATAAATAACGACTGATTTTGTAATTTGAAATTTTTATGCAAGTTATTGGGAACTTATTAGTGTTTGGTATAACTTATGCTGTTTTAAGGTACTAGATTCATTTGTAGATGATATATTTTTGATTTATTTTTGCTTAGATAAATACATTAAGATTTGTTAAAGTTCTCTCCCTCTTATTTAGGTTACTTTTTTGTGAAAGAATAAAAATGGGAGGCTGATTTTGTAATAATTTAAAATCCTGTTTTATAGTTTTAAGAAATGTGTTTTTTTAGAATGATGCTGGATTGTTGATTTGTTGAAGTACTCTCTCTTATTTAGGTTACTTATTTGTAAAATAATAAAACTGGGAGACTGATTATGTGATGTTTTAAAATCCTAAGTATTTTATAGTTTTAAGAAATGTGTTTTTTTTGTTGGAACAATGCTTGACTCATTTGCATTTTTTCGAGAATATATTTTTTTGTTATATGTATATATTTTTTTTAATATATGTATAAATAGTTTTAGGTTTGTTGAAGTACTCTTAGGTTTTGTTGACGAATAAAAACGAGAGACTGATTTCATGATGTTTTAAGAATCCTGTTTTATATTTGTTAAAGAATAATTTTTATTTTATACCAATTTTGCAATAAAAATGTTTGAATACCATTTACCAAAGTAATATTTTATTTCACCAATTTGAGCTATTTACATTGTTTATCAATAAGGGTGAACTTGTAAGTTTGAGAGCGTCTGCCACAGGAGCTCTGCCAAATATTTCGTCTGCCATATTGTTTTTAGTTAAGGTACTAATAGGGGAATACACCCACTAAAATTAATGTGTAATGCTTGTCGTTCACTTTATTGTAAAATATGCCACTTTGACAGACGTCTGCCAAAGTTAAGCTGTCAAATAAATCGTCTGCTTTCTTAAAATTAATAAATACCTGTGTAGTTTTATGTTATTTTACCAAATTGAGCTATTATAAATATTGTTTACCAAGAGTAAACTTGTCACTTTGACAGCGTCTGCCACAGAAACGCTGTCAAATATTTCGTCTGCCATATTGTTTTTAGTTAACGTACTAATAGGGGAATACACCCACCAAAATTAATGTGTATTACTTGTCGTTCACTTTACCATAAAATATGCCACTTTGACAGGCGTCTGCCAGGATTAAGCTGTCAAATAAATAGTCTGCTTTCTTAAAATTAATAAATACCTGTGTAGTTTTATGTTATTTTACCAATTTGAGCTATTATAAATATTGTTTACCAAGAGTAAACTTGTCACTTTGACAGCGTCTGCCACAGAAACGCTGTCAAATATTTCGTCTGCCATATTGTTTTTAGTTAACGTACTAATAGGGGAATACACCTACCAAAATTAATGTGTATTACTTGTCGTTCACTTTACCATAAAATATGCCACTTTGACAGGCGTCTGCCAGGGTTAAGCTGTCAAATAAATAGTCTGCTTTCTTAAAATTAATAAATACCTGTGTAGTTTTATGTTATTTTACCAATTTGAGCTATTATAAATATTGTTTACCAAGAGTAAACTTGTCACTTTGACAGCGTCTGCCACAGAAACGCTGTCAAGTATTTCGTCTGCCATATTGTTTTTAGTTAACGTACTAATAGGGGAATACACCCACCAAAATTAATGTGTTTTACTTGTCGTTCACTTTACCGTAAAATATGCCACTTTGACAGGCGTCTGCTAGGGTTAAGCTGTCAAATAAATCGTCTGCCCACGTGATTTCGACACATTCTTAAGCTGTTTTTTCAAATGAGTGAATGTGGGTTTTGATCAATATTGTTCACCAAATCTTAAAACCACCCTTTTTTAACTGCATCCCCCAAGTTAAAGCTACCACTTTGAAACGGCAGACGGTCGATTTTAGTTTGTCTATACTATGTATAATTAGACCATGTAGGTGAAAATTTTGAAAAATATCGTTCACCGCAATGTTTGTCAGCTCCTATACTAAAAGAGACGACCAGGATAGTGTCGGGAGAAAAATTTTCGGGACCACGCCCAAAATTTCTCAAAAATTCACTATAAAAAAACTGTTAAAAATAAGTTAAACTAAAAACTCTTTTTTTATAAAGTTGTACCTTAGACATAAACTATCTAAAAGATTATTTGGGAAATTTTCTAAAAAACTTAAAAAAAGATTTTTATTCATTAAGTCGAAAAATTGTACCTAATTCATGCAAATCTGAAATCTTAGTTTAATCTGGCCTTTTGTAGTATCTAAAATATCATTGAAAAGCTGCTTATAATGAAGTTTCTGCGAAGATCTGCGTGTTTGGTTTGTTTTAATGTTAATGTTGTAAATGCCGCCCCCTAATATTTGCCGCCCTGGGCTACAACCCTTACAGCCCCCCCCCCCCTCTAAATCCACCGGTGTTTGAATACCTCTCTATTACGCGAGATAAATTTTTAATTATCGTATCCAAATTTCGACCAAACTTCTTCGCGATTTGAAAATAATACACAGGACCAACAAAATAATTTTTTTAAACTAATACTACCAGTTAGCCATATGCATTTATCATACCAAGTATTGACAAAACTGCGAGGCGGTATACCCTGAAAAATTAAAATTTTGCTTAGGTCTGGTCGTGGTACCTATAAGTCTTTTATAAACAATTTATCGTCGTAAGACAGTCGACTAAATCTATATTTTATTACGTATTCGACGATATCTTTGCAATTTCGAACATTGATTTCAGCATTATTAGCATTAAAGCTTCTACTAGATTCGTCAATTTCCGTTACCTCCATTTTTATAATAATACAGAGATAAAATAAATAAATAAAGTTAAATAAACAATAAAATAATAATAACTTATATGGACAAGTAGGTATATTTTATGCATAATAAAATCGCGAAAACGAAAATCCACACCCAAATTAACAATCCGGCACACACTAACAGAAAAAATCCTTCCGAAACGTCCGAAAACAACGAGGAAAACAATCACACATATTACAGAATATGTTAGGTTAGGTACAATGAACAATCCAAAACCACCGGAGCTCTGGGCTTCCCGCGAAATATTTGTGGGCGTTTCTGCCTCCGGCTCTCGGTTTTACGCGACAAAAACAACGCGCACCATCGTACTTACCCTCGCTTCTTGCATTGAAACAAGTGGAAAATTATGTATTATCCGTGCAGAAAATATTTGACCGTTGGAGGCTTGCCTCCGTAGGTAATAGTCTAGGCGCCTATTCGCTGATGCGGGCGGACACTACCTAATAGTCCTTAAGCTGAGCGGCAATAATAAAAATATATAGAAAGAAAGTGTTTTTCATGAAGTATCTAATTCAGGATTTTTGATACACTGAGAATATAATAATATGAAAGTATCATTTTCAAAATGAATAAAGTTATCTTTAAAAAAATGCTATTTTGTAAGTTTTTATTGGGGAGGCACCGCCTCCCCTGCCTCCCCTGACGAGCCGTCACTGATTATAATTATTTGCTTTCATGTTGCCTGTAGCACATAAATTTATAAAACGATGTGATGGGGTTTTCTTAAAATGAATGTCCATCAGCAGCAATGACTGAAATGTCCACGCCCACTGCTGAAGACTGTTGTCGCTTGACTGTCTTATAATATAAAAAACAGCGCCCGCTTGAGAAGAAAAGTGACACATGCGGATAATGGGTGAACTCCTAACTTCTATTGCACAGTAGGAATGTCTTCAGTGTCTACTACTGAAGTCCGTTGTCGTTCGACTTTTCGCCAGACTACGTAGTACCGTTATACCTAACGTGTTCGTAAATCTATATAGACATATTCTGTAACTAAAATGACAAAAAAATTTAATAATAATACGTACACGAAAATGAGGCGATATATAAACAAATAAATTGCAGATTAATAGGGAACAAATCAAACTATAATGAGGTCGCGGCGGAATGATAAATATAAAAAATAGGTTTTAAGGAGGTAAAGTATTACTGTTAGAGTTGCAGACCTAATTTGTAACAAAAGGTAAAAAGAAACGTTACTTGTTATTGGCGCAGAAATAATAGATAATATTGGAGAAATACGGCACCATTCTGTCACAGACCAACAGTTGTTTTTTATTAAAAAAAATTAGATAATTCTGGCCCTAGGGCGTATTATAACTACTATACTATTATACACTACTAGCAAAATATACTTGAATTTTTTTGTTTTTGCACTACTGTCATTCCTACCCTGTATAATATTAAACTGCATTGGTTATGTCATAGAAGTACAATACTATAAATCTGCAAGAACCAATATTTTAAAGTTAGCAAACCGCATTAAAATCCGTGATGTCTTTTCCGAATTACAGACCCGTGGTAAAGGTGTTTAAAAACAATTTGTAGAACTTTGTGATCAGCAGTTTAGTTATTGAATGATATTAAACAGTACCTACTGAATAATACCAAATAATACTAAGAGCTTTTTAATGGTGCAAAATGTGGCTGAGTGATAGTAAGTAATATTGAATAATATTAGATAGTACTGATTAGTGCTAAACGGTACTGAAAAATACCGAATAATACCGAATATTACTAAATTGAATATAAAAAGCTTTTGCGCACTCGTCAAATAATGCACTTGAGTATAAAAATACAACTTTTTTTATAAATTGTTTAAAAATCGACCATCATGATGATTTTAAATGTATAATCTTTTATTTGTTGCTTAAACGGTTATTACTGACAATATAAGGAACAGGATAAAATTATCGCCATTTAATTTAATTGCCTTTATGCAATGCACCATCATAAGCAAAAAACAAAATTCAATTAAACGAAAAACATTTGGGTCACGCAATTCTCGAATTTTGCGGCAAAATAAACGTTGGCTATTATTAAAAATGATTTATTTCCGTAGCAGTTTAGATTTTTCGTTGCTTGAAATGAAATAAACAATTCACTTCCTTTAATAATTACATCTTACATAGTTTTATAAACTTACTTACTTATCAAAAAAATTGGTAATTCGCTAACAAACTTACCAATATCTAATCAAACATAATTTTTAACTGGAGATCAACAAAATATTCCTGCACCGTACAAGCTAATTAATTTCTTAAATTAAAATATCTCCCTTCATATTGTTTTTATAGTTAAGTAGACAGACTTACGGCCTTTTCAGCAGCTCTATTCGATGAGCAGCTCGTCGAGCCGTTCGTCGAACATTCTATTTAAACAGGCAGTAGAGTATTTCTGTATAAATAACAGTAGCGCACATACTACAGGTTTAAACTAGGTGGTATAATTATCGCTATTTGGCACCTCTTATATTGGTAAAGTGTATACGATCTTAGTTGACACAGACCAAAAAACTAAAAAAAATTTGATGACAGACTTGTTAAGTGCACGTGGACTATCTTCGAACATCTGTATATATAGGAAGCGATCAATACAAATTTTGTTATATTTGTATTGTAGTTTCAGTGTGTGATGCAGTAAATTGATCGCACCCCCAATATTTACGTTGTCTCAACTGACTTTGTATGAAGTATACCTACCTAAAAATTAACTGACATTTTCCTTTCATTTTTAATTTTTTTTTATTAACTTTCTTTGAATTACACTCCAGCGGACTGGGATTAGGAAATATGTCGCTCAAAATGTCAAAATATAATACAAAATATTTTATATTTTTATTTGAAGAAGTAGTCCATGCTTAAAGTGGAATTGAATGTATAGGAAAGGAATAAAAACTAAAAGTATTTTTCCACGAAATTTAATAGAATAGATAAATCCTTTAGGGGTATCTACATGTTTCGAACGCAGAAACGTTCATCATCAGGAGACAGAAAATTTATACATTGCTGATGGTATTAGCAGAAGAGAAAATGGTATAAAACCTTAATGGAGCTTTATGGCATTGAAAAATTGAAATTTAGAAGTGACCTATATAAAAAAGGGTTAAGGAGAGTTAAAACATGCTGAACATGTGAAAATAGTTAGTTAAGGTACCTATTCACGTTCAGTCGGCCGTCAGTCCGTGGACTGTCCGTCCTGGCCGGCCGGCCGTTATCGAAAGTCAAACTACACGTACAGTTTTATTCACCGATTACGGCCGGAGGATTTCTGCCGGATTCGATAGCGGCCTTCAGTTTTTGTTATTTCACTATACACGCGCAGTTATTTCGACAGGTCAAACATGTCGCAAGAACAGTGCGCAGCGGCAATTGTTGTTATTTCACACGAACAAAGAAAAAGAAAAACAATTTGGATGAAAGACTGGCTAAAAAGACGTTGCACTTTCTCCCACATAAAGCTTGTACGAGAACTGAGGCAATCGAGTGCAAGTGATTTAAAAAACTTTTTTAGGATGAATGATCATTGCTTCGAGTATTTATTAAAACCGTATATCACAAGAAAGGACACCGTAATGCCTTTTACAGTTCTTTTCTGAACGCACTTTTCATATTATTTATCTTATGTTTCACCGAGTCTAAAGTAGCTTCGACATCTACTGTTTTATATAGTAAAAGTAATTCTTCATATTATGCTTTAATTCGCAAAGCCCTATTAGCATATGAAGAGTCTTTTAATTTCCACAAATATTTATATTTGCGGTACAACTCAATAAAATTCTTGATAAAGTTAGGTTGGTTTGCCATTTTGTTCGGCGTTACTGAATAAAAACTATAAAATTTTAGAAAGGAGAGAAATAAGACACTTGAAGTCTTCCTCTACTGGTATATTAAAATAAAGTTTTAATGAATGGTAAATTATCTACATGTTTCGAATGTATATACATTCATCATCAGGAGAATGGAATAAGGAATATAAGAAATACAATAGGTGCAAACACTTCAAACGGAGCTACAAGATGATGGAAAGGTAGAGTTAGGTATTTGGAGAAACTTCAAACATATTAATAGACCTAACGAGAGGCTATTCGTAAAGTAAAAGCAGAAACCAGGCTGATTGTTGTGAAGGGGGAACAGAAAGAATAGAGTAAAATGAAGGCTCGATTCAATTGACTAATTAAAGGGACTAATAATTTTGTGTGACTTGAAAAGCAGTAGATGTTATAAAAAATGTTTGTGTCATCTAGATATCCTTTGTTTAAGATTAGAAGTAATAATAGTTTAAAATCTTGGCTCTCGCCATTACTTAATTAGAAATTAAAGTTTTAAATGTGAACTGGAGCTGACAGTTCTGAAAAGACAAGGTAAAATGGATGTCTACATGACATGACATGGCCTGCAGTCCAATGCCGGCCGGTAAACTACTACACACGTTAAGTTTTAACAGACGACAGGCCGCCGGCAGAACGCGACTCGTCATTTAACTGCGTGTGTGTAGTGAGTACCGGCAGCCCGGCCATTATCTCTCCGGCAAAATACGGCCGGCCGACTGAACGTGAATGGGTGCCTTTAAGAAAGTCTAAACAACCAAATAAAATGAGAAGGAAGAAAAAGGCCTTCTAAGGAGAAGGTGTCGAGGATTTTTTACTGGGGTTACTAGGCTTTAACTCAAAAACCATTTTTCAACAATTTTGACATTATGACTTCTAAAATTAATGACAATTCTTATTTTTATACTGTCTGACACCTTCCTTTAGAAGGCCTTTTTCTTCCTCCCCATTTTATTTAGTTGTTTGGACTTCCTTAACTAATAACTTCACATGCTCAGCATGTTTTAACTCTCCTCAACCCTTTTTTTATATATGTCACTACTACATTTCAATTTTTCAATGCCATAAAGCTCCATTAAGGTTTTATACCAAAATTTCTCTTCTGCTAATACCATCAGCACTGTATAAATTTTCTGTCTCTTGATGATGAACGTTTCTGCGTTCGAAACATGTAGAGACCCCTAAAGAATCTATTTCTAATAAATTTTGTGGAGGAAGACTTTTAGTTTTTTATTCTCTTCCTATATTTTATGTTTTGTTTTTAAATTAAATGATATGAACTGACAACAACAACGAAAAATTTTGTTAATACATTTTTTATATTGTCCCATTATCTGTATCTTACTAGAAAGTAGGTGTTTTTAATTTTTAATAATGGCCAACTTTAAAGAACAAATCTCTAAATGTGATCTAATTAAAATTATTACGAGGAGCAATGCAATTTTTACCTTATTTTTCACATCATAATGTAACTAACCCCTTAATGTGCGGAGCGAAGTGACCCGCTTAATGCTGAGTCAGGTATCACCCGCTTCTCGATCGGACGATGGCTGACGCATATATTATGAAACCTAATATTGTGGTGAATAAGACTTTTTGTGGATAAGAAGGGGAGTGCATAATCTAGTTAGTCAGATTGATATTGTTATGGAGTCGGCAGCTTATGATTATTAAAAGTGGTTGTTCTTAAAATTTGTGCTTTCTTTATCGAGATAATTAATTAAAAACTATAGTGGATTACAGTTCAGGTGTGCGGTGCAATTCACGTTTTAATTACTTAGCTAAAATAAATCGTAGTTTGATTGTGACATTGTTTAAAATTGGTGTTGTGTGTAAAGAAAAATAAAATAAGTTAGAATGGGTCGTTCAAGATCGCGTCGTAAGCGGTGCCGTTCGTCAAGCTCATCGAGTAGTGAAAATTCTGTGGAGAGATATCGGAAAAGAGATACCGGCAAAAATGTAAGTGAGAAAGGGCAGGGTGAAAGATCTTATACGCCTAGAAGAATACGTTCTACTAGTAGACCTGGCCGCTCACGTTCTCGTTCAAGATCGTTACGTAAAAGCAATGATGAGATTGATGCAAATCAACGCATTAAACATCTAGAAGCATTGGTTGAAAAGCTCGTGAGAAAAAGCGACGACTCCGATAAATTTTCCCATCCTCGAGTGAGTGTAAGAAGCGATTGTATACCCGAATTTTCACCAGACAATTTAAATTTAACGGCGTCAAAATGGCTTGAAAAAGTTGATCAACTCAGAGCAATAAATGGCTGGGATGACATAGCCACCATTTACCATATGCAGTCGAGGTTAATAGGCAATGCAAAAACTTGGTACCATAGTCTTACGGACTACAACCATACATGGGCTGAGTGGAAACGTCTTATTGTTAAATCGTTTCCGGATCACACGGATTATGCGGCTTTGTTACAGAGAATGCTTGACAGAAAAAAAGAAGTTGGTGAGACAATGACAACCTATTATTTCGAAAAAATGGAACTGTTAAGAGGTTGCCGAATAGCAGGCAAAAATGCTGTTTCTTGCTTGATAGCCGGAGTGCCTGAGAAAAATATACAGAACGCTGCTCGTGCAGGACGATACAGTGACCCCGAATCGCTATATGAAGAGTTTTTGTCAGCTATACATGATGAGTCTCCTAGTACAAGTAAACAAGAACGTGTTTATGCAAGGCCGTCTACATCATCAAAAGTTGTTGATGTGAGAGGTCTCCCAAAAGAGAATCCATCGACAAGTCGATCTTCGAAGAACGTCAAATGCTTCAACTGTGGTACAAGGGGCCACGTTGCTGCTAAGTGTTTTAAGGCGAAAGTGGAATGTAAGCACTGCCATATGCTGGGACATGATGCGTCAAGATGCTGGAAGAAAAACAAGGAGAATCTCACCAAAAGTACGGAAAGTAAGTGTATACGTAATTATGACTTATATAAAAACAGTAATAAAATCACTGCTAATGACGATAGTATTAATAAGTTAAATACATGCTATTTTATTGATTGCACGGTAAATGGGCATTTGTTACGTGGTTATGTAGATTCCGGTAGTAGCGCTGTGACAATACGTGACACAGAGGTTACTAGGTTAGGTTTACAAAGGAAACCAAAACAAGTTATGCTACGTGGCTATGGTGGTGGTTCTGTTTTTGCCAATTCATTTGTTGAAATAAAGTTGTTCGTTGACTTAGCTTGTGCCAATGTAACGGCATTGGTAGTACCTGATGACACGCAGCAGGTACCGGTTATAGTTGGTCAGCCATTTATAAATAACGAAAACGTCGTTATGACCGTGCATGGCAACCAAGTGCGATTATTTCCTAAAAATGAAATGGATCTTAGTGCTGTTAATAATCTTCCGCCTCGTAAAGTTACTTTATGTGCTAAAGAAACTACGATTATTCCACCACACCACATTGGGCATATATTAGTGTGTAGCGACATACAGTCGGGAGATGTTTTCGTTGATCTTCAAAACAGGCCTTGGCCATCAAGATTCCACGTAATACCACGCTGTATTATACATATTAGTGAGGAAAGCGTCCTGCCTATATTTAATAATTCAGATGAGCCAGTAAAATATTTAAAAGACACTGTCATTGCTAGGGGTTACACATGTTCTTCCCAGCAGGGCATCCAATCTTATGATGTTATGTCCAGTTCCGCTGAACAGATGCCACTGCTTACCTTGGAGGATATTAATATTAATAAAGACATTAGCCAGACTGAAAAAGAGAAGTTGTTAGGGATGATCAATTTACATCGAGACTGTTTTGCAACAGACATTCGCCAGCTTGGTTAAAGTACCAGCACCAAGATGTCTATAAAGTTGACAGATGATATTCCCATCACATACAGGCCATATCGATTGCCATATTCTGAACGCGAAAAAGTTCGTGGTATAGTGCAAACCTTGCTGGACAACGATGTGATTAGAGAATCAAATTCTCCATATGCAAGTCCAATTTTATTGGTTCGGAAGAAAAACGGGGAAGAAAGGCTATGTGTAGATTATCGTGCGCTTAATCGTAAAATTATCAAGGACAAATATCCATTACCGCGCATAGATGACCTTCTAGACCGACTGAAAGGATGCCAGTATTTTACAAGCTTGGATCTAGCCTCAGGCTATCACCAGATTGCATTGGAAGAAGAATCGATTGCAAAAACGGCTTTTATTACTCCGGATGGACATTATGAATACATGAGAATGCCATTTGGCCTTGTAAACGCACCTGCTGTCTTTCAACGGACAATGAATGAAATCCTGGGATCATTTCGTTTTACTACTGCGCTTGCCTATTTGGATGATATCCTAATTCCTACCAGAGACATAGAGAACGCTCTAAGCAATTTAGATTTGGTACTGGGTCTAATTAAGCAGTCTGGTATGACCTTACGACTTAATAAATGTTTCTTTTTACAAACCACGATTTCTTATCTGGGTCATGAAATTAGCAATGATGGCATCAAACCTGGAAATGAGAAGATAATAGCAGTTTCAAACTTTCCCACTCCAACCAATGTCCACGAAGTTCGCCAATTCCTTGGATTAAGTAGCTATTTTCGAAAATTTATTTATAATTTTGCTGTTATAGCTAAACCTTTATCTAATCTGACAAAGAAGAATGTTGCTTTTGTTTGGGCTGAGGAACAGATAAGTGCATTTAATGACCTCAAACATAAGCTAACTACTCGTCCTTTACTAGCCATATATGATCACGAAGCAGTAACCGAACTCCATACTGACGCTAGTAAACTGGGGGTAGGTGGTATATTGCTTCAAGTACAGAAAAATGGAGATCTAAAGCCTGTACAATACTTTAGTAGGGCAACTACAAATGAGGAACAAAAATATCATTCTTACGAGTTGGAGACGCTTGCAGTGGTTAGCTCCTTGAAAAAGTTCAGGATCTATCTTGTAGGAATTAATTTTAAGATTGTGACAGATTGTAATGCTCTGCGCTCTACCCTTACGAAGCGTGACTTAATCCCACGAATAGGTCGTTGGTGGTTAGCAACGCAGGAATATGATTTTTCGATTGAGTATAGGGCTGGATCGAAAATGAATCATGTCGATGCGCTTAGCAGAAATCCAATCATAACTAGTGGTGAATATGAGGAAATGCCCATATTACATGTTAATGTTAGTGAAGAAGATTGGGTATTGTCTGCTCAGCTTACCGACAAACGCTGCCGTGAGATACACGAAATTCTGACGAGTGGGCCAAAATCAGCCAAGGATAAGGAAATTACGAAGGAATACGTCCTAAAAGATAACCGAATTTATCGCATTACAAAAAATGGCAAACGTTGGGTGGTGCCAAAGGCGGCCAGACGTAATATTTTGATGTACTATCATGATGGAGCAGGCCATTTTGGAGTTAATAAGACACTAGAGGCTATTCAGAAACGATACTGGTTCCCGGCAATGCGTGGCTACGTTCGAAACTATATTTCTTGCTGCTTGGGTTGCCTATATAATAAGAGACCTACAGGAAAGTCACCTGGAAGCCTTCACAGTATAGGAAAGAAAAATATTCCAATGGACACTTTACATCTCGACCATCTTGGACCATTCGTTAAAAGCCGTAAAAAGAACAGTTACCTAATTGTTGCTGTAGATGGCTTTACCAAGTTTGTTTTCATGAGAGCTGTCCCAAATACAAAAACAAATCCAGTCCTGAAATTTCTTAATGAAATAATTGAGATGTTTGGTGTTCCACGGCGCCTAATATCTGACAGAGGGACTGCTTTTACAAGTACAGCTTTTAAAAGTTACTGCGAGCCTATGAATATCAAGCATACTTTATGTGCTACGGCGACACCCCGGGCTAACGGCCAGGTGGAAAGGATGAATCGTGTTATTCTAGACGCTCTTATGGCCCTTTTGGAGGACGAAGAGCACTGGGATGACATGATTCCGAAAGTGCGGTGGGGCATAAACTCCACGATCAGTACTGTAACTGGAAAGTCACCGTACGAGGTGTTTTTAGGGTATCGTCCACGAGGAGTGTCCGATGCATATCTTAGCGCTGAGATTTGCGAAGATATTCCTGTGGAATTAGGAGGTTTAAGAGAGGAGGTTTCCGAGCGGATTGCCGAACAGCAGCTGCATCAGAAACGGGCTTACGATAAAAGACACGCTTCTCCTCCTGTGTATGAAGTCGGGCAACAAGTGCTTGTTAAAAGACCGAAGAGCTCAAACACTGGTACCAGTAGAAAGCTTGAGCCGCGTTTTAAAGGGCCTTATGTGATCACGAATGTACTAGATAAAGATCGGTACATAGTAGAGGATATGCCAGGAGCAAAACGTGCACGCGTGGCATATAAAGGGATATGTCCCTCTGATAAGTTAAAGGCTTATCAAACGACTGTAAGCTCAGGACCGTCAGAAGAGGACGAACAGAGCTCGCAGGAAAACTTATAGTAAGAATAATACTTATTCATTTTTTTTTTGTTTTTATGTTTCAGATAACCATTCACGTAAGTGGGCTTTGCGAGGGCACAAAGCATATCAGGTTTGGCCGACTGTAACTAACCCCTTAATGTGCGGAGCGAAGTGACCCGCTTAATGCTGAATCAGGTATCACCCGCTTCTCGATCGGACGATGGCTGACGCATATATTATGAAACCTAATATTGTGGTGAATAAGACTTTTTGTGGATAAGAAGGGGAGTGCATAATCTAGTTAGTCAGATTGATATTGTTATGGAGTCGGCAGCTTATGATTATTAAAAGTGGTTGTTCTTAAAATTTGTGCTTTCTTTATCGAGATAATTAATTAAAAACTATAATGGATTACAATAATAATTAACTGTTTCCATTTGTCGCTTTGTGCATGGAATGCTATTTAAAACGTCGAGTCGTAACTTTCAATAAATTGTCACAAATAAGAAAATTGTATTTACCTAAAATTGAAAATTCAATTATAAATCGGATATATCAATTATTAAAGTTTTTTTATATTCAGTGTTACAGTCCTATATATATAAACCATTTTAAATTCAAATTGCTTTATTCATCATAAAACATGTAGGTATTACAATTTATCAGACTAGTCATACAAACACAAAATAAAAGAAAACCAAAATGGTGAGTATATAGCTAATAAGCAAAATACATAGGCAAATTTTATACTTTAAAAATTTTTTTGCAAGACGTATCCGGAGGTACATTTTCAATACATCTTGAAATCTTTTTTGTACTATAAATGCTTTGTAAAAATGAGCAGATGAGCGCCAGAACATACTGCAAGACCGACTACACTAGTCCATAGTAGACAAGCTTCAATATTCGTCCCCGTAACATAAGTTTCGATAGAGAATATGTAACCACCTACGATAGGTCTGGACGCTTTTCATTGAACATGTGGACATGGTTAAGTATTTACGAACTTCGCTATTAATTGTAGTATAACGGTTTAATGCAATAAACTATACAATATATTAGAAAATGTAATGTTGCCTAGCGTATCTCAACATGTTCCTGACAATAACTTTTTTTTTCAACAAAACAATTATCCAGTGCATAATGCGAGACTTATCAGAAAATGGTTTCAACATCATAATATAGAGACAATGTTGTGGCCTGAGAAGAGCACTGAAACTGAACTTTAAATGGACTCGCGAAACCACCACGGTAATAACGGGTGTGCCGGAAAATTTTGAAAAGTATTTTCCGAGTATTTCGCGACGGAAAACTTAAAATTTTTAATCATTATAAATTAATTATACGGACTATTTACGTACAAGAACAAACGTTGTACCGTGCGAGCAAAAATTATTTGCATCAAAGGAAAACTGAGGACGTAATGCTTAGTCGTAGAGCTTAATACCTGTTGGGTGTCAGTAACTACCTGGATTAACAATCAATCAGTTATTCCGTCATCTTTGACAGTCGTTACAAGTATTTTGATTCATCGCTAATTTTTCCAATTTCTTGAACAATTCACACAATGAGCTTTATGGAACAGCACAAAACATTCATGGTTGAAGCGTATTTTCGAAACGGGGTTAGAGGAAATGGTGAGTGGCAATACAATCTGGGTTTGTGCAAGGACGATTTTCACGAACATTTTCCTAACGTTGCTTTTATTGCTGGGGATTTTTATCATTGCCTGAAAATAACCGTGGCTGTGCTTAGGGAAACAGGTTCTATACAACACAAAAAAGGAGCAGGAAGACCATCTGTAAGAACAGAAGAACTTGATGCAAACGTTCGTGAAATAATGCAAAATACGCCAACTAATTATATAAGACGTATGTCCCAAGACGTGGGAAGACCTTATGTAACATGCAGGACTATTATTAAGAAGCAGCTAAATTTATTTCCTTATAAAGTGCAAGTATTCCAAGAAATACAAGCCGCAGATTTTGAAAGACGTAGGAATTACTCTCAATGGTTTACCCAAAATTTATTGGAAAGAAATGATTTATTAGACCTGAATTTTTTTCGGATGAAGCCTGGCTTTACCTCTCCGGTTATGTGAATTCTCAGAATACACGCATGTGGAGTAGTGAGTAGAGTCCACATTGCACCCTCAAAAAATTGAAGTCTGGTTTGCTGTTTCCCGAAGAAGAATTGTTGGTCCTATTTTTTTCCATGATACAGTTACAGCACAGCGGTATAGAGACAATATTTTGAATCCATTTGTGGAGCAATTACTTGACGACGAACTACGTTTTGGATATTTTCAATAGGACGGTGCAACCGCCCATACAGCCGCCGAAACTATTAACTACTTACGCAATTTTTTCGACGACAGATTGATCAGTTTTCGATCAGACATTGAGTTCCCACCTAGATCGCCTTGTTTAACGGTTATGGATTACTTCGTTTTTCCTCATTTAAAGAACACTATGTTTAAAACACCAGTTGCAAATTTAGAACAATTACAAGAAAGGATTATCCAAGAATGTGGTAACATTTCTCCAGAGAAGCTGGTCAACACTTTCGAAAATATTAAGAGACGTATGGCGGTGGCCAATTTCAGCAATTTATGTAATTATTTTTCTTTCTCTTTCTGTATATTCTTATTTTGTTAATTTTGTAAATAACAAAAATAAATTTGTATTTGTCTACTTATTTTATTACTCATTAGTTTGGCATAATATCATGTCATAAAATTAATTTTACAAAATTTTAACCTAGATTTGGTTAGATATATCGTCCCCATATCATTGTGATCTAAACCAAGCCTTACGTTTTTTTTAATTCAAGCCCTCTTTAATGCAAATAATTTTTGCTCGCACGGTATATAGCACGAAAAATAAAAAAGTTAAAAACGGACACGCATACTAACCTTTTAAAAATATATAACATTCGGTAAAAATAGTAAAAACCCTGGCAAAATATAGTTACTTCATTACAATAATTAATTATTTACACTAGGGGCAGCTCTCCCTAGCGAAAAAAGGGCAGCCGTCAATGTATGTATGTCATTGGGGTACTAATTATCTGTAAAATTTCAGTCTGTATAATAATAATAAACAATATTTTCCAAGAAGTATAATATGAATAGCACTCAAAACCGAAAATAACTCTTTCGTATTGCGTACCGTTCAGTAATATTAAATATTGTTCAGTATCGTTTGGTATCCATTATTATCATTTTTAGTATCGTTTAATATAATTATTATATAGTATGCAAACTATAATTCCAGGTTTTTGTGCAACCTCGGATTTTGTCGTATTTCTCCCTTGGCCAAACACCCAATTCCGTAGACACAACTTTAGCACTTCATTATTACCCTTGAGTCCTTTATAACAATTAAATTTCCAGTTATTGGTGCATTCGGATCGTACACTTAATTAAGTTTAAGATTACTTAGTTACATTCTAAATTGCGTGATTTTCTGGCAAAACTTGGTCCGAACTTTGTACCATTAATAACCGTTAAATTATGTTTATAATCCTGAATTTGCCTGAACTAATTTTATTACTTTTTATTGGTTTGGCAATATATTAGTCAAATAGACAAATATTTTCAAAATTGATCTAGTTAAATTCGACAAAATTAATTAGGTTTTGAAGGAACAAGTGTACAGTGTTCCTAGTTGGACTTAAAATTTTTCATTCTAGTTCCCTCCATCAATATTATATTCGGAATTATGTAAGTTTTTTTGTTGCTTTCATATATTTTTGATCTCTTTCGTCAAATTTGAGTAGTTGGTTTCTTCTCCAATTCGGTTTTATAGATGTTGTGTGATAGTGGGCAACCTATATCGACAATGAAAGCTTTCTATTTTTCGATTTGATGAATATCTAGACGGTTGTGGTCTACTGTTCTATTCGTTTTTATTGAAATGTCCCAGTATAATAGATATGCAGGAGATTACCGAAGATTTTGAACCTTTTACAGGTGAATGGTTCGCAGTTGTTATGATGTGAGAAGCGGTTTCGTCCTCTTCGCTGTAAAGTCTGTGTTCAATGGGTCTATTGTAAATACCTATTCGCTGAAGGCGTTTTCTAAAGTGGCAGTGGAATGTTAACAAGCCACTCACTTACTCTAACTGGGTATGCGTTAGGAGTAACAGGGTGACCAGAAACCCATTGAAGTTCAATCCCGTTGATCTTTGATTTAATTTAGTTGGAGTTCAGGGCAGCTTGTATATCTAATATAAAATCTTTTGGTCGCGATAGCACTTTTTTATAGTATTTTGAATGCATGCTTGTTTTGCATGAATTTGCGCTTGGTACACTGTGGCGTAATTTCCTGATGTCCATTCTGTGTATTTTCCCAAATATACCTGCGTCTACTTTGTTGGCCGTTTTCGTTGCAAAGGTGTACCAAACTAATAGCCCTTTGTCTAATGACGGATGTGTTTCATTTGTCCAATAATCAGGATCGCAGATAATAATAAATGTTTTTTTTTTAAGTTGTAGATCACTGTTACGCTATCGGCTTGCATCTCCAATTGCTCGTCGTTGATTTGGTCTGTGGCTATTGTGTGCCCTATTTTCAAGAGGTGTTGTCCCAACAAACAAATTTGGTGTACTAGACCAATGAGGCAGTGAAAATAACCTAAACAAGGTTTAAATTTGTAATTTATGCCAAAGTATTTTCCTTTTACGTAAAAATATATTTTAGCTACAAAACTTACGTCCAAAATTAGTATTTCTCAACCTACAAACTGCCTTTAAAGTATAAGTTATTTTCAGTCAAATTATTTTGTTATAAATAACCAATATAACACCTAAAAGTATGTGATTATGGTCAAAGAAATTTTAAGTTATGTATTTACGTTATAATCTAGCAATTTTTAACCAAAAAAATGTTTTAACCGTCCAAGGAAACTTTAGGTAATTATTTAAAGTCAAAACACCTATATTTTATCTTCCTAAATAACTAATATGTTAAACAACTATTTAGTTATTATATTAGGATATAAATTACCAATTTGGACCCCCAAAATCAGTCATAGAGGACAAGGATTTATTTGGTAAAAATATAACCCAATTATTTATTAAACATTATAACCTTTTAGAAAATTACAACCAATTAAATTTTCCTCTTGGTCACATCGACTTGATGAAGTTTAAATTTACCAAAAAAAAAGAACCTTAAAGTAAAATTGTCTTGTTAAGACCCTGGTTAGTTAACCTAACATTTTCATCTTCATGTTGTAGCTATTCATTGTTTACTCTTGGGCTTCTTTGTTTTGTGTAATGTCGCACTTGGTTCTATAATCCCCGTCGATAATCGATCCTAACAAGTGATTTGTCTTCGAGCCCTATTTCTTTCTGCCAAACTGAGCCTCACTGATGAGCCGTAAACGGCGAAACGCGTCTGGGGATGAGTTTGGCGGAAGGAAACAGACAAAACCTTTTTCGAATTAATATCTGTGGTCCGGCACTTGTACTGGTTTTGTGAGCGCACTTGCAAAAATTTTCTGTTTTTACAAAATAGTCCCTTTACGACTGACCTTTTCTAAGGTACCGTACTGTGATGCAAGATGTCGCACCGGGTTCTATAATTCCCGTCGATAATCGATCCTGACAAATGATTTGTCTTCGAGCCCTGTTTCCTTCTGCCAAACTGAGCCTCACTGATGAGCCGTAAACGGCGAAACGCGTCTGGGGATTAGTTTGGCGGAAGGAAACAGACAAAACCTTTTTCGAATTAATATCTGTGGTCCGGCACTTGTACCGGGTTTGTGAGCGCACTTGCAAAAATTTTCTGTTTTTACAGAATAATCCCTTTACGACTGACCTTTTCTAAGGTACCGTACTGGGACGCAAGATGTCGCACCGGGTTCTATAATTTCCGTCGATAATCATTATTATATTTATATTTAATTTTATGGTAGCCAAACAGGTGAAAATTAAAAAATCCCAAACAAACAGTTTGTCACTAGCGTCAGACGTCTACAAGTTTCAGTTGCCGATATTTTATTTGGTACCGTATAAAGTTCGTACGTCAACGTCGGACAACTTTAGACGGTTGTAAGTGTCCACTAAAAGAACATTTAATTGTCAGGGAAAATAGTTTTGAGGATTATATTGAAATGATTTATTAATAATTCATTTATTAATATTATAAAATCAAATTTTTAGTATCTATTAATATTTTTTCTTAAAAAAATCAATGTTATTAATTGGAACATGAATGCAGAGATGAACTTTCGTCTATACAATCGCTATGCTCTTCTTTTTCCGGAATAATGTCCTAATTCCTATAAAATGCCCTAATTTGAACCTTAACCCATTAGCGCCTACCGTTGCCATATGTCAACGGTATACACGCTGCATTTAAAACAGCTGTTTAGAGGGTGGGGAACCAGTTGGACTAGCGGTGGGGATAGCATTCGATGCACATAATATACTTTCGTGAAATTTGTGACGCAAGTTGCGTTTGGAGGTAATAAGTTTTAGTTCTGTAGTCTAGAATATTAGTGGTGAGTAATGTCGAAAAAATATGGATCTTTGTTTCACGTAAGTATATTTTTGATTAATTTTAAGCAAATAAATGGTAATACTGTAGTAGCCTGGTTGTTATAGGTACTAGGGGCTATTTTATTTTAGTAATTGACAAACGTTTAGTTAAATTACACTTGAGTTATATAAGTATATGTAAATCTTACCGTTGCCATATGGCAACGCTAGGCGCTTAGACTCTGTAAATCTTATAATATTAATTTTATAATTTTAGGAAAGGGTTTTCGTTAGCAGAAGCTTTAGATATAGTCTCTAATGAGGACATTGAAGTGGATATTTTTATTGAGCCGTCAGAACCGAATGTACATATGAAGACTCTGCAGACGAAGACGATGGACGAACTTCCATTAAAAAAAAATCTGCGGTATAATTTTTATATGGACAATTTGTTTTCGAATCCTGCACTATTTTCTTTCTTGAGATTTCGTGAATACTCCGCTATTGGTACAATACGGGACAGCCGAGTACCAACTCAATGCCCCATAACAAACAAAAATGTATTTGCAAAAAAAGGTCCGCGATACTTTTCACACTGCCATCGAGAAAATAGATGGTCATTTTTACATAGAAATCTGGGGCAAGAAATGGTACCTACTGGCCGTTATTTACTTGGCTCTTACACTTTGCAATGCAAAACAGCTTGCTATTATATCATAAGTCACGCAAACAAAATGTACCACAAAAAGACTTTAGAAGGGAAGCGGCCAAAGTATACTTACAAAAATATCAAGTCCTTCCTAAAGGACCTGGAAGAAGGACGACTTCTTGAGGCTCCCCTCTGCATGTCGAATATCCAACGACATCAGATTTGATCGAATTGACCACTTTGTCCAACATACAGAGGAAAAAAAAACGATGCGCTGCATGTACTTGCAAGTCAATAATAAGAACCATGTGTGGAAAGTGTAATGTTGCACTTTGTATGGATTATTTTAAACCTTTTCACTTACGTTGGTTTTTTGTTATATTGTTATATATAGAAATAAATATAAATTTTTTGTGTCCTTTCTTTCTTAAAAACTAGTGTTTTTAGTGTTTGCAACAAATCAAGGACTTATTACCATTTTTCTAGCAAGTTTTTCCTTTTTAATATTTTGCGTACCACAAGCGCCTAGCGTTGCCATATGGCAACAGCAAGTATCTTGAAAACCAAACTACAATATTTTTTTTTATTATTTTTTTTAGTTATATTGTGTATCTTTAAGTAATATTACCGACGAAAAAAACTAAATATGAAAAAAAAAAGTATGTGGGCGCTAATGGGTTAAAGCTATAAGTTAAAATGTCTGATTCTAGAAAATTTTAACCTACCTCTAAATAAATCGTCATCTTTTGGCCTTCAGTCGTAAAATATTTACCTTTGAGGTTGAAAATGGAGGAGAATAGGTTTTTAAAGTCGAAAATCTGAAACCGCCATCTTTTTGGTTTACTTGTTATCGTTTTAACTCGTGGGGAGAAAATTCAACAATATATTTTATAAATATATTACAATAAATACATAAATAGATTAAAACACCTGTTCCAGGGTTTCCTGTAGCATATTTTAAAACGGTTTAGGCATTTTAAAACAAAAAAATATTTTTATAAACAATAAAATATATATTTTTATTAAATAAATACCAAAAACTTGGAAGGCGGATCATTTTTGTATGATTATTTTCATTAAGTTATACAAAAAAAAATTTTAGTTAGTAGAATTGCTTGCCAAGGAACGCAACAAAGTGCATTTATAAGTTACTCATTATTAATAGTTTACTGTCATCGCCATTCTAAAAATAACAAAGTTAATCCATTGTTTAATATATTATTTTAATTGTTTGTTCTCTTTTTCTAGTAAAATGACAGATGAAGACAGAAGTCGAATTTAAGGCGAAATTTAGACGAATATTTTACTATTTAACCAATTTTTAACTTAATATAATCTTATATAGGTAGGGGAGAGCCACCAACAGTGGCCATGGCAGGTACAGTGGCCGCCAGTGACTATTCTCTTACAAAACGTACACCGCTAGCGCCCTCTCTTGAATCCGTGCCTAAGTATGTTTCCAGCACGTGGCGCGCCGAATACTTTCAGTTAAATGGCCGGCTTCGTCGTAATAAGTGCGACATTGAAATTCGGTGTGGAAAGTTTTTTTTATTAGAGTGACTTTTCGTTTTAATCATTCAAAGCTGGTAAGTGTTTCAGTCACTTTATTGCGTGCTTCTTAAGGATGTGCTATTGCAGTACGAAGTTCAGTGGTAAAAGGCTAAAGAATCTGCATTGTTTTTCTGTTAGGTTAGGTTTTATTTTTTTAGGTTCCCTTTCTTACAGTGGCCACCTTAACGGAGGGTACATTGGCCACTACTTTCATATATTATAAAGGGGTGGCCACTGTTTCTTAAATTATTTGAATAAAAAAATTTGCATTTATATGATACATGTTTCTTTTGTTTTTCGATGTATATACTTATAAATTTCCTAATTAAAGAATTTTGTATGAAGTCTTATTACTTATTACAAACTTAAAAACAGTCTTTACTATGCTTTTTCACTATGGCCACTGTACCACTATGTGGTTCGGTACAGTGGCCATAGTGGTATGTTTTTAAAAACATATTGAGGAGAAGATCCTATAATTTTTAAAATTAAATAGAGTCATATTTGTACAGCCTTATCGTATATGTAGTCAAAAATAATGGAAAAAGCATAAATTTCTTAAACGTTTTTGAAATACGTGGAAATAAAAAAAAGGATGGCCACTGTTGGTGGCTCTCCCCTACTATGCAACCTGCAACCTAATTGTCGCTTTTTACCTGATTACTTCTAATATTCTTTCAAATTACCTTAGTTTTTTCCCCACATTGGGAAAAGGCCCACGAATTTAAGTAAATTATCCCTCTGAGAAATTGGTTAAGCAATTTTTTCGACCTATCGGTGGGCAAAATTAAGTAAAATTTAACCAAAAATGTTTGTTGGGGTTTCCATTCCCCATTTATTTTCATCCTAGAGGCGCTGCAGTTGGCCTCCATTCTGATGTGTATATCTAGGGGTATTAGTATGATTTCCATTGCTGTGGTGGGGGTGCTTCTCATTGAACCGCTAATACGCAACTAGGCCTCTATAGACTATTTGAGCGATTGTCGTGATTTGCTGTTTTTGTCCACCAAACTACAGACCCATATGTCATCAAGGGTCTGTTAACTGTAAAAAGAAGAAGGACTTTCTTGACAAAATATGAAATTAACCAAATGCAGTTTAAAAAACAACATGTAATTTCGAAACTTATGAATTAGTTTTATGTTCATATGTTATTCCTGAGAAAACTTTTCTTGAATCAAAAAGTTTAAATATTTTCCTAGTTTATTTCATTGAAATTTAAAAAATGGTAACAAACTGTATATTAAAATTACCAACAACAAAATGAACTAATTTACAAATGACAGCCCAGTTACACTAACTTTCTTTTCATGTCATTTATGTCACAATTGCTAGCTTTCGACGATGTGACGATGTGTCAGTTATTAATGATGCTGGCTGCAAGTTTACCGGGATTGTGAAAAGATTTGATATTGATTCTATCGTAATTTTTAATTCATTTGTAAAGTTTTATTATCTCGCATTTTGTCTACTATTTCTTCGTGATAATCTTAGTCCATGCGGAATTATGGTGTAGTTGATTTAGGATTTTTAGGTAAATTTTCGCCTTGCGGCTGTTGCGACTCTTATAGAGTAACATGGGCTGATAATATTTCGTCGGACAGGAATTCTCTTCCACCATATACTTGTTTGCCAAAATGCCTTAGCAGTTTTTTCCAAAAAAATTTTAAGCACAGAAATTGGACATAAATTAGGGTTAACTCTGTTTATAACGACCACTTCGATAAAGCACAAGGTTGCCCTGTTTGATGAAATCGGGATTTTACCTAAGCCTTCCAGTTTGTTTCGTGCCTTTATTATTAATTAATTCTTTAATCAATTACGTGGTTAAATATTTTGAACCCTTAACTCGATACCAAGCTAATTCGTAGGACCAAAAAACCATACGCATTGTCTTCATCATAGTTTTGCATTATGTTGTTAATTGTGATATTCATGTTTTGCAACGTATTGTTATCATATTTATTCAGGATAATTTTGGCGGTTCGTATTGTTTTAACTGTATTGTCATTGTATTCCTTTCCATTCTGTTTCTTCATATTGTATGTACCTATATCCTTAAGCTTATTTGCTACACTTCCTAAAGTTTATTAAAGTGTTGATTTATTTAATATTTATGTAAATCCTGACGATGTTACAGAAAGGAATTTAAGGAGAAAGGAACGGGAATACAAAAAAAACCTAACTTCGTAACTTCAACACTAAATTTAGTGAAGTTTTTGAACTTTATATTTTTATGATTCCACACATTTTGGTAAATGTATAGGAAAATATGTTTCTATTTCCGACATAAAAAGCAAACTGTTAACTACAAATTTGGAAAGATTTTCGAAACGTACACATTTTAAATGGCGCTATTGCACGTTTCCGAGTGGTTGGTACTAGCTGTGACTTCCGCTGTTTCGACGCATAATTGGAACTTTTATGGAACATGTGTAGAAAATGTAATATCAAATGTGCTTATTCTTAATCTTATTGGGCCCTTTTTAAAGATGTCAAAATGTATAAGTCAAGTCAAGTCCTGTTAGCGACAGCTTTGGAAGAAACTTGGACTCACCAGGCCATGTTCATGTCTGCAGAGCACTACTAGATAGCGCGTCCATGTCTAATTTCATTTTAGAAGATTTAGTAGGTCAGCTTAACCTATCTCAGATTCAGTCAAAGTTTCAGTGGGTGGTATTGACGAGGCACAAGCTCAGGTATCAAAATCATGTAGCATTCTAATTTTAGGACAAATCATTAATGTTTAGTCTTACTTCGCATTACTGATAAGGTGTCCAGTTGTCCAGTACATCCTTTGAGTTAAATTCTCTGAACTTACTATTATATTATTATATTCAGCTTGCAGATCCAAATTTCTACGAATCTAGTGAAAAGTCACATTTTTCCTAAAAAGAACAACAGGCAAAACAGTACTTTTAGGAAACTTTTTACCGAAATAGCGAAGAAAGATTTATTGTTTCTATTAAAATAACCCGTTTCTAAATAAGGCGAATCAAAACATAGTACCACGAAACAATTTTTTACTTTGGAAATAAGGCTTTGTGCAAATTCTAAAAAACTAAAGGGAATGTATACAGATTTTATCGACAAGTATCAAGAACTTAATCATATGTCACCATTTCAACCTTCAGATAGTCAAAACTACTTTTTATTCACCGTATCATGCAGTTATCCGTGAAGATAGTTCAACGACCAAATTAAGAGGCGTTCTTAATAGTTCCAATCCCTCATGAGAGGGTGATGAGTTGAAACCTCTTCAATCAATATTTTGGTGTTCTAATCCTGAGAAAGAACTTTAGACATTTTCTATGCAAGTGCCCCTTTTTAGCAACAACATGTTTGTTACAACTTTCTACAGATACTAATCAAAAACCTTTTTCTCATGCTTCATAGGTAATTAGGAGATATTTTTTCGTAGATGACTTGTTGTTTGGTGAAACTTCGGTCGGGAAAGCTGTAAACTTATGTCGTGAAGTCAATTCCATATTAGAAACCGCAGACTTACAAGTGAAGATCAAATAGCTTAGATGTTTTAGCCGAAAGAGCATATGAAAGTTCGTCAGACGATGCTAATTATTTCGGGTCGGCAGAAACATGTAAAGCTTTGGGTATGCTTTAGTCTAGTAACAGTGACAATTTAATCTATCACAGTGGTACATCTATATCTCCAAAAAGAATTACCCAAAGAGTAATTCTCTCTGAAGTTTCTAAAATATTCGATCCACTGGGTCTAATTAGTTCAGTAGTAGTAAGAGCCAAAATATTGTTACAAAAATCACAGTTGCTATTATTAAACGTTCGTCAAACCTATTTGCCAATTGAAAGAAAAAATGTAGCTAAACGAATAGTGCGATGATTTTGATTTAAACCAAGGTTTATAAATTCTTTAATGGGTAATTTTCTAGAGCTCAGAGTATTTCTAAGACCGCCATTTTTAGATGTTGGGGTAGACTATGCCGGTCCATTTTATTATATCTAAAGACAGAAAGGGTCCCGGTATTAAGATAAGGCATTAAAATGCTATCGTTGCTTATTGATTTGTTTAACTGTTAAAGTTGAACTAGAAACAAACCTAAGTAACCTTTCTTGAAACTTTCGAAAAATGCATATCACGAAGAGGCAAGCCATCGAACGTGTATTCAGATAATGGCAGCTTTGTTGTTTGAATTGAAATTTTCTATTAACGTTGAGGGCTATGTTAAGAGTAATTTTATTATAACATAATAATATCATAATTAACTTAGTTTAAAACAAACTGGCAACATAGCAATTTATCAGTCAAGATAACCAAGGGCTCCCGAGATGTTACCTGGTGCATCGCATCGTTGCTATAGTGGATTTCACCTTAGTTTTTAATGGCCGCCGCTGACACATGTCATTTATAACATTTCTTTTTACAGAACTTAAGGATTGGCCAGGGCCGGACTTAAAAATTATGTGTGAACATGGGTCAATTTATTTGTAGTTGTAATTATATGGATGGAAACGAGAATTACCTAAGCAATTTTTAAGACATTTCAAAAAAAAAATACTGAAGGGGAATGGAAATAGGATAGAGTATCAGAAAAACAATTTCATTTAATTTTTATTCATAATATAATAAAGTGCTGTTATTTTGGTAAAAACACACTCTTAATTTAGTACAATAAAAATATACAAGGCGCAGTCGTGAATCTAGTATCATCAATAATTAACTACGTTTTTTATTAAATAATTATTTAGTTTTTTAATTTGATTTTAGACTATGCAGTGTTAAGTTAAAAAAATCTATATATTATATTTAATAGCTTATTGTTTACTTTTTTATTTTCTTATTCACGGGTAGATATTTTTTTCTTTAGACTAGGTTCTAAAGAGTTTGAAGTTTACAAAATAGGTCTAACTTTTCGTTGGTTTATAATTAAACAACAAAAGTTTGTAATGTTATCGAATTAGGTATTTTTTTTTAATGAATAAAGAAAAATAATGTAAGTAGATACTACAAAAAAATATTTTTGTCCATGCGTTTGCAGAACAGATACCTCAAGCACTCTTCAATACAACTGTATGTAAAACTTATTTTAGCATAATGGTTCACTGTGGTTTTCAAATTTAATTTTGTTGCAAGTTCCCTATTATTTTTGGTCTTCATCTGACAAGCTGTCGATGTCGTCGTCACAGTCCGAGACATTAATAATTATTTACTTACTTTTGCATAAAAAACACGTCACAGATACACACAGTCCGGCAGTTTAAAACCAAAAAGTCTAATACGCACAAAATATAAGCAAAATGCTGTCTGAAACATACCAAAAACAATTACACGAACGATCAAGAATTAACAGCAGAATGCACGCGGTGCGCGGTGTGTCCCAATGCGGCTCGGTGATATTTAAAGAACGCGACGAGACAATCGAATTAATGAAGTACGAAAAGAGATATGCGAGAGCAAATGCGTAAGACAAAGATGCACATACTAACGGCATATACGAGCGATGCTGTGCTTTTGACGAGTTTGAGCTCATTGAAGGGCAACGTATTGAACTGTGTAGTGTGCATCTTCGTCATGTACATGCAACTATACGGTCAGTTATATATCCATCTTTTGTTAATCTAGCCAATGCCCGTGCCTGAAAGCCGTTTATAGAATTAGGGATTTTAAAATCACGTGTTGGCTAATATGTTTGACAAGAGAGACGTCAAAGCATTAAAAACTAAGGTGAAATCCACTATAGTTAGCAAGCGCGTGTAGAAGTTTTAGTATAGTAAGGATGGACGAATTCACAAGTACGATTGAGAGACGAAAAAGGACGCGTTCAGAGTATTTGTTATTTAGCTTTAGCTCCATAGCTTTGGAGGGAATAATAATAATAATAATAATAATAATAATTGTTTTTATTGTGGAAAAGAGTAATACAATAAATCATACAGGCAAATAAAGAAAAGTACAGAGTTATACAATTTTCCCACAAGGGCAGATTTCGCACTCATCTGTCTGAACAGTGAGCAGCGCTTTTACACTCAACCCAGTATAATATGCTGTATAATTTCAGCATAAATAAAAAGAAAGATAAATATAATAAGTAACAAAAATAACAAAATAAGAGGAATTCGTAGTCTAAGAAAATGATTTTAGATTTCCTATTAAACTGAAAGGCTTATTATAACTAATAAAAATATATGTATAACATATTAACATTAAGTATGGCATATTAACAGTAAAGGTATCTTATTTTAACTATTAATTGAAAAGCATATTTATTTCAGTAGCATTTGTCTTAGTTTTCGTTTAAAGTTGACTAAATTCAAGGATTTCAGAGATTCAGAAAGTTGGTTATATTGCTTGGTGACGTTATAAGAAAAAGATCCACGAAATTGGGTGGTTTTGTGTTGCGGCGGAGTTAAAAGATTTCGATACCTAACATTTAGATTATGGACAGAGGTTCTAAATTTCAGTTTTTTAAATAAATAAGCAGGTTTTTGATTGGTAATAATTTTATGATAGAATATCAAACAGTGTAGAAGTCTTCTCTTCTCCATGTTTAGCCAGCCTATATTTTTGAGAGAATAAGTAACATGGTCTTTTCTTTTCAAACCGCACACAAGCCTAACGCAGGAATTCTGAACGAGCTGCAGTCTGCGTGCATCTACATTAAGCAAGTTTGGGCCGTAGACTATATCTCCGTAATTAAGGTGCGACAGGACCAACATTTCACAGAGCATGGTTCGACATTTTTTATTAAGTAAATGGCGATTTGAATATATTAGTTTTAAATTGCAGAATGCTCTTTTAATTATAGTAGTTACATGTTTCGAAAACTTAAGTTTGTAGTCCACAATAACACCTAAATTCTTTGCTTCATCGGTAAGGGTAAGCTTTTCTTTATTAAGAATTATATTAACATTTTCTACGCATCTAGAACGGGCAAGAGCTCTACCAAACAACATCACTTGTGACTTTAAAGGATTGAGCGTTAGACCGTACTTGTTAGATATATCGCAGAGAGCCTCGAGGTCGCGATTAATTAGGTTACAGGACGCAAGTATTTCATTAATAAAGAATGACAAATAGAGTTGCGCGTCATCTGCGTAAAAATGGGAAAGACAATAACGAAGTACCTTATAAAATTGAGATGTGTACAGGGTAAATAAACGAGGCCCCAGGACCGAGCCTTGAGGGACTCCATTAAGAACAGGAGCAAAATCGGACAAATTTCCACCAATTCTTACTGCTTGAAATCTTTCTGTCAAGTAAGCAGCAAAGAAGCTAGTTGCATCCGTAGAAAACCCTAAATAACCTAATAAAGCAAGCAATAGTTGGTGATTTATAAGGTCAACGGCTTTAGAATAGTTAAGGAGCACTAAGATTGTCAGTTTATTGTTATCAATTTCTGTAAGGATATCATCAGTAACCTTAGTTAAGGCGGTTATACAGCTATGTTCTTTTCGAAAACCAGATTGTTGCTCGGGAAGGATATCATTGTCATCAATAAATTTTGTCATTTGCCCCTCAACTATCTTTTCTAAAGTTTTGGAAAGTACACATAAAATACTGATAGGTCTTAGATCTTTGAATTCATTGGGCGCTGCAGTCTTAGGTATAGGTACAACATGCGATTTTTTCCAAACAGATGGAAAAGTATTGCTAGAAATGCAAAAATTGAATATATGTTTTATAACGGAAAGTATACGAGGACAGCTCATAAGTAACATGCTAATACTAATACCATCTGGACCAACAGATTTAGATTTGATGGAGAGAAGTAACTTAAAAATTTCGTCTTCATTAGTGGGTCTTAACTTAAATTCTTTTACATTTTCACAGAGCTTGTTGGCTCTTAAAAAATTTAGTGTTTCCGGATCAGGTAACCTGTTTCCTAGCATATTTATAAAATAATTATTTATAGTCTGAGGATCTAAAAGATGTGTTGGAAGTGATGAACTATTTTCAGATCTGAGATTTAGTTTTTTTAGCTCTTTCCATAAGTTATTTTTATTTCCATTATTAATTTTAAATTCAAAATAGGCTTTTTTCTCCCGTTTGACAGCATAGTTTGTTTCATTACGAAGTGTTTTATAATAATTCCAATCAACTATATTTTTGGACCTTTTAAATTTTAGTAAGGCTTTATCTCTTTTGGCTCTTAGTATTTTGATAGCTCCAGTTAACCACGGTGCTTGGTTTTTTGTTATTCGAACAGTTTTGATGGGAGCATGAAAATCAAATAAACTTAAGATAATTGTGTTGAATATATCTGTCTTAGTGTTGATATCACGGGCACTATAGACACGAGAAAAGTCAATAATATTAAGATCCATTTTAAATCGTTCCAGATTTATGTTTTTAATGTCGCGAAAAGTATAAAGAAATGGCTTAGTTTTTATTTTTGCTTTTAAAATTTGACAAGTTATAAGACAATGGTCAGATATATTCTCGGTATTTATGACTTTGGAATCTAATTTAGGTATAGTATTTGATGCGGCTATAATGTCAAGTAATTTGGAGCTTGTTGGGCCATACCTAGTAGGCTCTTTAATAATTTGAGAAAGGTCAAACGAGTCAAAAATTTTAATTAGATTTTTAGATTGAGTGCTGTTAAAATCAAGTAGGTCAATATTAAAATCACCCATGCAAATTAGCGAATCGCATTTAGGGTCCAAAACTGATAAAGTCGATTCACTCAGTAAACCTGCAAGATGGCCGACATGTCATATGACAAAAGTCATTGAAAATGCAAAAATGTATTTTATTTAGCTGGAATATGACTTTTGTCATATGACATGTCGGCCATCTTGCAGGTTTACTGAGTGAATCGACTCTAACACGCTTTCGAGCTCGCCAAGGAAGTCAGCAGCCGAGAAACACGGAGGCCGGTAAAGGGTACCAATAATAAAATGACTCGTAAAATGTTTAACCGAAATCCATTTACAATATTACATTTTCAGTTCATTAATATAGTAGTATAGCACAGTGTGGTATTTTTTTTATATTAGTGTTTCCAGTTTAATAATACAGTCTACTAAATCGTTTCTAGTCATAAAGTCCGTCAAGTTACAGTACAGTAGCAACTAATGTCCCGGAAAAGTGTTAAGACAGTTCGGTGTTAACACACTTCCTAACTAAAACTATTCTATTTATTTGTTTTTAACAGAGGATTTTTTTTATTTATAATTGTAGAAATAAAAGCTAAATTTATCAATATTCTTAATTTTAACAGATTGTGTAGGTACCCCAAAATTTATTTTGCTGAATTTAGGTCTCTAATTAGTCCGAACTGTATATTGAAAACCGGTACCACAACCGAGGTTAATTCAATTTTGTACTTATATAGATAACAAGAGTTTTAAAATATGTTACATAGGTATTTAAATTAAATTTAATATACCTTCCTGTTTTAGTAATAAATTTTCTATAACATAGCTTTGGAACTATATAAATATATTTTAATAACGGACCGAATAAAATATCTTCTTTGTTTTTTGGAGTTATTTATATGCTGTTATTTTCAATAATTTTAAATGTAAAATTTATTTTAAACAATAATAATTTTTAGTGTTGTGACTGGCTCATAATTTCGGGTTTAAAATCCAAATTAAACAATTATTATAAAATAAATTCTCAACGTCATTCCATCTATAGCCAACCTTTAACCTATTTCGCGTTGCTTCTTTTAATTTATTATTTGATTAATTAACATTTAAATAAAATCAATTTCTTTGGTACAATATTTAGGTAATATCTGACATATTACAAAAATATCAATTTATTTCATTGCTAATTTTAAGAAAATCGTATTGTGAAAGAAGAATGACATAATAATGTTAAAAAAAACCTCACCCGATATTTTTCGCTATAGTCGGATCTGGTCTTATCGTGCGGGTCATACGATTCAAGAAAGACATACTCTCAGTTTTTGTTTTCTTTACTTGCGTTTAATTTTACCCTCTAAATAAAATACGTAAGATAAATGAGACAGACTTATTCCATTTTGACATGAAAAAAAAGGATATGTATTTACTTTCCAGCGATTCTAAAAAAGCTTATAATAGCACCAGCTACGTTTTATTTTAAATATGCCAGTTTTGTGACTTTGACAGTTTGTGACAAAATGAAACAATTTTCTGGGTTTTTGCATCCCCAATAAAAAAAAATGGTACTTAATCTGATAAACAATTTCGAAAATGAAAGAAAAAGTGGAAATTCGCCAACCAATATTCAGGAAACAGTAGCCAAAGCACTGGGAATTAGTTTAAGGACTGTGCAGAAAATTGTGCATGAAACAAAACATAACATAATACCCAAGAATACTAAAAAGTGTAAACGAAGAAAGCCAAAGACTGAGGATTTAAGCAAAAATATTAAAATGGGAGTTCGAAATGTGATTTACGATTTATACAAATCAAAAACCAATGTAACTCTTCCAGTTTTACAAAAAACATTAAAAATTCGGGGTGTTTTGGAAATTGGACTTGAAGCGTTATCAAAATTAATAAAAAATTTAGGTTTTCGCTATAAAAAAGACTGTAACCGAAGATTTATATGTGAGCAGCCACAGATAGTGAGTCAGCGTGTTTAGTTTTTTAAAAAATATACGGACAATTACAAATCGAAATTTAGAAAAGTGGTATTTTTAGACGAAACGTGGATATTTTCGAATGGAAGTGGTTCAAAATCTTGGCAAGATGAGTCTGTAAAAAGTGTTAAAAGGAAAAAGGGGTGCGGTACGGGAAAGCGTTTTATTATTTTGCATGCCGGATCTGCAACAGGATATGTTGCAGGTGCGAGCTTAATTTTTTCTTCAACATCAAAAAGTGCTGACTATTATGATAATATAAATTGCGAAATGTTTGAAAAATGGTTAAAAGTTCAATTGATACCAAATTTGGATGCTCCGTCTTTAATTGTATTAAATAATGCATCATATCATTCAAGAATTTTAAATAAACAGCCTACTTCATCTTGGAGGAAAAGTGATATTTATGAGTGGCTGGAAAAACACAACCAAAATCCTTTACCAAATATGCTTAAATCGGAACTCCTATCAATAGCAAAGTCTCTTAAAAACCCAAAATATACGCGGTAGATGAAATACTGCGTGAATATGGTCATGAGGTTCTACGACTGCCGCCATATCGTTGCCAGTTTAACGCAATAGAATTAATATGGGCTGGTGCAAAGTCTTATTATGAAAAACATGTAGGTGATGGTCTTAAATCCGACCAAGTACAAATAATTTGGCAAGATTCGTTAGATCATATTACACAAGAGTACTGGAAGAAATCGGTGGAACATACAGAAATATTAATAAGGGATTGGTGGGATCGAGAACAAGTACTAGATGTCGAAGTAGCGCCAATGATAATTGCTCCATTCGAAGACGACGAGGACTTTTCAGATTTTATAAGTGACGATGATAGTTTTTAGGCTATAATTATAAACGGTGTTTTTCGTTTACATTTTTTAGTATTCTTGGGTATTATATTATGCTTTTTTTCATGCACATTATTCTGCATAGTCCTTAAACTAATTCCCAGTATTTTCATTACGGTTTCCTGCATATTGGTTTGCGAATTTAAACTTTTTCTTTCATTATCGAAATAGTTTATTAGACTAAATGTCATTGTATTTTTAGGTTTTAGTAGTAAAATTGTTAAAATAAATTGCACTGTTTATTATTGTCGTTTTTAATTAAAGGGTACAGTAGATATATAATTAACGATTTTATAATTTTTTTGTAACTTTTTTAACTCCCCTGTACATAATTTTTACAAAACTAATAATATTAGGTATATGTGGCTATCTTCGCGATAGCTAAAATAATGAAACTATTTTTCCTTCCTTCGGTATATTTGTAAATAATCTCACAACATTTTGATAGCCTCTGTGTTGTCTGATTTGACGCATATGATCAGTGACCTTTGGACCCGCACGTTAAGACCAGATCTGACTATATACAATTCTCCTTAAAATATTTAATGAAATTCCTTGATATTTATTTAATATGTCAATTATTACCTATAAAATATGAAGACGGTAATAATTTTATTTAAATTTTGTGTAAAAGCTAGAAAAAATAAATTAATCTAGGCGAAATAGGCTATAGGTTGGCAAGCATGTTGATACTCCCACCTTAAATGTTTCTGTAAAACTGATTCTTATACGCTTGGGCGTTTGCCAGTAAAGTTTTAAAAAACAGATTTAAAACAAAAATGTTAATTTCTATATAGGATTATCAGATCACTGTTACAGTTAGTCCTAAACTTTTTTCTTTTTCGTCTTTCCAGTTGCTTTGACTGGTTAGGTAGTGTACGAAATAGGTAGGTTTTATGGTTCGGCACCAAATGCAATGGTACGGAATATGTCTAAATCGCTTGACACAGCAAAGTTTAATACCTACACACAAAAAAATCTGGTATCCAGTTGAACCTAAAAGTTTCAAACTGAAACTATCATATACATAAATAGGAGCAATGCTAAAGTAAAATTAAATAGAAAATACCTTAGCATCAAAATATAGTTTTAAATTAATACTACATTCTTTTAACTTGACTCTACTTTAGATTTAGGATAATAAAAATAAATGATCAACCTATCAATAATTGTAGTTGCAGATATAGTATACGTTAATATTGGTTTGATTCAAAGTATTCTAAGAATGAATATTCGTTATTTTCGTTTTAAGTATGAGTTATTATTAAGTTGAATATACGAACTTGCATTTGAGCACACATATTTTATTTGTATCTTCAATTTGTGACTATCCTACATTCTCAGCGAAACTAGACAAATCAATTTAGTATCATCTTAAAAGTAGTTTATTATTAGATAGAGTAAAATTTAAAATCATGTAGTTTTAAAACAGATGGATCTGAAAGGACTATATTATTAAGGATTAAGGTCAGATAGGATAAGCTCACCGCAGTCAATAGAATTGTACATGTTAAGTTAAAATGTCTTTGTGACATAGGTATCAAATACTATTGTGATATTACCTTAGGTATCTGATCTGAATATAGCCCTAACAGATAACTGATAAATAAAACAACTTTTTATTGCTTTTGGTTTTATTTTAAAAAAACAGGTAACAAAAAACCATAACTATAAACTATAACGAATATAATATTTCCTCCATCACACTATTACACAAAACGCGCAAAATATAATACAGCATCGGTGAGCATCGACGCGCGACGTCTGCGAACAAGAAGTCACGTGATGCAAATAGCATCAAAGAAATAATAAGGGTTTAGATTTTACTCAAGTTGAGTATAGAGACTGTCTTTGCGCTCGCTGTGAGAATACAAATTTATTTTTATTTTTAAACCCATCATAGTATATTTCACTTTGATCACAATACTTATTTTTAAAACAAGTATAAGATTATCTTGTTATGATGATGATGTAATCTCTTATGAACATAATTTTGATTAACTTGATGATATAATTTAAAACCAGTGGTAGTTTAAAAATGAATATATTTTAGGCACAAAATAAAGCAAGTTAGTTTCAAAATAAGGCTATTTGTTTGAGCATTACTATAAGCTTGTTTTGAGAGTAGTTTTTTTTGTGTGCTATAATCACGTTAAGTTCTCCTCATTTACATTTAGACATTTCGAACCGTTTAAAATAGTGTAGGTCCGGCAAACTTTATTTTTTGTCTTTAATTAAACTTTCAAAGTAAGTACATTTACTAATCTGACGGTTTTCTTACACAATTCGACGTCAAATCAATTCAGTCACAATCTTTCTTGTCACTTTTTAACCTTTTTTACCTATATAATTTAAAATATAATAAAAATTGAACATTAAAATGACTAAAATGAAATTACATTTTATATTCCATAGGTAATAAATAAAGTTTAAAAAAACTAAAAAACACGATTTGATAATTAATCAAACTAAAAAGCTGAAAATAAAGACAAACAAACAAACATACAGGTAAAGCTAATAATAGCGTGTTAAAAATAAGGGATAGTAATATTACAGTCAAATGTGACTTAGTTTTTACAGAGTAAAATAATATTTTTATGTAAATCATCATTTCTTACATCAGAACTCATTTAACAATATTTGCTTTATATTCTTAAAATATCAATAATGTTTTTTTTTACATTTTTAATGTAAGAATACAATTAATTCTAAATAAAAGAGCGGAAAAGCTAAAATCTACCAATCTTGCAATTTCGCAGCTCTAAAAACACATGTCTGCGACAATAAGTAATGCTGTTTTACCACACTTTTGTACCCTGTTAATTGGCAATTTCTTTTATTACTTATCGCCCCATTTTCGTATAAGTATGGGTATTAAAATTGTATAATATGTTAGTGTGAAGTTACAGAATGTGTCTATAGATTTACGTATACGCTTAGTATAATGGTACTACGGTAGTGTAGTGAAAAGTAGAGTGACAACATCTAGCAGTGATCACTCAGTATACCCTCTATTGGCGACCATTTGTCCAACCTTTTTTCTCACAGACCCAACAACAAAAATACACCCAGTAAGGCAAACTATACCACATGTTATATTAAAAAAGACTGTGTAAATGAATTTGGCGAATATTTTCTATCCTTAGAAAGCAAAAATTTTGTGATTTTGTTACAGTTACTAATGATCTCTTTTTTATATTAAAACAATTAATAGCGAATTTTGTCTTGCAGACATTACAGATGGACTATACTTGCCAATTATTGACCTGCGGTCAATCCTAAATGATTTACCCCTTGACAATTTGCTTGTTATAATAATTGATATGGTGGTAGTATTTGTAATAATAAATTTGAGTAAACAGAATATATAGTTTTTGTTGAAAGTTTAAAGTAGTGTCGCTGTGTTTGTCTATTAACCGCAATCGCCGTCAACTTCGTAGGTTGTGGACAAAAAGCACCTTAAGCTAATATCTGGAACCGTAAAGCTAGTTCGGTGTTGATCTCGTCTGGTCAATTCGTAGTTTTACCGAACTAATTGTTGTCAATACATCAATTCAGCGTACGGATTTAATTCCGCTATCAAGGATAGCACATCGAGAGTGGATTTCAGGAACCGTAGGGTCGACCGAGCTAAGAGACTCATTATGACAAGTAGAAAAAATCCAATAATTTGTATAACTGATTGCACAGCATATATAGCTACGTAGCTATATATTCTGTGCTGATAGTTTGCCAAAGAACTAAATGGCAGCTTAACGATCTAATCTAATGAATGAGAAATGTTGAGTCTTTGTAAACGGCGTTGCGGTCGCTTTTATAGGCTCAGCCTTGCCTTCGGAGTAGTTCGGAGTGGGTCGCGTGGCCATGTGATTTTTTCTAAAACAATAATTTGACCTGCTCGAACCGTTTCACTAACAAAAGGGTAACGTTTTACACTTTTCGTGACTTTTAAGCTTTTTTAAAACGGAGGTGTCTCTCCACATATTACCGAACCTAAAAATACTAGCTCGCTTCTTGGTTTTCCCCTAAAAAAAAATTGTAGACTGTTTTTAACTGTTTTTAAAATGGCCCTGGTCTGGGACATTACAGATTCTTCAAATCTAGGTATATACCGTGCGAGCAAAAATTATTTGCATCAAAGAGGGCCTTGCATCTAAGGACGTAATGCTTAGCCGTAGAGCTGAATACCTGTTGGGTGTCCAGTAACTACCTGAATTAACAATCAACCAGTTATTCCGTCATCTTTGACAGTAATTTGATTCATCGCTAATTTTTCCAATTTCTTGAACACTTCACACAATGGGCTTTACGGAACAGCACAAAACATTCATGGTTGAAGCGTATTTTTGAAACGGGGTTAGAGTAAATGGTGAGTGGCAATACAATCCGGGTTTGTGCATGGACGATTTTCACGAACAATTTCCTAACGTCGGCGTCGCTTTTATTGCCGGGGATTTTTATTATTGCCTGAAAAGAACCGTGGTTGTGTTTAGGAAAACAGGTTCTATACAACACAAAAAAAGAGCAACTTGTTGCAAATGTTCGTAAACTAATGCAAAATACGCCAACAAATTGTATAAGACGCCTGTCCCAAGAAGTAAGAAGATCTTATGGAACATGCAGGACTATTCTTAAGAAGCAGCTAGGTGTATTTCCTTATAAAGTGCAAGTATTATAAGAAATACAAGCCGCGGATTTTGAAAGACGCAGGAATTACTCTCAATGGCTTACCCAAAATTAATTGGAAAGAAATGATTTATTAGACCTGACATTTTTTTCGGATGAAGCCTAGTTCCACCTTTCCGGTTATGTGAATTCTCAGAATACACGCATGTGGAGTAGAGAAAATCCCCATTTTTTTGTAGAGTCCACATTGCACCCTCAAAAAATTGGTGTCTGGTTAGCTGTTTCCCGAAGAAAAATTGTTGGTCCTATTTCTTTCCATGATACAGTTACAGCATAGCGGTATAGAGACAATATTTTTAATCCATTTGTGGAGCAATTTCTTGACGACGATCTACGTTTTGGATATTTTCAACAGAACGGTGCAACCGCCCATACGGCCGCCGAAACTATTAACTGCTTACGCAATTTTTTCGACAACAGATTGATTAGTTTTCGATCAGACATTGCATTCCCACCTAGATCACCTTGTTTAACGGTTATGGATTACTTCGTTTTTCCTTATTTAAAGTACACTATCTTTAAAACACCAGTTGCAAATTTAGAACAATTACAAGAAAGGATTATCCAAGAATGTGGTAACATTTCTCCAGAGATTCTGGTCAATACTTTTAAAGATACGAAGAGACGTGTGAATTTATGCTTGGAGCATGGCGGTGGCCAATTTTAGCAATTAATGTAATTATTTTTATTTTTCTTTCTGAATATTCTTACTTTGTTAATTTTGTAAACAACAAAAATAAATTTGTATTTGTCTACTTATTTTATTACTCATTAGTTTGGCATATCATGTCATAATATGAATTTGACAAAATTTTAACCTAGATTTGGTTAGATATATCGTCCCCATATCATTGTGATCTAAGCCAATCCCTACGTTTTTTAATCCAAGCCCTCTTTGATGCAAATAATTTTTGCTCGCACGGTACTTCTTTGCACGTAATTTCACATCTTAGTGCCCTAGAGTCATAACAATTAATTTCTTCTACCATAATATTTATTAACTGGAAAAAAACTTGGATGTATCTTTCATTGTTTAGTTCAGTACACCAGAGCTTGACAGCGCTCGTTGCACGATGTCTTTCGTTATACCATATCCATATTATATAATCACTCTCCATCCACTGCTGAACGAAATAATCGTTTAGCCGCACAAATGCTCCTTCGTCAGGGACCCATTGGTAGTTATATTTTTTGGCAAATGTTTCAAAGCAGCACCCATTTGAATATGATGCCTCATTTTGGGGATGGTCGCAAGTAATAATTCTTGTACTTTCCTATATTCCCTTAATGAATATAAAAATTACAGCATTTTATATAATTTCATAAGGGTGAATGAAAGAATTCACCAAGTCAAATCATTATATTATTAGGAGCTCAATAAAATATTAATTAGGTAATAAAGAAAGGCCACAAATTAATAGTATGGCTTAGTAAATTTATATATACCTTAAAAGGTAAGCGGCACGAAACGGGAAGATTTTAGTTAGATATATTTCGTGATAGTATGAAACGAGAATGTACCAAACAGGAAAATGCCTTAATTAAGCCACCCAATAATTTAGATTAATCTGTTCCAAAACCAAACAAAATGGTACAATACACAGAACGTTAAAACTGAAAATAAAAAATCGTAATGTTGCCGAAACTATCTTTATTTGATTTAATTTAACTATGTATTCATATCCGTTGGTAGTTGTTATATAGTTTTTCTGATTTTTTTACCCTAAATAGTTATTGCCAAAAATAACGTAATAGGTAGATTATATACGTAAAATTACCCAATGCTAGTGATATATGCCGGATGGAATAAGCTTTAATTAAAAAGTGCAAAATAACAATCTCCATCCATCGTCGAGCTGCCGCCATTAAATCATTTGACCAACAGGGCGAAAATGTCTGTATTGTGGCACGAAACTGCATTGATTATGAATGGAAATCCATTTATCGTCCTCGATACAATAATACCTTTAAAATGTTTCGGTAGCAAGTGTAAGAGTTATTGTGTACTTTAGTAAATATTTTTTTTTGGAGAGTCTATGTGGTAATTTAGCCGTAGCCTAAATATACTGGAGATCATTACTATAATATTAATGGGTGTCCCAATAAGAACGCACATTTTAATTGTCAAATAAAAGTAAGAATTTATTTGTGTTATTTATATTTCAATAGAAAGTGAATGCACTGCAATTAAACGTGAAAAATAATATCTGACAAATGGCCGCCTAGAGTTTGGTGACATACTCTTATCCTTTTCGAGAAATTTTTAATTACTTTTTTACACAATTCCGGCCAATGTCGCTAATAACGCGTTCAATTTCGTTCTTAAATTATGCTTGTTGTTGACTTATTAGCGTATAAGCGTGATTTAAAAAAAACCAAAGAAATAAATCACAACACTGAGAAAAAAGTTTATTAGATCTAGGTGAAAATACACTTACTTTAATTAAAAAGTTCACCACATATAGTGACTAGTGAAGGGTTCACTTGGCCTAAGTAAATGGCAAATGCTGAAATAGTTTACCTAGAACTAGTAAACACAAATAAACAGGTGTGCTTAGAAATTCGTTATCTGATCTAAATGAACTGTTTACTTGAAATAAGTAACCGATTTATTAATTTATGTACCTTTAACCAATAAACCATTTATTTAAAATACACAAATTGTTTAGTTAGAATTAGTGAAAGGGATATAAGGGATACCCGTAAAAGCGGAAATATGATCTTCTAAATTCCAATTTATTAACAAATACTCCATATTAGAACACTCCATAATAGTATAGTCACCGCGATGTCCAATACGGCAACAAAAATATATATATAATATACAGCAACAGAGCACCAAACAATCCGACTGACTTCGCCTAGGACGAAAAGAAAATGATAAATCGTATATCGTATTGCGTGCGACGCCACGAGTTTCGAGTTTCATCCTGCCGAAATGAAGCGGGAGCGGCTAAAAGCGAACCGAACATTGACGAAAGGCCAAACTAGTGAACTGGACACTTTATTTAAGCAACCAAGTTTACTTAGGGGAATATTTTGGTTTACTTATTTAAAGTAAACTTTTTTACATGTCTTAATTTATCCAAAACAAGTGAACACAAGTTTAAATTAGGTGTACAGTATACTTAAAAATTATATGTTTACTAAAAACAAATAAACATTGTTTACTAATTTATTAGATCCAACTAAACCGATTGTAGCTAATTTGTTTTACTTGCTTTAAATAAACTAAATTTCTATATTAAATGAAATATTAGCCGGTGTAAGTAAACTTTTCCCAGCTACCACAGTTTACTTGGAGCTATTTTTTCAGTGAAGGCGTTAAATCGCACGATCTTGCGGGCCAGTTCTGATCTCCACACGAGTGTTTAGACAACGCACACTGACTGTTTCCACGTCGATACGTCGATACTGAATGCGACCGATGGCGGCATGCTCTTTCATATAACGTTCATTCGGGTCAGGGTCAGTTCGGATTGAATATAGCAGTTGAATTCAAGCGTAGCACGCCCGAGTCTGACGCCTGACGCGTGACGGCGACGCGTGACGGCTCAGTTTAATTCAGTGCCCACAAAAAGTGCTAAACGCGCCTAAAGAAGTTTTCACTTCAAAAAAGCGTTCGCACACGACGACTCTCAAACGGAATGGGACGTTTTAACGCAGCCGGTTTGACGCGGCCGGTCCGACGCGGCCGTTTCGACGCGAGGACGTTTCGACGCCGGTCATTTTGACGCCGAGTCGTTTTGACGCCAAGGATAATTTTTAATAATTTTAATTTTTTTACATTTTATTTAGGATTTTATTGTTATTTTTGAGGTAGGTAACTCATTAATATTTCCATAATCCCTAACTGTTAATGTTATCATTATCATCAAATTTCTATGAAAAGAAATAAAGAATTAAATTATGTTAATCTCATTCTGGAAAATCATCATTTAAATACCACATATTAATAAGAATTTGGGATTAAGAAATGGTAATCTAGTTCAGGTAGGTAGTTAATTAACCCATTTTAGGTAGGTACCTCAAGGGTATAAAGACTAATTTTTCTTTTCATATCCTCAGTATAAAACAAGTTCTTGTTCTTAATCATTGTGTCCTGATTTGTTCTATTTTACTTAATTTTATTTTCTACAACATGGAAATTACAAGCAAAAGGGGAAGACGTAAATTCTCAGACGGTGGTTTTTTGTACGTTTTTGATAAAACAAGTTCATGCAATTCAAAAAAGTTTTGGAGATGTGACCATACCATTGAAGGACAACAACGCTGCAAGGCCAGGATTCATACCCAGGACGACGTGGTTATTAAAAAAATTAACGAGCATTGCCACGGAAGTTCCGCTGCACATGTGGAGGCTGCAGTTATCAAAACATCAATAAAGAGAAGGTGTGAAGAAACGATGGAATCCACGGCTACAATAATAAATCACTGTGCATCAGGAATCTCTTTAGGTGCAAAAGCTGCATTGCCGAATCACACCGCCATGAAGAAAATGATTAGAAGGAAGAGAAACCAAATCGACCTTGCACCACCTACCCCAGTTAGTCGTGAAGAACTCGTCATACCAGAAAAATATAAAGTTTATGCAAGTGCAAACAATGTTGAGGAACAGTTTCTCTTGAGTGACAGTGGACCGGATCCGAACAGAATTTTACTTTTTGGGCGCAAACAGAACCTGAAAGTAAGTATTACAACAATAATAGGTTATTTATCTTCGAAAATTATTTTTTCGAAAAAAAAATATTTTTCAAAAATTTAATTTTAGAAAAATTCGTATTATATTATGTTTGCTAAAACAATTTCAATTTTCATGGGAATTATATGTTGTTTTCTTTACAGATTTTGAAGGACTCAAAACATTGGTTTGTTGATGGAACATTTAAACCAACTCCCTCAATTTTCTATCAGACCTACGTTATAATGGCTAAACAATTTGGGGGAGTTCATCCTGTTATTTATGCCCTCCTGCCCAACAAACAGCAAGCTACATATGCCAGAATGATTGGTTTGGTCAAAGATCTCCAGCCAGGTGCAAGCCCGGAAAAAATTTCGTGCGACTTTGACCTAGGTGCCATAAATGCATTCAAAGAAGCTTTTCCAAATGCAGAGCTGCTAGGTTGTTTTTTCCATTTAGTAAAAAACATGAAGAAGCATTTGGCGCACATGAATTTGCTGTCTCGATACAATACAGATGCTGATTTCAGTCTTCAAGCCCGTATGGTGACTTCTTTGGCATTTGTTCCTGAAGGGGACTTGGATGATGCAATCGACCACTTGTTCGATGAGCTGCCTAATGAGTTGCACCCTCTACTAGAATGGTTCGAGGACTCATACTTAGGTCGTCCTCAACGACGGGGTAGAAGAAGACGCAATGCGCTATTTCCGCCTACACTTTGGTCTGTTTACAATCGCGTTTTGGATGGCACAGACAGAACAAATAATCACGCCGAAGCTGCACACAGACGATTACAAAACGAAATGTCCATGGACCATCCAACGATCTGGAAATACATTGATGCTCTTAAGAAGATACAGTCAGGAAGGGATTTGTACTACGAGCAATTACTTTCGGGTCAACAGCCGCCAACTAAATTAAAAAATTATCGCGACTGTGACGAGAGGATAATATTAATAGTTAGGGATTATAGAAATAGGAATATTACTGAGTATTTAAGAGCAATATCGCATAATTATGTTATGAATGCATAATAATTATTTAGATAAATAAACTGTCAAGTACTATATTTTTTTCTGTATTATTTATTACTTACCTACCTACAAAAATAAAAAAATCCTACATAAAATTAAAAACTAAGTTACATATTTTTCACGTTAAAACGGCCAGTGTCGAAACGTCCTAGCGTCGAAACTTCCTCGCGTCGAAACGGCCGCGTCAAACCGGCCGCGTCATAACGTCCTAGACCGATTGGGTAGTTTACATTTCCAGTTTGTACAAACCTCTCTAATATGTTTTGCAGGAATTGCAGGCTTCTTTTGTCTGAATGTCGTCGTTTCGGATAACACTGTGCGTAAACTCGGCTTGCCAAAAAAGAGTTCTTTTTGCATGCTCCCAATATAAAAATTATATTTACGAGCCGCTTGGTTGTAGTCCATCACAAAAAACAATATAAAGTAATTATAACAGCTTAAATAATTACTAACAATTTAACAGTATTTAAAACTTTTTTTTTGCCTTTATGGGCACCGGTTACTTGTTCTTCCGTTCACCGAGTCCAGGATGCCAGTCTGTTTACGCACTAAAACCTCCCTCCTCCTCGCAGAGACTGCCCCGGAATCACCGTGAGGTATACCGTCAGGGAAGCCTTGGACAATGTTCGCTTCTACTGCCTTCCTTCTTCTGATTTGTCATAACGTCCTAGACCGACTCTCAAACCGCTGGCAGAAAATCCGGTGTTCGCAGAAGGCAAATTGTTGGTTGTGGATCCGTTTCTAACGTGTTTCCAAATCAAAAAATTTCCAACCAGTTAGAAACCATGCATGCGCAGAGAAAAAATTGAAAATCGGGTGAGAATTTACGAACGAACGAAGCTATTATGTAGATCTTAGTGTAGACACGTTGTTGCTTCCAAGTATGCATTTTTTCAAACGATTTTATTGCAACGATATATTTTTGAAGTGAAAACTTCTTTAGGCGCGTTTAGCACTTTTTGTGGGCACTGAATTAAACTGAGCCGTCACGCGTCGCCGTCACGCGTCAGGCGTCAGACTCGGCTGTGCTACGCTCGAATTCAACTGCTATATTCAATCCGAACTGATCCTGACCCGAATGAACGTTATATGAAAGAGCATGCCGCTATCGGTCGCATTCAATATCGACGTATCGACGTGGAAACAGTCAGTGTGCGTTGTCTAGACACTCGTGTATTTGATATTGTTAATTTCACCTTGTTGAAGTTTTCACTTCTGTCGTGTGGTCTTAAGCACACACAATTTTTTTAACTTAAGCAATCACGTGCATAGTTCTATTCATGCATAGAACAAATTTCATAAATTTATTTTTAACCAATTAGAAGGCTTCTTTTTGTTTACGTTGCTTATAGCAACGGGAGACTATCATGATAGTCTATAGCCTATTAACCTAATAAAATTAATAAGTGATAATTTTTCTTAGGTACGACTACTACGACTTAATTTTAATTCAAATATCAACTCATTTCGAAGTGACAGGTGAGACAATGACAATCCAATGTATTTATAGTTTTAAATTCAAATATAACTTTAAAAAACATATTTCCGATGAGTTTAGTTTAATATGACGCAATGTATTTTTACAATAGAAGTTCGTTTTACTTGTTAGTAACTAAGGTGTATTAATAAAATTTCAGGAACATTAAAAGAAACTCCAATTTATGAAATTTTCTTACCGAATCTCCCACGCAGCAGAATTAATTCCCGATAATTTTTTTCGCGGTTTCACTCATGTTTTTATTGATAGAAAATTTCCCTCGTCTTCGACTCGGGATACTTTTCTATTAACAAAACCATTCGTGACCTTAAAAAAATTATCCTTAATAATTCTGCTTCTAGATAGATAATAAGTAAAAATCGCAGGTCAATATTTTGTTTAAACCCTATACAGGGTGTTATTTAAGTATGTAGCCAAACTCCAAGGGGTGCTTCTTTAAATAATTTTAAGAAGAAAAGTTCATATAAACATGGGTCCGAAAATGCATAGTTTTTACGATACAGGGTGTCAAACTTTAAAAAAAAATCGGATGTTCGTAAATATCTCAAAACCCTTTATTCGATTTTGTTGAAATTTGGCAATTCTGTTTATAATAACCGGAGGATAATTTAGCCTCAATTAGATTAAAATTATTAAGTCCAGTGGCGTCCCGAAAGACAGTCCAATAATATTTTTAACAAAAAAATTGCGCGCCACTGACTTTTTTTAAAATTATACATTTTTTTGAATTAAGCAACTACAAATACAACTATTTTATCTTTTGAGTTTTGCTTTCGAGACAAAAAAATTATAACCACTTTATTGCATGTCCCCGGGACAATAAGATAGTTGTTACTTTTAAAACATTGCAGTAATAAATTATTACGTTATGCGATTATTTTATGTTAATTTATTTTATCGAAAACAGTTCTAATCTGTGCGAAAAAATTCAAAAGAGGTCTTTCGTGTATTTTTAATTGCTTGATAGTTTGGTAAGTAATTTAAATTTTTTACTCTTATTGTCCAGGGGACATGCAATAATAGCTATTTATGCCATCAGTTACGAAATGCCTAATTTTGTGTAACGCGTGAGATTTTTGCGGAACGAACGAAGTGAGTTTCGCAAAAACTCACAAGTTACACAAAATTTCATTTCGTAACGTATTGCATACAAGATTTTTTCTAATTTTGAAGAAAGTAATAAAAAAATAAAATTTAATATAATTGATAAAAATTTGGAAAACATAAATTTAGTTTTTCTAATTTTGACATATAACTGATGGCATAAATAGCTATTGTTGCTGTTACTTCATGTTAGTTGTCAGTTTGACATTTTGTAAAAAAGTCTAGACGGAAGGTTTTTAGCGAGATTGATATATTTTTAGTTTTATTTTTAAAAAATGAGTCATTCAAGTTCTGAAGAGCTACCAAGCGATATTGAAGAGGCAGCAGGTAATGCTCTATTATCAGTAATTTCCAAAAAGTCGAAGGCAGTTTATGATTTGGCATACGAAAAATTTGTTACGTGGTGTGATGAGAAGAAAATTAAACATGTTAATGAGAAAGTTTTACTTGCATATTTCGAGGGTAAGAAAGATCTAAAAGTTTCCACATTATGGACACTTTACTCAATGTTAAGGTCTGAACTAAATCTGAAAAGGAATATTGATATTAAAAAATATACACATTTGGTAGCATATATTAAAAGGCAAGCGGACGGGTACAGTGCTAAAAAGTCAAAAGTTTTTATTAAAAAAAAATTTGCCAAATTTTTATTGGAAGCTGATGACAAAGAATACTTAATGGCTAAGGTTGCAATGATAATTGGAATGGCAGGAGCATGCAGAAAAGCAGAATTAACTTTTCTTCCAGTTGAAAATATTATAGACGAAGGAAGCCATTTTCGTGTTGATATCCCACCTTCAAAAACAAAAGTTATACGGCAGTGTGCAATTACCACTGGAGACATTGAAAATACGAATCTTGTTGAAATATTAAGAAAATATATTAAGTTGCGTCCCTAGATTCTTAAACACAATAGATTTTTTGTAAAATATGCGAATGGAAAATGTACCAGAAATCCTGTGGGAATTAACACATTTAGCAGTCTGCCAAAAGTTATTGCACAATTTCTTGGTCTTTCAAATCCTGTTCTATATACTGGCCACTGCTTCAGAAGAAGCTCTGCCACTTTCCTAGCAGACAGTGGCGCTGATCTTTTAAAATTAAAGAGGCAGGGAGGTTGGAAATCTAGTTCTGTTGCGGAGGGATTTGTTGAAAATTCCATGAATAATAAAAAACTTATAGCGCAAGAAATATTTGGTGAAACATCTAATGCAATGTGCGTCGCTTCCCAAATAACAGCAAGTTCGAGCAATGAAAAAAATATGTCGTCGGGAATTAATTTGAATAATTGCAATAATTGTGTTATCAATATTTATATTAACTAATTAATTTATAATTTATGTTTTTAACTTGTATTATAACAGTTTAATAAATAGAATAATTCTTTTTGTCACTAATTTTGAAATACATTTTTCGTCACCAATTGCATAAAATTTTACTTTATGCAACTAGTTACAAAAAGTAAGACGTTTCATAATGTCAATCAGTTTTAAAAAGTGTCACTTTATATGTCAAAATTAGAAAAAGTGGTTTTTATTTTTTTTTCTCGAAAACAAAGCAAGATATGAAAAAATCTAAAAAGATAAAATAGTTGTATTTGTAGTTGCTTAATTCGAAAAAAATACATAATTTTAAAAAAAGTTAGTGGCGCGCAATTTTTTTGTCAAAAATATTAGTTGGAATGTCTTCCGGGACGCTACTGGACTTAATAATTTTAATCTAGTAGAGGTTAAATTATCCTCTTGTTATTACAAACAGAATTGCCGAATTTCGACAAAATTGAATAAAATAGTATTGAGATATTCACGAACATTCGATTTTTTTTTTAAAGTTTGACACCCTGTATCGTAAAAACTATGCCTTTTCGGCCCATGTTTATATAAACGTTTCTTCTTAAAATCACTTAAAGAAGCACTCCTTGGAGTTTGGCCACATACATAAATAACATCCTGCATGAAAAACAAAATAAAAAAACGAACAAGGTACATAAAAAGAAACTGACGTTTCAACACGGTATTTGTATAGGCAAGAAGTACAAATATCATATCATTGTGTCTTCTACAAAACCATAATCATAACGTCAGTTCTGTAAATTGTCTTTACTAACAACAAAAATATTAGAGGAGTTGCATTAATGGAACAAATTTCAGTAAAATTTTAAGTGGGCTGTGAAACAAACAAAGGAAAGTAGGCTTTGATTTAAAATATGAAATAGTACTTGTCAAAGTTTAAATGTGCAATCTCTGGCTAAACTTGGACGGCAGGGCATCAATCCAGATATATTAATGGATGATTTACAAAATTTTATCTTTTTTGTATACAGCCCTTATGAAAATTGAAGGTAGTAGTTTAAGGTAGAGTTAAGGTAGTGGTGCTTTACTAAATCACATTTAAATAGAGAACAGTTAACGCCCACAAAAAATAGTTTCTATCCTGCAGTTCAACGGTCATGTATGCAAGTAATAAAATGGACAACATCATATATTACAACACCCGCACCATTATATTATTTAAATTTTACATGGATGGAAGAAAATAATAAATATGAACCTGTGCTGATAATGGCAGAAAATATTGCTTCATTTGAGATCATTAATTTGATATCATGTTCTTGTAAAAAACAATAATAAAAAAAACGTTAATTGCAAACGTGTTTCAAATAATCTTAGGTGTTCTGAGCTGTGTATATTATGTGTAGGTGATGAAGATACATGTAAATAACACTCATAAGGAAGCAGTCGTTATTGACAGTAACGATAAAGAGAAGTTTTAAATACTTTTTTTAAGTATAATTTATTTTTTAAAATCTACTTTTGGTCTCAGAATATGGTTGCAAAATTTATTATTTGATTGTAGTCGGCACAAACGAGTATTTAAAAACATATTATTCTTTTTAAAGAAAAGAAAAATAATTTAAATCAGATTTTCGTTATACGTAAGATTATTATTTTCCAACCGCGGTCCATTGCGTAAGTAAGTTTGTATTATTAACTGATCGGATGGTATTCTTCTTCCAAATTAAATTTAACCAATTCCATAAAAAAAAACACACGCGATATTCACAAATACGCGCGTTTACAAGTCCAAAACAAAAATGTCGCTAAAAATGACTTTATGACGTTTAACTCTGTAAGTAAGTAAGTATCTTTCGTTTCTAAAATGCATAGAACACTTTTGGTCAAGTAATAGAAGACAAACACTTAAAAAAATTAACTTTCTGGATTAATATATGCGCCTCTACTATATTTTTAAAATTAAGAATCCGCTTAAGTAATTTATCCCTTTTTATAACATTGTTCAAACATAATCTCTTGTAGGAACGAAAGAAAAAACTCAAAGTCTTCCTCTACAAAGTTTAATAATAAAATTATTTAGGAAAAGTCTCTACATGTTTCGAACGTAGTGACGTTCATCATCAGGAGACAGAACTAAAACTTAGTGCTGATGGTTTTCAAACTCAGTAACCCCGCAGGAATATAACTTTCATTACCTACATGTTATTCTGGTGAATTTTGTCCTCACAATGACAATTTCCTACCTAATTATGCTTTTTTAAAGAAATTTTTTAAATATTCTTCGACACCTTTTTAAAAAAAATTTTCTTTTCCCCCCAGTTTATTTGGTTGGTTTAAACCTTAGTTACTGACTTCTCACATACTCAGTATGTTTTTAAATTTCATCAATTTCTTCATAATATTATGTTTGATTTGCATATCAAATTTTTAATTCCATAAAAGCTTCATTAAGGTTCGACACCATTTTCTCTCCTGCTAAAACCATCAGCACTAAGTTTTATTTCTGTCTCCTGATGATGAACGTCACTACGTTCGAAACATGTAGAGACTTTTCCTAAATAATTTTATTATTAAACTTTGTGGAGGAAGACTTTGAGTTTTTTCTTTCGTTCCTATACTTTCAACTCCACTTTAAGCATGGACTATTTTTTCAAAATAATCTCTTGTGATTTTGTAATGCTTAGTGAGTTAAAAGTTTTTAAGGTTGAGGTAGGAATAGCTATAATGCCAGACTTTGTCATGACGATAGGTCTTAGAAAATTTTATTATTATTATTATTATTATTATTATTATTATTATTATTATTATTATTATTATTATTATTATTATTATTATTATTATTATTATTATTATTATTATTATTATTATTATTATTATCATTATTATTGTCGGTTATAAGTTGAGAGATTAAGGTAAGAATAGCCATAATGCTAGACTATGCCCTCATGTTAGGTCATACAAACTTTAATTATTATTATTTGGGAGAAAAGGAAAAGGATTATTATAATTTTTCTCTCATTTCTTTCTCTGGTTTAGCATAAGGAACGGGCGATGCCAAGTGCACTTATGTTTTACTAAAGAACTTCCGGACTATTCGGTTATTCCTAATATTACAGCTTTTTGTTGGGTTATATAAGCGGTTTTGTTTAAATCTAGTTTCTTTAAGTTTTCATGTTAGGAATGACTTCGGTGGTTGATAGAACAATAGGCACTATACAGTGAGGACGTAAAGTCTGGAATAAATTCATTATTTAGGAAACGCTGAATGTTTTTAAAAATCGCTCGGACACGTCGATTTTGTTTTTTAATACGATTTTTTTTCAATATTTTTTATTATACAGGGTGTCTCTAAAAGCACTTTGCTTGGTCCAACTTTAATTTTTTAAATGGAAACCCACATTTTTTTTTAATTTTAGGATTCTGTGCATAATTCTGAACATTTTTTATCTAACATGTCATTATGATTTATCGACAGGTAAAGTTCAAAAATAAATACAACAATTAAATAAGTATTAGCATAACTCAGTGAATAATTACTTCTCACATTGTTACATTTGGTCAAATTAGACAGTTTTATGCTTCGTGTCAAAATATCGTAATATTGTGTCATTATTTTCAAGATAGATTATTTTTACTCTAACGTTTTCTATTTTTTGAAGTTTATTAAGTAATAGTTAAAAAAAAAAAAGATGGATTGGAAGAAGGGGAGCTATTGAATGGCCGCCGAGGTCTCCCGACTTAACCCCCCTTGACTTTTTTCTGTGGGGTTACCTTAAAGGTAAAGTTTTCCAAACTAAGCCAATGGACATGGAGGACTTAAAGAATCGAATTGTTCAAGAAATACGGTCAATCAGTCAGGAAGTTGTCAGAAATGCGCAGAAAGAATTTTTCGATCGTCTAGGTTACTGCCAATTAACCTTTGGGCAACATTTTCAACATTAATAAAATGATAAATAATTAGCTGTTGTATTTATTTTCGATCTTTAACTGTCGATAAATCATAATGACATGTTAGATAAAAAATGTTCACAATTATGCACAGAATCCTAAAATTAAAAAAAAAATAAGGGCTCCCATTTAAAAAATTAAAGTTGGTCCAGGCAGAGTGCTACAGCACCCTGTATAATAAGAAATATTGAAAAAAATTCGTATTAAAAAAACAAAATCGACGTGTCCCAGCGGTTTTTAAAAACATTCAGCGTTTCCTAAATAATGAATTTATTCCAGACTTTACGTCCTCACTGTATGTACGCTATTCATATTCCACACCCGTTTCATCTTTTACTTCAGATCGGTGTACTTATGGTTCTTGTTGTGTTTGGGATGGTGCAAGTGTTTTTGATCTATTATTTGTGCTGTATTTTTAATTTGTCGTTAATGATTATGTCAGGCCTGTCGTTATGGCCGGTTTGGTTGGAGATGATAGATCAGTCATAATATAGTTTTTCTATTTCACGTTCATAATAAGCTCAGTACGATATGCATTTGCGTATCGTAATGAAGCTATTTCGATACGCGTTTTTTCTTTATTTGATGTTGGTAACATTCAAATGTTTTATTTTCATTGACTTGCGCGGCCTTTTTGATTTACGAGAAAATCCATTTTTTTGCAGAGGGAAAATAGCTTGATAACTTACTTTTTATTCTGTGTGGATAACAGTCGTGTATGTTGGTTGCATAAATCTATAAATCAATCTTTTGTAGATGCTTCAAGCTATCATTTTCTGCCAAATCCTATCCAAAATTCAATCTTCAAACCTTCCAATGTCGATTTTAACTTCAACATTATTTGAATTTTCCATCTTCCCTATACTAAATTGCAATACCGTGACGTAAAATCACGTCTTTTGAAATTCGAAAAAAAGTAGCAAAATCTCCCAAATTTCTGAACGCTTTGTATATGTACCGAATTTACAAGGATCACACAATGTATTCCGTCCAATTTCAAATCTCATATCGCTAAAATAACTTTAGAATCTCGTGGTGAAAATGGGTCAATAAATAAAAAAATTACAGTTTGCAAAGTAATTTTTGTTGTCCAGAGGCTACTATGATAAAAAAAATTATTACCAACAAAAAATTTAGACATAAAAATTTACAAAATTTGAAGGATTTATTTTCTTTTTAAAATGTATTTTTCTTGATTATAAAAGATGAAATAGAAAAAAATGTATAAAGCACATGTTTCATAAGGCGTTTTAGCGCACGTGTCAATAAAAAAACTCGCCACTTTGTGGCACGCTTTTTAAAATAGACGCGTGCGCTAAAACCGCTTCTTATGAAACGTGTACTTTAATATACTATTATATCTATATGAATACATGCACAGGCTTGTATTTATAATACGATACGCTCTCTTTGAGCCAATCGTATTTAGTTGCTAGATTCTGGTGTTTTAGATTTGCAACCTCATTATGGCAGTGCAGGTAATCATTGGCGAAAATACTTTTTATGAGCCCTGGGCAATGTCAGTCGGATGGTGTTGGCTTTAGGATACTGTTTTCTACTGTTTATTAGTTTGATCTTTATGTCCTTTTCAGCATATTCAAGTCAGTTTGTGAGCACGTACTTACTCCAAATGAGTAGGTTATAACCGATATGGCAAAGGTGTTATTACCTTTGCCATATTCTTATCATGAAGCTCATTCTGACAAATTTAGTTTAGCCGAGTCGTAACGTCTGAGGTAAGGTTATTTTTTATTTTATCTTGGTGTGGCATAGTTTTTGATTTTGTTGAATAAATATGTATATTTATGAAATTCCTCCATGGGGGAATTACCTTCCTTTCTTCAGTAGTAAATCCTTCCAGTTTTATATATTGATGGATGTTAAGTGTTCTGCAATTTTCAAGTTCAAATTTAATGTTTTTTATATCCCTTAAAATTTCTCGACACTAAATATTAATTCGTTTAACTTGATGTGGAAGCAGCATATCAAGCATTAAATCATTCATATATAGCAAATGAAAGATATAGATTTACATAGCCGTTCTTGATTTGGTATTCTATATTTGATTAATTCAGCATGTTTGATAGTGGGTTAAAGGCCAAACAAACCATAACCCTGGAATTGGTTGATTTTATTGGAGTCAGTGTTAATGAGTTTGTTTTATTGAAACAGACCTATGATCGAATATCATCGGCTCGTTAGATGTTTCTGGAGGTAGGATAGATTTTATATATTTTAAGGACTTCGATTAGCCATGAATGGGGTACAGAATTGAATGCTTTTATATCCATAAAGCTTTTCCTTCAGGCAGTTTTAGTATTACTGAGTCGATCATCAACTTTACTGTCATACATCTTTTCTGCTTTTGCAGTTATAATGCTATTATTATCTTTATTTGATTTTTCACAGCTTTTTGTTGATATTGCTGGTATTTTTTATAGTATAGCGAAGAATTCATTTCTTCCTGTAATATTTAGAAACGTTCGTACTATATGGCAAGTTTAAAGAGTGGCCTTGCTCTAAATTTGTTGATACAAGTAGCCTGAAAGACCTAATTTAGCTAGCTACCTTATATTTTCGATCCATCACCTAATTTAAGTACTTGTTTTTTTTTTCTGTTTCGGTTTTAGAAAGGTTGTGTGATAGTGGGCAACCTACATCGATTATAAGAGCTTTTTTGTTGTTATTTCCATTAGAACAATATCTATACGGTTGTGGTCTACTGTTCTATTCGTTGTGATTGGCCGGTCTCAGTATAAGATATACCTATTGAAAAGATTCAAGAATTCTCTTTTAGGTTCCATTTATGAACCAGTTCTTTGTGGATGATCTTTACCACCTGATTATGCCTTCCCAGATAAGCGATTATTGTTATTTTTATTATTATTATTATTTTTATTTTTATTAAATAAGAAGGAATGGGACGTTTAAGGTGGCATTCTCAACGTCATTTAATCAATTACCATCCTATAACCTGTTTCGCGTTGCTTTTTTTAGTTTATTGTTAGATTAACTAACATTTAAATAAAATCAATATCGTCGGTAGGTAATATCTGACATATAACAAAAATATCTATTCATTTTATTGCTAATTTTGGGATAATTGTATAGTGAAAGAACAATGACATAGTAATATTTAAAAAAATCTTACCCAATATTTTTCGCTATACAATTCTCTTAAAATAAGTTATGAAATTCCTTGATATTTATTAATTATGTCAATTATTACCTATAAAATATGAAGACGATAATGATTTTATTTAAATTTTTTGTAAAAGCTAGAAAAATTAAATAAATATACGCGAAATAGGTTATAGGTTGGAAAGCATGTTGATACTCCCACCTTAAAGTATTCTTTCATTAATTTGGATAAAAATACCTTCTAACGTTTTGTCAGCGAAAAAAATGATATTTTAATAATAGATCTCCAGAGTTAAAACAGCACAAAATAACATATTTAAACGCATTTTTCATCACGTAGGCTAATTTGATTTTCCCAACTATTCTTCTTTATAAAAAAATAAATATCATTGTCTTTTAATAACATTTATGTTAACAAAACCGTACAGGTGAGTATAATTTACCAACTAACCTAATCTCCATCATTATCTCATTTAATTTTCTTCGCCGAAATGTGTAGTTGTGGCATAAAACTGCATAATTTATGGACGAGTTAACATTTATTGTTACGTTTATGTGGCGCATATATTAGGCGCTTTTAGATCTCGGATACTTTGTTATGGTTATAAAGGCTTCTATGTAAAATAGTCTTTAATACAATGGAAGACGAAACATTAGCTTTAGAAAGCGATGGAAATTTAATAAACCCTTTTAAATAGAAATTTTAAATTAACTTGTCAGTCAGTAAACTATTTTGTTGAAAAACAACTTTTAACATGGTTTTTTTTTTAATTTTAAAAAAATTAGTTTTCATTTTCACATTTATGTACCCATCCATGTCATTTGCCGTCACTGGTATAGTGTTTCTTAGGTCAATTTAATAACATTAAACTGTGGGAATTTCCTAACCATAGGCGTTCCACACAAATAATTAACATGCGTATACACACTTATAAGTGTCTTTTACATTAGGTGTTTGTACATACTACACTTAATAAACCCACTGTATATATAATAATATTATATTAAAATAATAAATATAAGGTAACTCAAAAATTCTATATACAAAACTAAAATCAGAAAAATAAACCTGACACGGCACGACACTGCTCAGAAAATGCTTTAATTTTTTACCAGAACTTCATTCTCGTCAACCAGGCCCGTTCATCAAGGCATAACCACGTATATTTTATCTCCGTCTCTTCCACGCCATCGGCGGTCACTGGCCTATCTCTGTCTGGCAGAATCGATCGTCAGACGGGCCGGGTACCGGTTCAGCTTATATCCTGGCGCTTGCAATCGCAACAAATTACATCCTGTTGCCAATTCTTCAAAATTTTCGGATTTGTAAGCACAGGGTAAGTATATACGATAAACAAGGGTTTGTTAATTAGTTGTTTTTAAACACTGAAAACACTTTTTGTCTTTATTTCAGTTATATTGTTTCTTAAGGACTAAAGAATGTATTATTATAACAATTAATGACTTGTTATTTTTTTCTGTCACACTCAAAACTCCTCGGTTTAAAGTATATTTACAAACTAGCTTTCAAAGAACGTTACTGACTAACAATTGAATACTGATATAAATGAAATAATATCTTTAATAAAAAAAACTTAGAGAATTGAAGAAGAAAGATCTGACAACCCTGGTTGTGCGGTCGGTCTCTTTGAGACTGTTTACCGCCGTATGGAATGATTGGAATGTCCTCAAACTGAGATTGAATAAATAATACCACTCTTGCGATCGCGCTTTTTTCTGCTGTCTAGCAATCAAGATACCTTTTTCTAAAGGGTGTGAATTGTGTACGGGCCGGAACAAAAGGCCGCCCTTTCTGACTCAAAAGTCACCTCAGTCACCACAAAAAGTGAATTGTGATTGATTTCCCGCTATTTCAAGCAGACACTGTTCATTTCGCCTCAGGTAACAGTCACGCTATTTTTTTTTGGTAAACATCGTTCCAAAAACCCTATAAGTAGTGCTTTATTTTTTAGAATAATGTGATTCTATCTGTGTTGTGAAAAAATATTTAATAATATAGTTTTTACTTTTAAAATAATGGTGCTACGTTTTAAAGAGGTATTCGCCAAGTCAAGTTCTCACAGAAATGGCCACAAGCTACGATAGGATCTACCCATAGCTGTAAAATGTACCCAAGATATTAGGATTAACTCAATTAAAAATTGTTCATTCTCAAACGCGACTCAAGCGTTACAACAGCCGATCTAGCTGCAAGCCTTAAGAAATTTTTTAAAACATGCTAGTTGCATATACTAAACACTACCGATGGTACGGATTGTGTCGTCACAACATTTGTGACTCATTAACTTTGCATTCGACTATAAGTCAGTTATTTTTCTTAACCACAAAAACCTTTAAATTTGTTGTGTGAAAAAGTAGACACTGCGTGTCATCATCATTCATTTTTACTGTACTAGTGGTAACATATTTTACAACATAAGATGATATGTTAGGTGGTAACAATTTTATAAAGTGTATGTAAGTACCGTAACCTATTTCGTTTACTTAGCTATAATCAGTGGCGCAACCAGGGGGGGGGGGGCTGCAGCCCTAGAAACTTAGCCTATTCGTTTAATTGCAAACCAATTTTTCATGTCACGCCTTTTACTAATATTTTATATTCAGACACATAATTTACATCAATCATGTTATCAATAGTGAAATTATACTACGTCTGACTGAATGGACCGACCGAAATGCTTCCACTGAGGCATCTGGATTACTGGCCAGCATTATAAGTCCCAAATTTGTGATCGCACTAACATAAAGAAATGCCAGAAAGTACAGAAAGAATATGCCTTGTAGAATGCCTACACCCTGCCTTTAATCAGGATTCTACAAACAGTCGATTTAAACCTTTATTAAGTATTACAGTTAGCTAATGACGTAACAGATCAAGTTAAAGAAATAAGAGGTCTGGCAGATGATAATTTTCAAAATATTTTTAAGGAAGCTCAAGATCTACTTTCGGAATACGATATTGAAATCAGAGTACCTATATAGACTACCGCCAAGACAAACACAAAGATTGGTTATAAAAACCGATTCCGCTGCTGAGTATTTTAAAATAACAATTTTTATTCCGTTTTTAGATGGCCTCATAGCAAATCTCGAGGATCGGTTTTTAAAACATCGAGAAACCCTTCAAAATTTTGAATGCCTCTTTCCATAAGATAATCAAGATTTTGATAGTCAATTTAAATTTTTTTTGAAACTTCACAGCTTCTACAAGAATGAGTTCCTTGAAGAGTTTTCCTTTAAATCGATGTTAAAAGCTGAACTTGAGCTGTGGTATAAAAAATGCAAAAACAAAAACTGAAGGAAGATTTGGACAAAGTGTATTCCGAATGTGATGCCAATAAAAAGGCTTTTACAAATTTTTTTAACTTTGCCTATTACAACCACCACATCTGAAAGGTCCTTTTCAAATTTAAAATATTTAAAGACATATCAGCGTAGCACCACGGAAGAGGACAGATTAAATGGTTTGGCAGTTCTTTATGCGAACCACGATATTGATATTACCGTGGCAGAAATTCTGGACGAAAAGGCAAAAACAAAACGAAGAATTTTGCGTTAATATTAGTGATTACTTACAACTTATTGTATAAGGTTTTTGTTTTGTTTTAGTATAAGTATGAATAATATATGCGTTACTTATTTTAAATAAGTACATTATTACCATGATACAAAGAAAGAAGAGATATGACATTGCGCATGTGGGCGGAGTCAAATCGACAGCTGCTTACGTCATGTGGTGATAATTTTCTGGCGGGCTTCGTATAACCTACGTTTGGTTTTATGTACTATTGTTATTATTTGTTATACAGAAAGAGGTTTTTAGTGTTTTTTTGGATTATTATTGTTGTTTGTTATTGACAATTAGTTGTTAATATGCGTTGTGCAGTGGCGTTATGCATAAGTGATAATATGACAGCTTTTATTTGTTATAATTATCTGCAAAAAGTATATACCTACATATTTATGATACAAATCTATGTAAAATATTTAAAATTTTAGCTAAAAAAATTGTTCTCTTCCTCGTACATAGGTGAGATAAAAAAGTTTAATTTGACGAAATTGGTTTAAAATAATAAACTGTTATATGTGTGCCTTATTTTTTAATAATTGTTAATATGTACCTCTTATTACTATTATGATAATTACCAGTCCTGGTATATTTTTTTAAATGTCTGAATGAGTTTTTTACATCCTTATCCTTGGTCAAATTATAGTCAAATGCAGTGGCGGACAGGAGCGGGTGGCCGGGTGGCAATCGCCACCGGGGCCAGAAGGTCTTTAGAGGCCAATTGGTCCAAACATTTAAACAACCATTTTTTTTTTCAAAAAATTTTCTTAATGAGGGTTGGGGCCATAGAGGTCATGTAGCCACCGGGGCCAAATGATTCCAGTCCTCCACTGGTCAAATGTTACCAATATAAATTTATAAACAGACATCTCCAAAAATATTATCGTTTCATATAGCATAAAAAAATCTTAATAAGAAAATTAATTTATTTTGGTCATTTAAGGCTCGAAACTGTTTTCTAAAAATGTTTAAGACTGCACATTTGTACCTATTTTTTTTTCAAACAATTTATTGCTTAAGGTGGAAGGACAAAAAATATGTATTTTTTTATGATTTTGTAAAAATAAATAAGTAAATTACAATTATTGTAATCATTTAAAGGATAAAATGTATGTCAGCATAAGCAGAAAATTATTTTCATTGATACCAAATATATGCTAACTTTTAACATTTAACCGAAGAACATCATGAAATACGTTCTGATTTATGAACCTCTATCCTTAAAGTACTTAAAATAATATGCACTTAAATCTTCCAAAGCAAAAATTGCAAAATATGCAGTAAAATTTCTATTTTTACCGGCTAATCCTATGTAATTTTAAATCTCGTTAGCACCACATGACGTCATTGCGCGGACCGGACCGAATTGGGAATACGATCGATCATATCTTTCTTTCTTTGTATCATGCATTATTACTAATTAAAATGAAATCTCTAATTTTTTTTTCATAAATATTTAGTTAGGGCCAGCGGCGTAATATTGCAGAAGTTTTAGGGGGCTGTCACTCTCGTCAATCATACGTATTTTACCCAAAAAAGGGCGTGGCATCCACAAAATTTTTCGCCTGCGGCGCAAAAGAGCGCCTTTGGCGTAAGAAGTTAAGGCCCCCCCCCGAACTAAATTTCTGGTTGCGCCACTGGCTATAATAAACCTGATTGAATTTTAAATTGATGGCGATTGTTTTACTTTTGTTAAACCACGCTGTGGATTTATAGTATCCGTTTTTGTTTGGCCAATCATTAAATAAATTGGTAACCCCTTTGATATTATTGGAGACATTTTACAATTTCTCCACACTTTTAATAAAAATATATTTTATGACAAATAAAAATTTAGTGGCAAGGTGGACAAGTATGTAACTGTATTTTGTATTAGATCGCGCGGATCCTAGTATAATGGATACCCTGGAGTTGGTGGACAACGACGGCCGTTTTGACCTTCTAATATTTTTACATGGCATGTAACGAATTGCGCACAATCTAGTGGATGCCTCGGCGTAATCCCGTTCTGATCTGCAATCTAATGCAGACTGTTTTAATGAAAAGCGCATATCGTTCCTTATATGTATGTTGAACGTTGTGGTATTTATTTTCTTGTTTGTCTTTCGATTTTGTATTACCAGTGAACCTGCAATAATGAATAGTAAAGTTGATTTTACTAGATGGCGATACCATGTATTCAATACGTCTTCTGTTCACAAAGTAGCTTAAAATGAGTGTTTCGTCTTCTGTTGAGTTGCATTGGGTTATGGCTCCCTATAGAGTCCAAATAAGGACGAAACGAATATCGTTGTCTACTGGCCCCAGCGAATCTATCATGCTTGGATCCCAATGTATTCTAATACAAAATACAATTATTATACACTTGACCGAACATTTTTATTTTTCATTATTTTCACGGAAGCAATTCTACAGTGATGGGCTAAAATATGGAACAAATTCATTTAAAAATCAGGTATTTATTTTTTGAAAAAATGCTCGGACTCGTCGATTATAATTCTTTCTTCCGGATTTTTTGCCTCAAAAAGAAATTATACCGGGTGTGTTAAAAAGTAGATGTAGCAAATTTTTTTTGTTTTTTAAATAGAACCCCCCTATTTTTACTTATTACCGTAATTCTACGTCAAATTCTGCGCATAATTCATGTAGCATACTCTATCCTTATCTCTAACGGTTTTAGAGAAAAATTACACCATAAAAAAATATTCTTCAAAAAAAGGTACTTACATGTACCTACTTAAAGGTAAACAGGTAAATTTAAATGAATTGTTACTACGATAGCAAGTCATGTGTCAATCAAAAATTAGTTTAGGTATAATTTTGAAAAACGGTTATCATGGTGCATTTAAATAAAACACAAAGAATCGAAATTTTAATTTTAATTGGATGTGGAGACAAAACAAGAAGTCAAGAAGAAGTTTGTAACTTGTTTAACGCTAAGTATCTAGAACGGCCGATTACAAGATCTACAGTAAGTAAAATTGAGAAGAAGTTCAGGGAAACAGGGAATGTAAAGGATCGTCTACGGCCAGGTCGTCCAAAAATTAGTGAAAACTCACAATTGAACATTTTGTTAGAGGTTGAAGATAATCCTCATAGTGCATCCACTGAAGTAGCCCTTAATAATGATGTTAGCCGACGATCTGTGTTGCGGGTATTGAAACAAGTACCATCCGTACAAAATTAGGTTGCTGCACGAGCTAAACGAAGATGATCCCGACCGCCGACTACAGTTTTGTGAAACTATGATGGAAATTTGCAACTTAAATCTATTTTTCCATCGCAACATACTTTTTAGCGATGAAGCCACGTTTTGTTTGAATGGTTCAGTAAACAGACAAAATTTTCGGTATTGGAGTACAAATAATCCCCGTTGGATGAGAGAACAGCACACGCAATACCCACAAAAAGTAAATGTTTGGGCAGGGATATTAAATGATAGAATTATTGGACCTTTTTTCTTCGATGGAAATCTTACATTAGACCGGTATTTACAATTTCTTCAAAATGAATTAATTCCCACACTAGCAGCGGATTTTCCAAATCCGAATCAGCCTCATCTACCAGAAGCATCTATTTGGTTTCAGCAGGATGGTGCTCCGCCTCATTTTGCTCGACAAGTACGATAGTATTTGAATACTGTATTTCCAGAACGGTGGATAGGTAGAAGAGGACCCATAGAATGGCCTGCAAGATCTCCCAATCTTACACCCATTTATTTCTTTCTTTGGGGTTATTTGAAATCAAAAGTGTATAAGGATAAACCACAAAATTTGGAAGACTTAAAATTTAAAATTAGATATGAAATTAGGCAAATTAATGAAAATACTGTAAATAATGTTTTAGAAGGGTTTTAAAGTAGATTAGCATATTGTCAAGAAGTTAATGGTTTGCATTTTCAACACTTAATAAACTAATTTTTTAACCTTTTTTTAAAGAATTTTTTTTTATGATGTAATTTTTCTCTAAAACCGTTAGAGATAAGGATAGAGTATGCTACATGAATTATGCGCAGAATTTGACGTAGAATTAGGGTAATAAGTAAAAATAGGGGGGTTCTATTTAAAAAACAAAAAAGTTTGCTACATCTACTTTTTGACACACCCGGTATAATTTCTTTTTGAGGCAAAAAATCCGGAAGAAAGAATTATAATCGACGTGTCCGAGCGTTTTTTCAAAAAATGAATAACTGATTTTTAAATGAATTTGTTCCATATTTTAGCCCATCACTGTATATTCCAATATGTTTTATGTTTTTTCTTAATTAAAAACTTACTGACAAAAATTTCCATGTGTGAGATACAACCTGACGGAAATTCTATTGGAAGCTATGTTTATTATTAGAGATTTCAACCGTACAATTTGGGGATGGAGTTCATCGAATGACGAAAATCAGCAATATGTTAAAAAATAAATATTTTTAACACAAGCAGGCCAAGTCATTTTGTTTTCATAATATTGTTTTGTAAGGCGATCTAGAACAACAAAGATTTAAAGTATTAAGTAGAGTAGTTACACAGCTACGAGATTTTCCAATCTAGGGATTTGCTGTTCTTGAGCTTTTTTTGCTACTTTTAAGATGTTTTGTGAGGTATTTTTTGCTGTTTTTGCAAAAATCAGTTCAAAAACTGCAAAACCCGATGCATGGATTGGAATATCTAGTAGCTACTAGTAGACTATTTACACAGCTACGAGATATTCCAATACATAGATCAGGTTTTGCTGTTCTTGAGCTGTTTTTTGCAAAAACGGCAAGAAACAGCCTAAAAACGGCAAAAACAACTCAAAAACAACTCAAAAACAGTAAAACCCGCTCCATGGATTGGAATATCCCGTAGTTGTGTAAATACTCTTTTAAACCTACAAGGAATTAATAAAAGGTACTTAATCTAGGGGTTTAAATTTGGACGTGGCTTAAGTTCGTTAATACAGCTGTAAATATTTAAGATATGTAGGTACCCACATCATTTCAAAAATTACATTTATTGCATTTTAAAACGCTATATAATAAAAATTGCCCATCTTAGAAAAAAACGGCTTTCACTTTAACCAGAAATCAATATAATATCAAAAAAATAAAAATACTATTCTATACTATGCTATTTTTCATTTTATGAAAATTTTTATTTAAAGCTTTGTGAAGGATATTTTACCGCTGATATTTCTAAAGCATTTGATTATGTTAACCACAATATATTGTTTAAGAAGCTTGAAGTTTGTGGATTTTGATCATTTAAGTTATTTAAGTCATGTCTGAAATATTTGAAGTAGTAGTATTGTTTAATGATAAAAAAAATAATAAAATTGATAGTTGAGTACCTTTTTATTAATAAAGGACCGTTCTCGTTCCTTTAATATTATAATATATAAATAGGCTTCTGTCAATTTTTGTAAATGATATGCATGCTCATGATACAACAACATTAAATATTGTAAATTCGAAACCGGTCTGCGGGTGATGATATACCAATAGGAATGGCTTTTAATTTTTTAGTGGTACCTTGTAATCTGAATCTGAATCATATATTTCAACCTGGTAGGAAACCTACGTCGAGCTGACTTCGAGATTACCACAATTTGCACCAATTCGGTAAACAAAATAAGGGTAATAAGGACGTCAGTATATGACTTCTGCGCCTTATAAGTAATATATTGTCCTAAAGACTGAGGTTACATTTGTCTACTTTATTTTACCACAAGGATGGCATTGGTTAGATAAATATATTAGCTTGACAAATGCGCACGGGTAAAAATTCTAGATCACTAACAAAAATGACCAACCCACATTGTGTGTGTTTTTATTTACTAAAATATAATAGCTGCATATATACAAGAGTTATAAAATAAAATTTAGAGCGTTTCTGTAGTCTAAAATTGAAACGGAAGGCTCTATACTCATGAATGTTGGCAAACTCATCAACTATCTTGAATTAAGATAAAAACGCACATAAATTAAACTACCATCTAAATATTCAAAAAAGGTAAAGTAAATTAATATAGATAAAATAGGGGCAGTTTCCAGTATTTTGTTTTATGTTTTTTCCAAATATATATTGTCATCATTCTGTGTGAAATGAAAATAGGAGTCCTAAAATTGGCTCCCGTACGTAAAACACGGCTTCAGCATGGCCTTACGTAAAAGGGTTTAAAGCATGTTTAACGAAAAAATTAGTCAATAGGACTTATAGACAAAATACGTTACAATAAGTATACTTAAATCGGGTATTGATAATAAAAAAATTTGACTTATTACTTCAAGTCAAAAAAATTACTTTTCATATACTCGTAGTACTATTTTAATGTCCGGCCGACCATTTATGCATGACCTGTTTTGCAATTTTATTGACAAGTGACAGTCGGCAACTGTCGAGTGTGTGGAATATATTATTTTGGTTTTAAGTTTTTGATAGTATGACGTAGGTACAATATATTTATAGTCATAATTCCTAAACATTATATAACGCCACAGTGAACAGTTACAAAACTAAAGCTAAAAGCACCAAAGCACAAATTCTGTGTTTTAACTAACCTTAAATTTTTCCAAAACTCAAAGGTTACTGGGATTGGGGACGTCATGATTTATAACGTCTTCATGACTTCCAATTATGACCAATTGCGCATGGTGGTAGTCGTAGTAAAGGGGAGGCTTAGCGCCAAGCAAGTAGGTCAGTGCGACCCTTTTTGCCAACCCCATTTTACGTCTGCGCTAAGCTGCCACCTCAATTTTTTTCATAACTAAAAGGTTAATTAAGGGACTGGAAAAGGCAAGTTTAGACGTCATGATTCATAACGTCTTCATGACGTCCGATTAGGACCAATTGCGCATAAGTCTGTCACCAACGTCCTTTTATTAAACTACCAATACGTTGCTAATCTTAAAGTTAACATGGAATGATTAAATATAGTCCCTTAAGAGCCATCACAAATGAGTCACAATGCGACGTCGGTGCGATCACTTTAAGCACCTCAAATACCACCTCAGCATTTTTTGGATAGATTACTACGTTTAAACGACGTAAGAGCCAATGACTATCCGCGACCCAAATCCGAAAGGAACTCAGTGACGTAACTGTTTTATATAAGGTTGCACCAACACTGACGTCACATGCTAGCTGAGCAGCCTGACAAGCAAGTAAAATGTATACTAAAAAAGGGTATGCTATATTTCCACCCTTTTCTCCCCCCGGTACCGGACTAATTTTCAAATGCATCACTGTTTGCTGGATATTTGAATATTATTAAAAATATATCCTAATAATTACAATACAAATTACATTGCACAGGAAGAAAAAATAATAACTACTTGTTAATCAGTTTCCTGACAAGTTTTTCGGCCCTTACGGGTCATTACCAAATAAGTACGAGAAGATAGGTACTAAATTCTACGTGACATTACAAAGGTATCGGAGAAGTCGGAATGGGACGTTTTAACGCAGCCGGTTTGACGCGGCCGGTCCGACGCGGCCGTTTCGACGCGAGGACGTTTCGACGCCGGTCATTTTGACGCCGAGTCGTTTTGACGCCAAGGATAATTTTTAATAATTTTAATTTTTTTACATTTTATTTAGGATTTTATTGTTATTTTTGAGGTAGGTAACTCATTAATATTTCCATAATCCCTAACTGTTAATGTTATCATTATCATCAAATTTCTATGAAAAGAAATAAAGAATTAAATTATGTTAATCTCATTCTGGAAAATCATCATTTAAATACCACATATTAATAAGAATTTGGGATTAAGAAATGGTAATCTAGTTCAGGTAGGTAGTTAATTAACCCATTTTAGGTAGGTACCTCAAGGGTATAAAGACTAATTTTTCTTTTCATATCCTCAGTATAAAACAAGTTCTTGTTCTTAATCATTGTGTCCTGATTTGTTCTATTTTACTTAATTTTATTTTCTACAACATGGAAATTACAAGCAAAAGGGGAAGACGTAAATTCTCAGACGGTGGTTTTTTGTACGTTTTTGATAAAACAAGTTCATGCAATTCAAAAAAGTTTTGGAGATGTGACCATACCATTGAAGGACAACAACGCTGCAAGGCCAGGATTCATACCCAGGACGACGTGGTTATTAAAAAAATTAACGAGCATTGCCACGGAAGTTCCGCTGCACATGTGGAGGCTGCAGTTATCAAAACATCAATAAAGAGAAGGTGTGAAGAAACGATGGAATCCACGGCTACAATAATAAATCACTGTGCATCAGGAATCTCTTTAGGTGCAAAAGCTGCATTGCCGAATCACACCGCCATGAAGAAAATGATTAGAAGGAAGAGAAACCAAATCGACCTTGCACCACCTACCCCAGTTAGTCGTGAAGAACTCGTCATACCAGAAAAATATAAAGTCATCATTTAAATACCACATATTAATAAGAATTTGGGATTAAGAAATGGTAATCTAGTTCAGGTAGGTAGTTAATTAACCCATTTTAGGTAGGTACCTCAAGGGTATAAAGACTAATTTTTCTTTTCATATCCTCAGTATAAAACAAGTTCTTGTTCTTAATCATTGTGTCCTGATTTGTTCTATTTTACTTAATTTTATTTTCTACAACATGGAAATTACAAGCAAAAGGGGAAGACGTAAATTCTCAGACGGTGGTTTTTTGTACGTTTTTGATAAAACAAGTTCATGCAATTCAAAAAAGTTTTGGAGATGTGACCATACCATTGAAGGACAACAACGCTGCAAGGCCAGGATTCATACCCAGGACGACGTGGTTATTAAAAAAATTAACGAGCATTGCCACGGAAGTTCCGCTGCACATGTGGAGGCTGCAGTTATCAAAACATCAATAAAGAGAAGGTGTGAAGAAACGATGGAATCCACGGCTACAATAATAAATCACTGTGCATCAGGAATCTCTTTAGGTGCAAAAGCTGCATTGCCGAATCACACCGCCATGAAGAAAATGATTAGAAGGAAGAGAAACCAAATCGACCTTGCACCACCTACCCCAGTTAGTCGTGAAGAACTCGTCATACCAGAAAAATATAAAGTTTATGCAAGTGCAAACAATGTTGAGGAACAGTTTCTCTTGAGTGACAGTGGACCGGATCCGAACAGAATTTTACTTTTTGGGCGCAAACAGAACCTGAAAGTAAGTATTACAACAATGATAGGTTATTTATCTTCGAAAATTATTTTTTCGAAAAAAAAATATTTTTCAAAAATTTAATTTTAGAAAAATTCGTATTATATTATGTTTGCTAAAACAATTTCAATTTTCATGGGAATTATATGTTGTTTTCTTTACAGATTTTGAAGGACTCAAAACATTGGTTTGTTGATGGAACATTTAAACCAACTCCCTCAATTTTCTATCAGACCTACGTTATAATGGCTAAACAATTTGGAGGAGTTCATCCTGTTATTTATGCCCTCCTGCCCAACAAACAGCAAGCTACATATGCCAGAATGATTGGTTTGGTCAAAGATCTCCAGCCAGGTGCAAGCCCGGAAAAAATTTCGTGCTACTTTGAACTAGGTGCCATAAATGCATTCAAAGAAGCTTTTCCAAATGCAGAGCTGCTAGGTTGTTTTTTCCATTTAGTAAAAAACATGAAGAAGCATTTGGCGCACATGAATTTGCTGTCTCGATACAATACAGATGCTGATTTCAGTCTTCAAGCCCGTATGGTGACTTCTTTGGCATTTGTTCCTCAAGGGGACTTGGATGATGCAATCGACCACTTGTTCGATGAGCTGCCTAATGAGTTGCACCCTCTACTAGAATGGTTCGAGGACTCATACTTAGGTCGTCCTCAACGACGGGGTAGAAGAAGACGCAATGCGCTATTTCCGCCTACACTTTGGTCTGTTTACAATCGCGTTTTGGATGGCACAGACAGAACAAATAATCACGCCGAAGCTGCACATAGACGATTACAAAACGAAATGTCCATGGACCATCCAACGATCTGGAAATACATTGATGCTCTTAAGAAGATACAGTCAGGAAGGGATTTGTACTACGAGCAATTACTTTCGGGTCAACAGCCGCCAACTAAATTAAAAAAGTATCGCGACTGTGACGAGAGGATAATATTAATAGTTAGGGATTATAGAAATAGGAATATTACTGAGTATTTAAGAGCAATATCGCATAATTATGTTATGAATGCATAATAATTATTTAGATAAATAAACTGTCAAGTACTATATTTTTTTCTGTATTATTTATTACTTACCTACCTACAAAAATAAAAAAATCCTACATAAAATTAAAAACTAAGTTACATATTTTTCACGTTAAAACGGCCAGTGTCGAAACGTCCTAGCGTCGAAACTTCCTCGCGTCGAAACGGCCGCGTCAAACCGGCCGCGTCATAACGTCCTAGACCGATTGGGTAGTTTACATTTCCAGTTTGTACAAACCTCTTTAATATGTTTTGCAGGAATTGCAGGCTTCTTTTGTCTGAATGTCGTCGTTTCGGATAACACTGTGCGTAAACTCGGCTTGCCAAAAAAGAGTTCTTTTTGCATGCTCCCAATATAAAAATTATATTTACGAGCCGCTTGGTTGTAGTCCATCACAAAAAACAATATAAAGTAATTATAACAGCTTAAATAATTACTAACAATTTAACAGTATTTAAAACTTTTTTTTTGCCTTTATGGGCACCGGTTACTTGTTCTTCCGTTCACCGAGTCCAGGATGCCAGTCTGTTTACGCACTAAAACCTCCCTCCTCCTCGCAGAGACTGCCCCGGAATCACCGTGAGGTATACCGTCAGGGAAGCCTTGGACAATGTTCGCTTCTACTGCCTTCCTTCTTCTGATTTGTTTTTCAGTATGTCCTTTATAAAGTTATGTGTTATTGTCCACTTGTCGCTGGTCTGCAGCATTTGATCCAGGAAGGTATTTAGGTATAGGTTATTTACCCCTAGTAGTAGGCATGTGTTCCCTCTGGGTATTTCATCTTGGGCAGTCAAGGAGCGTGTGCTGCACTGTATCAGGGGCTCCGCAGTATAGGCACTCTTCCGTCTCTGCTCTTTTGAACCTTTTCAGGTATACTTGAAAAACACCGTGTCCAGTGAGCACCTGAGTGAGATAGAAATCTGTGCGACGGTGCTCGCAATTGACCCATTTTCTAATATTTGGAATCAGCCTTTTTGTCCACTGGGCCACTCCTACAGTCTGGTCCCACTCTTCTTGCCACATATTTAAAACTTTAGATTACTAAAGTCAAAATGGTCTCTGGTCACTTTAAGAAACTTTAATACCAATGAATTGTTTTTCAAAGCCACCTTAGATATTTATTCATAATAATGACTGTTGGAATAGTTGATAAAATTAGTTTTCTGCAAATAACTCTTGATGCGTTAGAAATTTCGATAGGGTTGCAATAGGAAAATAGTTTGATTTTTAATTCTGCATCGAATAACATAAAAATATACAGGGGTTCCCATTTGAAATAAGAAAAATAAATTGCTTTAAAGTTTGCAAAGTTTGACACTAAACTTTGGACACCCTGAACAATTCGTGTTAACCAAACTTGGTTAACGAAATTGTTATACCTTATTTAATAAGTACCTTTGTGTAATTTTATTAACAAGGCATTATTTTTATTTTATATTTATTTTTAATACCAGTGGCGCAAAACTGATATTTTTTAGTTTTTATTTTTTTTGTTTATAATACTGAATCAATTTTATTAAAATTTTAGGGGTATGTAGGTAACTATAGGAGGCACCCAAAAATGTGAGAAAATATATGGCATGTAATTTAAAAAAATACACCATTATGACGTCACACTTTTTTGGAACACCCATGAAACACACATGAAAAAAAATATTTTCCTGAAATGCGCCCCAAGATACAGATAAGGTCTGCAAAATATGAAAATTCTAACTTAATTACTAAGTGAGATATAGAAGACGGGAGGTGAGGTGCAGGACCCTGTATACTATATTAATATATTGGTTAAAAAAAAGAATTAAAAAAAATGCTCTGGGTAACAACGAACAAACCGGTTGCCAAAACACCTTTTAGAACCGATTGGAGAGTATGTAGAATAAGCACACAGCACACAGGTAATACCGACCACTCCGACCCTTTTTGACCGTAACGCAATTCGATTAGGGGATTAAAGATCCCTGCAGCATCTATAAATTGATTAGCAAAAACTTAACGGAATTCGGGTGCACCGACCTACCTCTTTTACATGATTTATAATTAGTAGGATAATTTATGGAAATACCTAATATGATTTACTGTTGTATAGTGTGTTTTATTTTAAAAACCTACACAAAAAAACAAAAAAAGTAAACAACGTGCGTTTTTTTCCTTGTGCGCATTTTTCCAGGTGCGGATATTTCTTGTGCGCCTATGTGACTGTGCGGTTATTTCCTGTGCGTTTATTTCCTGTGGGCCTTTTCTGGGCATCATAAAAACACCGGTCTACAATGACCAAACAGATTTGAATAAATCGCCCTTATTAAACCTTTTCAATAATTGACCATATTCTAAAAAAAACAGCTCTGTGGGTGTTCCTTTAATATAATTACTTATTTAAGAAAAAGATAATTAGTAGATTATAAATACTTAAGTTAAAATTATAGTACCTCAGTCGATTTAAAATATCCCTTAATAAAGCTACAGTGTAGCGAAACGCGTCAGGTTATAAACTAAATATTATGTGAAAATTATACTAAATAAAGTCTTTATTGCAACAATCGTATAATTTTTGGAAAATATTTAAAAGTATAAACAATTTGTATAAGAAATACAAAATTGGTTCTTACATCTGTTAATGGTTAAAAAAAAAAAATTCGTAAATGTATATGGTGCGAAATCATGAATAGAAAGTCCATAAAGTATCAATTTTCGACTGACATGATATTTCATTATATTGATAATATTGTACCAAATCCGAGCTCCCTATTGTAATTGATTACAGTAACGGAAACTTAGGGGTTTCTTAATCATATTCAGGGATCAATTTTATCAACACAATCAATCTTGGATCCACAACGATGAAATCGAGTGTTAAAAAGAGGGTGAAAAAATTAAATGATATTAGGGCGCTAACATAGAGAAGTGATATTGCGGTTTATCGCCCTTGCATCTTTTGTCCGTACGAGTGAGAATGTCTGCATAAATAATTTTTGATAACTCGTTTAGTATGTGTTTGGGAAGTGTTTGACGTACCCTCTCGGATTTCAGTTAAGCAGTTTTTAAGTTGTATTTTAAATAATGCCTGTATATTTATCAGACATGTAAACAAAGGTTTATTTTATTGGATTTTTTAAAAACTCTGAAATAAAGGATTTTCCAACAGTAATGCTCAATGTTAGGCAACAGCGCATGACGAAGTCGATAGTCACACAGGGGCTATCTTTGGCAGTCGTATTCAGTTAGTCTCTGCATGTTATTATGGGGCACGACACGACTGATCAACGCGTCGAATTTGTTAAAAATTATTATCAAAACCTGATCCTGATTTTGTGACTGAATAATGTTTAGTGACGAGGCTCATTTCTGGCTAAGTGGCTTTGTTAACAAGCAAAATTGCCGATTTTGGAGCGACGAAAACCCACGGGAGATTCATGAGGTTCCACTACATTTCGAAAAAGTTACTGTATGGTGTGTTGTAGCAATTTCAATTTGTCTCCTTGTTTAGATTCAAATTATCCTACCTTATCGGACCAAATTGCATTCCTCCTTTTCCATTTTTAAGTTTTGTAATATAAGTATTCCAATTAAATTAAACTTCTCTTCGTTTACCATGTTAATAATTATTATTTTTTTCATTAATTTAAATGTAAATAAATAAACCTGTTGGGATGTCAGAATTTAGGGTTAGAATTCCACAGAGGAAGTTTCGTCGAAGCTACCAGTGGCAGTGGTTCTGCGTGAGACGTTCCGGGTGGTTTATTCCAAATTTTAAAATGCTGAAGGGCGTATTCCTTTCACATACTAGGAAGTAAATTGTTAATTTTGTTGTAAGCAATGATAAGCATGCTCTCGTAGTAACAATTTGTACTGAGGGTTATAGTACTAAGTTCGTGGGCTTTGACGATCTATTTACCTTTGTCATAGTTTGGTGACTAACCATTTCGTGGTATGCTCTGTAGCTGAGGCCAGCCGAAAGGAATACACCATCTTTAGAGACAGATCTAACTGTCAAAAGGGTTCTGGTCCAAGGGGGACTGACGGAAGTTCTTTTTTGAGCCAGCTGTGAACCGAAAAGGTCGATTAACCTATTTCCTAAGGTTGCACGTTTTTGATAAAAATGGCCATGTGGCTTCACAGCCCTTTTAGAGGTAAGTCTAGGTCACGGTACGCCTAATTCCTCTTCGAGACTTGCTGAATATTGCATTTATTTTATGATTTATTTCTAATAAACTCTTATCGTTTATTTTTAGGGTTATTCTTCAACTTCTGTTGTTTTTTTACCTCCTCTTGATTTTGGCTTTAACTTAAGTTAAGTGGAGGGATAAAGCATTCTCAGTTGTATGTCTGTCTAAGGGTATTGTCCAAGTCCATGTCTGGTAATTCTGCAACTGTCCGGTGACGTCCGTAACCTGAGGGAGGTGCAAATGAATTAGAACCTTTCTTCGAAACCAAGTGAAAATGGTTGGAGCCTGCATTAAGACAGGAGATCTTTGTATTCCTTAGCTGCTGACAAGGGACGTTTAAAAAAAAAAAACAAAGGAAACTGTACTCATCAGGTACCATCGTATCGGTTTTTATGAAGGTTAAATTCATTTCTCAGAACAAATTTATACCGAGAGTGTACACAAACTTACTATATTTTCTATAAAATTTTCTTTCCTTCATTATTTAAACCTTTTAATTTGATTTATAAGTAAATGTAAAGCAATCTCGACAGATTTATATCTTTGATTTTACTGATTTAATTTCAGGTAGGTAGGTATTACAAGGTTCATGAATCTGGTTTTACCCCGCATTACAACCATTTAATTAAATAACTTAGTTATAAGAAAACCTTGTCTAGATGCGCTAAACTTATTTTATTCAAAGTTACATCTTTACTTTTATATGTTACAAATCATATAACTTAATTCAAATTTCAAAATTCAAACTTATCATTAAAAATGTGTTTAATAAACCTCCAGGTTACATGTTACATGTTTAAATTTGTGTTTTATTGAATAGTTTTCCAATAATAACAACAGACTACTTTTTCCCAATTTAGCCTCAATAAATTGTGGTGGCGCCCTCTATTGCAGAAGGGAAGAAAGGTAAGCAACCGAACTACGACCTAGCTCTCGCTATATAGCTGCCGTCAGCCTGTGATACTCTTGCATTCACTTACTTTTTATTTAATACGTCACAGTAGAAAAATAGCGCCCAATAACGTGGGGCCTTTTAAAACTTTCTTCCTTTTATTTTTCTTAAATTTTGAATACTATATTGGAAAACGATTCAATAATTATTATTTCTCCTACAGTACTCTCTAACATTTGTTTGGTTAAGCGCAAGCTGGTAACCTATGCTTAGATGCAGATTTCACTTTTCTTGATTTTGGTTAATATGATATATTGTATTGGGGTTGATACTTTATGAATTTATATTTTGAAGCTTTGGTAAGGTGAACCATATGGTAATAGTTACACTTTTAGAGTATTGGAAAGCAGTTTTATGATTCAAATATTTAGTATTTTGTTTTGGTATTTCACTTTTTGTGGAGGCAGAATCAGCTGTTAGCTCCTTTTATTTGGTTTTATAGTGTGGCTTATTTTGGGTAAAGTATTTGTTTAAATTTAGTACCCCATATTACATTGCTCCGTTAACTGAAATATTAGTAACGAGTAGGTTTTACTGAACTATTTTGATTTTTGACGTTAACACTCAAGTGCTTTTCTTTACCATAGTTGGGAATAAGTATAATTGGATTAGGACCTTATTGTTCTGAAATAATGATATAGCAATATTAATTTGATATACAGAGTGTCATAAATTCGTATGACATTTGACTCGAACTACTCGAGTGATATTTTATTCAACTTCTACTGGAATCCTACCTTCTATATAGTGTCATAACTGAATTTTGAAGCAAATTTAAAAAAAAAATTAATACTGTACAGGGTGTCTCAAAAGTGGTGACTTGAATTTATTCCACTTAATTCTAAATTTTCATTTATAGACTTAGCTGACTTTAGCTTGCAACTGTATGACATTTTTTTTATCCCCTAATGTACAGAGTGGTCTTCAAAAAAGCTTAGACTTATAAAAATAACTTGAAAATTTTTTTTTTATTTCATAATTTGATTTAAATCTGTTTAGACTTGTGTTATTGATTTATTTATTTTTGACTTTAACCTACAGGGTGGTCCAAGTGGATTGGTAAGGTATTTTGATTAAATTTGATCGTTTCTTATTTTAAGACAGGGTAAAGTAAACACTTGATTATCTTTTAATATTTGGTAGTTATTTTTGATTAGTGCGCCGTAAACCACATTTTAATTTTTATCATGGCAGAAATTTTTCAACCAAACCATTTATTAGATTCGGAACTGGTTTATGAACTAGCGATTCGTGGCATAGAGTCTAATCGTCCTGTGGCAGATAAACGCAAAATTTTGAGAAGACTTTTGGGAAAAGAGCAAGCTAGCGGAAAGTCTGAAATTATCGATGGACTTGTAAATAATTTAAATTTTAGAACTGAGGCGGTTGAAGTAGAAGCAACTACACAATCAATTAAAGAAATTATAGCAGATTTTGAGGGTAGTGCAACTGATTCGACATTTTTAAGAGTAAAGTCTAGATTAACTCATTTAGCAGGTAGAATTGGTCGGTTACATTGTCCGGTAGATAATGAAGACGCTAAAAATTATAAGCGGGAAGCCCATGCTTCATGTTTAGTGTTGGAAGCTGACTTGTACGACAGCATTAAAGATTCGGCTAGTACTAGTTCTGCAAATTTTTCCATTCCTCAAACACCAATTATAAATGTTGCACCACCTATTGTAAACTGCTCGGGTAATATTCCAGCTATAGGCGATTGGCAAGTTAAATTTAACGGGGACGCAAAAAATCTTTATAACTTTTTGGAACGAGTAACTGAACTCGCAGAGTCTCGTAAAGTCAAGTCGGAAGACTTATTTATATCAGCTGCTGAACTTTTTGTAGGTGATGCCTTTGTCTGGTACAGAAGTGTAAAGAGTACGGTTAATAGTTGGGATTCTTTAGTAGCTAAGCTAAAGACAGACTTTTTGCATTCTGATATAGAAGATGAGTTATGGAGTCAGATAAAGCATCGTAAACAAAAGCGAAATGAATCAGTCGCAGTTTTTGTTGCTCACTTAGAAGTTTTGTTCGCTAGATTAGTTCATACACCAGCCGAAGTAACTAAAGTTAAAAACATTCGTCAAAATTTATTGCCTGACTATATTACCCAATTAGCTTTGGCAGATATTCCCACAGTGCAAGATTTAGTTAAACTTTGTAGAAAACTTGAAGAAGCTTCTTATCTTAAAAATAAAAATCATGTTGCTAATGAGTTATCAGAATTAAGTTTTTCAGATTCTTCAAATAAAAATAAATTTAATAAAAATGGTAATTACAATAAAAATAAATATGACAATTCTTATAAAAATAGAAGTAAGCCAAAGGATAATTTAAATAACCCAGGTAGTTCTAATGTTGATATTCCTGTTTCTAATTCTGGATTAAGAGGTAATTCAGTAAATAATAATAATAGTAACAGTAATAAAACTCAAGGTAATATAGTCTGTTGGAATTGTCAAATGCCAAATCACACATTTCAGAGTTGTAGGTTAAAGCGTAGTATATTTTGTTTTAAATGTGGATTACGGGGTGTTAAGTTAAACAATTGCACTAACTGTTCAAAAAACTTGTAAAGAAGATGTATCATCGAGGCAGGTACATCACATATAATACTGCAGCCTCAGCTACCAGCAATAATTTTAGTCGTTTTAGTAAACCTGATTGGGATAAATGGCTCAAAATAGTTTCAGATTTTTATAAAGATTGTTCAAGCAATGAAATTTCTCCCTTGCTTATTAAAAAGCAAATGGATAATCGTCCTTATGTTTCGGTAAAATTGTTTGACCAAGATATTACAGTTTTGTTGGATTCTGGAGCTACAGCTTCTGTTGTAGGCACCAAGGGTCTAGATATTTTGAGACATTTTGATTTAAAGATAAATTCAGTAAATTTAAAGAATATATGTACAGCTGATGGAACTCAGAAAAATGTTGAAGGTTCAGTTGATTTGCCTATAGTTATAGGAAATTGTTGTCAATTAGTTACAGTTTTGGTGGTACCTTCATTACCACATAGTTTTATCTTTGGATGTGATTTTGCCAAACAGTTTAAAATTTCGGTCGATTTTAAAAATAATTCTTGGCAAGTACAAGCTAATTTAGCAAATTCGGTAGTACCTACAGTCGAGAATTATTCAAATTTTACTTTGGAACCGTTATGTTCATTAGATGACCTTTCTCGTATAGAACGCAGTAAAGCTGATAATGTTATTGCTTCCTTTAATAGTATTAGTAGTAAAGATCGGTTAGGTAGAACTAATAAGTTGACATTGACAATCGACACGGGTGATGCTCCACCATTCCATAAAAAACAATATCCAATGTCACCGTATATGTCTCAAGTGCTGAATAAAGAATTAGATGAAATGTTAAACCTAGGGGTCGTATCGCCTTCTCATAGTCCGTGGTCTTCTCCGGTACTTTTGGTTAAAAAATCTAATGGAGAATTTAGATTTGTCTTTGATGGCAGATTTTTGAATAATATAACAAGATTTGACTCGTATGCCTTGCCTAGCATAGATAATATCCTAAGTTTGTTACGTAACGCAAAATATATTTCATCTATTGATTTGAGAAAAGCATTTTGGCAGATTCCGTTAGATGAAAGTTCCAAGGACAAAACTACATTTAATGTTCCGGGGCGCGGTTCGTTTAGATTTAATACAGTTCCTTTCGGATTAATTAACGCAGCGCAGGCACAACAACGCTTAGCAGACGCTATTTTTGGTTCTAAATATGAACCGTTTGTTTTTACATATCTTGACGATATATTAATTTGTAGTCCTGATTTTGATCATCATGTAAAATTATTAGGTGAGGTTAAAGAGAGATTAAAGGAAGCGAATCTTACGGTGAATTTAGAAAAGTGCGATTTTTTTAAAACTAGCTTAAAGTTCTTAGGTTATATAGTAGGATCCAATAGTTTGCGTACTGATCCAGACAAAATTGCTTGTATGGTAAATTATCCAAGACCAAAAAATGCCACTGAAGTTAAGAGGTTTGTTGGATTATGTTCTTGGTATAGGCGTTTTATAGATAATTTCTCTAGTTTAATGTCGCCCATCAATGATCTTCTTAAAGGTCGCAGGAAGAGTCAACCAATTACTTGGACGGATGCTGCAGAAGCTTCTTTTGTTAAGATCAAGGAACTTTTAGTTTCCTCCCCTATTTTGTCTCAACCTGATTTTGGCAAGCCTTTTATCATAACGTCAGATGCCAGCTTGACAGGTGTAGGAGGTGCGCTGTCACAGATTATTGATGATGAAGAACATGTCATTGCATATGCTAGTAGGTCACTTTCTAAAGCAGAGAGAAATTACTCCGTTGTGGAACGCGAATGTCTTGGGGTTTTGTTTTGTTTAGACAAGTTTAGGATGTACATTGAAGGTGCTCCAAAGTTCAAAATCATAACGGATTGCTATTCTCTTTTGTGGCTTAATAATATGAAAAATCCTACTGGTAAGTTAGCTCGTTGGAGTGTGCGTTTGCGGCAACATAATTTTGAGTTAGTACACAGACGAGGTGTGGACAACGTTGTGGCTGATGCTTTAAGTAGAATTCCTCCACCAGACGATCAAGAAGATTTGCCTGTTGTTTCATTAATAAATCCTTTTAGTGTTGATATTGACCGTATTGATCCCTGGTACAGTGGACTTCGAGAAAAAATTATCCAGTCACCAGATAAGTATACCCAATGGAAAGTAGAAGATGATTTCGTTCTTAAGTTCATTCCGAATAAGCTTCCAATGGATACTAACATTCCCGAATGGAAAATTCTAGTACCAAATCCACAAATTTCTGAAGTCATTGAACATTGTCATTGTCCACCAACTTCTGGTCATTTTGGTTTTTTTAAGACTCTTAATAGGGTTCAGGATTTTTATTATTGGCCAAAGATGAGGCGTGATGTTTTGAAGTTTGTTAAATCTTGTTTAGTTTGTGGTGCACAAAAGGTAGCAAACACTACTCGTATGGGACTTATGGGAAAGGAGAAGAAAGTGGATCTTCCGTTCCAATGTATAGCTGCTGATTTAATGGGACCCTTTCCAAGGTCAAAAAAGGGACACAAATGGCTTTTAGTTATAGCAGATTGGTTCACAAAGTACACTCTTTTATTTCCTCTACGTAGTTCAAAATATTCCTATATTGAAAATATTATGGAAAATAAAGTGTTTTTAGTGTTTGGGTGTCCGGAAACTCTAATTTGCGATAATGGACCTCAATTCAATTGTAGTGGTCTAAAGAACTTATGTAAAAAGTATGAGGTACAAATTAGGTATAACGCTTTGTATTCTGCACAATGTAATTTTGTCGAACGTAATAATAGAACAGTTGGTACCGCCATTCGTAGTTATATAAATGCTCACAACGATTGGGATACGAATATTTCGAAAATACAACAAGCAATAAATACCTCAAAACATGAAGTTACTCACTTTACTCCTGCTTTTCTTACTTTCGGTAGACATCCTCCTTTGTCGGGCAAGTTTTATACCCAATCCGCGGAAGATAAAGCTAAAGACGTCGAAATTGTTCCGGGAGATGGCGATTCATATGCTAAGAATATCCTGGGTCTTAGAGATATTTTTGTAGATGTTAAAAACAGGATTCACGCTGCCTATGAGCGAAACTCTAAAGCGTATAATCTTAGAAAGCGCGATGTTTCATTTAATCAGGGTGATCGTGTTTGGCGAAAAAATCATGTTTTGTCTAACGCAGCAAATCAGTTTATGGCAAAATTAGCTCCAAAGTATATCCTTTCTATAGTGCATAAAAAGATTTCTAATTTAGTTTATGAACTTAAAAATGTTGATGGTTCTAAGGCTGGTAAATGGCATATTAAAGACCTCAAAAAATATGACGGTACTGACCTGGAAACTTCAGATCAGGATTCTCTCGATTCGGACTAATTAGTATATATCTAGGGAAAATGTTAGTTTTTATTATTTTAAGTTTGAGATTCACCTTTCTCTTAAAACTTAAGAATTTGTATTTTTGGCAGGCTAACATTTTTTAATACTAGAAATTTTGATTTTGACATTTAGAGAAATTTTGGTTACTAAGATTATCTATATGCTGATAATTTAGTATTTATGATTTAACTGTTTTTCTTGACCTTTTGATTTCTCCACCTGCTGTTATATTTATTTAAGGCTGTGGAGGCAGTTATTATTATTATATTTCACTTTTGTAGTCGCTATTGGCGATGATTATATTTTTTGGTAGTGATTTGTATTTTCTTGTGATATTTGTGTAGACGTACGCTAATAATATCACTAGTTTTATTACTTCGATAATTAATTAGAATACGGTCACGTATATTTTGAGTATTTGGTTTACGAAGTTTACTCAATATAGATTATATTGATCTGTAAGTTCAAATTTCCCCTTTTATTTTTTTTTAGCCCTTGGGAACGTTCCTTTTCACTTTTCTTTTCCTTGTATAATTTACGGTGATTTATCAATCCTTGTTGGCCACAAGGGGTAATCATTCAGACCTCCTGCTTGTGTTGATCCACAGCTGATTTAATTTCTTTGCATCTGGTTTTTTTTGATAGACTTTCCCGATTTTGTCTTTATCGATTTTGTCTTACCGATCTTGTCTTACCAATTTTGTCCCTTCTTACAGGCGGGTGATACACGCAGTTATCGAATGCCAAAATATCCAGAGAGCAAAGTTGTTTCATATACTATTTCCCTTTTTGTTTATTAAAAAAATTCATAAAAAATAGTCTATAAGGGATATAGCCTATTTTATTTTCGGAGGGGGATAATGTAGCAATTTCAATTTGTCTCCTTGTTTAGATTCAAATTATCCTACCTTATCGGACCAAATTGCATTCCTCCTTTTCCATTTTTAAGTTTTGTAATATAAGTATTCCAATTAAATTAAACTTCTCTTCGTTTACCATGTTAATAATTATTATTCTTTTCATTAATTTAAATGTAAATAAATAAACCTGTTGGGATGTCAGAATTTAGGGTTAGAATTCCACAGAGGAAGTTTCGTCGAAGCTACCAGTGGCAGTGGTTCTGCGTGAGACGTTCCGGGTGGTTTATTCCAAATTTTAAAATGCTGAAGGGCGTATTCCTTTCACATACTAGGAAGTAAATTGTTAATTTTGTTGTAAGCAATGATAAGCATGCTCTCGTAGTAACAATTTGTACTGAGGGTTATAGTACTAAGTTCGTGGGCTTTGACGATCTATTTACCTTTGTCATAGTTTGGTGACTAACCATTTCGTGGTATGCTCTGTAGCTGAGGCCAGCCGAAAGGAATACACCATCTTTAGAGACAGATCTAACTGTCAAAAGGGTTCTGGTCCAAGGGGGACTGACGGAAGTTCTTTTTTGAGCCAGCTGTGAACCGAAAAGGTCGATTAACCTATTTCCTAAGGTTGCACGTTTTTGATAAAAATGGCCATGTGGCTTCACAGCCCTTTTAGAGGTAAGTCTAGGTCACGGTACGCCTAATTCCTCTTCGAGACTTGCTGAATATTGCATTTATTTTATGATTTATTTCTAATAAACTCTTATCGTTTATTTTTAGGGTTATTCTTCAACTTCTGTTGTTTTTTTACCTCCTCTTGATTTTGGCTTTAACTTAAGTTAAGTGGAGGGATAAAGCATTCTCAGTTGTATGTCTGTCTAAGGGTATTGTCCAAGTCCATGTCTGGTAATTCTGCAACTGTCCGGTGACGTCCGTAACCTGAGGGAGGTGCAAATGAATTAGAACCTTTCTTCGAAACCAAGTGAAAATGGTTGGAGCCTGCATTAAGACAGGAGATCTTTGTATTCCTTAGCTGCTGACAAGGGACGTTTAAAAAAAAAAAACAAAGGAAACTGTACTCATCAGGTACCATCGTATCGGTTTTTATGAAGGTTAAATTCATTTCTCAGAACAAATTTATACCGAGAGTGTACACAAACTTACTATATTTTCTATAAAATTTTCTTTCCTTCATTATTTAAACCTTTTAATTTGATTTATAAGTAAATGTAAAGCAATCTCGACAGATTTATATCTTTGATTTTACTGATTTAATTTCAGGTAGGTAGGTATTACAAGGTTCATGAATCTGGTTTTACCCCGCATTACAACCATTTAATTAAATAACTTAGTTATAAGAAAACCTTGTCTAGATGCGCTAAACTTATTTTATTCAAAGTTACATCTTTACTTTTATATGTTACAAATCATATAACTTAATTCAAATTTCAAAATTCAAACTTATCATTAAAAATGTGTTTAATAAACCTCCAGGTTACATGTTACATGTTTAAATTTGTGTTTTATTGAATAGTTTTCCAATAATAACAACAGACTACTTTTTCCCAATTTAGCCTCAATAAATTGTGGTGGCGCCCTCTATTGCAGAAGGGAAGAAAGGTAAGCAACCGAACTACGACCTAGCTCTCGCTATATAGCTGCCGTCAGCCTGTGATACTCTTGCATTCACTTACTTTTTATTTAATACGTCACAGTGTACTGTGGTCCGGCGGAATAATCGGTCCATATTTTTTCAAAAACGAAGAAGAAGTGCGACTGTCAACGGTGAGCGATACAGGGCTATGATAAAAGATTTTTTTTGGCCTGCAGTGGATGAAATCGATCTAACAAACATTGGTGGTTTCAGCAAGACGATGCTACGTGCCATACGGCATGTAATACACTCACACTATTGCTTGAGAAATTTGAAGGTTACGTTATATCGCAAAATGGTAACGTTAATTGGTCGCCCAGATCCTGCGACTGGAATTATTTCTCTGGGGCTTTCTAAAATTGCTATCTGTGCTAACAAACCGCGGATGGTTGTGAAACTGACCGACCCCCGGCGCCGGCTGTGTGTTCATCACTGGCAAAAATCCGTCACTCTAGCTGTTATCGTCAAATACTGTGGTACGACCCTGTCTACGTTGTGTTCAGGATATTTTAAACTTTGGTACAACGGTAAAAGTTTGTCAAGTTTTACATTTTTTTTAGCTGTTTCTTATTCTGATTGTTTCCCTAGGATGCGGTATATTCCACTGCCAGTAAATGAAAATTAAAACGGTTTTAAAAAACAATTAATCTATTATAAAAGCATTTTAACCATATACTATTTATGAACAATTAAATCAGATATCCCTTAAATAACATACAGAATAAAATCCCTAATTATTACATTTCATAAAACTTAGTGCAATATGGTCTGTCTCCCATAATTTAGCCCATTTGCACCAACACCTGTCTACGACAGTAGGGTTACACATTTCTCTGATATTACCTATTATGTCTGCGACAATAATAAGCAATGTTGTTTTACGTTTTGTTACCAATTACGTCTGCGACTGTAAAGGTGACACTTTACCTCCCAAAAATACCCGTGTTTATGATTACCTTTTGCCTGAGACCACACTCTGTTTTATTTGGTTCCCCTTTAATCTGCAATTTATTTTGTTACATATCGCCCCATTTTCGTGTATGTATGATTATTAAAATTATTTGTCATCTTAGTTACAGAGTATTATAGATTGACGTACACGTTTGGTATAAATCTGTGGTACTAAGGCAGAACCCGATATGTCAAAATACTTGATTTTTCAGGAAACGAATTTTAAAGTTCGCGATATCGCCAAAATTAAGATTGCATTTACAGTAACTTGGCAAGTCCAGTAAAATATTTTACAATAAATATACTTTTCGCTTGTAGCATTTCAAGTTAAAATTTTTCCGGGTAACGAACATATTTAGATTAGTTGGACATATCATGTTTTTCCCTCTTTAGTTTCACCAATAAAATTGACATGTCGCGTGGAAAAACCAATTCCGACAAGTTGGAACTGTGGCATAAACCGATATGTCAGACATACCGGGATATACAAATAAATGTTTGGCGACGACACCACAACCCGATATGTCTAGCATATTGGGTTTTGCCAGCGACCAATTTTTATTTATGAAACATATCGGGACCTTATTTTATTAACCTACATTGTATAGGAGAAACAGAACCATATCGGGTTTTGCCATCATATTCGTCACCAGTAACTGCATATATTGGCTTTAAAAACGGAAAATGGATATTTCTTGACATATCGGGTTTTGCCTTAGTACCACAGAAATGTACTTCGTAGTTTAGTGAAAATCCGAGCGACTGATGGTCTTCAGTAGGGGACATACAAGTCATTCCTACTGTCGGACATTTTAAACATAATTTATAAAAGTGCAATAAAAGTTAGGAGCTCGCCTACTTTCCGCATGTGGCACTTTTCTTATCAAGTGGGCGTTGTTTTTCATATTGTCGCCTTTAAGGATACCAATCCATGTTCGACAATATTACCATGCAGAGAGGCGAACTACTGATAGTCAACAGCAGTGGTCACTCAAGACATTCCTGCTGCCGGACATTATTTTTTAGGAAAAACTCATCACACCGTTTAATGTACACAAATTATAAATTAACGTTCTACGGGCAACACCATACCTAACAATTAACAATTATATCCCAAGCTGATAACTTCACTTGTATATTGTCAATTAAAATATTTCCCTTAACCCTCCCCCATTTCTTTACCTAGCATTGCAGTTTATTATTTACTTTTATATGATGGCTTTATTATTGCATAATAATGTCCAATCTTTATTCTGAAGTACCACAAAATAAAACACTTCGGGAGACAACATCTGTTACAAGTTACATAAACAAATGAAGGTCTGTTTCTGCGACTTTGACCCAAATTTTATGACCCTTAGAAAGCAAAAGTGTATTGATTTTTGTTACAGTTACAGATACCCACTTTTTATTTTAAAACAGTTAATAGCCAATTTTGTCTTGAAGACTTAGCCGATTTTATTTGCTATTTAGACCCCCCCCCCCTATATTTTTCTGATTGGAACATTTGTTAGAAATATTTGTAAGAATGAAATTGAAGTAAAGAATATTTAGATTTTTATATGGCGCGAATAAACCCGCAAAAAGCCGAAAAACTCGAACCCGAACTACGCGAACAAAACCTGGCAGCAAAACGACCTTAACTTGTGCTTGGGAAAATACCGAGTCTCATCTTAAGCGCTGTTTTTTTCACTTTTATAAGTAGGGAATAGTAAGCGTTCCTACTCCATCCATGGATTTGGATCGCAGACACCCCCACCACCACACCCAAACCTACCAATACAACACTCCCCCCACCACCACACCCAAACATACCAATACAACACTCCCCCCACTCCTACCCCCACTCCTCCCCCCACTCCTCCCCCCACTCCTCCCCCCACTCCTCCCCCCACTCCTACCACCACTCCAACCACCACTCCTCCCCCCACTCCTCTCCCCACTCCTCCCCCCACTCCTACCACCACTCCAACCCCCACTCCTCCCCCACTCCCACCCCCACTCCTACCCCCACTCCTCCCCCCACTCCTCTCCATACTTCACCGTTCACCGAATCCCCCCACATATATAAAACGATTTGGATCGCAGACACCCCCACCACCACACCCAAACCGATGGGTAAATTGCAATCCTCCTTCCACCACACCCAAACCTACCAGTACAACATTCCCCCCACCACCACACCCAAACCGATGGGTAAATTGCATCCTCCTTCCACCAATCTATTATGTTTTACTATATAAATATAAATAGTTATCAAGCCAGTATTAATTGTGCTCGAAACAACAAAGTATACACACATCCAAAAAAATTAAAAAATGAATAATTATTGCTGTCCTTCTGTGGATATTATATTATCCCATATAAATGGAGAGAAAAATTTAGGCGACCTTTCCAGTGATGAATTAAAAATGATACCTTTGGAATATTTAATAAAACATGCAACTTCCTACGAACTTCTAGATATATGGGGAAAATTACCTAGCACCTATAAAAATAATTTTAGTTTACAAATATCCCTACCATGCTTTATCCATTACAACAGACCGGATTGGAACACTAATTTTGATGGGCCTCCTCAAAGTCAACGAAAATGCATGTTTTGTAATAAAATAAATTTGAATATCTAATAGATAATATACATTACCATACTATGTATTACTTTAAATAAAACCTTACTATTAATTTGTATTATTATTTACAAATCCCGCTTAACACAGCTTGCGACAATCTAAAACGAGATTAATTGTCTTCCGTGTTTATATAAAAAACAAATAATATCCATCAGAAGTCAATTACCACATTTCATTGAACTCGTTACATTAACCGCTGTCTCGATAGCTTCAGGCAAAAACAAGTTTTGTTTCCATACTTCATTTAAAAATCAATTCTACATGTTTCCACGTCATTATCCGGTTACTAAGGTGCATTGAGTTGCATTTTTAATAAATACGCACAATTTCCTAGTTCAAACGGTCAACTCAGTTCAACATTTTTTGACTTTGATTACAATATATAAGCTGGTTGGATTTGCTTCAACACCTTATAACAAACCAGCATTTGTAGACCTTAATACCTGCAAAATTTACTTATTATCCTAGTCTAAGTAGTGACGTTTGCCATTTATGATGACTCCCCCCAGCCTCGATATAATTTGATAGTAGTAGTAGATAGGGGTTTCGTCGTCTTCAATTTTTAAATACAATATTAAAGTATATAACTTTTGGATTAGAGCTTAATACTCTAGTATATAACCTTACTCGCTTAAAGATGGATGAAAAATCAGCAAGAGAGTTAATAAAAACAAGAAAATCTGTTAAACAAAAATACAATGCATTAAAATCGGATTTATCTGATAAAGAAATTCGTATGGAAAAAGAGTTTAAACCAATTACTCAACCTTTGAATGAGCTAATTAGAAACATTAAAACAGATCCGTTTATTAAAAGAGAAAATTATTCACCGCAAATGTTCTCAACTCCTATACAACAATTTCAATTTCCTACTCCTCCAGAACGCATTGCGAGAAAATCAAATGCCTATGATAAATATCTTCCAACAACCACACCTTCATTTCTAAGAGATGATGAGGTATTTTGGGACAATTTAGAACAACCCAGTATAGTGGAATCAAGTCATAATTCAACAATCGAACCTAATTTAGAAGAGATACAACAAAGTATCTTGGAAATAACAAAAACACCAGCATATCAGGAATATTTGAATGCTTATGATCCGTTGGTAAGACCATTTGTTGATAAATTAATAAAAGATAAGATAGGGTGAATTTGATAACAAATATGGTCTTAATCATGATATTAAATCCGAAAAATATAAAATCGCGAAGTCTGAAGTAGACTTTATAGGAAAAGATATTAAGGTTGAGGGTGTTAGATATGAGGGAACACCTGGTTTATATGAACTGATATTTAAAAAACAACCTGTTGGCTATTCCACAAAAGATTTGGACAATTATATGGATATTTTAAAAAGAACAAATGCATACAGACGAAATTTTGAGTCTAATAATCAAATCCAAGGAGCAACCGACACTAAATACGTAACAATAATTAAACCATATTTATTAAAAAAGGGTATATTAAAAACGAAAAGTGTATCATCGGAAATAGATTATCATTTGACGCTACCAAGTACATCAAGAGGGTTACCAAAACCACAACAAAGAGCACATTCTACGAGATTACAATCCGCAAAAAGCGTGACAGGAAAGGGTACAATGTTAAATTTATCAAAAAATATTGTGGATTATGTTTATTATGATAATTTAAACGAGATAATTGATAGATTAAGGTTGTTGACAGCATCACAAATGGCTGGACATACAGGACATCAAAATGAAATAATATCAATTTTGGAAGAATTAAGGGAAGCTCACATTATTTTATAAAAGAAGGAAATATTATAAATTTGATTCATTACCACAATGTCGATCGATAAATTTGGAAGTCATATTTCAAAACGATACTTGTCTAATTATTCTGCTGCGGTATTGGGCAAAAAGGTGATTGAAAGTGCGGAGAAAACAATTACAGATAATTTTACTAAGGATGTGAAATACATAGAAAACAAAATTATTCAAAATTTTCAAAAAACTCTTGAATCAAAGACGGAGAGTGAGAGAAACTTTAAAAGTTTAAATAAGAGAGTAAGTGAAAACGATGAATTAATAAAAAGTGTTGTGAAAAAGGTAAAGTTATATGCAGACGAAAATGTTAATAAAATAATTAATTTAGAGGATGCTATTAAAGAGCAAACAACCAATGTTCACCAAATAATAAACAATGTTCAATCATTGAAGCAAGAAATAATTCCGCATGATGCGTTGAAAAATACGATAACTAAGCAACATGAATCATCTCATAAAGATTTAGAAAAAGAGATTGCAATAAAAATTGAGAGTATTAATAAGAAGCTTAGTTCAGCAATAAAAACATTTCAAGAAGATCACATTCGCATGGATAAAAAAACATTTGAAATTGAGTCATCTTTGTTACAATTATTAGGTCATAAAACTGAATTTGATGCTTTAGATGAAAAATTTACCAATGTTTCAATAGAAATGGAAGAAATTATCAATAAACTAAATATAGCTAAATTGCATTCTGAAAAATTGGAAGAAAAATTACTAAACATGATAAGGTCTTTCACTGAAAAAGTAAATGAAATTCAAAAGGATGCCGATAAATACGACTTAAAAAATATTGAAGATAGATTATGGACAAAAATGAATTCTGCAATTAATGAAAAATGTGTGACTGTGAGTGATATTCGTATGCCGCTTAATATATTTGAGGAACGGATTGATCAATTAGAAACTGAATTTAAAGAGAAAATTGCTGTTCTTAAATAGGATACGTTGTAGAAGATCTAAAATATACATTAAAGGGAATCCAACTCCAGTGAAGAAAATATCTTATCCATATCAAAAATTATAATATTTAAGGCTAACACTTAGTTAAAAAATGTTAGTATCTTAAACTAATCATGAGTAAAAATATTAAAGAAACTGTAGTAAATGAGCTTCATAGACCAGCTAGAAAACAATTTAGACGACGTTATGTTATAATTAAAGGTTTAAATGATCTATGGCAAGCTGATTTAGTTGAAATGCTTCCTTATGCAAAGCTTAATAAAGGATACCGTTACATATTAGTTGTAATAAACGCATTTTCTAAGTATGTTTGGATTCAACCTGTTAAAAGAAAAACCGCAGAAGATGTAACTTTAGCAATGGAAAATATTTTAAAACTTGCTAAAACTCCCTCAAAACACATCCAGACAGATCAAGGAAAAGAGTTTTATAATTCCAACTTTAACAAATTAATGCAAAAACATAAAATTAATCATTATAATGCATTCTCTAATTTAAAAGCTAGCATTGTTGAAAGAGTCAATAGGACTTTAAAAACATTAATGTGGAAACAATTTAGTTTACAAGGAAATTATAAATGGTGGAATATTTTAAATGATATTGTTGTTAAATATAATACTACAAAACATAGAACAACTGGATTAAAACCCATTGATATCAATGAAAAAAATGAAAAGAAAGTTTTAAAATCAACTTATAATAAAATAAAAACCATTGATCCAAAAAATTCAAAGTTTAAGAAGGGAGATTATGTTAGAATCAGTAAATATAGGGAAGCTTTTCAAAAAGGGTACACACCTAATTGGTCAAATGAAATTTTTGAAATTAGAGATATTAATCTAACCAATCCAAAAACATATTTGCTTAAAGATGAAAACGATGAATCCATTCAAGGAGTATTTTATACAGAAGAGTTGCAAAAAGTTAAACATCCAAACGTATATCTGGTTGAAAAGGTGTTGAGGAAACAAGGAAATAAGGTTTATATAAAATGGTTGGGTATGGATAAAACACACAATTCATGGATATTAAAAAGTGAATTAATTTAAATTGTATTTATTTCAAAAATAAAAGTTACATAAATCATTTATTATATATTTTTTTTAATTCTATAACTAACTAGTTAAATTGATATAAAATTATCAAATCCCTTTCTATATCGTCCCTCATTCATGGAACTATCTTTATCGATAACAACAAAATCATATTTATTTTGCCAACACATTGAACAGAGATCCTTAAATGTTTGTATGTTCATGTCGCTATTTACGTGATTATCATAAATATGTTTTAAGTTGGTGGCGTCTTGTTGAAAAATTATCAAAAGGTTGGCATTATCTCTGATAAGTTGTTTAGGTATGGATGAGTATGTTTGACATAAATAAAAACAATCGGTATTTTTATGTCGACCAAAACAAAAATAATCTCTCATCAGTGCTTGACTGCTACAAACGATATCATCAAAAATAATGATTGAGTTCGGTTTTATTTCATTTGGTGAAACAATATCATCAGCATTAGAAGATTCAAAATAACCAACAAATTTTAGTGGTTTAAATAATGTTCTTAAATATTAATATTTTGATTGATTTAAGGATTTCGAATATACATATATGTTTTCAAATCGTAATCCATTAAGATGTGTGATAAGGGAAATAACTAGATTTGTTTTCCCACATCCGCTAGGACCTACAACTAAGCAGCGTTTGCAATTTCCTCCAAATAATCGACCATGTTTCCGATAAATATCTTGCTTTAAATCAAAATTTTTTATTGGTAAAGAAAAAACTTGTTTTATAATCTTCATTGTTTGAATATCTCTATTTAAGTAAGAACATTTATATATTTCAATCATTTATATATAATGATTAAACACAATAGCAATACTAACATTCACTCTAAGAAGCGTAAGAGGAAAGGAAGTGGATTAATAAATTCATTAATTAATAAATTACCCATAGAACTCCATATCCCTTCATATAATTTTTGTGGTCCAGGTACGAAATTAAACAAAAGACTTGCACGAGGAGATAAAGGAATAAATCAATTAGACGAAGCGTGTAAAGAACACGATATCACATATTCGAAACATACAGATATTGAAAATAGACACGAGGCTAAAGTATTAGCTAAAAAAGCATTTAATAGATTTAAAGCTTCAGACGCAAAGTTTGGTGAAAAAATTTCATCTTTGGTTGTTGCTGGAATAATGAAAGCAAAAAGAAAGCTTGGTATGGGAATGAGGAAAAAAGGAGGTCAAATATCTTTTAACACTGTTGTCAAGAAGGCTCGTAAAGGAATAGTTGGAAAAAAAATTAGTAACATTAAAAACATCGCATCCGCTGCATTATCAGCAGTTAAAAATACAAAATCAAAAATACAGGTTCCAAAACAAAGAATTATTCCAATTCCTAAAACTGGTGGAATTCTACCATTAATACCAATCTTTGCAGGTCTATCTGCTTTAGGCGCCCTAAGTGGTGGTGCTGCTGGCATTGCTTCAGCAGTAAATGCTGCTAAAAACGCGCAGAACAAAATAAGATGAACAAAAACGACATAACAAAGCTATGGAGAAAATATCGATTGGAAAAGGTCTATATATTCATCCTTATAAAAAGGGTTGTGGATTATATTTGAAACCATATTCAAAAAACTGTTAAAATTGCTACCTCGCAGACCCTTGACTAATGTAGATTTATTAAAATATGCTAAAATACTAAAGTTACCAAATTTTAGAGGTGTCTTTATGAGAAATAAATTACCTAAGAAAATTAAAAAACATGAAACATGTATTATTAATTTGGATAATGAAATGGGTGATGGTACTCATTGGACAGCATATATTAAGAACAATAGAAACATAGTCTACTTTGATAGTTTTGGTAATTTAAGACCTCCAACAGAAGTTATAACTTATTTTTTTAGCGATGGTAGTGAAAATAATATTAAATACAATTATGATGAATACCAATCTTTCGATACCTACGTATGCGGACAATTATCTTTACAATTTATTTATAACAATGCGTAAGCGCAATTAATTTGTATTCTTATTGCAACCATCATGTCGTTTACTATAGCTCTTTCTGACAGTTCCGCCATTCTTCAAGCAAATTTTCATCCACCTATTTACTTAAATCCCGACTTATCTTATGTTATCGGTCTAACTAATTTTGAAACTTTTAATGCGATACCAAATATTGATGAAAGTAATAACATGGTGTATTTTGGAATAAATAATGAGTTTCTAACGATTCCGACAGGTAGTTATGAAATGGAAGACATTAATAAATATCTACAAAACGAGTTTAAAAAACAAAATATTTCGTTTTATTTATATGCTAACAACAACACGTTAAAATCAGTCATTAATTCATCTGTCGATATTATTTTTAAAGATGGTGCAATTGGAAAAATTTTGGGTTTTAATAATGGCATTTTAAAGGGTGATGGATTTCCAGAAACATCAGAAAACCCTGCAGAGATTATAAAAGTTGATTCTTTATGTATAGATTGCAGTATCGCTGAGGGTTCCTATCTGAACGGAAAGCCTGTACACATCATTCACCAGTTTTTCCCTAATGTTAGTCCAGGATTCAAAATAATAGAAAGTCCTCAGAATATAATTTATTTTCCCGTCACAGTAAAAGTAATAGACAAAATAACAATAAAAATAATAGATCAAGACCTTAACATTGTTGATTTTCGAAACGAGATCGTAACAATAAGATTGCATATTAAAGAGGTATAATGGTTATACTTTATAATCAAAATATCACTGGTTTACCAACAAAAATAATTAAAAACTATAAGAAGAATATACATCATAAACCTAAGATTAGTAGCGAGAAAATCTTTCATAGGATAACATCTAAAAATAAAACATTTTTAAAATCATTAGGTCTTAAAGTTTTAGTATAATGGATATTCTTAACATAACACAAGATCTGTTTATAGATAACTCTATCGTACATTCAGAGTTTCATGCCTATGAACCATATTTACCAACAAAATTAGGAAACAATGATGAAATTACAATACCTATACATGAAGTTGAAAAATATACACTTCCATCCGAAAGCTTCCTTTATATAGAGGGAAAACTAACAAAAGATGATAATACTGTTTCTGAAACAATGAAATTAATTAATAACGGAATAGCGTTTCTTTTTAAAGAGATGCGATATACTTTAAATGGTGTTACAATTGATTCAGTGAGGGATGTGGGGATAACTTCAACAATAAAAGGTTATTTATCATATAATCAAAATCAATGTAATAAACTAAAAAACGCTGGTTGGTTCCCTATGGGAAACTCACAAGTGGTTGATGCTACCACTGGTTTCTTTAATGTTTGCATCCCTCTTAAATTTTTAATGGGATTTTTCGAAGATTATAAAAAAATAATTTTAAATGGTAAACAAGAACTTATTTTAGTGAGAGATAATTCTGACAAAAATGCTACACTTAATACTGTAGATCAAAATCCGAAAATTCAACTTACTAAGTTGACTTGGAATATACCGCATATATCAGTAGCGATTCCTCAAGAACTAGCATTAACTAAAATAATTGATAGAAATAGTAACATAACAATTGCATTTAGAAGTTGGGAGTTAATAGAATATCCGGAGCTACTTAAAACAGGTCGTCATAATTGGCCTGTCAAAACCTCTACAAAGATCAATACCCCAAGACATATAGGGATTTGCTTTCAGACAGATCATAGAGATAAGGCAATATCTCATATGTCACAATTCTCCGATATTAAATTGCGAAACATCAAAGTATTTTTAAATTCTGAAAGATATCCCTACAATGATCTCTATTTAGAGTTTGAAAAAAATAAATTTGCGACATTATATGAAATGTTTGCAAGTTTCCAAAAATCCTATTATGGGATAACGCCGGAACCAATTTTTTCTCCAAAGGAATTTAAAGAAAAGGCCCCCATAACATATATCGATTGCTCCCATCAAAAAGAATCTATTGAAACAGGACCTGTTGTTATGAGAATTGAATTTGAATTACAAGAGGATCTAACTAACAAAGTATCAGCTTATTGTCTTATTATGCATGACAAAATATTTACATATAATCCTTTAACCAAAAACGTCAGACAACTCTAAGAAACTTTATAAAATCATAGGTTTGCGGTTTGTTTCCATCATTATGATTGAGACGCTAGAACAACGATTATCATACTTTTTAAAAGAATTGAAGCTACTGAAACAAAAAATTCAAGAATACTCTGATCAGAAATCGCTGATTAAACAATTTTCACATCTGAAATTATGAATTTTCTCATTCTCGACGTTCAAGGTTTCAAAATTGAAAACAACAAATTTGTTCCAAAGGAATTAGCTGCTTATGATGGAAAAAAAATATGTCACTACGTTTTTAAACCCCCATTTAACATGAAATATTTACCACCAAACTTGCAACAACAAGCTGTTTGGTTAATGAAAAATCATCATTGTCTTCCATGGTGTGAAGGATATACACCCATTCACAAATTTTCTGAAATTATCAAAAACCTAACAGAAAATGTGGATCGTGTGTATGTGAAAGGAAGTGAGAAGTCTTTATACATAAAAAAATACTCCCTATGCACAGTGATTGAACTTGACGATTACCCTCCTTTAACTGCAGAAGAATCATCATGTTTTTACCATTCCAAATCATCCTGCATCTGCGCATTATCCAATGTTTTTACATTATATAATGATACAATAATGATTGAATAAAACAAATAAATATATTTATGTTTTTTATTTATAAATTACAAATTACTTCCAAACATTTTTTTATTTTTCAATACAATTCTTTACAAATTCGTTACAAGCAAATAATTCAACATCCTCTACAACACAATCAGAGAAAAAGTTTAACAATTCCAACACGCAACAAACATTTGCGCTGTTTAATATAGGTAAAATAACATCATGTACATTTTTTAGTAAATCACCATTTTTCATGGAAACTCCACTAACTAGAATATTATAATATTTCGAAAATTCTTGTGATTTTAAAATATCCAAACGATATTTAATCAGATTTGATAATTTAACTAATTCGTTTATGGTGTCACCAGCAAGGAAGATTTCGTTTCCACCGTCTTGTACAATCTTGATTATTCTTGACTTGTAATGGTGAACAAAGTGAATTTCATATCCTTTTGTCTGCAAGGGTTGCCATCCAAAAGTGTTAGAGCACATGAAGCTTTTCATATATCCTTCATTACTTAGAAGTGATATCCATTGATCTTCATTAAGGATAACAGTTTGATTATACTTGACTCCGCCGAGTTTAATAACCGGTTCATATTTTCTCTCTAATGAAAATCCAACACTAACCCATTTGGATTTGGATTTGTTAAGGTAGTACATGCTTTCATTGATGAGAGCACCATTACGTTTCTGACTGAATTCTTCGTTCTTGGATTGTTGAGGATTGTGGGACATGGTATCAATGTAAAAGTTTGCCATTTTTGTAGGTTATGTGTAGACAACGTTTGTGAAATTAATGTTGATGCAACTTGAACTGTCTGCTTAAATAAGCAATAAAAATGTAGAGGGGGAAGCTGTAATGTGGGGGGATATAAATGATAGAGGAGCATTAGTAACATCAGATAGTAACCATGAATGAGACCAATGTTTTCCTTGACATTCAAGGATATAATTGCAGTTTTGGTTACATTCCAAAGGAGGTGTGCATTTATGATGGGATTCGTTGTTCAAATTATTTGTTTAAATCCCCATTTAAAAGAAACATGTTATCTGATGATGATTTAAAAGTAGTTAATTGGAGTGAAGAGTATCATGGATTGGATTGGGATTGTGGAAATATTGAACTTAATGAACTTGATAGTATTTTAAAACATACCTTATCATACTACCACTCACCAAAAATTTATGTAAAGGGGAATGAAAAGTCAAACTTTCTCAAAAAGTTTTTAGATGAAGAATATATTTATAACATCCCTATTGGTCGAGAACCCAAACTAAGTAAATTCAAGACGATTCCAGAGTGTTATTTTCATAAAAATATGAATCCATGGCACTGCGCCTTAGCTAATGTGAAATTGTTATATCGTTATAAAAATTGTTATGAATAAATAAAATAGTTACAAAATATGTTTTACATTTTTTTATTTATAATACAAATATGCTTTAAATAATACATATCCCAACAAACACATAAACAATATAAAAAATATTATTACAAATATTATACATGTGCGTATATTACATTCTTCCATATGTAATTTGTTATACAATTGATTCCATTTCTCTGTTAGTGCATGCGATCTATTGGAATAATATATCCTTAACTTATACTCTACAGTGGATGAGTTATTTATTACATGATCATTTATTTTATAAGTAAACAATCCATTACTTATATCCATCCTTTTCCATGTTGATGGCCAACTATCATTATTTGCATTATTAATCGATAAACAAATAAATGTATCTTGAACATTGGGATTAACTTGTATGAATAAAGTATTGTTAATAAACGCTGATAGGAAAAGAACACCTACAGGTAGGACCATCATTTTAAAAATAAAATAATTTTGTTAAGTTCTTAGGTTTTATATTCATCGTGAACTAGATTTCGTAAAATATCGATAACATTATTAACATCAGGATCATCAGTTCTGGATTTATCTTCTAAAATGTCAATGTGTTTGTGCCCCCAAGCTAGGGTTCTAAAAGAGTCTTGAATTATATATCGTTTATCATCTTTTGGGGACAAAGCAACCTTATTTTTTAGTTGAGTAAACATATCATGTAGGATTGAACGAAATACATTCATTTTTCTAAACTTGGTTTCTGAATTTTCAACTACATCTTTATAATCTTGTTTAGTAATTAAATTTTGTATAACATATTTTTTCACACCTTTTGCTTTTTTTTCCGATTTATTTTCTAAATTGACGCAGTAAGCTTTTGCACCTGTACCATAGAAAATTAAAATTGGTTGACCTGCAAACTCATCTTTCATACGTCCTAATACAGATTTATTCTTAGTTATGTTATGCATATTATTTTCATTATAATTGGAAGTATCAAATTTATCTAAATTATTCTGAATATCTTCATAAAAGTTTGGCGTCTCTATTTGGAGAATCAAACTATCGGTATCAGTGTACAATAATATTGCTTTGTCGCCATATTTACTTTTGATGTAATCATAATAAAAATTATAAATTACTGTTTTTGATAATTCCAAGACTGAGAATCCAATATAAACTGGTTTGTTGTAATTCACCTTAACTCTTTCCATTTGTATTGCAACAAAATTTTCGTTAAATACTAATCGATTTTTAAAATTTGGTTTAGCTATCAGTGTTTGCGCTCCTTGCTTTTGTCTAATATTTTCCCAATGTGTGATTAATCTTATATCAACTCGCTTATCAATATTTTTCAAAGATTTACCATAAATAGCATTATTATATAATTTGTAACAATCTTTTTCTAACTTGTTTTTGGATTTATTTCTCATTTCAGTATTTAAATCAATGTAAGGTTTCAGAAATGCTGACTGTTTAAATTTAATTACTCTGTGAATTTTAGTTACATTCAATCCATTTCGAATAGCTTGTTTAAGATTTCGATAATGAATTACATATTTTTCTTTATTGTTTAAATCACAAATAATTTCTTTTGTTTTGAATCTGGTGGACAAATATTTTCTGATAAAAATGGTAGTTCATTATGTTTTTCATGTAAATCTTGAGGATATTTTATATCTACTTCTAAAACATATCCATATTCACCATCATCATCAATTGTTATCACATCAAGAGTTTCTATTTCTTCCATTGACATCCAAGAAAAATCACTTATTGGGAGATATTGACTCATACTATGTCCATACAAGTTAGTTGCATCTAAATACATAATAAATGAAGTTGATTTATCAGAATCATAATTTTTAAGATATGGGTTATTTGCTTCAGCTTTTCGAACACTGCAATGACAAATTCCACCTCTTATACTATTCTTAAAAAAATGTAACATATCAATATCAGTCAATAATTCCAATTTGACGTTAGTCATTTTTAACATAGCATCCCAACTTAAACCAGGTAATGTATAATATTGTGCAAGATCCAACTTAAAATTATTTATAGATACATTTCGAAATGCTTCAAAAAAATCTGTTAATATGAGAACATCAGATAGTAAATAAATTTTTGTATAATCCATTAAGGTTTGACAATCAAATAAATTCCAAATATTAGTCGCTCTATTGCAATCTAAAGGATCTATAGATTTATCGCGTAGTTTATCATAAAAATCATCAATACTTGGAAGTTGATTCTCATACAATTTTTCAAATGAATCAACATAAGAATATGGGTACACTCCCTTTTTTCGAATTTCATTGAAATGGTTAGAATCTTGAAAATATTTTTGAATTTGTATACATTGATCTGTTTCTAAACTTTCACCAAGCGTTTCTAATGAGGTTGCAACAAATCTAAATGAATCCAAAAATCTCATTTTAACAAATACATTTTTTTCTTTATTGTCTTTGTCTTTATATTTATCAACCAGAATTGATTTTGAAAATGAAATGTATTTCTCTTTGGTTTGTGCTAAGACATCAATGTTATCTTCTTCGCAACACAACTGTTTAATAAACAGGTGACTATCGTAACCCGTTAGATTATGAAAAAATATGGGGATAAAATATGGAATTTTGAAATTTAAGTTGCATATGCTATGTGCTGCACCTCGAAATTCACCAGTTAAATGATCATGATCTCTTACTTTTTCGTTTTCTTCAACTTGTTCGTTACATATATGACAAATATTGCTTGATTTATAAGTCGATTTCTGTTCATTTGATAGAGGAAGCATTTTTACTATAGGTTTAAGACAGTTATTGTAAATTCTATGCACATGACCTTCAATTCGTTTACAAAACTCCTCTGCAGCATCTAAACCAAAATAAGAATCTAATACTGATAGAGAGTCATCATATGAACATTTAATGAAATAAGAGAATGCATATGGTTCATGTTTAAAGGTGTTACGTGTATAGGAATCCAAATCATTTTCTGGTTGTTCAAATTGTAAAGGTTTTAAGAAACATTCGAAATCTGCATATATTACAAAAGGAACTTTAAGCTGTCTTTGAAAATTTTGAAACTGTAATATGTTTTCGGGTATATGTTGTCCATACTTGTTAATTTTGATTTCGTTGGTGGGAACTACTGTATACAAATGATTACAATCATTTTTTTGATGAATTTTGAGTTTTTGTATGGAAGTAAAATAATTTAAGCAACCATCACAAAAATATTTTTTATGACAATTTTTATTGATTTGAGATGATAGTAATTTTGACATATCTTTAATCCAACAGTAATGATTGTTTTCATCTTCGCTTATTAACAATAAATTAATATGTAATGGTAGTTTTTTATTAGTGTAATGCATGGGGCCAACAACTTCATATTTTTGTTTACTGTCTTCATAAACACTCTCTAAACCGTAAACATTTACAGATATATGATTTAGGATCTCGAACTTTGATATATCTTTTAGCTTCATAGGGAATTCAATTCCTTGTAAATTTAATGCTTGAAGAAATTGGGATATGGACTCGTTCTTTCACCATGATTTTTAGCTGGATACAACGCACTTATTACACTCCACGCAAAACAATATGGATCATTATTTCTTACATTGACAACTGCTTTCTTTAATGCAATTTGGTTTGGTAAAGAAATATATGAAGATGCTCCGATTGGATTAAATTTATTTATGTTAATTTCTAAATGCAGTATTTTTTCTAAAGCCCAACCTGACCCATTTTCTGCGAATATTGAAACTTTCTCTTTAATTTCAGATAAGAAATCCTTATAAATTCCACTTAAATCAATCGTAGATGATATTATCTTATTTTTTGTATTAAATGATTTGGTTTCTATTGTTTCTTTTGATTGTAAAATATACCTACCAAATAATTCTACATTAATCTTAATACACTTATGTTTAACTAACTGTTCTGTAATTAAACTCACAAACTTTTGTTTCACTGTTTCAAAAAATTCTTCAATGTCTACATACTTTTGAGATGGAAGTAACATGTATGATATAATTCTGTTTTTAAACGCTGAAGTTAAAATTTTCACATTATTGTCACTTTTTAAACTGCTTTTATGATGGTTTGAGCGCAAATGTGCATTTAGTTTATTTTTCACATACCAAGTATTGCATTCCTTACATCGTGATAGAATAAGTTTAGGAATTGGCGGTTGATATTCTGATTTTTGCGGTTCCTCTATTTTTAGTTTCTTTGTTGGTATCTCACATAATTGTGTGTTGTTCTTCCTTTTAATATGGGATGATCTATTAGGACATGATTCCCTTTTATGTCTATTCACGTTTGATTGATGGCTGAATGTTTTATTGCAATCGCTGCACTGATACATCTTGTGTAACTAAACTGATCTTAACAATACTGTTCACAAATAACTATTAACTATTATTTTCTAAACTGAACAATGACTGCTTTTTACAATAGCAAAGCAGAGATAACTAACTGTTGTGCTTGTTTATGGGTTTATATATGTGGGGGGATTCGGTGAACGGTGAAGTATGGAGAGGAGTGGGGGGAGGATTGGGGGTAGGAGTGGGGGTGGGAGTGGGGGAGGAGTGGTGGTAGGAGTGGGGGGAGGAGTGGGGGGAGGAGTGGGGGGAGGAGTGGGGAGATGAGTGGGGGGAGGAGTGGGGGGAGAAGTGGGGGTAGGAGTGGGGGGAGTGTTGTATTGGTAGGTTTGGGTGTGGTGGTGGGGGGAGTGTTGTATTGGTAGGTTTGGGTGTGGTGGTGGGGGGAGTGTTGTATTGGTAGGTTTGGGTGTGGTGGTGGGGGTGTCTGCGATCCAAATCCATGGATGGAGTAGGAACGCTTACTATTCCCTACTTTTATAACTTCACCCCCGCTTTCAGCACTGGGGACGATAGCGTGGCTATCTTTTTTTTTTAACTCAAAGAATCTGCCTGCCTGAACCGTTTTGTCGATAAGAGGGTAAAATTTTACACATTTTGTTGCTTTTAAGGTTTTTTTAAAACGAGGGTTCCTCTGCACATATTATTGGTCCCAAAAATATTAGTTATTTTATTTTACCTTTAAGAATTTTTATAGAAATTTTTACGCGAAAAACAGCCCCGGGTCTGGGGCGTTTCAGTTGCCGACTTAAAGGCCAATATTAAACATGTTATTGCTGAAATTGAGTCACTTTAATGCTATAACGTCATCACAAATTAGGCATCCAAGATTCAATAAACCAGAAAAGCCGCGGAGAACATTTACCTGATATAATTTTTAAAACATGTTCTAATGGCAACCCCTTTATAAATAATTTTTAAAATTTCTTATGTTTTGAAAATTCGGTGATGGTGAAAGGATGGTATAAAAGGTTTGATAGAAAATATAAAATTTTACTTTTTGTTCGCTGTTTTATAAACTTAAGGCATAAATTCGCCAGGATACAAATAATAAAAAACGCACTTATTATGTTTCCTAAAAGATGCCCCTAAAGGGTTAAAAAGGGCTACAAAAGTTTTTATTGGAAAAAATATTTTTATTGTTCGATTTTCTTGAAAGACGTATTTCTTATTTCTTTTAAATTGTCCGTTATAGGGGTGAAAAGTGGATATAAAAGCTTCTATCGGAAAAAATATTTTTGTCGCATTATTTTGAAACTTAGCCTAAACATACATTGTTCAATTTAAATGTTTTCCAAGATGGCGAATCTCCTTCATCTGTTATTTATTAATTAACAAATGGGATATCTACGGACCTAATGGTCCAAAATGATATCCCCAATTAAACATATGTGTGCGGATATAATATAAAATAATTATAAAGTATATATTTATATTTACTGTAATAAACTAAAGTAATCCTTAATTCCATATATATACTATACCTAAGTTATTATGCAAAACAATTTTTTATTTTAATTTTAATCACGTTTAACGAATAATGAAATATATCAATATCAGCAAATCTAGAATTAAACAAACGTAATATTCTATGAATGGGTAAATTTCTACCCGAATTAATTCGAAAGAATGGCTCAAAAAATAATGAATTTCTTCGTAGGTCTCTCGCTTGAATATTCAAAAGAATATTTGATAAAATTACTGGCGAGTCCAAGTGACCATTAAGTATTTTATATAAAAAGAGAATATCACATTGCTCGCGCCGAGCTTCAAGAAAATAAAACTGATATTCCTGACTAAGTCTGGATGTACTGACGGTATAACTATATGTACCTATTGACTTATAATATAAAAATCTCAAAAAAGTGTTTTGTACTCTCTCCAGCCTAACCTTATAAACATCATACTGGGGTCACCAAACAGGTGTAGCATAATTTAATCTACTGTATACGAATGAGTAGAATAAAGCCTTCATAGCAGTTACAGAGTGAAACTGTCTACAAACAAAAGAACAAGATTTTTGTTTATAAGGAGTATGTCACTTATCATTTACAAATCAAGCTAATCCCGAGTTATCAGGTTGGGGGCGGAGTTTATGCAAACTCTATACAGGGTGTCTCACGGTGACCGTCCAATAAAATAGTCCGGAAAGTAATTGGATTTTAATTCTGCAAATTTTAATAATGGTATTTTTGGATACGTTTTCTTTAATAAAATAACAGCGACCATATTCCGGTAATACCTACCTGAAGTTGTCTGAAACATACTTATTTTAAATAGAGCACCCTGTATAATTTTTTTTGTGTTCCATTCTTCGTTTCCAATAACTTTTATTATTAATATAAGTTTTTGTGTCCAATTCATAAAAAAAAAATGTTTTCTTCAAATCTTGCCTTTAACACGATGCGATGCCGGCTAAAATTGAATATCTTTTTAAAGATATAAAAGTGAAACTCGAAATTCCGGTTGTGGAATTAAATATTATGGTGCTTGATAATGAATTGTGGAAAAATGGAATTTTAGATACTGGGAAGTGGAATAGGCTAATGGAAAAGTTACAATTTTTAATCTTATAGAATATAATAAACATAAATATTTTTTTAAATATAAAATTCTATTGCACAGGAGGTAAAAATAATAACTACTGGTTATGTTTCACAATTTTAATCAGTTTCCTGACACGTGTTTCGGCCCTTGCGGGTCATTGTCAAAGTAGTACAAAAAGATACCAAATTCTAGGTGACATTACAAAACTATTTATATCATAATATGGTAACTATAAAAATGTCATAAAATTAAAATTAGGATTAGAAGATTGAATGGTCAACTGTGGGTTTTCCTAATTTTTAAAGGAACAGATACATATTTAGTCCTAATTAAGTTTGCTATTAAGAATTAGGGAAGCACCTGAAGTTATTTCGGTTTGATTATTAACAACATTACATTTGTTTTTTATGTTTTTTTTATAGCTATTGTTTCTAGTAGATTTAGTTTTCTGCTTTTATTGTGTATGTATGTGAGTTTAATGTTGTTAGAGATTGAGTGATTGTCTTTTATGCAGTGATCAGCTAACTCTGTTTTATTTTGTTTTTTCAAAAAAGATGTTTTGTGTTCTTTAAGCTTGGTGTCAAAATTTCTACCTGTTTGTCCAATATAGTTAGCATCGCACTTGTCGCATTCTATCAGACATCCAATACAAACAAGAATTAGTTATCATAAAAACAATAGCCACAAACAACGGTTACCCAACAAAAATCATACACCGAATAATAAAGAAAAAACACACAAAAACTTCTTTACAAAGAACATCACACTACAATTAAGGACAAATACTGCTCAAAAAGATATACAGGGAACACAAGCCAAAAAATCTCCAAAAAACTTAAAAACTTTTTAATATCATTCCAATACAAGTCAATAAAAAGAACTTACACAAACACATACATATCCAATGCTAAGATAGAAACTAAAAGCAAACTTTTACAAAGTGGCGTCTACCAAATAAAATGAGACAACTGCGATGGTATCTACATTGGACAATCAGGTAGAAATTTTGACACCAGGCTTAAAGAACTCAAAACATCTATTTAAAAAAATAAAAATAAAACAGGGTTAGCTGATCACTGCATAAAATACAATCCCTCAATCTCTAACAACATAAAACCCATATACATACACAATAAAAGCAGAAAATTAAATCTACTAGAAACAATAGCTATCAAAAAACCCATAAAATCAAATGTAATGTTGTTAATACTCAACCGAAATACCTTCAGGTGCTTTCCTAATTCTTAATAGCACACTTATTTAGAACTAAATATATTTCTGTACCTTTAAAAATTAGGAAAACTAATAGTTGACCATTCAATCTTCTAATCCTAGTTTTAATTTTATGACATGTTTATAGTTACCATAATATGATATAATTACCTTTGTAATGTCACGTAGAATTTATTATCTTGTTGTGCTCCTTTGACAATGACCCGCAAGGGCCGAAACACGTGCCAGGAAACTGATTGAAATTGCGAAACATAACAAGTAGTTATTATTTTTACCTCCTGTGCAATGGAACAACAGTTTCACCAAGCATGTAGAACAACACAAATTAATTATATAAAATAAAATGCTATGTTGCCCGTTCATTTAATGGATGGGCGAGCATTTCCCATTTATCCACATAAGGTGTCCCTATATCTAACTACAATAGTTTTAAACTTCTTTATGGATTTTCGTAAAATCTTCCAAATATTAAGCATGTCTTATTGATTGTTGGCAACAAGGTCGTAAATTAATTGGAATTGACAATGACACGCATCTGCTAATATATGTGATTTAATAATGGATAAATTCAATACAAATTAAATGGGGACGTGTTTGGAGAAACGCTCGAACCCGTCGATTTTGTTTTTAAATTGCGCATGTTTTGACATAAAATGTGACAGAAAATTTTTTTTTCTTAAATGGAAACCCCTGTATGTTATTGCATTTTCAGATTGTCCGTAAAAATCTAGTCATGTTTGATGCATAATGTCCTAAACATATCTTCAACTGTACACGAAATATTGAAGTTCAAATATTAAAATAACACGTTATTAAATTGATTTCTAAATTACATTTTTAAAAATCTCAAAAATTACTTTAGCAAATGTTGGAAGTGTCCGCCATTAACAGCTCTGTAGTACCCCAGCCGATCAATGAATTACTGCTGTACATTTTCTATGGTTTCTGGAGAAATATGCCTAATTACGTTACGAATGCGGTCCTTAAGAATATCCAGCGTGTGTGGCTTATCTTTATACACATTATTTTAAAACATAACCCCAAAGATAGTAGTTCCGTGGAGTAAGGTCGGGTGACCTTGGTGGCCACTCTATTGACCCACGTCTGCCTATCCACCGGTTTGGGAACACATTGTCTAAGAATCTTCTAACAATCGCTGCATAGTGGGGCGGAGCTTCATCCTGTTGAAACCATAATTTGATTTGGCATGTCTGGATGATTTTCTTCAGGATATAGTGTCGCTAGTGCTGGAATCAAGTCGTTTTCTAAAAAGTCATGATAGCGTTCTCCGGTCAAATTTCCTTCAAAGAAGTATGGTCCTAATACTCTGTTATTAATAATCCCTGCCCATACATTCACCTTTTCATAATGCTGAGAATGACCTAAACCAGTGTGGTTTCTGGCGCCTAGTATCTAAAATTATGCCTATTTACTTCTCCGTTCAAATAAAACGTTGATTCGTCTGAAAAGCATATCTGTTTTACTAGTCTAGGATCATTATCAATTATCTTGGTCATGGTCTGGCAAAACTCGTTTCTGCGGTCTGGATCATTTTCAAATAGCTCTTGAACTAATTGAATTTTATAAGGGTGCCACTTTTCCTTCTTTAAAAATTTTGTTACAGTCGACCTATGAATCGTGTAATCTAAAGCCAGCTGAGTATTTTCATGTAAGGCAACAAGGTTGTCCAGTTTTTTGTTATTAGAAATGCCAGGCCTTCCAGGTTTTCTAAGATCCTTAACAGTGCAGGTCTCTCTCCACTTAGCCTCAATTCTACTGATTGTAGATTGACTTACAGGTTCTCTGTTCGGATATTTATTGTTAAAAATTATTCGAACTTCGTTGTGTGTTCTAGTTTTCTCACCACAGCCAAGCATACTTAATATTATGTAAATATTTTAAATCAACAGTACAGTGACAATTTGTCAAAATTTGACACGTTGTCAAATATTTACAAACAGAGGTGAACTTCAATATTTCGTGAACAGTTGAAGATATGTTTAGGACATTATGCATCAAACATGGCTCGATTTTTACGGACAATCTGAAAATGCAATAACATACAGGGGTTTCCATTTAAGAAAAAAAAAATTCTGCCACACTTTTCTGGTACACCCTGTATACCTACATTTTATGTCAAAACATGCGCAATTTAAAAACAAAATCGACTGGTTCGAGCGTTTCTCCAAACACGCCCCCATTTTATTTGTATTGAATTTACCCGTTATTAAATCGCCACTCTGTATATTATTATTTCTTTATTAGGGTCTTCTTGTCAAAAATCTGCGAGATGACATTTCTGATGAAATGATTTTACAAAAACCCGTAATTAAACAGAAATCTATTTTAGTTAGGTATAGGGTATGGAGGGCTTTAGGTTAGGAGTCCGATCGCAATACATTGGTTTCGGGCAAAGTTTTGGATCGGTAAAGCAGCTTTAAAAATGGCCGTCAGGGCGCATGTGTTCCTTTAAATCTGTAAAATGCATGGATTATTATGGGATAATCAACTGTTTTATTGAATTTAGTTAACTAAAACCCACTACAGGCTGAGATATGTATATATTATATCTAATAAAGTAATTATTAATTATTGGATAAAATACCGCTGACGTCTATCAAAACCTGTAAAAAGTCAAACACTTGACGATCACTGCGCCGCGACCGGAAAACAGCGAACTAACTACTAAACAGGGACGTAAATTTAAAGAACAGCCATTTTCGATCGGACTCCTTTCTAAAGCCCTCCATAGTATAGGGTTACCCTATGTGAACAGATAAAAAATGTTCTCGCCTATTCCTTGAACACACCTCCAACAACGTAGCATCGTATTTAAGAAAAAAGAAAGAAAAGCCAGTTCAAAAATTCTTCCTTTGCCACTTCCCTGTATATAAAATTTCATTTTCATTATCGATTTAATTCCACAACCGGAATTTCGGCTTTCCTCTTTTAACTTTAAAAATATATTCAATTTTAGTAGATACCCTGTTTAAAGGTCAAAATTGGAGAAAACAAAAAAACACATTTCTCAGAAACGGATAGAGTAGGATACAAACTTTAAATAAAAGTTATTGGAAAGAAAGTAAGGAACCCAAAAAAATATATTATACAGGCTCTATTTAAAATAAGGAAGTTTGAGACAACTTCCAGTATACCCGAAAGTTGCATATGATCGCTGTTATTTCATTTAAAGATAAAGTCTTCTAAAACCACATTACAGTAGACTCCCGATTATCCGAAATGATGTGGACCGGACCGGAGATTAAGGAAAATCATTAACTATATAAAAAGTAACTATATCTATGTACTTTTATAGATGTACACACATACATAATAAATTCTAATACTTATGTACATACGTACATTCGTATGTATTCATATTCATAAATTCAAGAAAGAGGTAATTGGTACTTGTTTTAATTTTAAAGTCTGTCGATTTTTGGCCGCATCAACAAAAGCAACAAAACATTTCTTAGAAATTTCGGATAATGCGGAGGAATAGCAAGCAAGAATCATTCCAGATAATCCGGTTCATGGGTCGTTTCGGATAATGCGGAGTTCGCATAATCGGGTTTCGGATAATCGGGAGTCTAGTGTATCTAAATTTGCAGCATTCAAATCGCATTACTTTTCGAAATATTCTAATGGACGGTCTCCGTAAGACACCCTGTATATATTTATTAGTTTATTTTTATTTACTTGGCTTTATTTTTTTTTGCCAAATTCAACCCCTTTTTTTGCCTCCATAGAAAAAATATTGGAAACAGAGTTTCAACAACCTAAAAATATCTGTTATTGAGACGACCTTTTCGGGTGAACATTTTGTCAGCCTTTAGTCAATTTCTTACAATTGTGTTAGGGGAGAAATACAAGTTTGTCATTTTAATATTCAATCTGAGCCACAAAAGAGATAAATCGAGCGACAGAAAGAGGGTAAGAAAATTAAATGGCCTATACACGCTTGCTAACATATGCGTAAGTTCTCAAGCACACAATAAAATGCAAGTGATATTGCTGGTAATATCACTTGCACCCTCCTGTTATACTACTTATGATTCCCTGCATAAATCATCTACGATAATTTAGTAATATTGTGGTTTTGTAGTAACATGTTGGGAGTTTTTAATTTTACGACGAAAATATAGAATACTTTTTCTTTATGAAATTTGTGAATTTATGTCGTGACAAAGCAAATAATTTAAATAAGATATTATAATGAATAAAAGATTTTTTAATTTGTAATGTTGATAATGTGTTTATTAATTAATTATTAACTGTTTAATTTTGTATTTATATGTTAGATCTGATGATGCAGATATTATTGGGCGAAACACAAACACACGTTTTACAAGTATAATTTAGATAAATTACAGAAGTCAATAAGATATTATAGGTAGAACAAGTCTTTGTTTTGTTGAATTACATAAAATAAATATAATATTTTTCAGGTCTTTGTATTTAGTACCTACTTATCGTATCAAGGTAAAAAATCTAGAATCATAGCGGCAACCTCGCTTTCCTTTTTTACGTATCGGCCATTCACGAGTAGCAACAAAGTTATCTAATAAAATCTTCTTTTTTTCTGTGAGTTATCCTAGTATTTGTTTTTGCGTTGTCGTGGCTAGTCGTTGGAATACTCATATTTATATGTACGTGTTTTGTGTTTTTGTGAGTTTTTTGTAAAGGTTTTTTAATTTTATTGTTATAAGTACTTAACACAGATTTCTAGAAAATTAAATTCTTTTAGTCCGAAATTATTTTTTCAAAGGTTAGGTTATAGTCTGTATTATTTGCCCATCCAGCGGTGTAGTAATCAGGAAAAGAGTAAATTAAAATAATTCTTGTTAGATTTTTATCTGTGAGATAACTTCTAAAGGATACCGTTATTGGAACAATGATTGTTGTCACGGTAGTTAGGTATTGTTATGTAGAATCAAGCAGGACATTAATAATTTATACCTTATACATAATATTTTACTCATTTTCTATGCAATTTTAAATATTAAAGTGCAAAATATCATATACACAGGGCTTCCTCATAAAAGTAGGAAGCAAATATCCTGGCATGTCAACAAAAATGTTTCTTATAAAGTACTTTTACCTATTACTTCAATGCAGCATACCGGAGTATATATGTACACGTGGTAATACATGATTAAATATAAAAAAATTAAATATTTCTTATTGTCTCTCGCCTGAAATTTCATTCATTAATAATAAACACTATACATTCACAGCCTCGGTTTTTTTTCGCAGGCTTCATTTATACTTCACTAAAGTAAAAATGTACTTTAATGAAAACTTTTTTAAATATGACTTATTTATTGTATTAAAGATCCTTGCTACACCCCACGCCGCTGATGTTGACTAATTCCTCACGGAGTATTTTCTGTCTGGTTTATACGTACGAATGTTTCATGCAAACAAACATGCTATTTATGAATGAATGACTTAGTCTATTCTATAAGAAGTCTATGGACACTTCATGCCGCCCTAACCAATACTGGTTTCTAGTTATAAGCAATTTTAAAGTCAATTAAAATAAGAAATATGATACAATAAGAAACCAACCGGAACAAAAACGTTCTATTTGAAAGAAAAAAATCATTCATCAGCAACACAACAAATGTCTGTTGACTAACGATCGGGATAGCAATTGAACTTGTGTTAGAATAGCGCATTTGTGACCTTTGTCAATAATATAGAACGAAGGGTGGCGCTTTTGCACAAGTCCTACCCTACTACATCTTCCACCCCGCCGTTCTCTTACTAATAAAATTATTAATCAATTGAGTTGTCGTAACTTATACCGGGTGTCCGGTAACTTATGGGCCATAGAGCAACTGGAGATAGTAGATATAAAAATATGTCTTTTGAGCCAAATTTGCCCAAGTAAAATGTTAGAGGTTAAAGAGATACAGGGTGTTGAAAGTGAAAATTAATTTTCGAAAAATGATGATAATTTTGAAACGGTTTAAGATTTTCGAATTCAAAATCGGTATAACTAGGTTTTCGAGAGTGAGAAATTCGAATTTGGTGTTAAGTTCAAGATACTCCCTAGAGGGCGCTTGCTACGTGCTTCATGTTGAACTAATTCATCCATATTTTCTTTAACCGTGTAGTTACTAGTATTTATACTTTAAACTATAAAAGAACCTACCTTTTTACGTAAAAAAGGTAATCTTGGTCGATCTCGATATCTCAAGCCGTTACCCAGATTTTAGCGTGTGAATGTTCCATTGCACATTCTGTTGATTGCTGAGAAATATTTAATTCACAAAGTGTGCCTTGCATTTTGACAAAATTTGTTGCAATGAAAACTGTCATTATTTTCTACTTTTTCCCGTCAAAGGTACGTAAATAAAAAGTTTTTGCAATATCCAAGTACTGTAATCTTTTCAAATAAAAATGCCCAGGCTTAATAAGTTTTCTAACCGTGATTTACGTGATATGGTCTGCGTTTATGCACAAGAGAATTATAATAGTCGTGCTGCACTTAGAAGGTATGTAGAACTCTACCCAACCAGAATCATTCCAGACCGAAAAATATTTCAAAGAATATTCAATCGGTTAGATGAAACAAGTTCGTTTTATGTCAAAAATCCTGGTGGACGACCGAAAACTATAACGGTCGAACAAGAAGAAGAGATCTTGGTTCGTATCGCGGAAAATCCTGAATTAAGCACTAGGCGTTTGGAAGCTTATACAGGAATAGGTAAATCGGCCGTCTCAGAAGTCATCAATGCAGAAAATTTATTTCCTTACCATTTCACGCCCGTTCAAAATTTACTGCCAGGAGATTTGCCAGTCAGATCAGAATTCTGTCAAAATCTACTAAATAAGAATAACGAAGATCCCATGTTCCTGAGAAAAATATTATTTACTGACGAGGCAACTTTTACAAGACGCGGAATTTTTAACTGGAAAAATAATCATCACTATGCTTTGGAAAATCCACGACTACCCAAAGAAAGACATTTTCAGCACGAGTTTTTGATAAATATTTGGTGCGGCATTATCGACAATTTCTTGATCGGCCCATATCAGCTTCCGCAGAGACTTAATGGAGAACAATATTTGCAGTTTTTAGAAAACGATTTACTTTACCTTCTGGATGATATACCTCTGAACATAAGACACAATATGTGGTACATGCAAGATGGTGCCCCAGCACACTTTGCAGTTCCTGTTCGAAATCATTTAAATCAGCGTTTTCCACATCGGTGGATTGGTCGCGGAAGCGAATTTCCTTGGCCACCGCGTAGCCCAGATATTAACCCGTTAGATTTTTATCTGTGGGGTCACATGAAGGATTTGGTATATGGTGATGAATCCAATACACGGGAAGAACTTGAACAAAAAATTCAAGAAGCCGCCATTGTTATAGGAGATAATCAAAATATCTTCCTGAATGTGAGACGTCATTTGTTAAAAAGCTTAAGAAAATGTATTGAAGTAAACGGTACATTGGTTTCGGGCAAAGTTTTGGATCGGTAAAGCAGCTTTAAAAATGGCCGTCAGGGCGCATGTGTTCCTTTAAATCTGTAAAATGCATGGATTATTATGGGATAATCAACTGTTTTATTGAATTTAGTTAACTAAAACCCACTACAGGCTGAGATATGTATATATTATATCTAATAAAGTAATTATTAATTATTGGATAAAATACCGCTGACGTCTATCAAAACCTGTAAAAAGTCAAACACTTGACGATCACTGCGCCGCGACCGGAAAACAGCGAACTAACTACTAAACAGGGACGTAAATTTAAAGAACAGCCATTTTCGATCGGACTCCTTTCTAAAGCCCTCCATAGTATAGGGTTACCCTATGTGAACAGATAAAAAATGTTCTCGCCTATTCCTTGAACACACCTCCAACAACGTAGCATCGTATTTAAGAAAAAAGAAAGAAAAGCCAGTTCAAAAATTCTTCCTTTGCCACTTCCCTGTATATAAAATTTCATTTTCATTATCGATTTAATTCCACAACCGGAATTTCGGCTTTCCTCTTTTAACTTTAAAAATATATTCAATTTTAGTAGATACCCTGTTTAAAGGTCAAAATTGGAGAAAACAAAAAAACACATTTCTCAGAAACGGATAGAGTAGGATACAAACTTTAAATAAAAGTTATTGGAAAGAAAGTAAGGAACCCAAAAAAATATATTATACAGGCTCTATTTAAAATAAGGAAGTTTGAGACAACTTCCAGTATACCCGAAAGTTGCATATGATCGCTGTTATTTCATTTAAAGATAAAGTCTTCTAAAACCACATTACAGTAGACTCCCGATTATCCGAAATGATGTGGACCGGACCGGAGATTAAGGAAAATCATTAACTATATAAAAAGTAACTATATCTATGTACTTTTATAGATGTACACACATACATAATAAATTCTAATACTTATGTACATACGTACATTCGTATGTATTCATATTCATAAATTCAAGAAAGAGGTAATTGGTACTTGTTTTAATTTTAAAGTCTGTCGATTTTTGGCCGCATCAACAAAAGCAACAAAACATTTCTTAGAAATTTCGGATAATGCGGAGGAATAGCAAGCAAGAATCATTCCAGATAATCCGGTTCATGGGTCGTTTCGGATAATGCGGAGTTCGCATAATCGGGTTTCGGATAATCGGGAGTCTAGTGTATCTAAATTTGCAGCATTCAAATCGCATTACTTTTCGAAATATTCTAATGGACGGTCTCCGTAAGACACCCTGTATATATTTATTAGTTTATTTTTATTTACTTGGCTTTATTTTTTTTTGCCAAATTCAACCCCTTTTTTTGCCTCCATAGAAAAAATATTGGAAACAGAGTTTCAACAACCTAAAAATATCTGTTATTGAGACGACCTTTTCGGGTGAACATTTTGTCAGCCTTTAGTCAATTTCTTACAATTGTGTTAGGGGAGAAATACAAGTTTGTCATTTTAATATTCAATCTGAGCCACAAAAGAGATAAATCGAGCGACAGAAAGAGGGTAAGAAAATTAAATGGCCTATACACGCTTGCTAACATATGCGTAAGTTCTCAAGCACACAATAAAATGCAAGTGATATTGCTGGTAATATCACTTGCACCCTCCTGTTATACTACTTATGATTCCCTGCATAAATCATCTACGATAATTTAGTAATATTGTGGTTTTGTAGTAACATGTTGGGAGTTTTTAATTTTACGACGAAAATATAGAATACTTTTTCTTTATGAAATTTGTGAATTTATGTCGTGACAAAGCAAATAATTTAAATAAGATATTATAATGAATAAAAGATTTTTTAATTTGTAATGTTGATAATGTGTTTATTAATTAATTATTAACTGTTTAATTTTGTATTTATATGTTAGATCTGATGATGCAGATATTATTGGGCGAAACACAAACACACGTTTTACAAGTATAATTTAGATAAATTACAGAAGTCAATAAGATATTATAGGTAGAACAAGTCTTTGTTTTGTTGAATTACATAAAATAAATATAATATTTTTCAGGTCTTTGTATTTAGTACCTACTTATCGTATCAAGGTAAAAAATCTAGAATCATAGCGGCAACCTCGCTTTCCTTTTTTACGTATCGGCCATTCACGAGTAGCAACAAAGTTATCTAATAAAATCTTCTTTTTTTCTGTGAGTTATCCTAGTATTTGTTTTTGCGTTGTCGTGGCTAGTCGTTGGAATACTCATATTTATATGTACGTGTTTTGTGTTTTTGTGAGTTTTTTGTAAAGGTTTTTTAATTTTATTGTTATAAGTACTTAACACAGATTTCTAGAAAATTAAATTCTTTTAGTCCGAAATTATTTTTTCAAAGGTTAGGTTATAGTCTGTATTATTTGCCCATCCAGCGGTGTAGTAATCAGGAAAAGAGTAAATTAAAATAATTCTTGTTAGATTTTTATCTGTGAGATAACTTCTAAAGGATACCGTTATTGGAACAATGATTGTTGTCACGGTAGTTAGGTATTGTTATGTAGAATCAAGCAGGACATTAATAATTTATACCTTATACATAATATTTTACTCATTTTCTATGCAATTTTAAATATTAAAGTGCAAAATATCATATACACAGGGCTTCCTCATAAAAGTAGGAAGCAAATATCCTGGCATGTCAACAAAAATGTTTCTTATAAAGTACTTTTACCTATTACTTCAATGCAGCATACCGGAGTATATATGTACACGTGGTAATACATGATTAAATATAAAAAAATTAAATATTTCTTATTGTCTCTCGCCTGAAATTTCATTCATTAATAATAAACACTATACATTCACAGCCTCGGTTTTTTTTCGCAGGCTTCATTTATACTTCACTAAAGTAAAAATGTACTTTAATGAAAACTTTTTTAAATATGACTTATTTATTGTATTAAAGATCCTTGCTACACCCCACGCCGCTGATGTTGACTAATTCCTCACGGAGTATTTTCTGTCTGGTTTATACGTACGAATGTTTCATGCAAACAAACATGCTATTTATGAATGAATGACTTAGTCTATTCTATAAGAAGTCTATGGACACTTCATGCCGCCCTAACCAATACTGGTTTCTAGTTATAAGCAATTTTAAAGTCAATTAAAATAAGAAATATGATACAATAAGAAACCAACCGGAACAAAAACGTTCTATTTGAAAGAAAAAAATCATTCATCAGCAACACAACAAATGTCTGTTGACTAACGATCGGGATAGCAATTGAACTTGTGTTAGAATAGCGCATTTGTGACCTTTGTCAATAATATAGAACGAAGGGTGGCGCTTTTGCACAAGTCCTACCCTACTACATCTTCCACCCCGCCGTTCTCTTACTAATAAAATTATTAATCAATTGAGTTGTCGTAACTTATACCGGGTGTCCGGTAACTTATGGGCCATAGAGCAACTGGAGATAGTAGATATAAAAATATGTCTTTTGAGCCAAATTTGCCCAAGTAAAATGTTAGAGGTTAAAGAGATACAGGGTGTTGAAAGTGAAAATTAATTTTCGAAAAATGATGATAATTTTGAAACGGTTTAAGATTTTCGAATTCAAAATCGGTATAACTAGGTTTTCGAGAGTGAGAAATTCGAATTTGGTGTTAAGTTCAAGATACTCCCTAGAGGGCGCTTGCTACGTGCTTCATGTTGAACTAATTCATCCATATTTTCTTTAACCGTGCAGTTACTAGTATTTATACTTTAAACTATAAAAGAACCTACCTTTTTACGTAAAAAAGGTAATCTTGGTCGATCTCGATATCTCAAGCCGTTACCCAGATTTTAGCGTGTGAATGTTCCATTGCACATTCTGTTGATTGCTGAGAAATATTTAATTCACAAAGTGTGCCTTGCATTTTGACAAAATTTGTTGCAATGAAAACTGTCATTATTTTCTACTTTTTCCCGTCAAAGGTACGTAAATAAAAAGTTTTTGCAATATCCAAGTACTGTAATCTTTTCAAATAAAAATGCCCAGGCTTAATAAGTTTTCTAACCGTGATTTACGTGATATGGTCTGCGTTTATGCACAAGAGAATTATAATAGTCGTGCTGCACTTAGAAGGTATGTAGAACTCTACCCAACCAGAATCATTCCAGACCGAAAAATATTTCAAAGAATATTCAATCGGTTAGATGAAACAAGTTCGTTTTATGTCAAAAATCCTGGTGGACGACCGAAAACTATAACGGTCGAACAAGAAGAAGAGATCTTGGTTCGTATCGCGGAAAATCCTGAATTAAGCACTAGGCGTTTGGAAGCTTATACAGGAATAGGTAAATCGGCCGTCTCAGAAGTCATCAATGCAGAAAATTTATTTCCTTACCATTTCACGCCCGTTCAAAATTTACTGCCAGGAGATTTGCCAGTCAGATCAGAATTCTGTCAAAATCTACTAAATAAGAATAACGAAGATCCCATGTTCCTGAGAAAAATATTATTTACTGACGAGGCAACTTTTACAAGACGCGGAATTTTTAACTGGAAAAATAATCATCACTATGCTTTGGAAAATCCACGACTACCCAAAGAAAGACATTTTCAGCACGAGTTTTTGATAAATATTTGGTGCGGCATTATCGACAATTTCTTGATCGGCCCATATCAGCTTCCGCAGAGACTTAATGGAGAACAATATTTGCAGTTTTTAGAAAACGATTTACTTTACCTTCTGGATGATATACCTCTGAACATAAGACACAATATGTGGTACATGCAAGATGGTGCCCCAGCACACTTTGCAGTTCCTGTTCGAAATCATTTAAATCAGCGTTTTCCACATCGGTGGATTGGTCGCGGAAGCGAATTTCCTTGGCCACCGCGTAGCCCAGATATTAACCCGTTAGATTTTTATCTGTGGGGTCACATGAAGGATTTGGTATATGGTGATGAATCCAATACACGGGAAGAACTTGAACAAAAAATTCAAGAAGCCGCCATTGTTATAGGAGATAATCAAAATATCTTCCTGAATGTGAGACGTCATTTGTTAAAAAGCTTAAGAAAATGTATTGAAGTAAACGGTACATTGGTTTCGGGCAAAGTTTTGGATCGGTAAAGCAGCTTTAAAAATGGCCGTCAGGGCGCATGTGTTCCTTTAAATCTGTAAAATGCATGGATTATTATGGGATAATCAACTGTTTTATTGAATTTAGTTAACTAAAACCCACTACAGGCTGAGATATGTATATATTATATCTAATAAAGTAATTATTAATTATTGGATAAAATACCGCTGACGTCTATCAAAACCTGTAAAAAGTCAAACACTTGACGATCACTGCGCCGCGACCGGAAAACAGCGAACTAACTACTAAACAGGGACGTAAATTTAAAGAACAGCCATTTTCGATCGGACTCCTTTCTAAAGCCCTCCATAGTATAGGGTTACCCTATGTGAACAGATAAAAAATGTTCTCGCCTATTCCTTGAACACACCTCCAACAACGTAGCATCGTATTTAAGAAAAAAGAAAGAAAAGCCAGTTCAAAAATTCTTCCTTTGCCACTTCCCTGTATATAAAATTTCATTTTCATTATCGATTTAATTCCACAACCGGAATTTCGGCTTTCCTCTTTTAACTTTAAAAATATATTCAATTTTAGTAGATACCCTGTTTAAAGGTCAAAATTGGAGAAAACAAAAAAACACATTTCTCAGAAACGGATAGAGTAGGATACAAACTTTAAATAAAAGTTATTGGAAAGAAAGTAAGGAACCCAAAAAAATATATTATACAGGCTCTATTTAAAATAAGGAAGTTTGAGACAACTTCCAGTATACCCGAAAGTTGCATATGATCGCTGTTATTTCATTTAAAGATAAAGTCTTCTAAAACCACATTACAGTAGACTCCCGATTATCCGAAATGATGTGGACCGGACCGGAGATTAAGGAAAATCATTAACTATATAAAAAGTAACTATATCTATGTACTTTTATAGATGTACACACATACATAATAAATTCTAATACTTATGTACATACGTACATTCGTATGTATTCATATTCATAAATTCAAGAAAGAGGTAATTGGTACTTGTTTTAATTTTAAAGTCTGTCGATTTTTGGCCGCATCAACAAAAGCAACAAAACATTTCTTAGAAATTTCGGATAATGCGGAGGAATAGCAAGCAAGAATCATTCCAGATAATCCGGTTCATGGGTCGTTTCGGATAATGCGGAGTTCGCATAATCGGGTTTCGGATAATCGGGAGTCTAGTGTATCTAAATTTGCAGCATTCAAATCGCATTACTTTTCGAAATATTCTAATGGACGGTCTCCGTAAGACACCCTGTATATATTTATTAGTTTATTTTTATTTACTTGGCTTTATTTTTTTTTGCCAAATTCAACCCCTTTTTTTGCCTCCATAGAAAAAATATTGGAAACAGAGTTTCAACAACCTAAAAATATCTGTTATTGAGACGACCTTTTCGGGTGAACATTTTGTCAGCCTTTAGTCAATTTCTTACAATTGTGTTAGGGGAGAAATACAAGTTTGTCATTTTAATATTCAATCTGAGCCACAAAAGAGATAAATCGAGCGACAGAAAGAGGGTAAGAAAATTAAATGGCCTATACACGCTTGCTAACATATGCGTAAGTTCTCAAGCACACAATAAAATGCAAGTGATATTGCTGGTAATATCACTTGCACCCTCCTGTTATACTACTTATGATTCCCTGCATAAATCATCTACGATAATTTAGTAATATTGTGGTTTTGTAGTAACATGTTGGGAGTTTTTAATTTTACGACGAAAATATAGAATACTTTTTCTTTATGAAATTTGTGAATTTATGTCGTGACAAAGCAAATAATTTAAATAAGATATTATAATGAATAAAAGATTTTTTAATTTGTAATGTTGATAATGTGTTTATTAATTAATTATTAACTGTTTAATTTTGTATTTATATGTTAGATCTGATGATGCAGATATTATTGGGCGAAACACAAACACACGTTTTACAAGTATAATTTAGATAAATTACAGAAGTCAATAAGATATTATAGGTAGAACAAGTCTTTGTTTTGTTGAATTACATAAAATAAATATAATATTTTTCAGGTCTTTGTATTTAGTACCTACTTATCGTATCAAGGTAAAAAATCTAGAATCATAGCGGCAACCTCGCTTTCCTTTTTTACGTATCGGCCATTCACGAGTAGCAACAAAGTTATCTAATAAAATCTTCTTTTTTTCTGTGAGTTATCCTAGTATTTGTTTTTGCGTTGTCGTGGCTAGTCGTTGGAATACTCATATTTATATGTACGTGTTTTGTGTTTTTGTGAGTTTTTTGTAAAGGTTTTTTAATTTTATTGTTATAAGTACTTAACACAGATTTCTAGAAAATTAAATTCTTTTAGTCCGAAATTATTTTTTCAAAGGTTAGGTTATAGTCTGTATTATTTGCCCATCCAGCGGTGTAGTAATCAGGAAAAAAATAAATTAAAATAATTCTTGTTAGATTTTTATCTGTGAGATAACTTCTAAAGGATACCGTTATTGGAACAATGATTGTTGTCACGGTAGTTAGGTATTGTTATGTAGAATCAAGCAGGACATTAATAATTTATACCTTATACATAATATTTTACTCATTTTCTATGCAATTTTAAATATTAAAGTGCAAAATATCATATACACAGGGCTTCCTCATAAAAGTAGGAAGCAAATATCCTGGCATGTCAACAAAAATGTTTCTTATAAAGTACTTTTACCTATTACTTCAATGCAGCATACCGGAGTATATATGTACACGTGGTAATACATGATTAAATATAAAAAAATTAAATATTTCTTATTGTCTCTCGCCTGAAATTTCATTCATTAATAATAAACACTATACATTCACAGCCTCGGTTTTTTTTCGCAGGCTTCATTTATACTTCACTAAAGTAAAAATGTACTTTAATGAAAACTTTTTTAAATATGACTTATTTATTGTATTAAAGATCCTTGCTACACCCCACGCCGCTGATGTTGACTAATTCCTCACGGAGTATTTTCTGTCTGGTTTATACGTACGAATGTTTCATGCAAACAAACATGCTATTTATGAATGAATGACTTAGTCTATTCTATAAGAAGTCTATGGACACTTCATGCCGCCCTAACCAATACTGGTTTCTAGTTATAAGCAATTTTAAAGTCAATTAAAATAAGAAATATGATACAATAAGAAACCAACCGGAACAAAAACGTTCTATTTGAAAGAAAAAAATCATTCATCAGCAACACAACAAATGTCTGTTGACTAACGATCGGGATAGCAATTGAACTTGTGTTAGAATAGCGCATTTGTGACCTTTGTCAATAATATAGAACGAAGGGTGGCGCTTTTGCACAAGTCCTACCCTACTACATCTTCCACCCCGCCGTTCTCTTACTAATAAAATTATTAATCAATTGAGTTGTCGTAACTTATACCGGGTGTCCGGTAACTTATGGGCCATAGAGCAACTGGAGATAGTAGATATAAAAATATGTCTTTTGAGCCAAATTTGCCCAAGTAAAATGTTAGAGGTTAAAGAGATACAGGGTGTTGAAAGTGAAAATTAATTTTCGAAAAATGATGATAATTTTGAAACGGTTTAAGATTTTCGAATTCAAAATCGGTATAACTAGGTTTTCGAGAGTGAGAAATTCGAATTTGGTGTTAAGTTCAAGATACTCCCTAGAGGGCGCTTGCTACGTGCTTCATGTTGAACTAATTCATCCATATTTTCTTTAACCGTGCAGTTACTAGTATTTATACTTTAAACTATAAAAGAACCTACCTTTTTACGTAAAAAAGGTAATCTTGGTCGATCTCGATATCTCAAGCCGTTACCCAGATTTTAGCGTGTGAATGTTCCATTGCACATTCTGTTGATTGCTGAGAAATATTTAATTCACAAAGTGTGCCTTGCATTTTGACAAAATTTGTTGCAATGAAAACTGTCATTATTTTCTACTTTTTCCCGTCAAAGGTACGTAAATAAAAAGTTTTTGCAATATCCAAGTACTGTAATCTTTTCAAATAAAAATGCCCAGGCTTAATAAGTTTTCTAACCGTGATTTACGTGATATGGTCTGCGTTTATGAACAAGAGAATTATAATAGTCGTGCTGCACTTAGAAGGTATGTAGAACTCTACCCAACCAGAATCATTCCAGACCGAAAAATATTTCAAAGAATATTCAATCGGTTAGATGAAACAAGTTCGTTTTATGTCAAAAATCCTGGTGGACGACCGAAAACTATAACGGTCGAACAAGAAGAAGAGATCTTGGTTCGTATCGCGGAAAATCCTGAATTAAGCACTAGGCGTTTGGAAGCTTATACAGGAATAGGTAAATCGGCCGTCTCAGAAGTCATCAATGCAGAAAATTTATTTCCTTACCATTTCACGCCCGTTCAAAATTTACTGCCAGGAGATTTGCCAGTCAGATCAGAATTCTGTCAAAATCTACTAAATAAGAATAACGAAGATCCCATGTTCCTGAGAAAAATATTATTTACTGACGAGGCAACTTTTACAAGACGCGGAATTTTTAACTGGAAAAATAATCATCACTATGCTTTGGAAAATCCACGACTACCCAAAGAAAGACATTTTCAGCACGAGTTTTTGATAAATATTTGGTGCGGCATTATCGACAATTTCTTGATCGGCCCATATCAGCTTCCGCAGAGACTTAATGGAGAACAATATTTGCAGTTTTTAGAAAACGATTTACTTTACCTTCTGGATGATATACCTCTGAACATAAGACACAATATGTGGTACATGCAAGATGGTGCCCCAGCACACTTTGCAGTTCCTGTTCGAAATCATTTAAATCAGCGTTTTCCACATCGGTGGATTGGTCGCGGAAGCGAATTTCCTTGGCCACCGCGTAGCCCAGATATTAACCCGTTAGATTTTTATCTGTGGGGTCACATGAAGGATTTGGTATATGGTGATGAATCCAATACACGGGAAGAACTTGAACAAAAAATTCAAGAAGCCGCCATTGTTATAGGAGATAATCAAAATATCTTCCTGAATGTGAGACGTCATTTGTTAAAAAGCTTAAGAAAATGTATTGAAGTAAACGGTGGACACTTTCAACATTAACTAAAGTGAATTAAAACAAATTTTTAATAGTTTCCAATATTTTCATTTTGTTTTTTTTTCTGCCTTTTTATCATCAAGTCCTAGAATCTGGGTAACGGCTTGAGATATCTTCCTGAATGTGAGACGTCATTTGTTAAAAAGCTTAAGAAAATGTATTGAAGTAAACGGTGGACACTTTCAACATTTACTAAAGTGAATTAAATAGTTTCCAATATTTTCATTTTGTTTTTTTTTCTGCCTTTTTATCATCAAGTCCTAGAATCTGGGTAACGGCTTGAGATATCGAGATCGACTAAGAGTACCTTTTTTACGTAAAAAGGTAGGTTCTTTTATAGTTTAAAGTATAAATACTAGTAACTGTACGGTTTAAAAAAATATGGATGAATTAGTTCAACATGAAGCACGTAGCAAGCGCCCTCTAGGGAGTATCTTAAAATTAACACCAAATTCGAATTTCTTATCCTCGAAAACCTAGTTATACCGATTTTGAATTCGATATCTTAAACCGTTTCAAAATTATCATCATTTTTCGAAAATTAATTTTCACTTTCAACACCCTGTATCTCTTTAACCTCTAACATTTTACTTGGGCAAATTTGGCTCAAAAGACATATTTTTATATCTACTATCTTCAGTTGCTCTATGGCCCATAAGTTACCGGACACCCTGTATATCAAATAAAAATTAATGTTTGTTTGTTTCTTTGTTCCGTATGCTTTTCTATAATATTCATTTAATTGCCATAAAACTTTGCCGAGTTATTGTCTGCACGTCTATGAATATTTTCGAGTTATTACAACCTTAAAATGTCACCTGGCAATAAGTAACTCATACACAACCAATTACCGCCTCCTGCTTTTAAATTTTTAAAATCTGGCAACCCTAACGCCACGCCATCGAAATTTCTTCTCATTACCAATCGTCATATACTTCTTTACTAAAAATCGGGCTTCCTATTATTGTGTAAAATTATTTATTTTTGTGGGAAATTGGAATAAGTTTATTGTCATTTTCCGAATTTTCCAACAAATTTTTCAATTTTTTTCTAAATTATTTATAATAATAACACAAAAGGCATACATCTGGTAAAAATGTAGGTAAATTGAAATTAATTAATTAACTCAACTTGACTACTGGACCTATGCCTTAATGAAAACTATTTTAAATTTAATGACGAGTTTTATAAACAAACAAATGGTCTAGCTATGGGCTCCCCATTAATTCCATTAAAGGCCTAAATTTTTACGTCAGTTTTAGAAGAAACTTTTATGACCTCAAAAATATCAAAAAATATTTTTTTCTGGTATAGGTATGTTGATGACATATTAATATGCTTCATAGGAACCGAAAAAGAACTTCAACATATTTTAAACCACCTCAACTCTATATACCCTAAAATCCAATTCACACTAGAAATAGGAAATGACTCAATTAATTTTTCAGATCTTAAAATTACAAAAACCATTGACAAAAAACTACAGTTTGACATTTAAAGAAAACCTACATATGCAGGCCCAACCTCCGAAAAAATAGCAAACATTTTATCCTATGACGAAGTGACAATAGCTTTCAAATCCTCAAATAACCTATCAAAACTAATATTTAACGTTAAAGATAAAAAATGTGGAAAATATAAGAAATCAGAAGTTTATAAACCAAAATGTAATGAATGCAATAGCTATAGGACAAACGGGACGAAAACTTGAAACTAGATTTAAAGAACATAATGCATGTTTTAGACTAAAGAAAAGAACATTACTTTTGCAACCCATTTTTTAGACACGTTTTTCCCGATATTAACAACTTACAAATATTACATACAGAACAAAAAGGTCATTCATTATAGATATATTAGAAAACATCAATATTTACAAACATTAAAACGACCATAATGTCAACCTTTTAAATACACAATTAAATTTCGGAAATTCCCCACTTTTACAATTATTATATTTTTTATCTGGCATGTTACCCATTCAGATTTTATAAACATTAGCCTGCCTGTCCCTCATAATTAGGAATGTTGTAAAATACCATTGTGTACCAAACAATATTATACTTTTTATTATAGGTAGATCCAATAATTTTATGACTTGTTAACCTATATAAACCCTTAGTTTGTTAAGTTGAAATTAGCGTCTTAAAGATGTAGTTGTACTACGAAACGGTCGTAAGGCCAAAAATTTTTTAAATAAAAATTAGTTACAAATAACAAAGTATACCTTTCGTTTCATTTTACAAAGTGAAATTAATTAATTGAAATAGATCCCATGCACACAGTGAGCCGCGACCAGTTCTAAACGCAAGTGCAAAATTCCTTCTAAGACGTTATTAATAATCTTGTATTTTGGCCCTTGTAATGACAGGAATAATTATCTCTAATTAACATTTTAAGGAACCCAGTGTCACCCTCTTTATTTAGGCCTACTTTATTATTATAATTAGTCGGATGCATAAAAACTGCGAAAAGAAAAGGACACTTTGTCCTAACAAGCGAAATTACAAAGACAGCGACGTTAATAATAGGGGCTTTTGTGTTTTTTATTAAAAGTTTCACGGTCTGTAAGACATCCTAAATAACCCAAAAGAAGTTTTTGGATTCTCTAAATTCTTTTAGGAAATTTCCTTCAGTCGGCTTTGAAACAATAGGCTTCCGGATTTTGTACACTTCTCCAGGTAAATTACTGTTCTTTAAAAATTTTCTCCGCTTTTCTTTGAATTTAAAGTCTAACTAAATGTCACGGTTAATGAAATATATCACGAGCAGCCAGCGGCTCCTTCTTTAATTAGCTTAATACGGTGTCGCTTGCGCTACCTCTTTTTTAAAAATAGAAGAGATTTTCCATTAAACGGGGTAGTAAGATCGGAATTTTTTTCTTAATCTATTTTTTTTTTAAATTTACAACCATACAATAATATAATGTTGACATTACAACATTTTTAAAAGGTTGGAAGTGTCACATTACCTACGTCTACTTCCCTCTTCCACTTCCCTCACCCACTTCCCTTACCCATTTCCCTCACTCATTTCTCTTATTCTTGTTCTTCTCTCATTTCTTCCACTCATTCAATAATGCAAAATATTTATGTAATATCTTTATTTACACCCGTATGCACCGTTTGTGGATTGTAATCCCAGTTCCCCGATCCAGTTTTTGTAATCTTTTGTTCGTAGCTATGCACCGTCAGTAGATTATCTAATCCGGATTAAAAATCTAACAACGTCGGAATCGCAAGATTTTTTCGACAGTTGAGAAATAAATGTCAAAAATTTGTCAGTTTTTTGGTTTAATTTTCAAAAATGAGTGAAAACTCAAAAAGAATCACCAATTTTTTCCCAGGAGTCTCATGAGGATACTGCTACAACCTGCCAATTTCATCGAAGACAGAAAAACAAACAAAGTTTCGAATGGTGATAAATCTGAAGCTTGGAAGCGAGTTCACGAAGAATTCTTTTTGTTTTTAATTGTTCTTGCAATGGCCGTTGTAACTCGATTTAAAATTCTGGAAATCGTACTCTCATGGCAGCCAAGAAAATCTCCAATTGTAGTGTGATGCTCCCCACAAGAGTACAGACGCAATGTGGCCAGGAACTGGTTCATCGGGGTTATACTATTATTTTTAAAACAAATAATATTATAGTAGATCCAGGAGTAGTCACCAAGAGTCCATCTAATCCCATTGCACTCCCTTCTATTTATAAACTTGCAAGTCATTTTGGAATTTAATTTCTTCTTCTATGTTTTCCAGGAAGCTGAGAACTGTAGGTTTTGTTAGGCGAAATCTTCGAAAAAAGGAATAATTGTCCATTGAGTCAAAATAATCACTTCTTTCCTAGATTCTGCGAGGAAAACCAAATTTGATGATATCTAGGTCATCATCAATGAATATTTCGTCCTCTATAAAGTCCATTTTATCCCGAAATAATAAAAAAATTGCAAAAAAATAGTGCCAAAATTGGACTTTGAGGTTATACGTCGATCGCTAATCCACGCTTCGTTGACCGATTAGATAATCTAAAGCTTAAACCATATTTTTCTTGCGGTGCATGTAAACATTTAACCTAATCCTGGCTTGCCTAACTAATCCGCAAAATTTGCTTACGGTGCATTTGGGTGTTTTAATAATTCTTATACAAGGAACGTATATTAACAAGACAATTAACAACAATAATTAAACAATTTATCACTTTATTTCTTAAAATTATTAATGGTCAAATTTGACTTATTATATTCTTTAACCGAAATTTTTAAGAGACCGCCCGGATAGTGTGAAGTTTCACTGCTAGACAATTTTATTTCTTGTTCACTCTCAGATCCCGTAATGTTAACAACAAGAAGTAAAAAGCTTAAACGCAACCAGCATATTTTTGTTTGGCGTCAAAACAATAAATGTCATATTTTGACATTTTTTGAAAAAATCAAATGTTATCTAATTTTCAATTAATGGTGTGGTTGTAAATAAAATAGTATACAAACCTCAGAGGAAAGATTTCATTACTGTCACGAGATTAAAGTTAACCTCGACGCTTCGCGTCCCGGATAACTAACTAATATCTCGACGGTAATGAAACACTTTCCTCTTCGGTATGTAATACACTATTGTTATTTTATTTTTCGAAGGCATTACTGAGAAGACCTATGATTTAACGTGTGTTAATAACCATGATATTTCATCATAAAAGGGCCTAGGGCTTGGACAATACCATATACGGTATGGTCGGGTTTTATTCTGCAATACATTTTCTCGTGCATACAAGATTACATACGTATCCGGCATGTGTCTTTTATGGGCTACTACTACCGTCTTAAATTGACAGTTCTAGGTTTGAAATGACAAGTGTCAATAAGTCAAATTAATATTGTTTTGTAAATATTTTTTTTTAAAACCGACCAGAAAATTTACACTTTTTGGACAATTTTTTGTCTAGAAAATAACGTTTTTCCGATCGCAAGACCGGAAAAGTGACATTAGAGTCCGGAATAGTAATTTACGTTACAAGACCGGAAAGTAGTGTTTTTCAGGTCGAGACAAGCATTTCCAGGGCGAGCCATAGGCGAGTCCTGGAAGCTTGGAGAGACCGGAAAAGTGATATTAGAGTCCGGAAAAGATTTTTCCAGTCTCTAATGTCACTTTTCCGGTCTTGCGATCGGAAAAACGTTATTTTCTAGACGAAAAATTGTCCAGAAAGTGTAAATTTTCTGGTCGATTTAAAAAAAAAAGATTTTTCCGGTCTCTAATGTCACTTTTCCGGTCTCTAATGTCACTGTCACCCTGTTTTTGGTTTTTCCAATCGCTCTTTGATAATACAAGATACCTTGATTTCGTTATTATGACAACAACATTTCCATGTATTGTCGAGTGACAGTTCGTTGATTTTTAATTTTGTTCTTTATGTCAAACTTGTTTCGCGTAGATTATAAAATATATCGAAGTGTCGGTCTTAAAAAGAATATTGTACGTCACGCAACCGAAAATTAGTGTTTTCCAGGTCTCTCCAAGCTTCCAGGACTCGCCTATGGCTCGCCCTGGAAATGCTTGTCTCGACCTGAAAAACACTACTTTCCGGTCTTGTAACATAAATTACTATTTTCTACGACCGTGCGTTTTAACCAATTTTCCCGCAAGCATTTTAGTTTCGAAAGTGTCACTTTCCCGCACTAGTGCGGGAAAGCAAACTTATGCAAATTTTAACCTTATTAGATAGTTTTTACCTAGGAAGTTATAACTATTATTACAATAGGTAAATAAGTATTTACGAAATCTGAAATAGTCCATCTAATAAAATCTACCTCTTTTCTAGCTTTTTGTTGTAAGTTTAAACTTTTGAAAATATAAAATAATGAAGATATTTTTATATAACCCTGTACATTTCTTTAAAGTCATGTCATAAAACAACTTTTAAACCAACCTGTGACGGGTGGTTTCCCCAAAAGATGAAAATCTGAAAATTCTATGGCTAAAAGCCATTCCAAGAGCTAATTGGTCGCCCACACAGTTTCTGTAGTTTGTGCTAAGCATTTTGTCCCCAGTCACATTATTCGTGAGGATATTTATATTTTGCCTGATGGCAACACAAAAAAAATTCCAGCTGATACGGCGTTGCCCCGATGTCACTTCATGGCTTGATAAGTAGACAGAGCTGTGGCATTACAGTAATACTGACAGTATTTTTGGTAATACGTTCTTTAGTACTACTAAGTGTAAGTACGCTAAAGTAGCAATACGAACAAACACGAAACTATACTTGCCAATAAGTCATAATATGTTGCTGTTATAAAAATAATACAGTGTGTTTGGATAGACGGTTGCAATAAAGTTACTGAAACATTGGAGATCTCGATTATTTCTGGACAGCTCTCGAACATTTGAGTGGCCATTCGTGCGCATATAAGAAGATTAAGTCAAGCGTGACGGGAAGTGTTAATAGTGTGAAATAAGGATTCATAGACAGAAAAACGTTGAATAAGGTTCGCGAAGTTCATTGTTGCGATCATGTATTTATTTGTAGTTACTTTATTCTAAATTTAAGCTTAATATGACTTCGCAGAACAGAAAAATAACCAACAAACATCAAGTTTGTAATAATCGATGGGAATCAGACTAGTTAATCACAAACAACAATAATAAATATTATTGAATTATTTGTATACAAGCACTATCAGTTCGCTCGGGAAAGTAGCAGAAAAAATCATACATAAAAGATTAAAGATTGGCCAATTGGACCAGTACATTCCAGAGCAACAATTTGGATTCAGAACTGGCAGGGGTGCTGTTTTGTTGGTAGCGCATGTTGCGCAACAAGCCATTAAAAAATTTAACCAACAACAAACAACAGTACTCCTGTCACTTGATATAAAACAAGCTTACGATAATGTCTGGTACAATGGGCTAATCTTTAAACTTATAACAGTGCATAAATTTCCATTGTATCTAATAACGCTTTTGCACTCGTATATTACGCAACGCACATTAAAAGTTCGGATAAATGGCAGCTTCTCTGAACCGAAAGGCCCTACATGCCGGCTACAAGGCACAAATTTGGCAGCTCTATTATTTAACTTATTTACAGCGGATATCCCATTTTTCCATAACACTGATCTTGCCATTTTTGTGAACGATGTCTTATTATACGCCAGTTCCTTTTACGCCAATGTCGCAAGACAATTAATATCAAATCACTTAACAATACTATTACCTTGGTATAAAAAATGGAAGCTGGATATAAACGAAAACAAATGTGAGTGTATAATACTGACTAGAAAGAGAACTAATACCAAAATCAATCAAAATATGATAATAAACGGAAGACAAATTGAACCAACGGACACACTAAAATACTTAAACGACGATAAACTACTTTTTAGGCAAAACACAAATAAAATAATTTCAAAGTACGTAACAATAACACCCACTTTAAATAAACTATTAAATAAAAACTCGCCACTTTCTCCGCAGAATAAACTCATAATTTACAACCAAATTATTAAACCGACATTGACTTACGCTGCACCGGTCTGGTGTAGTATGACGGATTGGCACTTTAGAAAAATACAAAGGCTAGAAAATAAACTATTAAGACAAGTTTTAAAAGAAAATATATATGCACCAATTCGTCATCTACACCAGGCTACACAAACACCATACATTTTTTACTACGTACAAGACATTTCAACAAAATTCTACCAAACTCAACCACAACAATCACACCTAACACAAAACATGACACAAATAAGGCATAATGACAATCTCGTATATAAACCCTTATATTCCAGACTTCCATTTTATTTTCAATAAATATAACATCATAAAACGGCAATCATATCATATAAAATTGAAATAGGAATTTTAAAGCTCCACCTAATCAAATAGGACACGCACACAAACATCATCAAGCCAAAACGGCAAACAATGCGCTACCTCCGGTGTATCTGTTTAAATTAAGCTGATTTTTTGGAATATTTTTCCAGTTAATAGTAATTCAGATATTTTTTTACACACAAACAGCAATAAAATCATTTTAAGTTTTTCATAAACAACGTATTCTCTCATGGCAGTAAAGGAATTACGGAACTGACCAAACCAAGTAGAACAATAAGTCAATTTAATTACCCAAAGGGTCAACACCAACCCCGCCGGCGCTGCCAGCCCTGCTCTAGGTAGAGATAGTTACAAAAAACTGACTCTTCCCTAAGACAACTATGTACATGTGTATTATATTTATGTTCTATATACTAATAGTACTTATGTTATGTTAATTATTTGACATGTGAAAATATTTGAATAATAAAAGCCTTTTGGAATTGAAATTGAAACTATCAGTTCAAATTAATTGATTTAGCCGATACTAGGTGGAAATTCATAATTATGGGATACAATAAAACAAAGTTAAACTTGTAAATTTCCACTATATTAACTAGAAAAATGACATGTTTCGCTAACACTATAGCTTCGTCAGATGGCAATGATTTAATAAAGGTGAGAATTAAAAATTGGGGTGCAATAAAATTAAATTATTCAAGATGTAAATAAAACAGTGGGAGGGTTACAATTGCGGGGAAATCCAACAGAGGGTTTAAAAATTAAATTAAATTAGGTACAATATGGGTAATTTATAAAATCTTAAGTAGGTATATCAATAGGTCAACAGAATAAATTTAACAAAGGTGAATTATTATTTAAATCTAGTTGATCATTAAGTAACAGGTCAGTATTTTTAAGTTTATTTATTTCCATAGATTCTAACAAATTTAGTTTTAAGCCTTTGTTTTCTGTATCTAAGATTTTAAAGAAAGAATCGAAATTATGTTGATAATAAAGTAAATGGTTAGCATAGTTTGAGTCTATTTTATTTTTTAGAAAACTGTTATAATGTTCCTGTTTTCTTTTATCAAAATATCTACCCGTTTAGCCAATGTATGTTTTAGGACAATCTTTGCAGTTTAATTTATAGACGCATGATTTTTTGCTTTTATCGCTTTTAGTTTAATTGTTTTTGATAAATTTACTTAAAGAGTTGTTAGTTTTGTAACACACATTTATATCAAGTTTTTTAAGAAAATTGCCAATTAATTTGCTAGGTTGTTCAAAGAAAGTGACAAGTTTAAATTAATCTTAAGATTTTATGAATCCATATTGTACCTAATTTAATTTAATTTTTAAATTCTCTGTTGGATTTTCCCGCTATTGTAACCCTTCCACTGTTTTATTTACATCTTCAATATTTTAATTTTATTGCACCCCAATTTTTAATTTTCACCTTTATTAAATCATTGTCATCTGACGACGCTATAGTGTTGGCGAAACATGTCATTTTTCTAGTTAATGTAGTGGAAATTTACAAGTTCAACTTTATTTTACTGTATCCCATAATACTATCACTATCAGTTCCTATAAATAATAAAATTAAGAATAAAATAGATGTACCATGTCTAAGCCACTTACTCAGTTGCTTTGTTTGTCAACAACAAATAATCCAAAGCAATATCACCAAACTTCCCAGTAATCATTCTTGTATACGTGTTATTTTTTGGAATATCTAAAAATAATTATACAAAAATAAACAGGTTTTTTGTACCTATTACAAATCACTGGTAAAGTTGCATATAAAGCATTTTATGATGCGGCCCTCACAACCGCACTTTTATTTACAACGGCCCTTGGGCCACTTTAAGTTGCACAGCCCTAATGCAAGTAACGTAACGTTTTTTTTTCGATATAACATATTGTCCTACGACCACCAATGAAAATGAGAAAAAAAGCAAGGTTAACTGGCCAGAAAGTGCTTTATAGAACACGCGCGTTAAAATATTTGTTTTCAATATTTTTGTGTCGAAATGAAAAACAGCCAATGGCTGACGAATTTAACAGCAAAACTATATAAAAAAATTACAAACCTATGGGATGCTTGGAGCTAATTGGGGTGCTGGGTGAGGTAAAGTAGACTAGAACATTACTGCAAATTTAAAAAAACTCTTTTTTTTTCGTTAATTTTGGGAACCATTAGTAGTTTTTATGATAACAATATAAAAAAAAGGGAAAATACGCCAGGCAACCCACTAAATAGACATGAGAGATGCGAACTCCCACCCACTAAATATGTCAACTTAGTTGAGCCACAGAACAAAAAGAGCTCAGCTAGAACAGAAATGGAATAGCTATTTATAATTCAAGTTCGATTTTTACAACAATCTTATCTAGGATATAATACCCATACAATGTTTAAGGAAACAGGGCAAGTAAATGTGCTTTATGTAATTCAATTTATTTTAATAATAAATGTGAGTATTATTCAAAACAAATCAAATATAGGACTTTCATAATTAACAAGCTATCGATATTTAACTCCATCTCTATCTATCTACAATTATTGGGGTCAGGACCTTTTAGGAGATGAGTATTTATTGTTTGGTTTTGTTGTTTTTTAACACGCTTTTATTAGCTTCACCTGTATGTTTGTATGTATGTTTGTAACCAACCGACTTCTTTGAACCCCATTTTGACCCACTTTAAACGGTCAGATTTAATTTAAATTTTGTAGACTTATCAGGAACCGCTGACAATATAATAATTTGATAAGTTTATCTCATTATCCTGATCAGGAATTAAATAATTTTCTTACAGATCCTTTGTATGAGAGTGAGAGAGATAGAGCTCACCGTATGCGCTTGCGTACTATCTACCTACTTTCCGGCTCGAGCACTCGGCTTAATAGTGTTGGTACATTCTTTCGCTATCAGTTGGTACAAGTTGGCCGTGCGGGTTAAGGCGCAAGTCTTAATCGACGCGACACAACGAACTCACCAGGCGTGGCTGAAAGTCCCATATATTTTTCAGCAGTTTTTGGGATTGATGCCGTAAACCGAACTGTACTTCGACATGGTTTATTCGGACCTCTCTATGACTATGTCTACTCAAAATAAAAATAAAATTCTTAACAATAACTCAAACTAAAGAATGAAAAATAAATATAGTTTAAAAAAACTAAAAAACGCGCTTTAATAATTAATCAAACTAAAAACGGAAAATAAATATAGTTTAAAATAATTCTTGAAATTCTTAATATAGACAGAAAATAATAATAAACGATAAACATTAGTAAGGTAGGTGAAGGGAATACGCCCATGTTGGTTATATGCCCAGCCGCTGTATTTTTAGGTAGTTTGAATTTTCGACGACAGATGGCTGACACGGTGCTTACGATAACCTTTACGGCCAAAGTTACGTGAATCCGATGTCAGTTGCATTCAAACCGTCGTGAGTTTCGCATGGTGTTTGATTAGAAGGTATCTGTTATTAAACAGGGTCAGTTTAAATCGCTTGATAATGTGCTATAATCTAATATTTATATTCAGATAAATATATCAATGGAAAGCTTGTTTCTTTATGATTCTTTTGACATATTATATTTGTCTTAAAAATAATTTGATATTATACCAAAAATTAACAAAAATGTTGTTCACGTACCATATAGGTAATATGCCCATACCCAAGTGAAGTTAATATGCCCCTGGGCGTATTACCTGTACTTATTTTTAATTGGTTATTTCAGATGTTTATTACATAATTATATGATATTATTATGTGCCTTTGATTTTTATTTAATAAGTAAAAACGATTAAAGCAACCTTGATACGTTTCTCTTACTTTACAGAGCTGCGCATATTACCAACACCCCATGGGCATTTTACCAACATGGGTTGCTAATATGCCCAGTTTGATTGTTTTTAAAAAAGTGGTAAAAAGGGTAAAAAACAAAAAAAAAATTAAGAATTATTTCCAAAAACTGTTACAATAGCAGAAAATTAATTTATCCCTCATAGAATAAAAACAACATGTATTTTTTTCTATTTTTTATTAATGAAAGCGCTTAAGAGGGGCATATTCACCTCACCTACCTTATTATTGTGAAAAAAGCGTGGGGCGCTTTGTGCTATATTTTTCGTATATTGAGCATCCCACGCTTTTTTCATAATAATACTTATGTTTATCGTTCATTATTATTTTCTGCCTATATTAAGAATTTCAAGAATTATTTTAAATTATATTTATTTTCCGCTTTTTAGTTTGATTAATTATTAAAGCGTGTTTTTTAGTTTTTTTAAACTACATTTTTAGTATTTTGTACGTACCTATACTTAGATATTATTTTATTAAAAGGAGCTAAACAATCAGAAACGAAATTTATTCGGTGCACAATACATAGATAGTAGAATGAGCGAAAGCAAATAGGAGAAAAGTTTTTAATTTTATTTAAAACTAGTCATAGACCTAATAAAAAGTCTATTACCGAAACTTGGTAAGTTAAAATGTGTAAAATGGGCATTGTTTTTTATACGATCTGTTGGAATCCGCCTTCAAATTTGTTTAACATTTTTTAACTTTAGTGTTGAAATAATTTGTTTATTACCATGATAATATATACCTACAAAATTTTAGAAATGAATCAAACTATTTTTAATTAACTTTTTATGTTAGTAGGAAAAATTATGTTTATTATGTGTGAACGTGATTTTCTTAAACTCCGGGAATTTCCGCACTCGGCTTACGCCTCGTGCTAAGTACCTTCTCGTTTGGTAAGTGTCACTTTCAAGTAATATACTATGGCAGTTACCATGCGTTAAACCTGGTCTCTCATTTTTAATCATTTGGATAAACTAAATCAAGATCTAATAAAATCTCGAAATGTGGTCTTTTATGATTACAATAATTTTTCTGCTTATGACAAAAGTTGCAATGCATACTTGGCAGTAACAGTACCACAGCAGTTTTAATTTTTGGCTAATTAAGAAATTCTGTTTGTTTCTTGCCCCAAGGCTTAATAAATAATACTAATGGTTTGATGCTCTTACACGGTCAATAATAACGAAGTATGTAGTATAGTTGTACCTTGCGAGCAAAAATTATTTGCATCAAAGAGGGCCTTGCATCTAAGGACGTAATGCTTAGCCGTAGAGCTTAATCCCTGTTGGGTGTCAGTAACTACTTGGATTAACAATCAATCAGTTATTCCGTTATCTTTGACAGTCGTTACAAGTAATTTGATTCATGGCTAATTTTTCCAATTTCTTGAACAATTCACACAATGAGCTTTACGGAATAGCAGAAAACATTCATGGTTGAAGCGTATTTTCGAAACGGTGTTAGAGTAAATGGTGAGTTGCAATACAATCCGGGTTTGTGCATGGACGATTTTCACGAAAATTTTTCTAACGTTTCTTTTATTGCTGGGAATTTTTATCATTGCCTAAAAAGAACCGTGGCTGTGTTTAGGGAAACAGGTTCTATACAACACAAAAAAGGAGCACGAAGACCATCTGTTAGAACAGAAGAACTTGTTGCAAACGTTCATGGAATAACGCAAAATACGCCAACAAATTGTATAAGACGCCTGTCCCCAGAAGTAGGAAGATCTTATGGAACATGCAGGACTATTCTTAAGAAGCAGCTAAATTTATTTCCTTATAAAGTGCAAGTATTTCAAGAAATACAAGCCGCAGATTTTGAAAGACGCAGGAATTACTCGCAATGGATTACTCAAAATTTACTGGAAAGAAATGATTTATTAGACCTGACATTTTTTTCGAATGAAGCCTGGTTCCACCTCTCCGGTTATGTGAATTCTCAGAATACACGCATGTGGAGTAGTCAAAATTCCCATTTTTTTGTAAAGTCCACATTGCACCCTCAAAATATTGGTGTTTGGTTAGCTGTTTCCCGAAGAAGAATTGTTGGTCCAATTTTTTTCCATGACACAGTTACAGCACAGCGGTATAGAGACAATATTTTTAATCCATTTGTGGAGCAATTACTTGACGACGAACTACGTTTTGGATATTTTCAACGGCCCATACAGCCGCCGAAAATATTAACTACTTACGCAATTTTTTCGACCACAGATTGATCAGTTTTCGATCAAACATCCCACCTAGATCACCTTGTTTAACGGTTAGGGATGGATTACTTCGTTTTTCATCATTTAAAGAACACTATTTTTAAAACACCAGTTGCAAATTTAGAACAATTACAAGAAAGGATTATTCAAGAATGTGGTAACATTTCCTACCTACTTACTTTTCTTTTTCATTCTGTATATTTTTACTTTGTTAATTTTGTAAACAGCAAAAATAAACGTGTATTTGTCTAATTATTTTATTACTCATTAGTTTGGCATATCATCGTCGTTTAAGAAGTGAACCCTCGTATATACATTTTGTAAAATATGTGATACCTCGTATATGCAAAACCTCTACTTTACAGGAGAGACAAAAAACTTGATAAAAAACATATCAATGACGTAAAGTCATTATAATATAATTTTGTATAGAATGAGAAGCTTCTTAAAGATATTTTTATGATAAAAACTTTAATTCATTGCATTTCTGTTATTTACGTTTATTACGAGGTCGCTCATGAAAAAAATTTGCAAAAGTTTGCTGATACGAGGTCTCACATTTTTCATAATATGTAGATACGAGTGTTCACTTCTTAAACGACGTCATGTCATAATTTGAATTTGACAAAATTTTAACCTAGATTTGGTTAGATATATCGTCCCCATATCAATGTAATCTAAACCAAGCCCTACGTTTTGTAATCCAAGCCCTATTTGATGCAAATAATTTTTGCTCGCACGGTACAATAATACAGTCACATTTTTTTGGCTCTTCATTTGGCATGAAAGAATAACATAATAAAATATTACTTTGATACCTGAGAACAATCCAGACAATTTCGTATTTCTAAACTACTACCGAATGAGAAGCTAAAAGTCTCTAATCTGAAGTCATTTCAGCTTCAAGGGCTTACTGGATTCCCCAAAGCCCATAGCGAGGGAAATAAAAAGAAAAATAAACTTCGCTTACTAAATTTTTTCTTCAGCACGACAAAAGAAATATTGTTTTTATTATGCCAAAGAGAAATTTGAAAAATATGCCGGATCAAATGTCTTTTCATATGTATATAAGGGATATTTTTAACAGACAATATTCTTAGGGAACTATTTATTAACGACAGCTGTTCCATTATCGTTTTTGAATTGAAATGTAGGAATACATTTGAAAACTTTCCCCTCGATTTTCCTGCTTTAAAATGAAAATGTGGAAAATCGCTCGGACCCGTCGATTTTTATTTCGAGGGGGACATCTTTTGCGTATATTGTGAATCTTGTTACTTCAAGCCCCTAGGAGGGAGGGCGGGGTAAGATCTAAATCTTAAGTGGATACCCCTATTTTATATAATTTTTCTTGATTCTGCATAAAATTCAGAACATTTTTTAATAAAAGCATTATTAGTCTATACTTAACAGTTTCCGAGATATTTACTCTTGAAAAATGACATTTTTGAACTTTGACAGCGTCTAGCTTTCTAACTGTACGTCTTAGAGCAAAACGGCTTACATGTCCCTATCTTCGATTTTTATTATCTTACCAATAGTGTGAACTTTCGGTTAAACCAGATGTAAGAAATATAGTACTTCCGGTTTAACCGGAAGTTGAAACTATTGGAAAGATAATAAAAATCGAAGATAGGGACATGTAAGCCGTTTTGTTCTAAGACGTACAGTTAGAAAGCTAGACGCTGTCAAAGTTCAAAAATGTCATTTTTCAAGAGTCAATATCTCGGAAACTGTTAAGTATAGACTAATAATGCTTTTATTAAAAAATGTTCAGAATTTTATGCAGAATCCAAAAAAAATATTTAAAGTAGGGGTATCCATTTAAGATTTAGATCTTACCCCCCTCCCTCCTAGGGGCTTGAAGTAACAAGATTGACAATATACGCAAAAGATGTCCCCCTCGAAATAAAAATCGACGGGTCCGAGCGATTTTCCACATTTTCATTTTAAAGCAGGAAAATCGAGGTGGGAAGTTTTCAAATGAACACCCTGTATAATGTACAGACATTGGGCCAAGATAAAAAAAAAGCTACAATTTGTAAAAACCTTTCTCCTAATGGATTTTTTACGAAATTATCATACGATGACCACCAGAAAATGTGCAGAATATGAAAAGTGGTTATTTGCGAAGTTAATAAATTTATTTTATTTAGAAAAAGTTCTGCTTACCTCCGAACTAAAATAACACCCATCAAATTCGGTTAAAAACTTATGGTAGACGAGCAAGATTCAAAAATTCAAAATTGCTTTAAAATTCTTAGTTACTACCCTTTCAATAGTGATACATTACAGCTACCATCTGGTCACTTCTTTATGATGCTAGTTAAAATACTATTTTATGAAAAGAATCCTATTTATTGACCAAAAATTATAAAATAAACGTTTATCGACATGGTTCGTAGCAAAATATATTCTAAAGACACTTTAAGCAGATTTTTTTGGAACATTGCTGGTAAACTATTACTTTGCAGGAATTGCAAAAGGTGTTTGTCCTTTTATGATGGACAAAAAGCACATTCCTTTCTTTTCTTTTCTATGCACCCTGTTATCCTGTTTCCGTAACGTAAACTTTACTTTTAAGGTGGCCTCAAAAAAAATTATAAAAAGGGTTAAGGTCGTGTGATCTTACTGGTCACTCAATTATTCTCTCTTAATTCGCTCCACCGGTTAGGAAAAATGTCATTAAAGATGGTCAAATATTTTGCACACATGTGGCGGTGCATCATCTTGCTGAAATTATGTTCGATCATCATGAATATCTGTATTTGATTGACGAGGAAAAAACGTCTTAAAGTGGAGTAAGCTCCGTGCGCAGAAATCAAAATATTAAGGAATGGATGAATTCTCTATTACCGAATTTATTTCAGTTAGCAGATTCACCCTGGCTCCCTCTGCCTCTAGGGTAGTTTGATGGTAGTATCACTTATATTGCAAACAACGTTAATAGTATGCTAAACTACTCTATGCTAAAACGTTTCAAATAAAAATAAAGCAGACAATGGAAATTTTATTTACCATAAAGACCAATAAGTTGTCTACTTAACTTTTCTGGACAGTTTCCCTCCCCAGAGGGGCGCTCACTTTTGGGACCCGTTATCTTTAGTACTTATACTAAAAAATATATAAATAATTGTTAGGGTAAATATATAAATAATATTTCACTGGCTATAGAGTTATCTGGCAAAATACGTTCTTAGTTTAGCGGTAACAGTCGACCACATAAGAGTAGAAAGAAAATTACAAATGAAATATTTCTGTTAATAATCATGTCTTTGGCCAATTTAAGATACCTAAATGCAAGCGTCATTAGTCACAGGCGACGTTCGTATACGAACTAGTATATGAAAATTAAAATGATATCATAATAATTGACTTTCTAAGTTTCACAAGCGTTTAAAAAATTAAATTTTGTTTTCTCGACGTTTACTCCATTTTTCCAAATGGAACGATGGTAGTTCACTAGGATATATTTAAAACGAGCATTTTTTTCCCAACAATTTGATACCATACACTCCTATAAGCTATTTTAAAATTGACACTGAAAAATTTGCCTTAAATCCCAATCGCAAATTTAAAAGCGTGATGCATTATTGCCGCCCTATCTTTTCTAAAAAAATATAAAGGCCGCTTTGAAAAGCAATATGGCTTTAATTTAAAGTTGTAATGTCATCAGTTTATAAAATATTCTATTTTATTTATTTATTTATTTATATTGCACTTTACATATCTATTAATTATCTATACATTGGTATACACTATATCTATAAATTAGTATGATATTAAGTGTGCGCTCATGGACAAATAGTCTATGTGAGCATCACCTTATCCGCTAGTTATACATAAAGTCCAACTAAACAATGAACCAATGAAAACTATCCTTTTTCTTAATATTAACAAAAACGTCCCTTGTTTACAAAAATTTAACGGTGTCTTTTATCTTCTGGTGTTAAGTTTGACCCAGGTATTCAATTTATACTTTATTCGCTTATATGGACCATTTTTACAATTTGCTGGTAATACATTTATAACTCTTGGAGCTATATACGCAGTACATCTTTGAGTAGCATGATAGTGAGTGTTGGATAATATTAATTGTTCATTAGCATTCGCTCTCGTCATTATATTATGACTTACATAGTTTTGGAATATATTTCTATTTAATGAAAAACGCAATATATTTTTTATGTACAATTGCAAGACAGTAAAGACACCGGACTGTTGAAATAATACATCTGTAGGAAAACGCCTTGACTTAAACAAAATTATCTTTAAGATGTATTTCTGTGCAATTAAGATATTATGTAATACATTTTTATGTGCTGAACCCCAGCAAATTATACCATATGATAAGCAGGATTTTACTAGAGATCTATACACACTAAAAATAAGTTTCCTATCTAATATATTTCTTAATTCATAAAATTTGTAAATTAGTTTTCTTAACTTATATTTTACATACTCTGAATGAGTATTCCACTTCAAAAATTGGTCAAAGTAAACTCCTAAGTATTTCGTTTTCGTAACAGATTCAATATAGTGAGAACAGTCGCAGTTATCACTCATGCCACAACTTGACAAATGTACCTTAATTGTGTGTCTATCAGGCAACCCCCTACTATTCATGGAGAAACATATAAAATTGGTTTCATCAAGATTTAGCGTTAGTGAATTCAAGTCCATCCAGATTCGAGCATAACTAACTGCCCGTTCAGCCCTCTCAAAGGCCTCACCCCAACTTAATCCCCTACACAAAAAGGCTGTGTCGTGAGCAAAACTTATGGTTCGTACATCATGAATTACTGATGATAGATTATTAATGTAAATAGAAAATAATATCGGTCCCAGTACAGTGCCGTGTGAAACGCCACAAGTCACCACGGTATCAGAGCTGCATACTGCATTCAATCTAACTTTCTGAAATCTATTCGTTAAATAAGACCTAAATAGTTCCAAGACTTTGCCCCGAATACCAATGTTATTTAATTTATTCAGTAAAATTTGGTGATTCACGGTATCAAAGGCCTTTGAGATATCCACAAAAACAGCTAACCACTTATGATTGTCATTAAAGCAGTCTACAATAAAATATGTAACCTCATGCAATGCAGAATCAGTAACTACACCCTCCCTGAAGCCAAACTGCAAATCCGACATTAATTTATTTTCTGATAAAAAATTACATAGTTTTTTTTTATGCATTTTTCGATGATTTTACAAATAGTAAGTGCTATTGGCCTATAATTGTTAATTTCAGATTTATCACCACTCTTATGTAAAGGAATAATTACAGCTCTTTTAAATATTTCCGGAAAAATCCCGTATTCAAATATCAGATTTACAATATGTAGCAAGGGCGGTATAAGTTGCCTGTAATTTGATTTAACAATCAAATTTGATATGCTCAATCATTGCGTTCTCTAACCAGAACGCAATGGCTCAATTCGTCTGAGGAGGAGGAATTTTTTAAAGAGTTAATGGATTATATAATTTCGTTTTCATCTACAGGGTATAAAAACATAGTATTAGGTGATATTGTCTCTTTAGTTAAATTATCAGGTACATTATTTGGTTTAAAAATTCTGGAAGCCAGGCTCGCTCCAATGGATCCAAAGAACTTATTAAACTCATTCGCGATTTCACCCTGGTCTCATAACTCACTCTGATTGTCAATGCTTTTTATGGTAGTAATATTATTATTCTGTCTGGATTCGTTTGTAGGCATGTTTAATTATTTCCCATGTCTTTTTAGGATCATTATTTACACTATCCAATTTCCTCTTAAAGTATGATGACTTTGTATTACTCAAAAAATTACTCAGTTGGTCACGATATCTTCTATAGTGTTGAAGTGCTTTAGTATCGGTAAGATTTTTGATCCAATATTTGTGTAATTTATCCCTCTTTCTAATCGATGTTAGTAATCCAGAAGTAATCCAGGGTTTAAGACGAAATTTACTGTTAGGAACATTCTTGATACTCGTTACGAGGGCAATGTGATTATGTAAGATATCAGTAAACAATTCTGCGGCTTCATTAGGATCATGATTCGACAGTACAGTGTCCCACTTTTCAGCAGTGACAAGATTCTTAAGCTTTTGGTAATCAATATGTTTTATGATTTTATATACTTTCTTAGGATTAGAGGCATTTTCTTTTTCACAGCCCAAGTTAACATTAAACAATAATTAGTGATGATCTGCTACAGAACTGGTTAGCACCGTCATGGTATTTTCAAATTTTATTTTGCTCTTCATAAAAATATGATCAATACATGTACTGCTACGATCATCAACCCTCGTCGGTTTGTTTACTTTTGATAGATAACCATGACTATTTAAGCAATTGAGATATTCATTAACTAGCACTGACCGAGTGTCTAATAGATTTATATTGATGTCCCCAGCAAATAACTCCACATCACAACAATTAAAATATCTTTGACCAAACAAGTCCATCAAAATATTTACATAATTATTCGGATTAATTGAGGGAGATCTATAATGAGATATTATACCTACCGACACACCATTCTTTACAAGAGTTACTCTTAAAAATTTGTAGTCCTTAATTGATATGATTTTACTTTCCTTGATATAGAAACACTTTTACCATAGATCAAAGAGCCATCAGACTTATTTATCATGCTTTCGTTATAAAAAATATCATAATTCATAAGTTTGTAATTGAGCTTGTGGTGAATATTATTGGTCTTAGATAATATAATAACGTCAAAGTCACCACCCAATGCCTCCAAAAATACCACAAAATCGTCATAGTTTTTATTTAGGCTCCTAATATTTATATGAAGCAAATTTAGGTTACTCTCAGATTTTCGATATTGACCAAGTATGCGGGTCATGTCGTCACAAACTATTACATCACCATTTTCTTGATTATATTCGTCAAGTAAATAGTTAGGATCCATGAACTTTATGGATTATACTCTATTTTACCTTTAAGTATATCTAGATGATAGTTATAGCTTGGACACTCCAGATCAGAAGCTGCAAGGGATATACAGTATGATGACCCATACCTAGCATTCGCCTGCATACAGTTATTGCACCTTTTTGTTACCTTCTCACACATATTACTACTATGTTCTCCAGCACAGTACTCACACACTGTTTTTTTGCTACACTTGTCTAGATATCTTCAGGTCCTCATAAACCGGACAACGACTCCAACTTATATGTACTTTTTTATATAACATAAATCCCTGAAACAATTCTCCAAAACACTCAGCAAAAATAGTTAAGTCCTTACTTGTATTCTGTCTTACATACGTAATATTTAGTTCACCCTTATCTCCAATCCAAGCATTCTGCCGTCGAATTTTTTGTACAATTTCTTCGTTTGAATCCTTACCCTGATATCCTGGTATTTTTATTCTTGGTTTTATAGTCTTCGATGTTAATATTTCATATTTATTATCCAATGTTCCCTCAGCTGCTTTTTTAAGTTCCTCTACTTCTTTTTTTGTAGAGTACTTGATAATGACATCACTTCCTGCCATTCTCATCTTTCTAATCCCGATATTTATTGATGATGGATTAATTTTTTTGGTGATCTCATCCTTTGTTTTCGAGACTTCTTGTTTTTGTTTTGGTCGGATGATTAAATTCGGAGTACAAGCAGTTTTCTCAGTTTTCCCATTAGCCACTTGAGCATAATATGTCTTCTCTATGCGACTCGACACAGATTCCGTGGGGATTTTTAGTTCCTCAACTTGCGTTTTTAACATGCTAATTATCATATTTTTATCCTCAATGACTGCTTTTTTGCTGTCAATTATTTCTTTCAACAAATCACATGTTTCAAACTTTAAGCATCTGGGACAATAAAATTTCATTACTCTGTTCCTCAATTCGAGAACTTTTACTTCCGAGGCAGTATGTAGTATACAATACATACAATCTTGCCGCTTCAGAAAAATTTTTTTGGTAACTCCAAAAATTAGGAGCATATCAATTTGTTAATTTCTAGTAAAACTAACCATTTTGTCTAATTTACAATGTAAGTTTAATAAACGAATGACATTACAATTTTAATTTAAAACAATATTGGTTTTTAAAACCATTCCATTGTTTTTCAAAGCTGCCTTTATATTTTTTTAGAAAAGACAGGGTGGCAATAATAATGCATAGCGCTTTTAAATTTGCGATTGGGACTTAAGGCAAATTTTTTCGTGTCAATTTTAAAATAGTATAGGAGTGTTCAAATTGTTGGAAAAAATACTTGTTTTAAATAAATCGTAGTGAACTACCATCGTTTTATTTGGAAAAATGGAGTAAACGTCAAGAAAACAAAATTTAATTTTTGAAACGCTTGTGAAACTTAAAAAGTCAATTATTATGACATAATTTTAATTTTCATATACTACTTGACTATACATTAACAGGTTTAATTAATTGGTAGCACTCTAGATTGAAAATTAAATACACATAAAAATGTTATAACACGTCAAAAAATGACAAGCGAGGGGTCATTTTACTTAGAATGTTATGCTGAATCCCATTAAGTAAAAATACACAAGATGTCCAATTTAAAATACCAAAGTCAAGGTCACTTCCGGTCAAACCAGAAGTGCTACCAAATTAAAAATTATGCCAATAAGTGCAGACTCATCTCTTATGCATAATCTCAAAATTTCATTTTAATATTTAAAAATACAGAAAAGTTATAGGGGTGAACGTCTTTTGAAACACCCGGTATATAGCGTCATAATAAAGAAACGGATCAGCCTTTCACATAGAATACCGCTTACTTAATCTAGAATCCCTAGGACCCGTCAAACACATTTTTACGAAATATATTTATTTTAGAGAAAAAAAGAATTAAACACATCATAAAAAAGTTAAGTGTACCGAAATACCTTATACCTATATTTAACCGTGTACAGAATATTAATACTTTATGGCTGGTATTCACTATTGATTTAGCAACATTCTGAATTCAAGTCACAATCTAAGGCATTAACAATGACCATTCGCTATTTAGGTTTGAGATGTTAAAAAATGTCATTGAAACTTAATCAATTTTAAATTTTGCTTTGCTGATATTACATCCAAAATGAGCCTTGCTGATGAAGAATGCATAGAAATTTTGAATAGGTTGGGTTGAAGAGATAAAAGTAGAAGTTATTGGTAAATCCGTTTAATGTTCAGTGAGAAATACCCAAATCGCCCGCCTATTAGCTTAATCGACAGTGTCTAGGGTAGCAATTAAGTGGAGAGCTTTCCGTACTGTTCTTTGCCTAACCGTTGGCTAGCTACCCGCTCGCCCGGCCTAGACGTTCGAAAAATTAGGAACAATGTTTTCTAACTAAAACAATTTTATTCCCCGGCAACTCCTTCAAGTTAAACTAATCTTTACAATATTTTTGAAGTCCGAACTATATTTTTTTTTACATTGACTTGACTACCTAAACTACCTTAAATTAATTGCTGGTTCATAACACGTACTATTAAGGATGGTGGAAAGTTTCATCTCTACGAACCAATAATTGTACTAAAGTTACTAGACGGTGATCTTGAAAGGCGAGACAATGTTGTGAAATAATAATTGAGCTAACAGATAATCACACACGAATTGTCAAAATAATTAGTTTTTCAGATGAAGCTACTACGTTTTCTTTAAATGGTCAGACTAATTGATAAAACTACATATACTCGGCTCGGGAAAATCCTAACGGTTCATAGAATTTCGCACTCATTATAAAGATTAATGTCTGGGCGGGTATGGGTTAAAATAGGGTTATCGGCCCATTTTTATTTGATGAGAGCGTCATTAGAGAAAGATATCTAAATTTCCTTCAAAATTATCTGGTTCCAGTTCTTAGCACTCTATTTCCAGTTGATTTATCAAGTTTAACCTTGTGGTTTAAACAGGATGATGCTCCCTTTTTACGCTGTAAGGAAGTACTTGAATACAATTTCTCCGGGGCAGTGGATACGTAGACGGGGGTTAATTGTGTGGCCACCCAGATCGCCCGATCTTAACCCACTGGACTTTTTTTATGAGGCCAAGTGGAAAATTTAGTCTATAAATCTGAACCCAACTCTATAGATACGCTTAAGGGGTCTATTCGACGAGTAATACAATAAATTTCTCTACAAGTAGTAGAAAATGTACCATACGAATTTTTAAATCGATTGATCGACTACAGAACAGTTGATGGAGGACAGTTTTAACATCTTATAAAGTAGTTACTTTTTATACTTTGTCGTTTGTCTATTTTGTTTCAAAAGTTAATATTTCGTAAATGGTTGTAAATAATTATAGAGCATTATTAATGAAAAATGTTTAGAATTGATTGTAGAATGTAAAAATATACAATGATTCATTAAAAAAATTACATTTTTATGATCTACCCTGTATAATATATTTTTTCTAAAAAAAAATTCACTTAAAAAATGGGTACGAGCGATTCTCGATTAAATGGGTGATATCTTTAATAAACGGCTGATACATTTTTTATCATAACCTTGTATTATGCTACCTATACCAAAACCATAACCCGATTAGATTAATGGTACGAAGTATAATTTGCATTAAAAAATGGTTTCGATATATTTCCAGAAATGATAATCAACGAGAAGCTATAATACCTGTTTTAATATCGACTGGCACGTTTTCAGTGACCTTCAGAGAACGAATAGTAGCGAAAGGCACCTTATGACGTATCATTTGATATAGCATAAAAAGTATAATATTATATTGGAAGAAAAAAATCAATATATTATGGAACCAAGTAATTTTTTTCAGTGCGTAGGTCATTTCGTCAGATCGATTCCTAGCCAACTATTTATGGTATTTACTACTTATTTAACAGTCCATCTTTTTTTCGTCGTATTCTTGCTTTACTACTGAGCCATGATGTGTCAAAATGTGTCTAGGTATGAATCTGATATAAAAAAATAAAATAAAACTATTTAATATTCATTAATATGCAGTTAATTTATTGTAAGAATTTATTAATTACAAAAGAAAAATTAAAAATTTAATAGTCTTAGAACCTTTGTTCGTATACTTCTTGGTCTTTGACACATTATCAAAAAAAATTTACTTGTCGGACTTCCATTGTCTTTATTTTATTACTTAATACAACATTTCGGTTAGTAAGTATCTCTGACCGTTTTCAACATTTTGTTTCATGAAGAAAGATTATATTATCTAGTAAAACTGACTTTAAAATCTTGTCAAATCGAAAAGCTTTTTAGAAAATTAAACACTTATAAAATACTTGGGTAAGTAGTTTTAGAAATCCTGGCAAACCACTCTTTTTCCGCGTTTTAACTAATTTTATTTGCGGTTATACTTTTCCAAATTAGTTTGTAATTTGTCAACGAAAATCTAATTTTAAAATTCGTCCAAAGTAAAACAAAATATTATCCTTTATTTTAACATAAAAGCTTGGAAATGTTTATTTGATTTAGATACACTTTTTCTTTAAGGCCTAATTTTTGCCAGCAAAGTAAAGGGATATGAGAAAACGTGAAATAAAATAGGAAATACTATTAAACCAAAAATTGATTCTAAGAAGAGAAAAGTTTTATAAAAAAAACATATACCGGGTGTTTCAATAAAAATTACCAGGCCAATTATTTCGAAAACTAAAAGTGACATGTAAATTCTGTAAACGCCAGTTTTTAGCCTCTATGATTGGCTTCACAACTGTGTAAAAGATATGTTTGAATAATAAAAGATGTAGGTGGCGCCACGGTGCAAAGAATTTTTTCGGTGACAGGAACTTTTAAATATTGTGGTTCTTAAAGTTAATTAATTTTTGATCAAATTATGTCCCATAAAAAATTTTGATAAATCCAACATGAACGGAGATATTTGGGGTTAAGTATTTTTTAAATAATTTTAACGAGAATTTTAATTATAGATAAATAATATCCTTTAGCAGATTTTAATTTAATTTTGGTAATGATAATTTTAGTGATAAAACGCTCGTGCAGCGCTAAATTATTCCGTGTCCCGTGACGTCTCAGGGGGCGCCTTAACAAATAATATTGGCAAAAAATAAGACTCCACTAAGTTTTTGGTAATTATTATATTTTTTTAGGATTAAGCAAATAAAAATATGCTTTTCTTGTCTGTTAAAATGTTTTCATATCTTGCTTCGTTTTCGAGAAATAAAAATAAAAACAATTTTATTGCATATCTCTGGAAAACAAAAATCATTAAATAATAAACATTATTAACACTCAGTGTCAGTGTCAGTGTCAGAATTTGCAATGTCTACATTTTTAAAATAAAAATGGTTCACCATACAAATCAATACAAATTGAAAATGGTTTTATTTTATAGAGACTGCCATCAAAATCCTAAGATATTTTTATTAGTTGCTTAATCCTAAAAAAATAAAAATTACCAGAAACTCAGTGGCGTCTTATTTTTTGCCAATATTATTTGTTAAGTCCCCCTGAGACGTTACTGGACGTAATAATTTAGCGCTACACGAGCGTTTTATTACTAAAATTATCATTACCAAAATTAGATTAAAATCTACTAAAGGATATTAAAAATATTTTAAAATACTCGTTAAAATTATTTAAATAAAAAACTTAACCCCAAATATCTCCGTTCATGTTGAATTTATAAAAAAATTTTATGAGACATAATTTGATCAAAAATTAATTATCTTTAAGAACAACACCATTTAAAAGTTTCTGTCATCGAAAAAATTATTTGCAACATGGCGCCACCTCCATCTTGTATTATTCAAACACATTTTTTACACAGTTGTGAAGCCAATAATTATAGAGGCTAAAAACTGGCGTTTACAGAATTTACATGTCACTTTTGGTTTTCAAAATAATTGGCCTGGGAGTTTTTATTGAAACACCCTGTGTATTCAGTAAAGTGGCGATTAATTTGTGGTCCAACTAACTCAAGTATTGAGGGGGTGGAATTAGTTCCACTCCTCGTTCATAAAAATCGCACGACAATCCCACAATATTTTTTAATCCTTAAGTTATACTGGAATGGAATTTTATTCTTTGGAAATAATTTCCATGGTATAAGTAATATCTTAGCTTGTTTCACTGGGTTTTACTATTTTTGCTACCTATATTCCAGGGACAACGCGATCTATCGTTCATTTGTGTTAGAGGCTAATCGTAAAAGAGAAGAACAAAAATATACGTAATTTCAGTTTTTTATTGTCCATTTTTTTCAAAATATTTGTTGAAATTCATTAAAACAACAAAATTTTCTTTTATCTTTCTGTATTTTCTGTTAAACGTGGATCAAACTAGAAAATGCTTAGGGCATATTTGAGTCAAATGATAATTGATGCAGTAAATAATATGTAAAGGAAACGTTATTCCCAGCGTTTTGAAACAGCTGGCAAAAAAAACTTGGACACAAATTAACAAGGAACTAAATTCAATACCTGGTGCAAAAAACAATGCTGAATAATAGAAATAGGTAAGGGCATTACAAAAACCTTTGAGGTTCAAAATACTCATACTTTTCTTTTATTAAACAGCTGTAAATAAGTAAAATTGCTAGTGAAATATAGTTAAACTTGATACCAAATTTCTATTATACCCCTTGTTTGGGTCATGATTGTCAAGAAAAATTACCTAAAAGTAAATAATGCTTCTTTATTTTGTAGAGTTGGTGTGAGATGAAGAAAATTACAGAGTGGAAAACACAGAAACGAAAAAACACGCCAATGCAAAGGGTGCATGGTAAAAGCAAACAAATAAGAAATATGTGTTTAGAATATTTATGCTGAGTGTCAAGAAATTTAAACAAAAAAATATGGTTTCAAATTTAAATTTATATACCCCTTTTTCGCCCCTTTAGGGAACGCTTACCAAAAAAATATGAAATACGTATTTCATTATTTATGCTCTAGGTATGGGTGGCCAACATGCGGCCCACCTGGTGTCAACTTGTAGCTCGCGGAGCTAGGCCATATAAGAAAAAATTCACTTTTTTTGTATCAAAACACACAGACGGCAGCGACTAAAAACACTTCACTAATATCTGGCTTATACCTCGAATTTGAAAACCGATTTCAAGATATTAAGAAGCATCGTCATTTACAAATGGAATGTGATGCACAGTTAAAGGAGAAATTTCATCAGGTGTTGGTTTGGAAGGGTCTAAAAAATATATTTTGAAGAAGAACTATCCTGTATTTTATCAACAAGCTCTGTCCATGATTGGCTCATTTGGAAATACTTATGATTAATAAACAACTTTTTGTTCGAATGAAGCACGCGAAGGTGAGAACACGAATTACCGATGTTCATCTGGAAAACTGTTTGCATTGCTGTTGCAATAACCTAGGCACTTAGTTCTGCCAAACAAACTTATACGTTCCACTAACATATTTTTTTTTAACATTATCTAACTATATTAAATGTATAGAAAAAAGGAAAGCACAAAGTCTTTCCCCAAAATTTTTTATTAGAAAAACTAGGCGAACCTAGAATAATTCATAATAATTAAATTCGACATGTTTCGAGTGTAGAAACGCTCATCGTCAGGAAAACAAAGTGGCTGATGTTGTAAGCAATAGAGAAAATAATAGTGGGATTGAGCCGTAATGTAGCTTTCAAAGGTGTACAAGAGGTGTAAAAAATTAAATAGTCAAAAACCGAAAATCAAGACTTCAACATACTGGAAAGTCAGGGGTTAGTGCAGAGGCCCTGTTTTGGGCAGAAAAATGAAGAGTGTAAAAGAACAATTAGGGAGTTTTGTTGAAAACATTTGTTAAGTAGTAAAAAATCTTAAGTTTTATTCAGCTTTGTTAGACATGTAAAAGTATTGAAATAAGAGGGAAATAAAAAGAAAAAATTGTTTTTCATAAACGTCATCAAAGCATCTGTAAAAGATAAAAAAAGGGGAATGTAGCAAATTAAATGAAATTTAATAAAATGAGGTAGATAGGCTTACCATTTAGCCTAAAATAAAATACTGTTGAGGTACCAGGCTTCCTTTACCATATAAACTCAGTGTTTATTTTCGCACAGAGTGCCTTAAAAGATAGGTAGTACATAAGATAATTAAGAACTTATAACATTATAGATATTGTTCAAATAATCCGCCGACGAATTGAATACATTTTGTCAGTCGGTTTTCAAAAGACAGCCTTAAATAATTTAGCATTACTCTAGGAATACTGCGGAAGACATTTCTAATTCTATTTTTTATATCCTCTTTAGTTGTTGGAGATATATGTTATAAACGGTAGATTTTACATATCCCCACAAAACACATTGTCTAGGTGTACTCTTACATCCCTTTCAAAATGAGCGGGTGCCCCATCCAGCTGCATCCACATTTTTCTGATTATATTAAGAGGAACGTTATCCAAAAGATCCCAGAAATTGTCCTGAAGGAATCTTAAAAATCCTGCCCCGGTTAAGGTCCTTTCAAAGAAAAACGGTCCAATTAAATAATGTCCTATTATTCCCGCCCAAACATTTATTGCCCATCTTCTCTGATTTTCCACTGTTATAATCGCGTGTGGATTTTAATTATTGTAGTAGTGAAAATTACGCCTATTTACATGGCCAGTATTGTGAAACGTGCATTCGTCAGAAAACGTAAAATTGTTAATATTTCTATGGCTTTAATGGGATTTTTCACAACGGCCTGAAAAACAGTTATTTGATTTACTTCATTATTTTCAGGTTCTACAAATAGTCTTTACTTACATGCGACGTTGCCCGTAGTTTTAAATCATTGTAACAGTCTCTCAAACACTCTCCGGTCTGGACGCTCTCGATCGGGGTATCTCGCAGGCATACGTTATTTCTGCTAAAAGCAATTTTGTCCACATTCGCCCAATACCAGAACATTGGCGGTTCGTGATTTGTTAACTTGGGGGGGCAGTAAATGCCCGCTGCAGGCGAAAAATTGTTTAAGGCCACGCCCAAATTTGGTCAATAATTTTTAGTAAGTATTTTACAAAATGATTACCTACTAATTTTATTGAAAATAAAATTAGACAAAAAAAAAATAGGTCAATTTATTTTTCATTTGTGGGTACATTGTTTAAAAGTAAAGTCCAATCTTCTGTTTCTATTTTCAGCAAACTTATCAATAACAATAAAGTCCCTAGATTTTTGTGGTCTGCGTCAAGTTAATTTCGGGTTTAGGTATTCCTTCAATTTTAATTTAAATTTTTTGCTCAATACTTAATGAGCTAAAATTGATTCTCAAATATTCCACATTCATAGTCGTTTTGGCATTAAAAATGTTAATTTTTATTAAAATAAGTCTATACTACCCCAAAATAATAACAAAAATATAAAGGAAAACTCCAAATAATAAATTCATACAGCAATTAAAACGCAATGAACTCAACGGCGCGCATTTAAATTGTGCGAGTTTTCCTATTAGAATCGCGCTTTCCCCTACCCCCCACCACACCTACTAGTACAAGATGCATAGAGAGACAGCAGAAACCCCGCCTAGTTTAACGCACGTGCAACTTTAGAATTCCTTCGCGCTACATCGTCGCTCTTGACAACCGGTTGCCGTGAGCTATTACACCACCTTTTGTTCGATTCTTTAACGGTACATTAAAATAGGAGGGTTTTAACTTATATTACGGTATCATATCATATAAGAAGATAAATTTAAATGAACCTTTTTTTTTCTTTATGGGGTAATTCTTTATAGAGTATAGGGTAGCACGTGCTCCTGTACTCGTGTGGAGAAACCGCCACTGTACCAGAATCATCTTAATTCTTTCTTCCAAAGAAAAAGTTTTCATTTTTAAAACTATTTTTAATTAAAAATAATTTTAAATTGTAAACCCAATGCCCCCCTATAACTCTGTTGAGTTACAGAAAAAAACAAAAAATCTGGCAACGTCGCAATTGTCAATTTTTAGTTAAATTTTTTAAGTTATCCACCTGTACCAAAATTAATTTATTTTGCCTTGGTAGTTTTGAAGAAAATTAGCCGTTTCTGTTATTTCAACTTACCCTGTATATTAAAATTATAGGCAGTTCTGGGTACCCCTTAAAAATGGGATATTCCCACTTCGTACTTTCTCATTTCGTACCGTGGGTCAAAAAGTTCCCACTTGGTACCGCGCCTTGAATGCCTACCTGTAGCAAGTGCCATTTCGTACCGCATATTAAAATAACAGGTAGATACCACTGATAAAAATGGAACTTGAAATCCATTTATATTTTGACCAAAATCAAAAAGTTATATATAAAAAGCTTCTTGAAATAATTCAAAGAAGTTTTCCATTTTCTCCAAGAGACCTGAATAAATTAACAAAAACAACAAAATACTCAAATTCAGGGTCTCACAAACATTTCAACACTTCGGCTTTGGCTTTGTCTGGTATGCAATCGTGCTCTTTATTTTTCCTGACAACATTATAATTTGACGTTGTTAAACTGTCGCCACACTTGCCCCGATGCACACATGACCAATTTATTGTGCCGTTTTTATTCACTCGCTTATAATAATATTGGTGGCCAGAATGAAGCGCCATATTATGACCTTTGGAACTTTGCACCAACTGAATCACTTCACTTACTGCTTCCATATTTGCTATTGAACTGTTCACTCAAGACGGATTAAAGAATAACTATTTGGCGACTTCCACAACTTTATATATCAACATAATAATTAAAGGGGCGTAATCCCAGCCCTATTTAAGATTAAATATAGTTTTAAGTATTATGATAGTTTTACAAAGTAATTGTTGTTTCATGGAAATTTTGTGTTTGTGGACATTTACAACCACCCTCCAGGTATAATATATTAATTAGAAAATGACCCAGGTAATGTCGGGTCACAGTACGAAATGAAACTCTAAATAGTTGGTATTTTCCTCTTTCGGGCGTCCCGTTTCGTGCGCTCCAAAAATTATACCTGAAAATGGCCTGTTTCGGGCGTTGAGCTACGACAATTGCTAACCTTTTCCTGTTTCGTGCGCTAATGTATTAATGGCATTTTATTACCTAGGATCATCACCAGTGCTGTAAATCTTAATTAATTTATGGTTGGTATTACAATACAAATATAACAATATAAATATTTTTGTGGATTACGGATTATAATGCAAAGGTAGGTAGGTAAAATTTACTATAAATTGTTCTGAGCATATTCAAAAAAATATTCTTTAACGTACTGCGACTTATGCAATATGGACCTTCAAGTTGTGACGTCAAAGCGAGGAAAGCAAGTTATTCTTTATTCCGGCTATAGATTTAATTTAAAATCAACGAATAAAAACAACACCATTAGATGGATATGTGCCAACCGAACCTGCCCCGGAGCCATCATCACAGATAACGCGCCAGCAAGTGTAATTCAAAGCAAGCAGCACACCTGTGTTCCTGATGTTGCTAAGAATGAAGTAGAACTCTGCATCCAAAAAGCAAAGAAGAGGGCCCGAGAGGAACTCACGCCAGTACCACAGATATATCGCCAGGAGTTGGTAACTGCGAGGAATATGGGACTGGATTTCGTCACGCAGATTCCAGAACTTACATCAATTAAAACATCGCTCTACAGAGAAAGGCATAACTCACTGGGAGTCAAATTCTTACCCAAAAGCCGAGAACAAGTTATTATTCCAGAATCAATAAAGGAGAACCTTATAGTGGACGATGGCAACGAAGAAAGGATTCTAGCGTTCGGATACAAACTGGACAGTCTTCTCGCCGGCAATACCACATTTTTCCTGGATGGCACGTTTAAAAGTTGTTGTCCGCTTTTCGACCAACTATACACACTGCATGTAGATATCGGAAGCACCGAAGAGAGGACATGTATAGTTCCCGCCATATATGCTTTGTTACCCAACAGAAAGAAATCCACTTACAAAAGATTGTTTTCCTGTCTAAAAAAGCAACTTAAAAGTTTTCATCCATATAAGATACACATCGATTTTGAAGCCGCTGCGATAAGTGCCGTCAAAGAAGAATTTGTTACGGCTGATGTAAAGGGTTGTAATTTTCATTTCAACCAAGCCTTATGGAGAAAAATGCAACAGTTAGGAATGACACAGGCTTACAGAGACAATAAAGAAATCAGAGACCATGTGAAGATGGTTGCTGCATTGGCACATGTGCCAATCGAATATGTTTCGGAGGGATGGCTCTCTATTATGGAATCTACACCACAAGACGAAGCACTAACCGAATTTTATGACTACTTTGTTGACAGTTGGATGGACAAGGAAGAAATATGGGTTTGCAGTGGAGAACGGCATCGCACTACCAATTCCGTAGAAGGCTGGCACAACCGCTTTAACAAAAAAATTGGAAAATCGCACCCGAATATATACGAACTGTTGAAAGGCCTACAAGAGGAAATGTTGTTCTTCGACACCATATATGAAAGAAATAACGTACATATGCAGGTTCCTAAACGAGCCAAGAAGTACAGTGAACGAGACCATAGGTTAGAAACGATTATTGCAGACCTCACAGCAGGAAGAGCCACTATTTCACAAACCCTTAGAAAATTAGTTTATATAGTAAATTTTGTTTAATGTAATGACTGTAGTTGTCAATATACCATTTTTAAATAACATTTTGTGTCTTTAACAAACCCTTAGAAAATTAGTTTATAGAGTAAATTTTGTTTAATGTAATGACTGTAGTTGTCAATATACCATTTTTAAATAACATTTTGTGTCTTTATTTAATTGTGAAAACGAGCAGAATAAGTAACGCCCGAAACAGGAATTTTGTAGGGTTATATTTTATTAGAATATTCTCTACCTGGGGTGCCAGCACGAAACAGGAACTTTTTGGGTTTACGCACGAAACAGGACGCCCGAAACGCCCCTAAACCGCTAAAACCAAATAGTTACTTTCGAACAGACGGCACCAAATGGCACTACACCAGGTAAAATTTTATCGTGGTACAAAATGGGACAGTACGAAGTGGGACGAAGCCTTAAAAATAAGCTAAACCCCTCTTTTAAACCCCTGAGTGAATTTTGAAAAAATAACGAAACACGTATGTTATTATTTTCTTTGTGTCATACCAGTACATTATTGTGTTTTTATACCTTAGATACCATCTACATAATGGATTACTTTATGCCAGTGCGGGCATAAAGTACACATGCATTAGGTGTGCATCTTGTTCCATTTTTGATTTCTGACTTTGACACATTAAACATTTTAATACTGTTAAGGTAATGTCGTAGGTAAATATAAAAAATTGGTAAATCAAATTAAATTAAAAAAAAAATATTTATTTTTAAAAACGAACTGGTATGACATAAAAGTTTCTATGCACCACGGGTACTACTAGATATATACCCTCGGACGATTTACGAACCCTCGGGCCAGAGGCCCTCGGCTTTGTAAGACTGTCGCCCTCAGGGCATAATCATCTACTTAGTACCCTTGATACATAAATAACTATAAAAGAACTTATATAGGTACCAATTTTCACACATTCATCAATTTTAGTTTCTGAGATACAGAAATTCCTATAAAAACTCTCGTTCGTAACCCCTTAGGGGTTGATATTCGAAAAATCTTATTGGATGCCTTCGTTATAAGAAGACATCCTCGAAATTTGATGATTATAGGATTAAGGGTTTAGGCTGAGCATTTATGAATTAGTCAGTCAGTCACTTTTCAATATTATATAATAGTATAAATAGGCGTATAAAAAATATTCAGATATGCTATTTTCAGTTTTAAAAAGAACTGCTTACCGATATTTTCCTCAAAAAATTGTAAGGTAAACTGGCTTTTTCAGATCTTGAGGTTTCCGAATGATGTTATTCAAATATATGAATAAATTTAGGACAGCACTCGGATATGAACCCGAACTTTTAGACAGGATGAAAATAATCTTATATTGACAGACACAGATTTCATTTTAGGTTGCATAGACCCACATGATAAAAGGAAAAGGATTGATTTCCAAGTTTCTATTATAGAACATTTTTTGTGAAAGAAAGATCAACGAATAAAGAAAAATAATTGCAAAAAATGTTAAGCTGATATGATCTGGACCCTCTGACCAATTGGTCAGAGTCTGGATCATACATAAATGGTACACTGATGTTAAATATTTGATTATACGGGGTGTCCCATATAGCAACGTAAGATAGTAAACATAAAAATAGAGTATTAAATTTATGCTCAATTTCTTATGATAATATATCTACGGTTAAAAAAATACAGGGTGATCCAAGTAAAAATATACTTTGGAAATTTGGCGATTGTTTGAAATTTAAAGTAGATCAATTATTTAAAGAATCAAATTTGGTGTAGTTATGTTTTTGAGGTTAAAAAACACGATTTTTTTAAATATTTTTCAGATATCCCCTAGAGGATGCTAGTTACACAATATTAGTTTGGCAAATCCTCATACCTATTTATTTTATGTCTTTCATATTTCTAATTAGTTCACATCAATTATGAAAGAGGGTTATACATTGGTAACTTAAAAAAGGGGTGGACATGTTTCGATGCTAGAAAGCACCATCATCAGCATCATAGTTCCCAAGTGTCACGCACATGACGGAAAAATATATAAATTATTAAAAACATGAAAAGAAACAAGAACATTTTAAGTAGTCAGACTTATACAAACGAAGTTAAAAAATAAAAATAATACGTGTATTCCAAAGGAATTTAATTTTTTTTTGTATTTATATATGATACTAAACAAACAAAATTTAATTTGATTTTATATTGTGCTAGTGAGAAAATATTTGATAAATTACAAATTTTACAAAATAAGGCAATGCGGATAATTTTAAATTGTGACATAATATATACAAAAATAAACTATAATAATATGTTAAAAAATTTAAATTGGTTGAATGTCAGAAATTTAATTTTTTTTAGTATGTATCTTTCTACATAAAATGGATAGAGTGTCTAAAACATTAACCTAGAGGTATATTTTTCATAAAGGTTTAATAGAATATAATAATTTGGAAAATTTTAAAATAATTCCATTTTGAGAAACATAAATCTATAAAAATTTGTTAAAAAATGTTATACGTAAAAAAGTTGTAAATTAATAATATAGATATTTAAACGCTAAATGGAAAGAAACATTCAAAGAAACACCTTTCTTAACGAAACATAATTTATATAAAATATGCAGTGGATATTTTATCATAACAAATTAAGCATAAATGACCTATTTTTAAATCTTCAATCTCCTGTTTGATGAATAGCCTCTTAGTTACAGGATACTCTGCCTACAAATTTCTTACTATAAACTTACCAGACCATTTTGGTTGTGTCGTCAATAACATAAAAATAGCATACTCACAAACACAGTTCTGTGATTGTGAAAAAATAATGTCTTTGAATGTTATGGTTGTATGTCACAGTCAAAGATGTCTGGTTCCTTCACCGTTGATTAAAATCTTCGCGCAACCTGTGTTTTAAATTGGAACGATATTGACAAAAGGAAGTTCTACATATTTTTGGATTTTTATATTTTATATGTTCCAATAAAGCGAATTTGTTGTCGCTTCTGATATCAGGACAATTTAGATCGGTACACGTTTTCCATGCTCTTTAGCACTTTAAAATAGACTTTATTCTTGTACGAGCTTTTATCTTAATGTAGTGCATGGTCCAAACGGTATTGATTTTAAATAAAAACCTGCAATTTTCCTCTCACCTATCTGAAATTTTACTGTTTATTAAAAAAATTATTTTAGATATGGGAAGATATAAGAGGCTGCTGTCTTAATGCATTATATTATAGTATAAATATGGGTACGTATATGTATTTTGTTATACAGGGTGTCCGAAAAATATTTGTACAAAATTCTAGCACAAATATTTATAACAACCGCACAAGCAGGCATAAATCTAATTTATATAGAAAAATTGCACATTTCCCCTTAACATTATACCACAGCCGGACTCACAGCCGGACTCAAGATCCGTAGGTTTTGATTATACTTCATTTTCAAGTTTTTATTTTAGGTTACGATACTAACAACTTTTTTATATTTTATTTTTCAGATGGAAAAAACGTTTCAATTTTATGGGCGATCCCTGACTATCTAGTGCCAGTTGCAAAATTTTGTTCAAAGAGTTCAGGCAAGACAATGCATACACAAAGTACACCATCAAAACTTTAAAGAATATGGCACAAAATGAAAATTATAATATAATAATAAATAATAAGAACACAACAAGAAATGGAACACCTCTTGGAACTGACTTTGTATAAACAAAAAGTTCTCCTTTATACAGGGTGTCCGGAAATGATGAGCAAAAAATTTAGGGTATAATTCTAGACTGAAAAAAAATGCTATCTCTTCCGATAAAATTTTTTCGAAAATTGATTATTAACGGAGCTACAGGGTGTTAAAATTAAATTTAATTTGCAGTTTTTTTTCAATACCTTTTGCCACGCATATAATATTTTGACGAAATATCGTATATGGGGCTTTTTCGGGATGAAGAATACAAATTTGCCCACCGTTTTTTTGCATTTTGTAGAGGGCGCCACATAGAAGTATATATTTTAATCTGAATGGGACCAACTTTTTTGTCCGACACTGTATGCGCATTTTGACTGAATATTTTTATTCTAATAGCCTTTTGACATAAAAAAGGTATACTACTTTCGTTTCGATAAATCTAATTTTCGAGAAAAACGCTAAAATAACAGTGCTTACATGTATTGTTATGAATGCCAAATCATTTTAATTTTTAATTTTTTATAGTATTATGAGATACAGTAAAACAAAGTTGAACTTGTAAATTTCCACTATATTAGACAGCAAATGACATGTTTCGCTAACACTGTAGCTTCGTCAGATGACAATGATTTAATAAAGGTGAAAAGTAAAAATTGGGGTACTATAAAATTAAATTATTTAAGATGTAAAAAAAACAGTGGGAGGGTTACCATTGCGGGGAAATCCAACAGAGGGTTTAAAAATTAAATTAAATTAGGTACAATATGGGTAGGTATTTACAAAATCTTAATTATATGGTTAACAGAATACATTTAGCAAAGGTAAATTATTTAAATCTAATTGATCATTAAGTAACAGGTCCGTATTTTTAAGTTTATTTATTTCCATAGATTCTAACAAATTCAGTTTTAAGCCTTTGTTTTCTGTATGCAAGATTTTAAAGAAAGGATCGAAATTATGTTGATAATCAAGTAAATGGTTAGCATAGTTTGAGTCTGTTTTATTTTTTAGAAAACTGTTATAATGTTCCTGTATTCTTTTGTCAAACTGTCTACCTGTTTGGCCAATGTATGTTTTAGGACAATCTTTGCATTTTAATTTATAGACGCCTGATTTTTTGTTTTTATCACTTTTAGTTTTATTGTTTTTGATGAATTTACTTAAAGAGTTATTAGTTTTGTAACACAAATTTATATCAAGTTTGTTAAGAAAATTGCCAATTACTTTGCTAGGTTGTTCAAAGAAAGTGACAAGTTTAAATTGGTCAGAGTTTTTGCTTCTAGGAAAAACTAAGTCAATAGCCTTTTCGTAAGTTTTCTTTTTTAGGATTTGGTCAATTAAATTTGAATTATATCCGTTATTAACTGCAATTTGTTTAATAATGTTTAGTTCTTTTTGAAAATTGATTTTATTTAGAGGGAGAGTTAGTAGTCTATGGATCATACTGTGAAAAGAAGCTAATTTGTGTTGTATAGGGTGGCAAGAAGAATTGTGTATGACAGTATCAGTATGAGATGGTTTATGGAAAACGGAGAAAACGTGTCTATCATTTTCTCTCTTAATATTTAAATCAAGAAAATTGATAGAATTGTTACTTTCCTGTTCTATTGTAAACTTGATATTTTTGTATATGCTGTTAATATATTCCAAAAAGACTTTTAACTGTCTATCAGTACCAAGAAAACATGTTAAGATGTCATCAACATACTGTCATGTATAGATACATAGCCTCTGCCATGTTACGTATAATACGGGCTCTTTGGCGTTGTTCCTAGCTTTGGGGGGTAGAACAGAGGGTTGAATCAAAGTCAGAGGTAGAAAACATATACAGATTTATTGATAAAAGGGAAGAGTTTAATTGGTGATGTTGAATATAAAAATGGTTATTTAGTGGTTAGAGGACCCAGCTTGCTTAGTTAAAATAATATACTGGTACTTACATCTTAGAATAAAAAGGGGCTCAGCTCTTATGGGTTAATCACTCGGTATTCGCACACACATCGTCACGGCCCAGACTTGACTCCCCGATCGTAGCCAAGCCGATCTCTCACCGTGTATGGTTTATGATTAGTCAGCTAACACTTACTGTATAAACATACATACAGGGCGAGAATTAGTTAGTAATGTTAAATAGTAATGTGGCTTATTTCATGACATTCCCCGCGCGCAGAAGAGCTGGACCCCAGCGAAAAAACAAAAGGTCAACTGCATAACATTTTTTGTTTACAATACACTACAATAAATGAAATTCGATCAAAAATTATGCGGTAAAAATGATTACAACAAACGAAAGGTCAATAAAGATACAAAGAAAAATTATTACAAAAAACATTAGTGTTTACAATACACTTTACAATAATGTAATAAAAATAAAAATTGTGCGCTTAAAATTATTACAAAAAACAAAAGGTCAACTGAAATACAAAGAAAAATTATTACAAAAAAAACATTAGTGCTTAAAATATACTTTACAATAACGAAATACAAAGACAAATTATGCAGTCAAAATTATTACAAAAACAAAACAATTTTACAACCATCAGAATCGTTAGGAACTGCACTGCGCTACGCTGGATAGCATAACTACCTTAGTACGGACCTGTCGTTACATAGTAGAGTACCTTATAACCTTGCGCAACCTTTATTTTTGACGAAACCCATGATCAATCCCATTGTCGTGGGTGACTACCAGATTTGGTGGCATGGTCACCAGAAGCTGTAAAGTTGACAATCGATGTTAGGAATTTGATTGTTTCGGTGCTTCTTTGGCAATACATGGTATTCTCAGGGTTGACTTTGTTGCACAGCTTACAACTTGTAACTTGTGGTAGCTGTCGGTTTGCTTTGGTCATTGTACTGATGGCATTGCAGCTTGCGATGCATCAGGAAGTGACAGGCCGTACTTGGCGTGAGGCAGCTGCAGTGGTCCTTTGGCGAATGGTTGTTTTTACATGCAAAGGAAAACAAATTTTTTAGATTATGTTTGAATCAAACTAGCAATGGGTCACATTCAAAATTAACAAATGAAATGAGTAAATAAATACATGCGCAAACAATTGAACATTTATCAAGTAAAAAATTTAAATAAACAATAAGGCTTACAAAAAAAATAATTTCAGTAAAATGGCTTCACAATTAATAAATTTTGTCCTGAAAATATACATAAATAGGTATATGCGTAATCAATTAAATATTTGTTAAATAAAATACTAATTAAACAATTCAGCTTACAGTAAGAGAAAAAGAAATGTCGTAAATGTCGGAGTACGTAATTATGCGGAGTAGTATTATTTATTTCATAGTTATTTTTGCGGAGTAGTATTTAAGATTATATTTATATTTAGTAGTTATATATGTGCGGAGTAGTATTTAATATTTAATACAAATGTCGAGTAGATTTTACGCGTATTCACGCAACGAAATGAGGCTTAAATCAATATCGCGTAGATTTGGCGTTTATTTTCAAATTTTACAGAAAACTCTAAAAACCGCTGGAAAGAAAAAAAATTGAAACTCTTACCATATATGCCCATGTAAAATGAAAATTATTAAAATATCGTTAAAGCAAGAACGCATATGAAAAGTAAAATCTCGAGAGTGTCGATAAATCGAGAGCTCCTTTGAAAATGAAAATCGCAAAAATCGCAAAAGTGTCGATACAGCAAAAGCATCCATCCACAATACCAATTTTAGGCGCCTATTAGTATTGCAATGACTGCCGATGCAAATATCTAAGATATTGCGGGTATACCCTTTGGATTTCAATTTAGTAGGCCTACATTTGTTTTATACTTATCAAAAGGAAATTCAAAATTAGATTTTTAGGATAAATTATTTGTTCATCTAGATATATGCTGCTAGTGCACTCTGATATACGTATATCAAAAAATTGAAATTTTATTAAAGAACTTAAGTGCACGAAAAAATCACTGGCCTAATTATTGCTTCCCTTTGGAAGTGACGTCACCTCTGCTATGTCTCTTCTGTACTTGTCTAGTCTGTGAAAAAAAATCAAAAAAAATTAAATCAAAATATTGGTATCAAAATATATCTCATACGGTTCAATTTCATTGACACTATAAAAACAACATATAATCAGCAACAAATATATTCGAAGTTAGGCGAACATTCAACTCTCTTTGTGGAGTCATCTTCCATGCCCCCCTACTTTCATTCGTCACACATTGACACAACAGCATAATATAATATTTTTCTCATCATAATAATCTTTTCAATAAAAACGAGGTTAGGCGAACATTCAACTTGTAGTAAAGTCATCTTCCATGCCCCCCTACTCTCTAATCATCAAAAAATGTGGTAACGAAAGTACTGACTTAATTTAGTTTAACAGCTATTCCCTTGGCTATATGCCCCACCGAGCGCTGGATTACAAAACAATAATTATTTCAATATTTTACCGACCATCATTTTCCGGGAACCCATATAAAAAAGGCGAACATTCAGCTCTTGCAAGGAGCCATCTGCCATGTCCCCCTGTTTTACTTATTTCAATAAAATCGAGCTTAGGTTAGGCGAGCATTCAGCTCTTACAATGAACCATCTTCCATGCCCCCCTAGTCCCTAAATCATCCGAAAACGTGTTAACGAGGGTACGGACCTAATTTAGTTTAAACAGCTATTCCCTTGGCTATATGCCCCACCGAGCGCTGGATTACAAAACAATAATTTTTCCGATATTGTGCTAACCACGATTTTCAGGGCACTCATATAACTTTTTCACTTTAAATGCTGTATCATTAAAATCCTTTTAGTGTCATAATATTCTCATCTCTCAAAAAAAAACTTGCAAGCTTGCATAAATTATTTTGATACCATATTCATACCATATGCACTCTGTAAACATAAAAAAAATTATCAACACAATTAATATACTTTTGACTGGTGACCCTGTACATAGCAGCAGGCCAATAAAACATAAAACATATCTGTAAGAAAAATAGCTTTAGTAAATAAAATTCATAAATTCTGTGTAATCCTGAAAAAAATATTAATTATCTCTGCAAACAAAATAAGCGATTAAGTTAACATAAAATAAATTGCACCCTGTATATGTGCAGCGAGAAAGCTGTGCTTCTTTTTTATTCTCTATTTCTTTATCATCTTGCCCCATACCTAAAATATTAAAAATATGTTATTTCATGAAATGACCAAAAAATTAAATAGACCCTGTTCTCTATGCTTTTAATTTCAAAGGAATTTCGCACGTATGTCTCAGGTAAATTCAGGTCAATTTTTATTTTGTTTTCTAATTCCACAGGAAACATCATTGATACCTAACATTGTTGTTTTGTTACAACACGGGTTGTTTATTAATTTGCTAAATGAGTACACTTGTGAAATTATAACGGTCATTTACGCAACGTTGCAAAACTTTGAACCTCGTTACCTCGGTACGTGATAAAATTTGCTGACCTTACTTTTGTCTTAAAACAAAACGTAATTACCAAAGTTTTTGTTCTATAAATTTATACCTATAGTCATAAAAAAAAAGGAATTTTCCCCTACAATATTTTAACATAAAACTTAATATTTTTACTTTATCCATTTCGCAACCCTTTTACTTTTGGTACCCTGTATGCTTGGCTGTTGACATGTAAATATTTGGGAGTAGTTTTATGACTCTAAATTAAAATTTGAATTACATTTTGGAAATCTTGTATATCTCAAATTGGAAAAAAAAATCTAATCATTTAGAAAAGATTGATCAAAATTTTAAGCTTATTTTCAAGAGAAATAATCTAAAAATACCCACTACGGAGCGCAACTTCCTACGTGGAGTAAGTATAATGGGCGGCTAATCCACTTAAGCTTATTCTCAAAGAAAATAACCTAAAAATACCCACTACGGAGTCGCAACTTCCTACGTGGAGTAAGTATAATGGGCGGCTAATCCACTTAAGCTTATTCTCAACGAAAATAACCTAAAAATACCCACTACGGAGTCGCAACTTCCTACGTGGATTTTATCAGGCTGCAAATTCAAAATTTAGGCTTATTCTCAAGGAAAATCTGTATTATTCATCATGTACATTTAAACCAAATTTATTTTTCTCTGCCTTAGAATTAGAAAGTCAAAACAAAATAATACAGATTTTGCAAAAAATAAATCCATGTGTATAATTTCAAGTGTGGATAAATACACGAAAATAAACTTTATGTAAAAACTCCAATGATTAAAATTTTAAAAATAAATAAGGCTTTCCCTCATTTCTTATATCCTCTGTCGGTTAATAGTAAACTTCCCCCTCTTTATCCGATAACTATTTCGGGTACACTTAGAATGACTTCAAATAAAATTCAGGGTAGGGAAAAAAATATGAAAATCGTTCTAGAGTAAAGTACCCTTATTTTTAAAAAATAAAGCAAAATGGCATAAAGAAAAGTTGTTTATAGTAATTGCAATAGTTGTTATCACAGTAAGTATTAATATTCCTAAATGTAAATTATCTTTGAAAAATGAAATATGTATATTACACGTATTCAAGGTTGCCAGACGTCCCGATTTTAATCGTTATGACTCGATTTGTCCCGCTTTCCGGTTGCACGTCAAAAATCCCGATTTTTCCGATTTACACGTCGAAAGACCCGATTTTTGAGGAGATTTGCATGTTGAAAATCCTGAGTTTTAAATAATTTTATAAAGTGCCAATTTAACTTCAATCAACAAATTTATTTTATAATTTATATTTAAATAAAAAAAATTACATGTTCTTTGAAATGGCGGCATATTTAAAATAAAACGTAAAATGAAATTATTTATTATTCATTCATTTGCAATAAAGCAAAAATAAAAAAACCTTTGAAATTAATACAAAATAAAAAATATCTGCAAACCTTTAAAAAAAATTATATTTAAAATAAAAATGTTTGTACGTTTTTTGGGTTGGTCGATCGAAATTTAGAATTGCTAGGTTTTAATAGTCCAAAAAGGGGCGTTTTTCCATTTAAAAAATCTGGCAACTCTGTACATATTATAAAATAATATTTGCAATAGTCGTGAAATTTGGGGTTGCTTAAAACAAAACAAAGTTTGACTTTAGCAGCACTCAAAATTTGAAATAATATGAAAAGTTAAAAAAATGTAATAATAAGTTACTCGCGTGAAAAATAATAGCAAATACATGCAACTTTAACCCTCTATTTATATTTTCAATTATTCGGCAGAATTACCAAATATTGTACTTTGATACGAAAACAGCAACTAGAATTACGTAATGGCAACGTATTATACTTTAGGTTTAAAATATATAACTGGGTGTGAATTGAATCTACATAATTATTAGGGGTGCATGGTATTCATAAAAAAAAAATAAAAATCGTTAAATATGAGAACTGGGCACTCTTTCAAAATATCCGCAAAAATTTGTCACATTTAAAGTTCCGCAAAATATCCGCAATTCGGGTTTTTTATTCACCGATTAACACAACTGCCGACAAAATAAATTTTTTCGAAATCTAAGTAGTTCTAGTAACTACTTACGAAGAAACCCACAAAAGACTTTAAATTAATATGAATTATTGGCGTTCTAAATTTATAAAAAGAAGAGGAAAAAAATTACCGAGTTATGTTGCCCCATACAAATTAACATTATTATCCTTGTTATTTGCCAATAATTCGTGTAAAAATAAAAAAAAATAAACATATATATATAAAAATGTGTGCATTAAGCAAGGTCCTCTAACTTGGAGTCAAGTAAATAAAAGAAAATTAAGGGATGTGCAAGAAAAAATGATGATGAATAAAAATTAAAACATAAAAAATTAAAAATTTAGGTATGACGTCTAGTAGGAAGACTAAACGTCCCAAGAAACAAAACGGCGCCTCCACCATATGTCATGTATAGATACATAGCATCTGCCATATTACGTATAATACGGGCTCTTTGGCGTTGTTCCTAGCTTTGGGGGGTAGAACAGAGGGTTGAATCAAAGTCAGAGGTAGAAAACATATACAGATTTATTGATAAAAGGGAAGAGTTTAATTGGTGATGTTGAATATAAAAATGGTTATTTAGTGGTTAGAGGACCCAGCTTGCTTAGTTAAAATAATATACTGGTACTTACATCTTAGAATAAAAAGGGGCTCAGCTCTTATGGGTTAATCACTCGGTATTCGCACACACATCGTCACGGCCCAGACTTGACTCCCCGATCGTAGCCAAGCCGATCTCTCACCGTGTATGGTTTATGATTAGTCAGCAAACACTTACTGTATAAACATACATACAGGGCGAGAATTAGTTAGTAATGTTAAATAGTAATGTGGCTTATTTCATGACAATACCTATGCCAATAAAGAAACTGTTTGAAAAGAGGATGATTGTTTATTTTATTTTCTAAAAAAACCATAAATATTTCAGCAAATAAAGGACTAAGGGGGTTACCCATAATAAGACCATTTTTGCTGGTGATTGATAGTTAGGTCTAAGCAAAGTTAGAAATAAACGCCAAAGCAGGTTTTTTTACCATAGATTAGGCCTTAAAGCCCAAAAATCTTTTAGTCCAACAAATGAACCATAAAATACTTTATTTTATCTGTAATATATCTTCATGGTCTGGTTAAAATGTAAACATTTTCTTTGGTGATGTAGGTATACTCTACATTACTCTTACATTTTAGACTTAAATGCCGGAAGGCTTTAAAATATAAATAGGTTATATTTGACTAAACTAATTTCTTTATAGCCAAACAGTTCTCTTATTTTGCCCTCAAAGGTTCCTCATGACCTTTAGGAAAATATTTTACTGATGCCATATTTTTTTAACATTGTGTATTATCTTAAATAAATTTTGTTAATTTACTTGTAACACTAAAACAAAAACAAATATCACAAAAATCAAGCACGTAAACGAGCTAACTTATTCGTCTAAGCACATAATATTAGCTATGTTTAAAATTTTTTTGTATTTTCAATTTTAATTTAGTTAAAAATAGTTTTTTTAATTAAATGCCTTTTTTGGGGACGCGATTAGTTTTTTAAGGTAAAATTGAAATCTATACCAAGATTTTTTACGCGCACTCAATATTTCACTTCACATCAATGAAATAGTGATTTTATAAGTATCTATATACTATATATCTATCTGTATAGGTACTACCACTCCATTCAATAGGGTTTGACATGGCATGTTCTGATTTAAGAAAACTCCTTTTTCCTGCGCTTTGATAAAAATAAAAACAACATAATATTTTTATCTTTTCCTAAAATTGTGGTTATGGTTTTCTATAAACTTTATAGACTATAACAGGCCCAACATACGCCCACAAAGTTTAAATATGGGTAAAAAACACCTCTTAACTACCACGAAGAAGACTACTTGGCCTTGTCTACGAAGCCCAATTCTCCCAATTTTGTTACCAGTTTATTACCTTGATTTTATTCCCCACTAGGTAATTAAGTGGTTTATATTACTCACTTCTGACAATGTAAAGCGTCCTCTCGGGCTTTATAGTGGAAAGCTTAGGTAAGTCACCTTTTTTGAACTGAGATAATTGTTTGTTGGGTAAAAACCATCCTGATTCATTCTGCATAAAAATTCGAAACTATAAACTAACCACAATTTTAATTGTCTCATCAATAACATTGGCGAAAATAATATACGCACAAGTACAGTTCTGTTCATAAAAAAGTAGGACACATTTTGTACTATGTAAACCTACCTATGGTGCACCAGACTGCACCACATTTAAAAAAAAAGTGGTACAATATGTACCTATATACTGTCAAGGCAGTAGGTTGATTTTTAAAATTAAATCTAGTTCCTGCAAAACTGGTTTTAACCATACGAAACTAAATTATAACACAGTTTATTGAAACAATATTTATCAACATTATAAAGAACCTGAAAATGAAATACATACTTATTGTACTACCTACTTTACTATAATGCAAATAATTAATTTACTTAGTATTTGGTGATTGCCCCATTTTGTTCTAAAATGTTGTGTAATCTTCTGGTAATAGTGGAATAAAAATTTACATCGTATATTTTTCTTGTCAATATACCCCACACATTCTCCATTATATTGATGTCAGGACTTTTGGATGGCCACAAAAGAGTTTCTATGTTGCTCTGCTGAAACCATTCATTCACTATTCTTGCAGTGTGAACTGGGCAGTTGTCTTGTTGGAATATAAAATTATGGTTGGGAAAATGTTCTGAAACACTTGGCAACATAACATTTTCCAAAATATGCCTGTAACTCGGCGATTTAACCTTTCATCTATTACCCAACAAACTCCCAGACCTTGATAGCTGAGCCAGGCCCACACATTTACTGAAAATCTTCCAGATCTTTTGGAATTATGGATATATTGCTCGTCAAATCTAGTTCTGCAAGGTCTATAAACTCTAATATGGCCGTTGAATGACGACTGGAATACTTTCTCATCAGTGAAAATAACCCTGTTCCAGCCTTCCCGCAATATGTTATTTAGTGCAAAGATAATTCTTGCTTGCTTATGTTCTCGATTTAAAATTACTTTCTTGACAGCAACATAATTTTTCAATGGCGATTCTTTTATTCTTCGAGAGGCTGTGGATCTCGACGCAGGAAAATGTGTTTCCGCCATGGCTTTTACCGCTACTTGGAATGAATTTCCTTCTAAAAACTGCACAAGAGCGATATCTTCTTCTTGTGTGGTAGCCCTTGGTCTTCCCGTAGGTTTTTTCTTACCTAATGTTTCCTGTGTCTCCCATCGATGTTTTATTTTCTGAATAGTATTTTTGTTTACATGCATTACTTGCGCGATGTCCCTCACAGGCATGCCATCTTGTACATAGGCAATAATTCGAGCCCTTTGAACGGTGTTCAGATGTGGCATTCTATTTTTTTATCACAAAATGTTCAATAAAGTTGACAAAAATATGGGATTTATGTTGACAATGCCGTCATGCCATGTCATTGTCAACGAGACATCCGATGAGAATTTGAAGGCCGATTTACACTATACAAAAACATGTGTATTATAGATTTATGAACACAACTGTACATTTGTCTGGTTAATGCCCGCTTGCACCACGCTTCGTAAATACACGTTAAGGACGCCTTGATGTTAAGTAGAGAATAAAATGCCTCTTTTAAATGCACCGACTCGTAAACACCATTTAAGCGTCTTATACGCTAAGTAACCAAATTTCTTTACTTTAGAAATTTAAGAAACGATTTATAACCTAATTTTTTAATGAAACAAAGATTTGATGAGAAGTTATAATTTTTTTTTCAAATAATTTATTCTCATGGAGTTTCTGAATGATGGCCTGGATGTTTTCGATATCCTTGAACATGGGATTCCAAGACGTATATATGATCGCTCCAATTATTTTGACGAAATGGATGACCTAACCTTTTTTAAAAGATTTCGTCTTACAAAACCCACTGCACTCCACGTTTTGGCTCAAATAGAAGAGCTGTTAGAGTTTGATGAAGATAGGTAAGTATTTATGCATTATAGTAGGAATGCCTATCAGAGAACACACAGCCAACGAGAAGCGACAGCTCGGCGTTTTGCGGGTCCTGTTTTGGTACGCGCATGTCGCAAAGATGTTGTGTATCGCTAAAAAACATGTGCTCGTCTAAATTGTGTTTAGTCCGCGAGCTGACGTTGCGCCTAGCTAATTGTGATATTATTTTGTTTTCGTTCTGTGTTGTAAAAGGTCTGGATATTATTGTGCCTACCCGTATTGTTCAGTCAAAACCGGCCAAGGATTAAGTTTATTTAGTTTTCCAAAGGAGTACGAACGGTAATTATTATGATAATCAATTAATTATAATATGGATAATAGATTTAAAATTTTTAATCTTAAAGTTTTTTGGGATGTAGGTACATATTTTTAACATACTTGATAAATAAAGATGGAGCTTATTAGTTTCCTTATGTTTTTATGTTTAAACGCGAATAATTGTTGATATGATAAAATAAAATAATAAGATATAATTTGAAGAAATAGTCCATGCTTAAAGTGGAGTTGAAAGTATGAAAAGGGAAAGAAAAACACAAAGTCTTCCTCCACTAGTTTAATGGAAAAAAAAAATTCCAAATATTAAGGGTCTCTACATGTTTCGAACGTAGAAACGTTCATCTTCAGGAGACAGAAAGTTTTAAATCTATGCTGATGGTGTTAGCAAAAGAGAAACTGAAATTTAGAACCTTAATGGAGCTTTATGGATTTAAACAGAAGTGTAGAAGAAACATGGGTAAAATATTTGATAGTGGCGAAACCACAGAGCGATTAGAACATAATGAAGAGTTGTGAAACAACCAAAAAGTGGGGAAGAAGAAAACCTGTCTAGGTGTCGAGGCTTATTTAAAAATTTTTAAATTTTTTTTAAAATTTGTTGTTCAGGGAACTAAAAATTATTGTAGACATTATGAAGGTGTACACCTTCTGTTGTAGTATCTGTAAAAATAGAAATCTAAATTAAAATTAAGTAAAGTGAAGTTTTATAATGTTTTAGAGAGAATTTCTTAATTTTGAATAAAAGGCTTAGTACTTACAAAGTTGTTATAAAAAACAGAACCTTTTGGGGTCCTGAGGACTAAACCTCAGTAACCCCGCGGCAGGTTAATTTGTAGATAGTAAAAATTTTAATTGAAAAATCGAACATTTTTAGACTTTTTCCTCGTCTGCCAAAAGGTCGTTCACCTCCACGTGCTAGCGAAAAAGAGAATGAAAGGTAATTGATTGACAGTAGACAGATGTACTGACCGGAAATAGCGGTAAATTTAAATTAAGTAAAAGAAAATTTTTTATGTAGATGAAAAGCTCAATTAAGGTTGGGTAGATACAGTACTACTAACCAATTAACTAAGATAACAATATGATATAGCTAAAACTAAGAAATGAAAGGGTACTATGTTAATGTGGGAGAAAAATCAATAAGGTGTATTAAGGGTAGGTGTCCTAAAATTTCTTTGTGTGTGGTATCATTTGTAAATGAAAATATCCTGGGTGTTCGTGTCTGTATGTCACAGAGAGAAAATTGGTGTTATGCTGTGTGTGTTCTACAAAATATGAAAGGGAAAATGAGTGTGGGAGATATTACATTATGTCGGCAGTAAAGAGTATATATAGCATAAGGTGGTGATGATTGTTAAATAGATATTTGTAACCTATCAAATAAAAGTAGAAACGATTTCTTTGAATTGACTCATTTTCTTTGATATTGTGACAAACAAAGAACGATAGAGAAGGACAAAGGAAAGGTAAAACTATATCTAATCATTGAAGTCAAGAGCATTGAAAAAATGTGTGCAACTATGTTGTATTTGATCATTCAGACAAAGGATATTCAAGTTGTTTAACGTTTTATTAATTTCTAGAATTTCTAAAAGGTCCAACTTATTTCCCTTGTTGCAAAAATGTAAAAATTTAGTATGAGAGTCAGGATTGAAAATATGATTATTTGAAAATAAATGTCTAGAAAAATTAGATTTTATCTTTGAAGGGGAAAGATTTAGATTGATAGCTCTGTCCAATTCTTTACAATGTTCTTTCAGACGTGTTGAAAATTTGCGTCCAGTTTGTCCAATATAAGTAGCATTACAACCCTCAGTGGAACAGCTGATGCTATACACACCCGATTTGTCAGAGCCTGGGATCATGTCCTTAGAGTTGACCAAAAATTTTTTAAGAGAATGTTGAGTTTTAAATACAATGTTAATATTAAAAGGTTTGAAAGCATTTTTAAGAGTGTATGAGATAGGGCCCCAAAAAGGTAATGAGTAAAATTTTTTTGAAGAGTCGTCTTTGGATAGAAGGTTTCTGTTAAGTGATTTAATTAAGTGTTTGTAATAAATTTTGTTGATTAAGTTTAATGGGAAACCATTGTTAAGACCTATTTGTTTTATTAAATTGAGTTCAGATTTGAATTCATTATCTTCTAGGGGGATGTTAAAAAGTCTGGAGAAAAATGAGTGGAAAGAAGCAAATTTTTGTCTGTGGGGGTGGTTTGAATCAAAGGGTATAATATTGTCTGTGCTTGTAGGTTTATGATAGATGGAAAATTTAATTTTGTTGTTTACTTTAGTCAATTTAAGGTCAAGAAAAGGTATGGAACCATCGGTCTCCAGCTCGAAAGTAAATTTAATAGAAGGATGGATGGAATTTAAAAATTGAATAAAAGACATAAGGTCTGTATGACTACCGTCAAAAACTGCGAAAATATCATCCACATACCGTCTTATGAAAAGGATATGTGTAAACAAGGGATGAATTTTAATTTTAGATTCAATAAAGGCCATAAAAATTTCTGCAAGGAGAGGTGATAAAGAGGAACCCATAGCAAGACCGGAATTCTGTTTATAAAACTTACCATCGAACTGAAAGAAATTTTGTTTAAGGACCAGATCAACTAGAATGCATAGGTTCTCTACATGTTCACGTTCAAGTTGTGTTTTATTGGTCAGAAGATCTCTTAACAAGTCTATGCATTCATTAGAGGGTATGCTAGGAAATAAGTTTGTAACATCGAAAGAGACCAAAAAGGAGGATTCAGGAATATATATATTTAACAGGTCGTTAGCTAAAATTGTAGAATTCTTTACTGAAAATGAACTTTTGAAGTTAGTGAGATTAATAATTATTTGGTTAAGCCATGAACTTAGTTTGTGACATGATGAACCACAGTATGACACCACAGGACGAATAGGCATATTCTGTTTGTGAATTTTGGGTAGTCCGTAAAGTAAAGGAGTTGAAGGGTTTAGTGGGGTAAGCTTGAACTTATTAGTCTTGAAAAAAGCAAGGGTGTTATTTACCTTTTTTAGAATATTTTTAAAGAATTGAGAAAATTTTTCTGTAGGGTTATGTAGAATTGAAGTAAAATCGTCCGTCGAGAGAAAATCTATTACTTTTTCAACATATTGGGGTCTATCCAGAATTACCAAACAGTTGCCTTTATCCGCCTTGGACACTACTAAATTGTTATCAATTATTTTAGATTTAAGGGATTTAAGGGTTTTTAACTCATTGCCATTATTCAACTGAGGATTGTTTTTATAAAATTGATTAAGGTTGTTAATACATACAGATCTCAATGTGTCTTTCTTCTCAGTTTCATGTGAATTAGATATAATGTTCTCACAATCTACTGCGATAGTTTCAAAATCTCTGCTTGCAAGTTTGAAATGAAAATTATATTTAAGCCCTTTATTGAGTAAAGACATCTCGTGCTCTTCAAAATGAGTATCACTCAAATTGAGGGTTCTCTCGTGGAACTTGAAACTATCAGAGTTTGAAACATCAAGAGTCTCTTCATTAAATTCCGATTTAAAAATGGAGTTATCAAAACTGAAATTGTTTGAAGAATTATTTAAGTTGTTGGTAACAGTAGAATTAAAAATGTTAGGGTGAGATTTATTATTAAAGGTTTGATGGATTTTATGTCCTTGTTGAATTTTTAAGTTGTACAATTTATTATTTAAGCGTTGAAATTTCAGATTTTTTTGGTCATAAACATAATTTTGCAAAGAAAAACACAAAAAGTCCCATTGAGCTGGGTGTAAGATATTAGTTAGCTCGTAAAAGAGAGATTTAAGTTTTAGATTGATCAAATTAAGTTTAAAAAAATGTTTCTTAATCTCTTCCCTTAACCAAACCTTAGTAGCTGCTTGGATCGCTTTCCTCGACGAAGAAGTCTTGACATGAGTACGGAGGGAGATAAAATTTGGTTGTAGATTTCTTCTTAAGCATTCGTTGTTAAACCATATGTCCAATTCTACCAGTTTTCTCTTGAGTAGGTTCTGCTTGTATTCGCGGACTAGAAAGGCCTGACCGGCACTTTTTAATTTGAAGAAATAGTCCATGCTTAAAGTGGAGTTGAAAGTATGAAAAGGGAAAGAAAAACACAAAGTCTTCCTCCACTAGTTTAATGGAAAAAAAAAAAATTCCAAATATTAAGGGTCTCTACATGTTTCGAACGTAGAAACGTTCATCTTCAGGAGACAGAAAGTTTTAAATCTATGCTGATGGTGTTAGCAAAAGAGAAACTGAAATTTAGAACCTTAATGGAGCTTTATGGATTTAAACAGAAGTGTAGAAGAAACATGGGTAAAATATTTGATAGTGGCGAAACCACAGAGCGATTAGAACATAATGAAGAGTTGTGAAACAACCAAAAAGTGGGGAAGAAGAAAACCTGTCTAGATGTCGAGGCTTATTTAAAAATTTTTAAATTTTTTTTAAAATTTGTTGTTCAGGGAACTAAAAATTATTGTAGACATTATGAAGGTGTACACCTTCTGTTGTAGTATCTGTAAAAATAGAAATCTAAATTAAAATTAAGTAAAGTGAAGTTTTATAATGTTTTAGAGAGAATTTCTTAATTTTGAATAAAAGGCTTAGTACTTACAAAGTTGTTATAAAAAACAGAACCTTTTGGGGTCCTGAGGACTAAACCTCAGTAACCCCGCGGCAGGTTAATTTGTAGATAGTAAAAATTTTAATTGAAAAATCGAACATTTTTAGACTTTTTCCTCGTCTGCCAAAAGGTCGTTCACCTCCACGTGCTAGCGAAAAAGAGAATGAAAGGTAATTGATTGACAGTAGACAGATGTACTGACCGGAAATAGCGGTAAATTTAAATTAAGTAAAAGAAAATTTTTTATGTAGATGAAAAGCTCAATTAAGGTTGGGTAGATACAGTACTACTAACCAATTAACTAAGATAACAATATGATATAGCTAAAACTAAGAAATGAAAGGGTACTATGTTAATGTGGGAGAAAAATCAATAAGGTGTATTAAGGGTAGGTGTCCTAAAATTTCTTTGCCGCGGGGTTACTGAGGTTTAGTCCTCAGGACCCCAAAAGGTTCTGTTTTTTATAACAACTTTGTAAGTACTAAGCCTTTTATTCAAAATTAAGAAATTCTCTCTAAAACATTATAAAACTTCACTTTACTTAATTTTAATTTAGATTTCTATTTTTACAGATACTACAACAGAAGGTGTACACCTTCATAATGTCTACAATAATTTTTAGTTCCCTGAACAACAAATTTTAAAAAAAATTTAAAAATTTTTAAATAAGCCTCGACACCTAGACAGGTTTTCTTCTTCCCCACTTTTTGGTTGTTTCACAACTCTTCATTATGTTCTAATCGCTCTGTGGTTTCGCCACTATCAAATATTTTACCCATGTTTCTTCTACACTTCTGTTTAAATCCATAAAGCTCCATTAAGGTTCTAAATTTCAGTTTCTCTTTTGCTAACACCATCAGCATAGATTTAAAACTTTCTGTCTCCTGAAGATGAACGTTTCTACGTTCGAAACATGTAGAGACCCTTAATATTTGGAATTTTTTTTTTTCCATTAAACTAGTGGAGGAAGACTTTGTGTTTTTCTTTCCCTTTTCATACTTTCAACTCCACTTTAAGCATGGACTATTTCTTCAAATTAAAAAGTGCCGGTCAGGCCTTTCTAGTCCGCGAATACAAGCAGAACCTACTCAAGAGAAAACTGGTAGAATTGGACATATGGTTTAACAACGAATGCTTAAGAAGAAATCTACAACCAAATTTTATCTCCCTCCGTACTCATGTCAAGACTTCTTCGTCGAGGAAAGCGATCCAAGCAGCTACTAAGGTTTGGTTAAGGGAAGAGATTAAGAAACATTTTTTAAACTTAATTTGATCAATCTAAAACTTAAATCTCTCTTTTACGAGCTAACTAATATCTTACACCCAGCTCAATGGGACTCTTTGTGTTTTTCTTTGCAAAATTATGTTTATGACCAAAAAAATCTGAAATTTCAACGCTTAAATAATAAATTGTACAACTTAAAAATTCAACAAGGACATAAAATCCATCAAACCTTTAATAATAAATCTCACCCTAACATTTTTAATTCTACTGTTACCAACAACTTAAATAATTCTTCAAACAATTTCAGTTTTGATAACTCCATTTTTAAATCGGAATTTAATGAAGAGACTCTTGATGTTTCAAACTCTGATAGTTTCAAGTTCCACGAGAGAACCCTCAATTTGAGTGATACTCATTTTGAAGAGCACGAGATGTCTTTACTCAATAAAGGGCTTAAGTATAATTTTCATTTCAAACTTGCAAGCAGAGATTTTGAAACTATCGCAGTAGATTGTGAGAACATTATATCTAATTCACATGAAACTGAGAAGAAAGACACATTGAGATCTGTATGTATTAACAACCTTAATCAATTTTATAAAAACAATCCTCAGTTGAATAATGGCAATGAGTTAAAAACCCTTAAATCCCTTAAATCTAAAATAATTGATAACAATTTAGTAGTGTCCAAGGCGGATAAAGGCAACTGTTTGGTAATTCTGGATAGACCCCAATATGTTGAAAAAGTAATAGATTTTCTCTCGACGGACGATTTTACTTCAATTCTACATAACCCTACAGAAAATTTTTCTCAATTCTTTAAAAATATTCTAAAAAAGGTAAATAACACCCTTGCTTTTTTCAACACTAATAAGTTCAAGCTTACCCCACTAAACCCTTCAACTCCTTTACTTTACGGACTACCCAAAATTCACAAACAGAATATGCCTATTCGTCCTGTGGTGTCATACTGTGGTTCATCATGTCACAAACTAAGTTCATGGCTTAACCAAATAATTATTAATCTCACTAACTTCAAAAGTTCATTTTCAGTAAAGAATTCTACAATTTTAGCTAACGACCTGTTAAATATATATATTCCTGAATCCTCCTTTTTGGTCTCTTTCGATGTTACAAACTTATTTCCTAGCATACCCTCTAATGAATGCATAGACTTGTTAAGAGATCTTCTGACCAATAAAACACAACTTGAACGTGAACATGTAGAGAACCTATGCATTCTAGTTGATCTGGTCCTTAAACAAAATTTCTTTCAGTTCGATGGTAAGTTTTATAAACAGAATTCCGGTCTTGCTATGGGTTCCTCTTTATCACCTCTCCTTGCAGAAATTTTTATGGCCTTTATTGAATCTAAAATTAAAATTCATCCCTTGTTTACACATATCCTTTTCATAAGACGGTATGTGGATGATATTTTCGCAGTTTTTGACGGTAGTCATACAGACCTTATGTCTTTTATTCAATTTTTAAATTCCATCCATCCTTCTATTAAATTTACTTTCGAGCTGGAGACCGATGGTTCCATACCTTTTCTTGACCTTAAATTGACTAAAGTAAACAACAAAATTAAATTTTCCATCTATCATAAACCTACAAGCACAGACAATATTATACCCTTTGATTCAAACCACCCCCACAGACAAAAATTTGCTTCTTTCCACTCATTTTTCTCCAGACTTTTTAACATCCCCCTAGAAGATAATGAATTCAAATCTGAACTCAATTTAATAAAACAAATAGGTCTTAACAATGGTTTCCCATTAAACTTAATCAACAAAATTTATTACAAACACTTAATTAAATCACTTAACAGAAACCTTCTATCCAAAGACGACTCTTCAAAAAAATTTTACTCATTACCTTTTTGGGGCCCTATCTCATACACTCTTAAAAATGCTTTCAAACCTTTTAATATTAACATTGTATTTAAAACTCAACATTCTCTTAAAAAATTTTTGGTCAACTCTAAGGACATGATCCCAGGCTCTGACAAATCGGGTGTGTATAGCATCAGCTGTTCCACTGAGGGTTGTAATGCTACTTATATTGGACAAACTGGACGCAAATTTTCAACACGTCTGAAAGAACATTGTAAAGAATTGGACAGAGCTATCAATCTAAATCTTTCCCCTTCAAAGATAAAATCTAATTTTTCTAGACATTTATTTTCAAATAATCATATTTTCAATCCTGACTCTCATACTAAATTTTTACATTTTTGCAACAAGGGAAATAAGTTGGACCTTTTAGAAATTCTAGAAATTAATAAAACGTTAAACAACTTGAATATCCTTTGTCTGAATGATCAAATACAACATAGTTGCACACATTTTTTCAATGCTCTTGACTTCAATGATTAGATATAGTTTTACCTTTCCTTTGTCCTTCTCTATCGTTCTTTGTTTGTCACAATATCAAAGAAAATGAGTCAATTCAAAGAAATCGTTTCTACTTTTATTTGATAGGTTACAAATATATATTTAACAATCATCACCACCTTATGCTATATATACTCTTTACTGCCGACATAATGTAATATCTCCCACACTCATTTTCCCTTTCATATTTTGTAGAACACACACAGCATAACACCAATTTTCTCTCTGTGACATACATACACGAACACCCAGGATATTTTCATTTACAAATGATACCACACACAAAGAAATTTTAGGACACCTACCCTTAATACACCTTATTGATTTTTCTCCCACATTAACATAGTACCCTTTCATTTCTTAGTTTTAGCTATATCATATTGTTATCTTAGTTAATTGGTTAGTAGTACTGTATCTACCCAACCTTAATTGAGCTTTTCATCTACATAAAAAATTTTCTTTTACTTAATTTAAATTTACCGCTATTTCCGGTCAGTACATCTGTCTACTGTCAATCAATTACCTTTCATTCTCTTTTTCGCTAGCACGTGGAGGTGAACGACCTTTTGGCAGACGAGGAAAAAGTCTAAAAATGTTCGATTTTTCAATTAAAATTTTTATTATCTACAAATTAACCTGCCGCGGGGTTACTGAGGTTTAGTCCTCAGGACCCCAAAAGGTTCTGTTTTTTATAACAACTTTGTAAGTACTAAGCCTTTTATTCAAAATTAAGAAATTCTCTCTAAAACATTATAAAACTTCACTTTACTTAATTTTAATTTAGATTTCTATTTTTACAGATACTACAACAGAAGGTGTACACCTTCATAATGTCTACAATAATTTTTAGTTCCCTGAACAACAAATTTTAAAAAAAAATTTAAAAATTTTTAAATAAGCCTCGACACCTAGACAGGTTTTCTTCTTCCCCACTTTTTGGTTGTTTCACAACTCTTCATTATGTTCTAATCGCTCTGTGGTTTCGCCACTATCAAATATTTTACCCATGTTTCTTCTACACTTCTGTTTAAATCCATAAAGCTCCATTAAGGTTCTAAATTTCAGTTTCTCTTTTGCTAACACCATCAGCATAGATTTAAAACTTTCTGTCTCCTGAAGATGAACGTTTCTACGTTCGAAACATGTAGAGACCCTTAATATTTGGAATTTTTTTTTTTCCATTAAACTAGTGGAGGAAGACTTTGTGTTTTTCTTTCCCTTTTAATAAGATATAAGTTGTAAAGGTCTGGTTAAAATAGTTTTTGGGTAGATTTATTTTAAAAGGGGTAGAAATAATGGATATTATGTTGCTTTAAATACAATATTTTGTTATAGTGCAAAATTGTGGATAGGCGCCTGCAGTAGGCCAGATTTATTGCCAAAGATTATAAATGCACACAAAAACTATCGGCTTTGTGAAAACCATTTCGAAGAAAAATATTTTTCAAGAAGTGCAACCATTAAAAAAACCTTATTTCCGCAAGCAGTACCCACAGAGTTTTCTAACCTTTCGCCAACATGTGAAGAAATGCCTGAAGAAATTATTCCTTCATTAGGAGAGCCTCCCAAAAAAATTATTATATTGTCAGGTTTGTATGCTTTATACAGTGACCGGCAGAAAGTTCGCACCAAAGGGTTTTTTTTTTATTTGAAAGCTTACCAAATTTTTTTGGCGGTTGAAAAGTTCTGCAAGTCCTTAAGCAAAAAAGAGCATAGACAAAACTAGTAAATATTGCGCCGTATACGAGGAAGAGGTGAAAACGTTAAATTCACTCAAGAATAAATTGCCCTTATTTTTCACTGTGGAAATTTTTTTTTATTAGGAAATGTTGTCTGCACTTAAAACTTATCCAAATGCACCAAATTTTAGCTCGGTAGCACAAATATAAATATTTTTCATGGCTACTAGATTTAAATGAAAACGAATTTTATTGTAAGGGTTTAAACACCAGAAAAGTTGAATTATTTTTGACGTTATTTTATTAAACGTTCAGTTGTCGCGTATTTAAACAAATTTAAGTAAGTTATGTGTCTAATTGCCCAAGAGATGTTAAAAAATTGAATTTATAGGTTGCATAGCTTCTATCGATTCGGTATACGAGGGGGCGTAAAAAAAAGTAAAAACACTTTTTTGTGGTACCGAGCTGAAATTTGGTATTTATGGATAACTTTTAAGTGCAAACAACATTTCCTTATAACAAAATTTTCTACAGTGAAAAATAAGGGCACTTTATTCTTGAGTGAATTTAACGTTTTCACCTCTCCCTCGTGTACAGTGCAATATTTACTAGTTTTGCCTATGCTCTTTTTTGTTTAGGGACATGCAGAACTTAAAAAGTTATACGAGAGCTACGAATTTTATCACATATATAAGTTTTTTTAAATAGGCAAATGTAAAACAATATGTAATTATTATTCCTCTAGTAATTTCAGAATTAACATGTATTTCTGAATAAAATTTTTGTTTTTTACAACAGCTTTTTACTTATTCAGGGTGAATTAACTTTTTTTTAATCCCCGAAGGACCACATTTTTTTTATCCATGGGTAAGTAAGTATGACACTAAAGCAATTGTCAAAAACGTCACTGTAGTTTTTAAAGCGCAAAAAACTGTGTAACAAATTACTGAAGTTTTAATAAAATGATATTTATCTCACGCCACCCCATATCTACCTATACCTAGTCACGATATATTTTGACGTACCTAATAGTGTTCTATAATTTATGTTATAACATGTTTATAAAATATAAGTACATATTTTTGCCCGTCACAAATCGAAGGAAACTCTAACAAATCTGTAAAAGCGTTAGAAATTTAAAAGTTTTATAATATAATAATTTTTTTCATTTTCTACTTCAATAATATTCTTAATTCCCAAGAGTAACAAATTTACAACTTTTTTTAAGTTTTTATGTTTGAAAAATAAATCAAGTTATAACATTTGCACCTGTACTAAAAAGTAATGTCGTTCAGTGTAGAAAATAAGCAAGTTTTCTCGGAGTATTAAGTTGTGGATCCACCGTTATCGTTGTGTGAAGGTCACTGAAAAACGACCAGTCGATATCAAAGGTACCGACAGGTATTGTCGCTTCTGCTTGCTGTTAATATTCTGTGATGCCTATGCTACAGGTCTTTATAGAGCAATTTTTCGTAGAATCAACTCGGTGTCAGCCATGAACCAGTTGTTAACGACACTACGCTTGTATGCGACAGGTGAGCATTTGTCCTCCGTTGGAGATTTTATGGGATTGCACAAGGCAACAGCATCGAGGATAATAAAAAAAACTTCTGAGGCTATAGCAGGTCTGAGACCCTAATATGTAATGATGCCAAAGAATGAAGAAATAATTGATGTTCAAAATAATTTTTTTCAAATTTTTTCCACGTGTGATTGGATGTGTCGATGGCACACATGTTCGCATCCAGTCACCAGGTAAATGAGCACTTTAGAGTAAGAACAAGATGTAAAAGAATGTTTCGGAAACTAAGACTTGTCCATATTTTATTCTTACAATATTTATTGATAACTGTTTCAGGAAGGATTGATGGTGAAGTGCTCCGAAACCGTAAAGGATATTTTTCAATAAATGTTCAGATAGTACGAGATAGTACTTTAAAAATACGGGACATTGTAAGCCGTTGGCCTGGTTCTCAACACGATAATACTATCTTTAATCACAGCAGGATTCGTGCCAAATTTGAAGGCGGAGATTTTCCGAACTGTTTGTTATTAGGTGAGTTATTGCACTATTCTTTCAGGATTTTTACCACAATATAAGTTTACAAAGAAACCCATTTTTTGAGAACTAAAAATGACATTTCTTAATTATATGTTATAAAAATATTATTGTCCTGGAGTTTGTTCGGGTTTGCATGTAGTCTTTGTTACCAAGATTTATAGGTAAAAAGTCACACTCGTACTAAATACATACATAAAAGTGATACTTGTAGCCAGTCATAAATGTAATCAAAAATGTTCCTTTAAAAAACGTAAGTAGTTTTTTTTAGGTGATAGTGGTTATGCACTAAAAGAATATTTGTTGACACCTATAGCAAACCAAGTAGGGCGCGGTGAGGTATTATACAATGAAGCACATATCAGAAGCAGGACTTGTATAGAACGAATTTTTGGTGTCCTTAAGAGACGATTTCCTGTATTAGCATATGAAATACGTTTAAAAGTGGAGACAGCGTTAACAGTTATTGTCGCTGCTGCAGTGTTGCACAACATAGCTTGCCATATGAATGGAGAATTCTGATCATCTATGTGGTCTGTACAGAAATGCTATCGTCAATTATTTTGCAAATTATCCTTGAAACTATTGAGAAATAAATATGTGTACTTATTTTCTTTGTTTCTTATTTATTTTCACATCTTCTATATCTTTTCAAGTGTAAGGCTTTATAAAAAAAAAAATAAAATACATTATACCTTACTTAAGAAAAATAATCTATTTTAAAAAGAACATTCAACAAATCAAACATCTTTTACATTATTAAATCTGGACATTCAAGTAAAGCCATATCAATATCTGTTAAGCCAGCAGTAGCAAGCTCATTTTTCTTTAAGGCAATGTCAAATCTTAGCATGGTCATTCTTAATTCATGCTCTTTCTGCAACCCATCTGCCAGCTGTATTTTCTTCTCTAAAAGTGTTTCATACATGTCTCCAAGACGTGAAGAAGACAAAACTCGTACTGTTGTTGGTCGCCTTCTAGAGACATTTTGTTTATTTTTCCCTGTTTTACGGCCAGATGGTGTCTCAGAACTGTATGTCTAAAAAAATTTAGTTTTTACTTTTTATTTGTTAAGTACCTTTCACGTTCAATCTTTATTTCTTAGGTTTTTACAAGTTAAACCCAAATTGCAATAATTAATGTTACTTACTGTCTTCACATTATTTTTAAGACTCGTATTAACAGGTTTTATCATATCTGATGGTTTAATTCTGGTCCAGTTTTGCGATTTGTCTTTGACCTGAAACATATGCAAATTTTCTTAGAATATATGAAAAACCACTTTTTATAAAATATTGTAGTTAGTTAATACTAGGTATGATATACTTACAGAATCTGTTGATATTGAATCCTTAAAAATAACTTTAATATCATTGGTATTCCTAATATTATTTGTATTTACTTCCTAAAAAAAACTATAAAATTCAAACATCTATCAGTTTAAGTTGAAAGGTGTATCAAGTAATAAACAATAAGTGCTCTAAAATGTTGTAGTCCGAGTTGAAGTTTTTTAAAAACCCTCAAAATAACCAACCCAACTTTTGGAGCTCTGTGTCTTCATTCTTTCTTAAGAAATCTTAAAGCATATACTATACTTGCCAATCTTGCTAATCTTTTAACTTAAAACGTATTCAAAACTGATTTTATAGATAAAATTTGGATATTTTAAAATTGCATACCGAACTTTTTAAGGTTAAATTCGAACCGCAGGGGGGAAACATTTGTTATAAAACGTCGATTATAAAAGACTTTTCTTGTGCATCATGTTAGGTTAGAACCAATGAAAATCAGCTTTAAACTATGTTTACGTAAATTAAAAAGTATTTATTAAAGCTAACTCACCTTGAGGACTTCCAATCGAGTTTCTTTTTCTTCACTTTCCATAACTTTTGTTTAACTTTCATTTTGTTCTGTTATATTAATTTCATCACTATCAAATGAGTTTGCTAAGCCATATATTATCTTATTGTTAATTAAATCTAGAAGCAAATCATCACACTCCTCTCTCACACACTCCCCTTTTATATAATGACTTTCTTTGTTCTCCAGCCCTTTTCCTTAGATCTTCCTTAATATTGTCATAATATTTTTTTGAAGAGTCACTGTCTCGAAAGCAGTTGTTAGGTGAGACACTATTGAAATCTTGAGTTATTAGAAACCAAGCACGTTTCTTATCAGTTGCAGATTTTGCATCCGTTTTTTTGTTTTCTACAGTATCTTTATACTTTAATACTATAGCCAGAAGAACTTCTTTTTCTTTTGCCGTATAATTAGGAGCTCTTTTCCTAATATTTTTTTGGTCCATTATATCCCAATTTTATTAAATTACAATTTTCGAATTCTTGTTACAAAATTTTATTTTTATTTTTGTTTTAAAACAAATTTAAGGTTAGTTCAGTCTACCAAATGTCAAACATTTGGCAAATACAAAAAATATCTCTAGATTGGTGCAATGTTGCCACTGTTTATTGCTACTTTGTTCAGGTTTTCACAATTTGTAGCTGGTGCAAGCAAATTAATTTTAAGGGAAACTTAAATTTTACGCTCTCCTTAGTTATTCCATGTTTAAGTTATGTGTTGGGAAAGCGGGCATGAGAAATTATAAATTAAGGTGGGAGTATCAACATGCTCGCTAACCTATAACCTATTTCGCGTAGATTTATTTATGTTTTCTACCTTTTATAAAAAATTTAAAGAAAATCAGTATCGACTTGATATCCAAAGATAATAATTGACATATTTAATAAATATCAAGGAATTTCATAACTTATTTTAGGAGAATTGTATAGCGAAAAATATCGGTTAATATTTTTTTAAACATTATTATGTCATTGTCACTCATTGTTCTTTCACTATACAATTCTCCCAAAATTAGCAATAAAATAAATTGATATTTTTGTAATATATCAATAAATAATGTACCGACGATATTGATTTTCTTTAAATGTTAGTTACTGTTATTAAAATAATAAACTCAAAAAATCAACGCGAAATAGGTTATAGGTTGGCAATAGATTGAATGACGTTGAGAATTCAACCTTAAGCTCGAAAGTAAGACACTTTAATCATGAGGAAATGATTTCTGTCAATGTTATGTATGTCACAGTCAAAGATGTTTGGTTACTTCATTGTTGGTTAAAATCTTCGCAGAACCAATGTTTTAAATCGGGACAATATTGACAAAAAGGAAGTTCTACATATTTTCTGATTTTTATATTTTAAATATTTTCCATGCTCCTTGTGCGAACTTTTATCTTTATATAGTATACATGATCCAACCGGTATTGATTTTAAATAAAGACTTGCAATTTCTCTTTCGCCTATCTGAAATTCTTTTGTTTAAGAAAATTATTTTGGACATGGGAATATAAAAGGGTGGATTTTAATGCATTATTTTATAGCATAAATATGGGTACCTATATTTATTTTTTTATACATGTTGCCCGAAAAATACGTTAACAAAATGTTAACACAAATTCCTGAGGGTAAAACGTGAGGATCTAGCCCAATTTACGTTAGCGTAAAAGTTGATAGGTTTCAAAATACAAATAATAATAGCATGATTTGCACGAAAATTGATGCTTGAGGGTTTTTAGGATAAAAAATTGAGATCTGATTAAACTTTTCATGTACATTTCAGAGGGGTCCACAGGCAGCACTTTTATTTAAAAAGGTATACTTAGTAGGTATCTCGCTGAGATAATTGAAATAAAATGTTTTACTGCGTATAATAAAACTCATTATAGCGAAAAATTTAAACAATACATTATTGTAATTAAACTATAAAGGATCGCCATTAACTATCCTTAAATGTCATTTAATTATTTTTTTTTGCTATGGCTGAAGTGTGAAGGCGGAGGCACAAAAAAATATGAAATTTGGAATTTAGGCAAAGAGCTGCTGGTGGCACCCACTGCAATGTTCCGAAACTGGATTTATCATCCTAAAAGTTCTAAGTACTAAATTTTTGTGCAACTCATTTTATTAAGATATGTAAATATATATAAAAGTTTTAAACTAAAATTGGGCTTATTTTATCCTTAGGAATATGTGCTAGCGTTTTGTAGATGTATTTTTCTATATATCCCATACTATGTAACTAGGTTATAAAAATTGTTTAAGCTAGAAAAAAGTTGTGCGATAAAAAATGCCGAGACACAATAAAAAAATAAGCGACTGTTTAAAGGTTGGAGACAATGATGTTTCTTGAATGATGAAAAAGTTTTGGACTTCCATTGTAATTATTTGTATTTATCACAACGTTTTAACTGGTAAGTGTCTCCAGTCGTCTTCAGGTGAATACTAAATAAGTGAAGTAACTACATGACTATTTATAATCGCTAGGTGCACCGAAGCATAACTGACGTGGGTGCAGTCATGCGTTCAGTTGGCACGCGATCTTATCCTAAGATTGCATCTATCTAACAAAGGTTTCTAGATATTTCTTATGTCTAATGATGGTTTACTAAAGCAGCCTGGGTTCTGGTGAATAGCAGCAGCTTCCTTGAACTTTCTTTTCCTCCAGTGTGGTTCCTTATGTAGGATTTCAGCTTCTGACCACATGATATGGTGACCAAGGACCATGTTTTCAGGCATGGTCAACTGCACCTGACTTTTCGGTCTCTCCTTTTAACGTATTGTTTTTGTGTTCTTTAATCCTTGTTTCTAGTGGTCTTAATGTCTCACCTATATAAGACTGGCCGCATTAGGAAGCCACCTGACGAAGACAAATCCTACAAGTTAAAAAAATAGGAAAAACTGCGTCTACCAGATCCCCTGCGAATGCGGCCAAACTTATATAGGTGATACATTAAGACCACTAGAAACAAAGATTAAGGAACACAAAAACAATACGCTAAAAGGAGTGACCGAAAAGTCAGGTGCAGCTGACCATGCCTGAAAACATGGTCACCATATCATGTGGTCAGAAGCTGAGATCCTACATAAGGCACCACACTGGAGGAAAAGAAATTTCAAGGAAGTTGCTGCTATTCACCAGAACCCGGGCTGCTTTAGTAAACCATCATTAAACATAGGAAATATCTGGAAACCTTTGTTAGATAGATGTAATCTTAGGATAAGATCGCGTGCCAACTGAACTCATGACTGCACCCACGTCAGTTATGCTTCAGCGCACCTAGCTAGTATAAATAGTCCTGTAGTTACTTTACTTATTTAGTATTTACCTGAAGACGACTGGAGATACTTACCAGTTGAAACGTTCTAATAAATACAAATAAAGACAATGAAAGTCCAAAACTCTTTCATCATTAAAAAATTATCATTAGGCGATAAGCAACAAATAATATTTGATATGTAGAAACCAATCAATCGCGATCCAATTAAGTTTTAAGTAATAAGCGACATACAAATACAATATTTCTTATTACCTTTTTTATATTGATTGCAGATTGCATTTTTTTTAAATTATGTTTTGGCCTTAAGAAACATAAAAAACAGGTCTGAATGATAAATTTCTTTGGGGATAAAAATTAGAAACTTTCTTAGCTTTATATAATTACCACTCCATCTAAAAAATTGAAACCTTAAAGAATTTAACGTTATTTCGGCAAAATTTTATCTTATTCGATTTCCTTCTAGTACTTAAACATGTTATCTTACACCTGCAATATGCTCCAATTCAGAAAGTTTAATCACCGCTCCGCTGTGATAACGTTCGTTGCAAGTTAATACCATGTGGCAAAGCCATGACATTATCTTGTACCGCTTAAAGGTCCGTTTTGTTTTAGCTAGATTGCTTCGACTTACCGTAAAGCCTTTAATGGAAATATACATTTTATTATGGGAAATTACTTGAAACCATTAACCGTTTTTTATTTTTCCAAATATATAATTTTATAATAAAACTATAACAAATGTTCAAAATTAATTACTTTTTCTATAAATTTTATTATCGGAAGTTAACGTTATAGGGTCCTGCTACTAAAATGAAACAAGAATTATGTTGACTCAAACTACTGAGTATTAAAAAACAGAAGGCAAAATGTTCCAAGGTATGAGTTGCTCGTGTACCTTGGAACTTACCTCTTGTATCTCAAGGCAAAAGGATAATAAGGATTTAGCACTTAAACTACTCACCCAATAGCGATACATTACAGCTATCCACGGGTCAGTAGGACATACATTTTTATGTCGCTAGTAAAAATACTAGATTAGAAAAACAAACTTTTTATATAAAAAATATAAAAATATATGTTAATGAACATGGTTCGTAGCAAATCATATTCTACATGACATCCTTTAAAGAAGTGAGATTTGGTCAAAACTAGTCGACAATATTAGTGCTACTTGATCTAAAAAATGCCTAATTATGACAACATAAATTCATCCATCAGTTGTATAATTACTTTATTGAATATAACATTCCAGTGGGAGTAACCAATCTGATTTATAACGTGCTTAATTATTAGGGCAACGATTAGATTTTAAAAAAAATAGCGGACTTTAAAGTGTGAAAAAACCTGCATGTTGCATTGAAGTAACCCAGGGATGCCCAAAACAATGGATTTCCTGGAGCCGAGTAGACATCCACATCAGTGAAGTTGATTCGGGTTGTGGCATTCTGATGAGTTCCTAACAAGGGCGAAACAACTTCAATGTCGATGTCAATTTTCGGTTCAAAACAATAAAATTTTGGCAAATTGTTTTCGGTTTATGTTTTGGGGGAACAAAATACTTTCGAAAGTAATATTTAAATTTCTGGTCCATATTTAAAACTTTTGATCTGATGATGATAACTGAAATCCAAAAAGTCGTTTTTTAAATTAGAAACTATCTTTAAATGCGTCGTAATAAAGTGACTGTAGAAAATTCTTTCTGTTTTTCAATATATTTATTGTTTATAAATAACGTCACAAAAAAAAACCGAGTTTTCTGTTTTTCCTGATATCTCCGGAAATAATCGGAATATTCCTAATTTCCCACTAACATTAACTTACGCTCTAAATTATCCAACTTTGCCCCAATTTAACCTTTGCTTTATTTTTTATAGTTTCCGATATCCCAATGGTAAGCATCGAATTTGGGACACCCTGTACACACAAACTTCTAAGGTACAATCGTTGTTTGTCATGTTATACATTCCTAATTTAGACCTTTCTTTAGGAGAAAATAAAAAATAATTCTTTAATATAGCCTATTTCCTAATCAAATAAAATGAAAGTTATAAAAAAATCGTTTCATTAGAAAAACAGTTTTTTAAATTTAAAGGCAAGTAAATCGCATAATATTACAATTTGTACAAATTTAGTGACAGCGAATTGGTGATGGTAAATGGTGCCCAAATTATATTTTGACATATATATGCGTAACTTTTAAACAGTGCATCAAAATTATTCCAAACCCACTCAAATTTCGTCGTTAAGAAAATATGCAAATTCATACATAAATATTTAAAGTCAAATTGGAAAGCTTAACAAAATGGAATTCTATTAGGCATCCAACAAAGGAAAAAGGAACACTGACCTGTAAAATTTAATATTAAAACGTTTTAAAATTAAAAGCCTTTGTTAAAGCCAAACTCTTTTTTGCTTTTGCCAAAAAACCCTTATAACTGGATTTTGTTTTCCCCCAGCACCACTCGCTATTTGCCATTAGCTAATTACGTTTGCAAGTATAAAATGGTGCAGGAAAGCCCACATCTATTCAAACTATTAATATACATGCCGATATTATGGTCATTTTATACAGTAAAATCGTATAATAATACAACTCTTTTAAATAGAAAACAGTTTCAGACTAGTCCTAAAAATACTTACGAAAATATTAATGATAAGACAAAAATCTTCACCATTGTAAGGGAAAATCAAGTAATATAATTGTCGAAACTGTTTCGAAGCGATCGTAAATCCATTAAAGATTGCCCAAGGAGTGGAATGCCCTTTGACGCAGCTAGTTCTGAGGTTTTCATGCTTGCGATGTTAAAATAATAAAAATGTCAAAATCAAGTATTTTTCTAAGTCTACACGATAAACTGGGCATAAGTAAAGCTTTAACGCATGTTATGTTTTAAGATTTAAGATCCAAAAACTAGTAGGGAAATGAGTTTCTCAAAACCGTTGGAATATTTGGATTCCGTCATATCTTAGACGACAAAATTTAATAGAATCATTCATTTTGGCTTATTTAAGTTACGTAATTAGAGCCATCTCATCACTAGTGATGATTTATTATTTTCTCCTGTATGACTTGGGAAGGAGCGAGAGCTAGGTTGAAATACGATTTTACCAAAGTTAAAAAGTATCTGCATACTTTTGAACTCTGTGTTAACATTCAAAAAATCCCTTATATAGCAATCTTTTTGACAGAAGCAAATAGACCGGAGACTGAAAGTGGAACGAGCAACACGAGCTTATGCCGTATATTTAACGTGACCATACGTCCCTTATTTCGGCTCTCCGTCCCGGTGTCCCCGAAAAGAAATTTGGGACGCGAAATTGTCCCGTTTTCCCAAACTCCACGAAAAAAAAATAATGGCGTAAGCAACAACATCAGTGTCATTATAATATGATAATATGCAGGGTGTTAGAAAAATAGACAGAGATATTTTAGAGGGTGATTCCTTGTTGAAAAATATGAAAAAAAGTTTCTATAAACATGGGTCCGGCAATGCAGGGTTTTCAAGATACAGGATGTTAAAAAAATAGAAATAAAAAATGAAATTATTAATTAAATTAAAAATACTTACTCGATGCTGTTGAAATTTGGCAATGATATTTATTGTATTAAGAGGCTAATTTAGCTCTAAATAGATTAAAATTATTGAGTCCAGTGGCGTCCCGGGGGGCACCTTAGCGAATATTATTATCATCAAAAAAATGTACGCCACTGTCTTTTTTGTAGCTTTAATATTTTTTGTTTAATTAGGCATTTAAAGATACAACTTCTTTGCCTCTTGTATTTTTTTCCTATCTCACTTCATTTAACTTACGTAAAACTGCCTAGTCAAGCTCGGGCGTTCTTATGGACCTCGGCCGGCCTCTATCATTGGTGGGAACGGCAAAACTTCTTAAATAACATTATTGTCAAAAACATCACAAAAAAGAAATAAGAAAATTTACCTCTTTCCTGTAATCTACGGTCTACGCTTTCAAAGGTTCTACTATCTGGAAGTTGCCGATTGGGAAACGCTTCTGCATACAGGCGCCTCGCTGCATAACAGTTACTATAGGCACGTGCATACATTACATGCATGTCTGCCATTTCCTCAAAAGTGTAATTTTCCATCACAAAAACCGAGACAAAAACTTTTTAGAACAATTTCGCCAAAAAAGTGTATAATTCTTTTCTAAAAGAACTATCGCGCAAATGTCAATCCTTCATGCAGAAATGATTATTTGTTTTCCAATGCACTTGTGATTTATTTTAGTAGAAATTAATAAACCAATTTTGTCCAATGACATACAATAAAACGGTTTTTATTTTTTTTTCTCGAAAATGAAGTGAGATAGGAAAAAAATACAAGAGGCAAAGAAGTTGTATCATTAGATGCTTAATTAAACAAAAAATATTAAAGCTACAAAAAAGACAGTGGCGTACATTTTTTTTGATAATAATATTCGCTAAGGTGCCCCCGGGACGCCACTGGACTCAATAATTTTAATCTATTTAGGGCTAAATTAGCCTCTTAATACAACAAATATCATTGCCAAATTTCAACAGCATCGAGTAAGTATTTTTAATTTAATTAATAATTTAATTTTTTATTTCTATTTTTTTAACATCCTGTATCTTGAAAACCCTGCATTTCCGGATCCATGTTTATAGAAACTTTTTTTCATATTTTTTAACAAGGAATCACCCTCTATATATATATATATCTCCGTCTATTTTTCGAACACCCTGTATATAATATGCTTAAATTTCCACCAGTACGTGACAACCACCTGTCCGAACGCCGAAAACCGTGTGATTTTTATCCACTAGAGGTGTGTCGTTCGCGAATATATTGATAGAAAGAAAGACGCAGAAGTATTTGACGAATTTTTAATAATCTGAAACTACATTACGTCGCAAAAAGTAACCGAATGGAATAATCTAAATGTTTCGACGGAAAATCGTTGGGTGGAAGTATTTAAAAACTTTTACACCAACAATCATAAACATGAAAACTTTTGTATATTAATTGAATATATATGTCTTCCTGGCACAAATAATGCACCAGTAGAAAGAATATTTTCTTTAATGAACAAACTGTGGACGACAGAAAAAAACCAGTTACAGGTCTCAGTTTTTAAGGCGATGCTGATAACTAAAGTGAATATTAAAAAAACGTGCCAAGAATTTTATTCTTACTTAAAATCATTATTCATCACCATTACCTGTATTAAATCAAATTTGTTCCTCTGACAAATATAGAAATAACGAAGTACCTACTTACCTGTTTATTTTTTATACCATTACTTTTTTAAATTTCTAGTACGATTTTAATAAATAGAATAAAACTTATTAAGAATGTATTTTTTCTAGTGAAAACCTACTAATTGAATTAAATAAGCCTTTATCCCGTTTTAAGTCCATAAATAAATGGTCACGTTACGTACACTTTTAAAAATGGGTAGTTTTAAAAACACTGAATGGCAAAGGTCGCACATAAACAAACAAATTAAGATGAAGAAGGTTTTCCGCAGTAACAGTACTGTAAAACTCGCATTTAGTATTTTAAGAACCACCACCACAGCTTATGTCACACACAAACCAACGACTGAATGCCACTTGTTGACCTGCCCCAGGAAAATTATGGGTGGTACTCCTGACTAATTAAATTGTAGCTTGTTACGCATGCGTCAACAGCCTTCAAGGCATTTTAGAATTCCTGATTTAAAATGTTGGCATCATACAATTGATCAGTAGAGGAAAGTACCCTAATATCGCACGGTTCCCCAATACCGAACAGTGGGATTTTTTAAAAACTAAATCATTTTATAGGTAGAAATCTATATTTTGACTAAGGAAAATGCTCACCGAATGCCATGTATTAGGTTCAGTGCCATTAAAGGCTAACATATGGCCGCAGTGTGTCGTTTCTTATGCAAGCCGATTGTGAGTTTTTATTTTACTCTAATAAATAAGTGTTTTTTTTTTTGCAAAACAGGTAACTAAAATGTGTTAACCCCGATATATTATGGTTAATTAGGTATGTTTTGCTTATTATAATAATACAATTGTGGCGAAAACTAATTGTGACTATTTTTTTGTTTACTAGGTGCCCCAATATCGCATGGGTAAAAGTTTCCCAATATTGCACTGTGCGATATTTGGAACCTTAAATATACAATTTAGTTTATTGTTTTTAATTTGTTCCAGATAAAATGGCATCACAAAATAAACGAAAAAAATGGGATAAACAGTCAATGCTGGCTGCAGTTATCGCCGTAAGAAGTGTGGCATTGTGATTTCTGCTTTTCAGGATAAAGTTGCAAAGTTGCCCAATATCGTTTTCCTTATGGATGCCCAAATATCGCATATGCGATATTAGGCTACCATATTAGTTTTAGTCAAAAATGTTTTAAATTGTTATTTTTTAAGTTTATAAGAAACTATTTGAAAAATATAATTTTTTCAATTATATATTGCTTTAGTAATAACAATATTATCAATACCCTAATTTGGTAATATCAAACTATTTTTTTTAATTTAAAGAAGTAGTCCATGCTTAAAGCGAAGTTAAAAGTATAGGAAAGAAAGAAAAAACTAAAAGTCTTCCTCCACAAAATATAATAAAAAAAAATTCTTTAAAGGCCTCTACATGTTTCGAACGTAGAAACGTTCATCATCAGGAGACAGAAATAGTATATTACATAACAAGTGTTGAAAGTGGCAATTTTCAAACGAGGAGATATTTAGCACGAGGCGTCAGCCGAGTGCGGAAATCCTCCGAGTGTGAGAAAATCACTTTCACACGAGTAATGTACACAATTTTTCCTACGACCATACAAAATAATCAAAAAGAGTTTGTTTGGTTTTTAATAGTTTGTACACCATTGTGTTAAAAAAAATTGACAAAGTACAAACGCAATAAATGCAAAACAAATTTCAGGCGGATTCCAACAGAAGCGTATATATTAAAACAAAATAAAAACAATGCCTACTTACAAATTTTAACTTACCTAGATTTAAATAAAAATAATAACTTTTTCTCCTATTTGCTTACGCACATCATACCTAGTATCTGTGTACAGTGAATAAATTTCGTTTCTGATTTTTAGCTGCTTGCATTCTTTCAATAAAACATACATACAAAAACCAAACACAAACACAAACACAAAACATAACCTCAACATTGTCTTGTTCTTAATGGCTCTGCTCCCTGGGGGCAATTTGCCAGCACATTAGGGGTGATCGTGATGTTGTCTGGTCTGTACCATATCACGACCACTGACTTTTCTTCTTTGCGTACAATGCGGTTTGGACTGCTTAATAAGAGTCTCTGGATTTGTGTATTTGACCTTTTCTTAGCTGCTATTTTAAGGGTCAAGGGTTTAGTATTGACAATTACAACATAGGATAGGAGTGACATTTACTAAAAAGAAGGAATTTAGGGGTTAGTAGACAGTACAATCATTTACTGAGTAGAACCTAACTAGACACTTCACTAACTTATTTATTTATTTTTTTTTATTATAGTTTTATTTTATGATAATTAATGTACCGCATTATTAAACCTCAACATTATTGAAAGATAGAGATGGAGTTAAATATCGATAGCTTGCTAATTATAAAAGTTCTGTCTATATTCGATTTGTTTTGAATATTGCTAAAATAATTTTACGTACATAAAGCACTTTCACTTACACCAATATAATTAAACATCCGAGATAATGGCAAAATTATAAATCGGTATTTCCTAGGGTATGCTATTTCTGCTCTATAGCTGCCCCTTTCTTTTTCTGTGGTTCAACTCAGTTGACATAAACGCTTTATTTTTGTGTGAGTATAAAAATTGGCTGGAGGCTGAAAAGCTAGAGGCCATCGCAATCCTCGAACAGAACAGAACAGAACTTTTCTGTGAGTTGACATGTAAACATGAAACACGACAGTTGGTAGGTTGCCTGACATATTATTATTTTCCCTTTTTGATAATATTATTTTTATCATAAATAAGTACTCTTCGGTTCCCAAAAATAACGAAAAATTTGCAGTAATGCCCTAGTGTACTTTACCCCACCCAGCACCCCAATTCACTCCACGTGTCCCGTAAGTTTGTTATGTTTAATAAATAGTTTTGTCGTCAAATTGACACCTATTTAAATTTAATATCTAAGTGTGCTTGGTATTTCCACACTCGTGTTGAAATATTTTTTTACAACACGCGTGTGATATTTGGCACTTTCTAGCCAAGTTAACCGTGTTGTTATTGTCATTTTCGTAGGTGGTCGTAGGAAAATATATTTATATAGTGCTGATGGTTTTAGCATAAGAGAAAATGGTGAAGGACCTTAATGGAGCTTTCATTGAATTAAAAAATGATGTGGAAAATATACATAATATGGAGAAATTAATAAAATTTAAAACAAACTAAGTATGTGAGAAGTCAGTAAATGGGATCCAAACCAACCCAATAAACTGGGGAAAAAGAAAAAGCTTTCTAAATAGAAAGTGTCAAAAATTATTTAAATTTTTTAAAAACATTCTGGGTGTTTGTCAAAAAGACATTGAAACGATAAAATTGGTAATAATTATCACAGTAACAATGAAAATTACATTTTGCAAAGTGTTGTGGGGTACTACTGAGGTTTACTGTGGATACATTTTTTAATTCCATGAAAGTTCCATTAAGGTCCTTCACAATTTTCTCTTATGCTAAAACCATCAGCACTATATAAATATATTTTCTATCTCCTGATGATGAACGTTTCTACGTTCGAAACATGTAGAGACCTTTAAAGAATTTTATTCTATTAAATTTTGTGGAGGAAGACTTCTTGTTTTTTTTTCCTTCCCATATATTTTTTTATGTTAGATATCAGCTTCAGAAAAAAAGTGTGCGATATTAGGGCACTTTCCTCTATCGACCTAAAGTAATCCGGCAAAAATTTGAGAAGTGTGGAAATGTATCATCCCCCAAACCAACCCCGTTCACACTGGTAACCAGGCCAAATGAGAACGGATATCTCGAGGGGTTTGTTTGACGTAAGGAACACACTCCTTAATCGATAGGTCGTGGAAGCGTGAAACCAAGGGCCCTTGGGGGGGGGGGGTGTGCTTCTAATGACTGAGTATCGTGATTCGGAGCCCAGTATGTCCCCTCGGGAATGGCCCTGGTAGGGAACGAAGAGAAGAGGAAAAAATTCCAAATAAGCAAGGGACCAATATGATTATTTTGTTTAAATAACAGTATAAATCATAGAACTAATTTCCGAATTGATTAAAATTTAAAAGCAAAAGCACTAAAAAAAATATTAAATGTGGTGTTCCGCAAGGGTCAATATTATTTCTAATATATATTAACAGAATACCTAAATTAAAATTAAAATTAAATGGCAAGATACAATTATTTTCTGATGATACAACTATTATTTACTTTGGCGATGATTACTTTGACATTCAAAATCAAATAAAAAATGGTTTAACATAATTTTTTCCTGGCTTTAGTCATATAAATTATCAATTTATTTTACAAAATCTTCTTTTACATTTACTACTAAAACAAAAAAAACAACTTGCTACCAAAAAAAATATTATTTGATAATAAAATCATAAAATATGCTAATTCTATTAAAATTTTGGGACTATATGTAGATGAAAATTTAAGTTGAAAAACACATATATTAGAAAAAATATATCTCCTTTAATTGGAATTTTATACAAAATTAAATATTATTTACCAATTACACTTCTGAAAAATATTTATTATTCTTTAGTTTATTGTAAATTGTAATATTTAATTTCAATATGGGGATCTGCTACCTCTACAATAATAAAATCTTTATAAAAATTACAAAATAAACTTATTAAATGTATATACAAGCGTAGAAAATTTATATAAATTAAAAATATGTATTATTATTCATTCAATAACCATTATTCAAAAGCAATCAAAAATCATATTTAAAACAATTAATAATTTACATAATCATCATACCAGGCAAACTGAAACTCTTTTGGCAGTAAATATTAGAAGTAAGTTTGGTAAACGATCATTATTATACAATGGGATTATGATCTATAATAACCTACCAAATAAATAATATAAAAACATTAAAAAATTAGTACAATTTAAAAATCAAACTAAAATGTATTTTGTAACAAAATAAATGATTCCCTTTTTTTTTACTTGACTAATATTTGACATTTTTTAAAATTTCGTTAAATATAATATATTTATGTAATTTTATCAAAATTGTTAATTTTTAGGTTTGTTATTGTTTATAATTTATATTCCCTGTAATGGACTTTTAAAGATCGTTGGGAATTTGTTCATCAATAAAAAAAAAATATAAAAAAATTAATTAAATCAGATATTCTTTGCTGCAAATCAATGGATTTTTTTACTGTGTAGTAAAAAAATAAAGTCTTGGATTCACAAAAGTTAATTTAAGATATTTTTTGTGCTGTGAATGTTTCGTAATGATTTATAATTAAATTATAATAATAATTACACAACATTGTCTTTTACACAAAAACATATGTAATTCATAGTGTAAACTAACTAAATAAAAAAATATCATTATTAATTTGATAATGACTTAAATCTTATACATTTCCTCAGTCGCGACTCATTCAATTTTTCAGCAATGAAAACACGATTACAACATTTCCTATCTAGACGAGGACCTTTTAATTAACCGACAGCTTGTACGAATTTTCTGTGTCATTCCGTAATCTGATTTGCAAAATATTTAATCAACCACTTTCGCAATAAAGGGGTCTTGTTGGCTCTTCTTATTACGGTGTAATTATTCTTAGGTGATTTATGTCTAATTTGCATTGTAAAGTAACTTGATAATATCAGCATCGACAAAACTTGTGTTGATAGTACCTATTTAGATATATTTTTTGTAATTTTAGATTTTTTATTGTCATGGGCCACCAAATTGCAACGAAATTTTATTTACATTTCTCAAATTTAAATTTTTGCCCCATATTATACAAGTTTATAAAAGTGTCGCCTTAACATTAGGCTTGCATTTTGGCGCAAACCTTAAAACCTACAATAAACAAGAATTATTATGCGTTAGGCAACTTCATCTAACCATGACCAGAGCTGGTCCTAGCGGGGGGTAATACAGGGTGCGCCAAACTCAATGGCCTATTAGAAATATTTTGAAAACAACAAACGACATTTTTATGAAATTTTGAATTTGGTTATAAGAACTGATATTCTATCGTTTTAAAATATTTGCAAAGAGGTAGTGTTGTCAGATCATCCTGAAAGTCATAGCAACTTGGGAATTTTAAATAAGACACCCTGTATATTATTTTACTTTTCGATTTTGCTTAATAATAGGAAGATATTTTATGTATACTATTTTATGCCCATCTCTGATAGTTTTTGAGATAATAATTTATAAGTATTATTTTAAGGCCAAAACATGCTGAGTAAAAAGTCAAATATTTTTGTTGGCAAGGTCCCCAGAAAGTAAAGATTTCTACAGAAGTTTCCTAATATACGGCCATTTTGGAATTTTAACGAATTATCACAATATCTTTACATAGAGTGTCTCAAAAAAACGTTATCGTCGTAATAAATATAAATGCAAGAAACTCAACTATTTTAAATGGAACACCCTGTATTTTATTTTCTTAACGAAGACTCTTATAAATTACCTACCATACAGTATAACATCATCTTATACCTATCTTTAACCGTTTGGGGCTTATAATACATTTTAGAAAAATGATTAACTAAATAAAAATGTTTAAATATTTAATAGTAGGTTTTGCCAGAATTTGTTCTGTAACAATTGAAACAGAGAAAATGTCAAGTTAACTGGCTTTAAGAAAAGTTGTGTTTTTAATCTTTCAAGTAAAATGGCAAAATTTATTTTTTATACACGGAGAGTGTAATAAAATTATATCAAGAACATGTAGACGATTCAAGGAGCTGTATCCGAATTCACCTCCAATAACACCTAAAAAGTTTAGAATAATGAAAATAAATATGTTAATAATATTAAAAAACCAAGAATTCAAATAAAATTAAACCGATAACCGGTAACAAGGAAAATGAGATAAATGTTTTGGCATATTTTTATGCATTTCCACATGCTTCCATATACAGTGCAGAAAGGGACTTAGGACTAACATATAAATCCATAGAGCGAATCTTACATACCCATAAAATGCATGATTATAAACTTATTACCCTTCAGGAACTTCAACAAAATGATCCTCTAAAACGGCTAGAATTTTGTGAAACTATATTAGTCCGAACACAAGAAGAACCCATTTTTTTTTTAAATATCATTTGGACAGACAAATCTAAGTTTTCAAGGGAGGCTATTTTTAATCGAAGAAACTCCCATTACTGGTCTAGAGAAAATCCTCACTTCGTAAGAGAAAGAAATTTTCAGCATCACTTCAGATTTAACCCTTTTTTTGTTTACTTATGGATAATAAAATGGCATTTTGTATTGATGACAATAATTTAACGGGTGCAACATATTTACACTCTCCATGTATAAAAAATAAAATAAATTTAAAATTTCTGCATTAGAATACGAATTTTTTGCCATTTGACTTGAAAATTTAAAAACACAACTTTTCTCAAAGCCAGTTAACTTGACATTTTCTCTGTTTCAATTGTTACAGAACAAATTCTGGCAAAGCCTACTATCTAAACATTTAAACATTTTTATTTAAATTTTCTAAAATGTATTGTAAGTCCCAAACGGTTAAAGATAGGTATAAGATGATGTTATTCTGCATGGTAGGTAATTTATAAGAGTCTTCGTTAAGAAAATAAAGTACAGGGTGTTCCATTTAAAATAGTTGAGTTTCTTGCATTTATATTTATTACGACGATAACGTTTTTTTGAGACACTCTATGTAAAGATATTGTAATAATTCGTTAAAATTCCAAAATGGCCACATATTAGAAAACTTCTGTAGAAATTTTAACTTTCCTGGGGACCTTGCAAACAAAAATATTTCACTTTCTAGTGAGCATGTTTTGGCCTTAAAACAATACTTATAAATTATTATCTCAAAAACTATTAGAGATGGGCATAGGATAGTATACATAAAATATTTTCCTATTGTTAAACAGAATCGAAAAGTACAATAATATACAGGGTGTCTCATTTAAAATTCCTAAGTTTCTATGACTTACAGGATGATCTGGCAACACTACCTCTTTGCAAATATTTTAAAACGATAGAATATAAGTTATTATACCCACATCCAAATTTTCATAAAAATATCTTTTGTCGTTTTCAAAATACTTCTAATGGGTCACTGCGCCATTGTAGAATATACAGAATGTACAGCCAGTGAGCGGCAAAATGATGAATGTAACAACTTAACCAACCGTTCTTAATGGTGGAAGGCACCGCCTCCTTACTTCTATAACAAATGATCGATGGAGCGACTTGGTTACAGTACGCCATCTCAATCTCAACTTATGTAACCAGATCTACTGTTCTCAGCTTGACATACGACCCTACCGTTTTTGAACCTTCTACAGTATTTTTTTATTTTTTAAATGTAACGATGGAGAAAGTTTACTTGCTAAATCCCGTTAATAACAAAATGGCTGCACTCAACAGATATCTTAAATTCCTAAGTCACAAAATGACCGTAATGAAGAATTGAATACCATTAAACAAATAACAATTAACAACGGCTATTCACATGAAATTGTTGATAGGATTAGAAATAAAATACAATAAAAAAATATTAAAAAACTTCCTTTAACCCTCCGGAAACTAACTTACCTAAAATATATATTGTTCTTTATCTTACAAAGGCCCAATTTCTACTCAGATCACCATAGTACTTAGTAAAAATTTAAGGGATACAAAAATCTCCTTTAAAACAATGTGACAGGATTGATCTGGTATATCACTAATTACTAGTTAATTACGTGGAAGCGTTCTGACTATAATAAACATTATTCATTATCAATGGTAGCGTTTCTGACCGAGAATACCAGACCTGGTCCTTTCACATAAGGGTAGAATTACTAGTATAAATAACTAAGACAATTTTATAGCAAAGGCACTCTTGGAGATATTGGAGTACTTCATGATAACGTCCACGTCGTTTCCTTCTGTTAGTTGTATCTACTGTTAATACCAAACGACTTACCAATGTCGACCAAACAGCAATATCCAGGTGATGATGTTAACAATAACGTCGCAGCGACGCGTCTTTAGGACGCGGGAGCGAACCGTTCAACCTTTGTTAATGAAACCCTTTATATTGATTGTTACAATAAAACAACACCCAGTTTAAACAACAACTTATAAATCTATTAACAACAATTATAAAGAAAGGTAGAAAGAAAAGTTAATGAACAAGAAAAAGAAAGACTGTAAAACTAATACAAAATATGTATTATGCTAACTAATAAATAGAGATTGTTCTATTTAAATGCGTTTACTGTACGAATCCAAAAATTACCCATTTAATATTTAAAACCCTGTGAACAGATAAAATTACTATTTTTAAATCAACACAACCCTGTAATTTAATCACCAAAAGAATAATTTATGATAATCCCCGAAAACTGAAAAGTCTAAACACTAAAACCCTGAAACTTATAGGTAAAACAACAATTATACCTTGAGACCCACAATTTATCTTTACACTTTTAAGTAACAAAGGATTCACTACACAAGAGGTATATCACAGAGAGAAATGTGTCCGAAAATATATACTAATTTGCTCGTCTACACCCGCTAATATATTCCCTTAAAACCCGCTCGACTATACACCCGAAAATAGCATCTTTGGTACTTAGTCAAACCGAACACGACAATAGAAACTTCGGAACTTCTAAACCGAAACCGTTAAGAGAATTTTAGGAACTGAATTGTGAAATTCCCCGATTAAGCATCTAACTTCTAAAGACACCCCTTAAATTATGCTAATTCAAATATTTAGATATTCCACGCTATAGAAAGTACTAAAATCAATATCATCCCTCGGTACCAAGTGATAGTTTATTCCATGCAACCAATCAGAAGTCATTTCTCTCTAAAGCTCTGCCTTAGATCATAAAACAGGGTCGTCCCAATATACGATTGTAGACATTACCGCTAGGTGACTCTAGTTATACCCTCTCGATATTTAATTAAAACCTTTTCTCTCTTTATGGACATTTTACCTTAAAAATCATATCTATAGCTTAACAATACATAGTATATTTATAAAATAACCGTAAAAATGGTCTTACAAATAACATTCCTAAATTAGCCTTAAATTTAAAGTACAGCAATCAGATCTACTTAAAAAAAACCTTTTAAGCTGTTCCAGGGAAAATAAAAAAATAAATCTGATCCGACTTTTACATAAATAGAATGGTCAAAATACAAATCCCAGGTTGCTACCTATATTTTCCATTTTATTCTCAATATATGGTTCATAACATACTCATTATAATGGACCACCAGCGGAGTCCCCTTTATTTATTATTTCCATCTGTTTTATTATAGATTCTTAGAAAGTTTACATTATCTTTGACAAAATGTGCTCTTCTATAGATTCTATCCAACGTTTATTTGAGTTTTTGCTAACAACCAGCTTTTAGGGTATTATAGAAAAATAAACTTTATGACTTAACAAATCTTTAGGATAACTTGGGCAATTTATTTGTTTAAGAAAAACCGTTGGTATTTGTTTAAAATAGTTAGCTACATTTGGGTTTTATTATCATATTTATTCTTGGAATAAAAGCTTTTAGAGCCCTTCTTTGAATTTTAAAATAGGAAACATATTGTTTTGCCTGAGAACGCACTTTAATAAAATAATTTAAAATAAAAAGATAGATTTTTTCGTTCTATTACAACAAAAAAACCATCTTCATTCTCATTTAGTCAGAAATAAAGAAAACATTTCACATCTTTACAAAAGCGGAATTTACAAATTATCATGTGGTAGTTGCCCAGCTCTATAAATTGGAAAAACCGTAAAAAAAACTCGGTACCAAAATAAAACAATACGTTATGTACGACTGTATTTGGACAGCACCTCAAATTTAATAATCAAAGTTTCTCACCAACTTCTAACAGCCAAATTTTACATCAGTTTCAGTTTGTTGCACACTTATTGGCCACACTGTATATTATATCAACTATGGTATAGTATTTTAACATGATATATGGATTTTTCCCCTTAATGGAGGTTTTGGTGACGCAGGTAAGGCATTCGTCAAATTTTGACATGAGATAACTCAAAAAATGTCACGGCTAAGCAGAAAAAAAATATGAAGTTTAAAAACTATGATAGCTTATTAAACATTCGAACAATGAAAATGAAGTTTTTTTCAATTTTATAATTTTCCCTGACAATACAAAACGCCCATAAACAAGTGAGAGAAAAACGTAAAAACATTTGCATATTTTTAGTCGAGATTTCTATAAATTATATTGGGAAAGTAAGAAAAAACGAAAAGCCTTCCTCCACAAAATTTAATAAAATAAAAATTCTTTAGGGGTCTCTAAATGTTTCGAACGTAGAAACGTTCATCATCAGGAGACAGAAAATATATTTAATGCTGATGGTTTTAGCAGAAGAGAAAATGGAGTGGAACCTTAATGGGGTACTGAGAATTAAACCCCACAAAACGTTTTTTGGAATGTAATTTTATTGTGATATATCTTCATAATTATTATGACTAATTTTATCCTTATGTCTTGAAGACATATACTTAAAAATATTTTATAATACATTTTAAATTAATCCTCGACACCTTCTTTTTAAAAGGGTCCTTTCTTCTTCCCCAGTTTATTTGGTTGGTTTAGACCCCCATTACTGACTTCTCACATAGGTACTCAGTATGTTTTAACTTTTATCAATTTTCTTCATATTATGTCTCTTCTACACATGAATTTTTTAATTCCATAAAAACTCCTGTGGTGGCCTAAGAGCGCCTGACTTCCCCCACCTCTTGTAGCTTAGGATTAGTCTGATATAGGTTCGAACATTTATGATTAGTGTTAAAATGGTATCGCGATCGAGCAATTTATTGTTGTCAATATAAAGCAATAAACCATGTAGTGTTTTCGGGAAAACGTAGTTTTATTTGTAGAAATACCCAAAATACTGCAAACATTACATTGGCGCAGTCGGTAAAAAACCAAATCGTCGTTTTAAGTAATTAATCGGTAATTTCATACAGTTTAACGGAATTTGTGCAAGGCAGACATGGGTAAAAACGACGCGCCGACAGCCGGCGTGGTCGAGGCGGGAACAAGCAGTGCTATTGGAGTTTTCGCATCGCCGATGGGGACCATCCGCGAGTTCGACCCAAACGTTAATAAATGGGAAGTGTACAAAAAACAGTTAACCCAGTTCTTCATTATAAATAAAATCACCGACGAAGACATAAAGCGAGCTATATTATTGAATAATGTTAGTGAAAATGCTTATAGCATTGTGAGTGATTTACTAGTGCCCGAGGAACCCGAGAAAGTGTCATTTAATAAAATAGTCGAGAAATTAGACAAACACTTTGGGTTGAAGACGAGCATTTGGGGAGAAAGGATGATATTTTATACCGCTGAACAGTATCCCGACGAGCCGATCAACGAATGGGCCATCAGAGTTCGTCATTTGTCGGCAAATTGTTCATTTGGTACATTTCTCGACGAGGCCATAAGGGATACATTTATTTTCGGCATGAAAAAGGGTGCAATTTTGGAAAAATTGCTTCAAGAGGATGCCAAAACCCTTACGTTTACCAAATCTGTGGAGGTTGCCCAAGGCATAGAAGCAGCTAAGACTTGCTATGGCAATACCTTCAATGAAAAGGAAATCAAAACAGAACCACAAATTTATCGAATGGGCGCTAGTGGAACCTCAAATTGGGGGTTGCAAGGAGGAAGTCGTCAGCAGTCTTGGTCATCACAACGGCCAGTAAATAATCGAGTAAATAACAGTAGAAACTGGTTAAGTAGCAGCGGCAGTTTTCCTGAGGGAAGAGGGGGTAGGCCACTGCTTAGAGACTCTGAAGTCACCAGGAGTTGCCAAGTTTGCGGAAAAATGGGACACTTCAGAAATCTGTCGGTATCGTTATCATGCATGCAATATTTGTCGTGAAAAAGGTCATTTATCGAACGTATGCAAAAACTCTCGTAGCGTAAATAAAAAACGGTCTCATTTTCTTGAACTTGAAAATTCATCAAATAACACTAATATCAACAAAAACGAAGATTTTTTGCATATGTTCAAGTTAGGCATAGGAAATAAAGATTTGCCCATTACATTGGAGGTTAGTTTAGAAGGCGTAGTTTTAAATATGGAATTGGACAGCGGTAGTGCTGTAACAGCCGTGTCAAGCGACTTATATAATAAACATTTTTTACACATACCGCTTTTTTCTTCCAAAACTACATTAATCAGCTATTCTGGGGAAAAAATTGATCCTGTAGGGACAGTGTCATTAAATTTTACGTATAATAATAAAACACACCCAGTTGATGTTTACATCGTTGATAACGGGGGACCACCCTTACTGGGCCGTGATTTTATGTTCAAATTCAATTTAGGTATTCAAGAAATTAAACATATTACCACTGAGAACGAGATTGTACAAAAATTACAGTCTAAATACAGTAATGTATTTTCAGAGGGTATTGGTACCTTTAGCAAAGGTAAAATCGAAATTAAGATAAAACCTAATTCACTACCAAAATTTTTTAAACCACGGGCGCTTCCGTACGCGCTTAGAAATAAAGTTGAGGAGGAATTAGATAGGTTAGTTAGATTAAATATTTTGACTCCTGTAGAGTATAGTAGCTGGGGCACACCGATTGTTCCTGTGTTAAAAAGCGACGGCACAGTGCGTTTATGTGGCGATTACAAAATTACATTAAACCAAGTCATTGAAGTAGACAGATTTCCAACTCCTCGTATAGAGGATTTATTTACACAGCTCCAAGGAGGGCAAACTTTTTCGAAGATTTATTTGTCGCACGCTTACCAACAGGTTTTACTAGACGACGAGTCGAAAATGCTGACAACTGTTAGTACTCATAAGGGTTTGTTTTACTATAACCGGTTGCCTTTTGGAATTTCAATAGGGCCCTCGGCTTTTCAAAGAACCATCGAAAGGGTTTTACAGGGAATTTCAGGGGTAGTATGCTTTCAGGACGACGTCTTGATAACGGGAAAAAATATAGCTGAGCATGCTGCACGAATAGATGAGGTATTTTCAAGGCTGAACTCCTGCGGTTTAAAGGTAAAAAAAAGTAAATGTGTCTTTTTCCAAGAGTCTGTCACATATTTGGGTTATATATTAAATAAAGATGGCCTTAAAAAGTCGCCTGAAAAAGTTCGCGCAATTTTAGAAGCATCCCCTCCCCAAAATAAAACTCAGTTACAGGCATTTTTGGGGTTAATAAATTATTATAGGAAATTCATGCCAAATATGGCAACATTGGCGTATCCGTTATACGTTCTATTAAAAAATGATACTTTGTGGAATTGGTCGGAAGAGTGCAACTTAAGTTTTAACAAATTAAAGCAATTAATTACATCCCCTGATATATTAGTACATTATAATCCGGATTTAAAATTAAAGTTATTTTGTGATGCATCACCTTACGGAGTCGGAGCAGTGCTGTCCCATGTATTTAATAATGGGGTAGAAAAGCCTATATGTTTTGCATCCAGAACTCTGAGTGATACAGAGAAAAAATATAGTCAAATCGATAAAGAAGCGGTTAGTTTGGTATTTGGAGTTACGCGTTTTCATCAATATCTTTTTGGTCGACGTTTTACTTTAGTTACAGACAGTAAGCCGCTTTTGGCTATTTTTGGAAATAAAAAAGGTATTCCTCAAATGGCTGCAAATAGATTACAGAGATATGCATGGTTGTTATCAGGTTACGTTTACGACATTGAATATATTAAATCAGAAAAAAATGTGTCTGATTTTTTTTCTCGTTTTCCATTAGCATCAAATAGTCATAGCCAAGTAAACTCAGTTTATTTCGAAAAAGACTTTACTTATTTAAATTTTATTGAAAAACAACAATTATTTAAGCTAGACATTCCTACAATTCAAAAAGAAACATCAAACGATGTAATTCTCAAACGGATATTTCAGTATGTTTTAAATGGGTGGCCGTCCAAAGTAGAAGAAAACTACAAATTTTATTTTTTGCATAAAGATGAACTTACAATAGAAAATAATATTTTAATGTGGGGACATAAGGTTATTATTCCTTCTTCAATGCAGTCTTTTTTATTACAGGAATTGCATAGTTCCCACATGGGGATAGTTAAAACCAAGTCGTTAGCTCGAAGCTATGTTTGGTGGCCATCATTAAACAAGGATATAGAAAGAATTTGCAAATCTTGCGAATCCTGCCTTCGATTTCAATCTAGTCCGGAGCATTGCCCTCTAATACCGTGGAAATTTCCAAATAACCCGTGGGAAAGGCTACACGTAGATTTTTTGGGACCTTTTTTTAATAAGATGTACTTGTGTGTAACAGATGCATTTTCTAAATGGATAGAAGTTTATCCGGTACCTAGTACAACATCTGTTACCACAATAGATAAACTCCACAGTCTTTTTGCACAGTTCGGGTTACCTACTTGTTTAGTATCGGATAACGGAGCACCTTTTTCTTCGGAAGAGTTTAAAACATTCTTAAGTAAACTCGGAATTGAGCACAAAACTATAGCTCCTTTTAATCCGAGTACTAACGGTTGTGCAGAAAACACGGTAAGGACAGTAAAGCAATTTTTGAAAAAGGTGATTAATGAAAAAAATCTGTCTTTTCGGTTGCAAGAATTTCTGTTTGATTACCGGAATACAGCACACTGTTCAACCGGTGAAACCCCTGCTAAATTGTTATTAGGTCGTAGCATTAGAACGAGATTTAATTTAATTAATCCCATAGGTTTTAATAAAGAGAATGGGAGTACTCACGACGCAGTGTTTAAAAATGTAGATAAAGCGCAAAAATGCCAAATTAAAAACTCTGGGGGGAGACGGAAAGTAAAGCTTAGTGTAGGGCAATTAGTTATTTGTAAGGACTATCGTAAACCAAATCAAGTTTTGTGGACAAAATGCACAGTGAAAAACAAAATTGGTGCTTATACGTATTTAGTTAGAGTGGTTGGTACTACATTAATATGGAAGCGTCATATTAATCAAATTCGCGAGTGCGTAGATATAAGTAAAAATGAACTAGGTAATTTAGAAGTTAGTTTAGCTGATAGTATGATTGAGACAAGAAATAATGATTTAAATAGGGGAAGGCCTAGTCTGTCTATGGCGGATAAGGACACTAGTGACTCAAACTCAAATTTAATCACAAGGCCTCAGCGTGCTAGAAGGCCACCAGACCGTCTAAATGTCGAATGGTAAATTAAGAAAGATTTTCTGCAAATTTGATCCGAGGGAGTGTGGTGGCCTAAGAGCGCCTGACTTCCCCCACCTCTTGTAGCTTAGGATTAGTCTGATATAGGTTCGAACATTTATGATTAGTGTTAAAATGGTATCGCGATCGAGCAATTTATTGTTGTCAATATAAAGCAATAAACCATGTAGTGTTTTCGGGAAAACGTAGTTTTATTTGTAGAAATACCCAAAATACTGCAAACATTACAACTCCATTAAGGTTCTACTCCATTTTCTCTTCTGCTAAAACCATCAGCATTAAATATATTTTCTGTCTCCTGATGATGAACGTTTCTACGTTCGAAACATGTAGATACATCTAAAGAATTTTTATTCTATTTAATTTTGTGAAGGAAGACTTTTAGTATTTTCTTTCTTTCTCATACTTTCAACTTCATTTTAAGCATGGACTATTTCTTCAAATTAAACAACTCGGTTTTAGAGTTTTATTAATAACAAAATAACATATCTATAAAATTATTAACAGACGAAACGCAGGGCGAAAATGACACTATATGATATTTTTTTAAGATCCGTGAAAGCCAGAATTTACCTTTGGTAAAGCTCCTGATTTTCAGAATAAAGTATCCATTTCAAAAACAACCAAGTTTCGGCCTTTTAAGTTTGCATGCGTACAGCTTTTATTATCCAGGCCAAACAGAATACGTAAACAAAACTGAAAGCGCGGAGTGCTGGAAATTTAAAAATAAAAGCTAAATTCTGAAAAAGTCTTCTCACCATTTGTTTTAGAAAACCCCTAATTACATAATTAAAAAGTTGTTAAATAGTTTTGGGTAAATATTTAATAGTTAAATGCTATATTTTTATGTTATGCTGGATAAATTTACATCTCAGACATATAGGGCGTCCCATAACTAATGGTTTATGCAGTAACAGCACCTTTGGCGATTTTGCTGAGGCATTCTTCAAAAGAATCCATAGTCTTTTCTTGAAGCCAAATGTAAAACGAATAGATATTGTATTTGAGAGATATGATGATATTTCGCTAAAGTATTTGGGTAAAGGTTAAATGATGAGAAGTTTTATAATTTCAAATGATCATACAAAAATTCCAGCTAATTGTAAAAATGTCTTTTCAAGCAAAGAAAATAAGTTACAGCTCGTTCGATTTCTCTGTACTGCTGCTCCTAGATATGCAGAAGTAAAAGAAGGTTGTGAGTTATATATGTGGAGGATTTGATGATCCAACAAAATATTTTAAATTACAAATTACTCTTCATTTTTTAAAGTACCTGACTTAATTTCTTAATTCGAACCATTTAGAAGCCGATTCAAGGATGTTTTGTCACATATTTTACGCAGTAAGAATCCAATCTGCCCATATCATTATCCTTTGCACTGATACAGAGGTTTTCATCCTGGGATTTTTTTTTCTGGAATAAGCTAGCACGTCTAGAATGTTTAGGTGTATGGTTCGACGCTTCTTATAAGAATAAATACATTTCAGGATGTTATTTGGTTGCTCAATTCCTTGGAGAAAATATTTATCGTATTTTGCTAGCATTACACTCTCTAAGTGGTTGCGATTCGACCAGCAGATTGAGATCGAAAAAAAGAATGCTTTAAAAGCTGCATCGTTGGATTTTGTACAAAAAGCTCTGAGGCATTTAGGAAATCCATATCTAAGTATCGAACAGTTAACAGAATTGGAAACCATTTGCGCCTATCTTTTCTCCAAAAAAAATTAATTGCTGATGAACTTTGGTATACCTAAATTAATTTCTCAAAATGTCGGCTTCGGTTTCAATTTATTAAAAGTAATTTGCACATCAGATGCTCCACATTTACATTTTTTGTTAAGAGCTTCAGCACAAACATATATAATATCTGGATAAATGCTGACCAAACACTACAACACTTTATTAGGGTATGAAAAAAAATGGTAAATTGTTCCCATGACAACTGATGAAGCGAATTGTGGATGCAGCCCTGTAACTGCACATCAAATTGTCAAACGAAGGCTTGTTTTTGCAAAAAATTACTAGATTGTATTTCGTTGTGCAAATGTATCAAAAATGAGTGTCAAAATAAATAAGATTGATTATTTGTTTTTTCTTACTTATGTTCAAATTTGCATTAAATCATTTTTTTATCAACAATTCTTGTCTTTATTTTCAACTTTTTGTTTTTTTTTTCAATTGACTAGCTATCATTAATTACCATCACAATCTTTAATATAAGAAACAATTGGATATTGTCACTAAAACAAGCATTAAAATGGTTGCAAAGCATTTGGTTACTTGATATCTAAGGGGATGGGGTGTAAAAAATAAATGGACCAATAATCCCCCTGGCAACATCCAAAATCATAATCTGCAAGCTTTTCTGAGTACAAACCCATGCACAGAATGCGGTCCTCATATTTTGCACACTCAACTTTATCCAGCGCCCGCACTAAGTGAGAAGATAGATTTTACGCTATAAAAGTAAATATTTTACCTAGTTTATGTGCAAATAATAATGTTAACAATGGGTTAGTGAATAGACAGTGAGTTTTACGACATTCCCTGATTTATGGGGAGTAGAAGTCCAGCGAGACATTTAAATTTTAACATAACCTATAAGGTAGAGCTAATTATAATATAATAATAATTTCAAATGGCATCCTCCTGTACCTTAAAACAAAAATATATCCTGTACCTTGAAACGTTCTCAGTGAATCCGACGGCATTGCAAAATACTTTGAAGGCAGTAAATAACCCAGATCCTGCGAAAAAAATGCCTTATAAGGAAGGGGGCAGTTAAAGTTTTTAACTTTACACTTGCTACGCTTGCAATTGAATCTAAAAAAATTAAAAATTATGGGATTGACAATGGACGATGGGTTCATAATCAATGTGCTGGTATCCATGGTAACGAATGGAAATCTTACGTTTGCGATTTCTGTTGCACTTAATAATAAAAAAAAGATTAAAAACTACTTTTTTAAAAATATGTACCGGGTGAACAACTAAGAATGGTCGTCGGCTATATCTCAGAAACGGGAAGTCATAGAGCTTTTAGGTAAAATATTTTTTAGTAAAAGTGCCAAAAAGAAAATGTTGGAAATTGTTTTCGAGTTTGTAAAACGTCCGCAAGGGGGCGTCACAGATATGACCACTGCAAATATTAAGATTTTCTTCGTGTTTTAGCTAAATAAGAGGTACCGAAAACATCTTTGCTTTAATGCTTACATATTTCTTTATAAATTTTATAATTCACAAACTTCTCTATCTAGTGAAATAAAGTGGTGGGGGGAATTCAAATGTTTTTTACATAAACTACAATTACTCCCATTTGGCATAACCGATTTTAACCAACTTGGTCTCATTTAAGAGAAGAGTATTTTATTTACAAATTGTGCCTTTTTTATTATATCCCTGAACTTTGCCTTCGCCGCTAGATGGCGTTAACTGACATATAAGCGGAGTGCAGTCAATATGGTGTAAAACTTTCCTTGACCTGGGCAAAATTGCAACACAAATGTTTCTTTTTGCATTCTATTGTGTAAAACATATTCAAAATCCCCATTAATCCTGGCCCCGGAAATTAGTCAATATCCAATATGGCGGCTGAATTTTGTATTTTTAATTACAAAATTTATAACTTTGTATTTATAAGGTGTAACTTCGCAAAAATGTTTAAAATACAAAGATAAGACTTTACTTTTTTTTTCATTGCGTCCATTTAAATAATTAGGTATGTATTTACTTTTCAAATATTTAAAGGCCACCATTTTGCAGCCATTTACATTGTACTTATGGGCAAGCAACTGTAGTTTTTGATGGTCATACATTAGAAAACACAATAAATACATAACCCATAACACATAATCGCCGAACAAATAGAATTTTCCACGCCGTGAACTTCACACCAGATATGGCATTAACAGGAAGTAAGAAAATGTTTCTCACTAATAAGCAAAACAAGCGAAAAATAAATTAATATAATCGCTGAAGAAATACGACAACATGGTTGTTCAGTAATTCATTCAGTTGATGATGCTGATGTTGGCGTTGTTAAAACTGCAGTGAAATCTTTAAAAATTAAAAATTCAACAGTGATAGGAGAAGACACTGACCATCTGGTATTGCTGATTTATTGGTGTAATCAAGCATACGACAAGCTGTTTTTTAAAAGTGATAAAAATCTTGACTGTGGAAATGACTGTCTATTCTTTATACATTCGTATACATGATGTGACAGCCCTCCAGAATATTCCATGTTGGAAAGCAATCAGTTTTGAAATGTGTTATTGAAGATCAATACTTTTGTGAACTTGCACTATCGTTTAGCTCAACAAACCTTAATCCCAGTCCGGTTGAAGAATTTGGAAAGAAGATAATGGTATGTATTTTTGGTGGAAATCCAGATGATACACTAAATACGCTCAGGTATTGAACTATTATTGATAAAGTATCGAAGGCAAAATGTATCGTTCAGACACAAAACCTTCCCCCAACGGAATCAGCTGTCAAGTACCATAGCTTCCGGGCATATTTGCAAATTTGTATATGGAAACAAATGCAAGAAGGCTTGAACCCAACATATTACGCATAGTAAGACGTAACTGCAAAACCGGCTTTAGTGCCATGAAATGTAGTTGCCGAAAGGATGGTTTAGAATGTACCAGTTCATGTGGTCAATATCAAGAAACAAATTGTGAAAATAGTCCGCAGCGAATAGAAGAAAAAGAAATGGAAAGTGCAGATAAAGATTATGATAAATTGTGAAAAAACAGCAAATCATTTTAATTTTTGTTCATTGAAATAATGTTTTTTTTTTCTTGTAAGTCTAATGTGTAATAAAGTTTTCTCTAATAATAATAGGCAATTTGAGTGATTCAATACCTTGCTTACCTATTTAATACCTATATTATACTTTTACCTTTGTATTTTAAACATTTTTGCCAAGTTACACATTAGAAAAACAAAGTTGTAGATTTTGTAATTACAAATACAAAATTCAGCCGCCATCTTGGATTTTGACTAATTTCCGGGGCCAGGATTAATGAGGATTTTGAATATGTTAAAATACACACTTTTCACAATAGAATGCAAAAAGAATTATTTGTGTTGCAATTTTGCCCAGGTCATAATTTATTTTAACTGCACTAGTATCAGATAGAGAATTAAACTCTTAACATTTTCGTGAAAACCTCATATTCGTATCTTTTATAGAATCGGAGTTATTGACTAAAATAAAACCCCGGTCAGAAAATCCCAGTAAATAAATCCCGATCATAAATATCCCATGCCAAAATATCCCATACAAAAAAACCCATGGCAAAAATATCACTATACAAAAACATCCTATTACAAAAATATCCCACAACAATAATGTCCTATTAAATATCTTAATAACCTAAACTAACCTAATCAGAAAAAGTTCTGTTTAGAGTGGGGGGCCTACAAGACAAACAATATATATTTACGAAACGTGTATATAAATCCCTCCAAATTAAGGTTTTTACCACCTTTCTGATTGATAATAAATTCTAAAGGCATTTTAAAATATTATTCACTAAAATCTAAATAACGATGAGTACTAAGTATTAATTATAGAATTAAAATGACCTTATAGGTTTGACTGACGTGTACTATTTACTAGTAGTACAATAATTGTTTGTCTTGTGACTTTATTGTAGGGACTTTTTGGCATGGGATATTTTTGTAATAGGATGTTTTTGTAGCGAGTTATTTTTTCCATGGGATTTTTTTGTATGGGGTATTTTGGATGGGCTAAAACTCAGTGGGAAATTTTTTTCTGGGATTTTCTGACCGGACACATCGTATTTTTTCGTTTTAAGGGCCTTTTAGTTTATAAATTGGATGCGTTTCGCACACATTAATTATAAATGAACAGAAAGTTACAAAAAATTTTAACTACAACAATAAAAAATATTATTAAAAACTTCTACCTATACTTATTTTTACAATTTATAATAAATTATTTATACTGCAATTTACTTCTTTAAAATCGCACACTAAATATTGGGGGAAAATGTATTATTGACGGCCCAAATGTTCAAAATGACGTCCATCATTATTAATGCAAGCCTGCAACCTCTCCTGTGTGCATAAAACAGCAGTTTCAATTTCCGCAACTGATATATTTCCTAACGCCGCTGTAATTTTCTCGATCATATTTTTTCTGGTTGTAGGCCGGTTGGCAAAAACAATGTCCTTAACCCTTCCCCACAAATAAAAATCTAGGACGGTGAGGTCTGGTGACCTAGCTGGTCAGGGAAATAAACGTCCTCGTCCAATTTACCTGCCAGGATATGCCCGATCTAAAAACTCCCGTACGTTTACAGAAAAATGCGCCGAACACCCATCGTGCTAAAAAAACATGTCACGGCGAACATCCAAAGCAACATCTGTTAAAAGAAGCGGCAGCTGATTTACTAAAAAATTTAAATAAACCACTCCAGTGAGAGTTTGTTCAAAGAAAACGGGTCCAATTATTTTACCCCCCAGAATGCCGCACCACACGTTTACCGACCAGCGACCTTGATGCTACCTGTATCCAATGTGGATTTATCCTGGACCAATAGTGCATATTGTTTATGTTCATATTACCATCGCTTCTAAATGTTGCCTCGTCCGTCCATAAAATATGAGAGAGCATTTAAGGGGTTTCCGCTACCATATTTAATAGCCATCGACAATGATCTAGTCGACGATCAAAATCTTCAGCTTGTAATGCCTGGTGAAGAACGATATGATAAGGATGCATCCTAAAAAATAATTTGGCAAGTGTTAGAACAAATCTAGCTCTAGATGTTCCGTAATAGGGTTGCTTGGACTAAACTCCTTGTTTCTTAGTTTCAGCTCCATTACTCTCAGACATATATTTTTGAATATTTTGAGTAATATCTCGAATATTACATAGAACAAAAACTAAAAGTATTAAAACTTACTTATGATCTTTTAATATGTTTACGACTGTAGTCTGGCAAATTCCCAACTTTCTAGCTAGGGTTTTGGTCACTTGTGGATCAAATGCAATATACGCCGACACATTTATAATATTTCCTTCCGTTCGGCCTCTGGCTTGCCTTCTATGCAGAGGAAGATGAAAAGTTCCGGTGGTCCTAAGCCTTTCCGCAAGCCTACGAAAAACCCCACTCGTATGACGCACTCTTCCAGGAAATTGTATGGCGTAAACCCTGGAAGCGACGACATTTCGCATGTATTCGAAATAAACGCCTATCATATCGAATGCTTCGTCATTTGTATACCGCATCTTAATAAAAAAAAGTTTTCTCAAACACAATGAAAAAGCAACGATCTCAGTGAAATACTGACTTTTATGTTATTTTGACAGCAAGCCATTTTAACACAATTAATTTGTTTTATTTTTTAAAGCCTACTTTAATTTTAATGATATAGTTTTAAAAGCTAATCTATGAAATACGATATATTAGTATATTTTAGTCATTAACTCCGATTCTATAAAAGATACGAATATGAGGTTTTCACAAAAATGTTAAGAGTTTAATTCTCTATCTGATCCTGTTAAAACAGACCTATCATTGTATTCAACTTTGTCGCGAAAAAGCCTTATATTCGCTTATATATCAGTTAACGCCATTTAGCGGCAAAGGCAAAGTTCAAGGATATAATAAAAAAGACACAATTTGTAAATAAAATACTCCTCTCTTAAATGAGACCAAGTTAGTTAAAATCGGTTAAGCCAAATAGAAGTAATCGTAGTTTATGTAAAAAAACATTTGAATTCCCCCCCCCCACTTTATTTCACTAGATAGAGAAATTTGTGAATTATAAAATTTATAAAGAAATATGTAAGCATTAAAACAAAGATGTTTTCGGTACCTCTTATTTAGTCAAAACACGAGAAAAATCTTAATATTTGCAGTGGTCATGACTGCGACGCCCCCCTGCGGACGTTTTACAAACTCGAAAATAATTTCCAACATTTTCTTTTGGGCACTTTTAATAAAAAATATTTTACTTAAAAGCTCTATGACTTTCAGTTTCTGAGATATAGCCCACGATCATTCTTAGTTGTTCAACGGGTACATAAGTAAATTTTCACTTGTAATATTTTGTTTGTGTTCCTTGCTTAGCGAATGTTAATTGAAAATCCTTCCTACCCTTTTTGATAATTTTCCCTTTGCTTCAAGGTACAAGATGAAAGTTCCAAGGTACACGAGCATCTTATACTTTGAAACACTTTGCCCTCTATTTTCTAATACTCAGTAATCCAAGGCAACATTATTTTTGGTTAATTTTAGGTTATTTAGGGATACTATCAACATATAAATGGTTATTACACTAAGCTAAAAAAAAATCCAAAAATCTACCTCTAGTCAGTGGTTAATACAGAAAATTAAAAAAAACGTTCCTGGATACAACGCTCTCCCCTACTTAAAAATCGTTATAGCCAATCGCACATCACTCTTTTAGTCGCCATTTTGTCAAGAATAATTACAACTAAATTTATAAAATATTTATTCACGGCTCAACTAAATAAATCATTAATGACTGCATCCACCAATTAGCACATTATTCAGAACTAGTGAATTCTCCAATTTTCTTTAATCGCAATTTGGTTAGTTTTCGTAATCACCAAGTTTTTATTTGCATAATTTACTACTCACGGTTATTAAATTGGAATAAAGAAAAAATAACGGGCAATCCTGCTTTTTTTCAGGATTTTTTTTGTTCTTCAGTAGACAATAACTAGCCTGTTAAACTAAAACAGTATGTGGAAATAGTGAGTTTTTAGAACAACTACTTTTTGTATTTAGGTAGCGCCGTTTTGTTATTTTTAAAGTGAATAAAATTTGAAATATAAAAAAAGTACTTAGCGCATTAATAATAATTACTATTGCGGCAAAAATAGCCGATTATTTTTTTAAATTACAAAATAATTAGTATAATTATTAATGATAATATAAACAATTCATAAACAGTTTTACCGTGAAAATAAAATAGCAATATCTTTAACGAACAAGTGTATGCACTGAGGCTTAAATGGCTAATAAATAGAAGAAACAATACAATCTTCCTTCCTTCTTCCTATCCAGCGGTTTGTGAAAACTTTATTTAAATATTGCTGAACATTTATGGCATAATGAGGCGGAGCACCATCCTGCTGTAACTATATTTGATCATCATGAAGATCGGCTTCTAGGTGGTGAGAAAATAAAGCAGTCGAAACTAGAATAATCTCTCTTTGCAAAAATCCAGATATATGTATGCTCATTTAAGCTACCTTTAAGGAGTATTAGTCCAATGACGTGGTCGCCAATTATGCTTGCCCAAACATTAAGTTTTTGCGGAACTTGGTGTATGTTTCTCACATCAAGTGAGGATTTTGTGCGGAGCAATATCCACAGTCCTGTTTCTTGATTTTACCATTCAGTACGAAAGTAAACTCATCTGTAAAAAATATCTAAATCTACTAATTGCTAATAAAGTGCATTCATCATCACTTCATAAAACTGAAAACTGCGGTCCAGATCATTTTCAAGTAACTCTTGTACCATTACCATTTAACAAAGGGGATTCCTAATACTGAGTTTATTGCAGTTAAAAATTCTAGCCTGTATGTATATGCCGCATTTAATTATTCGGTAAGTTTTTTTTTCTACTTTTTTTTATATATTTTTTTAATTCATATTTACGGCCTACCTGTTTCAACTATTACCAGCCGCCACTGTACGTCATAGCTATTTTTTAATCACCTTGACTAATGTACCCTCGTTATACTTATGTCAGCAAAGTCATTTATGATGTACTCGTATATTCTTGCTGTGCATAACTACTGTATTGTATATTTTTTCAATACTTTTCGTGCAAATGTTGTAGATCTGGCAGGTAAAAAAAAATAGGTACCTACCATGAGAATCCGGATCCATATCTGGAGAATTCGAACACAGTTTTTCACACAATCACCATACATCTATTTCAATTGCAAATTTCGAATTAAATATATTTGTACTGTAATTATTTTACAAATTTACCTTTATTTAAATTCAAATTTCTCGGCTATTATTGAATGACAAATTCTCTGAATAGGTAGATACTGGCTTCTTTCTCCAGATTTTTTGTTATGTCGTTTTCGGGAGATAGATACCATTGAATATCAAACTATAAGATGGCCATATAAGCAAATTTCCTAAATCTGCTACGTTAAAGTCATAGATGGCACAATGAGTTCACCAACAATAAAGCGTGTTGATGCAGCCACTAACGACAAGCCTTTCACTGCTAAATTAAAACATTTTTGCCGCCTGTCTGTTTGACTTGCTGCATGAGTTTTTTAAATTTATTTTTATAGCTTATCGTAAAACTAGATTTCACAAAAGTACCTACACCTATCCCACATTTAAGTAGCTTACATTTATTTTCCTACCTATAGTATAGTCTAGACCTAAAAATGTCCCCATTTTTAATTGTTTTGTAGCATATAATATTTTCAACCTTTTGACGTTCCAACGTTAATTTATGTTGAAATTGTCTATAAGGCCGTAACTGCCTATTTATGTTGTATTTGTCTAAGGTCGTTACTATCCGTTTCTGTTGAAATTGTCTATAATGCCGTTACTATACCCGTTCCTTTTAAGTCGACATGCAATGATCTGAGGCCATTGCTGTCTATTTCCTAAGATTTATCCGTTTACCTTTTATGACATGGGTGGTATGGGACTTCCACACAGTTGAGAATGGCCGAATGTTAGAAACTAGTTGCAGCCATCAGCAAAAATAAAAAGAAAAATGACTCCACTGTTTATAGTCGCTTAGCTTTTAATAAGAATAACGATAAGAAAAAAGGATTGAGAAATAGAAACGAGGAGGTGTTTGGCAGTTTTTGCGATGTACTCGGCGCGCGAATACATTGTCTACATATTGTTGTTATTTCAAATAAATAATTAGTTTACTTTACTTTTGGCTTTATTTTGTAATAATTCAAACAATCTGTCCTTAATTATTTGTTATTATCTTAACTAACCCAGAAACGATTAATTTTTGACGAAAAAAATCTTGCTGTCGCTTTTAATCTACTTTTATTTGTTTAACATTTAACACCTAATGCAACGGTAAAATCATTATGAAAATCGGACCAATTGTCCCGGAGTAATCGGCGTACATATTATTATCAAAAACATACATTTGGCTGGAATTAAGAACCTCCTATTTTATTGTCTGTTAAAAATGCTTAAATCCTTAAAAATTCCAATAAAATACGATATGCGGCAACACCACGACATCACATCAGTGAATTTGAGACAGCTGCTGCCGAGGCGCTGCATTTATAACTATAGATTTACGATCAACACCACAATGGCGGCCAAATCATCTCCAATACAGTCCGAAACAGGGTTGTCAACTTTTCTCGAAGATCCGCTATCCTTATAGTTTGATATTCAATGTAGATACTAATATGCCCTAATAAACATAATAATGAGACAACATTTTATATATTTGTTAAAAGCATACAACCTGTAGTCTGTCGCAAGCAAGTCGTAGTAAACGTCATTAAGTCAGGTCTGTAGCAATACTTCTATTGTAACTTTACTATTTGAGGTCGTCACCATTTAGTTTTTTACTTTTTCCGTGATATGCATCGCCACCTTTCCTATTGTCACAATAGGGATTTCATAAAAATATTTTCTAATTCAATATTCGAATTTTTAATGATTCTATAAATAACGTTAAACACAGGTCATTCATACGTAACATAAAACATGTATTAAATTCATTAAACAAATATTATCCGCGCTTCCCGATCTATCAATGGCTGTCAAGTCATCAAGTCAGCAGAATTAAGGTTCACGACTTGAGTTCATTGTTTCCCCAAAAGAAGGGAAAACTGCTGACTTGACGAACTGCACATTATTGATGGAAAAAAATATCGTTCGTCACTAGTGCTCGAGAGTCTGTAAGAGATAATAAAAATATAATTTGTGAACATCTTCGCTGGTTTGTTGCTGACCCCCAGAGAAGCCAATGAAACTTTTAAATTCAATGTAAGTACAGATTAAATTCCAATTTGCAAAAGGCTTAAATTCGTTGTTTATTAATTGACTCATTTATTTTTGTAAACCCATTTAGAAATTTTTGGCATGTTAATAAATTTGTTTTCCGAACACCTCCGTTTAACTTTTAGGCCCCGTAGTTACCTTTACGCCCTCGTCGCACCCTTAAACCTGGGCGTGACACTATTCTCCATTTTTTTTCAAGGCTTCAAATTTTTCATATTCTCGATTACATGATAAGTGGGCTGATATATAGGTTTTGCAAAGCCCTAGGATAAAGCGAGAAAAGTTTCTGTTTACGAGTTCTGTTGATAACTGACAATTCCAATTAATTTTGTCTTAAAGCAAGTCAGGCGACGAGATCACGACTACTCACGAGTCTTCACGATGGGACTTTAAATACTGTTGTTTATAATTAGTGGTTAGCACAGGGTTAAAACTAATATACAGGGTGCCCAAACTTGGTGCTAATAGTTTTGCGATCTCGAAATATATAAGAGATTAAAAGAAGGTTAAATGGAAAAAGTTTTAAGCAATTTTTTTAGCAGTTTATTGGTGCTCGCGGATCGATTCTGGTTTTTTTAGGTTTTGAGATATTTTGAATAATCTGAAATGTTGCATTTTCTTACATAGGTGGTAACTATCCCAATATTTTTTTAATGCTGTATGCACAATTTAGCGGCAACTTTTTACATACGGTGTGGCCAGTAAAGTCCGCATCATATGGGATTTTTTTTTTATTAATAACTTTATTCGAAATTTGACTTTGGCATCAAGTTCTGCTTCGATCGAGATAAAAATTAAGCAAAAAAAATAGTAGTCACGTCATTTGCATTATCTGTCAAATTTTAATTTTTTCCAAAAAATAATTCAACAGTAGGGTTATTTTTGAAAAAATCGAAAAAAGTTATTAGAAAAAGTTTTTTTGAATGCAGTTTCTAACCCACATGCAAAATTTCAGCTGCATAAGATAATTTTGTTTTTTTACCCATAACTAAAATTTATTTTCCACTTAATGAATACTTTACTGATGACACTGTGTTCTTTTTTGTCTTAATAAGGTAAATTACTTTCAGACACAAACTACGTTTTCAAAAATACTTATTTTATGAAGTTACCTTATACAGGGTCAAAAACAAATAAACTTTGCATCACATGCGACCAAATTTTATTGGCCCAATTTTGATTTTGTAGAAAAACACTTATTATATGGCCCTACTTTAAAGAAAATGTATCAGAAATAAAGCATTGTCAAAACTAAGAAGTTTTATGTAGGTTGCGTTGAATCTTATTTTGCAAAAGTGGTGCAATTTACAAAATATGATTAAAAAATCAAAATTATCTTATGCAGCTAAAATTTTGCATGTGGGCTAGAAACTGCATTTAAAAAACTTTTTTCGATAATTTTAGAAATAACCCCACTTTTGACTTATTTCTTGGAAAAAATGAAAATTCGACAGATAATACGAATCACGTGACTACCTACTATTTTTTTGCTTAATTTTCATCTCCAACGAAGCAGAACTTGATGACAAAGTCAAATTTCGAATAAGGTTATTAATAAAAAAAATCCCATATTATGCGGACTTTACTGGTCACACTGTAGAATATGTCTATTTGATAATAATTTAGATATAATATTTTGCTTTCCTGGAATCATCATCAATTTTCTTTTTTCTAATGACCGCCAAATTGGATTTTTTTTTATCGTTAAGTACCTAATTTTTCCTATAATAATGATCAATTTAATAACAAGTGGTTTCATCAAGATGGTTTCTCGCACCTAATTTCAGAAAAGTACAAACTTTTTAGAGAAGGTTTTAAGTGAAAAGGTAATATCTAACGATGTAGAATATGTCTACTTGATAATAATTTAGATATAATATTTTGCTTTCCTGGAATCATCATCAATTTTCTCATTTCTAATGACCGCCAAATTGGATTTTTTTATCGTTAAGTACCTAATTTTTCCTATAATAATGATCAATTTAATAACAAGTGGTTTCATCAAGATGGTTTCTCGCACCTAATTTCAGAAAAGTACAAACTTTTTAGAGGAGGTTTTAAGTGAAAAGGTAATATCTAACGATGTAGAATATGTCTACTTGATAATAATTTAGATATAATATTTTGCTTTCCTGGAATCATCATCAATTTTCTCATTTCTAATGACCGCCAAATTGGATTTTTTTTTATCGTTAAGTACCTAATTTTTTCCTATAATAATGATCAATTTAATAACAAGTGGTTTCATCAAGATGGTTTCTCGCACCTAATTTCAGAAAAGTACAAACTTTTTAGAGAAGGTTTTAAGTGAAAAGGTAATATCTAACGATGTAGAATATGTCTACTTGATAATAATTTAGATATAATATTTTGCTTTCCTGGAATCATCATCAATTTTCTCATTTCTAATGACCGCCAAATTGGATTTTTTTTATCGTTAAGTACCTAATTTTTCCTATAATAATGATCAATTTAATAACAAGTGGTTTCATCAAGATGGTTTCTCGCACCTAATTTCAGAAAAGTACAAACTTTTTAGAGGAGGTTTTAAGTGAAAAGGTAATATCTAACGATGTAGAATATGTCAACTTGATAATAATTTAGATATAATATTTTGCTTTCCTGGAATCATCATCAATTTTCTCATTTCTAATGACCGCCAAATTGGATTTTTTTTTATCGTTAATTACCTAATTTTTCCTATAATAATGATCAATTTAATAACAAGTGGTTTCATCAAGATGGTTTCTCGCACCTAATTTCAGAAAAGTACAAACTTTTTAGAGGAGGTTTTAAGTGAAAAGGTAATATCTAACGATGTAGAATATGTCTACTTGATAATAATTTAGATATAATATTTTGCTTTCCTGGAATCATCATCAATTTTCTCATTTCTAATGACCGCCAAATTGGATTTTTTTTTATCGTTAAGTACCTAATTTTTCCTATAATAATGATCAATTTAATAACAAGTGGTTTCATCAAGATGGTTTCTCGCACCTAATTTCAGAAAAGTACAAACTTTTTAGAGGAGGTTTTAAGTGAAAAGGTAATATCTAACGATGTAGAATATGTCTACTTGATAATAATTTAGATATAATATTTTGCTTTCCTGGAATCATCATCAATTTTCTCATTTCTAATGACCGCCAAATTGGATTTTTTTTTATCGTTAAGTACCTAATTTTTCCTATAATAATGATCAATTTAATAACATGTGGTTTCATCAAGATGGTTTCTCGCACCTAATTTCAGGAAAGTACAAACTTTTTAGAGGAGGTTTTAAGTGAAAAGGTAATATCTAACGATGTAGAATATGTCTACTTGGTAATAATTTAGATATAATATTTTGCTTTCCTGGAATCATCATCAATTTTCTCATTTCTAATGACGGCCAAATTGGATTTTTTTATCGTTAAGTACCTAATTTTTCCTATAATAATGATCAATTTAATAACATGTGGTTTCATCAAGATGGTTTCTCGCACCTAATTTCAGAAAAGTACAAACTTTTTAGAGGAGGTTTTAAGTGAAAAGGTAATATCTAACGATGTAGAATATGTCTACTTGATAATAATTAAGATATAATATTTTGCTTTCCTGGAATCATCATCAATTTTCTCATTTCTAGTGACCGCCAAATTGGATTTTTTTTTATCGTTAAGTACCTAATTTTTCCTATAATAATGATCAATTTAATAACATGTGGTTTCATCAAGATGGTTTCTCGCACCTAATTTCAGAAAAGTACAAACTTTTTAGAGGAGGTTTTAAGTGAAAAGGTAATATCTAACGATGTAGAATATGTCTACTTGATAATAATTTAGATATAATATTTTGCTTTCCTGGAATCATCATCAATTTTCTCATTTCTAATGACCGCCAAATTGGATTTTTTTTTATCGTTAAGTACCTAATTTTTCCTATAATAATGATCAATTTAATAACAAGTGGTTTCATCAAGATGGTTTCTCGCACCTAATTTCAAAAAAGTACAAACTTTTTAGAGGAGGCTTTAAGTGAAAAGGTAATATCTAACGATGTAGAATATGTCTACTTGGTAATAATTTAGATATAATATTTTGCTTTTCTGGAATCATCATCAATTTTCTCATTTCTAATGACGGCCAAATTGGATTTTTTTATCGTTAAGTACCTAATTTTTCCTATAATAATGATCAATTTAATAACATGTGGTTTCATCAAGATGGTTTCTCGCACCTAATTTCAGAAAAGTACAAACTTTTTAGAGGAGGTTTTAAGTGAAAAGGTAATATCTAACGATGTAGAATATGTCTACTTGATAATAATTTAGATATAATATTTTGCTTTCCTGGAATCATCATCAATTTTCTCATTTCTAATGACGGCCAAATTGGATTTTTTTATCGTTAAGTACCTAATTTTTCCTATAATAATGATCAATTTAATAACATGTGGTTTCATCAAGATGGTTTCTCGCACCTAATTTCAGAAAAGTACAAACTTTTTAGAGGAGGTTTTAAGTGAAAAGGTAATATCTAACGATGTAGAATATGTCTACTTGATAATAATTAAGATATAATATTTTGCTTTCCTGGAATCATCATCAATTTTCTCATTTCTAATGACCGCCAAATTGGATTTTTTTTTATCGTTAAGTACCTAATTTTTCCTATAATAATGATCAATTTAATAACATGTGGTTTCATCAAGATGGTTTCTCGCACCTAATTTCAGAAAAGTACAAACTTTTTAGAGGAGGTTTTAAGTGAAAAGGTAATATCTAACGATGTAGAATATGTCTACTTGATAATAATTTAGATATAATATTTTGCTTTCCTGGAATCATCATCAATTTTCTCATTTCTAATGACGGCCAAATTGGATTTTTTTATCGTTAAGTACCTAATTTTTCCTATAATAATGATCAATTTAATAACATGTGGTTTCATCAAGATGGTTTCTCGCACCTAATTTCAGAAAAGTACAAACTTTTTAGAGGAGGTTTTAAGTGAAAAGGTAATATCTAACGATGTAGAATATGTCTACTTGATAATAATTTAGATATAATATTTTGCTTTTCTGGAATCATCATCAATTTTCTCATTTCTAATGACGGCCAAATTGGATTTTTTTATCGTTAAGTACCTAATTTTTCCTATAATAATGATCAATTTAATAACATGTGGTTTCATCAAGATGGTTTCTCGCACCTAATTTCAGAAAAGTACAAACTTTTTAGAGGAGGTTTTAAGTGAAAAGGTAATATCTAACGATGTAGAATATGTCTACTTGATAATAATTTAGATATAATATTTTGCTTTCCTGGAATCATCATCAATTTTCTCATTTCTAATGACGGCCAAATTGGATTTTTTTATCGTTAAGTACCTAATTTTTCCTATAATAATGATCAATTTAATAACATGTGGTTTCATCAAGATGGTTTCTCGCACCTAATTTCAGAAAAATACAAACTTTTTAGAGGAGGTTTTAAGTGAAAAGGTAATATCTAACGATGTAGAATATGTCTACTTGATAATAATTAAGATATAATATTTTGCTTTCCTGGAATCATCATCAATTTTCTCATTTCTAATGACCGCCAAATTGGATTTTTTTTTATCGTTAAGTACCTAATTTTTCCTATAATAATGATCAATTTAATAACATGTGGTTTCATCAAGATGGTTTCTCGCACCTAATTTCAGAAAAGTACAAACTTTTTAGAGGAGGTTTTAAGTGAAAAGGTAATATCTAACGATGTAGAATATGTCTACTTGGTAATAATTTAGATATAATATTTTGCTTTCCTGGAATCATCATCAATTTTCTCATTTCTAATGACGGCCAAATTGGATTTTTTTATCGTTAAGTACCTAATTTTTCCTATAATAATGATCAATTTAATAACATGTGGTTTCATCAAGATGGTTTCTCGCACCTAATTTCAGAAAAGTACAAACTTTTTAGAGGAGGTTTTAAGTGAAAAGGTAATATCTAACGATGTAGAATATGTCTACTTGATAATAATTTAGATATAATATTTTGCTTTCCTGGAATCATTATCAATTTTCTCATTTCTAATGACCGCCAAATTGGATTTTTTTTTATCGTTAAGTACCTAATTTTTCCTATAATAATGATCAATTTAATAACATGTGGTTTCATCAAGATGGTTTCTCGCACCTAATTTCAGAAAAGTACAAACTTTTTAGAGGAGGTTTTAAGTGAAAAGGTAATATCTAACGATGTAGAATATGTCTACTTGATAATAATTTAGATATAATATTTTGCTTTCCTGGAATCATCATCAATTTTCTCATTTCTAATGACCGCCAAATTGGATTTTTTTTTATCGTTAAGTACCTAATTTTTCCTATAATAATGATCAATTTAATAACAAGTGGTTTCATCAAGATGGTTTCTCGCACCTAATTTCAAAAAAGTACAAACTTTTTAGAGGAGGCTTTAAGTGAAAAGGTAATATCTAACGATGTAGAATATGTCTACTTGATAATAATTTAGATATAATATTTTGCTTTCCTGGAATCATCATCAATTTTCTCATTTCTAATGACCGCCAAATTGGATTTTTTTTTATCGTTAAGAACCTAATTTTTCCTATTATAATGATCAATTTAATAACAAGTGGTTTCATCAAGATGGTTTCTCGCACCTAATTTCAGAAAAGTACAAACTTTTTAGAGGAGGTTTTAAGTGGAAAGGTAATATCTAACGATGTAGAATATGTCTACTTGATAATAATTTAGATATAATATTTTGCTTTCCTGGAATTATCATCAATTTTCTCATTTCTAATGACCGCCAAATTGGATTTTTTTTATCGTTAAGTACCTAATTTTTCCTATAATAATGATCAATTTAATAACAAGTGGTTTCATCAAGATGGTTTCTCGCACCTAATTTCAGAAAAGTACAAACTTTTTAGAGGAGGTTTTAAGTGAAAAGGTAATATCTAACGATGTAGAATATGTCTACTTGATAATAATTTAGATATAATATTTTGCTTTCCTGGAATTATCATCAATTTTCTCATTTCTAATGACCGCCAAATTGGATTTTTTTTTTATCGTTAAGTACCTAATTTTTCCTATAATAATGATCAATTTAATAACATGTGGTTTAATCAAGATGGTTTCTCGCACCTAATTTTAGAAAAGTACAAACTTTTTAGAGGAGGGTTTAAGTGAAATGGTAATATCTAACGATGTAGAATATGTCTACTTGATAATAATTTAGATATAATATTTTGCTTTCCTGGAATCATCATCAATTTTCTCATTTCTAATGACCGCCAAATTGGATTTTTTTTTATCGTTAAGTACCTAATTTTTCCTATAATAATGATCAATTTAATAACAAGTGGTTTCATCAAGATGGTTTCTCGCACCTAATTTCAGAAAAGTACAAACTTTTTAGAGGAGGTTTTAAGTGAAAAGGTAATATCTAACGATGTAGAATATGTCTACTTGATAATAATTTAGATATAATATTTTGCTTTCCTGGAATCATCATCAATTTTCTCATTTCTAATGACCGCCAAATTGGATTTTTTTTTATCGTTAAGTACCTAATTTTTCCTATAATAATGATCAATTTAATAACAAGTGGTTTCACCAAGATGGTTTCTCGCACCTAATTTCAGAAAAGTACAAACTTTTTAGAGGAGGTTTTAAGTGAAAAGGTAATATCTAGCGATGAAGAATATGTCTACTTGATAATAATTTAGATATAATATTTTGCTTTCCTGGAATCATCATTAATTTTCTCATTTCTAATGACCGCCAAATTGGATTTTTTTTTATCGTTAAGTACCTAATTTTTCCTATAATAATGATTAATTTAATAACAAGTGGTTTCATCAAGATGGTTTCTCGCACCTAATTTCAGAAAAGTACAAACTTTTTAGAGGAGGTTTTAAGTGAAAAGGTAATATTTAACGATGTAGAATATGTCTACTTGATAATAATTTAGATATAATATTTTGCTTTCCTGGAATCATCATCAATTTTCTCATTTCTAATGACCGCCAAATTGGATTTTTTTATCGTTAAGTACCTAATTTTTCCTATAATAATGATCAATTTAATAAGAAGTGGTTTCATCAAGATGGTTTCTCGCACCTAATTTCAGAAAAGTACAAACTTTTTAGAGGAGGTTTTAAGTGAAAAGGTAATATCTAACGATGTAGAATATGTCTACTTGATAATAATTTAGATATAATATTTTGCTTTCCTGGAATCATCATCAATTTTCTCATTTCTAATGACCGCCAAATTGGATTTTTTTTTATCGTTAAGTACCTAATTTTTCCTATAATAATGATCAATTTAATAACATGTGGTTTCATCAAGATGGTTTCTCGCACCTAATTTCAGAAAAGTACAAACTTTTTAGAGGAGGTTTTAAGTGAAAAGGTAATATTTAACGATGTAGAATATGTCTACTTTATAATAATTTAGATATAATATTTTGCTTTCCTGGAATCATCATCAATTTTCTTTTTTCTAATGACCGCCAAATTGGATTTTTTTTTATCGTTAAGTACCTAATTTTTCCTATAATAATGATCAATTTAATAACATGTGGTTTCATCAAGATGGAGATGGAGATGGAGATTGAAGCCTAGTATGAACAAAACTGAGTCTTGCTGTTTTCACCTAAACAACAAAATGGCTAACACAAGGCTTAATGTGTATTTCGACGGAGCACTTCTCCACCATAACCCAACTCCAAAATATCTTGGTATCACCCTGGACCGGACTTTAACTTATAAAAAACATCTCACCAACACGGCTGCAAAATTAAAAACGAGAAATAATATTCTACATAAGCTAGCAGGAACAACATGGGGTGCTGCTGCAGACACCCTGAGAACTACAGCCCTCAGCCTCGTCTACTCTGTAGCAGAGTATTGTGCACCTGTATGGATCAACAGCAGTCACACCAAACTAGTGGATGTGCAACTAAATGACTCTATGCGCACCATCTCGGGCACCATAAAATCAACACCACTGTGCTGGCTACCTGCTCTAAGTCATATCGAGCCTCCGGACCTTCGCCGCTCCCGAGCACTACTTCGAGAATACAATAAAATAATTAGCAATCCGGATCTTCCCATAAACGAAGACTTCCCAGCGAGACAACGTCTGAAATCAAGGCACTTGCCTATTGCTACGGCTATCGCACTTGCTAACTCCCATTTCAATGCTAAGAACAGCTGGCGACTAAGGTGGCTCCAGACTGCACCTCCTGAATGGCATCAAGTCCTAAATGTAAACGCAACACCAAATGGCTTCGATCTACCCCGTAACACTTGGTCGAAACTAAATAGAGTCCGTACAGGTCACGGGCGTTGCGGTGACTCGTTTTTCAAATGGGGAATAACCCAATCTCCCCAATGTGACTGTCAAAATGGTAACCAGACGATCCGCCATATCACGACCGAATGCTCCACTCGCGCATATCCTGGACCCCTCTCAGATTTTGTTGGACTCCCCCAAGAAGCTATACATTGGCTAAATAGACTGGACGTCGCGCTCTAAAACTATTTGTATTATTAACAGAATTTACCTGTCGTGTTCTTGACTATATACTATATCTATCTATGTTGTGTATTCTAACTTTTCGTTAGTTTGGTTTTTATATATATTGTATTATGTGTGTAAAGCGCCATACGCTAAATAAATAAAATCAAGATGGTTTCTCGCACCTAATTTCAGAAAAGTACAAACTTTTTAGAGGAGGTTTTAAGTGAAAAGGTAATATCTAACGATGGCATTGTGTATGCGCTGGCCTGCTAGGTCTCCGGACCTTACCCCCTTGGACTTTTATTTCCCCTTTAATCCCCCTGAAACCCGCCAAGTTCTTGAGAAACGAACTCGGGATATTTTTAGTCATATTAACTGTAATACCATGTGTATCCAGATCTGTCGAAAATAAATGTCAGCGATGAACTGAAAAAAATGATGGACATTAGTTTGTTATAACGTATAAACAGATATTATTATTAAGCTAACTTTATTCTTAAAAGGAAAGATCATCCGATATGTATATATATTTGTTGCCAAATATGTTCCAGTTTTTCCCTAACATTGTTATTTTTAGTTATTTTGAGGTTAAACATTTTCAATTTATGTAAAATAAATAAATAATGTTAGGTGTCATATTATAGAAAAAAAAAGGATTCTTTTCGATAAAGAAAAAATCCAATATGGCGGTAATAAGAAAAACGAAAATTGATGATGGTTCCAGGAAACCGAAACGTTGTAACTAAAATATTACCAAGTAGACATATTCCATGTAAAAAGTTGCTATAAAAATGTGTTTAGAGATTTCAAAAATATTGAGAAATAACATAGTTAAAACCGATCTAAGGAAATGCAACATTTTAGTTTTTTCAAAATACCTCAATACCCAAAAGTATCAGAATCGCAAGCACCCATAATTATAATTGCTTAAAACTTTTCCCATTTAATCGTCTTTCAATCTCTTATAGTCTCCGAGATCGCAATACTGTCAGCACCAATTTCTCACCCTGTATTATGGAAAAATATAAGAAAATCTACGAACCTCACAATAGCTAGGGATAACGCTTATGTTTTTACTCCAAACCCCATTTTAATTAGTTTTTACGAATAGAGAAAAGACCAATTGAATCATTAATTACCGACAAAAATCAGCCACACAAATGAACAACAATAACGGAAAACAATTTTATCACGAAGTAAAGAACATCGACAGTAACATAATTAAAGCCTGACATTCAAGTAAATTGCTAACTTCGTGTTAAATGTACCGCAAGGAGGTCTTTTATTCAAGTTTAAAGGTCCTCTTTTAGATTAAATGTCATTCAATTCCCTTTTGAAATATAATTCAATAGGCCAATAATCTAGTCACTGCGTTGTGTAGGTACGAAGTTGACATTTAGACGTAATGGAGAACTATTTCCACGATTTACCGTTTACTTGACATTATTTTTGAACCTACATTTAAGGCCAATACATAGTTTTTTTTTGTATGTTGTATGTATCGATACGATAACCTTTATTCGTGATATCTTTAGTGTAAAAAACTTACAGAAAATGTCTGCAACTACAGCATATTGTTGGTATATATTATGTAAAACAAATTATTCATGATTTTTGTTCGTCACATAATGATTATCTAAAATATAAAGAGGCCAAGAAATGTTTTATTTAAATTTTTCCTTGACGATCGGGCTGGAATTTTAACTACAATCATCGGTGAAAGGAAAGGTTAATATCCGTTCAAAATAGGCCTTAGCCCCCACAAGGCTAAGCCCCTCTAAGGTAAATCGATCAGCACGTCATATTTAAATTATTATATTCATTATAGCAGAAAACTAATTTCTTCAATTATTTTTAAACACAAATAAATTTTAACACGGTGTGTTACGTCACTTTAAAACTATCCACAGTAAATATACCATGCGAGCAAAAATTATTTGCATCAAAGAGGGCCTTGCATCTAATGATGTAATGCTTAGCCGTAGAGCTTAATATCTGTTATGTGTCAGTAACTACCTGAATTGACAATCAATCAGTTATTCCGTCATCTTTGACAGTCCTTACAAGTAATTTGATTCATCGCTAATTTTTCCACTTTCTTGAACAATTCACGCAATGGACTGTACGGAACAGCAAAAACATTCATAATTCAAGCGTATTTTCAAAACGAGGTTAAAGTAAACGGTGAGTGGCAATACAATCCGGATTTGTGCATGGACGATTTTCACGAACATTTTCCTAACGTTGCTTTTATTGCTGGGGATTTTTATCATTGCCTGAAATAAAAAGTGGCTGTGTTTAGGGAAACAGGTTCTATACAACACAACAAAGAAGCAGGAATACCATCTGTAAGAACAGAAGAACTTGTTGCAAACGTTCGTGAAATAATGCAAAATACACCAACGAATTGTATAAGGCGCCTGTCCCAAGAAGTGGGAAGATCTTATGGAACATGCAGGACTATTCTTAAGGATTATCCAAGAACGTGGTAACATTTCTCCAGAGATGCTTGTCAACACTTTCGAAAATATGAAGAGACGTGTGAATTTATGCTTGGAGCATGGCGGTGGCCAATTTCAGCAATTTATGTAATAATTTTTATTTTTCTTTCTGTATATTCTTACTTTGTTAATTTTGTAAACAAAAAAAATAAATTTGTATTTGTCTACTTATTTTATTACTTATTAGTTTGGCATATCATGTCATATTATGAATTTGACAAAATTTTAACCTAGATTTGGTTAGATATATCGTCCCCATATTATCATTGTGATCCCAACCAAGCCCTACGTTTTTTAATCCAAGCCCTCTTTGATGCAAATAATTTTTGCTCGCACTGTACTACGATATGCCAATGCGCACGGTATAGTAAAATTTTTTATCGTCAACCGTCAGTAAAGCCGTACATTATCAGAGTGATTTCCGGAAGTAAACGAACACTTTATTTTGTTGTAAAATAAAATACTTTACCTGCCGCAAATGCGGCAGATAAATACTTTTACCCTCCGCAAATTAGTTACTTTGACATTTAGGTATTAATCAAAAATCGTCTGTCACTGTCACGCCTTTCTCTATGACAGCTTGATAGTAGTTTTCTCGCGATTTAGTGCGATGAGTTATACCTCAATTTTTTATATTATAAATTCTGAACGGTTGGCGATAAAATTTTGTATGCACCACGTCAGTAAAGTGTCTTTATTGACTTGTCTGTTATTCGCCTCGCTCGCTTCGCTCGCTCATCTCATAATTTCAGACTCGTCCGATAAAGAATCACTTTACTGCCTTGGTACATAAATAACTATAATTGCTCTCGCAAGATGGCTTCCTAGTCATATGGCACGCTGTCAATTCTAGTCTATTGAATTTTTATAAATTGGCATAAATTACAGGAGCGGACTTGAAAATTATACATGTGATACCTTCTAAAACAATTGGTGCCATAGTCTCATCTGTTCTACCTCTTACAATTGCCAAATAATGATGATAATAATAATAATAATAATAATAATAATAATAGATAATTAAAATTTTAATAATAAATAATAATAATTTGTTTTGAAAATTTTGTATTATAAATAATATATTTTAGGGGTAATAATCATGTGTTTTTATATGGCTTAAAGATAAAGTATCAAAATAAAGTTAAAATAGTATATTACATAACAAGTGTTGAAAGTGTTACTTATCAAACGAGGAGGTAATTAGCACGAGGCGTTAGCCGAGTGCGGAAATTCTCCGAGTGTGAGAAAATCACTTTCACACGAGTAATGTAGCTACACAATTTTTCCTACGACCATACAAAATAATCAAAAAGAGTTTGATTTGTTTTTCACAGTTTGTAGGTATCACCATTGTGTTACACAATTTTTTTCAACACTGGAGTTGAAAAATTTATTTCAACTCTAGAAATGAAAAAAGAAAAACAATGTCCACTTACACATTTTAACTTACCTAGATTAAAATAAAAAGAATAACTTTTCTCCTATTTGCTTACGCACATCATACCTACTATCTATGTACAGTGAATAAACTCCGTTTCTGATTTTTTAGCTGCTTGCGTTATTCTCAATAAAACAATAATATACCTAAATATACAACACACAACAAAAACAACAAAACACAAAACTAAAACATAACCTCAACATTATAGAAAGATAGAGATGAAGTTAAATATCGATAGCTTTTTAATTATAAAAGTTCTATCTATATTCGATTTGTTTTGAATATTGCTAAAATAAATTTACTTTCTTAAAGCATATTTCCTTGTCCCATATCCTTAAACATTGTATGGATATTTTTATCCGAGATAATTGTAAAATTATAAGTCGGTATTTTCTAGGGTATTCTATTTCTGCTCTATAGCTGCCCTTTTTTTTCTGTGGTTCAACTCAGTTGAGAATGTTGACAGGTTTGATGGGTTGCTTGACATATTTCCCCTTTTTAATATATTATTATTTTTATCATAAATACTCTTAGGTTCCCAAAAATAACGAAAAAAAAAGGATTTTTTATAATTGCAGTAATGCCCTAGTGCTAGTGTACTTTACCACACCCATCACCACAATTCGCTCCACGGGTCCCGTAAGTTTTTTATTTTTTTAAATAGTTTTGCTGTCAAATTCGTCGGCTATCAGCTGTTTTATATTTCAACACACGTATTGAAAGAAAATATTTCAACACGCGTGAGATATAAAGGACTTTCTAGCAAAGTTAGGCCTGTTTTATTTCTTATTTTCATAGGTTGTCGTAGAAAAACTATATATTATATCCTAATTACCCGAACCTCGAAAATACAGTATTGCCCGAAATAAACAGTACTGAACTTGTAATCGTATTATATATTTAAAAAATACATATTATTGACACTTTATTATATATTCTAAATGTGCACCTCCTCGTTCAAGACAGACTTCATAACGATGTTCTAAGTTTCTGGTCATGTTATTGAATAAGGGTTGTCTCAGAGCTGCGAAGAAGACTCTAACGGCATTCTTTAATTCATCGATGGTTTGTGGTGCCTGTTTGAAAACGGCATTTTTAGCCATGCCCCAAATGTATGCGTCTGGAGGTGTGAGGTCTGGAGAATGTGAAGGATAAGGGAAGTCAGTAAATCGTGAAATGAATTTGCTTGGAAAATGTTCTTGAAGAAATTGACGAATTGCGGCAGCAGTATGGCAAGTTGCCCCGTCCTGCTGAAAAAATTGGTTTCGAAATGCCAAGTTACGTGCACGACAGAATTGACGTAGATCAGGAATAAATCGTGTTAAAATGTGTCTGTACCTCTGTTGATTAAGTGTGACTTGCCTACCATTCTCTTCGATGAAGTACGGACCAATGATTCCGTGTCCGGACACAGCACACCAGACACTCACTTTTGCACTACGTAAAGGAACCTCTTGAACCTCATCGGGTCTGGCAAAGCCCAGAAATCGATTTGTGCGACGATTCACATAGCCTGACAAGTGAAAGTGTGCTTCGTCTGAAAACCAAACATTTTTCAAAAATTCAGGATTTTCATACTGTAACGCGAGAATTCTGGCGCAATATTCCACTCTACTGCGATAATCCCGAGGATGTAGTTGTTGATGTACCTGAATCACATACGAAAATGCACCCAGCTCCTTCAGGATTCTTTGAAAGGAAGTTCTTTTTAAATCAAGTTGTAACGCTGTCCTTGCCTGGCTGGCTTTCGGATTTTGTAAGATTTGCTCAAAAACACGTTCATGGTTATTGTTGTTGTTAACTGTCCTGGGACGCCCCGAGTTTTCTTTTCGTTGGCACAATACACTACCCGTATTTCTGAACTTTTCAATAACCTTCAAAATTACAGCATTACTTGGAGAACGTTTATTAAACCGTTGTGTGAATTGATCAGACACGTATAGCAAACTTGCACCATTATGTCGGCCCATTCCGTATGAGCGAAAATAATGCTCTACCAGAAACACTTTCTCCTCTGTACTTAACACCATTTTTAACAATTAGGCCCTACTAATTACTTGTTTGAGGTTTACTTGACAGGTCTATACTAGCTAACTTGAGTGTGACAGCGCACGCATAAAAACACCGCCAACTTAGTTTCAGTACTGTTTATTTCGGGCATATCTGTACTAATTAACTGAAGCGCAATGTTAAATATTCTGTCACTCATACTAACAGCAGCATTTTTTAAAAATTTTATTCATTCAGGCTATACGTATAGGTAGAAGACTTTACCTACACTTTTACATAAACTAATTGAATTCAGTCATATATTAAATTTACTGTCAAGGAAATTCCAGATTATCTGTCTGTAAAATTTTTTAATTTTTTGTAATATGTATATTGAGTATTGAGAGTGTTGAGTATCAGTTTTTGGCTTATTCCTACACAGATCGAAAAGAAAACTATACCTACTATTGGAATTATCTTACATTGATACGGTTACCTTTCCAACCCAAATATATAGGCTAACATACCTATTATTAAAAACTTCAATTCAGTCAGGGATTTAACTTTTCGGTCAATGGAATCCCTACTTTAATAGTTTTTGACTTACGTAAGGTACGTAGACCCAAAAATGGTGCTTATAGAATTTGTTTGTTATGGTGCAATTTATTGATATGGTTACCTTTTTAAACTAGTATATAAATTAACATATTGTAAAATACATTATTTTAACCGGTATTTTAAAGTTAAAGGAACACCCGTTTTGTTACTTTTCTTGCTTGCGGTTGCTATGTCATTGTATCCTATTACTTAAACACAATAATGCGTTCATGGTTACTTTAACTTCTTATATTTCAATTAAAGGTTAAACTGGACCTAATTTAACCGTTGTTTTTATTTTAGATAGCAGACATATTTCCTTTATCACAGTTTTAAGTATTTATACCTACCTACTTACGTACAGTTCGAAGACTTAACCCATTAACTGTGGTAACTTCCTTTTCTTTCTTTCCCTTAAGTTTCTAGCTATCTGCCTAATATGTTAAATTATTATTGTTTTTATAAAACGAACTAAGATAGTTTAACAATCGCCACATCATATAAAAACGATGTAAACTAGGAAAACCTTCTAAAAAGCATATAAATAATTCCTTCGAATTCAAATAGCTGATTTTTAAAGGTTAATAATATGAAAAGTTGTTTTTATTTCTTAAGACTATAGCATGTTGCCAGGGGTATAGGTACTGACCTAAGTAAAAAAAATAATTTCTACTTATTTTTCTTGAAATAGAAATGGATTAGCTACATAATGCAAAAAATTTACATTAGAAACCTACCCTTTGCGAACAGACATTTTAAGAAGAAAAATTAATCTTATTACTTATCGATGAGCTCAACTAATCTGCAAGGCACATAATAATAATTATGATTAACAATGATTTAACGTCTAAAAAAAATTAACCCTTACATTTTTGGTCAAATAAATAATAATTATAGATATTTACTGGCCAATTCAATTAAAGTAAAAATAAAAGGCACCAAAACCACTAAACAATTAAAAAACGTAATCAAACAAGAAGCACAAAAACGCAATTCATAACTCGTTGTGTGGTCGACTACTACACATAACACCTACAAATATAATGGTAACTGCAATACATTAGACTGTTGGAAAGTTAACGTCTACGTACATAGCGCCATACATCGGGTCGTCTCCTAACTTAAGTTTAAATATTAAACAGATTTACAGGAAACTAAGTGGAATCAAGTGGTGCCATCTATTGTTAAACGTTAGAAACTGCCGCAACATATTAAAATTTAAATTTAAAAAAGATAACCAACATTTTCATTGAAAATTGCTAAACGATTCCGATTTTCTGTTAAATAATAGAAATCGTTTAACACTTGTCAAAGAAAATATTAATTACAAAGGAATATGTAGTTAAAAATAATAAAACAACTGGGTAAGGAAGAATAAAATATATTTAATTATATATATTTCCTAAAAGTACAATTTTATTGTAGCGCGCAGCGCTAGGTACAAATAAATAAAAAATATATTTAAAAAAAATAAAACAATAAAATAAAAATAAAATATTTTCTTATTAATATTTGAAAATAAATTTTTCAAATTTATTTTATCAAAGACCGAAAATTAATAAATTAAAAAAAAAATCAAAAACTTTATCTTGGAAAAAGAAAATAAATTAAATTTTAATTTTACATAAGTGTAGAAGTATTTTAAATTAAATAAAATTGAATGTAAAGTAATTTTTTTTTTTAATAAAAATAAGAGGTTTCAAGAAAATATTTCAAAATTTATTTTATAATTCAAAATAAATCGCGATAATTTTTTAACACTTTTAAAGCAGGAGAATATTTAAATTAAAATAGGTTTATATCTTCCAACGATAATAAAATTACTGTACCTTATTTCGGAAACAAAGTTGTGGTCTGTGTGTCTATAGTCAGAGTCAAATTCCTGATCAAATAATAATAATAATAATAATAATAATAATAATAATAATAATAATAATAACAATAATAATAATAAAATGTTTAAATTATTCGGTCTAATGGTTTTTTTTTAACATTCTTAAAAGGTATTATTGAGTTTTATGAAACTATAGTATACCGACTCAACGGTTCGTGAATGACATTAAAGTAAATACGCCAAACTGTCGAGATAACTGCTAGTTGCCAAAGAGTGAGTGTTTTTGATAAAACAAACAGTTAATTTTGGGGTTGGTTGCTTGTAATCATTTTAAGTATTTAGTGAATAAACTATTTAAAGGCTTTAGTAGTGTTTTACTAGAAGAAAGAAAGCCTACTGCAGAAATATAAAAGGTAAACAAAGACTAGGCCAACTTGATTTGCGGTGTTTTGCCCTAACAACCTTTGGGGGGTTGAGTTGGTAACATCGGAAATAGGGCAAGGCACTAATACAATATGCAAAAATGAAATAAAAGATACCCGTACTTCCTATTTGGTATACCTTAATTTCAATTTTTGTCTGTTGTTCCACTTTTTTAAAGCCTTCAGTTTAACAGGATCAATTAAATTAGGACTCTTTGAATTCCTGACAAATTTGGCAAATTTTAAATCTTTACCGTGACAAATCTTGTTGACTTTTCTACACCAAAAGTAAATGGCACATCTAATAAGGAAAGCTAAAATATGGTCTTTTAGATTGTGTTCGGGGCAATTGATTGGACTGAAATCTATTTTTTTCTGAAGAAGTTGTTTTAACAAAGCAGAGATTGTCGTTTTATTGCATAAACGTGGTATTAAGTAATTTAAGTAAGGTACAGCTTGACTTACAATAAAAGTCAGGAATCCACCAGGTCTCAATAGTAAATTAGGTTTATATTCCCTAGCTTCAATAAAATCAATATTAGACTCTGTACCCCATGCAAGTAAATTCCCTTTACATCTTTCACAATGATATTTTTTTGTTATATCACATATTTTTTTTGCTACATAGCCTGCATAATAGGTTATGCTGCATTTGCTAATTCTTGACCTTTTATGCAAAGGGAATATTTGAAAGTCCAACGTAGATTCAGAAACAGGTTCAAAAGTTGTGGCGCTAGGTACAGTAACATCCGTAAAAAATGATTTTAAATTGGCCAACATTTCTGAAGCTCCATCTTTTTCGCAATTAGAAAATGGTGAATGGTAAGACATAAAATTATTAATAAGTAATGTTTTAAATGAAGAGCTAAATGATGTAGATCCGGGAGAAACATTTCTTACACCATGGGCTCTGATATAGCTGAAAAAATTTTCCAACGGATCCTGGTTGAAAAACCTTGTCAATATATAGGTAAATTTAAATTTTGTAAGCAGTACAGATTTTAAATATATAAAGCCCTTAAGAGTGTGAATAAGGTTTTTTATAGAGGGTACCTTAACAAAACATTTTTTTTCTTTGTTGTAAAATTTCATGCTGTCTAGAACTCCAATAGCCATTTTCCAGTATTCCTCATGTCCGCTTGATGCGGTTACCCCACCCTTTAAAGGTTTTGTGGTTGGAGCAATTTTTGAATTAACATTAAGGCTGTCAAATAAGCTATCCAGAAACAATAAGAGTTCAGCGGTATCCACAGCTTCGGGTCCCAATTCTGTCTTGTCTGGTGCACCTGAAAGCAAAATAAAAAAGCCGCCCAATAATAATCATGACTATGACAGCAGTTATACAGTTCATTAAGTTTTATACAGTGTGTTTAAAACATTTTATAATAAAGACTAAGTAAAAGTAAAATCAAAAATGGTTGGAAGCACGAAAAACATTTTTTTTTATTTATCAAGGCATTATGGAAAAAATAGAAAAAATACAAGTTCATAACGCTTGTTTTGGCATAGAACAATAATTACAATGCCATGTATTTCACACTTTGTTAGACAATTTCAACCACACTTTCAACAATTATTATTAGGTCCAAATCAATTAAATGAATTTAAATTTTGTTCTTTAATTTAAAACTTTACACTTACCCCATAAAGCAATCCTCTTCATTAGTGACCCAACTTGATAGCTAAAGACCTGCACACATAAAGAAACTTTCATTTTATTTATGTTTTCCTTTAAGACGTGTTTATCAGTGAGCTTGAAACAAAGGGGGTCTTCTAAATTGGAGTCCAAGTTGTACAAAGTTTCAATATGTTTCCATTTGGCTGTCATATTTTTATCTCTATAATGAAACATTAAATCTTTTACTAAAAGGTTGTTCCGCAACCCTTTAAAAAGATGGGGAACATCATACAGTGGGATGATCTCCGTGTTATTGACCAGAAAGCCAAATAATTTATTTTCCTCCTGTAGGCGTGTAAAATGTTCGTCAGTGTCTCTTAAAAGAGAATTTATGGCAGCTTGGTTTGCTCCCCCCTGGTCACATACTGTGGCGACTACATGCAGACCTATTTCCTGACATTTGCTAATTACTTCCTTTATCATATTTTTTAGGGCAAAAGACTTGATAGGCCCATCACTGAATGTGAAACATATAGGTTGCTTCCATCTTGAATATACACCCTGAATTAGAAACACGTTTGTGTGATCTACTATACCAGGGAATGTTCCTGTATTATCAATGCCTTCAAGGATGTCTTCTTTTCTGTTGTATTGCACCTGACATGAAAGCGACATCTCGTCGAACATGACAATGCAACACTTTTCTCTTTCGGTCTTTTTCCTAAGTGACTCTTCTAATTTTGTAAATAGGTTCTCATTGATTCCAGGTTTAAGGGGAACTTTAGACAAGAAACTGGTTAAAGTTTTTCTCGAGGGTAATGAAAATATTTTGGAGAGAAACCTGTAGCCTTTCCCACTAGCTTTAAACAATGAAAGAGCAAATATCTTGTCATCTACTGAAAATCTTTTAGCTTTTGATTTTTTCATCTGAGTGTTTACTTGGGACAAAATAAAATTGTAAGTGGCTGTGTTTACTTTATCCATAATTTGGCCAATTCCAGTTGATTCTGAAATTTTTTCAGCTTCATGTAAACGGGTCCGATAAGACTTTAAACGACTGCCTAAAACTGACATTTTATTGCCACATTTTATTAGGGTTTTATACAGTTTTCTTGCTTTTGGTGTTAGTTCTCTTTGCCTGCTTGCATTAACTGACCCAAGTATTCTTCTTTTAGCTTTCATACCTAAACAAAAATTATAATTTATGAACTAAATTAAACTGAACTAAACTAAATAATTTAACTTAGATGTTGATAGAGTATACCTAAGACGATTTTGTAATAATTAAGGTTCTTTGCTTTGTAAGGCAATTTCGAAAGAATGGCATTTGCTCCCTATTAGCTACAGGCTCCAGGTGAAATATAAAATATGCATTTATATATAGTTTTAAGGCATGCACCGACTTTTAACAAGACTAAAAATTTTTGAGAAGTCGGTAATAAAAAACTTTCCAATATCTATGTTGCATACTTTTTTTGAACCACTGTATAAGTATCAACTAAGACAAAAGCCAAATATAGATCCATGCAGTATTTGGATGGAATTTGATTGAGAATACTTTTTCATTTTAATTCAGTACAAAATTTGGTTGTACCTATAATTACACTTGTAAGACCTAAGAAAAAGAAGTCATGAAAAATGAAATACTGTACAATGCAAACTTAATAGAATGTATGTATCTATATTATCGGTAAAAATCGCGGTAAAAATACCATTACATTAATATAAATACTTATATTTATATTTTTACCTTTCTTAGGAGTTCTCTGCTCAGGTGTGATAGTACTACAAGATGGCACTTGATGTTCGTCAGTAAAAGAACACTTATATGTTTTGGATACGTTTGGTGTACCAAAAGTACTTAAAGTTTCTAGCACTGAGTCACCTAAAACATACACAAATTCATGTGAACATAAATTAATTTCTTTTACATTTTTTTGTAAAAACATAGGCAAAATGTTAAACCATGGCTTCTACTTTTTTGCAGTGCTTTTTGACAACTCTTCTTGCTTTAAAGGATTTTTTACACTATATTTATGCAATTATGAAAGAATTTCTGTCAATAAAATCTCCAATACCTACATCAATACAACAACGCAGGCTCGCGCATTTTATACTTAAAATTATCTACCAAATTAATGCCAATTTTAATGAACACAAGCTTTACTTTCTAGACTACAAAACATGCATGTTAGCAGATATAAAATAATACTTTAAAGAAATAAAAATACATAAAGTGATACTTCAATCAAAAGGTAGGTAGGTACTTACGGTTTTCTGGTGTTTTTGGTCTTTCTGATATAGATGGTGAAACAGAGCTACTTGACAATATGATTTGCAGCTTAGTGGCAATAGTTGTTCCTAAAGGACTGACAACGGCATCTGAACATTGGTTAGGTGGGGATTGTATCTCGTTGGTAAGTAGTTCAGAAGGTTGCACTGTACTAGAAGAAACACCTACAAGTATTTAGAATACGTATACAATTATTTTTGGCAACATAAATTTAAGATTTCTCTTGGTTTTATACAATATTTACAATATAGATACAATAAATTTTGTATAATGTCCATCACTCCATTAGCAGTTTCATCCCACGGATAATATAATGTGTGCAAGTTAATTCATATAGTCGTGCATGTTATATTAGGTATTGTAATTATTATTATTATTGCATATTGTTTTGTAAGTTATTGTGATCAAAAAATATATATTTTGTAAAAAGGTGGAATACTTCCGAGGAATCCGAGGATACTTTATCAATATAATGAAAGGTGTAAGGTAGTTTATTGGGGACTTTATACGCATGAGTGATGCATAGCTACAATATTTTTAATGGTACCTAGTGTACTTACCTTGTGCCGACCCTGGTAATAGCAGAGTTGGAAAAGCAAACTTTTTCAAGCCCCTCCTTGTCCCTGGCACTCGATCACTTTCCGAAAAATGTAAATCACACATCCTGTATGATTTGTAGATTTGTTCCTGGCTTTTAGTGTTCAAAATTGGATTATTCACCTGTTTTATCCACTTATCAAAAAGCGCGATATCGCTCTTAGGGAATGTATGTTTTTTGGTAAATAAATTCTGACAACCAGGAACCACACACTTTGAATATCTTTCACGATAACACTCCATTGTTTTAAGAAAGTATTTACACACTTAAAATTAAAAAAAAACTATTCCTAGTAAAAACACAGTCGATACAAGAAAAAACAGCGCTAACGAAAATAAATCGCAAACATAACGTTTTATGTCAACAAGTTAACATAATGTCCGACGCGATGATGACACATCCCACCGGCGACGCCGCGTAATTTGAATTTACGATGGTGGCGCTAGACGTGTCTCGTCTCCGAACTTTTTGGCTAAGTGTTTATTTGGTTGCATAGGCAAAATCATATCAGGATCCTCCATTTAGGTTACCCTTATATTTGTAGGTGTTATGTGGACTACTAATCTGGGGATATTTTTATGTAGGAATATCAGCAGATCGATGACAAATTCCTGGTGTCATCTATCGGAAAACGAGAGAATTCGTGGAGTTTTGTAAAGCTCTGTCTCTCTTGCACAATTTGATGTCATATTCGCCAGAATAATTCGCTTTTATCTTAATGATTTTCGCTACGTTTTGGCGGATCTAAAGCTTTTTAATAAATGAATATTTTTATGATGGAAATACAAGATTTTACGGAAGCGTAGAAAGGCCACCACACAACTAAGTTTTTATATTTTTTCGACTTCTAAGTCGATTTTATCGAGTCACAAGTCAAAATTATATTTTTCTGACTTACAAGTCGGTTTTATCGAGTTACAACACGAAATTATATTTTTCCGATTTAGAAGTACGTTTTATCGACTTGTATTCTTATATGTAAGCGAATTTTTTCATTTTCCCTGTAGTCATTGGTAAGCCCTATTTCTTGCACTTTGTGCCAAAAACACTGGTTGAAGTGAAAGTTACAGGCTGTAATCTTTGCATTGGAAAAGCATGATCGGAGTGCCTGAATTGTTGCCAATTCAAATTTTTTGTTCGATAAACTGAAACAACCGTAGGTAGGTTTTCTGACTTTTATCTAAAAGTAATTCAAAAGCAACAGGAATGATATTGCTTTCCAGGGATGTGCTGCCGATATCTGCATAAATAGTGTAAAGTTGGTGGAATTGTGGACTGCAGCTTTTAAAAGTAACATCTACAAAGAACTCTGAATCGAATTTTTGTTCTCCCTTTTAAAGTAGTATTAGTAGCCAGATTCCAATAAAATATTACCACGTTTTGTACTTTTAATGATCCATGACAAAAGCGAAAATAGTAAAATCAATCACTAGTAAAATGAACTGGAACTAATGTTACCAAAAAATGTCGGCATGCATTTTATACTATAAGTTTGGTTCCTTAAATAATCGTTTCCCTGAAATGTATTATATAAATGTAATTAAAGTCTTTTTGCATACATATTGAGGTTTTATTACAGCCTATTCACTCTAAGGAAACGGATTAAAATAATTATTAGGAACTATATAGGTAATATAGGTACAAAGGCGTCAAGTAAGAAATCAAAGGGTTCATAGAAAGGTATGAAAATAATTGCGGGGCGAAATAAGAATAGTTTTAGGTTCAGCAGGTAGAGTCTCTAAGTAAGAAGTCCCCAACTAAAAAGACACCATAAAATCGACTTATAAGTCAATAAAACCGACTTGTAAGTCAGAAAAATATAATTTTGACTTCTAACTCGGTAAAATCAACTTGTAAGTCAGAAAAATATAATTTCGACTTGTAACTCGATAAAATCGACTTATAGTTGTGTAGTGTCATTGTTACAACGTTGGATTTGGTATAAACTACAACGTTGTAAAATATGACCAATACCGCCGTTGTGTCGAAGTCATTTAGTCATAGTCAGAGTGCTGACAATTATTTATTTTATACCTAATGTAACATTGCCTGTAGTATAATATACGTTGGACGTCGAAAAAATGCTGCTTGGGCCGTTTCCTAGTACCCAAATTTTTTATAGGGATACCCGAATTAAACGTATGCTTAAGCCTAAATGCACTATACCCTGCTATATAAGCTACCATATCTTTTACTTTTTCTTTTACAATAAATTTATTAAATGATGGTAGTAGAGCCTCGTTGGAATTATGAAACTCGTACACCTCTTGATTCAACAATTTTGTTAAAGAAAAAAACATTTTTTTGGTTAAGCAAACTTCTTTGTTGCGATTTTGAGAAAAAACTAGAGGTTGAAGTGTTTATAGTTCCATATCTTCTTGTACAAACTTCTACAAACGTAGATATACACAGGGTGGCCCTTTAGTGTGGCAAAGTACAATAGCTCCGTTACTATTTCAAATACATTAAAAATATTAATACAAAAGTTGAAGGGCAGTAAGTGACTTATAACGTAAAATTATTTTTAACTCTATAGGGTGGCTCAAAAAAGCGGAACAATAAAAAATGTACTTTTTTCAAATGGAATACCCTGTATATTTTTTCATTTTTAAATTCCACATAAAATTATAATTATTTTTTATTAAATACATTATTAGTCTATACTTTATAGTTTCCGAGATATTGACTCTTGAAAAGTGACATTTTTGAACTTTGACAGCTTCTAGCTTTCTAACAGTACGTCTTAGAGCAAAACGGCTTACATGTCCCTATCTTTAATTTTTATTATCTTCCCAAAAAAATCAACTTCCGGTTAAACCGGATGTTACTCGAAAGCAGGAAATATAGTTGTTCCGGTTTAACTGGAAGTTGATTTTTTTGGGAAGATAATAAAAATTGAAGATAGAGACATGTAAGCTGTTTTGCTCTAAGACGTACTGTTAGAAAGTTAGAAGCTGTCAAAGTTCAAAAATGTCACTTTTCAAGAGTCAATATCTCGGAAACTATAAAGTATAGACTTATAATGTATTTAATAAAAAATAATTATAATTCTATGTAGAATTTAAAAATGAAAAAATATACAGGGTGTTCCATTTGAAAAAAGTACATTTTTTCTTGTTCCGCTTTTTTGAGCCACCCTATAGAGTTAAAAATAATTTTACGTTATAAGTCACTTACTGCCCTTCAACTTTTGTATTAATATTTTTAATGTATTTGAAATAGTAACGGAGCTATTGTACTTTGCCACACTAAAGGGCCACCCTGTATAAAAGCTAACCGAATTATGTTTGTAAATGTAATTGCTGTTATAGTCAAAGTTTCCTTGTTAATTAATTATTGTTAAAAACTTTTGTGCAATTCAACAACTGCAAAATTTCAGCTTCCTATCTTCCTTACCGTTTTTGAGATATTTTTTCATTATTATTAAGATTATATTAGGTGCAGCTCCAGCCTGGGGAATGGGGTGGTCGTTAATGCATGTATGCATGTGCATGGGGTAAGCACTATAATTGCACGTAAAACTTTAGTCTCTAATAATAATAATAAATGATATTTTCATATATCATGCCGAATCTGGTTTAATGGTCCTTTCACTACCAAATATCCGGACTATAATCATAAATATAATAAAAATTATCTAAAAATAAATTTTCATTAGCGTTGTCGTGCGTGACTACGGGCCGTCAGAAAATGTCCTAGTCAGGTTTGAAAACTGTTTGCCGCACGTATCCGATGCTTAATTTTAACCCTACTAATTCACGGACAGGTTGGTGGGTAAATTTATTTGCCACTGACAGACTTGCTAGATAGATTAGGGCGTAATTGGTTTAATTTACTTTATCTAATGGTCACGTAAGATAAAGATAGTGTAGCTACTTTGACAAAATAGGGGTGAGAATTTTGTTTACGTTAAGAAAATAAGAAGATTATTTAATTACTACTTAGATAACTATTTGTATGTACCTGTACCGGGTTTGTTTGTCCCACTAAGGTTGTCGGGGCGTCGACCAACTCGGTCCGAGGAGTCAGGTATGCTACATAAAATTAGCAATGTCATATAACAATAACACATATTTTAAACAAATTATTAAATAAAAACTCGCCACTTTCACCGCAGAATAAACTCACAATTTATAATCGAATTATCAAGCCAACTACTCGTATGACCTACGCTGCGCCGGTCTGGTGTAGTATGACGGATTGGCATTATAGAAAAATACAAATACGACTACAAAACAAAATTTTACGACAAGTATTAAAAGAAAATATATATGCACCAATTCGTCATCTACATCAGGCTACGCAAACACCATACATTTTTGACTACATACAGGACATTTCGACAAAATTTTATCAAACTCAACCTCAACAATCATACCTAACACAAAACCTGACCCAAATAAGGCACAATGACAACCTCACTCACAAACCTTTATATTCCAGACTTTCATTTTAATTTCAATAAATAATATTACAAAACGACAATCATATCAAGTGTAATTGAAATAGATATTTTAAAACTCCGCCTGGCCAAATAGGACACGCCCACAAAAATCCTCAAGCCAAAATGGCCAAAACGCGCTACCTTCGGTGTACCTGTTTAAATCAAGCTTTTTTTTTAAATATTTTTCCAGTTAACAGTCATTTAGAAATTTTCACAGGCAAACAGCAATAAAATTATTTTCTCTTGAACAAAATATACTCTCATGCACAGTAAAGAACCACGGAACTTACCAAACCAATTATAATATTACGGCAATCAAATTAACCAAAAGGGTTAACATCAACCCCGCCGGCGTTGCCAGTGCCTGTTCTGGGTAGAGATAGTTTTTAAAAACTGACTCTTACTGAGACATTATTATTTTAAGTTAATTATTGACTTGTGAAAATATGTTGAATAATAAAAGCCATTTTTAAATAAAAATAAAATAAATAAAATTAGCCCATCTCGGCCTGAACTTAAAATTTACCTGTTTTCCAATAACCCGTCTCGTCCCAAAAAGATCATTGATTTAATTAATTAAATAACAACAATTTAATTTTAAACCAAAATTTTATTAACTGTAGAGAAAATAACACATAATTTACAAAATAATATAATAAAAAAGGTTAGGTACTATTGGGAATGATCATAAGAAACCATTTTTACATATGAGAATTTTGAATCCCCTTACTTTTATGTTTTTTCATTTTATCCTCAATAATTTTTTTTTTCAATAAAATTGCTGAATTTTTAGATATAGGCATTAAACTAATACCATTACATTTAACATAGTCGTTTCTGTTTGTTCATTGACAAGTTCTTGAATAAAAATAAATATAAACGGATATATCTGATAGAATTATGAAAATGTGCATGAAATGCGTTCGTAATTTTATTTAGAGCTGCAGATGCATTTGCCCAAATGTGTGGTGGAAATTTCGATTTGTACTTTTGTATTTGACGATACCACGCCTGGATCAAATGAAATCTGCAGCCAATAATTTTAATATCATTCCACACTTGAACCATTGCGTTATGAATTGCAATTATTTCATAATCCACTACTATTTCTTTTGGTAAAAACAATAAATGATTTCTGGTTCATAATTCCCATATTTTAGGCAACCATAACCTACAGGTTTGTTTAAATTTATCTTTTAGTAGCCAGAAAACTAAAGGAATGTAATGTCCATTATAAAATCCGTGTATGGTGAAAAATAGTTTAAAAAATTTTGTGCAGTAAGAAAAAGTGCCATCCTTGTAAATAATTTGAGACTTACAAGTAACATAAATTACTATTGCACGAAAATATTACCAAGTTCATTATTTTATCGTTCTTAAATAAAAATTCTCCACCAGCACTTGTATCCATTGTATCTAGGGCTTTGTGTACTTTCATAACCGACCTTGGTACCATTGGTAGTGTCTTCCGCCGAGCATAATAGATATTTTTTGTTACACTCTGGTACTCTCCTCACTATACAGGGTGTCTTACAACTAAGGGGGCATGCAGTAACAGGATACAGCAGACTTGTAAGTAGGTCAAGGAAGGAGGTGTCTAAAACGGACGCTAGATGTCACCATGCGCTTCATCCTCTCTGCTGACCGCCATATCTGTTACATTTAAGTAGCACATACGTTCCTTAAAGGAACTTCCTTTAACTCGTTAGATCCTAGCCTTACTGATGAGCCATGATATTGCGAAAAGCGTCTAAGGATGGATCTGACGAAATTAAAGAAAACATTTCCATCTGTCTTCATTGGTTTCGGTTGCCTAGCCTAACTCTTGTAATTGTGACTTTTGTCTTTGCGAGTGATTTCCTCTTAACATTTGACTTAATTTAATTAAGTTCTGTTTAGCGGTGCGTGTATGTTTACAAAGTGTCTAAAATCGACCCTAGATGTCGCCATGCGCTTCATCCTCTCAGCTGATCGCCATATGTAGTAAATTTAAGTAGTACACACGTTCCTTTAATTCATTAGATCCTAGCCTTACTAATGATAGATCTGACGAAATTAAAGGAAATTTTCTTCTAATTTAAAAATTGTTAAGCGGATATAAATCAAATTTGGTGTAGGTATGTTTTTGACGCAAGAAATAATATATTATAATTAGTTGTAGGCTACATCTTATAAGATACCTACTAAATCGCCCCCCCTTTCATCATCTTCGTTTATTCTACCTTTATGTATATTCGTTTTATTTAGATTTTTATAAAATTACAATACTGACATATTTACAAAAGTATTTGCAGTAAATATTTACAATTATACATTATTAATGTTTTTATATTTGTTTGTAGAAGATTGTTGAAATAATAATAGAGTCGTTTATAGAAAATTATGAGTTAACATAAATCTTTGGCAACTTTCTGAAAAAGAGGTAAATTAAACTTTTTTAATTTAATAATCAGTTAAGTTGGGAAGTTGGCTGTTACAACGACTTGGAAAAATTTTAATTTAATTACAATACAAAAATGTCAATTTCATTATATTAAACGTTAATTTCAACCAAATAAAAAAAATTATATTTTATAATCCCTTGTTAATTTTACTCAAGGTTATTAAACACATTTTGAGAAACGGGTCTTAATGCTAAACTAAATAGTTGTTGTGTTATAAGCATTTGGAAAATGATATTTATTATATATTTCAGTAGGCATTAACATCATATCGACAATATACGGTTTGCACATTGGAATATTTAATTTTTACTCTTTACTTAAAAGGGGGGAACTGAAGATTATGATTGACAGAAATTGGTAAAAATTAAATGTGAAATATGTAAGTCATTTTTCTTCACGAAGAATCATTAAAATGCCATAGCTCGTATTATATCTCCGACTTTTTAACACCATGTAGCCTAACGACACCAGAACAAGATAGACATTTTATTTTCTTTATCAGGTTCCTTACGAGTTTCGTAATGAAACCACTTTAAATATATACCAATTTTAACTTTAGAATAATCGGTTAACCCCTTTTGGGTTTTATTTGAGCTTAAATTCACTCAATTTCTAACTATTGGGCTTTTACCAGTGCTATGCTGGCACGTAACGCCGGTTTCAAGAAAACCTGTTGGCTGGAAGCCAAAGAAAAATGTAACTGTACAGTCAGCGGTGGGTATATTATTCGGAATATACAACACTAGTGTAAAGTCCGCAACGCGTGGCAACATCTGCCTCCTAGCGGTACAAAGCAAAAATACGAAAATAAAATATTCCATTTTTTGAATTTTGACATTATGGTACAATAAAAAAAATGTTAGGTTATTGTGAAAATAGTCATGAAATTTTTACGCTTTTAACAAAACAATTATAGCGGTTTCGACTAGGGCTGGGCGATATTGAAATTTTAGTATCAAATATCGATATTTAAAAAAATATCGATATAGTCGATATATCGATATTTTATTTTTTAGATATCGTTATTCGATATATCGATATATCGATATTTTATTTTTTGAATATCGTTATTCGATATATCGATAAAACATAAAAATAATATATTATAAATACAGTCCCAGATAACATTTTTACATCCTTATCATGTACTATGAATATAATTTAAGGTACACGGCACATGTCAGGAATATCATTTTTTTTCATTGCGCACGTGTCAGGAATGTTCTAGGAATAGATTACGTTCCACCCTCTTCATGTGCTGAAGAAGTGATATTCACGTCATTAAAGATATTCTAATCACATGCGAAAAACGTGCCTGAAGCAAAGACATGCTTAGCACCTTCTTAGCATGTTCTAGGACAAGGTTAATTTTTAGCATGATATTCCTTTCATATATTATGAACATGCATAATATTCCTAGCATATTCTTTACATGTCAGATGTAAGCGGTGAAAGATGTAGGGGGGGGGGGGGGCTCGTCCCCCCCCCCCCCCGCCCCATAGCCTCAAAAGTTGGTTAAAAAGCTTATGCTTACTATTTAAATTTGATTTTGTACTTTTTTTAGCTATTTTTTATTATCGACCTCCCCCCCCCCCCTCGCTTCGTTAACATACTTATTCTGGATCCGCCCCCGGCTGTAGTTCGAGTATATATCTTATTCTTTAGATAATTGAATATGAAAACAGCATCAACAGGTCACTTTTAAAAAAGTCTGTTTACATTAGGTGCAATTGCAAGTAAAATTGCCTGTAAGCATGCGCTTTGATGACTTTTCAATCAGTTTCAATTTATCCATTTAAAAACGACTATTTAATTGCATCGCATGAAGTTACATGCAGTCATTGCACCTAACGTAAACAAGCTATTTTAGAAAGTTGCCTGCAGCTGCAAAATCTATACATATTTTCCAAAATCTAAAACGTAATAACTTAACACGTAACTTAAAACACTTTTCGATAGTTTGACATTTTTACAGATAGATACAGATCATCAGTCACGCCTAAATTCTGGTTGGTGTCATCTAAACTGAAAGAACTTTTCTTATTTTTTTGTAATATTTTATTAATTGTTATTAAAGCTGTTTGCTTTTCCAGCAAATGCAGCAGTATAGCAAAATATAGTTCTTACTAATTTTCTTTTTTATTTAACAAATTATTTAAAATCATGATATTATTATGGTATTTGTTTATAAAATATCATCTTCTTTTGTATTTTCTGTGGGCATCTGAAACAAATTAATTACTTTAATATAAAAGCAACTTCGAATTCTGAATTAGAATTAATTATATCTTTATTATAAAAATATTTAAAAAAGTATTAACTACCGTATGGGCAGAATCACAAAAGTGTTAATAGATGTCTACAAAGTTATCTCAAAATCTAACCTCCTTATTATTCTTCATTCTTTCTTTAGCTTTAACAAACCAAATCCTAATAACATTTATGACTTCGGTTTCTGTAGCCTCTCTAAACTGAATCTTCACCGCATCTAAAACAATGAACTTATATTAGAAAATTTAAATGATGATATTAATTTCAACTTATTAGCTAGGTATGTATATAGGTAGAAAGTAAGTACCTGGAATAGAATTTAACAGTTTCATCCTTTTAAAACTTCTCTTTTGTTTTGCGCCATCCCAGGAATAATGTTGAGCCACTTCATTAGAAAGCACTTTATATAATTTTTTTCTTATGGACTGTGACATGACTGTGATTCAATTCCAATATCTAAAAATAAAATTTGACAATACACTTGGGCCCGGGTATATGCGTGTCCCCCAGAATATGTATATAGACTGAAAGGACACACCAAAAGTTATCTTTTCAAATTTAAAAATCGTATTTTGCCATCACGCTTGATTTAAATCTAAAATATACGAAACTTAGTAAAAGTAATATAATTTTATAGTATAGTAAAGTTTACATTAATTTGAGAGCTACAATTTCAGATTAGGTACCTATAGCATAAATTCTAACTGTAAATAAGAAGTTGAGTGAAATTTTGTATATTTTAGTTTTATCCCAAAATACAATAATGTTGTTGCTAAATAGCCTGGAACCAACATAATTTTTTTTTTCAAAAATCAATACAACTATTATTCAACATAATTTAATCTTAAATATTCATTTTCTTAGTTGGATTTAAAAAACAGAGCAACTTAAAGATTTTATATTTATCCAAATATGTACAGGCAACTAAACCTAAAGTACACCAGAATTAATTAATTGGTTTACATACTTCTTAGAATTTGAATATTATTTATTAAAAATTAATTTAGTTGGTTATAAAAAAATATCATTACTTACCATTACTTTGTAATTGTTCTTAGTGTCTAACCAATTTTCCAACAATGAAAGGCCTTTCTCTGTATGTACCGGGTGTTCCACCTAAGGAGGTAATCGGCTATATCTCAGAAAGTAATAACACTAGGACTTTGGGAAAAAATATATTTATAAAAGCGGCCAAGAGAAATTGCTGGAAATTATTTTCAAGTTCGATAAATGACCGCTAGGGGGCGTAAGAGAACTTTCAAAATAGAAATGCCGATTTTCTCTTGATTTCTCTTAATAAAAATATGTTAAAAATATAAGCATTGTATTTTTCATAAAATTATGCAACTTTATGTTAGGAATCGTTTTTTTTCTATTTTCAATAATAAAGTGGTGGGAGAAGGTCAAACCTTTTTTCTTTCAAACGCTGATATCTCTGCTTTGGATAAACCGATTTTATTCAACTTGATCTTGAAAAAAGCCCTTCTTTTCCTCTACACGTAAATCTATTAACTATACCATATTGATTCTGATTGGGGCCACTAGATGGGGTTTTTCCGTAATTCCTCAATGAATAAGGATTTTCTCAAAAAAATCAAATGTTATGGTATGACTTTTTCATCATATTTTATTTTAGGCTTATAAAGGCTATTAAAAAGTGGAATAAAAAATTCAGGTCCGTATTTAAAATAAAAAAGTTGATGATGGTCGCTCGAATCCGAAACGTCGGATTAAAAAACTAACCCCATCAGCTTGTAGAGGAGGAAAAGTTACTATTAGAAACTGAAAACCGCAACGTGATATCTTTTGTTAAACTAGAGAAATTAGGGATAATAATAATTAATATGGAAAAATAGGCCATTTTTTAAAACATTCGATTTTCTCTAGTTTAACAAAAGATATCACGTTGCGGTTTTCAGTTCCATATAGTAATTTTTCCTCCTCTACAAGCTGATTGGGTTAGTTTTTTAATCCGACGTTTCGGATTCGAGCGACCATCATCAACTTTTTTATTTTAAATACGGACCTGGATTTTTTATTCCACTATTTAATAGCCTTTATAAGCCTTAAATAAAATATGATGAAAAAGTCATATCATAACATTTGATTTTTTTGAGAAAATCCTTATTCATTGAGGAATTACGGAAAAACGCCATCTAGTGACCACCATCAGAATCAATATGATAAAGTTAATAGATTCACGTGTAGAAAAAAAGAAGGGCTTTTTTTCAAGACCAAGTTGAATAAAATCCGTTTATCCAAAGCAGAGATATCAGCGTTTAAATGAAAAAAGGTTTGACCTTCTCCCACCACTTTATTATTGAAAATAGAAAAAAAACGATTCCTAACATAAAGTTGCATAATTTTATGAAGAATACAATGCTTATATTTTTAACATATTTTTATTAAGAAAAATCAAGATAAAATCGACATTTCTATTTTGAAAGTTCTCTTACGCCCCCTAGCGGTCATTTTTTGAACTTGAACATAATTTCCAGCAATTTCTCTTGGCCGCTTTTATGGACATATTTTTTTTCCCAAAGTCCTAGTGTTATTACTTTCTGAGATATAGCCGATTACCTCCTTAGGTGGAACACCCGGTACAGGAATATGTTCATATAAACTTTTAATAGTTTGATCATTAATTGATGGAATACTGGCTGATTGTAAAGATAAAATTTTAGGTATTGCCGATAATTTGTCCATAATGGCATCAATTTTTAAATGCAATAGCGACATTTCTTCCACGAGAGTTTTCAACAAAGCTATAAAAAAGTGTCAGCTATAAAAAATGATCAGCCTCAAAAACATATTTGTAATGTATAGTAGGTAACTTTTTCCTGGGTTTTAGGTCAATTGTTAATAGAAATTCTTTTTATTTGTTTACATTTCGGTTTATTTTGGCAAAACTCATAATTTCAACTTTAACAACGTTCAGATCGATTCTTGATTACGAAATTAATTATAAAAAACTAAGTATGAAAGAAATGATTTATACATTAAAAAAACCAAAAATACCCTTAATTTTAGAGCTGATACAGACAATCTTATTTATGTTTATAACAACTTAATAAAACAATAAAATGCAAATTTTTACACCCAACCCTAATTATCTTTGAAAATATTGACAGGGGATTTTACAATCAATTATTACTTATTGTCCGTAATTTTGAAGATAGAAATAAAAATTAAAATACTTTTAGTATTACCTTTTTTAAGTTACTGTTATGCAATTTATTTTTAAAACCTGTCTACTTGGTATTTACCATTAGTGATTGCATTTAAGAGCAAACGCTAGTGACGCCTTCGCCATTTCGTTTTCTGAACAATATTTCGTAACTTCTTCGTTTCATCCAAAAGTCGACCAAATACCCCTCTTTGGAGTACAATTACCGACAGTTTTAAGTTAAAAAAAGTATAATTGAAAAATTAATAAAAGCATAAAACGAAAGTTTGTCAAATTTGCCCATATTTCTTTTTTTGCTTTTATTAATTTATAAATCCAACCTTTTTTAACGTAAAAAATATGTAATTGTTCTCCTAAGAGGGGTATTTGGCCGAATTTTGGATAAAACGATAAAAGGACCGAAATATTGATCAAAAGACGAAATGGCGGAGGCGTCACTAGTGTTAGCTCTTAAAGTATACGTATATGCGTACTGTTGGCATTTCCCAAGTAATAGTTGAATGCTTTCTATATCTAATTAAAATTAACCAAAACCACAGACGGGCCCAGAAACACAAATCAAGAACAAATATTAGGAACATGCAGATTGTATCCGTAACATATTATACCATCTGTAAATAGATATTCATAATACTTAGGTACATAATTATGCCAAAATATTTTTACTTAAGTTTACAAAAAAATCAAGTTTTATAAGGTAAATAGGTAAGTAAAAACACTTGTTGATCACTATGGAATGAATTATTTGTAAATGCTAGAGGGTAAATAAATTAAACTATACTTACTTTATTTTATTTTCTGATCAGCACTACAACAAACCTCACTAAATATATGCAAAAGTCTCGACGTTAAAAATTAAACACCCGATCCGCAAAAGTTCAGGAGTTAAATAATTTTAATAATTAAACTGAAATATATGGTGAAATAAAAACCTAGAGTCGATACATACGATGTTCGGTACTGTCTTTTCCCAAAAGCTCCTTTGTATAGTTATTGCAGGTCAGGAAGATTTTTACACGTAGGTACTAAAAGTACAGTTGGGTCGCACATGTTTCTTTAGGGTCGCTCTCATAAAATGATTGCCACCCAAAGTAAAAGTTTGAAGTCCTTTAATCTAAATAGTTCCCGTTATTTTTTTACAAAACACAATAAAGAATCAAGAGAACCGACGAGATAACTTTCGTTCTCAGATGCTAACGAATTTTGCACTTTGCGCGACCAAATTTTATAGGTTAAATAACTGATTATATTTTATTCTTTTTTTTTTCTATTTCTCTTCTTACATATCGGACAGGCAGGTACGAGAATATCACTTTCTTTACACATACTGAAACCGCGCCCACATTTGGAACCAAAATAGAACGTTCAAGGAATGTTTCTCAATAATCCTAAAAATAAATAGGATACAGCACATGAATATAATATACATATTACCTTCTGGAATCGAGTTACTTTTTGGAATATGCTAAATACATTCATTTCATTTACCTTTTATGCTTGTATTTACTGGTAGATTCCAGACACATGAAAAGAATATTATTAAACGAATATGCGAATAAGAATGAAGAGGGAATATTCTTTGCATTAGCAATGTACCAAATGTGTTATCTGGGGTGTCACCAGTTAAGTCCGCATCATATTATTATGGGATTTTTTTTTAATAGCTTTATTCAAAATTTGACTTTGGCATCAAGTTCTGCTTCGATCGAGATGAAAATTAAGCAAAAAAATAGTAGGCAATGCGAATCACGCATTATCTGTCAAATTTTAATTTTTTCCAAAAAATAATTCAAATGTGGGGTTATTTCTGAAAAAATCGAAAAAAGTTATAAGAAAAAGTTTTTCTAAATGCATTTTCTAGCCCACATGCAAAATTTTAGCTGCATAAGATAATTTTGATTTTTTACCTATATTTTGTAAATTGTACCACTTTTGCAAAATAAGACTCAACGCAACCTTCATAAAACTTCTTAGTTTTGACAATGCTTTATTTCAGATACATTTTCTTTAAAGTAGCGCCATATTAAAAGTGTGTTTTTCTACAAAAACGTTATTATGGCATAGCTTAATAATAAATTATAATATAAGATTTTTAAATTAAATCGTTGAAAATAGAAACTTTACGTTGTTAAACTAAAATTTATTTTCCACTTAAAAACACTTTTCTGAAGACACTGTGTTCTTTTTGTCTTAGTATTAAGGTGTATTACTTTTAGACACAAACTACGTTTTCAAAAATACTTATTTTATTAATAAAAAAAAATCCCGTATGATGCGGACTTTACTGGTGACACTGTATATCAATATTATCTTATGTGCCCTTTAAAACTCCGTACCTTAATTTCAAGGGGAGACTCTAATTATGAAAACATGAAGAAAAAAGATTGAATTAAATATTGGTCCTTAAAAATGTGTTATAAGGACGATATTGAAATTCCAATCGAATATCGATAATATCGATAAATATCGATAAGTATCGATAATATCGATAAGTATCGATAATATCGATAAATATCGATAAATATCGATAATATTGATAATATCGATATATATATCCATATATCGATATTATTGATAATATCGATATATATATCAATATATCGATATATCGATATTTTATTTTTTAGATATCGTTTATCGATATATCGATAAAAATATCGATATATCGAATTTTTGCCCAGGCCTAGTTTCGACACCCTGTATAATTTTAGTTTAGAAAGCTTTTGTAAAATTTCAATATTTTGTTAGGTTATCCAGTTTAAAGTCTATAACATTTGTTAAAAATTGTTTCGTAGGAAATACCATATTTTATTGTTGATTATTGCTCAATACCAAATAAACGCCAGATGTACTTTTATTGCTTTGGATAGTCCACTAGAGGGTCGATTTGTGACCTGAAAAGGGACTCTCGTTTCAATCTTCACACCGGCATGTAGATTTCGGTTTTTATCCTGTTCGCTATTAAAAATAAAGTTGTTACTTCTCGTTTCCTGTTTTCCGAACACTAAGTTTTATTTATGTAACCAACCTGCACGCTTAACAAAACCCTAAACAATATTATCAGACAGTATAAAACAGTAAAATAGTTCTGTAAAGTAATAACTGATTAAGAGCAAGGATTTATATTCAACAAGTAAGTGTTCATAGACATGCTATATTATGATAGAACGTCATCTATAAACAGTGAAATGTCGACTCGTCGCAAAAGTACTTTTATGAATAAGATCTCTGGAAGTCTATCTTTAATAATATAGTTGATATAGCCGATATTAAGCAACAATCGCTCCAACCGATTACTAAGTCTATCTATTCGTACCTAATATCGTCGGCGTTCTGGCAAAAGTCACTAAGTCCAATTTATTAGTTTGGATAAAAATAGATTTTAAGCTTAAAAGTGATTGTAAAATTTCATTTCATTTAAAACAAATTGTTTGGGACTTAACCAGTTATACACTTAGCTCTGGACTTATGTGATTTATCAGATTAAAGAAATGGCTTTTTCTAAACCAGTACCTAATGGTTTTAACTCAAAAGTGCCAATATTGGACTTAGTTACTTTTGCCAGAACGCCGACCATATGTCGGCGATACATAATGTGAAAGCGGCTTTAGCAACAACGTATTGATGATAAATGTATTTGGTAATCGAATTAGGTAATGACTTATATTGAATTACCCAATCAATTACAAATTGAGCAACTTTTTATAATATGACAAATATTTTGATAGCGTTAAATTAAATAAGAGTCATTGATGTCGACATTTAATTTTGCATTTTACCTGCACAGTTTGTTTAAAATTAAATCACCAATTAAAATTGTAACGTGCATGTCGCATTTAAATCGAATTGGAATACGGATAATTCCATTACAAACATGACACATTTTGTCAAACTAAACTTTTTGCAATGATCCTATAGAATAAATATAGAGCGACAAAGTAAAATTACGCCGTTGCCGTTTTAGTAAAAAATATGAGAAAGAAAAAATTATATAACAGAATTAATTTTGACAATTTTTTTAAATTATATCTACATAATATTCCGTATGAACACAGTTACATTTTTTATAAGCAAATCCTAAGTCTTGTATTTATTTAATTTAAGTTTCTGGGGTTACCTTTAACCAAAATACGCTGTTTCTAAAATATGGACATTTAAAAATGATATTTTTTAATTATCAATAATTATAGCATCTTTATGGCATAAGTTGAGGTTTACACGCTGTTTCCTAATTTGTCATTGCTCACCCAAAAATTTCAGATTCTGGTTTTACTGTTACGGTTACCAAAAGTTGTAACTATTAAGCAGAAACAGCAATATTTTAGTTTGTTTCTATATTTTTGTACGTGCATTAGGAATTATTCCTTTTCAAAACCTGAGATTTTTTCAGTTTTCATCATTTCGTTTTTAACCCGTAACAGCTACATATGATGACGTAGAGTCCCGTACAACATGCGATTACGCAGTTAGTAGAATAGTGGTAGGGCCTACAGATATACAGTTATTTACTAATAAAGAGTTAGTGTGTATAGCTTGTATTTTTAGTACCAGTACACTCTAAAAATTAATTTGTAAAATTACTATCACTATCGCGGGTTATTTTTTGCCAATCACTATCGAAGTAAATTTAATAGCGTCATATAATTTTATTAACAATTTTGTAAAAATACACTCTGTGTTTTAAGAAGTACTTTACATTAATTTTTGTAAAAACGCAGGGTAATTTTACATTATTTTTGCAAAATTGATTTTCAACTTTACAATTCTTTAGTGAAATTAATATGGAAATTTACAATTCTTTTGCGAAATTAATATTAAAATTTACAATTCTTTTGCGAAATTAATATTGAAATTTACAATTGTTTCGCGAAATTAATATTGAAATTTACAATTCTTTTGCGAAATTAATATTGAAATTTACAATTGTTTTGCAAAATTTATATTGAAATTTAGAATTCTTTTGCAAAATAAATATTGAAATTTGCAGTAGTTTTGCGTTCTCTTATTAAATTAAGCGGACAATTATTTCACTATTTATTACTGCTACGTATAGAAACAAAAATGGGGCAGATTTATGTAGGTAAGTGAAGTTGAAGTTAGAAATAAAACACATTATAAACTAAAAAATATTTGTGTATTAAAACGATAAAAAAAACATCTTACAAAAGTATTCTTATAAATTCAAAAAGGTAGGTAGGTACCTTACCTTATTTACCTTAAAACTATTAAAACTTAACACTTATACTATATAGGTTAGTTAATTTATAATTCCAATTCTAATGAACATATTTTACGGTGAATTAAGATTTAGGACTTACAATCTTAAATTACTTAAGTACAGTGGTACAATGTACAGGGTGTTGAAAATAAGTGTATCTACCCCCTTTTTTGGGACACAGATATAGAGAACAAATCTTACTTAAAGGATTTTAAATACAAAGGATTACAAATACTCCTTTGGTCTAATATGGGTATATATATGCGAATTAAAACTTTTTCTGCAACTACTTGTAAACACACAACCCTGTTTTACACATTTCAAAGATTGGTTATTTATTAGGCTAATTTTTAAACACTTATTGCTATGCAATCTGTTTAAGTGGAAGGAAAAGCCTGTATAAGTTCTAAATTGCATAAAACACCCATCATGCATACATTAAAAAAAAAACATTCGAATTTTGATGAAGATACAGGTGCAGGTCATATTTTCTTAAAGAATTTAATTTACATTATACAAAAAGTACAAAATAACATTTTATAAAAATGATAACTCACTTACCGATTATAATTTTATTAACATCAATACACAATAAAACAAAGCTAAATGCACAAAATTTTCCGTGGCGTCTCGTGACAAGGCTCTTTCTTCGTTGGCGAACAGCAAAGAAATGGCGCCGCGCGCGCGCCGGATCCGGAAGGGGCAAGCAAGCAGCCAGCCCCTCGCCTTCGTTACTACATTTATTAAGGTAAACTCACAATAAGTTTAGTAAAAACGCAATGTTGTTTGTAAAATTCATAAGTTTTTGTTCATTTACATTAGAAAATAAAAATTTGTTTAAAATTCAGTTCTACTTATACAATGTCTATAGTAACATTCTTAAATGGTGAAGTACATTTACATATTGTTGTGTAATAATAACAATAGTTGTCTTGTAAAAATAAGAACTAATATTATTTTTACTAAGATAGATGCAGTAATATTACTTTTTGAATTTACAATTTATTGTGTAATTTTACCCTTCATTTTTTCAGTGTATATTTACGTTTTACGCATTTTAAATCTTATTTTATTTATAAATTTAGCAATATGTTATTTTTGATCAATCCCAAGCACAACCTGAAAAAAAAAAACAAAGAAATATAATGTGCCACATGCCCCCCCCCCCCCCCCCCCCATCAATAACAGTAGAAAAAGTGCGAGTCAGTGCCACTATATAAGTTATCCATTTGCAGCTGCCTAAATCTAAATTTTTTGAAAAATAATTTTAGTTTTTTTTTGTATTGTAAGAATTTCCGTCAATATACGAAGTTTTTAAATAAATTATTACTCATATTTGTTAAGGAAAAAAGAAAAAAAAATGTTCTAAGGAGCCATCAGTAGTACCCACAGACTTGTAATTTATAAGAAGACAAACCATTCCATTCATGAAAAACTATTTGTTTACAGACAAAGACAAACTTCCAAAGTTTCAGATCAGTTAGAAGTAGATGGCTTCAAAAAATGGCAACTTTGTAAACTCGCTGCTATAGCTGGTTTTTTCAGAATCAAAAACGATCCATATATTTTGTAACTTTAACTTAAAATACAGAACTATACCGGGTGTTTCTCAAAAGACGTTCACCCCTATAAATTTTCTGTATTTATAGAAATTTAAATGAAATTTTGAGATTATGCATGCATAAGAGATGAGTCTGCATTTATTGGCATCATTTTTAATTCGTTAGCACTTACGGTTTGAGCGGATGTGATCTTGACTTTGATATTTTTAATGGATCTTGTATATTTTTACTTATTTGGGTTCAGCATAACATTATGAGTAAAATTACACCTCACTTGTAATTTTTTGTGTTTATTTTTTATTTTCAAACTAAAGTGCTACAAATTAATTAAATCTGTTAATTTATAGTCAAGTAGTAGGTATATAAAAATTAAAATTATGTCATAATAATTGACTTTCTAAGTTTCACAAGCGTTTTAAAAATGAAATTTTGTTTTCTTGACGTTTACTCCATTCTTCCAAATAGAACGCTGGTGGTTCACTCGGATATTTAAAACGAGCATTTTTTTTCCAACAATTTGATACCATACACTCCTATGCTATTTTAAAAATGACACTGAAAAATTTGCCTTAAATCCCGATCGCAAATTTAAAAGCGTTATGCAAAAAATATTTTCTGACAATAACGACTAAGAGAAAGTGCTGAAAATTATTATTAAGTTTCCAGGACATAAATAGAGATAAATCAAAAAGCGCGTCTTTCAAAAAATCCTCATAGTAAAGAAAGATCAATGGTAAAATTTTTTTCAATCTAATAAATATTCTTCATACCTTTTGTATTTAAGTTCTTGCTCTACCGTTTTGTTTAAGGGGACAAATATTGCTATGCAAACATATTCGTCCATGTTAAAAAAATATATTGATTTTCACATAATATTATGTTAAATATATTTTTTTTTTTAAATGAAGAAATTGTTGAATCTGCTAAATAGCGTTCTCTAGCTGTCGCAACGAAATTCAGAATAACTGAGTTTTTCATTAACTTGATAAAATAAAATAAACTCTATTTCGCGAGTTTAAATTTGTCAAATTCTGATAAACCAAACCAGAGTTGTGAATATTGTTGCATAGAAATATTTGTCCCCTCCCCTTAAACAAAAACGTAAAGCAAGAACTACAAAAGTTATGCAGAATTTTTATTACATTGAAGAAATACTACCTTTGATATACCTTTAATAAAGGGATTTTTTCGAAAATCTTGTTTTTCGATTTGTCTATAGTTACGCCTCCAAGCGGCCGACCTAGAAACTTAAAACTAATTTCCAGTAATTTTTCTAGGTCACTTTTGTAATAAATATTTTTTTCGCAAACCATACGGTAAACCGTTTCTGATATATAGCCGGTGACCATTTTTAGTTGAGCACCCGGTATGCATAATAAAAAAAAAGAGGAAAATATATCGGCTTGTGGACAAATAAGTGAAAACTTGCCTTTTACATTAAAGTAGACAAGGAAATCGAAACAATGGACTCCCTGGGGTAGGTAAACAAACCTTATCAGGACTATTCGGAAAGCCTTAATCCCAAGCAACTCTACAGACAAAGAAACTGCGAATTTAAAACTTGCTTGAGAACATCGCGAGTAGTGAATACGAAGCATTGCCATCTAGGAGGAATCAAAAAAACTCGAAATAAAACGAAAAGATAATATTTCTTAGACCTCACTTGTAATTTCCAACAAGTTTATTTTTAAAAAGCTTCATCTTTATATAAAATGGCTTTTGATTAAATCCGGCTGTCTTCCTCAAATCTCCAAAGCCATTCGCTACTTTCGCCTAGATCACGACAGTCACTTATTTTACTGCTGTGCAACGATCCATGCGACATTGTCAGCTCTTTCCGAATTAAGTATTTAGGCCCTAAGAATCAATTGCACTTTTTTGTTAAACCAGCAAGTTTATCTATTGTTGACAACAGTGATGGGTATCAGAATTTTTAGAGGATTTTAGTAAATAGGTTTAAATCTTTTGGTAAATACGTATTTGGTTTTTTTTTAACTCGGACATTTTCTTTAACCACTATACAAAAAAAATGTTAACGTTTAAGGGGACGGCTCACGGTGGTTTATTGAAAACTTTAACAATATTTTCTATACAAATGAAGATATTAAAAAACCCAAAAATACCATTTTTACAAAACCACGAGAGAATAAAAATGAGGTATTTTGCACCCTCACCCGCTCCTAAAGCCACTAACTTCATCCACTTTAAAATCTTAAATGGCGCTACCTCACTTATAACACCTCTCTGGAGAGCGTTTTAAAAATTTTTTCAGCAATTCCAAAATTAATGAGATTTGAGTACGAAATATTTTAGCTTTGAGAAATGTTTCAAAACTGGCTTTTGTAAAATTTCTTAGAAAAAGTTAGAAAATAAACGTAAATGATGAAAAATTATACCACACTTAAATTAGAACATTATTGTAGTGCTAAAACTATATTTTTTTTTGGCTATAACCAAAAACTTAAATAGTATATTACGTACCGAGGTGGAAAGTGTTTCATTACTGTCGAGAGATTAGATAGTTTACCGAGACGCGAAGCGTCGAGGTAAACTATATCTCAGAGACAGTAATGAAACTTTTCACCGAGGTTTGTATACTATTTTATTTACAACCACATCCAACATCCACTTCTTATTATTTTGAGTTCAAATAATTATTAAAAGGTAAATGTCATTTTGACTTTTCCATTGCAAAAGTAGACAGACATTTAGAATTTCAAATAACCGCAGGTGATAAAATAACGTAGGTAATAATACACATCAAGATGGCAAATATCATTTTTGGAATATGGTTTCCATGTCACTAAACAATATATTATTTTTTTAAAACGTTAGTGTCAAAGTTTTTACAAAACACCAAAAAAATGCTCTCAGATGAGGAATTTGATTTGGCTGCTACTCCCCCAGAAATTCGAGAAGCAGCAAAAATAGTAGAAGAAGATCTTCTGCCAACTAAAAGCCGCCCGAGATATGACAAGGCATATAACTGTTTTAAAGAATGGTGTATTGGAAACAAAGTTCAAAATCCTGGTTCTGAATCGGCGCTACTAGCTTATTTTAGTGAAAATGCCAAGACAAAGAAAATATCAACGCTTTGGTCAATATATTCAATGTTGAGGACCACTCTATCAATTAGGGAAAAAGTAGACATATCTAAACACGCAAAGCTATTAGCATTTTTAAAAAAGCAAAACAAAGGATACAAGCCGAAAAAATCGACCACACTGTCTATGGATAATATTGAAACATTTTTGGAACAAGCACCTATGGAATTTCTTGTTCAAAAGGTATTTTAGGCTAAAAGGTTGACTATTTCTATATTAACTTATTATTTTATACATTTGTAGGTCGCATTGGTTATTGGTGTCTCAGGCGCCTGCCGATCAGATGAATTATACAAAATGAAAACAACAGACGTTCACTTTTTAGAAGAAAAGGTCGCGATTGAAATACAAAATAGCAAAACGTACCAGCCACGATCATTTATGATAACTGATAATAAATGGATTGCACCACTTAAGGAGTACATAACTTTACGGAAAAATATACAGGATGGAAAGCTTTTTATGCAAATAAGATATGGAAAAATTAGTAAACAATGTATTGGGCACAACACTTTAAGTCAGTTTCCAAAAAAAATTGCAGCTTTTCTGAAGCTGAATACTGAAGGTTTTACTGGTCACTGTTTCAGAAGAACAGCGGCTACTTTGCTCGCAAATAACGGTGGCGATCTTATGCAAATAAAGCGGTTAGGAGGCTGGAAATCTAGCACAGTAGCTGAGGGATACATAGACAGTTCGGTTTCTACTCAGGTTAATACGGCAAAATTGATTTCAAAGCCAAGTTCAAGTTTTACTAACACTACTTTAACTTCAAATAATCATGAAATAAACCTTTCAAAAGAAGAATTTCAGCAAGGTTTAAACATATCTGTGACTGCCTACAATAATGCCAATGTAATATTTAATGTAAATAAGTAAAACATAAACCATGTTAATTTTTTGTTTTTTATAAATGTCATTTAGGTATAATTCATTTAAAGAAATAAAAAATAAAATTATTGTTGTTGAATTTGTGTAATGAGTTGTGTGTTGGTGTGTTTGTATATTATTTTGAGATATCGATTTTTATTAAAATTTAAAAAAAAAAAAATTTACTATTTTGAGATATCGATTTTTAATAAAATTACAAAAAATAACAATTTTACTTTCCACCCGGGTGGAAAGTGCTCACTTTCCACCCGGGTGGAAAGTAAAAGTCAAGAAACGTCAACTTTCCACCTTTCAAAGATAGGTGAAATGTCATTATTACATACATGGTTGTAAATAAAAGTATTTTATTAATTGCTTAAAATGATGTTCATTTTGTTCTTGATTTATTTTATTATTATTTAATATGTGTAACAAATTCAAGAATTAAAATTTATTTTTAAATTCCTTTTTATCTTTTCGAAAAATGTTTCTTGAAATACTTTTACAAGTATTAATTATCCTCTGATGAAATTCTGGTGAAGCTGGCGAGGTTTCGTCAACTACTGATTTAATGTAACCCCATAAAAAGAAGTCCATAGGGGTATGACCAGGTGATCTTGTCGGCATTTCGATTGTACAGTTGAGTTCAGAAAGAAGTAGGACATCGATTGTGTGTTGTAAACCTACCCATAATCCCCAAAAGTTCATAAAAAGGTAGGACAAGCTATTGACTGTGTTCAAATTATAACAGACTAAACTTTTTATTTATTGGGTTAGACTTAAACGTGTCATATCTATAATTTGTATTACCATTTTTTCTTGGTTTTATTAAAAAATAACAAGTCTGACTTCATTCAAACATTTTATTGTATACAATATTTAGTAAAAAAAAAGAAAATTACACCTATTTAATTTTTAGTAATCACTCCATTTTTTGTAAAAGCTTATTCAGTCTATTGGGTATTAATAAGTATAGACCTCTCCCAAAATCACGATTATCACTTAACTCGTTCCACGTTTCTTCAATAAATGAAATAAGTTCATTTCTGTTAGCTAGTTTGAAATTTGCTTTATATATTTTTCGTGTCACTAGAACCCACACGTTTTCTATTATATTAATAAAGGGACTTTCTAAAGGCCACGGCAAAGTTTCCACGTTATTTCTCTGGAACCAATCTTTGACCATACCCGCGCTGTGAACCGGGCAGTTGTGTTAGAAAATAAAGCTCTGATCAGAGAAATGTTGCGATACACTAGGCATCATAATAATTCCAAAATGTTCTTGTAAGTGACTGCATTAAACCTTTTATTTGCAATCCAACACACTCCAAGTCCATGATAACTCACCCATGCCCATACCTTTACCGAAAATCTCCCTGATCTTTCGAAATTACTGATAAAATTTTCAGTATATCTTGTATTGCGAGGTCTGTATACCCTGATCTGTCCGTTGAACGTAGACTGAAAAACTTTTTCGTCAGTAAAGACTACTCTATCCCAGTCTAGCCACAAAATATTACTTAAGGCAAAAATAATTCGTGCCTGTTTGTGTTCTTTCCCCAATTTAATTTTTTTTTGCGGCAACATAATTTTTTAAATGTGATTCTTTTACCCTACGACAACCTGCCGGTCTCGAACCAGGAATTTTTTTTTGCTGAATAGCAGCTCGCATTATTTGAAAGGGATTTTCCTCCAAGTATTGCACAAGACCATTGTCATGTTCTTGCGTTCTTGGTCTTCCAGGAGGCTTTTTCTTACCCAAAGTTCCATCCGCTTCCCATCTGTACTTAATATTTTCTACCGTTTTTTTGCTACGTGCATTATAGCGGCAACGTCTCGTATAGGTATTCCCATTCCGTCATTTAAAAACACAATTATTTGGGTCCTTTGAACATTGTCAAGCCTAGACATTATGCTTCGAATCAATAACTACTTGTAAAAAATATATTTTTTTAAATTTAAAAAAAGGATATCAGTGCCATGTCAAACTTTTGATGTTTTAAACTTTTTTGGTTTACATAGGATAAGAATCCGTATCCTATTTCTTTCTGAACTTAACTGTACCTCATTTGCAAATCCACTGGTGTAAAAAAGTTTCGACTAACCAATGTGTCGCCACAGCACCATAGTGTAGGGTTGCACCATCCTGCTGGAAGTATAGAAATTCTTCGTTCGTTGACATCCTCGGATTTATAGAAATTTCCTCAATCTGTATATCTTCAACTAAAACTCTAGGTTGTTTTCCTTTTTATTTCCAAAAGGATCCAGTTTCTTGGAATTTTAAAACCAAATCTCTTATGTAGCCTTTGCTGACGTTTTTGTTAGGATGCCTTTTATTTAAAGTAATGGCATGTCTCAACTAGCACATATCCTGAGTACCATAATAAAAAATCATTTTTTATGCAGTCGTCCACAAACTGACATCTTTCTGGCGTGATTTGACGCCACAAAAGTAATTATTCCAGTATTGCTAACCATTGCTAAGTAATGAGACATATAAAGATACAAGAATATTATATTCTCGGCCTAGGCTGGGAATAATATATTCCCATGCAGAGTTTAGTTTATTCACATACATATAATTATCATAAGCATTTATTACTTAATTTTTTGAAACATATATTATTGTTATAATGCAGTTGTTGCAGTTATTAAGCATTGGCTGAGAATAGTAGGAATCCTTCCCAGAAGAAATATCTGCAACATACGAAGATGCGGCATTTACATTTTCATGGGTTCGGTTCTCTGATTTAAGGATCCTGTTTGCAACATCGATTTTGTTTGTTATCGAATCCTCAACATAACCTTTAGCAACACTGGAAGATCGCCAGCCTCCGTGGCGTTTTAATGTTGTAATGTCGGATTCAGAGTCGATTAAAATCGTCGCAGAGGACCGGCGAAAACAATGTCCGGTGTAATGTCCAGGATTTCTTAATTTTAAAAATTCGGCAACTGTCTGCGGCATTTTTCCAAATTGGTGAATACCAACTGCTTGCCTAAACGCTTTTCCTTTTGTAAACTTGTAGAAAAATCGAGAGTTTTCAAAGTTTTCTGGGCGAGATTCAGCATACTGTCTATATAGTGGCATATAACTTTCATTTAATGTAAATGACCTCGGTATTTTGGTTTTTTTATCGGGGATATTAATTAAAAGTTTAGTTCCGAAGTCTTCAGTGTCTTTTAAATTTATTTGATACAGTTCCTCTCCCCTACATGCCACGGCAACACCAAATATTAGGGCCACCTAAACGTATAAAAATTCTAAATATATCTTAATTTATGCCTAGATTAAATTTTCAACTAACCTTGGTTATTAAATAAATATCATCTGGTGCTTCTTTTAAAAATCCCTGTATTTCTTTTCTTCCAAATAAAAGATAAAACCAAAGATTTTTTTTCTTGTAACCATGTGATTGTCGTTTCAAATATGCTTGTAATTTGTGATATTCTGAAAGGTCAATACATTTTTTCTTATGTTAAATACTGCATTTAGCATCGAATAATTCGACCAAAGCGTCGATGGTTTCAGCTTTTCAGATAAGTGGGCAAAATAGGCAATCAAAACATTTTCCGAATGGTATGACGTATTTTTTCCGTCGCAATAATCCATAAATCTTAAATATGCCATGTCGTATTTTTCTCTGGACTTAGCTTGTAACAAGTTTAGAGTCACTAATGCTGCAATATCCTTAACATCTGGCGGAGTCCCATGTCCAAGTTCGTCGTCACTTTTTCGTAGTTTTTAGGAAACAAGCTAAACTGACTACTGACACTGCTTATTATAAAGAAATAACAATAATAAAACAGCGGTTGTCAAGCAACCGCAATGCTAAGCATAGGCGATCTATTAGGTAATTTTAATTAACTTTTTATTAGGTACCTACAATCATTTTATTTTTTTTATTTATTCTAATATCTTTTCGATTGCAGAAAAAATAGTATGTGCACCTCGTAGGAAAATCATATTCTCGGCATTGGACACTTGCTGGCCTCGGCTGCCCCTCGTCCACCAAGTTTTATCTTTATCCGAGAATATGGTATTTTTCCTACTAGATAAACAAAATACTATTTACTCGTTTTTCTATAGAATAATATATCATTTTCGAATTAAATTAAATTGAAAGAAAAAATACAGACAAAAGTGATAGCAAAAGCAAGCACGTTAAATTTTTAATAATTTTTAAAGATATAAATTTTATTAACGATTTTACAAAAAAAAACAAGTATTTGCGTTATTGCAAAAAAATTAGGGAGTTTTAGCACTACAATAGTGTTTCAATTTAGGCTTGGGATTATTTTTCATCATTTATGTCTATTTTATTTTTCCTGTCAAATTTTGCAAAAGCCACTTTTAAAACATTTTTGCGTGCGCGTACAGAATTACGCACAAACCTGTATAGTTTATATTTATTTCGAGGATCTTAAATTAACCCCTTGGAACTTGTGTATTTTTATTTATCATATTGCTATAACACCTTCCTTACAATACCAACATTTATAGTTTTCGTCTTCAGTCCTCTTCTTTAGCTGCCACTTCCTCTCACAATATATATGGTAATACCTGATAATAATATAATTTTAGAGATGTGCATTCTCAACATCCCGAAAAATTAAATATGTGGGTTGGAATTTTTGGGGACCGTATTATTGGGCCGTATTTTATACAATAGAAGAAAATTACCGTTATCGGCCAGAAAATATTTACTTTCAGCAACCCCCGCATTATGCGTTCCCTGTTAGACAGTTTCTGGGTGACAATTTTCCAGGAAAATGAATTGGAAGAAGAGGTCCTATTGAATGGCCTGCAAGATCTCCTGATTTGTCGCCGCTGGACTTTTTTTTTGTGGGGACATTTAAAGTCTAAAATTTATGCAACCCAACCCAATTCTTTGGAAGACTTGCGACAACGAATAGTGTACGAGTGCCGACAAATAACGCGAACATTTTAAACAGTGCCTTTACAATTGCATAGAGGTTGGAGGTGGGCATTATCAACATTTACTTGATTGATACAAGCGGTAATAAATTTTATTACTTTTAAATTTTCTTTTCTTTTTAGCCCTATTTCTCAGGAACTATTAACTCGATTTAAACGAGCAAGGTCGCGTTTGTAAGGCAATTCAATTCCCTTTAAAATAAGGTATCACTCGACACCCATTTCCATTTAAGATTTTAGAGTGGAAGCCACCATGTCGTAGGGATTCCAGCAGGAGGGGTGTGAAAATAGCAAAAAAATATGTCCCCCTGAGAACTAAGGTTCCCGTGTTCGAGCGAATTGTGATTTATTTATTAACAAGAAAATAAACCTGGGTGGAAAGTTTTCGGTGCGCCACCCTGTATAACTTAATATGCATTTTAAAAATAGTCAATAAAAGAAAATATCAATTTTGTCATATCTATATCTAATTTGGGACACAATGTATCAATATTTGTTTTTATAAAAGAGAACACAACTTAAAATGTTAATATTTGTGTTTAAGCATTTTTTGAATAAAACTATACTAGATTTAATGAATTTATTCCAAACTCACACTGTATAACGAACTTAAATTAATATACTATTGTAATATTTTCTGTGTCTGCACACCTTTAAATTAGGACTTCATAGAGTTTACTACTACAAACAAATAGATACATATCAACTGCTCATAATGCAATGACCTTTAAATCCAAATTTAATTCACCCGATTATAATAACTTTGAAAGCGCTTTTCATCACAATTAATTAACACGATACCAATGGATAATTATCGACCTGATAAATTATAGTTCAGTGAAGTACTTTATTGTTGGGCCAGAAGTATACACGCCATAATAAAGCTTCAGATAATAGGGCCCATTATCAATTGAGCCATTTTTGTTGTCATGTATGGCATATGCGGACTAATCATTGGGAGAATATAATTATTGGTCAGCGTGATAAAAGAACGCCAATATTTCAGTTTAGGATTGCGCGTTCGAAAGACTGCATGTTGTAGTACACAAAAGTTAAAGGATTTTATTAGCCTTTATTATACTGTTGCATTATATTCAATTAGTTTAGGTTTTTTTCTATTTCATAGTATTTTTTGCAATAGCCGCCAATAATATTGGAAGCAATAATTTATTTATTTATTAATTTCTCTATTTCTTTAGTTCATACACTATTTTACAGTTTCCCAATACAAACAGGGAGGAAGCTTAAAATTACTTTTAATACATGAATAAAATTTTTAACAATACTTAATAAGACTTAATAATCTGGAAAGTAATTAACAACACAACATATACGGTGTGGTTGTATAAGTGTGCAACATATGGGAATTTTTTTTATTACCGATTTCTCAGAAAATTTTATTCTTGATAAAAATTGGAGCATGTTCGATAATCATATAAGGTGCACTTGGATTGGTTGCAAGTCAAACGGCGTACAGGGTAGGCCAAAAAGTATAAAACTTGTACAAGAATAAAGTACCCCTATTTCAGAAAATTCAGCACAATGTTATTAAGAAAAGTTGTTTAGAATTAAAAGATATGCATAGATTCAAAAACGTGACCTAAAATAAAAATATATATTTTTTTAAAAAACATTAATTTCCCAAAAAATTTTTTTTTTATATTCACCATAAAGACCTTCATAAATTAATCAAAATCAAATCAATTTCAAATATCTTTGTTCAAATTTAGGCGTATTTGTAAAATTTACTTGAATTTTTAATTTATTAAGGAATCACAAACTTCATGTTTGTTGCAACGATATTAAACACAACTTTAAAATATACTAAAAATTCTTTTTAACAAGATAAAGCATTAGTAATGATAATATGCTAATTAAAAACGTGCAAAATTTTTATTTTAAATGTTTATTAAAAAACTTTATTCTTGTGCAAGTTTTATATTTTTTGACCTACCCTGTACGCCGTTTGACTTCCAACCATTCCAAGTGCACCAAATATGATTATCAAACATGCACCAACTTTTATCAAGAATGAAATTTTCTGAGAAATCGGTAATAAAAAAAATGCCCATTAAACAACCACACTGTTAATATACAAAACTAAGTATCCAAGAAGACACTACTGAAAAAAATGTCTTTTGATAGCGCTGCGCTTAAGCTACAACTAAAGCCGTCATACACATCGACGTTATCATTGTAACAGGTACATATTCTACTGACCGGGGAGAATTTACATAAGTGTGTTCTTAAAGGTAGAATTTATAAAAATTTTGAGAATTTAGGGAAAGAATTCGAAAGTTCAGGCAGCAACTCTTTACAGACGTATAGCTTAGGTATGTTATTTTCTCTCGCAAGTTGCCGAACTATAGCAATAGATAGGAGTTTCTTGAAGAGCAATTAATACGTTTATTTGCGTGTCTTCATCCATTACTCCAGACTGACTTATTCTTTGTATGACCTTGATATGGCCCACTCCAGGATAACGTCCTTTACTTTGCTGATGGTGGTTCTAGATTAGCAAAATGCAAAAGTAAATAGTGCGTCGCAATCCCTTTTTTATGTCCTTTTCAACAATCACAAGCTATCACAATACATACCTCTACATTTGAAAAAAAAGTCGGGGGCGGTTTCTACCCCCAAAAAAAGGGTTAACTTCATGAAGACACGAAAAACGTAGGCAAACTAAAAATAACCGCAGCCGTAGTTCTGTATTTTTTCAGCAAATAAAGGCTTCCTAATACTGAATTTATTCCAGTTAAAAATTCCCCCCGATATAAAAAAAAAAAGGCGGGGCCCAAAACAGACCTTGGTAAACATTCATCACACCAAAATTTATTATAGGGAAAAACCCACAGTCGTCTCCACAAATATATTTTAAAAAAGAGTCAAATTGATGTGGTGTATATGTTTCGGTACTAGAAAGTACCATCATCAGCACCGAAGGGCCCAAGTGCCACTTTCACGAAAGAATATAAACAAATATTAAAAACATGAAAAGGACAAGAACATATTGTATACTTGGACGAAAACAAAGTTAAAAAATTTAAAATAGTGTTAAAAAATTAAAAATTCGATATTAAAATTGCAGTGCCATTGCCTTTTTATTATGTAGGAACTGCTATAGCGGCATGCAGGCGGGAATACAATGGAATACTTAGCCTACTATAGTAATAGTATGTTAAGTAAAATAATACCTTAAAAATTTCTTGAATTGGTAACAATTTTTTTTTAATTTAGTTATTCCCCGGCAGATATATATTATTTTGAGGTATCAAATGTCGTAATATTTTATATTTTAAACATCTTATTGGATCAATGTGTTGTTACGAAACTGTTTTCGTAAAAAATAAGTAATTTTCAAGTTAAAATTTGTAACCACAGGGGGTATCCCTCCTATTCACTATTAACGCCATCGATACCTATCGTTACTACACTAGAGTCGTAAAAATAACGATAAATTTTAAAAAAGGTATTCTGTAAAATTTGGTCGGTTGTCAACAAACAACAAGTCAGCAAAATGTAGTCGTCCATTAACAACATTCCAAAAGCAGTAGTAGAGAGTCAGTAAAATATAACCTTTGCGTTTTTTTACTGTTTTTACTTTTTTTTTGTGTTTGTGCTTGTTTTTACTTTTTTTGGGTTTAATTGGCGATAATTATGGAAATTATAAACACCACGAATGCGCTGACAAATAATACTAACTATAATAGATGAATTTTACGAAAGTAATCCATTATCTCAAAGTGGAACTGTTGAGATATAGGGAAAAAGAAACCCACAGTCATCACCACAAATATATTTAAAAAAGGGTCAAATCAATATGGTGTACATGTTTCGGTACTAGAAGGTACCATCATCAGCACCGAAGGGCCCAAGTGCCACTTACACGAAGGAATGTAAACAAATATTAAAAACATGAAAAGGACAAGAACATATTGTATACTTGGACGAAAACAAAGTTAAAAAATTTTAAAAATGTTAAAAAATTAATAATCAGTATTAAAAATCGAAAGGAGTTTCCTCCTTTCCTTCCCGTACATAGTCTATACGATTTTTGATTTTTAAACATTTTTAAAATTGTTTTCGTCCAAGTTTACAATATGTTCTTGTTTTTTTCATGTCTTTAATATTTGTTTACATTCCTTTGTGTAAGTGGCCCTTGGGCCCTTCGGTGCTGATGATGGTACTTTCTAGTACCGAAACATGTACACCACATTGATTTGACCCTTTTTTAAATATATTTGTGGTGATGACTGTGGGTTTCTTTATCCCTATATGATGAGTTAAAATAAAGGTATGCATCAACAAAACTACTCAATTTTTGCTGGTTTTTGTTAATTGCAAAGGGCAAAGCAAGATATTATACTTTTAAATCGGCAGTTATACGAAATATCTGCGATCCCTTTTAGGTTCCCGAGACGACGGCAAAAATTAGTAGTTTTATCACAGAGTTCGTGGGTTTTTTATTATTTACTTCCAACTCTAAGTAAAGGGCGTACTACTGTCTAGTGGTTTTGGTGCTTCTTAATTTTTTATTTCATCTTTATTTTAATCAAACTTTAAAATAATAAAAACCCAGAACTGGCCGTAGTTAGAATAATAACAAATAGAGGTTGAGGTTAGGGCTCATTATTCGTATTTTTGATTTTAACACTGAATTGGCACAGTTACGTATTTTATTTCTTTTTTCACTTTAAGATAAAAAAGGACAAATACAGTCGGAACAGTAAAATTTGTACATTTTGGTTATAATATAAACGTATGTCTTGCATTATTATTTGTGTACTATGATTTTACAAACATCCGGCAGTCGTTGAAAAGTAACCTAACGAGAATTGTCGTAACGACAACGTTAAAAAATGCGATTTTTCAGATTATTGTTTAAAAAGTCGTTATGAAATATATAACGAGAGTACCTAGTTATTAGACGACATCGTTGTTGCTAAAAGAATTTTTAAATACTCCCCCTCATTCTCTAAAAAGTCGTTAAGTTTAGTAAAAATTCTGAAAATAACACGATTTACAGGTATAATATAGTAAACGGCACGAATTCTTTCGTTTTTAAACAGATGACAGCAGAAATTTGTCATCGGTCAGCTGATATTGGGACATAATAATTGTGACGGTTTTTTCTCAGGGTATATTTTACGTGGGTTTAGACCAATAAAACTCTGAGCATGCCAGGAAATTTACTTTTTATTGAGACAGGCTTTCTTGTTTCCTTTACCTGTTTTTTCAAATCTAAAAATGCATATAAAAATAAGGAAAGTTCCAGATAGGTAATTATTTGTCCAAGCATAATTAAGAGTAAGTATTTTTAATACAAACTTAATTACAGAGAAATCAAAACTCAATAAAATACCTCAATATTATGAACTGTAACATTTTATTTGAGAATTAGATATTATAAGGAAATTTACCTACCTAGTACTTAGCGTGTAACTTTTAATTAGGGTAAATAATTAAATAAGTTTTCAAAGCCGAACAGCTACTAGCTTTGCCAAAGGTTCAAGATAGAAAGGAATTTGTCGATTTTGGTAGGTACCAACGTAGTACTCGCCGTGAACAAATAACACAAAAAAGGTCGCAAAAAAAGTACAAGATAAGGTGAGATAAAACCCGCGCGATTCTGTGATTATTCCAAGCTAATACTATTAGGTCCCTCTGGTGACAACTTTTCCAAGCGCAAAAACACTCAGGAAGGTAACCTACAAACTCGGTGGAATTTTAGCTATCCGCAACAGCGCCCCCTAGAAGAGAGTAGTTAAACCTTGAAAAACATTAAAAAGAAATCCCACCTTTTAACCAAAACGAAAACTGCAAAGTGAACAGAAAGTAGATAGTAGATTCCCGTTCACTATAACTTGACGTTAGTTCAAAATGGTAGAAAACCAAAACAAGTCAACGGTATATTTGCAAGCAAAATGACAACAAACATTGTCCAGGCTTATAAAACAAGGAAAGCCAAACCAAAGGTAAGAATTAAGGAAATTCTGCCTCATAATATCCCCAAATTAGTAGTGGATCGTAATGTGCCCAAATACCAACTTATGAATTGCGTTTTTGTGCTTTTTGTTACATTTAATTAAGTTCTTAAAATATTTTGTGGTTATGCTGCCTATTATTTTTACTTTCATTGAATTTTAATTACTTTTGTTTGGCCGGTAAGTACCTACAAATATTATTCATTTGACCTAAATTTTACAGGTTAAAATTTTTAATTCTTTTTCATTAGGGTTCATAATTATTATTGTGTGCCTTACACGTTAGTTCATCGATAAGTAATAAGTTTTATTTCATCTGAATGCCGTTTTTGTCAAAAAGTTAGTTTGCGAAACTTTTGTTCTTAAAATGTTTGTTCGTAAAGGTTAGGTTTCTAATGTATAATTTTTACATTTTGCATTATCTAGGTATTCTTTTCTGTTTCAAGAAAAAAATGTAAAAATTATTTCTCTGACTTAGGTAGGTAGGGGAGAGTTGAAAAAAACCGGGTAGGTTGACAAAACCGGGTAGGTACTGCCTAGTTCGGCCAAAACAGCTTTCCATATTATTAACCTTTAAAAATTAGCAATTTGATTTCGAAGGAATTATTTTTATGATTGTCATTATTGGATATTATTATTGTTTGGCAATAAGGTTGAAATAAACTATTTAACATGTTAGGCTATATAGTAGTTTAAAAAGGTAACCATATTAATATGTAATAGGATAGCGAACAAATATAAATTTCTATTTTCTGGATCTACGTACCTCACATATAAGTGAAATTTTTATTAGGTATTACTATTATTTATTGTGTGTATGGCAATAAAATAAAGTTTTTAACATTAAGATGTCCCACATACAAGCTTAGAAATGTAACCGTATCAATAAATTGCATGTTAACGAACAAATTCTATAAACACCATTTTTGGGTTTGTTCGGGGTTGTTCGGGTACCTTACGTAAGTCAAAAACTGTTAAAGTAGGGTTTCCATTGACAGAAAAATTAAATCCCTGGCTAAATTGAAGCTTTTAACTTTATGTTAGCCCACATACAAGTTTTACCTGTATCATAATCAACAAATTCCATAAAAAAAAATTTTGGGTCTACGTACCTTACGTAAGTCATATATGGGGATTTCCTTGACAGTAAATGTAATATCTGACTGAATTCAATTAGTTTATGTTGAACTGTAGATATAGTATTTTACCCATAGGTATAATCTGAACCAATAAAACAAAAACAAATATTTTGTAAATATGAGTGACAGAGTCCTATTTAAAGTTGCTTTTCAGTCAATTTAGTATTTTCAAGGTTTGGATAATTATAATATTATACAGTTTTTAAATCTATTTTGACACTTTATTTTTAAATTATATAAAAACTCATGTTTATCATTACCTACCTTAAATTATAATATTTATAAAAGAAAACTTTCAAAAGAAATTATTATTTTTATTATTTGGCAACATTAAAGCGGTAAAACCGATGAGACTATTGCATCAATAATTGTTTTAGAAGGTATCACATGTATAATTTTCAAGTCCGGTTCTGGAATTTATGCCAACTGATAAAAATTTAATAGACCAGAATTATCAGAGTGTCACGTGACTTGGAATCCATCTTGCGAGAGGATTTAAATTTTTTACTATACGTGTGAGATAGGAGATAGGAAGAACATAAGGTACTGCAATTTTACAAGTAGAAAATCCTTTAGATAACATTTTGTCTATACCCTGTAAATCGTTGAAACTCGTTGGCTCATCATAGTGAATATCCGAAACTCGGCATGAAATCTTGGGATGGAGGACTGAGCCTATATGAATATACCAAGAAACTTTCAGGTTAAAACTCCCATTTCGCCAATAAAGCAGAACTACAAGTTCAATCAAGGTGTAAGTTAATAGGATAAGGGGCGGTCGAGAATGGCTAATCGGGCGTGAACTACCCGAGCAACAAGCCTTAATAAGAGTAGTTAACAGAACGCGTCAAAAGCCGACAGGCAATTAAATGTTTACTGAACAGACTGAGCTAACACTAAAATCTAAATTCTGCTGGTCACAATTTTGCGCGTTGCCACGTTTTGTTATAAATTGCAGTACTATAGGTAGTATAAACGAAATAATTGTTTTTGCCATAATATCACCAAAAATGGGAAAATTCACAATATTTGTGCGTTTACATGTTCCCAAGATACTTAAAAGAAAACAGAATGTTAACAAAATATTACAAGTAATTTTATTATTCACTTAATAATATATACTGCGTCCATCCATTAGTTACACAGGCCTGCATTTTTTAACACTTTGAAAGTTGATTTAAAAATTTTAACTGTTTTTTAGTAATTTGGTAGCGCTGATTTGAAATCTGCTTTCAGTTTTTTTATATCACGTAAGGTTATTTTTCAAACCGGTAAAATCCAAAAATATAGAAAAAACACGATTTATTTTATTTATAAGCTAGTTTTCGAATATATTAAGGAAAAAAATACAAAAATATACAAAATATACACATATAAACTATTATAAATGGTTATTTATTCGTTACGCTTCTTAAAAAAAACGTTTTTTTCAGAAAAGCTTCTTTTGCTTGTTTCTCTGTTTCAGCTAAAGGAAGATCTCCTCTCAATGTCCAACAGAAATCGGCCATCATTTTTGTGTCCCAGCGCCCATGGTATCTTTTTTTCATCTCTTTAATATATTAATGGAATCTTTTACCTTGCTCTTCACCCACGTCCCCAAGATTTTCCGGGAATTAGTCCAAATGGGAATGTAAAAAGTGAGTTTTTATGCTCATATTCTGAAATTCCTAAAATTTTCCAGCATATTTTCAACGATCTCAACATAGTAGTAATTTATGTTCAACTTCTTTAAAAGCATTCCATGCATGTTTTTCCTTATCTTCCATTACCTTTTAAAATTCTGTATCTTTCATCAAGCTGCTAATTTGCGGCCCTACAAAGATTCCCTCCTGTAATTTTGCCTCTGACAGAGCCGGAAATGTTTTACACAAATATTTAAAACAATTTTCTTCTTTGTTTAATGCCTTAAGAAATTGTTTTATACGTCCAAGTTTTATGTGAAGTTGTGGAAGTAAAACTTTTTGAGGGTCAATAAGACTTTCGCGAATTACATTTTTGTTTCCAGGTGTTAAAGTCTCTCTTTGTGACCAGTCTCTTTTTATCCAATGCTGTTCTCGATTCCTGCTAGCCCACTCGCACAGGAAACATGGAAATTTAATAAATCCAGACTGCTGACCTAAGAGAAGACCTAAAATTTTTAGATCTTCACACACTTCCCAGTTGTCATTTTCACATTGTATTCTTAAAAGTAATTCCTCTATATTTTCATAGTTTTTCTTTAACTTAACTGTATGGCCGACCGAAACAGAAGCAAAAACATTGTCATTATGTAAAAGAACAGCTTTAAAGCTCCTTTTTGAAGTCGATAAAAAGTCTCCAGTCGGAAGGTTTGTAGCAATACAGAAAATCATTTTTTATTCATCAATCATTTAGAATTCGAAGTACTACATTCATTTTAAAATGTATTAAAACGCCTATTATAAGTTTTTTTTTATATTTTTTCTTTTTTTTTGCAAAAAAAATTTGTGGGTGATAGAGATCAATTGTATTTTAATTAGTTATTTCTATATAAAAACTGAGCTCAACAAACAAAAACCACGTCATTACAAATTTCATGCAGGCCTGTGTTATGGAATAGGTAAAAAAGTACTCAAATTTTAAACATCCATATATCCATCAAATTTATATTAATCCACTTAATTTTTGGTTTATTAGGTAGGCCGTCCCTTGGACTACTTAGCACAATGTGTTTGACCTTACCTTATGTCTTTTTTATACAGGATGATGGCTAAGATACCAAGCCGTATACAATGTACTGATTAAAAATACGAAGCAATGAAAATTAAATTTTATTAGTGTACTGGGTACAGCTCTATGTTAGGTACTTACTGTACAAATTACAGCGCAATGCCGTTCGTGTCAATTTAAAAAAAATTAAAAAATCTGTATATTGCAAATTATATATTGACCACTTTTATTTGGATTTACGTTGCTAGTCAACCAATTGCCCTTGTCAATTTATCGAGATTATAAATTTGTTGGCAGTTCTTGACAAGGCCTTTTGTTTAGCTTTTTTTTAAATGAATGCCAATATCTGATTCATATCTCCAGAAAAATGTGCCTATGCAAGAGGACTGTTTGAGAGCAGGGCCGGTCTCAGTCTAATATTGCCAGAATCATGAATAAAACGCAAGCATAAAAATTTTGAAACGGTATCGAGAAGATGAATCAAATAAAAGAAGAGCAGGGCAAGGCCGACCAAGAAAAACAACTGCTAATCAGGATCGGTTTTTAACAATGCAATGTGTTCGGAAGCGGTTTACAACAAGTAGCAAGCTACACGTACAGTTGTCAAACAGTTGTCAGAGGTCCAACTGAAACCGTACGAAGCAGCGATATGACCAAAGCTGAAACCGCACCGCCCACATGAACGATTGCAGTTTGCTCAAGAGCATTTGCCATGGGGTGAAGATGAATGAGCTAATGTTTTATTTGGTGACGAATTCCGTTTTTGTCTATACAGCAATGATCGACGCGACGTTTAAAAGTGTTTCGAAGACCTGGTGAATGCTATGCTCAGTGTAATTTTAAAGGCTGGGTTAGTTATGGCGGTGGATCAATAATTATGGTTTGTGGAAGTATATCTTTAGAGGCAAAAACGGATATTCTTCAGGAGCATGTTGCGCCTTTTGCTCCCTTTATTGAAGAAAACTTAATTTTTATGCAAGATAAAGCACGTCCACATACGGCGAGAATAGTAACGGAATATCTAGCAGAAACGGGAATTACCGTAATGAATTGGAAAGCTCGAAGCCCAGATCTTTACCCTATAGAGCATTTGTGGGATCGAATGGGTAGAGAGGTTCGTGCAGAAGGTAACCCACCAGAAACTTTGGCTCAGCTGAGATTGACGCTACAAAGAATATGGGAAAATATGGATCACGTTTTTATAAGAAATCTGATTCTTAGTATGCCAAATTGTTGTCAACCTGTCATCAACGCTCGTGGAGGAAATACGCGTTATTAATTTTTATTCTTATAATTAAGTTGTTTCTTTAAATTGTTATTACTACTCTCTCTCAAACAGTCCTCTTGCATAGGTACATTCTTCTGGAGATATGAATCGGATATTGGCATTCATTTAAAAAAAGAAACTAAACAAAAGGCCTTTTCAAGAACTGCTAACAAATTTATCTCGATAAATTGATAAGGGCAATTGGTTGACTAGCAACGTAAATCCAAATAAAAGTGCTCAATATAATTTGCAATATCCAGAGTATTTAATTTTTTTTAATTGACACGAACGGCACTGCGCTGTATTTGGTACAGTAAGTACCTAACATAAAGCTGTAACTAGTACACTAATAAAATTCAATTTTCATTGCTTCGTATTTTCCAAACATTAATTTTAAAATCAGCACATTTTACACGGCTTGGTATCTTAGCCATCATCCTGTATAAACAAAAACATAAAGTAAGGTCAAACACATTGTGCTAAGTAGTACAAAGGACGGCCTACCTAATAAACCAAAAATTAAGTAGATTGATATAATTTTGATGAAGATATGGATCTTTAAAATTTGAGTCCTTTTTTACCTATTCCATAATTAATGGACGCAGTGTATCATATATCAATATTGTTCTACAAGCGTATAACAGGTTATAATAAACAAGGATCATTATAATATCATCATGTTATGATTTATTATACTTAAAACAAATACTAAAAATCAAATTAATTAAAGAACTCGCCTAATCAAGCCGCATTATGTCATTATGTTGAAGTCTACTTTATTGTACGTTAAGCTGTTGGTTACAGAAACAGAACCGTACCTACCGAAATACTTATGTGAAAACATTATGAAATTTAAGGATAAAAAGGAAACAAAAATTATTTCTCAGTGTTTATTTATAAATAGCAAAAATAGTTAGATATTTATGTAGCGGCTTTTTTCGCGCAATTTTATTGTTATAAATTTGTCTATTTACAATGCAGCGGGAACCATACATACTACCAAACAGAACCTTTAATAGGTAATCATATTATTTTTAAACAAATTCCTTTGGTGCTTTTTACATTATTTCTTTTCCTTTCAATAAAAATGTAATTTATGTCCTAGCTTGGTTCATGAAAATAATACCAAAAATAAAGTTTTATTGTTATTATTAAAAAATAAACCTATTTAATTACACATCGTTAAGGCCGATCCGCTCCTATGCATTTTCACCCTGCATTTTTAAATTATGGTTGCAACAGCTGTTTTTTTTATTTTTAACGCATATGCATGAAAGTCCTGATATGTTAATGATTTTTTAATTTTAAATTTGGTTGTTGGTAATTTTCTTTTTTTAATATTGGTGTAATTTGACAGAATACTATTATTGCAATGACGGGGTCTAGTCCCCAAACCCAAAAAGGAGCAGAAAAACGCGGGTAAAAAAACCACATATTATGGTTAAAACTGACATATTATTATGTCTTATTAATTGTTTTGTCAAATGTGCGAAGTTATATTTACAAATCAAATTTATCAACAGAAATTTCGAGGAAATTTTGAAAAAATCGCAAATAACTAGACCTTGTTCTACTTCAAGGGTCAAAAATGCCTCACTCGAGCTGAAATGCATAAATGTGAATCCAAAATTGCATACAATTTTGATGCATGGTTAAAATGCAGGGTAAAAATGATTACAGAACCTTTTCTTGGACTTTGCGTTTATAAACATGCTAATGGACGAGTTTATTGAAACATTGAAATACGTCGAGGAAGTCATCCAAAATATTTTTTTGCAATATAAATTAATATATAATAAAATTCACCGCTTTAGGGGCTGATTTCCAAGAAAATAAGAAATACGTTTTTCATGACTGTATTGTAACGAATTTCTGCTAAGCTTCAAGAAAATAAGGCAAACAATATGTTTCCAATAGAAACTTTTATCCTTTTCACCCCGACATTAAAAAAAGGAATATATACGTGTTTCATTATTTGTATTGCATGGTATTGACTCAGAATAAAGGACTATACAGAAGCGACAAAACGCATCGGACCAAAATGTTTAGGAGGGGGAAATGAGGGACAACTGTCAAATCAAGCATCCGTCTGCTAAAAGTCTGCTGACAATGACAATGACAAATGCTCATTTACGACCTTCCAATTTTAAAAAAATGAAAGTTAGTTTAGCTGCTCAAGTTCTTAGCCACACAGTGGCCAGTGGAATGAGCACATAATATGACTTTAGATGCTCTACCTGCAGACGCGTTTGGTACAATAAAATTGAAGTCATAGAAAGGTTTAACAATTTGTTTGATATTTTAAATTCATTTTCCCTAAGAAATCCCAATAATTACCTCTTTTTGTGTGCGTAATATCATTTTCTTTATTATATTATTATAGTCCTATATATTATTTATTATATTACTAAGACATTTTGTATTGTATTATTGTAATTAAGGCCGCATGAATTTATGTAATATGTATGTATATGTATGTTTACCTACTTATTATGTAAGAAATCTATGTAGTAAAAAAAGGATAAAGCACATTTTATTGTTTCAGTTTCCCAATAAAACTAAAGTCATTTGCATTTTAAATAGTATGTACCACTCTGGTATTTTGGCCGGGATTTCAGTGATTCTACATGAGGGGCAGATTTCATAAATGAAAAACAAATTTTTCTATTTCACGTTCATAATAAGCTCAGTACGATACGCATTTGCGTATCGTAATGAAGCTATTTCGATACGCGTTTTTTCTTTATTTGATGTTGGTAACATTTAAATGTTTTATTTCATTGACTTGCGCGGCCTTTGTGATCTACGAGAAAACCCATTTTTCGCAGAGGAAAAATAGCTTGATAACATACTTTTTTATTCTATGTGGATAACAGTCATGTATGTTGGTTGCATAAATCTATAAATCAATCTTTTGTAGACGCTTCAAGCTATTATTTTCTGACAAATCCTATTCAAAATTCAATCTACTAACCTTCCAATGTAGATTTTAACTTTAACTTTATTTGAATTTTCCATCTTCCCTATACTAAATTGCAATGCCGTGACGTAAAATCACGTCTTTTGAAATTCGAAAAAAAGTAGCAAAATCGCCCGAATTTCCGAACGCTCTGTATATGTACCGAATGTACAAGGATCACACAACGTATTCCGTCCAATTTCAAATCTTATATCGCTAAAATAACTCTAGAATCTCGTGGTGAAAATGGGTCAATAAATCAAAAAATGACAGTTCGCAAAATAATTTTTGTTGTCCAAAGGCTACTATGATAAAACATAGTATTACCAACATAAAAATTGGACATAAAAATTTACAAAATTTGAAGGATTTTTTTTTTAATATGTGTTTTTTATTGAAAAAACTACAAACTAAAAAAATAGTATAACGTAGGTGTTATATAAAGCAGTTTTAAGCACTTGTCCCGTTATAAAACTCGCCGCAAGCGGCTCGTTTTTTAACATGAACGCGTGCTGTAAAATGATGCTTTATAAAACGTGTACGTCAATATACTATTTGAAACGGCAACATTTTGAAACTTATTTATTTCTTGATTTTAAATGAGTATTGTCTAAACTCACTTAAAATTAAGTTGAAATAATTTTTTAACATTTTCTTACATTATGCGGATATTAATATTATTTTCCCAGTGTACAACCAATACCATCTGTGTGTTTCAGAGGGTATTGGTAAAACCCGAATTGTAAACGTATACTGAGTTTCTCTCAGTGTTAAATGTAGGATATGCGCCACACACGTCAAGCGTGACGTCACAGATTTGTTTCCCATATAAGCAATGCTATTGAGAGCTCTTTGTCGCTTCTGTATAGTCCTTATTTTGAGGTACAGATAAAATCAAATAACAAATATTTACGTGTTTTATAAATTGTATCATTATTAGAGTACTTATGCTAAGTTTCAAGAACGTTCGTCAAGAAATATTGTTTATCATCGATAAAAGGCAACAGTTTTTGGGTAAACAAAGTCTGAAATTATACAAGCAGGATTTTAAAGATAATTGTGATTATAATAACGATTAACTAAACAATCTTGTGATAAATGACATTAAACGACGTGGTTTTGTATAAAATTTTAAAATTACATATTATTGTTAAATGAACCAGATTTTTTTTTAAAGTATAACGGAGAATAAATATATATGCAGTTAAAAAACAAAATCTGCAGATGTTAGTTTCTGTAGTTTTTGGCCATTTCGATTATCACACAAGTTTATATAAGTTTCTGTAATTTGTTATCGATTATATATTATTATATTGGTTACCCATTATTAAATTTTATAATTTTATTTTCTTGTTTAAAATATGGAAATATGCCTGATGAATTAAAATGTTCTTATATTACACCAATGCCAAAAGTAAAAAACACTAAAAGATGGGATGAGATGATGCCAGTAAATGTTTTATGGGATGTTGAAAAATTATTAGTCGTATATGAACAGTTATTAGAATTCATTGATGCCAATAAAATTTTAGTTTCCTTCAAGCTGATTTTCGAAAAGGGTATGAAAATGTTATAGCTGTATTTTTGGATTTTAAGCGGGCATTCGAACCAATTGACAGGTCTAGATTATTGAGTAAATTTTATCAGTATGATATTCGCAGAAACGTTTATAAATGGTTTTAAAATTATTTAAGTAGGTACCTAACAGGTCACAAAAAAACAAAAATATCAAAAACATATTCAAATAAAAAAATAAATAATAAGTATAGGAGTTCCTCAAGGAAGTATACTAGGTTCAATATAACTTATTTTATACATTAACGATATGCCTTTAGTTTTAAAAATGTGTAAGTTACAAATGTTTGCTGATGACACCTTAATTTACATTAGTGTTTTAAATATTTTTGATGGTTTAAATACTCTAAATTCTGAGATAAATATATTATTATTAAATTGGCTAAAAGTAAATAAATTAAAATTAAATATTTCAAAAACTAAATGTATGATTATGGGTAATAATTTAAATTGTAAAAATATAAATGTTGTAATTGATGGTGAAAAATTAGAATTAGCAAACAGTTTTAAATATTTAGAGATAATCATTGATTCAAAATTATATTTTTTTTATAATTTGGAAAGTATTATATCGAAGATGGCTGGAAAAGTAGGTTATTTTAAAAGAATCAGTTAAGTTTGTTTTCTAAAAAAACTGTATTTAATAATTATTATATTACCACATTTTCTTTATTGTTCTTCCATTTTATATTGTTCTAGTGAGAAAATATTTGATAAATTACAAATTTTACAAAATAAGGCAATGCAAATTATTTTAAATTGTTACAAATATACAAAAATTAATTTTATCTTGAAAAATTTAGATTGGTTGAATGTTAGAAATTTAGTTTTTTATTTAGTATGTATCTTTATACATAAAATTAAAAATAACTTATTGCCTGATTCTTTAAAATTTTTTTGTTCTTTTAATTATGACAATCATAGTAATTATTATAAAACAAGAACTAATTAAAATTTTTATGTGGATAGAGTGTCTAAAACATTAGCTTATAAATCTATTTTTTATAAAGGTTTGATAAAATATAATAATTTAGAAAATACTAATAAATCTCAAAAATCATTAAAACTGTTAAAAAAAATTTTAAAATTACTTTTAATTAAAAAACAAAATGATACGTAATATTTGATACAATTTGCAAAATGTTTAACTTTTCTGTCTGTTTTTGTTAACAAAAGGTTGGGTTTTAAAATTTAAAAATAAATCTATAAAAATGTGTTAAAAAAATGTATTAAAAAATATTTAATTGTAACTTTTTGCTAAATAAAACATGTTACTACTACTACTATTTAGGCTAATTTCTATTTTATAAAAATAATCGACTGTCTCAATTTTTTTATAACTAATGTTTATTAAAACACTTTATAGGTATTATTACCTAGTGGCTCGAATATTTGGTAGCTTCCTGTGTAGGTACCCATTACAACAAAAGTTTTAGCTCATCAATAGTTTGATTTGTTAAAGTAAATGTTAAATATCTGTAATTTTCCTGAGAAGACCAAATGATTGTGCTTATAATGATAGTTTTATATTATATTCTAAAATATGTAGTTCTAGTAAACGTAAAACACCGTACTTTTTATACTAAATTAAAAAATTATCTAAACCAGAATTCACTAATTTCCTCATTAAAACATGAAAAAAATTCAGGAATTCATATAAATGGACAAATTTCCATTTTGTCAATATTTCGGCTACCTGGCATTAACTACTATTAGCCCGAGGTAAAAAACAAATAAACAAAACGAAATGAGAATGTATGTATGGGAATAATATGTACCTTCCCGTATTCACTAAAGAGTTTAAAAATTAGTCCATCAAAATATTATTGTTTTATTCAGCCATATTATGACGTTTTTGCGTTAATTTGATTTTCTGGCAATTATAAAAAAATTTTACCGGGATTTTGTTGCCAAGATAGTTTTAGTTCTAGAAAGGATATTATGTAGGTACGTATCAAAAGCTTTTTGCATATGAATTTAAAAAAAAAACAGAAAAACATTTACAATTCAAGTTGACCTATTCTGACAATGTTAGATTTTATGTTTTTAAACACGCTTTTTTTAGTTTCACCTGTATATTTGTATGTTTGTTTGTAACCGACTTCTTTGAACCCGATTTTGACCCACTTTAAACGGTCAGATTTAATTTAAATTTTGTAGACTTATCAAGAACCGCTGACAATACAATAATTTGATAAGTTTATCTCATTATCCATCCATCCGTTTTGTGCTATATTTTTCGTATATCGAGCACCCCACGCTTTTTTCACAATAATACTAATGTTTATCGTTCCTTATTATTTTCTGCCCTATTAAGAATTTCAAGAATTATTTTAAACTATATTTATTTTCCGCTTTTTAGTTTGATTAATTATTAAAGCGTGTTTTTTAGTTTTTTTAAACTATATTTATTTGTCCTTTTAACCCCAAAACACAAAAAAATACGTAATTATTAACAATGCCGGTGGCATTGATGAAAGTGAACCAGGGTTTTAACGTTTTAATTATTTTTTTATATTTTTAAATTTAAAAAAAAATTAGGTGGGTCCAATTTGATTCCAGGTTTTCCGTATGGGAGTCGAGTCACGGTAATATATCTTATTTTTTTAAATTTTGCAATTAAATGACGTTCTTACAGTTTATGAAATATTACTTATTATAATATGTGCTGGCGTCGACGCCAGACTAGACAAGGCCATCTACGGTAAAAACAATATTTTTCAGTAAAACGTCAGTAAAATTTCTGTAGAACAACATAAGTCATAAGTCATAAAGTAGAAGCACAACAATTTTGGTCAACAATTTCAATTTAATTGGTTACTTATTTGAAACTACAACGATTTGATATTTGAATGTTTTGATCATAACTCTAATGATATAAAAGATATAATCAATCTTCATACCAAGTTTCTAAAATAACTTTAGAAATTATTGTCTAGACCTAATATTTTCAGGCAATTGCGAAAATAAAACGAGTTTATGCCAATATATTATGCAATATTATTTTAGATTCAAGAATGGATTCGCAACGCCTTGGAATCTTTGAAGTATGGGTAGAGAAATAATGAGCAGGGTGAAGTATAATGTTGAACAATAATTATAAATAATTGTTATCATTAAAAGGTAGAAATAAACAAAACATAAAAAATTGTTCAATATTTTTTTCCATTCACTTTAGAGAAGAAACGTAATAAAGTAAAATATTTATAATTTCGTTCTTTATAAAAAAAAGTACTTTTAATTTTTTTGAAAAAATTAAATCGAAATCCAATCCCATTTTTTTTAAGTGTCCCCATTAGAACCAAATGGGACTTTTGAGAAATTAAATAGAAGATTTACACATTTTCTCTGAGAGGGTGTGTGAGGGTGTGTGTGTGTGTAGAAACCCGATATTTACCCGTTTTAACTATTAGTTAGAACGAGACAGGATCCTGCAGAAATCCGGTTTCGTATGTGACAGAGACAACAAAAATAGCTGAAGGCTAAGAATGAGACCAAGCTACCCGGTATTTATTCCGAGAGCAGCTGGGCGTCATATGTGAGAACAAACATTGATCGGTGTGCGTATGAGTGAGTGAGACAGAACTACCCGGTGCTTATTCCGAGAGTAGTTCGGTCGCGTGTGTGTAGGTGTGTAGATTAGTGTGTATGTACTACATTTACTGTGGCATCTTGTGTGTGAATAGGCCTGCACTATGTCGCCCGTTCTACTTGTGACACCCTACACCCGGATACGACAGCAAAATATGTAATATAACGAGCTACGGTAAATGAAATTTAAATTTGGATATATTTCCCGCGTTTTTGTAGGCTCTCTCTCCATTCGGTAAGGACCAATTGGCACTAGCTTATTTAAAACCGTTTCCGCCAATTGTGTATGATGTGCCACTATTTAAGCCAGTTCACATCTTACTTTAACCTAAATTGTGGTATCCGCCGTACGGTGGCGCCTTCTACAATACACACTTGAACCATTTTATATTATTCAATACAACGCGCAAATAAGAGTTTAGCGTTCAGTAGCCAGTGCATCATAACGAGGAAGGAATAGCAAGTTAAGTAACTGAAAATTAATTTTAATATACTTATGTGTAGACGAATAATGTAAGTATCGGTTAATATGTAGGTAATATACAGTTTTCGAGGGGGACACAAAATTGGCAAAAAATCACGTTAACACGTGCAGCCCCCTAGGCGGGGGGGGGGGCACTACCCCTAAATTTTGAAGTGGAAAGGGGGGTCGATGATGTAAAATGCATGCACTTCAGTTTAATAGTTTTGTAGATTTATTGATTTAAAGCTTAGAGTAGACTTTAATAGGTACATCATATTACTTTGTACTACTTTCATCAGAAGAAATTTAAGTAAAATCATGTACCTAATAGTAAATGATTTTCTTCACTACGCCCATGGTTTGTTTATCATTTTGGTGTTGAAAATAACGATTGGAGCGTTTTTTGTGGCAAAAAAAGTTGTTTCTTGAAGAAAGATAAGAAGGGAATGTCTCGTACTTTTTTTAATAGGAACTTAGTACATAGTTTGCGATTGATTCGACCAAACTTTGTTGTTAAAATACCTTTTAACGCTTTATACATAAATTAACCATGGTATATTCCACGGCAGAAAGGGTTAAAATTATCGAAATATTTTTCGGAAATAATCAGTGTATTAATAGAACAGCACACATATTTAATGAGCGACATAAGAACAGTAACGTGCATCGGAAATATGTTCTAGAGCTTGTAACTAAATTTCGGGAAACTGGCTCAGTCGCCAATAAAAAACGCAACATTGAAAATCCCATAAGGAACGAAGCAATAGAAGTGGAGGTTTTAGGGCAAGTTAATGTAGATCCTACGTTAAGTACCCGCAAATTGGATACTGTATGTGGTGTTAGTCGACGTAGTATCCAACGGATTCAGGTTGGTGCCACACCACATTACGCGTTACGTGTTTGACAATATTTAGATTAGACGTTTCCAGGTCGATGGATTGGTAGAAGAGGTGCCACTGAATGGCCCCCAAGATCGCCAAATTTATCACCTTTGGATTTCTTTCTGTGGGGTCACTTAAAAAGCAAAATCTATGCTACTCAGCCAACATCGTTAGAACATTTGCGACAAAGAATTGTGAATGAGTGCCTTCAAATTACTCCTCAAATATTGCAAAATGTGCGACAACGTTTTGAGCAAAATCTTTATTACTGCATGGACAGTCATGGTGGTAATTTCCAAAATTTACTTGGCAGTTCATTCTATATTTTTAAACTACTTTGCTGCCAAATGTATTGATCTCCACTAATGATGATGTATTAAAGTTTTATTTAACCTTTAAATCAATAAATTTCCAAAACTACTGAACTGAAGTACATGAATTTTACATCTTTATAAAGGGAATTGAAAGAATAATAAGGTATCACTCAACCCCCCTTTCCATTTAAGATTTTAGGGGTGGTGCCACCCCCGCTCAGGGGGCTGCACATGTTAACGTGATTTTTTGCCAATTTTGTGTCTCTCAAACAAACTCGACGAGTCTGATCGTTTTTCCAAAAAAGAACTGAGCTGCCAGTATATGTATCTGTTTCGTTTTCGATGCGCCATCCTGTATATTATACAGAGTGTTGGGAAAGTTTATCATCAAGGGGATTTTATACTGGGTGCCTGAACAACACTTGTATAACGGTTGATGAGAAACTGCTGGGCTCAATAAAGCCAATTTAGGTACTTACTGCTATCTTTAGACGCGGCATGCTATATATGTATGATTTTCCACTAAAAAGGCACATTTTTGTATAATGGCCTTTAAAAATTAGAAATAAAAATGACGTTACACATCCAGTAGTTTTCTTATACTCATCGTTGATTGTATTGACAGCACAGGCGCTTTTATTGAATAGCTAACTATATTTAAAAACTTTTTTTTCAGTTGCAATTTTACTGCGTAAATGACTGCAATAAAGTAAGAGGTAAATGTTGAACATCACCTCGTGTAAAATAAACCTTCTTTTTGCCTCCCGCTGTCCCTAAACTTTTTCTAAATTTGGACATACAATTTACTTTAATTTAAAGATATTGACAGACGAATTCTTAAACTGTGATTCTAATGTAACGGATTTTCAGATTTAACTTTAATTTTTGAAATATACATTAACGTGCTGGTATAAATTGGCATCCATTAAAAAGTATTTCCTTCCAATGAAAGCCCTAAATTAAAAATCTATTACAAGATAAGTACGTTTTAACCTTTAGCTTGAGTAATAGATGTGTTTTGGACTTCCATTGCCTTTAGTTTTTCATATCACATTCACCTGAAGACGACTGGGGGTACTTACCAGTTGAAACGTTGTAATATGAATAACTTAAGGCAATGGAAGTCCAAAACACATCTATTACTCAAGATACATCATTGTCTACAACCTTCATACAAACCTTTAGCTTATTTAGCTATTCAGTCAGTAATACCAACATTTTACTTGTTTAACTAAGTTTATATGCAGTAAGTTCTATAGCTTAAGAGGGTTTTTAGTAAATGCTATTAATGCAAGCCACGTGTAGGAAATCCCCGAAAGCGATGTCAGGCCGTTAAGCAAAAATTTAACAAGAGGCAAATAGCTTCTAAATATACCTAGTCCGTTGGTCGAAGCAGATGTCTGGGTTGACTTTTTATGTTTATCGTATAAAAAATATGGACGGATGTAAATGGTTATAAGACATTTCCATGTTTTTAAAACCATTTAATTTACCACTGAACAAACCCGAACGAAACGAGGATTTAAAGTATATCTACATTAATTCGCTATATTATATAGATTGTTGTCGTATCCGAGTGTAAGGTGTCACAAGTAGAACGGACGACATAGTGCAGGCCGATTCACACACAAGATGCCACAGTAAATGTAAAGTCAATACTTACAAAAAATTATGACAATCCAATAGCAGGTTTATTAAGGAAAACAAATTTTTTCGTGCGCTTTTAACGCCTCCAGCGGCTAAACTAAGGAGTTTCGGATACAAACAAGTTGACTTAAATCGATATATTTTGTACCCCGAAGTCTACCATCAAACGTTGTATGCTTATTTTCCCGACACAAAATTAATTTTTTGGAAAAAATATCACTAGATAAATTTGAGTCTTTATTTGAAAATTAATATTACATAAGGTCTATTAGGGCGCCGGAAATTAAAATTCGGATGACTTTAATCTATTTCGTTTGAAACCTATTTTAAAACATAGAACATAGTAAAGAATTTTTTTTAAAGGGGTTTAAGTGCGACTAAAAAATATATAGAAAAAGGTGTCAAAATTCTAAAATTAATTTTCCAAATAAGGTCTTTGTATGCATTTAAATAAGGCCGTTACGTAAGCGGCTTGTTTCTGGCGTTAAAGTTATCCGGCATAGTAGTACCGGGATCATCATTAACGCCCAGCTTACCGTTATTGTAGGGTTTGGTATAGCAGGCAAACTCCCTTAAGGGCAATTTATCACCAACATTGGGTCGGGGCATAAAAAATTAGTTTCTGTTCTAAAATAAAAATTTTAAATTCGGCCATCGTCAATTTCTGCGGCAACTACTGAACAAACCCCTAGAAAAATTATGGATTCATAGAAAACTTTGAAGAGTCTTACAATTTTTAAATGGGGTTTTGAAAAAAATTTTTTTTTCTTATCTATAAAGTTGGGCAACTAGTAGCCGCAAAGATTGATGATACGAATTTTAATTTCCTTTTTAAAACAGAAGTACTTAATTCTTACACCCTCAGGACATATAATATAGTTGATAGATTGCCCTTAATAAAACGTACACCTCATAAAAGCTAAAAAGTTTTTGAAGAATTATCCAAAATTTAAAGTTTCTTCAATTAAAATTCCAAAAAATATATATACTTACCATTTATAATTTTTTTTTAATAATGGGTACTAAAAGTAACGATCTAGATTTTTTTTATAATCGGCTTGATAATTAAGACAAAAAACTTTTCATTATTTAATTTAAAACCAACTGTGCAGTATTAAGGGCCCACTAAGCACTAGAAATACACAATTCTTTTTACATTGCCATCATTGAACCTTTTAAGAATGGTTTAATTTATCAACGTGACATAACACATATTTAAAATTGCATTGCTTCTCTTTATATCACTAATTATTTTAAATTATTAAAATTAGTGCGTTAAACCATCTTATATGTTTGTTACTAAGGTCTGATAAACAGTATAATGAGTTTCAAAATCAAAATCTTTCTTTTAAAATAAATAACGAAGCTATTGAAATTGTTACTAAAGTTAAATATTTAGAAGTTATTATCGACAAAAATTTTAAATTTCATGAACATATGGATTATATTTATAAAAAAATTTCAAAAAAAATAGGAGTACTAAATAGATTAAGCGGATACTTAAGCATTTATAGTAAAAAAATGATGTTCAATTGTATTATTTTACCTCATTTTGTTTTTTGTAGTTCAATTTTATATATATGTTCACAACAAGATAAAAACAGATTACAGATTTCACAAAATAGAGCAATGAGAATAATATTGGGATGTAATAAATACACTAAAATAACGGAAATGCTAAATTGTTTACAATGGATGAATATAGAAAATTTTTTATTATTTCGTATTTTGATCTTTATTCATAAAATAAATTTAAATATAACAGTACCATATTATGAAAATTTCTTAACAAAATTTAATGACGTTCATATTCATGAAACAAGAGGAAAAAATAACTTTATTTTGGATCATACAAATTTGAAATCGACTCAAAAATCAATATTTTTTAGTGGTGCTATAGAATATAACAAGTTAGGAAATGAAATTAAAAGGTGTAATTTAAAACTATTTGTAAAAAAATTAAAAAATCAAATTTTATGTAAAAAAGTGTAATAAAATAGTCTTTCTAGATTGTAATTACCTATCTATCAGGAGAGCAGAAAAAATTTAAAATTTGAAATGTAATTAAATAGGTCAATGAACTAATAAAAATTTGTTATTATTATTATTATAGGTCAACCTAGCAGTCTATTAATTCTTAGTGCTTACTGGATACGCCTACTACATACTTATTATGTTTAACAATTAAGTAACTAGGGCTATGGTTAGAATGGTAAGAGATGGAGATAAAGATACAATATTGCATTTCTTATTTTATTCTTACTTTGCCTGCGCTTCGCTTTAAACAAATGCTTGCTTAGGGGTTTTAGCCAATAAATAAAACTGAATTGTCCATACTTTAAGTGGAGTGTATATTTGAAAGGAGAGAAATAAGACACTTTAAGTCTTCCTCCTTTCGAATAAATGAAAGATAAAAATACCTGTATATATTTAAAAACTTCTACTAAATATACTATGCGTTATGCACCTTATTTGCCACACACACCCTCAAGGGTTATATTTATTGTGACATCAAATATACACTTCCGATTTGTTATGGCATCACCCACACACACACTCAAGGGTTATATTTATTGTGGCATCAAATTTACACTTCCGATTTGTTGTGGCATCACGTATATTATACACACTCAAGAGTTTCCTATATTTATTGTGACATCAAATACACACTTCCAATTTGTTGTGGCATCACGCATACACATACTCAAGGGTGATATTTATTGTGGCATCAAATTTACACTTCTGATTTGTTATGGCATCACGCATACACATACTTAAGGGTTATATTTGTTGTGGCATCAAATTTACACTTCCGATTTGTAGTGGCATCACGCATATACACACTCAAGGGTTCTATTTATTGTAGCATCAAATATACACTTCCGATTTCTTGTGGCATCGATGCCACTATTGAGGATAATCAATGGTTCATATCTCGGCTAAAATGGAGTGTATTATGACGCAAGTCAGTGGACAGTGTTGCTGCTTTTTTTTACAGACCGGCTGTTGCCAGTATTCTCATGTGACCACAATTGGGTTTATAGTTTGGATGCCACCGTAAATATGTGGACACGTAAGTGTGTGTGTGTGTGTGTATCGGCTTGTTTTTTTTCCACCACCCACCTATAATCAGCCAGGTTTATTAACCTACTATATCCTCCGGATAGCCTTTAGTTTTTCTAATTTTAAAATTTTAGTCAAGATTATGTTAATTTTGTTCAAAAAGCTGTAGAAATTTTATTTTTTTTATTTTTTTTACTTTTTTTTTTAAATAAGTCTACAGTGTGACCAGTAAAGTCCGCATCATATGGGATTTTTTTTTTAAAAATAGCTTTATTCAAAATTTTACTTTGGCATCAAGTTCTGCTTCGATCGAGATGAAAATTAAGCAAAAAAATAGTAGTCACGTAATTCGCATTATCTGTCAAATTTTATTTTTTTTCAAAAAATAATTCAAAAGTGAGTTTATTTCTAAAAATATCGAAAAAAGTTATGAGAAAAGGTTTTTTTTTTATGCAGTTTCGAAACCCACATGCAAAATTTCAGCTGCATAAGATAATTTTGATTTTTTACCCACCACAAAAATTTATTTTCCACTTAATCAACTGTGTTCCTTTTGTCTTAATATTAAGGTGTATTACTTTCAGACACAAACTACGTTTTCAAAAATACTTATTTTATGAAGTTACCTTATACAGGGTTAAAAACAATTAAACTTTGCATCACATGCGACCAAATTTTAATAGCCCAATTTTGATTTTGTAGAAAAATACACATTTAATATGGCGGTACTTTAAAAAAAATTTATCTGAAATAAAGCATTGTTAAAACTAAAAAGTTATATGTAGGTTGCGTTGAGTCTTATTTTGCAAAAGTGGTGCAATTTACAAAATATGGGTAAAAATCTAAATTATCTTATGCAGCTGAAATTTTGCATGTGGGCTAGAAACTACAGTTAAAAAAACTTTTTCTAATAACTTTTTTCGATATTTTCAGAACTAACCCCTTTTTTGAATTATTTTTTGAAACAAATTAAAAAAAAAAATAAAAACACTATTTTTTGCTTAATTTTCATCTCGATCGAAGCAGAACTTGATGCCAAAATCAAATTTCGAATAAAACTATTAATAAAAAAAATCCCATATGATGTGGACTTTACTGGTCACACTGTACTTAAACAGATTTTACAAAAATTCTTTAGAACAGTTTTTGTTATTGTTATAGTACTTGTATATTATATCCACTACATCCTAAACTACAAGTTTAAAAAAAAAAGGGCAATTATAACTCCATAATATTAGCTACTTACCATCAATAATAATTGTTACTCTATATTATTTATTATATTATTATAGCTATAGAAGCATTAAATTATTCTTCGAAGAAGCTACCGCGGTGTTGTCACGTTTATATGTATGTCCATTGCGGTGGATCGAGGGGCTTCTCGCTGTAATTGTGGTTTTTACCAAATTAAAAAATAGAAAATTATGGGTACATTTAAATGAACCTGAAGTATCAGGAGAATTTAGTCAGTACCTTAGTAATTTCTTTAGATAATTAGTAAAATACCAGGTTTTGAGCAAATTATAGTCTAAAGTTAGACAAGAAAGATCATTATATTATAATTATTAACTAACTAACCTGGCTTGGGATATAATTGACATTGAAATACAATATTTTTATATCATTACGAAAAAACCATTGGAAAGCTGCAACTGGTACATACTAAACTTTTAAAACAATTTCAGGAATTACTGCCGATAACAGTGAATATCCGGAATATTTGCACGATATCCAGGCAATTACAAAAATGACAGCGTGCTTGCAGGTAATTATACCCATCCAGTTAGTTAATTAAGATTTTGTTTCAACGAAAGCATTTCCATTTAAATCGAAGCTGTTTTCAGTTTATTAGCTCATAAACTGTCTAAGTTTTGATTAGGAAAAGCTTTTATGGATAAGCACGGACAGAATAATAAAGTTTTGTTTAGGCAAAGATATTTATGCAATAAGTGCATAAAGTGGGATTTTTTCCAAAATAAACATATAAAAAACTAACTATAAATACGAGTTTTTTACTATATTTATCCTACAACCATAACTAATTAATTTTTTAATAATTCTTATTTAATAACACTATTTTACAGCTAATTTGCTACTGTAACTGTAATGTTAAAGGCAGTTCTTTATTAATTTTTGGTCTCTAAATGCGAAAATAAATGTAAATTTTTGAATTATGAATTTTTCAGCAAAAATTAATGATTTTAATCACATTATTTTAAAAAGTCATTAGTAATAAACCAGACCACAACGTTGCCAAATTTACGTTTACCCTAATAAACGGAAATTATGCATAATCTGGCAACACAGCGTGTGGGGTGTCTAAGGATGACACTTCAACCACAAAGTCTTATGGCCACTTGTACCGTTTGCTTTAAACGTTGTTTAGTGGTAAACAGTGATTAAATTCAGAAATTTGCTTGTCCCGCTGTCGAATCATCGTTTATTTGTGCCTAATTAGTGATTACCTTAAACGGTCATGGTTGGGTGTTTAAAAGTACGATTAATTATAAACACAGTTTTCTAACCCTAAATTATTTGTTATGAATTTTTTTTTACAATTTTGTGAAATGGAGAGTGACGAGGATATTTTTAAAGGCGACTTGGATATTTTAGAAATTATCGAATATGGTTTTCCAAAAAAAATTTATCAGAGAAAAAAATCATTTTGCTGAGTTGGATGAACATATTTTTTCAAACGTTTTCGTCTCACTAAAAACACGGTTCTGCATCGTTTAACGTTAATTGAGGCCAAATTGGAGTTCAATAATGATCTGTAAGTATAATTCTAAACAAATTGTGGAGAATATGGCAGCAAAGTTTATTTTTCTAGAAATAACAGTGTGTCAACTGTTAATCAAATACTTGCTACGCTAAGATTTTATGCTAGTTCTGGACACCTGGCTATCATAGCAGATTTTATTGCTATGGATACATCAACAGCTTCCCGAATTGTTAGTAAAGTTTCTTTGGCAATAGCAAGACTATATTATCCTCAATTTGTTAAGATGCCTATAGGTGAGGATACATTGAAAACACATACAAGCTTTTTTAGGATTGCATCTTTTCCTCGAATAATTGGACTTGTGGATGGAACCCACATTCGAATACAGTCTCCAGGTAAACCAAATGACTACTAGTTTAGTTGTTAAAACCACCTTATAGTTATCTACAAGGTTTTTCTGCTAACATAATCTTAGAAGTCACAATACCTATATAATTTTGTAGGTGGTGAGGATGCTGAAGTGTTCAGGAATAGAAAAGGATTCTTTTTAATAAATACACAGATTATGTGTGATTAAAATTTAACGATTCTGGATCTGGTTTCTAGGTGGCCAGGCTCTGTGCACGATTCAACTATTTATAATAATAGTAGGCTGAAAGCTCGGTTTCAAGGCAACGAGTTTCCAAATTGTATTTTACTAGGTAAGTAATGATGAAAAAGTCTTTACACTCACAGCTATTTTAATTTTAACATTAATTTTTAGGAGATAGCGGATACATAATGAGGTCCTATTTCTTAACTCTATTGGTAAACCCTGTACAACGAGTCCCATATTAGGACCAGAAATTGGGTTGAGCGTTGCATTGGTTTATGGAAGCCAAGATACCCAATTATTGCCTATGGGATGAGAGTAATGGAAGAAACTGTTCTTGATATTATTGTGGCTACTGCTGTATTATATAATTTAGCAAAGGACATGTTTGAAGATGACCTGCCACTACCTGAAAATTTAGATGAGATTAACCTAAATTACCTTATAGAACTGGGTAATACAGCTGATGTACCTAATGGTAATGTTAATGATAATATTATACCAAATGTTTTTGGAAACGAATTTTAAAAGATAACTATTTTTCTCAATTATGAATGTGGGTTTTTAATAATTCGTATCCTATAAAAATGTGCAGTTGTAAATGTTATTGATATGTTAGGAAATAAAAATAATTTTTCAAACAGAATAGTGTGTGATAGTTCTAAATAAAGCAAACTATGTTGTAGTAAAATGTAAAATTATTTTCATGCAAAAATAATTACAATTTACACAAGTTTTTTTTACACTTCTATTTCAACTTTGTATATTTCTGATTTTAATTATTTTTCCTCCTCTATTTGAGCGAGTTCTTATTTTAATTTTTCTTTATGTAAATCTGCCATGTGTTAGCATTTATTAAGTAATAAATTATCTTTTTCTCCCAATTCTGATGATGTGAGTGCCTTCACAGTAGTGGCAGAGCGACGACTAGATGCTTGTCCAATAGTTTTTTTCCTGGGTGCACTTTCATCTAAAATATTTAAAAAATAGATTTCTGCACTGCTGAAAATCATTACTTTACCTTTATTTTTAAGAGATCTGGGGTAACAGGTTTATTTAGGTCTGCCGCTTTTTTCCAGGTAGATATGCTCAAATCCTGTAACAATATTTATGATTAACAAGATTTACCTACTATATTAACTTACCATACTATAAAATTCTAGTTTTGTTTTAAAATAGTTATTTAAATCTGATGACCAATTTCAAGATATTTACTATATATAGATCATTACCACACAACAACTATTCCATTTCAGGTTCGTAAATAATTTGTATGTCCTGCTCAACCCTCTCTCTCACATTTCCGATCGCTTTACCTCAAAATATAAAAGAGTTTTATACGTACAAAAGTTCTACTTAATTTCGATATTTTAATTAGTTTTTAAGATACTTGGGTTTCGATGCTTGATAACAAAAACCATTTAAATAATCTCTTTTTTAGCAGAATATAATTTATTAAAAATAAACCGTGGATATGTTATCATAAAAAGAAAACCATGCATGACCAATTTTCAAGACTACTATCTCCTGTTGCTGTATGACCCCTTATTTATGGGACACCCTGTAGATGTTAATCCAAGTTAGAATACTCAATTGTGAAAAAGAGTCCATTATTATCTAATTTGGATAAACATTTTAGAGTTGGTATAGTATTATTGAAACGCCAATTTAATTAGGCGCCCAGTGTATCTAAGAACCTAATAAATAAAAATTAAAAGCGAAACAAGGTTACAAATATAAATATATTTTAAAATTAAGTTAATGCACTTTAAAATATAATTTAGCACGCCCCTGCAAACCTTATCGGCGTAGCGTTCCTGCAGATGTCAATTTCTCCTTTCTCAACAATAGCCAGCTGTCCTTTGGGACTCTGACGCTTCACTGGTTCCTTTATGCCACCCTCGTGAACTTTTGCTGATTTTGCTCCAGATTTAGTTGGTCAGATTTATTATCCCTGGCATAAATTAACTGGTCTACGTTTTTGTAATCTCTTTTTCAACTCCGAGACATTTAGTTTTTTAAATACCTATTCTATAATTAGTTTTGCTAGGAGTATTAACCTTTAAGTTGATTAATTATTACACAATAAAAGGTTTCAGCGCTTTTGATAAACGATTTTTATTCTTTATCGACTTTAAGAAAGAAGGAGTACTCTATTTTTTTCTTTAAGCGTGAATCAGCGACTGTATAATAAAAATAATAATATTAATAATAATAAGTTTAATTAAAATTTAATAATAATATAATAAATATGTTTACGTTGTCTTCTATAAACTTATTGTTCAATCCTCTGAAGCTAAGCTTGTACGGGGCAAATCTTATTTTTTGTTTTAGTATGTAAAATCATAAATCATAAATATGCATTAAAAATCAAGTTTTAAAGAAACATGTTAATTTATGGTATTAACGCAGTTTTTTTTTGAAGAAATATATTACCTATAATAAAATTATTAATTTATAATTTTAAAGTAAAAAATATTACTTATAGCATTTTAAAGCATTTCTAAAAATATTTTCAAATTGTCTGTTTTTAATATCCATGTTTTTATTTCGACTTAAAATTTTTTTAATGAAATCATTTCTTAATTTTTGTTGGTAAATAATCGTTTAAATAAAAACATAAATATTTAAAAAAAAAATTGTCCTATAGATTTATTTATTTTAGGTTTTATGGTTATTGCATTTTTATGACGTGTATTATGATTATGGTTGTTAAATTGTATAAGGTTTTTATTTTTAAATATATATATATATAATAAGATGTTATAAATATAAAGTTGTCTTATGTTCAACTTTTTTGTTTCTGAATATAATTCTTTTAAAGGATAAAGATAATCTTTATTGAATATAATTTTTAGAAACCTGTTTTTTAATATTTCTAATTTTTTAACCAAAGTTCTATTTATTCCTCCCCAACCTAAAATTCCCTAATTTAAATGAGTTTTAACTAACGCGTAATATAATATTTCCATGTGTCTTACATTTTAAAAAAATTTATTGTTTTTAAAAATTGGTAGTAAACTTCCTAATTTTTTAATTACGTATTCTAAGTAAAAATTCCAATTTAATTTACTGCCAAAAATAATTCCTAAATATTTTATTTTATTAATTTTAAAAATTTGAATGTCTCCATTTATTTGAATACTATCCATATTTTGTGGTAGATTATTTAGGTTTAAAGTAAAAGGAATATAATTTGTTTTATTAAAATTAATTGTTAACAAATTGTTATTAAACCAATTTTTTATAATTCAAAATCTTTTTTAATTTTACTATTTAAGTTGTCCCAATTTGTATCGGTATTAAAAATTGTAGTATCATCTGCAAAACTATGAATTTTTCCATCGCAATTTATACTAAATAAGTCGTTAATATAAATATTAAAAAATAATGGTCCTAAAATTGTTCCTTGAGGAACACCATTCCTTGAGGAACACCATACTTAAATACTTTTGAATAGCTTTTTTCTTTATCTATTTGATCATAAGTTGGTCTATTTTTCAGATAATTTTTGATTAATTCTAATTGCTTTCCTCTGAATCCAATATTTTCAAAGTTTTTTAACAATAAGTTATGGCTAACTTTTTTTATTATCTAGTGCATCATATATTTGTTCTGTTAGATAGCAAATAGCGTTTTCCGTTGATTTATTTTTTTGAAACCCAAACTGTTTATTAGAAATAAAATGCATTTTTTCCAACTAATTTTCAATTCTTAATTTTAAAATTTTTTCGAATACTTTTGCTATCGAAGATATTATTGTTATTGGTCTATAATTACTAGTTTCACTAGAATCTCCATTTTTAAAAATAGGTTTTATTATACCAATTTTAAAGGCTTCGGAATATATACTGGTTTTAAAAATATTATTTATAAGATATGTTAGTGGTCTAGAGATAGTAGTTTTAACAGTTTTAAATATTTCTGTTGTTATTCCGTCGGCACCAGGAGATTTCTTAATTTTAAACTATCAGTTACATTATCAACTTATTTATGAATAGTTTCTTCTAAATAAAATTGATTTATATTGTTTATTATTTTATTTGAAAATGTGTTATTACCTTTATTGATTATGATTGCTAGCTTTTCACCCACATCAGAAAAATAGTCAAAAAAGCTATTAGCTATACGTTTCTTATCAGTAAGTGATTCATTTTCAATTTTGGTTTCGTTTACTTATATTTTTATGTTTCTGATTTTTATTATATATTTTTTTAATAGTTTTCCACATAATAATATCTTGATTAGAGTTTATACATTTATCAATTTCACGTTTATAAAAATTGGTTTTTTGTTTCATTAATTAGTTTAGTCAGTTTGTTCTTATAAATTTTATATTTATATAATAAAAATCGGTCATTATCATTTTTGTAATTTTTTATAATGTTTATTTTTTGTTTTAATAGAATGAAGTAAGCCGTTCGTAATCCATTCTTTTCTCTTTTTAATTTTAATTTTTATTTTATTTGTACATTGTTGTACATTATTTTGGATGTATTTTATTAAATTATTGGATAAATCATTCGTTTCAGAATAAGAGTTAAAATTTGTCCAATCTATTTTTATAATTTTTTCTTTTAATTTGTAATAGTTAATATAATTTTTATACATTGGTGAAGGTTCATTATTGGATTTATCAATAAGTTTTTTTTGTAAAATGGTTGGGTAATGTAAAATAAACCTAATTTTTGCCCACTGCTGTCACCGAATTTCTCCGAAACCGCACATGCGTTTTACGAGTTACCATTACTTATTTAATTATATACAAAGACCTATTCTTGCACTCTGTTTCTTATGTAGCAGATTTTCCAATCATCGATAAGTTTTCAAAATATACAATAACTTGTGTTAGTATAAACAGGTCAACAAAAAAAATATTTTCTTCAAAAGTAAGGTCCAAATTAAAAATATGCTACAAAACAAACAACAACGTCTGAACCTTTAGCTACCCAGTGGTACCAAATTTGTAATTAAATTTTACTGGTGGTATATGACAGTCAGCAACAATTTTTGAAATATTTTTCTTGGCTATCGTTAATAGTATAGAAGTTAACTGTACAAAAATTACTTTATTATTTAAAAATAAACAAATTATGTTGAAATAATAATAATAACAATAATACTAATTTTAACCATAATAATTTTAACAATATACATTTATTGTTATAATTCGTTCTTTAACTTTATTACATTGTTACAATTATATAGCCAAAATTGAATTACAGCCTATTACGTCCCTGTGGTGCGACTTTAGCAACAAATATTAGACATAAAAGCTATATGATGCGTAGAGACGCATATTTTAAAAATATTTTGAGATATACAGGGTGACCGAAAAAAGCAGAGCGGCAAAAAGGAAAGTTTTTTTAAATGGCATCCCCCATTTTTTTTAGGGAATTAAATTTAGCATGAAATTTAGCATATATTAGAGTATCCTAATTTGGTGTACGTTACGGCGTTGCTAAGCTATATATAATTTACTAAAAAATCCAAGAAAAACCACCTAATCAAAACTCCTTTAAAAAAAAATGAATCGATTTGATTTTTTAATACATGGTTACGGTTTTGGATACCTGAGGGACGGTAGATTGATCTTATTATGGAAATCTGACCATAATTTATACAGGGTATTTTTTACAGATGTGCCAATATTGCTATATTTAAAGTATCAAATCTTCATTTTTTTAAATGGGACACTCTGTATAATAATGGGTCATGTTGTTTAGTATTTTATGCCCTATAAATTTGCAACTATAACTCATGTCCTAAAATCTACCGTTTTGTCACAATTTTGAATTTTATTTGAAAATGCAAAAATAGCATCATTTTTTTTCTTGGTAGGCCATGATTCAAACAAAAGTGGATATTACCACATGTCAAAATAATGCTTTAAAAATACCGTGGTTCATATTAAGTTTCTAATTTGTAATATTGACGCGTTATCAAGAAATTATAATGAATTATTTAAAAGAAGAACTTGTTAATATGGTTTTTATATTAGGCGCCAGTGACAAGAACTGTTTATTAGCCACTAGGCTTTATTATGAGTCCTTTCCAGAAAGAAGACAACCAAGATAAGAATCGTTTGAAAAATTGTTGGAACGTTTTATTCGGAGCGGGAAAGTGGATTACGAAAATACTGAGAGAAGCAAAACGGCCAATACAGAAGAAAATCAATTAACCGTTTTGCTTAAAGTTACAGAAAATCCGCATACTTCCCATCGGGTCATTGCAAATGAAACTAATATAACACGGCAAACAATTCAGAGAGTTTTACATGATCAAAAAATGCACCCGTATCACATTCAGCTTATGCAGGAGTTAAATGACCAGGATTTTGGTGCAAGAGTAGTTTTTTGCGAATGGGCCCAACGAAAAATTCAACAGGAAAGATTATTTTTTAATTATGTGTTATTTACTGATGAAGCCACTTTTCACAAAAATGGAAATGTTAATCGTCACAATTTTTATTACAATTCATCAATAAATCCACATTTTATTATAACCCATAGCCAAACAAGATGGTCTTTAAATGTGTGGGGTGGTATCGTTGGAACTTACTTTATTGGGCCCTACTTTTTTGAGGAGAGAGTAACTGGTCAAGTATATCTGCCGTTCCTTCAAAATGAGTTACCACGTCTAACCAATGCTTTACCAAATTACATTAAAGAAAGAATGTGGTATTTACATGATGGAGCTCCAGTTCATCATACAGCAGTATTCCATGAGCATCTAAACAACGCTTTTCCTAATAGGTGGGTAGGAAGAGCTGGACCGTTTCAGTGGCCCCCTCGATCTCCAGATATGACTAAAATGGACTTCTTCTTATGGAGTTATGTGAAACAACAAGTAGGTATATAAAATTGCTCCGACGACTAAGGAAGATATAAAACATCGTATAACGGAAGTTTTTATAAACATTGACAACAATATGCTAAACGAAGTCAGTCGATCTTTTGAAGAACGTATAGAAGCATGTTTAAATAACAATGGCGGACATTTCGAACATTTATTATAGTATTATACTTTAAAATATTTACAGACAAACACGTGTGTGTGTGTGTGTGTATTAATTTATTATTGTGTTCCTAACTTTTTTTTTCTGTTTTTTTTTGTTCTTTGTTATGTTATGTTGTTATAATGTTAATAAATGATTTGAAATGGTAGTTATATTGTCATTTCCTACTTTTAAAGCTCATAATAAAGCCTAGTGGCTAATAAACGTAAAAAAATTCATTATAATTTCTTAATAACGCGTCAATATTACAAATTAGAAACTTAATATTAACCACGGTATTTTTAAAGCATTATTTTGACATGTGGTAATATCCACTTTTGTTTGAATCATGGCCTACCAAGAAAAAAAATGATGCTATTTTTGCATTTTCAAATAAAATTCAAAATTGTGACAAAACGGTAGATTTTAGGATATGAGTTATAATTGCAAATTTATAGGGCATAACATACTTAACAACATGACTTATTATTATACAGAGTGTCCCATTTAAAAAAATGAAGATTTGATACTTTAAATATAGCAATATTGGCACATCTGTAAAAAATACCCTGTATAAATTATGGTCAGATTTCCTTAATAAGATTAATCTACCGTCCCTCAGGTATCCAAAACCGTAACCATGTATTAAAAAATCAAATCGGTTCATTTTTTTATAGGAGTTTTGATTAGGTTGTTTTTCTTGGATTTTTTAGTAAATTATATATAGCGTGGCAACGCCGTAACGTACACCAAATTAGGATACTCTAATATATGCTAAATTTTATGCTGAATTCAATGCCCTAAAAAAAATGGGGGTTGCCATTTAAAAAAACTTACCTTTTTGCCGCTCTGCTTTTTTCGGTCACTCTGTATATCTCAAAATATTTTTAAAATATGCGTCTCTACGCATCATATAGCTTTCATGTCTAATATTTGTTGCTATTTCTGTTGACAACTGATATATTGGACTTCCTCGCCCTAATGGGCCACCCTGTATGTTTAAAATGTGTAAATATTATTTATTATTATTTTTTTGAGTATTGTCGGGGAAAGCTTGCGCTCCAGAGCTTATATATTCCGGCCGCCCCTGCTTAACACCAATCATTGTCTACTATCTTCAAACAAGCAATATTATTACCTTATACCCACCTACCTTACATACATTACTTGCATGTATAAGCACAATATAGCAATAATAGCCAATTAAGCCGTGCATATTGTCAATTGATGTAAATAGAGAGTTGTCTGCTTTTATCAGACATCTACAAACTTTGCTAATTAAAGTAACACTATCACTCTGAAGTTGTATGCAGAAAACGCAGAAACTTTGATTTGTTTGCCAGTTTTAGTGTTCTAAATGTTTGTAACTGCTACAGAGAATTTGCATTAGATGGTTTATGTATTAGGACTAAATTTATAAAGAGTTGCGCTGCTCTACCTTTTGCGTGTCGGAATATTATATTATATTCGCCAATTTATAATATCATTAAGTCAACGTATTTAAGATACAAAAGGTCAACTTTGTACCAATAAAATTTTATTTATTTTATACAGGGTTAGGAAAAATTACCAGAACGGTCGATTATTTCAAAATATACAGGGGTTATCAAAAAACGTCCTATATAAAAAAATGTAGGGCTGTTAAAAATCTACATATCGGTGATAAATTGAAATATACAGGGTCGCCCACAAAGTTGTGGAGAATGATAGTTATATTTTTTTACAGGAACACCCTGTATATTTTTACTTATTTTGATTGTCGACTCAATTTTAAACATTTTTTATTAATTTATAATAACGTATAACGATGCGATTTTCTAACATAGTGAACAACAAATAAGGCACGACCATGGTTTCTAATAAATAATGAATAGTTTGACATCTGAAACTCAAATTCTGACAGAAATAGACAAAAAAGAAAATAGCATGGCATTTTTACTTACTGAAACAGAGAGGATTGATATTTTAAGAGGGTTTGGCGATAAACAGAGATCATATCAGGAGGTATGTAATATTTACAATAATTTGCATCCAGACAGGCACATTAAAAAAAATGCAGTTTTTCGAACTATTGAGCATTACAGAATGACTGGTACTGTAAAAAACCGCCCAAGATCTGAAAGACCTAGGACCTCCGAGGAAAAAAAGCTGGACATTCTGCTTGCGATAGAAGAAAATCCCAAACAATCCACCAATCAGCTTGCTTTGGATCATGAAATTGATCAAAAATCTGTACGAACCGTTCTTCATACTGAGAAAGTGCATCCATACAAAATTAATGTTGTACAAGAACTTTTTGACGTTGACTGTGATCGAAGGCTAGAATTTTGCGAAATAATGACTAGAAATATGGAAGAAAACCCGAATTTTTCAAACAATATTGTGTTTTCGGATGAAGCGACTTTTACACTACACGGAATGGTGAATAAGCAAAATTACCGTTATTGGGCGCGAAATAACCCTAACTGGTATGAAGAGCTGTATACACAGTTCCCAAGAAAAGTTAATGTCTGGGCTGGATTGTTTGCGGGACATGTAATTGGGCCCTTTTTTATCGAGGGAAATTTGAACGGTGATCGATATCTCCGGCTGCTTCGGCAAGGAATAGTTCCAGCTATAAACAATTTAAATGCTGATATTAACTTAACCTGGTATCAGCCAGATAGAGCTCCTCCGCATTTTACTCGCGAAGTTAAAGAATTTTTGGATGTCACGTTCCCAAATCGATGGATAGGAAGAAGAGGGCCTATCGAAGGGCCTTCACGGTCCCCCGATCTTTCGCCATTACATTTTTTTTATTGGGGTCACCTGAAAAACATAGTTTATCAAAATAAATCCAATAATTTAGAAGAATTAAGAATCAAAATTGTCAATGAAAGTGCGAGAATAACAAGGGAAATGGTTTTAAACACCCAAAGACATTTTTGCGATAATTTGTATCATTGTCAGTTAGTAAATGGAGGTAATTTTCAACACTTATTAAAAAATAGAGCCGTTTTGCCATGATTTGTTTTACGTTTTTGTTTAAAGTTAACTTAATAAATTGTTTCTTAAAATTTTTTTGTGTTTTGTAGCTGATCAATTTATGTAGGAAAGTAATGAATTTAGGTATAACACGTGGTTAATAAAAAATATTTAAAATTGAGTCGACAATCAAAATAAGTAAAAATATACAAGGTGTTCCATTTAAAAAAATATAACTATCATTCTCCAAAACTTTGTGGGCGACCCTGTATAGCTGTATATTTCAATTTATCACCGATATATAGATTTTTAACAGCCCTACATTTTTTATATTAGACGTTCTTTGATAACCCCTGTATATTTTGAAATAATCGACCGTTCTGGTAATTTTTCCTAACCCTGTATAATATGGGCAACATAGAATTTTAACGATATCAAATATACAACGTGTAACAGCAGTATGGAACGCTTTAAATATCTTTAATACCGTTGGTCCGATTTAGCTAAAATTCGGTATCCGCATATAAGAGGTTATCGCGGAGCTGCTAGTGATCTTTGCAATATGGCCAAATTTAGAGTTTTCTAGCAATTTAAAATTTTTTTTTTAAATGGAACACCATAATATTATTCAAAAAAATGATTCCGCAATGAATTCTAAACAACTTTTGTATAAGTTTCTTAATGTCTAAATCTAGCCCTTTTTTTTTGATATTGTGGTTTAAATATTATAAGAACTTCTTATCAAAGATAGACTGATAGAGATATAAGTAGGCCTTGGAAATTTGTGACACAATTAAATTCTGACAGCGACATTGACAAACTTTTCGTAAGGTATTTGTGCTTTATAATTTATCAGTTTTAATAATTCTTAAAACGGAAACACTGCGAATAGAAATATTAATGATATTGGGTTACGAGGATCGAAGGCGAACGCAGCAGGAGGTTTTTGAGATTTTTAATGATGTATTCCAACTGAAATCCAATAGCACGGTCCACAGTAAGCAACATTTTAAAGAAGTATAACGAAACTAGCCATGTAAAAGACATTTTAAGATCTGGGTGTCCAAAAACTGCTACAAGTGGAGATAAAGCTTAAGATATTTTACTCAGCATAGAGGAAAATCCACACCTCTCTACTCGAATTATTGGCCTCGATTACAACACATCGCACATGTCGGTAGATCGCGTATTAAAGTGTGAAAAGTTCCACCCATACAAAATTCACCTGATCCAAGAAATCTCTGAGGATGACTTTGACAGACGTTTAGAATTCAATGAGCAAATGATGGATTTGTGTAATGCTAATTAAATTTTATTAATAAAATAATGTTTTCCGATGAGTCCACTTTCTGTCTTAATGGAAATGTTAACCGGCATAATATTCGTTATTGGTCCAAAGAAAATCCTCATTGGATTCAAGAACAGCACACCCAATTTCCGCAAAAATTAATGTTTGGGCAGGTATTATAGGACAAATGATAATTGGTCCATTGTTTATGGATTATAATTTAAATGGCGGTAGATATTTGCAGCTCTTAAGAAATGAAATTAATCCTGCTCTTGCGATCCTATTTCCAAATCCTCGTAAGTTAGTTTCATTAAAGTAAATTAAAACTGATTATCAATAAACAAAATTTTAGGCAACGTTGCGTTATTAAATAACGATGTATGGCTGCAACAAGACGGTGCACCAAGACATTACGCCAGACAAGTACGGCAGTATTTAAATGAAGTATTTTTTGAAAGATGGATAGGGAGACGGGGTACAATTAAGTGGCCAGCTCGGTCACCAGATCTGACTCCACTCGATTATTTCTTGTGGGGACATTTAAAAAATGTGGTCTACAACACAAAGCCACATGATATAGAAGACCTAAAACAAAGAATTGAAGTTGAGTGCCGACGAATCGAAGAAACAGATATTCTTTCTAATGTTTTAAATAATTTTCCGCAATATTTAGCATATTGTCAAGAAGTAAATGGAACTTTAAACATCTAATTTAATTTCTTTATTCTGTAATAAGTAAGTAAGTTTAAACAATAATTACCTTACAATAATGTTTCAATAAATTCTCAATTTTCGAGCTCGAATAATAAAAGAATGGCTAGATTTAGATAATAAGAAACTTAAAATAGAAAATAGAAAAGTTGTTTAGAATTTGTTGCGGAATCATTTTTTGAATAATATATAGGATGTTCCATTAAAAAAAAAATATTTTAAATTGCTAGAAAACTGTAAATTTCACATGCAGCTCCGCGATAACCTCTTATATTATACGGATACCGAATTTTAGCTAAATCGGACAAACGGTATTAAAGATATTTAAAGCGTTCAATACTTCTGTTACACGCTGTATATTACAAGAGAAGAGGTTAAAGCAAAAAGGGTATCTACAGTATGTCCGCCCAAGTATTCTACCATACCGTACTATACCGTCAACATTCATTTTTTTAGTAAAAATAATATTTTTAAATTATACGATATATTCTGAACACTTTTTTTATAACATACCATGCATATCTCCAAAATCAACGGTTTTCGATATATTGACATTTTTCCTGGTACGAAAACTACAATTAAAAACAAACTCTTTACATCTATTTAGTCTATAATATTCACATAGACCAGTGGTTCCCAAACTTATTTTGTCTACTGCCCACTTTGAAAATAAATTATTTTTTAGCGCCCCCATTTTTTCACCTACTTAAAAACCACTATAACTTCAAATTAAATTAATTAATTAATTATTGTGAGCTATATTAGCGGAGTTTAAACATTCATTCAAAACGAGACTTTCACTATATCCCGCAAGAGTTAAGCGCGAAACCGCAAATGAAAATAAAACAAATATTACGTTGTTTATATAGGATTGCATAAGCAGCACGCACCGACAGGAATAAGCCAAACGTGCATAAACCCGTTTATCTCATTCGACGCTCAATCGTACTCAACAAGTAAGAACAAGTATTCTATGAACCAGCCGATTGATACAGGAATGCACAAATCGGGTTATTTAACAAAAACTTGTTAAAACATGATTGCCCGCGGTCTATTATCTACAAATACTAATAACTAGTAATATGCGAAAGTGTATCTGTTGCCTTTTTATTTGTTTGTTTTTGTCTACTTTCATTTCGAAACGGAGCGACCGATTGACATGATTTTTATTTTATTTATTCAATAAAACAGGACAGATATATGAACTACGTGGAAAGAAAAATCGAACCGAGTTTGAGCAAATTCTTAATTAATATTAGTTGATGTTCACAAGTTGTAGTCGAGTGTCGAGAGCTTAGTCGGTGTGTAAGAGTCTTCCTAGCTAGATGAAATTACAAATTGCCCACCAAGCCTCTACACTACGCCCCCATTTTTTTTCTGGGTCTCTTACCGCCCCCCTTTAGGCCTGCAGCGCCCACAAGGGGGCGTTATCGCCCACTTTGGGAACCACTGACATAGACTATATTAAGTTTTATTTTAATAAATGTTGAAATTGACCGCCACCAACTTCCTGGCAATATGCAAGTCGATCTATGAATTCTTCCAAAATGTTATGGATTACCTGAGGCTCTATTAATCTAACCTCATGTTAAAGTATACTTTAGATTTTAAATAGCCTCACAGAAAAAAATCTAGCGGGGTCAAATCTGATTACCTTGCCGGCCATTCTATTGGACCCCGTCGACCAATTTACTTGTCAGGAAAGACTGTATCCAAGTACTCACGCACCGGGCATATGTAATGGGCTGGTGCTCCGTCTTGCTAGTACCATAAGTTATTGTTAGGAATGTCTGGCTCATCTGGATTTGGATAGAGTAAAGCAAGTGCCGGTATTAACTCAAATTCTAAAAATTCTAGATACAGTTCGCCATTTAACGTACCATCAAAAAAAAAGGGACCTAAAATCCTGTTATCAACAACTCCATCCCAAACATTCACTTTTTGCGGATATTATGTGTGGGACTCCATGATCCAGTGCGGATTTTCCTTAGCCCAATATCGACAGTTTTGGCGATTCACATGCCCATTTAGAGTAAACGTTGCTTTATCAGAGAACAGAATTATTTTTAAAATTTGTGGATCATCAATGTATCTGTTCATCATTATATCGCAAAATTCTGTTCTTCTATCCGGGTCATCTTCATTAGGTTCATGAACCAACTGTACCCTATAGGGATGCCATTTTTATTTTTATGTAAATAATTCAATACGGTTGCTTGACAAATATTATTTTCAGTGGCAATACCGCGAGTAACACTATAGTGGTTTTCTTGGATAGCCAAGAGGACATTTAACTGCACATCTTCTGAAATCCTAGGTCGACCTTGAATATGTCACTAACATGCCCCAAATCCCTATATTTTTTTACAATTTTACCAACAACAGATTGAGATATTGGTGCTCGGTTTGGCTACTTATTGTTAAATAACTCACACACTTCTGTGTGGGTAAGTACGCATCCTCCATAGCCAAGCATTATTAGTACCTCTATCCTATCTTTTTCACTTAACCGCGCCATTTTTACAGAATTACTTGAAGTTAGATAGATCTACACAATTGGACGGATTTTTGACAAGAAATAAATGTCTGTGTCAAAATAAATTAATTCAGATCTCAGCATTTTTTCAGAAAAATATTTAAAGTCAATATATCGACAACCGTTGATTTTAGAGATATAGTATGTTATACAAAAAATGTTCAGAATGTATCGTAGAATTTAAAAATAATATAATATACAGTGTGTTGTATAATATGTTCTTCTTGAGACAATCTGTATACACATTTGTTATGTCAAAAAATTAGCAATTAAAAATAATAATCGACATGTCCAAGCGTTTTTCCAGAAAATAATCATCTGAATTTTAAACGAATTTATTCCAACATTTTTGAGCTCACTGTATAGTTTTTGATACTTAGTTTTAACCATCCCAACTTTACATAAACCATACATTAAAATTTTAGAAATATATTTTTTGGTTTACTTACTAATAATCATTTCATTTATGAAAGTATATAATATTATTGTTAACTGTGTGACAGTCCAGCCACTTTAATATTGGTGATAGCGAGCTTAGATTTAAACCTACTGTAATCCAATCTAGACCAAGTGTATGCCAAACTTATTGCTTTTTCACTATAAAGGCACGGACAAGACTCGATGTGGGTACCTTTAGTCTCATCCAGCTACTCGCTATAACAACAAGTTCTCGTCTGCAACAACCGCCGCGCCGTTGCCATCCCGTACGGTCAGGATTATTATTCAATATAATATTAATAATAGTTCTTCTAGTTATTTTTACACTGCAAGATTCTTCCGTTCCACGAGAAGGCGATAACCTATTTAAGTAACAATTTTTCATCTTTCTCCAAGAAGTTATTAATACAGAAATAATATTAAGTACTTTTTTAAATATTTAAATGTTACTAGATTAAGCATATTTATATGCAACACCCCTAGCATGGTAGACACCATCACTTTTTAGTGTCAAATATTTTAAACATTTCCTCTGAACTTTTTCAATACTTTATAATAAGTGCTCCAGAGTTCTGAAGCATGGTGCAGTTTTGTCCGAACGAATGCAAAGTACAGGGTTTTTATGGCTCCTAGAGTCGTGAAATACCTGCAATTTCTCACGATAAAAGCAAGGCTCTAGAGACGTAATCTGTAATATGCGAATTAAACGTTAGTTGAAAATCAAATATTACACTCAAGTCTCCTACAGTTACCGAGTGAATAAGCGTAGCCTAAGAAATAGTGTAGTCAAAGTCGATTGTGTCTTTTTTACGTGAATATGTTACTTTTTGGCATTTACTTACATTCAGACCCAATCGATGACGATCGCACCATCCCTGTAGTCTGCTCAAATCATCTTGAAACAAGTAACAGTCTATTATAACTAATATTGACTTAAATATTTCTGAGGCGTCCGCAAAAAGAAGTTTATTCTCTACCAAAATACGTGCTAAACATTTATAAAAATTTGGAATACCGGTGGCCTTAGATTTTAACCTTGGGGCACTCCAAAAGCAGCAATATATTTATTGGAGGCAAATCCCCTATACGCGACAAATTGCTGCCGATGTAATAGGTAATCTCTAAGATAGGCAATACTATCCAAACCAAAGCCATACATCCAAATATAATAAGGTGCATTTTATTATTACTTTTATCAATTAATTGTTTAATTTGAAGAAATAATCCAAGCTTAAAGTGGAGTTGAAAATATGGGAAAGAAAGAAAAAACTAAAAGTCTTCCTCCACAAAGTTTAATAGAATAAAAATTCTCTAGGGGTCTCTACATGTTTCGAACGTAAAAACGTTTATCATCAGGAGAGAAAAATTTATTTAATGCTGATGGTGTTACCAAAAGAGAAAATGACGGAGAACCTTAATGGAGCTTTTATGGACTTAAAAAATTGAAGTGCAGAAGAGACATGATATAAAGAAAATTGATAAAGGTTAAACCATACTGAGTATGTAAAAAAGTCGTTAATGGGGGTCTAAACCAACCAAATAAACTGGGGAAGAAGAAAAAGCCTTTCTAAGAAGGTGTGGAAGATTATTTAAATTTTTTTTATAAAAACCCTTCAAACATAATAATATGTCTGTAAGACATTGTGAGGATAAAATTGAATATATCACAATAAAATTACATTCTAAAAAGTATTTTACTGAGGATTATAACTCAGTAACCCAGCGAGCGGTTAATTTAAAACCAATAAAACCAATTAAAAAGTGGCACATTTTAAAATTAAAAGTAAAAACTTACTTGTAAATTATTACTGCCAAAGTTCGTTTATCAATTCACGTCCACGTGGTGGGACAAAAGTGAGTGATGAGTAAAATAATCTTCCACACCTTCTTAGAGAGGTTTTTTCTTCTTCCCCAGTTTATTTGGTTGGTTTATTCTATTAAACTTTGTGGAGGAAGACTTTTAGTTTTCCTTTCTTTCCCAATTAATTGTTTTTCCATTTCTTTATCATAATGCTGTAAGGTAAGTCGGGGCAAGTGCGCATTCGGGGCAAGTGCATATTTTTATTGTCAACTTTGACTTCTGCAAATATTAAAAAAAAGTAAATTAAAATTACATTCTACAATACATTCCTAATATAAAAACGCAATTAGGCAACACTGACTGAACTGAACTGAAAATTTGTGTCAAATTATGTAAAACGTCAAATTTTATGCATATTCTGTAACTGGAAAGACGAGTTGGTGGTGAAAATCTGAAAACCTTGTAAGTACCACATTTATGAAAAGTAATTCCTTTTGCAAATAAAATTTTTATCTGTTTAGCATGTAATTTACATGTATATTTTTGTAAAATTTAGTTAACGTTTACAATTAAAGTAGGGGGCGCACTTGCCCCGGTGAAATTATAGGAAGGGGCAAATGCGCCTCACACAAAAAGCACTTGCCCCGTAATAAAAAAAAATCAGAAGATCAGAACCAAAAAGTGAAACAGAAGAAGAAATAGAATATGAAAAAGATGACGAAGAAACTTTGGAACAGATCAGAATGTGAAAATATGGACATTGAAGCAGCTGAGATAGAAGACTTAGCTCAAGATTTAGACAAGAAGCAAGTTAAAGATTGGATACTAGTAAAATTTCCAGGAAAAAGAAACATAAAACACTATGTTGGGCAAATCATGGAAATAAACTCCCGAGAATCTACGGTAGTAACAAAGTTCCTGAGAAAATAGGATTTAAAAAAAAATTATCAGTTTTCCACCATCCTCCAGTTGAAGATGTGTCAACGATACATGAAGGTGATATTGTTGTTATAATGCCAAAGCCCTCTTTTGACAGGAGAAGTGAACTTGAATTTTCAGTTAGTTTTAATAATTATTTTATTCAGTAATTAAGACAATTTTTTAGTTAGGTACCTATGTCGGCACTAATTGGATTCATTTAACTTGTATGATTGTTTTAACTTCTAATAAAGAGGTTGACAAAGAAATAAAACAGTATTGTTTGCCACACATTCGGGTTGATATCTCTTGAAGGGAGGAAAATAATATAAATCTGTAAATGGCATTAGAAAGTGTCGACTATAAACTAAACGCACTTGCCCCTTATTTAAATGAATAAAATTGAATTGTACCAATAGTAGGAAGTAACGCACTTGCCCCGCTTGGCGGGGCAAGTGTGCCCACTGTCATCGCAAAAAATTAATTAGTGTCATCTTGTCAATATGGCATTTTAAATACAAATTTTCATATTTATTTGAAGTCACTACATACATGATTGTAGTAAAAATTATTAAAGCGTTTAATTCAAACTTTACTAATTTTTAAACAGATAGGTATTTGAACTTGTGATTTTTAGGGGTGCACTTGCCCCGACTTACCTTATATAAAATTTGTGTAATAGTTATTTTGATTTTTTTGTGGTTGCAATAAATTTTATTACCAATCAAGCTGTTACGAGAAAGCATTTTATTATTAACAATGTCCTTTAAATTCCTATAGCAATGGAATTGTGACTTATCAATTAATTTTTACAGTAGAATTTCCAATAACAGTAATAACAGCAAGCCATTAAATATTTGCAAATAATAATTTATTTCACAAATATTCATACAATCTTCCAAAAAGTCCAACCAAAGCAAAATAAACAAGATAAATAGAAAGAACGAGACGTAATTTATATTCTAAGCACAAATTAAAAAGGCGACGTGCCGTATCGTTATATGCAAAAATTTGAATGTTTGTTATCCGGTTCGACCAGTTAAATACGACATAACAATAAATCCGGTACAATCTACATCCGAAATCGAAACATTTCTCAAAATAAACTTAACCGCAACACGGTAACCTGCTAACCAAAAATGCGAAATCGATTGGAAAGAAATATAGTTTTGCGCGAGGAAGCGGCCATACATGGCGCGCCAGACAGACGGTCGGATAACGGCGAAAATATAGCTAACTGTGGGGTTAAGTACTCATGAACAAAGTCTATTTCATAACAGGAGAGAATTTCAGATGAAAACGGTCATACCATACTTCTATAAAATTGAAAAAGCGTGATTTTGTTAGTTTGCAAAGTCATTAGGCTGGAATATGGCCCTTTAGAATTGACTTCTATCGGTAAACTGGTTTTATTATAACACCAAGTAATTCTTTAACTCAAAATTTTGAAAATCATAACTATTCAGCCAGATATAACAACGATTTTTGTCTAAGTAGGGTATCAAAACATTTAACATATAAATCGGTTTTCCATAAAGGATTAAGTGAATATAAAAACTTGAATATTTCAATTAAATCACAGTTCTTTGAAAAATTTTAAAAATTTAAAATACAAAATAGTGACTGATAAAAATTTTTTTTCTATAGCTATATGTGATGTTGTTATTGCAACTATTTGAGTAGATAAAGTATCCCTTTAACCGCAAGGGTAGATAAAGTAACACTTTAACAGCAAGGGTAAATAAAATGTTTTAACGTTTTTTAATTAAATTTACAAATTCAAACACATTAATTCGAAGAATTAACAACAAGTGTAATTTTACAATTAATATTTGTTGACAGAGTAATTCATATCCATAGTAACGGAGCAACACAGTTGCGATTTTTGTTCCAAAAATGACAATTTTCTTTGAAATTTTATTTTTCACCTGAATTTGAAGTCTTGCTATAGAAAAAATTATTGTATTGCACACGACGATAAACTCGCATTATCTTCTTGAGCGTAATTAGTGACTCACGTCTTGTACCATAAATAACTATTAATACTTCAAAGATGATATTGTTAAATAATTTTAAATATTTTGTAAAACTTGTTAGTTTGTAGCACATTGCTAAATAAATCTTGTTACTACTACTACTACTACTACTACAACTACCATTATTTTAAAATCATAATTATTTACTTCAAAATTGTTCGTACTTCACTATTAAAATAAAATTAATACAGCTAAAACTGTAAGAATTTGTAGCATCTTCTGTAAAATATACTTTATTATACATTCGGGTCTTTCGACCTAAAGAATAACCAACTTAACTCTAGAATATTATTAAGTAAAAGCATAAAAGCATTTCCTAGTTTTGGTGAAATCAAATAAAAAAAAAATAGAAAGTCCCCATCACAATTTGCCTTACAAACTGGAAAGTAATATCTTACAGGATGAAGCTGACAATTCTGGAAATCTGCGCGTGCCGTAAAGTAGTTTCCAGATTACTCCACGGGCGACACATAATAAAAACTAGTTGAACATTAATATTTCTATACCACAGAATCAACACTTTAACAAATTTCTCAAATGCACAATACATAGGCTTTCTCAAGACTGACTATACAGGGTGTCTCACGTTCAATGGTACCTTAGACGTTTCTGACGAACCAGTAAAGGAATCGTTCTGAAAATTTGGTCGCGTACATAAACGGACATGTAATAATAATAAAATATTTTTAACAATACAGTGTTGCCGCTTCCACACAAAAATAATAGTAACTTCGATTTTTTAAATGCAACACCATATATTTTATTTTATTTCGAAACCATCATTACTTTCCTTACAATTTTTATCAACTCTACTCTATACTTATCTTTTACCGTTTCTAAGATATAAATTAATTTCAGTTTTATTTGTCCGAAAACGTCACTTTTAAAAATGCTGATAATTTTGAACTCTAAAACACTGAAACCCTGAAATTTGGTAAATAGTTAACTAATACCATAGGGCTCTCTGCCCTAGTCCCAAATCTTAGTTGCAATATACAGGGTGGTTGAAAAATACTCTTATTCTGGTAACTTGAAAAAGTTACCATAAGTCCTTTTTTTCGAATGTAACACCCTGTATATTATTACGGATTTAAAAAGCTGCTAAAATTAAAAAAAAATTATTAAATGTTAACTAGGTAGTCAAATAATAAAAGACTACTAAAATTTATAACTAATAAAATGCTATTTTAACAGATGTTCAAAACGCTGGCCGTTTACATCCAAACACTTTAATATGCGGGTGTTTACTGCATGGATTTCAAGAAAAATTTAGTTTTAATGTTTTTGGCATGTTAATGCAAACACACATTGTCCAAATAAAATAAATAAATTCATAAAAACTGCATTTGTATAGTTTCCTTCGATGACTTTAAAGTGTATTTCTATCTCGTATCTAAACTTAATGAAATGACAAAATGAGAACCATAGTAACATACGTAAACATTAGTTTTTGTCATGGCTAACTAACTAATAACCGAATAAAAATTGAATTGTATAGAAAATTTTACAAATTATGGTAAATACGTCAAAAAACAATGGTTAAACTAGTTAGGGTGTTACATTTGAAAAAAAGGACTTATGGTAACTTTTTCAAGTTACCAGAATAAGTGTGTTTTTCAACCACCCTGTATATTGCAACTAAGATTTGGGTCCAGGGCAGAGAGCCCTATGGTATTAGTTAACTATTTACCAAATTTTAGGGTTTCAGTGTTTTAAAGTTCAAAATTATCAGCATTTTTAAAAGTGACGTTTTCGGACAAAAAAAAACGAAATTAATTTATATCTTAGAAACGGTAAGAGATAAGTATAGAGTAGAGTTAATAAAAATTGTATGGAAAGTAATGGGAGTTTCGAAAATAAAATAAAATATATAGTGTTGCATTTAAAAATCGAAGTAACTATTATTTTTGTGTGGAAGCGGCAACACTGTATTGTTAAAAATATTTTAGGTTGGTAGAGCATGTCCGTTTATGTACGCGACCAAATTTTCAGAACGATTCCTTCACTGGTTCGTCAGAAACGTTTAAGGTACCATCGACCGTGAGACACCCTGTATATCCTAATTGCCCCAGGCCTGGCCCTTGGGCCAATTAACAAGGGTGCCTAACCCAAATAACAATTGCAAACGCCGTAAACTTACAATACGTGGTGGACCTACCTGCTCTTGATAACAAGGACAACGCAAAATAATGGTAAACAAGTGACATTATTAAAATTGTAAAGTACAATATTTTTTTAACAGTCGACCCAATCGGTGGCGAATGATTATTTCATGGCATACAAAATGGTATAGCTTTGGACAGAACTTTCTATTGTGAGAAAAATAAATAATGTACCTAAGTACTGCAATATTTGCAATAAATTTTATAAAAATGGTAATTTAAATAGGTTTTCAGAATTTTTGTGTCATGATTTTTCTCAATCTGTTACCTATACATTATTTTAACAATATGAATCGTTGTTTGTTTTTTAACTTTAAGGTGCAGCAGGTGCCCGAGTTAATGTAATTGGTATTTATTACTTCGTAATCCTAATGAATTTCTAACGTGACTGTTTTCTAACTTGTTGTTGAAAATCTTTTTTAGAGACACAAAATATTTGCTTAAACTATTTATGACATCTATACCATACTAAGGGGGAAGTTGGACAGTTCGTTAATATGGCAAAAAAAAAGAAAAGCAAAAATGATAAAACTATTTTTACAATAAAAACTTTTATGAATGCTTGAAGGTCGTAGACAATGATGTTTCTTGAATGATGAAAGAGTTTTGGACTTCCATTGTCTTTATTTGTTTTAAATCACAACGTTTCAACTGGTAAGTATCTCCAGTCGTCTTCAGGTGAATACTAAATAAGTAACGTAACTACAAGACTATTTATACTAGCTAGGTGCACCGAAGCACAACTGAGGTGGGTGCAGTCATGCGTTCAGTTAGCACGCGATCTTATCCTAAGCTTACATCTATCTAACAAAGGTTTCCAGATATTTCTTAAGTCTAACGATGGTTTACTAAAACAGCCTGGATTCTGGTGAATAGTAGCAGCTTCCTTAAACTTTCTTTTCCTCCAGTGTGGCTCCTTATGTAGGATTTCAGCTTCTGACCACATGATATGGTGGCCATGTTTCCAGGCATGGTCAGCTGCACCTGACTTTTCGGTCTCTCCTTTTAGCGTATTGTTTTTGTGTTCTTTAATCCTTGTCTCGAGTGGTCTTAATGTCTCACCTATATACGATTGGCCGCACTCGCAGGGGATCTGGTAGACGCAGTTTTTCCTATCTTTTTGAGTTATAGGCTTTGTCTTCGTCAGGTGGCCTCTTAGGGTGTCTCTCGAGTTGAATACGGTGCTGATGTTATATCGTTGTCCTAGTCTTCTTATTTTCTCAGATACTCCCTTGACATACGGAATATTGAGTGTTGGTTGTGCCTCTCTGTCTGCTTTTTGCGCGTTGGGTCGATTCTTACGGTTTTTCAATATTGTGTCAACTAATTTTGTGGGGTAGCCATTTTTGTTGAGGTCGGTCTTGATGTGGTGAGCTTCCTTTTTAAGTGCTTCTTCCGAGTTACAGATTGTAATTGCTCTATCCACGAGGGTTTTAACTATGCCATGTTTCGTGTTGTTTGAGTGATTTGAAGTAAAATTGAGATACTGACCTGTATGCGTAGGTTTTCTGTATACTGAAGTTTGGATGCTATTACCATTTTTCTTCACGTTGACATCTAGAAACGGTAATTGGTTGTTTTCCTCTTTCTCCATGGTGAATTTGATTGTTGGTGTTAAGCTATTGAGGTGATCTAGAAAATTTCTTAGTTCGTCACCGGTTCCATTCCAAATAATGAAGGTGTCATCCACATATCTCAGCCACATTTTTGGTTTCTTCTTTGCCTGTTCCATTGCTTTCGATTCAAACCATTCCATGTATATGTTGGCGATTATTGGCGAGAGAGATGAGCCCATCGGTAGTCCGTCTACTTGGTTGAAGAATCTATCCTTTTCTTGAAAGTAGGAATTGTTGAGGCAGCATTCTAATAGTTCCAAGATGGCATTAATAGGGAGCGTTGTTCTTTCCTGTAGAGTATGGTCTTCCTCAAGTCTGTTTTTGATAACCTTTAGGGCGTCTTTTACGGGAACGTTGGTGTAAAGACTTTCGACGTCAAAACTCACCAGCTGATCTCCTGGCTGTAGTTCCTTTCCTCCTATTATTTGAACGAAGTGCTGTGAGTTCTTAACAAATGATGTGCTATTTCCTTGAAGAGGTTTGAGTAGAGGGAGTAGAAATCTAGCTAGCTCGTATGTTGGAGAATTACGGGAGCTCGTAATGGGTCTTAGAGGCATGTTGTGTTTGTGTATCTTTGGCAGGCCATAGAGATGTGGAGGCTTACTGTGGTGTGGTGTCAGGCGTGTCCGTGTCTTTTCTGGTATATATCGTTCATATTTCTTAAGTGTTCGGTAGATTCTTCTCTCGATGGTAGAGGTCGGATCCTTGGCAGTAAGAGAGTAGTTACCTTTCTGCAGGACTTCTTTGATTTGCTAAAAGGAGAGACCGAAAAGTCAGGTGCAGCTGACCATGCCTGGAAACATGGCCACCATATCATGTGGTCAGAAGCTGAAATCCTACATAAGGAGCCACACTGGAGGAAAAGAAAGTTTAAGGAAGCTGCTGCTATTCACCAGAATCCAGGCTGTTTTAGTAAATCATCGTTAGACTTAAGAAATATCTGGAAACCTTTGTTAGATAGATGTAAGCTTAGGATAAGATCGCGTGCTAACTGAACGCATGACTGCACCCACCTCAGTTGTGCTTCGGTGCACCTAGCTAGTATAAATAGTCTTGTAGTGACGTTACTTATTTAGTATTCACCTGAATACGACTGCAGATACTTACCAGTTGAAACGTTGTGATTTAAAACAAATAAAGACAATGGAAGTCCAAAACTCTTTCATCATTCAAAAAACTTTTATACCTCCCTTTTCACACATTTAAAACCGACTTTTGAAAAATAAGAAATACGTATTTCATTATTTGTATTGTATCGTAGGTATTTATGCCAAGTTACAAAAATATCCCCTTTTCAGGGACAAATAAAAAAATAAATAGGAAATATATGTTTTATTAATTGTGTATTAAAGTATTTATGCTAAGTTTCAAGAGCGTCCGTCACACATTGTCGATGATTACAAGAAATGTTTGTATTCTGAAAGCATTCCTTTCATATGAAAGAAATTCGCCTTGACTTACACATCATCCCCTAACTATTAATTTCCTTGTTTAAATAAATTCGGCGCGGTATAGATAAATTGCTCACTAGGACCTGTCCACTTTCTGTTATACAGGGTCCTGCACCTCACCTCCCGTCTTCTATAGGTCACTTAATAATTAAGTTAGAATTTTCATATGTTGCAGACATTATCTATATCTTGGGGCGCATTTCAGAAAAATATTTTTTTTCAGACAGGGTGTTCCAAAAAAGTGCGACGTCATAAGGGTGTATTTTTTTTAATTACATGCTATATATTTTCTTACTTATTACAGTATTATAGGCGAAAAAAAATAAAAACTAAAAATATCAGTTTTGCACCACTGGTATTAAAAAATAAATAAAAAATAAAAAAAATGCCTCGTTAATAAAATTATACAAAGGTACTTATTAAACAAGGTATAACAGTATCGTCAGCCAAGTTTGATTATTACGAATTATACAGGGTGTCCAAAGTTTAGTGTCAAACTTTGTAAACTTTACAGCAATTTATTTTTCTTATTTCAAATAGGAACCCCAGTATTTTTTATGTCATTCAATGGAGAATTAAAAATCAAACGTTTTTTCTAACTGCAACCCTATCGCAATTTCTAACGCATTAAGACTTATTTGCAGAAAACTCATTTTATCAACTATTCAAACAGTCATTATTATGAATAAATATCGAAGGTGGCTTTGAAAAACAATTTATAGGTATTAAAGTTTATTAAAGTGACCAGAGACCATTTTGACTTTAGTAATCTAAAAGTTTAAAATATTGTTAAATTGTTAGTAATTATTAACTGGAAATGATAATCGTGGATATGGTTATCCTTTAAAATTCGTTGAACTGTTCTTTCGCTTACATCTACGGCATCAGCGACTGCTTGTTGACTAACTGAAGGATTTTCTATAACATATAATAGCACAGCCAATTAATTTTGTTCAGTTCGGACCGGTTTATTTCTCACTGGTTTTGGGTAGTTTATATTTCCCGTTTGTACAAACCTCTTTAATATGTTTTGCAGGCTGCGTTTGTCTGGATGTCGTCGTTCCGGATAACGCTGTCCGTAAACTCCTTGCCAAAAAAGAGTTCTTTTTGCATGCTCCTATTGTAAAAATCATATCTACGAGCTCTTCTTGGTTGTAGTCCATTACAAAAAACCATATAAAGTAATTATTACAGCGTAATTACTAACAATTTAACAATATTTGAAACTTTTAGATTACTAAAGTCAAAATGGTCTCTGGTCACTTTAATAAACTTTATTACCTATAAATTGTTTTTCAAAACCACCTTCGATATTTATTCATAATAATGACTGTTTGAATAGTTAAAAAAAATGAGTTTTCTGCAAATAAGTCTTGATGCGTCAGAAATTGCGATAGGGTTGCAATTAGGAAAAATGTTTGATTTTTAATTCTGCATCGAATGACATAAAAAGATACAGGGGTTCCTATTTGAAATAAGAAAAATAAATTGCTTTAAAGTTTGCAAAGTTTGACACGAAACTTTGGACACCCAGGACAATTCGTAATAATCAAACTCGGTTGACGAGACTGTTATACCTTGTTTAATAAGTACTTTTGTATAATTTTATTAACGAGGCAATATTTTTATTTTTTATTTATTTTTAATACCAGTGGTGCAAAACTGATATTTTTTACGATAACTGGACATCGAACGTATCACATTGCCAAGCCAGATCACTGATGAGCATTCAGAATCAGAAACAAGGATGACCTCACATTTCATTCTAAGTGAGGCAAGGAACGTTTAACAACAAGATGTAAGCAAGCCACGGACAACTGTTGAGGTCGCCGGTGTTAACCGCCGTTGCGTAAAGTTCAGCTGTCAATGGCAGCGTCAGGGGGTTTCCACGCTGGGACCCCCGTCGTCTATTGGACACACCACCTCGGCCTGACAACCGGGTCGGAGGGTTATGGTTTATACCATTTTCCAGAGTGTGTCCATCCCTTTCAATGGGATGCCATTACACCATCATTAAACGTCTCGATTAGTGTTGGGATCAGTCGAGTGAAAAATAACCTATTATCCGGTTTTTTCAATAACCTGAATTATCCGGTTTTTATTGTAATAACCGGTTATTTATTAAACGGTATCGTCTGAGATGCGGCCTCAGGATGGTCGCGCGTCTCTGATGAGTCCCAGTAGGACAAAACAGCATAAGGATTGAGATGTTTAATGATGGTGTAATGGCATCCCATTAAAAGGGATGGACACACTCTGGGGAACGGTATAAACCATAACTCTCCGACCCGGTTGTTAGGCTGAGGTGGTGTGCCTAATAGACGACGGGGGTCCCAGCGTGGAAACCCCCTGACGCTGCCACTGACAGCTGAACTTTAGGCAACGGCGGTTAACACCGGCGACCTCGACAGTTGTCCGTGGCTTCCTTACATCGTGTTGTTAAACATTCCTTGCCTCACTTAGAATAAAATGTGAGGTCATCCTTGTTTCTGATTCTGAATGCTCATCAGTGATCTGGCTTGGCAATGTGACACGTTCGATGTCCAGTTATCGTAATGATCCTCTAGACTCCTTAGCTCATTTTGTCGATGATTTATTCGACATATGAGAGGTAGGCAGCTTGGCTGCTCCTGAGTTCTAGTTAAGGCTGTAAGCCATTTCCTTCAGATCAAATTGATATTTTTTAAATTTTATTTTTTTTCGTCTATAATACTGAATCGATTTCAATAAAATTTTAGGGATATGTACATGTAGGTAACTATAGGAGGCACCCAAATAAGTAAGAAAATATATAGCATGTAATTTAAAAAAATAAACCCTTATGACGTCACACTTTTTTGGAATACCCTGTATGAAAAAAAATATTTTCCTGAAATGCGCCCCAATATATAGATAAGGTCTGCAAAATATGAAAATTCTAACTTAATTACTAAGTGAGCTATAGAAGACGGGAGGTGAGGTGCAGGACCCTGTATAATACTGTATAGTATATTGCCAATTTTAACTTTGGCATTTTGTAAACATATTTATGTCCTTCAGATATATGCGTTCACAGGTCATCGGCAGTGATAATTGATGGCAAATATTTTTACCTTTTTTATATTTATTATTATTATTATTATTATTACTATTATTATTATTATTATTATTATTATTATTATTATTATTATTATTATTATTATTATTATTATTATTATTTTTTTTTTTTTTTTTTTCCTCTCTCCGGTTTGTAGCCGGGTTTTCCAACCACAGTCGGCCGCAAGGGGCAAGACTGTTGTGGGGGTCTCTATTCTAGAAATGATCTGACGATGTTTGTCGCGTCCAGGATGACAGATTTTTGCATTAGCCGATATGTCGAATCAGGAATATCAATTTCTTTAAGCGAATCTTTTAGTTTTTTGGGAATCAACCCCATACAAGACAAAATAACCGGAACAACTTGTACTTTTTGCAGATTCCATAGTTCTTTCACCTCTCTCTTAAGTTCGTTATATTTATTTACTTTTTCCTGATATTTAATTTCTACGTTCGAGTTGTTGGGAATCGATATATCAATAAGGAGGGCTTCTTTAGTTATTTTTATTTGTTTGTTTATTTATTTTATTATTATTATATTCTCTTATTATTATTATTATTATTATTATTATTATTATTATTATTATTATTATTATTATTAATCTTTACTTTCGGGTCATATTTCTGAATTCAGGCCAAGTATAGGCTTGTTTAATTATGAAAGTTTGAATATATTTCTTTATTTATTTGGTCGGAACATGGATTAAGGTGAGAGTGTACCTACTATCTTATGTATCCATCATTTTATTTCGTCTCTTGTACGATAGTCATATCGTACCCGCCAACCATTATTAACTAATATTATTGGTACGGCATATTCATTTTATGGGAACATCTTCACTGACATTTTTTTTGAAAATAAATGATTTTTAGTCACGTTTAATTTTCTAGTGTTTTATTTCGCCTAATTTTTATTGGCATTTCAGTTCGTATAATTAATAAATTTAGAGTAAGAATGAAAACAAGCTGTTTTAAGAAGTGCAGGATACCTCCAACTCAATAACTCGGAGTTATTGTCGCAAACGGAGTCACACCTGTCGGGCATATATATTTTTGTTGTGACACGAGCTAGCCTTGTATCGGTTCTCGCGTGAATATTTTGGTAGTTAACTATCTCTCGCTTACTATTTTATTTTAAAACTAGCCTTTAGGAGGGAAAAAACGTCTGGCAACTTTAAGAGATAGAGTACTTTCTTATTTGCGATATACCTTCTTAAAATTTGACTTTGTTAATTTTCTATAAGCAATACGTATAATAAAAAAAAATTGTGTGTGCTTAAGACCACACGACAGAAGTGAAAACTTCAACAAGGTGAAATTAATAATATCAAATACAATTGTTCGGCGCAGACGAGCGTTACACATCCGAGCGTGACGGCTCAGTTTAATTCAGTGCCCACAAAAAGTGCTAAACGAGCCTAAAGAAGTTTTCACTTCAAAAATTTATCGCTTAAAGGCAAGCACTGACTTTTATCCCAAACCAACTTTTACAGAAATCCTTAATAGAAAAATATGCGTACGTTTTGGACACACTGAATACTATAGTAACCTTTTTAACGCCTATTTTTATAGTGTACAAAAAAGACGGCTGCCCTTAATAGCTTAAAAATATAAATTTATTTCCAGAATTTCCCTACAATGTTTTTAAACAGTCAAATGAAAGTAAAATAAAACATGATAAGTTGGTAAAAACCAGATGCAATTTATATTCTGAACACAAATTAGGCGACACGTGACGTATAGTTATCGTCAAATAAGGACCAATATATAAAAATTTATCACCCATATTTACTAAAGAGGTTTACATTTAGTCCATCAAAATATTTAAATCTTTTACAGCGGGTTGCACGAAGCAAAATCGTTTCCGGTTAGTTAATGGCGTATTAAAACACACAAAGTAGGTAAGTAGGTACCTAGAAAATATATTCATTATTAAACTAACAAGCAGTTTTTTTCTTAGTAGAGACTGTGACTAGCCTAGTTTATATTTTTATAAAATGTCTCTTGACGCTTGCATATTTAAGTACCTAGTAACGTTGCTGGTATATTAATATTTTTATCATATTGTTTTAGCTGCCTACATGCATCAACTTTAGAAGCGTATGCAAATTTACATATACACTGAGAGAAATGCATTATAACCCTTATGAGAATTCTTATAAACATCATAAGAATATTTAATACTATTTGGGACAGCAATACGTGCTAATAGCATATATACACCAGATATAGTTAAGACCAGTGCATAAGAGTAAATTGCTATGTTATACTGTTTATATGACATGGATTATAACCCTAAAGGTTTGATCCATAGCGAATATAAAACGTGCTTATTCCCATTATACATTAGTTGAAAATGAGTATAATCCAGTTTTATAATGGGTATAAAACTGTTTAGTTGCTAATACAAAACAGTTTATACCAACTAAACAGTTTTATACCGTTTTGTATTAGCAACTAAGCAGTTTTATATCTATTTTAAAACTGTTTAGTGCTAATGCAAAACGGTTTTATACTATTTTTTGGTTTTTAAAATTTTGCCCTCTAGGGGTAGTAGGTATATATTTGAAAGGATAACAAAAAAAAATAGGTAAACATTACAAAGGTCTTTATTAAATTTGAACAAAAACAACACAAGGCCATTTCTCCTTAACGCTTACAAATACTAAGGTACAACAAAAAATCTGAAATCATAAATACAGCTTTTAGGTTACCAAAAACACTAAAATTATTTACACTTGATTATGTCGCTTACGAATTGCTAAATACAGACGTTACAAAACTAAGACCCAAACCAAATAATATAAATGAGTTAGGATTATTATAATGAGCTAGTTTATCTCAAAATTCACAAAAATTAACTAAGGCATACGTATGGAATTATTCCGTTTCGTCCAATTTTATTTTAGTTGTATTCATATTATATATTTTGCAAAGAAAAATAAAATAAAATAACTACTGATTTGGAATTGTAGGATTAGAATTGTAAGTTATTATAATTGGTAGTCTAAATTATTTTATTGTTTATGGCATTTTATTATAAAAAATATTAAAAATGAATCGACAGTTATAGATTTTTCAAATCATTAAAACTCAGTTATTTGAGACTTAAAAATGCATTTATATAAACATTTAGGTTAATAATTTTACAAAATGAAAAGATATTTTGATTAATCGTTATAAACGATTATATTTATAAAACTGGCAATCTAATTTTCTATATATCAGTCATCAGTCATATTATACGAAAGCAATACCAAAGCTAATGTTTGTGAATTTTAAGATAAACCAACCACACATAAGTAATAATAGGTACTTACCCCCTTAAAATGGGATGGGTTTGAGTTTTGCAAACTATAATATGATTATGTACAGTTGAATATGTTATCCATATTTTATTATTTTATACAATACATACAGAAAAAGTTCAGCCACTAAACACACAATCCGCGATATCCGGGGAACAAAGCAAATGGCCACCGTGTCCCGTGTAAATGTTTGAAGTTTCCCCCACTCATCGCCAAATAGAAGTGTGTTGCATACCCGTTAATAAATGTTTAATATGAACCACTATTTTAAATAATACCCCAAATAAAGCTTTTTATCGTTGGTATGATCCTAAAAACAATTCTTTATTTCCAATAAGAATATTTTACTGCTACACATTCTTACAATAACTGGCTTCTATGCAGTATTATTCTGTCTTATTGTGCGTATAAATAACGAGTTAGCAATTCTATATGTTGTTTGTTAGTTCATTTTTTTGTTGTAGTTAGAGATTGTTTAATAGAAATTATAAAAATGTTGCTACTGATATAAGATAATTCTTAACAATTCTGTTTAATTAGTCGATTTCCCTCTGTGTACCTAAAGAACTTCAAAGCATAAATTTACAATGGTATCACTTGATAAATTGAAAATATATTTTCCTACGACCACCTACGAAAATGACAATAACAACACGGTTAACTTGGCTAGAAAGTGCCAAATATCACACGCGTGTTGTAAAAAAATATTTCAACACGAGTGTGGAAATACCAAGCACACTTAGATATTAAATTTAAATAGGTGTCAATTTGACGACAAAACTATTTATTAAACATAACAAACTTACGGGACACGTGGAGTGAATTGGGGTGCTGGGTGGGGTAAAGTACACTAGGGCATTACTGCAAATTTTTCGTTATTTTTGGGAACCGAAGAGTACTTATTTATGATAAAAATAATATTATCAAAAAGGGAAAATAATAATATGTCAGGCAACCCACCAACTGTCATGTTTCATGTTTACATGTCAACTCACAGAAAAGTTTTGTTCTGTTCTGTTCTGTTCGAGGATTGCGATGGCCTCTAGCTTTTCAGCCTCCAGCCAATTTTTATACTCACACAAAAATAAAGCGTTTATGTCAACTGAGTTGAACCACAGAAAAAAAAGGGGGCAGCTATAGAGCAGAAATAGAATACCCTAGGAAATACCGATTTATAATTTTGCCATTATCTCGGATGTTTAATTATATTGGTGTAAGTGAAAGTGCTTTATGTACGTAAAATTATTTTAGCAATATTCAAAACAAATCGAATATAGACAGAACTTTTATAATTAGCAAGCTATCGATATTTAACTCCATCTCTATCTTTCAATAATGTTGAGGTTTAATAATGCGGTACATTAATTATCATAAAATAAAACTATAATAAAAAAAATAAATAAATAAGTTAGTGAAGTGTCTAGTTAGGTTCTACTCAGTAAATGATTGTACTGTCTACTAACCCCTAAATCCCTTCTTTTTAGTAAATGTCACTCCTATCCTATCTTGTAATTGTCAATACTAAACCCTTGACCCTTAAAATAGCAGCTAACAAAAGGTCAAATACACAAATCCAGAGACTCATATTAAGCAGTCCAAACCGCATTGTACGCAAAGAAGAAAAGTCAGTGGTCGTGATATGGTACAGACCAGACAACATCACGATCACCCCTAATGTGCTGGCAAATTGCCCCCAGGGAGCAGAGCCATTAAGAACAAGACAATGTTGAGGTTATGTTTTGTGTTTGTGTTTTGTTTTTGTATGTATATTTAGGTATATTATTGTTTTATTTTTAAAGAATGCAAGCAGCTAAAAAATCAGAAACGAAATTTATTCACTGTACCTACATAGATACTAGGTATGATATGCGTAAGCAAATAGGAGAAAAAGTTATTATTTTTATTTAAATCTAGGTAAGTTAAAATTTGTAAGTAGGCATTGTTTTTATTTTGTTTTAATATAGACGCTTTTGTTGGAATCCGCCTTGAAATTTGTTTTGCATTTATTGCGTTTGTACTTTGTCAATTTTTTTTAACACAATGGTGTACAAACTATTAAAAACCAAACAAACTCTTTTTGATTATTTTGTATGGTCGTAGGAAAAATTGTGTACATTACTCGTGTGAAAGTGATTTTCTCACACTCGGAGAATTTCCGCACTCGGCTGACGCCTCGTGCTAAATATCTCCTCGTTTGAAAATTGCCACTTTCAACACTTGTTATGTAATATACTATCTACTTACTAGCCCAGGACTTAAACCAACTAGGTATATAGTTTCCTAGCAAACGAACGATAAAAAACTGCATTGTAATTTTATTGCATGCCAGCACTATTAAAATAAGAAATCAGGCACCTACATTGACAGGTATAGGCAATAGAACAACTTATTAGTAGTTAAAATTGAGCCAGCAATAACATTTTCTGATATGCATTAAAAGCTCGTCGAGATTGAGCTTGTTATAACATTTTTCAGATACTTATTAAAATCCCATGTACGATTACTAGTAAATTTAACTCACTTTGACAAGGGGGGCTTTCTTTTTAATTAGTTTTAAAAATGTACTAAGCATTTTAACACTCTTGATTTGGCACACGTATTATTGTAGCTACAGATAAAAATTTAGTAACTTAAACGTGTTATTACCAAAACACAGATTTGCTTGCATTGCTTTCTAATTTTAATGCTTAATAATATGCTCCCTCAGTTTTAGCTTTCTTTTGATAAGCCCTTGAAAATGCACTTTATAAATTCATTAATAATTTAGTGACAATTATCAGTTGCCTGCACCCATGTAATGATAGTGCTGTTTTAAGTTTTATACTATTCTCTTTAAGTATAGTTTTATATGTTCATGCATATCGTGTGGCATTTGAATTAAAACATAGTGCTAAAGTTAATCGCTATGATTAAAGTTAACTTGCCTACTTACGGCACTGAAAATATTTTTAAGATTTAGTCAGTATAGTTGATTTTTTAGTGGCCAAAAACTGCCACAACTTTTGGATATGGCTTTTGTAATAGAATAAAACTGCAGCTACTTCTCTTTACTGTATTATTATATAGATCACACAAGCCACATTATTACACGATTTCATCCACAAAACATATCAAAAAACGCAAACATATATTAAAATATGTGTTACGAACAAATAGGGTCGTGAGAGATAATTACCTAGGTCTTTCTGACTTTTTTATGTAGTTTATGTATCAGATAGTTTATCATTATTACTTTATAATTAAAGAATTGGAATAAAGCAGTTTTAAACGGAAAATAATTTAGTAATGCAAAATAAGTTAAAGTAATTTTATTAACAATAAATATGTATATACAGGATCCTGCACCTCACCTCCCGTCTTCTATAGCTCACTTAGTAATTAAGTTTGAATTTTCATATTTTGCAGACCTTATCTGTATCTTGGGGCGCATTTCAGGAAAATATTTTTTTTCATACAGGGTGTTCCAAAAAAGTGTAACGGCATAAAGATGTATTTTTTTAGATTGCATGCCATATATTTTCTTACTTTTTTGGGTGCCTCCTATAGTTACCTACATACCCCTAAAATGTTATTAAAATCAATTCAGTATTATAGACGAAAAAAAATAAAAACTAAAAAATATCAGTTTTGCACCACTGGTATTAAAAATAAATAAAAAATAAAAATAATGCCTCGTGAATAAAATTATACAAAGGGACTTATTAAATAAGGTATAACAGTTTCGTTAACCAGGTTTGGTTAATACGAATTCTACAGGATGTCCAAAGTTTAGTGTCAAACTTTGCAAAGTTTAAAGCAATTTATTTTTCTTATTTCAAATAGGAACCTCTGTATCTTTTTATGTAATTCGATGCAGAATTAAAAATCAAATATTTTTCCTGATTGCAACCCTATCGCAATTTCTAACGCATCAAGACTTATTTGCAGAAAACTAATTTTATCAACTATTCCAACACTCATTATTATGAATAAATATCGAAGGTGGCTTTGAAAAACAATTTATTGGTATTAAAGTTTATTAAAGTGACAAGAGACCATTTTGACTTTAGTAATCTAAAAGTTTCAAATATTGTTAAATTGTTAGTAATTATTAACTGGAAATGATAATCGTGGATATGCGTATCCTTGAAAATTCGATGAACTATTCTTTCGATTACATCTACGGCATTAGCGACTGCTTGTTAAGTAACTGAAGGATTTCTATCTATCTATTTCTATAACAGATAATAGCACAGCCAATTGATTTTGTTCAGTTCGGACCGGTTTATTTCTCACTGGTTTTGGGTAGTTTACATTTCCCGTTTGTACAAACCTCTCTAACATGTTTTGCAGGCTCCTTTTGTCTGGATGTCGTCGTTCCGGATAACGCTGTGCGTAAACTCGGCTTGCCAAAAAAGAGTTCTTTTCGCATGCTCCTAATATAAAAATCATATCTACCAGCTCTCCTTGGTTGTAGTCCATCACAAAAAACAATATAATTATAACAATTGTTTTTCAAAGCCACCTTCGATATTTATTCATAGAAATGACTGTTGGATTAGTTGATAAAATGAGTTTTCTGCAAATAAGTCTTGATGCGTTAGAAATTGCGATAGGGTTGCAATTAGGAAAAATGTTTGGTTTTTAATTCTGCATCGAATGTCATAAAAAGATACAGGGGTGCATATTTGAAATAAGAAAAATAAATTGTTTTAAAGTTTGCAAAGTTTGACACTAAACTTTGGACACCCTGTACAATTCGTATTAACCAAACTTGGTGAACGAAACTGTTATACCTTATTTAATAAGTTTCTTTGTATAATTTCATTAACGAGGCATTATTTTTTATTTATTTTTAATACCAGTGGTGCAAAACTGATATTTTTTAGTTTTTATTTTTTTTTCGTCTATAATACTGAATCGATTTTAATAAAATTTTAGGGGTATGTAGGTAACTATAGGAGGCACCCAAAAAAGTAAGAAAATATTTGGCATGTAATCTAAAAAAATACATCTTTATGCCGTCACACTTTTTTGGAACACCCTGTATGAAAAAAAATATTTTCCTGTAATGCGCCCCAAGATACTGATAAGGTCTGCAAAATATGAAAATTCAAACTTAATTACTAAGTGAGCTTTAGAAGACGGGATGTGAGGTGCAGGACCCTGTATATTTCGCTATAACGGTGTTTTCTTATCCCTTACGCCTTAAATCATACAACATCCGATCTGATTTTAATGACTATAAAAGTTGTACTTTAAATACGCTTGAATATTAGCTAAAATGCAGTTATTAGGTACTTTCATATGGGAAATAGAGATAGGGATACGTGTGTTAAGTTAATTTTTTTAAAGGGTCGCTCAATTGAGCCATTGACTTTGCATTGCTATTTAAAAGAAACTTAAAGGAACTCTGATTTTACCTGCGACTCCTGCGATGCTCTTTATAGGACCACAGAATAAAACCTGTGATGATAAGTAAACTGGTTAAAAGTTACAACCTGTACATGATTTGGCACATTGCTTTTATGTCTTACTTGTGCTAAACAATTAACTTTTTTCACAGTTTAGTGGCATATTCCTTTTACAATTTACAATTAACTAGTGACAGGGGCGTAGCGTGATTAAAAAGGCGGGGCGGGGGGCTAAATCTTAAAGGGAAATCCTTATTTATCCATTAAAACATGAAATATCATATTAGGAAACACCGATAGGGGCGGCACGAGGACATGACCGGCGGTGGTGATAGTTATGTGAAATATAAAGGGACATAGTTAACCGCAGAAAGGGAGGGAGGGATCTATGCTGAGCTTTCCAACTCAGGCAATCTGCCACAGCCTTATTCAACCTGCCTGGAATATAGGATTATCATTTGTCAATTATAGTTATATTATGATTCATAATTAATAAAAAAATAAGAAAACATAATATTTAGAGATTTTTTTATGGAAAGATTAGAACCTGTAAAGTTTATATTTTAAAAGGCATTGATGTTAACAGCCTTTTCTTGTGGCTCTATACATTAGATCTCAAAGTTAAAGTGACATTTATTTTCAGTATGCTATGGAAAGGAAAGACAATTGAACAAGTCTCACTTATTTATTGTGATTTTTCCCTGTAGTAAATTAATAATTTTGCGGGCGGCTTGTTTTAGAGAATAAAATTCATAGGCCATACAGACGTTTTTGATATAAAATAATGGCTTGAATATTAGATACAACTAAAAACATTACCTTCTTAAATATGTTAAAAATATTTAAAAGCCTATTTGGACAAAGAAGAGTAATATTATAAAATGATCTGGTTTGCAATACTTACATTACATTACATTATAAAGTATTGTTGAGGACTATTCAAAATCAAATTAATGTGAATGCTGCTCTGATGAAGGATTTATGTAAGGTAGGTATTATTAGAGATTTGAATTAAGTGGTTACTTACATAGTTGATTAATCAAAAATATCTTGGATTACCCATATTTATCTAATATTATGGGTAAAGTACCCCTTTTTCCTAAGAAAATCAAATTGTACTGCGAAATTTTAAAGAACTGTCACCTCAATCGGTCTTAATTTACCGATTAAGTTTAGTTCTCCATTAGTTAATGGTACGATTAAGAAACAAACGAAACAGTTGACATTAGTGATTTTTTACCTACCTTACGTCCGAAATAATAATAATAATAATAATAATAATAATAATAATAATAATAATTTATTTGTACAAAAGCAAACATTTTTGTTACATGTACCTGAAAATAAAAAGAGTATCACTTGCCCTTGAAAATAAATTAGAAGTTTCGTTAAGTCCCTCTAGGACTTGTGCGAAGTTCAGACTTATTAATATAAGCACAAGTCCAACTTTAAGCAAAATTTTAAAGAGAATAAATAAAGAAAAAATAAAAATACTTATCGTTTATCGAAGAGGGTATCCTTACACAAAATTAAATTTTCTAATTCTATTATTAATATAATAACTAAAAAAATATAAAACAAACATTTCCTGAAATAAATGTACCAGTAATACAGTAACCTCAGAATCGATTGTGCACAACAAAGCAACCAAACAATGGCAGGCCCCGCGGTCGTAATAGTAGAGTAATAGCAAAAATATGGCGAATTGTGTCAAGTATGCGTGAACGGTGTTTAAGCTAATAGGAAATAATCCGCTAGAAAAGGGAGAAAATAGACCGCATGCTTAATTAAGGCAGACGATTAAGAGTTCATCACCGCATGTAAAATAAACCTAAATTTTGAATGATGAAAGAGTTTCGGACTTCCATTGTCTTTATTTGTTTTAAATCACAACGTTTCAACTGGTAAGTATCTTCAGTCGTCTTCAGGTGAATACTAAATAAGTAAAGTCACTACACGACTATTTAAACTAGATTGGTGCACTGCATAACTGAGGTGGGTGCAGTCATGCGTTTAGTTGGCACGCAATCTTATCCTAAGATTACATCTATCTAACAAAGGTTTTCAGATATTTCTTATGTCTAATGATGGTTTACTAAAGCAGCCGTGGTTTTAGTGATTAGCAGCAGCTTACTTGAACTTTCTTTTCCTCCAGTGTGGTTCCTTATGTAGGATTTCAGCTTCTGACCACATGATATGGTGACCATGTTTCCAGGCATGGTCAGCTGCACCTAAATTTTCGGTCTCTCCTTTTAACGTATTGTTTTTGTGTTCTTTAATCCTTGTTTCTAGTGGTCTTAATGTCTCACCTATATAAGATTGGCCCCATTCGCAGAGGATCTGTTAGACGCAGTTTTTCCTATATTTTTGACTTGTATGCTTTGTCTTCGTCTGGTGGCTTCTTAGGGTGTCCCTCGAGTTGAATACGGTGTTGATGTTATATCGTTGTCCTAGTTTTCTTATTTTCTCAGATACTCCTTTAACATACGGAATATTGAGTGTTGGTTGTGCCTCTCTGTTTGCTTCTTGCGCGTTGGGTCGATTCTTACGATTTTCCAATATTGTGTCAAATAATCTTGTGGGGTAGCCATTTTTGTTGAGGGCGATCTTGAAGTGGTGAGTTTCTTTTTAAAGTGCTTTTTCGTTTTTGTTCTTCTAAGTTTTGCCCTCCGTGGTCCACGAATTACTCCGAAACCTCACTTACGATTTATTTCAATTTAAAAATATTAAAAAATATATCGTTAAACTCTGTTTCTTATATAGCAAATTATCCAAATACCCTTTCGTTTTCAAAATATAATATAATTTGTATTATTATAAATGGGTCAACCATACAACTTATTTTCTCCCAAAGAAAGGCCTAAATTAAAAATATGTTACAAGACAAGCAACGTTTGAAACTTTAGCTACCCAGTAATAACAAATTTATACCAGTTTAATTAAATGTTAATTGATGTTAAAATTACGCCAAATTGAATAGATTTATAAAAAATAAAAAGCATTACATTTACTTACAACGATCGAGCAGATGATCAGAAACATTTGCGATTTCCCCGTGAAAGAAAGTGCTATGATTTTTTAAAATTTAATTATTATAAAATACTAGAAATAATAAAAACATATATCTACATGTTTAATAATATAAGAGACGGCAATTTTATAAACAAGAAGTTTTTTGTCGAAGTTTATAGGGGTTATTTGTGTTAATATTGTTTGCGAAGTTGTATAAAAGAACCAATCGTTACTGATAGGTTGGGTTAGAGTGGCAAACTGCTGGCATTGTCCAAACCTCAGACCAAGCACTATAGACAAAGCTATTTACATTTGGCCATAAAAACAGTTTTATGTTCACAGTATAAGAATTTACGCACTGTAGTAGCCATACGGCTGTGATCGCAAAGCGATGTTGTCGACCTGCACTAAATTATATAAAAATAAGTAGGTAAACGAGAACAAATAGTCGCAAAAATAAATAGAAAACATAATTATAGTAAATACTTTAGTTCCTCTCGCAAGATGGATTCCAAGTCACGTGACACCAGGTCAGTTCTGGTCTGTTGAATTTTTATAAGTTTGTATGAAAATTATACATGTAATCATTATGATCCCTTCTAAAACCATTGATACAATAGTCTCATCGGCTCTACCGCTTATTATTGCCAAGCAACTTTCTCACAAACGTACAAACTAAACCAATTGGTTAATACAAGAGCAGTTATTCTAAAAGTATATATAATATACATCCTAATGGCAAAAAGAAACCACTATTTTTTACATCTCAACGTGGCAACGTCGCCTTTGGTACGATGACGATATTCCGGTTGCGCACGCAGCTTACGCTATCTGAAGGTATGTCAGTTCATTCACAAATTTCTGGCGATCAGGTGTTTATCCTTAGAACGTTCTGTATTTAAAGTGAGTTTTTGTGTTTTGTGAGTTTATTTCAAGTGTTTCATTACTAAATATCTTTTAAATTGGGGTTAGATGGTACGGCAGTGTGAAGTGTGCCAGAAATTGAGCCATTTAAGCCCGGAAATAACATTTCACAGGTAAGATTTAAAACAGCCATGTTTTTTTTACAGGGGCGTAGCGCCGAGTACGTTTTAAGGGTCTAATTACGATTTCCTGTAATATTTAGGAGGAAAGCATAACAAATAAATAAAATTGGGGAATGCTAACAGAAAGGTCTATAATAAATGTCACTTAAACCGTAATAATAAACTTTATTTGTAATTTTCCTACTTATCTCCAAAGAAGATGTATGTGGTTCTGCCTGTTGGAGCTGAAATATGTTCCAATCATTTTACTAAAAGTGATTTTGAGTATGGTATAGTAATGGAGTAAAATATTTAAAGAAGATGCTCTTCCAAAATCATTTCATCCAGAGCTTTTTTAATCTTCATAATTAATGTGAGTAGGTACCTATTTATTTATACCAAAAACTTGAAAATACCTAGCCCAAAGATTCTGTAAAGTTATAGTGCCTTAAGAGTACAGTATTTTATTGCTGATTCAATAGCTTGGTATTTTTTAGTTCAAATTAGTAAGTCAAATTTGATCTTTGGGTCATTATATTTCAATATAATAATAAACTATATAGTATTTTTGACGCACTTGGTTTATAGGTGACAAGGTATCATATATTTTATTATATGCTTTTGTTTTAGCTCTGATTCTACAGTTGGAGGAACTCCACCAAAGAAAAGGTATGTATTATAATAACAATAGGTACATAATAATATATAACGGATTTATTTTTATTACACTTTAAAGTTTTTACTAAGATTGTTATTTTTATCCTGACCTTGTATTCGTAAATTATGTAACTTTTTCCTGGGTTTTAGGTTAATTGTTACCGACAAGCCTCTACATCGGCCTACTGTGCCTTACCACGTTAGCCACATTTTGGCGTAACGGCCAGATAAAAAATTTAATTATATTTTAACATACAAGGGATCTTTTCTGATTTTCAAACTTTCTACTTTTTAGATTGCCAAGCATGCAAGACAGTGTAGCTCTTGCGTAAGATGCAGAAAATCAGCTTACATCAAGCATTCCCTGTGGTTCTCATTGTCGGTAAGTAAATAGAGGAAAATGCGCTATATTCATTAATATTCAGTGTCAGAACCAAAATTCTTTATTTTTAAAGGGTGCGGTAAAAACTTGCATTGCTGCCGACAACTTACATTTAAGCACATTTTTTTTGTAGAAAATCAGAACCTACTAAAGAAATAAGGAGCGACGATTTTGGTACCACAAAAAAGCGGAAAATGAATGTCCAAAAAGTTAACAGTACCATATTTGATTTCGAAGGAATTATTTTTATTATTGTTATTATTATTATTAATATTATTATTATTATTATTATTATTATTATTATTATTATTATTATTATTATTATTATTATTATTATTATTGTTTGGCAATAGTAAGGGTAAAATAAACTATTTAACATTACTTATATTAGCCCATATAGTAGTTCAGTTGTAAAAGGTAACCATATTAATATGTAATAGGATAGCGAACAAATATATAATTCTGTTTTCTGGGTCTACGTACCTTATATAAGTGAAATTATTATTAGATATTACTATTATTATTGTTTGTATGGCAATAAAATAACGTTTTTAACATTAAGTTAGCCTACGTACAACTTTAGAAATGTAACCGTATCATAAATTACATTTTAATGAACACATTCCATAAAAACCACTTTTGGGTGTACGTATGTACCTTACGTAAGTCAAAAACTGTTAAGGTAGGATTTTCACTGAAAGAAAAAATTAATCCCTGGCTAAATTGAAGCATTTAACTTTATGTTAGCCCATATACACGTTTAGAAATGTAACTGTATCATTACCAACAAATTCCATAAAAACCACTTGTGGGACCCTACGTTTTAAAATTATTACGAAGTTAAGCTAGGAGGCCCAGCTTTAACTTCGCTTTTTGTAGCTTTTCTATACAATAAAGTATTCTAAAAAGTTAAGGCACAGAACAAATTATTTTTTGAAATAAAACCATTTATTTTATAAGATTTTTGACTACTAGTGGATTAAACCATTAGTATGTTAAGTTGCTACGGCTTTTAAATATTGATATTTGAAAATAACTTTTTTTATCATGAAACAGAAAAAGGGATTGCAACTTTCTCTCTTAGCTTTTAATTCTCTATCGAAAACCTATAACTTCCAACCTTAAAAGTTTAAACTTTTTGTTTATCCTAAAATAGATTTGCTAAGTTATTAATTAATAAACCGAACTAGCACTTTCGAAACGAGAATGAAAACCTAAAATAGGAATGCGCATAATATTTGTTATACCGTAAGGACTGCCGCAGTCTTGTCAATTTTGGGAAAATATTGTTTAGATTGTCAACATCGGTAAGGAACACTATAATCGACAAAAACGTACTTCTAGCCTCTTCCCATTCTATTAAAATTGTTTAATTAATCTTTTTTATAAGTAATACAATATTTTTGTTTATCACACGGTATTTGAGGTTTTATAAATATCGCACGCCTATGGACTGTTCGACACTCCTTGTCGAAGCTCCTTACAAGACTTATCCCCTCCATTTCGTCCTCTTCTCCGCGCGCCCCGTTTGATCAGCCCTTATAGTGGTGGGAGACTTACTTGTATCGCTGTTGCATCGCAATGTGACTTGAAAATTGTCAACACAACAACCCCTCTTTTATGAATGGCAATGAATAGCATGCTTTGTCTATAGTGCTTGGTCTGAGGTCCAAACAGTCTCACGTGGTCATATAAAGATCTTTGTGATACCACACGTGTTTCGCGGTACCTATTTGCATCAGCTTCCTAATGGTTAACACGACGTAGAACTAGAATAATCTTGGCAGCTCATTTAAACCAGCCACTACTGTTAATAAACTTAAGGAGTCGATTCAGTTGTAAGTTGCTTACTTCCTCCAGGTCATAAAATAATGGTTTGCCCAAGACATTGTACCTTCTTCTTGCAAGGCCAGGGCATTTACACAAGAAATGCTAAATACTTTCTTCCTCTTTAACTGATCCCAGTTTCCCATCCCACATTATTTTCTGCTAGTTCGACAGTCATGCCTGCGCCCTCATTGGCGACTGCATCAGCAGCCATGTTTACGGCAAAAAAATTTTGATTTACAATCGTTTAAAAATGCATTTTAAATTAGGATTTATTTAAAACAAGGTTTTTTCACTTAATACACCGTGCGAGCAAAAATTATTTGCATCAAAGAGGGCTTGGATTAAAAAACGTAGGGCTTGGTTTAGATCACAATGATATGGGAACGATATATCTAACCAAATCTAGGTTAAAATATTGTCAAATTCATATTATGACATGATATGCCAAACTAATGAGTTATAAAATGATTAGACAAATACAAATTTATTTTTGTTGTTTACAAAATTAACAAAGTAAGAATATACAGAAAGAAAAAGAAAAATAATTACATAAATTGCTAAATAATTTAATATAATTTTCCAATAAATTTTGGGTAAACCATTGAGAGAAATTCCTGCGTCTTTCAAAATCTGCGGCATAATTTTTGGAGTTGCAGCTCTAAAGATATCTGTCGATATGCATCCGAACCATCTCCTCAGATCCTCTAACCAAGAGTTTTGCCTTCTTCCGACTGATCTCATGCCCTGAATTTTGCCCTTAATTATGAGTCTGAGGAGCTCATTACATGCCCTATATATTCTGTTTTTCTATTCCTAATTGTAACTAGAGGTTCCAGCAGCTTCCTCATCCGGGCAAGCACTTCCATATTTCGACGGTTAAAGTGCAAAACCTCGTAAGTCATTTTTTATAAATTTTACAGGAGAAGCGAAAAACGAATTGAGAAATTTGAAAAAGTATTTTAAACAAAATTAGATGATTTGCTGAACCATTTTCTGGGGATATACAATAATATACATACTTTTTGAAAATTTTTGTTAATTAAAAAAATCTACTTACGAGGTTTTACCTTTAAATATTTAAACTTGGAAAACTAGGTAACTCTAGTATCAAAACCTCGTAAGTCGAATTAGGAGATTTCTGAATTTAAGTACTGTCTGGCAAATTAATTTTACGAGGTTTTGGCAGATGGCGCCAGGGGTCCGTAAAATTAATAATGGACTTACGAGATTTTGTAAGCTTAAAGAATATATATTTTTCTAAGTGTTTATCGAATAAAAGGTTAAATGGAAAAAACCTACTTACGAGGTTTTGCACCTTAACCATCGATTTGTGACTTTTTGCACCCACGATATTTTCAATATGCGTCGATATAGGTACATCTTAAACGCCTCCAGTTTCTTTTCCCTAGTTTGATCAAGAGTATATGCTTCACACCCATAAAGCAGTACGGAGAATATACAGGGTGTCCCAAAAGTAATGGGACACAGACCAACAGCAGACTCCTTAAGTCGAAATAATGCGATTTATTTAAACTTGCCTTATCCCAAAATTGGTAACAGCAAAGATACAGGGTGTCAAAGTTTTAATTTTGTTTTCATTTTTTTGCGATTATTTCTTAATGAATCGAAATAGCAGCACAGAATTAAGGGTTTTGGGGTTTTTTGAGGTGAGAAATTCAAAATTATTCATAGTTTTGGTGTAACCAGTAGAGTGCGCTGCCTACGGCATGTCCCACTCTTTTGAGCTGGCATAACTTTGTTTGAGCTTCTTATATCGATCCGACTATTAAAAAAATAAGTTACATTACTTCTTTTACATCAAAAACGTATAAGTTATTGAAGTCGCTAGGAGCAACCAGTTTCGAGATAATCGCATTCGATATTTTTAATGCAAGAATGCTAAAATATTTAAAATAATTGTGTATTCGTATTAGTATTATTTATCACAGCTGGCCTTGATTAAAAACAACGACGTATCTAAGGCAACAACATGTTACACAAAGAAGTATCATCTGTCAAAGTTAATAAAAATTTTAATTAGAATAAAACTAATAATTCCGTATACGAAAAAGCGTTTTTATTAGAAAAAAATAGTCAACCCTAAGTATTTACATTAACTTTGACACTTTGCAAATGTAGCTAGTTTACAATAATTTTAAGTTAGAAATCCACCGTTGCTCGATTTTCCGTTGTTTTTGGACCACGTACTTGTTGCATTGGCATATAAAATGCGATTATCTCGAAAATTGTTGCTCCTAGCGACTTCAATGAGCTTTACGTTTTGGATGTAAAAGAAGTAAGGTAACTTATTTTTTTAATAGTCGGATCGATATAAGAAGCCTAAAAAAATTATGCTACCTAAAAGGAGTGGGCCATGCCGTAGGCCGCGCCCTCTACCGGTTACACAAAAACTATGGATAATTTTGAATTCCTTACCTCAAAAAACCCAAAACCTTTAATTTTGTGCTGCTCGTTAAGAAATAATCGCAAAAAAACGAAAACAAAATTAAAACTTTGACACCATGTATCTTTGTTGTTATCAATTTTGGGATAAGGCAAGTTTAAATAAATCGCATTATTTCAACTTAAGGAGTCTGCTGTTGGTCTGTGTCCCATTACTTTTGGAACACCCTGTAGAGCACCTAATCATTCGTATTCTAAGCTCTAGACTGAGGTCAGAGGTCGTGAAGAATTTCTTCATTGTAATGAATGCTTTCCTTGCTTGTTCAATTCGTGATCTGATCTGCCTCTTTTGGTCGCATTGATTATTAATAATTGTTCCCAAGCAACGAATTAATAATACAAAGGAAGTAGGGTTTTGTAGATTGACAGTTGTCCGGGATGGGTGCTGATGGCGGCAACATTTGACGCATGCGCGCACGACTGTTTCCGGTCCACCTCTGTGGCGTATCATTAAAATGGTAATAATAAAATGATTAATGAAATTTTATTTGGCGAAGAAAAGAAAAAAAATATTTAGATTCATATATACCTATAAGATACGTTAAGGTTGGTGTAATAAAACAATACAACTATTTCTTTTAATTATTTATTTAAATAAGGTATGTAACGGAGGTGAAAGGGTCCTTTGTAAATATCTGGTTAAATAACTAAAAAACACCAACCTGTTATATATACATTAAAAAAAATTGCAGAAAACAAATTGTTTCAGATAATAAATACTGATGAAGGCAAAATTATTGCTAAAACGTCTATGTTAAAAAATAAAATTTTAAGAAAACCTTACTCTTTCTTCATGAACCAAATCACAAGAAAATAATAAAATATAATATAATATATTCCTGTTTATTATATAATGTACCTAAATAATATTAATGATATTCTAGTATACAAGAAAATTGTCAAATGACAAACTATGCAGATAATACAAACATTTTATTTATTCGTAGTATCAACAACTTAACAAGTTAATTATAGATACATAAACGCCATTTCTAAAAGCTATCCTATAAGATATAATAAATATTCAATTAGCATTTGCCTAAGCAGTTCATTCCTTAATTTTAATTTTTCATAGTTTAAATTATATATTATGTCAATGTCTCCACAATATTTATTAAAATAGAGTACAGTCTTATAAGTGGTGAGTTTTTGTATAGATTTGTCCTCCGTGTAGGAATATAAAATACATGTGCGGATCTAGTATTGACTAAGCCTATTCTAAACGGAAGCAGTCCTAAGAACTCTTTATTATCTATTTTGTCTCTAATTATTTTATATAAGAAAATAATTTTTGCTTCTATACACAATATAGTCTTAAACAAGGGAAATTAAACAAATTACACAAAAGCCCTTGATCTGTACCTCTTGGCGGATAAACTGAAAATGACGTAGTACAAAAATTTTAAAAATTTACACTGAATAGATTTTAAAAGAGCAATCTTATTGGCATACTGAGGATCCCAAATAGTGCATGCATACTAAAGTTTTGTAGCTACCAGGGATTTATATAAAGTTATTATGGCGTTAACATTTTTAAAGTATTTACAAGTTCTGATAATAAATCCTAGCATATAAAGACCATGAGCTTCTCGAGCAACATATTTAACAATTTATGATTGAAGTAAATAATTATTGGTTTTCTAAAGATTAACTTATATTAAATAAATCAAAGACCGTTATCACCTTGTTTAAGAGTAACCAATACACTTTGGAGAATCCGGAAACAGTAACCATTAATGATTGTCATATAAGATTAAAGGAAGATACTAAAATCTTAGGTGTGTTGTTGGATAGTAAAATGTCCATGTCCAGAGCCATGTCCTGGAAGAGGCATGTTCAATATATGTTGTAACCAGGTGTTCCAGTTAGATTCACAGTAGGATAATTATCTTCAGGCAGGTTTTGACATGGTGTCTCATAAGATATTGCATAGGAACGCACCTGCCAAAAAATATAAGTTTTTTAATTATTTGTTTGGCACCTTTACCAAATGACACAAAAGTACCTATAACGTGATACTATAGTCAAAATCACGTAAAGTTTCAACGTGTTTAGGTTAGGTTCTGTCATATTTGACATAAATTGTGTGCAATATATGTCAAATATGACAGAAATTAACCTAAACGCGTTAAAACTTTACTTGATTTTGACTTATACCTCTCTTTGTAAAATTTTTTTTTATATTTTGATATGAATTTCTTTGAATGATAGAAGGTTTAGGACTTGCTTTGAATTTATTTTTTTAATCAATGGTATCTCCAGTCGTCCTCAGGTGAATATTGGGAAAACGTTTCTATCATTCTAGAAACATCATTGCCTCTAATCTTTAAATATGAATTTTTTGTTTATCGTACCTACACTCCCATATTTTATTACATTCTTTATCCATGGGTTTAAAATTTTTAAAAGTAGATTAAACCAATAAAACATCTTTATCGATACATAATTTATGAAAGCAGCTTCCTCAGAAGCATAAATAATGCAGAATTATTTGTATTCATATGCTTAAGTACCTACCTACCTACCTACATATTTTCCAATATATTATGTAATGACCCGATACAATAGTTTCAAAACTCACATTTTTTAACCTGGCTACTTCAAAAGTAGGCACTACTGCAGTTGGGACCAATCTAACATTCAATCTTGAAGTTCTGTCAAAGCAATCTTCAGAAAAATGCTCCGAGCAAAGAACTCTATTTCGTGTAGGATTCCAATCACTTCGGTTTACAATTTTCAACCATGCCTTTTTTCTTATGTAATTATTTGGAAAACTAAAAACCAATAAGTATTTTTAATTTGCTTTTCTGTAGAAATAGGGTAACCCAGTCGATTAATAAATAAATAATATTTTTCTGGTTTTATAAGACGAACGCCCATGAATGACATGCGAGGTTCAGAGGTTATGTGTATTTTGATATAAAATTAAAATAACATTTTTTTTCTCTACAGATTAAAAAGGTTTATATATCTAAACATAAACTTACCGATAAAATGTAATGCCCAGTTTTTTACTTCATAGCGTTTGGGAGCACCCACTAGCAGCACAACTAATCATATTTATAGCTTATTAATTAACTCAGAATACCAACTAATTAAAATGTTTTAATCGCTGTCCAGCTCTAAAGGTATACTCCACTGTCACACTAAAGTAATTATAAGTTTACTAGAATTCGTTAAATATGGTTGTTAACTAATTAAAATGCAAAATAACTCAAAAACAGCAAAGAAAGCAGAAATCACAGCTCGACCTGTCAACCACGGTCAACCACCAAAATAAACATAGAGTCATTTGTGGGTTCTGAAGATGGCCGACTTCCGTCGCAAATTTTGTTAGGCGGTTTATGCAAAACCCTACTTCCTTTGTATTATTATTTCGTTGTTCCCAAGTATTTAAAGATCTTAACTATTTATTATTATTTAACCCTATTTCCATTTATAAATAAGTTAGCATTTAGTTCGGTTTTTGTGAATATAAGCAACTTAGTTTTTGATATATTTATTTGGTGGCCAAAACTCTCACTATGTTGTACTATTTGGTCCATTATAAGCTGTAGATCATTTATATTATCTGATATCATTACGGTGTCATCTGCATATCTAATGTTGTTTATGCTGACACCATTTATCTTAACGCCTTTTACAACGTCACTCAAGGCTTCTCTGAATATAGACTCAGAATAGATGTTAAATAACAGTGGTGACAGGATGCAGCCTTGCCTAACTCCCTATTTTATCTTAATAGGTTCAGATGTTTCGTTCTCTATTCTAACTTCTGCCGTTTGGTTCCAATATAGTTGTGATATAATTTTGATCTCTTCTCTATTGATGCCGGTTTTCTTGAGAATTTCAATAACATGTTTGACCCAATCGAAAGCTTTGCGGTAGTCGATAAAACAATACAACATAACATGTCCATCTGACATCTGACATCTCGTCTGACACGTGCTGGTTGCAGTGGAACTTCTTCAAAAGATGTTCTAGTAAAACAAAACTTTTTCTCTTTTTTAAAATTTAGTTTTTTTAATTTCTTAAAACCTATTTTTACACACAATGTGTTAATTCTGACACCTGCTGGGGTAACTGGGCCGTAACAAGCCTGGTACCCCAAAAGTATTTTATTTCAAGCTAAATGAAAGCATCTACATGATTTTTACGAAAAACAATTTTTTCTTTTTTTCCCTCTTATTTGACCACCTTCACATGTCTCCGACATAGTTTAATTAAACTAAAGATCTTTTATTACGTACACTTAAAGATGATTTTTACAAAGTTTGTTTAAAAAACTCACTAATTTTTCTTTTTCTCTTCATTTCCCACCCACAGTGGCTTTGCACTGGCCCTTGACTTTTCAGTATGCTGAAATCTTTTCTGTCTTTTGACTATAAAAAGTTTTTTCACTTCTCGTGTTAACCATTGAAAGCTCTATTAAGGCCTATATAGTCTCACTTTTTATTTTCTCTACTGCTAATAACAACAGCTTTGTACCATTTACTTTGTTTTCCTGATGATCAGTGTTTCTACACTCGAAACATGTCGATTCAATTCTATTATGAATCATTCTAGGTTCGCCTAGTTTTTTGAACAAAAACTTGTCAAGAAAGACTTTGTGCTTTTTTCTTTTCTAATACAACATACGTTAACATTCATGTCTCTGCACCTTTGCGTCAACACGTTTAAAGAGAAAAGTGCTTCGCGGGTTCCAAGACCATTTCTAAACCCAAATTGAGTCCTATTCACTATTCACCCCGATGTCACCGTATCTAAGTTTTTTAAATAAAGAAGTTTTATCCATGCTGTAAATTATACATTAGTTATTAGACTATGGTCCTGATAGGCGAAAGCAATTTTGTGAAATAAAGCTTAACCCTTCGCCGGTCGCGCAGCGGTACTCTGTGCCGCAATTTAAATTTAATTAATTATTGTTCTATCAGTATATTTGCCCTACGCCCCTGGCCGTCTAGGTATATAACCTTGATTATATACCTCAATCCGATTCTGACCAATTAAACGCTGTTTTGCGACCAATCAGATGCATATTATACTGAATATACCCCGCATAAGTGGATATACCCCGGGCCACCTGCCACAACAATGCCAATGCATAACAACATCATAACAAGTTTAAAATATTTGATGGTTGCTATAGACCGTTTCTATAATAACAAAAATCCCTTTCAACAAATCAAGTTTTTGATGTTGTCAGATTTATGTCACATTTTTTTAAAAATGGAATCTTACCGATTCGGTAATGTTTCAGTCGGAAATATAAGAAAAAACGCTGAAAATACTATCCCAGAAAATACAACAAAAACAAAAAAGTATATATGGACCCAATTCGAGAAATTCTGCGAAACACGGCAGTATATATTGACCAACTAATTTTCTGTTAGTTTTATTACTTTGTCAATTGTTTAGGTTTTGTTTCGTTTTGTCCGTTTTTCTAGTAGCTACATAAATCATTTTAAAAATCTTGCATTTCGTTGTATTTTTTCTTTTTTTTTGGTATATAATCTCAACATATACCACTCGAAGTAAATATTTTATTTAGAATATTCACCTCTTGTGATATAACTTATGACTATTTTTAAAAGCACCTGACATACACGGCTTTTCCTGTTGTGCTTTTGTTAGTACGTTTTGAGGCGGCAAAGTAACCAGTGCTGATATAAGCGGTATTCCGTGCCGCAACGCGACCGGTCATGTCAAAAAAATTTGTGTGTAAATTACACAGTGAAAAATTGGCGCAATGCAATAGTTGCCTTTACCCACCAATGGAGGAAGAATAGTTGTTAATCATTTTAATGTGCCTTCCGATATATTTATTTTGTATATGGTTTATTTATAGAAATGTATTTTCTATTTCTACTACTTTATACCTAATCTTATATTTTTTGTAGTTATTTCGAGTTACAATATTTCTTTAACAAATAAAATCGTTGGTTAGAATCATAGTTGTTGAGTTTTTTTATGTATTTTCCAAATAAAATTAATTTTACTATTAAATCGAGATTTTTTTTTTTTGCGGCATAGAGTACCGCGGTGCGATCGCTAGTGGGATTTTCAAATGTGCGCCCGCTGCAATTGTCCAAGGAATTTGTTTTTCAGATAAAGCTACATTTTCTTTTAATGGTCAGGTAAGTAGAAAAATATACTGGGCACACGAAAATCCTTGCTGGTCATAGAAAATTACACCCAGTATAATGAACATGTTAATGTCTGGGCAGGCTTATACTTCTATTACCTTAATATAACCATTATATTACTTGGTGTTACTAAAAGTTACGTAAAATGTTTATTTGGAAATAACGCGGTAATCTGCTAACAAGAAATGTGAAATCGATTGGAAAGAAATATAGTTTTGGGCGAGAAAGCAGCCTTACATGGCGCGCCAGACGGCCGTATAACAGCAAAAATATGGCGGACTATGGTGCTAAGTATGCATGAACGAAGTTAAGCCTATGACAGACGAGAATTGCAGATGGAAACTATCATGCAATATACTTCGCTGAAATTGGAAAAATTGTGAAAACTTTAAGGAAAAGAGTAAATCAAACTTGAAATGTTTTCAGTTTTATTCGCAATAGGGGTTTCAAAAAATATTTAAATTTTAGTTTGGGTAATAATTCTTTACAATTTAAGGGCATTGTTCGATCTGTTTTTTTGCCAATTTTATTGTTTCAGCGATTCTTACAATAATAAAGCATATTAAATTAAATTTAAAAACACTTGTACTCTTGTACTTTTCTCTTCTTCAATTATCCAATTATCCTATTGCATGGTCACATGTACGGTTGCAAATTTTGGTACAATTCACTTCGGGAGGTCAGTTTTATAAAATTAATAACTAGAAATAAACCCTTGCGTTACATGATGCAATAATATTATGAATTAGAAAGAAAAACTCAAGTCTAGCTTAATAAATTTTCAGTGTATTGACAAAAATTTGACAGATTGTTTTACAACGATGCCATCATGTAGCGGGATATGTTAGAATTCTGTGAAAAGAGTGGAGAGCTACTAAGTTAAATTTAAGTTACTTTTTTTAACCCATAATATATTAGTTATGGATTTTGACGTATCGGCCGATTTAATTAATACAATGCGACCCATAGCCTTCTCGATTTTAAAGAAGCAAGTGAGACAGCATATACTAGCCTGTTCATACGGGCACTTTAGTTTAATGAATCCAGATAGGGGGGGGGGTCTTCGAGGGGTAACATCCAACTTAGGTGGAGTCTATAATTTGACGTTAGGTTAGTTTGGCTTGTCAAATCTTGACAACACGTTGACATCGGTTTGTTTTTACTTCAATAATATATTTTCCTACGACCACCTACGAAAATGACAATAACAGCACGGTTTACTTGGCTAGAAATAATAATATGTCAGGCAACCCACCAACTGTCAGGTTTACATGTCAACTGGGTTGAACCACAAAAAAAAGAGGGGCAGCTTTAGAGCAGAAATGGAATACCCTAGGAAATACCGATTTATAATTTTGCCATTATCTCGGATAAAAATATCCATACAATGTTTAAGGATACGGGACAAGTGAATACGCTTTATGTAAGTAAATTTATTTTAGCTATATTTAAAACAAATCGAATAAGTTATAACTTTTATAATTAACAAGCTATCGATATTTAACTCCATCTCTATCTTTCTATAATGTTGAGCAAATGTTGAGGTTATGTTGTAGTTTTGTGTTATGTTGTTTTCGTAGGTACCTATATTATTGTTTTATTAAAAGAATGCAAGCAGCTAAACGTTCAGAAACGAAATTTATTTACTTTACATAGATAGTAGGTATGATGTGCGTAAGCAAATAGGAGAAAAAGTTATTATTTTTATTTAAATCTAGGTAAGTTAAAATGTGTAGTGGGCATTGTTTTTTTTTTCAACTCTAGAGTTAAAATTAATTTTTCAACTCTAGTGTTGAAAAAATTTGATTAACAATGGTGATACCTACAAACTATTAAAAACAAATCAAACTCTTTTTGATTATATTGTATGGTCGTAGGAAAAATTGTGTACATTACTCGTGTGAAAGTGATTTTCTCACACTCGGAGAATTTCCGCACTCGGCTGACGCCTCGTGCTAAATACCTTCGCGTTTGAAGGGTACCACTTTCAACACTTGTTATGTAATATACTATTAAACGTCTGCTGAATTTTTAAATAAAACTATTTGATTCAAATCTAAAAGTGTCTTATTGCTTTATAAAAGTTATAAAACTAGGGAGTAGTATTTTATGAAATCCTAAGAAGGCGCGTTGAAAATAATTCAACCAATGATGCCAAAATTATGAAAAGTTATCGAAAAGATACAATTAACGCTAATTCCAGTATATTTTCAAGTGACTGAAATATTATCATCATTTTCTCATCTTGTCCAGCTCCGTCTCGTCTCTATGAATTCTGTGGCACGTGACCTTACGAAATCAGCTGGATTTATTCGATGTTCGTTTTACATTTGCACGGATTTTCTTTTATGGATGTTAAATAATAACTGCATCTTTCTTGTCTATTTTATTGAATAATTAACTTCTTGTTTGGCTGTTCAAGTTTGATAGTAAAAATGGCATATTATTGCGTTCCTGGATTCGCAAGTCCAACTTTATAAATGCCGGTCTAAATATTTCTGTTTTAACTTTTTTTAAATTAAGTAAAACTTATATAAATTACAGAAAAGTAGGTACCTAGGTGTTCTATGAAATAATTTAGATGTCCGTAAATGCATAGTTTATATGGGTAAAGAGGCCTTTAAAAATAGGTGTTTAAACACTGAATAAAAATCATACAAAAGGTAAAGAAAATACTCGATATGATTCATTATACATTTTCTGTTTTGGGGTCTAATTTTAATGAAGCTAGATTATAATATTACCTATATTATTGGCTCACCATTCAAAAGAAAAGGCTTGTAGCAACCAGTATATTGGTGTATATACAGGTGTTGACCTTTACTTCCTCCATACTCGTGGGAATTATATGGATAAAACACCAATAAAAGACGACCAACTGGTAAGCAGGGAACTTGAATATGCCCTACTTAACAGTCCTGCATCAACTGACGTGGATGACAACAATACGACGTTGATTGCAGATCCGAAGGGAGATACAGTTAAGGCCAACGAACCTGACCTGAATATCGACCTGAAAAAACTCAGCCTGAAGCGAATGTCTGGAGCACAGCGACGGAAATTGGCAATTCAGGCTGCGAAAGAAAGAGTCGACCCGATTCATTATAAGAACAAAAGACCGGCTCGTAAACGACCGGACTCCTCCCGTAGAGAGGGCTCTTACGCCCACTCCGAATCCAAAGACTCCGCTAGTACCTCACGCGAAAAGAGCCCACACGCTCCTTCCAAAGGTACTTCAAATAAAAGAACCCGGTCTGACGGCAGCACCACCGATGCTCAACAGGCTGCAAAGAAAAGAAGGGATGACAAAAGCACGATAGCTTTTAGAAACGCCCTAACAGCCATAAAGCTAGGCGTTGTTCCTCAGGACTTCCCTGAGACACGCCTGACAGAGGAACAAGCGGATCAAGTGCAAATGGCACTATTGGATGTGATCGAACCCGGACCGGAAGGATCTGGGCCCACATTCAATAGCTGCTACTTTGACAAAGGAGCAGTCATCCTATCATGCATAGGCGAAGGGACTAAAACCTGGGTGCAAACCGACGCCCCCAAGCTGAAGCTATGGGAGGGCGCAAACTTAAAGGTAGGGATGGCTAAAGACCTACTACACACGTCTAAAGTCAACATGATGGCCCTAAAAAACCTACGGATGAAAACGCCGAAGGAGATCCTGCAACGGGTGACAACCCAAAATGCAGGACTTAAAACCGATGATTGGTATGTCTTGAACCATACCAAGGACGAAAACGGGGTCACGTTGGTTATGAACATCGACGAACCATCTCTAAAGAGCCTAACAAAGTCCAACATGAAGGCGTGTCTCGGACTTTGAAAGGCCTCGTTCAGAGTACTAACCGCAGCAAAGGGGAAGAAAGATGACTCAAACACCGTCCGTCAACCTGAATCTGCTGCAGGTCAATCTACAACACAGTAGAGCTGGGTCTGCGGCCTTATGCCGCAGACTCATAAACGAGTCCACAGCGGTGGCACTGATCCAGAAGCCCTGGATCGTTGGAGGTCATGTTAGAGGACTCGGTCAAGCACGTGGTAAGCTAATATACAATTTGTCATCTGGTATTGTGAGAGCTTGCATCTACGTCAGGAATGATGTAGACTGTGTGCCTCTGTTAAATTTCTGTTTTGGGACCTAGCAACCGCAAAACTGAGGTTCAAGGAGGATGGGAACGTAAAGGAGCTAATAATCTCCTCTGCCTACTTCCCTTACGACTGGGTCGGACCACCACCACTAGCAGAGTTCAAAACACTCGTGGAACACTGTGAGGCCAACCGCCTTCAGCAACTGGTAGGCTGCGATGCAAACTCGCACAACATTGCATGGGGGAGCACCAATGACAACCCACGTGGCAACACCCTACTAGAATTCCTGGTAAGTAACAATTTATCTTTACTAAATCAGGGAAACAAACCGACTTTCGTAACCGCGAGGCGGAGAGAAGTAATCGACATAACCTTGGTCACAACGCGTTTATTAGACGCAGTTAAAGGCTGGCGAGTATCGAACGAACCGTCTGCGTCCGATCACAGACACATTGACTTTCTACTTCAGAATTGCAGTGGGGAAGTAACGCCCTACCGTAATCCGCGTAATACCGAATGGGAATCATACAGGGGTCAACTGAAACAGGGTCTGACTTAAAACCAATCTGAAAAGTACCGTAGATATAGACTTATCTGTGGATCAGCTTCAGGACGCCATTACAACAGCGTATGAAGAAAACTGCCCTCTAAAAGCACGGGGGAGAAAAAGGGAAGTACCATGGTAAAATCAACACCTGCAAGACCTGAGAAAAGAAACCAGGAAACTTTTCAACAAAGCTAAAATCACAGGCGACTAGGACAAATACGCCCGGTCTCTCACTGAGTACAACAAAACCCTAAGAAAAGCCAAACGAGATTCATGGAGGAAATTCTGCGGCGAGGTGGAAACAACCTCCCAAATGGCCCGCATCCATCGAATTCTCGCTAAAGACACGTCAAACTCAGTTGACACAATAATGAAACCAACAGGCGAATATACCACGAACTGCAAAGACACCCTTGAAACTCTTCTCCAAGTGCACTTTCCGGGGTCGAAGGTTATACAACTGGAAACTCAACATCACGAAACGAACCTTGTGCACAGAGCTAAGAAGGCAGTCTGGAAAACTGCAGTTGCAACAGTCAGCTACGAAAGAATAAAATGGGCCATAGAAACATTCGAACCCTATAAGTCGCCAGGGCCGGATGGAATATATCCCATTCTCCTGCAAGAAGGACTCGAGTATTTATTACCACACCTATGCAGAATCTACCGAGCTTGCATAGCCATGGGCTATGTTCCAGAGGTATGGAGAACAGCAAATGTCACCTTCATCCCCAAGCCCGGACGTGTAACAAACACCATAGCCAAGGCATATCGACCCATAAGTCTCTCCTCATTTTTACTAATAGCGCTAGAGAAACTTATAGACAGGCATATTAGAGATGGGACGCTCATGATGGAACCCATTCACGAACGTCAACATGCTTATCAACCAGGCAAATCTTGTGAAACTGCCTTACACAACCTAATAACAAGGGTCAAAACAGCCCTATATCACAAAGAAATTGCCCTAGGCGTTTTCATTGACATACAGGGGGCTTTCGACAACGCCTCCTGTTTCGCAAGGATGTCTACCGCAAAAAGACATGGAGTCGACGATACCACACGAAAATGGATCCACAGCATGCTTCAATACCGGCAAATCAAAACCAGCTTACAGGGGGGTACTATAAAGGCCGATGTAACGCAAGGTTGTCCGCAGGGAGGGGTATTGTCACCTCTACTATGGAACTTGGTGGTAGATGAGTTACTAGCATGTCTTAACGCAGAGGTCTTTTACGCCCAAGGCTATGCAGACGATGTGGTAATACTCATCATCGGTACACATGCCACTATATTAGCAGAGCTTATGCAAAGAGCACTAAACATCGTGGAACGCTGGTGTGAGAAGGTAAACCTCAAAGTCAACGCTGCTAAGACTGCAACATTATCATTCACCAAACGAAGACAGGCAGGGAACTATAACAACCTAAAAATCTTTGGTGAACAGATAAAAGCAGTCAGCGAAGTCAAATATCTAGGACTAACCCTGGATTTGAAACTGACATGGAACCGACATATCAACAATAACCTAAACACAGGCAAAAATGTGTCTAATGAGATGCAGAAGATTGTTTGAGAAAACCTTGGGACTCAAACCGCAGATGGTGCTGTGGTTATACGTCACAGTCATCAAACCTCTGATGACATATGGGTCTGTAGTTTGGTGGACAAATACATAGCAAATCACGACAGCCACAAAACTCAACAGTGTACAAGGTTTGCCTGCTTGTGTATCACCGGTGCAATGAGAAGAAACCCCACCGCAGCAATGGAAGTTATACTAGGACTAACACCACTAGATATACACATCAAAATGGAGGCCAACTGCAGCGCTTCTAGGATGAAAGCAAATGGGGAATGGAAACAACGCCCCGAGAAAATAGGGCACACAAGAGCCACGGACCTTATCAACGACGAGCTCCTGAAGATGCAAACCGATCGCAAGAAAGCGAGATATAACTTTTTTTTTTTATTTATTAAATAATTCCCAACGAACTTTATAAGTCCATTACAGGGAAAATATTACACTAACTTAAAAATAAACAAATATAAATATAAACAAAAATTTTTTTACAAAAATATAGAATTACAATACAGAATACAATACAAATAAAATTAATAAAATAGTCAAATTTAAATCAATTTTAAAACTAATTTCCGAATAAAATTAGAGTGCTTTTATTTCTTTAAAAAATACAACTTAGTTTTCTTTTTAAAGAGTGTCAATTTTTTTATATTTTTATACATATTTGGTAGGGTATTATAAATTATAACCCCATTGTATAATAATGATCTTTTACCAATATTGCTTTTAATATTTACTGCTAAAATACTTTCATTTTGCCTTGTGTCATGATTATGTACGGTATTTAATTTTTGGAATGTGATTTTTGATTTTTTTTGATGAGTGGATATTGAATGAATAATTACACATATTTTTAATTTATACAAATTTTCTAAGTTTAAATATCCTAGTGGTTTGTATAAATTTATTGTTGGTTCTAAAAAAGGAAGCTTGTAAATACATTTAATAAGTTTATTTTGTAATTTTTTTAAAGGGCTTATTATTGTAGAGGTAGCAGATCCCCAGACGGATATTAAATATTGAAATTTAGAATAAATTAGAGAATAATAAATATTTTTTAAAAGCTTAATTGGTAAATAATATCTTATTTTATAAAAAATTCCAATCAATGGGGTAATATTTTTCCTGAGATAATCGATATGTGTTTTCCAACTTAAATTTTCATCTATATGCAGTCCTAGAAATTTTATAGAATCAGCATATTTTATGATTTTATTATCAAATAAAATTTCTTTTTTTGATAACAAGCTGTTTATTTTTGTTTTAGTAATATATATAAAAGAAGATTTTTTAAAATTTATTGATAATTTATATGACTGAAGCCAAGAAAAAATGATTTGTAAATCATTTTTTATTTGATTTTGAATGTCAAAGTAATTATCGCCAAAATAAATAATAGTTGTATCATCAGCAAATAATTGTATCTTACCATTTAGGTTTAATTTAGATATACTATTAATATATATAAGAAATAATATTGGTCCTAAAATTGATCCTTGCGGAACACCACATTTAATAGTTTTTTGAGTACTTTTACTGTTATTAATTTCAACATATTGTGATCTATTGCTTAAATAACTTTCAAACCAATTGTAAATATTTCCCCTTATTCCAATGTTATGAATTATTTGTAATAAAAAATTATGGTTAACTGTGTCAAACGCTTTACAAAGGTCTAAAGACAATAAACAGCATTTTTTATTTTGATCTATTTTTAATTGAATGTCTGTTATTACATCCATAACAGCAATTTCAGTATCTCTATATTTTCTAAAACCATATTGACTATCTGAAATTAAATTTTGATTATCTAAGAAATCTGTTAATTTGTTGTTCATAATTTTTTCTAAAATTTTTGAAAAAACTGGCAAAACAGATATTGGCCGATAATTACTTGGATCATTTTTTGAATTTGCTTTAAAAATTGGTGATACTTTAGCTAATTTCATTTTTGATGGAAAAATACCCTTTTTAACAGATAATTCAAATAGTTTAAGTAAAATTGGTAATATTTCTATTTTGACTTTTTTAATAATTTTTACTGATATTTCATCAAAACCGCTTGCTTTTTTTATATTAAGATCATCTATTATCTCTTCAATTTCACCCATGGTTATCTTTTCTAGGTTCAAAAACATCGAGTTAGGGTTTGCATTTTCAGTATATCTTCTTATAAATGGAATTTGATTTGATAAATTTTCGCCAACATTTATAAAATATGTGTTCATTTCTTCGCATATGGTTTGTTCGTCTTTAATTTCAATACTATTGGATATAATACTATTAATGTTGGTTTTGTTTTTCTTTGACTTGTTTGTCAATAATAAATTTAAATTTTCCCAAATACCTTTTTGGTCACTGTTCAAAAATATGTTTTTAAAATATTTTTGTTTTGTTGTTCTTATTGTTTGTTTTACAAGTTTATTTAATTTATTAAAAGTCTGCTCATATTCTTCAATCATTGGATATTTCTTCTTTTTTTCATATATCTTGTCTCTTGTTTTAATCATTTTTGCTAAATCTTTCGAAAACCATGGTTTCGAATTTTCATTAATTTTTATTGTATTTGTATATGATGAGGATTCAAATATTTCTAATATCTCATCATATAGTTTATCTGGTTCGTTAATTAAATGTTGCCTATTTTGTAATTTTATTAGGTCATGTTTCAATTTATCTATAAAATATTCTCTAATTTTAATATTTTTGAAACTTCTATTATTTTTGGTATTTTGTTTAGGTATATTTAAAATTTGTATTTTATGATCACTTAATGGACTTACTATAAACTTTATCTCTAGTTTATTTTGCATATTTGTTAGAGTATGGTCTATCAAGCTTTTGTAGTTTGTAGTTTCTCTTGTTGAAATAGTAGTATTGCAAAGTGTAAAATTATTTGACGAATATATTTCTAAAAGTCTTTTTGAATCACTAGTATTTTGAAGTAAGTTAATGTTCATATCACCAACCATTAAACATTTGATTTTATAATTGTTTAAATTTTCAAGTTTTTCTTCAATAATATTTAAAAAACTATTACTTTTTACGGATGGTGGCCTATAAATACCACAAATAATAAATTCTGGAGATTTTATTTTAAGTGCTATATATGATAATTCACCTTCAATTTTTTCTAAAATTTCATAGTCAAATGTCTTTTTCACAAAAATGCCCAATCCACCTCCTCTCTTTTTCCTGCATGCATATATTGAATTAAATTTTTTGAAATTATAATATTTTTCTTCTTCTTTGTAAACCCATGTCTCACTAATTACTATAATATGAATATTTTCATCATCTGCTAAAATTTCAATTTCATCCATTTTATTCTTAATTGATCTGGAGTTTATATATAAAACTTTAAGATTTTGTATAATATTTATATTATATTTTGCCATTATTAATTATAGTTTATTTTTTCTTTGCTCTGTTTAATTTTCCATTGATGCAATATACAATCATTTTTATTTGCTTCATGATTATAATCATTGTTTTTATTATATAACTTATTGTAAATAATGCAGTTAGAACACTTTGGAAATTCTTGTTTACAGTCCCAATATTCGTGTTTACCTGTACAAAAAGAGCAGATCTTATCTTTTTTTTTACAATCTTCTTTCTTATGTCCATATCCACAGCATTTAAAACATATCATTATATTTAAGTCTTCTCTCACTTTACATTTATTCCACCCTAATGATATATCTTTGTCGACTAATTTTCTAAAAGTATCTCCTTTTGTCTCGAAGTAAATAATATATTGATTTGAATATTTTGATTTTCTTGTATATTTAATGTCTAGTGAATCATTTTCATCTAGATAGTTTAAAGCTCGCATTTTTTCTAGAAGTTCCATATTATTGTACATTTTTTTTGGTCCTATTAACACTAATCTTGGTAATTTTAACTTTGAAATGTAAATTGAATATTTTTCATTTAATTTTTCTTCTGATAATATTTTAATTTTTTTTACAAAACCATTTAATGTCAGGTGCGACCCTAATAATATGTGGTCCAAAGGAAAATCTCCGTCACTAGACAATGGCCTAGTTTGGTACACTAATGGATCGAAAACGGCCAATGGAGTAGGCGCAGGTATATTTGGGGAAAGACCCAGAATGGAAATCAGCATCCCTCTGGGAAACTACGCCACAGTATACCAAGCTGAAGTTCATGCGTACAAAATAATCTTGAAAAGGGCTACCATGACCATAAGCTACATATCCTGTCGGACATCCAAGCTGCCCTGAAGCCTCTGAACTCCTTCCGATTTACATCAAAAATCACAATGGAGTGCCTTAACGACCTAAAAGACCTGGCAGTCAGAAACAACAGGGTTGAACTCCTATGGGTTCCTGGCCATTCAGGGATAAAAGGCAACGAAAAAGCAGATGAACTGGCAAGAACCGGATCTGCTCAAAATTTCAGGGGCCCAGAACCCGCCCTTGGAATATCAAAAAAGGTAACCAAAACAACATTAGACAGATGGGCGCAAAACCAACATCTATCTTGATGGAATGGTACATCTGGCCGGGCATACGCACGGGCCGTCATCGATAGGCCCTCGAAGAAGCTATCAGCTGAAATGCTGCTCTTGACGCATTCCTAGCTAAAGCAAGTGACCGGCCTACTAACAGGCCATTGTCACTTAAGAAAACACCTTCAACGAATGGGAGTCTATAATGGTCCCATCAAATGTAGACTTTGCGGCGAAGAGGATGAAACCGCCTCCCATATCATATACAGCTGCGAAGTGCTACACCGTAAAAGATTCAAAATCTTCGGAAACATTCGACGTGGCGATAACCTCCCGCACGACAAACTTGGAAGAAAACTACTGGACCTCGTAGAAGGAACAAATCTTTTCTAACAAGATTGGGGCGCAGAATAAGCCAGAAGGCTGCAGTGTAAGAAGCTTGGGCCACACGTCGAACCCGACCCCCACCTTAAACCAACCAACCAACCAACCAACCAACCAACCAACCAACCAACCAACCAACCAACCAACCAACCAACCAACTAACCAACCAACCAACTGGCCGGGCACACGCACGGGCCGTCATCGATAGGCCCTCGAAGAAGCTATCAGCTGAAATGCTGCTCTTGACGCGTTCCTAGCTAAAGCAAGTGACCGGCCTACTAACAGGCCATTGTCACTTAAGAAAACACCTTCAACGGATGGAAGTCTATAATAATGGTCCCATTGAATGTAGACTTTGCGGCGAAGAGGATCAAACCGTCTCCCATATCATATACAGCTGCGAAGTGCCACACCGTAAAAGATTCAAAATCTTCGGAAACATTCGACGTGGCGATAACCTCCCGCACGACAAACTTGGAAGAAAACTACTGGACCTCGTAGAAGGAACAAATCTTTTCTAACAAGATTGGGGCGCAGAATAAGCCAGAAGGCTGCAGTGTAAGAAGCTTGGGGCCACACGTCGAACCCGACCCCCACCTTAAACAAACAAACTAACCAACCAACCAACCAACCAACCAACCAACCAACCAACCCACCGACCGATCGACCGACCGACCGACCAACCAACCAACCCACCGACCGACCGACCAACCAAAAAGTACTGACGTCGATAAAAAAAAATTCCCATGAATATTTATGTGACTTTGAAATAATATGATCGTAATTATTTATTATTTCTAAAAATTGGCAAAATAACCCCTTTTTTTTCTGTGGCAAAAATTTCAGAATACAACTGCCAATTTGGTTTGCTTCTCGACTATACAGTTTGGTTTGAATCTTTGCTCCACCTGGTAAAAGTAAAATATTTTTGTTAATGAACAGGCATGTATTCTGTTTCACTTACTCCTCCTTAGATCTCAGAAGGCCTTGATGCGACCATTGAAACATTATGTCTTACCAAGGCATAATCCAGATTTCAAGAAAACTTATGCGAACCTGACAAAACATGCGTTGCTTGCACTTTTCAAACAGGTATGAGAAATTTTGCCTGGAGCGAAAAGTTGTTATAACAGGGATGGTAAAGTTTGCACGAAATTTGCGTTGTTCTAAAGTTTTTAATTTCTCAATCTAAACATTCCTTGTAGATTTTGTACCACTTGTGGAGAAATTTCTCGTATTACTCATGGAATGGACTCCTTAAGCGTTTCCACCGAGTTGGGATTAGATTTATTAACTTAATTCTTTATGTAGCCCCATAAAAAAAAAACTCAGTGGGCTAAGATCGGACGGTCTGGGTGGCCACTCATTACCGCCAATTATGTTTCATTAAAAAAACACCTAGCATTTTAATGATGAACTCTGTATAATTTTTGAATAGGGTTTAACTAAATCCTTTATAATATTCATTGGGATAAGTTGGTAACTGCACAGACAGAAAAGGCCATATTCCGACAAATAAATACCCTATTAATAAAAGAAATACAAAATTTATCAAGACAAAAGTGTATAATACGAAACACCAAACTATAAAACGGGTGTAAGTTGCTCAGACCTTTATTACCGTGCTAAATGGACCTACACTTTTACGAACTGAATTTATATTAGGTTTTAAGTTGTCAAAGTTATAAAGCCTAATGGTCCCCGAGGGGCCATAATGTTTCAAACAGGTGTCATAAAACAGCATACGTGAAACAAGAACATAAAACCTTGTAGTCGGGTTGTAACCCCAAAAATCGATAATTTATTGTCTTGTAAATGCCCGAAAAAATAATAAAAGTAAAAACAAAATATAATAATTGCCTTTCTCCATTCCTTAGCGAGGACTTTATGAATGGAATGAATTGGACAGGGTACTAATAAGGAGTGATTTTTCAAATTGTTTATTGGCTCACAAAAGGTATGTGGACGATATACAGTGCGAGCAAAAATTATTTGCATCAAAGAGGGCCTTGTATCTAAGGACGTAATGCTTAGCCGTAGAGCTTAGTACCTGTTTGGTGTCAGTAACTACCTGAATTAACAATCAATCAGTTATTCCGTCATCTTTGACAGTCTTTACAAGTAATTTGATTCATCGCTAATTTTTCCAATTTCTTGAACAATTCACACAATGGGCTTTACGGAACAGCACAAAACATTCATGTTTGAAGCGTATTTTCAAAACAAGGTTAGAGTAAATGGCGAGTGTCAATACAATCCGGGTTTGTGCATGGACGATTTTCACGATCATTTTCCTAACGTTGCTTTTATTGCTGGGGATTTTTATCATCGCCTGAAAAGAACCGTGGCTATGTTTAGGGAAATAGGTTCTATACAACACAAAAAAGGAGCAGGAAGACCATCTGTAAGAACCGAAGGACTTGTTGCAAACGTTCCTGATGTAGTGCAAAATACGCCAACAAATTGTATAAGACGCCTGTCCCAAGAAGTGGAAACATCTTATGGAACATACAGGACTATTCTTAAGAAGCAGCTAAATTTATTTCCTTATAAAGTGCAAGTATTCCAAAAAATCCAAGCCGCAGATTTTGAAAGATGCAGGAATTACTCTCAATGGTTTTCCAAAATTTATTGGAAAATTATATTAAATTATTCAGCAATTTATTTAATTATTACATATCGCGCTACACCGCGATATGTTATACGGCGCTTCGGTAAAAATAATGTATGTATGTTGTCGGCGTCGTCGTCGTCGTCGTCGTCGTCGTCGTCGTCGTCGTCGTCGTCGTCGTCGTCGTCGTCGTCGTCGTCGTCGTCGTCGTCGTCGTGGCTTTTGCTATTTCAAATATACAGGGTGTACCGGAAAAAAGTTATTAATTTTTAAAATCGAAAAATATCGGATTCCCATGTTTATTTGATACAGGCCACAAAAATTAGTTTTTTCGATTTAAACTTTTTCGACGTGTAGACGACCGTCGGCTACAGAAGCCTATTGTTTGTGAGCGCGATCAAAAGTTTGGAAATAATTTTTTTTATTTTTTAAAAGTCAAAATTTGGTCCAAAATGGTACCTCTTGGATCGCTAATAAGTCGAATTGGGTGCATCCGATGTACATTCGGTTTGGATAATCGGTTAGGCCATCTCAAAAACTACCTTTTTCCAATACATCGTTCTATACCTAACTGGAATGGAAATTGCCGAAAATTGTGTAAAGCATAAAGATAGGCCTGATTTTTTCACGGTTTTTATTTTTTTTCGTACTGAAAACGACTTTTGATCGAAACGTTGTAAACTTTAGCGGATAGAGCTTGTCAAATTGTATTTAAGAGATATTTTTTCGTTTATTTATCTTTAATACGGAAAAAACGGCAGCTTTTTTTTTACTATATCGACTGTAGCTTATTCAATTTTTAACAAAACCGTTTTATTTTTTTCTCAAAAAATGCGCTGATTACTTCTCAACACCTCAACATATCCAAAATTATTAAAATATATTCGCAAAATTGAGAAAAGTCGCTTTTTTGGGTGCGGAAACAGGCAATCTTTACAAATTCTAACACCATTCACTTTTGACTAAGAGTGCCTTGATATTGATGTATCTAAATTAATTATTAATTCTAAAAATCCGGCTGTCAAAAATGGGTGTTTTCAGCGTGACTTGCTAGACTAATAAGAACATTTCCAGATTTTAAATCGGGTGGAATATCTACATTGAACCTTCTTCTAATTTTATTTACCAAAATATTTGCCCAAAATGTTTCAGAAATAGTTGTAATCTCGATTTAAAGATGGCGTTCCGACATTGATAATCCGTCGCCACGTGGTGGGAGGCTGTTCCACATTTAGATATTCGCGAATTCTTTTCTCGGAAACGGTTAGAGCAAAACGATTAAAATTTTCTGGATGTAGAGAGGAATAGTAGGGGTACGTCTTAGAAAAATTTTGAATATACAGGGTGTACCGGAAAAAAGTTATTAAAGTCAAAGTTGAAAAATATGTTTTTTTTTCGTTGTACAGCGACGTGTAGACGACGTTGGGCTACAAAATACTGTTGTTTGCGAACGCGATCGAATCTTGGGAAGTAATTTTTTTGATTTTTTTAAAATCAATGTAGGGTCATATTGGATCGTTAATAAATCGAATTGGGTGCGTCCGATATACTTTTGGTTTGGATATTCGTTTAGGTCATCTCAAATACTACTTTTTTCAAATATATTGGTCTATACCTAAATAGCATAGAAATGGTAGCAAATTATAAAAAATAAGAATTACTATTTAAGTATATATAATTTGACAGCTGTCGTATAGAACTTTGTCATTTTGGTACTGAAAATTAGGATTTTTACAGCTTTAACCCTCGCTACGAAAAAAGTTTAAATAAATTGATACTTACCTGTCAAAATTTGACAGCTGTCGTATAGAACTTTGTTATTTAGGTAATGAAAAAATTTTTAATTCAGGATTCTTACAGCAATAACCCTCGCTACAAAAAAGCTAAAAAATAATTGACACTTACCTGTCAAAATTTGACAGCTGCCGTATAAAACTTTCTTATTTAGGTACTGAATTTTTTTTAAATTTCGGATTCTTACAGCCATAACCCTCGCTACAAAAAAGCTAAAAAATAATTGACACTTACCTGTCAAAATTTGACAGCTGTCGTATAAAACTTTGTTATTTACGTACTGAAAAATTTTTCAATTTGGGATTTTTACAGCTAAACCCTCGCTACAAGAAAGCAAAAAAAGAAATGACACTTACTTGTCAAAATTTGACAGCTATCGTATAAAATTTTCTTATTTAGGTACCCGAAATTTTTTAAATTTCGGATTTTTACAGCTATAACCCTCGCTATGAACTCGTTATGAAAAGACTAAAAAAAATTGACACTAACCTGCCAAAATTTGACAGCTATCGTATAAAACTTTGTTATTTAGGTACTGAAAAACTTTTTAATTTAAGATTTTTACAGCTATAACCCTCGCTATGGAAAGGATAAAAAACACTGACACTTACCTGTCAAAATTTGACAGCTATCGTATAAAACATTCTTATTTAGGTACCTGAAATTTTTTAAATTTCGAATTCTTACAGCTATAACCCTCGCTATAAAAAAGCTAAAAAAAAATTACACTTACCTGTCAAAGTGACAGCTGTCGTATAATTAAACGAACGACCTAGAACAGTGCCGTGCCCGAAGGGCTCGGCACAATAATATTTCTACAAAGTTATTAGCTGATAATTGATAGCTTCCATATAAGAATAATTTTTTGCTTATGTTTTAATCAATTGAATACTACTACTGAAGAGCACCTATAAATATCAATATCATATATCTCCGTAACTAAAAGTCGTAGCGAATCGAGCGAGGTGGCATTGGAAACGGGACATCGAGCACTATACGGCGCCATCTCCGAAAACTACCTATCTATACGAGAAAACGGAAATTTTGCACCATTGTCTAGTTTTGGTTAGTTGTTATGACAATTTGGCGATATGTTTCCCCTTCACGTTCCGCAGGAAAGTGAGGCAAAAAAAGCAATAGTAAATAGAAAAATAGGAAAGAAAAGTATTTTTATAATTTTAGTACTAATATTAGGTGCACTCTCGGCTGACGATTAGCGATATGTACCCAGTCTAGTTTTTCTTTTTCTTTCTGTATATTCTTACTTTGTTAATTTTGTAAACAACAAAAATAAATTTTATTAAAAGGAAAGAAAAACACAAAGTCTCCTCTTTCTTTCCTTTTAATACTTTCAACTCCACTTTAAGTATGGACTATTTCTTCAAATTAAAAATAAATTTGTACTTGTCTACTTATTTTATTACTCATTAGTTTGGCATATCATGTCATAATATGAATTTGACAAAATTTTAACCTAGATTTGGTTAGATATATCGTCCCCATATCATTGTGATCTAAACCAAGCCATACGTTTTTTAATCCAATCCCTCTTTGTTGCAAATAATTTTTGCTCGCACGGTATGTAATGTTTGGAGTGCAAGCGATGATAAATTAAAACAATTTCTAGATTTTGTCAAAAATTCACATCCTACAATAAGTTTTATTCTTGAAGTAGAAACAGGAATCAAATTACCCTTCCTTGATCTCCATCTAATCAGAAAAAATAACAAAATTAACTTTGAACATCAACAGATTATATAATCCAGTTCACTTCAAACTCTCCTAATTCACATACATTTTTCTATATATTAACGATATTCATAAATGTTTTATCTATTCGTATTTTCTTCTCTACGCCGACGATCTAAAAATATTTTATGCCGGTTTACTCTGTGGAGGACTGCAGGCGCTTGCAAGAGGACCTCAGCAGGGTCGCTATGTTTTGTAAAAAAATAAACTCTCCTTACACTACAAAACATGTTTCAATATCTCCTTTACTAAAAATATTATTATTATTATGTTTGACTATTACTTAAATGGTGAACCTTTGAATCGAGTGGCGCAAATCAAAGATGTATTTTTGATTGTAAGCTGCTAATAATGTTGCTAATTAGTGCTCTCGAATGTTAGGGTTTGTAGCTAGAGTATGTAAATATTTTAGATTGGAGAGAGCAATAAAGTCAATTTATTTTGAATAATATGTTTATAGTAGATTAAATTTCGCCAGTGTTGTATGGAATCATTATTATGAAAAAAATTAAGTTAGACTTGAACGTTTGCAAAGTAAATGTGTAAGACTTTTAAGTTTGAAAGTTGATGGGGTGTACAATGTGTTTTTCTTATCAGAGAATAATTTGGATTTGCAACTTTGGAAGCCCTAAGAATACAATCAGATTTAATTTTTGTTTATAAATTGATGAATAACCTTTACAACGCGCCTCATCTTCTTCAATAGTTTTCCCTGCAGGTTACCTTCTAGTAGCACAGACGGCAGTTTTATTTTCATTTGACCCAAACAACCACTAATCTAAGCCTAAACGCCCCCATATTTAGACTAAGTTTTTTCTATAATATGCATTGTCAAAACATTGATCTGTTCTCTTTTTTTTACTACTGTTCAAAAAAACACCTTAAGCGTACTTTAGTACAATTTAAAACTTTAGAATATGGTATATTTAGATGTTGTGCCATTAAATTATTATAGATAAATAGTTTTATGAAGAACTCTAGTAAATAGTAAGTAAAGTTGTTGGATAGCTCTACCTGTTTGTATACTTAATTTCTAAATAAATAAATAAATAAATACATTTTCGGCATTCAACTCGTTCTTTAATAGATTATTTAAACTAAAAGATGCCTTTAATAAAGAACTGGAAATAATAAAACAAATAGCTATAAATAATTGATTTCTTATGAAACGAATCAATAAACTTTATTATAAATTTCTAAATAAATATAACTGTCTTATAATATCTTACACTGTAACACAAAGGTTGAAAGCAATAATTACAGATCCTTGACTTTTTTTTAGGTCATTTCTCAATAATTAAGTAAGTTTTGTTAAGCTTACAACCTATTAGTAGCGTTTAAAACCACCAACACTCTGAAACAGAATATTACAGTCAAAAGAAAAGACAAGATCGACCCACTTTCCAAGTCCGGTGTTTACTCTTTGCATTGTGGTGTCTGGTCGGCTGTATACGTCAGACAATCAGGACGAAAAATATCAACCAGAGTCTGGGAACATCGTAGTTTTGTGGATAAATATCAAAACACTAATATAACTAACACAAAGTCAGCATTCGCAAACCATTTATTGGAATCGGGGCATCAATTCTCAGTACCTGAAAATATAAACATTATTCGTGAATGCCATAAGAGCAAAAACTTGAATTTATTAAAAAAACTTAAGATTACTAGAGCAAAAAAGAGTCCTATAATCACCTGTGTCAACGACGTTTTCAATTTCGAGCCCTATTCCATTTTTAATATTATAAACAATTAACACGTAAATATATTCGTAACCTCATATTTTTTCCCGCCTTTTTTCATGTAAACAGTACAACAATTTAGAACGTGGGCTATCATCTATTCTCACCGAAGTACCACCAAGTCCTTCACCCTAACATAAACTCTTAGGTTGGGTTTGTTGCTTTTTAATTGTAATGTTGATTACGTGTTTATTATTTTAATTTTTGTGTTTAAAAGTTAGGTAAGAAAAATTGATGGGGTTTTTTCTATTAGTCATTTTATCAGTTACAATTTGTAGGTCTGATGAAGCCCATATAAGAGCGAAACATGTAACTTTTTTGGATTTTTTAGAGAAATTTTAAGTAGAAACATGTCGATGTGATACTAGGTTCGCCTAGTTTTTCGATGAATAAAGATTGTGGAGAAAGACTTCGTGCTTTTCTTTTTCTGTATCATTTAACTCCACTTTGAGTATGGACTACTTCTTCAAAACAACTATTTATTTAATGGCCAAAGTTGTGACGTATTTATGTATTGATTAGGGACCTACTGCCTCATTTTATTTTTGCTATAACCGTATTTGTATTTTGAATTTTATCGCATTATTTTATTGTAATTGTCTTCTCTTTCCCTCTTTTCAGACCCTTGATAAAGTTTTAATATAAAACGAAACGTTGGGAGAAATACAATTGTGTCATTCCATTGCCTGCCCTCATTCCCGCTATACTTATTCAAATATTATAAAATTGTTAGATAGATGTCCATTATTTTTTTTATTTTTAACAGTTCCCAAATTAAAATAAAATTATGAGGGCCAGCTTTGTCCGCCTCATTGTCGGATTAAAATTAGTCAAAAAATACTGTCATCAAGATTTGCTAAATTTTCTAAATAAAAAAAAACGATAGTGCCAAGCATTAACTGCAAAACAAAAAGGTATAGTCTACACAAGATTGAAGAACCCTATGATATCTATCCGGCATCCCAAAAATTACAATGAATTTGATAAAATGAGGATGAGTTATTTAAATTAAAAAATTTGAACTAGGATACTTGAGCTATAAAAGGTTAATACTTTTTGTTAAAGTATCGTACTAATGTTTTGGTCGATCTCTCGAGACGGTTTTGGCAGTTTTGTATTTCAATTTCTAGGACCGGTATTATTCAAGTTTTTTGACAAGCTGCAGTAAAATAAATTAAAAGGTTGATTCGCTCCTGGTTACATTTTCAAATTTTGGCCATCAAAATAACTTATTATTAACCCATTTAGCCCTAGTGTACTTTATAAAGGCCAGGAAATATACTTAATTAAAATAAATAGTTGCGCTACTCAATTTGAGATTTCGCTAGTAGACACTAAAAGAATATGTTTGTGTTTATTGGAAAACACGTGTTTTATTATTCCCGCTCACGGTTTTAGTGTCTTGGTTAGCTTTTGTAAACCGATTGTTAAATGATATTTTACAATGGACTATTGGAGGTAAGATTTCAATATTTGTTTCGTAAGTTTATATTGAAATATTGATCACTTTCTAAAGACTATAAGTTAATATATTGGTGATAATTTATTAGAAGTTTTTATTTCATATTTAACAAATATACACTCATCGAAAATTGAGCGTCCTTTTAAAAGGCCGGTAGGACAAAGCAATATTATAAAGTGTTTTTATTTATTTTCTTCTTATTATAGCAAAAGGCCCCTACGTTAGCAGAATTCATTGGGAAGTTAGAAAATGACGATGCAGTAGACGTCTCTAATAATATAACCATTTTCCCACCGGAACTGATAAAAATCGTTGTTTTCCCGCTATTTTATTTAAATTATTCTTTGATACTGATGTTATAGATTAAATTCTTTATTACACAAACTTATATGCGCAACAAAAAAACCTTCCTGGCGAGTTTACGAGGGATGAACTCTACTGCTTTATTGGTGTAATGCTTCCTAGTGGCTACTGGCTACTCATCTGTCTCGAGAAGAAAAATGTACTGGCAGAATTCGGATGACACCCATAACAAACTTGTTTCTGCAGCAATATCCAGAGATAGGTTTCAGTTTATAATGAATAATATTCACTTCAATGATAATAGTCAACTAAATAAAAATGATAAGTTTTCAAAAATGAGACCATTGTTTGATACACTAAATAAAAAAATTATTGAATATGCCCCCATAAAAGAACACCACAGTGTTGATGAGGCCATGATACCCTATTTTGGGCATCATGGTTGTAAGCAGTTTATCAGGGGGACGCCAATCCGTTGGGGCTACGAGTTCAAGGTGGGTGCTACAGGGCTTGGGTACCTATATAATAAATTTCTACCCATGCCAAGGATCGGGTGCAACCATACCTAAAGAATATGCCGAATTAGGTTTAGGATCTGCTGTTGTTTTAAATTATGCAGACGTACTTAAAGCATTGCCATTTGCACCTTTTCACCTATTTTTTGACAATTATTTTACATCTTTATCTCTGATGATATAGGTATAGGACTACGATACGATGGAAAAAATGGTATTTCTCAATGGAGGTATTCAGGACCAGCTATGATGAAGAAGAATGTCTATTGCCCTGGAACAATTAGAAACATACAAACGTACCACAAAGAGGGGACCGTCAAAAGCACCTAAAACTCAGCATGAGTATTCCCGTTACGATGGCAGAAACCATTTAGTATTTTATTGCGAGAACCAACGTAGATGCGCACATTGCCACCAAAGAGCCAATTTGATTTGTGATAAGTGCCAGGTCACTCACTCTTTATCCCAAAAGTTGTTTTTTCAATTATCATATCATAACCTAATTACAATGTTCACCCTCTGCTACTTTGTTATTGATTTACCCCTAATCAGTTCTGCCTGGGCTATTAGATGAATGTGACGATGGACGGTTTTATTCTCTCGTACTTCACACCTCTCTTGTTACCATAATTTTTCTTATTTAATCAACCTTTGTATTTTCTGATACATCCCTCCCTTTCTCTGTGATTCCACCAAGGATGTCAAAATTAGCTTCTCTGTGTAAATTTTAACTACACACTTAAGTTTACTCTGTGAAAGGAATACTCCACCATTTTACCTTGTCTTCTTTGGACTGTCGGCCCCATTTCACCAATTCACCTTTGCAATATATTTTTTTAAAAACTAATTTTGATTAGCAATGTCCAAAACAAAAATTCTGAATTATTATTACTTCTACTCCTAAATAAGGATACCCACATGACGTAAGTTTACACAAATTTATTTTTTCTGATAAAATTCTAACCTAGAAAGTTTTTTTTTTACTTTTTAGATCTAAAATACTACAATTTTAAAACATCTCTATGCCATTTTTTAAATAGGTACATACTCCTCACATTTATGTTGCTAATTTACTAATTACGTGACTGTTCAGTTACTCCTCATTTTTTAAAACCTTTTTACTACTCCACTATTCCATTTCAAGTATTCTTCTCCTCACCCTTACGCTGCTAGTTCACTAGTATGTGACCTTCCAGGTACTCCTCATTTTAAATATTCTTCTCCTCGCACTTACGTTGCTGGTCCACTCATATGTGACTTTTCAGCTGCTCCTCGTTTGATTATAAATAAACTTTTACAACAACAACCATCCCAATTTTAAATTTTTTTCTCTCCTCACACTTATGGTGTTGCCTTACCAATATGACACTTAGCTTGCTACTATGATAACTTTATAACTTATTTTCTTTTATACTTTGCTTGTTTGTTCCATCATCTCATAGCTCCGTTAGGACTGTTTGCACCTATTGTATTTCTTAGATTTTTTATTCGATTCTCCTGATGATGAACATTCGAAACATGTAGAGAATTTACTTGTCATTAAACCTTAAATCTTATTTTAATATACCAGTGGAGGAAGACTTAAAGTTTCTTATTTCTTTCCCTTAAACATACACTTCACTTAAAGTATGGACTATTTCTTCAAACTTATTATTAATTCGAGAATACATAGCATAACAAAAAAAAACAACCATAAATTTTCCTACTAAACTTGATTTGAATTAAAACATTTTTCAACAATTTTATTTTAAAAATTTACTCCGACCAACTGGAAAAATAAACTGGATGAAGAACATGAAAAATGTCATTGTCGATACGCACAATAATATCTCTGGCTTTTATTATTCCAAGTCGTCCCAAAAAATCCTGGAACATAACAAGGGCGTTTAACCCAAAACACATGACATGGCCAAACGAACCGTATTATTGACATCTGGCACAATTAAATTTACCCTTATTATGGACGGCCGCAATGGTAAACATGAATTATTGTTTTGTAAATTATGTTTCGGCAAACAAGATAATTATATCTAAACATAAATAATAAAACATGTTTGATGTCATATTATACAGAATATAGTAAATTTATCTCAACTCTAATCCTTATTAAACAGGTTTAAGCGTTTTGGGTATAATGCAAATTAAAATTAACTGTGATTTTTTAAATAAAATAAGATAGTTTTTATTGCATTTTAGGCTTTAACTCAAGTCTCTAAAATTATTATTGTATGTATTTGCAAGCATAATATTGTCACGAGGGCACCGGGTTCCTTGATTAAAAGGCGGTCATCATAATTAATACAACTCTTTATTGACACAATTTAGCAATGATACCAAAATAAATAACAAAATACCCAGTCTTACCTTTAATTAATTAGGCTTCTACCTTCTATGTCGGGGAAAAGTGTCGCCGCGATCTTTATGGGAGGCTCAGGAATGCTGGGCAACGTGCCTGCTTGGCTGCGAGATAGGTGATCCCGCCGTATCCCGCGAGGCTGCCTCTCGCTGATCGTCGTACTGGGTTCTCCCCACTCTGGGCCCGGCCATTGGGATTACCATAATAAGCGGGGGAACCCAGACGACGACCCCTTAGACAGCAAAAAACTGCACCCCGAGACAATATTGAAAATTTTAAAAATAATCTTTTTATTTTGTCTGCATGGGGCGGCCGTAGTGCTCTATACTTGCGGTATATCTTAATATAATTAGAATTTGAAAAGGTAAACATTCTCGGGTAATAGGCCTTTGTATTCGGTATTTTAACGATCAATATACTATATATTAATGCAACCAACAATTGAAAAATATTGAAATTACTGAAAACCCTAATACAAAATTATGATCATCGATACTCGGCACTCTGCCAGTCATTGGAAAATATAATTTATTATTATAAAATGGTCTAAAATTTTACAGGCAATTAGTACCTACCACAATGGTCATACATGCATTGACGACGCCCCTTTTCTCCCATGGGGAGCTGCCCCTAATATAATATAATTATTAAAAGGCGAAATCTTGAAAATGATAAATCCCAGAAACCTAAAATTTTACCGACCCTTGTTGCATCGCACAAAGGTATTTCCCAATAATAAACTAATCAGGCAACTTTGACTGTGACATTGACAAACATAATTTACTTATAATTAAAGTGGCACATTTAGCTCTTGAATATTTTTGGAAAAGTTTGGAAGTTGGTTCGCACTTATTTAAGGTTGTGCAAGTTATACAAATTTGTACAAGTTTGTACAAACCCGTACAAGCTTGTACAATTTTAAATAAATGGGTACAAGTTTGTGCTAGTCTGTACCCATTTGTAGAAGTGTGTATAAGTTTGTACAAGTCTGTACAAGTATGTTAATCGAAAAAGCGATGGTTCGGGACATTATTTTAATAACAAAGACACCGAGAAGTTTATTTTCGAAAAAAAAAACGAAAATTTGACATTCACTTCAAAAAATAATATTTGTGAGTAGTATGTTTAACAAAAATAAACGATTTGATTATAGTTATCCGCATTATTTAAAGCCAGCGCCCCCCCTGACTTGGTAGTCACGAGCCGCCACTGCAAGAATGGCTTGTGAATAATTTTCTTCCACGATTAGTAAATTTAAAATAATCTGACCAGTTCTTTATTTTAACTAAGTCAATTTCTGTAAATCGTATCATCCGCATCAGAAATCAGTGCACAATTTCCTTTATTAATGTTTGTTATAGAATTTATATATGTATACAAATATATTGCTTACAATTTCAGTTCTTAATTGTTTAATAAATGTTAACGAATAGAATAACACAATAATAATGGAGTTGGCAGATTTAGCCACAATTCAAATACACTCTGACATGCAATCATACATCATTTGCGTCAGAATAGTGCAATCGATAATATGCAATAATTATTAACAGTTTATTGTATACTACTATTGTTGTGTAATATTCTATCTAAAGATCCTGTTTAAAATAAATATAGTAGGTTCTACTTACTACTATCTTAGATCGATAGAGGTGACAGCTAAAATGGTACAACATTTTCCAGGTTTTAAATGGATTTTACAGCCATTTGGCTGAATCATTTTTTTATTTGAAAGTGGGCCAATAAATGCCAATAAGTGGTAATTCTAATCAGAGGCATAAACTTTTCAGTTGGTATCGATTTGAGGGCATGCTATTTCGATTACATAGATTTTGATGGCTGGCAAAGCTATGGTAGACAGTGTGTATAAAACGGTGTGTTATTTATTTAATATTTAAATTGGATGTTATTGAACTTCTGGCAACAAGAATGGGCAGGGAAGGTAGTCTTATCGTTCAATATGTGTACGGTAGCTTTTCTCGCTTCGCTGGCTTCATTATTTTTTAACTAAAAATTCAATGAATGTAATAATTTAACATACAGGTTGCTTCAAAATTGGTGCTGACAGTATTGCGATATCGGAAACTATAAGAGATAGATAGACGCAATTATATTATTTCTCTTGGTTTTTTTTCTTTGGGATATTTTGAACAAACTAAAATGTTGCATTTCCTTGGATCGGTTGTACCTATTTTATTTTCCAATATTTTTTAAATCTGTAAACACATTATCGTAGCAGCTATTTACAAAGCATATGCTTACTTGGTAATATTCCAGTTAAGACACTTTCATTAATTTTTCTTATAACCGCCATATAGTACTTTTTCTTTATCGAAAAGTACTTAATTTCTTCAATAATATGATACTATAAAATATATAACCTCAAAATAACTACAAATGACATTTTTAAGGAAAATTCGAACATATTTGGTAACACCGACATATCGAATGATCTTTTCACTTAAGAAAAAAGTTAACTTAATAACAACATATATTTTTAAGGTAGAAATGTTATAACTATTTTAAAAATCCTTAAAATCTTAACTATTTAGTATCTAATAAGTAGGTACCTAATTTGATAATGTTATTGTTATATTTTTGGTTAGAAGGTTTTGAACATTAAACAAATGAGTTTTTAATCCGTCCAAAATGTTTATAACCTATAATAAATATTATTAAAAGTGGTCTTAAATTATTCTAACGAAGAGTTTTTTGACAAGTTAGCGTGTTACATTAAAAATGACAGAAATGCGAATAGAACTATGGATTATTATTTTGAAATGTACCCCAAACGACGACAACCCATTAGAACTTATTTTCCTAAACTGACTGGAAACTTAGTAGAACTTATTAGTTTTAAACAGTCTTGCCCCAAGAAATGTGTAAAAGATGAAGAAAATTATAATAGACACATTTTAGATTATTTTAATGATCATCCGATTGCAACTACCTACAAGAATTTCTGTCACAGAATCTCACTTTTTCTGACGATGTATTATGGAGTTTTTCCCAATTAGCAATTTAATACGGTGTGGTTTCAGCAGGATGGTTCCCACAAATAATCCCTGACAATTACAAACATTTTTAGCGGACCCTTTAGGTAAAAAGGTAATATTTACCGGTGGCACCGTGCGCTGGTCTACTATGTCAATGGACCTTTCCCCATTAGACTTTTATTTATGGGTATTTGTCAAAACTGAGGTATATATACGAATTTAATCCCCTTGAAACCCGCCAAGTACCCACTTGAACATGGAACAATATTTTTAGTCATATAATTCATTCCAGGTATTTTAAGGTTAACATTTTTATTTTGTATTAATATCAATCATATTATAGGAATAATTATGTACTTTTCGATAAATAAAAAATCCAATATGGCGGTCATAAGCAAAAAAAATTGATTATGTTTCCAGGAAACCAAAACGTTGTAACTGAACTACGCAGGTTATATGTAAAAGTTTTTATAAAAATGTGTTTACGGATTTAAAGAATATTGGAAAATAAAACTGTTACAACTGAAGGCAATGCAACATTTTAGTTTATTTAAAATATCTCAAAAACCAAAAGAACCAGAATCAATCCGCAAGCACCAATAAACTGCTAATATAATTGCCTAAACCTCTTTTTCCATAACCGTCTTTCTATCTCTTATAATTTCCAAATCGCAATATTGTCAGCACCAATTTTTGGCAACCTGTATATAAGAAATAAAAATACATTAAAAATATCCCTGAACAAAGCTTGTCTCCGTAGAAGTAAGATGTGCTGATTTTTATTCGTCCAATATTGTTGTTTTTCAAAGCAAAAATAAAAATAATTAGTTCTCTCAAAATAGCCGATGTTCTCTCATCCTTCTGTCCCGCGATGTTTTACAGAATGAATGGGCCGTCAACATAAGAACATTATTTTTCTCTGTGGTTTTGTGCAATAAATTTGCAAAATTCTGTTATTGACAATGGAGTCTATTAGGCTTGTTGGGGCCTCTATTTTGGCCTCTTATTAACCCACAAGCTGCCTACTTTGTGTTCACCTTCACTAAAAAAGAAGTTAACCTTAAATTTAAGAGGGAAAGGATTAGGTTTAATCTTATATAAAGGAATGAATATATATGTAAAAACAGAAAGGAAAAGCGAAAATGACAATAACGATAGAAGATAGGACAGAAAATTGTAAGGTTAAATAGAATTGATTCGGCTTTTACTTGGTGGAAATCCATTATTAATTGTGTTAAATAAATGATAAAAAAAATAAAAAAATAATAATTTTACACTTTTCACAGATTTATATTTTGACTCGACATGTTTCGCAACACAGTTGCTTCTCTAAAGAAAAACTTAAAAATGGTATTTTAAAAGTTTAAGAAGCAACTGTGTTGCGAAACGTATCGAGTAAAAATAAAAATCTGTAGAAAGTGTAAAATTATATTTTTTTTTATTTTTTTAACCATTTATTTTATTTAACACAATTGTAAGGTTAAACATTAAATCTCTTCTTTTTTCTAATAATAGGTGGTTAATTATCCAGTTAGTTTAAACGAATATTTACTAATTTCTGGCCTATAATTTACCATCTTATTAAAATATGGTGTAGTTGGATTTCCATTTCTTAACTGGAAAGTCAAAGAAAATTTAAGAATATTAATTGTTTTTTAAATATACAGTTCTTCAACGGCGCGAGCTTATATTTCTAACTATAACATCCATAATTGACAGTAAACTTTTAATCGCTTTAACTTTATGCCTTGGAATTATCCTAATTCTACTGACGTATTTGCATGAAATTTTATTATACTTATTATAATTATTCAGTAAGTATCTATATAATGCCAAGTATAATAATATACAGAAAAAAAGGGTTAAAAAAAGTAATATGCAAGAAAGAGACCGGCCTACATAAAAATATTCAGCCAATAGTCAAGCACGCTGCGAAGGAAAATTTCGCTTCTTCTGTAGGTCAAAATGTGTCAATTTCGTGGAAATAATATAAAAATATTTAACTAAAAAAAGTACGCTGCTTCAAACTAAAATCAGGCCCGTAATTAGTGAAAATATGATTTAACTGAAGGAATAATATTTAAAAAATTAACATTTGAAGTGGGAGATTTGTTGTTGCTACCACCCCTCAGGAAATAAACCGTTGTGTATATTATAATTTACCTATAATTGTTTACAGTTTAACCAAGGCATTTAAACGTTTCGTTGTTTTTTTCCAGATTAGATCTTAAACTTCTTTTGTATACATTTTAGTGACTCACGTTGGATACACTCCGTTAGATCATTTTGCAGAAAAAAAATATATAAACATATTTATAACTTTTCTCTAAATAATATATATTCTCGATTTTTATCGAAACAAAGTAGCGGGTACCATATATACTACTCAAAAGAACCTGTAATAATATGTACCCATATATTTTTTAAATTTCTTTGGTGCTCTCTTAAATTTATTATTTACTACATTTTTTTCTCTTTCAGTGAAAATGGTATTTTGTATGTTATTATTTTATTAAAGGAACTTATATATCTATCAATTTTTAGACCTCCATCAGTTTTAGATTCTGACATACAGTAATTTCTATAAAAATCTTAACCCCAGTTTTTACCCCCTTAAGGGTTGATTTTTAAAAAATCCCTTTTTAGTGGATCCCTACATAATAAGCAGAAGACATTTATAAAATCTGAGGATTCTAAAATTAGGGATTTAGGCTGGGCTTTGATAAATCAGTCAGTTAGTCACTTTACAATTTTATATATTATAATAGTATAGATTAATAATATAGACTGTATTAATTTATTATAATATACATAATAAATTTTATAAATTACTACAAAAGGTTAACTTATTGCAAATGGCATGGATTTAGTCCACTACGGATAGTATACTGTTTAATTCAACCCAAAGAAAATCCATTGCTGTTTAATATGTATAATAAATTATAGGTAATTATTATCAGAATTATACTTAAAAAATATTGATTGTTCTCTCAAAAAAAATATATTTAGTATGATTAATGGATGAAATATAATATGCATATTTAATAAAGTGCCTAATATAAACAAAAGTTTACCAATCGTATTTATGTCGTATATAAATATATATTTATTTATATTCTATAACGATTTTCATGAGAAAAATATTATCTGGATCCTGGTCTGACATGACACCTTTTGAATTTTTTAAAAAGGTTAAAAGCACTAACTTTATCTAGACTCAACTTCATAGCTTTAAATAAATCATCTGTGATAGAAAGTAAGGCGGCTGTATTTAGAAAATAAAGTCGTTCAATAATGGAATATCATTATTTTTTTGTTCATACTTGTATCACTATGTCTATACCAAATATCACTTTATAGATAACAATATTGGAAATCAATAACTGAAATTAACACCTTATATACAGGGTGTTAACTTATGTCATGCAGATATTTCAGGAGGTAATAGTACTCGTCAAAATAAGAAAAAAATGCAAATATATTCATGGTCTAAACCGCGTTATTTTCGTTATACAGGGTGGCAAAGTTTCAATTTTTTTTCTCGTATTTTGCGTTTTCTCTCTTATATTAATATTAATAATTGACAAGGTAGAATAAAACTATTTCTACTTTAGAATAAGGATTTGTCATAAGAAAAATGGGCAACATTTCCAACAATTTGTACAATAAAACAAATTGCGCCTTTGCCATTTCCACCACAATTCATTTCTTTACATTTGAAAAAAAAGTTGGGGGCGGTTTCAGGTTCATAATGTTTGTTTATGCGATTTATAATTCCGATACGACAGGTGCGAATATTCAATAAAAACTTTTCTGTGACATTATTATGCATTTAAGTTTGCTCATTATTAAACCGTCACTTGCATATGTCAACTTTATATTTGGTTCATACTTCTAGTTTCAAATAATTTCTAACAATTTTTGCTAAATTTTTGTTCTGTAAAATTTGCTTTTAAATTTAAATATTTCATGTAAGTTTCAAAACTAACAAAACTCATTAGAACCCACGTATGCGTAAAATTTAATAAGTCGTTTTGAGTAAATAGATGAGGCAACTTTTAGTCATATTCAGAGGTAAAACTTTTTAAGTGAAGCGACGTAGGATAGGTCAATGTTTGACGATGTTAGTTAAACTTAAGCAAGTTATGCAAAAGCTTTATAATTAGCTTTTCCTGTGTAATTTTGGATCTTAGTATATACTTCTTTATACAAAAACCTCAATAAATTACAGTTCATACATCTGAATTCATTAGTTACTGGATCATTTTAGCCATTAAATACAAATCCTGTAAAATGATTCTGTTAGTTATACGTAGAATAAATCTTTAGTACCATCACAAGCATTTTTTTTAATTATGACCGGCATTTTTATGAAAAGATAAATTATTTGATATAATAATATGATGAAATAATTTTTTAATATTATTATAGGTAATGCAACATTTTATAAAAATTACAATTCGTAAATAAATGATAACCCGTTTCCTTAGACTTTTCACAGTTAATGAGTATATGACGAGCAAGTCTTCATAAAATCTTCATTAAATAGATGGCGAGCTGTCGTTTTAAGTTACTCATAATTTGTTAATATAGGACATGCAACGTTTTATAAAAAGTACAATTCGTTAATAAATGATAAAGGGTTGCCTTGGTTCATTGGTTAATGGCAGGGTTGGGTATGTGGCCCAAGCTTCTTACACTGCAGCCTTCTGGCATATTGTGCGCTTCAGCCTTCTTAGAAAAGGTGTATTCTTTCTACTAGATCCAACAGTTTTCTTAATATATAGAATATTCTGAATTTTTGCGGGTTAGTGCTTCGCAGTTGTATATGATGTAAATGGCGGTTCCGTCTTCTTCACAACAAAGTCTATATTTAATAAGTTCATTTGTTGATTCCGATTTGTTAAAGGTGTGTTCTTAAGTGACAATGGCCTGTTAACAATCTAGTTACATGTTTTAGCTAGGTACGCGTCTAGAAAAGCATTCCAGTTCATCATAAGCATTTTTCTAAAATTTTAAGTACACTAATTTAACTATGACCGGCATTTTTATTAAAAATTAAATTTTATGATATATGATGAATTGTTGTCTTAAGCTACTCATAATTTGTTAATAATATAGAACATGCAACGTTTTATAAAAGTATAATTCGTTTATAAATGATAAACCGTTGTGTTAGAGTTCTCACAATTATTAAGTATATGACAAGCAACGTTTAATAAAAATACAATTTTTTCATAAATAGATCGCTAACTGTTGTCATAAGCAACTCATAACTTGTTAATATAGGACATGTAACCTTTTAAACAATATAATAAACCGTTGGCTTAGATTTCTCATAATTAGTAAGTATACGACGAGCAATGTTTTATAACAAGAATAATCCTTTAAGATACAATAAACCATGTGAGGTTTTTGCTTGGGATTTTGTGTTTTATCGGTTGGTCGGTTTGCCTCGAGCGCCACCCTTTGATTTTAGAGTAGCAGAGGAACTATTTTAAGATAGTCGTTGGATCGGTCGGAGTAATTTTGCGCAGTATTGCCCACTTGTGGAAAAAAGAAACCTTCTTAAGGTTCGGCGGGATAATAAAATGCAGGGCTACTAACTTTACGTTGATTAGCGTCTAAGAAAATATTTTCTACAGGAGCCATAAGATTGCTACGCCTATATCTAACGGGATTGGGTGCAATATATTATATTAAATTTACACCATCTGGACCACTCTATAGCTGGGCTTTCCCTAATAACCATAAATAATTATAGCGCCAACATGTATTTAAATGCCGGCGGCGTGTAAAAAGTGTTTTACTCTGACGTTGCGGTGCATCACTTAACAGAAAATCTCAATACATAGATTAACGGGTTAATTATATTGTGATGAGAAAAATAGTGCCAATTTAAATGCCGTCATGCATAAAAGTACTCTATTCAGACTTTATGTTGCATCACTTGACAGCTATTTTAATACCCAAGTAGTGCAACGTAATTTCGCGGGTGAAAATCAAAAATTTTATCAGGAAAAAGACAAAAATATAAATGTTCCTTACAAACGGCCCAACTATCAATGGGTTTCGGTTAGGTACAAACTGTATTTATCTGTAATTGTTCGAGTTTTTATTTACCTTAATATCCATTGTTTCCAACCAAACAAAATTCTATCGGACGCGGGAAGACAGCAATTTTTCAGGCTCAACCGGACGTATCTCGGTTTCGGTGTGGAATCCTGCTTTCGTGTTTTGCTCTCCGCCTGCCAAGTTCCTTCGTACCGGCGGCTTACATCGATTCAGATGAGCCTTCGGTACCTGCTTTTCCCCAGCGTAAATATCGCCACGTCCCGGCATTTAGTATCCCCGGTTCATTAGGACTAATTAGTATTACTCATTTAAAAAAAAATGAACTTCATCACAACCATTGCCAGCTTTTCACAAATATTTAGTATATGACAAACAAGTTTTTATGAAATATAATTTTTTAATAAATAGGTGGCGAGCTGTTGTCTGTTACCAAAAAATTTGGTAATATCTAAGAAATGCAACCTTCTATAAACAGTACAATTTTATAAAATATGATAGTTCGTTGCCTAATACTTCTCACAATTATTTAGTATATGACGAACAGTTTTTTATAAAAAGTACAATTTCTAAAATATAATAAACCATTGCAAGATTCTCGTAATTATTTAGTATACCGGGTGTTAATGAAAAACGCTGCTGTTGATCTGCCCGCTTTCATTAACCCACTTTTCTGGATCAGCGGTGCTTACATAGCACTTGACAGACTTTGTGTAAAGGATATTTAAGTGGACTGTATTATAACGAAAGGGAAACGACTGTTTTGTAATAAATTCGTATAATGATAAAAACGCACCTTACAGCCGTATTAAAGGTCTGGGGAGAAAACTAACTACTAAAACTACCGTACCCGAAAAACGTAAATGTCTAAAATTTTTGGTTTCTACCTGACTGTTCTGTCATTTTTTTGTTGTCACGGCGATGGTCCTTTTTTACTATGTTCACACTGGTTGTCGCAATTGTCACTTTAAGGCCGCGTGAATTTTAATTTGTTATTGAAATGAAAACGCCTTAACATACTCCCCCGCCTTGAAAGATCACTTTCAACAAATGTGGTTAACACGAAGGTAACCTAACCTAATCTTATCCTATTTACATGGGCTCAAGGCCTTTAGCATACAATCTTAGACTTAACCTAGCACTTTAGGTTTTCGAGTCTATTGGTAAGGGTGCTAAATTCGCAACAGCGCGTTTAATCAATCCAGATGCGGTTTTTATGGTAACTACACGCACATTACCATCGGGACCCGGGTGCACTGCATTGACACGTCCAATTCGCCACTTAAATGGGGGTAAGTCATCATCGCGAATTAACACCATTTCACCCACGCACAAATTTTGCTGATTTATTTTCCATTTTAGTCTTTGTTGCAGCTGGGTGACATATTCGTTAGACCATCTTTTCCAAAACTGTTGTTTTAATCTTTCTAAATGTTCATAATGAGACAGTCTGTTTATTGGGGTGGTGTCAAGATCAGGATATGGGAGACATTGGAAGACACGACTAATTAAAAAATGGGATGGGGTCAGGACACCTAGATCATTTGGATCTGTTGAGAGAGGCGTTAAGGGCCTAGAATTTAAAATATTTTCGATCTGAGTTATTACTGTGTAAAAGCGTTCAAAAATTAAAGAACCATTTGAGGAATTCAGAAGTCTTTTTAAATGATATTTTGCGGATTTTATTCCCGCTTCCCAAATGCCTCCTTGATGAGGAGAATATGCGGGAATAAAGTGCCATTTTATATCAAGTACATTGCCAAGCTGCTCTGTAAAATTGATTTTGTTAGTATTTAAGAAATGTCCCAAATCTTTAAGTTGATTATTTGCCCCTACAAAGTTACTGCCGTTATCCGAGTATACGTCAGATGGCTTGCCTCTTCTCGCTATGAATCGTTGAAAGGCTTCCAAAAATGCAGAGGTACTTAAATCAGTCACTAATTCTAAATGGACCGCTTTTACTGTTAAACAAATAAAAAGACATAAATAACATTTTAACGTTTTACTGCCGCGTCCTTTACGGTCCTTATACTGAAATGAACCAGCATAGTCTACTCCAACGTTGGAGAACGGCGGCCCTGGAGAAACCCTAGGTTCAGGCAAGTCACCCATCCTGGGATTAAGTAACTTTGGTTTAAATCGAAAACATACTATGCATTCTTTAACGATACGTTTCGCTAGGTTTTTCTCGGACATTGGCCAAAAAGTTTCTCGAATACTTGATAACAATAATTGAGGACCGCAATGGAATAATTTGACATGTTCAAATCTAAAAATGAGGTAAGTTAAATGATGCTTTGGCGAAAGTAATGCTGGATGTTTTTTCTCTAAAGATAAATTAGAATTTTTGAGACGACCACCTACTCTAATGATACCGTCTTTTAAGAATTGAGTTAGACTGAGAATGTAGCTTTTATTGTTTACAAACCCATTCTTGGTCAGCTCGCAAATATCTTTAGAAAATGACTCTTGTTGAGTAACCGTAACTAATTTGTTAACAGCATTTCGTAGCTCTTCAATGGTCATTGGACCTAAGTTTCTTTTTTCTTTAGAAGTTTTGCAATTACTGACAAACCGCAAAATGTATGCCATAACACGCCTAATGCGTGTAAATGATGAAAAATTGCTAAAGGGAAACAATTCATTATGTTGTACTTCAGTAAAACAGTCAATATTTTTTCTCATTTCTGGAGGTTCAGTACTTAAAACTGAATTATTTCTACTAATATCCTTAGGCCAAAGATAGGATGATTTTTTCAACCAGTTTGGTCCATTGAACCAAATATCTGAATTTAAAAGAATACTTGGCGACACTCCCCGTAAAAGTAAGTCTGCAGGGTTTTGATCTGTTGGGATATACCTCCAAGCGTCAGGTGATGTAAGATTTTGAATTTCAGATATTCGATTTGCCACAAATGCTTGAAACAGATGTGGTGAGGAACGAATCCATGCAAGAACTATGGTTGAGTCACACCAAAAGAAAGTATTAGTAAATTTTAAAGTCAACGAAGAAATTACTTTTGTAAATAATTGAGACAGCAGGAAAGCTGCACATAATTCCAACCTAGGTATACTAATAGACTTTAAAGGCGCAACTCGAGTTTTAGAAATTAATAGTTGAACACACACATTTTGAAAAGCGTCAACGGTACGTATATAAATACAAGCTCCGTATGCGTTCTGCGAAGCGTCCGAAAATCCATGCAATTCGATCGTAACTGGATCGTTGCATGCAATGTGTCTGGGTATAAACAATGAATTAAGCTGCGAAAGCTCGGACATAAAGGATTTCCACTTGTTAGCAAGATTAGTGGGAACTTCATCGTCCCAGGAGAGTTTTAATAGCCATAGTTGCTGTAACAAGATTTTTGATCTGACTATTACAGGGCTTATTAACCCAAAAGGATCAAAAATTTTTGCAGTCTCAGATAAAATAACTCGTTTTGTTACGTTTTTTACGGAATCTAAACCATTAATGTGAAATGAAAGAGTATCATTAGTACTAGACTAGAGCATACCAAGAGTTTTACTTTCATCTGAGGGACCAAAGTAATATGTGTCCGTTGAAGATCTGAAGTTTTTAATGCCATTAGGAATCTCTGGACAATTGGATCGCCATTTCCTTAATTCAAATCCAGCAGATGCCAGGATAATATTTATTTGATCACAAAATTAATAGCTTCTTCAACTAAACTGGCTCCGGACAGTAAGTCGTCAACATAGAAATCACGCCTAATAACTTCCGATGCTTGAGGATGTGAAACTTGCTCATCGAGTGAAAGTTGATAAAGACACCTTGCTGCCAGAAATGGAGCACTGGCTGTGCCGTATACTACAGTATTAAGAGAAAAAGTTTTAAGTTCCTGTTCTGGACTAGAACGCCATAAAATAAGCTGAAGAGGTTTAAAGGTATCTTCAACTAAAATCTGCCTGTACATCTTGCAGATGTCTGCAGATATAACAAACGAATGTTGTCTAAACCGGATTAAAATGGACAAAAGGTCGTCCTGCACTGTTGGACCAACCATTTGCAGAGAATTATAAGAAACCCCGGATTATGAAGGACATGAACTATTGAAGACAACCCTCAATTTAGTGGTAACACTGTCTTCACGTAGAACCCCGTGATGAGGTGAAAAGAAAGTAATTTCGTTATCTGAAGGAATATATGGTGACATATGATGTAACTCGTCATATTCCGCCATAAAATTTATATACATTTCCTTGAGTTTTGGATTTGAAGAAAATCTCTTTTCTAATGAGAAAAACTGTTTTGTTGCAGACTGCTTAGAATTTCCTAACTTTAACGCTGGCTCTTTTAATGGTACTGAAACTACAAATCTACCACTATCGTTTCGCCTAAACGTTTGTTGAAAATGTAATTCTGCTTGTTCTTCTTCATCTGACCAAGGAGATTTGGTTGAAACTTCCTCAATTTCCCAAAACTTTGACAGCTGTTCCTGCACTTCAAAATTTTTTGTAAAGCAACAAGATGTAGCACTTAAATTGACACTTGAATTATTTTTTCCTAGAGGACCAGAAATATACCATCCGAGTTTACTTTTCTGTAAGACTGGTTTATTAATGCCTAGCTGTTTTGTGCCCTTGCACAAAAGTTTCCAAAAATTACCTGCACCAATTATAATGTCAATTTTGTCTCTTTTATAAAACTGAGGATCAGCTAGTTTAATGTACGATGGTATATCAAGACTCTTTAGATCTAAAGAAACACTAGGAATGTTGTCCGTTATTTTAGGAAGTATTAAACAATGCAAATTTTCCCTAAAATTAGAATAAATGGACTTTAAATATATATTACACGACTTTGACACATGAGCTTGTGTCTGATTAATGCCACTGACTGAGATATCAACCTTCTCTTGGGGTAAATTAAGGTTATTCACCACAGCTTCTGATATAAAATTGGACATAGACCCACTGTCTAAAAGCGCCCTATAGACGTAAGTACGTCCCTGAATATCTGACACTTCGACAAGTGCAGTTGCAAGCAACACTTGATCTTGACACGAAACGTTACACGAAGTAGTACTTTCCTGATTTTAATTTATTTGAGTTGACATAGAGTCTCTAACAGAACCTTGATCTTGAACTTGATCAGACGGCAATATGTTAGACACACTAACATGATTTTTATCAGAAGGATTTGGGTGCAATAAAGAATAATGTTTTTTACTACATAGCCTGCAAGGCCCATACCGACAATGATTCAAATCATGACCTTTTTGCAAACAATTTGAACACAGCTTTAACGATTGGATTTTATTTTGTCTATCCATTACGGATAAATTCAAAAATTCTCGACATTTATATATGGCATGCGGGTTTTTACAGTAAAAGCAAGAAAAGTTATTTTGTTTTAATTTTGATGATTCATCTTTTGATTCATGGCTAGTTGAAAAGCATTTAGCTTTGTTTTTACTTCCAAAATCAAAATGATTTTCTTTCAGTTTTTCTGGTTTATGTTTGTGCATGTTCACCTTCTCCAAAAAGTCTGCACGTGGAGTTAAAAAGCCCTTTAATTCCGAAATGGTGGGTAAATCCGCACTTGGTTCATATTGTTCCCATTCACGTATTGTTTCTATATCAAATTTACTTGTAACAAAAAAAATTATTAATGAATCCCATGAATTAGTTTTAATACCTACAGTTTCTAATGAACTTAGATTTTTTGATAAAGTATCAACTAAATTGCCATGAGCCGCAGGAGAAAACGATTTTAATTTCGGCACGTTAAATAATGATTTAATGTTATTGTGTATCATTAGCCGTTTATTGTCAAATCTTTCACAAAGAATTTTCCACGCTAACTCATAGTTACTTCCCATAATTTCAATATGCTGTATGCACTGAGCTGCAGGTCCCTCCAAAGAAGCGCGCAAATAATGAAATTTCTGTATTGAGTCGAGAGAACCTACATTATGAACCAATGACACAAATAACTCTTTAAATTCAAGCCATTTGTCGTAACTACCGAAAAACTTAGGTAACTCAAAAGTGGGAAGCTTTGTATTTACCGATCTTGTCGAACTAGAAGGCAAAGAATTAGTATTATGACTTTGACCCTGAGATGGATTTGAAAAAGAGAAAATATAATGCTTAGCATCAGATATTGTTTCATAATACAAGTTTTCAAATGAATGTTCATCTTGTTCTTTAAACTGTTCAAAATCTATACCCTCGAGTTCAAACTGAACGTCATTATACTCTGACAGTAAATGGCTCTCTAAATCTTTTAAGCGAGTGTCTAATTCGACCAACTTTGAACTACTAGGTTCTGAGGATTTTAATATATTTAAAAATTGCCCAAAACGCAATAATTTTGATTTCAAAACGTCTCTCTTACGAACTAAACCCGCTATTTTTGCATTTAACTCTGTACTTGATTCGGCATGTTTAGCTAAAAGTAAAGAATCTTCTAGGCCTTGCCTAGTTTTCGAACCTTTCTTAGGCATTTTGACGGCTTTAAGCAAAATAAACCGTATTTAGTAAATGCAATAAAGTAAATTAATATATAAAAATATCATGCACTTAAAAACAATATTTAGAACCTCTAAATATTGACCAAATATCCAAATAATCAAGGCTACAAAAGGAAAGGACAAATGGATGTGACCTTGACTATCCAATGATAAAAAACGCTTTTTCTGCTTCAACACGACGTCTTTTCTGGTCGACTACTTAATGCATCCAAAGCTAGACACCTGGACTAAATAATCTATAAGCATGAACTGGAGGCCTGAATATAATCTCTGAAATGAGATTTGGGACCTGGGGCACCTTCTGATCTAAAGATTACTTTCATCTGATACTCCAGTCTTAATGAGCAATGCTTAGCAACTAATTTACCTTGAGTGGCTCCTAGTTTTTTGTAAAAATTAGCATGAGTGTAACCTGGAGGACTATTTCTCAAAAGCCGTCTTCATGCACTTCTTGAAGACAATGTTCTTCTGGTCCTTATAACTTAAAGTCCCATGCTATACTGTAACGGTCGTTAAGCACTAGACAGTTTACGACACACCCAGCGAACGTTACTTAATATCGATTTTTAGTCTATTTCTCCCCCAAAATGTTATTTGGCACTGGCATAAAATGATCCGGCTCGGAGGACCAAGCTATGGTAATGAAAAACGCTGCTGTTGATCTGCCCGCTTTCATTAACCCACTTTTTGGATCAGCGGTGCCTACATAGCACTTGACAGACTTTGTGTAAAGGATATTTAAGTGGACTGTATAATAACGAAAGGGAAACGACTGTTTTGTAATAAATTCGTATAATGATAAAAACGCACCTTACAGCCGTATTAAAGGTCTGGGGAGAAAACTAACTACTAAAACTACCGTACCCGAAAAACGTAAATGTCTAAAATTTTTGGTTTCTACCTGACTGTCCTGTCATTTTTTTGTTGTCACGGCGATGGTCCTTTTTTACTATGTTGACACTGGTTGTCGCAATTGTCACTTTAAGGCCGCGTGAATTTTAATTTGTTATTGAAATGAAAACGCCTTAACACCGGGTAAGTATCAAATACTGGAACGCTTCAATATCTCCAAAATCGTTAAAGCTGCGCTTACAAATTGCGTCATTTGGGGGGTTTCTAGGCATGCAGAATTGCAAAATTAAACAATAATATCGGCACTGTTGCAAGATTTCCCAGTTATGAGCTACAGATAGCCGTTTTGTTATCTTAAATGGAATGCTCCTTATATTTTTACTGCAATAATAAATTGGGCGTCACAAACTTAGTAACTTTCTAACTTTCCACAATAAAGTCGTTTATTTGATCATTCAATCTTCGATCGCTTTTCCGTACCTCGAGCGTATTAATTTGATTGGGTTGAAATGACTGGATCATTTTAGGTGAAAAAGATTTGATCGTTCAATACTCTTGGGTGATTTGGTTATAGTGATCGAACCATTCCCCTCTAATTATAACATCTCTAAAATAATATTATTATTATTTCACACATTTTATAGCGTATTTAAAAAAGTTTTATAATAATTTTATTGTCCCATTTTTAAAACAGTATTAGTGGCTCCCTGGTTAACGCGGGCGTCGCTTAGAACTCTAGGACGAGAGTTTATAGGTTCGTATCCCTCTGCCAGCAAACTGCTTCGAGCCCGGTGGGTTATAAGTCTTGACGTGGGTCCAGCGTCGAGCAAAAAATTGGGGAATAGTGAAAAATATATCATTCCCCAAACCCACCCCATTTACGCTGGTAATCAGACTGGATGAGACCGGATGTCTCATGGGGTACTGGAGAAGGAACACATTCCCTAATCGGTAGGTCAAAGAAGACGTGAAACCAAGGGTTGTCAGTTGGCCCTGGCAGCGAAGGAAGAGGAAAAAGTTCAAAAATAGCAACAAAAAAAACAACAGCCCCATTAAAAAAAAAATTTAATATGGTTTTATTAAATTTATTTTTATTAGTAATTCTGTTGTCTGTAAAATTTGCTCCATAATGTCTAAATTTTAATCGTATTCTAAATGCCCCAATTTGCTATTTTACTCTCCTTTCCTTCCAGTTTGACGCCCCTATAAAGCAACACCTTTGGCTTTTGAAAATTGTGAAGCCATACAAACGTCATGACTCTTGAACAAGGCCTTATTTGTCACAGCCAACTAATCTAGACAAATGAACATCACATTTAGCGATTGTTAATAATAAAATAGTTTAGATATCTGGCCTTTCAATGTCTATTATTTAGTAGACGTTAATTAATTCATTTAATTGCCAGAAGTGTACAGTAGTGTACAGGTCTGAATGTATGGCAATGAACTGCATTTTTAACTGGTAACCTAAGCACTTATTACTAAACACTCGATGGACTATTTTTTCTTCCAACTGTTTTAGTTAACTACTACTTTATCAAATTTTAGATTGGCTGGTATCAGTTTACTCACCGCATATTTGTTTACTTAAATAGTTGAGGCATAATTCGTAATAATAAAGCTAGCTGATTACGTTTTTTGCAATTATTTCATAAAAAAGTTAAACATATTATGTCCTAAAATCTCAGCTTTGATGACATTGGTTTTTTAAACTCTTAATTTACGTGCTACAGCCAACTCAAGGGCGCCATCCTAGATAAATTTTAAAAAGTACAAAAGGACAGTATAGGTTGTGTAGCTTATGATGCGAAGCCTAGAACAGTTTTTAGATTACGCAAGCATCTTCTACATGGCCGAACGACTACCAATTTAGCTAACCTAGACATTTGTAGCTGTTTCACAATAAAATAAATTAACAATGCTAACATTTTATCGTGTTATGGAAAAAACTGAAAAATAAAGCAATCCATTCACCACCGATCACCCATAACATACCACCTAAACAAACTGCTAGCAAATTTAAAATTTATTATAATTTTCATAAATTTACGTAAAATTTTTTTGCTGCGACGATTTTTTTTTGTGATACTCTACTTTTTTTTTTGGAGGAGGAGAATCTTCTAAATACGGGCACCCTGTGAGGCAGAGTAGTGTCGGATTCAACCCTGTTGGGGCTGCTTACCGACTTAACTCCCCGTGTTCCTGCGGTTTTCGCGCCATAGGCGTATAAACCTTCAGACCACTCGATTAGTATTTCCGGTCTGCACGCCCAGCGCGTGCTTTGCTTCGCACTTCGCGTAGGCCTAGGTTAATTGCAGCTTACTGTAAAGATGTTTGTGTAGGTATAAGATTTTTGGTGTAATATAAGTGTTTGTGCTTCAGAAGAGATAACACGTACCCATGCTTCACGGCTATATGGACCCCACTATTTCAGTGAGAGTACTTGCAGTGCTGATCTGAAGCAGTAGTAAACTGTTAAAAGTGTTGGTTGTGTTTGTTGTTAGCGACTAACTGTGATAGTGTTTTTGTAGGTGTAAGGTTTTTGGTGCAGTGTAGGTATTTGTGCTTCAGAAGAGGTACACTTGCACATGCTTTACAGCTATGAGGACCCAACTGATTCAGGGAGCGAACTTGCAGTGCTGATTTGAAGCTGTAGTAAGAAGATGCTAAGAACTTACTGGTGTTAGTGTAGGTGTGTGTATTAGTGCAGTGTTATGTCTAGTAAGTTCTTGTGTGGTAGGTAAAATTTTTTGTAGATTTTTGTAGGTTTTTTGTTTACCAACTACTAAACTAGGTATGGCGACGTCTAGTTTAACGACTCCTTACTAGGTATATTACTTCTAGTTTCCCTTTTCTTTCTTCTTTTTTCTTTATTTTTTCTTTTTTGTTGCAGCAGTGAATTTCCTTTAAGCTATTACAATGGCTGATTCCTTGGGCGCCTATAGTATACCCTCATTATTTCCTCGTCCTCTACTGGATCATGATCCACTAATAAGTCATCAATGGGATCAGTTCCTGCTTTTTCAAAAACTTTGACTGCTTTCCTTTTCATAAATGTTGTTATCGTTTCCCATTCAAGATCTCTATGAATTTGTACATTTCTTACAAACCATGGTGCCGCTATTGCTTATCTTACATAATTATTTTCTGTGGCCTCCAGCCGTTCTATATATTATTATGTATTAGCTGCATGGCCCTACGCTGTTAAACCGTAGGTCAGCTGTGATCTAGCTCCTGTTTTTATAATTTGCAGCTTGGTTTTCAGCCTCTTTGTGCTCTTTGGACCTATCAGTGGGTATAGTCTGTCCACAACTGCCTTTGTCTTATTAATTACTTTCTTGATGTGCTTTTCCCATGTTAGACCGGAGTCTAGGGTTATTCCTAAGTAATAAGCTTCCTTGGACCATGCGACCCCCTCTTCATCTATGATTATATTCCTAGGTGAAATAAACCTTTTTCTTTATAGCACTATGGCTTGACTTTTTGTCCATTAATTTGATTTTCCATTTTATGCATCATTGCACTTGCTTCATTCTGCAGTCTTCTGCAGGGTACCCCACTGAAGTGCTCTGGGTTATATGCTACTATAATCAAATTCAAGTAAACAGCTAATTTGATGGTGAGCGACCTCTCTGTCTCCTTGATGAGCACTTGAAGCTATGTAAATAAATTTATTCGTTAGAAAATATTCCTAAATATCTCGTTATTTTATAAAGAATTGCAATTGAAAAAAATTATATTTTTCTTTATACAATTTGTATATACCTTAGGAATTGTATACCGTACTGGTAAACTCAAAGTTACAGTGACATTTTATGTGAGTATGAGAGAGTAAATAGTATGTTTAGACCGTCGCAATAAGGACAACAGGTCACCTAGTGTTGCCGGCATGAACAATGGGAGGCCTTCCCACGGTTCAAGAGAGGGGATCATTTAAGCTAACGGCGTTTAAAGAAATAACCACATTGCCTCGTTTCATTGACAAAAATTATTCAGTAATATATTTTGAAACTTTATTTGGGTTTGTACTGCGCATTTATTTTATGTATTCTTTAACTAATTAATTAAAATGAAAAGAAATGCAATATTTCAACTCCACTTTCAGCATGACCCATTTTTTCAAATTAGTTAATTATTCTTCGCATCTCCCTCCTTCTAAGATAGTAGTGGTAGGTCTCACTTTATGGCCTATGGACGCACAGACTAATAAATGTATTAGGCAAATAGAATTATCCCAGCCCCTCGCCCTCATCTACCTGAATACTCTTACTCAGATTATTCAATGGTGCCGTTGAGTGCACAGTGAGTTTTTTTGTCTGTCCCACGTGTTGCAATTAGTACGATATATTATATATATAATAAATAGAAAAATAAAATGGCCGGATATAGCAGAAGAGAGGAAAACCGTCAGGAGCACCTTGGCCCGAGCAAAAAAGATATTTATAAGGAGCACCTTGGCCCGATGAAAAAATATATTTTTAATAAAGAACAGTTCTTCTGGTAAGGCTTAATAAACTATTTCATATTATATAATATTCCATCGTAGGCTTACCTGAAAAATAGAACCATCGCGGTGGCCGCCTTGCTAATCCGAAGATATGGTATAGTGTTTCTCAGGTCAACTTATTAACATAAAAAAGTTTGAAACTCCTAACCATAGGCGTCCCAAACAAATAATTAAAATGTGTAGGTCACTTTTTTAATTTGTTAATATGATAATAATATTATAAAAAAGCAACTTTAATACGTAATAAGTTTAAAACAAACATTATTGATTTAAAATGCAGTGACAATTTATTTGCTTTTTTATTTTTTTCTCGAGGAGAATATTCTAAAAACTAACACCCTGTGAGGCAGAGTAGGGTCGGATTTAATTTATTTCAGCTCTGCACGCCTACTGCGTTGTCAACCGTCTTGAATTTTTAATTCATTCGTTTTCGCTTTATAGAATGATCGATTACAGTACCCAATTTAATTAAGTTATAAATACTCGTAAACCCAAGTTTTGTTAAATCGGTAATTCTTGAAACTAGCGCATTATCAGTCTTTTCGGAATTTTCTTTTTTTAAATAGGCGTACATATTTAAAATTATACGTTGACATTAGACATGTAAATCCTTGTTCCTCAATTCCGGACTTGTTTTGGTTTCGATAGCCGACTCCACTAGCACCGATAATTCACCTTGATCAGCAGTTGCAAATGGCCGCCAAAAAGTCATTGCTGATAATAAAATATATTAAGTAGAAAAAACCTGATATTTTTTCAGTTACAAACCAAAATTAAATACTTAAATTACAGCAAATTAAACCACTTTCTCCACCGTCCTATTCACTTAAGAAACTGACGCGACAGTGATAATAGCTTAATTATCTTTTAGCAGGTAGAGAGAAATATCTTCATTCGCTAAAAATATTCCGCCTTTCTTGTCTACGACATATAAATTTGCAATTGCGTTTGTCTTAGTATATTCACAGATCGTTTCGAGACAGCGTCATTGCCAAGAGTCTCCATGGCACCGTGAACCAATTATGTGCAGTTGCCAGTTCTACCAAATTTTCGGGTTTGTAAATACAATATACAAGTATACGAGAAACAAGGGTTTGTTAATTAGTTGTTTTTAAACACTGAAAATACTTTTTATTTTGATTTCAGTTATATTGTTATTTAAGGACTAAAGAATCTATTATTATAACAATGAATGGCTTGTTTTTTTTCTGTCACACTTAAAACTCCTCGGTTTAAAGTATATTAGCAAACTAGCTTTCAAAGAGAGTTAGTTACTGACTATTAATTGAATGCTGATATAAAAGAAACATTTTTAATAAAAAAACTTAAAGAATTGAAGAAGAAAGATCTGACAACCCTGGTTGTGAGGTCGGTCTTTTTTATGTGATCAAACTATAACGTATTTGCTACTATGGAGAGGTTATGCAGCGAAAGTGTAACGTGATTCGCTCTTGAACAGAAATTGGCAACACAACGTTCAGTTTTAATCGATATCTTTTTAACTCGCGTCCAACCAAGTCCATTTGATATTCATTGATTTACATTAAAAGCCGCCCTGTCAGTTCAGGCTTGCCAGTACTGTAAACTAGTCTATATATAATATTGCGATTGGTGTTGCACTCTCGTCTCGCTTTGTATCGTCTCGTTCTCGCGAGACGAGAGTTTTTTCTGCGAGAATCTTGTGAGACGAGACAAAAATATGCGATAACGAGAAATCTCGCGAAATCTTAAGATTTTGATTAGGATTCTTTTAGGAACTTTAAAAAGAATCCAGTTAGTATCACTCGATAAAAAGTTACCTTTATTACCGATATTGCACGATGGCCGGGGAAAAATCGGGACACGTTGCCGAAAGACAAGAGAAAAAAGAACCAAAAGAAAAATGAACCTTTTTTATAACGTTTATAGTTTTTGTCGAATTGTTTTATACAGAGAAACAACAATAAGATAAACGATAATCATCTTCGCGAAATAAGTATCATATTAAGCCACTTTCAGCAAAATGTAAGCTATATACTATTTTTATGGCGTCCAGTTATCTCTGAAAATAGCTTTTAAACATCTTTTTTTATAAAAACTGGCCGGAAATTTTAAGGTAGATAAAGTTTCTTACCTAGTTTTAAGGGAGCTATGGTAAACAAGTAAGCACTGCAAGTTTTGTTTTCGGTATGATTATTTTAAAATATTACCATTGTCAATCAAAACAATCTTTCTTCATTTTCACTATTTATATGCAGACAATAATATTATCGCAACCTACAATACCATATCACCGACATTCTTTTTTGCTGTTAGGTTATTACACACACAAATAAGAAACGAATATTACAACAAGCAATAAAAACCTAAATTTCCACAATAGTTTATAGAAAAAAGCACAAAGAAACGTCCCGGTTTATTAATTATCCAGTTAAAACAACATAAAACACGTGTTTTTAGAAGTCTCCCGCCGATAACTTACCTATTTTTAACTTGCATGCATTCTGTTCCACCACGTGCATGCAACCAACTTTGCCGTTTTGTGCCTTGAATACTCAAAAATGGTCTATCTTACTTTTTATATTCCAAAATTATATTTTTGTATACATATGCAACCCTAAAAACATGATTCCAATTTAAAGGCAATGACGCGAACCTCGAAGGGCACCATATTCGTTCGTTTGAATTCGGGTCCTGAAACACATGCGTATTTGCTAGGTAATATAAGTCAATTAGTTTGGTCATGTTTAAGTTGAATATTAGCAACACTGTGCCAGAACTGCCACATTTTAACTTTAGAAACACTTTTGAAAATCGTTTTAGAAGGATGCGTTTATAATACTCGCATGGTAATGGTAGCTAATATCGCACACTTTTTTTCTGAAGCTGATATCTAACAAAAAAATAGTTTGATATTACCAAATTAGGGCATTGATAATATTGTTATTACTAAAGCAATATATTACCGAAAGAATTATATTTTTCAAATAGTTTCTTATAAACTTAAAAAATAACAATTTAAAACATTTTTGACTAAAACTAATATGGTAGCCTAATATCGCATATGCGATATTTAGGTATCCATAAGGAAAACGATATTATTTAGGCAACTCCCTCCTGATTTTCTTGTCAGAATTTGCGCAGTCTTTGTGTGCCCATATATGGCACTGGTAACATTTTATCCATTTCTCCCCTCTTGTATCATCGGAGTACCGTTCCAAGCAAAACATACATTCTGCATCTTCATCAACATTCCCAAAACTGCTGTCCATATCAAAGTCATGGTCTAGTTCTATGTCTACATCTGATTCGCTTTCATTATCTTCTTCTATTTTCCTTTTATATTTTTTTATAACATTCTTCGCTTTTGTAGTCAATTGCTTTTCCGCTAAATATATATTCCTTTTTACTGACTTCTTTTTATCTATTTCTCTTACACTTTTTTCTAATTCTTCCTTATATGGAGTTCCTGTTATTAATTTTGCCGATCCTTTCTGAGACTTATTTGAGTCAGTCTTTCCAATTCCATTGCAAGATGGTAAAGGAGTAATTTCTTCAGAACCTATGTGACCTATAGGTGGTGGAGTAATGTTTCCATACGCAATATTGTTGTATTCTAATGGAGGTATCTTTTCTCGTTTTCTATGAATTTTGGAACTTTAAATCGCTCACATGCCTTTTGTTATTCCATTTCCTTACTTCTTACGGCGTTAACTGCTGCCAGCATTGACTGTTTATCCCATTTTTTTCGTTTATTTTATGTTGTCATTTTATCTGGAACAAATTAGGAACAATAAACTAAATTGTATTTAAGGTTCCAAATATCGCACAGTGCGATATTGGGAAACCTTTACCCGTGCGATATTGGGGCACCTAGCACATAATAATATAAGGTTAAGTAAACAAAAAAAAATAGTCACAATTAGTTTTCGCCACAATTGTATTATTATAATGGGCAAAACATGCCAAAGTTAACAAATTTTACTTATCTGTTTTGCAAAAAAACACTTATTATTAGAGTAAAATAAAAACTCACAATCGGCTTGCATAATAAACGACACACTGCCGCCATCTATTAGCTATTAATGGCACTGAACCTAATGCATGGCATTCGGTGAGCATTTTCCTTAATCGCAATAAAGTTTTCTACCTATAAAATGATTTAGTTTTTAAAAAATCCTATTGTTCGGTATTGGGGAACCGTGCGATATTAGGGTACTTTCCTCTAATAATAAAAATCCGAATGTACTTGGAGCTTTTGAAATTTTTTTTTTGTGGTCATATTGAGGAAACGAGAAATTGCGAGACTCTCCGAGACGAGAAGAGAAAACATCTTGCGAGACGTTGGCGAGGCGAGATTTGGGAAAAATCTCGTCTCGATTAGAGAAACGAGTATTTTAAAAAGTGCAAGATTTCTCATCTCGTGAAACACTAGTTGTGATGACGATGATTTTATTACTTTTACTTTACTAGAGCTATCTTTTATTTAAGAAACTGAAAAATATGATAACAATAAGAGCGATAAAAGTATCATATTTTCCTCTAGAATAATATAAACACATCGTTATTATATAAATTTCCTTTGTCCAAGCTTTTAGTATCAAACCATTTAATATCGAAAATACGACAGGCAGGTCGGTAAAATAATAAAGTGTACTTTCTGGTTGGAAAAACAAAGACAATGAAACAAAACGAGCAAACTTTATTTTAGTCGTTTTAATCGAAATATCGTTTTTGATTTTCATTATATTAAGTGGTAAAATATGGAGCTGTTGTTGTTACAATTTGGTAAATTTAACATTTTAGGTAAGTACCGGGTGAGTCAACGATTGCGCGGAGTAAATGTATGCCTTGAAGATAAGATTTGTCGATAATGAGCTTTTGTATGAAGGTATGGTTGTATATCTGGCACATTTTAAAAATATTTTGAATTATACAGGGTGCGTCCAAAAAATAGGTTGTCATAAAGTTACATTTTTTTTTAAATGGGACACCCTATATTTGATAACATTTATTAATTCTACGTGTTATTTCATAAATTTTTATTAAAAGTTTAATATACGAAAAAGTTGCAGTTTTTAAAATAATTCGACGAAAATTTTGCATTTACAAGCATCTCGTTGTTGTGAAAATACTACTTAGCGCTGTATGCGGATGCTCATTGAAATACACAGGGAGTGACTAATAAGTAACTGAGTGATGATTTAAATTTCCAATTCGTTTCTTTTTAGTTGCTTCATGTGCGGAGGGCCTAATAGTCTTTGAAATATTCTGATATTTAGAGATTTAATGTCCTCGTTATAGCATCTTTTGTCAATGGATCACAATAGCCATGGAAAATAAATGAAAATAATGGCAGTGGATGACACATTAAGAATCAGATCAACGTAAAAATTAGGCCTTTTTACTGCAAAGTTTATTGTCCAGTCATTGTATAAGTTGGTACTCAAAATGAATTTTTCAAAAAATGAATAGTTCGATATGATTTATGTTTTAGGCGAGGCGGATAAAAAGTATATTTTTGCTGAACAACTATATAGGATGAAATATCCCGAGCGGCGAACACCCAGTCCTCGAAGTTTTCAAAATTTAATAGAAATATTTAATTCAACAGACGTGATCCATTGACAAAAAATGCTACAACGAGGACATTAAATCTCGAAATATCAAAATATTTCAAAAACTATTAGAGATAGGAATAGGATGTTCTTCACGAAAGTTGAAGAGTTTATGACGATCTATAAGTTGACAGAAAAATATATCGTGTGTTCCATGTAATAAAACTGATATTTTTCATTTAGAAGTTTTCTTACTTTGGTCCTAGAAAGTAAACACCCTGTAAATAAGACGTCAAATATTTCATAGTGAATATGTATTTTTGACTTTATTTAGTAAGTATAAAAATTATGAATAGCTTAGTGTCAAAATTTAAGTAGCACTTTCACGACAACGAGATGCTTACAAGTGCAAAATTTTCATTATAAGTCGAATTATCAAAAAAGCTCTAACTTTTGTACCTCTACCTATAATTCAAAATATTTTTAAAATTTGACAGATATCCAACCATACCTTCATACAAAAGCTAATTATCGACAAATCTTATCTTTAAGGCCTAAAAGTACTCCGCGCAATCGTTGACTCACCCGGTACATCAGAGAAATTAGAAAAATTATTTTTTTTTCCAACATTGACAACAATAATACTAAACTCTATGCATAAAAGGTTACATTTTGTATTTTATTTAAGCATGATCGGTAATCCCAAAACATATTGTAGTATTACATTCGATAATATAGCAAATTGTACATTATTCCCATATAGCTGGACAGGCTTAATAAGTGAAAAGCCTTTGGATTATCGCGCTTGGCGAGACGATTATTACCGTCATGGTGACACATAATCAAATATTTAATTTAAAAAATGCCAAAGCAAGTTTTTCCTGCAATTTTATGGAAAATTCCACACTAGTACTTTTTAACCAATCAAGATATGTTTTTTGACAGGTCACGATGGCTACATATGTATTTTATCAAAAAGAAATTTCACTTTGGGTAACCAATAGCGAATTATAGTGGACATTTTTTTACATAATCTCAGAATAATTTTGTTTGACTTAAAGTTAGTTTTAATTTTTTTATTTAAACGTGTTTACATTTCGCAAAAACGTAGTTGAACGAAATTAGGTCTTAATTTTTTATAAACTAAAATTTTTATATATTTCCCTTATATAATTAAGAAGTTTTGGGTATTCTCCTTTCTTTTTAAAGGCGAAACAAATTTATTAATGAAATATCTGTCTTATAAAATATATATAATATTTAGACATTTTATTTACCATTTGTCCATTTAATAGTTTCAGTTTTAAATAATTAAAAATCAAATATTACTGAACAGTTTAAAACAAATTTTCTTTCTTTAAATGGTAATCGCATTCTTCTATTAGTTTGGCCAAATATGACATAATATATTGATTGATCGTAACGTCGGACAATATTTTTTTCGCATTTTATACAGTAATGCACTAGATTAATGACCTCAAAATCGTACAGTAATGGGTCACTTTACAGCATAGCAACCATTACAGTATAGCAATTATTACTGCATAAAACGTCAATGTCATTCAAAACACAGTTTTACATATTATATGCCCTCTCGTATCTTTCCTGCGATTTTACTGAAAGCAAACTTGAAGAAGCTTCGCGGGCCGCATTCAGGATATCTTCCAAGTCGTTTTCATTAGCCATTTCCATAATTCTTATGAAATTCACTCTTTAAATATGATTTTATTTGGATGCTGTCAATAGTCGTCAAACACAAAAAACATCTTGTTTATATTTCTAAGTTACCGAGAAGTCATACTACTTAGTTTTTGTAGATTTTCTTTAGTAACTATTCTTTTTAGATTTTAATATGAAATGCAAAATAATTAATTACTTATAAAATGCGAAAAAATAGTATACGCACCTCGTCAGAAAAGTGATTTTACTTGACTCGTATGGAAATTAAATCTTCGCTTCGCTCGGATTCAAACTAACCATACTCGTCAAGTAAAGTTTCACTTTTCTAAACTTGATACGTAATGTACTATTACATTAATTGAAAAATAAAAAAGTATTATTTGTTTTCGACTGCAAATATTCTGTTTACTATAAAACACGAATTTTTACTGACAGTTTGAACTGTTAAAATATGACGAACATAGCACCATATGACCGGTTCGCTGCCGCTGATTATGTAAGCAATAAGTGCGTATAAAAAAATGAAATAAAAACTAAAAAGGGCAATTTTTTACCAATTGTAGTAACCCAAAAATTTATTTAAAATTAAATAATAAACTATATTAAGTCTTAAAATTATATTTCTGTGTAACTACAATAAGTAAAAATCAATATAATGCTATTGCTACCGAAAGGTTATTGAACCTGCGGAGCAAATATGTACCTACCTATATGAAAACCAAATAAAATTTTAATATTCTACCAATTGTAGTAAAACAAATACACATAATATTATGAGCTATGTTAAATACTGAAATAATATTCTTGCGCAATAAAAAAAAATATGGCTTTTAATTTTAACTTATTATTATAACATCACAATGTGTTTAGTGGCACTTTATATACAACATTACAATAAAATATATTTGACAATTACAGCTATACTGACAGATTTTCTCCGATGATTAATAAACCTGGAGCGCTATTCTGTACATGTACCGAGATCTATCGGTATCGGTATCGGTATCGGTATCTCTTATGGACGGCCGTCGGTAAGTCGAACCGAGCGGCATTCGGCCTACTCTGTTACCGACGGAAAACGGAAATTCGGGTCGGTATCTCGCAATTTCTACCGAGCCCTCCTTAACCCCACGGTGAACGCTTGTCCACTTACCGATATTTATCGGTATCGGTATTGTTTCTTTGTTTTGGTTTTTGATTGTGTTGTAATTTTGGATTATTTTGGTGATTTTGGACTATTTCAAGAGTAATTTTACAGTGTAATGTAGTGTTTTATAAGGTAAGCATTATTGGATGTGTATTATGTATATTAGAAATGTATTGCAATATTTTTTTTTATTCTTGAAACGACCTTAGAGGTTAGGTGTTTTAGGCCGGGTCTATCCAACTACATAAACTTAACACTTAAACATAGTATTTGGAGATAAGCATAAGGATAGTGGATAACTTTAAAAATGTTTAAAATCGGTTTATCCACGTGTATTGATTTAATATTAATTTATTGCTTAAGATTAAAAACCTAACCCCTAATTTTGTTTTCGTTTCGCGCTTTTGTATTATTGTATTTATCATTGGTAAAAAATTAAAATTGTCAATATGAAAGTGAAACGGATATTAGACAAAAGAGCTGCTGTTACAATCGGCTTATCATTTATGTTTTTAACATTATGGACTTGTATTAAAGCCCTAGCAGTTAGAAATATTCTACAAGAAGGTTTCGAGTTCGCCCCATGAACAGAAAAAGACTTACAGAAGGAATCTTTGCCACTCTGATTAAAGATATGTTAACTTTAGAATGGGATGAAGAGCAGTTTATAAAATATACTCGAATGACTAAAGCACAGTTTTTGAGACGTCTCAGTGTTTGCATTTGCACCATTTTTACCGTGAACACCTGATTTTTATGCCTGCGCAATTATACCTTTCTTTAAATTTAGTGTTTAATGGCTAAGAAGATAAAAGTTAGGAACTTTCAAGGTTATTTCTTATCGATTAAAACTATTTTTTATGCATTAAGCATCTGCATAAACCACCTTATAACAATACATATTATACCTAATATTATGTTTATCTATTTAAATTAAGTTTATGCATTAAAACTATGCTTATGTAGTTGGATCAACCCGGCCTTAATCAACAATGTTTTATTGCATTATTGTTTGAAACCCTTTCTAGTTTACAAACAAATCAATTTCCCAATTTTAAAAGTGTTTGAATCATTTAGTAGAGTAGTTTACCCTGCATATTTATGAAGAAGTTAAATGTGACAAAGTCCGGTCATATCAAAACCTGCTATTGTACGATAATGGTTAATATTTTTATTAATTAATTAATTCTTAACAGAATGGCTGCTGAACTTGGCTATCTGGACTTGATGTACCTGCAGCATCAAGCTGAAATGCAGGAGCGTAGAGTCGAAAGAAGGGCATGGAGAGAGGAACACAATCTATTTGACTTGAATGACGATGTGTTCATTGATTTGTTTCGGCTATCTCCTGATTTGGTGACGGATATTGTCGAAGAACTGGAGCCACAGTTTGAGAGACGTCGACCAAATGGGATTTCAGTTGAACATCAGGTTTGTGTTCTAGCAAAAATTTAATAGAAAAATTAACATCAGCTATAGTGTAAATTCTAAATTTTTTCTTGTGCCCGTAGGTTCTTACAGCTTTAAGATTTTATGCCACAGGATGCTATCAGGAAGCGGTGGGTGGTCAATATGATCTGGCGCTGAGTCAGCCAACTGTCAACATATGTGATAGAGATGTGACTAATATGCCATCAATGAAAGATTTCTGTATCGGTGGGTGCAGTTTCCTATCAGCCCTGACCAACGGCATGCTGCACGTCAAACATTTTTGAGAGCACCTCAACCTTTCGAAGGAACAATAGGTGCCATAGACTGCACTCACATGCACTCATGTGCATATTTTAGCTCCAAAGCAGCATGAGGAAGCTTATGTCAATCATTGGGGTGATCACACTCTCAATGTTCAAGCTGTAAGTTTCTATCTATATTTACTAATTTTTTCAATGATTTAATAATGAATTGTAAATCAACTATTGAGATTCAAATATCTATATTCGTATACCGGGGAGATACAAAAATATGAAAAATGCTCAAAGAATCAAGTTTCCTCTTTCATAATATACCACAATAGTATTAATTTGGAAAAGTTGTCAAATATGAAGTTCTAACCACCTATTTAAAAAATAGAATTGTTTTTTTTTCTAGTTTTTGGTGCTACCCTGTGTATACAGGGTGGTCCTTAAGTAAAGGGACACAGAGCAGCAGTAAATTATTCACTTCAAAACATAACGATTTAGCGCAATTTTTATAATCCGAAAATTTATATTAAGACAGATACAGGGTGTAAAAGTTAAAAAAATTATTTCGAGTTTTTTAGATATTTTCAAAAGTTTTCGGAGCATTGGGTTAAAATTTGGTGTATGGGTTTTTTTTGGGGCGGGATATAACAATCTGGGCTCATTTTTCTTCTATCGGATAGAGAGCGCTACGAGCAGCACTTTTCTTACATTTGAACTGCAATAACTTGTTGTCACTAGGTATAATAGGACTTATCACTCCTAATTAATAATCTTACGACTTTTTTAAGTAAAAAAGGTACTCTTGTCAAATAACGCTAAAGTTGATAGTTTTCGAAATATTTGCTATTTTAATACTCAATGACCTTTCCGTTGTTTGAGATCCAGCAGAAAGAATTCTTCAATACACGTTGTTTTGAAATAATTGACGGGTAAATAAAACACAAAATTTCAAACTTTTGTTTATAATATTTTACAAGAGGAAAACGATTATTTTGGTTAAACTTTTACAAAATACGTTTTACGTTCGGATAAAATAAAAAGTATTACCTTACATGTTACATTAAAATAGCAAATATTTCGAAAACTATCAACTTTAGCGTTATTTGACAAGAGTGCCTTTTTTACGTAAAAAGTCCTAAGATTATTTACTAGGAGTGATAAGTCTTATTATACCCAGTGACAAAAAGTTATATATATTATTGCAGTTCAAAAGTAAGAAAAGTGCTGCTCGTAGCGCCCTCTATTCGATAGAAGAAAAATGAGCCCGCCCAAAAAAAACCCCCTACACCAAATTTTAACTCAATGCTCCGAAAACTTTTGAAAATATCTAAAAAACTCGAAATAATTTTTTTAACTTTGACACCCTGTATCTGTCTTAGTATAAATTTTCGGATTATAAAAATTGCGCTAAATCGTTATGTTTTGAAGTGAATAATTTACTGCTGCTCTGTGTCCCATTACTTAATATAGTATATTAAAAATTTGGAACTTTTATCTCAATTTCATTTAAAGTTAAAATTAAAGTACAAAAATTTCAAGTAGGGTCCAGTTATGAGTTCGGATTTGACAACTTCTTCCAATTTAACACACTCTGAAGTGTGCAATATTAAAACTTTGTATGTCCTGGCGGTGTGTAGTTATGTATATTCAAATGAAAATCTAAGAATAATGTGTATCTCATAATTATGCAAATAGAGATAACGCTGCTCATTTGCTGAATATCCCTCCCTCAAGGAGAAAAATCAACATTTTGTAACATATCTTGCACCCCAATTCTTTAACTGACGCCATTTCACTTTGTGTTGCATTTATGTAAACATTATTTGAAATAAAGTTTATTATTATTATTATTTAACTTGATTCCAGTTAATATAAAAAGTGTACAAAGATTAAAAAGATTTAATGCCCTGTTTAAGATTTTTTTATTTTCCCATATGGAAATGTTTATGAGACTGTTCTAGTAACTACTTTTTATGATAAATTTGCTATGTTATAAGTCAGAGGGCGAATCTATAACTATTCTTACATTATACTGACATCTTAAAACAATTTATTACTCTATGCACATACAGGTGGTAACACCTATGTGCATTAATATTGCTGATTAAGTTTTATTCAGTTCTATTGATTAAAAACACATGATATGTAATTACAATATATATAAGTATATATAAATAAATAAATTTTTCAAACTATTTTGGTGTATATTAGGAAAAAGGATACTTTTTCTTAAGTAATGTTCATATTTTTGTCTCTCCCGGTATACGATTATATAATAATAATAGTTTTTTTTTATTTCTTGTCTATAGATCTGTGATCCTAATTTAAAAATCTTGAATATTAATGCAAGATAGCCTGGAGCCAGAAATGATGGTTTTATATGGGCAAGCTCAGCAGCAAAACGTGTCATGACTCGCAACTATGACCATGGAGAGCGGAACACATGGTTGCTTGGTTTGTGGGAATACTTTATATAGTTTTCGAGTTATAAAAATATTGTCTGTTTGCAAATAGGAGATGATGGATATCCCTTAGAGCCATGGCTAATGACGCCCTTGAAGAATGAGCGACCAGGAACTCCCCGTGCCCAGTATAATGATGACCTTTGTTCTGCAAGATCCATTGTTGAACATTTAAAATTTTGTAGGCTTTTAACTAAAACATAGATCTTTAGACTACATTACTTAAGTTTCATGTTTTGCATACAGGGGGTTTTTAAAAGTGTGCCAATGTGGCCATTTAGATAAATGGGCATAAGTCAATTTTTGCAAATGGAACACTATATTTTTTATTTTAGTAACTTGTAGAGAATCAAATTTCCCATCTAAATGTTTAATATTTCAGTATGAATATTTTTAGTCGTTTTGGAATTATGAGTAATTTAAAAAAAAAACATCTTAAGATATGTGTTTGTGTTAAGTTCATAAGACATTATTTTTGTATGCTTTGACTCCGATTTTTGTTTGACTTTGAGCTTTGTTACCAATTTGACAAAATAGGCTTTAAAGACAGTATTTTGTTAATATAAGTTATTATTACAAAAATAATGTCTTATGAACTTAACACAAACACATATCTTAAGATGTTTTTTTTTTAAATTGCTCATAATTCCAAAACGACTAAAAAATTGATACTGACATATTAAACATTTAGATGAGAAATTTGATTCTTTACAAGTTACTAAAATAAAAAATATAGTGTTCCATTTGCAAAAGTTGACTTATGCACATTTATCTAAATGGCCACATTGGCACACTTTTAAAAACCCCCTGTATGCAAAACATGAAACTTAAGTAATGTAGTCTAAAGATCTATGTTTTAGTTAAAAACCTACAAAATTTTAAATGTTTAGCTTTATGAATTTTAAAATTACTGAACTTTCTTCTCGGTAAGATTTTTACATAAAAAATGCATTTTATAATTCATATCTCAAAAACGGTTAGAGATAGGTATAGATCATTGTGAATAAAAGTTACTAAGGTTTCAATAAGGTATCCAAAAATTCTAAAATATACAGGGTATTCTATTTGAAATACCAAAGTTGGCAATAACTTCCGGTATAACCGGAAGTGATACAAACGTCAAAATATAATATTTTAAAAGTTCAAAGCCAATCATGCATGCTACCAAATTTTTAGAAATATAACTTTACTCGTTTCCGAGATCTTCTAATAGGCGATTCAACGTGAATCACCCTGTATAGTTGACTAAGTGAAGAGCTTCGTCAATAGAATTTTCTTGGACAATAAGGCATATTTTGATTTGATTTGATATTTGTATTGTATAGCTTTATGGTAGTGCATTAAAACAAGTAATTGTAACACAGCATTTTATTTTAAAAATTATACAAAAAAGACACCCCACCACGTGTTATATTCTATAAACATATTTAATGTTAGATCATTGTATATGTTACGGGTAAAGTTAGGTAAGCGAGTAAACCTAGGTTTACCTGGGGTAAACTGCGTAATACCCAAGACAACCGGTTTGTTCGTTGTTACCCAGAGCATTTTTTTTTAATTCAATTTTTTCAACTAAAAATGCTTTGGGTAACAAATTAGTTGAAAACATTGAATTAAAACAAAAATGCTATGGGTAACAACGAACAAACCGGTTGCCTGAGTTTACCCGGGTAAACCTAGGTTTACTCGCTTATCTAACTTTACCCGTAACATATACAGTATGTCTCCGTAAGTTTGGACCATATGGAAAACTTTTTTATTATTAATTTTACGAAAAAAAGTTATTTTTCATAAAAAGTTCTGCATGGTCTAAAACCTAAAATGCAACCATCAAATATGGAAATTTTCCAGTCATATACCAGTTTAAATAATTAATAATAAATCAATAAAATAATTTTTCAACATAAATGTGTATAATTGCACATTTAGCCGTAGTTTTTAGTTCTGATCAACTTTTTTTAATAACAATTTTTGATAATGTCAAAAATAAAGGTACTTTACTCTTGGGAAATTCACGTTTTTTGAAAAACCTCGTACATATAATTTTTTTTTTGTTCTGTTTCTTTTAAAACTACATGTAAACATTATACTTTATCTAATGCTATAAATTGTTAATGATAATATACATATTATGTAATACACTGTGGCTGAAGGACTTCGGTCGATGGCCTTTTGGGAAACCAATAAAGATCATACTACTACTACTACTTAATAATAAAAAAGTTTTCCATATGGTGCAAACTTACGGAGACATACTGTATATTATATTGTCAGCATGTATTTACATTCACAGCGAGAAGTGTATAAAAAATTATTCAGTCACCAACATGAAACTAGAACTAAAACTTAAAGAACTATTCAAATTCCTAGTATGAAGTAATAAAAAATTAAATCGAAAGACTCTTGTAATATTTGGGACCAAAGTTTTATAACATGCTGCCAATGGATATTAGACAATTAAGAAATAAAAACGGATTTAGTGATCGTTTTAGAACTTTGAAAATAATAGACTTTAAAAATTTTTGGTGATATTAAAGCAAACTAAGTATTTTTGAGCATGCCTAGTTATAAGTAGTCTTAAGCCATGGATTATATTTATAGTTTCGGAAAAACAAATAAATTATCTCACACAGATAACACACGCAATAGGGCACATATACAGCTGTTAAATCAGTTAGGTGCCAAATACCAGAATATGGATTTAGTATACCAGCTTATAATATTTATATTGTATCTATACTTATAAAAAATATTTTAATAAATTTGAATAGCGGCTATATTGTTTGTTGACGTTTAAACAAAGTTGTTTTTTGTTTTATATTTTTAACTTAATGTCTAAATATGTTTATTATTTAGTTTTTGTTTTAATTGTACTTAGTTTTTTAAAATTCATTGTAGCACTTTGTGCAATTGGGTATATATGCCGTTAATTAAATTAAATAAATAAATATCATAAGTACATTTTCATGGATTTTTTTTTATGAAAAAAATAATTTCACTAACTAAACCTCACTCTGAATAATGAAAGAGTTTTGGACTTCCATTGTCCTTATTTCCTTTAAAGCACAACGTTTCAACTGGTAAGTATCTTCAGTTGTCTTTAGGTTTCTTTTGAAACATTTTGCAATATTTAGAAAGAAGCCAAAATCTGGGACACTTCAAAAAATCTGAAGCAGTGAGGATAATTACTGGCTATTATCCTTCTCTGCTCCACCACGAATTACATTTAACTCCTGACTGAGAGCATCCCACCTGTGACGCAGCCAGTTCTTCCCCTCTTTTCCCGCAAATTTCCCAGCAGAAAATATTGCGTGGCTCTCCATGTATTGGATCAGAATCCCTCTGAGCAATAGTATACCGCTGAGATTTGCTGAAACACCGAAAAAATTATATCTTTAAGAATTAAAAAAAATGTCCAAACTCTATTTTTCAATGCAAGAATTGTTTCGCCAATACCTGCATAATTATAATTAACCCTAAGAGAAGATTAGTATAATAATAGTCTCTTACCAACCAACTCTTGTAGACATCTTAATTAAAAATCCAAAATGAAAAACGCACTTGCACAAATAATCAAGACAAAAAATAAAGTAACAAGTAACCGTTACTCGAGCGCGTCTGTTTTCAAATTTAAATAGCTCAACGCTCATTGGCTGAACATACCGAATCAAGCGATGTCACTCGCGAGCCGATAGTTAACGGTTGCATAATCCGAGCGTCGGAAACACAGAAAAATAAAAGGTTTAGTCGAAAACAGTGGCGCGTCGTTTTGATCCAGTCGGCCGCGCTACCGATAATTTTCGGTACGTACCGATACCGATGGCTCTCGGTAGACGTACAGAATAGCGCTCCTGGGGTCGGTCAGTTTTATAACTATATTTAAGGTTGAATTCTCAACGTCATTCACTCTATTGCCAACCTATAACCTATTTCGCGTTGATTTTTTGAGTTTATTATTTTAATAACTAACATTTAAAGAAAATCAATATCGTCGGTACATTATTTAGGTAGTATCTGATATATTACAAAAATATCAATTTATTTCATTGCTAATTTTGGGAGAATTGTATAGTGAAAGAACAATGAGTGACAATGACATAATAATTTTAAAAAAAATCTTACCCGATATTTTTCGCCGAGGGGTGTCTCACTACGGCAGTCGGTGTACAAATGTCTAGGCAGTCATCGGCAATCACTGGCAGTCATCGGCAATCAGAGGCAGTCATCGGCAATCACAGGCAGTCATCGGCAATCACAGGCAATCATCGGCAATCACAGGCAGTCATCGGCAATCACAGATAGTCATCGGCAATCACTGGCAGTCTTCGGCAATCGCCCTCGGCATTTATCGGAATTAATTTTGATCTGACCAATAAGAACGCATATTTTTCAGCGTATCGTAATGATGGATGAATGAATACAACTGAAGCGCATGAGGTGGCAAAATCACGCTCACGCATCGTTTAGGTTAGGTTGTTTAATAATTGCATTCTGCGTCTTATTTCTGTGAACCACGTGAGTGAAAATGCTTAATTCCATAATGTATTGAATAATGTATTTATTTAATCTTACTGAGTATTTTGACAGAGAAATAAAGAACCAAATTTTAAACTTTAATCGTTGACACATAATCCGTCCCTAAAGACTGGACTTGACACTATTTTTTGAATCCAAAAACTAAAAAGATTCTCTATTCGCTCAATATATATATAAAAAAATTATAGCGCCCGTGTAGCGATTTTTAATTAGAAAAAAAAAACATTTTTTTAGTGAAATTTACAAATAAATATATTGGGGTCATTTTCTGAAAATTTATAAAAAAATGTCCCAATTTAAAAAACCTTTAAAGGTGACAAAATGTTGCGATAATGAACTAATTACTGATAAAAAACGGTATTCAGCGTTTTAAAGCATCTTAAAGCGTTTTTAGGTGGTTTTCACACAAAACGAAAAGTTCGAGTTTAACAACAGACTGTGGAGGTTGTATAAAAAATGGTTATAACTCGTAAGGGCTGGAAAGCTCCGTTTTCTGTTCGTTTTGACTCGCTCTTTCAAATACTTTCCCGGTTGCTATAAATTGCAGTTTTAGATGCTTTTAGTCCGACACAGATAAAATACACCATACATAAAAGTATTACTGAATAATAAAAAAAATCGACATCGGCAATCACTGGCAGTCATCGGCAATCACCGGCAATCACTGGCAGTCATCGGCAATCACGGGCAGTTGACTGTCAAAATCGGCAGTCAGTGTACAAATTTTACCTAGTGAGACACCCCTCGTTTTTCGCTATACAATTCTCCTAAAATAAGTTATGAAATTCCTTGATATTTATTAAATATGTCAATTATTACCTATAGAATATCAAGTCGATACTGATTTTCTTTAAATTTTGTATAAAAGCTAGAAAACATAATTAAGTCTACGCGAAATAGGTTATAGGTTGGCAAGCATGTTGATACTCCCACCTTAAAAATGTTTTGTTGATATGTTTGTTTTTATTCCCGTAATACATTTATTTTAGTACCTATCAAGAATAGCTAGTTAATTAATTCTTTTTAGCCTAAAAGAAATTTTAAAACAATATTAAAATTTAAAAAAAAAGTAAGATTTGCACTCTCTGAGCGCGAGGGAAATATGCTACCATAATGCCAAAATTATGTTCCAAGATTAATCACAAATAATAAATTATGTCATGTATAAGCAGTAACTTATTTAGAGACAAAAAGTTGAATCTCAAAAAAATTAAGGTTTTTATTTCATATATCATTTCATATGGAGTTGCCTTAAACCCGTTAATACTAACACTTTGCAGAAAAATATTTATGAAGGTCGCTTTACTATAATAAGCGAGGAAATTTATCATTTGTTTTTCTGGTATTATGTCATACCGCAACTGGTTGATTTATAAACACGCATGGCGTAGAATGACTAGGAGAGGTAAATAAAAATTAAACCTCTCTTAAAATTTCAAAACTGGCATCAAATGTACCATTGCGATAAAAAAAAAAGTAGTACAAGAATTAGTAGTCCCAGATAGAACTCTTGGTCTTTCAGGATATGGAGAAGTGGATATCGTCGTCACTATGAAAACAATATAATTATGCCACCTAACTTTTTAGGCGTTACCATGAAGAATTCTGGTGACAGTATTGTAATAATGGTGACACTGACACAAGAATTCTGGTGACACTGAGTTATCAGTTTGAAACAAAATATTTTATAATAGACCAGCAGATTAAATTATATTTTGTTGTATATACTTTTTTTTGGTTGCAATGGTACCATCGTACCGAGAAAAAACTAGTACATAGGAAAATGTCCTGTTTTCTCCTAGACTATTAGAAAAAAATTTATATAAAGCCTGATACCAGTAAAACTTCATTTAAAATTTGAATGTCAGTTAAGATTGTCACTTTATGATTAACTAATTTTCTTTGTATAAATATGTCATTATGAATGGGATGAATTACGCTACAGAATAAATCAAGCTTGGGATGAAGTATCGGGCGAATTATGCATAAACCTAGTTTTAAGTATGCCACAAAGGCTCCAAGAAGTAATAAACAGAAACAGTTCTATGACCAAATATTAAAAAGTGTGTGTTGTTTTGACAAATTTTGTATTTGTAATTTTTTCTTTTTATTAAATTTATTTTATTACCTACTATCTTTGTTTTCTATTTTGTGGCAATGTTAAATACAATTTAAATAAAATCTTTGCATTTTTACCTTTTTTTGGAATCATGGTTGCAACAGCTGATTTTATGATCCTTTAACGCATATGCATCAAAGTGCTGATATATTCACATTACTGATTTTTTAAATTTGGTTGTTGGTAATATTTTGTTTTAATGTTGGTGCAATTTGACAGAATACAAAATCGGTTGATTTTGATACAGTTCTTTAAGTGCAATGCTCCAGTTAAGTCATCCCCAAACACAAAAAGCAGCAGAAAAGCGCGGTTAAAACCACATATTGTTAAAACCGAAAACTGACAGGTCCTGATTATTTTTTTGTCAAATGAGCAGCAAGTTATATTTATAAATTAATTCCACCAACAGAAATTTCGGGAATTTTGACAATATCGCATGATAGTGTGCAAATAATTAGAACCTGTTCACTTTCAAGCGTGAAAAACGCTGCAACTTTTACTCATGCTGATATGCATAAAAGTGAATTGCTTGCAATTTTGATACAGGGTTAAAAATGCAGGGTAAAATGCATAGGTACAGATCGGCCTTTAAAAAAAAATAAAAAACATACCACACCGGCCGACTTCATTAAAATACTGAGTTCTTTGGCCTACCATGCCATACGAGAGCTACACAAACTGTTGACATGACAGTATTTTGCACGATGAAGTACAACAGAGGAATGATAGGTCGCAGAAGCGCTGTTACAGAGGAATGATAGGCCAATAAAATATTTTTAAACTATCATTCTTTTGTGGTGTGTCCCCACAAACAAAAAATGTTTGGGCACTTTATAGTGTTAAAACAAAACCACTTGGGTTGGTACTTCTGATTTTTTGAAGTTGCATCATTGAAGACGTGTATTGGTATGTATCTATTTTATAATTGCTATATTGATTCGTCTCATAACATAACATAACTTAGCTCACCAGTAAAGGTCAACCTAAGCCATGTCACATAAAGCCATTAAATAAACAAACCGTTATCGTCAGACCTTTATTCAATTGATTCCCCAGTGAAAACCCGAAAGCACTCGCATCCCGTCGGAAACTTTTTCACCGCATTTCGTTGAACTTCAGAAACCTGAGAGAATTTTCAAATCTGTCGGCGAATTCGAAAGCAGGAAAGGCAAATAAGGATTCGTCAAATAAGGGAAATCTACGATGACTTAAATGGGACGAGCCTTTAAGACTGAAACCGTGTACGTTTCCTTTTATTATTTTTTATTTGTGGCTTTGTTTCTATTTAAAGTTATTTTATAGTGACCGGCAGATCTCGGAAGGAATCGATCCCTTAAGGCTATATCCAGTTCGAACACCCTGAAACCTTAGGCCTTTAGACCTTCCTTTTTGGAATTACCGTTGCAACAGCTGATTTCATGATTCTTTCACGCATAATATGCATCAAAGTCCTGATATATCCACATTAATGATTTTTTAAATTTGTTTGTTGGTAATTTTTTGTTTTAATATTGATGCAATTTGACAGAATACAAAATTGGTTGATTTTGATACAGTTCTCTAAGTGGAATGTTCAAGGTAAGTCATCCTTAAACCCAAAAAGTAGCAGAAAACGCGGTTAATTCCACTTATGGTTAAAACTAAGAACTGTTTTTTTTTGTCAAATGAGCAGTTATACTTATGAATCAAATCGACCAGAACAAATTTCGGTAATTTTGACAAAATCGCACGGTGCAAATAATTAGATCCTGCTCTATTTCAAGGGTGAAAAACGCTGCTGCTTGTTTTAGTCACGCTGAAATGCATAGAAGTGAATCGTATGCAATTTTGATGCAGGGTTAAAAATGCAGGGTGAAAATGCATAGGTACCGATCGGCTCTGAATAAAAAAAATATTAGAAACGTACCACACCAGCAAACGTCATTAAATTTATTCACTTCTATGGCCTACCTTGGCATACGAGGGCCGAACGAACTGTCGACAAGATAATACCGTGCGAGCAAAAATTATTTGCATCAAAGAGGGCCTTGCATCTAAGGACGTAATGCTTAGCCGTAAAGCTTAATACCTGTTGGGTGTCAGTAACTACCTGAATTAACAATCAATCAGTTATTCCGTTATCTTTGACAGTCGTTACAAGTAATTTGATTCATCGCTAATTTTTCCAATTTCTTGAACAATTCACACAATGGGCTTTACGGTACAGCAAAAAACATTCATGGTTAAAGCGTATTTTCGATGCGGGGTTAGAGTAAATGGTGAGTGGCAATATAATCCGGGTTTGTGCATGGACGATTTTCACGAACATTTTCCTAACGTTGCTTTTATTGCTGGGGATTTTTATTATTTCCTGAAAAGAACCGTAGCTGTGTTTAGGGAAACAGGTTCTATACAACACAAAAAAGGAGCAGGAAGACTATCTCCGGTTATGTGAATTCTCAGAATACATATAATTATTTTTCTTTTTCTTTCTGTATATTCTTACTTTGTTAATTTTGTAAACAACAAAAATAAATTTGTATTTGTCTACTTATTTTATTACTCATTAGTTTGGCTTATCATGTCATAATATGAATTTGACAAAATTTTAACCTAGATTTGGTTAGATATATCGTCCCCATATCATTGTGATCTAAACCAAGCCCCACGTTTTTTAATCCAAGCCTTTTTTTATGCAAATAATTTTTCTTCGCACGGTAGTATGGTCCAAGTGCACTCTCATAATTATTGAAAAATTTAAACAAACAAATACGTTTTGAAAAATGAGACATTTCATTATTTTTTATCTACAACCCACACGATAATTGTTTAACATCGTTCATTTTGGCTTATTTGAGTAAAATTATAAGAGTCATTACATTATAAGTGATAGCTATATTATGTAACGAATTCTTTAAAACTCTACTATAGTAAGGCACAATGTAAATAAAATGTCAAAATATTATTCTAAACACATTTATTTTAAAGTGAAAGAAAATTGAATATATTTCTCTTCACAAAGATATCCATCCAATATCAGAACCCTATATATGGTTATATCCAAATAAACTCTGATTACTTTTATATGAAAGTCGATATGAAAAATAGGTATTGTTTTAGTACTCACATTTTCGTGTTATTCGACATCTGCTTTTAGGATATTGTGTATTTTTATGTTTACCCCTTTTCTAAAGTACACAAGTTGCAACCAATAACAAAGAGTTTTTGTTGTGGGGTAGTAGTAATGACAGGTTAATTTGTTGACATTGAAAATATTTAAGACTGACAACATTGTTGCATAGGTTTTATGTATGTAATGTTATCAATAAATAAAATTCCATTGAAGAGGTATGTGTGGTGGTGTCCTATACGGTAGTCATAATAAGTAATAAGATTTATTTGGCACATGGCTGATTCGCATTATGCTTGGTCACATGGTCACCCTGCAACTTTGAGTCATGTTGCAAAAGCTAATTTTATGTTTTTTTAAGTCATGTGCATCAAAACTGCTGACTTATGCATGTGTGGATCGTTTTATCATAAAGTTTAGCTTTATAAAGTCATACTTAAAGTTGAGATAACCTTTTTTATGCATCCTATCTAGTTATCTTTGTTGGCAATTTAAAAAATAAGGTGATTTTTTTATTACACTGTATTCTACACTGAAATTTCACGAAACTCCTCTGCCCTTCTTAACCTTACATTTCACAACAAAATCTTGCATTGTTGACTGATTAAAAAAAGTATATTGTTTTTAAAGTAGGGCAAAATAGCATGAACTATTTTATTATAACATGTAGTATCTAATATTAGCTTTTAAATTATTATTGTTGTATGAAAGGTGCCTAAGTGACGATCGCTGTATTTACAAATCATTAATAAATTCTAAGAAATGTTCAGTTTCTTATACTACCTGTAAAACGGTGTGCTATTGTAAGCGAAAACAAAAATAGCATCTTTCACTTCCATATTTTATTTAAAAAGATAAAGCAAGAACGTTTAGTATTCCGAACACAATCTTTTGCACTATTTTGCAAAAAACAAAAATTCTTCAAAAATATCAATGTAATTACTTCTTGTCAGAGATGACATTAATGATATGAGTCATAAAATAAAAGCAACTCAACATTTTAAAGTCCAAGATATTAATAACTTGTGTGCATAAGAATTTAACGACATAAGTCGAAAAAAAAAATTATGTTAACGGCTAATAGCCATATATGATTTTTTACTTGCTATTTTGTTTTTGGTAAATTTTGGTGCAATTGAGTGATACAATGACGATAAAAATGGGCATACCACAGGGCACAGTCCTGGGCCCAATTTTGTTTATAATCTACATAAACTCGCTCCTTAAAGAGACTGCTACAGGTGGAACAGTTTTGTCATATGCGGATGATACCGTAGTCATTTTCACGGCTGAAGACTGGGATACACTACAAGGCATTGCTGAAAGTGGCTTGAGAATAATTAAAAAATGGCTTGATTCATTTCAACTTTCTCTAAATATAAAAAAAACTAATTACATTGCTTTTTCGCCAACAACTAAAAATCGGCCCCACTTTAACAGACTAACCTTAGATGATAATAATACCATTAATGAAGTAGAAGAGACTAAGTACTTGGGAATTATAATAGACCGGCATTTAAAGTGGGACAAACAAATAAAGAAAATTGTAAAAAGTGTTAGAAATTTGATCCATAAATTTTACTTATTGAGAGAATTCATGAGTGAAAGATTGTTGATTATGATTTACAGGTCATTAGTGGAGTCCATCATATCCTATGGAATCGTAGTTTTTAGGGGCATTATATAAGGCAACATTAAAACCACTAAACACTGTTCAAAACTGTATACTAAAAGTAATTTATAGAAAATCTAGACTATATCACACCGCTTTTCTTTACTCATCTGAAGTGTTAAATGTAAGATGTCTTTATGTTTTAAATGTATGTAAGTTTATGAAAAGACAAAGAAATGTGGATAGAATATCTCACAAATATCAAACCAGAGCTAAAGTGCAAGAAAATCTCAAGTGTTCAAAAAATAACAAAACCTTGAATTTGAAATCAGTTGTCTATATGGGACCCAAACTGTTTAACCTCTTACCGGTTGAAATACGTCATATTAAAGTAACTAAAGTTTTTGGTAAAGAATGTGCTCGATACATATTTAACAATTTCCATTTGATATTTGGGAGACTGTTTTGAGTGTTTGGATTGGAGAGTTTTCGGTCTTTGAGACTCTTGTGCTATGTTGCAGATTAGTCTTCTGTTGTTTTTAAATGGGCCTTACTTTGTTTGTGCAAATGTATTGGGTAGTGAATAAAAGTTAAGAACTAGGAACCTACAATATCCGCTGCAATACTTCTGAATAACATCACAGAAACACATACAGATATTATATATCTAGGTGTTTTTGTTAGTAATAAGTGTACTTTTGTCTTTATGGAGTTTATTAATTTGTAATTTATAAATTGTAAAATTTTGTTAGTAATACGTTTACTTTTGTTTTGAATGACTTTATAAAGTTTGTTGAATTGTAATTTATGGATTGTAATAATGATGATGATAAATAATAATAAGTAATAAAGTAATAAAAAAGTAAGGTTAGGTATCGATTGAATATTTACACTTGGCAATGAAATGTTTGAATTTTAAAAACCAATTTATATCTGGTTAGGTTTATTAGGAAATGAAAAATATGGATGCAGAAGACCTGCTATTGATTTTTATTATAGTATTTTCCATTGCAACCCCATTACAACTACTGCCCAATTTACAAATTGTTAAAACTGACGTATTTTTTTTTGTCAAGTGAATAAAGTTCTATTATTTTTATTTACTATTATTATAATTCAATGTCACCAACAAAAATTTCTAGGAAATTTAGATAAAATTGCATGCTCGTGAACTTATGGTGCAATTTTGAATAATTGTTGCAAATGAGGTTCAATATATATTTTTGGGCTATAACTCTTAACAAAAAATACTATGGAAAAAGTGATTAACAAATATTGCAGAGCATTAAATATGGCACAAGGATATTACTCCTGGTTTCTTATCTACAACCGTTATGTCAAAAGAGAGAGGTTCCCGAATTTTAAAAATAATTTTTCGTTCAGGTTTTTAATAAATGGGACTGACTTAATAGTATATTAACGTACACGTTTTATAAAGCATTATTTTATAGCACGCGTCCATGTTAAAAAAAAGAGCCGCTTGCAGCGAGTTTTATAACGGGACAAGTGCTTAAAACTGCTTTATATAACACGTACGTTATACTATTTTTTCTAATTTGTAGTTTTTTCAATCAAACACATATTTAAAAAGAAAATAAATCCTTCAAATTTTGTAAATTTTTATGTCTAAATTTTATGCTGGTAATACTATTTTTTATCATAGTAACCTCTGGGCAACAAAAATTATTTTGCGAACTGTCATTTTTTGATTTATTGACCCATTTTCACCACGAGATTCTAAAGTTATTTTAGCGATATGATATTTGAAATTGGACGGAATACGTTGTGTGATCCTTGTACATTCGGTACATATACAGAGCGTTCGAAAATTCGGGCAATTTTGCTACTTTTTTCGAATTTCAAAAGACGTGATTTTACGTCACGGCATTGCAATTTAGTATAGGGAAGATGGAAAATTCAAATAAAGCTGTAGTTAAAATCGACATTGGAAGGTTAGTAGATTGAGTTTTGGATAGGATTTGGCAGAAAATTATAGCTTGAAGCATCTACAAAAGCAAAATAGTTCTCCGTCAATAAAGTTATTATTTAATATGTGTTTTTTAATAAACTAAAACAATACATACAGATTTGTAGATCTAGGCAACCAAACATACATACGTCGGTTCGTGTAGTATTTTGCATATTTGGACTAAAAAATATTAGTTATCTAGAATGCTATGCTAAACGGTGAAAAAAAACATGTCATGTAGGGCCAACCTTTAAATAATAAAATTCGTAGTTCGAAATAGATCTATTTGGTTGTTTGTAGCACGCGTCCATGCATGTTGGTATGCGGATATAAGGTGCCCAATTTATATTTAAGTTTAGATTAAATTTGGTTAATAGATCTATTTCGAACGCGCTAGCGAGTGAATTAAAACAAACTGCTACCGAATGCTTGGTCCGTTGCGCCAATTTGAATACTTATTGGTAATACTCTGGGCAAGATAGATGTAATATTCTGATACAATGCTAAGTGCGGGGCTTCGTTATGGCCATACCTTTTGGCATTATTACTCACGTGATAATATTCCAATACATAACATTTTATAAAGCTCATTGTCTCAGTCTTCATAATTAGTAGCTTCTTTCTTATTTGTAGTGAGTTGGTGCTCTGAAGAAATTAGGTTTACTTATAAGGTAAAAAAGTATAATATGGTAGTTATTCTTTAATTTAAAGAAGTAGTCCATGCTTAAAGTGGAGTTAAAGTATAGGAAAGGAAGAAAAAACTAAAAGTCTCCCTCCACAACATTTTATAGAATAAAATGCTTAGTATCTACATGTTTCGAACGTAGAAACGTTTATCATCCGGAGACAGAAAATATAATTGAAAAGTGCTGATGGTTTTAGCAAAAGAGAAAATGGTGAAATACCTTAATGGAGCTTTCATGGAAATAAAAAAAGTGAAGTGTAGAAGACACATAATATGGAAAAAATATTAAAATTTAAATTTTAAAACATACTAAGTATGTGAGACGTCAGTCTAGACCAACCCTATAAACTGGGAAAGACGAAAAAAACTTTCTATAAAGAAAGTGTCAAAAATTATTTAAAATTTTTTATAAATCATTTTAGGGTAATTGTCAAAAAGACATTGAAAGAGTAAAATTGGTAGTAATTAACATAGTGCAATCTGCAAAAATAGAAAATGAAATTAAAATCAAAGGATGAAGTAGAAAACTTTTTGAAATATATTTTCTTTGGATAAAAGGTAAGTACTTACCTCCATTAGGCTCCTTCACCATTTTCTCTTTTGCCAAAACCATCAGCACTTTTTAATTATATTTTCTGTCTTCTGATGATGAACGTTTCTACGTTCGAAACATGTAGAGACTAAACATTTTATTCTATTAAATTTTGTGGAGGAAGACGTTTAGTTTTTCTTTCTTTTTTAATTATTCTTTAGTTAGATAGAGCTAAAAAAACTATGAATATGTGTTCCCAACGACTTCTAATAGTGGAAAACCTTTTTCCACCAATATGATTTATTCATCTTCTGCATGACAGAATTCGCTGTATAATTTTATTGGCCAAGAAGCCAAAAATAATTTCCCCAAGGAAATTTCGAAAAGGCACTGTCATTGCTCATATAAATGATTTGCCTTTGATATAATTAATATAGTATCAACAATAAACGGTCTTGGAGTCTTGTTCGACAGTAAAATGAAGTTTGTTTGTCATGTTGACTGAGTGATTTCTAAGGCGTTTCAAATGTTGGTGTTCGTTATGAGGCAATGTTATAAACTTGATAATTTGGACGTAATAAAAATGTTCTATTTTTGTTTAGTGAGAGGCCATCTCGAGTACCTACTATTGGGTGGTCTGGTCCCTTTTCTAATAGGACTCATATCGCCAGAATTGAAAGAGTTAAAGTAAGGTTTACAAATTGTTTACTTTTTAAACTTAAAATTGATAAACTCCCTCTGACTTGAACGAGTAAATATATTTGGTCTCGAGTCGTTAGAAAAATGCAGAATTAAACTTAATTTCTATTTCGGTCTCAAAATACTTCTTATGAACCAGATAAAGTCTCCAGACCTGCTTGGACCACTTAACTTTAGAGTTTCATCTCGCAACACAATGCAGCATTTTATTATAGTCAACCAACCTACTTGGGTATTACCTGTTATGTATGTATGTATGTATGTATGTCTGTATGTATATATGTATGAATAAATAAATAAATAAATATGTCTTTCGTGTTACTCCATATATCAGGTGACGTATTGTCAGACGTGCTCAAAAATTGCCCATTTTATATATTATTATCTAGAAAACTTTCAATAAAACTATCTGTCAAAATACGATAACAATGTTATTTTTCAAAGGAAAGTATTTTAAAAATATATGATTTTTTTTAGCTTTTTCAGAATGTTGAATTTATTGGTTAACGCTTATATAAAATTTGAACCACTACAAGAATAATAATAAAGTATTCAGAAAAAAGATTTAAAATTTAGTTTAGATCTATAGTAACTGTGGAAATACAATTTGTTGGCAAAAACATTAATTATTATTTAGAAGATGATATAATGTCCGCGAAAATAATTAAAGAAAGAAAATTTAAATTTTCTTTCTTCCTTTAATTATTTTCGCGGACATTATATCATCTTCTAAACATTTTTATGGCTTAAAACTCAAGCGGATTGCGCGCATTCTGGTGGGTGCCAGCGTTGATCTGTTTTCTGGTCTGCAAAATGGCAGATGTTTTCGGTGAAAACGCAAATAGCGTTCCCTAAACTGGATTGTGATGCACTTCATAGTTTATTTAGTTGTCTACCTTTCGTTATTACCAGTGTAACTATCTTTTATATTGGAGTTGGTTCCGTGGGATGGCGCTAAGGTCTATTAAGAGCCGCCTTGATTCTACAGGGAGGCTTTTAGTACATTTTTCCGTCGTTCTTGGAATTGCTTGGGTTATGGCTGCCCGTCGAGTCCTAACAAGGACGAAACGGCCGTCGTGGTCTACCCACCCCAGGGTATCCATTGAACTTGGATCCCTGTGTATTCCAATGTGAAAAATAGTTACACACTTGTCCGATATGCCACAATATTTTCTTTCTTTAATTAATTATTATGTTTTGTATCAGTCAATATTTTTTAAAATTTTAATTTTTTATCAAGTATATTATTTTTGTTATTAATTTGTTAAACAGGAAACGAGAAGGAAAGGACGAGAAAAGGACAAAGAAAGAAAGAGGATAGATAGAGGATGTTTTTAAAATTTTAGGGATCATTACATCAAATTGCCTAAACTCTATTGAGAAACGATGGTTTATTCGAAAGGGTATTTAAATGGGTACTAAGTTATTTAAGTTAAGCAATGTTTTCTCTACTTAATACGTTCTCCAAATTTTTAAGAGAAATAATATTATTTTTGTCTTAATTAATGAACAATAAACGAATAAAAGTATCTTAAAAATCGAAAGTCAATATCTCTCTTTAATTTCAGTTTATAGCAAAATTAAAACACATACCGAATGGCAGCAACTGAAAACCAATTTTCCAAAAAAATTTAAAACCTGACAATTTATAATAGGGTTGCATTTTCATGCTATATATTATGTTAAACGAAGCATTTAAAATAATATTGAACTATGGGCTTATAAACAAATAAAACATAAATTAATAGAAGTAAAACCAATAAATTTAAATTAAAAAGTAAAAACAAATTAATACTATGACACTCTTAATACAGCAGACTATTATTGGTCCGTTTTTAACATTTCGTTAAAACCTTGTAAGGGTTAAATCACTATTTATAAACCAAATGAAATGACTTTAAAAAAAATATTTATTGAAATGCTCAAAATGTTTTCCACAATTTTCAATGATGTCTGCAATAACGATGTCTAAAAGCATAATCCCGTTGTGTTATTACAGCACCTTTTTTAAAACATTGAAATAAACTAAGAGCATATTGTATAATATATTATATTAGATATTTCTATTCATGGGTTAACCTTCATTAGTTAGAATGCAGATAATATTTTGTTTTTAAAATTTTAGAGTATTTTATTATGACGTAGGCGCATTTGATATACAGGGTGTTTCATTAAGGTCGAAGAGCGGCCATATCTCGGAAACTACTGGGCATAGAAACTCAGGAAAAGAAAAATGATAATAAAAGTGGCCATGAGAAAATTCTGGAAATAATTTTCATGTTCCGCATTTTGCCGCAAGAGGGCGTAATTGAAAAGTAAATTTTTAAATTTTACATAACTCCGAAAATTCCACATTAAGGTATATGTTTGATCACACCATTTTAAAGCTTGGACAATTATGCATCATTTTGGTCGTATGCTCATTGGCGTACCGACTTTAATAAGAGTGGGGGAAGCTGTTGAAAGTGTAATCATTTAAATCGCTGTAACTTATGAACGACTTATCCGATTTTAGCAAACTAAAGACTGTTTGGAAGAGAAATGTATGCACTTTGACCAATCGTATTTAGTTGTCCATAATAGTTCTCAAAAAAAAAAATGCTAGAGGGCGCAATTTGCAATAACAATACATTTTTGGATTTTCCTCCGAAAAAATAAATCATACGGTATAATTATGATACCATAATCGAGAAGGAGATGAAATTTGCTAGAAAAAATATTAAAACCACAGCTCGATATCTCCGTTCGTTTTAGAGTTATTGCCAAAACAATAATTTTTAAGACAAATTGCGCCCTCTAGCAATTTTATTAGAAACTATCTTGTACATTGGATACGACAATTAAAGGTACTTACCTTTCCCTTCCAAACAAGCTTAAATTTAGTAAAATTGGTTAAGTCGTTTAGAAGTTACAGCGATTTTAATGTTTACAGTTTCACTTGATAAGAGTGGGAGAAGCTATTGAAAGTTTAAACATTAAAATCGCTGTAACTTCTAAACGACTTATCCGATTTTACTAAATTTAAGCTTGTTTGGAAGAACCTTCAATTGTCGTATCTAATGGTACAAAATAGTTTCTAATAAAATTGCTAGTGGGCGCAATTTGTGTTAAAAATTATTGTTTTGGCAATAACTCAGAAACGAACGGAGATATCGAGCTGCGGTTTAAATAATTTTTTTAACAAATTTTATCTACTTTTCGATTATGGTATCATAATTATACCATATGATTTATTTTTTCGGAGGAAAATCAAAAAATGTATTGTTATTGCAAATTGCGCCCTCTAGCATTTTTTTTATAACTATTATGCACAACTAAATACGATTGGTCAAAGTGCATACATTTCTCTTCCAAACAGTCTTTAGTTTGCTAAAATCGGATAAGTCGTTTATAAGTTACAGCGATTTAAATTATTACACTTTCAACAGCTTCCCCCACTCTTATTATAGTCGGTACGCCAATGAGCATAGGACCAAAAATATTCATAATTGTCCAAGCTTTAAAATGGTGTTATCAAACATATACCTTAATGTGGAATTTTCGGAATTATGTAAAATTTAAAAATTTACTTTTCAATTACGCCCTCTTGCGGCAAAATGCGAAACTTGAAAATTATTTCCAGAATTTTCTCATGGCCACTTTTATTGTCATTTTTCTTTTCCTGAGTTTCTATGCCCAGTAGTTTCCGAGATATGGCCGCTTTTAGACCTTAATGAAACACCCTGTATGGTTGATGACCGTGCGTAATGAAACACCCGATATATTTTATCTACGTATAAAACTTAACTTAAACTGTGATTTTCCAAAAATTATTTGTTAATTAAATGTAGTGTCTTTCTATTCAAACTGGAACATACCCTAAATATTATTTAACCAATGCAGATGAGGGCCAACTTGGTGCCGCATTGTATATTTTGTCCCGATACTAAGTAAAATTTATATCGCAAGTTTCTCGCAAGCACAAACCTTCGGTGAAAATATAAAAGTATTGATATTTATTATAATTCTGCATATATTTTCAAGTTTGTTGCAAAACGGTGTACCTACTTTCATTTTTATTTGTTCTGAGATCTATTTACGATTTTTACATTCTTTTTGCTTTTAGAAACGTAAAGTATTTATACAAAATATTTTATGTTTTTTGATAAATACCTTATTATGTTTAATCAGCCAAAAGTTCAAATTAATATACCTCTAAATGACACTGAAAACTTACTTTGTTAATCTATCACGTCTTTAATTTATTGTTCTAAGCAATTAGTATTATTATTAAAAAAGAAAACAATAAGACGTTCCAGCGGCGGCAGCTGTTCATCGGTGAGCACTAGATCATCGGTTAGGAATCTGTGTCACTTGTCAAATAGGTCGCCACCTAGTTTTTGTACTAATACTATGTATTTTTTATACTTGCTAAAAGAATAAGAGGTTTAAACTAGGAAACGACCTCTTAGAGAAATGAGTAGAAAAATAAAAATAAGATAATTAGAAAGAATATTAAAATAATGCAGATTTAATTAAAAATCAAATTCATTAAAAATAGCAATTTTAGACTATTGTTTTTAAAAGTAAAATATATACTTTAAATAGTTAAGATCTTTTAATTATCAGAATTAATAGAAAAATTAAAATTTACCAACTTCTGATTCCTTGAAAAACCAACCAATAGGCGATTTACCTATAAATATATCCCTAAGAGAGCGTAAGGCATGATCCGTGTCTTGATTGATCAATCAAACGCTAAAAAAATGGGTTACATATTTCTTGACAAGACGCAACATACGAATACTACGATAAAAACTAATCAGAAACGTTTTAAGCAAACCTTAAGCCAGGAATGATATTATTTTCTATAAAAAAACCAAAATAGGTAAGTTAGTTAGCGATATTAATGATAAAAATGGAAAGAACTGGTCTGCTATTCTAGCTTCTGGTAGAAAGTAGAAAGCTCAAACTGCGTGGCATCCAGAGGTAGAATATGGCTCGGTATCATCATCATTCCATTCCAGAAGAGCAAACGTCCATTTTTTTGAGGCAGTGAAGAAACTATCTTCCAAGGCAATGAAGTAAGCAGTTCTGACGTAACGAAGAAGGTACTATTTCCTGAGTTAACGAAGAGATAACTGTTGGGGTAACGAAGAAATTTTCTGATTTAACGGAGAAACGTTTTCTGAGGTAACGGGAAAACTATAAAAATAATAAATAAAAGCAATGAATACATTTTTTCACTGTACACATGGTGTAACTTATATTGTAAATATAGTGACAAGTTATGATTTATTTTATAAATAATGTTTAAATATGTCTAGTTTTTCTTCTAGAAAAAGAAACTAAAATTACGATTTAACAGGTTGGCTAGGACTCTTAAACATATGAGTTTTCAGATACCTATATAGCAGGTACTACTCATCTGGGCATTACCTACAATTCAGGACTACCAAAAGAGTTAAAACACTACAGTGATGCCATCTTTGTTGGTTGTGACAAAACATAGAGATCAACTTCTGGAGTGGGTATAACTTATGCTGGAGGAATTATTTTATAGTTAAGTCAAAGACAGAGTATGGTCACTACTTCTACCACAGAGTCGGAGATAGTTGCCGCAAATAAGGGTACAAGAGAAATCATTTGGGTAAACAAATTATTTAAAACAATTATTAAATATACCGGTTTTACAAGTTGGAATTCAGCAACTGTTAAGCTAGCTCAAAATCCCGAACCCCACCGTAGAACGAAGCACATAGCAGATATAAAGCATTTCTTTCTAAGGAAAAAAAATTATGGAAGCCAAATTCAGCATCCTGCAGATACCTATGTAATATCATTCATATCTTGTTTTCTTTATGGATTATATTTAAAAATAACAAATTAATATTAGTAATGATGAGAAAAATCGGAAATTAGTTTTATTTTCATTATTTTTGAAAGAAGCGAGGTCTAATAAACTACGCCATTGCTTTATTACGTGTCTAGTCGAGCTATACTAACATTTTTAGAAGTATATTTGTGACCTTCATACATTTTTTACCGTATGCATAGAATAGCAGGACAAAATAATTAAATATTTATAATATAATATTCAAATACTAAAACTACAAACTACTACAAAAAATGTATTGTAATAGAAATATAATTAATGCTATTAAAGTTCACAGTCCTATATTGTATATAAAACCTTTAAACTTGATAATATCATTATTATTTTAAAAGCAGTATTAAAAGATGTTGGACACCAAAAGTGTAGATGTACTTGTAAACCTAGTAAAATTTTCGTCGATTTGTGCCGGATTATGGCCAAAACAGCTAACTGAAAACTTTTTTCTTAGTAAAATTATATACATATATACAGCATTGGCTAGATTAGGTTATTGCAGTCTTTATGTTGGCATCGTAGTAGAATTATTAAGGCTAATAACACAGAGATATTCTACCCAAGTAATATTGTCTAGTTTTAGTGTCGTTGTGAACGCAACAAAAATTTCTGTAAAAGTAATAATATATCTGAAACATAATGTTTTTCAATTATATGATGAGGTTATTGAGAGGGAAAAAAGGTTATGGGAAGAAAATGATCCAGATATTATTAAATTATACCTTACGAAAATTCGGAATGGTAAGATATTTAGAATGTTGCTTATTGGCTCAACTTTTGCGACTATATTTGGACTAAATGTAGCAGGTAAGTCAAAAAAAAAATTTTCTAGGACTGATTTAATTAATTAGTTTTGAAATTAACTATAATTTTTATATTTTTTACATTATAATTAACTCTATTGGAATTTTAAAAATAATTAATGTATTTTGGAGTTTTATTGATTGACCATATGAACACTTTAGTTTCATAAGGTAGGTACCAACTTAGGTAAAATATATATAAACAAAGTACCATATCTTGGAGTATTGGTCGGTCCTGATGAGGGCTGGGTAAAATGAAAATGCTTATTTTAAGCTACGAAAGACTTTCGATAATGTTTATTATCTTATTTAGGGCTACAAACAAAAAAAAACCTATCAATCATAAAAAACATTTGTAAACTCTAAAGTTAGTTTTGCTGTTAATTATCCAAGAACGATTTTAATTTACTTAAAAATTTTTAAAAAAATATAACCTTTTATTTTTCATTTTGGATTTTAATAGGTTATGCAGATGGATTGTGAGTTTGATTTGATACTGTCGAACGAAATAAAAATTATGTTAATACAAAATTATTTTATCCAAAAGTAAGTTCTTTAACAGGTTAAGGTTCAGGTTATTCAGCCAGTCGCATATAAATATATATCTTCTAACCTAACAACCAATTTTAAAAATGAAGTGAAGATAGACTTGTTTACACTCTTTTAATTCTAAGCAGGTAAAAACATTGTACACCAATCAGGTATTCCATTAGGGTTTTAAAAAATTAGTACCGTGCGAGCAAAAATTATTTGCATCAAAGAGGGCCTTGCATCTGAGGACGTAATGCTTAGCCGTAGAGCTAAATACCTGTTGGGTGTCAGTAACTACCTGAATTAACAATCAATCAGTTATTCCATCTGACAGTCGTTACAAGTAATTTGATTCATCGCTAATTTTTCCAATTTATTGAACAATTCACACAATGGGCTTTACGGAACAGTACAAAACATTCATGGTTGAAGCGTATTTTCGAAACGGGGTTAGAGTAAATTGTGAGTGGCAATACCTATAATCCGGGTTTGTGCATGGACGATTTTCACGCACATTTTCCTAACGTTGCTTTCATTGCTGGGAATTTTTATCATTGCCTGAAAAGAACCGTGGCTGTGTTTAGGGAAACAGGTTCTATACAACACAAAAATGGAGCAGGAAGACCACCTGTAAGAACAGAAGAACTTGTTGCAAACGTTCGTGAAATAATGCAAAATATGCCAACAAATTGTATAAGACGCCTGTCCCAAGAAGTGGGAAGATCTTGTGGAACATGCAGGACTGTTCTTAAGAAGCAGTTAAATTTATTTCCTTATAAAGTGCAAGTATTCCAAGAAATACAATATCCTCATATGAAGAACACTATTTTTAAAACACCAGTTGCAAATTTAGAACAATTACAAGAAAGGATTATCCAAGAATGTGGTAACATTTCTCCAGAGATGCAGGTCAACACTTTCGAAAATCTGAAGAGACATGTGAATTTATTCTTGGAGCATGGCGGTGGCCAATTTCAGCAATTTATGTAATTATTTTTCTTTTTCTTTCTGTATACTTTGTTAATTTTGTAAGCAACAAAAATAAATTTGTATTTGTCTACTTATTTTATTACTCATTAGTTTGGCATATCATGTCATAATATGAATTTGACAAAATTTTAACTTAACTTAATCTAACTAGATCCTTTTTAGGGTAAACCTAACAGTGACTTGTAAGCCGAGAGAAGGCAAGCAACAACTTTATATTATTTTTATGCAGATTACTCATAATCATAAATATAGCTTCTTTATTTTGTATTGTTAAGACTTGCATTAAATTTATCTGTGCATCAATTTTGCCTGGATATTCGAGTAGAGACAGTTGGTGTATTTTCCACATTTAAACAAAATGTGATCTAGATTGGCAACTTTATTGCAATGTTCACCCACGGCGATTGGTAAAACCTTGATTTTTCGAAGATGAGAGGGATAACAAGCATGACCAAATCTCAATCTAATGATTGTGATTATAAATTTTCTGGAAGCACCAAAGCTGTCGTGACATAGTGCCGTAGGAAATTGAAAGCTTATATAAAACAATCTGTGTGCTCGCTTGAACATAACTGAGCCAACGCTATTGACATTTTTGTCTTAAATTATTTTTATGTTATATGAAATATGTCTATTATCGGTATGGGATAGTTTAAATTACTGGCGAATAATGTACCTTTTTTTTTTAAATTTGTCCACATGTTCGTTGCAAGTAAATCCTATGTATGCCTTTATTCACATTAAAATGATTGTATGTTCCTTGAACACCTGTTTTTATGTCTGTAGTAAGTGTACTACTGATATGCATGGCTCCAAATCCTTTCCTGTAACCAGATGAGATCGTGATTATTTAACCACTACTCTTTGTCCCTAATGATTCTTTCCAGCGTTTTTTCTACGCATGAAAGAAGTGATATAGGTCAATAAGAATTGGCTTCATTGGGGTTTCTGTTTGGTTTTTGAATTGATTAGTAGGGGTGTTCTTGTTGATGTTCGTGCACCAGTTTTTCAACCAAATCTACCCTTCATTGTAATTTAGTGTGTTTTTAATAAGTTTGGCTACACACTGCACGATCCTTACGAATAATTTTATATTTTATTGACTATGTCTATTTGGTTTTCAGAAAATAACTTAGTTACACTATTTTTATTGGAAGCAGCAGAGCGAGAGTTCCACACACATTGGTAAATGAGGATCTTTCTAATGTTTCTCAAGTAATAAGGGATCATGGATTAAAATTTAATGGAATCAAAAAAAATTTACTTTGAATCGGTCTAAAATCTATTGATTTAAAAATAATGTTCAACACTGATTTCAAAATTATTATTAATTATTATACGATACAATTGGTAACATCCGCTAGAAATATTGGTATAATTTTTTTGAACCACATAAAAAGAATATTATAATAAAATATATAAAAAAAATAAATAAAAATTCATAATTTAAACATAATTTTATTTATTTTAAATTATACTAAACACTGAAACAAAATTAAGGCTTGCAAATTCTATTATTATAAGTGGTTTAGATTAAGGTGATATTATATATCATAAAAATATAAAGGTGTCCGGTCAGAAAATCCCAGAAAAAATTTTCCCATTCAGTTTTAGCTCATCCAAAATACCCCAAAATAGAAAATACCCTTACAAAAATAACTCGCTACAAAAACATCTCCATCACAAATATCCCATGCCGAAAAGTCCCTACAAGAAAGTCACAAGACAATCAATTATTGCACTACTAGTAAATAGTACACGTCAGTCAAGCCTATAACGTCATTTTAATTTTATAATAAATACTTAGTACTCATCGTTATTTAGATTTTAGTGAATAATATTTTAAAATGCCTTTGGAATTTATTATCAATCAGAAAGGTGGTAAAAACCTTTATTTGGAGGGATTTATATACACGTTTCGTAAATATATTTCGCTTGTTTTGTAGGCCCCCCACTCTAAACAGAACTTTTTCTGATTACGTTAGGTTAGGTGATTAGGGTAACTTGGAAATACCAATCATTATAAAGAAAAATATAAAACTTCTTTTTAATATAATAGTGCAATAATAAAATATATAACAATATTATTATAGAACCTGATATAAAAAAAAACTAAACTATTCGGCTTTTAAAACTCATTTTAATAACAATATCTTATGGGCGGATTGGAAGACTGATTAATTGTCAATCAAAATCCTACCTTTTTGTGCCAACTACCATGTTACTGTCGACAATAGTTATTTTTAGTTGTTATATTTTATAACTTTTATATTTTGGCACAAGTAAATATCTTTATTATTATTATTTAAAAAAAATAATATAAAACAAACAATAACAAAAAATTAAGAGATTATGTGGGAACCTGTTTTTTAACGGGACTATTATAGTATAGTTCTTTTATGACCTCAATCATACCTTTACGTGCTGCCACTTAGAATATCCCTGCATGCTTAAGCATGGAATGGCTTAGCAATATCCATGGAATTTAATCATTTTACAAAAACTCAAAATGGATAAGGCGAGCTTTGCGACTTCATATAAACGCAGATTAACTTTTAATTTTTTTAGGAGCATATGGCATGAATCAACTAATAAAATACAACCAAGATAATAATGCATCATTAGAACCACATTACAATTACCAGTTCTGGTTCCCCGGTAACAAACTGGAACACCTGAATTGTATTTACATCCTTAATTCCTATTTTTCGGTTTACGGTTTTTGGTATAATATCACAACACATATGGCACTTATCACATTATTGGTGTACTCATCTACACACCTAGCAGTACTGCAACATCGCTTAAAACATTACATCCCCGAAAATCTTGAAGAGGGCCAGATGCATGAAGTTATTATGACTTTAAAACGTTTTATTTCCGAACACCAATATCTAATTATGTAAGTATTGCGAATTTTGTAATAAAACTGTCTGATTATTAAAATTATTTGTCATTTTAGTTACAGAGTATTTTTATAGATTTACGTACACGTTTGGTATAAAGGAACTACTAATTATTACCCTTTCTGATAACTTTATTTGTGTATGGTAATATTGCCCTTAATTAACCCTCCTCCATTTCTTTACCTATCATTGAAAATTATTATTTACTTTATAGGATGGCATTATTACTGCGTACTAACGTACAATCTGCGTCGGTGATTGGCCTCGTTGCGGAAATAGGCCGACGTAAAATGAAAAAAAAAAAAACTAACATACAGTCTTCGTTCTCAAGTACCGCAAAAACCCAGGGCGACAAGTACATCTGTTACATTAAGAAAGGCCCGTGCCAACGAACCTGACCCATAATATACAACCCTTAAAAAGCAAAAGTGTATTGATTTTGTTACAGTTACGGATAGTACCGTTATGCTCTGGCAACCTTTTTATTTTATAACAATTAAGAGGCAATTTTGTCTTGCAGACGTGTTGGCTGAACTTTATTTGCTATTTAGACCCCCCATTTATTTATGTCTGGATAATAAAATAATTTTCTGAACAGAACTTTAGAGAGAAATATTTGCAAGAATGAAATTGAAGTAATAGAATATTTAGATTTGTATATAGGCTTTTAAATTATTATGAATTTAAGATTGTTGCTGTCTTTGTCTTTGGATTTAATTTCGTTCTCAAAAATTTCTAGCGCGCCGGGTGTCGACTGTGGGAGTGGTGAACCGTACGATCAATCGGCGCTGAAAGATATCTAGGATAAGTAGAAATTTTTAAATTTAAAATTTCTATTCGGTGTTCTTCTATCACCAACAATACCTGCCCAAACATTTACTTTTTCTGAGGTCTTCCCTTATCCAACATGGATTCTGGTTTGCCCAATAATGACGATTTTGTCGGTTTAGGTTAGCATTTATCATAAACGTTGATTGATCAAAAAATATTTTTTTCTGTGTTTACATCATTTTTCTCTAGCAAACTTATCGTTACCTCGCAGAAATGAAGGCTCCTATCTGGATCAGCTCCTGTCAACTCCTGAAGGCAATCCTTGATATATTTTTTTATGTTATTTTGTAAGGATGAAATTTTTGCGCATGAAGAATTTTTTCTACTAAATATTGGCTTATTTCGAGTTCTGTAGCTAGCTGCCTAGTGGGGACAATAGAGTTTTCTTAAACAGCTAATAGTTAATTTAATTTGACGTCTTCATTGAGCACACTCTGTTAATGAACATCTGTCTTTCTAACATGTCCATTTTAAATTGACACAAAAAATGTAAACAAACGACCAATACTTTTTTAATAAATTTTTTTTAAAGCGAATAAAATTAATTTTTATATAGGGAAAAAACCCACAGTCGTCTTCACAAATACTTATATTAAAAGAGTTAGATTAATATGGTGTACATGTTTCGGTACTAGGGAGTACCATCATCAGCACCGAAGGGTCCAAGTACCACTAATACAAGCAATGTAAAAGATTTTTAAAAACTCAAGAAATAAAAACATGAATAAGACGAGGACATTTTGAGTGGTGGGACGAAAACAGATTAAAAAGTGGTAGTGAAATAAAATTCGCTAGGAATTAATTTTCTTCCTCTACCCTACATTGTAAACAATTTTTTTACAAGGAATATTAACTTAAAATTTGGTACTTATGTATACCTTAATATTATGTACTTTTAAAAAAAGTCAATAGAGCATGTTCTGTCATTATGTTTTTGTAGTTTATTTAAGTACCTATTTATTTTACAGACTTTAATTCTTTACTTAAATTTTTCTTTTTACTATCGCTCTGTATTGTGTGTTTATGTACAGTGTATACCATGTAATAATATGTGTAATTTCTAAAATTCTGATTTTTATTTGCATTCATGACGGATTGTATCTTAAATAAGGATTGCTTAAATTCCTTTTTATCTTTTTTCCTTTTTATTGGTTTATTTTTAAATCTGCCCTATCTTTGTACGCTTTGGCAGTGAGACAGTAATGCTTGTTGAGTTTGAGTAGACTCCCTGAGTAAGAGACTGAATACCTAAGATAAATGAAGTAATATCTAATATCCAGGATTAAAAAAAAACAACACTTTAGGAATATAATGGAATTCTACATATTTTATGATAATTTTTAAATTAAAATTTTTAGATTTATTAAAAAACTTAACGATAAGTGTACCAACATAGTTATGATGGAATTTGTCTTAAGTTCTTTTGATGCAGCATCAGTGACGCTTACTTTAATAAAGGTACGCGACATATTAGTATATGGGTTAGTATTGGGTTATTATTTAAAAATATTTATATAAAAAAATCATAAAACATTGAACTTTAAGTAGGCTGTATTGAGAAGTGTTTATTATTTTAAATAAATTTGTGTTTTATTAATAACTGAATACTCTACCTAAACAGACAATAATCATTTTGCTCTTAGGGCATATAGCTGACAAATTGCACCTAAGTAATAAAAATACAAATTACTGCACTCAATAATATTTTGTTTTCAAACAATTTTAGCTTGAATTTTCTGAAATGCTATGGTTAATTGCATTCCTGGTTCTGTTAATTATACAAATATTTTCCCTGGCATGGAGTTGCAATGAAGTAAATCTTGAGGTACTTGTTCTTAATTTGTATATTAATGTAAAGGGTAATTGAGACTTAATGTATCTGTAAAAATTTTGGTAATTAATACAATAATAATTATTTTTTTATGTAAGAATTTACAAAAATTATTGTTTAGCAATTTTAAAACCAATGGAGGTCTGACATTTTATTACCTTTTCACGAAAGCATAGATCGTTTAATTCCATAACTTATGTTTCACATTCTTTGATATTTAAAAAAAAATAATATCCTAATTTGCCATGTAAATAATTATGCATAAGTCAATAATTATTTATGCTAATACTAGCAAAAAATAAATTTTTTATCTAAAAGTCTGATATTGTTAGTCTGTTTTACTTTTCCCCCCCTTTAGTCATTCTGGAACTATAGGCATTTTAAAACTCTAATGTTCATAGAATCAAAAAAAATAATTATATACCTTGGCAACTTTGATTAAAATAATTTTTAAAATTCTATAGACGTTGAATATTTTAAATAAAACGCTTCTTATCCGGGAGTAAGATTTCTCTAAAATTCAAAAATACGTCCTTGGGACTCACTTTTGTCATGTAAAAAAATTTTTACTCCAAAGCCATAACCAATCTTTTTTTAATTGATAGACACAACTGGTGGAATCTTTTTAAAAAAAAATTAGTTCATAATTTATTTTTTTACATCTGTCAAACCATGTGCCAGAAATTTAATAAAATTTTTAACGAACAATAATTACATTATCCAAGACCTTTTGGGAAGGAAGAGAGAAGGTCACATAAAATACAGGTATGTTTATAAAAAAGCAGGTGAAATTTTGACGTTTACCTCGTGGAATACGTAGGTCACAGCCTTCTACTACTCGGCTAGTAAAGATTCATAATTTGAACAGCAAAACTAATCACAAATTATTTAGTTGAACTTCATGCCGCTGAGTTTATGAAACCGTTTATGTTAGACCTTACCCCTCGAAGACGCCCTCAAACTTGGATTTGTCAAACTGCACTTGCGAAGAGGCTAGTCTCAGAAACTGCTTTAAAATCGAGAAGGCTATGACATTAACAATCATTTTAAAACTGTAATGTCACTTTTCCTACGACCACCTAAAAAAATGAGAAAAAAAGCACGCCTAACTTGGCTAGAAAGTCCTTTATATCACACGCGTGTTGAAATATTTTCTTTCAATACGTGTGTTGAAATATAAAATAGCTGATGGCTGACGAATTTGACAGCAAAACTATTTAAAAAATTACAAACTTACGTGACCCGTGGAGCGAATTGTGTTACTGGGTGGGGTAAACTACACTAGGGCATTACTGCAAATAAAAAAAATCCTTTTTTCCGTTATTTTTGGGAACCTAGAAAGAGTATTTATGATAAAAATAATGATATTATAAAAAAGGGAAAATATGTCAGGCAACCTACCAAACATGTCACCTGAGTTGAACCACAGAGAAAAGAAGGAGCAACTCTAGAGCAGAAATAGAATACCCTAGGAAATACCGATTTTTTACAATTATCTCGGATAAAAATATAAATACAATGTTTAAAACATATTCGCTGCCAAGCCAAATTTGTAAAAATTGTCTGGCACCCCAAGGCTGAATCCTATAAGATACGATAATTTTAAGACTATTGGGTCTAGCAGTTTTTTTTTTGATGTATTGTTTGCCTGTTTTTTTTTTAATAAAACATAAACAGACACGAGTGTCTGACATGGCGTGATGATAAGGTATTAAACCTTGTTCCCATATTGCGCCACAGAAGACACTCTAAGAAGACATTTTTCTTATATGGGTACGCCACAGCGGACACCTTAGCGGACACGACGTAGATAGCGGACACGTCAAATCATGTCAAGACCCGCCCACCGTATAGAGCTATAGCCCTACTGTAAGGAGTGTAAGGAGACTTCAGTTGGAAGTAAGAAAACGTTGTGTCTACTGCTAATTCTCCGTTGCAAATTTAGGCCGATTTACGCGATTTATTTTATTATATTCTATTTTTGTGAAAAATGAATAACAGAACGTGAAGAATTATGTCTCTTGTGACCAAAGAAGAACCAGGGAATGATTTTTTTTATATCTGTTTATTATATTACAACACCTGATATTATGTGTTAACAATTTGATTAAATTTCTAAAAAGAAAATACGTAGTAGGTACTATACATTGGGTGTCTGCCTTGGCGTGTATGGAAATTAATTAAAAAAATTAAGTATGCTCGCCATAGCGGACACAATAGCAGACACAGGTTATAACATCTATGTACATAGTATAATCAAAAAAACAAAATAAGTTTCGCAGCGCCAATACAAACACCTAATATGGAAACTGCCGCTGGGCAGTGTCATTGAATAAATGTAGCGGACAGAGGTGTCTGCTGTGGCGTGGTAAAATCATAGCTGATCAGATACCGGTGTCAGCCATGGCAGCGAATATGTTAAGGATATGGGACAAGTAAAGTGTACTTTATGTAAGTAAATTTATTTTAGCAATATTCAAAACAATTCGAATATAGATAGAACTTTTATAATTAACAAGCTATCGATATTTAACTCCATCTCTATCTTTTAATGTTGAGGTTATGTTTTAATTTTAAGTTTTGTTGTTTTTGTATGTATATTTAGGTATATTATTGTTTTTTTAAAAGAATGCAAGCAGCAAAAACATCATTTTCCGAAATTTATTAATTGTATATAAAAAGAAGGTATGATGTGCGTAAGCAAATAGGAGAAAAAGTGATTCTTTTTATTTAAATCTAGGTAAGTTAAAATTTGTTTTTTCAACTCTGGAGTTGAAATAAATTTTTCAACTCGTGTTGAAAAAATTTGTTTAACACAATGGTGATATCTACAAACTATTAAAAACAAATCAATCTCTTTTGATTATTTTGTATGGACGTAGGAAAAATTGTTTACGTTATTCGTGTGAAAGTGATTTTCTCACACTCGGAGAATCTCCGCACTCGGCTAACGCCTTGTGCTAAATACCTCCTCGTTTGATAGGTACCACTTTCAACACTTGTTATGTAGTATGCTATTTTTAGCATAATAATTGTTGAAAATGTGCTTAATGAACCTGTTGGCCTAGACCGTAAGCCATATTACGTTTTGCTTCCTTATTAATACAACCAGTTTTGATACGTTTGAAAAAAAGTTAATAGTTTAAAAATTGTATTTAACTGAAACGTTAAAAATTGAAATATTGATGATGGTCTGGTTTCTAGAAAAAAACAAAGTGAATTGCGTTGTTTCATGAAAGGTCGTCGAAAGTCAGGAAAATTGAAAAGCAATTTGGAGAATTGGGTCATGTAAGACATCTTCTTCAAAGAAGACCCTGAAAAGTTTCAGATGAAACTAAATTGGATATCCTATTGATTGACCTATTAAAAAAACCAATTTGATGTTCTTCAAGCATTTTTAATACCAAAACTTTAAGAGTAATCCAAAATAATTGAAATTAGACCGAAGGATATTTTTCCAGCAGGATGGACCTCTTCCCCACTTTGCGAGAAATAAAAGAGGATTCTTAAATGTTACATTTACAAATAGATGGATAGGATGGCGAGGATTACAGTGTGTCCGCCCAGATCCCCAGATATTATAACATTAGATTTTTGTTTATGGGGCGATTTAAAAGAAGGGTCTATGTCACCAGAACTAGAAATCTGAAAGAGTTGAAGGCAAGGATTCTGGCAGAGATATGTTTAATTACGCCCAAAGTGTTGAAAGACGAGTCTACCATCGGTTGAGTATATGCCAACAGTTTCATTGGAAACCTTTTCAACACTTGTTGTGCTAAAAAAAGAGACAATTTTAAAGTTATTGTTATTCTAATTGTTCGTTAAAAATTTGTTAATATTAAATTTCTGACACATGGATTGACAGATGTAAAAAAATATGAACAAATTTCTTTTTCAATAAGCTTTTTAAAAAGATGCCGCGAGTATCTTCTAATTTGCAAAAAAAGTTGATTAATGCTGCGTCCCCTCTTTGGAGTCTAAATTATTTTTAACATGTGGCCCATAAAAAATCTTTGGGGACGTAGTTTTGAAGTTTAGAGAAATCCTATTTCCAGAGGCGCTATGTATGTAAAATGCCTGTATGTAAAAAATGTGAAACCTTAGTTATGGAGAGGTACACAAAATATTTTAATCAAAAGCTAATAAAGTTTTCAGTGGTTATATTTATTGGTTTCACAGCTACGAAACTGTTTTTCGTTACGTTTCTACATAAGGAATTATTTTTTTATCTCAAAAACGAATAAAGATAGATCAGTATTATTAACAAATGTTACTGATTCTTGTATGGCGTCCAAAAATGCTAAAATTTTCATTGTGTTTTATTTCAAATAATAAAGTTGAGACAGCAGTTTTAAAACATAATAATAAATTAACATTGATTGGGTTAGGAAGTAAAAGGATAATGGAAAAATATAAATAAAATAAAAAATTAAACCAATTAAACTTATAACGTGAGGTGCAATATAAAATGTGTAAATGGTCATTGTTTTGTTTTTAGAGCCAGGCTGTAGCTGATGCAGTTTTTGAAAGCAGATGGCAGTTGTTAAATAAGAATGGAAAGCAATTAACACAAATAATGCTTCAACAAGCCCAGCAAAGGCCTTTACAGATGACTATTGGTTCATTTGGACCAATGACAATGCAATCATTTCTAACGGTAAAGATACGTTTAATATTGCAAGCTTATTTTTAGTATTTTACTTAAAAAATTTTACGTTCCATAGCATCTTTGAAATGTAAGTTTTAATAAATGACTATGTCTACTTTCCTATCAAAGTAGCTTATCATAAATATTTTGGATGTTTTGTGGGCTCCTATATTGCCAAACCTGTACAGAGAAGCTGCCATCTAGCCAGTCTTAATGGCAAACTTTCTTCTACGCCTTTTTCAGTTCCAATGATTTGGCAAGAACCAACAAATCATTTGCACGACTGTTACTATTGCATGACAAAAGTGTCTGGTTTTTTAAAGAAAAAGCAAACATAATGTTGAATATCCGGATATACCCTCAGCAATAAAACTGGTTCTTCATGGAGAAGGTCAACCAATTCCAGTACCCCCGGCAATTAGTTAAAGATTTAGAAATATATGATGATAAGGCAGAACCCGATAATGTATCAGAAAAAGGCAATTGTTATTTTCCCGAAAATGAAGGAAAAGTACCCTATTTAATCATGTCCAAAGAGCATGCTGAAGTGTTAGGTTCTAAATTACAACAATGGAATTTACTAGCCATTGGAACTAAAGTTACAGTATATAGGAACCGTAACCAGAAGTTATCCTAGTTTTATATTATGCAAGATGAAATGTGTGTTTGTGTTAATCCAAATAGTGTTATGGAAAAATTAGGATTTGCACATAACCAGGACGAATGACGTTTATTTATTGATTTGTCTAAAATAAGTTTAAAAGTAGATCTGCTACATAATCGCAACAAAAAACCCTCTCTTTCTCTTGCACATGCAGTTATCATAAAGGAAACATTTGGAATTGTAGAGCATCAGAGAGCCATTACCAAGTCAAAAAAAGTTCTGTCACCTCTATTACACATTAAACTGGGATTAATGAAAAATTTCGTTAAATCATTAGATTAAGAAGACACACACATGAAGAAACTAAGGAAGGTACAACGAGCAGCTTGTTTAGGAGTGACCGGTGCCCTTCACTCAGCACCGACGGCGGTACTGGAAGTGTTACGGCATCTGATACTCGTGGATATTTACGGAAAAAGTGTGGCTGCAAAAAGTGCTCTACGACTGAAAGGGTCGAAATGCTGGACCAGTCAACTACGGACACAGCAGCATACTAAGGATATATCCAGGCCAAAATTTGCGAGAGCCGACCGATTACACTGTTTTGCTGCCAGACTGACGGTTCAAAAATGGACGTCGGGGTGGGAGCTGGTATCTTCTCCGAGAGTACGCTAATACAGAGGTCGTATAGACTCCCTGACTACTGCAGCATTTTCCAGGCAGAAATTTTTGCAGTGAATAAAGCAGTCAATACCCTGCGGCATCACCCAGGCTTGAGAAAATCTGCATCTATGGCTATCTATATAGATAGTCAAGCAGCCATAAAGGTAATTTTCTCCAGCAGTACTAAATTAAAATTAGTAAGGCGCTGTCGCAACAATCCCTGTACACTTGGTGCTCAACATTGAATCACACATGAAATTGTGTTGGGTTCCTGGACACAGCAACATGTGTGTATAAAGTCTGGAAACGGCTTAATAACATCACAATTTACTGGCCGATTTAAATCAAATTTGGTACAGTTGTGTAAGAGGATCTAACGCACCGAATGACGATATTGGCGTTGTTGCCAGCTTTTTAGTTTGTCTGGAATTCTAACTAAAAAGCTGGCAACAACGCCAATATTGTCATTCGGTGCGTTAGATCCTCTTACACAACTGTACCAAATTTGGTTTAAATCGGCCAGTAAATTGTGATGTTATTAAGCCGTTTCCAGACTTTATACACACACTGTATATGGCAACGAGACTGCTGATGCGCTCGCCAGGGAGGGCGCAAGCATGTCTGTCGAACTAGCAGAGAATACTGTGACTAGACCACTGGGATCAATCAAAGAAGAGATAGGTTCGGTAGATACGCTGAATGTATGCAAATACCAACTAACGACTTCTATAGACGTTGCAGAGATTAAGAAGAGGAGGAAAGTATTCAGCATTCCTTGTGTGAATGCCCCGGCCTTTTTGGTTAATTATGAAAGAAAACGATCAGAAATATAAACGAAAGTCAGCATTTGCAAAAAAGTTATATACAAAACACATACCTACTATAATTGTATTTTCATGATTGTGTATTTTTGTAAATAAATTATATTATCCTAAAAATATATTGTTTTTTTTTTGGTTGAAAATTATGTATAAATAATATATAAAAATGTTTGTATAAAATGAAAGTAACTAATATATTCTATAAGTCAAAATCTATAAGTGGTGAAAAATTTTGGTTGTTGAGTGCTCAATCAGGATGCCTAAACTCCCCCGTGCAGTCGTCATAAGATCAGTCGCATTGTATCGTTTTTTTTTTGTATTTGTTAACTATACTATAAGTCGGAAATAATAGTCAGTGACTCATTCTTAGCTTTAGGGCGCGCCAAGAGGGGTAAGGAAAGAGAGAAGGAAATTCCAGTGGCGGATCAATTGCTTTGTAAATTAATTTTTTATAATACCTATATAATGGAATAGGTAGTAATAAGTAGAATTAGGCAAATATACACTTCAAAAATTAAATTTATGCGCATAAATATGCATGATTTTAGTCCAAAATAAGCAAAAAAAAAATAAATTCAAAATTATGTCTAATTCTAGTAATAAGAAACAAAATTGTAATACAAACAAATAGTAGGTACTATGTATTTATTAAGCCTAGGAAAAAATATTGTCCTGGATGATAAGGGGTTTTTCTTATCATAAAACATCATATTAAATGTTGCAACAAAAGTTTAAATCAAAAATCAAGAAAATTTTAAGTTTAATTATTATCTACTCGTTATCGGAGGTTTGATACGAATTTGACCCAGAATCATTACTATCACTACTTTCGGAACCAAGATTGATAATAAGAGGTTCAACTACAACTTCGACCGTAGTATCCAAATCCCACATTTTTTGTTTTTGTTTTATCACATGTCCAATACGCTTCTGCCAATTATTAGCTGTAACTTTATTAATAGCTTCGTTTAACAAAACTTTAACGTCATTTAATTTAAATGTTGTGTTTTTTCTCGCAACTTCACCTTTTATCTGGGCCTATATAAGTTCAATAGGGTTTAATTCACAATGATATGCCGGTATTCGCAATAGAGTAACACCACGTTTATGCGCCATTTCATCGACAACATATTCAATATACTTGTCTTTATGAACACGGACAATATCAAGCAATTGTACTTTAAGCATATTTTCACCAAATGGTATGTTGTCTTTTGATTTTAACCGGTCGATTATGTCGGCTTTTCGCCAAGCAGTAGTGGATATTCTTTCTACTCGCCGACTGTGATACGGCGCATTATCTATTACGATTACCGAACCGGGCTCCACGCGCATCAATACGGACGAAAACCACTTTTCAAACACTTCAGCATTCATATCCTCATGGTAGTGGCCAGTCTTCCTAGATTCGAAAACGTTAAGACCACCAACCAAAAAATCAGGGTTGCTACCTATGTGGGTACCGGTTACCGGAAGGAGATTTCAAACCAGTGGAAAACCCGTCAAGAAATGCTTGACGTGAACTTGATATATTTAGGTCCTGCCATACTTTGGAGCGGATGTGTCCCTCATTTAACCATGTTTCGTCGGTATAATATATTTTTTTACCTTTAAGCCTATGGTCACGTATTTCTTCTAAAAAATTTCTTCGCCACAACACTATCTCATTTTTTTCGATTAAAAAGCTCTTGCGATTTCGCTTTAAATACCGGAAGTTTAAATCGCGTAATGTTCGCTTTAAAACTCCAAAGGATATTTTGGGTAAAGATTCATCAGCATTTAATTCAGCTTTGATTTTATTTAGGGTTGGCATTTCGTTTCTAAAAAAAAACTGTACACTTTCCGGCGAATTGTCTATTTTACGTCATCATCTAGAATTACTTTCTTTCTACCTCTTGTTTTCTTTTTTTCCTTCTTTTTATCAACGTGAAGTGATCTGAAAACTGTCCGAGAAGACAATTGTGTTAAATTTCCGCAAAATTCTGCTGCATCCTCCGCGCCTAAATCGGGATTTCGAGCGCGAATACTTTCATAAACGGTTTTTACCAACGCATATTTGGCCACAGTTAAATGTCTTTTCACTTTTTTCGCAGGGGGGTCAAGACTATAACCTAAACCCGCAAGCGCGCCTATTCAACAGGCCTCGACAAGGTTCATGCTCGTTTACTGTTGCAACGTTGCAACGTCTACCTGATAGTCGTAAAATATCAGTACACTTACGTCCGTCGATCGCGAACCTCTGTTAAAATAGAGCTGCTTGAAATGCTCCGCGTAAGCTCAAGTATACGGGCCACAATAAATTTGGCAGCGGGTGCACGTTTTGTGTCGACACGCCGTGCCCCCATTAGAACAAGCGGCATTTTGCGAGCAGTTCATATCAGATTTATTTATTATTTTAAGCCGCTCTTGTTGTGTTATTTCCGAACTAGTGACTGACGTCACTGACTATTATTTCCGACTTATAGTATAGTGGTTGTTATCACCTATTTTCCTATTTTGCTGTAGTTTATTTCTGCTTTTGTTTTTACTCTTGTTTGTATTTTTCTTGGCCGAAAGCGCTGTTTTAATTTATCAATGTTATAACGTATAACTCTTACTAATTATTTTTTTTGACATTTTTGCAGATATGGAAGATAGCTTATTCTTATTTAAGCGTTATGAGAAAGTAATAAAGATATTATAGATAATTATGTTTTATAAATAGCCATAACGTAACAGCTGACCATGGACTGTAGAAGTTTAAAATAGTGTAGTGTATATTCGAATGTTTAAATAAGGATAATATTACGTAATACAATAGTTGAAGACACAAGTAGATGTAGGGCCTATTAGTAGGAGAGCCCGACCTGAAAAATCCACAATGAAAAGTTTTGGGGTACACTGTTCGTAAAACATAAATTAAACGTGTGCCTCATAAGACGATCATTATTATTTTTGTTTAATTTTCTAATGTTAGAAAATCACTTTTCGTGTGAACTTTCTTTGTATTTTTCTGGAAAAATGTGCCGCATTGTATATTCTGAACAGGTTAGTACAAATGTCCACTTGTAACTTTCTTATTTTTAGTGCTCCGTATTTTCATCAAAATGTCGCGTTCTCATTTTCCAACAGGTCACTAGTCCAGCCAAGACAGCTACCAGCGAACCGACTAACACCGAAGCTGAACGAACTTTTTCAAGACTCATTGATCAATCATCACCGATAAGGATATACTTCTGGACCGTAACACCGTTGTTTCGCCACGCCGCGCCTCATTCGTCTCCATTTACATAATTATATCGTCTGGTTAAGTTACAGATACCTCACTCTTACACACATTGTACACATACCGTCATTTCCCTCTTACATTCACGGGCCGTTTATATTTTCTTTCTTTCCTTTACACACAAGACCGGACTATTCTTTGGAGCAAATTACCGAGTAGCTCTGTCTCGTTCTGTCATGCCGCGAACCGTAACGCCTTTCCTCTCATACATAGGACCGGACTACTCTTCAGACCAAATTACCAAGTAGTCCTTGTCGTAAAGCCATCTTTCTGGCCAAGAAAAAGAATGTCGTGAAACCATCTTTCTGACCAAGAAGAAGAGCTTTGATAAATAAACAAATAATATCGTTAGAAAATATTCGCTGATTGCAATGTTTATTGTTTCTACTGTTCTACGAAAATTTGATTTTTGCAACGTTGGAGGTTTTTATCATTTTCAGGGTTCGATGAGAGATATTGACGAAAAATTTACCGTTAGTAAGTCGATTACGGTTATTCAACGGCTCAATATAGAAAATTCCAGATTTTCAGTCACTCCCATTCCCTCAGGCGGACGTGCCTTCCCAAGTAGCATTTTTAGACACATTACGGTAAATGTGTCTAAACTATTGTTTCTGTTTCCGACACAAATTGGAAATTGTTGGCAACATGTATGGAAATATTTTCGAAACGTATACATTTTAAATGGCGCATTAGCACGTGTTTCCAAGTGGTTGGTACGGGCTGTGACTTTCGCTGTTTCGACGCAAAATCGAAACTTTTATCGAAAATGTTTCGAAAATTTTTCAGAAATGTTTGGAACATGTTTCCATAAATGTGTCGAGTGAGAGTTCATTTTACAAAGAGGGCGCTGAGTGTTGGAATTGTAAATTGTCAAAATGGAAACATTATTGAAACAAATAATTAGATAATATATAATATCTATCTCTCTGCAGGTTGTAAAATAAAAGAAAGTAAACAATATGATGACAGCATAATTTCGCCATAATGAATTTGTCACCAGAGTATTTTCTATAAGTGATACATTTTTTTCGTATGGTTTATTGCAGAGGAGATCCAAAAATCGTTGACGAAATAAATTTTATCGTGCAATTTAGTAATTTAGCTTTATATTCTTAAGACGCTCCCGGTATATTGACATTTACACACAAAATAAATACTTTGTCAAAAAATACAATCTTAAATATTTTAAAATTTTACTTAATTCTTCTTTCAATTGATTAAGCTAGCAAAATGGAACTAATGTAACCACTTTTTTACATTTCAAATGATGCAGGAAGTTAATTAAAGTCCATTTTAATAATATAAAAATAAATTTGTTAAAATGGCCGCCAGAAAGCGAGAATTATTCTGGTCTAAAATGGAGTCGACACACAATTTCTAGTATTTGGTTTCTATAATGTTTCGATAATTATGTAGCTATAATTCATAGAAAATGTGTCAAAACATGAAGAATGTTTCGATATTGTACCGAAACCATGCGAAACAAACGTCGCTAAAGTAAAAAATGCACAGTCCCGTCAAGAGGAAGGTTAAGCTTACAAGCATAAAACTTCGGTATACCGTCACGGTATACACTACCACTTTACACTTCTGTGACTTATAACCTACAAAATTGGTTTGTACTTTGTTGAACGTTTAATAAAACTTACTTATAACTTATTCCTAAGTAATAATCTAAAACATGTACTCAATTGTCGAGACAAAGAAAAAAAGTAGGTTGGTCCTAACGGCTGTGCTGACCAGCTGGATAGTCGGAGACCACCTACTTTGGCTCGATCAAGCCAAGAAACCCGAGCTCGACGAGCTCTTAAAAAACCCATTTTCTCTCTCTGACGTAGCATAAAAATTCCTAAAGTGTTCCGTTAGGGCCAGCAACATTGAAAATTATGTCGTAGCTTTGGCGGTGGAAAAAGCTTTTTTAAATTGTTGCGATACTGATGACGAACAAATGTAAGTATAAAAATATTGCTGCCTATTTGGGAACCGTTTAATGTGTTTTTTTTTAGTACACTAAAAGAAATTATGGAAAAACCATTACCATCCTCGGGGACATCAGTCCTTAATCAGAAGCTACAAAAATTGTTTTAAACAGAGAAAGATAAGCCTTTTGATCAAGATCCGAGGGAAGAAACTACAGTGACTGCCGAGATAACTAGTGCTAGTACACCTGACGAAAATTATAATGAAATGCCATCACCACAACAGAATAATGACCAGAATGAACAACATAATATTTCTATTATCGTGAAAAAGATAACTGAGGGTAGATAATTTTACAATAATTTCATTTCTTTTGTTAATCTTTCTTTTTTAGTTATTCACACCGAATTAGAAAAAAAATTAAATCCAGTGATTGAAAGTATATGCAGAGTAGAAACAAAGCTCGATAAAGTTCTAAAAAAATTTAATGATCCATTATGTTTCCAGGAGCAGGAGGATATATCCTGGTGTAATTATAAATTTCCCCTAAATACAGTTGTTGAAGTTGAAAGTTTAGAAAAATAATTGCTTTCCACCACTTTTTATAAAAATATGGCAGAATACTTAGCACGGAAAACATGTGCCAAAGATACCAAAGATGTCAAAAAGGTGACTAAAAGGCTATTAAATGAGATATTTACTTTGGATGTCTTAAAATGTTATTCTTGGACTGGAAGGGGAAAAATAAAACCTGCATTCTGCAGTCTACAGAGAATTTCAAATTTAATATTGGATATAGAGAAGATAGCCGATTCTACCTACAATGAACAAAAGTCTTCGGACTTTTTACAGAATAAGTGGTTTAAATGCTTAAACCAGACAATTCGGCGTACTGAGTGAGTACCAGAGTATAGCTATTGCTTATAATTTTATTTAAATTTTTAAGATTTTTTATGACACTACAGTAAAATGGGAATGTATTTTTAAATTTAATTCATGAATTGTATCCATTTCTTTTTAGTTACAACAATGTAATCATTTGATTTTTTATGGATTAGCGTCTAAAGTTTATTGTTGGAGAATAGTACCTAATACTGAATATTTATTTTTAGACTGAAAAATAAGTCTCGTTCTGATAGTCAGGTGGAAAATCAAGCTACCATTCTTGACAATGATAAAAATGAGTGAATATTTTTTGAGTTTTTTTTTGATAAGATTAAACAAGTACCTACCTACCGACCAATGTTCCTATTGTTGATGTTTTTTTAATGATAAGATTAATAAGTACTACGAGAGACTTATTCTCTCATTTGTTATTAATATATTTAAGAATTTACTACAAAGGTATTATAGGTATCCCAGTTTTTGGATAAACCACACCAAACTGCAAAAATGCTTTAAACCTAATTTTTTTGTAGGTTAAGTTTTTCATGTGGCCAAAATACTAAAATTACATTATTTTGTTTCCAAAATTTGTTTTTTAGGTTTTATGTTTGTTAAAGATTTAATTAAAAATAAAAGTGAAATGTACAGATTCAACTGGCCTTTATTGTTATTAATTCTGCAGAGTATGCAAAAGGGGAATAAATACAAAATTAATTTTATATTTTAACCTAATTAATTTACATTTAATGGAATCTAAACCAATTTCTTTTATCGATGAATATTGAATGCCATCTGAAATAAAAATATTGAGAAAAACAGAGTCAATAGGTTGCTCAAAAAAACTTTGTTTAGATTTGATGGCTTTACAAACAATATATACTTTAGAATTAACTATTTTGGTAGTCACAATACTCATTATTTCATTTTCTTTTAACATAAACCATTTATCCTGAATTATATTTGCAGATAATACAAATCCTTCTTGTATGTGTATTCTTTCAAACAAAACTGTATGATTACCATCCACTTGTACCTTATTCTTTAAAATTGGATATTCTTGCTTATTAATTTGAGTTGCACTAAGAGACAAATTTTCATGTATTCTTTTAAAAACCTGGGTCAAAGGCTTTTTACCACTTCGAACTAAGTATTTTATCTGATACAATTTGTTTTCAAAAGGGTAAGCACTAAAAGAAGGTAAACAGCCAAACCTTTTTACATCTTCAACAATATGACAAATAGAATGGACATTACTACTAATTGATTCTTTGCTATAAACTACTGAAATTTTTTTTAATATAATCCAAAAATAATGTATGTGCTATTTCTACAGCTTTTAAATAATATTTGGCAGTACATAATGTAACTGCACAGAATAAATTTAAAAAATGCTCATAGACATCTTGTTGTAAATTATCTTTTAAAACTACCAGGCCAACATATAGCAAAAATGTTCGGAATTCTAATGCCTTCCAGAATTTGATTGAATCCAAAGTCCTTACAGCCCTGTGTATTTCTAAAGGCATTTGGTGATTGCAATCTTCAAGTTGTTCGGACACTTTACTGATATCAAGTGCACTCCATTTAGCACCAAAACCAAAACTTCCCGATATCCATGCAAGTAAACATTTCTTCATGATACCAAGATCAATAAGATGCAAACTGTCTCCAACTGGAAAGTCTGATATTAAATCAATGGGTAATTTTTCCAAAGGAGTGTCACCTTTATGATGATCGGGGTCACTTTTTTTTCTAAAACTGGAGTTGGTACGTAGCACAGCATCAACATTGGGGTAAGACATGTGACGTCCTAGCCTATCATACTCTCCTATGACGCAACACTTTGAGCAGCCATGGTAGCTATTAAAATATGAAATGTTTTTAATAAAGCATCTTGCGGGTGTATCACACACAAAATTATGTACTTTAATAGAGATTTTTTGTTCCCCAATTATTATTCCACTCTTTAATAAATTATTCAGTTCATTAACAAAAGGCGATAAATATTCTTCCAGTGGTGGTTTCCCAATACCTGAAAAAATTGAAACAACCTGTGGTTCATATTCTTGATCCTTAAATCGGACCATACAAAGTATGGGCCAGAATTCTTGTTTCGAACTTTTGTTAATAGGTAGTAGTCTATGTTAAATGAAAGGAAAAGTTTATTGTCTGACTCATTTATCAAAGGTAAAGCACTTGGTAAAACATCTCGAATACAATTCTCTAGGCCGTAATGCCAATATTCACCACCACCCATAGGCACTAAATTGATATTTTTTGGAGTCTTTAGTAAAGTTCTGGGATCTTTGGGTAATTTTTCAAAACCGTTTTTTTTCAAAATTGATAATAATTGCCCAAGAGCGCTGTGTGTTATATGGTACTGTAAAGACCAGTTTTTTTAATCTTCAATAAAATCAAAAGTTTTAATTGTTTCATCATCTTCTTCATATTCAAATCTGTTTGTGGAATTATCGAGAAAATCATCATCGTCCAAGAAAGGGTTTCTTATAGTATAGTCAGGAGCTTGATCTTGATCTTGATGCGTTGGGTCGTCCATCTTCAGTTCTTGAACTACAAAAGTGAATGGTTTAGAAAATATAGGTATTTTAATACCAACTTCCTACCTATTTTTAAAGAACTTACATGCCGTGAATCGAGATGTCGATGGGACATCGTTAGTTAAAAAAATCAGGTTGTGGTTGAATTTTTTCCTTTTGAATTTCAATTCAATTTCCTTTTTAGTGCCTTGTAAAACCTCGAAGAATGTTTAAACTGTTGTTTTCTTCCCATATTAACAAAACAAAAATGTACAATTTATAGGTTATAATCGTTATAATCGAGGTTATAATTAATTGTCTGGGTGCGGTAGTGTAAAGGTTTCTGGCAGTTTCGAAAATTATTTTCTGCGCAAGTTTCGTAATTAAATGGATATCACTGTTTGGTAAATATTTCAAAGCAGAAGAATACCAATTTGTTTTGAATCACTTAATTCGAAAATGTGTCGCTACAATTTGGGAGCACATGTGTCTAAACACAATTTCATAATATTATATAAAAATGTTTCGAAAAATTTTCTTTTGTGCGTTTCCTAAATGTATCGACACTGTAGTTTGGAAAGTATTTCGAAACTAACAGATGTTAATCGTTTCTAGTAACTAAATTCGAAAATGTGTCGCAAAAGTTTCGAAACACATGTGTCTCCACACAATCTAAATATTTTAATCGAAAATGTTTCGAAACGTTTCTCAGCAAAGAATTTGTGTCCAATTTGTGTCTATAATTGCTACTTGGGTTGCAGCCCCTGACATCAGGAATTTTCGGAGACGCTCATTTGGACTAAAGAAAAAAGTCGATTACAGTCATTCAACGGCTCAACATAGAAAATTCCAAATTTTCAGTCGCTCCCATTCCCTCAGGCGGACGTGCCTTGCAGCCCCTGACATCAGGAATCTTCGGAGAGGCTAATTTGGACTAAAGAAAAGAAAGCAGTTGACCGGATGCCTTCAACGTGTTTCGACGCCCGAATTGGAAATTCGCTTCGCCAAGATTCAGTAGTACAGGACCAGGAAATTCGCTTCTCTACCGACTTTTTTAAGTCGCTACAACAGGGGTTAATCAATTTTTGACTTTTCAGAATTAGGAGCACCGCAGACCTTTAATCAGCGTCATTATTTCCAGTGCGTACCCTGGAACCACGCGATTCGTCCGTTGCTTTTCTTTGAATATCGAAAACTGATAAGTATCTTCCTTATACTTGTTAGATTTTCTTTCTTTATTGAAGAAGTAACGAGGGTTTAATCTTACCATTGGGGCATCCCTCATGATCCACAGGGCTGTCGATAACCCCTAGGTCTCTAACAAATTAAATTCTTAGCGATCGATATAAAGTGCGTTTTTATATAGAGTGAAAAAAAGAAGCAAGAAGAGCCTTTTGGCGAAATAGTAAAAATAAAAAAAGAACTACGGCCGTATTGTCAGACTAGTCTAAACGTTAGCGTACGTAAAAAGCCTTCATCGTAGGAAACGGCTTGGTAAAGCGTATTTGACAGAATAGTCACAGTTCGAAAACCAATTAGGCAGCATTATCCTGATCTTGCAGGTGGTGTACGGCCGAAGTGGTATATAAGCCTACCCTTTAAATAAAAATTTTACAGAATTTTTTCTCTTTATTTTCAGGAAATTATCTCTTTAAGATTAAATTTAAGACCTTTGCAAAAGGCACGCCGTCACCGCAGACCTATAGAAATTAGGCTCCGGTATACACTCGAAAAGTTAGGTAATCGTTATAGTGTGACATACATTTTAGACTTCGTCGCGAGTATATAGCGATATAGTTTTAATAATAGCTAAAATATCTTATACTTACGTATACTTATAGGATTTTTGAAAATCTTAGAAGATATTTAATTTTGTTCAGATAGGGTTTCGTTTTTATTTTGTAAATAAAATAGTAGGTTATTTAGAGCGAACTTACTTACAAAGGACAGACTTACCCTGAAAAAATTAAAAATTAAAATGAAACAACAAACAATATTAAGGACTAAATCCTCCGTGTTATCGAATAAAATATTTTGAATTGTATTTTATTCCTGTTGGACGTGCCCTTGCCAACTTTAAAGTTTTTCAACGGTTTTATTAACAAAAAATAAGTTTCCACTTAAAGTTAATAAATTAATTCCGTTGATTAGAAAATTAAATTTCCCTTAATTTTATTATTTTTAAAATAAAGCCTCCTTTTCTTTGCGCTTGAGTGGCTGCTAGCATTTCCAGTTAGCGGGGTAAAAGGTGGCGGGACCATTCACTGACAGACTACTTGTAGCGTCAAGTAGTTTGTTTTCTCGGCCGTCTCCCGGCGGCATGGCATCCCTGGACAATTTAGAAATTTTACAAAGTAGACAAAATGAGTAACGAAAGCGTTAGCAGCAGGAGTAGCCTGCATAGTAGGGCGTCAGAGTATGAATTTTTGGAAGATTTCAAAACATTAGATATTTTGAAAAATTCGGAGGAGCAAACTCGCCCCCAAACCGATCATGACAGGCATGTGATACTAAGGCGTAAGCTGATGGCGTCTTTCAAAATCAATCAAAATAATGGTGGGGAAACCTTTATAAGGGATAGAGACCAAAATTACGGGGACAATTTTGAAAACACTTTTTTGTCAACAGATATGCCTTTCTTGATAAATTCAGGGGTAAATCTTTTCTGTGACCGTCCCGAAGAAAACGGGAAACAGAGCGACATCCTGTCTCGTTCTGATTTTAACGTACACATTACTCCCTCACATACACACATACACCCCGGCCGATCGACTACTTTTCACTTTCCTTATATGAGATCGAGTTACTTTTCGGAGCAAATGACCGAGTGACTCTGTGTTGTTCTGTCGCGCCGCCGACCAATATTAGGTCTTCTATTTTCTTCGTGACTGCTCTTCGAACCTAATTACCGAATAGTTCTGTCTTCCTCTAATTTAACAGTATGCGTTGCTATCCCTCTCTCTCTCACTCACACACACACACACCCTCCCAACATACTCCTTTTATATACAAGACCGAGTTGCTCTTGGGCCCAATTATCGAGTAGCTCTATCTTATTCTGTCGCCCCGAGATCGATATCTTTCTCAGTTTTTCGCACGGAACCGAGTAGTTCTGTCTCCCTCTAATTAAATAATACGCTCTCTCTCTCTTTCTTCCTCTCTCATTCACACACACTTGCACCTTAATTTCTCCGTTTCTGTCACACACCTCTACCATACAGCCTCTTTCTCTGTCTTACCCAGAATGAATATGTCCACGAAACCTGCATTTTATGTCGCGTCTACATGGGGAACTGCCACGAATTGCTGGTCATGCTACCGCTTGTTTTGGACCTTTTTACCGACTGCCTCCGTTAACGTTAATAATTATCCGCGCCCGTCTTCGCAAGTAGTTAACCGCACTCCCGTCCGCCAATAGCATAGACCGACCGCGTTCATTTGCAGTCTCCACCAGTCTGATTGCCGAGTTACTTTTCCTCTGACCGAATTTGTTAATAAATAACCGCAGACCGCTTACCGCTACCGTTAAGGCAACTGCTACCGCTCTTGCGAATTTAATATCACGCCCACTGTTTTTAAGATCGATAACGTTAGAATAGCCAGACCATTTTATTTCGTTAAAAACGCATACTTTCCTGCTCTCGTTTTCATACCGTCATTGTAATTACTGTATCTGACTCAGACACACTGTGATTTATCAAGAAGCGTTTGACAATAAAAAATTGTTTTAAAATCGATTGTTTTATTTATTTCACCCGCAAAACTCAGGAAGATCAAAAGGAGCAGCAGGTGGTCGTTTATAGCGTGGTTGACCCCTGGTTTAATTTTTCTTCACTTTAGCAAGCTCCCAGTGCATGTGAGTCCCTTACCACATCAATCCATGGGGTGGCGACCGAGATACCACCGAAATAGTATAATTTCCATCCGCAACGTTACAAATACTGATTGATGTTTATTCAATATTTAATAATTAATACCCAGAATAAAAAGCCTCCTTACACCATTAAACCACTGAAACCTATTCTTAAAACGCAAGCTAACAAAATAAAATAGGAAATACAACTATTAATTTATTAAAAACTAAGAAGAATGCAAATACATTATTACATGCTCTCATGGGAAAACGGCAATTTCGTCTACGATCAGTTGTTTAGTCGGCATATTAAAGTCAGTAGTCTATGAATCAACCTTTCTCCGTATTAAAAAAATTAGAAAGACCGCAAACGTGAGGTGATTAGAAATCTTATTTATACGGTAAAACTAAGGACCACGCGATAATACAAATTATAGCCGTCTCTATTACATGATACCTGATTGGGTAATCTTTGGAATGACCAATAGGGCGTACAACAACGAACAAGACGAAAGATGACGAACAAGAGGATATTGTTGCATATTTTAAATGCTAATAATTCATCAAGTTAACTATTCTATTGTCAGTTAGAAAATATTTTTTATAATAATAATAATAATAATAATAATAATAAAAGCATTTATTGATCGCAAGAAAATACATTAAGAAAAGAAATAAAGAATTTAACAATAAACACAATTCCCACAGGAGATAACTCGTGCGTGGGTTGAAATATTATATAAAAAGAAAAAAAAAAGAAAAATTATATCTAAGTTCAACATAGTATATGAACAGCATAAGCCCTAATGTCGGTATAAGTATTTATTATACTTGATACCTATACAGAGAAAAAATAAAAGCGAAATACATTCATAATATTATTAATAACTAAATGATAATGTCTTCCCTAGATTAATGAATAACTTAAAGAAACTGTATTTTACTGTTGGAAAAAAAACCAAAACAAAGGTTGCAATTTTTATTTGTAATTAGTAAACGCAAAGGTATCAACGCAAAAGTACTTAATCAGGACAACAACAATACCTAATTACCTAATCATCATTATAAAATTGCATTATACAAGTGTAATGTTGTAAGAATTTTTTTCATCTAATAGTTGATGTATAGAGTTTGAGGATATTACATTTAATAAGTGATTTTTTATCAACTTCTTAAAAAGTCCCCTTGAATGCACTGTCCTGACGATTCCAGAAATTTCATTATAGACAGTGGATAATAAGTAATTGAAACATCTTTGTCCCACAGTTCTGAAAATCTTAGGCTTTCTTACGAAGCCCTCCCTGTGTCTTGTATAGTAATCATGTTCTGTAGACGGTAAACAATCTTTTTTATGAAATAATCTTAACGCAATTTTTTCAAAAAACAGCTGTCTTATATCCAAAACTCTAGCTTCCTTAAAGAGACTAGCCGTTGGATAGAGGACGCTTTTCTGAAGCATAATTTTCAGAATCCATTTTTGAATAACATTTAACTTTGATAAGTATTTATTCACGACTCCACCCCATGCAATTATACCGTAAGTTAGGTGAGATTGAACAAGTGCAAAGTATAATATTTTAAGGTGTTGTTCATTGTTATTATGGCAGCCCTTATTTTTAATATCATGTTTGCTTTATGGATTCTAGTTGAAAATAACAAATTAACATTAGTAATGATAGTAAATATCAGAAATTAGTTTTATTTTCATCGCTTTTGAAAGAAGCAAGGTCTAATAGACTACGCCATTGCTTTATTACGTGTCTAATAGAGCTATACTAATATTTTTAGCAATATGTTTGTGACCTTCATAAATTTTACCGTATACATGGAATAGAAGGAAACAAGAATTAAATATTTATAATATAATGTTCAAATACTAAAACTACAAACTACTACAAAAAATGTATTGTAGTAGAAGTATAATTATTGCTATTAAAGTTTACAGTCCTATATTGTACATAAAATCTTTAAACTTTATAATATCATTATTATTTTGAAGGTAGTATTAAAAGATGTCGGACGCAAAAAGTGAAGATGTACTTGTCAACCTAGTAAAATTTTCGTCGATTTGTGCCGGATTATGGCCAAAACAGCTAACTGAAAACTTTTTTCTTAGTAAAATTATATACATATATACAGCATTTGCTAGATTTGGTTATTGCAGTCTTTATGTTGGCATCGTAGTAGAATTATTAAGGCTAATAACACAGAGATATTCTACCCAAATAATATTGTCTAGTTTTAGTGTCGTTGTGAACGCAACAAAAGTTTTTGTAAAAGTAATAATATATCTAAAACATAATGTTTTTCAATTATTTGATGATGTCATTGAAGGGGAAAAAAGGTTATGGGAAGAAAATGATCCAGATATTATTAAATTATACCTTACGAAAATTCGGACTGGTAAGATATTTAGAATGATGCTTATTGGCTCAACTCTTGCGGCTATAATTGGACTAAATATATCAGGTAAGTCAAGAAGTTTTCTAGGACTGATTTAATTAATTAGTTTTGAAATTAAGTATAATTTTTATATTTTCCATATTATAATTAACTTTATTGGAATTTTTAAAATTATTAATGTTGTTTCGGTCTATACGTAGTACAAACACTGAGGATTTATGTTTTGTATGATTTATTATTAAAGTTATAATGCAATATATATTTTAGAATAATTTACACTTTAAGAGTCTTTTTTCTTCTCTCGTCTTGTCAGAGATTTTTCGCTGTCATGGTTGTTATGGTTATTTACAATAATTCAAATACCGTTAGGAGCGTTTAAACAAGGTGTTAAGTCGTCTAAACATACTGCCCGCCTTGAAATCCATACGGTTTCAAATTTTCATTGATCATCAATTGGTAAGATACACAGCTTGACAACAGGTCGCTTGAAGATGGAGGTTGCAGTTTTAATGGTAGCAGCCCTAGCCACACCATCAATACCAGGATGAACTTCGTTTACAACACCCAATTGCCATTTCAGTGGTGGTAGCCCATCGTCTTTTAATAGTACAACACAACCAGGTTTAAGTAGACTGGGGAAGTGTTGCTTCCATTTAGTTCGTTGTTGCAATTCAGAAATATATTCTTTGGACCAACGTGCCCAAAAATGTTGAACCATTTTTTGCAGCCGTTGGAACCTTAAAAGTCGATTCTCAGGAATTTGGATGTAGTCATCGTCAGGGATAGTGGTAAGTCGTTGCCCAATCAAGAAGTGTGCGGGGGTTAAAGGTTGAGGATCTGAAGGATCATTGGATAAAGGAGATATAGGTCTCGAATTTAAAATAGCTTCGATTTGTGAGAGGACTGTATAAAATTCTTCAAAGGTAAGTGAATTTGTACCTATAACTCTTTTTAAGTGAAACTTTGTGGATTTTACTCCAGCTTCCCAGAGGCCTCCAAAATGTGGAGCTCGAGGTGGAATCAGGTGCCATTTAACACCGTCACAACTAAGTCGCGAATGAATTTCATCTTGATTTTTAGGCAAAGCCTTTCAATTTCATTTTTTGCTCCAACCAAATTGGTTCCGTGATCTGAGTATATATCAGAACTTATTCCGCGTCTAGAAAAAAATCGTTTTAACGCAGCAAGAAAAGCATTGGTGGACAAGTCTCCAACAAGCTCGAGATGTATAGCTCTCGTTGATAAGCATACAAAAAGACAGACCCATGCCTTTACTGATTTAAAATTCCGTGTTAGTCTATCCTTTAAGAATACCGGACCCATAAAATCAATACCAGTAAATAAAAAAGGTCTACTAGGTGTTACGCGGTGTTTTGGTAAATTATTCATAATATGTTGAATACCAGAAGCATCAAAACGAAAGCATTTTGTGCAAGATCTAACCACCTTTTTACTAAGTTTCTGCCAGCAAGGGGCCAATAATGATCTCTTATAGAAGCTAGGAGATTTTGAGAACCTGTATGTAGTAGTCTAACATGCTCATATTGAGCAATTAACAAAGTTAACTTATGTTTTGCCGGCAGGATGGCAGGATGTTTTTTATGTTCTACAAATTCAGAATGCGTTAGCCTACCTCCTACTCTTAAAATTCCCTGACCGTCCATGAATGGATTCAGCCTTATTATTGAACCTTTATTTAAAACTTTATTTGTTTTTGTCAAACTGCGTATGTCTTCTTTAAATTCCTCATGTTGAGCCATTTTTATAAGCTGCAATAAACTATTATTTAATTCATTGCAACAAAGAAAACCACTTTGTCTCATGCGTCTAGATACCTTACAGTTGTTTACAAACCTAAGACAATATGCCATAACCCTTTGCAATTTACTTAGAGAGGAGAATTTATTAAAAATATCACACTCATTTATGGTAGATATCAGAGTAGTTGACTTTGTTCGCACTTCAGGCAGCTGTGTAGTGTCAACTTTAACTGCAGTTATAGGCCATAACTTATTAGACATAGAAAGGCAATGGGGACCATGCCACCAAAGATCATTAGCAATAAGACTGCCTGGACTGAGACCTCGAGATAAGTGATCAGCAGGATTTTCATTAGACCTTACATAATTCCACTCATCAGGTTTAGTGAGAGATTGTATTTGGGTAATCCTATTTGCAACAAATATTTTAAAATCTTGAGATTGAGATTTAATCCATGCTAATGCAATTGTAGAATTACACCAGTAATATGTTTTTTGAAATGAAATATTCAAGGAGTTTTTTACTTTATTAGCCAGCTCAGCCAGAAGAAGAGCACCACATAGTTCAAGCCGCGGAATAGTTACAACTTTTAGTGGAGCTACTCGTGTTTTAGCACAAAGTATACTAACATGACAGTCTCCTGCACTGTCAATGGAGCGGATATAAATACAAGCCCCGTATGCTACCTCACTAGCATCTGAGAAACCGTGAAGTTCTATAGAAATAGGGTTTTTTATAAGAATAGTCCTGGGAACCTTTAAATCATTCAAGTCGACCAATTGGTTGTATAGTGTTCTCCATTTGGTTAATACCTCCAGAGGTACAGATTCGTCCCAAGACAACTTAAGCTGCCAGAGCCTTTGAATAATAATTTTTGCTGTGATCACCACAGGAGCAATAAGACCTAAAGGATCAAAGATTTGTGCTATACATGACAAAATATTTCTTTTAGTTGCTGGGCCTTGCATGGTCATTTGAATTGAATATTTAAAAGTATCATTCTTTGTGTCCCAATAAAGACCTAAAGTTTTATTGAGCAGAGTCACAAAAATGAACGGACGTATTTTTAGAGCATTGATCACTTGATAAAACTGTTGGCTCATTTGAATGAAATTTACGTAAATCAAATCCTCCTGACAAAAGAATTTGAGTAATTTGTATTTTAATATTTTTGACCTCATCGATAGTACTGCCTCCAGTACAAAGATCGTCAACCTAAAAATCTTTAGCAATTATTTGACTTATTACAGGATTAGATTGCTTACATTGCAGGGAAAGTTCCTTAAGACACCTTGTAGCCAAGTATGCCGCTGGACCAGTGCCATAAGTAAGAGTGTTTATCTGATAAGTTTTTATTTCACAGGAAGGATCAGAGCGCCATAATATCAGCTGAAGACTGCGCTGAGTTTTGTCTACAAAAACTTGCCGATACATCTTGGCAATGTCGCCTGTGAGAAGAATATTATGTTGTCTTGCTCGCAAAACAATGGAAAATAGGTCTTCCTGTACTGTGGGCCCTACAAGAAGAATATCATTTAATGAGTAGCCACTGGAACATTTACTTGACCCGTCAAATACAACGCGCAACTTTGTAGTTGTACTGGAATTATTTAATACGCAATGATGTGGAAGATAAAACGAATCAGTATTTTTAAGTATATCTGCATTAATTTGAGACATATGCCCAAGAGCCTCATATTCCTCAAGAAACCTACTATATTCAATTTTAAGATCATTATTTTTGTTAAGTTTTTTTCTCTAGATTTAAAAATCGCCTTTTAGCTATTTCTCTAGACTCGCCTAATACTGAAGTAGGTTGCCTTAAAGGTAGAGACACTACAAAGTGACCTTCCAAGTTTTGTTTAGTAGTAGATTGAAAAAGGTTTTCACACAATTGATCTTCAATCGATAAAGCCTTTTGAATATTCTTTTCCTCAATTTCCCAAAATTTAGTCAAACTGTTTTCAAGAGTTTGATTTATGCTTAAATTACATGTTATTTGAGAATTAGGTTGATTAGTATCTATGATTCCAGAAATTATCCATCCTAGCTGAGTTTTCTGAACAATTGGTAAGTTATCACCTAGTCTAATTTGACCTGTGCTAAGCAAATTCCAAAATTTGTCACAACCGATCAAAATATCGATGGAACCAGGTTCATAAAAACCGGGATCAGCTAGTATAATATTAGTGGGAATTTTAAGATGAGAAACGTCTATGGCCATACATGGTATTTTGTTAGTTATTTTTGGTAAAATCTAACAGTTTAAGTTTGTTTCATAAGAGACTTGACGTGCTTGAATTGTAATATTAGTTTGCTTTAAGACTTTAGAATTAGTTTGCCCTATACCTGTCACAGAAATATTAGTGCTAGTAATTGCTAAACCCAGCTTGTCACACAATCGTTGTGTAATAAAACTAGATTCACTGCCACTGTCCAACATAATTCTACACGTATGACTATTACTGTCCTTATCAAGAACATTGACTATGGCGGTTGATAATAATACCTTTGGCACACTATTTGAGGAATGGTAAGAACTAACATTATCCTGAGCATTTAAAGTATTTTGTTTAATTTGGCCTGCATGCGGCATAGTAGGCTCAGGATTTTGTAAGTTGTCATTGACAGCATGATTATTTTGACTATTATTACCCTCAGATTGTCTATTAGTGGTAAAACTAATGTGCAATAACGTATTATGCCTTTTAAAGCATTTTCTGCACGGTTGAGAACGGCACTGTTCAGTAGGGTGGTTATTTCTTAAGCAGTTTAAGCACCATTTTCGTTTTTTAGCTTCAGTTATTCTTTTATTAACATCAAAATTAAGAAAAGTCCTACAATTATAAACAGTGTGATCTTTGCTACACAAAGAACATTTCGGTGTATGTGTGTGTGTTGACGAGAAAGTATGCCTTCGATTACCTTTTTGGTTATTATTTATTTGCAAAGTTTCTAACACTCTACATTTTTCATGTAAAAAGTCTGTAAATATTTTAAGCGTAACAGAATCATGCTTGCAATATTCACTTTCCCACTCTCTACGAGTAGAATTATCCAATTTTAAGGATATCATATGTATAATCAGCGCATCCCAGGAATCTACTGGTAGCTTTAGTACATGCAGAGCTCTAAGATGACGATTAAGGCCATCCAAAAGGTTCCGTAAACTAGTATGACACTCGACTTTTACATAATCAAGATCAAAAAGTGCTTTAATATGATTTCTGATTAAAATTTGTGTATTTTCATATCTTTTAACCAGTAAATTCCAGGCTATAGCGTAATTAGCAGCAGAGCTTTCCAAAGATTTTAATAAGTCTGCAGCAGGACCTTTTAAAGATAAGCGAAGGTAATGAAATTTTTGAACCTCGGGTATTGAGTCATTATCATGTATAAGAGAATGAAAAGTGTCTTTAAAAAATAAACATTGGTCATAGGCATCATCAAAATTAGGTAAAAGTATGGGAGGAAGCTTCACGTTAGGTTTAGATTGAATATTTTGACTTTTATTAGAGCTTGATGCCAAGGTTTGATTATCAAAATCATCCCCAGGAATTTGCCCTACTTCTGGCGACGTTAAAGCTTTGTCTTCTAGAGCAGCTTTTGCCTTAGACATATATTTAAAATAAGTATCTTCGAATTCATTAGTTTCCGCTTCAAATACGTCATCAGCTATGTCGGTGTTAAGATTTTGAATATTATTTTGAACTTCATAAAATTTATCTAAGCAAGGCTCTATAACTGAAATACGCATTTCAAGATCTTTCAGCTGTAGATCCTTTCCATCCGAGCTACCCTGTATCACGTTTTTAAACCGCGTTAATCTAGCTTTGAGATTCTTTTTTTCATTTTTAAGCATATTTATAGTTGCAATTTCCTGATTCTCAGACATTGCTTTGGTTTGTTTTTAATTTTTTCAGATAAAAATAAATTTTTAATGAAAAAAGCGTATCTATATTTTAAGATAAATCCTATTTAAACCACACGTTTGAAGCCAGTTTAAATTAGAAAAATATATTAGGAATAAGGATGGGATTTGGGAAAAAGAAGTGATCGGAACGCACTGACCTTGATTCCAAGTTTTATTGCTTCTATATCCACTAACGCTGCGTCGCGTCGCCTCTACGGGAATTATCAAATTGCCTTCGTAGAAAACCGGACAAATTGTGAAGTTTTGAATCAGCGTTTTCTTGAGTTATCCAGCGAAGAAGTACCATGTGTTTCGGTCTATACGTAGTACAAACACTGAGGATTTATGTTTTGTATGATTTATTATTAAAGTTTTAATGCAATATGTATTTTAGAATAATTTACACTTTAAGAGTATTTTTTCTTCTCTCGTCTTGTCAGAGATTTTTCGCTGTCATGGTTGTTATGGTTTTTTTTACAACAATTAAAAAGTAGTTAAGAGCGTTCAAACACGTTGTTAAGGTCGTCTAAACAAATGTATTTTGGAGTTTTATTGATTGACCATATGAACACTTTAGGTTCATAAGGTAGGTACCAACTTAAGTAAAATATATATAAACAAAGTACCATATTTTGGAGTATCGGTCGGTTCTGATGAGGGCTGGGTTAAATAAAAATGCTTATTTTAAGCTACGAAAGGCTTTCGATAATGTTTATTATCTCGTTTAAGGCTACAAACGAACAAAAAAAAACCTATTAATCACAAAAACCTCTACGTTTGTAAACTCTAAAGTTGGATTTGCTATTAAATATCTAAGAACGATTTTTATTTACTTAAAAATTTTTAAGAAAATATATCTTTCTTTTATTTTTTATTTTGGATTTTAATACGTTATGCAGATGGCTTGTGAGTTTGATTTGATATTGTCAAACGAAATAAAAATATATAGTATAGAATTTTTATCTTAATATAAAATTCCTTTATCCAAAAGTAAGGTTTTTATCAGGTCAAGATAACATTCTACATTGTCTGTTAAAGTCAATTTTTTTTATAAAAAAAAGTTGTTACTATTATCTGTTATTAAGTTGTTTTTTTTGCTTGAGCTGTGCAGCTATTCAGCCAGTCGCATATAAATATATATCTCCTACAACTTTATATTATTCTTATGCAGATTACTCATAATCATCATATTTTGTATAGTTAAGACGTACAGTAAATTTATCGGTGCATCAATTTTATCTGGAGGGTCGTGTAGAAACAGTTGGTGTATTTTTCACATTTAAGGAAAGTGTGATCTAAATTGGCAACTGTATTGCAATGTTCGCCCACGGCGATTGGTAAAACCTTGAGTTTTTGAAGATGAGATTGATAATAAGCATGACCAAATCTCAATCAAGTTATTGTGGTTATACATTTTTTAGAAGCATCAAAGCTGTCGTGACATGGTGCTGTAGGAAATTGAAAGCTTATATTATGAAAGAATCTGTGTGGTCGCTTGAACATAACTGAGCCAACGCTATTGACATTTTTGCCTTAAATTAATTTTAGTTATATGAAATGTTTTTATTATCGGTATGGGATAGTTTAAATTACTGGCGAATAATATACTTTGTTACTTCAATGTGTTCACATGTTAGTCGCAAGTAAATATTGTGTGGGCCTTTATCCACATGTACCTAAATGATTTTACGTTTTTTTTTATTTTATGTAGAGTGGGAGACGGTGTGTATCTCCATTCGCATTTTAAAATTAATATTTTTGTGCATATCGCCTGCAAATAAATTAAACAAGAGGTATGGATTCCTGTGGTAAACCTTCGGTATTGATTCATGGGCTTATCATGCCATTATCTTTATTGCGTATGTAGATACTTCTGTTCCTCTATAAGTTCACTATAAATTGAGCAATGGTAACGGGTACTCTGAAGTATTTGCTTAATTTGTTGGCCAGGATATCTAGATTTACTTTTATTATCTAAAAAAATAACAGGAAGGTAATTGATCCTTGAAACCCTGTTTTTTATGTCTATAGTAAGTATACTACTGACATCCATGGCTACAAATCGTTTCCTATAACCAGGTGCGATCGTAGTTATTTAACCACTACTCTATGTCCTTAATGATTCTTTCCAGCGTTTTTCTACACATGAAAGAAGTGATATAGGTCAATAAGAATTGGCTTTATTGCAGTTTCTGTTTGTTTTTAAATTGATTAGTAAGGGTGCTCTTGTTGAGATTCGTGCACCAGTTTTTCCAACTTAATCTACTTTTTATTGTAATTTAGTGTGTTTTCAATAAGTATGACTACACCTTCTTTACCATCTGCACGATCGTTACGAATAGTTTTATATTCATTGGCTATGTCTATTTGGTTTTTAGACAAGAATTTAGTTTCACTATTTTTATTGGAAGCAGCTGAACGGGAGTTCCACTGCATTATATTGTTTCGGTTGTCTTTTTGCAGTATGAATTTTGGCATATTATATTATATTTATGATAGTTGATTATAAAGCGAGGAGTATGCTTATTACATACACATACTCGATTAAATACAGCAGAGGAGGCAATGAAAATTTATGTGCCAGTGGTGGCAAAAAATGAATTAGATTTCATTGGTAAATGAGGATCTTTCTAATGTTTCCCAAGTATTAACGGATCATGGCTTAAAATTTGATAGAATCAAAACAAATTCACTTTGAATCGGTCCAAAATCTATTCATTTAAAAATAATAATCAACATTGATTACAAAATTTTTATTAATAATTATGCGATACCATCGGTAACATCCGCTAAAAATCTTGGTATAATTTTTTTGAAGCACATATAAAGAATATACCTAATAAGAAATTCTTATTTTAAACTTAAAATTTTATTTATTTTAAATAATACTTAAACACTGAAACAAAATTAAGGCTTGCAAATTCTATTATTATAAGTGGTTTAGATTATGGTAATATTTATATATCATAAAAATATAAATTTTATAAACACAAGAAAGTTACAAATATCCAAAAATACGACCATGTTACTCCAACACATAGACACTTGAGTTAGGACGTGAAATTTATTTCAATTGTTTTATTCATAAAATAATTTCTATTAAAAACCAAATTATTTATATAAAAAAAATCAATTTAGAATTACCAACAACATGAACAACACTAGAAATAAAAATAATTTGGAAATACCAAACATCATAAAGAAAAACCTAAAACTTCTTTTCAATATAATAGTTCAATATAGAATCTGATATAAAAAAAAACTAAACTATTCGGCTTTTAAAAGTCATTTTAAAAATAATATCTTAGGGTCGGATGGAAGACTAATTAATTATTAATCAAAGTCCTACTTTTTTTTGTGCCAATTAGTATGTTACTATGACCAAGAATTATTTTTGGTTGTTATATTTTTTAATTTTTATATTTTGGCACAAATAAAAAGTTTTATTATTATTAAAAAAAAATAACATAAAACAAACAATAACAAAAAATTAAGAGATTATGTTGGAACTTGTTTTCCAACAAGACCATTATAGTATAGTTTTTTTATGATTTAAATCATGCTTTTAAGTGCTGCCACTTAGAACATCTCTGCATGCTTAAGCATGAAATGGCTTAGCTATATCCATAGAATTCAACCATTTAAAAAAAAAATCAAAATGGACAAGGCGAGCTTTGTAGAATTGTTATATTGGGTAAACAGAAACACAGTGGATTTACAATGGTAATTCTATATTAAACGAAACAAAATACACGAACGACTTGTTTATACGCCATGCTCATTTTTACATTATTATTGTACTGGTGCTGCCAACTGTTAGAGAACATTAATAATACAACCCTGTAAAATGATCCGTTCAAGCATTAGCTTGCAGCATGTTAAATGTATTGCCTAACTAGTGGTTACAACAACACCCGCCCTCAATACTTTAAACTCATAACCTAACAAAAATATTTAAACTGTAAACGGCATAATAAACATTTTATAAACAAAAACTTTTTCTTTTTACAGAAATACAACGTTCAAAACATTTCTAAAATTCTTAAACTTTGTGCTAGCTAAAGGTTTAGTTAGCATATCTGCTACTTGATGTTCCGTCGAAACATATGATATCTGAACCTTTTTTTGCATTACACATTCACGAACGAAATGATGTTTAACATCTATATGTTTTGTACGTTTTGTCTCAAGGGTCGAAGCCATTTTAATACATGATTGATTGTCTTCATATATTTTTATCGGAAAGACATCAGTATACAAAATTTCTGAAAGTAGCTGACCTAAGAATAAATTTTCAGCAATACAAGCAGAAAGTGCAATATACTCAGCCTCAGCGCTTGATATAGTTACAACATTTTGCTTTTTTGTCTTCCAACAAACAACATTTTGGTTACATTTTATTACAAACCCTGTAACACTTTTTCTATCAATGATGCTATTTGCAAAGTCAGAGTCAACATATGATAAAAGACTGACATTCGAGACATTACTCTTAACAAATTTTAATCCATAGTTTTTAGTGTGATTTAAATATTTCAATAAAATTTTTAAATGATTCCAGTGTTCAGTCGAATAGCAATTTTGAAACTGACTATAATATGAAACACTATAACTTAAATCAGGCCTTGTTCCGAGCATTATATACATAAGGCACCCTATCAATTCACGATATGGTAGTTTTTCATGAAAATTTTTAATATCAATTGTTAACTGCAATTTCGGTTGCATTGGCGTTTCAGAACCTTTACTATCAGACATATTAAATTTCTGTAAAACCTTATTTATTAATTCTTTTTGACTTTTATATAAGACATTATCAAATTTTTCAATTTCGAGTCCCAAGAAAGTTATTTTATTATTTTTAAATTCTTTCATTTTAAAAACTTTTGAAAGCTCTGTGCTTAAAACGATAAGATTCTCTGAATTCTTTGAAAAAATTATGATATCATCAACATAAATTAACAGAAAAATCACTCTATTAAAATATAGACAAGGATCCTTTTTGGATCTTTCCAAGCCCAAACTAGTCAAAGTTTTATGTAACAAATTGTTCCAGCATTTTGGAGCCTGTTTTAAGCCATATAATGATTTTTTAACTTTACATACCAATTTTGGATTCTTATCAAGCCCTTGTGGTTGAATCATGTAGACAGGTTTCTCTAGAGTTCCATACAAAAAAGCTGAACTTACATCTAGCTGTTTTACAAATAAATTATACTCTAAATACAAGCACAATAAGAGTCTTATAGTTACCATTTTTGCCACTGGGGCATACACATCGTCATCAACAATATTTTGCTTAAACCCTCGCGCAACTAAACGAGCCTTTTTCACACTTTCACCATTAACAACCTTTTCACGAAATACCCACTTACTGTCTATTATTTCTTCGTTCTCTGGATATGACACTAAGTCCCAAGTATCACTTTTGTCTAATGAATTCAATTCACTTTCTATAGCGGTTTTCCACTTAATGTCTTTTACTGCCTCTTCAAAAGTTTGTGGCACTTCCGATAACAACATTCCAGCAGATAAGGCTGCCATTAGATCCACTTCAAACTCCATGTCATAGTCATCTAAATGCCTTGGTAACTGTCTGTTTCTGGCACTCCTTCTTATGTTTGTTATATCTTTTTCTTCGTCTTTCTCTTCCTCTTCAATCAATGGGTAATCTTTATTTTCTTTGTCAGTGTTTTGTTCAACTTGTACTTCTATAGGTTCCTTTTTTTGTTTTTCATCAAAAATTACGTTTCTCCCTATTACAATTCTTTTATTTTCAGGGTCCCATAATCTATAACCATTACTAGTATATCCTACCATAATCAGTTTTTCACTGTGAGCATCAAGCTTTGATTTACGAACTTCTTTTGGAACTAGATTATAAGCAGTAGTACCAAAAAGTTTAATTTTGTCTAAGTTGGGTCGCTCACCAAACCAGACTTCTGCAGGACATTTATTGTTAGATAAAGTTCTTGTTGGGGTTCTGTTTGTCAAAAATACAGCTGTTCTAATAGCTTCACCCCATAGGGTTTTGTCCATGTTTCCATCAAAAATTAAACATCTCGATTTTTCCAGAATTGTGCGATTGTAGCGTTCAGCTACACCATTCTGCTCTGGATTTTTTGCTACCGTGTACTGAATTTGAATTCCCTTTTGTTTGCAGAAATTTCGAAAATCCTCTAAGGAATATTCCCCTCCATTATCGCATCTCAATTTATTTATTTTTGAACCAAACTTTGCTTCTACATGTGCAACATATTCTTTAAACTTCTCTAGAACCTCACTTTTATAGGTTATTAAATAACACATAGCAAAATGTGAAAAGTGGTCAATGAAACTTACATAGTACTTCTTTCCATCATGGGTGGGTGGATTTAGTGGTCCACACACATCTGTTGAGATTGTTTCTAGAATATGTTTCGCTTTTCTTTCTTCACTTAAAATTTTGAAAGGTAGTCTCGTCTGCTTGCCTTTAAGACATACTTCACACACCCTAGGTGCTGGAAATCTACCCGAGTGTCCCATACGTCTGTGCTGTAGGATCTGTTCTTCATTTGAGGTTAAATTTGCTTCCAGATCATCTGCTACTTTTAAACTAACAACATAAAGGTTACCACTCAGTTCACCTTTTAAAATTACAACATCATTCTTCAATATTTGCACTTGCTTGTCTTTAAATAGTACTTGTAGGCCATTTTCTTCAAGTTTCCTTACTGACAATAAATTGTGGAACAGTTTACTACAGACCCATACATTTTTAATAAGGATATTTTTGTTTGTGCCAGTCTTTAAATTTAAATCACCTTGTTTGGTTGCTTCTATGGTTTCACCCTGTTTAGCAATATTTATTTTATGTGACACACTTTTTTCATTTACAATGTACTGTCCAACACTTTCGCTTACTAGATGGTTTGTTGCTCCACTGTCAATAATAAATTTGACTTCTTTTTCATTATTCTGAATTGAATGGTCTAACTGTGAAACTGCGGCTGTGATGAATGTAATTTCTTCAACGCTGTTATCTTGTTCTGCTAAGTGAGCTCTGCTGTTGTCTTGCTTCTTTAACTTTGGGCACTGATATCTTTTATGTCCCTTAACACCACAATTATGACAGTTGAACGGAAAACTCCCATTGTTTTGCATTCGGTTTTGACCAGAGTATTGGCCTTTGTCATGTCCACCACGATTTCCACCATACTTCCATTTTTTCTTAAAACCAGCAAAAACAGCCTCATTTTCCACCTCACTCTCTTTTTTTTTGTTTTCTTTCCTGGATTCCTCAATTAAAAGCTTGTTTTTTACAAAATCTAAAGTTATTTTAAACTGATCTTGACAGAACATAACATCCATGGCTGTCACAACTGCTTCATACGAGTTGGGCATTACTGACAGTAATTGTAGCACAACTTCATTTTCCTCAATTTTTCCTCCTGCTGCTTTCAGCTCGCAGACTATCTGCTCAAATTCTGTGAGAAATGCTCTAAGTGAGCTTTTTCCATTGAATTTTAAACCTCTTAACTTCTTTTGAAGCATAACTTGTGTAGATATTCCAGTTTTTGTATATGTTGCGCTTAACGACGTAATAATTTCCTTAGCGGACGTTTTGTCTTTGATTACTTCCAACATATTGTCTGCTAGGCATTGTACTATAATATTTCTTGCCTTTACATCATCCTTTTTCCATAACTTAAATTCCTTGTCATTTTCGGGTGCAGGACAGGCAGTACTCAAAACATGAATAACTCCTGACTGTTCAAGTGCTAATTTTACTCTGAATTCCCAATTTGAATAATTTGTTCCGTTAAAAGGAGTTACGTTAAATACTTGCATTCCTCCTTGGGTAGCCATTTTTCCTAGACTTCCAGTCACGTAGACCACGTACAACTTTTTGGCCACACAATTTATTTCTACCTTCTTGCTTCCCACCAACTATGTCTGTTCACTTCTGGGCCCATAACCTGTAGAATTGTTATATTGGGTGAACAGAAACACAGTGGATTTACAATGGTAATTCTATATTAAACGAAACAAAATACACGAACGACTTGTTTATACGCCATGCTCATTCTTACATTATTATTGTACTGGTGCTGCCAACTGTTAGAGAACATTAATAATACAACCCTGTAAAATGATCCGTTCAAGCATTAGCTTGCAGCATGTTAAATGTATTGCCTAACTAGTGGTTACAACAACAAGCTTTGCAACCTCAAATGATTAACTTTTAATTTTTTTAGGCGCATATGGCATGAATCAACTAACAAAATACAACCAAGATAATAATGCATCATTAGAACCACATTACAATTACCAGTTCTGGTTCCCCGGTAACAAACTGGAACACCTGAATTGTATTTACATCCTTAATTCCTATTTTTCGGTTTACGGTTTTTGGTATAATATCACAGCACATATGGCACTTATCACATTATTGGTGTACTCGTCTACACACCTAGCAGTACTGCAACATCGCTTAAAACATTACATCCCCGAAAATCTTGAAGAGGGCCAGATGCCTGAAGTTATTATGACTTTAAAACGTCTTATTTTAGAACACCAATATCTAATGATGTAAGTATTGCGAATTTTATAATAAAACTGTATGATTATTAAAATTATTTGTCATTTTAGTTACAGAGTATTTTTATAGATTTACGTACACGTTTGGTATAAAGGTACTACGTAGTTTAGTGAAAAGCTGAGCGACAACGGTCTTCATTGTGGACACTCAAGTCATTCTTACTGTCGGGCATTTCAACATGTAACTTATAATAGTGCAATAAAAGTTAGGAGCTCAACCGCTTTCCGCATGTGTCACTTTTCTTCTCAAGCGGGCGTTGATTTTCATATTACTAGAACGCCAAACGACAACAGTCTTCAGCAGTGGACCCTCAAGTCATTCCTGCTGTCGTAGATTTATTTTAAGAAAAACCCATCACACCGTTCTATGTACACCAATTATAAATTAGCGTTCTACAGGCAACATCATCAAATAATTATTATCCTTTCTGATAACTTTACTTGTATATTGTAATATTGCCCTTAATTAACCCTCCCCCATTTCCTTACCTATCATTGAAAATTATTATTTACTTTATAGGATGGCGTTATTACTGCGTACTAACGTACAATCTTCGTTCTCAAGTACCACAAAAACCCATGGCGACAAGTACATCTGTTACATTAAAAAGGTCAACGAACCTGACCCATAATTTACAACCCTTAAAAAGCAAAAGTGTATTAATTTTGTTACAGTTACGGATAGTACCGTTATGCTCTGGCAACCTTTTTATTTTATAACAATTAAGAGGCAATTTTGTCTTGCAGACGTGTTTGATGAACTTTATTTGCTAATTAGACCCCCCATTTATTTATGTCTGGATAATTTTCTGATCAGAACTTTAGAGAGAAATGTTTGCTAGAATGAAATTGAAGTAATAGAATATTTAGATTTTTTATATAGGCTTTTAAATTATTATGAATTTAAGATTGTTGCTTTTTTTGTCTTTGGATTTAATTTCTTTCTCAAAAATTTCTAGCGCGCCATGTGTCGACTCTCGGAGTGGTGAACCGTAAGATCATTCGGCGCTGGAAGAGATCTAGGAGAAATAAAAAATTTAAAATTTCTATTCGGTGTCATTTATGAGACATTAACGAAACGAAAAATAAAAGATAGCGAGGTCCAAAGACCTGGATGGCCATTCAAAGGCTCCCCTTCTAACAATCTATCTATCTGGAAATACTTCATACAGATATTCATGGACAGGTTTTACAAAATGGGTAGGCTCACCATATTTTTGAAACCACATATTTCTATTTGAGATATCATGTTCGACATTATCAGAAAACCGAATAGCCAAACTTGTAACTAGTTCTTCTTCCAAGAATTCCAAATATCTTGCTCCAGTAAAATTCACTTAAAAAAAATTAGTCCTATAACTTAATCACCAACCATACCTGCCCAAACATTTACTTTTTCTGTGGTATTCCCTTATCCAACTTTGATTCTTGTTTGCCCAATAACGACAATTTTGCCGGTTTAGGGTAGCATTTAACATAAACGTGGATGGATGAAAAAAGATTTTTTTCTGTGTTTACATCATTTCTCGGGAGACTATCGCAAAAATTTTATAAATTTATTTTCAACCAATTAGAAGTATCCTTTTTGTTTGCGTTGCTTATAGCGACGGGAGACTATCGCGATAGTCTATAACCTATTAACCTAATAAAATTAATAAGTGATCATTTTTCCGTAAAAAATGAAGTGCTTTATTTTTTATGGCAAACGTCACTCAGAATAAAATCAAAATACATTTTGTTGCTAACTTATAATTTTTATTGAGAATAGGTCGTAGGTCTCACCATCTCATCATATTAAAAGAAACTCCAATTTCTGAAATTTTCTTACCGAATCTCCCACGCAGCAGAATTAATTCCCGATAATTTTTTTCTCGGTTTCACTCATAATTTTGTTGATAGAAAATTTTCCTCGTCTTCGACTCGGAATAATTTTCTATCAACAAACCAACCATTCGTGACCTTGAAAAAAATTATCGGTAATAATTCTGCTGCTAGGGAGATTATAAGTGATAGTCTATAGCCTATTAACCTAATAAAATTAATAAGTGATAATTTTTCTTAGGTACGACTATGGAGAACTATAGTGTAGGAGGCCGATCGACAATGGCAGCATTTTCAAATTCTGTCCCGGTTTTTTGGTTAGTTCGCTATTGGCCGATAGATGGCTCTCGCGTGCGAAGTGGGCTGATTTTGTCTTCTTCTTCTTCGTTTTTAATATGGAAAACTAGATCCTCCATAGTTTTTAAATTTTACTTTTGACAATTGACATTTTATTTTTCGAAATAACAAATAACGTTTGAAGGCAAGATAAGACAAATAACGTTGTATTGTAATTAATTTCCATATGTATAATGAATAATGGTACAATTTATAAAAGTAGAGTTTGCTTTGTGTCGGGGTGTAAGACAGGATCTTCTTCAGAGATGAAACGCAGCCAAATAAGTCTCTTTCTAGCTTCAAAGGTAAAACCCTCTAGCTAGAATGTTCCTGTATTTTAAAAACAAAGCATCGTTGGAACTTTATACAGGCCGAGTTTACTAATAAGTATAACAAAGTAAGTGTAAATTCATACAAAAGTCCTTATTTGTTCCTTAAAGAACTAATTTATATAAAAATAGTTATCGCGTCCATAAGAAACCATTTATTTGATAGCCCACTTCGAACACGAGCGCCATCTTATGGCAACTCGTAAAGCTGAATTACCGATGCTAATTTGGGACCGAATCCAATGCATTGCGATCGGCCTCCTACCTCAAGTCCTCCATAGGTACGACTACTACGACTTAATTTTAATTCAAATGTCAAGTCATTTCGAAGTGACAGGTGAGACAATCCAATGTCTTTATACTTTTAAATTCAAATAAAACTTTAAAACACATATTTCCGATGAGTTTAGTTTAATACGACGCACTGTATTTTACCATAGAAGTTGATTTTACTTGTTAGTAACTAAGGTTTATTACTAAAATTTCAGGAACATCGAAAGAAACTCCAATTTATGAAATTTTCTTACCGAATCTCCCACGCAGCAGAATTAATTCCCGATAATTTTTTTCTCGGTTTCACTCATGTTTTTATTGATAGAAAATTTCCCTCGTCTTCGACTCGGGATAATTTTCTATCAACAAAACCATTCGTGACCTTAAAAAAAATTATCGGTAATAATTCTGCTGCTAGGGAGATTATAAGTGAGAATTTCACCTTAATAATTAAATATGTGATTTCTAAATTGCGGTATTAGAAAATAAAATTAAAATTATAACTTTTTCGACTTAGTTTTCAGATAGTTATCCTATAAAGTAAAGCAACGTATAAAGTTAGCAAAACAGTTTACTTTTACAGTTATTTTTTACATTTTATTATTTAGTCATAGAACCATTATTATTAATAATAACTTTTTGAAGTCGTCGAGGCATACTAAGAACTAAATTTCTTATATAATCCTCAGATATCAGACCCCATGATTCTCTTATTTTTTCTAATAGATCCTGTTGATTTTTGGGTCTGAAGTCATGTTTATATATTTATTTGGTAATTTGACCCCAAAACATTTTCTATGGGGTTGAGATCGGGACTCTTAGATGGCCAAGGTAAAACATTTATTTCATTTTCTTGCAGATATTACTGGACTAGTCGAGATGTATGAATTGGGGAATTGTCATGCTGAAATATGAAATTTTCTCCGTATACTGCCGTAACTGTTGGTAACATGGCGTGTCTTAATATATTGCAGTATACAGGGGCATTGAGCCTTTCTTGGACTATTTCGCAAACTCATATACATCTGCTACTGATCCATGCCCAAATGTTTACAGAGAACCGACCACTCATATTTGTTTTATGGGTATACTGCTCATCTGCTCCTGTGGGTCTGTATACACGAATTTTTCCGTTGTTACAAGACTGAAATGTCTTTTCATCGGAAAAAATTATTGTTTCCCAAATATTATTTTGATTGACATAGTTTTGTGCAAAATCTAGCCTTCTGTCTTTATTTACCTCTGTTAAGGAAATTTTATTGGCAGCGCAACGACTCCTGATATCTGAGCCCCGAATCCTTCGACGAGCAGTATTCGTTAAACCAGAAAAATTGGTTTCTTGAGCAGCTTTTATTGCTATGTCAAAGTGGTTAATCGAGCAAATTGTTAGTAACTTCTCTATATTGAACTTCTGTTGAAATTTTTGGATCTTGCTTTCTTCCAATAGTTCCAGGCTCGAGTATTTTACTTTTACACAAAAGCACGGTATTTTTACTTAGATGTAATTATTATAGGAACATGTTCTCTCACTCGCGTATATATAATAGCTTTTTGTTTCACCCTTAACGAAGGCATGTTTTACACTTTATAATATTTATTTAGTATTACCACTTTGACAACAAATGAAAAATTTTGATATACCTTCCTATTGTCAAAATAACATTTAAATATCAAAGCTGAAAATTTGTAATAGGCTGGGAAATAAAATTGCGTGTCCCAGTTTTTTTTGGGCGCAATGGTACTTTAAAAAAAGTTAATAGAACACAAGGATTGTCATTTAAAAAAATTATCGATATTACCATAGTATCTCTAATTTAAAACACACTGAATATTTTTTTTTTATAAAATACTAAATTTACTGGATTGATGATGACCAAACTTTAAATTTTTATTTTATAACATTTACATAAACGTTAAAAAGTCAATCGGATTGACGTTTAAAATTTTAATTTTTAATGTTCTGTCATGTTTTTTAGTTTATTTAAGTACCTATTTACAGACTTTAATTCTTTACTTAATTTTTTCTTTTTACAATCGCTCTGTATTGTGTGTTTATGTACAGTGTATACCATGTAATAATATGTGTAATTTATGAAATTATGATTTTTATTTGCATTCATGACGGATTGTGTTTTAAATAAGGATTGCTTAAATTCCTTTTTATCTTTTTCCCCTTTTATTGGTTTATTTTTATATCTGCCCTTTCTTTGTACGCTTTGGCAGTGGGACAATAATGCTCATTGAGTTTGAGTAAACTCCCTGAGTAAGAAACTAAATACCTTTAAGATAAATGAAGTAATATCTAATATCCAGCATTAAAAAAAACCACACTTTAGGAATGTAATGGAATTCTACATATTTTATGATAATTTTTGAATGTATATTTTTAGATTTATTAAAAAACTTAACGATAAGTGTACCAACATAGTTATGATGGAATTTGTCTTAAGTTCTTTTGATGCAGCATCAGTGACGCTTACTGTAATAAAGGTAAGCGACAAGTTAGTATGTGGGTTATTATTAAAAAATATTTATATTAAAAAAATCACAAAACATTGAACATTGTAGTCGTTATTGAGAAATGTTTCTTATTTTAAATAAATTTGTGTTTTATCAATAATTGAATGCTCTAATTAAACAGACAATAATAATTTTGCCCCGAGGGCATACAGCTTACAAATTGCCCCTAAGATATAAAAATACAAATTACTGCACTCAATAATATTTTGTTTTCAAACAATTTTAGCTTGAATTTTCTGAAATGCTGTGGTTAATTGCATTTCTGGTTCTGTTAATTATACAAATATTTGCCCTGGCATGGAGTTGCAATGAAGTAAATCTTGAGGTACCTGTTCTTTCTTTGTATATTGATATAAAGGGTAATTATTAAGACTTAATGTATTTGTAAAAATTTGGTAATGAATATAATAATAATAATAATTTTTTTAGGTAAAAATTTACAAAAATTATTGTTTAGCAACTTTAAAATCAATGGTGGTCTGAAATTTTATTAGCTTTTCACCAAAGCACAGATATTTTAATTCCATAACTTAGGTTTTACATTCTTTGATATTTAAAAAAAATAATATCCTAATTTGCCATGTAAATAATAATGCATAATGCTAATATTAGCAAAAAATACATTTTCCATCTAAAAGTCTGATATTGTTTGTTTGTTTCACTTTCCCTCCCCTTTAGTTGTTTTGGGACTATAAGCATTTTAAAACTCTAGTATTCGTGGAATTAAAAAAAATAATTATATACCTTGGCAACTTTGACTAAAATAATTTTTAAAACCCTATAGAGGTTGGGGATTTTAAATAAAACGCTTCTTATAGCGGCTCCAAAAATAAGATTTCTCTAAAATCCAAAAATACGTCCTTTTTTATGGGACTCACTTTGGTGATGTAAAAAAAAATTGTGACCTCAAAGAGCAGCACCAATATTTTTTTAATTGGTAGACACAACTTGTGGCATCTTTTTAAAAAGCTTTTTGAAAAATGAGTTAGTTCATAAATTATTTTTTTACATCTGTCAAACCATGTGTTAGAAATTTAATAAGAACTCATTTTTAACGAACAATAATTACACTAACTCAGACCTTTTGGGAAGGAAGAGAGAACGTCACATAAAATACAGGTATGTTTATAAAAAAGCAGGTGAAATTTTGACGTTTACCTCGTGGAATACGTAGGTCACAGCCTTCTACTACTAGGCTAGTAAAGATTCATAATTTGACAAGCAAAACTAATCACATTTTATTTACTTGAACTCCACGCCGCTGAGTTCATGACACCCCTCTTAAACCTGGATCCGTCAAATTGCTTTTGCGAAGAGGCTAATATGTGCTGTCTCAGAAACTGCTTTAAAATCGAGAAGGCTATGACATTAACAATAACTTTAAAACTGTAATGTCACTTTTTTAGCATAATAATTGTTGAAATTATGCTCCATGAACCTGTTGGCCTAGATCGTAAGCCATGTTTTGCTTCCTTGGTAATACAACCAGTTTTGATACGTTTGAAAAAAAAGTTAAAATTGTATTTAACTGAAATGTTAAAAATTGAAATATTGATAATGGTCTGGTTTTTAGAAAAAAAAGAAGTCAATAATAAATTGCGTTGTTTCATGAAAGTTGTTCCGATTTGCCACCTCTGTCGCGAATTAGTCAGTAAAATTAAAAAGTAATTTGGAGAATTGAGTCATGTAAGACATCTTCTTCAAAGAAGACCCTCAAAAGTTTTAGATGAAACTAAATTGTATATCCTATTAATTGACCTATCAAAAAAACCCAATTTGTTGTTCTTCAAACATTTTTAATACCAGAACTTTAAGAATAATCCAAAATTATTAAAAGTAGACCAAAGGATATTTTTTCAGCAGGATGGAGTCCTTCCCCACTTTGCGAGAAATGAAAGAGAATTCTTAAATGTTACATTTACAAATAGATGGATCGAATAGCGAGGATTATAGTGTGGCCGCCCAGATCCCCAGATATTATATCCTTAGATTTTTATTTATGGGACGATTTAAAAAGAAGGGTCTGTCACCAGACGTAGAAATCTGGAAGAGTTAAAGGCAAGGATTCGGACAGAGATATGTTCAATCAGGTCAAAAGTATTGAAAGACGAGTTCTACCATCGGTTGGGTCTATGCCAACAGTTTCATGGGGAACATTTTCAACACTTGTTGTGCTAAAAAGAGACAATTTTAAAGTTATTGTTAATGTAATTATTGTTTGTTTAAAATTAGTTTTTAGTAAAATTTTGGCACATGGTTTGACAGATGTAAATAAAAAATATGGACAAATTCCTTTTTCAATAAGTTTTTTAAAAAGATGCCGCGAATGATATCGTCTAATTTGCAAAAAAAAGTTGATTATAAAGCTGCGTCCCCTCTTTGGGGTCTCCATTATTTTTTACATGTGGTCCATAAAAAAGTCTTTGGGGACGTAGTTTTGAATATTAGAGAAATCTTATTTCCTGAGGCGCTATGTATGTAAAATGCCTGTATGTAAAAAATGTGAAACCTTAGTTATGGATACACAAAATGTTTTAATCAGAAGCTTATAAAGTTTTCAGTGGTTATATTTTTATTGGTTTCGCAGCTACTAATTTTTTTTCGTTACGTTTTTACATAAGGAATTATTTCTTATCTCAAAAACGAATAAAGATAGATGAGTATTATTAACAAATGTTACTGATTCTTGTATGGCGTCCAAAAATGCTAAAATATTCATTGTGTTTTATTTGAAATAATAAAGTTGAGACTGCAGTTTTAAAACATAATAATAAATTAACATTGGTTAGGTTAGCAAATAAAAGGATAATGGAAAAATATTAATAAAATAAAAAATGTAACTAAATAAACTCATAACGTGAGGTGCAATATAACATGTGTAAAGGGTAATTGTTTTGTTTTTAGAGCCAGGCTGTAGCTGATGCAGTGTTTGAAAGCAGATGGCAGTTGTTAAATAAGAATGGAAAGCAATTAACACAAATAATGATTCATCAAGCCCAGCAGAGGCCTTTACAGATGACCATTGGCCCATTTGGACCAATGACAATGCAATCATTTCTAACGGTAAAGATATGTTTAATATTGCAAGCTTATTTTTAGTGTTTAAGATTAAAATTTTTACGTTCCACAGCATCTTTGTAATGCAAGTTTTAATAAATATCTATGTCTACTTTTCTATCATAATCGCGTTAAAAAACAACATGACAATAGCAAATGTCACCGTTTTAAAGTCCCCAGATTAACTGTGTTAGTCAGTTTATCTGTTGACACAAAAGCATAAAAATTTCTTGACAAAGAAATTGCTTAAAGTACCCATTTAAACTCATATAATTCCAAATTATACTTACTTGAAACTGAAATTTGAACTCATTTGTACGGTTTTAATAAGATTTATGCATTTTTGAACTTGGTTTGTACGATGCGAAAAAATATTTTGGCAATACTTGTTGGATCATCAGTATTGGTTTAGCACGAGAAGTGGTCGTTATTAGAGAGAGAAGCGAAGTGCGGAAACAGACCAATAGTAAGAGTCTTGTATTGGTGTTGCCTTCATGTTAAATAAAGTTAGTTGAAATCTGTAAACGGAGTATCACACCATTCTGTGAACCGATATACGCGATGATACAAATGTGTAAAGTACAGAAATGTGGCTGTGATAATCCCGCGAATAGTTTTTGCTATATTAGTGGTCAGTTTACTTCTAAATCGCAGAAAAGGACAGTTAACAAAATTACCAAAGTAGCTTATCATAAAAATTTTGGATGTGTTGTGGGCTCCTATATTGCCAAACCTATGCAGAAAATCTGCCATTTAGCCAGTCTAAAAGGCAAACTTTCTTCTACGCCTTTTGCAGTTCCAATGATTTGGCGGAAACCAACAAATCATTGGCACGACTGTTACTTTTGCATTGACAAAAGTGCCTGAATATTCAAGAAAAAGCAAACATAATATTGAATATCCGGACATTTCCCCAGCAATAAAACTTCGTGGAGAAGGTTAACAAATTCTAGACCCAACGGTAATTGGTTGAAGATTTAGAATTGTATGATGATAAGGCAGAACCCGATAATGTGTCAGAAAAAGACAATCCTTTTTTTCCCGAAAATGGAGGAAAAGTACCTCATTTAATCGAATAAGCTGTATTAAATGATCTAATTCGGAACCTTTACTTGTCCAAAGAGCATGCTGGAGTGTTAGATTCTAAATTACAACAATGGAATTTAAAAGATATTGGAACTAAAGTTACAGTATATAGGAACAGTAAAGAGAAGCTATCCTAGTTTTTTATTATGCAGGATGAAATGTGTGTTTCTGTTAATCCAAATAGTGTTATGGAAAAATTAGGATTTGCACATAACCAGGACGAATGACGTTTATTTATTGATTTGTCTAAAATAAGTTTAAAAGTAGATCTGCCACATAATCGCAACAATAATACCTCTACTTCTCTTGCACATGCAGTTATCATAAAGGAAACAAACAGGGCTTCACGGTGGATTTACGAAGTAATGTTGTTTTCTTTAACTTTGGAATTGTAGAGCATCAGAGAGCCATTACCAAGTCAAGGATTGACTTCCGAGAGATAAATATATACCACCAACTAACGTAAAAACGATACCTCTTGTTGATCTCAAAAAAAGTTTTGTCACCACCATTACACATTAAACTGGGATTAATGAAAAATTTCGTTAAATCATTAGATTAAGAAGACACACACATGAAAAAACTAAGGATGGTACAACGAGCAGCTTGTTTAGGAGTGACCGGTGCCCTTCACTCAGCACCAACGGCGGTACTGGAAGTGTTACGGCATCTGATACTCGTGGATATTTACGGAAAAAGTGTGGCTGCAAAAAGTGCTCTACGACTGAAAGGGTCGAAATGCTGGACCAGTACCAACTACGGACACAGCAGCATACTAATGATATATCCAGGCCAAAATTTGCGAGAGCCGACCGATTACACTGTTTTGCTGCCAGACTTGCTCATTCTGGGTAGGGAAGAGTGGAAAGGCAATCAAGTAAGAATGGAGGCGGATCACTCCATCTTCACAGACGGTTCAAAAATGGACGTCGGGGTAAGAGCTGGTATCTTCTCCGAGAGTACGCTTATACAGAGGTCGTATAGACTCCCTGACTACTGCAGCATTTTCCAGGCAGAAATTTTTGCAGCGAATATAGCAGTCAATATTCTGCAGCATCACCCAGGCTTGAGAGAATCTGCGTCTATGGCTATCTATATAGATAGTCAAGCAGCCATAAAGGTAATTTGCTCCAGCAGTACTAAATCAAAATTAGTAAGGCGCTGTCGCAACAATCTCTGCACACTTGGTGCTCAACATCGAATCACCTTGTGTTGGGCTCCTGGACACAGCAACATATATGGCAACGAGACTGCTGATGCGCTCGCCAGGAAGGGGCGCAAGCATGTCTGCCGAACTAGCAGAGAATACTATGGCTAGACCACTGGGATCAGTCAAAGAAGAGATAGGTTCGGTAGACACGCTGAACGTATGCAAATACCAACTAACGACTTCTATAGACGTTGCAGAGATTAAGAAGAGGAGGAAAGTATTCAGCATTTCTTGTGTTAATGCCCCGAACTTTTTGGTTAGTTATGAAAGAAAACGTTCAGAAATATAAACGAAAGTCAGCATTTGCAAAAGAGTTATATACAAAACACCTACTATAATTGTATTTTCATGATTGTGCATTTTTGTAAATAAATTCTATTATCCTAAAAATATCTTGTTTTTTTTTGGTTGAAAATTATGTATAAATAATATATAAAAATGTTTGTATAAAATGAAAGTAACTAATATATTCTATAAGTCAAAATTTATAAGTGGTGAACAATTTTGGTTGTTGAGTGCTCAATCAGGATGCCTAAACTCCCCCGTGCAGTCATCATAACATCAGTCGCATTGTATCGTTTTTTTTTGTATTTGTTAACTAGTGGTTGTTATCACCTATTTTGCTGTAGTTTATTTCTGCTTTTGTTTTTACTCTTGTTTGTATTTTTCTTGGCCGAATGGGCTGTTTTAATTGATTAATGTTATTTTGACGTATAACACTTACTAATTTATTGTTTTTTACATTTTTGCAGATATGGAAGATAGCTTATTCTTATTTAAGCGTTATGAGAAAGTAATAAAGACATTTAGAAGTTTAAAATAGTGTAGTGTATATTCGGATGTTTAAATAAGGATAATATTAAGTAATAAAATAGTTGAAGACACAAGTAGATGTAGGGCCTATTAGTAGGAGAGCCCGACCTGAAAAATCCACCATGAAAAGTTAGGGGGTACACTGTTTGTAAAACATAAATTAAACGTGTGCCTCATAAGACGATCATTATTATTTTTTTTAATTTTGTCTATTTTCCAGAAAAGTGATTTTCTAACATTACAATGTGCCGCATTATATATTCTGAACAGGTTAGTACAAATGTCCGCTTGTATCTTTCTTATTTTTGGTGCTCCGTATTTTCATCAAAATCTCGCGTTCTCATTTTCCAACAGGTCACTAGTCCAGCCAAGACAGCCACTAGCGAACCGACTAACACCGAAACTGAACGAACTTTTCCAAGACTCAGCGATCAACCATCACCATCCTGTCTCGTTTTGATTTTAACGTACACATTACTCCCTCACATACACACATACACCCCGGCCGATCGACTACTTTCGCTTTCTTTATATGAGATCGAGTTACTTTTCGGAGCAAATGACCGAGTGATTCTGTGTTGTTCTGTCGCGCCGCCGACTAATATTAGGTCTTCTATTTTATTCTCACTTACGAAACCGGACTGCTCTTCGGACATAATTACCGAATAGTTATGTCTTCCTCTAATTTAACAGTACGCGTTGCTATCACTCTCTCACACACACACACACACCCTGCCAACAGACTCCTTTTATCTACAAGACCAAGTTGTTTTGTCTCCCTCTAATTAAATAATACGCTCTCTTTTTCTCTCTTCCTCTCTCATTCACACACACTTGCACCTTAATTTCTCCGTTTCTGTCACACACCTCTACCATACAGCCTCTTTCTCTGTCCTACGCAGAATAATTATGTCTGCGAAACCTGCATTTTATTTACTGCTTGAATCAGAAATAAAGACATCATTATTATTATTATTATTATTATTATTATTATTATTATTATTATTATTATTATTATTATTATTATTATGTCGCGTCTACATGGGGAACTGCTACCGAAATGCTGGTTGTGCTACCGCTTGTTTTGGACCTTTTTACCGACCGCCTCCGTTACCGTTAATAATTATCCGCGCCCGTCTTCCCAAGTAGTTTAACGCACTCCCGTCCGCCAATAGCATAGACCGACCGCGTTCATTTGCAGTTTCCACAAGTCTGATTACCGAGTTACTTTTCCTCTAACCGAATTTGTTAATAAATAACCGCAGACCGCCCTTACAAACCACTACCTCACACGACCGCTTACCGCTACCGCTAAGGCAACTGCTGCCGCTCTTACGAATTTAATATCGCGCCCACTGTTTTTAAGATCGATAACGTTAAATTAGCCAGACCATTTTATTTCATTAGGAACGCATACTTTCCTGCTCTCGTTTTTATACCGTCATTGTAATTATTGTATCTCACTCAGACACACTGTGATTTATCAAGAAGCGTTTAACAATAAAAAATGTTTTAAAATCAATTGTTTTATTTATTCCACCCGCAAAAATCAGGAAGCTCAAAAGGAGCAGCAGGTAGTCGTTTATTGCGTGGTTGACCCCTGGTTTAATTTTTATCCACTTTAGCAAGCTCCCAGTGCACGTGAGGCCCTTACCACATTAAACCATGGGGTGGCGCCCGAGATACCATCGGAAAAGTATAAGTTCCATCCGCAACGTTACAAATAATGATTGATATATATTCAATATTTAATAATTAATACCCAGAATAAAAAGCCTCTTTACACAATTAAACCACTGAAACCTATTTTTAAAACGCAAGCTAACAAAATAAAATAGGAAATACAAGTATTTATTTATTAAAAACTAGGAAGAATGCAAATACATTCCCCATGCTCTCTTGGGAAAACGATAGTTGCGTCTACGATCAGTTGTTTAGTTGCCATATTAAAGTCAGTCGTCTATAAGTTAACCTTTCTCTCTATTAAAAAAATTAGAACGACCGGGATGTAAGGTGATCAAAAACCTTCTTTATACGGTAAAAGTAAGGACCACGAGATAATATCAAATTATAGCCGACTCTATTATAGTGTTTCTTAGGTCAATTTAATGACATAAAACAGTATGAATTTCCTAACCATAGGCATCCCAAACAAATAATTATAATGCGTATATACACTTATAAGTTTGTTTTACATTAGGTGTTTGTACATACTACACTTTATAAACCCACTGTATATATAATAATATTATATTAAAATAATAAATATAAGGTAACTCAAAAATTCTATACACAAAACTAAAATCAGAAAAATAAACCTGACACGGCACGACACTGCTCTGAAAATGCTTTAATTTTTTTACCAGAACTCTATTCTCGGACCATTGTCTAGCCCGTCCACAAGTTCCAAATTACGTATATTTTATCTTCGTCTCTTTCACGCCATCGGCGGTCATTGGCCTATCTCTGTCTGACAGAATCGATCGTTGAACGGGCTGGAGACCGCTTCTGCTATATCAGCTGCAGGTAGCTGGCGCTTATCACCCCTGACAACGTGCATAAATTGTGAACGGTTGCCAGTTCTACCAAATTTTCTGGTTTGTTAATATATTATGTATGAGTATACGAGAAACAAGGGTTTGTTAATTAGTTGTTTAGATCCCCAGATTTAACTGTGTTAGATTTTTACTTGTAGGGGCGAATAAAAAACATTGTTTATAAAACGCGACCAACCACACGAGAAAACATGATTGAGCGAATTGTAAATGCACTAAATTCGATTTCACAAGCTGAAATTTAAACAGCTGTCTCTAGTTCTAGAAGAAGAATTAATCGTTGTATTTTGCACAACGGAGGTCATTTTGAACATTTATATAGTCTTTCAGTTGTCTTTTTAAGAAGCTTTCCATGAATATTGTTTCCTTTAATAGTTTCCGATAATTATTTCAATACTGTTTTATGGCCCGTTGGCCTTGAAACACGCTCCAAATTTTGTATTTTACATGATTTGGACTAGTCCTAAGCCTAGATAAAGTGTGAAGGAAGGCACGGAGTTTGACATTGGAATAATGAGTAACAAACCTACCTAACCATAAAGTTTAAAAATATTTTTTGTCATGGAGTGCTTGATTACAAAACTATGAAAACATTTAAAGTTTTAAAAATTATTCTATTGGCAAAAACTCTGAAACGGATGGAGATATCGAACTGCGGTTTTGACATTTTTTGTAGCAAATTTCATCTACTTTTCGATTATGGTATCATAATTATACCGTATGATTTGAAATAAATGAATAAAGTTAAGAAATGTGTTATTATTGCAAATTACGCCCTCTAGTATTTTTATTGAGAAGCATCATGGACCACTCAAGACGACAGTTAAAAGTACTTACATTTCTCTTCCAAACAAGTTTTAGTTTGCTAAAATCGGATAAGTGGTTTCTAAGTTACAGCGATTTAAATGATTACACTTTCAACAGCTTCCCCCACTCTTACTAAAGTCGGTACGCCAACAAGCACGGGACCAAAATTATGGAAAATTGTCCAAGCTTTTTAATGGTGTGATTAAAAATATACCTTAAAGTGCAATTTTTGGAGATATCTAAAGTGTTAAAATTTACTTTTCAATTGCGCCCCCTTGCGGCAAAATGCGGAACTTAAAAATTATTTTCAGGATTTTCTCATAGCCACTTTAGTTATTAATTTTTTTTCCTGAATTTCTATGCCCAATAGTTTCCGAGATATGGCCGCTCTTCGACCTTAATGAAACACCCTGTATATCTCCTCACCTGACAACTAATTTTAAAAATAAAGGGAAGATAGACTTGTTTACGTTCTTCTAATAATTCTAAGCAGATGCAAACATTGTACAACAATTAGGTTCCATTAAGGTTTTAAAAAATTAGGATAACAATAGAAACTTACAGTAGCGTAGCAAAGATTTTGGGGCGGGTGGGGCGAAGTCTTTTTGGGGCGTCTATATTTTTAAATACACATTTTGTCATATTGTTTTTTTTAATCCAGATTCAGTTAAACATTGACAAAAAAATAAGGCATGGTATTAAGCACCATTAAAGCCTTTTATTAAATTATTGGTGAGTGACAATAGAAGTATATTTTTCCAAACTAAGACGTGTTTTAAATTTCAGCTAAAAAAACATAAGATTTCAAAATTGGGTAAAAAAATGCATTGTATGCTTTTTGTGATATATTATAATTATTACGTTTTTTTTTCATTAAACACATTTAAACTATTTTAATTTTAATAAAACAAAAAATAAATGCTTTTATAATAAAAACAAGTACTAAACAATCAAAAATAAACACAAAACTAAAAATATTTTAATATTCGGACCTTACACAACTCCAATCAATAATTTAAAAAATGTTTTTATATAACTATAAAGCTATTCGACGAGTCTTGAGGCTTTTGAAAGCATCTAAAACATTAAAAAGTTCTACATTTTTGACATAATCACTTTCTATGTTTAATATAGCTATGTCATTTAATCGTTGTTCCGTCACTGTCGAGCAATTATAAGTTTTAATATTTTTTAACCGATTAAAGGACCTTTCAGCATTAGCACTGTTCGTTGCAATAGTAAGGTATACCGTGTAAATAATGCATATATTTGGGAATTAAATTTCAAGCTTATTTGAAATAAGATACGGAAGTATCTCATCTGTTTTTCGGGTAATCTTTTCTTTTTTTAATTGTTGAAACAAAGCGAAAAATGATTTATAATCATCGATTATTAAATTGCCATTTTTATCAGATTCATAAAAGGCTGACAGATCCCTAAGATATTTTATATTATCTAGTGTCGGAGAGATAACGTCTGCCTCTAAGCAAATAAATCTATTTGAAATTTGAAGAAAATCTTCAAACCTCACAGCTAGTGTTTGTATAAAAGTATCCAGTACAACGTAGAATATGCTTGTTTTAAATTTTTTTGCGCGGGCAGTTTTCTGTAGTAATATATTAAGGGATGGGGAAATTATTGAAAATCATTCCGAAGATTTCCTAAAATGGCAAAAAAATCTGAGAATGATTTTGTGATTATTTCCCAATCCCGAAATGTATTTTGAAGATTATTTACCAAATAAAAAACTACCGATTTATGTTGCACAATTTAATGTATTGCAATTAAACACACAATTAGTATACTGTATAACAGAATGCTGAGGGGTGGAGTTTGAAGAAACAGAGCCAATTTTCGCTGCTGTGGTCTCTTCACAAATATCCATTCTGGGATGAATAGGTTGAGTACTGATGGGTGCAGCAGGGACCATGTTCTTGTCGTCGTTTTCTCTCATCTTATAAATGATATTCTCATGGTGCTCTTGATCGATTTGCAAGTACGGCTTGATTGATGCAGTCGATGAATGGCCTGTGATTTTTATCAGCTGCTCTTTCTGGACGCCGCTTTTGGCAAGAGCAGACACAGCAGAAGCTCGCAGCGAATGGTTTGTCACTTTTTTCCCTGTAAGTAGGCCAGCTTCCTGTGCGCAAGTTTGTGTCCATTTTGACAGTGTGTTCTTTCCAACGGGAACATTTTTGTACCATGTCTTTTTGGTCGGATTGACACTGACGAAGAACCTTGGATTACAATACCCTGCCTTTTCGACATATATTTATGATACAGGCGTACAGGACACATATCTGGAGAACCGTTATTTAAAAGAAGCCATTTTGATTCGGCACATTTTCTGTCTCCCCCTTGAGCGGTTTTCGTAAAAATTGGGTTCTATTGGATTCAATTGGTTACGTTCCCACAAAAATCCTTTTCTACCCTGAAATGACTAACCAGACTTGTGCATGCCTCTCCTCCTCTCCAAGCAAGTTCAAATGAAAAAATGTGAAATAATTTCTTGATCAGACCATCTGGAATGTTTTCATCAAGAACAGCGATGATTTTTTTGATTTCATTACCAGCATTGCACTACATTTTTTTTTTCAAAGCATTGGCACTACATTTTCTTTTTCTGGAATTTTTTGAAGCTCTTTTCTTTTTGCATTTCTGGCATCTCTGGCAGATTTGAAGACTATGTCTTCGAAAGGGTTGATTTTTCGTTGATATTGGTTGAAATATTTTTCCATGAGTAATTTCGCAGTGACATTCCATATCGTTTTCACTGTACCTGAAATCAAGAAATATTCATTAAGCATTGGCACAAGAGATTGACGGACGTACAGGCAGAGAGACAATTGCGCGGACACCATACAGGCAGAATTAGAAATTGAAAACGCGTAGCTTACCTTCTTTGTAGTCTGTTCCATCTATTTTCCTCATATTGTATGCCCAGTCCTTCAAAATTTTCGCCAACATAGCATCAGGCGTCACTGATGTAAAATGGTAATCTCGTGTCTCACAAAAATTCTGAAATTGCTTCCATACGAAGTCTCTTGATCGCTTTGTATTTTCAGATCCATTTTTATCGACATTTTTGGTGATTTCTTCGAGAGAAAAATCTCCAAAACGTTCCATTTTTGTAAAACGTTTAAATGATATCTCGAAATGACACTTTGGCGTTTGTTTGTATTTTATTTGTTGTCCATAGTAACAACCAAAAACGCCATTGTTCGTTATATAGATAATCATCAAACATCACCACAACAATAAAAAACCTGTTGTTACAGACGTGTGATTTTAACTGTTGACAAGTGCGATTTTCAGTTTTGACGGGTGAGATTTTCACTTTTGACAAGGGTGATTTTTACCGGAGAGCGGGAGATTATCGCTGAATAATCAGGTGAAAACCAACCCGCTTTTATAATGGATGAGGTAAATAATCAGTGTCAGCATTTTTTTTTCATCGTGAAAATGTTTAACTTTTTATGTCTTTTGGAAATATATTCATCTAAAATACCACATTTTCTTGCCAATTATTTTGCGCCCGATTCAAATTCATTAAAACAAGTATGGGAAATTTGTAATTTTTTTAGATCCTCTATTGTGGATTTAGTTAGCTTAGCGACGGTATTTGAAATAATTTCAACTTTTTGAAGATAGCTTGACAATATTTTGTTCTGCTACGCCACTGGGAACTTAATCTAACTAGATTCTTTTTAGGGTAAACCTAACAGTGACTTGTAAGCCGAGAGAAAGCAATCTACAACTTTATAATATTTTTATGCAGATTACTCATAATCATGGGTTCTTTATTTTGTATAGTTAAAACGTACATTAAATTTATCGGTTTATCGATTTTGCCTGGAGAGGCGGGTAGAGACAGTTGGTGTATTTTTCACATTTAAAAAAAATATGATCTAGATTGGCAACTTTATTGCAATCTTCACCCACGGCGATTTTTGATTTTTCGAAGATGAGAGGGATAACAAGCATAACCAAATCTCAATCTAGTTATTGTGATTATAAATTTTCTCGAAGCACCAAAGCTCTCGTGACATAGTGCTGTAGGAAATTGAAAGCTTATATAAGTACATTATATGCAGAACTCGGTGCAGGATAAGTTGTTTTAAGCAAAACCGCTGATAAGTTTAAAAAAAAAATTAATTGCAAAAATTCTATAAAAGTATTAGGTATTTTTACCTAAAAAAGTAAAAAAAAATCCTTTAGAATTAACTAATTTAGTAAATAATTTTAATCAACTTATTCAAAAACAAAGTTTTGCATATTTTTCGTTCAAATACCAAGTTTTGCAACTAAGAAATGCAAAACACTAGCGGAATAATAAAAATAATTGCTTTATTACTTACAATGTTTAATATAAACACGTTAACAAAGTTTAACTTCTTAAACTCTAAAAAATTACATTATGGGCCTTGTATTCTCTACATCCTCAGTATCACTTAAGTGGCTACTCGGCTAGCCTGGAGAATCGACAATTTTCTAGAACTCTAGTTCTGGAATTTCGCTCCAGTCAGGGCCATAGTGATCCTGCAAAAGACTAGCAATTGACGATTTGTCTCCCCTCAAAGAGTTTCCCGTTATAACTTTTTTAGGGTTTAGTTCTGAAAGTTGTTTCTCTCTTTTTACTATACCATCAGAACAAATATCTGACCTATAAGACAGCAGGTATAATCAACAGGCACGTGATGAGTATAATATATTATAATGATTGGTCAACAGCAAATACCGAGTTTTGCATCTGACAGGTCTAAACAAAAACTGAGTTTTGCATCTAGGTTATGTTTTTAAATGTATTTTATTCTATAAAAGATCGACTTTTGCATTTAGTTTTCTGCTATAGAACAATTGCTTTTAAACTTATTTTGGACGCATCTATAAATAAGCGCCATTCATCCGGATTAGGTGCAAATCCTAACTTTTCCATAACATTATTTAGATTAACACAAACACAGATTTTATTCTCCGAGGATAGCTCCTCGTTACGGTTTCTAAATATTGTAACTTTAGTTCCAGCTAGTGAATTTCATTGTTGTCATTTAGAACCTAACCCTTCAGGATCATAGACAATTTACCTTTGGATACGTACAGCTAATCTCCTGCGCAAACAAAAGTTACGTTTTATGGGTAAAAAAATACGTCCGAGCGCATGACTCGCCGGTCAGCTGCCTTCCCTCTGGGCACCATCGGGCATGCGCACAAACCTCGTGTTATCGGCCTGTCCTATTATAGCGACATGATCAAAATACACTCCAGAACCGGCTCGGCCACCATTTTTGTTGTGTTTTAAGGTTTCTCTGTGGATTTTTTGTAGTTTTCTTAGTTATTATGGATTGTGGGTGTTTAATATTTACGGATTTTTAGTTTTTGTGTAGTTAGTGAATTGTGTTTGTGGTTTTAGTGACTCGGATTGAAATATAAACAATGACTAGTAGCAGCCGTTGTATCACTTTATTATGCCCAAATAGGGGAAAAATACCTGGTACTTCGTATTTTTGGTAAGTATGGAGTAGTGATGTATCTTGATATATAACTTTATTTTATTATGATCAATTTAAACACATGAAACTAGGCCTAGGCTACACAAACAAGGTATGAAAATAAAGAGAAACCCACACCAAGACAGATTATCCCTATGCATATTTTGGTATAGTTTATTGCCCTTCAATCTAATTAGGTACGCAATTTTTCGGGCAATATATTGCTTCAAAAAGTTTAAAAGATACTTTTCTCTATACTTATATTATATTAAAGAAAAAAGTGAATATCTAGGAACCTAGGTAGGTCTATATTAATCCAAGGGTGAAAGTATTCCACGGGTCAAGTTCTCGGACCAAAACTTTTTCAAATTCTTGAACAAGAAATTGTGCTTGAAAATGTTTTACACGTACCCAAGTTTTTACAAAATTGTAAAAATTAATACAAATTATATACCAACTAATATTGTACGCGATAACACCGTATATTGGTTATTTTGCTGGGTTTGTTTGTTTTTATATTCGATTTTATAAGACTAGTTTAATTCACTTCTCATCCTTTTCGAACTAAAAACACGACGACGAATCATTTTTAAACAAATTTTTAAAACAAAACTACTTTCTATCCTTAAAATTTGCTACTACTAAAAATGCCAGAAATTACTACCTTTTTCCCAACTTGATCAAAAACTGAGAAAAAATTCCAATTTGGCAAGAATTTAAATTTTAAAGCCCGGACCTGTCTATTTTCCCCATTTGTCAAACGATAATGTTGCAGTGCGCATGTCTAATAGTGTCAAGCTTTGTTTACATGCGCGAGGCCATAAGTCTGCCACTGTCGTGATTATTGTTTGCTTATCTAAAGGTAAATTGTCTATGTTCAGGATGCTCTTGCTAAAAAAATCATAACTCAAAATTCTAACGTATGAAGATTTTTTTACGATCATTTTCTAACAAAAAGCTGTCCTTTACATTACAGTCGCACAATGGTTGTAAACTAGTGTATTTCTTACATTAATTGGTTTTGATTCAGACTACCATTAATTGGTTTTGATTCAGACTACTTAATTACGAATTCTTTGATGTAATTAGTACAGACTTATTTTTTCAAATCTATCTGGTATGGACCTGGAATTAATCAGTACTAAGTTTATTTCCATTTAAAGTTTAATCAATTTTTTTGTATGTATTTCCTAATCGCAAAAGAACAAATTCTGAAAATTTGAAATAAATTTGTTTATATTATATTTTATTCATGTTGATTTTGTTATTAGATTATTAATTTATAGAAAGTTAATTTATGAGAGCATATCAAAATACTTCATAGCTATTTTTGCAATAATAACTACATAAATACCTCGGTTTTTTAAATGTATTTTTTTTAACTAGAAAATTAGTTCAATAATATTAAAAATAGCTATACTTGTTCTACTAAAAGCAATTGTATAAACTAATGAAATCTGACTTTCTTTTGATCAACTTTGATAAACAAGAAAAGCAATCTTAACACCGTTTACAAAAAAATTTAATCCGATGAATAATTCCTTTAAAATTAGCTTCCGTTTGGAAAAATCGGTAACAGCAAACCGACGTTACTGCATTTACCATTTTTTTAAATTGTTATGCGTTACCCTGTCGATACCATTGGTATGGTAATTAAAGAAAAGATTAAATTAAATTTTTAGAGTGTTGAACATAGTTTGATTGTATGTGGCGCATGTTTCAGACTAACATTGAATATACAAGGTGTCCGGAAAATACGTGTACAACGTTTGACGACAGACTTGTGACGGTTTTTTCTCAGGGTATATTTTACGTGGGTTTAGACCAATAAAACTCTGAGCATGCCAGGAAATTTACTTTTTATTGAGACAGGCTTTCTTGTTTCTTTTACCTGTTTTTGCAAATCTAAAAATACATACAGTGTCACCAGTAAAGTCGGCATCATATTGGATTTTTTTTTATTAATAGCTTTATTCAAAATTTGACTTTGGCATCAAGTTCTGCTTCGATTAAGATGAAAATTAAGAAAAAAATTAGTAGTCACGTGATTCGCATTATCTGTCAAATTTAAATTTTTTCCAAAAAATAATTGAAAAGTGGGGTTATTTCTGAAAATATCGAAAAAAGTTATTAGAAAAAGTTTTTTTAAATGCAGTTTCTAGCCCACATGCAAAATTTCAGCTGCATAAGATAATTTTGATTTTTTACCTATATTTTGTAAATTGCACCACTTTTGCAAAATAAGACTCAACGCAACCTACATAAAACTTCTTAGTTTTGACAATGCTTTATTTCAGATACATTTTCTTAAAAGTTGCACCATATTAAATGTGTGTTTTTCTACAAAATCAAAATTGGGTTATTGAAACTTGGTCGCATGTGATGCAAAGTTTATTTGTTTTGGACCCTGTATAAGGTAACTTCATAAAATAAGTATTTTTGAAAACGAAGTTTGTGTATAAAAGTAAAAAAATAAAAAATAATGCAAAGGGATTTTAAATTAAATCGTCGAAAATAGATAAACTTTACGTTAAGTTAAACTAAAATTAATTTTCCACTTAATGAACACTTTACTGATGACACTGTGTTTTTTATTGTCTTAATATTAAGGTGTATTACTTTCAGACACAAACTACGTTTTCAAAAATACTTATTTTATGAAGTTACCTTATACAGGGTCCAAAACAAATAAACTTTGCATCACATGCGACCAAATTTTAATAGCCCAATTTTGATTTGGTAGAAAAAAACACATTTAATATGGCGCTACTTTAAAGAAAATGTATCGGAAATAAAGCATTGTCAAAACTAAGAAGTTTTATGTAGGTTGCGTTGAGTCTTATTTTGCCAAAGTGGTGCAATTTACAAAATATAGATAAAAAATTAAAATTATCTTATGCAGCTGAAATTTTGCATGTGGGCTAGAAACTGCATGTAAAAAAACTTTTTCTAATAACTTTTTTCGATATTTTCAGAAATAACCCCACTTTTCAATTATTTTTTGGAAAAAATTAATATTTGACAGATAATGCGAATCACGTGACTACTATTTTTTTGCTTAATTTTTATCTCGATCGAAGCAGAACTATTTTTAATACAAACCGAATTACAGAGAAATCAAAACTCAATAAAATACCTCAATATTATGAACTGTAACATTTTATTTGAGAATTAGATATTATAAGGAAATTTACCTACCTAGTACTTAGCATGTAACTTTTAATTAGGGTAAATAATTAAATAAGTTTTCAAAGCCGAACAGCTACTAGCTTTGCCAAAGGTTCAAGAAAGAAAGGAATTTGTCGATTTTGGTAGGTATCAACGTAGTACTCGCAGTGAACAAATAGCGCAAAAAAGGTCGCAAAAAAGTACCAGATAAGGTAAGATAAAACGCACGCGATTCTGTGATTATTCAAAGCTAATACTATTAGGTCCCTCTGGTGACAAACCTTTCAAGCGCAAAAATACTCAAGAAGGTAACCTACAAGCTCGGTGTAATTTTAGCTATCCGCAACAACGCCCCCTAGAAGAGAGTAGTTAAACCTTGAAAAACATTAAAAATAAATTCTACCTGTTAACCGAAAAGAAAACTGCAAAGTGAACAGAAAGTAGATAGTAGATTCCCGTTCACTTGACGTTAGTTCAAAATGGTAGAAATCCAAAACAAGTCAACGGTATATTTGCAAGCAAAATGACAACAAACATTGTCCCGGCTTATAAAACAAGGAAAGCCAAACCAAAGGTAAGAATTAAGGAAATTCTGCCTCAGACTCCTGACATCAAAATAGGTCGATCAAAGCCGACTTAGTTATATCCAAAATTGTCTCGTTTAGCCGGTAGAGGGCGTCAAAAATTTGTAAAAATACTGGTCTTTCCTAAATTACGTGAAAACCTGATAATCGATTTTAATGATTTTTAGTATGTAGACTAATATCTAAAAGTGTGTAGAGTGACTGGATGTATTTGGAAGCTATTTTACCTCTTTAATATTTTTCGTCAAATGAGCTGTTTTGCCAGAAGAAAATATTTAAAATATTTAGTGTTATTAGTAATAATATCAAAATCAAATTACCTGTAACAATAATTTTTTAAGTGACCTTGTTGCTATGGCATTTAATAATTTGTCAATTATTGACAAATTGTCACCAGTCTATGAAATTTACTCAAGTATACGATCAACATTCTTGAATTACAAGTTCATTTTACCATTAAAAATAGAAAATTATACGAGCTCTGAGAAGGTTGACATGCTCCTGGTATACGGGTTTTATCAAGGAAATGGGCGTCAGAGTGTTAGGGTTTACATGAAGAGGTTTCCTAACTGTCGAATACCAAACCACCAAACATTTGCCAATATCGAGCGTCATCTTCGGGAAACGGGCAACTTTAAGAAAAACTTTGAAGGCAGGGGTCGTATGCGAACAACTCGAACTGTGGAAACAGAAGAGACGATTCTGGAAAGAGTTGAAGAAGAACCAAGTACCAGTATCCGTCTCTTAGAACGTGAGTTACATGTTCCTAAAACGATTGTCAATGAGGTTTTAAAAGAACAGTTGTTACATCCTTATCACGTGCAAAAAGTCCAGGAACTTTTGCCAACTGATCCTTCCCATGCGGCTTACATTTTGTCAAATTATTAGAAACAAAAGAATCCGTGATCCAAATTTTTGTAGAACAATTATTATGTTTACTGACGAGGCGTGCTTTACAAGATCTGGAGTAACCAATCTGCACAACGAACATATTTACTCCGATGAAAATCCACATGCCATTAGAGTTGCACATCATCAGCATCAATTTAAATTAAATATTTGGGCAGGTATTATTGATCGCTACCTTATTGGTCATATTGTTATTCCAGGCAGGTTAGATGGAAATATTTATTTAAATTTTTTGCAAGACACATTACCAATTCTTCTGGACAATTTGCCCCTTTTACTTCGGAGGGAAATGTGGAATATGCATGATGGTGCCTCGCCCCATTTTTCCGTTGCCGTCCGGCAATACTTACATCATCAATACCCCAACCGATGGATTGGAAGGGGCAATGATGCACCAGTAAAATGGCCACCACGTTCTCCTGAGTTAAATATGTGTGACTTCTTTTTGTGGGGCGCTATTAAAACAGAAGTTTACAAGACTCCGGTAAACACACGCGATGATTTATTGCAGCGGATTTTAAATGCAGGCAACCATTTTAATAACCCCGAGACATTAGATAGGGTCCAATATCATTTTTTAAGGAGTGTTAATAAGTGTATTCAGCAAGATGGCAATCATTTTACACATTTGCTTAAGTAATGTTTTTGTTTTACTTAGTTTCTTACAATACATACTTTCAACTTTGTTGTACTTTGTTATATTTGTATTGTTAATAATTGATGTATGCAGGTAATTGTAAATATTTTCTTCTGGCAAAACAGCTCATTCAACGAAAAATATTAAAGAGGTAAAATAGCTTTGGATACATCAAGTCACTCTACAAACATATCTGGGTTGTCATAACGCCGTTCATATAAAAAATGAGGAGAAATGTTGACGTGATATATCACTTTTATAACACTTCCACTTATTTACAGCCGGTGACTATACTACTAGAAAATGTAATTTTATAGTATTAGGCTACATACTAAAAATCATTAAAATCGATTAGCCGGTTTTCACGTAATTTAGGAAAAACCAATATTTTTACAAATTTTTGACGCCCTCTACCGGCTAAAGGAGGCAATTTTGGATATTACTAAGTCGGCTTAGATCGACCTATTTTGACGTCAGGAGTCTGTCGTCAAACGTTGTACAAGTATTTTCCGGACACCCTGTATAATATATGGGCGAATTAGCCCGTTTGGTTACACAACCGCAAATGTGCCACCTATCGGTCAACTTAGGAACCTAAAAATATTATTATTTAAATTCTTTTGAAATTTTTTTTTAACCTAAACCCTAATTGATCACGCTGGATAATTAACCATTCTGGTCATAAGTCTAGGGAGCTTTCGATAATTTTCTACTTTTAAACATATCGTGTACGTGCCACCCTCATAGAAACGTAAAGGAATTTACTGAAATATATGAAAACTTTTCGAAATCATAAAATATATTCCTGCCAAGCCACGGCAAAAGTCATTCAAAATACGTTAATCAAAACTTGAACGAGCGGTGAGTCTTGCATACCTGAATAGGTCCATTTGTCAGAAATCACCCTAATGCTGTTTACTTCTGCAAAGTCAGGTTTATGATACGAAGAATCTTAAGGTAACAGCTAAGTGGATCATTTTTATTGGCTTGCCCGACAGCTTAAAATATCCTGCACGAATATAAAAGACCTCTTGCTTAAAAGCAATATTCTGAATGGGTTCAAGACATGAGTTATATCTTTCAGTTGCATGTTAATATTTTGTAAAGACGATTGATGGAGAGCCTCTGCATAACTTTTTGAATTTTACTGTCAGCTTTAGAAGTTACAAAAAATATTTGTCGTAAAGAGATTTTTCAACGGCCATTAAGGTACCAAATTTATATAAGGACTTAAAAGTATCGAATACAGTTAAAGTAAAATATTTTATTAGCTCAAAAATTAAATTTCAAAATTTATAAATAAGTAATATTTTTTTTATGTTATAATCTTTTTAGAAATACCCTAAACATAAGGTATTGTAAGAAATGCCTGCTTCTTGTTCGTTTTTGTATTAGAAGACTTCCCGAATTCTAAGTATTGAGATGGTATTAGATGCAAAAGGTTTCATGGTAGCCTTTCTGTTTTAAATCTCTTTTGATATTTGCAATTTCAATATTTAGGTCTTTCGAATTTTTACAAATTGTAGTGTAGTTTATTTGCCGCCAAAAGTTGGCGTGGGTTTTCCCCCCACCACACTTAGTATTTAAGGAACCAATACTCTGTAAAACGACCTATTCTGATTTAAGGCCGATTAAAGCACAGTTAAAATGGAACCGTTGTTTTATTTAAGGTCTTAAGTTAATTGCGATAGAAACGGCTTAACAAACGCTACAACTGGCGACGAGGAGTGTTTTTCGAACCTACGTACAGTGCAAGTTTCTGTAAAGTTCGTTAAAATTAAATCGGGTGTGTTTTAGTTATTATTAAAAACCGTCATGGCGGAAATCGGACATTTGCGGGAATTTTCATTAAAAAACTCTGAGTGGACAATTTTTAAAGCACGTCTAGAGAACTATTTTGTGGCCAATGGCATTAAGGCAGAAACAGACTCGAGTAAAATGAGAGCAGTGCTGTTAAATATTTTGGAAGAAGACGCATACAAATTAATATTTAACTTGGTAAGCCCTGCAAAGCCGGAAGAAAAAACGTATAAACAGTTGTTGGAAGTATTCGACGAACATTTTAAGCCAAGGCAGAGCGCATTCGCTGCCCGATTTCAGTTTTACGCCGCAAGAAAAGAGTACCACGAGACCGCAAACCAGTGGGCCGCGAGACTGCAAGGATTAGCAGTTGGCTGTGAATTTGGAACTGAACTCAAGGTGTGCCTGCGAGACAAATACGTTTTTGGGTTTGAAAAAGGGCCGATTTTGGATCGATTGATGGAAGAAGGTATAGAAACTAAGTTTGAAAAAATGGTGCAACTAGCTGGTTCAAAGATGGCGGCAAGAGACGTTCATGAAGCCATGGTGAAGCAGGAGCCTATCCACCATTTTCGAAGCGAAGCAAGCGCCGTGCGCAACTTGGGACACGGAAGTCAGCAGTACAATGGGAGACTGCCAGGACGTCATCCACTACGTCACAGCGAGATGTTTTGCGAGATCTGCGGAAGGAATAACCACACAAAAGATAAGTGTTTTCAAAAAAATTCTATTTGTTTTTACTGTAAAAAGTCAGGTCATTTGGCCACGGTATGTAAACAAAAAATGCCCTCAAAAAAAAGTAATAGCCGAGACAGATTTTCGAATAATTATATTAATCTAGAACAGGATAATACCCTCGATTCTGCAATCAATGAAAATGATCACGAAGATGTTTGTTTATTTAATATCTCTGATAAAAACAAATTTTTTGTAGAGCCTTTTACGATAAATATTCTAGTTGAAGGTGTACCAATTAAATTTCAGATAGATTCGGGAAGCGGAGTTTCGTGTTTTTCATATACATTTTATACAGCTAATCTAAATTTTTTACCTTTGCAGCATACTGATAAAACGTTTATTTTTTACAATGGTCAACAGGTCAAGCCTGTGGGTGTTTTGAATTTACAAATAAAGTATCAAAACAAGAAAAATAGTTTGAATTTCTACGTAATGAAAAATGGTGGACCTCCGATTTTAGGTCGTGATTTTTTAAATTCATGCAACATTGGTTTTTCCTTTTACAATTTGGAAGAATGTACAAATGAATATACAAATATTTTAGTTAAAGAGTTTTCAGAGGTTTTTTCACCGGGTCTCGGTTTGTTCAATAAGGGTGTAGAGAAAATTCATTTAAAAAGTCTAGATGTAATACCCAAATTTATTAAGGCTCGACCTATTCCATTCGCTATTAGATCAAAGGTAGAGACAGAAATTGAGCGTTTGTTATTTTTAGGTGTTATTTCGCCCGTTGAGTTCAGCCCCTGGGCCACCCCCATCGTGCCTGTGTTCAAGAAAAATGGAGATATAAGAATCTGCGGAGATTTTAAAATAACCGTCAATCCAGTCATTAAAGTGGATCAGCATCCACTACCAAGAATAGAAGAGCTTTTTTGTAAGCTGCAAGGGGGCAAAGAATTTACCAAGCTAGATTTGTCTCAAGCTTTTCAGCAAGTGGAGGTCGACGAAGGGAGCAAGGAACTCTTAACTGTTTCCACGCACATGGGTCTTTTTAGGTATAACCGTTTAACATTTGGTGTTGCCTGCGCACCTGCAAAATTTCAAAAAATTATGGACACTTTGTTAGTTTCGCAACCGGGGGTAGCAGTATTTCAGGACGACATTCTAGTAACAGGGTCAGATAGAAAGTCCCACTTAAAAAACTTAAAACAGGTGCTAACTATATTAAGGGAATCAGGGTTAAAGGTCAATTTCAATAAATGTAGTTTTTTTCAAAAAAATATAGAGTATCTGGGGTTTATCATTGATAAAGAAGGGTTGCACCCTTCTGGACAAAAAACTTTAGCTATTGATAATGCACCTAAGCCAAAAAATGTTAAAGAATTGCAGTCTTTTCTTGGCAGTATAAATTATTATGCAAAATTTATTAAAAATATGTCGACTGTTCTAAATCCACTGTATAATTTATTAAAAAATAATGTCAAATGGGAGTGGACAGCCCAATGTGACAAGGCATTTCAACAGGTTAAAAATATTTTAAAGTCAGTTGAAGTTCTTGTACATTTTAATCCAGATTTGGAACTAAAACTAACTGTAGATGCGTCAGCAGTGGGGGTTGGGGCGGTGCTGAGTCACAAGTTTCCTTCAGGTGAGGAAAAACCCATAGCTTACGCATCTAGAACGCTTTCAGAAGCCGAAAAAAATTATTCTCAAATAGAAAAAGAGGGTTTAGCAATAATTTTTGGCGTACTTAAATTTAATCAGTATTTATATCTAAAAAGGTTCAAACTTGTTACTGATCATAAGCCATTGTTAACAATTTTTGGTGAAACAAAGTCCATTCCACAGTTCTCAGCAAATAGGTTAAGGCGTTGGGCCGTGATTTTGTCGGGATATAATTATGAAATAGAGTACATTAATAGTAAAAAAAACAACGCAGATTGGCTCTCACGAATGCCGTCACAAGCACAAAATGAAGCTTTTAGTGATGACCATGTTGATGTCGATTATTGTTATTTCTTTGCGAATTCAGAATTTTGCTTAAATATTCCAGTCTTAAAAAAGCATACTGTTTCTGATGAAACTTTACAAAAGGTAATATTTTTTGTAAACCATGGCTGGCCAAAAACAGTTAAGGACCCTAAACTCAAGGCCTATTTTGCTAAAAGGTTTGATTTTTATATTAGAGATAGTTGTGTTATGTGGAACCATAGGTTAGTTATTCCTGAGTCTTTACAATCTGAGGTTCTACGAGAGTTACATAATTCACACATGGGAGCTGTTAAAATGAAAAGTTTGGCCCGTGGATATGTCTGGTTTCCAAGTTTGGACGATAAAATTGAAAATGTCATTAAAAACTGCGGTGCCTGTATGTTGCATTCTAGACGCTCTGTAAAAAAATAGTTTGAATTATGCCCTGTTTTATGGAATTGACAAGTTTTTATGATTTTGGCACTTCGTGAGATGTGAACATCGAGAAAATATAGGGCATAATGTTTTTCTGTTTAATTCTGTTAATGGGTTGTTTTATAATACTTATATTATGTTCCAAAAACCGTATCAGCTCTTCCTTATGGCCTGTCCAAATAAGTAGAGGGAGGTGGTATGTTCTACGCCAAGGGTTTCAAAGCTGTCCAAAAGCTGTTCAAAACTGTTCCTGGCCGAATTTGTAAAATTAGTTTTTTGCCAACGCTGCTGTAACTAAAGCTGGGAAAAAATAAAAATCAAAACGGGAATATTTGGTTTTTTCCGAATCGAATATCTTCGGAAGTACTCGGAATTTTCCAAACTTGCTGTATCTCTTACCGTTACCGAAATTCCATTGGCAAGGGTTAAATTTGTAATATCCTGTATATATATATACAGGGTGTCCCGAAATTAGCTGACAATATTTTAAGGGGATAAAGTACATTAAAAAATAAGACTAAAATCCTATATTAATATAACTTCAAAAGCGCTTCGCTATGGGGCTAGAGCCCCCCGAATTGGAGCTATGACAAGCAGTTTTTTTACAATATCTCAGAAACCGATTAGGGTATCAAAATAAAATTTGATACATGCTTTACCCATAGCTAGATGCAATAAATGGTTTAATTAGCTTAACTGTATTTCTTTCAGTGGCGTCCCACTGGGTAGGTAGTTGGGAGAATATTGCCCTAAGTTTTTTATTTGTAGGATTTTTTAACTTTATTTGAAATTTTCAAAAGCCCTGAAGTTTTTTGTTAAAAAAAGGTACTCTTGTTTCATTGCGGTAGGATGCACCATTTTCCAGTAAAATCGATTTTAAAATTTTCGATTTTTTGAAATCCGGTGAAATTTCTAAGGTTTTTTTTGCATATCTCAGCAAACACTTTATATTAAAACATGAAATTTATTAGAAGTTCTATACTAGCGACAAATAATAATAATACATAATCAACTTGGGGATTTATTAGATAATGTGCCAGTGGATTTACGTTTAGGGTACTTCTTTCAACATGATGGAGCACCAGCTCACTACGGACGTCAGTGAGGAATTGACTTGAAGAAAATTACCAGGTGGATTGGTAGCCATAGCCTGGCCACAAAGATCACTTGATTTAATACCCCTTGATTATTATTTTTGTGGACACATGACTGGTACTTGCTTAAGAATTAGTTTCCCGTGTGGTTCACAATCAAATTTGATTTGCAATTTGTTATTCTTTTTTGTTTTATTTTAAAACTCTCTTTAAATCTCCGTGAAAATAAATATTTAAAAAACAAAGGAATCTAAAAATATGTTTAATTTAAAAACGTTACATTCTATCAAATTACAATAATAGAAGGTTTTATTAACAAAAAATTTAAAATTAAAAAAAATTACATTAAAACTATGAAATTAAAAAAAAATAATAGTAATATTTACTTAAGGCTCCACCCCGTGCGACGTCACTGAAAAAATATTTTAAAGTAACATCCTTTAATACATATGCCTTGTCGCTAGCAAAAAAAAAACCTTAGCCTTTTCACCGGATTTCAAAAAACCGAAAATTTTAAAATCGATTTTACTGGAAAATTGTGAATCCTGCCTCAATGAAACAAGAGTACCTTTTTTCAACAAAAGACTTCAACGCTTCTAAAAATTGCACCTGAAGTTAAAAAATCCTAAAAATAAAAAACTTAGGGCAATATTCTCCCAACTACCTACCCAGTGGGACGCCACTGGAAGAAATAAAGTTAAGCTAATTAAATCGTTTATTGCGTCTTGTCATGGGTAAAACATGTATCAAATTTTGTTTTGATACCCTAATCGGTTTTTGAGATATTGTGAAAAAACTGCTTATCATGGCTCCAATTCGGGGGGCTCTAGCCCCATAACGAAGCGTTTTTGAAGGTATATTAATAGAGGGTATTAGTCTTATTTTTGGATGTACTTTATCTCCTTAAAATATTGTCAGCTAATTTCGGGACACCCTGTATATATACAATATTACAAGCTTACATGTTATTACTTACTATTATAATTTCGCTTTTGGGGATTAAAACACGTATAACCAGCTTTTTATATGTTACTATACAATTTCTGTCTTTTTTTAACCCGCTTTTATTAGCTTCACCTGTGTTTGTCCATAACCGACTTCTTTGAACCCGATTTTGATCCACTTTAAACGGTCAGATTTAATTTAAATTTTGTGAATTTATTAAGAACCGCTGACAATAAAATAATCTACACGCAAGAAATTCTCCTGTCAAATTTTGACAGCTGTCAAGTATAAAACAAAGAAGCGATTTTGACGAAACAAATTATGGGGTTGCATAGTATTCGATGCGGAGACTTCGGGAAAAATAAGCAAAAAATTCTCCTGTCAAAATTTGACTGCTGTCAATATGTCAAATCGTTTAAAAAAAATGGAATTAAAAAAAACTATAAGGTTGTATGTATATTCACGGTGGAAAGTTGAAAAAAATATGCAAAAAATTCTCCTATCTAATTTTGACAGCTGTTATGTATAAAACGAAGAAGCGATTTTGACGAAACAAATTATGGGGTCGTATAGTATTCGATGCGAAGACTTCGGGAAAAAAAAGCAAAAAATTCTCCTGTCAAAATTTGACAGCTGTCAATATGTCAGAATTATTACAATAAACGATTGTAATGAAACAAACGTGGGGTCGTATAGATAGTCGCTAAGAATAGAAATTTTTTTTTAAAAATTCTACTCGTCAAGAATTTTATTTTTTTAATTTTGAAAATTGTTGTCGTTTGTTCGGATTTATTCGGGTTTGTATGTATGTTTGTTTGTAACCGACTTCTTTGAACCCGATTTTGACCAACTTTAAACGGTCAGATTTAATTTAAATTTTGTGAATTTATTAAGAACCGCTGACAATAAAATAATCTACACGCAAGAAATTCTCCTGTCAAATTTTGACAGCTGTCAAGTATAAAACAAAGAAGCGATTTTGACGAAACAAATTATGGGGTTGCATAGTATTCGATGCGGAGACTTCGGGAAAAATAAGCAAAAAATTCTCCTGTCAAAATTTGACTGCTGTCAATATGTCAAATCGTTTAAAAAAAATGGAATTAAAAAAAACTATAAGGTTGTATGTATATTCACGGTGGAAAGTTGAAAAAAATATGCAAAAAATTCTCCTATCTAATTTTGACAGCTGTTATGTATAAAACGAAGAAGCGATTTTGACGAAACAAATTATGGGGTTGGATAGTATTCGATGCGGAGACTTCGGGAAAAATAAGCAAAAAATTCTCCTGTCAAAATTTGACTGCTGTCAATATGTCAAATCGTTTAAAAAAAATGGAATTAAAAAAAACTATAAGGTTGTATGTATATTCACGGTGGAAAGTTGAAAAAAATATGCAAAAAATTCTCCTATCTAATTTTGACAGCTGTTATGTATAAAACGAAGAAGCGATTTTGACGAAACAAATTATGGGGTCGTATAGTATTCGATGCGAAGACTTCGGGAAAAAAAAGCAAAAAATTCTCCTGTCAAAATTTGACAGCTGTCAATATGTCAGAATTATTACAATAACCGATTGTAATGAAACAAACGTGGGGTCGTATAGATAGTCGCTAAGAATAGAAATTTTTTTTTTAAATTCTACTCGTCAAGAATTTTATTTCTTTAATTTTGAAAATTGTTGTCGTTTGTTCGGATTTATTCGGGTTTGTATGTATGTTTGTTTGTAACCGACTTCTTTGAACCCGATTTTGACCCACTTTCAACGGTCAGATTTAATTTAAATTTTGTAGACTTATCAAGAACCGCTGAAAATACAAAAATTTACTAATCTACTCAAAATTTATTTTTTTAACAATAACTAAAACTAAAAAATGAAAAATAAACATAGTTTAAAAAAACACGCTTTAATTAATCAAACTAAAAAGCGGAAAATAAATATAGTTTAAAATAATACGATACGAGTAACAAGTAGGATTGAAGGGGATTTTTGACATTTTATTTATAATGATGTATTTAACGTCTCTGCCAATTTTCAGCTCTATGCGAATTTTGGCTAAGTCAAATGTCTATTTTGAGTGTAGTATATACAGACTAGTCGGCTGAACTTGGACAAAATCAAATTTGACCTGCGTTATTATAAGTTTTTCCTGACAAAGAAGATATTTCATTTTAAATGGACGGTTGTCCTGCGCACAATACACGAGAAGTAAGGTTATACGTCCAAATCGTTTTCGATGTACGCACAATGGGATTAATTTACATCAAAAATTGGTCAGCTAGGTCTTTTGATCTTTCACCAAACAACTTATTTTCTGTGGGGTCACATTAGAAGTGTTATTTATACAAATGTGCGTTATCAAAATTTGGAAGAATTAAAGAAAAGAAGAAGGGGATACGATAAACATTAGTATTATTGTGAAAAAAGCGTGGGTCGCTTTGTGCTATATTTTTTGTATATCTAGCACCCCACGCTTTTTTCATAATAATACTAATGTTTATCGTTTAATATTATTTTCTGCCTATATTAAGAATTTCAAGAATTATTTTAAACTATATTTAGTTTCCGCTTTTTAGTTTGATTAATTAAAGCGTGTTTTTTAGTTTTTTTTAAACTATGTTAATTCAAATCTAAACTTATACCAGGTCTCTTTGAGAGTTATGGACGATTTCTTCGATGAATAACGAACTTCAGTTAAAAAATCTTTTACAATTATTTTACAAATATTTTATTTCATACAGAAAGTTAATCAGGTTTCGATACCAAGTTATGAACTATTGAAATGTCTGGTCGTCGGGATATGCTGAGGATGTTGTATATTAGTTCAGAATTTCAGACGGTTATATTTTCCTTTAATAGATTAAAACATCTTTAGTGTTGACTTGGCGAAGGTCAGCAATAACTGTTTGCTTAACCTAGTAATACATTTACAAAAATTTTACAATAAAAAAATTGTTAATTCTGGTTTCTTTCTAAAAGGCAGGCCTGGATTTAGGGGGGTTCTTAGGGTGCTATAGCACCCGGCCCCAAGATCAAAAGGAGCCCCGGTCAGGGCGGTGATAACTAGAAAGTTGGCCCCGGCCAGGGCAGTGATAACTAGAAAGCCACCGAGGAACTTATCACTCTAAAAAAAAAACGAGTATTTTTATATAGATTTTACTATAACGATATTAACGAAAAATAAAGTTACAAATTCTACACTCTTTTGATAGCTTTTTAATTTAAAAATTATTGTCGACAATTCTATTTAAAAAAAAAAGTTTTTGGAAATTGGAAGAGAACAATTAGTAGAAAGCGCCAAAAAATTAGTATCACTATAAAGAAAACCTCGACTTGACGTTTGCTGACGAAATCATATTTTTTCGCGATTATTTCTTGACCAGATTTTAAAAAATCTGTGACAAACGACAAAGACAAAGATTCTATAGATAGCCCTGAAGATGCTGATTATGTATATAGCGATAGAAATGTTAAAGATTATAATAAAAAATGATATAGTTTCCGTGTTTCCAAATACCTATGTAGCATAAGAATATATTTAACCATTCCCATTGGAAACTGCGAATCTGAAAGATAATTTTCAAAATTAAGTTTTATAAAAAATAGGTTAAGATCGACAATGAGAGAAGGCAGATTAGCCTTATCGTTATGCTCGATTGAAAGTGAAGTATTGCGGGATATTAATTTTGACACTGTTATAAAAGCATTTTTTGTTGAAAAAAACTTTGTAAACTGTTATTTTTATTGGTTTTTTGTATGAGAATAAGAATGTTCCTTTTTTTTTAAATTAAACAAACTGTTTTTATGTGTTTTTACATGATGTTATATTTTATTTATGCTTGTTGGTATAAATTTAATATTATTAGTTTATCCATTTTAATTACGGTACAATAGGTTGCCAAATCTTGCGCTCACTGAGAACTAATCCCGCTATTTGAATTTAAAATCACATGGCATTTTGGCGGCTATCTACTATACCCTGAACGTATATTATAATATAGCAACGCAGCATTGAACGCAAGACATGCACAGGTGCACCGCTTGCCGCTTCATTGACTTTTCTACAATATTTGGGAAGCAAAACTCTTGTATGTTGTCGGGGTTGTTTTTATTGGTAGGTTTAGTGCATATCAAACGTGTTTCTACGTTTTACCAATGAATAAGGTCATAACTTTTGATATATCGCAAGTTAAGTTCGATGTTCAATTTGTAAATAAATTTAACGCTATATTTTTGCAGGCCATTATACTAATACACGATTCAGACCCCCATTCAAATTTAAAATATGGTGAATGCGATAGTTAAAGAACTTAGCCGAGTCTTGTATTTTGTCGCCAACATATTAACGTAAAATAGACGAGACTTCCACAGGGTGTCATAAATGACACGTAATTTAGCCACAATGCGGCGTGTTCTTAGAGAAATTTGACTTTGTTACCTTAATCTAATTATAGAAGAAACTTAAAAATGGAAACTTAAAAATGGTAACTTACAAAGTAATAAAATGTATTTATTTTACAATCTAACAACAAAAAACAATGTCGATTGTCGGTGTTATAACATTGCAGTTTGTGATAATATTATTGTGTGTACATAAATAGTGAAAATAAAGCTAGATTGTTTTGATTGACAACCGCATTATTTTAAAATAATCACTCCCATAACAAAACTTGCTGGGTAGTTGCTACTTTTGCTTGACTTTGTTGGATGTTACTACTTTGACGTTTTTATATCGTCCGTTTAACTTGTCAGTACAATCATTTTGTTATTTGTATAAAGTCTATCCAAACCTAATAGAATTTTTAAAGACGATGTTTCGCCACCGAAATAAATGTATCCATGGGCGTGCCGTCGAACGATAATTATGACTTTAAATTAATGCAATAAATATATTATTTTTTATAATTATTTTTAATCCAGTATAAACATGGTAAGCATTTTAGAAACCTGTTAAATCGAGCGCAAAAATAATTTTCCTATTACTTTAATCAAAACTTTTGAAGGCCCGTGTTATAATCAAGCGTAGAAATTGCTAATTGGTCGCAATAAAGGGCTCCCTTCTCCCCTACACCCTTTCCAATCCCATCCTGTATTTATAAGAATATTAATCATTGTTAAAACTTTCAAATCGAATTAAAAAATCAGATCTAAAATAAAAAAATATGTATTCATACGCTGGATTCATTCGCATTTTGAATCACTAGTGGTGCTACTGGCGGTAAAAGATATTCCTCCTCTTTTTTTATAACGTGGGCCACACAGTTTTTCCAAATATCGCGGCTTAGTTCACTTACTACTTGCCGAATATTATCGAGTACTATAGCGCTTAGTGTTGGCGACTGATTACATTTACGAAGACGTTTTTTTATAGTGCCCCAAATCATTTCTATAGGATTAAATATGCAATAATAAAGAGGTAAACGCAATACAGTATGGCCGTGTCTAGTGCAAAGATTATCAATTATGTATTCATTTTAAAAATTTCGACTCTTTATCATTTGTAGTAATTCTTTTTTTACCGAAACTTTCTCAGGAATTTTCATGTTTTTACTAATCATAAAATTTAAAATGTCCTCCTATTTAGTATTATTATTCGGGATTTTGTTTAATATACGCGAATGGTATGATGCATTGTCCATGACTATTATCGAGTTTGGTGGAATGTTTGGTAAGAGCTGATCGACAAACCATTTTTCAAATAAATCCCCAGTCATGTCCTCATGATAATCGGCAGAAGATGTTGATACATTTTTGGCCGACAAAAGCAATGCATTGGGCACGAAACCGTTTTCACCTCCGGCATGAAGTATTATTATGCGCTTTCCTCTTGAACACTACCTAGCTACAATTTTGAGTTTCATCTACCCAACCGTACTGAACAACATCATGAATATCAAACCATGTCTCGTCTAGATATACTATATACCTTTTTGATTCGCGATATTCTTTTATTTTACGCAAATATTCTTGACGATGTTCAACGAGACGGCGTAACTCCATTATTACCATTCGATTATTAATTTTTTTATGTTTAAATCCGCAATTTAATAAAATACCCCGAAGCGTTTCCAATGACTGATACTTATAATCAGGGTAATCGCGTAACTTATCCCAGATAATTTGTAATGTCGGTACCGTATTTTCCTTGTATGAATTGTAAAGAATTCGTCGAATAACATCTTTTGCTACATCGTCAACTTTCCGAAACTGTTGGTTATTTTTCTTTCGCTTTACCGAATGGTCTGTAACATCTTCTGCCTTAATTACGCGATAAATTGTAGATATCGAAAGTAGTGTTAATTCGCTAATTCTTTTTATTATAAATTTATCTAACTGTTCGGGATTTTCTTTCTTTAAACATCCGTAAATATTTAAAATTATTCGTTGACTTTGAACATGTAAATCTTTATTAAACTCCGAACATTTTTCGGCTAGCGATGCGGTCGTTAGCGAAGGTAATTCAACATATAATAATTCCCGTTCATCTACATCAAACGAGCGCCAAAAAGACATTATTATAATAAAAATATACTTATCTTAACGAAAACTCGGAAACAATCGAAACACGTCCCACACGACACAGCTTTTCTAGAAACTAACCGTTTGAAAATAACATCTCAATTATATAGCATGCGATGATACTATAATATTATAAGTGGAAAAGAGACAAAGCGTTAGAAACCAGAAACTAGTCGAACGGAATACCGACCGCGATCGTTCAACCTTTTATAAGTAAAGAGTAAGCCTAAAATCTGACTGCCTAGCGCGTAGTATTTGGTAGTAGTGAGCAATCCTGGTATATAGTGCTGTTGGCGGCGTTATTTGTAGTTTTTATTGCCATTTTAAAAACACGTTTATTTTGGATGGAAACATCGTCTTTAAAAATTCTATTTGGTTTGAATAGAGTAAACAATGTACGGGTAGAAGAAGAAGATTAATTTCTTTCGAATTTTATTTTACTACCACTTTAATCTGTATTCGTCTAAGCACTCAAAATGTCCTCGTCTCATTCATGGTTTTAGTTTTTAATTTTTAAGCATCTTTTACATTCCTGGTATTAGTGGCAATTGGGGTAAGTACGTCAATCTAACATGTCCTTCCTCTTTCTATTCATTCTAAATTTACTTTAGCCCTTCGGTGCTGATGATGGTACTCTCTAGTACCGAAACATGTACACCACATAATTTTAACCTTTTTTAATAAATTTGTGGAGATGACTGTGGGTTTTTTTCCTATATCTTTTTTTATTGTTTTTTGGCAACGTGTACGGATTTTTCTCTGGCCACCTTACAATATCAGTAATACATATAGTTTTTTCCGGTGATACTAACGGGATTATTTTTAAAGTTTATCGCAAATCCTAATTAAAAGCTTAAGATTTTGCGAGCTTTTCTGGTAATTGCATATTTTTGTCTCGTCTTACGAAATTCTCGCTGAACAATGACCGTACCACTCTTGTCTGACCTTGCGAGAGCGAGACGGAAAAAGCGAGACGAGAGTGAAACACTAAAGCCGGATTTATAACTATTCATAACTTAAATGCATAGTTCATAAACGTAAACTTAATAAGTAACGTAATACGTAAGACACACATATTATAGTTTATAATGATTCTTAATTTTTAACAATTTTAAGTTTTAAACTGACACTTGACACTTAGTAGACATTTTTAATTTACATGATATTTTTTTGATCCCATAAAAGGGGATAATTTTCGATCAAATTGCATAAAGCCTCCTCATCAATAGAATACTTACACGAAATTTAAATATTAAAATTTTTTATATTTTTTGATAGTAAATGGATAATTAATGTATACATTTTTTTTTTGCCTTAAATCCAAATAGTTTTTAAAATATTCAAGATTGAAATTTACTTAAATTTTAAATATTCAAAAACGGTTTTGATTGATTTACGTCACTTATCAGTAAAACGTTGCCAAATATATAACAATAATTGTACAGCTTTGGCGTTGCCAAAGGTTTCACATTTTAATTGTACAGTTTCCTTATAAAAGTAAAAGTAATGAAAATACTTATTAATAATAAAATTAATATTAAATAATTATTTTCAAGTCATACTCGGACTTATATTGATAAATTAAATTAAAATAAATCCTTTATTAAATTACATTTGTATACACCACAATATAAAAACAAATCAGCTAAATTATTTTCACACATACAGGGTGATTCAAAAGTACTTTGACAAACTTCGGGAGGTAATTGCTGGCAATATTTTAACACGAAAAGTTCTTATAAACAGTGGTCCTTGGCGACTTCGTTACGGAGATACAGGGTGTTAAAATGTTAAAAGAAATAGTAATAATTTTTAAATAACTCCTTAACGAGTTATTTTTTTTTATGAAATTTTGTTAATTAAATAAGCATCTAAGGACACTTATTTTCAAAGTACAATACGTTCGTAAATTTAACCAGTGGCGTCGGTACAAAATGTTACTATCATATTTTTTGTGAAAACTATGCTACACCACTGACTTATTTTATTTTAACTTTTTTCTTATAAATCCACCCTTTATTTATAACAAAAAAGATCACGTGTGTTTTTTTGACACGAGGGACGGTTTAAGCGTAAATGATTATTTTATTTGAATATACACAAATATTAAAAAATGTGTTTTAAACTGATCAACCACTCAAATATTTATTACAGTATTTTAACGAATACCTACATACATACTTACTAATAAACAAATATGTATATGCCTAAGGAAGGTATCTGAGGATGCCTATTTTCTAAGTATAACACGTTTTCAGTGGCATACATATTTATTTATTAGTATGTTATTTTTTAATATTTTGTATTTTGACAAGGCGGCTTTGGAAATGCTTTTTTTGTCGATAAATTAAAATATATTTGACAGTTAGTTACCACTGAGTTTTATTTCTTCAGTTTTGTTATTTTTAATGGTAACTAACTGGCAAATATATTTTAATTTATCGACAAAAAAAGCATTTCCAAAGCCGCCTTGTCAAAATACAAAATATTCTAATAAATAAATATGTATGCCACTGAAAACGTGTTATACTTAGAAAATAGGCATCCTTAGATACCTTCCTTAGGGATATACATATTTGTTTATCAGTAAGCATGTATGTAGGTATTCGTTAAAATACTGTAATAAATATTTGAGTGGTTGATCAGTTTAAAACACATTTTTTAATATTTGTGTATATTCAAATAAAATAATCATTTACGCTTAAACCGTCCCTCGTATCAAAAAAACACACGTGATCTTTTTTGTTATAAATAAAGGGGGGATTTATAAGAAAAAAGTTAAAATAAAATAAGTCAGTGGTGTAGCATAGTTTTCACAAAAAATATGATAGTAACATTTTGTACCGACGCCACTGGTTAAATTTACGAACGTATTGTACTTTGAAAATAAGTGTCCTTAGATGCTTATTTAATTAACAAAATTTGATAAAAAAAAAATAACTCGTTAAGGAGTTATTTAAAAATTATTACTATTTCTTTTAACATTTCAACACCCTGTATCTCCGTAACGAAGTCGCCAAGGACCACTGTTTATAAGAACTTTTCGTGTTAAAATATTGCCAGCAATTACCTCCCGAAGTTTGTCAAAGTACTTTTGAATCACCCTGTATATCATAAATTTTTTTCAAAAAGCACCTAGATGTAAAACATCTGTATGTGCAATTGTGCATAGTAGTTTTTCTTTGTTTTTTTTTAAATAATAATTAACATTTATATGTAGGTACAGTTATACAGTGTGTGTATAAAGTCTGGAAACGGCTTAATAACATCACAATTTACTGGCCGATTTAAACCAAATTTGGTTCAGTTGTGTAAGAGGATCTAACGCACCGAATAACGATATTGGCGTTGTTGCCAGCTTTTTAGTTTGTCTGGAATTCGAACGAATTTTATATTTTTAAATATAACGCCCAGTATATTGTTTAATTTGTAGTTTTTACATTAAATTTGTTACACTTTTGGTATAACATACTTTGTTCATAATATCAGTAGTTTTCGAAATAACGACGTGTTTTGAAAATATCAACAACTTGTGTTTTATTTATTAATAAATAAAACACCAGTTCAGTTTTGATGTTAAGTCATAAAAGCTGTCATTTTTACATGCAAAAATGTCTTTAACTGAAAGTGAAAGAATTAAAATTCTTATGATGAGAGGATATAGCGATAGGGTCAGATCTTACGAAGAGGTTAAAAATCTATTTAATGACGCATTTCCAAACCGAAATCCAATTTCAAAAGCAACTGTTCTAAAAACTGTCCGACGGTTCGAAGAAACTGGAAATTGTAGAGACAGGCGACGATCAGGACGACCAGTAGTAGTAGATGAAGAGAAAAGTTTAGAAATTTTACAACATGTTGTTGAAACCCCTGTTTCTTCATTAAGAAAAATTTCTCAAGTAAGTGACGTCTGCTTCAAATCCGTCCATAATGTTTTAATAAAACATAAATATCAGCCTTTCAAAATACATGTAGTTCAAGAGTTATCAGAAGATGATTATGAGCGAAGAATTGAATTTTGTAATATTATGATGTCAAGGTTTGACCAAAATAACCAATTTTTCAAATTTATAGTATTTTCGGATGAAGCAACATTTATGTTAAATGGTAAAGTCAATAGACACAACTGTAGGTTTTGGGCAAATGAAAATCCCCACTGGATGATAGAAGGTCATACACAACGCCCTGGAAAATTGGATGTGTGGGCTGGGCTTCTGGGTAACCACAAGATCGGTCCATTTTTTATTGATGGAAATTTGACATCACAATATTACAACAGGAATAAGAATAAGTACTTTTTCTACGGATGCTATGAAATGTTCCACTTTTCTCATCGCTTCCGTTCGTTTAAAACCTAGTATTTCTCACGCAGTAAGAAATATCCGCTATTAGAGTGAGAAATAATTTCTCACTTGTTTTTATGATAAGCCAAGTTAGCCATAACGACGCAACGCCGACGATTAGCGCGCAATATCTACTTAGGCCATGAAACCATTTGCCGGCGTTTTCATAACAACACAACCGAAACACTGAACAATTATTTCTGTCACCTTGCCAAACGGGAATAGTTTTATTGTTGTTTTTTATACTAAAACAGTTCAGATTTGTTAGATATTAATTATAATGGAATACGAAGATTTAGAGTTTGAAAATACACCTCCTTATATTGTTCAAAAAGCATCCGATGTTTGTAATAATTTGCTACCAAGCACATCAAGACAAAAATATGAAATCGCTTACAGTAACTTTATGGACTGGAGAATGCAAGCCAAGGTGAATTATTTTTCTGAAGATACTTTGTTAGTTTATTTTGAAGAGTTATCAAGAAAATTAAAACCATCAACATTATGGTCCCAGTACTCGATGTTGAGGAGTACCATAATTATTAAGAACTGTGTTGATATATCAAAATACGCAAAACTACGCGCATTTTTGAAACGAAAATCAGAAAAATATTATCCAAAACAATCAAAAACCTTAACTCCTGAAGAAATTCAACAATTTCTAAAAGATGCACCTGATAAAAAGTATTTGCTGATAAAGGTATGTTTAAAAAAAAATATATATATCTTATGGATGATTGCATTTTTGGTTTTAATTTCAGGCTGCTTTAGCTATTGGCCTTACAGAGGCATGCCGTTGTGACGAATTACAAAAATTAAAAATTCATGAGATGGAAGATTTCAATTCGGCCCTTTTAATAAAATTATCCGATACTAAAAACAAAGTGCCTAGAAATTTTACAGTCACAAGAGTATTTTACCAAATTTTCAAAAAATATGCAGAGCTTCGATCATGCACGGACGAGACCCGTCTTTTTTTTAATTGCCAAAATGGCAAATGCACAAAACAGCCCATGGGAATAAATAAATTTGGCACCATGGCGACAGATATAGTAAAATTTTTGCAAATACCGAATCCGGAATTATATACAGGCCACTGTTTCCGAAGGTCATCTGCGACTATTATAGTTAATGCAGGAGCAGATCTTTTAACTCTAAAACGCCATGGGGGTTGGAAAGCCAGCAATGTTGCTGAATCCTATATCGATAACTCTATAGCTAACAAAATGAAAATATCAAAAAGTATAGTAGAATCGATTCAGCCTCGAGCGCCACTAGAACCTGAATACAACAATGCTGTGGAAGCTCAGTACGTTTCCCCATCAACTTCAACTTCGACCTCGGCTAATATTTCAATTACCGAAAATTTGTTGAAGCGAAACGACCTACCAGGAATTACTTTCCAAAATTGTACAAATATTGTAAATGTTAATTAAAATTTTAAGTAAAATATAAAAATTAATTAATGTAATATGAATTATGTATTTTAATTCTGAACCTCGTTTTGAACACATAAGAACAACGCATCCATAGAAAAAGTACAGTGTACGACACGTGAGAAAATCACATAATTTCTCCCTCACTTCTGCGCTCGGGAGAAATATGTAATTTTTCTCACTTGTTGTACAGTGTTATCAATTTAGTTTGTCCCACTTTTAAGAGCCTGTAACTTTTTTGTATTTTGAGTTAGCGAGCTCATTCAAGAAACAAGATGTACCATTTCTTGCCAAGTTTTTATGAGTGTTGTCAAAAATGACAGTAGGTGTCACATGTCACATTTAAAAGCAAAAATTTATATTTTTTAAATGGGACACCCTGTATATTAGAGGCGCATTAGATGGTCCCTTTTCTTCCGATTTCAAAAATACAACACACATATGCATTATTTTCTTCATTCCACCGAACATTGACAAAAATATGAAAAAATATATTATTGTTAAAAAGCATCAAGATAGCTATGCAGTTGTTTTGGTTGTTAGCTTATATTATGATCAATGAAACACGACACATTGAAACGAATAAAATATCTCAAGTTAGTTACTTTTTACATACAAAATAACTTTTCTTCAATATTCGAAACGATTAATAATGCTGAAAATGAAAGACTTAAATATAAATGAAGATAAAATCCATAGCAACCAAAACAGTTGCATAGCTATCTTGATGCTTTTTAACAATAATATATTTTTTCATATTTTTGTCAATGTTTGATGGAATGAAGAAAATAATGCATATGTGTGTTATATTTTTGAAATCGGAAGAAAAAGGACCATCTAATGCGCCTCTAATATACAGGGTGTCCCATTTAAAAAAATTAAATTTTTGCTTTTAAATGTGACATGTGACATCTACTGTCATTTTTGACAACACTCATAAAATTGTCATTTATTGTGAAACATACTTTACATTTATTTTATTTAAAATTGTATTGTACACCGGAATTAAATTGTACCATCGACGTAGTTGGCAACAGCGATAATTACTGATTATTGACGTCACGTATAAGGAAGCGTTTTGGCGCGTGTTTAAAAAAGAGGAATTTTATTTGAAGTTATCTGGTAATATTTTGATTTTTATGAAAAAAGAAAAATAGGGGGCGTAATATGAGCCTATAATGAGTTAAATTAAATGTAAAAAAATGTGCAAGGACCCTATTGAACTTGAATTCATTTTCTCTGAATAATTTTAATGAAAATGAACTTTTATTGACATTTAAATTAAAATTTGGAGTTATATCATTTCACGTGTCATTTCATAATTTTTAGTCTCTAAGGTTAAAAGTTAAGCATCTTTCAACGTCGCATGTTAGCCAATAAAGTTATGTTTTATGCATTACAAATCTTAATAAACTGGTTCATATGATCCTGTGATTTAAATCTTAAGCTTATACACTAAAGTTATCACTACCAACTAAAGTTATGTTTATGCATGACTATAAACCCGGCTTAAGCCGGATAAATGGCGCTTATTTAAAGATTCGTCTAAAATAAGTTTAAAAGCAGTTCTGCTTCATAATGGCAAAAAATACCCTCTATTTTTTTTGTTAATGCAGTAGACATGAAGAAAATATACGGAAGTATGTCGCTTATTCTAAATACAATAAGCAGTGGTACATTATATAAGTAGCAAATATGTGGTGACCTAAAAGTCATAGGACTATTATTAGCGCTTCAAGGTGGATTTACAAAGCTATTTTCTTTGTCTTTGAGATAGTTGAGCATCAGAGAGCCATTACCAAGAAAAATAATGAATGTCTTCCGAGCGATCAATGTATTCCAGATCAAGTTAACATGAAAAAAATACCTCTGGCTTATCCCAAAAAAGTTCTGTTACGTCCATTACACATTAATCTGGGATTAATGAAAAATTTCGTTAAAGCAAAAGATAAGGACGGAGATGCATTTAAATACCTTAAACACATGTTTCCTAAAGTAAGTGATCCTAAGCTTAAGAATGGATATTGCAAAAATACTAAGGATCAACAGTTTGATCAAAAATTACGTAATGCTGAATTAGCTTCGTAGAGTTGTTTTAAAAGAATTATTTCGTAGCTTTTAGGAAACAAAAAATGGAAAACTATAAAAACTTGTAGAAGAACTAATTGGAAGCTACTGCAACATGGGCTGTCGTGTGTCTCTTAAAATACACTTCTTATACTCCCATTTACATTTTTCCTAGAAAATTTGGATGCGGTTAGTGACGAACAAGGATAAATATTCTACCAACACATACTAACAATCGAGCAACGTTATCAAGGCAGATGGAATCCAGCAATAATGGGGGATTTTTGTTGGTTTCTTATGAGAGAAAGCAATATAAACGAAAGTCAGCATTTGCAAAAAAGGTATGTACAAAAGAATTACTATAACTGTATTTTCATGTCTATTTTTGAAAATAAATCCTGTAATCTTTAAAATATCTTATTTTTCGTGAATTGACCTTATGAATGTTTGTATGTATGTCCCGTATGCGTTCCTATACCATTTATCCGATTACGATGAAAATTTGGTGAGTTGTTGTGTGTAGGCCGAGGAAAATTTCGGCGTAAAAAAAGTGGTGAAAAGCATGCCGGGATGACGGGATTTGGTGAGTTATTGTGTGCAGGCCGAAGAATGTTTCGGCATAAAAAAAAGTTATGCAACGGATGCTGGGATGCCGGGATGATGGGATTTGTGTAATGTCTTTCCTTCAAATTTATTTTAGTAAATAGCGTAGCAACGTGCGCGGGGTAGTATTTTATAAAAATGTTTGTATAAAGTAAAAATAATTAGTATATCCTAAAACCCAAAATCTATACGTAGTGGAAAATTTTGGTTGTTAAATGCTCAAGAAGGATGCTTTAAACTACCCAGTACAGCCATTATAACATCAGTCGCATTTTTTTTTGTATTTGTTGACTAATTAAAAAAAGTGTTTAAGATCAAAGTTCATTCAAACCAGATTCGTTTTTTATGAGAATAGAATTATCATCATCGATTTTGCGGACCAACACCTTGCGGTAATGATGTCATACATATGAAAAGGAGAGTCGGTTGTACGCCGTATTTCAACAAAAAAAACATTCTTTTTTGTATTCAGCGCAATTTATTCACTATCGCCTAACGCTTTCGGCCCATTATGAGGCCATCATCAGGGCTTAGATTTTAAAAGAAAAACACAAACAAGGGTAAAAACAGCAGGAACACACTACGGAGAATACTTACTCGTCAAATTATGTCCAGGAGACAAGAAACATGCTCAAAAGGTTTTGAAAATTTTCAACAAATTTTCAGATACAGGTTTCCAATATAAACAACACCTGACTGACACTTGACACATGGACACAAAGTGGTGATGAACATCTCAGATAAAAACGTAGTTAACATACACAGAAATTACGAACAATAGAAAACAGAAAGGTTGTACAAAAACTTTAAATAAGTCACAATGAATAAAATTGTATAAAAAGAGGTAGGTAACTCCATCAATTGTTTAAAATAAAATAATTTAAACAGTGTTTTTAAATTATGATATCTGTATTCTGCAAAACCATTCTATTGTTAATAAAATGGGAGGAGTCAAAAGTCCACAAGCGTAGGTTAGGGCAAATAATAAATTATTATCACTGAAAAAGTCTAAAAATTGGGTTTCGATTGTTAGTTTCATTGAGTCTTAAATTCAGACAAGAATCTGGATAGTTAATTGAATGTCTATGGATTTCAAGGTCCTCGAGTCCAACTCTCTAAAGTTTTTATGATCAAATTGATGTAAAATCTTGCTGTTAGAAGTTGGCGAGAAACTATGATTATTCCATTATTCCAAATACAGACGTACCTGCTCGGTTGACATGTTCTTTTATTCTTGTTCCGAGTTTTGTTACGGTTTTTCCAATGTATAGAGCTGGGCAACTACCACATGATAACTTGTAAACTCCCGCTTTTGTCAAGATGCGAAACGCTTTCTTTGTTTCTGACTAAATGAGACTAAAGATTGTTTTTTTATTTTAAAGGAGATTGTTGTATCTTTTACATTTTTATTGAGTACTTTGGCTATCTGAGTAGAAATTGGACCTTTGTAAGATAAAGAAATATATTTTTTGTGTAAGTTATTTTGCGGAGGGTTAAATGCAGTTTGTTGATCTTTTTTTAATTGTATTTTATTTTTAGTCCTATCAACAATTTCAGGTGAATAGCCGTTGTTAATTGCTATTTATTTAATGGTATTCAATTCTTCGTTATGGTCATTGTGTGACATAGGGACGTTAAGAGATCTGTTTGATGAGATTTTGTGATTAAGGTGGTGGTTTGAGTTAGGAATCATGTGAAAAATTTTCAAAACCTTTTGAGTATGTTTCTTGTCTCCTGGACATAATTTGACAAGTAAGTATTCTCCGTAGTGTGTTCCTACTGTTTTTACCCTTGTTTGTATTTTTCTTTTAGAACCTGAGCCCTGATGATGGCCTCATAATGGGCCGAAAGCGCTAGGCGATAGTGAATAAATTGCGCTGAATACAAAAAAGAATGTTTTATTTCATGTCATACATATTTGTGTTTGTATATTATCTAGTTGACTTATCATGTGTAATAATTTAAGAGATGCAGTATCGATCTCACTGTTAACTTTCATGACGTTTTATTTTGATTGTACGATATTTACCAATTTTCCAAGTTATAACTAATTCAAGTTTCTTTAAATATATGTATTTTAAACGATGCCAAGGAAAAGCTTCAAGGGCTAAATTGTGTTGAAAAGAATAATGTTTAATAATATATGAAGTTAAAGTTTGAAAAAATATATAATTTTTATCATGACGATACATAAAAAATAAATGTAAAATTACTATCAAAAACCTAGCATTACTTAATTATTAATACAAATTACTTTATTATAATTTCAAATATCGCTTACAAATTGACAATTTATTGATTTAGTTTGATTAAATATTAACTACTGACTATAAAGAAATATACATAATTATTATATTGTCTATAATTATAGTTTTTTTCTTATTTCAAAGTTTTTAGTATAGGTATAGTCTTGTAAATTTAATCTTCTCTCTTTTAAACCAATAAGTAGCTAGTATTAAAAATGTCAGTTAAAAGTAAAGATATTTTAATAAGTCTGATTAAATTACCAGCGATTTTAGCAGGATTGTGGACAAGATCTTTAACAAATAATCATACTCTAAATAAACTATTTCGCGGGTATTCATGGCTAGCTCGAATAACGTATTCGATATATTATATTGTCGTAGGGGCGGAGTTATTTAGGTTAATTGTAAATAGATATGCAGCCCAAATTGTCATTTCTAGCTTCAGTGTAGTGGTCAATTCAACAAAAATAGCGTTGAAAATTGCTGTATACGTAAAAAATAATGTTTTCGAATTATATGATGACGTTATAGAAAGAGAAAGGGAAATATGGAGACTGAATGACCCAGAAATAATTGAAATATATATGAAAAAGGTTCGACGGGGAAAGCTGTTTAGTGTACTATTAAGTGGTGCAACAATTATAGTAGAAATTTCCCTAAATCTAGCTAGTAAGGAATAATCTATATAAACTTTTAATTAAGAAGATTCTCACGCACGATAAACATTAGTATTATTGCAAAAAAAACGTGGAACGCTCTGTGCTATATTTTTCATATAACGAGCACCCCACGCTTTTTTCACAATAATACTAATGTTTATCGTTCATTATTATTTTCTGCCTATATTAGGAATTTCAAGAAGTATTTTAAACTATATTTATTTTATAGCTAACTGTTGGAGAATTGCATAGTGAAAGAACAATGACATAACAATGTTCCCTATACAATTTACTTGTAATAAAATTGATAAAATATCTTGATATTTATTTAATATGTCAATTATCACCTGTAAAATATGACGAAGATAATGGTTTTATTTAAAATTTGTGTAAAAGCTAAAAAAAATCAATGAATCTAAGCGATCTACAGGTACTCCCTCTGAGGGAGTATCAATATGCTTGCCAGCTTATAACCTATTTTGCGTAGACTTATTTATTTTTTCTTGCTTTTATAGAAAATTAAATCTATAGCTAATAATTGACGTAATAAATATATCAAGGAATTTCATTAGTTATTTCAAGAGAATTAATTATATAGCGAAAAATATCGGTAAATATGTTTTTAACATTATTATTTCATTGTTCTTTCACTATACAATTGTCCAAAAAAAGGCCATAAAATAAATTAATATTTTTTGTAATATTATGTCAGATATTACGTAGATAATGTTCCGATATTTATTTTATTTTTTTTCATTGATACCCTATTTCGCTTATTTAAAGTACGCCTCAGCGTGTTTAAATCCCACTTTCAAAAACGCGCGTGTTTTAAAGTTACCAACATCAACAACCCGTGAAACGTGAAGTCTAAATATGTCAACTTTTGAATTATTGATTTGACAGAATAACCTTTTTAACGTCAAATTAGGCAATCCAACGACCTATCAAATATGACAGTGGTTGGCACACATGTATGTAAACAACCGTTTGAGCTTGCGTAAAAAGTAGTATTTATATTCATATTTTACAGTTTATTTTGGTGTTTGTTATCTGTTGAGTATTTTTATACTGTTTTTGAAGAGCTTTATTATTATTTTGTATTGTTGTTAACTGCGGAAGTCGGCGCGATCGTGACAATGTGTCGTTTTATAGAATTCCCACCGTACTGAATTTATCTAATAAGCCCCATAAAAATGAGATGTCGAGAGAACGTAGGGCTTTGTGGATAGAGGTATAAAGCGCGATGATTTAACTGAATCAAAGCTAAAATATCAGAGAGTCTGCAGTAAACATTTTATAACTGGTAAGTTCTAAAACTCCATAGAATAAAACTTTCTTCAGAGTTTTGAGAATGGAAATTTCAGTGGTTTTAGTTTCTGTTTCCAATACATTTATGATTAATAGGTGAGCCTGCCATATTGGAAAACTAAAGAATATCCAGATTGGGTTCCTTCTCAAAATATGGGGCATATTGCACAAAGTGTTAAAAGGAGGCCTGAAGCTTTAGAAAGAAATTAACGTCTAGAGAAAAGACGAAAGATGCTACAATGTGAAGTAAGAGGTTTTTTGATCTTTTATTAGATTATTACTGAACTTAGATGTTTTACTTTCTAAATGCATAAGTTTTTTTTGTGATATTGATTTTTGTGTGTTTAAACTTAGCTCATTACCATGAGGATATGATGCAAGTTTCATATATCAACCTTAAGCAAAAAAGCTAAAATAGTGATTTTTTTATGATTCGTTTAAAAATAATATTTGGTAAATAAATTATAACATTTGCAGGTGGAGAATATGGATTTACATCAAGGTGATATCACTGAACTAAATGTTGACTCGGAAGGGAAAGATGGAGGAACTGCAATTCAGACCGATACAACAACTTTCAGTAAAATTTGAGCAACTAAGCAAAGTGGATAATTCACCATTCGGATTGATGGATAATACTTCTAACGACGAAAAATGGAGATACATTTAAAGGATACATCCCAACTACAACTACTACAGCTCTCAGTGCCTTCAGTCAATTAGTATTAACTTTAATTAAGTTACGATTAGATCTTCATTTTAAACTAATTGCTTATAATTTCAAAATATCTCCGACAACTGCTTCTAGTTACTTTGAAAATTTAATAGATATTTTATATAGAAGGTTTAAATCACTAACAATATGGCCAGAACGAAGCGATTTAAGAAATATGATTCTATATTATTGTAAAAAAAGCAGAGACTAGATGATAGTTATAGTATAGTAAGATGTGATGTGTAAAGAAATAGGTATTTATATAATTTGAAATAAAATTACTAAACAATTAGTATTGGTTTTTATCATTCTCTCACCTTTAGTTGTTTCTTTGTCTTTTATTTAATCTTGATTAATTGTATTTTAATAAAAAAATACTTTTTAGTCGTTGATATTTATTAAAATTAAGAATAAAAATTCATGAAAATACAGTCAAAAGTAAAAAATATTTCATACATTTCATTCTCAATTTTGAATTATCACAAATATTTCAGTTCAATTCAGTATTTACATAATTTTCAACAATTTACAGAATTATTCGTAGGTATAACATTGTAAAATATGGTTCCGGGTATTAACAAATGCACCTAGGCAACTCAATGCCTGTATATGTGCACAATGCTTCTTTCCTGGAGTGAGCATACTCTGCAGCAAAAAGTAATGCACCTACATGGCTGCAGACCTCGCTGTTCCCTGCCATGCAAGTACAGTGGGCAGTGCACACACTTCCATCTTTTCCAATTATTACCCAGGCCTCTAATGGTTTCAAAGTGGTTCTCTGAGAATGTTTGACCTAGAAGTGAAAAGTTATAAGTAAAATTGTAATTAATTTACCTAATTACATTATAACATCGATCATTGGTGTTCAATTTTTGAAGCAATATAACGATATTATGAGTAAAAAGCACAAAATTAGTAATGAATAAACAAACATCTTACTTTTCCAATTAGTTCCAGCTTGTACAAGAAAGCCAGACTCAAAATATTTGTATGCCTGCAAACTTTTAAATGCCTTCATTTTGTTCTTTTGAATAAAAACTATGGGAAAAACCAAACAAGCAATAATGTCCATGATTGATATAGGTGGAACACCATTAATAGTATAATCAAGGTCCTGAGAATTATTAAGAAACGGATCCAAGCTGCTTATTAATTTTAATTTCAGTTGATACCTAAAAAGAAAACAATGGTTACAAAGGTAAACAAGGAAATTGATTGCATTTAAACCTACCTTTGACCAACATCTGGATTCTCCACTAATAATTTTCGTAGATATTCACTCTCCCTTACAGAAGAATTTAGTTTATTTAAAAGAAAAAAGATACCAAAATACTTAAAAATACGATCCGAACAGTTTAATACAGAAAAATAAATGCTTTGGTTATGGATGACTGTCAGTCTTGTGTGCCAACTATGGAGAACTATAGGGTAGGAGGCCGATCGACAATGGCAGCATTTTCAAATTCTGTCCCGGTTTTTGGTTAGTTCGCTATTGGCCGATAGATGGCTCTCGCGTCCGAAGTGGGCTGATGTTGTCTTCTTCCTCTTCGTTTTTAATATGGAAAACTAGATCCTCCATAGTTTTTAACTTTTACTTAAACCCTTTATTTTTCTGTGCTTTTACTTTTGACAAGTGACATTTTATTTTTCGAATTATCAAATAATGTTTGAAGGCAAGACAAGACAAATAACGTTGTATTGTAATTAATTTCCATATTTATAATAAATAATGGTACAATTTATAAAAGTAGAGTTTGCTTTGTGTCGGGGTGTAAGACAGGATCTTGTTCAGAGAGAAAACGCAGCCAAACAAGTCTCTTTCTAGCTCCAAAGGTATAGCTAGAATGTTTAATACCCTGTATTTTAAAAACCAAGCATCGTTGGAACTTTATACAGGCCGAGTTTACTAATAAGTATAACAAAGTAAGTGTAAATTCATATAAAAGTTCTTATTTGTCCCTTAAAGAACTAATTTAAATAAAAATAGTTATTGCGTCCATAAGAAACCATTATTTGATAGCCCACTTCGAACACGCGCGCCATCTTACAGCGACTCGGAAAGCTGAATTACCGATGCTAATTTTGGACCAAATCCAATGCATTGCGATCGGCCTCCTACCTCAAGTCCTCCATAGTGCCAACCAACGTCAGTTTTTTACCACGTGGTTTGAATTGCCTAATAAAATATTTTTTTAAGCAATAGACAACCAATGTCAACGGTGACAACAATAAATCTTATGTGACAGATTGGAAGGTATTTTTTGTTCTCCCCATTTTCATGACAACGACAGGTATATCACACCGCGAATTCGACCATTTCACTTACTTACTAAGTTATTATTTCCATTTTTTGTAATATAAATACCAATAAGTGTACCAATAAAAAAAAATAATGTAAAGTATTCGTGGATAACTGGTCTTTAAAACACTTGCTCTATTTCAAGCACTCCGGCTGCGCCGTCGTGCTTGCAAAATCGCGCGTATTTTAAAGACCTTAATATCCACTTATACTTTAATATACTATAAATGTTAGTTAATAAAATATTAAACTAAAAAAACACGGCAAAATAGGTTATAGGTTGGCAATAGATTCAATGACGTTGAGAGTTCCACCTTAAAAAAAATTATTACCGATGTACAAAATTCAAAATAAAACCATAAAAATAAAAATCAAGTCACTTACCTTATTTCATTGTGGGTAATTACATGGCAACCAATGTGTATTGTTGTTGGTTACGCTAACTTGTTAAGGTTGAATGCTCAACGTCATTTAATCTATTGCCAACCTATAACCTATTTCGCGTTGATTTTTTGAGTTTATTATTTTCATAACTAACATTTAAAGAAAATCAATATCGTCGGTACATTATTTAGGTAGTATCTGATATATGACAAAAATATCAATTTATTTCATTGCTAATTTTGGGAGAATTGTATAGTGAAAGAACAATGAGTGACAATGACATAATAATGTTAAAAAAAATCTTACCCGATATTTTTCGCTATACAATTCTCCTAAAATAAGTTATGAAATTCCTTGATATTTTTATTAAATATGTCAATTATTACCTATAGAACATCAAGTCGAAACTTATTTTCTTTAAATTTTGTATAAAAGCTAGAAAACATAAATAAATCTACGCGAAATAGGTTATAGGTTGGCAAGCATGTTGATACTCCCACCTTAAAAGTGTTATTTTTAAGTTTGTGCGATTGTCGATGGATAATCTTTAAGACATCGATCCAAATGTGGAAATGAATGAAGCAGGTATCAGTGCTACCTTTAAGTTGTTACATAAAAGTCAAAGCAACAGTACGAAATTGCCAATTGGACATTACTGCAATAATGCGACTTAAATGGCGTTTCTTGAAAATATAAACAAAATATATTTCTGTCATATCTGGACAGAGAAACCTTAGAAAGTCTCTTTGGTCTTACTACTCAATGATTAAGCAGTGTTGGAATTAAATTGCAGTATAGACAGCTGGTGTTAGCAAATATTATATACTTGTCGCTTTTTTGAGGCGAAAAGGAAAAGGCAACAAACTAAAAACTACATAATTTGACAATAGACCAAATTGAACAGTTTCCATTTCCGAGAAAGCTATTAACGAAGAAAGCTAGTTATTTTTCTTAATGTGTAAAATCCGAAATAAGGTTTTGCTTAAAATTTTTAAAAGAAACGGTAAATTTTATTGATGTTTCAAATACATCCTTTAGCGATTTTATCGTAGAAACCAAAAACATATGCAGGGTGGGGATCTTAAATGGAACGCTGCTTATAGCGGCTATAAGAATAAGATTTCTCTAAAATCCAAAAATACGTCCTTAAAGGTTTTTTATGGGCCACGCTTTTGTAATTTTAAAAAAATGGGGACCCAAAGGGGGGAGGGGGAGGGGGGCGCAGCCCTAACCAACTTTTTTTTTCAAATTAGACGATACCACTTGTGGCACCTTTTTGGGAAGCTTATTGAAAAGGGAGTTTGTCCATATAATTTTTTTTTACATCTGTCAAACCATGTGTCAGAAATTAATAAAAACTAATTTTTAACGAATAATTACATAAAATAACTTGAAAACTGTAATGCCACTACATCCACCTAAATTATTTTTCCTCCCACATTAAAAACATTTTAAGTTACATTGTTTACTTTAGGTAATTGGTTAGTAGTATTATATCTACCCAACCTTCATTGAGCTTTTCCTCTACGAATAATTTTTCTCTTTTTCATTTACGTAATTTAAATTTCACCGCCATGCCGGTGTCAGTATATCTGTCACTCAATCCATTTTATTCACTTTGGTCCCAGCCCGTGGATGTGAACAACCTCTTTGACCTCTAAGGTTTTTAAAATGTGCAACTTTCTAATTAATTTTATCGAATTTAAATTAACCTCTTGCGGGGTTACTGAGCTTTAAACCTCAGTACCCCCAAAACCCTTTGCTGAATGTAATTTTCGTAAGTACCTACTTACTTTTTATCCAAAAAAATATTTCAAAAATTTTTTTAATTCATTCTTTGATTTTAATTTCAATTTCTATTTTTTACAGATTGTTACTGTGATAATTACTACCAATTATATCCTCTCAATGACTTTTGGACATATACTTAAAAATGTTTTAAAAAAATTTAAATAATCTTGGACACCTTCTTTTTGGAAAGGTTTTTTCTTCTTCCCAGTTTATTTGGTTGGTTTAGACCCCATTTACTGACTTCTTACATACTCAGTATGATTTAACTTTTATCAATTTCTCCATATTATGTCTCTTTTACACATTATTTTTTAATTCCATAAAAGCTCCATTAAGGTTCTTTACCATTCTCTCTTCTGCTAAAACCATCAGCACTTAATATATTTTCTGTCTCCTGATGAGGGACGTTTCTACGTTCGAAATATGTAGACACCGTTAAAGAATTTTATTCTATTAAATTTTGTGGAGGAAGACTTTTAGTTTTTTCTTTCTTTCCCAATAAGAAGAATGTTCCCAACATAATTGGGAGTGCCATTAATGAAAATGACTTTCGAGAATATTAGTAGTTTTAAGAACAGCATATTCTCTGATTTAAGAAATCAAAGCATTAATATTTCAAAAAATACCAACTGTATTTTTCACGATTTTTCATCTTCATTTAAAAAAATTAAGATTGTTAAATATTTCAATAAAGCTTAAAAGGTAGTTCTGCCAGATCAATAATTAAAAATTTTACACTTACACTTTTACGCGTTTTTCGGGTTGCTAATGTTGCCAGTGTAACTTTAAAACACGAGCGTTTTTTAATGTTGGGATTAAACACGCTGAGGCGTCAGTGGCGATCGGTGGCATGAGGCAGGTGAGGCCGGGCCTCACCAGCATAAATCCAATACTGAAGCCGGGCGCCACCAGTATAAATCCAATAAAAAATTAAATCGAATTTTACAATTAATCCCTACCCAGTGAGCATTTTATTCCCTAAAGGGAAATGTGTAATTGGCGACGTCGTTGTTTAGTCACACTTCCTTTTTTTTGTGTCAAAATGCACGCAAAATATTGAGTGACGTCATAGACTGTTTGCAATTTGACACCAAAAAGGAATTGTGTGTTCTTTTACACCGTGTAGGAATTGTGTTAACACTCAAGGCATTGTTACATATCTAAAATTAAGGAGTACCATGGTGTCGGAATTGTGTTAAAAACATGCAGAAACTGTGTCTGTGTCGATCAAAGACACAAACACGTAATTCTGGAATGAGCGGTGTGCTACAATGTAGGACTTTTGTTGCTGAAACCACATTGTAAACTTCTGTGTAACGCAAAGTGGAAATGTTTACTGATATTTGTCTAAAGACACGCACGCGAAGTTGGTGTGACACAATAAAGCCATTTTCACCACTATTTTTCTATATTAACACAAAATATTTTGATTTAACACATAGTAGGAATTTTTTCATGTAATTTTTTGGTTATGTTTTCATTATTATATTGTCGTACTTGTACTTTGAGGTGTTGCTTTTATAATTTTGTTCAATATGTCTAAACGACCTCGAAATTACAAAACAACTAGCTCATATTATAGAAAAATAAAACGTTTAAATTCTACTCCATTCTTGTCTAAAACTGTTTTGGCTAACGCACATCCGGTTCCATCAAGTGCTCACAGTGATTCCAATAAAGTAACAAAAAATCAGGATGTGGGAAAGCTCATATTAAAATTACTGACGCTTTATGCGAAATTAAAACAGCAAGTCCCTTGTGACACAGGAATGGCAGAATCCGACCAATCAAATATACAATTATGTAGTAGTGGTGCTTTGAATAGACCGGCGACCAGTGTAAGCGATGATTGTCTACCATCGTGTTCAAGTGAACCAAGTAAAACAGTTTCTAGTATACTGGATCGTGGTAGAAATTATAGCAATCAAGAAGATGAAAATGAATTTAATACCGATGTTGATGCTGATGGATATTTTTCACCTAAACGTTAACACCATATAATGCCGGCATAAATATCGCGCCGGGGTTGACGCGTTGATACCTGTTACAAATACGGTCAAAATTCGGAAGCGCGTTGTCAATTTTCCGCAATTTATAGTAAACACACATTATGGGGAATTGTGTCAAACGATTCCCTATTTGTGTTATTAATAAAGAACAGTGGGAATTGTGTGACACAATATTCCCTATTTGTGTTATTATTAACAATTAGTAGGAATTATGTGACACCGCGAAGAAAGTGCGTCACGCATTGCCCAACTTTCGTCATTTTACACATATGGGTCACAATTAAGGAATTTTGCGTGTAACCGCCATATTTTCTGTATTATCTTTCGATATATTTTTTTACCCATAAATTAAAACGCCAATTGTGTTAATATTAAAATAATATATGTAATTAGTTTAAAAAAACCTAGTTTCAACATTACTTCTTAAACGTTTTTATTTGTCAAAACTTAAAAGTTTAAAAATTATTATTTTTTTATGTTTTTTTTTTCTAAAGATTTTTCTTATATATTTACCCGTATATTTATTATGTAAAGGCCCCTTTTACTAGTGTAAGTATATGGAAAAAGTAGACAGAACAGCTGTTGTCGCAAGTAAACAAAATATTTTGTAAGCTTGAAAAAGTCCTATTACTTATATATATTTATTATTATTCATCATCTACTGTTTATTTACACATCCACTTGGGCCCATGTAAGGCACAATAAAATATAACATCTATAACGGAATGCTACTCTGAAAGAAACATTAAATATAAAATAATATAAATAATTCCTAAGTTGTGTAAAGCAGTTCGCCTCATAATTTTTAAAATAATTTAGTGGGATTTGTGGCAGACAATTAAGGATTTGTGGCAGTCATATTTTCTCAATTGTGTCGCCTATGTCTCGCCAATGTGTCATTTGACCAATTGACAGACAAGGCACAAGTATCGAAATTATTCCCACATTTGCCCTTAAATGTGTTGTGCCATCGTGCTCCACTTCCTACATATAAAAGTCACACAGAGGTAGTAGTTTCGACACACATGTGTGCTGTCGGGCACAAGATCTTAATGCAATTACGTAATTATTCCTTAAATGAGTCAAAATTGTGCTCACTGGGTAACTATACTATAGTAATATTCTGTTTTCATTTACCTACACTGAACCAAAATAATCACCGTCGCGTAGTAACAGCTTTCAAATTCCTTGCGCTGATATTGGTTACGCCACGAGACGCGCGTGGCTCAGGATTGTATTTCCCTTAAAACGAAAACTGGTTTGACAGTAGCCACGGCGGGGTATTTGTGTGTATTTAAATTGTAGCCAAATAATTTATAGCTGTCAGTATTTAGTATTTTTTGGTCAGTATTGTAATTGAGCTAAAACAAAGACGGTTAGTTATCTGACTATTATTATTAACTATATTGCTGTAGCGCGATTTTTTGAATTTTACTTAATATTTCCTTTAGTTATGCAGCCGCAGCATGATATTATTATTTCTTTACTTGAACCTCCGTTTTCGCAACGCACTCAGAATGAAAAGAATGATATTTTTGCGAATAACAGACCAACTGCAATAGTTACAATTCTTCAAAATTGAAAATCTTGCTAAACAAAATCTCATCTTCTTCTGACTTTTATGATAGTATTATACAAACTTTCTTGTCAAAGTCTAATAGAAGAATTGATTTAGGTAATATATAAAACATAAAATAATATTTTCAATTTTGTTTATTTTTATAATTTTTTTTATTTTATAAGAACGTTCAGTTTATTTTATAGTAATATTACCTATAATAATTTAACCTATGCAAATAAAAAAAATATATTTCTCGGGTGAATTTTATTTTTTATTTAAGTCTAAAAAACAACGAATTTTGGGCGTGGCTCGAAATTTTTTTCGCCTGCGGTGCATTGCCTGTAGTACTTTATCCTCAGTTACTGGCCTCACCTATTTCATTACCCACGGATCGCCACTGTGAGGCGTACTATAAATAAGTAAAATAAAGTACCAATAAAAAAATATTATATTGTTGTAGCATTAATTAAAATTCTATATTTTAGGATTTTTAGGACACTCTCAACTAAAAAATTACAACAAAGCTAACAATGCGTCATTGGAATCACATTTCCATTTCCAGTTTTGGTTTCCAGGTAATAAGCTGGAGCATGAGTATTGGGTACTTCTTATAAACTTGTTAGCAACCTATACGACTACCATCGGTAATATTACCACTCATATAGCTTTATACGTATTATTAGTATATTCAGCTACCCACTTAGCAATATTGCAACATCGCCTCAAATATTATATTCCTGAAGATCTTAAGGAAGATCAAATGAATGAAACCATCATGATATTAAAAGGATTTATAGTAGAGCACCAATACTTAATTAGGTAAGTTTTATTTTTCTTCGATCAAACGAGTACCCAGAAAATTAGGTTCTGGCTGGCTGGCAAAATATTGTCTGGGTTGTACTAGAACTATCGAGTTGTTGTATAATGAGACTTAGAGAATTTTTATAAAACGTATGTTTTACTTGGAGCGCTACGTCTAGAAAATACAGTATCTAATTCTAATCTCCTCTAATCAAAATGTATATAAAATCAGTCGCATATCAATACTAAACCTAACTTGAACTCAACTAGTGAGGGAAAAATCGAGTTATTCGACTACCGAGAATTCGAGTGATTTAAAATCGAATTTTCGTCACTCGAATAATTACCGATGATAACCGAATTATTCAAGTGATTGAAAAAATCGAGTGATCGGTTATTTTTCACTCGAGTGATCCCATCACTAAACTCAACATTAAACTCTTAACATCCTAGTAAGTAATATTATTGTTATAGCTTATGTTTAATAAACATAATATCATCGGGTATGGGTCATACCAGTGGCGGCTCGTGGGGTAGAGCCACAGTGCCATGGCACTACCTGCCCTCCTGTCTAGCGTCCTGCCCTTTACAAATTACCAAAACCTATTAAAATTAATATTCTCGTTTTTAAAGCAATTAGCAAAATAATTTAAAAATGGAACTCAGTCGGGTGCAAATTTCCATCTTAAAGGAAGCGATTATGCGTAAAACGGTAACGTAGCTTCCGCGCCAAGCGCGACGAGGCACACGGGAGGTGACGAAACGCCAGCACCTCAATAAAAAAACGTTGGAAAATGACCTTGAATGCAAGCAGGCAAAAATCTCGACGACGTAGCCAGGCTCTCTTCGTTTGACCGTTTGATGTTAGACGTTTCAAACAGCTGATGTTCGCGTCGCGTCCCGATTTGTTTTCGTTCGGCCGGCGGCTGATTTAATGTAGGGTTAACGAACTTTTTATTTTAGAAATACATAAGTAATGAATACTATTAGATTTTTAAAGGAAACTTTATGGAAAAAATACTTGGGTGTGCGGTTGTGACGAATCTAATAGACTATTTTGTTTTATGTGTGTTTTATTTGGTGGGAAGCAAACTTGGTCCCAAAAAGGTACAGATGATTTGGTTCATTTCTGGGACAAAATGAAGACACATGAAAAATCGAAGGTACATTTAAACAATATATTTAATTTCAGTATGCTTGGTAAAATTAACATTAAAACTCAATTAAATTCTGCATATCACAATGAAATAATGAAGAAAAACGAACAAATTGATAAAAACAGATACATATTAAACCAAATTATAAACTGCGTTCGGTTTTGTGGTGCATTTGAGCTGGCTTTGAGAGGTCATGACGGAAAAGAGACGTCGGAAAATAGGGGCATATTTCGTGAATTAATAAATTTCAGCTCAGAATTAGACAAAACTCTTAAAGATCATATTGAAAAATCGAAAATATTTAAAGGAACATCAAAACCCCTACAAAATGAACTTCTGGACTGTATGTTAGATGTGTGTCATGATGAAGTCATAAAAGAAATAAAGGACTCTCCGTTTATCGCTGTTATCGCAGATGAAACCACTGACATTGCTTGTGTGTTTCAACTTGTTATCGTGTTTAGGTATATTCAAGATATGATTGTAAATTCATAAATAAAATTAGGTGCCTTTCTGCTTATTTTTCCTACTTTAAAAGCAAGAACTATTAACAAAAAAGGGCGTGGCACCCAAAAAATTTTTGCCTGCGGCGCTAAGGGTTTACCTGGCCCTACTTCACTAAAATGGCACGAGCCGCCACTGGGTCATACCCTTAGTCAATGACAATATTGATCTATAACAATAAGATTATTAAACATTAAATATTAAACAATAAATATAGCAATTCATAAGATTTAGGTAAAATAGGGTGAAACCTTTATTTTATCCTACAAGGTATCAAACTTTTTATTTCTGACTGGATAAAAATTAACCCCACAGGAAAAATGTATAATATAAGTATTTATAAAATAACATCTAGCCTGCAATATTTGAAATCGCATGCAAACTTTAAGGTGGTCAAATATTCGCTCCATTATTTATTTTTGTCTTGAGCAAAGAAATAAATTTTGTAAATAAAAAAAAATTACCGAATATTAACTGCTCATGGTTTATTATTCGCTTAATAAACTCTATAGAATTATTTAAAATAAGTATCGACATTAGAGCAAAAAATATATCCATATACCTACAGGGTGATTCACAGTGGATGGTACGTTAGACGTACATGACGAACCAAGTCATAAATCATTTTAAAAATTGGTCATTTACATAAACTAACATGCTCTATTTATTTAAAATATTCTTGACGAAACAGTGTTGCCACTTCTAAAAATTAGTAGCTTCTATGTTTCAAATGAAACACCCTGTATTTTATTTAATTTTCGAACCCGGTATTAAACTCTTAACAACTTTCTTATACCGGGTGTTTCTCAAAAGACGTTCACCCCTATAACTTTTCTGTATTTTTAGATATTAAAATGAAATTTTGAGATTATGCATAAGAGATGAGTCTGCATTTATTGGCATAATTTTCAAACACTTCCGGTTTGACCGAAAGTGACCTTGACTTTGATATTTTAAATGGGACATCTTGCATATTTTTACTTATTGGGATTCACCATAACGTTCTGAGTAAAATGACACCTCACTTGTCATTTTTTGACGTGTTATAACATTTTTATGTTTATTTTTTATTTTCAATTTAGAGTGCTACAAATTAATTAAATCTGTTAATTTATAGCCAAGTAGTATATTGTTATGAAAATTAAAATTATGTCACAATAATTGACTTTCTAAGTTCCACAAGCGTTTAAAAAATGAAATTTTGTTTTCTTAACGTTTACTCCATTTTTCCAAATGGAACGATGGTGGTTCACTGGGATATTTAACCCGTAAGTACTACTAGCTAATTTTTGCTCCATAATTGCTACTATTGGGTCCCATGGACCCGTGTTAATTTTCTTCATAAAAATTTCTATTAATTGAAAATAAACATTTTATTTCTAAAAAAGTTGGAAAAAACATATTATATTATTTATAAAAAGTAAAAAAACAAATTAAATACAGTTTTTACATATTACACTAAAGCACTGGAGACAAATAGGTATTTTACATGTTGAACATCGATTACTAGTTTTCCGATCCTTGATTGGGGGACATATGCCACATCTTGGTATTTTTTTTTATCTGTGGAGCATTTGAATTGAATCTGACACGCACACAAACTACTGCGAGTTGCAAGGCACTGGCAAGAGAAAACATAGCTAGACGGCCGCAACCTCAACTCGTTTATTTTTACCGAATGTAGATGACTTTAATTCCTCATGGGTCCCACGGACTTGATAATTACGGGTTAAAACGAGCATTTTTTTTTCAAAAATTTGATACCATACACTCCTATGTTATTTTAAAATTGACACTGAAAAATTTGCCTTAATTGGCATTCGCAAATTTAAAAGCTTTATGCATTATGGCTGCACTGTCTTTTCTAAAGAAATATAAAGGCGGCTTTGATAAACAATGGAATGTGAGGTGATATTTTACTCATAATGTTATGCTGAACCCAAATAAGTAAAAATATACAAGATGTCCCTTTTAAAATACCAAAGTCAAAGTCATTTCCGGTCAAACCGAAAGTGCTAACAAATTAAAAATTATGCCAATAAATGCAGACTCATCTCTTATGCATAATCTCAAAATTTCATTTTATTATATCTGAATACAAAAAAGTTATAGGGGTGAACGTCTTTTGAGAAACACCCGGTATACTATCATATACTATCATATAACTATATCTTGCCATTTCAAAAATTAAAATTAAATTTCAATTTTTTTAACAGAAAACATTCACTTGAAAAATGTCACCATAAGTATATTTTTTTTTGTTACAGCCTGTATATTATCACTTATTTGAAAAACTACTTAAATTGGCTCTTTACTTTTGTATATCATATTTATACCAACTAGTTAAGTTTTTGACTTATGAGCGATTATTTGTAAAAATTTTCAACAATTTAATTTCCATACGATATTTAGTATGGCATAATAAACTCTTGTTTAGCATAAAGATTATGTCACTATCGTTATTAATTATTACCAATACAGGTACCAAATACCCCACGTTTCTTGGGTCTTTCAAAGTTGAACCAAACTCAGTAAAATTTCTCTGGATTCGTAAAAATTTCCTGAGGATCATTGGCGGTAGATTTGAATACATTTCATTAAACTTTGTAAATGTTCTGGATATAATTTTTTCACACGGTCCAAATAAAATAAATAAATTCGTAAGAACTGCATGTAAATAGTTTTCCTCCCATTAATTTTTACCGCTATTCAGTACCTCTATCGGTAATAATTAACAAAATACCACAACACAAACGATAGGTCCATAAGTTTGATCTTAAACAAGAGTTTATCATGGCATACTTACTAAAAACCGAAAAAAAATTAAATTGTCGAGGGAATTTTACCAATAACCATTTAGAAGAAAAAAACTTGACTGGTTAGGTATAAATATGACATACAAAAATAAAAGGTCAATTCAAGTAGCCAGTATTCAAATCAGTAATAATATATAGGGTATTACATTAAAAAAAATATACCTTTTCAAGTAACCAAAATACCTGTATGTTTAAACCACCCTGTATATCGCAACTACGATTTAGGTGTAGGATTAAAAGGTTATATAGGTAGTTGAAGTGCGGTCACGAACGTTAACGTATACGTACAAATTGACAGCTACGCATGCGCAGTAATCACATTTTGACGTACGTGTTTTAAGCAGTTCAACGGGCGTACGTTATCTTGCGTTGTTTTACGGGACGTGAAAAATGAACGTTCCGTTACCCGAAGGACCTCCGGATATAACCGATTGTTTCCGAAATGTCATTTTTTGATAAACAGTTCTAACTTTTTTCTGTGGTTCTAAATGAATAACTTTTTCTAACCACAAAATATAACAAACTAAACAAACAAATCCCAAGTAATTTTACAGTAATCAAAAAAATCAAAATTTATCAACAATCGGAGTTATTTGCTTTTTAGTTAAAAATAAAAAATATTTTTATTATCTTAAGTTTTGTGATTCAATTGTGACTTTAGTTCATCAGAGATACTTTTGAATTTTTTTTCTCTATAAGTATAGATTTAAGTTTGTTATCGATGGTATATTCCATATTATTTGTATTTTGTTTTGTATTTTCAGGAGATTTAAAAATAAAACAAAGTTTTATACTCTTCCATACTCTCCTTTTTGCTTTTCTTCCTTCTTTATGCAATTTTCTTAACTTTTAAAAAATCAACAGAAAAATAAAGGTAAAAAATTAACATATGACAAATGTCAAATTTCCATTTTTTGTAGGTTACGTTAACGGAAACAGAAAATAAGCACTTCAACTAAAATTCTTGCCACCGGTTCGTCACGTTAACTCCTCAACTACCGTGCGTAAATTTGCTTACGCATTGGTTGTACTTCAACTGCCTATTATTTAACTGTTCACCAAATTTCAGGATCTTAATATTTTAAATTGATGACTCCGCCTACGTGCTTATTGGAGTGTGAAGTTTGAGCTGTTGGTTTTGGACAAGAAGAGGCTTCCAGATATTGGGGATATCTATACTTGGTTTACTGAATATATGTGTATTTTGATTCATAAAAGCTGCTTCTTTAAACTTTCGTTTTCTCCAGTGCTGTTCCGTGTCCAAAACTTCGGCCTCTGACCACTGTATATTATGCTGGTTGATCCATACATGTTCCGATATACCTGATCTCGAAGTTTCACCTCTTTGAGTATATTTCAGATGTTCTTTAACTCGTACGGGAAGAGGTCTTTTTGTTTCTCCAATGTACGATTCGCCATACTCGCAAGGGATTTGATAGACACCATTTTTTGTGTTTCCATTACGGGGAGGTTTTACTTTTGTAAGAAATCTTCTAAGCGTATTTCCGGATTTGAAGGCTGTTTTGATATTATAGTTTTTGGTTATCCTTCTAATCTTTTCAGAAATCCCCTTGATATAGGGTATTGTGAGAAATGCTTGCTACTCTTTTGTTTCTGTATTAGTTTTTACTTCGCGATTTTTAAGTTTTGTGAAGGTATTAGTTACAAAGGTTTCAGGGTAACCATTTTGTTTTAAATCTTTTTTGATGTTTGAAATTTTAATAATAAGGTCTTCCGGATTGTTATATATATCTGGAAGCCTCTTCTTCTCCGAAACCAACAGCTCATACTTCACAGTCCAATAAGCACGTGGGCGGAGTCATCAAGCTTCAGTACACATGAATAGTATTTAAGAAAGTAGCCTTAGAATTAATATTTTAGAGTAATATAATATAAACATTTTTTTAAGTTGACATTACAAATTAAATTTTTAGAATTTTGATTAGATAGAATCGTATACAGGGTGTTCGGATAAAAGAAGTCAATCCGTTAACCAAATTATATTTCTTTTGCAAAAATAATATGACTTTTATGATACCATTTAATTTTTGAGAATTATTTCAAAGATTAAAATTAAAAACTGATTTTTTTAAATAATTTAAATTCAAAGATATAAATTTTAAATTTGGTATATCGCTTTATCATAAAGAGTTACGTCTTTAAAAAAAAACAAAAAACAATTCTTAAATATTCAAAATAATGGGAGTCCAGTAACCGCTAAACCCCCAATTTTCAGTACGTGCACGAATGACTTCTAAACTATATTTTTTCAGGTAATCATTTGTCTTTGGTTATATTTTGACTCATAGAATTTAAATTAAATGATGCGTTTTGGAGATAATTTGAAAAGTATGGGTCCTTAACTGATGCCAACGCGGCTTAAATAAAGTCAGCCATTATGACATTACCATGGATACAAGATATAATTAAGTAAAACTTTGCAATAAGTGACAATACCGGAAGCAAAGAACTAGCCAAAAATAATGCAAAGACAGTGGCGTACAGATAAAAACCTGTTGTACTTAACCAGTTAAATGAAATTATTTTATTGCCCTACCTACTAAGAACTTGTTTTCGTTTGAAGCCAAAACTGGGTTCTGGCGAAAACAAGATAAAAAAGGCTAACATTCGCAAAAGGCACTTTTTTCTAAAAAAATATTACTCAGTTTACAAAAATAGACTTAATGGTCACGCCAGTAACAGTAACTGTCACATAATATTATAGGCAAAATAACAATGGCTATTCTTTTGTTTTTATTACATAATTGTCCACGGCCGCCTTGGCAATAAATTTAACATTTAAAATATTATTGAATTTTTTAGATAAAGAAGTAAAATAAATAAGAAAATAACATAATTGATTCTTTAAAAATGCCTCAAACTATTAAAGATAGTCAGTCCTTTAAGATCTCAACATTTTAATAAAACAAAAATTGCAAAACTTTGATAAAAGCCGAAATGGAATTACACTCTCCCACTATTTTTTGCGATAACTTTTAAAAGAAAAGAGGAAACGACCTGCAATTTTAGCCATTCTCTTTGCTAACTAGTTAGCTATAAAGTCAAGTTAAAATAGTTAAATAATTGCAATTAAATTTTTTAAGAAATCGAACCTAAATTTTTTAAAAAGTGCCCTGTATTATTATTATTATTAGTATTATTAACCGCATGAATTAATTTTAATATTATTGATATAAACATTCAATCAGGGTGAAGCGTCCTTTAAAATAAACTATAGTTTGTTAAATTCAGTTATCGCTGACTAAAGTTGCAGCCTTATAAGTATTTTTAATTGTTAACCTTCTTCACTCCGTTGCCATGGTAACTACAAAAAAAAGTGTTATTACATAATGTATTACTAAGATTATAAAAACTTAATTTCTGATCTACATTGTAGTAAAGTTATTAGTAGAAATTAAGGACTTTGTATCATATCATAGCGACTACACTCCTAGCGAGCGAATTGCTAATTAAAGATTATTTCCAGCATTTTTTTTGGTCATATTTCATATTAAGATTTTTACCCCAAAGTCGTAGCATGTATGGTTTTGGAGATAGAACCGCTCTTTACCAGTCCTGGATCACACTGTATAAACAAACAAATATATTGATTTATCGGCAATATCTATATACCAACTATTTCGATATTTCTTTGCAAATCGATATTTAATATTAGATTGTTAATATCACTCACTCCTAGCTGTACCTTTGCTTGCTTTACAACTGAATGTTTGTACCGGAATATGGTACGAAATTACGTACTTAAATACAGTAATGTCCGCATATAACGAATTTCAAAAATGAACAGAATATGGTTCGTTATATCCAGTAATGAATACATTTTGTTTCATTTTTCATATAAGGGAAAATGGTTTGTATTAACCGGAAGTTCGTTATAAACGGGTTCGTTATAAGCGGACTTCACTGTATATTAAACTTTCTCCATTATTAAAGAAAACTCTAAAAAACTAAATTAGGTAATAAGGCACCAAACTGAGCTGTTTAGTTCTTTTAACCCTAATTTTAAACCATGAATTACCATCAAATTAGGACCATTTTTATTATAAAGTTCCCAATTAAATACTGGTTTATTTTGTTTTAGTTTTACGAAGAAGATAAATAGCCGTTGTCAAAACATAACTCTAATGGAATATTTTTTAAGTTCATTTGATGCAGCTTCAGTGACTCTTAATATAATAAAGGTTGTATTAATACATAAAAAATGTTTAAAAATATCCATCTCCCTTTATCTTACACTACCTACATTCCCTTGGTAGTATTTTTCTTTACTAAATTATATAACAAACATTTTTTACTTAATATAACCATAAAGCACTATTAAAGTAATACACAACAGGGTGTTATAGAAGTACGGTACGTAACAGAAGGGAAAAAAGTCAGTTGCGCACATTCTTTTGTCAATAATATTGGTTAAGATGCTCCCATGGACGCCACTGGACTTAATAAAGTTAATTTAGTTAGAGCTAATTAAGCCCCTTTTCATTATGAATAACGGTACCAAATTTCAATAAACGATATGAAAAAAAAAATAATAAAAAACCATTGTTTTTTTAAACTCCAACATCCTGTATATTAAAAAGACATTTTGTCTTAGAAAATTATAATAAATCGCCCCCTAAAGTTATCTACAGTACTTCTGAAACAAACCCAATATTATTACTATACAGTTTTTTTTCTACTTATAATAACTAATTAAATTAATAAATATGTATTTCTCCTGAAGATGGGTGTTACTACATCCAAAACATCAATATAATTCCCTATTTAATAACCTACTATTTATTATATTAGTGAAGAAAAACTTAATGTCGGAGTTGTACCATTTTAAATATTATTAATTCCATAAATATGTTTTAGATGAAGAACATTGAATTGATCTGGTTTTTGGCATTTTTTATTTTGCTGGTTGTACAAATATTTTGTCTAGCCTGGTGTTGTAATGAAATAAATCTTGAGGTATTCGTTAATTAGATAGTAGGTTAAATAGCACAGTTGTTGACACTCCGTCATTTATTGGCACAAATGCACAATTTTTAACCGATTGTAAACTTTCGATGTCAATTATTACCTTTTTGATATCGTTTGGCCATTCGACAACATCTTTACTACGTCATCTGCAATTTTTGATACTAATTGTCGGGGTTCATAGATTTTAAACAAAAAATAACTAACCACCAACCTTGACATCAAGACATTGGAATAGCTGAGGCATGAGCAATCTGTTGTAATAAATACTTCTATCATTTGTTCCTATACCTATCAATAATTTTGGATATTAATATACCAACTCAAGACTTTATTAAAGCAAATAAAGTGAAATAATCTATGAGTGTTTATACAAAAGATAAATAGCTTCTAGCAAATGCCAAGACTTTAAATATTGAATATCAAACTATAAGAAGGTCATATAATCAGATTTCCCAAATCTGCTACGTTAAATTCATAGATGGCACAATGAGTCACCAACAATAAAGCGTATTGATGCAGCCACTAACGACAAGCCTTTTCACTGCTAAATTAAAACATTGTTGCCGCCTGTCTTTTTGACAAGCTGCATGATCCTCTCCCCACTACCATAACAATACCGTCACGCGTATCGCGGTGCCTGGATTGCCTTGCACTGGCATAATATATCGTCGGCTTAGTGCAAAAATTCATTAAGTTAAAATTGACAGTTTTGAGTAAAACCCAGTTTTAAGAAATGGCGGAGTTTAAAGTTTATTAAAAAAATGTGCAATAATGTTATGCCAACGAAGTTGTCATGTACATATATGTACAAACTTTTTTCAATATATCTTTACGAAATAGTATTTTTGTTATATGCACAATTCATTAAGTTACTTAGTGAGTTTTCGACCCAACTACAAATAGCTAAAATGACAGTTTGATTTTTATTTTGCTATTTTTCGACAAAAAAAAACCTATTTCAGTTATACTTGCTGTCGCTTTTTATCTATTTATATTTGTATAACATTTAACACCTAATGCAACGGTAAAATCATTATGAAAATCGGACTAATATCCCCGGAGTAATCAGCGTACATATTATTATCAAAAACATACATTCGGCTTGAATTGAGAACTTCCTATTTTATTGTGTGTTAAAAATGCCTAAATCCTTAAAAATTCCAATAAAATATAATAAGCGGCAACACCACGACATCACATCATTAAATTTAAGACATCTGTTGCCGAGGCGCTGCATTTATAACTATAGATTTACGATCAACTCCACAATGGCGGCCAAACCGTCTCCAATACAGTCTAAAACAGGGTTGTCAACTTTTCTCGAAGATCCGCTATTCTTATAGTTTGATATTCAATGCTTTAAATCATAAAATTTTGCTTTTGGGCAATATTTATTTACGAGAATATTATGCTCCAAGTGTGATTTGGGGATGGCTCCATAAGCTAGTAGCATTCTACCGCGTTGGTTATATTAATGTCCCTTTTATCAAAAAGAGCATACAGATGCGATTAAAACTGGAATATTGTTTGTATTTAGGATCCAAACCGAGAGCATCAATGATCTGGTAGTAAAGATGACACATGTCATTCATAAACGCTATTAAAACGTGTTGACAACATCGTTTATAGGAGAGAGACGATGAAGAGCTGGGCTGGGCAGGAGAGTAGGGATTATGGTAAATTTACCTTTAAATGTGACCTTGCAACTAGAGCTGGGCGATATTGAAATTCCAATATCGAATATCGATATTAAAAAAAAAATCGATGATATCGATAATATCGATAAATATCGATATTTTATTTTTTAAATATTGTTATTCGATATATCGATATATCGATAAAAATATCGATGTATTGAATTTTGCCCAGCCCTACTTATACTTATATCAAATTAAATATCAATATTATGTGTATTGATACACTGACATTAATATTATACCAACAGATTGACTTTATTAAACAGAAGACATGTATAAAAATTCATTAGTAACAGTCAAAAATGACATTAAACACTAAACAAATCAGGTAAAGGCGTAAATAAAGGACAAAAACAATAAAGATTATCGCATTCTTCCCTCCTTTTATTATCAATGATATTCATACAAATATTTAGGCGACATTCTTACACCAACATCAAAAAATCGAAAAATCGATGTGATCGGATATATCGATAATATCGAAAAATATCAATAATAACGATAAATATCGATAAATCGATATTTCATTTTTTAAATTTCGTTATTCGATATATCGATAAAAATATCGATATATCGAATTTTTGCCCAGCCCTACTTGCAACTATAGTTTAAACCTAACCTACAAATAGCCCAACTTTCTATTTACTCACCTATGAAAAGTAACTGCAGAATTATTATTTTCCGAATTCTCACATACTTGACACTTGCGTCTTAAATTAATTAGTCTCCAAAAAATGTTACAAAACACTAAAAACACAGCAATTATTTCACAAAATCGATAAATTGAAGAAAATTTCAGATCGCTGTCAAAGAAACACCAAACAAGAGCAGGGGAGTTCGATATACATAAGCGTATTAAAAACATAGATATTTTCAATGCGATGCATTGTTTTTAAGCGATGCGTCGAGAACATTTGATATTTGTGGATGCATCCATGTATTGTAATCGATCTATTAAGTAGGCCTTTTTTCGTAAAATAATTATTTTGCCGTTGCCTCTTGATCTTGATTACACTTTTTACCTTTGGTTTCAGTTGAGGTGGGAGCTTAAAATAATTAGATTAGTGATTTTTTTGTGATTCTAATTAAATTAATTTTTTTTTTCGATGCATCGCAACGATGTTTTCCCGCAATATATTTTCTGTGGATATCCCTAAACAGAAATGAATAAAACAACGTCATCATGGCCTCAGACCAATGCCATGGCGGTCACATCCTTGGGGGCGGATCTATAACTGCTGCGCTGTCATACTGCAGACTTTTATTAAGGTTTTAGACTAAGATTTAAATTCCCACATCATGTTAATCCCTTAAACATTGTAAGTTTGGCAAACAAAGTGAAGGGGCGCAATTTGTATGTTGATTTTCTTCAGAATGAAATACGATTGTGTCAATATGTTTATTTGTTATTGTTGCAGGTACCAGATCAATGGTGAACATACATTTAGCTTGAATATCTATATTTTGTTGTAATAAGTTATATTATTTATACTATTCCAGCAAGTAAGTTTAAAAAACATTTGATATTCGCAAGAAAAATTTAACAATAATATGGAACAAATATACTTTTCGAGCTTATATAGGTTTTCTACATTTGATTTGATTACTGGACATGATCACAAAAACGGTATAAAAGTGTATACATTTTATTTACCAACCAAACTACCTTTTTGCAAGCATTCTTGTGTTGAAAAGCATTACATATTTACCATTTTAGTTTAAATTAGTTTAGGGGAAAAAATAATTCATACACAGTATAGAAAGCGAAAAAAAATTCAAGATGAGAAAAATTAAAAAAAAAACTTACGGGGTTTTAAAATATTGGAAATAGCCATTTAACTCTTTGGTATAAACCTCATACAAAACTAGTTTTGGGGCATGTTTATATAAGACACTATTTTCAACAAAAATAATACGCTAAAAACAATAAAAAGGGAACTTAACATAACCTTCAAAGTTACAATTGAAATATTTTGGTATCGTACTTGATGATACAAGCTTGTAGCTAGTTCTTGATCTGATGACTGTTCTGCAAATTAAGATTAATCAAATACTGACATTTTTAATAAACATTTAATTTACAAAGACATAAAGAATCGATATAACGCGGACATAAAAATGGCGTAAAATGAACGATTAAACGCAGAAGTAAGCAATGCCCAAAACCTTGTTACCATTATGAAATGAACAAACAGAGAAATTTATCTCCCCGTCACTAATCTCCCTTGCGGTAGGGTGCCGAACTACTTCAAGTTAAGTGACGTGTTGCAAGATATTTAATTCAAACGTTCACCCAGGTGGTCCAAAATAACGTGACGTGTTAATACCTCACATTCCTCACATGTTTATAATGCACATGACCCTTAAGATTCACTGTGTTGCAGTTTAACCGATTTCGTTTGACCTGTCATAAAACTCCGTCGTAGTTAAAAGGCTGAACTACTTAACACCACCAAACGATCCTAGACAAAGCAGATAATTATTTAAAAATATACATATTATATCAGAAAAACTTTTGTTCGCTTCCGTGCTTTCATGATTCCATGATTTCATGCTTCTTTCGCTTCCATCGCTTCCATTGGCCGCAATTTCATTTTTTGGTTAATTGAACTATATATATTTTAGAGTTTAGCAGTTGCTGATGCTGCTTTTGAAAGCAGATGGCAATTATTGAACAAAGATGGAAAGCAATTAACACAACTTATAATTCAACAAGCTCAACAGAGACCTTTAATGATGACTATTGGTCCATTTGGTCCGATGACATTGTCGTCGTTTTTAACGGTAAGAAATATATACAGGGTGGTTGTTTAGTGCGAGGAAGTTCAATATCTCCGTGGTTCTTAGAAATATCGAAATTTATTAAATACAAAGTTAGGTAGGTATAGCGCCCTTACAAGTAGATTCAAATAAGTATAACGGAAATGAGGGCAGGCAATGAAATGACACAACTGTATTTCTCCCAACGTTTCGTTTTATTTAAAAACTTTTTCAAGGGTCTGAAATGAGAGAGAGAGAGAAGACAATTACAATAAAACAATGTGATAAAATTCAAAATACAAATACAGTTATAGCAAAAGTTAAAAAGAAGCAGTAGGTCCCTAATAAATACATAAATACGTCACAACTTTGGCCATTAAATAAATAGTTGTTGTTTAGATAAAATTTATTATAGGTACATGAAAAATATGATTTAATAACAAATTAGTACACATATAGGAACATACCAATAAAAAGGTCTTTAAGCCTATAGGTATATTTATTCTGTAGAAAATGAAGACACATTTCGTCGAACACACATTGAACATAACCGAACTATCAGCACCAATTTGTAAACAGTAAAATTTAAAGGTGAAGTTAGGTTCAAATTATAGATAGGTATTGCAGATGGACTGCTCGGTCAAGTTAATAACGAGCTCGGTCATAACAATGGTATGTTTTTAAAAAACCGACAATTATAACAATATAAATCATTTCACTAATATTTTTCTTTATGTAATTACATTCTCTGTCGAATAAACGTGGGTGGGAAAAATCAAAGTCATGGCCCGTCAGATAGTGATGGAGACTTAGTGCTGTTGAGTCTAATTTGTCTACCCTGCTACAATCATACTTGTGTTGTCTAAGTATGTCTTTAAACAGTTGTTTAGTTTGGCCAACATGAAAAGTATTATTACACTGCTTACATGGAATGCCATAAACTATGTTAGATTCATAGTCCAATGGCAGTCGATCCTTCAATTTGGTGAATAAGTTATTTACTGTTTTAGTATTATAGAAAGCTATATTACACTTATTAGTTTGAAAGCAGTTTTTAATTTTATTAGAAAGTTGTGGAATATAAGGAAATTTGAAGAATCGACTGCCCTTAGACACTTTGTTTCCAATATTATCCCCCAATCTGTCTTTGTATCTAGCTATTACGCGATTAACAAATGTAAGAGGATAGTTGTTATTATTAAGAAGTTGTTTAATTTTAATTATATTCTCTGCTTGAAAGGATACGTGAGACAAATTGAAAGATCTAAACAACAAATTGGTAACTGTTGCGATTTTTTGTGATGCAGAATGACAAGAATGGAAATTTAAAAGTCTTCCAGAGCTAGTTTCTTTCATATACCAGTTAGTCTTAATTGTTCCGGATTCGGTTCTGTAAACTATAGTATCCAAAAACGGTATCTTGTTATTTGATTCACATTCTACAGTAAACTGTAGTCTAGGATAATAACCGTTAAATGTTGAAAGGACATATCTATCTCATCCATTGGTACAGCCGTCAAGGTATCATCAACATAGAGTTTGAGAAATGGTATTATGAACGGAAGTTTTTTCAAGGTAGTTTCAATCAAGTCATTTATTACTAGATTAGCTACAACTGGGCTAGCGGGATTGCCCATTGCGCTACCTTCAATCTGTACGTATAGATTATCATTAAATTGAAAGTAATTCGATTCAAAGCAGAAATTCAGCATTCTTAGAAACAGGTCTTTAGGAATATCCGTATAGGCCTCTATATATGACCATTTCCTAATAACTATTTCAATAACCAATCTATTAGGAATGTTGGTAAAGAGTGACACGACATCAAGTGACACCAAGATGTATCCCTGTGGTACACTAACAGATTCGGCGAATTTTACAAATTCAAATGAATTTTTCAAATTATATTGAAAAGTAGTAGTCACCAACGATAGGATATTGTGTACGAACACTGCCACGTTGTACACGTTGTTAATCGCGCAATAGCTAGATACAAAGACAGATTGGGGGATAATAGTGGAAACAAAGTGTCTAAGGGCAGTCGATTCTTCAAATTTCCTTATATTCCACAACTTTCTAATAAAATTAAAAACTGCTTTCAAACTATTAAGTGTAATATAGCTTTCTATAATACTAAAGCAGTAAATAACTTATTCACCAAATTGAAGGATCGACTGCCATTGGACTATGAATCTAACATAGTTTATAGCATTCCATGTAAGCAGTGTAATAATACTTTTTATGTTGGCCAAACTAAACAACTGTTTAAAGACAGACTTAGACAACACAAGTATTATTGTAGTAGGGTAGACAAATCAGACTCAACAGCACTAAGTCTCCATCACTATCTAACGGGCCATGACTTTGATTTTTCCCACCCACGTGTATTCGACAGAGAATGTAATTACATAAAGAAAAATATTAGTGAAATGATTTATATTAACTTAACTAATTCAATTAATTTTAGAACTGACACAAATAATTTGAGTGCTTGTTACTCTGGGATCTTGAATAAATATAAAAATGTGTTTAACGAGTACAGAAGACATTAGTGGTGAGGGGGAGAATTAACTTCACGGTCGTTTGTCCTGTTTTGTTACAATTGTCGGTTTTTTAAAAACATACGATTGTTATGACCGAGCTTGTTATTAACTTGACCGAGTAGTCCATCTGCAATACCTATCAATAATTTGAACCTAACTTCACCTTTAAATTTTACTGTTTACAAATTGGTGCTGACAGTTCGGTTATGTACAATGTGTGTTCGACGAAATGTGTCTTTATTTTCTACAGAATGAATATACCTATGGGATTAGAGACCTTTTTATTGGTATGTACCTATATGTGTACTAATTTGTTATTAAATCATATTTTTCATGTACCAATATTAAATTTTATCTAAACAACAACTATTTATTTAATGGCCAAAGTTGTGACGTATTTATGTATTGATTAGGGACCTACTGCTTCTTTTTAATTTTTGCTATAACTGTATTTGTATTTTGAATTTTATCACATTGTTTTATTGTAATTGTCTTCTCTCTCTCTCATTTCAGACCCTTGAAAAAGTTTTTATATAAAACGAAACGTTGGGAGAAATACAATTGTGTCATTTCATTGCCTGCCCTCATTCCCGCTATACTTATTTGAATTAAATACAAAGGTTCTAGGATAATCAAAAGCGCAACATTTTAAAAATATTTTTGGATATACAGGATGCGCCAAAAAAGCGGGGCATCATGAATGTTTTTTTTTTTAAATAGTATCACCCATTTTTTTTTATCTCGTTGAATTCGGCATAAAATTGTACATAAGATACGCTATTTTATTTTGGCAATTTATACAACGTTGCCAGATTATTCAATTTTTCCTAAAATTGTCGAGGAAAACATATCAAAAAAATGATTTTAAAATATTACTAATCTGAACTAAAAAAGAAAATTTTATATTTTTTTAAACCTTAAAGGTGTCCGAATAATTCTACCAAAACAAAGCATTATTATCATATACAGGGTGTCTTTTACATCGGTACAAATGTAGCAATCTTTAAATAACTATTACTCGTTTTTTTTCAAATGGATCCTCCTGTATATTATTGTGTCAGTTTACAGATAATTTCAACCTCTTTAAATATGCAATTACAATGAATGTTCTAAAACGCAACGTTCTTTTAATATTTTATGTTTTATTTAAAAAATGCAAAATATCAGCACTTTCATTCAGTTGGCCAGGAGTTGAACAAAAATCAAGACTTCGTACTGTCAAAATCATAATGAATTTATATTTCTGACATATTTGGTCTAACAACGTTATGGTGTTAAGATTTTAAAAATTGTTTTTTGTTAAGACGCTATGAATTTTTCTACAAACGAATTAGTTGATATGGTTTTCATACTACATACTAGGAGCAAGTGACAGAAACTGTCTACTTGCGGCAAGGCTTTATCGGGAAACTTATCCTGATAGAAGGCAACCAAGAAAAGAGGCATTTGATAAATTAATTGATCGTTTCTCTCGGACAGGAAAGTGGAATATAAAAAAACTGAAAGAACTAAAAGTGTTTATACAGAAGAAAATTAATTACGTGCTGCTGAAAGTAACTGAAAATCCCCATATCTCCCAAAGAATAATTTCAAATAAAACGGATATAAAACGTTGTACTGTCCAAAATATTTTGAGTAAAAAAAAAATGCATCCATATCATATTCAACTGATGCAAGAGCTGAACGATCAAGACTATGAAACCAGAGTTACTTTCTGTGAATGGACTCAATAAAAAATTCAGCAAGACAGGTATTTTTTCAATTATGTATTGTTCGTTGACGAAGCTACATTCCATAAGAAGGGAAATGTCAACAGGCATAATTTCCATCATTATGCAACCCCCAACCCACATTTTATTAGTCAACACAGTCACAGTCAAACCAGATGGTCAGTAAATGGTAAATGCGTGGGGTGGGATATTTGGAAATTATGTCATTGGTCCTTATTTTTTTGAAACACGAGTAATTGGACAACTCCATTTGGATTTTTTACAAAATGGTTACCACGCTTGTTAAATAATTTACCAAATTTTCTAAAAAAAAGAATGTGGTATTTGCATGATGGAGCTCCAGTCCACCATACGGCACTAATCCATGAACATTTAAATAATGATAGTTTCCCAATAGATGGATAGGCAGAGGTGGACCATTTTAATGGCCACCTCGATCTCCAGACTTAACAACAATGGACTTCTTTTTGTGGAGATACGTCAAAGATGAAGTGTATAAAGTTCCTTCAACCACAAAAGATAATATGAAGAACCGCATCATACAAGTTTTTCGGAATATCAACAACAATGTATTGGATGAAGTTAGTAGATCATTTTAAGAACGCGTAGAGATCTGTTTAGATGTTAACGGATGAACATTTGTTATAGTTTTTTTTTTATAGAGTTGTTATAATTTATTATTTTTTTGTTCAACTTATGGCCATCTTAAGGAAAGTGCCAATATTTTGCGTTTTTTAAATAAAACATAAAATATTAAAAGAACCTTGGGTTTTAGAGCATTTACTGTAATTGCATATTTAAAGAGGTTGAAATTTTCTGTAAACTGACACAATAATATACAAGTAATAGTTATTTAAAGATTGCTACATTTGTACCGATGTAAGAGACACCCTGCATACGATGTTAATGCTTTGTTTTGGTAAAATTATTTAGACACCTTTCAGGTTTAAAAAAATATAAAATTTTATTTTTTAGTTCAGATTAGTAATATTTTAAAATCATTTTTTTTGATATGATGTTTTCCGCGAAAATTTTACGAAAAATTGAATAATCTGGCAACGTTGTATGAATCACCAAAATAAAATAGCGTATCTTATGTACAATTTTATGCCGAATTCAATGAGATAAAAACAATGGGTGGTACCGTTTAAAAAAAAACATTCATGATGCCCCGCTTTTTTGGCGCATCCAGAATATCCAAACATTTTTTTAAAATGTGCGCTTTTGATTATCCTAGAACCTTTGTATTTAATAAATTTCGATATTTCTAAGAACAACGGAGATATTGGACTTCCTCGCACTAAACAACCACCCTGTATGTGTATAAGTATAAATAATTATTTTAAATTTTGGTTAAGAAATATCGAAAACATTTTGGCTACACGAAGGTGTTTTATTAAATTAAATATTACTTTTAACGAGAGTTTTCGTTATAACCAAATTTATCATAATCAGTACTGACATTCTGAATTAGAACTTAGTGAAAATATATCCCAGTAATAAAGATCCTCCTAAACTGTCAACATGACGCAATAGTATAGAGTTTGAACACAAACCGATTGACGTTATTTTAGCAATTGAATAGTTTTTTGCCCTATGCGGTACGGTAAAATTTACTGAAGAATTTCACTGTTGTATAATAAATACAGAACAGGCATAGAGAACAATATCCGCTGTTAAATTTTTTCTTAAAATAAGGTGAAAATCCAACAGCAAATAAATAATAAAGGAAATTAATTAATTTATGTTTTTAGATATGGAAAATAGCATACTCGTATCTGAGCATTATGAGAAAATGAGAAGTATTGGTTTAATGAGAAGCTCATTATTATTAAGTTTCAACATTATTAGGCTCACTAGTAGATTAAAATAAAGTTATTGTCACAAATTAAAGTTCTTGCAGAGTAAACCTTTTTTATTTACCAGTAATCGAGATAAATTCAATGTTCACTAATATACAGGGTGCTACAAATTCGTATTTATTCAAGCAAAGTTGTGTACCGTGCGAGCAAAAATTATTTGCATCAAAGAGGGCTTGGATTAAAAAAAGTGGGGCTTGGTTTAGATCACAATAATATGGGGACGATATAACTAACCAAATCTAGGTTAAAATTTTGTCAAATTCCTATTATGATATGATATTATATGCCAAACTAATGAGTAATAAAATAAGTAGACAAATACAAATTTATTTTTGTGTTTAGAAAATTAACAAAGTAAGAATATACAGAAAGAAAAAGAAAAATAATTACATAAATTGCTGAAATTAGCCACCGCCATGCTCCAAGCATAAATCTACACGTCTCTTCATATTTTTGAAAGTGTTGACCAGCATCTCTGGAGAAATGTTACCACATTCTTGCATAATCCCCTCTTGTAATTGTTCTGAATTTGCGACTGGTATTTTAAAAATAGTGTTCTTTAAATAAAGAAAAACGAAGTAATCCATAACCGTTAAACAAGGTGATCTAGGTGGGAATTTAATGTCTGATCGAAAACTGTCGTCGAAAAAATTGCGTAAGTAGTTAATAGTTTCGGCGGCTGTATGGGCGGTTGCACCGATCTGTTGAAAATATTCAAAACGTAGTTCGCCGTCAAGTAATTGCTTCACAAATGGATTCAAAATATTGTCTCTATACCGCTGTGCTGTAACTGTGTCATGGAAAAATAAAAGAGGGACCAAAAATTCTTCTTCGGGAAACAGCTAACCAGACACCAATTTTCTGAGGATGCATGTGAACTGTACAAAAAAAATTATTGGGATTTTCACTACTCAACCTGCGTGTATTCTGAGAATTCACATAACCGGAGAGGTGGAACCAGGCTTCAACCGAAAACAATGTCAGGTTTAATAAATCATTGCTTTCCAATAAATTTTGGGTAAACCATTGAGAGTAATTCCTGCGTCTTTTAAAATCTGCGGCTTGTATTTCTTGGAATACTTGCACTTTATAAGGAAATAAATTTAGCTGCTTCTTAAGAATAGACCTGCATGTTCCATAAGATCTTCCCACTTCTTGGGACAGGCGTCTTATACAATTTGTTGGCGTATTTTGCATTATTTCACGTACGTTTGCAACAAGTTCTTCTGTTCTTACAGACGGTATTTTTGCTCCTTTTTTGTGTTGTATAGAACCTGTTTCCCTAAGCACAGCCAAGGTTATTTTCAGGCAATGATAAAAATCCCCAGCAATAAAAGCAACGTTAGGAAAATGTTCGTGAAAATCGTTGAACCGCAATGGTATATTCTTGTGTTAAAGTAAACTGCTTTTTCTGTGTTAATTATTTATACACTTTTATTAGAGCATTTAAAAAAGTATATTGTCAAATATTTTACAACAATCAACAGTCTGTCTAACATAACTATGACAACAATAATTTTTATTAGGGAGCTTCTACGCTGCAGGCTGCGTCATTCCGCCCACCTTGGAAGCATACTGTCTTTCAATAATTAGCAGAAAATTCATACAAACTTAGTCTGATATTGGTAAAGCACATAACTTGCGCACTGCTCGTTTAAAAATACCCTTAGACGTTTTCACCGTGGCTACGCGCACTACTCCATCTTGTCCTGGATGGACTTCTTGTACCCTTCCCATGGACCATGACAAAGGTGGCATGTTATCTTCGACTAATAACACCATAGCTCCAGGAATAAGGTTGTCAGCTCTTGATGCATATTTACGAGATCGCACTTGTAGTTCGGTGATATAGTCCTTGCACCATCTTGCCCAAAAATGCTGCATTAATTGTGTAAGCCGTTGATATCTGTTTAAATGTCCAGTATTCAGTTCCTTTAAATCAGGCTCAGGTATGGCTATAAGGGAGCTGCCAATTAAGAAGTGGCCAGGAGTAAGAGGATTTAGGTCTTCAGGATCAGAAGATAAGGGAGAAATGGGACGGGAATTTAGGCAAGCTTCTACCTGCACCACAACCGTATTAAACTCCTCATAAGTTAATGAAGCATTTCCAACAACGCGTCGTAAATGATATTTAATAGCGCGTACAGCTGATTCCCATACACCGCCGAAATGTGGTGATCGGGGTGGGATGAAATGCCATGTGATATGCTCCGAAGAAAAAAAATCACAAAATACGTTTTGATTCCTTATTTGATTAAAAAAATTAGTCAATTCATGATTGGCGCCTACAAACGTTGTGGCGTTATCAGAAAAAATATGCGCACATTTACCTCTGCGCGAGATAAATCGCTTAAATGCATTAAGAAAAGCGTTAGTTGTAAGGTCGATCACAAGTTCCAGGTGTAAAGCCCTAGTAGCCAAGCATACAAAGATACATAAATATACCTTTGTAGTTTTCCTACTTCTGGGTAAACCTATCTTTATGTGAAATGGACCAGCATAATCAATACCACAGTTAAAAAATGGTCGAGAAGGGGTTACTCTGTATTCAGGTAGTTGACCTAATAAAGTTTCAATAGTAATAGGTTTGGCTCTAAAGCAAACAACACAGCCTTTAAGCACTTTACGTACTTCATTACGCCCAGAGACTGGCCAAAACCGCGTGCGTATATTAGCCAATAAAGCTTGAGAGCCCGCGTGAAGCATTTTTCGATGCTCATGAGTAAGTATTTGTGTTGTTAAAGGATGACCTTTGGGTAAAATTAGAGGAAACTTTTGATCATAATCGAAATCTGAGCGTTTCAGTCTACCGCCTACCCTTAACAACTGTTCAGTATCCAAGAACGGATTTAGATTTAAAATGTTACTTTTACTACTGACACATTTTTGGTTTCCCAAATTTTTAATTTCATCTGCAAAGGTTTGGGTTTGAGCCAATCTTACTAAACATTTTAAAGCATTTTCAAGTTCCTTGACAGCTAAAGGACCTTTCTGGAGCGATTGTCTTAAAGAATTATTTTTGAAACGCAAAACATAGGCTATAACGCGTTGTAATCTAAATAAAGACGAATATTTCAGAAATAAGGTCAAATCTGGTTCAAAACTTACCAACACTCTGGTGCTTACCTTTTTCTCAAGTGGTTCTGATATTTTAATTGGCAAACTAGTAGGCCACTGGTTAATTGTATATTTCAACCAATTTGGGCCCTGCCACCAAAGTTTAGAGCTCATTAATTCAGTAGGACTGATTCCTCGGGATATGATGTCTGCGGGATTATCTTCAGATCGTACGTGTCTCCAATCATCCTTCTTGGTAAGATCTTGTATCTCAGCCACTCGATTTCCAACAAATGTTTTCCATTTGCATGGTTCATCCAAAATCCACGTCAAAGCTATACTGGAGTCACACCAGAAGAATAGCTGATCAATCTGCATATCCAAAGCTTTAATAGAAATCTTGCTTAATCGCGCTGCTAGCAAGGCTCCACAAAGTTCTAATCGTGGAAGTGTAACATTTTTCAAGGGTGCTACTCTTGATTTAGCACACAACAAATTCAGAGACCATTGCCCATTTTCACCTAATGACCTTATATAAATGCAAGCACCATAGGCAGCCTCAGAAGCATCACAAAATGAATGAAGTTCAACTTTAGCTGGTTTGTAGCATATCACATTTCGAGGTACAGAAATAATTTCCAATGCTTGTAATTCACTCTGATACTGTTTCCAATATGAGTATATATGCATTGGAACACTCTCATCCCAATCGAGTGACAATAGCCAAAGTTGTTGCAACATAATTTTGGCCCGAATAATTAAAGGTCCAATTAAACCCAAAGGATCAAAAAACTTAGAAATGTAAGCTAAAATAGTTCTTTTAGTTATATACTGGTGCTTAAAAAATGCTGTTTCAAACATATATTGAAGTTCATCATGTTCACTATTCCACATAACTCCCAAAGTTTTGGATTCGTTATTTTCAGAAAAGTTTAAAGGTATGTTGTCTTGCGATTCGTCATGAACCAGCGATAAGTTATTGGATCTCCATTTATGTAGCTCAAACTGTCCTTTGCTCAACAGTTCAGTAACTTCCCTTTTAATTTTTTGTGCATTTTTCACCGTATCAGCGCCAGAAATCAAATCATCAATGTAAAAGTCATTTTTTATTATATTACCTATAAAAGGGTTTAAATTCTGGGCATCTTTAGCAATCTGGTGTAAACATCGCACTGCCAAAAAAGGTGCACTGGAAGTGCCATAAGTCACTGTATTAAGAATGTATGACTTTAAAGACTCAGTTGGGTCAGGTCTCCATACTATGCCCTGTAGAAATCTTTGATCCTCTTGTATATTTACTTGTCTATACATCTTTTTACAGTCAGCAGTTATTGCATAATAATGTTTTCGAAAGCGTAGCATTATGGAAAACAAATCTTGCTGGATAGTTGGACCGGTCATAAGTATGTCATTCAATGATACGCCAGAATCAGTTTTGGCAGAAGCATCAAATACCACTCTAACCTTTGTGGTTGTGGAAGATTCTTTTATAACACAGTGATGTAGTATATAGTTTACACTATCTCGTTTGGTGTCAGGATTAAAATGAGACATGTGTCCTAAGGACTCGTATTCACTCATAAATTTAATATATTCCTGATTTAATTCTGGATTTTTCTGTAGCTTCCTTTCCACAGCATGGAATCTTTTAATTGCCATTTGCTTAGATGACCCTAATTCAGATATATCATGCTTTAGAGGCAATTTAACAGAAAACCTACCATTTTGTTCACGCACGTGAGTAGATACAAAATTATCTTCACAAGTCCTTTGTTCTAAAGACCATTTTGGATTAGATATAGAATTGGGTTGACAATGTTCATTTTGCCAAAAATTTTCAAGTTGTTTTTGTATGTCAATATTTGAGGAAAAATGACAAATAGTTTCGTTTGATTGACAATAACCCGAAAAAACTTGACCGGAAACTACCCAACCTAGCTTGGTTTTTTGAACAATTAATTGAGTATTATTTAGCTTAATTTGACCAATGCATAATAATTGCCAAAATACAGAAGCTCCCAAAAGAGCATCAATTTTCGAGGGTACGTTACATGAAGGGTCAGCTAAGTTTATATTACTGGGTAACTGAATGTTATCAAAACTGACATAATTTAATGGTAAACTATCTGTGATTTGCTCAACTACCAGAAAAGAAAGATCTGTTTTAAAACTGTTAAATCTAGAGTAAATAGATGTCTCAATTCTGTGAGAAACATTTGTGCAAGAATGGCTCAAACCTGAAACTGGAACATTTATTTCTTGTTTATTCAGTTTAAGCCTATCGCACATCTCCTTCGTAATAAAGTTGCTTTGCGAACCTGAGTCAAGAAGTACTTTACACTTATGTTGTTTTCCAAAAATATCAGAAATAAAAATAACAGCTTCGACAACAAAATCTGATTATCCCTATAAGTAGTGTGAACGGAGACAGATTTATTTACGTTTGTATCACCCTGTATATCAGGGTTAGAAGTCCTATTATAACCATTATCATGTATCTTTGTGTTTCCTGAATCCTTATTAAAATGTAGTAAAACATGATGTTTTATATTACAAAGAGGACAGTTTTTTGTAATATTACATGAATGATAAGGATGGTCAATACTAAGACAATTGGTACATAACTTATGTTTTTTAATCTCAATATATCTTAGTTTAGGAGACAAGTTCAAAAATTTATCACAAGTAATTATGGTATGAGACTGGTTACAAATGGGACATGACTTAGTATTTAAATAGGATTGACTTGAGAGTTGACATTTTTTATCGCCCTTGTATTTATTACTTGACTTTGATCTATCATATCTCGAGTCATCTCTTGAATCATTTTTTTTATAATCTATAGTTTGCAATAAGTTGCACTTTTTATTTAAAAAATCGGTAAAATTTTTCATTGTAGGTTTATTTAATGTATCAGCTAGAGATTCCCATTCTTGATTTGTATGATTATCCAATTTAGAACAAACCAAAAAAATTAGTAAAGTATCCCATTGGTCTACAGGCTGTTTTAAAGATTCTAAAGCTCTTAAATGATTATTGAGATTATCCAAAAACTGCCTTAAACTGATATAGGACTCTTTACCTACAGAAGGAAGGTCAAAAAGAGCTTTCGTATGCTTATGAATAATGAGACGTTTATTATCAAACCTTTGTTGTAATAACTTCCACGCAGCATTATAATTTGTGGCAGTAATTTCTAAACATGATATAACTTGAGCTGCCTCACCCCTTAATGAACTACGAAGGTAATGAAAACGCTCAATGTCATTCAAAATAAGATTATCATGTACCAGCGCTTTAAATGAGTCATAAAATGTCATATACTGGTCATAAGCACCAGCAAAAGTAGGTAACTCTATGCTAGGAAATTTTACAGCTGGAACTGAACGTGATGTATTTAAAGGAGAAGACACTATGGTTTGAGGAGTGCACTGTTCTAAATGTTTATTAGCATTAGACATTACTTTATAGTATAACTCCTCAAACTCAGTGCGTTCCTGCATATTGAGGTCTTCCTCATCCTCTTCCGGAACTTCTATTTGCAATTGTACCTCATCATAATCTTTAAAAAGTTTATTATTTTGATCTAATCTAATTTTTAATTGGGTATAGTCATCCGTAAAATTATTTATAAAAGAATCAAACCGTTTTAATTGATTTATTAGGTTATCTCTCTTTTTTTTATGTAACCTTACTTGTTTCTCTTTAGCCGTATCACGCGGCATTTTATTATTAATTTATGTATATAAAATATTACGATCAAGAAACAAATAGTTACTGTGCAGATAGATCTACCTAATATAGGAATAAAATATGGGAATATGGGTAGAAAGGAATACGACCTGTGATCCTACAGCTCTATGAAGATGCTTTCCATCCAAATGGTACGAATACTGCAATATTCCATCATTGAGCTCGTCATTCACTAGCTATGTCATGTATTTTCCTCAACCTGTTCGGCGTACACTGCAATCTCGCAAAATCTAAAACATTTTATATTTTTTAAGTTCAAATCCGGCTCGAAGGATCAATGAACCGCAATGGTATATTCTTGTGTTAAAGTAAACTGCTTTTTCTGTGTTAATTATTTATACACTTTTATTAGAGCATTTAAAAAAGTATATTGTCAAATATTTTACAACAATCAACAGTCTGTCTAACATAACTATGACAACAATAATTTTTATTAGGGAGCTTCTACGCTGCAGGCTGCGTCAATCGTCCATGCACAAAACCGGATTGTATTGCCACTCACCATTTACTCCAATCCCGTTTCGAAAATACGCTTCAATCATGAATGTTTTGTGCTGTTCGGTAAAGCCCATTCTGTGAATTGTTCAATAAATTGGAAAAATTAGCGATGAATCCAATTTGCTTTTAACGACTATCAAAGATGACGAAATAACTGATTGGTTCCTTGATGAGGCAAAACATTCCATTCATCAAAAACCATTTGTTTACAATCAGGCATACTTCCAAAGTTTCGGATAAGTTAGAAAGAGATGGCTTGAAAAAATGGGAACACTGAATGCTGTAAAAATTCGCTGTTATTCTTACAGTCTTTTTTTTTAGGAACTTAAACAATAATACAAAACTATCTACGCACCATTGCTTTTAAGCTAAAAAAAAAGTGACCTAAATAACCTTACTTATCACCAAAATATTAATCCAGAGTTAGAATAGTCGAATCTCTTACACATACCACACACTGAAGAACCATTGTAAATAATACCTAATAAATAGCACTAAATAGTTCTATTTCGAAAAAATGCTAGAAACTAATCAAAAAACGCAATAAATGACAAACACAGCTCATCAACACTGTAACGTTAAATAATGAATGAATATTAAAAATTCTGCGTCACTCGTAGTAAAAACGTCCATACAGCATTTCCGTTGTGATTTTCCTAAAGCATTATAATTTGATATCATTAGGAAACTATAAATAACTTGATTAGTAGAAAATTTGAAAACACACATATGCAGGGTCTCCGGTAAGTATAAGGCATACTCTCGGGAGCGTATAGGGGAGGTCAAAATAACTATACTTTACCATATGAAAAAAAAACTAAAGTGCCCCTTAACGAAGATTCAGGGCCCAAAATCGTAGCTTAAGAGAAACAGGTAAAAGTTAAATTATGAAAAACACTTAAAACTGAACTTTTTAACATTTTGGAAATCACTGAAACTTAAGAATGTTAAAAATGTAAAAGCTTTGCGTCTCTGATCGACCCTTTCAAAAGTTTTTCGATGTGGTAAACGCCGATTTAGAAATGTGTCAGAATAAATTCTTCTTGCAGCCACACAAATACCGAGGGCTTGTCCATAAGCTAGATTTTGAGATAATATTACATACTTTATTTAACTAGACTGGGTACATATCGCTAATCGTCAGCCGAGAGTGCATATAATATTAGTACTAAAAAAAATTTACTATAAAAAAATACTTTTCTTTTCTTTTTCTCTATTTAGTATTGCTTTTTTTGCCTCGCCTTCCTGCGGAACGTGAAGGGGAAACATGTCGCCAAATTGTCATTATAACAATTGACCAAAACTAGAGAATAGTGCAAAATTTCCGTTTTCTTGTATAGATAGGTAATTTTTGGAGACGGCATCGTATAGTGCTCGACGTCCTATTTCCAATGCCGTCTCTTTCGATTTGCTACGACTTTTCGTTACTGAAATATATGATATTTAATATGATGACATTGATATTAACATTGAACCTGTCAGCATCGGCTCTTTAAAATCGCACAGCAAAAGTGTACAATGTGGGATATACTTTTCAAGTTTGTCCTATAAAAATATGTATTCAATCAATTTAAACGTAAGGAAAAGAAACCATTCTTACATTGATAGCTAATAAATTGGTGAAAATGTTATTGTGCCGAGCCCTTCGGGCACGGCACTGTTCGAGTTGGTTTATTTAATTTGATACTTTTGACAAAACCATTCGTAAGCAACCTCTAATCTTAAAACATTTCAATTCGCGATAAAAAATAAATTTAGTTTCTTCACAACCCAAGTTCGTTTTTTTCGTACCGAGGATTGTCGCTGTAAGAACCCGAAATTTAAAAAACTTTCAGTACCTAAATAACGAAATATTAAAAAAATAAAAAGACCAGCCTGGAATTGAACCCGGGATCATCGTGACCACAAGTCGTAACCACTACCACTAGGCCACCGACCACTTTGAAAATAAATTATAATATAGAATATTCTTGCCTTATTAAAGATGAAGAAACAAAAAAATTACGTTTTATTTAAGTTTGACGAGCTCTTTCCACTAAGGTATATTATATTTCAATCAAAAGTTGTCTTCCGTACGAAAAACGATAAAAACCATAAAAGAATCGTGTCCTAAATAGTAATTCTTACTTTTTTATAATTTGCGACCATTTCTATTCTGTTTAGGTAGAGAACAATATATTAAGAAGAAGTAGTATTTGAGATGACCTAAACGAATATTCAATCCAAAAGTATGTCGGACGCACCCAATTCGATTTATTAACGATCCAATATGACCCTACATTGATTATAAAAAAATCAAAAAATTGACTTCCCAACTATCGATCGCGTTCGCAAACAGCAGTTTGTAGCTACACGTCGAAAAAGGTTTAAATCGATTAAAATGATTTTTGCCACCTGTATCGCGCTACAATGAAAAAAACATATTTTTCAATGAAGGCGTTCAATAGCTTTTTACCCTGTATATTAAAAGTTTTCCCAGAACGTGCCCCGACTATTCCTCTCTACATCCAAAAAGTTTGAATCGTTTAGCTCTAACCGTTACCGAAGAAAAAATTCGCAAATATCGAAATGTCGAACAGCCTCCTACCACGTGGCGACGGATTATCAATCTCGGAACGGCATCTTTAAAATGGAGATTACAACTAGTTCTAAAACATTTTTGTCAATAAAATTAGAAGAAGGTTCAAGGTAGGTATTGCATCCACTTCAAAATCTCGAAATGTTCTTATTTCTCTAGCAAGTCAAGCTGAAAATCACATTTTTTACCCATTTTTGACAGCCGGATTTTTAGAATTAAATTTCATGAAAACCAAAGCACACTAGTTAAAAGAAAATGGTATTAGAATTTGTAAACTTTGCTTGTTTCCGCACTCAACGACTTTTCTCAAATTTGCGAATATATTTTGCTAAGATTGGATATGCAGAGGTCTTCAGAAGAAATGAGGGCGTGTGTTGGAAGAAAAATAAAACGATTTTGTTAAAAATTGAATAAGTTACAGTCGATATAGTAAAACGTCAGCTGAAAATATCTCTTAATAAATCATAAATTAAATTTTTTGAGCAACAAAATATGTTTTCCCAGAGCGCGTTTACTATGCAACCTAAAGCTTGTTTATCGATCGATATGGTGGACCAAGAAAAAAATAAAAAAGTTATATATAGACACTTGCAGAATTATTTAAGCAAACCAGTGCGACGCTTAAAGAAGGTCATTAAATAAAAATTAAAAAGCTTGTCGTTTTTTCCGTATTAAAGAAAGAGAAACGAAAAAATATCTCATTAATACAATTTGACAAGCTCTATCTGCAAAAGTTTACAACGTTTCATCACGATCAAAAGTCGTTTTCCGTATAAAAAAAATAAAAACCGTGAAAAAATCAGGCCTAAAATCGTGATTTCCAGTTTCTTACAATTTTTGATAATTTCCATTTCAGTTAGGTATAGAACGATATATTGGAAAAATGTAGTATTTGAGATGGCCTAAACGATTATCCAAACCGATTGTCGATCCGATGCATTCAATTCGATTTATTAACGATCCAATAGGTACCTGTTTAACTATTTTACTGAGTAGTATTAATCTTAAAGTTATTTGATTAGTTATTGTGTTCAAATAGGTTACGTTAATAAACTTTCAAATCAATGCTTAAACGTGATACCTATACAAAAAGCTTTTTTTTCGAAAACCGCTAATTCCATCGAGACAAATGTAGAGTAGCTTTTTTAAATAAAAATAACTAAAGTATTAAGGAAATTAGTTTTTAGCATTCCTGATATTAAATCGGTGCATGCAAGAAGGGTCCTAAGTCCATTTTTGCCGAAAATGAGATATGGTGATATTTGACATTTAGAAAGGTAAACTCAATTATTTGGGCAAGAACGGACCTTATGCGGGTTTCTCCTATGTAATTAAAATAAATACTTTTTACGGTTCTTGCAAGAACGGACCCAAGTCCGGGACTTGTTATCTTATTATGCTAAACCATTCATGCAAGAAAGTACCTAAGTCCGATTATTTTTCTGCCTCCCAAGGTTACCATGGTCTATTTCTCCACTGCAATTTGGTTTTAGAAGCTAGAAAATAGGTGGATAACTCAAGGCTAGCCGGTTCAACAATAATTCTTATGCAATTTTGTTATGAGGTTTTTTTCGATTTTCTCAAAACTATCCAAATGGCCTTTGGCCCCTTCTTGCATGAACCGATTCATATAACTGCTAGGGTCGTAATGGTAAAGAAAAGGTAATTTAAAATACTGATGAGGCATTTAATGACAAAACGTTAACATTTAAAAAACACTTGAGTTGTTTTGTATTCCTAGAGCCTAAAAGTGCCCAAAACCGTATTTAAAAATCGAGGTCCGTATTTAAAAAATTTGATTTGACGGTATAGTAAAAATTATAATCCTCTCGCGAGATAGATTCCAAGTCACGTGACGCTCTATCTATTGAATTCTTATAAGTTGGTATGAATTCCAGGACCGGACATAAAAATTATACATGTGATACCTTGTAAAACAATTTTCTCATCGGTTCTACCGCTTATTATTGCCAAACAATGACAATAATAAATATTAATAATTTATTTTGCAAATTTTGTTTTAAAATATTATATTTTAAGGGTAATAATAAACATGACTTTTTATATGGTTTAAAGATAAAGTGTCAAAGTGGATTTAAAACTATATATTATAATATGATAATTACCTAAACCTCAAAAATAGTAATTAACTTAAACACAATTTTTAGTAATCTGTCACACATACTTACAACACCATTTGTTTTTGTTTTATTCCGTCATGTTATACCTATAAGTAAAACACGGAACTTACAGTTGAACATAGACTAATTAAATTTAGTCAGATATTAAATTTATTGTCAAGGAAATCCCCATATTATAAGTTTTTGTCTTGTTCCTACACAGACCCTAAAAGAAGACTATACCTACTATTGAATTTGGTCTTATATTGATACGGTTATCCTTCTAACTCAAATATATACAGGGTGTTCATTTGAAAACTTCCCACCACGGATTTATCGAAAACCACCGATTAAAAGAAAAAACGCCGAGACACGTCAAAAGATTTGCCAAAGGGGACAACTTTTTAACCGAAAACTACTTCACCCCGTTTTACCCTCTGCCCCCCCGGGGTTATCCCCTTAAAAATTTTAAATGACAAGGGGTATCAAGTAATAGCTTTTTAAAAGGTCTTCCAAAGTGCTTTATTTTGACGTTTGATGTTTTAAAATCGGTCGATTCGTTTTCGAGCAAATTAGAAAAACCTTTATTTATCTTAATTTGTTCAGATAGAAAAAAAAACACGAAAATATCACTTTTATTTCAATTAGTGTTCAAAATGTTGACCGTTATTGGCCAAACAATGATATAGGCGACAGACATTTTCAAAAACATGTTGTGGGAGATCATGGCAGCTTTCGATGATGCATTGACGAAGTTCTTCCAAACTTTCAGGTTGGGGAGTGAACACAATAGACTTCAAATGGCCCCATCGAAAAAAGTCTAATGGCGTCAAGTCAAGAGATCTAGCAGGCCATTCTATAGGCCCTCTTCGCCCTATCCATTTATCTGGAAACTCGTCGTCTAGCCATTGCCGAACCGGAAGAACATAGTGAGGAGGAGCGCCCGTCTTACTGGAAATATATTTCAGCCTCATCAAGTATAGGGTTTCCATCGTCTTCGATTTGGTTTTCAATGGTTTCAGTGATAAGCCAATTGATGGTATTTTCCAACATATCTAAATAAATGCCTCCATTTAAATTCCCATTAATAAACAATGGCCCAATCACTTTGTTTCCTAAAATGCCTGCCCATACATTAATTTTTTGGGAGTACTGAGTATGCCCTTCTACAAAAGCATGAGGATTTTCATTACTCCAATACCCGCAGTTATGCTTATTAACAAATCCATTTAGATAAAATGTGCATTCATTACTGAAGCAGATATTCTTTACATGAATGGTATTATCATTAATCGCTGCAGTCATTTGTTCACAAAACTCAACTCGCCTATCGAAATCATCTTCGGTTAACTCTTGCAATATTTTCATTTTGAATGGATGAAATTTATGCAATTTAGTAACTGTGTGTACAGAGCCTAATGAAATACCAGTCGCATTAACAATTTTGCGTAATGAAGTATTAGGATTTATGCCAAAATGACCCAAAACTTCAGCTTGAGCGGCTTCATCCAAACTCTACGATGATTACGTTTTTTATTTGCAACAGATCTAGTTTGAGTAAATTTAGTAATAAGGTCCAAAACATACCTATGCGAAGTTATCTTTTCCGGATGTCTGGCGTTAAATGTGACGGCAGTTTGCTGAGCACATTGATTTTGGGCACCATAAATTAGAATCATTTCCACTCTTTCGGCTAGTGTGTAAACCATTTTGGAAGAAATCTGAATCAATAAATTAATTTTCACTATTTCAAGATTGTCACAAAGGTAACTGACAGCAAATTAAATTCTTTCTTTTCCTTAGCAACTATAAAAAACTAAACAGGTATAAGAATAAATACATGTTATCTGTGTTGATAAAAAGAAGGCGGAAAAAAATTCGAGTTGTTATTTGGTTGCTGCCACGTCTAATCTTCCGAATTGCTGTTTATGTTGGTTTTTCAAAACTTATTGAAATAAAAAGTGATATTTTCGTGTGTTTTTTTTCTATCTGAACAAATTAAGATAAATAAAGATTTTTCTAATTTTCTCGAAAACAAATCGACCGATTTTAAAAAATCTAACTTCAAAATAAAGCACTTTGAAAGACCTTTCAAACAAGCTATTACTTGATACCCCTTGTCATTTAAAATTTTTAAGGGGATGACCCCGGGGGCAGAGGGTAAAAGGGGGTGAAGTAATTTTTGGTTAAAAAGTTGGCAAATCTTTTGACGTGTCTCGACGTTTTTTCTTTTAATCAGTGGTTTTCGATAAATCCGTGGTGGAAAGTTTTCAAATGAACACCCTGTATATAAATGTATAACAAAAAACAAAAAACAAAAATGAAATTCTTTGGGCATCTGTCCTGATGAGGGCTTGTTAAATGAAAATGCTTTTTTAAGCTGCGTCAAGCTTTCGATAATGTTTATTATCTTCTTCAGGGCTACAATATGAACAAAAAATCAATCAGTCATAAATAACTCTAAGGTTTGGAAAACTGATTGGGAGAAATATTTATTTTGATTTTTATAACTGTCAAAAAATATCACAATTTTCGAAACAAAAAAGTTTAAAAATCAATTACTTACTGCTAATTAGCATTGTGTAGGACAACCAATACGAGTATTGAAAAGGATGTGGAAAATGGAAAATTCTTTTGCTACATTTTTACCAGGTTATGACGATGGCTTGTGCGTCTGGTGTCTTACTGTATGAACGAAATAGATTTTAAAATTGTTTAAAGTTTTTAATGTCGATACAAATTCCTATTGCTAAGAGTACGGTCTTTATAGGTTCGTGTTAACCTCTAGATAGGTAACTCACAGAAGGCGGCCATTTTGTCGATCGCTTAGTACCATTTAATAGTCAAATAATTAACCATAAAGTTACATAACATGTGAAAATTCAAAGGAAATATAATATGTATAACACTGAACTACTGTAAAAAATATTTGTATTATATAAATTGGAATAACAATTATTAAAAAAGGAACCTTTTGTCTTATCAAAAATTACAATTCAAAGTTGACTGAAAAGGGGGGAAATAGACAACAGGATGTGTTAATTAGTGGTCTCAGCACTGTTATTAGAATTGTTTTGGTTGGTGTTGGGTTTAAAATGTAACAAATTTAAATATATAGCACTGAGACCATCAATATCTGTTTTTTTATTCATTGCGCATGGTTCCTTGAAAATTTCAACCATTTCTAAGAAAAGTCTTTTGTTGTAGTTGGTTTTATTACCTAAGACCTTAGTATTTTGATAATTAAATGTATGTTGTAACTGGTTAAAATGTTCAGCGAGGGAACAAGATTTTTTGTTTAGTCTATCTACTATCACTTCTATGTTGGGTGACCCTATCTTTTAGGACTCTGGATGTTTGTCCTATATACACCTTATTACAGTCGTTACAAGGAATACTAAAAACAACCTTCGATCTCTTTAGGGTGTCATCTTTATCCTTTAATTTGGTAAAAATGTTTTCTATTGTTTTTTCTTGTCTGAATGCTATTTTAATGGAAGGTTCATGTTTAAAAAGTTTAGTTATTTTGGCACTATTTTCATTAATGTAAGGAAAAAAGTCAAGCCATAGTGCTGCAAAGGAAAATATCTATTCCACCTAGTAGGAACATAATCATAGATTAAGAGGAGGTTGCATGGACCTGAGGAGTGACCCTAGACACTGGTATAACATGGGAGAATCACATCAAGACCAAGGCACCTATGTATGGACAGACTGTACCGACTGATAGGTCCAAAGAGCACAATGGGCACAAAACCAGGCTACACATGATAAAAGCAATAGCTAGATCACAGCTGACCTACGGCTCAGCAGCGTGGGGCTATGCATTTAATACATATATAAAACGGCTGGAGGCCACAGGAAATGATTATGTAAGAAAAGCAGTAGCGGCACCATGGTTTGTAAGAAATGCACATGCACAAATCCATAGAGATCTTGAATGGGAAGCGATAATAACATTCATAAAAAGAAAAGCAGTCAAAGTTTTTGAAAAAGCAGGAACTTATCGCAATGATAAATAAGGACGATAAGCGGATTATGATTTAGTACAGGACGAGGAAAGAATGAGGGTATACTAAAAACGCCCAAGGAATTAGCTTTTGTAATAGCTTAAAGAAAATTTGCTGCTAGAATAAAGAATAAAGAAAAAAGAAGAAGGAAACTAGAAGTAGTATACCCAGTAAAGAATCGTTAAACTAGGCGCTGCCATAGCTAGTTTAGTAGTAAGTAAACAAAAAATCCTATAAAAAGCCCACAAAAAAAAAACCTACTACAAAATAACTTACTACACACAAAACTACACCCACACACTTACACGTACACCAGTAAGTTCTTAGCAGCAACTTACTTTAGCTTCAGATCAGCACTGCAAGCTCTCTCCCTGCAACAGTGGGATCCTCATAGCTGTGAAGCATGCGTACGTGTACCTATCTGAAGCAGAAACACCTATACTGCACCAAACCAGACACCTACACAAACACTATCACAGTAAGTCGCTAACAACAAGCACAACTAACATTTTCGCAATAGCTTACTACTGCTACAGATTAGCACTGCAAGTACTCTTCCTGGTTCTCATAGCCGTGAAGCACAAACACGTACACTGCATCAAAATTCTTACACCTACACAAACACCTTCACAGTAAGCTGTAAATAAACAAAGTAATAAGACAAAACCGAAACCAAGGTAGGGGAGAGCCACCAACAGTGGCCATGGCAGGTACAGTGGCCGCCAGTGACTATTTTCTTACAAAACGTACACCGCTAGCGCCCTCTCTTGAATCCGTGCTTAAGTATGTTTCCAGCACGTGGCGCGCCGAATACTTTCAGTTAAATGGCCGGCTTCGTCGTAATAAGTGCGACATTGAAATTCGATGTGGAAAGTTTTTTTATTAGAGTGACTTTTCGTTTTAATCATTCAAAGCTGGTAAGTGTTTCAGTCACTTTATTGCATGCTTCTTAAGGATGTGCTATTGCAGTACGAAGTTCAGTGGTAAAAGGCTAAAGAATCTGCATTGTTTTTCTGTTAGGTTAGGTTTTATTTTTTATGTTCCCTTTCTTACAGTGGCCACCTTAACGGAGGGTACATTGGCCACTACTCTCATATATTATAAAGGGGTGGTCACTGTTCCTTAAATTATTTGAATAAAAAAAATTGCATTTATATGATACGTGTTTCTTTTATTTTTCGATGTGTATACTTATAAATTTCCTAATTAAAGGATTTTGTATGAAGTCTTATTACTTACTACCAACTTAAAAACAGTCTTTAGTATGCTTTTTCACTATGGCCACTGTACCACTATGTGGTTCGGTACAGTGGCCATAGTGGTATGTTTTTAAAAACATATTTAGGAAAATATCCTATACTTTTTAAAATTAAATAGAGTCATATTTGTACAGCCTTATCGTATATGTAGTCAAAAATAATGGAAAAAGCATAAATTTTTTAAACGTTTTTGAAATACGTGGAAATAAAAAAAAAGGATGGCCACTGTTGGTGGCTCTCCCCTACACCGGTACCTAGGTCTAGGTGAAGTACGAAGCAAAGCATGCACAAGGCGTGCAAGTTATATGTCGGGCCGAGGGTTTTGGGTTTTTAAAAAACACTGCTTTCACAAAAACACAAATTTTAACCCTCACACATAAAACAAATTTATTTGAGAGATTTGGAGAAGCACAAGTTTCACAAACGACAGTAACAATAGAAGTGGTGAACAAAAGAATCTTATCTCTATTTATAACATTTCTTATCTGAATTACTAGGAGTGGTCTTATCTGCTTAGATAAGCACAATATAGAGAATGTAACTTGCAGAGCGGAAATACTAATCGAGTGTTCTGGAGGTTTATACGCCTAAGACGCAGAAACTGCAGGAACACGGGGAGTGTAGTCGGTTGGCAGTCCCATCAGGGTTAAATCCGACACTACTCTGCTTCACAGGGTGCCATTCTTTAAAGGATTCTCCTCGAGAAAAAAAAGTACAAATATTTACCGATAGACCGTTCTCGAAAATATTCATATAGCAAATTTTTTAATCCTATCGCAAGATGGAGCTCAAATATTGTGACATTTTGGTGTCAATTTTGGTCTATTTAATTTAATATTCATAGATTAGTAGGAACTCCAGGACCGGTCATGACAACATTTATTTTAAAAATTTTAAATAATATGTCACTCATAGTTATAACTTATAACTGAAAAAAAACAGCTCTTTTCATTTTATTTATTGAAAATAGGTCATTATGCTTAATTTCCTATGATAAAATATACAGGGTGGAATTTTTAACTGGAATAAATGCAGTATTAGGAAGTCTCGTTATTTACTGAAAAAATATAGAACTACGACGCCGTTTATCTTAAGTTTGGCATACTGTTTCGTGTCTTTATGATACCGCGTCCAACTTTTTTGTTTCAAATGTAAAGGTAGATATCGTTGGAAAGGTCATAAAAAAGGTAATACGACATATTATTTATTTTTGCATTTTGGTAGTTTAGAGAGTCAGAAAAAAATGGTCACTTTATTTACGGTTTAAAAGAAGTGAATTCCTATTTGTTATATTATTTTGTATTTTGTTATACTAAAATGGAGTTTTTAGCTGAATCACAGAAAATCGAAATTTTAATGATGATTGGCTTTGGCGACAGATCGCATTCTCAAGCAGAAGAAACAGTTTTTTTTCACAAAACTCACCCAAATCTATTACCAATTTCACAAGACACAATCGGCAAAATTGAAAGGATACGAGAGCCTGGAGTAATGGATGAAGACACGCAACTAAACGTTTTACTTGCTCTTGATAAAAAATCCTATTACTCCAGTTCGGCATCTTGCAAGAGAAAATAACATAAACCATAAATTTGCTTTTAAGTTAGTGAAATCATGTCAAATCCGTCCTTATGTTAATGCTGCCAAGGAAAAGCTTTAAAAGCTAAATTGCATTGAAAAGAATATTGCTCAAAATAATATAATATAAAGTTAAAGTTTGAAAAAATACATAATTTTCCTCATCAGCATACATAAAAAATAAATGTAAAATTACTATCAAAAACCTAGCATTACTTAATTAATAATACAAATAACCTTATTCTAATTTTAAATATTGCTTACAAATTGACAATTTATTGATTCAGTTTGATTAAATATTAACTACTTTCCAAAAAGAAACATACATAATTAATATATTGTCTATAATTTATAGTTTTCTTCTTATTGCAAAGTTTCCAGTATAGTAGTAAATTTAAACTTTTTCCTTTTAAACCGATAAGTACCTAGTGATAAAAATGTCAGTTGAAAGTAAAGATGTTTTAATAAACCTGATCAAATTACCAGCGATTTTGTTCGGATTGTGGACAAGATCTTTAACAAATAATCATACTATAAATAAACTATTTCTCGGGTATTCATGGCTAGCTCGAATAACGTATTTAATATATTATATTGTCGTAATGGCTGAGTTTTTTAGGTTAATAATAAAAAGATATGCAGCCCAAATTGTCATTTCTAGCTTCAGTGTAGTGGTCAATTCAACAAAAATAGCGTTGAAAATTGCTATCTACGTAAAAAATAATGTTTTCGAACTATATGATGACGTTATAGAAAAAGAAAGGGAAATATGGAGACTGAATGAACCAGCAATAATTAAAATATATATGAAAAAGTTTGGACGGGGAAAGCTGTTTAGTATACTATTAAGTGGTGCATCAATTATAGTAGAAATTTCACTAAATATAGCTAGTAAGGAATAATCTAAATAAACCTATAGATTCAGGGGATTTTCACGTTTTTCTAGTTGTTCGCACTTCTAATTATAATCTATTAAATATTAAATTATGTAACCTTGGCTAAAATATGTATCTCTGCTTTTGTCGCATGCCACCACGCACATCGTCGTTGACAAGAAATAAAGCATGTGCAGGGTAAAAGCGTAAACACCTGCGTCGGTATTATCTTAATAGTACTGAATTTAATCCATCAAACTATTTAGACCTTATAATTTTCCATTTGTGTTTATACATTGTCATGGTTTTGTAACTCCAAATTGCATTTTTGTTCTATTTATTAAAGTAAACAATACAAACTTTATTAAACCAGACACCAAAATAATTTATATCAATTCAATATCATTTAATCTATCCCCACCTATAACCAACTTCGCGTTGTTTTTTTTTAGTTTATTTTTATTGACTAACATTTAAATAAATTAAATATTACAAAAATATCAATTTATTTCGTAACTAATTTTGGGAGATTTGTATAGTGAAAGAACAATAACATAATAATGTTGGCTATACAATTTACTTAAAATAAAATTTATGAAATTCCTTCATATTTATTTAATATGTAAATTATTACTTATAAAACATGACGAAGATAATGATTTTATTTAAATTTCGTGTAAAAGTTAGAAAAACTAAATAAATCTAAGCGAAATAGGTTATAGGATAGGTACTCCCGCGGTGGGAGTATTAACATGCTTGCCAACCTATAAGCTATTTCGCGTAGACTTATTTATTTTTGTTAGCTTTTACACAAAATTTAAATCTGTAGGTAATAATTGACAATATAATAAATATATTAAGAATTAAATTTGGCAACTCTGTGTGATGGTTTGTGCAATGTGCTCGTCTGAATTTGATTGAGTATTTAAGATTCGAGTTCGGTTAAATTGGAAAAAACAGTGCCAATACATTGTTATGTGAGTTGTTGTTCTGATATTGACAAAAAAATCCTCTAAAAATCTAATAAACTACCTGTTTTCGCCAAAGTTTGGTTCGGTACCGCCAAATTCCCTTATCAATTTCAATTGTTATTTACATTGTAAAATACGGACATAGTTGCCAAGTATGACGCGGTCTACAAGAATAACGTGTGGTACTTGCAATAATAATATACCAAAAACGCAACTTAAAATGCAATGTGACAAGTGCAATAAGCATCAACACCTGGATTGTGCTGAAGTGACTGAGGTGGAGGCTAGATTGGTAATTGAGCAGGAGAAACCATGGACTTGCAGAGGGTGCCGAAGGCAGAGTGGAGCTTTCTCTCAGAGTCGCTTAAGCCTTTTGGCGATGCGGGATCTGCCTTCTACTTCGTCTGCAACCCCTGGTTCAATGGATTCTGCCGCCATACACTCTTTGCTTATGGAGTTAAGAGCAGACATAAGTATGCTTAAAAATGATATGAAAGAAGTAAAAACATCACTTGACTTTTTTAATACCATGTACGAAGAGCAGAGGCATACGAATAGGGTGTTGGGCGAGGTTATTGATGATGTAAAGAATGATAACCAAAGATTAAATCGTGAGCTGGCTGCAATTAAAGCGAAGCTGACAGAAATGGAATCTGTTAAAATGAGTCAAAACATCATAATTAATGGGGCCTTTGATAGGGATGATACCGATCGAACCATCAGGGAAAAGTCCTTAAAGGTGCTGAAGTGTGTTGATACTGGATTTCTCGATGACTGTGTCACTGTCACTAAACCTTTCTTTAGCAGTGGAAGACCACCGATGGTGACAGTCTCTCTAAACACGACAGATTTAGCAAAAAGTATCCTACAAAAAAAACGTTCCGAAAAGAAAGACCTAACCACGCAAATGTGCGGTATTAATACAAAAAATAGCCAAGTTTTTATAAGCGAACAGCTACCTACGGTAACTTATAAACTTTTAAGAGAAGCAAAAAAATTAAAAGAAAAGGGTTTTAAGTTTGTGTGTTGCTACAAGGGTTCGGTTCTAGTTAGAAAGAAAGAGGGCGATAAAGTGATAAAATTACGCGATACACAACATGTAAGCAGCCTTCTTGATTCTGTGAACGATGGATAAACAAATAAATCTGTAAGTGCATTTACTCTTTACTTTCCCCGATATAATGGACCATAACACGCTATTAGACTCCTTTAGATCTTATCGCAATAAGGTATGTACTAAGTACAGCGACATTGATAGTGATAACGCGAACAATGTCACTATTATTCATGTTAACATTAGAGGAATAAGAACAAACTTTAATAATTTACTTCTGTTACTTGACTCTTTGGAGGTTAAATTTGATGTTATTATTTTGTCAGAAACACATGTTATAGATAACATAAATGAATTTAGAATATCGGATTATTCTGTTTTCCATAATGAAAGTGTAATTAACTGGTGTGACGGAACAATTATCTTTGCTAAAACAGAATTAGTTCAAGAGAATCAAATTATTTCTTTAGATGGTCATAAATTTTTGCGTATTGAAATACTAAAAAATAATGTAAAATATGGAATAATAGCAAATTATAGGTTACCTTCTTTGGACCCCAATAAATATTGGAGTACTTTACATAGACTTTTCTCAGATAAATATTTTATCCCTTGCAAGATAGAAATTTTTGCAGGTGATACCAATGTAGACATTTTAGATACAAAGGTTAAGTTTGTACAAGAGTACGTCGGCTCTCTCTTAAGTTTTGGCTATTATCCGTTCATAAATAGTGTAACTAGGAAAAATGTAATTCATTCAAGCTGTCTAGATCACTTTTTTGTAAAGGGTACTAGTGATTGTGAGGGTATGATAGTAGATAGTGATATAACAGATCATTTTCCTATTATTCTTAATATTAAACAAATCGTTGTTCCGGGTTTAGAACCCCAACTAAAAACATATAAAAAGTTAAATAGAGGTAGCCTGCATAATTGTTCAAAACATGAATCTTGGGAGGAGGTATTTCGGGAGACCACTAGTAATGGTATCGCTGAAAAGATTGCCAATATTTTAAAAACACATATATCAAACGCTACCTTGATAGTAAAAATTTGTAATAAACAGCGGTGTTTAAAGCCCTGGATCACGCCTGGTCTCGTCGAATGTATTCGTCGGAGAAATATGTTGAAAAAGCAGTCTGCTGAAAATCAGGAGGCACTTACACTTTATATAAATTATCGCAATAACCTATCTAAAACTATTAATAGAGCTAAAATTCATTATTATAAAAATAAAATTAACAACAATCTGCAGGATCCAAAAAATATTTGGAAAATTATTAATGAGGCAACCAATGAACGGGTCGGTCATGACAAAATCACACTAATAAAAACAAGTAATGGCCAGACTTCTTCTGACCGTCATGTAATCGCCGGCGAGTTTAACGATTTTTTCAGCACTATTGGTCTAAAGCTTGCAGAAAAGTTTAAACGTAATAAAATAATAAATCAAAGTACCAAGGTTAGGCAGCAAAAAAATTCGATGTTTATGAAGGAGGTTAATGAAAGTGAGATGATAAATGTCATTAGTAGCTTAAAAAATTCTCAATCATGTGGTGTAGATGGCATAACATCTGACATAATAAAAAATAATCATAAAAGCTTGTTACAGCCACTTTTGCATCTTACCAATACTATCTTAACTACTGGTGTCTATCCTGATAGTTTTAAAATATCTGTGATTATTCCGTTGTTTAAAAATGGAAACAGAACAGATGTAAATAATTACAGACCTATTGCTCTGACTAGTGTGCTAAACAAAATTGTAGAAAAATGTATAAAATTAAGTCTATGTGACTTTTTAGACAAAAACAATATTTTATCCCAACATCAATACGGTTTTAAAACAGGATGTTCGACGGAAAATGCACTGCATGAGGTAACTAGTTTTATCGCTGACAGTTTTAATATGCATCAAAAGCCTCTTGCCATATTTTTAGACCTAAAAAAAGCTTTTGATACGGTAGATCACGCAATCTTGTTGGAGACTTTGGATCATGTTGGGGTTAGGGGGATTGTCAACAGTTTGTTTAAGTCTTATTTAGCAAATCGCGTGCAAAGGGTAAAAGTGGACGACGTTTACAGTGATGCCAAGAGTATGCTTATTGGTGTACCTCAAGGGACAGTTTTGGGTCCAATTCTATTTTTAGTTTATATAAACAGTATTCTGGAAATCGAATCATTGGGTAGAATACTATGTTTCGCGGACGATACTGTTGTACTGGTTAGGGCACCATCTTGGGATATGGCGTATCTTAGGGCTGAAAAAGCACTGCATGCTGTCGGATGTTGGTTGGATAGCAATCAATTAACCTTAAATACGGAAAAAACGCTTTTTATCGAATTTTCTATGAATTCAAAGGGGGTATCCAACATTAATTCTTTACTTTTGCATAAACCCTCTTGCACTTTAAGGGATGGTGAATGTTTTTGCACGGATACAATTGTGCAGGCTGGTTCTGTCAAATATCTGGGCGTTTATATAGATAGGTTTTTGCGTTGGGATGTGCACATTGGCTACGTGCTGTCAAAAATTAAAAAAACCATATTTAAGTTTTATGAGTTAAGAAACATTTTACCACTGTATATATTAAAAACTGTATACTCCGCGTTGGTGGAATCACTTCTCACCTATGGTATAGTTTGTTGGGGATCGGCTTCTCAGTCTGCACTTGGTGCATTAACAATTGCTCAAAAGTACATATTAAAAGTTATATACTTTAAATCCAAGAGGTATCCTAGTAACTTACTTTTTAAAGAAACAAAACATTTGTCAATTAGGGAAATTTTCTGCTATAGGGTAATTGTTTTTGCGATGAATAATGGAATGTGTCGGAGAAGTGTTTGACACCATATAACAACTAGAGCTGTAAGTTATTCTCATATTTACATACCTTTTCAAAACTTTACTGCCACACAGAGACATCTAAATTACTTGGCTCCCTACATAATGCATCTGTTGCCGAGAAATCTATTAAAACGGAAATTAAGGCCTTACGACAAAGCTAAATTGGAAAAATGGATAAAAGGTAACTTTGCTGTAATCTCAACTAAAATTGGTTGGCTTTAATTATTGTTTTGGTATACCTAGGTTCACTTAAATTTAAATTATGTTATAATTATAAGGAGAAAATGTGTATTATTTACTTTCTAACGAGGCACACACATATCCTCGGATACATGCTGCCTCTCTTGCATTATTTAATTGTATAATATTTTTCATCATGAAATAAATAAATAAATAAATGAATATTAAGGAATTTTATCAATTATTTTAGGAGACTTAATTGTATAGCAAAAAGTATCCATAAATATGGTTTTACATTATTATATCATTATTCTTTCACTATACAATTGTCCCAAAATTGGCAATAAAATAAATTAATATTTTTGTAATATATCAAATATTACCTAGATAATGTTCCGATACTGATTTTATTTAAATGTTAGTTAATAAAATAATAAACTAAAAAAAGGACGACGAAATAGGTTATAGGTTGGCATTAAGAATTTCACCTTAAGAAAATTATTACCCATCTACTTATATCAAACTAAAGCCATAAAAATAAAAATTCAGTCACTTACCTTAATTACATGGCAAACAATGTGTAAATATTGTTGTTAGTTACGCTGCTGTCAATAACTGGTAAAAAGTGTTATTTTTAAGTTGGTGCTATTGTCGATGGATATTCTTGAGGAAATGGATTTAAATGTGGAAATAAATGAAGCAGCTATCAGAGCTACCTTTGAGTTGTTACTGAAAAGTCAAGGCAAGAGTACGAAATTGCTTATCGAAAATTAATGCAATAATGCGACTGGAAAGGCGTTTTTGTAAAATACAAAGAAAATATATTTCTCTCATATCTGGAAAGAGGAATCCAAGAAAGTGTCTTTGGTCTTACTACTCAATGATTAAGCCTTGTTGGAATTAAATTGCACTCTTGACAGGTTTTGACAAATATTTTAAACTCTTTTTTGAGGCGACTGTGGCAACTAAAAAGTACATCATTTGACAATAGACTAAATTATGCAGTTCCTATTTGCCGAGAAGATATTAACGAAGAAAGTTAATTTGTTTTTTTAATGTGTAAAATCCGACCTAAAGTTTGATTTCAAATTTTGAAAAGAAACGGTAAATTTCATTGCTATTTTAAACAGCGTCCTCTAGCGATCCCCATAGAAACCAAAAATATAACCAAAGTTGCTTAATTTTTTCCAAAAAAAAAAGGTTTGACTTTATTTTAGGTGCTGGGGAAATAAGTGCAGAATGAAAGTTACTCATAAATATGTCAAGATTACAACATAGGCATTTTTAATACGGCTTAACTAGACATATTAAATAGACACGGCTTCATTTTCTTAGTTAAGTATTAGCACTACGCCGTCTTGCGGCCACCTAAAAAACTTACATATAATTTCCAGCAATTTCCCTTGCCCCCTTTTTTTTATAAAAAAACTTTTTTAAAAACTGTACTAGTAATGGTTTTTCAAAGGAGAAGCCGGCGTTCTCGCTTATTTGATCACCTCTATACGGTAAAGTTAAAACATTTAAATATTTGCTTATAAAAAAGAACATTACAGACCTGCATTTCTTACAAAATAAATCGGATGCACAAATAGATCACTTGTACGTTCAAAAAACTTGCAGATGCAAAATAGAATAACGGTAAAAGTATATTACCGTATAAGTGGAAATTAATTTGTTACATAAGTTTAATTGTTGTCACATTAGATACCTAAATAGTAAAGCAGAGCTGCGGTTAATGATGCAAAAATAGGAATCCGCTTGTAAGAAAGAATACGAAGTTCATTAAATGGATGGAATAGCAAACTGTAACAGATACAGATGAAGAGCTGTGCTTGCCTGCCTTCAGAAAATGTCGGAGCAGTACAAGGCGTCGACTATTTAAAATCGCAAAGTATGTTTTTTTTTTTTTTTATTATCGCGAGTTTTGTTTGGTTCTTAAGCGCAACAGTTTTTAAAAAAACTCAAATTAATTAACAGGAACTTTATTACGAACAACAACAAACGTTCGATACGAGTTATGATGTAAAAAGTCGTTGAGATAATTGTTTTACTCATATTTATAACCTCGCATGGTTATCTTGGATTCTGCTGACTCGAGGCTTTCCGTGGGAATCAGCGGATAGTTGTGATCCCATAACTCCTCCGCCCTTAGAGGGAAATCCGAGGGGTGACACTTGGTTGGGGAAGTCGTGCTTCTCCTGGGACAGTCTGGACATCTTGTAACTCTTGACATTCATCGACAGTCAATACTTTTCTTCTTTCCAGGCGCTTTTTAAGGTGGAAAGCAGCAAATGCAACAATGGCTGTAACTAACAAAATGGTTAATATTGTCCAAAGATTTGAGCTATAAGGCCCGTAAATGTCTGTAACGGTTATTGAGTCTAATTTTTGTTTTTGTGAAATTAGAGCGGTTTTCACGTTTTTTAATTCGTCGAGGTTAACACTATTAATTGTTAGTGGTTTAAAACTTTGTTCAGGATTTGTCGGATAATATGCTGATTCGTTAAATTGTAATTTTGGAAGTTCCACATTTTTGAATTTATTTTCGGCACTTTGATACGTCTTTAATAGGTGTTTACCGACTTGCACTTTACAATTTAAGTCTATTTCGACTAAAAATGTTCCTTTGATTTGTTTATTTTCGCGGTCATTGTTACATTTTTGTTTTATTATGGTATTATCGGGTGAGACAAAAATCCACTCATTATTTACGAGTTTTTGAACTTTAATGTCTGTAATATGCACTGGTAACAGCTGGCAATTTGATGAATTTTTGGAGACGCTTAGAAGTTGAACTTCGCAGGGTGCTTCTTCTTCGTTTATTTGGATTGGGCTACTTTCATGACAAATAAATTCTTCTGAACCAACTTGAAGACATTCTTGATCGAAGAGCATGTAATTTTGTTCATTTAGGGTAAGGTACTTTGACTGGGGTAAAATAAAGGAAAATGTATTGTTCTGCATCACAGGGAGAGCGTACAAATGATAGTAATCATAACTCTCGCTTTCTACTATTGGAATTTCTAATATAAATATTATTTTGTTTTCCTTTAAATAGCTTTTTATTGTTATAGTTTTTAAAAAAAGTAAAATATTTTCAATTTTAGGCTCGAAAGGCAGTTTTTTGTTAAGTAAATGTTTGTTTATATATTTAATTTCTTCTAAAAGCTCTGTTGGTTCTATAATCGAATTATGAAAGGTATTTAATTTTGCAAAGCTTACGGCGATTTCTATTCTATCCCAAATATCATACATTTCTTGGTAGGCTGTAATTATTTGGAAAATTGTGAATGCGTACATATAGGTGCGTTTGTATATTTTCGCTTTCAATATTTTTTAGTGCTTGTTCAATAAGCATAATTTTGGCTTGTAATAACGATTGATTATCTACAATGGTTTGAATTGATTTATTGAATGTGTCGATGGACTTTTCAAGAAGTGTTATCTTGTTGTTTACAAGAGTTTTAATTTTTATTTGGTTATTAGAGAGTTTTTCGATCGCATGATCATAGCGTAGAGCGTCGTTGCTATCCAGATTTTCCGTTATTGATTTTATTATGGATCCTAATCCGTCAATAAGTCATCGTTTAGCTAATTTTTTGTTTGATAATAAAGAAGGATTTAGTTGATATATTTGTTTTTCGATTTTCCTTTCTAAAGAATGTGCTAAGTAATATGAATTAACGAATTCGTCTTTATAACTGGTTTTGGTTTTGTTACTTATAAAAATGGTTTTTAGTGTTTTAAAATTGATTTTAAGTGAACGAAATTCATCGATTATATTTGTATAAATGACCAAACATCTATTTTGTTTTGTGCATTACCAAGTTTTAATGGCAATAATCCCGGATGATGGTTAAGTTCGTAGTACTTGGGATAGGTTAGTGTTGTTGCGTGGGTGATGAGGATGAGGGACCTGCAACAATATTAGGTTTTTTAGGTTTCCGTAATTCTTTTATGTGAATAATTTCTTTTTTATTTTTCTTAGTTTCAGAAGATATTTGGACTTTATTATTTTCAAGGATTTTGGTTATTTCATAAGGACCTAAAAATTTGTTACATTTTTATTTCGATTTTGGGGGTTTTGTTTAAAGACGGTTTGTCCTAATTTAAATTCGTTGCTTGAATCTCCCTCGGTATTGTGACGTGATGCGACTCTTTCTTTTTGGGTTTCTAAATTTTGATTTATTTTTTCATATACACGGTCTAGTTTTTGTTTGTGGTTTTCGACATAGTCGGAATAAAAGGCTTGTGGTATAAAGATTTCGTTCGGATCTCTAGCATTGGTATGACCAAAGGTGAGTTTAAATGGTGTATATTTAGTGGTGGAATGAATAGTGTTATTGTAGGCTATTATGGCATAATCCATAATGTTTTCTTTATCATTCGGGTGTGTTTCTAATAATATGCGTAAATGTTTGATTATACTTGAATGGAATCGTTCGACTATACCGTTTGAATCATGGTGATACGGGGTTGTAAAGTGAACATTGATTTTGTGTAGGGCTAATATCTCTCTTACTGTTTCGTTGTTGAATTCGCCTCCGTTGTCCAAAATAAATCGATCGGGGATACCGTAACATGAAAAATATTTAATTAAGGCTTTGCTAATATGGATGGCTGTTTTACCTTCTATTGGGTACGCTTGTGCAAATTTGGTAAATGCGTCTACTAGGGTTAAATAAATTTTTCCGTCAAAAGTAAAACTATCAATATGAATTATTGAAAAGGGTTTTGAAGCAGTTTTAGTTACAACTAAAGGGGTATATGGTTTTTTCCTAGCGTATTTTGCACGATTACATGTGTCGCATGCATTAATGAAATTTGATACCGTTTCTTTTAATCCTATCCAATAATAATTCCTTTTCAAATATTCGATTGTTTCAGTAATACCTCTATGATTCGACTTTCCTTCGTGATGGTTTTTTACTAACATTATTTGTTCTTCAAAATCTTTAACTGTATTTAACAATTTTGTACATTTTATTAGTTTTGGGCCACGTTCCGAAAATTTTTCTAGACAAACTTTATTAAAGTTAATATATAGTTGATCTGTGTGAAAATGCATGTGGTAGGTTTTTCCTAATACTGTATAGTCACGTAAAAATTCAAATATAAGATTTACGTTATTTTGTTCTGGAATTTTTAAGGTAATAATTTTTTGGTGTTGATAATTTTCTAGTGAAATATGAACTTTGTGATGAGGCCATGGAAAAACTAAGATTTGATTAATTTTATTATTAATCATTTCGTCTAATATTTTTATACCTACATTGGTCGTTTCGTTGGAGGTCGAATGTTGGGTGTCAATAAGTGATTGATCAGGTTGATCGATTCTAATATCAGATACTATTTTTATTTTATCGTTTTTTGATTTCAAATTTTCATTAGTATTTGGGGTTTGAATATTATCGGGGTTTTGATCGTTAAAGTTTTCTACAACGTTTTCGGCCATATTTCTTAAGGTTTCTAAAGTTACAATATCGATATCTCCAGGGTTTGCTATAATTGACTCGTTTTCTAGTGCGTTAATTTGAACACGTGATAGTGCATCCGCGTTGGTATCTAATTTGCCGGGTTTATAAATGATATCATAATCAAACTATTCGAGTTTTAAGCGCCATCTAACCAATTTGGAGTTTGGTTCCTTTAAATTGAATAACCAAACGAGTGGGCGGTGATCCGTATAGATAGTGAATTTTCTACCGAATATATACGGCCTGAAATATTTACAAGCCCAGACAATGGCTAGTAGTTCCTTTTCTATGGTACTATATCTTTGTTCCGATTCGTTCAAAGTTCGAGAAGCGAAAGCTATTGGTCTATCAGATCCAATATTGCCTTGAGATAAAACCGCGCCTAGTGCAATTTGTGATGCATCGGTGGTCAATATACATTTTTCGGTAAAATCCGGGTATTGGAGAATTGGTGAGTTCATTAATAATTCTTTACATGTATTAAAAGCAGAGATGTACTTATCATCGATTTTTACAGTTGCGTATTTTTTTAAACAAGCAGTTAGGGGTTTTGTTATCTTAGCGAAATCTTTTATGAATTTTCTATAGTACCCTATAAGTCCTAAAAAGCTTTTAATTTCTTTTTGAGTTTTGGGGATAGGAAAGTTTTTTATAGCATGAATTTTGTCTGGATTGGGTTTTACTCCGTTGGGTGTAATAACATGTCCTAAATAACTTACTTCTTTTTTTTAAGTATTCGCACTTGTCTAATTGTATTTTTAAATTTGCTTTTCTTAAGCGGTCAAAGATTAGTTTTATTCGTTGAATGTGTTCTTGTAATGAGGTTGAAAAAATAACTATGTCGTCAAGGTATACTGCGCATATCTCGTTTTGTAGGCCTCTTAAGACGTCGTCCATGACGCGCTGGAAAGTGGAGGGGGCATTCTTGAGCCCAAAAGGCATTCTTTTGTACTCATAGTGACCGTTTTCTGTCGAGAAAGCTGTTTTTTGGATATCGTTTGGATCCATCTCTATTTGGTGGAACCCGTTGGCTAGATCCAAAGTGGTAAAGTATTGACTTCTACCCAATTTATCTAACATCGTGGTAATACACGGTATCGGATATCTATCAGAAATCGTTTTATCGTTTAATTTCCTATAATCGATAACTAGTCTCCATTTGCGCATGCCCAAAGCATCAAGCTTTTTTGGTACGATCCAAATCGGTGATGACCACGGCGATGTAGAATTTTGAATTATACCTTGTTCTAACATTTTTTTGATTTGTGTTTTTACCTCGTTTCGGTGGATTTCGGGGTACCAATATGTTTTTGTAAAAATTGGCGTTTCATCGGTGACATTGATTTTATGTCTAACTTGGTTAGTGAATGTTAATGGGATTTTATCACTGTAAAATATATCTCGATATTCGAAACAAAGTTTACTAATGGCGTTTTTCTCTTCAGAGTTGCAATGGTCTACCCGAATATTTTTTAAATTTGATTTTAAAATGTTATCATAGTTTTGGTCAGTGTCCATTTTTTCCATAAAATTTAATTCTGCAATATTTAAAAATTCTATTTCGTATGGGGTACTTAATTTTATTTCTACTTCACGTTCGTCCTAGTTAGTTATAGTTGTTATGGCAAAGAAATTTTTAACATTTACAACTGCACGGGGGGAAATGACATTTTCGGCAAAAATGATATGGTCTGTCAGACCGATGCCATTTTCTAGGTTAACCGGGATTATACAAACTTGTTCTGTGCGTGGCGGAATAATAGTGTGGTTGTTTATTTTTAATTTATTTTTGAATTCTGTGAATTCTTCGGACTCGTAAATAATATCAATTTTTGCACAGGGTGTACTTAATAATTTTTGATCAATATTTACTGAGGCTTTTATTTGTTTTAGAAGGTCGGTACCTATAAGGCCATCATATTTTTCACTGAATTTAAAAAGGTAAAATTTATGATTTTCGTTGATATTAAAAATTTTAAAAATGGGTATTAAAATTACTTCATTATGATATGAAATATTGTGAGCCGTTCAAATAATAAAATTTTCCTGAAAAATATTATTTCTATAGAACTTATATGCTAATTCGGAGTTCATAATACTTCTAGAACTACCGTATCTACTAAGAAATTTGCATTTAGTTCAGGGATAAAAATATGTGGTAAATTTGCTTTATTAAAATTAAGGGTGATTAAGTTGTCTCGGTTTGAGGCGGTACTATACGAAAATTTATATTACTATCGTTCTCGTATGTGTTTTCTGTAGGATGTTTAGGTGTATTAGTTTCATTAGAAGTTTGGTCTGTGTGGGTGGTTGGAGAATTCACGTTAGCCAAACTATTGTATTGATTGTCATAATCACAGTAATAATCTATATTGTCTTCTTGTGAAGGAAAATAATTATAGGTGTTTGAGTAATCATATTGGTGATGTTGATCATATTGATCATCATAATATTGATTTTCATCAAATAATAATTGATTTTGCATATCTTGATATTGTGCGTTCAAGTAGTTTAAGTGGGTGTTACCGGATGATACGTCCATGGGTTCTGGGTTTGGTATTAGGCGTCTTAGATGTGAGTTGTTTGAATGAAATTTTCTGCTCGGGTTAAAGAATGGTGTTTGACCTACATTGTTATTAAATGTGTTAAATGGTCTTAACCTGCTTTGGTTTGACATAGGTCGGGAATTATTATTATTGAACGGGTTTGCATTGAAATTTGTGTTGGGTTGATTAAAATGGGGTTGATTGAACCTTGGCTGGTTGTTATTAAAATTTGGGAATCATAATGGTGCATTTGTAAAATTGGGTGGTCTTGGGAAACTAAAATTGGGGTTAAAGGTCGGTCTAGGTTGGTTGTTTCAAAAATTCTGTGGTGCGTGTATTTTTTGTATGGGTGTTATTCTTTGTACTGTCTTATACGTTTGTATATTTAGTGTAGTATTTTTATTTTGACTGTAATAAAAATTTTCTTTCTCTATAACTAAGGACATAGCTTTTTCTAAACAATCTGGGTTTCTTAAACGAATGTTATTTTGAAGTTGCCCGTTTAACCCTTTTATAAATGTTTTTAGAGCAAGAGAGTCATAATTTTTAAGGTAAATAATTTTTTCATCCCTTGTTATGCCACTTTTTGGTTTGGTTAAGTTGAGAGATGATCAGACTGCGTTGATCTTGTACTCTCATTCCGAAATTATAAGGTGTTTCTTGCCTATTTGGTGTAAGAGCTAAAAGATCTTGTAGGTACTAAACAATCGATATTACGTTGGTCTCCGAAACATAATGTTAAAGCTTGTTTAATTTCCTCCCAAGTTCTTAATTCTATTCTAGAACCAATGAGACTTAGTGCTCTTCCACTTAATTTACCAATTATTGCGCGTAATATAAATGTGTTTAAATCCGCGTGTTCTGTAGCAAAAGCTTTTATCAGATTTTCTGCGCTTTCGATAAAAATTCCCAAGGTGTGAGAGTCGCCATTATACTGCGGTATAATGTCAATGTATAGTTTTAATAATTGGTAATTTACAGGTGGAGGCATTTTGACGTTTAGTCTAGCTTGTGAGATTAAGAGATTATTTTCGGGTTGAAACTGCGTTTCGTTTGCGATTGTTCTTGATTGATTTTTGATAGATTGAGATATACTATTCTCGGGCTGAAACTGTGTTTCGGCGCTTGTTTCGTGAATAGTTTCTAAGGAAGCGTTTGTAGATAGCCTAGCGAAAAATCTATTTAAATCGTCAAAATTAGACATTTAATTTTATACATGCTAAACTATGATATTTAATTTAAGGGGAAAGTTACTTTTTTATTTAAAAGAAAACAACTTTTTCCAATAGAGAAAGCAAGAACCTATGAACTAAAATTATATACACTGGAAAATTGGGGAAAATGGTAAATGGAAAACAAAATTTCACTTACATTAAAATCTTCATTTTCTTTCTTATCCTAAGGTAAAGTCGAGTCTGCGATTTTAATCTTCGTCGGCTTCCTACAACTAAGGTGAGTTCCAAAATTGGCGATTTTTGTCCTTTTGGTCCTCTGGCTTCCGGGGGTTGGCGATTTTTGTCCTCTGCCTGGCACTGTTATCCAAATTGGTAATTTTAAGTGTTGCACTCGGATTTTCGGCAAAGTCTAAAGAGACACTCGGTTGCCCATCACGATTCACGCGATTTTTTGGAAACCGTTCCAAAATTATCCTACCGACTGCGCCAGTTTTGTTTGGTTCTTAAGCGCAACAGTTTTTAAAAAAACTCAAATTAATTAACAGGAACTTTATTACGAACAACAACAAACGTTCGATACGAGTTATGATGTAAAAAGTCTTTGAGAATATTGTTTTACTCATATTTATAACCTCGCATGGTTATCTTGGATTCTGCTGACTCGAGGCTTTCCGTGGGAATCAGCGGATAGTTGTGATCCCATAACTCGCGCATAAGCACTATAGGAAAAATCCTTTAAGGCGCTCTGGGAGCGGTGCGTGTGCGAAGAAAGCGATTCACGTTTTTCTTGAATCGGCTCTCCTTTGGATGGAATCCAACAACCGAAGGGTATGCTTCGGTACAGAACTCCAGATATGAGAGCAGTATTCCAGTGATGGTCGAATCTGGGCTTTATAGAGTGTCAAAAGTTGTTGAGGTGTATACAACTTTTTGGTACGGAAAAGTATACCGAGCTTCTGAGAAGCTGCCCTGGCGATTGCCACAACGTGATTATGCCAAGACATATTTCCTCCCAGGTTGACACCCACCAAATTAACGACGAAGTCAGTGGAATTGCGTGTCCTGCCATAACGATATCGGGTTCTGCAATGTTAACCTTCTTAGAGAAAACTGCTGTCTCTGTTTTTTGAGCGTTAAATTCGACTTGGTTACTGTCACCCCAAGACAAAATTTCTTCCAGGTCTTTATTGAGGCGTGATACCCCATGTTGTCTGCGAAGATGTGCAGCCGATGTTTGAGATTTCAAAGTAAAAGATGAGATACGTGTGCTGTCGTCAGCAAAGCTATATATTGGATTTTCTGTTTTCGCTAGAAGGTCGTTATTGTACAGCAAGAAGAGAGTGGGGGATAATATGGACCCTTGAGGAACACCAGCATTGATGGTGAAGGTGTCTGAAAGAAACCCGTCAATCGCCATTTGCAGAGAACGGTCCTTGAGGAAGCTAGACAACCATGAACAAAATGTTGAGGATAAACAAAGGGGTCGATATAAAATCATTTGTAAAAGTGCATGCATTTATGAAGGAAATTAGCAAGAATGATGTATTCATAAAGTCATATGTATTCAAGGACGTCGATTTGCGGAAGTATTTTACCGATGCACCGGATATTACGTATTTATTTTTGAAGGTGGCAGTCATTTGCGGTATCTTTGGCTCTTGTAGAAGATGTGATGTGTGCGATATACGCTTATACGGAAGAACGTCACGTATTGCTTCTTATTACCCGACCATCTAAGACAGTGACGGCCCTACATTTTACTAATACCGACAATGACGAAATTAGTTATGTGCATTTGGTGAAGCAGTTATGAACATTGCGCCCCCAAATTGTAAGTACAGACAGAGAAACTTCTTACGGTATGATAAGGTAATTTGCACCAATCAAGTGATTGGTATTAAAACTTTTGGATCATGTCCCTTGTAAACTGCACCTTATCTTAAATCAAATAATTCTAAGAAAATCACGGGACATGCGTTTCGACGTATGTCCGCTATCATTATGGCGAATAGTGTGACAATATATCAAATTCAGCGACAAGTAGGATAGAAATCTGCAGCTGTGGCGACTGGTTATGTTGAAAAGAGTATTAGCAATAAGAAGAATGTTTCAAACATTATTGAGAGTGCCATTAATGGAAATGACTTCCGAGAATATTACCAGTATTAAGAACAGCGTGTTCTTTGATTTAAGAAATCAAAGCATTAATATTTTAAACAATACCAACTGCATTTTTCATATTTATTTAAAAAATTAAGATTGTTAAAAATTTAAATAAAGCTTAAAAGCTACTTCTGTCAGATCAACTGACACTTACACTTCACGTTTCTCGGGTCGCTGATGTTGCCAGGGTAACTTTAAAATACAAGCGTTTTTAATAGTTGGGATTTAACACGATGAGGTGTATTATAAATAAGCAAAATAAATTACCAATAAAAAAAATAATATAATATTGTAGAATTAATTAAAATTCCATGTTTTAGGATTTTTAGGGCACTCTCAACTAAAAAATTACAATAAAGCTAACAATGCGTCATTGGAATCACATTTCCATTTCCAGTTTTGGTTTCCAGGTAATAAGCTGGAGCATGAGTATTGGGTACTTTTTATAAACTTGTTAGCAACATATATTACTGCCATCGGTAATATTACCACTCATATAGCTTTATACGTATTATTAGTATATTCAGCTACCCACTTAGCAATATTGCAACATCGCCTGAAAAATTACATTCCTGAAGATCTTAAAGAAGATCAAATAAATAAAACCATCATGATATTAAAGGGATTTATAATAGAGCACCAATACTTGATTAGGTAAGTTTTATTTTTCTTGTTTGATCAAACATGTACCCAGAAGTTAGGTTCTGGCTGGCTGGCTAAATATTTTCTATAACGAAGTCGTGACTGCTTTCCAGAAGGGACATGATAATGAAGTGAGGGTAGAAAAAAAAGTTATGTCGTCCTTGTTAAAAATTTAATAGCCCACGCGTTTCGGCCTAAATGGCCATCAGTAAGGTAATCTGTAAGTAACAACAGAAAAAATTATTTTTTAACTTTCTAAGTCAGTCGGGAAAATTTCTTATATAAAATTATAAATCTTAAAACAAGGTCATAATTAAAATACACGATAAATTAAAACATAAAAACAACAAGTGTACTTACAGAACTTAAGATATGTCACAAATGACATAAAAGAGACGCACAACATCAACATTTACGTAAAATTGATACTAAAAAGGACGTCACCACAGCAAGCATCAAAACATAACTACAGCAGAGTACCGTGAGAAATAGAACTTAAAAATATCGAATTTTTTGGTATCAATTTGTTTCGGAAAAAAAGGTGATAGCAATATAGTTGTTCAATGAAGTAAAATTAAGTAGAGATTAAAAATAATATTCTTTCTTTATTAATTATTTGAATTGATTGATTTGTTGTGTAACGAACAGGGGAGGAGGAGACTCATGTTTAGTCCTTAAAAAGATTTATGGCTGTGACATAGTTTCTGTAGGAAACAATGCTCTGTTCATTTAGGTTCTGTGGAGATCTAGATTGGGAGAGCTATAGAGATCGCGCGAGAAATAAATTTCGTAAATACCCAAAAATTACCGAATATTACCAGCTCATGCTTTATTATTCACTTAGTAACCTCTATAGTATTATTTAAAATAAATATCCACATTAAAGTAGAAAATATATCGATATACAGGGTGATTCACAGTGGATGGTACGTTAGACGTATATGACGAACCAGGTCACGAACCGTTTTGAAACGGTGTCACTCAAACAACACGAAACATGGCATAGTTAAAACCCTCGTGGATAGAGCAATTACAATCTGTAACTCGGAAGAAGCACTTAAAAAGGAAGCTCACCACATCAAGACCGACCTTAACAAAAATGGCTACCCCACAAAATTAGTTGACACAATATTGGAAAACCGTAAGAATCGACCCAACGCGCAAAAAGCAGATAGAGAGGCACAACCAACACTCAACATTCCGTATGTCAAGGGAGTATCTGAGAAAATAAGAAGACTAGGACAACGATATAACATCAGCACCGTATTCAACTCGAGAGACACCCTAAGAAGCCACCTGACGAAGACAAAGCCTATAAGTCAGAAAGATAGGAAAAACTGCGTCTACCAGATCCCCTGCGAGTGCGGCCAATCGTATATAGGTGAGACATTAAGACCACTCGAGACAAGGATTAAAGAACACAAAAACAATACGCTAAAAGGAGAGACCGAAAAGTCAGGTGCAGCTGACCATGCCTGGAAACATGGCCACCATATCATGTGGTCAGAAGCTGAAATCCTACATAAGGAGCCACACTGGAGGAAAAGAAAGTTTAAGGAAGCTGCTACTATTCACCAGAATCCAGGCTGTTTTAGTAAACCATCGTTAGACTTAAGAAATATCTGGAAACCTTTGTTAGATAGATGTAAGCTTAGGATAAGATCGCGTGCTAACTGAACGCATGACTGCACCCAACTCAGTTGTGCTTCGGTGCACCTAGCTAGTATAAATAGTCTTGTAGTTACTTTACTTATTTAGTATTCACCTGAAGACGACTGGAGATACTTACCAGTTGAAACGTTGTGATTTAAAACAAATTAAGACAATGGAAGTCCAAAACTCTTTCATCATTCTAAATATAGATTGTTTGACTATTTCATATGCAGATGACACAGCCATTGTTTTCGCTGGTGATACATGGGAAAGCGTAAAAGATAAAACCGTGAAGTATTTGAATAGAGTAAGGAATTGGCTTCAGGATTATAAACTAACGCTAAACTTAACAAAAACAAATTATATAGCATTCTCACTAACTGGAGCAAACAGGCCAACATAAAATAATATTTTAATAGAAAATCATCTTATATAAGAAACATCACAAACTAAATATCTTGGGATTATCATTGACCAGCACATTAAGTGGCAGCCTCATATCTAATAAAATACGAAAATCAATCCACAAATTTTATCGACTAAGAGAAATGGAACTTTTGCTTGGGGGGGGGGGGGGGGGGGGCTTTAAAACAATGTTTTGTATAAATTAAATATTGTACAAAAATACATTTTAAAAATAATGTTGAAAAAAAATTGTCTTTATCCTACCAGAATGTTGTTTACACCGGAGGTATGTAAGAAGTCTATATAATATGCTTTTAGTCTGCTCTTATATTCGTCAAAATAAAAGGTTGCCAAATTTTATTGATCATGGTTATGTTACACGTGGTTGTATGAATAAAAATATGCAAGCAATTTATTGTCGGACATTTTGAACAATTTGAAAGGTTGTTTTGATTTTTCTCTTTTTTCCTTGCTTTGTGATTTGACTGTTGTATTGATGCTGTACCTTCATTTTTTTTCACTGTAGTATTGGAATTTTGATAAACCTATTATTTTTGAATATTTAAACACCTAAGAGTATTATATTATAGCGCATACAGCTATTAAATTAGCGAGGCGTCGTGTATTAAACTAATTTAAGTATGTTGTTATGTATAACAATATAATAACAGCAAAAAAAGTATAATAACACAAAAGTTTAAGTAAAAATTATGTAATCACAAACAAATAATAAAACCTATAATAAAAAAAAAGTATATTTTTTTAAAGTAACTAGTTAAGTTTTTAACTCATAAGCGAATAATTGGAATCATTTTCTTAACAATTTAATTGCTCAAACTATTGTTTAGCATAAAGAGTATGCCACCATCGTTATTGATGTGGTATTTTGTTAATTGTTATCGATACAGGTGCTAAATACCCCAAGTTTCTTGGGTCTTTTAAAGTTGAACCAAACTCAATAAAAATTTTCTGGATTCGTAAAGATGTCCTGAGGTTCATTGGCTGTTAATTTGAATACATTTAATTAACCTTTGTACATGTTCTGCAGATAATTGTACCACACGGTCCAAATAAAATAAATAAATTTATAAAAACTACATTTAAATAGTTTTTCTCCGCTAAATTTTTAAAGCTATTTAGTACCTCTATCGGTAATAATTAACAAAATACCACAACAAGGACGATAGTTCCTTAAGTTTGATGTCAAACAAGAGTTTATCATGGCATACTTAAAAAACCGAATAAAAATTAAATTGTCGAGAGAATTTTACCAATAATTGGTTATAAGAAAAAACTTGATTAGTTAGGTATAGATAAGACACTGTACACCAAATTTCAGAGTTATAAAATATCAAAATTTTTTAAGTTGACATTTTCTGTCAAAAAAATTGTAATTTAATTATTATTGTAACAGTAAGAGATAGGTATGGGATAATTAAAGAAAGTTGTTAGGAAATTAACAGGGTCTTCGAAAATAAAATAAAATGAAGGGTGTCCTATTTAAAATATCGAAGTTGCTTATACAGGGTTGGGCAAATGTTCCGGAACGGCTTAATTACAGGCGAACGAAAAGTGATATCGGATCCGGGTTTCGGGCAATCTATAGGATTAAAATTTTACTATTTTAATATTATACCATATGTCAGTAATATCACCAACTGTCAAGTGTTGACATCATTTTTAATTTTTTTTAAATGGAACACCCTGTATTTTATCAGATATTCCAAATCTTCAATAAATTTAAAATAATTTTTATATAGCATACTATATGACCAAATTCAATGGTTTCGGAAATACGGGCAAATAAATCTAGAAAGCCCATAATATATTTTGTTTAAAAATTAAGCAACATATTTCTTTTATTATGACATTCCAAATAAAAGTCTTAGTTTCCATGACTCCCAAGTGTCAGTCTGACAAATTTCGTATTGATAGTAGTTTAAGTGAGTTGTGCAAGTTTTTTATTTATCGAGTAAACCTCTGATATAACTGATAAAATTGAGGTTCAGCTAACTGAACAAGAACGGGTTACTCTGCTTATGATGATAGGATATGGGGATAGACGAAGATCTTCTCAAGAAGCAACCGACCTTTTTAATCAAAGTTTTCCTCTTCGAGATCCCATTTCTAATCATACGGTAAAAAACTTGCTAAAAACAGGTCTTTCAAAATCTGCTACAAATGACGAGAAATCCCTGGATGTTTTACTTGCCCTGCAAGAAGAACCACAGACCTTAGTTCCATGACTTGCTCTTATACAAGATAACAGCGAAAAATCTATTAGAAGAATCCTCAAAAAAAAAATGTTTCCATATAAAGTAAGCTTGCTTCAAGAGCTATCAGAGGACGATCCTGATAGGCGTATGCAATTTTGTCAATAAATAATGGACAACATAGACCTACAACCTAACTTTGTAAGTCGTATTTTATTTTCTGACGAGGCTACATTCTGCCTTAATGGTTTCGTCAATAGGCACAACTGTCGATACTGGTCAGACCACAATCCCCATTGGATGATGGAGCACCGTACGCAATATCCCCAAAAATTAAATGTGTGGGCAGGTATAATTGGAAACCATATTATTGGGCCTTTCTTCCTTGATGGAAATTTGACAGCTAATTACTAATTAGATCTGCTTCGGAATAGAATTATACCAAATTTGATAACTTTATATTATGATCAGGATAAAGATCAAATACTAGCGAATGACATTTGGTTTCAGCAAGATGGGGCGCCAGCTCATTTTGGTATACATGTCAGAAACTATTTGGATCAAACATTTTCCTGGAAGGTGGATAGGTAGGAGAGGATCCATTGAATCGCCTCCTAGATCTCCAGATTTAACACCTGTAGATTTCTACCTCTGGGGTCATTTAAAGATTGTGTATCGTACAGAAACTAAGTCCTTGGAGGATCTTAAAAACAGTATTTTAGATGCTGTGCATGTTATTTCTTGTGAACATTTGCAAAACGTACTTTCCCAATTTTTCGAGAGGATTAGACACTGTCAGGTGGCTGAAGGACGACAATTTGAACATTTAATTAAATAACTTTTATTTTATTTATTGTTTATTTAAAAATTATTACCGATTTTGTTTAAACAAAATGTATTGGGCTTTCTATATTCATTTGCCCGTATTTCCGAAACAGTTGATGGTATGCTATACGAAAATTATTTTAAATTTATTGAAGATTTAGAATATCTGATAATATATAGGGTGTTTAATTTAAAAAAAAATCAAAAATTACGTCAACACTTGTTGTAAAACAAGATAAGTTGGTACGCCAATGATATACTTACAATTATTGGGACGAACAAAAGCTTATAGTATTCTAGGTATCAGTTTAGGTTTAGGTGTTAGGTTTAACGAGAGATGGCGCTAGTATGTAGTTTTGTAAATAAAAGTTAAGGGTGGAAAGGAAGACAACGAATATAGTAAGAGACAGCAGAGAAGGTGAAGAAGATGAGATGTTTTCACGTGTGTTTTGTTGTTCCTAATTGTATATATATATAATATTGTAATATAATGGATATAAAACCTGTCGTGTGTGTATTACTACCAACTGGGTCACGCTCTTAAACCACTAAAATCAACAGGTTATGGGCCCAGAGTATCCCAGAAAGAACGACCGAAAACAAAGAAATACCTTGGCGTCCTTGGCTAGAAGATTAGAATAAAACATGGCGGGTGCAAGTGGAAAGAATAGTTTTAACGTTGAGCTATTGAACGGAAATAATTATCACACATGGAAATTTAGAATGGTTGTCCTATTAGAAGAGAAAAATGTGTATGAATTAATTACAGATGAATTTCATGAGGAAGATTATACAGATGAAAAAAAGAAACAGGAAGCCAGAAGAAAAGATAATACATGTAAGTCTCTGATAGTTCAATGTAAAAATGAAATTAAGATCTTAAGTTGAGAGACGTAAGTCGTTAAGTGACAAAGATTTTAAAACTGAGGTAGCAAATAAACCTGCGGCATTTAATAGTACTAACTGGAGTGTAAATCGAGGGGCATGCTTTTCATGTGGTAAAAGAGGGCATTTTCAAAGGGACTGTAGAGCAAATTATGGTCAAACCTCAAGAGATGGCATTCAAAACATGGGAATAGGTCAAAACAATTATTCCAGAGCAGTTCATAGAGGTTCCAAAAGGGGCTTCAGAGGTAGAGCTTTTAGAAGAGGTCCCAGTAGAATGTATAGACAGAACTCTAGTGGAAGTGGTGACAGAAATGGTGAAAGAGGAGGAAATTATACAGAAAGTGAACAAAGACAAGGACAGAGTGAGCAACTCGGTGAACAAAGTATTTGTTTTATGTCAAATGTAAGTGACTTTGAAAATGTAAGTACCGATGAGCTATTATTTTATATTGACTCAGGTTGTACAGATCATTTAGTAAATGACAAATCATATTTTAGTGATCTCATGTTACTTAAAAATCCAATAAAAATAGCTGTAGCCAAGAATGGTAATTACATGGAGGCTATAGGGGTAGGAAATGTTAAAGTTATAAGTAAAGTATATGGCAGTGAAGTTAAATGCACTATTAAAAATGTATTTTATGTGCCTAGTTTACGTAAAAATTTATTATCGGTTAAGCGGTTAGAGATGGCACAAATAAAAGTAGTTTTTCAAAATGGCCAAGTTTTTTTGTATAATGAAAACCATTTGGTAGGTATAGGGCATAGGAATAATCTATATGAAATTAGGTTTAAGGTTGAAAATATTGAATGTTTAAATACTGAATATGAGAATGATATCGTAAAAACATGGCATAAAAGATTAGGGCATATATGTAACTCGAATTTAGAAAAGTTAATAAAAAATAACATGGTAATTGGCCTTGATAATGTAAAGTTAAATAAGGTTGAATTTTGTGAAGCTTGTATAAGTGGTAAAATGACAAGGTTGAAATTTGGCACTAGATCAAAAGCACAGAGATTACTTGAAATTGTACATACAGATATTGCAGGTCCAATAACACCAATAAGTCATGATGAAGGCAAGTATTTTGTTACTTTTATAGATGATTATTCTAACTTTATACATGTTTATATTATTAAGTCTAAAAGTGAAGTAATTGACTGTTTCAAAGAATATGTTAAAATGGTTCAAACAAAGTTTAATTTAAAAATTTCTACACTTAGGTGCGATAATGGCAAGGAATATACATCAAATGAGATGAGAAGCTTTTGTAAAGAAAATGGTACGGTACTTGACTTTACAAATCCATACACACCTGAACAAAATGGCAAGGCAGAAAGATTTAATAGAAGTTTGGTAGATAAAGCAAGGACAATGATAAAAGAAGCAAATATGCCAAAGGAATTTTGGAACGAAGCAGTGAGAGTAGCTGCATACACTCTAAACAGAAATCCTAGTAGTGCAAATTTAAATAATAAAACTCCTGCAGAAATATGGAATAATGCTAAACCAGACATAAGATATATGAAGATATTTGGCTGCACAGCGTATTACCATGTACCGAAGCAATTCCGAGATAAATTTGATGAAAAGGCAGAAAAAGGTATTATGATTGGGTATACGTCAACAGGTTATAGGTTATGGAACATAAGAGATCAGAAAATAGTCACGTCAAGAGATGTAGTGTTCAATGAGGAGGAATATTATTATAAAAAGGTTGTAGAGATTGAAATTGAGAATAAAGAAAATGAAATTAATAAAAATAAAATAGAAAAGAAAGAAACTGAAATAGATGAAATATTACCTACACAATCTGATGATATTGAGGAAAATAATGTTAGTACTAAAAGAAGAAACACAAAATTACCAACAAAATATGAAGATTATGAAATGTATATGGCATTCGATGCAATGTCATATGTTGAAAAAGTCCCAGAAAGAGTGGAAGACATAAAAGATAGAAAGGATGAACAACTTTGGATGAAGGCCATGGAAAAGGAAATTGAATCAATTGAAAGAAATGACACATGGATAGAAGTTAACGAACCCAAAAATGCTGAAATTTTAATGACGAAGTGGGTTTTTGCCTCAAAACCTTTAGAAGAGAGAATGGAAGATAAATATAAGGCTCGTCTTGTAGTCAGAGGTTTTGAACAACGTGAATCATTTGATTACAATAGTTTATATTCTCCAGTTGCAAAAATGGCAACAATAAGAACATTATTATCAATGGGAAATCAGAAAAAATTTTATTTTAAACAACTTGATGTGAAATCAGCTTTCTTAAATGGAGAATTAAAAGAAGATATATATGTTTATCCTCCAGAGAGGGTCAGCTGTAAAGAAGGCAATGTGTTAAAACTAAAAAGGGCTCTATATGGTCTGAAGCAAGCCTCAAAATGTTGGAACAATAAAATAAATGAATTTTTGTTAAAGTTAGGTTTTAAAAGATCTGAATCAGATTACTGTTTATACTCAATAGAATATAAAAGTGAAAGTATATTATATTTGTTATTATATGTAGATGACATTATTTTGGCAGATTCAGAGTTGGAATATGTTGAAAAATATAAGGAATGTTTAATAAAAGAATATGATATTAAAGATAAAGGAGATTTAAAGAATTTTTTAGGCTTAGAAATTGAATACAACATGAATAAGGGGATTTTAAGAATAAGTCAGAAGAGGTACCTAATGGGTATTTTGAAGCGTTTCAATTTTGAAGAGTGTAAACCAATTACGACACCCATAGATCCAAAATTTAGAATAAGTAAAAATGAAGACGAGGTAAGCATTAAAGGGAATAAACCAGTTAGAGAGTTAGTAGGATGCTTAATGTATTTGATGTTAGGAACTCGACCTGATATAAGCTATTCTGTCAATTATTTCAGTAGATACCAAGATAGTAACCCAGAAGAGGTTTGGATAGGTTTAAAAAGATTACTGAGATACCTAAAAGGAACGTTGGATGTAGATCTAAAGTTTGAAAGGAAAGAAAATGAAACCCCACTTACCTGTTACGTAGACTCGGACTGGGCAGGAGATGTCAATGATAGAAAGTCAGTATCTGGATACTTAATAAAAATATTTGGAAATACAATAGCTTGGGTTACAAGAAAGCAAAATTGCGTGGCTTTATCAAGTACAGAGGCAGAACTAGTGGCATTGTGTTCAGCAGTACAAGACTGTTTATGGTTTAAAAAATTATTATATGACATGAATGTAAATTTTAAGAGCTTTAAAGTATTTGAAGACAATCAGGGATGTATTTCACTTATCAAAAATCCTGAAAATAATAAGCGCGTTAAACACATAAATTTAAAGTTTAATTTTGTTTCTGAATACTTACATTCTAAAGCATTAATTCTAGAATATGTAAGTACTAAATTTCAACCTGCGGATTTATTAACAAAGGGGCTTCATAAATTTCAGTTTTATTCTAACTGTAAAAAAATAGGTTTAGAAATTTCTGAAATGAGAGAGGGATAAGTTTATGTCATAAAATAAAATAAAAATAGGTTTTATTTAATAGGTCCATTTAAATTTAAGTTACATTATTTTTACATTTTACGATTTGAATTTGAGTTTGAATTTGAATTAAAATTTAGTTAATGTAGTTTTTGCTAAATATTAAAACTTGATTATTATTCTTTCTAGGGAAAATAAGTTTTGTAAGTAGATCATTGAGAAAGGGTGTTGTAAAACAAGATAAGTTGGTACGCCAATGATATACTTACAATTATTGGGACGAACAAAAGCTTATAGTATTCTAGGTATCAGTTTAGGTTTAGGTGTTAGGTTTAACGAGAGATGGCGCTAGTATGTAGTTTTGTAAATAAAAGTTAAGGGTGGAAAGGAAGACAACGAATATAGTAAGAGACAGCAGAGAAGGTGAAGAAGATGAGATGTTTTCACGTGTGTTTTGTTGTTCCTAATTGTATATATATATAATATTGTAATATAATGGATATAAAACCTGTCGTGTGTGTATTACTACCAACTGGGTCACGCTCTTAAACCACTAAAATCAACAACACTTGACAGTAAGTGACATTACTGACATATGGTATAATAGTCAAATAGTAAAATTTTAGTCCTATAGATTGCCCAAAACCCGGATCCGATAACACTTTTCGTTCGCCTGTAATTAAGCCGTTTCGTAACATTTGCCCAACCCTGTATATTTGATAGAAGTGGAAACACTGTATCGTTAAAAATATATCAGATAAATAAAGCATGTTCGTATATGTAAATGACTAAATTTTCAGATCGATTTGTTAGCTGGTTTGTCACATACGTCTAACATACCATCTACCGTGAATCCCCCTGTATAATAGTTATTTATGATATAAGTGCAATAAGTACTTTTTTTAAACACACATTTACATGAATGCATAAAAAATACTTTTAACACAAATATCATAAAACATTCTTTCTACAAACTGCAATAAAAAGTAATAACACACCTACAAACTAAAAATCCGTTAACCATATTATATTCCTTGAGCAAAAATATTATGACTTTTACAATGCCATTTTTAATTTTTGATCCTCATGTTCGATATACAAGGCGTCAAAGTTTAAAATTAAAAACTAATTTTTTAAAATAATTCGACTTTTTAATAAGATATAAATCTCAAATTTGGTATTGTGCTTCATCATAAAGAGTAAAATCTTTTAAGAAAAACAAGACAAAAAAACAATAATCAAATATTCAAAATAGGGGGGGTCCAGTACACGCTAACCCCCTCTTTTTTTTAGTGCATGCCCGAGTGAGTTCTAGACTATATTTTTTCATGTCATCATTTGTCTCTAATTATATTTGAATTCGTATAAAATGTTGATAAAATGATGCGTTTGGGAGATAATTTGATAAGTATGGGTCCTTAAAACTGATGCTAACGTGGCTTACGGTAAATCTCATTATTTTCAAATGCTAAATCAAGTAAGCCGTTGTGGCATTTCCATGGATACAAGATATAATTAAGTAAACCTTTGCAATGGGTGACAATACCGGAAGCAAAGGACTAGCCAAAAATAATGTAAAGACAGTGGCGTACGGATAAAAACATGTTGCACTAAACCAGTTAAATGAAATTATTTTATTGCTCTGCCTACTAAGAACTTATTTTCTCTTGAAGCCAAAACTGGGTTCTGAAACAATTGAAAATAAGTGGCTTACATATCGTAGGCTTTCTCGTTTGTAAAAGGTATTTTTTTTTAAATATTACTCAGATTGCAAAAATAGACCTAATAGCCCCCCATACACCAACATATAAGTTGGACCGATTTGATCTATTCGGATTTGGTCTGCGAGCTAGGCTCGGAACGTACCAAAACTCTCGTCATTTTGGACAGCCGAATTTGGCTCGCCGACTTAATAACCCGATTAGATTCGCCTAATTAAATCTTAATGGGACAAAACTCGTTTTATAACAGTTTTGGCTTGGCTCGCGATTTTTGGAATTCCTGAAAGATTTAACCAGTGGTTTTAGATCGACTCGGATTTATTTGTACTCGGTGAGTTTTCAAAATGAATACCAATCGTCGAAGACGCGCTATAGCTTGCGCCATAGCGTATGTACTTATTTCCCGTATGTATTTATTGCCAATAAACAAAAATCAAAAAAACGGAGCAAGTGAGTAAAAAAATGGATTTCTCGTAGAGATGAACTGAGTTATATGTTACTCTTAAATAAACTTCAACTAGACGATCCAAATTATTTCCGTAACAATTCAAGGATGGATAATGATACTTTCAGATATTTGTTAAGTATCACAGAAGTACATTTGAAAATAAATTCTTTTGACCAGTAACGTGAATCGGCAGACATTATTTGTTATTATTATTATTATTATTATTTTAATTTAACCTCAAACCAAGTTGGAAGACTTGATACGCGTCCCAAATTAACCTAGTGAATCTACTGACGGATTAAAACCGGCTGATTTCATCCGTTGAAGATATTACACGGTCCGATGAAGCTCGGCTCGCCACATACACATATAGTTTTATCGGCGTATTTGGCTCGTGCCATATCAAATTCGTTAAGTTATCCGCTAGTGTATGGGGGGCTAATGCAGTGGCATATTTAGAATATTGCCACGGGGGGGGTCTATACCTTTCGTTTTATCTTTCTTTCTTTCTTTAAAAAAGCGCCGCAGGCGAAAAATTTTTCGGTGCCACGCCCTATTTTGAACTATCAAAATTTATAATTTCTATGTTTTGATAGCTGAACCCAAAAAAGGAAGAAATTAAGAAATTTTTAAATATAAACGCAATAATGGGAATATATATTTTTTTAAATATTTATGTTTAAAAATATATATTTCTACATAATATGACCGATTCCGAAAATGATTGGTTTTCAAATTATTTTTGCCATTTTTTTTTTGCCAAGTTTGGCCATGTTGTTTTGTTATCTGTGACACAGTTACTTAATTATTTGTAAAAACAAAGTATTGCTAATAGTTCTAGTTTGCAAAAAAATTACAAAAGTAAGTGAACATCATTTTAATTTTTTAAAATTAAATAAATTAGACACGCAGGTAAAAAACAAGAAAAAAATTGAAATAACTCGAAAACCAAGCATTTTTGGAATAGGTCATATTTAAGAAAAAATCACAAATTACCTCCTGCGAGGAATTAATCGAATTATCAATCACCATGTATATATTATTTTACTCACCTAAATTAGAAATTAAATGCATCTGATCTGTTCTGAGTTTTTTTAATGTTGAGCCCACGGGGGGGGGGGGAGGTCCAGACCCCTCGGACCCCCCCCCCTAAATACGACACTGGGCTAATGGTCACGCCAATGACAGTAATTGTCACATATTACAGCAAAACGACAAAGGCTATTCTTTTGTTTTATTACATAATTGTCCAAGCGCGCCTTGGCAATAAATGTAACATCTTAACATAGTATAAAACAAAGTCGCTGTCGCTGTCTGTCCGTCCCCTACCTGCTATATATGCTTAAATCTTTAAAACTCCGCAACGGATTTTGAAGCGGTTTTTTTTAGTAGATAGAGTGATTCAAGGGAAAGGTTTTTATGTATAATAGCGACCCGCCCCGGCTTCGCACGGGTGCAATTTCAGAAAGTGGCATGCCGGGTACTAATATATCGGGTTTGTTCGGGTTTGTATTTATACCAGCGGGTTGCAACGCATGCCGGATACACGCTAGTTTGGAATAATATTGTATTTTTTAAATAAATAAGTAAAATAAATAAGAAAATAACATAACTTGTCATTTAAAAACACCTCAAACTATTAAAGATAGTCAAAAAAGCTATTTCTGTAGGATTTCAACATTTTAATTAAAGAAAAAATGCAAAACTTTGATAGAAGCCGAAATAGAATAATTACAGTCTCCCACTATTTTTGCGATAACTTATAAAAAAAAAGGCTATTTGTATGGTTGCATTTAAATTTTTTAAGAAATCAAAGCTGGAAGATATTTTTTTAAAATTGCCCTCTATTATTAGCCGCCCGAATTAATTTTAATACTATTTATATAAACATTCAATTAAGGTAAAGCGTCCTTTAAAATAAGCCATAGTAAGTTAACCTTCGTCACTTCGTTAGAATGGCAACTACAAAAAAAAATTTATCACATAATTTTAAGAGAATATTACTAAGATTATAAATAGCTAATTTCTGACCTACATTGTATTAAAGTTGTTAGTAGAAATTAGGGAATTTGTATGATAGCATAGTGACTACGCCCCCTAGCGGTAGAATTGGGAACTTAACCCTTTAACTACCATAGGTACATGAGAGTACCAGAATACCGTACCCTCCTGAAATCCCATAACACGATTCCTTATGAAATTGAATATTTTTGTTGTAGTTTTAGAATCAATGTACTGTCATAATTGTCGGGAAAACCCCGAAAAAATTATAATTATATTTTTTTATATAAAAAAACGGTATCAAAAACATTAAAAATACATTGAAATACCAGTCTCAATAGGCACAAGAAAAGTTTTAACATCTAAACGCAGCGACTGTCAATATTATTATGCTTAGTTCACACTAGTGCGTGCAGATGGAACGGATTTATTGTGTTGTGCAAGTAGTCATGAGTGGGACATAGACGTACCTTTGGCAAAAGTAGATTGAAATAGCATTGGTTTAATTTTAACCGCAGGCAACTCTGCCGGTACTCGCATGTACCGGTGGTAGTTAAAGGGCTACATTTTTTTTGCGTCTGGGAGTTAAAGGGTTAAAGATTATTTTTAGCCTTTTTTTTGTCATATTTCATATTAAGATTTTTACCCTAAAATCGTAGCATGTATGGTTTTGGAGATAGAGCCGCTCTCCATCAGTCGTGGATCTCCCTGTATAGACAAACGACAATATCAATCTATTGAAAATGTCTATATACCAACTTATATCGATATTTCTTTGCAAATCGGTATTAAATATTAGATTGTTAACATCACCCAGCCCTAAGTGTTTGAACCGGAATATGGTGACGAAAATACATACTTAAATATATTGAACTTTCTCCATTATTAAAGAAAACTCTTAAACTAAATTAGTAAAAAAGGTACCAAACTTAGCTGTTTAATTATTTCAACCCTAATTTTAAACAGTAAATTATGGTCAAATTAGGATACTTTTTTAATTTAAAGCATCTAATTGAATACTGGTTTATTTTGTTTCAGCTTTACGAAGAAGATAAATAGCCGTTGTCAAAACATAACTTTAATGGAATATTTTTTAAGTTCCTTTGATGCAGCTTCAGTGACTCTTAATATAATAAAGGTTGTATTAATACATAAAAAATGTTTAAAAATATCCATCTTCCTCTATCTTACACTACCTACATTACCCTTGGTAGTATTTTTCTTCACTAAATTATATAACATACATTTCTTCACTTAATATAACCATAAAGCACTATTAATGTAATATACAGGGTATTTCAGAAGTACGGTACGTAACTTAAAGGGGTGATTCCCTATGATATTCTATCAGAACGGAAAAAGTCAGTGGCGTACATTCTTTTGTCAATAATATTGGTTAAGGTGCACCCCAGGAAGCCAATGGACTTAATAAAGTTGATCTATTTAGAGCTAATTTCAATTAACGATATTAAAAAAAAATAATAAAAAACCATTTTTATATTTACCATCCTTTAAGTTAGCTAACAGTACTTCTAAAACACCCGATGTTATACAATTTATTTTCTACCTATATTAATTAATTAAATTAATAAATTTGTATTTCTCCTGAAGATGGATGTTACTACATCCAGAACATTAATATAATACCCTATTTAATAACCTACTATTTAATATATTACTAAAGGAAAGCTTAATGTCGAAGTTGTACCATTTCAAATATTATTAATTCCATAAATATGTTTTAGATGAAGAACATTGAATTGATCTGGTTTTTGGCATTTTTTATTTTGCTGGTCGTACAAATATTTTGTCTAGCCTGGTGTTGTAATGAAATAAATCTTGAGGTATTCGTAAATTAGATAGTAGGTTAAATAACACAGTTGTTGACACTTCGCCATTTATTGGCACAAATGCAAATTTTCAACCGATTATAAGCTTTCGATGTCAATTATTACCTTTTTGATATCGTTTCTCAATTCAGCAACATCTTTACTACGTCATCTGCAATTTTTAATACTAGTTGTCTGGGTGCATAGATTTTAAACAAAAAATAACTAACCACCAACTTTGACATCAAGACATTGGAATAGCTGAGGCATGACCAATCTGTTGTTATAAATACTTCTATCATTTGTTCCTATATCAATAATTTTGGATATTAATATACCAACTCAAGACTTTAACAGAGCAAATAACGTAACATAATCTATGAGTATTTATACAAAAGATAAATAGCTTTTAGCAAATGCCAAGACTTTAAATCATAAAACTTTGCTTTTGGGCAATATTTGTTTATGACAATGAACATTAGGCTTCAAGTGTAATTTGGGGATAGCTTCATTAGCTAGTAGCATTCTACCACGTCGGTGATATTAATGTCCCTTTTATCAAAAAGAGCATACATATGCGATTAAAACTGGAAGATTGTTTGTCTTTAGGATACAAACCGAGAGCATCAATGATCTGGTAGTATAGATGACACATGTCATTCATAAACGCTATTAAAATATGTTGACAACATCGTTTGCAGGAGAGAGGTGATGAAGAGCTGGGAGGGGCAAGGGAGTAGAGATTATAATGAATTTACCTTTGAATGTGACCTTGCAACTATAGTTTAAACCTAACCTACAAATAGCGTTCTATTTACTTACCTATGAAAAGTAACTGCAGAATTATTATTTTCCGAATTCTCACATACTTGACACTTGCGTCTCATCTTAATTAGTCTCCAAAAAAGTCACAAAACACTAAAAATGCAGCAATAATGTCACAAAACCAATAATTTAAAGAAAATGTGAGATGCATCGTTTTTAAGCGATGCATCGAGAACGTTTGATATTTGTGGATGCATCGATGCATTGCAATCGATATATTAGGCCTTTTTTCATAAAATATTTTCCTATTTTGCCGGTGCCTCTCGATCTTGATTATACCTTTACCTTTGGTTTCAGTTAAGGTGTGAGCTTAAAATAATTAGAATAATGATTTTTTTGTGATTCTAATTGTATTAATTTTTTTTTTCGATGCATGGCAACGATTTTTTCCCGCGATATATTTTCGTGGATATCCCTAAACGGAAATGAATAAAAGAACGTCATCATGGTCTCAGACCAATGTTATTGCGATCACATCCTTGGGGGTGGATCTATTACTGCTGCGTCGTCATACTGCAGACTTTTATTAAGGTTTTAAACTAAGATTTAAATTTTCCACATTATGTTAATCCCTTAAACAGGGTAAGTTTGGGAAGCAAAGTTGAGGGGCGCCATTTGTATGTTCACTTTCTTCAGAATGAAATACGATTGTGTTAATAAGTTTATTTATTTTTTCCTTTATTTAGCACCTGGCTAATACACAACAATTTCAGTTAAAATTTACAAAAGCAATCAAGATTTAAAACAAAAAATAAAATAAACTACATACTAACAACAGACACTGTCAAAAAATACAATACAATAAAATAAAACCGTCAATGTGTTAACATATTTATTTGTCATAACACGAATAAAACAATCATGATTATTGAATCATTCTCCCTTTAAGTGTTTCTTTAATTTATTCTTAAATATATTAAGGTTTCTAGCATTCTTAATGTCTTGTGGCAAGGAATTAAAACTAATTTAGCCTTTATGATAAACTGAATTTTCCGAGCTACTTTTATTCTTTGTATTATGTAAAAGTTCGTTTTGTTTCTTGTCGGGTATGAGGGTATGAATGAACTGATTCGTTAGTCAGTAACCGTTCTGTTTCTGGTGTTAAACCATTTTTCGTTTTAAATATAAGAACCAGTATCCAAAATTTAAGAGAATCTTCAATAGAAACCAGTTTAGTCTATTTAACATATCTCTCACAGGTGTGCCTCTTCTTTCCCTCAAAATTATACGCATCGCCCTATTTTTCAGTTTTTGTAACCTATTAATCTCATTTTTGTTAGCCAAATACAATACAGATGAACTAAAAACAAGATGCGGCAAAACCAAAGTATTAAAAACAGTAATTTTTGTCCACTGGGATAAAGATGCAGCGATCCTAGATAAAAAGTTAATATTCCTTGTAACATTGTTTATAATGTGTAGATTATGCTCTTTAAAATTAAGATAGCTGTTAATAAAAAATCCAAGATATTTGATTTTTTCCACTAGTTCAATAGAATTACCGCCTATTTCTACACTTAGCTTTCTCTGCTTAAATTCGCTTTGATACTTACCATTACCAATCAACAAGAACTTGGTTTTTTTTGTATGTTCAGTTTAAGTGAATGTATACTGAACCATTTATGAAGATGTCCCAATTTCAAATTAATGGTACAAATGAGATGATCTAGATCCTTTGAAAAGAAGTATATCAACGTATCATCTGCAAATAAATATATAGAATAGATGTGCACTAATGAAATTATATCATTAATATAAAGTAAAAATAGTAACGGGCCAAGGGTACGTCCTTGAGGTACACCGTTATTATTCAATACCTTCCGTGATATACTATTGTTAATTTTGGTCACCTCCTTTCTATTTTCTAGATAGTTTATTAGCCAATCCAATGCTTCATTAATTACACCATACTTTCTAAATTTTTTTATTAGAATTTTCCTATATCTATTGTTTCAAACGCACGCTGTAAATCAAGGAAAACTGCTCCAATAGCATAGTTATCATCCAAAAGATATTTCCAAACATACATTATATTCTGAACTGCCGTTTCACAACTGTGATTTTTTCGAAATCCTGACTGGGTAGCAACAAAGATGTTATTATCCGTAGTGAAATCTCATAACTGTTTATATACAACCCTTTCCAAGATTTTTTCTACTGTTACCAGTATATTGATTGGTCTCAGATCATCAGCCCTAATTAAACCTTTGACTTTCTGGATTGGAATAACTGTAGAAATGTTTAACAACGACGGTACCTTCCCGATTTCCAGTGAAGTGTTTATAAGGTTTAAAAGTGGGTTTTTAATGGTGTAATAAATATTCTTTACAAATTCGGAAGTTATTTCATCTGGGCTGCCCTTATTAGGTAAGGAAAACACAATGTCTCGTAGTTCCCCAGAATCGATCAATCGAAATGAATTTAGGTTTTTCTGATGCAAACACTTGATGATAATTCATTTGACAGCTTACCCATGTCTATGTCCTTAATAGAATTATTTATACTTTTAACAAAAAAATAGTTTAAGATTTCTGCTATATCCTCGGGTGTCATAAATCCTACAGTCAATCTCCTTCTTGTTAATTTTTCTTTTATTTTTATCTGTAATTATTTTGCCCAATGTTTTTCACATTCTCTTTGGGTTTCCATTTGATAATAGTAGATTCTGTAACGAGGTTGGAATGCAAATTCGATCCGAGTGGAAGATTCCGAACGCGAGCGTAGCGAGCGTGAGGAACCACGAGTATCGAATTTTCATTCAGACCGAGTAGCAGACTATATTTTCTCAACGACCATCCAGTTCCATATCTGATTCATCCGATTTTTCACTAATTTTTTGACTTGCGCTAAAATTTGAAAAAGAAAAGAAAAATTACTACCAGAAAGAAATTGATTTCTCCAACACCATTACTGAATACAATAATTCCAAAGTCATTTTTGATAAAAGAATGTAAAAATTCTCGCTCTTAAATTGGAATATTTATTCTGAAACACTTGCTTCTTATGCGTTTTGCGTGTATTTTCATTCCATAACAAGATACGGAATGAATATTCTGTAATTGATATAAACGACATAGGTTGCTATGAATTTCGAAACTGTCAGTGTCAGATAAAAATGGCCGCGTTGTAATAATTATTTTCAGACAAATGTTAGTGCAAGTCAAAAAATGAGTGAAAAATCGGATAAATCAGATATGGAACTGGATGGTCGTGGAGAAAATATAGTCTGCTACTCGGTTAGAATGAAAATTCGATACTCGTGGTTCTTCACGCTCTCTACGCTCGCGTTCGGAATCTTCCGCTCGCATCGAATTTTCATTCCAACCTCGTTACAGAATCTATTATTCCGTTCTTGGCGCAATTTGATTTAAAACATTCATTATAATATTAAAAAATGTGATATATTTGTAATCTAATTTTCTCTGTAGTTCCATACAACTTTTGACAATTTCTCATTTATCCTTTTATAGTCTAACTTACCTCGTGTATATATGATTAAGTTTTCCTTCCACTTATTATCAGACTGAACATTTATATGAACAATAAAATTATCACTAATGCGTGGTGTATCCAATACTATACATTTAAAAACATCATCCCTATTTGTCAAGACCAGATCAATTATACTTCCCCCCTGATGAGTAGGACGCGTGATATGTTTAATTATTTGTTCTAGGCCAGAATCATTTGTTACTTTTTTCAGTTTTGTTGAATAAGTAGTCTGTGCCATCCAATTAATATTAAAATCCCCCATTATTAGAACTGGGTACCCTTCATCAGTCAAATTTTCACACCACTGTTCAAAACAATTTAAAAACTCTAAGTCACTTGAGCTAGGAGAATGATACAAATTACACAAAATCATAATCTTTAATATATTAATCTACAATAAACCAATAATTCTTTTGATATTGAAATGTCTCTACTGTTATAACATTTATACAGTCTAACATAATATTTGTTATTGTTTCATCTATAGGTACTAGATTAATGGTAAGCATACATTCAGCTTGAATATCTATATTTTGTTGTAATAATATGTTATATTATTTATACTATTCCAGCAAGTAAATGTAAGAAACATTTGATAATCGCAAGAAAAATTTAATAATATTATTAAACAAATATACTTTTTGAGCATATATAGGATTTCTACATTTGATTACTGGACATGATCACAAAAACGGTATAAAAGTGTATACATCATTTTATTAACCAACTAAACTATCTTTTTGCAAACATTCTTGTGTTAATCGGCATTACATATTTACCATTTTAGTTTAAACTAGTTCATGGGAAAAGAAGAATTTATACACAAAATAGGATGCAAAAAAAAAATCAAGATGAGAATAATAAAAAAAAACTTACGGGGTTTCAAAATATTGGAAATACCCATTTAAGTCTTTGGTATAAACTTCATACAAAACTAGTTTTTGGGCAGGTTTATCTAAAACACTGTTTTCAACAAGAATAATAAGCTAAAAACAATAAAAAGGGAACTTAACATAACCTTCAAAGTTACAATTGAAATATTTTGGTATCGTACTTGATGATACAAGCTTGTATAATCCATCTAGTTCTTGATCTAATGACTGTTCTACTAATCAAGATTAATAAAATACTGAAATTGTTACTGAACATTCAATTTACAAAGACATAAAGAATCGATAAAACGCGGACATAAAAATGGCGTAAAATGAACAATGAAATGCAGAAGCAAGCAATGCCAAAAACCTCGTTACCTTTATGAAATGAACAAACAGAGTAATTTAACTCCCCGTCACTAATCTCCCTTGCGGTAGGGTGCCGAACTACTTTAAGTCAAGTGACGTGTTGCAAGATGCTTAATTCAAACGTTCACCCAGGTGGTCCAAAATAACGTGACGTGTTAATTCCTCACATGTTTATAATGCGCTCAACCCTTAAGATTCGCTGTATCGCAATTTAACCGATTTCGTTTGACCTGTCATAAAACTCCGTCGTAGTTAAAAGGCTGCGATAGAAGCGGGACGTAAACTACTTAACACCACCAAACGATTCTAGACAAAACAGATAATTATTTAAAAATATACATATTATATGAGAAAAACTTTTGTTCGCTTCCGTGCTTTCATGATTCCATGATTTCATGCTTCCCTCGCTTCCATCGCTTCCATTGGCCGCAATTGAATTTTTTACTTAATTGAACTATATATATTTTAGAGTTTAGCAGTTGCTGATGCTGCTTTTGAAAGCAGATGGCAATTATTAAACAAAGAGGGAAAGCAATTAACACAACTTATAATTCAACAAGCTCAACAGAGACCTTTAATGATGACTATTGGTCCATTTGGTCCCATGACATTGTCGTCATTTTTAACGGTAATAAATCGATATATCGTCTGTGAAGTACTAATACCTCGTAAGCCCAAAAATGAAATTGTTCAGGAGAAGCAAAAAACATTTTCTTATTAAAGTGTCATACTTAATAATAGAGAATCTTATTCTTCAGGAAAACGATTCTAAAAGTAAATGTTACACAAAATTACGGTTTTGTACTGATTTTTGTGTTTTTTTAATTTTTGGTGTGGCATACGAGGTATTGGAATAAAAATCTGGTTTTTCGAGTGGGATACGCACTTTCTTAACGCAACTAAAGTGGCATACGCGGTATTGTAACAAATATAATAAGGATTATTATTTGTGGGATACGATATATTATATCGTGGGTTAAGAGATATTGCACGAAAAAATATGGGCATTTACAATACAAGGTATTAGAAATGCCAAATATTTAGCGAGGTAATTTTTTGTGGTATAAAATATATTGGCGACCTTGTAGAATTTGTTTTACGCTACCCAACGCCACCAAAAACGCAAATTTGATTTTTTGTGGGTTACATGGTATTAGTACTTCACCGACGATATGTGTATAAATATAAATAATTATTTTAAATTTTAGTTAAGAAATATCAAAAACATTTTGGCTACACGAAGGTGTTTTACTAAATTAAATATTACTTTTAACGAGAGTTTTCGTTATAACCAATTTTATCATATTTAGTACTGACATCCTGATCCTGAATTAGAACTTAGTGAAAATATATCCCAGTAATAAAGATCCTCCTAAAGTGTTAATATGCTTCAATAGTATAGAGTTTGAACACAAACCGATTGACGTTATCCTATTACAAACAATTCCTTGTTTGGCAGTCGGGCGGCTAATAAGAATGTTTTCATAATCCAAATAGAAAAAAAACAACTTAGAAACAGCTAATATAGTCAGATCTGGTCTTAACGTGCGGGTCCAAAGGTCACTGATCATATGCGTCAAATCAGACAACACAGAGGCTATCAAAATGTTGTGAGATTATTTACAAATATACCGAAGGAAGGAAAAATAGTTTCATTATTTTAGCTATCGCGAAGATAGCCACATATGCCTAATGGGGAGTTGAAAAAGTTACAAAAAAATTATATAATCGTTAATAATATACCTACTGTAGATACCCTTTAATTAAAAACGACAATAATAAACAGTGCAATTTATTTTAACAATTTTACTACTAAACCCTAAAAATACAATGGCATTTAGTCTAATAAACTATTTCGATAATGAAAGAAAATGTAGAAATTCGCAAACCAATATGCAGGAAACCGTAATGAAAACACTGGGAATTAGTTTAAGGACTATGCAGAATAATGTGCATGAAAAAAAAGCATAATATAATACCCAAGAATACTAAAAAATGTAAACGAAAAACACCGTTTATAATTATAGCCTAAAAACTCTCATCGTCACTTATAAAATCTGAAAAGTCCTCGTCGTCTTCGAATGGAGCAATTATCATTGGCGCTACTTCGACATCTAGTACTTGTTCTCGATCCCACCAATCCCTTATTAATATTTTTGTATGTTCCACCGATTTCTTTCAGTAAGTACTCTTGTGTAATATGATCTAACAAATCTTGCCAAACTATTTGTACTTGGTCGGATTTAAGACCATCACCTACATGTTTTTCATAATAAGACTTTGCACCAGCCCATATTAATTCTATTGCGTTAAACTGGCAATGATATGGCGGCAGTCGTAGAACCTCATGACCATATTCACGCAGTATTTCATCTACCGCTTATATTTTGGGTTTTTTAAGAGACTTTGCTATTGAAAGGAGTTCCGATTTAAGCATATTTGGTAAGGAATTTTGGTTGTGTTTTTCCTGCCACTCATAAATATCACTTTTCCTCCAAGATGAAGTAGGCTGTTTATTTAAAATTCTTGAATGATATGATGCATTATCTAATACAATTAAAGACGGAGCATCCAAATTTGGTATCAATTGAACTTTCGACCATTTTTCAAACATTTCGCAATTCATATTATCATGATAGTCAGCACTTTTTGATGTTAAAGAAAAAATTAAACTCGCACCTGCAACATATCCTGTTGCAGAACCGGCATGCAAAATAATAAAACGCTTTCCCGTACCGCACCCCTTTTTCCTTTTAACACTTTTGACAGACTCATCTTGCCAAGATTTTGAACCACTTCCATTCGAAAATATCCACGTTTCGTCTAAAAATACCACTTTTCTAAATTTCGATTTGTAATTTTCCGTATATTTTTTTTAAAAACTGAACACGCTGACTCACTATCTGTGGCTGCTCACATAAAAATCTTCGGTTACAGTATTTTTTATAGCGAAAACCTAAATTTTTTATTAATTTTGATAACGCTTCAAGTCCAATTTCCAAAACACCCCGAATTTTTAATGTTTTTTGTAAAACTGGAAGAGTTACATTGGTTTTTGATTTGTATAAATCGTAAATCACATTTCGAACTCCCATTTTAATATTTTAGCTTAAATCCTCAGTCTTTGGCTTTCTTCGTTTACACTTTTTAGTATTCTTGGGAATTATGTTATGTTTTGTTTCATGCACAATTTTCTGCACAGTCCTTAAACTAATTCCCAGTGCTTTGGCTACTGTTTCCTGAATATTGGATGGCGAATTTCCACTTTTTCTTTCATTTTCGAAATAGTTTTATCAGATTAAGTACCATTTTTTTTTTTATTGGGGATGCAAAAACCCAGAAAATTGTTTCATTTTGTCACAAACTGTCAAAGTCACAAAACTGGCATAATATTTAAAATAAAACGTAGCTGGTGCTATTATAAGCTTTTTTAGAATCGCTGGAAAGTAAATACATATACTTTTTTTTCATGTCAAAATGGAATAAGTCTGTCTCATTTATCTTACGTATTTTATTTAGAGGGTAAAATTAAATGCATGTCTTTCTTGAATCGTCTGACCCGCACGATAAGACCAGATCCGACTATAAGACTCAGGTAACGATCGCACTGAAGTAACAACCCCCTGTTGATCGAACCCCATTAACGGCAGTCGATTTGTTAGTTTGCGATAACGTGGGTGTTATGTGCTCCCGTGTTTTTTAAAATAAGAAAAAAAAAATCGATTTTTGTCAATTTTAAAAAAGCTCTGTCTGTTATAGTTAGTGTCCGACCGAAACAAGATTTTTAGCCAAAACCGAAACCGAATCTTCGGCCTTGGTCTCAGTTTTGACCAAAACCGAAACCGAAACCGAAACTTATTTATACATGTTAAAAATTCTATTGTATACTGAAATATATTGTATTTTTTTACACATATACGTACAGTGAACTCGTGCTAAATGAAATTAAAAACAATAATTAAAATATGTAACACAGGTATCTATTTATATAGACAACACTGCCTACGAACTTACCCACAGTTAGCTAAACGGTACGCGACAATTCACGGACACTGAGTTTCGGCCCACCCGAAGTTTCCGTCGATTTTTGGATGAAACCGAAACTGTTAACGGAACTAGATTTTTTGGCCGAAACTAGCCGAAACCAAAACCGAAACCAAATCTTTGGTCGGTCTCTAGTTATAATATTTAATACAGACACTATAAAAACTTTATAGTAGCTGTGCCGACTAGGCATGGATAAAACTTAAAAATGGACTTTAATGATCAGTGATCGTGGGTGAGTTCCTTTCTCGTAGTAACCCCCTCTCCCAGTTTGAAATCATAGGATATCCCAAACTATATATTACTGACATAAAATTGAATAAGTTTTATTGCCGAAGTTGGTTAGAGAATTTCAGAGTCTACGTAACGCAATTGGTAGAGCGTTCGTCTCGTAATCGAGAGGTTCCGGGTTCGATTCCAAGCAAAACTTTTTCAATTTAAAGAAACTGTCTGCCTTCCGCCAAACATTTTTCAGTTATAATATTCAATACAGACACTAAAAAAAAATGTTTTTTTTTCTTAGTAAGTAATTCAAAATTTTAGCAACTGAATAGTTTTTTGCTCTATGAGGTACGGTAAAATTTACTGTAAAAGATCACTGGTTGTATAATAAATACAGAACAGGCTTCGACAACAAAATGCGCTGTTAAATTTTTTTCTTAAAATAAGGTGAAAAGTTAACAGCAAATATAAAAGGGAATTAATTAATTTATGTTTTTAGATATGGAAAATAGCATACTCGTATTTGAGCATTATGAGAAAATGAGGAGTATTGGTTTAATGAGAAGCCCATTATTATTAAGTTTCAACATTATTAGATAGACACTAGTAAATTAAAATAAAGTTATTGTCACAAATTAAAGTTCTTACAGAGTAAACCTTTTTTATTTTACAGTGATCGAGATAAATCCAATGTACCTATACACTAATACACAGGGTGCTATAAATTCGTATTCATACATAAGGATCTCAAAAACGGTAAGAGATACGAATATGGTTAAATTGAAGCAAAGTTGTGTATTTTTTGTTGTACGTAGATATAAAAAAATTAATTATTTTATAGGTAGCTCTTTTTCAAATCTTACAAAATGACGTCAATTCGTCAAGTCAAATTTTTTAAATGCGGATCTAAAATTTTTGCTTCAGGGACTTCTAAGCTTTGGAAATGTAATGCAAGTCAAATATCATCAATATACAGAATTTACATGTCACTTTTAGTTTTCAAAATAATTAACCTGGGAGTTTTTATTGAAACAACCTGTATAAAAAAAAGTTGTAGTATTATTGTCGTTTTGTTAACTAGGCAAACTCAATATAAATTAAATATTAACGAAAGTTGGAAATAAATTATAAATTATCGTAATATAGATATTTTTGGTTTCAAAATACATTATCGATTTATTCTAAAATGTTATTTTATTAAATACTAGCAGCTCCCACCCGCTTCGCGTGGATGTAATTTCACGTTCCATCAATTCGGGAAGGTTCCTGTGGATTTACTGCCAATGTTCGCAACCATGCAGCGCAGTGCCCTTTTCATCACCATTTTATCAAAAAATGAATTGCATTTTCTAATGTCTATAATGCAACTCACGGTTAAAAATTTTGAAATTTTAGACTTTTTTAGATTCGATGGCGGAAAATTTAAACTTCCCACCTTATCTGGAAATCTGCTTTTTTTTTCGGACAATCACAGTTTGTTTTCATCACATCCATCCCCAGACGTGTTTCGCCATATCATACCTCATCGGTGCGGCAAGGATCCGATGATAGATAGGAACCGCAAAGTTTAACTTGAACCAGTTCATGGGGACGCCAGTAAAGGAATGTAGCGCGTAGCTCCATCTAGTGTCGATGTTGGACCCTTTAAAAGCATACCATCATCTCCAATAAACTTATAGAAATAAGAAAAAAAGAACAACACAGTTCTACAAATTTCTTTAATGCTCTTAACTTCAATAATTAAAACAACTTTTTTTATCTTTCCTTTCTCTCATTTTATCGTTCTTTGATTTTTCCTTATAACCATATTTTTCAAAAATAACCATTCATGTTTCCACTTATCTTACATCAATAAAGCTGTGACCACTGTTTTTATATAGACACTACAAGGGTTACCTTTGTTATCGACAAAGTATACTGTTAGTTTCAGTTCATAGATGGCATAACATATATTGCAGAATCCTTCCATAAAACTGTTTTGTTTGTCATTTTATTATTTAACTTTTCATCATTCATACATCTTTTCATTTACAAATCCTATAAATTTTCCATTTTATCTATTTCTCTACACTTCATTTAAAATATACCTAAAAATCTTTTTACATTGTAACAGATATCTTACTACTGCTTTTATTGTTCAAAAAATCATATTTCAATCTCCTTTTTATTTTGTTTTTACAGAATTCAATACATGATGCCTATAGTGTGTAATTTATATATTATATAAAATCACTTTTCACATTTTACATTGTCTATAAGACATGTTTTTAAGAAAACCCACTAAACATCTTCTTTTTAGAAGTATTTTTCTGACTCCATTTTCTTCTTTTTGGTTGTTTTAGACCCTTTTAAATGTCTTTTCCACATACCCCGTATGTTTTGACTTACTTTCATTTTAATATCTTCACAAGTGTTATTTTAACGTTACAATTTTTATTGCCATAAAAGCTCCATTAAAGTTTTACGCCTACCACTTATCATTATCTCTTTTACTACAACCGTCAGCAACATACCTTTTCTGTCTCCTGATGATGAACGTTTCTACGTTCGAAACATGTAGATACCTTCAAACTAAGAATTTTTTATTCTATTAAATTTTGTGGAGGAAGACTTTGTGTTTTTCTTTCCTTTTCATACTTTTAACTCCACTTTAAGTATGGACAATTTCTTCAAATTATAAAAATAAGTAAAATTGTTTGAAGGAGACACACGCCACAATTACAGGAGTCCCGCTAGGCAGCGCTAAGCCCGTATGCTATCGGTTTGAGGACTGGGCTGAGAGTTTTTTTTGTAACGTTCAGCTTTATTTATTAATAGGCAAACTAGCTATACCCCGCGCGCGTTGCTACGCTACTTACTAAAATAAATTGAAGGAAAGACATTACATAAATATTCGGCATCCCGGCATCCTGGCATTTCGGCATCCCAGCATGCGTTGCGCCACTTTTTTTTATGCCGAAACCTTCCTCGGCCTACACACAACAACTCACCAAATCTCGACATCCCGGCATGCGTTGCACCACTTTTTTTTTTATACCATAATTTTCCTCCGCCTGCACACAACAACTCACCAAATTTTCATCGTAATCGGATAAATGGTACAGGAACGCATACCGGACATACAGACAAACATTCATTTTTATATACCGGGTCCGCCAACGAAGCGGGGACGGAAGATTAAGTCCTTATCGATGAACTTATCAAAACTACCAAAACAGCATAAGGTATGGACTTAAAAGCGGCATATTTTAAAAATATTTTACATTATACAGGATCTACCAAAAAAGTGTGGCGGACTAAACTTGCATTTTTTTAAATGGAACACTCTGTATATTTTTACATTTTTAAATTCCACATAAAATTATATTTATTTTTTATTAAATGCATTATTAGTCTGTACTTCATAGTTTCCGAGATATTGACTCTCGAAAAGTGACATTTTTGAACTTTGACAGCTTATAACTTTCTGACAGTACGTCTTAGAGCAAAACGGCTTACATGTCCCTATCTTCAATTTTTATTATCTTCCCAAAAAAATCAACTAACGGTTAAACCGGATGTAACTCGAAAGCAGGAAATATAGTTGTTCCGGTTTAACTGGAAGTTGATTTTTTTGGAAAGATAGTAAAAATTGAAGATAGGGACATGTAAGCCGCTTTGCTCTAAGACGTATTGTTAGAAAGTTAGAAGCTGTCCAATTTCAAAAATGTCACTTTTCGAGAGTCAATATCTCGGAAACTATGAAGTATAGACTAATAATGCATTTAATAAAAAATAATTATAATTTTATGTGGAATTTAAAAATGTAAAAATATACAGGGTGTTCCATTTAAAAAATGCAAGTTTAGTCCTCCACACTTTTTTGGGAGACCCTGTATAATATATAATATTTTTAAAATATGCCGCTTTTAATTCCATACCTCATGCTGTTTTGGTAGTTTTGATAAGTTCATCGATAAGGACTTAATCTTCCGTCCCCGCTTCGTTGGCGGACCCGGTATACAATGTCCGCAAGAAAGTTTGCATCAAATGGTATTTTTTTTATTAGTAGGTATAGGTAAAAATTGAAAAAGCAGTTAGTTTTTGCTTACCTAAAAACCAAAAATGACGTATACTGAAGCAGCTGCACGACTTGCGTTACCTGTCAAATTTGACATTTTTAATAAAATAAGTTCAAAAATACCATTATTTATAAAAATATCGAAAAACTTTATTCGAGAAAGTTGTTTATTTGGACATTTTTAGCCTCTGTGCGAAATTTTGACAGTCTAATAAAATTTTTATTTTTTGTCAGATTCTTTAAAATTTTGATCAACCCTCGTAGATTAACTTTTATACATCGATGTAAAACCATTTGCCTTTACTTCATTTGTAATCTTAATGCAATTTTCTGTAAAATTTTTGTCTCCAATTATTTATTTTGCTTCAAACACTGAAATTGTTATTGATCAGTATGTAATGTTTGATGTAAAGTTTATCTAATTACATCAGTTTTACCAAAACCGACGTTTCCCATTTTTCCTAAGTTAGTAAATAGATGTACAAAAAGAAAATATTAGGAAGCTTTCGTTGAAATTTTACTTAATTAATATTGGATCAATAAATAAATATTAATCGCTCGAAACATTTTATTCAACAAAAATATAGTTTAATATAATTAATTTAATTTAATATTAATTAAGTAAAATTTCAACGAAAGCTTCCTAATATTTTTTTTTGTACATCTGTTTGCTAACTTAAGAAAAATGGGAAACGTCGGTTTTGGTAAAACTGATGTAATTAGATAAACTTTGCATCAAACATTACACACTGATCAATAACAATTTCAGTGTTTGAAGCAAAATAAATAATTGGAAACAAAAATTTTACACAAAATTGCATTAAGATTACAAATGAAGTAAAGGCAAATTGTTTTACATCGATGTATAAAAGTTAATCTACGAGGGTTGATTAAAATTTTCAAGAATCTGACAAAAAATAAAAATTGTATTAGACTGTCAAAATTTCGTACAGAGGTTAAAAATGTCCAAATAAACAACTTTCTCGAATAAGGTTTTTCGATATTTTGATAAATAATGACATTTTTGAACCTATTTTATTAAAAATGTCAAATTTGACAGGTAACGCAAGTCGTGCAGCTGCTTTAGTATAAGTCATTTTTGGTTTTTAGGTAAGCAAAAACTAACTGCTTTTTCAGTTTTACCTATACCTAATAATAAAAAAAAAATCCCATTTGATGCGGACTTTCTTGCGGACACTGTATATAGATTTCCTCGGCCTGCACACAACAACTCACCAAATTTTCTGTAGTAATATATTAAGGGATGGGGAAATTATTAAAAATCATTCCAAAGATTTTTTGCCGTGGAAATCGCTCGAGGGCTTGTCCGAGAGCGATTTCCTAATGGCAAAAAATCTTAGAATGATTTTCTGATTATTTCCCAATCCCGAAAGTTATTTTGAAGATTATTTACCAAATAAAAAACTAACGATTTATGTTGCACAATTTAATGTATTGCAATTAAACACACTGAGGGGTGGAGTTTGAAGAAACAGAGCCAATTTTCGCTGCTGTGGTCTCTTCACAAATATCCATTCTGGGATGAATAGGTTGAGTACTGATGGGTGCAGCAGGGACCATGTTCTTGTCGTCGTTTCCTCTCATCTTATAAATGATATTCTCATGGTGCTCTTGATCGATTTGCAAGTACGGTCTGATTGATGCAGTCGATGAATGGCCTGTGATTTTTATCAGCTGCTCTTCCTGGACGCCGCTTTTCGCAAGAGTAGACACAGCAGAAGCTCGCATCGAATGGTTTGTCACTTTTTTCCTTGTAAGTAGGCCAGCTTCCTGTGCGCAAGTTTGTGTCCATTTTGACAGTGTGTTCTTTCCAACGGGAATATTTTTGTACCATGTCTTTTTGGTCGGATTGACACTGACGAAGAACCTTGGATTATCAATACCCTTGCCTTTTCGACATATATTTATGATACAGGCGTACAGGACACATATCTGGAGAACCGTTATTTGAAACAAGCCATTTTGATTCGGCACATTTTCTGTCTCCCCCTTGAGCGGTTTTCGTAAAAATTGGGTTGTATTGGATTCTATTGGTTACGTTCCCACAAAAGTCCTTTTCTACCCTGAAATGACTAACCAGACTTGTGCATGCCTCTCCTCCTCTCCAAGCAAGTTCAAATAAAAAAATGTGAAATTATTTCTTGATCAGACTATCTGGAGTGTTTTCATCAAGAACAGCGATGATTTTTTTGATTTCATTACCAGTCAAAGCATTGGCACTACATTTTCTTTTTTCTGGAATTTTTTCAAGCTCCTTTCTTTTTGCATTTCTGGCATCTCTGGCAGATTTGAAGACTATGTCTTCGAAAGGGTTGATTTATCGTTGATATTGGTTGAAATATTTTTCCATGAGTAATTTCGCAGTGACATTCCATATCGTTTTCACTGTACCTGAAATCAAGAAATATGCATTAAGCATTGGCACAAGAGATTGACGGACGTACAGGCAGAGAGACAATTGCGCGGACACCATACAGGCAGAATTAGAAATTGAAAACGCGCAGCTTACCTTCTTTGTGGTCTGTTCCATCTATTTTCCTCATATTGTATGCCCAGTCCTTCAAAACTTTCGCCAACATAGCATCAGGCGTCACTGATGTAAAATGGTAATCTCGTGTCTCACAAAAATTCTGGAATTGCTTCCATACGAAGTCTCTTGATCGCTTTGTATTTTCAGATCCATTTTTATCAACATTTTTGGTGATTTCTTCGAGAGAAAAATCTCCAAAACGTTCCATTTTTGTAAAACGTTTAAATGATATCTCGAAATGACACTTTGGCGTTTGTTTGTATTTTATTTGTTGTCCATAGTAACAACCAAAAACGCCGTTGTTCGTTATCTAGATAATCATCAAACATCACCACGACAATAAAAAACCTGTTGTTACAGACGTGTGATTTTAACTGTTGACAAGTGCGATTTTCAGTTTTGACGGGTGAGATTTTCACTTTTGACAAGGGTGATTTTTACCGGAGAGCGGGAGATTATTGCTGAATAATCAGGTGAAAATCAACCCGCTTTTATAATGGATGAGGTAAATAATTATCGTAATCGGATTAATGGTATAGGAACGCATACCGGACATACAGACAAACATTTATTTTTATATAATATAGATAAAATTATTGAAAATGGCTGACATTTTAATAAATCCGCAGAAATTTCTTACTATTCAACTGGGGCTATGGTAAAAATCCCGTGTAATTTGTTTTTTTTTTCTTAATAAGAAAGTGTATTTACTGCTTCCAAGACTAATTTTTTATTTATATAAGGTCTTATGTAAAGTACACATTATATTCAAATTCCGAAATCCTGATATAAAAACGATTCTTTACATGACTTGTAGCTTTTTCGAATGTTTGATGTTGAAATTTATTTAAATGCTCCATTTACAATATATATAAAATGTAGGCCAAAATAATGAATATTCTGAATTTTTATAACATTGTCATTTATTTCCGTATTGAATGATCGTTCCCTATTTCAACGGCAGGGTGTATAATTAACACATAATGCATAAACATGATTAAAATTATCGTACTTTAAAGAACGGAGGCCGAAGAGTCGTACCGACCTTTTAAGCCACTGAGAAAAATAAACTAAAAGGAATAAATTGTCAGTGGAACCAAGGTTACAAACATTTATATCATAAAAAGACGAATCAAAATCAAATTCAATATTAGAAGCATTTTACGATGATTATAGCGTTAAAATTAAAAACTCTAATAATAGGAGTAAAAGGATAATAAATTATAAGACCAGCAGCACTCGGCGTCCAATAATTTGCCACCAAACGAGGAGGAACACCATACTCAGAGGTTTAATAATTTTTACTATTATTTAAGCTGAATAGAGCTGCGTTTTTAAAAATCCTTCTATAACAGGTTTACATAAGTAATCTTTACTCTACTCTACGAGTGAAGCAGGGTGTACCCCAAGGTTCTGTCTTGGGGCCTGCCCTCTTTTTAATCTTCGTTAATTACCTTGCTAGCTCTATTTCCATTAGGTATAACTTTATAATGATGATTCCGGTTTCGTGTATAGAGGCAGTATAAACCAATCCCTTGCTGGTATCGCCCAATCGGTTTTAGATAAGGCTAGAGCATGATTTTCCGCAAATCAGCTCCTGGCAAACGAGTCAAAGACAGATTGGTTAAGTTTTAACTTCAAAGTTGGATTAAATAATGTAACGCATAATTTGCTGGGCCTTCAAATAGCCCCCCATACACCTACATATAAGTGGAACTGATTTGATCCGTTCGGATTTGGTCTGCGAGCTAGGCTCCGCACGTACCAAAACTATCGTCATTTTTGAGCAGCCGAATTTGGCTCGCCCCGATTAGATTCGCCTAATTAAATCTTCTCGTTAATGGGACAAAACTCCATGTTTTTTTAACAGTTTTGGTTTGGCTCGCGATCTTTTGGAATTCCTGAAAAAGTTAACCAGTGGTTTTAGATCGACTCGGATGTATTTGTACTCGGTGAGTTTGAAAAATGAATACCAATCGTAGAAGACGCGCTATAGCTTGTGCCATAGCGTATATTGTATTTATTACCAATAAACAAAAATCAAAAAAACGGAGCAAGTGGGTAAAAAAATGGATTTCTCGTAGAGATGAACTGAGTCATATGTTACTCTTGAAAAAACTTCAACAAGACGAGGCAAGTGGTTTCTGTAACTATTTAAGGATGGATAATGATACTTTTAGACATTTGTTAAGTTTGGTGGAAGTACATTTGAAAATAAATTCTTTTGACAAGTAACGTGAATCGGCCGACATTATTTGATATTTTTATTATATTATTATTTTAATTTAACCTTAAACCAAGTTGGACGACTTAATACGCGTCCCAAATTAACCTAGCCAATCTACTGACGTGTTAAAACCTGCTGATTTCATCAGTGGCAGATATTACACGGTCCGATGAAGCTCGGCTCGGCACATACATGTAAAGTTTTATCGGCGTATTTGGCTCGTGCCATATCAAATTCGTTACGTTATCCGGTGGTGTATGGGGGGCTATTTAGATTCAGCTTTGTCATGGCGCGAACATATTAATTCCTTATGTGATAAACTGTCTTCTTCTCTTTACGCATTGCAAAAAATATGATTCAAAGCTGGTCAGGAATCACCATTGATTGCCTCTCATAGTTTGTTTCATTCCACAATGACAAATAATGGGGTCTTGGTGTGTGGATGCGCTGCAGATACTAATATTTAAATGGTGTTGCTAGAGTAAAAGTGTGCGGTTAGGATAATAACTAACATTAAAGCCACTGCTAGTTGCAGGGTCCCCTTTTCTCGACATTCAATCATGTTCGGTCAGGTTATCTATGACAGTCTATTATACTTAAAAAACACATCCAAAGATAATATTTTCCTCTCTGTATACATTCAGCAAAAACTATCAGACACTTACTTTTATTTATTTTCCAGATATTGTCGCCTAGTTGTACGTTTTATTTATTGATGGTAGTAATCGAACGCTAACTAATAGCTATAAGGTTGAAAATAAATGATAATTATAATTATTGTAATATAGGTATTTATTGAAATCAAATACAATCTTATGTATTTAGTGTTGAATGTTTGTTTTATTCAATCGGCATCGTGTTAAAAATGAGTGCGGAAAATGAAGATATTTTGGTAAATATTATTAAGTTTCCTGCCATTCTGGCGGGATTATGGCAAAGATCCTTAACAAACAGTTTATTTCTAAATAAGATATTTTACACGTATTCATGGCTTGCTAGAATAACTTACTTTGTATACTATATTTCTATAGTTGGGGAATTACTGAGATTAATCACAAAAAGATATGAAACTCAGGTTATCATGTCCAGCTTCAGCGTGGTAGTCAATTCAACAAAAATTTTGTTAAAAATAATAACATACCTAAAAAATAATATATTTGAGTTATATAATGACGTCATAGAAAGGGAAAGAGAAATATGGAGAGAAAATGATCCAGAAATTATTAAAATATATTTAAGGAAGTGCCAAATGGGCAAACTGTTTAGTGCATTACTGGTTGGTGCAACAGTTATAGTATTAATTACTTTAAATTCAGCAAGTAAGTCGCAATCAAGTAATGTTTAAAATGTTACTTTTAAGTTTGTAATTCTTTTTAACACGATGTGACGATATTTCTCACTGAATAATGATTTATTGTTATACATTTATGCCAACACAATATACAGTGAGGACCTAAAGTCCGTCCCCCCCCTCAAACTTCTAAACCGTTCGGTATATTTTAATGAAATTTTGAACGATAATATTTGAGCAAGTCTTGCACTTTTTGACATACCAATAACATCTTTAAATGTCAAGATGACAGCTGGGTCCGCTTTGGGAATATTTTTTTAAATGGAAAGGGGGTTCCAATGGTACCTCATTTTGAAGGTCTTTTAATGCTTAAAACATTCTCCAATTTAAAAAACATTTGATTCAGTATTTTCTAAACAGGAATCAATAATATCGGTTTCTACATTATGACTACCACTGTTTATAACACACTTTTTTTACCTATAGTTGTCTATTGATTGTTGCTGTCATACTGTTTTTAAATGTCTGATTAACAGAAAATATTTTTACCTCGAAATTGTCTTAAATGGCTCGTTCTTTAAAAGATAAATTTGAAGCGATTATTATTTTTGGCGAAGCTAACCGAAATTACCATGCTGCTGTTCGTATGTTCAATGAACGATATCCGGAACGTTAAAATTTCAAGAAACTGGTTCGGTTAAAGACGCACCAAGGTCTGGAAGGCCAAAAATCGTGGAAGATGTGAAAGTCCAAGTTTTAGCTGAAATGGTTGTTACTCCCCAACAGCCAACGAAACACGTGGCTGAGGCATGTAATGTTTCTCATAGTTCTGTCAAAAGAATTTTGAAAAGCCATAAATTTCACCCATATAAAATGAAAATTATACACGAACTAACAGAAGATGATCCAGATAGACGACTAGAATTTTGCGAAATTATGTCAGAAAGAATCGTAAGGAATAATAACTATTTGCGTAATATCTGTTTTAGCGACGAAAGACGAAAGTACTTTTTTCTTACATGGACGAGTTAATACCCAAAACTGTAGGTACTGGAGTGATGAAAACCCTCATGTTTTTCGGGAGGAACACACAGTTTCCCCAGAAAATAAATGTTTGGGCAGGCATTTTGGGTAATCACATTATAGGTCCCATTTTTCTGGAATATAATCTTAATGGCCCCAGGTACCTGGATATGTTGCAACATACAATTACTCCACTTATTAATGATGTTGTTGCCCAAAACCCACATGAGTTTCAGGAGGTTATATTTCAACAAGACGGTGCCCCGCCACACTATTTTAGGCAAGTCAGAAATTACCTAGACGAATCTTATGAAAATAGGTGGATTGGTCGTCGAGGTCCGACAGAATGGCCAGCTAGATCGCCAGACCTAACGCCTCTAGATTTTTTTCTTTGGGGATACGTTAAAACTGAGGTTTATAAAACGGCTCCAGGCTCATTAGAAGAACTTAGGCAACGAATTACAGATTTTTGTTCAAGGATAACGCCACAGGTGCTTCACAATGTCCGAGAGGAATTTACTAATAGAATATTTATTTGCCAAGAGGTCCATGGCGGTCATTTTCAACAATTGTTGAAGTAACCTTTGTTTTGTAGATGTGTCCCTTTATCTTTTGTTTAGAATACTTATAATTATTAAATTTCATTTCATACTGAACCAAATGTTTTTTTTAATTGGAGAATGTTTTAAGCATTAAAAGACCTTCAAAATGAGGTACCATTGGAACCCCCTTTCCATTTAAAAAAATATTCCAAAAGCGGACCCGGCTGTCATCTTGACATTTAAAGCTGTCATTGGTATGTCAAAAAGTGCAAGACTTGCTCAAATATTATCGTTCAAAATTTCATTAAAATATACCGAATGGTTTAGAAGTTAGAAGGGGGGGGGGGGACGGACTTTAGGTCCTCACTGTATATTATGAAAAGCTCGGGTTTGGTCGTCCTTGTGTATCCTCTTAAAGCGTGTAATGACAGTGACGTTGATTCATATGTTGGTCAAAAATATAAACGTCGAAGAGAAAATAGATTAAATTGTCAAAATAAAATTCTCTCTGTCAAGCTAAAATCTGTGACGTCTGATCAGATATTTTTGTTTAGTCCGACATATAAGAAAAAGAAACATTCCCAACAATGATAACTAGTTATTTCAATCAATAATTACACATCTGAAATAATAAGCCATTTATATCGCTAAAGCTCTGTTGGTCACCAATCAAATCTTTTATCGGTCTGTTTAAATAGTATAGGTCCGACGACTTAATTTGACGTTGCGAAATTTATATTTTTTTTACCAGATCCTGGCTTAATACACCCATAAAGAGCATTGACAACAGATGATACTGTGTCATACTTATAATTTTATTAAAAATCCCATCTGATAATAAATCTTTATGTTACTAGAACAACATAAATAACTAGATTATCAAAACTCGTTTAAAAAAATTTTCTGCGACCGTACCTAAAATACTATTTCACACATTGATCGCAGTACCTAGACATCGGCTCCATAAGAAATGTGTTGGCCGCTATTAATTTTACGCATCGGCAATAATTTTATTAGACTGCCGTGCTTCGCCATGTGTATCGTTGTCATAGTATCGAATTGTCAGTGCCAACACAAGCAGTGTATAAACACTATGACAAACACATTTAAAAAGGTTCATTACAAATTAATTTTTACAGTTTATTAGTTTACTATTTGTTTAAATAATAAAATGATATAGAAATATGCACTCCACCAGATATTAGGGATGCAGCGAAAACAGAAAGTGCCTCTTTATTACCTCAGAAGAAATTTATGAATGTGCGTACAATAAATTTATGAATTGGTGCAGTAGAAACAATCATTTTCTGAAATTGTTGTACTCGTATTTATACTTATCAGAATTAGCGAAAAATATTAAATCATCAACAATATGGAGCCATTACTTAATGCTAAAAAATACTATTAACATTACAAATAATATTGACATGGATAAATATCCAAAAGTTCGTGCATATTTAAAACGCAAGAATAAAGGATATATTCACTTATAATCTCCCTAGCAGCAGAATTATTACCGATAATTTTTTTCAAAGTCACGAATGGTTTTAAGACGAGGAAAATTTTCTATCAACAAAAACATGTGTGAAACCGAGAAAAAAAATTATCGGGAATTAATTCTGCTGCGTGGGAGATTCGGTAAGAAAATTTCATAAATTGGAGTTTCTTTTAATTTGATGAGATGATGAGACCTACGACCTATTCTCAATAAAAACTATAAGTTAGCAACAAAATGTATTTTGATTTTATTCTGACGTTTGCCAATAGATATAAGGAACTATTTTGACAGAAAAATTATCACTTGGGGAATGCTTGGGGAATTACAAAATGCAGGATTTGCTTGGGTTATGGCTGCCCGTCGAGTCCTAACAAGGACGAAACGGCCGTCGTGGTCTATCCGCCCCAGGGTATCCATTGAACTTGGATCCCTGTGTATTCCAATATAAAAAATAGTTACACACTTGTCCGATATGCCACAATATTTTCTTTCTTTAATTAAAATTAATGTTATTGTCATCTCAACCACATTTATAACGAATTTCTCTGTTGTGAAGTTTAATTTGTTGCTTCTTAAGTATGCTGTAAGTCATAAGGTTTAAGTGTAAGAATAGCCGTTTTTTTCCTTGACTCTGCTAAACTTCACCTTAAACATTGGTATACCATTGTTATTACATGCAATTTTTTTAACTAATAAATACGATTTATTATTAAACTAGCGTGTACCCGGCATGCGTTGCAACCCGCTGGTATAAATACAAACCCGAACAAACCCGATATATTAGTATCCGGCATGCCACTTTCTGAAATTGCACCCGTGCGAAGCCGGGGCGGGTCGCTAGTTATACATAAAAACCTTCCTCTTGAATCACTCTATCTATTAAAAAAAAACCGCTTCAAAATCCGTTGCGTAGTTTCAAAGACTTAAGCACACTGACAGCGACAGCGACTTTGTTTTATATATGTTAAGATTATTATTATTGTTGTTATTATTGTCAGTTGCAATTAACTATACAGGGTGTCTCACGGTCGATGGTACCTTAGACGTTTACGGAAAACCGGACATAGGAATTTTCTGAAAATTTGGCAACATGGATAATTGGCATTGCTCTATCGATATAAAATAGTTTCAACAACGCAACGTTGCCGCTTATACAAAAAAGTAGCGTCAGCTTTCATATTTTAAATGAGACACCCTATATATTATTGCCTTTTCCGCTACGCTAGTACGTTCTGATTATTTTTGTATAATAATTTTCTATACCTATCTTTAGCGATTTTCGAAAAATTAATTAATTTCCATATTTTTTGTTCAAAACATAGCTCCAATAAAATGTTTATACTGCGATATTTGGACTAGCAGAAAGCTGAAATTTAGGATGTAGTTTATCAATGTCTTGTGTATTAGTTGGGTGTAAGGGAATTTGTTCTGTGTTATACAGGGTCTTTCAAAATTCATCATTTTACCGCTTGATATAAAAATGGTGAAAAGTGATTTTTTTAAAATGGAACACCCTGTATATTATTAAATATTTTGAAAGAAAATTAAAGTCCCTTCCAAATGATATATTATATTCCTATACCTAAATAGTTAGGTTTTCGAAATAAAACCAAGTTTATGTAAAAATTGGATTATTTGGGCATATTTGTCTTAGATAGCCATGAACTACAAAGATGAAACATGTCATTATGAAAATTTGACAATTGGTACATTAATAATAAAAAATTTGCGCGATTTTAAACTTTATTAGAGAAAGTAACCTGAAAATTATTAAAATTGAAGGAGATAACTATTCATGTGAATTTTTAATTAAATTGTTTATTCTTCATGGACAATGTGTCCAAATTATAGCAAGAACATGTAGAAGGTTCAATGAATAATTGTTTCCCGATCAACAAGAGAAAGATTGTACGATTACAAAATAATTTTATTAATAATAAAAAATCTTGAACCTTTTTACATTATGTCTTTGTTTTGTATTGTTATGTGCAATTTCATTGGGTTCATTAAATTTTTTAAAAATATATTATAGAGTATATTTTATTTATTTAAATAAGGCCATTTTAAAAAAACTTCCGGTATAACCGAAAATTGCATGTGACCGTTGTTATTTTACTTAAAGAGAGCCTGTCCGAAAACCCCATTATCCAAATTTACAGTATTCAAATTGTATTATTTCCCGAAATATTCTAATGGATGGTCACCTTGGCCCTATATTAGGATCTGCTGTTACAAGTTTAATGTGATGTTCTGAGAATAGAATTGGGTGAAACTTTAATTTATTGCATGCTACAGACATGCCAAGTAAGAAACGGGCATGACAAGTTGCAGAAAAAGGCAAACAAGTATTGAAATGGCTGATGCTTTTTTGCAGAAGACTTGCACCAAGCCTCAATAACAAGTAAACGGATTTTTCATCATCAGAGATGAAAATACAGTTTTTTTTTAATAGTAGACTGTCATAGAAAAATGTAATTTTATATGATAGTAGAAAAAGGTATTTAACTTCTTTAGGTCAAAAATAATGATACTTCTTTCGCCTATATATTTTTACTATCGGCATCATCTAAGATTAAAACTTTGTTTTATTGTTTTAGGATCATATGGTAATGCCCAGCTGATAAAATACAATGAAGCTTACAACAAGTCATTAGAATCCAATTTTCTATTCAGTTTTGGTTTCCAGGCAACAAACTAGAACACGAGCTTGTAGTGCTTTTCTTAAATTTACTGATTTCCTATACTACATTAATAGGAAATATTACTACTCATGTTGCTCTTATAACATTATTGGTATATTTGGTTTCACATTTAACAATATTGCAATATCGGTTAAAACATTACATTCCTAATAATTTTAAAAGAGAAAAGATGGATGACATTATCTTGGTGCTAAAGAATGCCATAGTAGAACACCAGTACCTTATAGAGTAAGATTTTTACCCATTTATTCGGCAAAGAGGTTTAAATTTGGCCCATTAACATATTAAGCTAAGCGTATACAATGTATGTATAGCCTTCAAGTTCCTTTTCTTGGTTTTTATATGCCTTCACATTTTCGATTTAATCTGATTTTTATCGGGATTTGGTTGCGAAAATATTAGATATTTCTATTAAACACTCAGCATAGCCTAAAAGATTTCTTTATAAATAATAACTGAATCTAAAAACATTTATTTCCAAGACAAAAAAATTTTTGACATATCATATTACAATGTCAATTGGTGACAAGAATTAAAGGATATTTATTTTATTATTTTTAATTTAAGGTGGGAGTATCAATATGCTTGCCAACATGTAACCTATTTCTCGTAGATTTTTTTATGTTTTCTAGCTTTTACACAAAACTAAAATAAAATCAGTATCGATTTGATATTCTATAGGTAATAATTGACATATTTAATAAATATCAAGGAATTTCATAACTTATTTTAGGAGAATTGTATAGCGAAAAATAAAGGGTAAGATTTTTTTAAACATTATTATGTCATTGTTCTTTCACTATACATTTCTCCCAAAATTAGCAATAAAATAAATTGACAATTTTGTAATATATCAGATATTACCTAAGTAATGTGCCGACGATACTGATTTTATTTAAATGTTAGTTTAAAAAATAATAAACTTAAAAAAACAAAGCGAAATAGTTTATAGGTTGGCAATAGATTAAATGACGTAGAGAATTCCACTTTAATGCGCATTAGCGAATACGGATCAAGGCGTTCTGAGATTTAAGGAAAAGTGAGTGAAACGGAATAACAGACCTGTTCATTTTGATCATTATAACGTTTAACTCCGGGCAATAATCGGTCACGGCATTTTACTACTCGGCTAGTCAAGATATAAATCAAACTGTATAGCCGAGAAACAAACCAAAATAGTAATTAATTTTGTTTTCCGTTACAATAAAAATAATTTACAGAATTTTTTATTCCAAAGCAACGACAAGATGATAAAAAGTAATATTTTTAGGAATATTGGGTCATGAAGATTAGTATATTCTTGTACTTCTTTGAAAATGACTCGCGAGGGCCGAATCACGTGTCAGTAAACTAAATAAATTTGTGAAACAAAACAAGTATTTATTTTTTAATTCCTACGAAATGGAACAAATATTTCACCAAGCATATAGCCCAACACAAATTAATTATCAATGAAATAATCTGTTAACAAGATTTTTCGAATTAACTTATTCTTTTATTGGTAAATTTTCTAGTAAATTAACAAGCTTGGTAATATATCTCAAGTAGTTTAGGGAGCATGATAACCATTTCAGTTTACTACTTATCTTGATTTTTGGGCCACAGTTTAATGCTGTAAATTAAATCCTGACAGCTCTTGGATTACCTAAATAATATTTTAAAATTTGAAGCACTGAAATCTCACTACCATGTTTCTACAGTCTTTTAATGAACACGCAGTAAAATTGTCTAAATGCTCTTCGTGTAGCCTGCGAAATAGATTTATTCAAAAATTGTTTCTTTGTTACAAACATTTTAACCGCTTTCCATTTTAAAGCACAAGGGTGGGCAGAGTTAAAATAGAGGGTAATATTGGGTAATGTTATGTTATTATGTTGTCATTACATTATCTGGCTATGATACGGATATTAAAATGTTTAGTTTTGTTGTATTTTAGCAGTCATATGCTTGTGATCTATTAATTTATTTATAAATTTTATTTCTTTATAAATAGGTACACACATTATATGATCACATTGAATTTATGATCTAAATACTAATTTAAATCCGTTAGAACTAGACAAAACTAATTATTACCTTGTCGGACTTCCATTGTCTTTATTTTGTTACTTAACACAAAGTATCGGTTAGTTAGTATCTTTATTACAAAGCATCTAACATTTGCAACAATCAGGAAGACGTTAATATTGAAATTTTAAACATCAAAAAAGATTTATGACAGAACGGTTACCCTGAAACCTTTGTAACTAATACCATCTTAAAACTTAAAAATTGCGAAGTAAAAACCAATAGGTACAGAAACGAAAAAGGAGCAAGCATTTCTTACAATACCTTAAGTTACGGGGATTTCTGAAAAGATTGGAAGGATAACCAAAAACTATAATATCAAAACAGTCTTCAAATCCGGAAATACGCTTAGAAGCTTTCTTACAAAAGTAACCCCCCCCCCCCCTCCCCCTTAATGAAAACACAAAAAAAATGTATCTATCAAATCCCTTGCAAGTGTGGCGAATCGTACATTGGAGAGACAAAAGGACCTTTTCCCGTACGAGTTAAAGAACATCTAAAACATACTCAAAGAGGTGAAACTTCGAGATCAGGTATAGCGGATCATGTATGGACCAACCTGCATAATATACAGTGGTCAGAAGCCAAGGTTTTGGACACGGAACAGCACTGGAGAAAACGAAAGTTCAAAGAAGCAGCTTTCATGAATCAAAATACCCATATATTTAGTAAACCAAGTATAGATATCCCAATATCTGGAAGCCTCTCCTTGTCCCAAACCAACAGCTCAAACTTCACACTCCAATAAGCATGTAGGTGGAGTCATCAAGCTTCCTTGCACATGGATAGTATTTAAGACAGTAGCGTTAGAATTATAATTTAGTTTACAGTTGAAAACGGCTAGAGATACTAAGTAACAAAATAAAGACAATGGAAGTCCGACAAGGTAATATTTTTTTTTGATATTATTTCATTGTCTATCACCTTTAAACAAACACTAGATAGAACTAGTCAAATTTGTTACGCTTTTCGCTGCACCTGAAGATATTTATTATTAACGTTATTAAATTACAGAGACCAATTTTGTCTTTGAATGACTATTAATATTTAAGTTTACGCAAACATAAAGATCTACCAATTAAGATAAAAACAAGAAAGATTAAAAAAAAGTTGATCCCAAACTTTAAAACTAAAAGGGCGAAAAGTAGATAACCTCATTAAACTCGTGTATCTTCGGCTATCTATTACGATTGTTAGCATCTGTTTTTTAAATCGGGTTTATCTAAAAGAAAACTTTTAATATATTCTTTTTTTAACGACTTTCCTGCTAGAGTTTTCATTCAGATATGCTCCAATTATATAACATTGTGCTAGAAACTGCATTAATTGTTTTTAATGTATCATTTTCCAAGCGATTTCTATTTGTTTCTTTGTATTTTTGTTATCAGCTCTCAGATATAGTACCTGACCATTGAGTTATTGTTATTGCTGTTATTATTATTTTTAAGAAACAGAAGTACATTTTTTTAGCAACAATAATAATATAAGTATCATAAAAAGGTGATAAGTACCAATTCTTATTTTCCAGCGATTAAATAAAGTAGATTTTCTGAGTAGAGGTTTGGATGGACTAATTATATTTTTGTATCAGACGCTTTTTGGGCATTCTAGTATCATCATGTTATATTTGTTATAAATATTTTGAAAAACATGCTATAGGGAACCGAATTATTATTTTCTCGTTTCTCCTTTAAATTTTTCAAATAAATTTACAGTGTGATAGGAAACGTATTTTGCGGAGAAAATAATTAAGTACCCCATAATAATGTTTTAAAAATATTCATACTATCAGCACAGCATCCGGAAATCTGATACACATAATATTGTTAGCGCCATCAAAAGACGTTCTAACTTTTAATTTTGTTGCACTTTCCTTTACCACGAAGCTCTTGCTCTTTCCACCTCAGTCACACACTTACCTGGCTGATTGACGTATGTCGTAGTCGCCAGGTACGTTAGGTATGTAGGTAGGTATGTCTGACGTCTGACGTTAAGTTAGTTAAGTCAAGTTTTTCGGTTCACTCGCAATTTCAAAACGATTCTATTTTGGCCAGTCAATTAATAAATGATAGTTGTTTTCTGACATTGTTTCTAATAATCGAACCTGAGTTGCCGATTTAAAACGGGTAGTTTTTCTGGGAGCAACAAATATCTCGAAAACGATAAGAGTTACGAAGTTGATTATTGATGCTAAATGCTAAATATACAGGGTTTATCAAAAACGTCTTATATAAAAAATGTAGGGCTGTTAAAAATCTACATATCGGTGATAAATTCAAATATACAGGGTCGCCCACAAAGTTGTGGAGAATGATAGTTATATTTTTTAAATGGAACACCCTGTATATTTTTCCTTATTTTGATTGTCGACTCAATTTTAAACAATTTTTATTAACCATGAATTCATTACTTTCCTAGAAATCGGCGTTTCAAATAATAACGTATAACGATGCGATTTTCGAACATAGTGAACAACAAATAGGGCACGACCATGGTTACTAATAAATAATTAATAGTTTGACATCTGAAACTCAAATTCTGACAGAAATAGACAAAACAGAAAATAGCATGGCATTTTTACTTACTGAAACAGAGAGAATTGATATTTTAATTTTAAGGGGGTTTGGCGATAAACAGAAATCATATCAGGAGGTATGTAATATTTACAATAATTTGCATCCAGACAGGCACTTAAAAAAAATGCAGTTTTTCCAACTATTGAGCGTTGCAGAATGACTGGTACTGTAAAAAACCGCCCAAGATCTGGAAGACCTAGGACTGCTACCTCCGAGGAAAAAAAGCTGGACATTCTGCTTGCGATAGAAGAAAATCCCAAACAATCCACCAATCAGCTTGCTTTGGATCATGAAATTGATCAAAAATCTGTACGAACCGTTCTTCATACTGAAAAAATGCATCCATACAAAATTAATGTTGTACAAGAACTTTTTGACGTTGACTATGATCGAAGGCTAGAATTTTGCGAAATAATGACTAGAAATATGGAAGAAAACCCGAATTTTTCAAACAATATTGTGTTTTCGGATGAAGCGACTTTTACACTACACGGAGTGGTAAATAAGCAAAATTACCGTTACTGGGCGCGAAATAACCCTAACTGGTATGAAGAGCTGCATACATAGTTCCCAAGAAAAGTTAATGTCTGGGCTGGATTGTTTGCGGGACACGTAATTGGACCCTTTTTTATCGAGGGAAATTTGAACGGTGATCGATATCTCCGGCTTCTTCGGCAAGAAATAGTTCCAGCTATAAACAATTTAAATGCTCATATTAACTTAACCTGGTATCAGCAAGATGGAGCTGCTCCGCATTTTACTCGCGAAGTTAGAGAATTTTTGGATGTCACGTTCCCATATTGATGGATAGGAAGAAGAGGGCCTATCGAATGGCCTTCACGGTCCCCCGATCTTTTGCCATTAGATTTTTTTTATTGGGGTCACCTGAAAAACATAGTTTATCAAAATAAATCCAATAATTTAGAAGAATTAAGAATGAAAATTGTTAATGAAAGTGCAAGAATAACAATGGAAATGGTTTTAAACACCCAAAGACATTTTTGCGATAATTTGTATCATTGTCAGTTAGTAAATGGGGGTCATTTTCAACACTTATTAAAAAATAGAGCCGTTTTGCCATGATTTGTTATACGTTTTTGTTTAAAGTTCACTTAATAAATTGTTTCTTGAAATTTATTTTGTGTTTTGTAGCTGATCAATTTATGTAGGAAAGTAATGAATTTAGGTATAACACATGGTTAATAAAAAATGTTTAAAATTGAGTCGACAATCAAAGTAAGTAAAAATATACAGGGTATTCCATTTAAAAAAATATAACTATCATTCTCCGCAACTTTGTCGGCGACCCTGTATATTTCAATTTATCACCGATATGTAGATTTTTAACAGCCCTACATTTTTTATATAGGACGTTTTTTGATAACCCCTGTATATTTTGAAATAATCGACCGTTCTTGTAATTTTTCCTAACCCTGTATATTCCGATTACCTTCGGAGATATCCGAAATTTTCAGTTTTGGTTTTTAGTCTTTAGCGCCCAAATTTTTGACTTGGGAAAAAAACAAAATATACTTTTTCATAGCCGTTTTTTATATTTTATAAGATAAAAATAATAATAATAGTAATAATAATGTCTTTATTACTACATTACAAAGGTTTAAATGTTAACATTTATTATATTGTATTAATTGCAAGTGTAGTGTAAAAAAAGGCGAAGTTCAGTAATAGACTGTCCCTTAAGGCCAGCCCATTCTGCTCTACTCAACCCTAGCAGAACTTTAGTAAATGTTTTACTATATTTGGCGCAACAAGCTCTAAAAAATTTTGAAATAAACTAGTTCCATTATAGGTAGACACACAACCAACATATTGTATCATTATCTTTAGGTAGTTTTGAAATGTTAAAAACATTTACGTTCCTAATTTTCATGAATTAGTTTGTTTATTGAAAAAGTATTTAAAAATATGGCGATAAAATTTTTTAGGCTCCATTGATTTGAAGATATTTGGAAGGGGATTATACATATTTGCTATGCTATACGTCAAGCTTCTTTCAAAATACGCGGTTCTATAAAAAGGCGGTGTTATGAGACGTCCAAAACGAACGTTAATATTATGTACACTGGAACGAAATATAATTTTTTTATACAAATAGGCGGGAGTTTTAGAAGCAATAATTCTGTGATAGAAACAAACTGAGTGGACCTTTCTCCTGCTCTCCATGTTCAACCACTTTGCTTCATTCAATTTATAAGAGATTCTTTCAAATTTACGAATTCCATATATAAGTCGAAGACAAGAATTTTGCACTTTTTGTATTCTATTTTTTTGTATTCGAGTTAAACAATTACCATAAACTACATCTGCTTGGTTGAAGATTGAGAGCACAAGAGAGTCACACATCATCTTTTTGAGTCTCACCGACAAATCATGTCGACTGGAGTAAAGTAATTTCAATCTGAAATAAGCACGTTATATACAGTTTGAAACATGTTTCTCAAAACTCAAAGAACTGTCGAATACGAGCCCACGGTTGCGTACATTGTCTTTAATTTCCAGCTCAGTAGACTCAATTTTTATATTAATCTGGTTTTTTATGTAATTAACTTCATTCCTTGGACCGAATAGCATCAGACAACATTTTTAAGGATTCAGGAACAGAGAATGTTTCAAGGCAAGAGATCTAAGACTTTCTAGGTCGTTATTTAATTTTTGACAGGACTCAAGCAAATTTTCCTTTTTAAAAGAAATATACAGTTGGGCATTATCCGCGTAATACTGATCTTTGCAGTTTTTAAGAGCGGTGGGAAGACTGGAAGTGTAAATGGCATACAACAGTGGACTTATGATTGACCCCTGCGGTACGCCATTGGAAATATATAGTTCCGCAGATACATTTGCTCCGATCTTAACACACTGAGACCTACCAGTAAGCAAACCTTCAAAAAACTTTATTGCACTTTCACTCAGGCCTATATAGTGTAAAATTGCAAGGAGAATTTTATGATTTAAAGTGTCGAAGGCCTTTGAGAAATCAAGTAATGCCAACACCGTAACCCTTCCATCCTCTGTAGCTCTAAAAATGTCATCGCTTACGTTAGTTAAAGCGGTGGAACACCCATGATGACGCCGAAAGCCCGATAGCGTTATTAGATTCTAAATTTGATGTATCGTTCCTTAGATACCACCGTCAAGTATTTTTTTTTAAATACGGTCCTAGAATGCAAAATATGGTTTTAGGATTTTTTAAGTTTTAGAAATGTAAAACAAATCAAAGATTTTTTAAATTCTAATATTTTACAAATTAATAATACCTTTAATTGGAAGAAATAATCCATGCTCATAGTAGAGTTGATAGTGTAGGGACGAGAAGAAAAACACAAAGTCTTTCTCCACAAGTGTATTAAAATAATAAGGATTATTCAAGATTATCTCAACATGTTTCGAGTGCAGAAACGCTCATCATTAAGAGATGGCAGAAATAAATAGAATCTAAATATATTTCTGTTGTTATAAGCAAAAAAGAAAAAATGAAAAAATGGTTGGTGGTAAGAAACTTTAATGGAGCTTTAAAAAAAAGGTATAATGTTCTCTATGTAAAAAAATATGATAAAAAGTTATGAACATTTAAGGTAAAAAAATTTAAAGAATACTGAGGGATTGTTTGGCAAGAAAATATGAGAACAGCTTTAATATTGCTACTTCTAATTAGATTTTTTTTTATTTTACAGATTTTACTAGGAAAATGTCGCACTCACTTTGTCTACCCAATCAGAAGAATGCATTTTGGCTAGTTACCATAATAATGGCGGTCAAATTACACTGGAAATTTTTGTCACTTTAAATGTCAAAATTATTACATGGAGTAACAGAATTAAATAATTTAATTCTGTCACTGTAAAGAATTATTATTTGTCAAGGCAAAGAAAGCATATTTTTTAGACCAAATGTACTTTGGATTTTTAGTATTATCCGGAATTAGGTTTTCAACTTCTTTTCTAATAATATCTTGAGTTTCTTTACCAAAGCGAGATATTTAAAAAAACAATAAACTTTTTATGTGAATCAGAATAAATGTTACACTGATGCGATGACAGTCCGTTGCTAAGGAAGCAACTAACGTAGATCTTTCTTATATCAAATATTTTTATTCAAAAAAAAAAAATGTTAAATTTGGGAGTAATATTTTACGAGGCGCGAAATTTTCTTACCGAATCTCCCTCAAGCTTGAATTATTATAAATCCGGAAATTTGTCTTGTAAAAAAATGCTTTGATCCAGAGTAATTATAAGTGATAATTTTATACCTTTTTCTAAAGCTCCATTAAAATTGCTAAAAAGTACCACCAATGATTTTCTCAATACTTCTTTTTTGCTTATAACAACAGCAATATATTTATATTCATATGTTGAGATAATCTTGAATAAAAAAGACTTTGTGCTTTTTCTCTCGTCCCTAAATTATCCTTTTTTTTACCATTACGGCCCTAACAATTTTTTTATCTTTAGGATTAAATATCATTCTTTTACAGACCTAGGGTTTTTTTTATGAAGAAAATTACTACGAGACACTAGTAACTGTTATCTTTTTACAATTTCTGTTTAATTTTTAACTAATAAAGTAATTAAGAATATCAACCAAAAACAGAGTTACTTTCCATTACTTTTGTCTAAAATTTGATTGGAATAATAAACGGCTTAAAGATCATAGGTTAGTACCTGTAATTCTAGATCTTGAAACGTAAGTCTGTGGATTTTGAGTCTTTTTGCCTGTTGTCTCGAAAGGTTTAATAATACTTGACGGTGAATGACGAAATGTTTTTATATAAATTAGGTATTAACCCTTTTCAGAACTAGGTATAGTTTGGGTTTCGAGAGCGTTCGATTGATATTCGAGAGGTTCTGAGTTCAAATCCTAGCGAAGAAATAAATTTTTTTTATTTTTTAAAAAACTTTATCTGCTGAACATTTTTCAATATTTTGTGCCTTCAGTAAACTTTTTTTAAATAGAAAAAATGACTGAATAAACTTTAAAAAACTTATATTAAATGATGATAGGCAGAATTAACGCAGCAAATGAATAAAAATGTATTGTTAGATTTCAACAAATACCGATATTGGCAATTATTGTTTCTGAATCATCGGAATAATGACAATAGAATAATAATTTAAAATACTGATGATTTAATTTAATGACAAAACGTCATTATTTAAATTTTTTTATTTTAAGGTGGTAACGTGACGTGAAAACGAATGATGATCAAGTTTTAAAACTAATAAAGCAAACTTGTAACACAAAACATCCGTATAAAAAGTGTTTTTGTTTCCTACTTAAGTCAAAAGATAAGACCCAAAAAATTAAAAATTAAAAATTTCAGTTTTTTGGTATATCTGTGAAGGTGGCATTCGAAATTCCTACAATTTTCGTTTACGAAAATATTAAACGTCAAAACAAGAAATTGTGCTACAATTTAACCACCTCTTACCGTTTTCGAGATCCCCCTGTACGCATACGAATTTGTAGCACCCTGTATATGAATAACCAGCGAAAGTCACTATAAAAATGACAACGCCAGTACGAATATTTGGTACTTTAGTACTACATCTTTATATTACCGGTTTTTTCCACAGCTCATGCTTTGCAAATTTAAAAAGCCAATCACAATAACAAGCAAAGCAATATTGGTGAATTATACCTTTTTAAAAGCTGAATATTCTTAAATAAGTAAAAGAAAAAGAAAATATTGTGGCCTACAGGACAAGTGTGTAACTATATTTTAAATTGGGATCCAAGTTTATTCGATACCCTGGGGCGGGTAGACCACGACGGCCGTTTCGTCCTTGTTAGGACTCTACGAGCAGTCATAACCCAAGCAATTCCAAGAACGACGGAAAAATGTACTAAAAGCCTCCTTGCAAAATCAAGGCGGCCATCAATACACCGTAGCCCATCCCAGCGGAATTAACTCCAAAATAAAAGGTAGCTACACTGGTACAAACGAAAGGTAGATAACTAAATAAACCACGAAGTGCATCACAATCTAGTATAGGGAACGCTACTCGCGTTTTCACCGAAAACATCTGCCATTTTGCAGACCAGAAAACAGATCAACGCTGACACCGTGGTCTACCCGCCCCAGGGTATCCATTAAACTTGGATCCCTGTGTATTCCAATATTTTATTATTTATTTATATATATATTATAATATATTACAAACTTGTCCGATATGCCACAATATTTTCTTTTTCTTTTAATTATTTTCGCGGATACTATTATCATATTCTAAACATTTTTATGGCTCAAAACTTGAAACGGATTGCATTGATCATCATTTTCTATTCTTAAATAAGTTTCTTTTTTGTTTCCATAGAAGAATGTTTTATATGAATTCCTTTAATTTTAGATTTACCAGGAAAATAAATGAAGGTTGTAAGAATATAATTCTAATGGAATTTCTTTTAAGCTCATTTGATGCCGCATCAGTTACGCTTAATATAATAAAGGTATTATACTAGAATTTTAATTAATTTTCTTATCAATTAATTGATGATACTTAATAATTTTAAGAAAGAAAATAATTGCAAATAATCTTTCAACATATTTTTGTATCCGTTTTTTAAGTTTACCAAGATGGCGGCATTTAAATTATAAGTATTGTTTCTGAAACGCCCTAGACCTTGGGATATTTTTCGCGTAAAAATTTCCATAAAATTTCTTAAGGGTAAAATAAAATAACTTATATTTTTGGGACCAATAATATATGAAGAGGAACCCTCGTTTAAAAGTAACAAAATGTTTTGAGTTAAAAAACAGATGGCCAAGCTACGCGTCCTTAGTGCTGAAAGCGGGGGCGAGTTCATAAAATGGAGAAAAGATGACGAGCAAAGGACACTCGGTAATTTCCCAATCACAAGTTAAGGTCGTTTTTTGCTGCCAGTTTTGTTCGCGTAGTTCAGGTTTGGGTTGTTCGGTTTTGGTGCAGGATTATTCGCGGCATATAAAAAATATTTAAATATTCTATTACTTCAATTTCGTTCTTACATTTATTTCTCTCAAAAGTTCTAATAGGAAAATTATCAAGCCATCAATAAATGGAGGTCTAAATAGCAAATAAAGTTCAGCTAACACGTCTGCAGGACAAAGTTGGTTTTTAATTGTTTTAAAATAAAAGGGCACGGTAAACGGTACTATTTGTAACTGTAAGAAAAATCAATACACTTTTGCTTTCTAAGGGTCGTTAAATCAGGTCAAAATTAGGTTCGTTGACACAGCTTTTTGTTTTGGTAACTTGTAAGAGATGTGGTTGTCTCCCTGTGGTAATTTTTATTTTGTGGTACTTGAGAACGTATAAAAGTAAATAATAATCTGCGATGTTAGGTAAATAAATGGGGGAGGGTTAAGGGCAATATTTTAATTGACAATATACAAGTGAAGTTATCAGAAAGGGATATAATTATTTGGTATAATGTTGCCTGTAGAACGTTAATTTATAATTTGTGTACATAAAACGGTGTGATGGGTTTTTTCCTAAAAAGAATGTCCGGCAGCAGGAATGTCTTGTGTGACCACTGCTACCATCAGTCGATCGGCTTTCTGGTAATATTGTCGGACATGGATTGGTATCCGTAAAGGCGACAATATGAAAAACAACGCCCACTTGAGAAGAAAAGTGACACATGCGGAAAGTGGGCGAGCTCTTAACTTTTATTGCACTTTTATAAATTATATGTTTGAAATGTCCGACAGTAGGAATAACCGAGGGGTGTATCACTGTGGCAGTAGGTGTACAAATGTAAGGCAGGACCGTGGCAGGACTGACAGGAATGTGGCAGGACTGATAGGACTGTGGCAGAACTGACAGGACTGTAGAAGGACCTGGCAGGACTGTGGCAGGATCGAAGCAGGACAGGCAGTACCTTTCAGATCCAATCAGATTTCTTCAATAACTTTAGGAGTAGGAATAAATAGCGGGAAGCAAAATAAATAAAAGCAAAAAATATTTTTGTTTGCTTTTATTTATTAATTGAAAGTGAAATGGAAGTGCGTGTAACAGACTTCGCAGTTTTTAAAGTTCTCGGCGCGCATCGCCGCATAATATTCCTGTTTGAGTTCTGTTTTAAACACCTGTGAATCACAACAGTCGACTAGTCGAGTTTGCAGTCTCATTTATTATGTTCATGCAAGTTATTGATAAAATATATTATTTATTTCCGAGTTTATTTCTTTGTTAAGAAAGAAGATAAATATTTAGAAGTTGTGTATCCGTGGTAGGACAGCAACAGGACCGTGGCAGGACAAGCCGAACCGTAGAAGGACAAGGGCAAAAACGACATGTCCTGCCAAATTTGGCAGTAGGTGTACACATTTTAACTAGTGAGACACCCCTCGGGAATAACTTATGTGTCCCCTACTGAAGACCATCAGTCGCTCGGCTTTTCACTAAACTACGTAGTACCTTTATACCAAACGTGTACGTCAATCTATAATACTAGGAAACTGAAATGACAAATAATGTTAATAATTATACGTACACGAAAATGGGGCGATATGTAACAAAATAAATTGCAGATTAACGGGGGACCAATTAAAACAGAGTGTGGTTGCAGACTAAAGGTAATTATAAAAAAAGGGGTACTTTTGGGAGGTAAAGTGTCACCATTACAGTCGCAGACGTAATTGGTAACAAAATATGAAACAACATTGCTTATTATTGTCGCAGGCATAATAGGTAATACCAGATAAATGTGTAACCATTCTGTCGCAGACAGGTGTTGGTGCAAATGGGCTAAATTATGGGAGACAGACTATCTTACACTAAGTTTTATGAAATGTAATAATTAGGGTTTTCATTATGTATGTTATTTAAGGTGGGAGTACCAACCTATAACCTATTTACCGTATATTTATTTATTTTTTATAGCTTTTACACAAAATTTAAATTAAATCATTATCGTCTTCATATTTGATAGGTAATAATTGACATATTAAATAAATATCAAGGAATTTCATTAAATATTTTAGGAGAATTTTATAGCGAAAAATATCGGGTAAGATTTTTTTTAACAATATTATGTCATTGTTCTTTCACTATACAATTATCCCAAAATTAGCAATAAAATGAATAGATATTTTTGTTATATGTCAGATATTACCTAAATATTGTACCGACGATATTGATTTTATTTAAATGTAATTTAATCTAATAATAAAGTAAAAAAAGCAACGCAAAATAGGTTATAGGTTGGCAATTGATAGAATGATGTTAAGAATTCCACCATAAGGGATATATTTAATTGTTCATAAATTGTATATGGTCAAAATGCTTTTATAATACATTAATTATTTTTAAAAACCGTTTTAATTTTCATGGCAGTTAAATATACCGCATCATATTGAAACCGTCAGAATAAGATTAAAGCAAAAAAATCTTAGAACCTGACAAACTTTTACCGTTGTACCAAACTTTAAAATAACCTAAATATAAGCACAACGTAGACAGGGTCGTACCACAAGATTTGACGATTACAGCTAGAGTGACAGATTTCTGCAGATGATGAACACACCGGGGGTAGGTCAGTTTCGTTTCATAAATATAAGGAATGTAAAAAATTGTTAAAAATTAAAAACCATGAATGGGACGAGAACATTTTGTGTGCTTAGACGAATACAGATTAAAAAGTGGTAATAAAACTCGAAAGGAATTACTTTCGGGGTGTTTTTTCTCTATATCTCAACAGCTCTACTTTAAGACAATGGACTACTTCCGTAAAATTGATAGTTTTTAGTTTTAGTACGAAAGTTATCTGAATGAATGCCTACCCTGTATTGACGAGAACAAAATAGTTCGAAACCGGTCTGCAGGTGGTAACATCCTGTGGAGATAATTGACTTTCAATTTCTTATTAGTACTTTTTAATCTGAATCTGCTTTTTACTATTTAACTGTGTTAGATGAAAAACAACCTTATTATACAAGGATTTTTCAGGTGGTCAGAAGAATATTTTTTCGCATAATATTTTTTAAAAAATTCGTGAAATTAGGTATATACTGCTCTGATACATACCTCAATAAAACTACAAATAATTTTGATGTTCAATAATATTAGACGCTTTATTTTTTATTAGTTTTTATTTGTTTTACAGTATTCAAGAAAAGTAATGATTGTACTAAGTTAATAAACGCAAGTACTTAAAACGAAATAATAAGATCTTTATTTATTTCAACATTTATTTGGAAAAACAATATCTACCTACTTTTAAAAAGAATACCGAAATTAATTTAAATGGAAATTATCAACGGGATTTATAAAACCCAGTGCGACATCTTGCGTCCCAGTACGGTACCTTAGAAAAGGTCAGTCGTAAAGGGTTATTCTGTAAAAACAGAAAATTTTGCAAGATGCCCTCAAAACCGGTATAAGTGCCGGACCACAGATATTAATTCGAAAAGGTTTTGTCTGTTTCCTTCCGCCAAACCCATCCCCAGACGCGTTTCGCCGTTATTACGGCTCATCAGTGAGGCTCAGTTTGGCAGAAGGAAACAGGGCTTAAAGACAAATCACTTGTCAGGATCGATTATCAACGGGATTTATAAAACCCAGTGCGACATCTTGCATCCCAGTACGGTACCTTAGAAAAGGTCAGTCGTAAAGGGTTATTCTGTAAAAAAAGAAAATTTTGCAAGATGCCCTCAAAACCGAATAACCCTTTACGACTGACCTTTTCTAAGGTACCGTACTGGGACGCAAGATGTCGCACTGGGTTTTATAAATCCCGTTGATAATCGATCCTGACAAGTGATTTGTCTTTAAGCCCTGTTTCCTTCTGCCAAACTGAGCCTCACTGATGAGCCGTAATAACGGCGAAACGCGTCTGGGGATGGGTTTGGCGGAAGGAAACAGACAAAACCTTTTCGAATTAAATGGAAATGTTTTTCAATCAGATTTTTGAACAGATCCTCGTTTACTGCCAAGCAATATCCTGAACGGTCATCAAATCTAGTTCTTACTTTAATAAATTTATAGGCAGAGATTTGATTGCATTCCCCTAAAATTACAATATTCGGTTCTTCAAAGTTTTGATAATGCACCATTTTATAAAAAAACACTTTTAAGGTGACCTTACATTCTTTAAAATTTATTTGGTGAAAGATCAGCAGACCTAGCTGGCCCACTTACGGTGTAATTTAACCTTTTGCGCGTCCTTACCAAACAAAACGTTCTAGACACATTTCCTTACTTCTCATCCTTTGTGCACAGGACAACTGTCCATTTGAAACCAAATATATTCATTCTCAAAACCAAATTCTTCTAATGCAGGTCCACTTTGATTTCGTTAAGTTCCAAGAAATTTTTTTCTTCCACATTGTATTCCAAAAAAAGATCCAATGATCCGATATCCAAATATGCCCGCCCCCAAACATTTACCTTTTGTGGGTATCTACTCCTTATTTGTACATGTCTGTATTTATTTTCTGTACTCCAATATTTACAAGTTTGGTTTATTGTTTAATGTAAAGATGGCATTTGCCGGTAAAACAAACATTAAGTAAGAATTTCCAATTATTATGTACCCTTGGCGTAACTTCACAATAAAAATTTGCTCTTCGTATTTCATTATCTTTTCTCAAGTTCTGATGTTTTTGATATTTATATGGATAACACGCGATTTGTGCAGTACTGTAACGTGATGCTTTTCTTAGTTTTATAGTGTTTATTTTATTATTTCCTTTGACATGGAGTAAAAGTTCCAATTATGCACTATTTCTACCATAGAGTAGGGGAGGGTGGTCCACAATGAGACACTTTTTGTTAAATAACCCATAGTTTCAAATTTTATGTTTAAACGCGATCTATATGCCTATATCTTAGTTTGATAAGTGGTACAAGTACTGATGAAAGCATACAACATTTTAAAATAAAAATTTTATACAGCGTGTCTTCGGAAGTTCTTACCAAATGCGAAACTTTTTTATTATTAAGTTTACGAAAAAAAATTATTCTTTATAAAAAGCACTGCATGGTCTAAAACCTAAAATGCAATCATCAAATATTAAAATTTTCCAGTCATATACGAGGTTTGTCAAAAAATGTGAATTTTTTCCAAGAATGTGAATTTTTCCCAAGAGTAAAGTACCTTTATTTTTGACATTATCAAAAATTGTTATTAAATTTTTTTTTTTAATTCACATTTTTTGACAAACCTCGTTTATGACTGGAAAATTTCGATATTTGATGGTTGCATTTTAGGTTTTAGACCATGCAGAGCTTTTTATAAAGAATAATTTTTTTTCGTAAAACTAATAATAAAAAAGTTTTCCATTTGGTAAGAACTTCCGAATACACGATGTATTTAGTTTATTTTTTAAAAATCCCTGCATTGTCTCATTGTGGACCAAAGCATGTTCCACATTGAGACTATAAATTTCCACAATGGGACAAGTTTGTTGTTTGTTTGGGTTGATTGTTATAAAGAGAATAACGTATAAAAGTATAAGCTTTATTATATAATACATCAACTGGAACTTAGACACGAATACAAATGTGAATCTGTGGCATCTTTGGTAGCACAACTTTTGGCAAAAAATAAAACTAAACATTCTAAAAACAAATGAAAATTTTTTATCGTCTCTAACGATAATCGAGTTCACCAAATTGAACGTCAAATTCTAAAAAATTCTGTTGCCATTTGTTCCTGTTAATCGTGGCTTAGGAAGAAGGTGTGCGGTCATCCTCGATAAGCTGCAGTTTTCTGGTCGCCTAACCGATACTCCGATACATCTAAATGACGTTTTAAAAATCCATGAAGCCACTCTTAGCCGGCCCGTTTATTCTCTTTCCACGATTCTGGAATATTTATATCATTAACTTGTCCCATTTCATATGCTAATGTTCTTACTGAGAAAGTACTTTGTCCATAGCACTTTTTACTACATTTTAAAATGTAATTCTTTAACTAGTTCTCTTGTTCATTATTAAAAATTTGGCGACATGGATAGTTAGGAGTCATTCTAACATAATCATCTGGTTCCGCTTCTCTTTGCTTTCTAACATATCTGTCCAAAGTTTGAAACTTAACACCAAAGTTTTTAGCCGCTGCTCTAAGTTTAAGACATTTCAGCATTTCTCATTTGCTCATCTGTAAAGCTACCTTGATAACTTTTTCTCTTTCGCCCACGAGCCATATTTTACTAGAAAAAATTAAAAATGAACAAAATGTTCCACAATAAGACTCATTGTGGACCATCGCAGTTTGTCTGATTTTGGAACAAGGTACATTGCAGACAAATTTTCTTTAAAAAAAATAGTGACAACACCGAATATTCAAAGACGCGCCAGTAAAACATAACCCCACAATCCATCAATATTTACGATGAAGTCAAATTTAGCCAGTGCTAGATAGATTTTTCAGTACAAACTTTTATAAAAACCAGTTTTATATGATACACAGTCCCAATTTTTAAAGAAATATTGTAAATTTTCTGAAAAAGCTAGAAACTTTCCAACTTTAAAGCAATGTGTCACAGCTAACTTAAGAACTCTGTTACTGAAATAAACGATGCCAAGTCGCCTAAGAGTAAGTTTTAATTGGGAATTCTCATTGTGGAACATGTTTCATTGTGGAACACCCTCCCCTACATCATTATTTTGATCTAAGCAGTTGTATTTACTAATTACCAGTGGGAACTTTCCTTTACTCTCAAAATTACAAACAATATTTAGGACTTTTGTTTTGCTTCGAATGAGTCAGAAAAAATCGCAAAGAATATTCGGAGTACCACTTAATAATTTTTATTATTTCTTAAATACTGTAAAACATGCATGTTTAAACTAACAAACATTTATTAATACATATCTGCATTTACAATTAATTCATTACTATGCTCAGATGACCGGATCAGACTCTATAACCCCTTCACGCTTATTATTACTGGGAAAGATGAAAAAATATAAATGCTATTTACAAATATAATTTACAACGAAAAGTTATTTAAGATTGTTAAAGCTTGAAAATGTTTAAAACGTATTTAAAATATTGGACCCGCAATAAAAAAAATTTACATGATTTTATTTTAAAAACGTTATGTTAAATTTTAACCACTACCGTCATCGCGATTTACATTCGATATATTGCTAATCTAAGCACTTAAGAACATTCACAGTAACAGAGATAAGAAAGGCTTCAACTAGAGATAAGATTGTTTTAATCCTGACTTCTGTTGTTATTATTGTTTCTAAAACTTGTAGTTCTTCAAATTTCTAAAATAAATTTGTTTTGTGTGGGTAAATGTTGTATTTAGTAAAAGCAGTGTTTTTTTAAAAATACAAAACCTTTGTCCTAACATCGTCTAGGATTAGAATACGATAAGAAACTGCTATAAAAAAATAAAAAAATAAATCCACAAAAAACGAAAACCTTAACCAAAAATTTTCTAATAACTCACAACTAGCAATTTTCATTTACCAATTTATTAGGCACTGAAATATATATCATTCCCTTATTTATTTATATTTTTTAGAGTTTTCGGAAAGTCCATATTGCACACGAATCTATAACACACCGTATATTTTCTTCTTGTCTATTTATATATTTTATTAAGTTAGGAAAAACTAAAAGTTTGTATCGAATTCGCCCATTTTGAAGAAAGTTGATTGAAAAATACCTGTATCCTTCGTTAATGCTAAAAAAATAGAAGCAACATTTTTCTAGAATAATAAATTCTCTATAACTTAGTTCAGTGTCATATTATGTTTGTAGAACTAGAAATTTTCGCATGCCCAATTGAACAATACATCTGCTTCCAAAATAATAAAAATCATTTACTCGCATAATATCGTCGATATCATATGCAAAGTGCCTTAGTTTCTTCATTTCCAATAAATTTTATTTATATTTTTTGCCCTACTCTATCCGTCTCAAACTACTGGAGGAAAAAAAACGCTATCCTAAAAGATCACAACCTTTTGTTACAAGCAGACAACAAAAGATTAATGAATCTACATGAAAAACCAAATAGTAAGGTTAGAAAGCCAGAAAACCTCCCGCCAAAAAATCAGGTGACGCATGTCCTGAACTCTTCCAACAAAAACGAAGCTGCCAGGGCAGACCAACTGGACCGGTACCTAGGGCCAAATTGACTTGCCGGAAAAGAAGAAGATATACATATATATATATATATATATAGAGGTGGGTTAATTGAATTTTGACAAGACGTCTTAAAATCCGTCAACTTAAAACTAAAAAAAGCTACCTTTAAGAAGTCAATTCAATTAAAAGGAGTTTGATATGAGTCAGCCAAAAAAGAAACGAAAAGATGCAAAAAATAGTACTAATGAGGATATTTTAGAAAATGATGTATTAAAAATTCAAAATAATGAAGTGGAAATTGTCAATATTGACACATTTGTCAAATCAGAAGAAAATCTATCAAAATGTGATTTGTTTTTAAAAATTATAGATGGAAAAGATGAACTAATAAAAGCTAAGGATGTTATAATAAATGAACTTTAAGAAAAAATTTTATTACTGAAGGAAAAAATAAATTATATTACCAAAATTCCAAGTACAATTTCTGAAAATAGTACAAGTGGTAGCAAAATTATAAATAATTTATCTTACAGTGATTGTCTAAAAAAAACTGAAGAAACAAATGAAATCAGAAGTAATTGCTAATAATAATTTTATAATAATTAAGCCAAATTCTATTCAAGAAAATAAACTAACAAGAAAAGATTTGGGAAAGTTTATAAATCCTGCAAAATTAAACGTAAATATTACAAAAATTGAAGATCTAAGAGGTGGAACAGTAAAAATTCAATGTAAGAATAAGGAAGAACTGGAAAAAATTGAAAATGAGGTAAATAAAAAATTAAGAAATAATTATGTAGTAACTCCAAAGGAAAATAGAATACCCCGAATTAAAATTATTGGAATAGAGGATGAAATAAATGAAGTAGAATTAATTAATGATATACTAGAAAAAAATGAATTTTTAAAAGATGCAAAAATAAAAGTTATAAAAATAAAGAAAATGAAAACAAAGTTTATGGTGATATTGGAAATTGATAATATTAGCTTTAAAAAGGCAATAGATAAGGGAATTATTTTTGTAGATTTCTCTGTATGTACTGTGTTTGAACCTCTAGATATTTTGAGATGTTATAAATGTACAGGGTATTATCACACTGCCCAAAATTGTACTAAATCTCAAATTTGCATGAAATGAAACGCTATGTCGTGTATTACAGATCAGGCTCATTTAAAATGTCCAAATTGTTCTGAGGCAAATTCAAAATTTGATGCTGGTTATTTTATCAACCATAGCCCATTTGATAGAAATTGTGAAATTTTTCAAAGACATGTCAAAATTGTTCAATCTAAAACACAATATGATAAAGAAATATAGCCATTAAAAAAGCAAGAAATACCAAAACCGAATGATGAATTTAATAAAATATTTCATATAAATATTCAAGGATATTTTAGTTCAAAAGATGAAATTAAAATGTTTTTATTTAAAGAAAAACCTGTTGCATTATGTCTCTCAGAAACCCATATTACCGAAAAAACCGATGAATCAGAATTACAAAAAAAATTATAACCTATATATTTGCAAATCCAATTCAAAACATACAGGTGGAGTTTTAATTTATCTACATTCAAAAATTTCAATAAATTATTTTGAAAAATTCTCTGTTGACTACCAGTTTTGGTGTGTGTATACACATTAAATTTAAAATTTGGAAAACGTATAATTTATTTGCATATTATAGATCACCAAATGGAAGTGTCAAAACTTTTTTAGACTTTTTTGAAGAGAAATGTGAAAGTATGTGGGATGTTAATAGTATTAAAATACACATTGGAGATTTTAATATAAATTTTTTAAATGATGATAACTACGTTAAGAAATTTAAACAAATTATTAATATAACTGGAATGAAACAATTAATAACAGATTTTACCAGGACTACAAACAGAACTAAAACAATTATAGACCTTATTATCACCAATGAACATTCTCTAAATTCTGGGATAATAAATGTTCCGAAACTAAGCGATCATGACTGGACATTTGTTCAAATTGAAAATATTACTGGAAATGAAAAACAAATAACAAAAATTACATTTATTGACTATGAAAAATTATCAAAGAAACTTATTTTGTACAATTGGAACTATACCATTACAGATGTCAATATTATATTTGAAAACTTGATAACCAATGTACAGATTGCAATTAATAAAGTAAAAGAAGGAAAAACTATATTTCTAAGAAGACATCCAACACCTTGGTTTAATAAAAAAATTATGGACATTAGAAAAAAAAAGAGATAATGCATACAAGAAATTTTCAATTTCAAAAAGTGAAGAGGATTGGAATGTTTATAAGAAAAATCGCAACATTTGTGTTTCAGTATTAAGAGAACAAAAAACAAATTATTATGAAAAACAAATAGATAATAATAAAAAAAACAGTAAGAAAATGTGGAAAACCTTAAGGAATTTAGTTAAACCAACTACAAAAATAGATATTAAAGAAGTAATATTTGAAGAGGTAAAATATCAAACAAGAATATCAGTGCTGAAAAATTAAACTCATATTATGTTCAGAGCGAATGAAAATTACAACGAGGTTTTAACTAAGAAATTGATGAAAGAAACATTTACAGTTATTGGATATTATCTTCTTTACTTTATTGAAGTTTGCTTAAACAAAGGAGAAATTCCATTAGAACTTAAATGTTCATATATTACTCCGGTTCCAAAGATTAAAAATTCAAAACAATGGAATGAAATGAGACCAATAAATGTATTATGGGATATAGAAAAATTAATAGAAGAAGACAGACGTCATTTAAATAAACGTAGCGCCACCGCTAACTCATTTATTTTATTATATGGATTAAAGCAGTTTTGGAATTGGACGCCTTACTTTAAAGGCAATTTGTAGGTTGATAAATACTAATTTTGGACTTAACTTTTGTAGCTAAAAGATACTTTTACGTAAAAGGAAAAAACTTTGGCATAAATTACAAATTTAAAACTTTTTTAGGTTATTTTCACTGCCTCTTTGGTTTAGTTAACCAAATTTGTTTGTTGGGATATGCATTAAATGAACGAGCACTGTAGCATCGTATTAAAAAAAATTTTTTAAAAATGTTGATAAGATCAAATGGTGTTACCTTTCCACTTCCGGTAAATAAAATTCCATTTTCCGACAATTCATTATTGAGAACAATAATATTTAATTCCTTAACCGGAATTTCGAGTTTCACTCTTTTATCTTTGTAAAAATATTCAATTTTATTCAACACCCTGTTATAAATCCAGATTTAAGAAACACTATTTTTTTCTTTGAAACGGATAGAGTAAGACAAAATAACTGTATATAATAGTTTGTGACAACTTCCGATATAACCATAACCGTAAGTTGCATATGATGGCTGTGATTTTATTTGAAGAGAGAGTCTCCGAAAAGATCATTATCTAAATTTACAGGAGTCAAATCGCATTACTTTTCAAAATATTCTAATGGACAATCACTGTAAAACACCCTGTATATTAAATAATATGTTACTATTACCAACTGATTAATGTAATAATTTACATATCTATTTTGTTTTTCTCATACAGGATAAGTAGCTAACCTTTTTTTTTATCAAAATTTATTAATAAGTTTGTCATCTTTTAAGCTTTTTAACTTTGGCACTAAAAAAACTTTTAGCTTGGATGGGCTGAAATGGTTTGGTTTGTTTCCTTTCTCGTTTTGCTGGTAATACAAACATTTTGTCTGGCATGGAGTTGCAATGAAATAAATGCTGAGGTAATTATCTGTTTTGGATGCAACAATGTTTTTACTGTTTTCCGCTCTACGATTGATTTACCAAGATTCCTGTTCGCATTTCTAAGAGTTTCAGAACTAATATTAGAATATTAATTTTTTAGAGTCAAGCAGTGGCAGATGCAGCATTTGAAAGCAAATGGCATTTATTAAACAAAGATGGAAAGCAGTTAACACAACTTATGATTCACTATGCACAACAAAGACCATTGATGATGACGATTGGTCCATTTGGGCCAATGACATTGTCATCATTTTTAGCGGTAAATTTGAATTTATTTGATGATTTAGAAAGTGACCCTTCGGATTTGTTTCACATCATCGATTTAAAATATATAACTACAACAATATAAATTTAAAAAGTGTATTGGTTTTAATGTAATATTACTAAAATACACAAAATTAAAGAGCTTACAATATAATTTAATAGAAAGATACAAAGCCCGATTTTTAGTTAAAAGTGTACAGTGGAAAATATTGTCAAAAATATAACCTTACATTTTTATGGAAACAAAATTTTAAAAAAATCGCTTTTTAATTTAATGTAAAATCCTGTTTTAAAAAGTAAAGGGTACAGTTGTTGGCCAGGTATCAGTTATTGGCCACCTTGGTTTTAAAGCTAATTATTAAGGGTTGGGTACAAAAATTCATAAATCTGACAATTATAACACTATCTGGCAACATCTTTTTACAGAGCGCTTTATGCCTTTGTTTATTAGTTGTCGACATTGAAACGTCAGTCGGTTGTTTGTGTGTGCTCTACGAATTTGGTCAGATTTTAGTCAAATATTAAGGATTTCATTAAGAATTCGTCTACCTAAGGTGAGGGATTATTTGATAGTATTTCATTATACCCCATAACTTTTGCTTTTATAGCATGCTAAAAGGTTATTTTTACCTATTTATAGAGGTTGGGATACTCGGCATAAATATTTTGGCTGTATTTTCACGTAGCCAACAACTGTAACACATTTTTTTAACAAAATATAGTTATTGGCCGGCCGGTTTATAAAATTATTACTAAATGTTAGGAAATCGTTTTTTATTATTTAATATTTATAGTGTAGTAATATACCTATTTAAAGATACCTAGGTAGGCCATATTTTTAATTTTTCATTTGTATTTTTTAAAACTGGCCAATAACTATGTAAATTTGTAGGCCAATAACTGTATTGACTGGCCAATAACTATATATTTACATAGGCCAATAACTAGGTTTACTGGCCAATAACTGTTGATTTTTGGGAGTTTTTTTATTTTATTTTTTTTAATATTTTTTGTACTTTCTAATTTTTAATAAAGATATATATAAAAAAGTATCAAGTGTCTTCTTTCAAAATAATAATACAGTTTGTAATTATATAAATATCTATTTGAACTATCCTAAAAAAAGGAAAGTCAAATCCTTAAATGGCCAATTACTGTACCCTTTACCCTAATTTGAATATTTTAATTTTTTTTCTAAATTGATTATTATGTTTTTTTTGAAAATTGTAAATACATTTTAAATTTCATTAATTTACTTTTTCCGAATTATTTTAGTGTGGTAATAAACTTATGTTTAGTACAAATATTTATCCGATAGACCGTTTTGGAAAATATTCACTTATAATCTACCTAGCAGCAGAATTAATTCCCGATAATTTTTTTCTCGGTTTCATTCATGTTCACTCACTCACAACATGAGTGAAACCGAGAAAAAAATTATCGGGAATTAATTCTGCTGCGTGGGAGATTCGGTAAGAAAATTTCATAAATTGGAGTTTCTTTTAATATGATGAGATGATAAGACCTACGACCTATTCCCAATAAAAATTATAAGTTAGCAACAAAATGTATTTTGATTTTATTCTGAGTGACGTTTGCCATAAAAAATAAAGCACATAATTTTTTACAGAAAAATTATCACTTATTAATTTTATTAGGTTAATAGGCTATAAACTATCGCGATAGTCTCCCGTCGCTATAAGCAACGCAAACAAAAAGAAGCCTTCTAATTGGTTGAAAATAAATTTATGAAATTTTCATAGTAAGTTTCGTGACACTTTAGTGTCAATTTTGGTCTATTTGATATTTATAGATTGGTAGGAACTCCAGGACCGGTCTTGAAAATTATACATTTATTTTAAAAATTTTGGTTGGAAATGATATAATATTTTTAGGGTAATAATAATCTACTATCTTCGATAGTACCAATTAAATGAAATGCAATTTTAAATAATTGGTCAATCATAGTTACAACAGGAAAAAAAACAGCTCAGGCAGGTTTTGTCAGAGCAGACTGTTTAAAAAAATTGATATTATTGATAAGGTTTTGGTTATTTGATGCCGCATTATGGTCGCTTTATTTTCGGTTGAGAAGAAGTGAATCGTTATTTATTTATCATATTTTATGCCGTTTAAACCGTTACTTTATAATAAGAAGTATAAAAAAAATATATTCGAAGAACGGATTCTACAACTAGGTGTACATTTGAAATAAAATAACTACAGTTGTAAAAGTACCAAGTACTAGGATACTAGTATTCCAGATACAGGTTAAATGAAGTATATACTTCTATTTTTTATGTTCAACCGGCTTATAGCTGACCCAAATTCAGTAAAACATTTAATAAAACTATATGCCCACATCCTGAAATCGAACACAAAATTAAAAACAAATTTCAACAAAAAGCAAAGTGTATACAATTAATTTAGTACCTACTTACATATTGTGTACATTTTAAAGCAAATTCCTGTTTTTCATTCTTTTATTATGATCTTCCTGTTTAGATATTTTGGGTTTTAACGATTTTGCTCGGTTAAGTGAAGGCATAGCCTAATCTTTCAACTTCCACTTATTTTTGGGCAATTCCAAAAGTTTGTTTTTTAGGCACTGTTATCATCATCCGAAAAACACATATACTAGTATTTTTGATGTTAGAATGCACGAATTATGATCAAGCTTCGATTGTAAGCAATGGAACATTTGCACATATACATGAACCGTTTCATATTTTTAAAATATAGACGATGCAAAAATCTCTAAAATGATTTTACGTTGAACTATTACAATTGGTCTTTTTAAGGAAAATCCTCAATTTTGTTCTAATATATCTTAACTCAAGTACTTAAACGTTCACGAATTGGTGTTTAATGTTTTTACTGTTTTTTTGTGTATCCGCGGGCACAACTACAATCACCATACTCTACCTCTTTCTCTTGAACATTCTTGAACTGTTAACTTTGCTTAAAAGCTGAACAGCCACCACGTCGATGTACTGGCAATGTACAGTGATGTATATGCTTAAGGAGCCAACCTTCGCTGTTGATATAGTTGATCCCAAAGTCATTTAACTTTATTCTTCAATTATTTATCCAGTTACGAGAGTGGTTGCTTACTTATTGCCTCTCGTAAATGCTTGTACCTATGTTTAAATTATCTGTCAATAATGCGGTATCCTCTCTATATGTAATGATTATTTTGTTTATTTTTCTGTTTGTTGTTTATTATAAATTAAAAATATAAATTCAAAAAAAGTGTTGTCTGTTTCCTTCTGCCAAACCCATCCCCAGACGCGTTTCGCCGTTATTACGGCTCATCAGTGAGGCTCAGTTTGGCAGAAGGAAACAGGGCTCAAAGACAAATCACTTGTCAGGATCGATTATCGACGGGAATTATTATAGAACCCGGTGCGACATCTTGCGTCCCAGTACGGTACCTTAGAAAAGGTCAGCCGTAAAGGGGTTATTCTGTATTATTACGGCTCATCAGTGAGGCTCAGTTTGGCAGAAGAAAACAGGGCTCAAAGACAAAATATATAATAATAGAATAACCCCTTTACGACTGCCCTTTTCTAAGGTACCGTACTGGGACGCAAGATGTCGCACCGGGTTCTATAATTCCCGTCGATAATTAAAGATATAAGTTAAACCCTAGAACACTACCTTGGTGTTAGAATGTTTTAATATTGTTTAGTTATTTAAAAGTGTACAAAGTCTAAGTAGCTCCTTCAATTTGCAAAGTAATCCTTAATGGCCTCTGCCTAGTATGTTTAATAGTGAAAGTAAATTTTATTAGACGAGTCGTGAAACAAACCCTTTGCTTTTTTAATAACAAAATATTTTGCCTACATAGTATTTATTGGAAGGTAAAAATTATATAATATTATCATTTTTAGATATGGAAAATTGCCTATTCATATTTTAGTGTGATGCGCAAATAAGGAAGAGGTCTAGTGAACCATGCATTGTAGCTTCTTAATATTTCAATATAAAAATGATTTTTCGCTATGTTGGTTTTTATTTGAAAATTAGGATCAATACGAAAATCTTAATTTTATTGTTTTCTATAAAATCATTGTTTAAATAAAAAGTGAACCATTGTTTTTATCTGCAATAAGTTTACCAATTTGATGCCAACGCATAACCAGGGGCTTTCTGAAGAGGGTAAAATTCAGGCGTGATTTATTATAACAATTTTACAGACAAAAGTAACCGAACGTTTTCAGGGGTTACTCCTGTAAACGATTAGTAAATGCCGGCGAAAACAGGTACCTTAAAAGAAAATAAAAGAAAGTAACGTATCTATTTTATTACAGATAGTTAATAATCCTCACAAAATCTTTTTATGGACATTGCGTTTAAAGGTAGACTTTATTGAAATACATCAAGAAACTTTCATAACCTCTTTTTATCTTTTTAGGGACATGTGTTAAAAAAATCAGTGTTTCATCACTTAAGTATTTTATGCTGAGTTTTAAGAAATTCGGACCAAAGATATTTTTCCAATATAAACTTTTTAACTCTTTTTAGTCAAATTTAAAGACAATGATAAATGAAATATGTATAATAATAATTATTGTATATTAGAGTATTAATTTGTGCTAAGCTTCAAGAAAGTCCGTCAAAAAATATTTTTCCGATATACAGAGTGTAAGCAAAAATAATATGACTTTTATAATGCCATTTTTCATTCTTATGTTCGATATACAGTGTGTCCAAGTTTAAAATTAAAAACTGATTTTTTTGAATAACTCGAGTAGTTATTTAATAATTAATATCAATTTTGGTATTTTGCTTCAACATATTTATAGAGTTACATCTTTTAAGAAAAACAAAAGAAAAATTATTGTCAAATAATCAAATAAGGGGGGGGGGGGGGATCCAGTACCCGCTGACTCCCCTATTTTTAGTACGTGCGCCAATGACTTTTGAAGTATATTTTTCAGGTTATTCCGAACTATATTTTTTCAGGTATTTGTTTGCGATTATGACAAAAAATGTTTTTCCAATAAAAACTTAATAAAACCCCTTTAGGTAAAAATAAGAAATACGTGTTTTATTGATAAATATTCATGATTCAAGAAAATCGGACCATTCCACCCCCTAGGGGCAAAATTTTCGCAAATGCCCCAAACACATTGTTCCAAACGAAAAAAATTGTCAAATCATTTTTACTTATATCGTTTTATGCTGTTGCGTTGGAAACTTACCCCCTCTATTTCTACCCCCGCCGCAACATTTTTTAAAACAAACACGTACTTTTTTTTAACAGAGAAATCATTTTAATTTCATTGTGGGAACTATTAGACTTCCGCCAGTTTTATTTTCTGAGACACAGAAATTCCTATAGAAATTTCAACCCCCGTTTGATTCTCGAAAAATTCCTTCGTAGCGTTTGCCTATGTTATAAGGAGAAGATATCCTTAAACTTTTATAATTCTAGAATTAGGGGCTTAGTGATAGATGAATTAGTCACTCTATAATTTTATATAATATATAAAGTATATATAATATAGACTTAAAATATAAAGGGTGTTAATAAATTAATGGTACATCCAAAAGTAGGCGATTCTTTGGCTTATTTCATAAATAAAATGTTACAACATTAGACCGAAAAAGCTTTGTTTCCGACATACAGGGTGTTAACATTTTAATTAAAAACATATTTTTTCATTGCCATTTTCAAACCACTCTAGATATTTTTATGAAATTTGGTACACGTCTTTTAAGCATCGAAAGGCATTTTTTGGTGTAAAATATTTTTTTTTAATTTTAGCAGTGGCGTCCGTGCGGGATTGCATTTAATATTTTTAAAGAAAAAAATGGTGCGCCACTGCTTTTTCTTTAAATAAAAATTATTTTTTAAATTCCCATCTAATTTAGAGCAAATTCGGTCTCGTGACTTATTTTCTTACGGTGCACTGTTTTCGAGTAAAAAATAAAAATAATTTTAATGCACATTCCTGGAAACACATAACCCATTTAATTAACTAAGGTAAGTAGGTTTAACAACAGTTTAGAACATTTAGGTTTTAATAACAATAACAATAGGATTAAAACAACTTTAAAGAAATTGTTGAAAGTGACTTCTTCCAGCGGCTATACAAGCGTCACATCGTCTTCGCATTGATGCTCGTACTCTTTCAAATATTCCAGGACTCTTATGGCTTATGGTTTCAAAAATATTTCGTGATAGGTCATTGAGTGGTTGTTTGGATGTTTTTTATAATAAACTGGAAAATATGTTGCAACATTATGTACCAACTTACTCAAAAAATAAAAAATTTCCAACTTTTTTTTCTCGAGTAGTAAGGATTGTTCAAGAAAAAAATAGAATTCATAAAAAGTGGCGTAAATATAAAAATATTAATTTAATGACTACAATTTATTCAAATCAATAAGAGCGCGGTGCAAAACCTTAATTCGAATAGATTTTAATCGGTATATACATTCAGTAGAAAATGATTTAATTAACAATCCCAAACGATTTTGGAACTATGCGTCTTTAAAAAACAATATGTTAGCAATATTCCCGGGGAGATGCACTGGGGGGACAAATCCGCGAGAGGTGGTTCAGATATCAGCGATCTGTTTGGCTCGTACTTGGAGGATGTTTTTGTTCCAGAGGGATATCAGTTTAATCCAAGTTCTGTTTCGACCAACTCAGATCTCCAGAGTCTTGCTTTTAAAGAAAATGAGGTCTTGAAGGCCTTGCAGACACTTGACCCTAAAAAAGGCGCAGGACCAGATAAGTTGCCTTCAATTTTCATTAAAAAATGCGCTAATTCACCTTATATACCCCTTACGTTAATTTTCAATTATTCTTTTTAAGATTAAGTGAATTTCCCGAAAGATGGAAAACTGCTATAGTAGTGCCAATTTTCAAAAGCGGTAGAAAGATAGATGTTTCAAATTACCGACCAATTAGTAAAATTTCGGTTATACCAAAACTTTTTGAGAAACTATTGTATCAGTACTTTTTCTCATTAGTAAAAAACGTTATAATCCCGCAACAACATGGTTTTTTTCGGGGGCGCTCACTGGACACCAACCTGCTGACGTTTTGCGAATATTTACATCAACAAGTGGATGCCGTCTATACCGACTTTAGTAAGGCTTTCGATAAGATTAGTCATAATATCTTGCTAAGTCGCTTGGCCGAAGTCGGCGTGGGCGGGAGTCTTCTCAGATGGGTCGAGTCGTACATTAAAAATCGCTCACAATATGTTTCAGTTCAAGGTTTTTGCTCTAAATCATTTGTTACTACTTCGGGTGTATCTCAAGGGTCCCATCTGGGACCGTTAGTTTTTATTATTTATATAAATAAAATTTGTTCGTGTTTTTATTACTGCAATTTTCTCCTTTATGCAGATAATTTAAAAATTTATTTATCGATTATCAACCTCTACGATTGTTATAAGCTACAAAGCGACTTGGACCGCCTGGGAAGGTATTGCGATGAAAACGGCCTTTTCCTTAATTTGTCCAAGTGTGTCTCAACAACGTTCTCTCGAAATCTTAATCAACTAACTACAACTTACCTTATAAACAACACGCCCCTAAAAAAAACTACTAAAATAAAGGATTTGGGTGTTATATTTGATTCTAAACTACTCTTTGACGAACACGTTGAATCTGTCGTCAACGCTGCTTCGAAAATGCTGGGTTACATTATAAGAAAATGAAATAGTATATTACATAACAAGTGTTGAAAGTGGCAATTCTCAAACGAGGAGATATTTAGCACGAGGCGTCAGCCGAGTGCGGAAATTCTCCGAGTGTGAGAAAATCACTTTCACACGAGTAATGTACACAATTTTTTCCACGACCATACAAAATAATCAAAAAGAATTTGTTTGGTTTTTAATAGTTTGTACACCATTGTGTTAAAAAAAATTGACAAAGTACAAACGCAATAAATGCAAAACAAATTTCAAGGCGGATTCCAACAGAAGCGTCTATATTAAAACAAAATAAAAACAATGCCTACTTACAAATTTTAACTTACCTAGATTTAAATAAAAATAATAACTTTTTCTCCTATTTGCTTACGCACATCATACCTAGTATCTATGTACAGTGAATAAATTTCGTTTCTGATTTTTTAGCTGCTTGCATTCTTTCAATAAAACAATAATATACCTAAATATACATACAAAAACAAACACAAAACATAACCTCAACATTGTCTTGTTCCTAATGGCTCTGCTCCCTGGGGGCAATTTGCCAGCACATTAGGGGTGATCGTGATGTTGTCTGGTCTGTACCATATCACGACCACTGACTTTTCTTCTTTGCGTACAATGCGGTTTGGACTGCTTAATATGAGTCTCTGGATTTGTGTATTTGACCTTTTCTTAGCTGCTATTTTAAGGGTCAAGGGTTTAGTATTGACAATTACAACATAGGATAGGAGTGACATTTACTAAAAAGAAGGGATTTAGGGGTTAGTAGACAGTACAATCATTTACTGAGTAAGAACCTAACTAGACACTTCACTAACTTATTTATTTATTTTTTATTATAGTTTTATTTTATGATAATTAATGTACCGCATTATTAAACCTCAACATTATTGAAAGATAGAGATGGAGTTAAATATCGATAGCTTGCTTATTATAAAAGTTCTGTCTATATTCGATTTGTTTTTATATTGCTAAAATAAATTTACTTACATAAAGCACTTTCACTTACACCAATATAATTAAACATCCGAGATAATGGCAAAATTATAAATCGGTATTTCCTAGGGTATTCTATTTCTGCTCTATAGCTGCCCCTTTTTTTTCTGTGGTTCAACTCAGTGGACATAAACCCTTTATTTTCTGTGAGTATAAAAATTGGCTGGAGGCTGAAAAACTAGAGGACATCGCAATCCTCGAACAGAACAGAACAGAACTTTTCTGTGAGTTGACATGTAAACATGAAACATGACAGTTGGTGGGTTGCCTGACATATTATTATTTTCCCTTTTTGATAATATTATTTTTATCATAAATAAGTACTCTTCGGTTCCCAAAAATAACGAAAAATTTGCAGTAATGCCCTAGTGTACTTTACCCCACCCAGCACCCCAATTCACTCCAGGTGTCCCGTAAGTTTGTTATGTTTAATAAATAGTTTTGTCGTCAAATTGACACCTGTTTAAATTTAATATCTTAGTGTGCTTGGTATTTCCACACTCGTGTTGAAATATTTTTTTACAACACGCGTGTGATATTTGGCACTTTCTAGCCAAGTTAACCGTGTTGTTATTGTCATTTTCGTAGGTGGTCGTAGGAAAACCATTTTATAATACTAAACCAATAATTTGCCTATTTAATTCCTTCGTTCTAAGCAAACTAAATTTTGCTAGTCTTGTTTGGAGCCCTAAGCAAAAAAGCTATGTTGACAGGTTGGAAAATATTCAGAATAAATTTATCAAATACCTTTCGGTAAAACAGAACAACGATATTTCTGTGGCGCGAAATCATTTTCATTTAGCTTCCCTGACTAGTCGAAGAAGGTCTACTGATGTACTGTTTTTATACAAGTTATTTAATAATTTAGTACCAAGTCCAGATATTCTCGAATAAGTTTATATTAATGTCCCCCAGAGGTCTCTAAGGACAGCTGAATTATTTTTTTTTGAAATTTAGACACACTTGTTCGGCTCAAAACTCCCCATATAAGAAATAGCAATGTGTGTGATAATATTGATTTTTTCTCAATGTCCCTGCGAACAGTGAAAGGCATACTGAAAAATGTTTAAAATCTGATTATTTTGATGATTGTATTTATTGTACTTATATTGTATTTTTTTTTCTCGGATTTAAAATAATGAATGATCTAATGTGAAATATTAGTGAATGTATTTATTCCTCTTTTACTTTATTTTAATATTTGTAGGCATTATTAGACTGTTTTAATATAGTTTATAATTATATTATATGGATACTCCAGTGGGTATCTTGTTACCTGTTTGTATCCCTTTTAGCGTTAATAAATAAATAAATAAATAAATCCATATATAATTCGATGTCGTCGCTCATCTACCGTATTCACCGAATGAATGAATGAAGCAGGAAGACCACGTACTGTTCGGACACCGCAGATCGAAGAAGCTGTTTTGAATGAAATTGAAGAACACCCGGAGACCAGCACTCGAAAAATTTCCTTATTATTGATTATTAGTCATCAAGTTGTCTGGCGTATTTTGAGGGATTTTCTGCTATACCCGTATCACATCCAGAGGATGCAAGCACTTCTTCCTCGGGATTTTTCTTTAAGTATTAATTTTTGCAGATGGTACCTTAATAGATTAACAGCTAACCCCAACTTTGAGTGTATCATCCTTTTTACAGACGAATCAAATTTTTCAAGGAATGCAATTTTGAATTATCCCAATATTCATTTATGGGCAGAGCACAATCCTCATGAAATTGTTGTAACTCACTTTCAGGAGCAGTTTTCTTTAAATGTATAATCGGGGATCATTTAATTGACCCTTTCTTTTTACCTGGTCGTCTTAATGATGATTCATATAGGAACTTTTTGCAAAACGAATTGTCTTTATTGCTTAAAGATTTACCTCTTTTACTAAGAAATGAGATGTGGTACATGCATGATGAGGCTCCAGCACATTTTTCTATTTTGGCTCGAGAGTACTTAAATCACGTATATCCACACAGGTGGATAGGACGAGGAGGAACTCAACCATGCCCCCCAAGGTCTCCTGAATTAAATAATCTAGATTTTTTCTTATGGGGGCATCTCAAGTCTTTAGTGTATTCCACACCGGTGAATACAGTAGATGAGCTACGACAGCGAATAATACATGGATTTTAAACCATAAGAAATAGTCCTAGAATATTTTAAATAGTACGAGCATCAATGCGAAGACGATGTGACGCTTGTATAGCCGCTGGAGGAAGTCACTTCCTTTTCCTTAATTCCTTTCATTTCTTTAAAGTTGTTTTAATCCCATTGTTATTGCTATTAAAACCTAAATGTTCTAAACTGTTGTTAAACCTACTTACCTTTGTTAATTAAATGGGTTATGTGTTTCCAGGAATGTACATTAAAATGATTTTTATTTTTTATTCGAAAACGGTGCACCGTAAGAAAATAAGTCAAGAGACCGAATTTGCTCTAAATTAGACGGCAATTTCAAAAATTTATTTAAAGAAAAAGCAGTGGCTCACCATTTTTTCTTCAAAAATATTAAATGCAAACTTTGCACGGACGCCACTGCTAAAATTTAAAAAAATTATTTTACAACAAAAAATGCCTTTTGATGCTTAAAAGACGTGTACCAAATTTCATAAAAATATCTAGAGTGGTTTGAAAATGGCAATGAAAAAATAGTTTTTTAAATAAAATGTTAACACCCTGTATCTCGGAAACGAAGCTTTTTCGGTCCCATGTTTATATAACAATTTATTTATGAGAAAAGCCAAAGAATCGCCTACTTTTGGATGTACCATTAATTTAGGAACACCCTGTATAGATATAGAATTAAAAAATTGCACAAGACGAATTTGCATGTACCGTGCGAGCAAAAATTATTTGCATCAAAGAGGGCCCTGCATCTAATGACGTAGTGCTTAGCCGTAGAGCTTAATACCTGTTGGGTGTCGGTAACTACCTAAATTAACAAACAATTAGTTATTCCGTCATCTTTGACAGTCGTTACAAGTAATTTGATTCATCGCTAATTTTTCCAATTTTTTGAATAATTCACACAATGGGCTTTACGGAACAGCATAAAACATTCATGGTTGAAGCGTATTTTCGCAACGGGGTTAGTGCATGGACGATTTTCATAAACATTTTCCTAACGTTGCTTTTATTGCTGGGGATTTTTATCATTGCCTGAAAAGAATCGTGGCTGTGTTTAGGAAACAAGTTCTATACAACACAAAAAAGGAGTAGGAAGACCATTTGTTAGAACAGAAAAACTTGTTGCAAACGTTCATGAAATAATGCAAATTATGCCAACAAATTGTATAAGACGCCTGTCTCAAGAAAATCTTATGGAATATGCAGAACTATTCTTAAGAAGCAGCTAAATTTATTTCCTTATGAAGTGCAAGTATTCCAAGAAATACAAGCCGCAGATTTTGAAAGACGCAGGAATTACTCTCAATGGTTTACCCAAAATTTATTGAAAATAAAAAATGATTTATTAGACCTGACATCTTTTTCGGTTCCACCTCACCGGTTATGTGAATTCTCAGAATACACGCATGTGGAGTAGTGAAAATCCCCATTTTTTTGTAGAGTCCACATTGCACCCTCAAAAAATTGGTGTCTGGTTAGCTATTTCCCGAAGAAGAATTGTTGGTCCTATTTTTTTTCATGATACAGTTACAGCACAGCGGTGTAAAGACAATATTTTGAATCTATTTGTGGAGCAATTACTTGACGACGAACTACGTTTTGGATATTTTTAACAGGACGGTGCAACCGCTCATACGGCCGCCAAAACTATTAACTATTTACGCAATTTTTGCGACGACAGATTAATCAGTTTTCGATCAGACATTTAATTCCCACCTAGATCACCTTGTTTAACGGTTATGGATTACTTCGTTTTTCCTTATTTAAAGAACACTTTTTTTAAAACACCAGTTTGCAAATTTAGAACAATTATAAGAAAGGATTATCCAAGAATGTGGTAACATTTCTCCAGAGATGCTGGTCAACACTTTCGAAAATATGAAGAGACGTGTGAATTTATGCTTGGAGCATGGCGGTGGCCAATTTCAGCAATTTATGTAATATTTTTCTTTTTCCTTCTGTATATTCTTACTTTGTTTATTTTGTAAACAACAAAATTAAATGTGTATTTGTCTACTCATTTTATTTCTTATTAGTTTGGCATATCATGTCATAATATGAATTTGACAAGATTTTAACCTAGATTTGGTTAGATATAACGTCCCTATATCATTATGATCTAAACCAATCCCTACGTTTTAATCCAAGCCCTCTTTGATGCAAATAATTTTTGCTCGCACGGTATATGCATAATACAGGTATTTGCTAAACTAATAAAATATACTGTTGTTTAACCATTCTCCCGGAAAATAAATGGCCTGATGGTAATAGATTGAGGAAAGGCAAATTTCATTAACATTTAGCAGGAGAGGCAGGTAAATTAATTGTTTTGTTTAACTTTAGGTGTGTTTTTTATTTGATACACATACGCATGATTCGATGGGAACCTACGCTAAAGAAGTTTATTTTTGTGTGACATAATAACTAAAATAGTAGGTAGTTAAAATATATCCCAACGTAATATAAAAAGAGCTCGTTTTGATCGAAATGAAATACAAGTTTCACAATTCAGGTTTAAGTAGCCACACCTTATATTATTCAGTTTTATTAAGCCTGCAGTATATATGAGACAGGCTGTATATACACACCTACATATTCGCAATAAAACCAAACCTTAGGCGATTCCGTTGTCGGGTGAAAATAATATAAGGATCGTCTCCTTCGTGACGCGTTGACAAATGTAAATAATCCCTGTATTGGTATTTCCATTATCTAGTTATGCCAAGGAAATTTATTGTGGCAATAAAAGGTTATAGCGTGACTTCACGATAGAGCTTAATAAAATAAGATTTTCCTTTATTTTATATTTTATCATTTATTAAAAAAAGGTCAGATTTTCATGTACTGCACACAAATTTGAAACGTCAAAACCCATACAGTGTCCGCAAGAAAGTTCGCATCAAATGGGATTTTTTTAAATTATTAGGTATAGGTAAAAATTGAAAAAGCAGTTAGTTTTTGCTTACCTAAAAACCAAAAATGACGTATACTGAAGCAGCTGCACGACTTGCGTTACCTGTCAAATTTGACATTTTTAATAAAATAGGTTCAAAAATGCCCTTATTTATCAAAATATCGAAAAACTTTATTCAAGAAAGTTGTTTATTTAGGCATTTTTAGCCTCTATGCGAAATTTTGACAGTCTAATACAATTTTTATTTTTTGCCAGATTCTTGAAAATTTTGATCAACCCTCGTAGATTAACTTTAATACATCGACGTAAAACCATTTGTCTTTACTTTATTTGTAATCTTAATGCAATTTTGTGTAAAATTTTTGTTTCCAATTATTTATTTTGCTTCAAATACTGAAATTGTTATTTATCAGTATGTAATGTTTGATGCAAAGTTTATCTAATTACATCAGTTTTGCCAAAACCGACGTTTCTCATTTTTATTAAGTTAGTAAACAGATGTACAAAAAGAAAATATTAGGAAGGTTTCGTAGAAATTTTACTTAATTAATATTAAATTAAATTAATTATATTAAACTATATTTTTGTTGAATAAAATGTTTCGAGCGATTAATATTTTATTCTTTTTGATCCAATATTAATTAAGTAAAATTTCAACGAAAGCTTCCTAATATTTTCATTTTGTACATCTGTTTACTAACTTAATAAAAATAAGAAACGTCGGTTTTGGCAAAACTGATATAATTAGATAAACTTTGCATCAAACATTACATACTGATCAATAAGAATTTCAGTTTTTGAAGCAAAATAAATAATTGGAAACAAAAATTTTACACAAAATTGCATTAAGATTACAAATGAAGTAAAGGCAAATGGTTTTACATCGATGTATAAAAGTTAATCTACGAGGGTTGATCAAAATTTTTAAGAATCTGGCAAAAAATAAAAAATTGTATTAGACTGTCAAAATTTCGTACAGAGGCTAAAAATGCCTAAATAAACAACTTTCCCGAATAAAGTTTTTCAATATTTTGATAAATAAGGGCATTTTTGAACCTATTTTATTAAAAATGTCAAATTTGACAGGTAACGCAAGTTGTACAGCTGCTTCAGTATACGTCATTTTTGGTTTTTAGGTGAGCAAAAACTGACTGCTTTTTCAATTTTTACCTATACTTAATAATAAAAAAAAATCCCATTTGATGCGAACTTTCTTGCGGACACTGTATAAATATTTTTTAAAATATCCATAAGGTACCATATAATACACAGACGATCTCTTATTATTAAAGTGTAGCTACTAGCTTCTATACAAATAACAACCAATAGAAGGTTCTACTGTAAAGACCACAGGTGGCAAACAATTACAGCAGACCAGACCATCACCATTTCCAAAAGCATAATATATCACCGCTCATCATAGAAGCCAGGATCTGACGAAGGAAAAAATAACTTTTTAGTTACCCAAAGCAACCAACAAGTACTCTTAGGCGGAATTCACACCAAAGCAATTGGCAACAAGCAATAAGCGATAGGCAATGCGCTATCTGAGTTGCCTATACCAATCTGCTTATAAACGCTTTGTATTGATTGCAACTTGTTTACACTGAAACGATAGTGATATCGCCTTACAAAATATTGCCTGACAAACGGCGATCTATATCGCAAGCAAATTGGGCTGTGTTGCTAGCTGCGAATTGCTTCGAAATGTCTGAAGAAAAACAGAATATTTTGTTTGTGCAAAATATTTAAAACTATCCTTGCTTGTATGATTATGCAAGAAACGACTCCTTCTTGCAGATTATTGGAGAAACAAGTCTTAATAAAATTAAGAACCTGTATTTATTCATCCCGTAGAAACTTTTAAATATCTCAGGATCTAAATTCATTTCTTTAGCAACCACACTCACTGAATTTTGCAAAAGAAAAAGGTCGCACCAAATACCGACGTTTCCTTTTCTTAGGCGGAATTCACACCAAAGCAATTGGCGACATGCAATGAGCAACAAGCAACAAGCGATAGGCAATATCGCTTCGCATTTATATTCACATTGACTCGATATAGTATATTACATAACAAGTGTTGAAAGTGGCAATTTTCAAACGAGGAGATATTTAGCACGAGGCGCCAGCCGAGTGCGGAAATTCTCCGAGTGTGAGAAAATCACTTTCACACGAGTAATGTACACAATTTTTCCTACGACCATACAAAATAATCAAAAAGAGTTTGTTTGGTTTTTAATAGTTTGTACACCATTGTGTTAAAAAAAATTGACAAAGTACAAACGCAATAAATGCAAAACAAATTTCAAGGCGGATTCCAACAGAAGCGTCTATATTAAAACAAAATAAAAACAATGCCTACTTACAAATTTTAACTTACCTAGATTTAAATAAAAATAATAACTTTTTCTCCTATTTGCTAACGCACATCATACCTAGTATCTATGTACAGTGAATAAATTTCGTTTCTGATTTTTTAGCTGCTTGCATTCTTTAAAAATAAAACAATAATATACCTAAATATACATACAAAAACAAAACACAAACACAAAACATAATCTCAACATTGTCTTGTTCTTAATGGCTCTGCTCCCTGGGGGCAATTTGCCACCACATTAGGGGTGATCGTGATGTTGTCTGGTCTGTACCATATCACAACCACTGACTTTTCTTCTTTGCGTACATTGCGGTTTGGACTGCTTAATATGAGTCTCTGGATTTGTGTATTTGACCTTTTCTTAGCTGCTATTTTAAAGGTCAAGGGTTTAGTATTGACAATTACAACATAGGATAGGAGTGACATTTACTAAAAAGAAGGGAATTAGGGGTTCGTAGACAGTACAATCATTTACTGAGTAGAACCTAACTAGACACTTCACTAACTTATTTATTTTTTTTTTTTTTATTATAGTTTTATTTTATGATAATTAATGTACCGCATTATTAAACCTCAATATTATTGAAAGATAGAGATGGAGTTAAATATCGATAGCTTGCTAATTATAAAAGTTCTGTCTATATTCGATTTGTTTTGAATATTGCTAAAATAATTTTACGTACATAAAGCACTTTCACTTACACCAATATAATTAAACATCCGAAATAATGGCAAAATTATAAATCGGTATTTCCTAGGGTATTTTATTTCTGCTCTATAGCTGCCCCTTTTTTTTTCTGTGGTTCAACTCAGTTGACATAAACGCTTTATTTTTGTGTGAGTATAAAAATTGGCTGGAGGCTGAAAAGCTAGAGGCCATCGCAATCCTCGAACAGAACAGAACAGAACTTTTCTGTGAGTTGACATGTAAACATGAAACATGACAGTTGGTGGGTTGCCTGACATATTATTATTTTCCCTTTTTGATAATATTATTTTTATCATAAATAAGTACTCTTCGGTTCCCAAAAATAACGAAAAATTTGCAGTAATGCCCTAATGTACTTTTCCTACTCGCGTGCGGTAAAGTACACTTTACAGCACTCATTTTCATGTCGTAAGTAGTACTTTACCGCACTCAGTGCGGTAAGTGCGGTAAAATTTCTTTACCGCACCCAATGCTGTAAAATTTCTTTACCGCACTCTTGTAAATTTTATTATATGCGTAATATGTTCTATTTAATTTACTACATTATGATGCTAACCACAACTAACGGCGATAAGTATCACATCATTACGAATATTTTTACTAGGTACCTATTTTTGGTCTCATACTTTTATACGTTTCTTCTCTACTTATATAATGAAACACCCTGTACCTAAAATATTATAAATAATTTTATGTCATAATTTTTATGACAGGAATTTGATTAAACGTCTGATCTAGATGGCATTAGTCAAAATCTGCTCGACTGCATTGCATTGTATTCCCATAGCAACAATGCATGGCGCAAGAAAATAACGCTTCTGTAATTTACAAAAACTGCTCAACTACATCTGATGAACAAAATCAAGCTCGCTCAGCACTTAATTTGCATTGCGCTACAAATTGTACATTTAATTTTAATATTTATCGTTAGCTATATTTTTATATTATAATGTTTGTATGTAATAAATATTTTTAAAAAATATTGTTTCTTTTTGTATTAATTTTGTAATATAATTCTTTTTTTTACCGGTGCGGTAAAGATTCTTTACCGCACTCAGTGCTGTAAAGATTCTTTACCGCACTGTATTAATTTTATTCAAAAAATGCAATTGATGTACTTGCATTCGCGCAATGCATAATATAAAAATATTTATAGCTTTTAACAATTAATATTTGTTACTTTTTATAAATTTTTTCTTTTAAATTTGATTTTTGTTCCAAATATTATTGCTCGAAGGAAAAATTGTGTACCTACCACGTGCGTAAAGTGTCTTTACCGCCCTTAACGGCTTGCCCGAACTCCGCTTCGCGTCGTTCGTGCAACTGCCGTCGCGTGCGGTAAAGGACCACTTTCCGCACTTGTTAGGTAAATAACTATTACCCCACCCAGCACCCCAATTCACTCCACGTGTCCCGTAAGTTTGTTATGTTTAATAAATAGTTTTGTCTTTAAATTGACACCTGTTTAAATTTAATATCTTAGTGTGCTTGGTATTTCCACACTCGTGTTGAAATATTTTTTTACAACACGCGTGTGATATTTGGCACTTTCTAGCCAAGTTAACCGTGTTGTTATTGTCATTTTCGTAAGTGGTCGTAGGAAAAAACATTTAGTAGATATCCAAAATGTCGGTGTGTAATGTAGTGATTGCGTTTTATATATTACGAAAAATGCGATGTAAGATCAAAAAAGGAAACGTCGGTATTGGGTGCGACCTTTTTATCTGCAAAATATAGTTCATTCAGTGAGTGTGGCTGCTAAATAAATGAGTTTAGATCCTGAGATATTTAAAAGTTTTCGAAGCAATTCGCAACTAGCAACACAACCCAAATATTGCTTGCGAAACAGATCGCCGTTTGTCAGGCAATATTTTGTAAGGCGATATCACTATCGTTTCAGTGTAAACAAGTTGCAATCAATACAAAGCGTTTATAAGCAGAGCGGTAGGTATAGGCAACTCAGATCGCGCATCGCCTATCGTTTATTGCTTGTTGTCAATTGCTTTGGTGTGAATTCCGCCTTACAGTTACGTACAGCGTTTTGATAAAAAATTGGATCAGCCTTTTATTTAGAATAGGGCACACTTAATCAGGAATCGCTCGGACCAGTCAAATTAATTTTCTTGAAGTGCCTTTTTTGTTAATAAAAATTATACATGGTGAAGCATAAAAATGCTTCATATATCAACTATCAATTTTTAAAATGAAACATCTTGTATATATTTTAACATTTTTACATTTTACAGTTAATTCTAAACATTTTTATCTATCTTCAACATTGATATGTTGCAACGATCGTGATGAATAATGCAATGTTCGGAACTCACGTCACAATCGTTAAGGCAATGACAAGGACAGTTTTCTTTTTATTGAAGTTTGAGATAACTAAAATTTTCAGCGAATGTTAATGAAATTTGAATTTTGCTATGCTGATATTACATTTAAAATTGTCCTCGCTGAAGATGAAGCATATAAATTTTATTATTGCTTGTGGAGGTAAAAATAGAAGTCATAAGGAGTACAAGAAGATACGTGTCAGGAAACTGATTAAATTTGTGTTTAACAAGTAGTTATTATTTTCACTTTCTGTGCAATTTACAACTTTAGTTGACAAACGTGAACAAACAAATATTTAACGAATTTTAAGATAAAAGTTGGTCACTGCTAGGGTTCAAATTAACGACGTTTGACTTTGACCTTTACTACTTTACCACTCAACCTAAACATTTTTGCTAAAAATATAGTAAATCTAATTTAATAACGCAAAAGTGAAGGGAGAGCGGCCTAGCAGTTTAGTTTGTCAACTCAGCTCATCTATTATCCAGCTTGTAATATTGTTACCCAGCTACCGTTATATTCTGCTGTAGTTGCACTAGTTTAGAGCCAATTTGCAACTGTAATGTAAAAGGCAGTTTTTTGTTAATTTTGGTCTCTAAATACCAAAATGATCATAAAAACTTTTTAACGCGTAAGTAAGAAGAGTTATGATTTAATCAGCAAAAGTATTAGGTTCAAAATTATAACAATGAAATTTACTGGCCACTGAAATCAAAGTTACAATATTTAGGAACCTTAACCAGAAGCTATAATTGATTGCCGATTGGTAGTCTACGTAGCTCCTTTAATGTGTAAAGTAATCCTTGATGACCTGCATAGTGTGTAGCGAACAAACCCGAACAAACCCGAACAAAATATTTTGCCTACACCGTATTTATTGGAAGGTGACAATTATATCTTATCATTTTTAGATATGGAAAATTGCCTATTCATATTTTAGTGTGATGCGCAAATAAGGAAGAGGTCTAGTGAATCATGCATTGTAATTTCTAAATAATTTCAATATAAAATTGATTTTTGGCTATGGTGGTTTTTTATTTGAAAATTAGGATCGATACGAAAAACTTAATTTTATTGTTTTCTATAAAACCATTGTTTAAATAAAAAGTGAACCATTGTTTTTATCTGCAATAAGTTTACCAATTTGATGCCAACGCATACCCTGGAGCTTTCTAAAAAAGGTAAAATTCAGGCGTGATTCATTATAACAATTTTGCTGACAAAAGTAACCGAACGTTTTCAGGGGTTCCTCCTGTAAAAGATTAATAAATGCCGGCGAAAACAGGTACCTTAAAAGAAAATAAAAGAAAGTAACATATCTATTTTATTACAGATAGTTAGTAATCCTCACAAAACCTTTTTATGGACTTTGTGTTTAAAGTTAGACTTTATTGAAGTATTGAAATACGTCAAGAAACTTTCATAACCCCTTTTTAACACGCTTTTATTAGCTTCACCTGTATGTTTGTATGTATGTTTGTTTGTAACCGACTTCTTTGAACCCGATTTTAACCCACTTTAAACGGTCAGATTTAATTTAAATTTTGTAGGATTATCAAGAATCGCTGACAATACAATAATTTAATAAGTTTAGCTCATTATTCTGATCAGGATCGCCGGAATTAAATCATTTCCTTACAGATCCTCTGTATGAGAGTGAGAGAGATAGAGCTCACCGTATGCGTTGGTCCGAGCGAAGTGTTGCCAATCTTTAAAAATCAAATTTCCCACGAGAAGAATGAGAATTTCCCTTTGTTAAAGAAAAATCCCACGAATGGTCAAACGTGACAAATAATAAATATTAGCCGAGTTCCTTTAAGTTACTTTTAAATAGCAAAGCAAAGCCAACGGCTAAGTTGAGCGTTCCATTTAATAATTAAAAAAAAAAGCGTGTGGCGCTTTGTGCTATATTTTTTCGTATATCGAGCACCCTACGCTTTTTTCACAATAATACTAATGTTTATCGTTCATTATTATTTTCTGCCTATATTAAGAATTTCAAGAATTATTTTAAACTATATTAATTTTCCGCTTTTTAGTTTGATTAATTATTCAAGCGTGTTTTTTAGTTTTTTTAAACTATATTTATTATCTCTTTAGGGACATATTATGGTAAAAAATCAGTGTTTCATTACTTAAGTATTTTATGCTGAGTTTTAAGTATTTTTGGTCAAATTTAAAGAAAATGATGAAATACGTATTATACGAATATTAGTGTATTTCTGCTGAGCTATAATTGATTTCCGATTGATAGTCTACGTAGCTCCTTCAATATGTAAAGTAATCCTTGATGACCTGCATAGTGTTTGTTTATTATTATTTTTTTTTTTTATATAAATACTTTATTTCAAATCGTAGTACAAAGTACACAAAAGAAATGACGTCACACAAACAATTTATAAATCTGAGCAAAAATCTTTCAGGTTATACGGTTCTAGGTCTATTAACATTTTTTTAAATTCTACTTTAAACTTTTTACATGACGATATACCCTTCAATCTAGCTGGAAGTGAAATAAAAAGTTTTATATACATGTAATGGGGAAACTTTTCAGTTAGTGTAAGTCTATGTTTTATATAATTAATATCGTGTGTTCTAGTGCTGTACTCATGTTTTGGTTTTAAGTCAAACAGATCCCTATTTCGAAAGAAGAACATTAAACATTTATATATATAAACACCAAAGACGGTCATTATACCTAGACTTTTAAATACAGATCTACAGCTTTCCAAAAATTTTATTTTCTTAATAATTCTAATTAATCTCTTTTGAATGATAAAGATATTTTGAGTCATACTGTCCCTTCCCCAGAATATGATTCCATATTTTAGTACTGATTCGAAATTGGCGTAGTATAAAATTTTTAGCGTATCTCTGTTCATGTATGTGCTAACTATTCTAATGCCATAACAAATTGAGTTTAGTTTTTTAATTAAATTTTTTATGTGACATGACCAGTTTAGATTTTCATTCATATAGATGCCCAAGAATTTAGCGTTTTCCATAAGGATAAGCTCTTTGTTATGCAATTCAATGTCTATTGGTTTTATTATATTTGATTGTTTAGTTTTGAATAACATTACATTTGTTTTATCCTTATTTAGAACGAGTCTATTTGATGTAAACCATTCGGTGACTAGGTTAAAGAATTCTTTGGCTTTGGCAATTAATTCTTCTAAGTCTTTACTTCCTATAATTAAGTTTGTATCGTCTGCATATTTTACCATGAATTGGTCTGCCGATTTCATAAGAAGGTGTAAGTCATTAATAAATATTATAAAAAGAATTGGCCCTATAATACTTTCTTGTGCTATTCCTACATTATTTGACAACATTTCTGATTTAGCATTTTTTCCTTTTTTCGTTACGCTTACTATTTGCTTTCTACCACTTAAATATGATCTTAGCCAAAGTTTTGCATTTCCTCTTATGCCGTATTTTTCAAGTTTTTGTACCAGCAAGTCCCTATCCAGACAGTCATATGCTTTAGACAGATCTAGGAACATTCGTAATGTTAATTCGCCATTTTCGAGGTGGTTAAGAATTTTCTGAATAAAGTCAAAGATAGCTGTTTGCGTTGACTTTCCTTTTAAAAACCCATGTTGATATTTATTAAATAACTTATATTGGTTAAAGAAGTCTACTAATCTAGTGCTCATAGCCATCTCAAATATTTTTGAGAAACCTTGTAATAAACTTATAGGCCTGTAGTTGTCTAGCATTTCAGGATCCCCCTTTTTATACAAAGGTTTAATAAGTGCGATTTTTAAATTTTCAGGAAATATTCCAAAATTGAAAGAATTATTTATAATGTGGCACAATATGTTTTTCAGTTCACTAGCCGATATTTTTATTATACTTGTTGGAATTCCATCCAAACCACTACTATTTTTATTTTTTTAATTTTTGTGCTATCTCACAGATTTCTTCCGGTGTTACAGGCTTTAGAAATATTGAATTTACATTATTACTTATACTACATTTAAAAGGTATATTAATTAATTTACTCAAAAGATCGGGCACAACTGAGAGCAAAAACTCATTGTATTTATTAGCAATATTTTGGGGGTCCCCATCTATTTTAATTTCCGAGCTATTATTTTTTCCGTTTATTTCTTTGCAGATGGACCACATGCATTTTGACTTATTATTTGAGTTCTTAATTCTATTTTCATATTTGGTGGCACGAGCCCCAATTAGCAAACTATCATATCTTTTTTTTTCGCTATTATATTGTTCTGTATAAATACGATTATGTCTGGATAAGGTTAATAAAATATCTAATCTATGTTTACATTCTAGAATATTTACATCTGTATACAATGATATTTTTTGTCTTTTACCTACTAGTTTTTGTGGAAAACTCTGGTCAAATAACAAAATAAAAGTATTCATGAATGTGTTCCACTGATTATTTACATTGTTGTTTTCAATATTATAAACTTCTCTCCAGTCTTGTTTTTGTAAGTTTAACAGAAAATCATTTTTATTTTCGTCTGAAAAAATACGGGTGTTTTGCAAAAACGTTTCTTTTGTCTGCTTAATTCTAAAAGTGATTTTCTGTGCTTTATGGTCCGAGATATAGTTATCAAACACAATTGTATGTGTAAAATCAAAGTTTGTAAATATATTGTCTATACAACTAGCCGAGTTATTAGTTATTCTTGTGTTTACCGTTACGGTCGAATTCATATTAAAAGAGCTCATTAGAGATAGTAGGTGTATTTTTCTTTCATTGTCTGTTAACATTTCAATATTAAAATCCCCCAATATGAATATGGCTTTATTTTCCTTAAATATATATACAAATAACTTTTCTAGTTTTTCCATAAATTCCTTTATGTCTCCCGCTGGAGGTCTATATACAGATACAATGATTGTTTCTACTTTACCCAATGTACACTCCACAGCAGCACATTCAAATATTCCAATTTTTGATAGTTTATTTAATTTTCGTCGCACTTTAAACTTAACAGTATTTTTACAGTAGATTGCTGAACCGCCATGCTTTCCCTCGTCTCTGCAAAACGTGGAAGCTAGATTAAAGTTACTTTATATTAGACGAGTTGTGAAACAAACCCATTGCTTTTTTAATAACAAAATATTTGGCCTACACTGTATTTATTGGAAGGTGACAATTATATCTTATCATTTTTAAATATGGAAAATTGCCTATTCATATTTTAGTGTGATGCGCAAATAAGGAAGAGGTCTAGTCTAATAGTTGCAGGATAAAATGTGTGTTTGTGTTAATCCAAATGGTGTTATGAAAAAATTAGGATTTGCACATAACCCGGACAAATAGCGCTTATTAATTGATTCGTCTAAAATAAGTTTTAAAACAGTTCTGCTTCATGATGACAACAAAAGATCTTCTATTCCTCTTGTACTTGCAGTTAACATTAAGGAAACATACGAAAGTTGCTACGCTGTAAATCGCCTTTAAGAAAATTTAAATTTATTTGAGTATTTTTAAAAGTTAAAAATTATTTAAAAATTATTATGAAATATTAAGTACTATAAAAAATCAAAAATTTAAATAATTGAAATTAAATGAACAAACCAATCAAATTTAGCCGAGTTAGAGAGGCCCACTGCCAGCGAGCAAAGTGCCCTAGCTCATAAGCCGGAGATTAGGGGGGGTTAGAAACAATAAATTTAAGGCGCCACTGTTTTTAGGCCAGGCGAAAACAGAAAACCTACCAAGATTGTTTTGGGTCCTCTAGCTCGGTTAAATAGATAAAAAGAAAAGTAAGTTGAGTTAGCTGAAAATAAACATTGGGGGTGTGTTGCCTAATAGGGTGACTCAAATAAAACGATAAATTTTAAAATACATAGACACTTTATTTAAAGAATGGATATTTTAAATTTTAAAAACCTTTACAATGTATTATACAGACATTGTCATGGTCTAGACATAAATGTCACGTACGGGTTTTATCGCAAAATTAAATAAAATAATAGCCTTTAACAAAATAAAAGCATAGATATCGCAAGTTTAACACAATAAAAAAAAACCATAAGCGATAAAGGCATAGATACTTAAACTATGCTTGCATAGTTGATATTGAAAACTGATGATTGATTGATTGATTCTTAAAGCTGACATTTCGAGCTGGCTCTCAACATTGGTGCGTACAGCTGGCACAGGTCTTTGTAGCTGGTGCTCAGACTGTCATTTAGAGCTTACATGGAAACAGTTACATGGGATAGGTTCTTGGAAATCCAATCCCGTACAAGGACCCTAAGTACAAAACAGTACGCATCAGTACCATAATAGTAACAATATTGAAAAAGTTAAAATAAAAGGCGGCTGAAGGCCTGAACAATAAAAACTAATTTAAATCAATTAAAACCAGCGTTGCACCACCAAAACCTACCAAACCGCAAATATAAGTTATTACCAGGCGCAAAATATCATAAAAACTTACTGCATACCCTTTAAAATAATCGGTACTAAAATCTAAATCGATTTATAATAAAATATTTGAAAATTGATTCTGCGCATGCGCCACGCACATGCGTGCAAACCCCTTTAAAATCATCAATAACTGTAAGTAAAAATGTTTAACGAATGAAAATATTTAAATTGAAACTCAATAAGATAAAATACGCTACTGGAGCACTCCAAAATACACAATAATCAAATAAATGAGGTTGCAGACAAGCAGTGAACTTTTAATGAGCTAAATCACTGAAATTGGTAGAAATGGTTACTGCGCATGCGCGACGCACATGCGCGCAGAATCGCTAAAACTCAACAATGGGTATGCAGAAAAATAATTTATAAAAATAATCAAGTAATAAACCTCAATTAAACAAAAGTATGCGGCTAGAACAGTCAATAAATTCAATAAAACAAAATTAGCATAATTGCAATCAAGTAGTAAACCTAATAAGAGCTAATACGCCGAAATTATAAGAAATGTTTACTGCGCATGCGTGACGCGCATGTGCACAAAATTGTTTAATAATAATTTACAAATCAAAAAAAAAAATAAAACTAAGTATTAATGAACATAATCAATTAAACACTTAAGTCTCAAATTAGCAGAAAGCAATAATTAACAAAATGAAATTATCGACTAAGTCAATTAATTACAAGTATGTAAAAATCATTAATTAAAATTAGAGGAATGACAACAGTTGACTACTTGATTACAAACGAAAAAGATTATAAGAGATTATTTTATGGAAAAGAAAGCACATCCCTATAAACCAGCTCTATAATTAGTCATTAATTAACGGAAAAATAGTAATTAATTAAGTCACAATTTTTAAAATAAATCAATGCAATTAAATACTAAAAGTTAATGTAGAAAGACCAGTGACTCTAAATGAAACCTTTAGAACAGTGACGTATTAATTTTGACTAAAACAGCTGTGTATTAAAATAAGTATTTTATTTTAATTCTTTATTGCATAGCATGTTGTATCGACTTTACACAGAAAACAAAAGCTAATGAGACCAGTACTGTGTGGACCAATCAAACATAAAAGTTAGATAACGTCAATAAGTTATTAAAATAAGTATAGAAAATAAGTTGTCAATAAGTTTATTAAATAATGTTAATTTATGGCTAATTGGAAGAAAATATAATTACGTCACTATTCCTGTAATTAAAAACCAATCCAATCTAGGTCTTTTGCTGTTAACTCTCAAGAGTAATGTGTTAATGATGTCTTTCAAAAGGTAGCATAAGGAAAGCGACTGTAAACTGTCAAAATAATTAATACAAAGCTGATACGTATAGAGCTGCGCGCCGAAAACAAGAAAAGAGCAGAAATGTCAAATAAAACAAATGCGGCAAAAGCCATTAGAGTCTCGCTAACCGAAACAGATTACACAAGACATGCAACTTAATTAATGTTAAGTTTTTGATAATGATATGAATAACCCAATTTAATAAAAATACAGTATCAATTAATCAGGTAACATTGTATCGGACAACTTTATTTCAAACATAGCTGGTGTCTAGAGACGGTTTGTTCAGTTGCATAAAAGTTGCCCCCGCTTAGATAATCGATCTACAGCAGTATTAAAGCAAAATATGAATAATACTCTCGCGAAATAATAAGTCATGAATAATCTGTTCGGTACACGAGACATGAAAATTGAACACTAATTTCCTACATATACGGTGGGCTGGTGGGCACAGCGCTAGCATATAAAATTAAACAGTAAAACATACTACTAAGGCAAAACTATCAACCTGACTGTGACTAATTATAGTGATAGAGATTTGCATGTGTGATAAAAAAAAAGTTAGGTTAGGTTAAAGAATTTTGAAATTTTGATAAAAATTTTACTCAAATTTAATGAAAAGCTATGAAAACGTTTATAATTTTGTCGATGCAAAGGTAAAATTCAAGTTAACAATAAAGAAACTTACCCAAAGTTGTTAGAAGGGGGTACACGTGCAACGATGCGAACGCGTTTCAAAATCGGCCAAGGCCTTTTCTAGGAAGTCGGTAAAACACCACGGCTGCATAGCCAAATAAAACTTAAGACTTCCTGGACTACATTCGGGCCCAAAAATCCCTTTAGGAAAAAAAACTTAGGGCTCCCAAACTAAACGCGTGTTCGCTACCACGAGTCTTCAAGAAGTGGCATCGAGAATTTTCTCCCAGACGGATCAAAACCGACGGGAAGTGACGAGACGATTCACAAGCCTGCCAACCACCCTAAAATAGCGCGCGGGCTTCAAATTTCCGGAAGTGCCAAATAACATCGACAGAAATACAAAAGAAAAGTGATACTTCAGTAGCAGTGAGACACCATCGAGTAACCATTACACGTAATTACGTTTAAACTATTTAAAATAAAAGAAATTAATTAAATTAGATTCAAGCCGTCAATAAAATAAAACATAACCCATCCCTATCACCATACGTCAGACTGGACGTATGAACTGAACTGAAGATCGATAATAATCAGCTGATTGAAAGTAAATAATGAAGTGCTGGGACTAGTTAAGTCATGAAACATTAAAATAACGATTTCCACTAAGAAAACCACGGGAATCGCCTTTCAAGTAAGTAAAGAATCCTGTCGAATCGATTTAACCTGGCTTCATATGTAAATAATGCCGATTTTAAGGGTTAGGTTATAAGATAGACTCTCAACACTTTTTAGCTAGAAAACTACCCTTCTGGAGGCATCACCAGGGTTTTATAGCGGAAACTGGAAGATAATTAGAGTCTAGGCTTTATACCCTTGGTAGCCTATTAAGCATACAAGTAAGTAAGCCCCCAAATGTGTCAATATCAGGCTAGAGAGACAAAGCTGTTATTAAGAAAATAAATCAGGTTTTTAGCCCCTTTTTGGACAAGAGAATGGCCGTAGGCAAGGAATAAGGTAGGCTAAAAAGTTATTTAAGAAATATATCATAGATAAAATGTATACAAAGCTCTAAAGAGGTCAGGATTGAATGTTCGGGTACTCTTCGGAGAGTTAACCCCAAAACCTAGTTTAAACGGGTAGCAAACAGCTTAAGACTTTTATTTTAGGTGGTACAGCAGTATCCACTTTTACTACTCCTCAAAATCGACCCTACAGGGTTCCAGAAAAGCTATAATATACAGGATGTATGGTAAAAGGTAAACAAATGAGATATCGTGTTACAAACTGACAGTAAGAAGGAAATTGTAAGGTAAGAAAGCTAAAAACAAGTCGTAAGGCGGTATTACACATTTTCTTAACAGAGAACGAAAGGTATTTACTAATAAAAGGTAATGTTTGAATGAGCAACTTATTTTAAACGATGTCGGAATAACGAATTTCAAAATTTATCCCATAAAAACTAATAACAATATTGATATGAAAGCTAGAACAATAATATAGTAGAGGTAAAATTTAAATAGAACCTAACGGCCAATTTTGGTCGTTACAAAGTATGTCACATTCTTAATAAATAAACATATATAATATTCTAATAACAGAATGTCATATCATGGCTCCCCTAAACTTACTCCACGTCCTGTCGGAGGTAAACAATGTAAAGGCGCAGAAGGCTATCATGTCCTTCTTACATAGAAATAATATTAAACTGTAATTATTAAGTTATAATCATAATTTTATATCGGAATCCTTAAGAAATGTAGATATCCTAAATTCCTATTGTTATGTGTTTTCCCAGGGCCCTCCTGTTTGTTTATAAAATGCTCTGATCGGCCCAGAGCGAGAAGCGAGTAACCCTGCCTCTTTCCTTTTAGGTTTTTCCTTTTCTTTTTTTGTTCCTTTTTCTTATGATTTGACGTATTATTTGTAACCCTTAAAAACTTAGCGGCTGGCTGAATGGCAGTCCTGCCAAGGCCAAAGCCAAAAAAAAAAAAAGTGGCAAGTATGTAATGACTTAAAAGTCATAAGACTATAAATTAATAGGGCTTCAGTATGGATTTACAATTACTATTTTCTTTGTCTTTGGGATAGTATAGCAACAGAGATCCATTACCAAGTAAAAGAATGGCCTTCGAGAGATCAGTATATTCCAGGTCCAGCTAATGTAAACAATATACTTCTTGTTGATCCCAAAAAGTTTTGTTACCTTAATTATACATTAAACTGGGATTAATGAAAAAGTTCGTTAAATCATTAAATAAAGAAGAAGCTGCGTTTAAATACCTTAACCAAACTTTTCCTAAACTAAGTGATGCTAAGTTTAAGGAAGGAATATTTTTGTTGTACCACAAATTGGACAAATACTACTGGATCAACGTTTGATCAAAAATTCATTAAAGTTGAATTAGCTGCGTGGAGTTCTTTTAACAGAATTGTTTTGGAGTTTTTAGAAATCAAAAAAGCAGAAAACTATAAAAAAAACTTGTTGAACTACTTGAATGCTATTGCGAAATGAGCTATCGTATTACACTTCTTGTACTCCCATTTAACTTCTTTCCCAGAAAATTTAGGTGCGGTTAGTGAGGAACAAGGAGAAATATTCCACCAAGACATACTACCAATGGAGCAACGTTACCCAGGCAGATGGTATCCAGTAATGATGAGGGATTATTGTTGGTTTCTTATAAAGAAAGTGATGAAACGAAAGTCACCATTCGCAAAAAAGTTATATACAAAAAACTTAAATAATTGTATTTTGATGAGTGTTTTTGTAAATATGTCTTGTTATCCTTAGAATATCTTGTTTTTTTTCTGGGTTTCAGCTTATGTATAAATATTATATAAAAATGTTTGCATCAAATGAAAATAACGAATATACAGTGTCACCAGTAAAGTCAGCATCATATGGGATTTTTTTTTATTAATAGCTTTATTCAAAATTTGACTTTGGTATCAAGTTCTGTTTCAATCGAGATGAAAATTAAGCAAAAAAATAGTAGTCACGTGATTCGCATTATCTGTCAAATTTTAATTTTTTTTAAAAAATAATTCAAAAGTGGGGTTATTTCTGAAAGTATCGAGAAAAATTATTAGAAAAAGTTTTTTTAAATGCATTTTCTAGCCCACATGCAAAATTTTAGCTGCCACTTTTGCAAAATAAGACTTAATGCAACCTACATAAAACTTCTTAGTTTTGACAATGCTTTATTTCAGATACATTTTCTTTAAAGTTGAGCCATATTAAATGTGTGTTTTTCAACCAAATCAAAATTGTGCTATTCAAATTTGGTCGCATGTGATGCAAAGTTTATTTGTTTTTGACCCTGTGTTAAGGTAACTTCATAAAATAAGGATTTTTGAAACCGTAGTTTGTGCCTGAAAGTAAAAAAATAAAAAATAAAATAAAGGGGTTTTAAATCAAATTTTTTTTAGCAATTTCTGGAAATTATTTTTAAGTTCCTTATTTCGCCGCAATTCTAAATTTCTCCGAAAATTCCCATATTAAGGTATAACTCTGGTTACATCATCGAAAAGCTTAGACAATTCTGCATCACTTTGGTTTAAAACTCGTTGGCGTACCGACCTTGATAAGGGTGGGGGAAGCTACTGAATGTGTAAACATTAAAATTGATGTAACTTCGAAACGACTTACCCGATTTTACTAAATTTAAGCTTGTTTAAAAGGGAAAGGTAAGTATCTTTAATCGCCGTATCCAACAGTACACGATAGTGTTTAATAAAATGGCTAGAGGGCGCAATTTGTAAATTAACAGTTTTTTCGACTTGATAAGAGTGGGAGAAGCTATTGAAAGTGTAAACAATAAAATCGCTGTAACTTCTAAACGACTTATCCGATTTTACTAAATTTGGGTTTGATTGGAAGGGAAAGGTAAGTAACTTCAACTCTTATCAAGGTCGGTACGCCAACGAGCCTTTAATCAAAATGATGCAGAATTGTCTAAGCTTTTCGATGATGTAATCAGAGTTACACCTTAATATGGGAATTTTCGGAGAAATTTAGAATTAAAAACAAAAATTTAATTGTGCCCTCTTGCGGCAAAATGAGGAACTTAAAAATAATTTCCAGCAATTTCTCATGGACGGTTTTACTAAAAAAAAATTTTCCGCAAACCATACGACTAACCCTCTCTGAGATACGGCCGAGAGCTATTCTTAGTGGGACACCCGGTACTCGAAAAATTAATTATTGAAAAAATAATTTATTTAATCAAAAGATAAAGAACTCTCATCCGCGATCAGTCTGGAAAAACTAATAAATAGGATATTTATATGTTATTAAAGTGTTATAAAAGAAGGGAAAATGCTGATTAAAGTAAGTTTAATTTTTTAATTGTATTTCATTTGTTCTCAAACATAAATTTCCAAACAATATAATGCAGCATTTGTTTTTACCAAGTTTAAAAAATATTTGCTAGTGTATTTTTGAAAATAATACTTTTGGCCTAAATTAAAAATTTTGTTACGAAATAAAGTAAATTTCGTAGTAATAAAAAAGGTGAGGTGGTAATTTTGTCTTTTATTAAGCTATTCAAATTTGAAAATTTTCGTTACATTTTAAAACATGTAATTCCCAATGTAGCCAACGTTAATAAAGCCTTTCAATATAAAAACAAAACAAAATACGAAATAGTGACAGTAATAAATGAAGTACAAAAATATGTGTTCCGTTGTTCCCCTATCGTGCTTTGTGGGTTACAAGTTAAAATTTACTGGCAGCAAGACGCCTGCTGCAAGTCGACTGCCAACACGTTGCGACGCTAAAACATGTTAAAATGTGACGCTTGCGCTACAATACTGACCTATCAGTTTAAAGATTTTGCAATGTCCGTCTATACCGTTTTTAAATATACGTTACGGTAAAAGATAGTAGAAACAGCTCTAGTACCTTGTTTTTGTTTCTGTTAAAGACTGTTGATAATTTTAGCTTTATACTAATAATTTTTTGTTTATGTCGAATTTTTAAAATTTTGTTACAGACACTAAATTACAAAAATTAGTAACGCTTTTTTATGATATAGTGTATTATTAAGTATTAAGAATGATAAGGACGATTTACTGATCGATGAGAATGTTTCGCTGCGCTTAATCTCCAATATTGTCTGAGATCAGTAAATTCTTACTGATCGTGATGTTTACACAATTTTTTGTACGACTGATATGAAGAACTAAGCAAATTCTTTTTATCATCTTGTTTTCATAATTTATTTGGGGGTAATATCATATCATTCCGAAAAAATTTGGAAAAACGAGTTGACAAATTACTTGTCAACGAGTTATTTGAATTTTTTCATAGGAAAAATTAGATGCAGGAATGATGTTTGGCAAGATTATTTCCTGACTGAACAAAAACAGCCTATTTATTAGTAATACACTACGCCCATTAATTATCGAATATTCAAATATGCACGCTCAAATTAATAAGCTGTAATTTCGTTAATAATAAACCAATTTTGAATATTTTTTTTTTAAATTATAGATATAAGATTCTAGTATTTAGGGCTAAGTAGTTTGCGTCCTGACACGTCTTATTGTACGGGGTAGCGCATAAAATCTAGATGCATGTCAATTTCCTTAAATTTAAAACTGGCATATCTTACATAAAAATTGAATTTCATTTATTTTTTAAACGAAAGCAATTAGACATCTATCTAAGCTAGAAACTGGCCAAAAAGTTTCGCCATGCCACTAGAGGCAAAGAAAAAAATACCATTTCTTCGACATAAATTCTGTTGCCGAAAAAATGTTTCGTAAATAATCAATGAGTCATTTTATCCCTTTTGGCTTTTAAATTTAGAATAAAAAAACATGTCAACAAATGAAGACTATAATACAGAGTGCTACGGAAATATCCAACCATTTAATTAAATTGCTTAAAATTAAAAATACAAAAATAATAATACAAATACAAATTCAGGGATACATTCTGTGAACGAATTAAATGGATAAGTTTTTGCGTGCCACGCTGTATTATAGACTTCATTTGTTGACATGTTTTTTATTCTAAATTTAAAAGCCAGAAGTGATAAAATGACTCATTGATTATTTTTACGAAACATTTTTTCGGCAACAGAATTTATTTCGAAGAAATGGTATTTTTTTCTTTGCCTCTAGCATGGCGAAACTTTTTGGCCAGTTTCAAGCGCAGATAGATGTCTAATTGCTTTCGTTTAAAAAATAAATTAAATTCAATTTTTATGTAAGATATGTCAGTTTTAAATTTAAGGAAATTTACATGCATCTAGAGTTTATGCGCTACCCCGTACAATAAGACGTGTCAGGACGCAAACTACTCTGCGCTAAACACTAGAATCTTATATCAATAATTTTAAAAAAGTTCAAAATTGGTTCATTATTAACGAAATTACAGCTTATTAATTTGAGGGTGCATTTTTTAATATTCAATAATTAATGGGCGTAGTTTATAATAATTTAATAAATCAATGCAACGTACAAATCATTTCACTGGGTACTATTACTAAAGTTACAATTTACGTAAAATTTACAGTTATTGTATACTACGGGAGTGTTGTTTGATCTATTGTTATGATTTTTTATAATGCTTGATACTTCAGATAAATCATCTTCGGAGGACGTAGTAGTAGTGTTTTGGTTTATTCCAAGCCCAGTTTTTGAGAATTAAATTCGAAGTTGATACTGTTGTATTTTTATCAATTACGTACTTTCTTTCAGAGCAAAAACTCATAAACTGCTTCCAATGCTGTTGTGTATCTTCACTGTATTACTGGGTACGCTATTTTTTTTCTTGATTGATGTCTTCGTTTGGAACATATCCAAAACGCTCCATGTTGCACAAAATTACTTTTTTGCGAAAAAGTTATTTAAAATGAAAGCGTTGTTAGGTTGATATGTGGAATTGTTTCGCTAAAGTCATTCGCTGATAACTGGATAGAAATTCAACAATTTTTTTTTACTGTCCTATCAAACATTTTTCCAGAAAAATTACTGACAGGAGCTGTCATGCAATTTTTCCACTTGAAAATTAGATATGACATACGAATTCTTGTCAGTGATTGGTCAAAATTGATAGGAAGGAAATAATCTCGAATAATTGATAAAAATTTTTACGTTGATTTGTTGTTGCCATGTGTTTGTTTGTTACTACCTGTTGCTATTCATAAACCTGACACGTAGTTGTCTAATGCGAATTTTTTCGACAATTATTTCGCTTTTGTTATTTTGAATAGAACTCGTTTAAAGTTAAAAGGCCAAAAATGAGCGAGTATAAAAATGACAGTGAACATTCTGATATAAAAAAGGCTTAGAACATCGGACGCTCAGCTATTATACCAAATCATTTTTGTAAAAGTTCTGTTATCTTTGTTGGATTTTTCAGATAATTTTCCTAGTATTATGTCTAATTTTACTCACGATAAATTATTTTTTTTTCCGTCCTCTTAGCCTTAACAACCAGTAAATCCAACATACCGAGTTTAATAATTCATAAAATATGTCCGGATTGTCATATTAACAAGGACTAAGGGACTAAAACAATATTATGATGTAGGGCCACTAAAAAAATCAATAATTTGATGGGTCCGAGTGATTCTTGAATAAGTATAGTATATAAAAGGCTGATCCGTTACTTTATTATAACGCTGTATAATAATAAAGTATGTTTTAAAAGTCCTATGCCAGTAACACTACATCGAAAGCTAAAATGATTTTAAAAATCTGAGTTACATGATCATAAAATGCACTCTGAGTGATATTTCTAGGTGAATTCTCTCCTATAAAATTTTAATAAAATGATGCCTTTTGAAGATACTTTTGAAAAGTACAGGTCCTTAACTAATGCCAATGCGACTTACGGTAATCTCATAATTTTCAAATGCTAAATCAAGTCAGCCGTTGTGGCATTACCATGAATACAAGATATACTTAAGTAAAATTTTGCAATAGGTGACAATGCCGAAAGCAAAGGACTAGCCAAAAATAATGTAGGACAGTAGCGTACACATACAGGGGGTCAAGCAGGTACTGGATCTTATATAGTTTTGAACGTAAAAGTACCACAAGAATAAGAATTTGTTACTTTTGTATATTTTTTTAAAATTTTAAGTTTAGCTATTTTTTACGGCAACACCATCTCTGCTTTTAATTGATGTATCCCCTGGAATGTAAGATGTAACTATAGAAACAAGTGAACTTGTTAGAAAAATGTAGGAGAAGTAACATAATATGCAGCAATTTTCACTTATAATCTCCCTAGCAGCAGAATTATTACAGATTATTTTTTTTTAAGGTCACGAAAGGTTCTGTTAATAGAAAATTATCCCGAGTCGAAGACAAGGGAAATTTTCTATCAACAAAAACGTTAGTGAAACCGAGAAAAAAATTATCGGGAATGAATTCTGCTGCGTGGGAGATTCGGTAAGAAAATTTCATAAATTGGAGTTTCTATTAATGTTCCTGAAATTTTAGTAATAAACGTTAGTTACTAACAAGTAAAATCAACTTCTATTGTAAAAATACAGTGCGTCATATTAAACTAAACTTATCGGAAACATGTTTTTTAAAGTTATATTTGAATATAAAACTATAAAGACATTGGATCTCAGATAACAAATTTGTTATTTAATGTTTCTCACATTTTAATAATAAAAATGAGTTACTAACTGCTCAATTTCTTTAGCAATCGAACTTGCTGATTCATTACCAAAACGAATCATTTTTCACACAATATTATTGCAACAATAAATATCACGGGTACGACTAAAAAACTGATTGTTACTTGCTGGTTTGTCTCACCTGTCACTTCGAAATGACTTGACATTTGAATTAAAATTAAGTCGTAGTAGTATACCTAAGAAAAATGATCACTTATTAATTTCATTAGGTTAATAGGCTATAGACTATCGCGATAGTCTCTCGTTGCTATAAGCAACGTAAACAAAAAGGAGCCTTCTAATTGGTTGAAAATAAATTTATGAAATTTTCCTAATTATTATCGCTCTACGGGCATGTATGCATGTCTCTCAACATCATAAAGGTATTTTGTGTTGGTAACTATGAAATAGTATATTATTATTGTGTATCAAGTGCGTAAAGTCAACTTTTATTCATGATTGTGAGTGTGGACATGAGTGTATAAAAGTCTTCACACACGTGTTACACAGACTACTTTTTCTTCGACCGTAAATAATAAACACATATTCAAGTACAAATACAAATATAAGTTAAACTATTTATTTTTTCCTTTATAATAATGGTAATTATTAATAGTGATATAACAGTTCATCAGATAAATAAATTTAACATCTGTAGTTTTTCCTGATACATTTTTAATAATATTGCTGCTTGTGGTCAAGGCAATGTTTGTATTTTTGTATTCAGCGTAATATATTCACTATTGCAATAGTAAATATATTACGCTGAATACAAAAATAATGTTTTATTTGATAAAATACGGCGTACAACCGACTCTCCTTTTCATATCTATTAGAAATATTATTCTTTTTATTAAAGGAATTGTCTGTGGAACCTTCAGCTACCGTTGAAGACTTCCAACCTCCGTCTTGATTTACCGTTAACAAATCTGCACCTGTCACTAGCAGGAAAGCAGAAGACCGTCTAAAATAGTGGCCTGTATAATATACTCCTGGGTGTGGTAGGCAATTCTCCAAATTTGATTATCACTACTATTTGGCGTGTATATTTTCCTTTTTGGTAGTTGATGAAAAACTTTTCTTCCTGATAATTTTGAAGGCGAAGGGTGACATATTTTCTGTATAATTCCAAATCCTCGGTCATAGTGAATTTTAATTATTTTGGTTTTTGTATCAGGGACGTATACAACAAGAATATTTCATAAACCTTTAATATCGCATATTTTTAGTGTATACCTACATTTCGCTTCCTCTTAGAGCAGCAGTAATTCCAAATAGTAATATTACGTTAGTTAGTAAATAGTTTTCGTCGGGTGCCTCATTTATGAACTTAAAAATTTCACAAGATTTTTTTGGGATATAACCTTTATTCTTGCGTTTTAAATACGCACGAACTTTTGAATATTTACCGATGTCAATATTATTCTAAATGTTAATAGTATTTTTTAGCATTGAGTAATGACTCCATAGTGTTGATGATTTAATATTTTTCGCTAATTCTAATAAGTATGCGAGTACAACAGTTTCAGAAAAGGATTGAATATTATTTTTACTGCGCCAATTCATAAATTAATTGTACGTACATTCATAAATTTCCTTTGACATCTGGGGTAATAAAGAGATAATTGCTGTTTTCGCTGCATCCGTAATATCTGGTGGAGTGCATATTTCTATAGCAGAGTCCATAATTATTACTTAAACAAATAGTAAGCTGATAAAATGTACTAATTAATTTATAATAAACTTTGAAATTTGTTTGTCATACTATTTAAATACAATGTTTGTATCGGCACTGACAATTCGTTACTATGGCAACGATACAAATTACGAAGCACGGCCGCCTAATAAAATCATTGCCGGTGCGTAAAATTAATGGTCGCCAACCAACGAAATAAGAATACAAAGGAAGTAGGGTATGGTAGATTGACAGTTGTCCGGGATGGGGTCTGATGGCGGCAACATTTAACGCACGCGCGTTTCCGGTTTACCTGTGGCGTATCATTAAAATGGTAATAACAAAATGATTAATGAAATTTTATTTGGACGAAAAAAATAAAAAATATATTTAGATTCATATATAGCTATAAGATACGGTAAGGTTGGTGCAATAAAACAATACAACTATTTCTTTTAATTATTTATTTAAATAAGGTAACGGAGGTGAAAGGGTAATGTAAATATCTGGTTAAATAACTAAAAAACACCTGTTATTATACATTAAAAAAAAATTGCAGAAGACAAATTGTTTCAGATAATCGGCAAAATTATTGCCAAAACGTCTACGTTAAAAAATAAAATTTAAAAAAAACCTTACTCTTTCTTCATGAACCAAATCACAAGAAAATAATAAAATATAATATAATATAGTCCTGTTTATTATAATATGTACCTAAATAATATTAATGAGATTTCTAGTATACAAGAAACTTGTCAAATGACAAACTATGCAGATAATACAAACATTTTATTTATTTGTAGTATCAACAACTGAACAAGTTAATTATAGATACATAAACCCCATTTCTAAAAGCTATCCTAAGCTATAATAAATATTCAATTAGCATTTGCCCAAGCAGTTCATTCCTTAATTTTAATTTTTGATAGTTTAAATTATATATTTCAATGTCTCCACAATATTTATTAAAATAGAGCACAGTCACAGTGGTGAGTTTTTGTATAGATTTGTCCTCGGTGTAGGAATATAAAATACATGTGCGGATCTAGTATTGACTAAGCCTATTCTAAACGGAAGCAGTCCTAAGAACTCTTTATTATCTATTTTGTCTCTAAATATTTTATATAAGAAAATAATTCTTGCTTCTATACACAATAGTCTTAAAGAAGGGATATTAAACAAATTACACAAAAGCCCTTGATCTGTACCTCTTGGTGGATAAACTGAAAATGACTTGTAGTATAAAATTTTTTAAAATTTACGCTGAATAGATTTTGAAAGAGCAATCTTATTGGCATACTGAGGATCCCAAATAGTGCATGCATACTAAAGTTTTGTAGCTACCAGGGATTTATATAAAGTTATTATGGCGTTAACATTTTTAAAGTATTTACAAGTTCTTATTATAAATCCTAGCATATAAAGACCATGAGCTTCTCGAGCAACATATTTAACAATTTATGATTGAAGTAAATAATTATTGGTTTTCTAAAGATAAACTGATATTAAATAAATCAAAGACCGTTATCACCTTGTTTAAGACTAACCCATACACTTTGGAGAATCCGGAAACAGTAACCATTAATGATTGTCATATAAGATTAAAGGAATATACTAAAATCTTAGGTGTGTTGTTGGATAGTAAAATGTCCTGGAAGAACCATGTCCTGGAAGAGCCATATCCTGGAAGAGCCATGTCCAATATATGTTGTAACCAGACGGTGTTCCAGTTAGATTCACAGTAGGATAATTATCTTCAGGCAGGTTTTGACAGGGTGTCTTATAAGATATTGCATAGGAACGTACCTGCCAAAAAAATATAAGTTTTTTAATTATTTGTTTGGCACCTTTACCAAATGACACAAAAGTAACTATAACGTGATACTAACTCTCTTTGTAAAATTTTTTTTCTATATTTTGATATGAATTTCTTTAAATGATAGAAGGTTTGGGACTTGCTTTGAATTTATTTTTTTAATCAATGGTATCTCCAGTCGTCCTCAGGTGAATATTGAGAAAACGTTTCTATCATTCTAGAAACATCATTGTATTCAGTCTTTAAATATGAATTTCTTTGTTTATCGTACCTACACTTCCATATTTTATTACATTCTTTATCCATGGGTTTAAAATTTTAAAAGTAGATTAAACCAATAAAACATCTAAAAACTTTTATCGATACATAACTTATAAAAAAGTGACAAAGCAGCTTCCTCAGAAGCATAAATAAGGCAGAATTATTTGTATTCATATTCTTAAGTACCTACCTACATATTTTCCAATATATTATGTAATGACCCGATACAATAGTTTCAAAACTTACATTTTTTAACCTGGCTACTTCAAAAGTAGGCACTACTGCAGTTGGGACCAATCTGACTTTCAATCTTGAGGTTCTGTCAAAGCAATCTTCAGGAAAATGCTTCTAGCAAAGAACTGTATTTCGTGTAGGATCCCAATCACTTCGGTTTACAATTTTCAACCACGCCTTTTTTCTTAGGTAATTATTTGGAAAACTAAAAACCAATACGTATTTTTAATTTGCTTTTTTGTAGAAATGGGGTAACCCAGTCGATTAATAAATAAATAATATTTTTCTGGTTTTATAAGACGAACGCCCATGAATGACATGCGAGGTTCGGAGGTTATGTGTATTTTGATATTAAATTAAAATATATTTTTTTTCTATACAGATTAAAAAAGTTTATATATCTAAACATAAACTTACCGATGAAATGTAATGCCCAGTTTTTTACTTCATAGCGTTTGGGAGCACCCACAAGCAGCACAATGAACCATATTTAAAGCTTATTAATTAACCCAGAATAACAACTAATTAAAATGTTTTAATCGCTGTCCAGCGCTAAAAGTATACTCCACTGTCACACTAAAGTAATTATAAGTTTACTAGTATTCGTTAAATATGGTTGTTAACTAATTAAAATGCAAAATAACTCAAAAACGGCCAAGAAAGCATAAATCACAGCTCGACCTGTCAACCACGGTCAAACACCAAAACAAACATGGAGTCATATTGTGGTGTCTCAAAATGGCCGACTTCCGTCGGTCGGTTTGTAAGGCGGTTTATGCAAAATCCTACCTCCTTTGTATTCTTATTTCGTTGTCGCCAACACATTTCTTACGGAGCCGATGTCTAAAGTAAATCCTATTAGAAATGCATTGTACTTCAGGCATCGGTGTTTAAAAAGTTAGTCAATGTGATCAATGTGTAAAATAGTATTTTAGATACGGTTGTAGAAAAATAAATTTAATATATTACTCAATGTATGATTTAAACAATAATTATTTTTGGTTCACGTAAGATGACCCAGTATCCGATCTCAGAATCTGAAAGTTTTCTGAATTGACTTATATTTGGAAAGTATATTATTTTTATGTCTACATGGTATTTATAGTACATTTTAAATAAATCTCTATATACAGTGTCACCAGTAAAGTCCGCATCATATGGGATTTTTTTTTATTAATAACTTTATTCAAAATTTTACTTTGGCATCAAGTTCTGCTTCGATCGAGATGAAAATTAAGCAAAAAAATAGTAGTCACGTGATTCGCATTATCTGTCAAATTTTAATTTTTTCCAAAAAATAATTCAAAAGTGGGGTTATTTCTGAAAATATCGAAAAAAGTTATTAGAAAAAGTTTTTTTAAATGCAGTTTCTAGCCCACATGCGAAATTTCAGCTGCATAAGATAATTTTGATTTTTTACATATATTTTGTAAATTGCACCACTTTTGCAAAACAAGACTCAACGCAACCTACATAAAACTTCTTAGTTTTGACAATGCTTTATTTTAGATACATTTTCTTTAAAGTAGCGCCATATTAAATGTGTGCTTTTCTACAAAATCAAAATTGGGCTATTAAAATTTGGTCGCATGTGATGCAAAGTTTATTTGATTTTGACCCTGTATAAGGTTACTTCATAAAATAAGTATTTTTGAAAACGTAGTTTGTGTCTAAAAGTAATATACCTTAATATTAAGACAAAAAAGAACAGTGTCATCAGTAAAGTGTTTGTTAAGTGGAAAATAAATTTTAGTTTAACTTAACGTAAAGTTTATCTATTTTCAGTGATTTAATTTAAAACCCCTTTACTTTATTTTTTATTTTTTTACTTTCAGACACAAACTACGTTTTCAAAAATACTTATTTTATGCAGTTACCCTATACAGGGTCAAAAATAAATAAACTTTGCATCACATGCGACCGAATATTAATAGCCCAATTTTGATTTTGTAGAAAAACACACATTTAATATAGCGCTACTTTAAAGAAAATGTATCTGAAATAAAGCATTGTCAAAACTAAGAAGTTTTATGTAGGTTGCGTTGAGTCTTATTTTGCAAAAGTGGTGCAATTTACAAAATATAGGTAAAAAATCAAAATTATCTTATGCAGCTGAAATTTTGCATGTGGGCTAGAAATTGCATTTAAAAAAACTTTTTCTAATAACTTTTTTCGATATTTTCAGAAATAACCCCACTTTTGAATTATTTTTTGGAAAAAATTAAAATTTGACAGATAATGCGAATCACGTGACTATTATTTTTTTGCTTAATTTTCATCTCGATCGAAGCAGAACTCGATGCCAAAGTCAAATTTTGAATAAAGCTATTAATAAAAAAAAATCCCATATGATGCGGACTTTACTGGTGACACTGTATATATTTTTTAAATTTCAAATTCTACATTGAATTACTAAAGACAATTACAGCATGCTTTTCAACTTTTTGAGTAGTTTTTCAGTATTCGCAAATATACGTACATGTGTGTATGATCTGGTCGTCAGGCCATCAGTTTCGGCAAGTTTTTACTGTATTTAATGCGATCAATTTATTTTAAATAATAGTAAAAGATCGTGGAACAAAAACACACCTATTCGGAGAAGTGCATTGCTATTTACCGGAATAATTGCGCCAGTCTTTTTAAGCCAGTTTTAATTTATTCCGAAAATTTAAATGATAATAGGTGATTTTTTGGCAACTCTTTACATCACAATTATTTATGTTTTTTTTTTATTATTATAAACCAAAAGATTATTAATCCAAAAAGTACCAGAGCGTCGTCATCAATAATAAGAGAGGCCCTGGGTGAAACTGAGAGGTTCCCTAGATTCACATTAACAATTTATTCACAACTGACAGACCTGTCGGTTTGTGTGTGGTCAATTTTAATTGTGGAAAAGGGAAGATTTAAATAGACAAAAACGTAAAGTGGTATAAATCATATTAAATATTATGTATTGCCTAAGTAATTAAAATTAAGTTTCTATTATTTGTTGTTGTTTCTACTCTTATAAATTAGATAAATACCTATTGTTTCCTTATATTTTTTTTTTGAATTTCTTCTAAATTAAAATAAATCAAAGAAAAAAACGTATTATTGCTTATTCCTTAATTCCTATAATCAGTTATATACTTATAGTTCTATTTTTTTTACTTAATTACCAAAAAAATAAAAATATTTCAGTTTTAAAATATTGAATTATTCATTTTTAAAATAATATTACAATAAGAAGAATTTAAATCGGATTATAATGTGATAAGTACATGTGACTTCCCGACATTAGTTACTCTTTTGTCGATTAGTTGGCTTTTACAGGATTAAAAATAACACTTATCAATTTCATATTTCTGAAAGAAGTGGTTGATTTGTTGGTATCTCTTACGGTACGATAAACTGCTATTTATATAGACACTGCAAAAACTAAAACTTCTGTTGATGGATCCTCATATTACGATAAGTGAATAAAAACAAGATAACGGCGGAAAATATGATGAAAATTAGTTTTTCACAACGTAAATAAAACTCAACAGGTTTTAATAAAATATATGATAATAACATTGACAAAGGTTGAATTTATTCATTTGAGACTCTTTTAAACTATGATCAATATTATTGTTTTAGTATTTTTTTATTCGTATTTCTGCAGATCAAACCTAAATACAGTAGTCTAGGTGGATCATTACCCATGCGTTATCATTTAACGTGTTGCGGTTTAAACTTGATCTTTTTACAAATAATTAAGATATCTGTCAATTTCATATTTCTCATTCTCAAAGTATAATTTTTTTAAAGTTTTGTTTTACAATTTAATATATTTCAATTTACTACCATATAAGTTCTTCAAAAAGTAGTTAACAGAAATTTATTGTCTATTTTTCAATTAAAGCAGGAAAGTCCACTTTTAGTACTCGTAACTGTCGAGTCAAAATTTTATGCTTAATTATAAAGCAGTTGCAGTCAAATGATTCTTTGTTATTAACCTGTAATTTAAAATTATTTACGTGGTAGTAGTACAGTTTTTAGCAAATTTATTCTTTCATTCTAAGTATCGACATGTTCTTGGTCCATAGTATTTTTACCTTCGGTCAGTAACCTAAATTTATGATATTTCCTGGGCGGCACAAAATGAATACTAACTGGCTGGTTGATTTGATTTGGAATTGTGCATTCTACATAAATTGTGGAAATGTGGTCAATTTATTTTGGTTTTTGGAAAGGTTTTATTATTTTATTACAAGTGTTTTTATTTGGAATATATCAGCTGAGAAGGACATTTATCACTTTAACAGACAGTGGTACCATCCTATGACATTTTAGGACATTGGAACTACTTTATAGATAATTTTGGGATATGCCTCGGTAGTCGTATTTTTTTATTTATAGGATTGGCATTGGCAAATTCTGGTTAATGTTTTTTTTAAGTAGTTGGCTCTACAGTTGTTGGTATTACTGTATGGGTTTTTGTGGGTCTTCGTGATTGTTGCTAGATAGAAATTCGGCCCTTTCTTTTTCCTACGTTTGCGTTGTTTGTAAGGATGTGAAAAAACCGGTTAGCACTTTTCCTTATGTGGTAGTTTTTAAATTTGGGAAGGCCTAAACTTTGCCAAAAAAAGCGTGCTAATGGTTTAAGATTGGAAACATCTTTTGGATGGACTAGGTTACGATATTTTCCACAGCGTTGTGCCAATTTATATTTGGATCTTCACACCATAGCGTAGTTGGAGAAAAGGGCGCCCCCCTATTAATTTAAGAGGTAAGTTACAGCTAAATTTCTTTTATCTGTAAAATTCAGAGAGCATTTTTGGGTTTTCATATTGTAAATAGAGTGTGCAATTTTATAGCAGTTTGGTACTGTAGTAAAATGCCTGGATATTATTGTGCATACCGCTTTTGTTTAACCAAAACCGGCGAAAGGTTTAGTTTCTATTTTCCAAAGGAGTACGAACGGTTAATATAATTATAATTAATTAATTATAATGTTGATGGCTTATTTGCAAGAGGACGTAACCAACTTTGTTTTAAATATTGGGTTAATCTGGTGCGTTTATTTGTCATAACTCGTAAACCTACGACCAATCAAACCAAACTATTTTGTCTTTGTTTCAATAAGCCGTATCAAAAATCTTGAATTCTAGCATATATTATCGCGTAATCCACAGGTTGGTTAAGCCTGTATAAACTTGTCGTTTTATTCTTAGTTTTAAAGCGGTTTATCGTAAATTTTGTCTGTTTTACACTAAAATATACTATCATTATATGGTATGGTTAAACTTTTCATTAGAGACCGACCGAAGATTCAATTTCGGTTTTGGCTAGTTTCGGCCAAAAAATCTAGTTTTGGTGACAGTTTCGGTTTCGGTGCGCCGAATCTTAGGGTTCGTAAATTGTCGCGCAACGTTCGGCTACACTGAGAGAATTACATTATAACCCTTATGATAATTCTTATAAACATCATAAGAATATTTAATACTACTTGGGGCAGCAATACGAACTAATAGCATATACAGTGACCGGCAGAAAGTACGCACCAAAGGGTTTTTTTTTTAATTTCAAATTTTACGAAATTTTTTTGGCGGTTGAAAATTTCTGCCTGTTTTTAAACAAAAAAGAGCATAGACAAAACTAGTAATTATTGCGCCGTATACAAGGGAAAGGTGAAAACGTTAAATTCACTCAAGAATAAATTGCCCTTATTTTTCACTGTGGAAATTTTTTTTATTAGGAAATGTTGTTTGCACTTAAAATTTATCCATAAATACCAAATTTTAGCTCGGAAGCACAAATATAAATATTTTTCATGGCAACTAGATTTAAATGAAAACGAATTTTATTGTAAGGGTTTAAACTTTAATTCATGAACCAATGGGTTTAAGAGTTTTTGAAAAATTGGGAACGGCAAAATATTGTTAAATGTATGAAGTAAATCCTCATTTGTTTTGCATAAAGTTATTCCGCTTATCCATAGAATAATGTACGGTGGGCACCAGAGAAGTTAGATTATTTTTGACGCTATTTTATTAAACGTCCAGTTCTCGCGTATTTAAACAAATTTAAGTAAGTTATGTGTCTTATTGCCCAAGAGCTGTTAAAAAATTAAATTTATAGGTTGCATAGCTTCTATCGATTCGTTATACGAGGGAGAGTCAAAAACAGTGTTTTTAGAAAGTAAAAACACTTTTTTTGTGCTACCTAGCTGAAATCTGGTATTTATGGATAACTTTTAAGTGCAAACAACATTTCCTAATAAAAAAAAATTCTACCGTACAAAATGAGGGCACTTTATTCTTGAGTGAATTTAACGTTTTCACCTCTTCCTCGTATACAGCGCAATATTTACTAGTTTTGTCTATGCTCTTTTTTGTTTAAGAACATGCAGAACTTTTCCACCACAAAAAAAATTGGTAAGTTTTGAAATTAAAAAAAAACCATTTGGTGCGTACTTTATGCCGGTCACTGTATACACCAGATATAGTTAAAACCAGTGCATTTAAAACCAGTGCATAAGAGTAAATAGCTATTTTATACTGTTTATATGACATGGATTGTAACCATAAAGGTTTGTTCCATAGCGAATATAAAACGTGCTTATACCCATTATACATTAGTTGAAAATGAGTATAATCCAGTTATATAATGTGTATAAAACTGTTTAGTTGCTTATACCTACAAAACAGTTTTATAATAGGTATAAAACTGTTTAGTTGCTAATATAAAACAGTTTTATAATAGGTTTAAAACTGTTTAGTTGCTAATACAAAACAGTTTTATAATAGGTATAAAACCTATAACAATATAATGTGGGGGTATATATTTAAAAGGATTACAAAAAAAATAGGTAAACATTACAAAGGTCTTTATTAAACTTGAACAAAAACAACACAAATAAGGCCACTTCTCCTTAACGCTTACAAAAACTAACAACAAAAAATATGAAATCATAAATACAGCTTTTAGGTTACCAAAAATACTAACAATATTTAAATTTTATTATGTCGATTACAAATTGCTAAATACAGACGTTACAAAACTACGACCCAAACCAAATTTAAGTGAGTAAGGGTTATTATTATGAGCTAGTTTATCTCAAAATTCACAAAAAAAAGATCTTTTGATTAATCGTTATAAACTATTTATAAGACTGGCAATCTTATTTTCTATAGATATCATACGAATACGATACGAAAGCAATGCCAAAGCTAATGTTTGTGAATTTTAAGGTAAACTAACCACACATAAGTAATAATAGGTACTTACCCCCTTAAAATGGGTTTGGGTTTGAGTTTTGCAAACTTTAACATGATTATGTACAGTTAAATATGTTATCCATATTTTATTATTTTATACACAGAAAAAGTTCAGCCACAAAACACAGAACACACAATCCGCGAAGCCCGGGGAATAAAGCAAATGGCAACGTGTCCCGTGTAAATGTTTGAAGTTTCCCCCACTCATCGCGAAATAAAAGTGTGTTGCATACCCGTTAATAAATGTTTAATATGAACCACTATTTTAAATAATACCCCAATTAAAGCGTTTTATCGTTGGTATAATCCTAAAAACAATTTTTTATTTCCAATAAGAATATTTTACTGAAACACATTCTTACAATAGCTGGCTTATAATATGTAGTATAATTCTGTCTTATTGTACGTATAAATAACGAGTTAGCAATTCTATGTGTTGTTTGTTAGTTAATTTTTTTGTTGTGTAACACTTTGGGGATCTCATCCTATAATTTTTCCCTGTCGACGTTTTTTTTTATTTTTTAGGTGGGAAGACTTCAAGCCGTTCCCAAGCTATATAAAATAATTTAGATTTCAGTATACAATAAAATTTTTTACATGTATAAATAAGTTTCGGTTTCGGTTTCGGCCGAAACTGAGACCAAGGCCGAAGATTCGGTTTGGGTCTCGGTTTAGGGTGAAAATCTTGTTTCGGTCGGACACTACTTTTCATTATTATTTATTAACGTACGTTGTTTTACTTTTTTGTTGATACGTCCTATTTCCAGTACAAGTTTAAAAAAAATTAAGCGTAATACGTTTTATTAGACAAAAAATATAATTTTTAACAAAACAACAATAGTCTGGTATTACACATAATTTTCTATTAAATATAGAAAATATAATATTAACAACTTAACATAAACATGACAACTTACCATCGATCATATTATTCATAGATTAAAATTTTGTAAATTTTTATACTTTAGTTGTTATTTTCATTTTTATGATACCTGGAAAAGTAAATATTCAATTTAGACAGTGTCAGTAATTAATAAAAATCTCATTTTAGTTCATAAAGTGTAAAAAATTGCTTAAGTTTAGCGAATTACTGAGAATTTAAAACATCTATACAGGGTGATTCAGGAGGAAATGGCAATATTTAGATAGGGGGTCAGACAGTACAAATGCTGAACACGATTTGGCAGTGACAAATATTATTTTTATTAATACCTTATGAGGTTACTATTGATAAGCAACAGTGAAAAGGCAACAGAACATACTTTTTGAAAACCTAGCTAACTTGTTATAAATAATTTAATAAAAATGTTAATTTCAATATTTTTTACCCCTGTATTTCGGCAACGGCCGGGAATAGAACCCATGTTTATAAGAAGTTTATATTTATTTTGGGTCCCCGAATACGTACCAAAATATTGACATCACCCTGTATATTACAATTTTTGCCCGATATCAGCATACCAATTCACGTTACATTTTTAGGTAGGTACCTAATATCACAGAATATAACTTATATATTCTTTGCTAATAGTGTTCTATAATATGCGATAATATGAACTTATTTTATTTTTATCAATAAATGAAACGATAATGAAACAAATTTGTATTACGTGTTAAAAATTAAAAAAAAATATATTCTTAATTCCCAAGACTAACAACTTTATAACCTGAACAATTTTATTTTGAAAGTTTTCATATGACAAATAAATCACGTTATAACATTTGCACATGCACTATAACAGTAATTTAATATACATATATTTAGCCATTCTAGTTCCTTGTGTAAAAAACAAGTAGGTTTTCTCCGTGCATAATAAGGTGATTTGGCTAATATTCGTTATGTGGAAGTCACTGGAAAGCGGCCAGATATTGTCGCTTCTCGTTGATCAGAGTTTCTTAGCTGTACTAACCATGTACTAACATACCTTTAATAAATAGTATTTATATAATAAAAGCTCACACGTGTTACTAGTAATGTAACAAATTCATTATATTATTAGTGGAAGTAGAAGTTAGTCAGTTATCTATATATCTTTCTATTCTACATTGCCAATCCTGTATCTACATTATTCTGTACCTACTGCTATTACGCTAACAAGAAATATTACCCAGTTAAAACTCATCGTTACAGTACCTACTCAAATAGATGGATATTGAACAAGTTTATACCAGGCTATAAACAAGCAGTATATTTTAACAGCTGCGATAAGAAAACTAGATAACCATATAAACCGACCTCTTTTCCATCAGACCTGCTTTATAGATCATAAAGAATGACACTTAAGCTCTAAAACTATCGATTTTAGAGAGGAAATAGTTGATATGTTGTGCAACACGAATTCTCTCGAGGTTGATAACGCTGATACTGATAACTTAAGTGCGAAGATACTTTTGAAATAAGGTTTTTGTTGTTGATCGGCCCCTGGGACTTTGCAGCTTTTAACGTAATTATTGGACAATTTACACAATGCTTAAAATAACATCAATCGTTTTTTGTTAGTTGTATACAGTGTGACTATACACAGTGTGTAAAAAGTCCCGGAACAGTCAATTATTTCAAAAATGGTGCACAATATAAAAAACTTTCTGTATAAAAGTTGTTGGTCTTAAATAAATTTAATAAACTAAGACCCTTGTAATTATACAGGGTTGCCCAAAAAGTCGTGGTCCCCGAAACTTCAATTTTTTTAAATGGAATGACCCCTTTTTGATCGCAGTTTCTGATTCCTCTAAACATTCTAAAAAACAATTATGAAACATGTCATATGGCTAAACATATTAGTTTCAGAAATAATTTGAGTTGAAGCACATAAATGCGATAGGTACGATATTACATACATTTTGCATTTTTATAAGCTGGTACTGGAATTAATCATCGACATCGTCATCGACAAATTTTATTATAACCTAGCCCATTGTGAAACTGTGGGAGGAGGACATTTTCAGCATTTATTTAAATAACGACTTACACTTAATTTTATTTTTGTTCTTTTCAAGTTATTATTAATTTTACTGCTTGTATTTAATAATTTAGTTATTATTAAAATTTTGACACAACTTGAGTGAGGTACATTTAACACGAGTTTAATGTTTTTTTTTTTATTTTGACGTAAAACATTTTGAGCCGACTCGAAACAATGCCAAATGTAGGTAATATCGTACCTATCGCATTTAGGTGCTTCAACTAAAATTATTTCTGAAACTAATATGTTTAGCCATATGACATATTTTATAATTGTTTTTTTAGAATGTTTAGAGGAATCAAAAACTGCGATCAAAAAAGGGTCATTCCATTTAAAAAAAAAAAAGTTTCGGTTACCACGACTTTTTGGGCAACCCTGTATAATTACAAGGGTCTTAATTTAATAAATTTCTTTAAGACCAACAACTTTTATATAGAAAATTTTTTTATATTGTGCACCATTTTTGAAATAATTGACTGTTCCGGGACTTTTTACACACTGTGTGGCAAAGTACAAAAGCACTGTACAAAACTTATACCAGAGTAACTAGGAAATAATTTTTGACCTATTTAAAAAGTAAAACAATTTTTTTTTTGAAATAGGACTCCCTGTAATTTATGGCGCTTTTGAATTCTAGAAATCAAATATCATATGCTGATGACACAGCCACAACCACCTTGAAAGAAGCCGTGAAACAGAAACATCGACAACACTGCTTGAAGATCCATGTGTCACGTGACTTTTCTGAGGTTAGCCATGGTTTAGTATGTAATTTAAGCGCGAAGTAGGTATATGTGTCGTATTAATTTGACTTTTTATCCGGTTTTCGATTAATATCTAATAGAAAATTTAAGTGACATAATTGCTAAGAACCTCTACAAAATACTAGTCACAATTTTTGGTGCGGGTTTGCTCTAATAGCATTAATAAAGTGAAAAATCGAACAGCCTGGCCGGCCGGCGGTTTGTTTACGGATCTTATAGTGGCGGCAGAATTTTATTTATTTTAATTTAAAAGTTGTGATTTTTGTATTCTGGTTAGCTCTTTGGAATAAACTTTATTGTTTTGTGGCTACAGTTAATTTATTAACAATTGAAGTATTTATTAAGCTTGAAGGTATATGTAAATTATTTGAAAAATATTGCTAGCAGAGATAGTTCGTAAGTAGGTAGGATACCTCTAGATACCTCGGTATTTAGATAAGTACTATTTTTTTCCTTTTAGTTTGTTTATTTATCAATATGCCTAGCCCCTGCTGTATTCCTGGGTGTAACTCTAACTATAAAAGTGTTTTAAAAGCAGGTGAAGAGAGTGTATCACTTATTCACTTCCCAAAAGATAAAAATCTGAAAATTCTATAGCTAAAAGCCATTCTAAGAGCTAATTGGTCGCCCACATAGTATTTTGTAGTTTGTGCTAAGCATTTTGTCCCCAGTGATATTATTCGTGAGGATATTTATCTTTTGCCTGATGGAACCACAAAAAAAATGCAACTAAAGTGAGACTAAATTTAACAGCTGTTTTGTGCTTTTATCCCAATTTGCCTGCTTACTTGTCAAAAACTGTTCTCATTTCTAGAAAAAGTCCAGCGGAGAGAAACAAGGAACAACAAGAGCGTACCTCTTAACTTAATCAAGTTTTCGAGCAAATAGATTTTATAAAAAGTTTTGACAATCTCGGTAATTATTCACAAAAAACTAATACTTCTGAATTTTAGGAAGTAAAAATTGTGACTCAAAAATATATTTTTATAGTTTAGATTTGACCAATGACTGTATAAATATTGTTAATCAAATTTCAGTGGACATTAATATAATGGTAAGGGTTTTTTTAAAAGGTAATGAATTGGCTTACAATGATTTAAAATAGATTTTACCCTTTGAAATGAAACTCAGCAGGTGGTCTCAGCTTGAAAACTTATTGTTTCGGTAACAATTCATATATTGTGAAAGTAACGAAGTTACCCAGATAGTAGGTGACTTTCTTAAGACAAGCGCAGATTTCTTAAACAAACCCTTAAGCTTACTAAATTTTAAGTCCTCAGAAGATGATAGTCAATCCTGTAATTTAAACGCAGAAGATAATAATTTGTATAATAGAATATTACTTTTGATCGATCAAATAAATCTACTCCTAGTAAAACAAAAACAGCTTCTCAACAAAATATTACTATTATTTAATAATTAGGTAAGTTGTTCTTTTTATCAAAAACTATTTATTACTTTTTTGTATATTTTTCAACATTAATATTGTCACGAAGTTTCTCTTCGTGGGGGTCGTAGCGGTAGAGAAAGGAAAGTCTGGAGTCTATAAAATGGTCGTCTATTGGATCCTTCTTTTACCCTAGTAGGAAAACCAGCATGTCTGACGTGTTTCGGCGTAGGCTCGTTAACGGACTGATAGGTGCGTCACTTGACGATGGTCAAGGCTTGTCACCTATTGTTGAACTGAAAGGTGGGCGCGGCACTTGACGATTGTCAATGATAGTCACCCATTGATGAATTGATCGAGCGGTAGGCTTCGATGCTGCAACTTGAGTTGGCCCAGATTATATACCCAAATAAGTGATGAGATTGCAACGCACTTGACCCCGATTGGCGTACAGTGGGTTGCGACCTCAACAACGCGCAGTGGTCGAGCATCCAAAATATACCGGACCACTGTGAGATTTAGTTGACATGCCCCCCTCTAAAAAGCATTGGCCCCCAATGCTTAGACATGCTAGTTTCCCTTTTTCTACAATATACTTTACATTAATATTTATCTTAATTATATCCTTGAAAGTTAGTTTATATTTCCCTTGTATATTAGCTGCTTGGCTCTTGACTGGTGTCCGGACCTGTTTACACACGTGGTACCATTCTGCTTGGCTGCTAACTTCATTGGTTCCATCTTCGTGGTCGTCCACCCTGTAGAATGAGGCAGGTAGCGGTTTCCATCATGTCGGCTATACCCATTGGTTCCATCGTCGTGGTGGTCCATCTTGTACGTTAATGGTATGGACCCCCGTATGCGAATGAGGCAGGTAGCGGTTTCCATGATGTCGGCTATCCTCATTGGTTCCATATTTGTGGTGGTCCACCCTGTAGGTTAATGGTGTACGATTGCTGCTTGGCCCCTTTACGATCCCCTTGCTGTCAGAAGATTGGCTGCGCTTCTTGACACTTTGGTGGATTTACATAACATTTGCTGTGCTGTAATGTTCTGCTCCGGTTTTCAGTCTTATTGCCGTGATGGTTTTGTAGTTTAGGGACATAGTGCCGTAAGTGCGTCCTGCTTATTTCCCTCTTGTAGGTAGGCGTCTGGTTGATGGTGGTGTAGGTCCTACGTTGCTTTGTGTATTGGGGCGCTGCTGCTTAACCGAGGACCTGTGATGTTGTAGGATGCAGATGGCCTGTGGCTGTTGGTCATCTTTGGTCGTTGGAGGAATGGCGTCCTGTGATGGTGGTGTTTGCTTGTTTCCGCTGTTTGGCTGATTCTCGCTTGTACCGGTTTTCTTGACAATGGCGAAGGCGAATGAGGCACCTGGCTGACGGGTTCACTGTGTCCCAGTTGGCTTGCCTCTGCTGCTTGGCTTTGTCTTCTGTCCGGTAGGTACGACCTGGCTGGCGGATTCACTCCTGTTTCTCAGTTGTACCAGTTTTCTTGACAATGGCGAAGGCGAATGAGGCACCTGGCTGACGGATTCACTGTTTTCCAGTTGGCTTGCCTCTGCTGCTTGGCGTTGTCTTTTGTCCGGTAGGTACGGCCTGGCTGGATGGATTGCTTCTGCTTCTTAGTTGGCACTGGTCTGACAAACAAATTACTTAGTAGTGGCGTCTAATATGGAGATTAGACGGCCTGGGATGTCGACGACGGCGCCTCCACCATGTCACGAACTTTCTTCGCGTGTCGGGGACGTAGATGAGGGGAATGAAAGTCTGGAGTCTATAAAATGGTCGTCTATTGGATCCTTCTTTTACCCTAGTAGGAAAACCAGCATGTCTGACGTGTTTCGGCGTAGGCTCGTTAACGGACTGACAGGTGCGTCACTTGACGATGGTCAATGCTTGTCACCTATTGTTGAACTGAAGGGTGGGCGCGGCACTTGACGATGGTCAAGGGTAGTCACCCATTGATGAATTGATCGAGCGGTAGGCTTCGATGCTGCAACTTGAGTTGGCCCAGATTATATACCCAAATAAGTAATGAGATTGCAACGCACTTGACCCCGATTGGCGTACAGTGAGTTGCGACCTCAACAACGCACAGTGGTCGAGCATCCAAAATATACCGGACCACTGTGAGTTTTAGTTGACAATATAGTGGCAACAAAGGTAAAAAAACACAAAAATTATCAGAAAGAATAAAAAACTAGCCCGTTGCAGCGCGTCATAATAATAGATTGTGGATCCGCAACTCCCAGCTGATGCGGCGTTGCCCAATGTCACTTCATGGCTTATTTTCAAGGTGGTTGTGACACAGCTGTAATGGTGGCCGTGGTAAAACTTGGATTAAAGTGAAAGAATTAGCTATCAATGGCATAAAAATATAAAGGCCTGGCTAGATAACTTTAGGTTAGCTTTGAATAACTCCAAAACTAATTACATAGCATTCTCTATTAATTCTTCTAATCTTCCTAATTTTAATAACATAAAATTTAAAAACCTTGATGATGTTATCTGTAAGGTCCCCCTAATAAAATATTTCGGAACTTTCTATTAATAAGCACTTATCAGTAAACTGACATAAATATTAAATAGTTAATTCATAAATTCTACATCTTAAGAGAACTTATTAGCAAAAATTTAGTAACCTATATATATATATAATATATAATATAGCTTTAGTAAAATCAGTAATATAAGGTATCTATATAATGCGCGGCGTGGGGTGGAAGCAACAAAAACTTTCTAAAACCGTTAACCATAATAAAATACTGATTTTTTTGAATAATTCGAGGATTTAATAAGATATAAATAACAAAGTTGGTACATTCCTTCGCCATAAAGAGTTACATCTTTTGAGAAAAACAAAAAAAAATTAATATTGGGAGAGTCCAGTACCCGCTGGCCCCGCCCCTATTTTTTAGTACGTGCGCCAGTGACTTTTAAACTATATTTTTCAAGTAATCATTTATTTTTGATTATTTTTTGACTCTTATAGAATTTCGAATAAATGATGCGTTCTGGAGATAATTTGAAAAGTATGGGCCCTTGCCTGGTGACAACGCGGCTTTCTGTAATCACATAATTTAGGGAAACAAATACAATAATGTAAAGACAGTGGCGTACAGAGAGAACCTGTTGTAATAAGCGGTAGAGAAAGGAAAGTCTGGAGTCTATAAAATGGTCGTCTATTGGATCCTTCTTTTACCCTAGTAGGAAAACCAGCATGTCTGACGTGTTTCGGCGTAGGCTCGTTAACGGACTGATAGGTGCGTCACTTGACGATGGTCAATGCTTGTCACCTATTGTTGAACTGAAGGGTGGGCGCGGCACTTGACGATGGTCAAGGATAGTCACCCATTGATGAATTGATCGAGCGGTAGGCTTCGATGCTGCAACTTGAGTTGGCCCTGATTATATACCCAAATAAGTGATGAGATTGTAACGCACTTGACCCCGATTGGCGTACAGTGAGTTGCGACCTCAACAACGCACAGTGGTCGAGCATCCAAAATATACCGGACCACTGTGAGTTTTAGTTGACAATATAGTGGCAACAAAGGTAAAAAAACACAAAAATTATCAGAAAGAATAAAAAACTAGCCCGTTGCAGCGCGTCATAATAATAGATTGTGGATCCGCAACTCCCAGCTGATGCGGCGTTGCCCAATGTCACTTCATGGCTTATTTTCAAGGTGGTTGTGACACAGCTGTAATGGTGGCCGTGGTAAAACTTGGATTAAAGTGAAAGAATTAGCTATCAATGGCATAAAAATATAAAGGCCTGGCTAGATAACTTTAGGTTAGCTTTGAATAACTCCAAAACTAATTACATAGCATTCTCTATTAATTCTTCTAATCTTCCTAATTTTAATAACATAAAATTTAAAAACCTTGATGATGTTATCTGTAAGGTCCCCCTAATAAAATATTTCGGAACTTTCTATTAATAAGCACTTATCAGTAAACTGACATAAATATTAAATAGTTAATTCATAAATTCTACATCTTAAGAGAACTTATTAGCAAAAATTTAGTACCCTATATATATATATATAATATATAATATAGCTTTAGTAAAATCAGTAATATAAGGTATCTATATAATGCGCGGCGTGGGGTGGAAGCAACAAAAACTTTCTAAAACCGTTAACCATAATAAAATACTGATTTTTTTGAATAATTCGAGGATTTAATAAGATATAAATAACAAAGTTGGTACATTCCTTCGCCATAAAGAGTTACATCTTTTGAGAAAAACAAAAAAAAATTAATATTGGGAGAGTCCAGTACCCGCTGGCCCCGCCCCTATTTTTTAGTACGTGCGCCAGTGACTTTTAAACTATATTTTTCAAGTAATCATTTATTTTTGATTATTTTTTGACTCTTATAGAATTTCGAATAAATGATGCGTTCTGGAGATAATTTGAAAAGTATGGGCCCTTGCCTGGTGACAACGCGGCTTTCTGTAATCTCATAATTTAGGGAAACAAATACAATAATGTAAAGACAGTGGCGTACAGAGAGAACCTGTTGTAATAAACCAGTTAAATGAAATTACTTTATTGCCCTAAAAAGAACTTTCTCTTGCTAATTTTCTTCACATAAATGCGGGGGATCACCGTCTAGTTAAAGCGAATATGTATGTAAAAAATAAATGATTATCTGAAAAAATTAGCTTGGAAGTCACTGGCGCACATACTAAAATATAAGTGGGGTCAGCGGGTACTGATTCCCCTTACTTTGAATATTTGACCATTGTTTTTTTTTATATTTTTCTCGGGTTACTTACTTCCTGGAAGACTGTATATTTATCTTATTTTTTAACCGAAATGCTATATTGATTACACTATTAAAATATTTATACAGTGTCCGCAAGAAAGTTCGCATCAAATGGGATTTTTTTTTATTATTAGGTATAGGTAAAAATTGAAAAAGAAGTTAGTTTTTGCTTACCTAAAAACCAAAAATGACCTATACTGAAGCAGCTGCACAACTTGCGTTACCTGTCAAATTTGACATTTTTAATAAAATAGGTTCAAAAATGCCCTTATTTATCAAAATATTGAAAAATTTTATTCGAGAAAGTTGTCTATTTAGGCATTTTTAGCCTCTGTACGAAATGTTGACAGTCTAATAGAAATTTATTTTTTGCCAGGTTCTTGAAAATTTTGATCAACCCTCGTAGATTAACTTTTATACATCGATGTAAAACCATTTGCCTTTACTTCATTTGTAATCTTAATGCAATTTTGTGTAAAATTTTTGTTTCAAATTATTTATTTTGCTTCAAAAACTGAAATTGGTATTGATCAGTATGTAATGTTTGATGCAAAGTTTATCTAATTACATTAGTTTTGCCAAAACCGACGTTTCTCATTTTTCTTAAGTTAGTAAACAGATATACAAAAAGAAAATAATACGAAGCTTTCGTTGAAATTTTTATCAAAAAGAATAAATATTAATCGCTCGAAATATTTTATTCAACAAAAATATAGTTTACAAGTAGGCGATGCATTAATAATTTTTTTTTTGATCCAATATTAATTAAGTAAAATTTCAACGAAAGCTTCCTAATATTTTCTTTTTGTACATCTGTTTACTAACTTTAAAAAATGAGAAACGTCGGTTTTGGCAAAACTGATGTAATTAGATAAACTTTGCATCAAGCATTACATACTGATCAATTACAATAATTTCAGTTTTTAAAGCAAAATAAATAATTGGAAATAAAAATTTTACACAAAATTGCATTAAGATTACAAATGAAGTAAAGGAAAATGGTTTTACATCGATGTATAAAAGTTAATCTACGAGGGTTGATCAAAATTTTCAAGAACCTGGCAAAAAATAAAAACTGTATTAGACTGTCAAAATTATGTACAGAGGCTAAAAATGTCTAAGTAAACAACTTTCTCAAATAAAGTTTTTTGATATTTTGATAAATAAGGACATTTTTGAACCTATTTTATTAAAAATGTCAAATTTGACGGGTAACGTAAGTCGTGCAGCTGCTTCAGTATACGTCATTTTTGGTTTTTAGGTAAGAAAAACTAACTGCTTTTTTAATTTTTACCTATTACCTAATAATAATAAAAAATCCCATTTGATGCGGACTTTCTTGCGGACACTGTATAAGAACAAAATTATATCAAGGATTAGAGAATCACTTTCTCCAGTATTGCAAACTTTACAAAATCTATATAGGCTCTGTAGGGTAAAGATATGGGTTTTCACCCCTGTTTTAGCTTCACCCTATAATTGGTATATTTAATGTTATTTTTAATGTTTAGATAATTGTTATTGCTATAATCACATCATCATTGACACAGGGTATGGTATAACCCATACCCGGATGGTAATATTATTAAATATTTACTATAACTATTATAAATACCTTTACAGTTCAAGTTTAAGTTCAAATTAGTTTTAGTATTTATAAAGACTGATTAGATATAGGAAACTTGTCTTAGTTAGAGTAATAGTCGTAGTAAGAGTAATAGCAATAGTAATAGTCATAGAGGCTGTATACACCAAAATGTAGTGCTTAATTTAATATACATTTTTATACAACCCCTCAAATATCTTAATTGACCAACAACCCGCTAGTTCCAGTACAAACATTAAATATACCAATTATAGGGTGAAGGTAAAATAGGGGTGAAAACCCTTATCTTTACCCTACAACTCTATAACAGGAATATTGGCCAATAAAGCATTTAGCAATTTTTTTAATTTTCTTATAATAAAGAACAAAAAACTTAAGATATATAAAATCGAGTATAAAATATAATAGTTTTTAAAAAATAAGTGAAAATTCCAGGCAATGCAAAAAATCTGAAAGTAAGAAATTGCCGACTTCAAAAGTAGTGTTGGGATTAGTGATGAGAATAACCGAGTTATTTTAATAACCCACTACCGAGTATTCAAGTGATTTTAAAAACCGAATAAAATCCGGTGTTTCACTCGAATTTTATATTATGGTAATATGGGCGGTAGTTCGTCGAACAACACTGACTGACTTCTAAAAAAAAGGTCGCCAGTTCCGTTTGTCTAGCCGCAATGATCGATTGGTATGAATGGCAGGCGGGTCGTTGGAAAATAAAAACCGAATTTTCGTCACTCGCATTATTACCGATGATAATCGAATAATTCAAGTGATTAAAATAACCGAATTATAGGTTATTCTTCGAGTGATCCCAACTTAGGTTGTAGGTGAACCACCGCCCATATTAATATTAGAATACGAGTGAAAAAACCGGTTATTATTCGGTTTTTTAAATCACTTGAATTTCGGAAGTCGGTTATTAAAATAAGTCGGTTATTCCCATCACTATTCAAAAGGCCATAACTCATAAACTAGCCAAATAATTGAATTACGAACATAAACACTTTTCCTCAGGACGTCAAAATTTACAAAATACTGAAAATTCAGAAAAATTGGCAGAAAGCCTTTTCCTATAAATAAATGTGAGCGGTCCTTCAATAAACTTTGTAGACCTCTGTTTTCTGCAATACGGAATATATTCTATACTCTATAATATTCTATATTTTACTATCTTTTTATTATATTTCGAATACAGTTTTACCGTTAAAAAAATTATTGAAAAATTGATATTCAAAATGCTAAAATAACTGAATCTTCTACATAAAATAATAGGCCATCGGAATCTTTATGCAATAAATCATTGAAATTTTATCATTCTGGCGGAAAAATCTTTTCTCTCGAAAAAGGAAAAATTTATTAACCTATTTCCTCGGACAAAGGCGTCAGTTATTAAAAGGCTAGTCTGTCGGAGTATTTCTTTCGGGTAATTGAGTTCAGTTATGGCCGACGTCGTATTTTATTTAAATGAAGTCGCAGGTGGGTCGTTCGATTTGCACTAGCTTACTAAACCGGCCATAATTTACCGTAATATCGTATAGCAGCCGTTGCTTCGCACTTTACAAAGCCAACGTTAATTTCCTAACTTTATTTTTGTTTTTGGGTAAACTGTTTGTTAGAGAATACAGTGTGTCCAAGATAAGAACGGGATAGCATTGGAATCTTGGAAACGGTAGGAGATACGGAGATGATTAAATTAGAGAAAAGTTGCGCAATACTGAATACTGTAACGTCATGTTTTCAAATTTAAAAATTCCGAATGCCTCCGAAGATATTTGGATAAAACCGAATTTTCGCGATTTCGTTTTAATTGATTTATGATTTTATTTGAGGGGACATGTCAAAATAAATTTAACATTCTTATTGCCACTTTTTCTCCCCTACAAGATGATTTAATTACATTTTTGGTCCGAAGTTTCGTTTAGTCACAACCATCATCAACTTTGTTATTTTAAATAGTAGGAAAAATTTATTTTATGCTTAATAAATTCTACGTTTTATTCTTAATTTAAGGGTGTATCACACTTATTATTTATTAGACGTTTCGATATAGAAAAACACATCATAAATGAAAATAGGCAAATTATCGAAAATATTTTTGTTTTTATTGTTGTATTTAAACACCAGTTGGATTTTAAAACATTTTTTTAAAAGAAACTTAAAACAAAACAAAATATCTAATAAAACTTATCTGAAAAATGCAACAAGTAATAATTAATTTTAATTATTAAATACAATTATTTTTATAATAAATTATTTTTATTTTCAAAAATTCCACCCTCATTTTCCAAACATAAATGACACCTGTAAACAATTTCTTCCATAAGGTTATTTAACATTTCTGGAGTTATTTTTTTTTTAAAACATAATAATAATTATTAAGTACTAAATTTAAAGCTAACAGGTCTCTGTAATTAAGTAACAGATCAAAAGAAACTATTTAAACAATTGCAAACGTCAATCAATTTCATAGCCACCCATATGATGCCGAATTTAAATTGTACGTTATGTTTGAATATTATCATGCATTTTTTAAAAATAAAAAATAATTGTATTTAATAATTAAAATTAATTATTACTTGTGGCATATTTCAGATAAGTTTTATTAGATACTATGTTTTGTTATAAGTTTCTTTCAAAAAAATGTTTTGAAATCCAACTAGTGTTTAAATGCAAGAATAAAAACAAAAATATTTTCGATAATTTGTCTATTTTCATTGATGATGTGTTTTTCTATATCGAAACGTCTAATAAATAATAAGTGTGATACACCGTTAAATTAGGAATAAAACGTAGAATTTATTAAGCTTAAAATAAAATTTTCTACTATTTAAAATAAAATAGTTGATGATGGTTGTGACTAAACGAAACGTCGGATCAAAAATATAATTAAACCACCTTGTAGGGGAGAAAAAGTGGCAATAAAAATGTTAAATTTATTTTGACATGTCTCCTCAAATAAAATCATAAATCAATTAAAGCAAAATCGCGAAAATTCGGTTTATCCAAATATCGTCGGAAGAATTCGGAATTTTTTTAATTTAAAAACACGACGTTATCGGATTCAGTAATGCCTACCGTTTCCAAGATTCCAATGCTATCCCATTCTTATCTTGGACACACTGTATATCGCCGGATTTGCACATGACCATAGGCTACCCTTAAATATTGACTCCCCTGTTAATTTTACATTAAAATTATAATAAACTTTTTTTAAAGGTCCCATAAAAACTTCAACAGGGAGGGAGGGGGGGGAAAGCTACCTTTACATAAATTTTTGAATTCCCATTTTTGGTATTTAAAAATTAAATTAAGAAGGGTTTAAAGGCCACTCTAACTAAAAGTTTAAAGAAAAATACTTTATTCTTACCTTAAAAAAAAAACGATGAAAATATCCAAATATTACGACATTTTAGGTTTATCCACAGTCCACATAATATACCTACATTTTAATTCACTAATGTTGGGTTGCAGAAAGGTTTTTAAAAATAATAATTAACTAACCGGCAACTTTGACTGTGACATAAAATACATTAGCAGGCATTATTTACTCACAGTCAAAAATTACGCTGACCGGGGAGCATTTTTGTATCGAGCGTCCAGTACACCGGATTCGGGTAATTTCGCATTAAGCGAGGTCTGTCTATCCTCGATTGTCAAGCTACCATACGACAGCTGTCAACTTTTGACTGATAAACGTCAATTTTTTTTAGCTTTTTTCTTATAAGTAGAGGATTATAAGAAGGCGATAACTAGAGGAACAAATTCCGTCTAAAAGGTATATTTATTGTCAACCAGTTTGTTCGTTGTAACCCAGAGCATTTTTTTTAATTCAATTTTTTCAACCAATATTGTTTTATAAAAATAAAATTTAAATTAAATAAAAAAAAATGCTCTGTGTAACAACGAACAAACCGGTTGCCAATATACCTTTTAGACGGAATTTGTTCCTCTAGTTATCGCCTCCTGGATTATAGCTGTAAAAATCCTTATTTGAAAATATTATCGTATATTCTGTGATACCAGTTCTGCGAAGTTTTCTATGAGAATATAAGAATTACATATATATATATATATAAGAAACTAGGGAAATATTGGGTTTAGCAGCAAATGAAAGAGTACTCTTTTAAGTTGGTCCAAGCTTTCGGAAATGTTTATTTCCATCCTCAGGGATACTACAATAAATTAAGAAAAATTCTGTGCAACATGTGTTGGCGTTGTATTTAGATATTACTTACACTTAGGTGAGATTGTTCATGTAGTTCTTAATTGATGAGGAAGACATTTAGTAAGTGGCCTGGAGTTTAAACCAATTTACAATAGTATAAGGACTAAACAAACTACATATTAAAATTGTATAATAAAATTAAACTTTAACGGTCGACATTTTGTAAAAGTTTTAAAAGATTGAAATGAAGTCGGGTTAGGATGCCAACTGTCGAAAGTTCTGTCAGGCTGCTCTTTTTTCTTGTTTGTTTTGCGTGTTCAAATGTTAGAATGCAGTGATATGAAACTACTGTATAAACATTCTTGTAATAAGCCAATCAGGTGGAAGTATTCTGCACCGAAAGATTGGGTTCGAAATTTTTGTCTATTTTTAAAAGATATGAATAGATTTCGCTGAGATGTTGAATGTCGGTTCTCTTGTTCATCGCGTTAGGTTCTTGAGCTATGAATGTCATTTCTAGGAAGAGCCTTTTAACGTAGTTCTTTTGTGAAGTTAGAATTTTAACAGAGTCATAGTTTATGTTGTGTTTAAATTTTTGAAAATGTTCAGCAAGGGCACATCTCTCTGGATGCAGTCTACAGTCACTCTTGTGGGCTGTGATTCTGTTCGAAAGTGGCCTGGTAGTTTGACCAATGTAGATTTTGTCACATTCCGCACAAGAGATACTGTACACTACATCGGTGTGTTGTTTGAGTGGAACTTTATCTTTTACTTTTGAATAAACAGAGCTTATTGTTAAAGCCGATTTATTGGCAATTTTGACATTGATATCCTTGAAAATTCTGGCTAGACCGGGGGTGATCTCCCTTATGTAAGCTAAGGTAGTAAAAGAAATAGATTGAGTCGTCTCTGTGTCACTAGCTTCACTCCTTTCGATATTTTGGGTGTTATTAGATATGTCGTGAGGCACCATCCGGTCTGTGGTCGTTGAGGTATTGAAAAGTATCTTTTTTACAAGTTTTTTTGGATATGAGTTATCAAGGAAAAATTGTTCAAGAGTATTGAGATTTTTATTTAGGAAAGATGGGTCTGAAATTTTCGAGATTCTTGTTTTCATTTGTTTTACCAGGTTTATTTTCATACTCAGTTTGTGGTATGAATTGTAGTTGAGATATCTACCAGAGCTACATGGTTTTCTATACCAATCTATGAGTATTTTGTTGTCAGGAGTACGTATGAATTTTGTGTCCAGAAATGGTACTGAGTGTTCCTGGTCTTCCCTTTCAATGGTGAATTGAATGTGGGGATCGTAGTCGTTGAAAATCTCTACTATTTCAGACACACCTTCTTGCGGCAGTGCGATGATGATATCATCTACATATTTTTTTATAAAAAAAGGAACAAAAGAGACAACAGGTAAAACCACGTCTAGGATGTTGTCCATAACATAAGTTGCTATAATAGGAGATACAGATGCTCCCATGGGGGTCCCAAAGGTTTGTCTGTAAAATTTGTTATCGAAGGAGAAGTAAGTATTTTCGAATAAGAAGGTTATTATTGATTGGAAGGTGTCTAAATTGGTGTTACAGTGAGCACTGATACGGTCCCAATTTTTGTGGATTGCTCTATGAGCGGCGTCCAGGTAGACATTACTAAAGAGAGAAACCACATCCAGGCTAGCAAGAACATGGCCGTGTGGCAGTTTTAGGTTGTTGAATTTATTCTTAATTTCAAAGGAATCTTTTATATAGTATATGTTATCATAGTCATAAGCTTTTGTAAGGATATCTGTGATAAAGGTAGCGATAAACTCTGTTGGAGCTCCTATAGAAGCCACAATGGGTCTAGCTGACAATGTTGGTTTATGAATTTTAGGTAAAGTATAAAATTTTGGTGAGATACCTTTGTAGTTTGTCAGTTTCTTCCTTGTGACTTCGTCTATTTGTTTAGTGGAGTAGAGATGTTTGACAAGTTCATTACACTTTCTTTGTATAGATGATGTGGGGTCAGCACGGAGAGATTCATAAGTATCATTGTTATTGATAAGTTCATAAGATAATTGAAAATATTGTTCTTTCTCCATGATGACAGTCACATTACCTTTATCTGAGTTTGTGACAACTAGATTGGGGTTGTCTTTTAAGAATCTTTTAGTTTTAGAGTAGAGAGTGTGGAAAAAAGAAAACTGGCCCTGTTGTGAGTGAATATGGTTAGTTAATATGTTAGTAGCCCTTGCAATTGTGATATTTTTATTTGTTGTGTCTACTATAGATGAGGTGATATAGTCTACGTCTGCTAAAATGCTCTTTATAGGAATATCTTTACCCACAATCGGTTCAATGCTGAATTTTGGACCCAAAGACAGAAATTGTAGGATATCAATAGGAATTACTGTATTGGTAAGGTTTTTTATCCAATTTTGTTTAGTTTTGAGGGAGTCCTGTAACAAACTTTTCTGCAAGTGATTAAGCTTATTAATGTTTTTATTTTTTGTACTGTGAAATAGTGTGTTATATTGTCTTTGTTGTCTTGCTGAAAAGTTATTATAGATCGCCTCGTTAGAGAGATTGATAATGTCTGTCTTTAGTTTTGCTAAGTTAGATTCAAGAATGTTTATAAGTTTATGGTTAGATGATATTTCCATGTTTAGTAGTTTATTGCCTAACCTATGATAATAATGCAGATGGTTTTGTGTCTCTTGTCCGTCTATGAGGTTTTGAATCGGTTTGATGGAAGCTGCAATGTGTTGTGGCTGAATGCCGTGTTGCCTGCATTTCAGAAGGAAATGTTTTCTATTTCGTTCTTTGGCGAGCTTCATTTTGGTTTTGCTCCATAGTTTTAAGCTTATTACTGCTATGTCTCCATATGTAGCCTTGATGTTTTGGTAGAAACCCATACCTGTAGTTAATTGAAAGGGTAGTCGTTGCTGACTAGTTAGGTAAGAAACTAGGGAAATATTGGGTTTAGCAGCAAATGAAAGAGTACTCTTTTAAGTTGGTCCAAGCTTTCGGAAATGTTTATTTCCATCCTCAGGGATACTACAATAAATTAAGAAAAATTCTGTGCAACATGTGTTGGCGTTGTATTTAGATATTACTTACACTTAGGTGAGATTGTTCATGTAGTTCTTAATTGATGAGGAAGACATTTAGTAAGTGGCCTGGAGTTTAAACCAATTTACAATAGTATAAGGACTAAACAAACTACATATTAAAATTGTATAATAAAATTAAACTTTAACGGTCGACATTTTGTAAAAGTTTTAAAAGATTGAAATGAAGTCGGGTTAGGATGCCAACTGTCGAAAGTTCTGTCAGGCTGCTCTTTTTTCTTGTTTGTTTTGCGTGTTCAAATGTTAGAATGCAGTGATATGAAACTACTGTATAAACATTCTTGTAATAAGCCAATCAGGTGGAAGTATTCTGCACCGAAAGATTGGGTTCGAAATTTTTGTCTATTTTTAAAAGATATGAATAGATTTCGCTGAGATGTTGAATGTCGGTTCTCTTGTTCATCGCGTTAGGTTCTTGAGCTATGAATGTCATTTCTAGGAAGAGCCTTTTAACGTAGTTCTTTTGTGAAGTTAGAATTTTAACAGAGTCATAGTTTATGTTGTGTTTAAATTTTTGAAAATGTTCAGCAAGGGCACATCTCTCTGGATGCAGTCTACAGTCACTCTTGTGGGCTGTGATTCTGTTCGAAAGTGGCCTGGTAGTTTGACCAATGTAGATTTTGTCACATTCCGCACAAGAGTGACTGTAGACTGCATCCAGAGAGATGTGCCCTTGCTGAACATTTTCAAAAATTTAAACACAACATAAACTATGACTCTGTTAAAATTCTAACTTCACAAAAGAACTACGTTAAAAGGCTCTTCCTAGAAATGACATTCATAGCTCAAGAACCTAACGCGATGAACAAGAGAACCGACATTCAACATCTCAGCGAAATCTATTCATATCTTTTAAAAATAGACAAAAATTTCGAACCCAATCTTTCGGTGCAGAATACTTCCACCTGATTGGCTTATTACAAGAATGTTTATACAGTAGTTTCATATCACTGCATTCTAACATTTGAACACGCAAAACAAACAAGAAAAAAGAGCAGCCTGACAGAACTTTCGACAGTTGGCATCCTAACCCGACTTCATTTCAATCTTTTAAAACTTTTACAAAATGTCGACCGTTAAAGTTTAATTTTATTATACAATTTTAATATGTAGTTTGTTTAGTCCTTATACTATTGTAAATTGGTTTAAACTCCAGGCCACTTACTAAATGTCTTCCTCATCAATTAAGAACTACATGAACAATCTCACCTAAGTGTAAGTAATATCTAAATACAACGCCAACACATGTTGCACAGAATTTTTCTTAATTTATTGTAGTATCCCTGAGGATGGAAATAAACATTTCCGAAAGCTTGGACCAACTTAAAAGAGTACTCTTTCATTTGCTGCTAAACCCAATATTTCCCTAGTTTCTTACCTAACTAGTCAGCAACGACTACCCTTTCAATTAACTACAGGTATGGGTTTCTACCAAAACATCAAGGCTACATATGGAGACATAGCAGTAAGGAGCTTAAAACTATGGAGCAAAACCAAAATGAAGCTCGCCAAAGAACGAAATAGAAAACATTTCCTTCTGAAATGCAGGCAACACGGCATTCAGCCACAACACATTGCAGCTTCCATCAAACCGATTCAAAACCTCATAGACGGACAAGAGACACAAAACCATCTGCATTATTATCATAGGTTAGGCAATAAACTACTAAACATGGAAATATCATCTAACCATAAACTTATAAACATTCTTGAATCTAACTTAGCAAAACTAAAGACAGACATTATCAATCTCTCTAACGAGGCGATCTATAATAACTTTTCAGCAAGACAACAAAGACAATATAACACACTATTTCACAGTACAAAAAATAAAAACATTAATAAGCTTAATCACTTGCAGAAAAGTTTGTTACAGGACTCCCTCAAAACTAAACAAAATTGGATAAAAAACCTTACCAATACAGTAATTCCTATTGATATCCTACAATTTCTGTCTTTGGGTCCAAAATTCAGCATTGAACCGATTGTGGGTAAAGATATTCCTATAAAGAGCATTTTAGCAGACGTAGACTATATCACCTCATCTATAGTAGACACAACAAATAAAAATATCACAATTGCAAGGGCTACTAACATATTAACTAACCATATTCACTCACAACAGGGCCAGTTTTCTTTTTTCCACACTCTCTACTCTAAAACTAAAAGATTCTTAAAAGACAACCCCAATCTAGTTGTCACAAACTCAGATAAAGGTAATGTGACTGTCATCATGGAGAAAGAACAATATTTTCAATTATCTTATGAACTTATCAATAACAATGATACTTATGAATCTCTCCGTGCTGACCCCACATCATCTATACAAAGAAAGTGTAATGAACTTGTCAAACATCTCTACTCCACTAAACAAATAGACGAAGTCACAAGGAAGAAACTGACAAACTACAAAGGTATCTCACCAAAATTTTATACTTTACCTAAAATTCATAAACCAACATTGTCAGCTAGACCCATTGTGGCTTCTATAGGAGCTCCAACAGAGTTTATCGCTACCTTTATCACAGATATCCTTACAAAAGCTTATGACTATGATAACATATACTATATAAAAGATTCCTTTGAAATTAAGAATAAATTCAACAACCTAAAACTGCCACACGGCCATGTTCTTGCTAGCCTGGATGTGGTTTCTCTCTTTAGTAATGTCTACCTAGACGCCGCTCATAGAGCAATCCACAAAAATTGGGACCGTATCAGTGCTCACTGTAACATCAATTTAGACACCTTCCAATCAATAATAACCTTCTTATTCGAAAATACTTACTTCTCCTTCGATAACAAATTTTACAGACAAACCTTTGGGACCCCCATGGGAGCATCTGTATCTCCTATTATAGCAACTTATGTTATGGACAACATCCTAGACGTGGTTTTACCTGTTCTCTCTTTTGTTCCTTTTTTTATAAAAAAATATGTAGATGATATCATCATCGCACTGCCGCAAGAAGGTGTGTCTGAAATAGTAGAGATTTTCAACGACTACGATCCCCACATTCAATTCACCATTGAAAGGGAAGACCAGGAACACTCAGTACCATTTCTGGACACAAAATTCATACGTACTCCTGACAACAAAATACTCATAGATTGGTATAGAAAACCATGTAGCTCTGGTAGATATCTCAACTACAATTCATACCACAAACTGAGTATGAAAATAAACCTGGTAAAACAAATGAAAACAAGAATCTCGAAAATTTCAGACCCATCTTTCCTAAATAAAAATCTCAATACTCTTGAACAATTTTTCCTTGATAACTCATATCCAAAAAAACTTGTAAAAAAGATACTTTTCAATACCTCAACGACCACAGACCGGATGGTGCCTCACGACATATCTAATAACACCCAAAATATCGAAAGGAGTGAAGCTAGTGACACAGAGACGACTCAATCTATTTCTTTTACTAGCTTACCTTACATAAGGGAGATCACCCCCGGTCTAGCCAGAATTTTCAAGGATATCAATGTCAAAATTGCCAATAAATCGGCTTTAACAATAAGCTCTGTTTATTCAAAAGTAAAAGATAAAGTTCCACTCAAACAACACACCGATGTAGTGTACAGTATCTCTTGTGCGGAATGTGACAAAATCTACATTGGTCAAACTACCAGGCCACTTTCGAACAGAATCACAGCCCACAAGAGTGACTGTAGACTGCATCCAGAGAGATGTGCCCTTGCTGAACATTTTCAAAAATTTAAACACAACATAAACTATGACTCTGTTAAAATTCTAACTTCACAAAAGAACTACGTTAAAAGGCTCTTCCTAGAAATGACATTCATAGCTCAAGAACCTAACGCGATGAACAAGAGAACCGACATTCAACATCTCAGCGAAATCTATTCATATCTTTTAAAAATAGACAAAAATTTCGAACCCAATCTTTCGGTGCAGAATACTTCCACCTGATTGGCTTATTACAAGAATGTTTATACAGTAGTTTCATATCACTGCATTCTAACATTTGAACACGCAAAACAAACAAGAAAAAAGAGCAGCCTGACAGAACTTTCGACAGTTGGCATCCTAACCCGACTTCATTTCAATCTTTTAAAACTTTTACAAAATGTCGACCGTTAAAGTTTAATTTTATTATACAATTTTAATATGTAGTTTGTTTAGTCCTTATACTATTGTAAATTGGTTTAAACTCCAGGCCACTTACTAAATGTCTTCCTCATCAATTAAGAACTACATGAACAATCTCACCTAAGTGTAAGTAATATCTAAATACAACGCCAACACATGTTGCACAGAATTTTTCTTAATTTATTGTAGTATCCCTGAGGATGGAAATAAACATTTCCGAAAGCTTGGACCAACTTAAAAGAGTACTCTTTCATTTGCTGCTAAACCCAATATTTCCCTAGTTTCTTACCTAACTAGTCAGCAACGACTACCCTTTCAATTAACTACAGGTATGGGTTTCTACCAAAACATCAAGGCTACATATGGAGACATAGCAGTAAGGAGCTTAAAACTATGGAGCAAAACCAAAATGAAGCTCGCCAAAGAACGAAATAGAAAACATTTCCTTCTGAAATGCAGGCAACACGGCATTCAGCCACAACACATTGCAGCTTCCATCAAACCGATTCAAAACCTCATAGACGGACAAGAGACACAAAACCATCTGCATTATTATCATAGGTTAGGCAATAAACTACTAAACATGGAAATATCATCTAACCATAAACTTATAAACATTCTTGAATCTAACTTAGCAAAACTAAAGACAGACATTATCAATCTCTCTAACGAGGCGATCTATAATAACTTTTCAGCAAGACAACAAAGACAATATAACACACTATTTCACAGTACAAAAAATAAAAACATTAATAAGCTTAATCACTTGCAGAAAAGTTTGTTACAGGACTCCCTCAAAACTAAACAAAATTGGATAAAAAACCTTACCAATACAGTAATTCCTATTGATATCCTACAATTTCTGTCTTTGGGTCCAAAATTCAGCATTGAACCGATTGTGGGTAAAGATATTCCTATAAAGAGCATTTTAGCAGACGTAGACTATATCACCTCATCTATAGTAGACACAACAAATAAAAATATCACAATTGCAAGGGCTACTAACATATTAACTAACCATATTCACTCACAACAGGGCCAGTTTTCTTTTTTCCACACTCTCTACTCTAAAACTAAAAGATTCTTAAAAGACAACCCCAATCTAGTTGTCACAAACTCAGATAAAGGTAATGTGACTGTCATCATGGAGAAAGAACAATATTTTCAATTATCTTATGAACTTATCAATAACAATGATACTTATGAATCTCTCCGTGCTGACCCCACATCATCTATACAAAGAAAGTGTAATGAACTTGTCAAACATCTCTACTCCACTAAACAAATAGACGAAGTCACAAGGAAGAAACTGACAAACTACAAAGGTATCTCACCAAAATTTTATACTTTACCTAAAATTCATAAACCAACATTGTCAGCTAGACCCATTGTGGCTTCTATAGGAGCTCCAACAGAGTTTATCGCTACCTTTATCACAGATATCCTTACAAAAGCTTATGACTATGATAACATATACTATATAAAAGATTCCTTTGAAATTAAGAATAAATTCAACAACCTAAAACTGCCACACGGCCATGTTCTTGCTAGCCTGGATGTGGTTTCTCTCTTTAGTAATGTCTACCTGGACGCCGCTCATAGAGCAATCCACAAAAATTGGGACCGTATCAGTGCTCACTGTAACATCAATTTAGACACCTTCCAATCAATAATAACCTTCTTATTCGAAAATACTTACTTCTCCTTCGATAACAAATTTTACAGACAAACCTTTGGGACCCCCATGGGAGCATCTGTATCTCCTATTATAGCAACTTATGTTATGGACAACATCCTAGACGTGGTTTTACCTGTTCTCTCTTTTGTTCCTTTTTTTATAAAAAAATATGTAGATGATATCATCATCGCACTGCCGCAAGAAGGTGTGTCTGAAATAGTAGAGATTTTCAACGACTACGATCCCCACATTCAATTCACCATTGAAAGGGAAGACCAGGAACACTCAGTACCATTTCTGGACACAAAATTCATACGTACTCCTGACAACAAAATACTCATAGATTGGTATAGAAAACCATGTAGCTCTGGTAGATATCTCAACTACAATTCATACCACAAACTGAGTATGAAAATAAACCTGGTAAAACAAATGAAAACAAGAATCTCGAAAATTTCAGACCCATCTTTCCTAAATAAAAATCTCAATACTCTTGAACAATTTTTCCTTGATAACTCATATCCAAAAAAACTTGTAAAAAAGATACTTTTCAATACCTCAACGACCACAGACCGGATGGTGCCTCACGACATATCTAATAACACCCAAAATATCGAAAGGAGTGAAGCTAGTGACACAGAGACGACTCAATCTATTTCTTTTACTACCTTACCTTACATAAGGGAGATCACCCCCGGTCTAGCCAGAATTTTCAAGGATATCAATGTCAAAATTGCCAATAAATCGGCTTTAACAATAAGCTCTGTTTATTCAAAAGTAAAAGATAAAGTTCCACTCAAACAACACACCGATGTAGTGTACAGTATCTCTTGTGCGGAATGTGACAAAATCTACATTGGTCAAACTACCAGGCCACTTTCGAACAGAATCACAGCCCACAAGAGTGACTGTAGACTGCATCCAGAGAGATGTGCCCTTGCTGAACATTTTCAAAAATTTAAACACAACATAAACTATGACTCTGTTAAAATTCTAACTTCACAAAAGAACTACGTTAAAAGGCTCTTCCTAGAAATGACATTCATAGCTCAAGAACCTAACGCGATGAACAAGAGAACCGACATTCAACATCTCAGCGAAATCTATTCATATCTTTTAAAAATAGACAAAAATTTCGAACCCAATCTTTCGGTGCAGAATACTTCCACCTGATTGGCTTATTACAAGAATGTTTATACAGTAGTTTCATATCACTGCATTCTAACATTTGAACACGCAAAACAAACAAGAAAAAAGAGCAGCCTGACAGAACTTTCGACAGTTGGCATCCTAACCCGACTTCATTTCAATCTTTTAAAACTTTTACAAAATGTCGACCGTTAAAGTTTAATTTTATTATACAATTTTAATATGTAGTTTGTTTAGTCCTTATACTATTGTAAATTGGTTTAAACTCCAGGCCACTTACTAAATGTCTTCCTCATCAATTAAGAACTACATGAACAATCTCACCTAAGTGTAAGTAATATCTAAATACAACGCCAACACATGTTGCACAGAATTTTTCTTAATTTATTGTAGTATCCCTGAGGATGGAAATAAACATTTCCGAAAGCTTGGACCAACTTAAAAGAGTTCTCTTTCATTTGCTGCTAAACCCAATATTTCCCTAGTTTCTTACCTAACTAGTCAGCAACGACTACCCTTTCAATTATATATATATATATAGAGAGAGAGAGAGAGAGAGTATAGAATACCAATTATTCCACAAGTCATTATTTGTAAGGTGCTATATGGACCAAGATTTTAGCCTAATCGAGCGTACGGTAGTCCGACTGGTGTCGTAGTACCGAACGCTCGATACGTGCCGAGGTCGAGCATCACGAATGCGGCTTACTGGACGCTCGATACAAAAACCCGGGGCTGTTTTGCGCTTAAAAATTAAGGATGGCTCTGACGAATCGAAAGGAAACAGAAACAGTTCTTATTTATTTTTGCGTTCAATCATTTTACGAATAATATTTACCTTTGCTTTAGTTAAAAGCATAATAATAGTCTAATGTTGGATTGCACGAAGTTTTTTAATCTTAATTAAGTAACCAGCTTTACAACTACTGCTCACAACTAAAGCGCGCCCCGGTTAGCGTAATTTTTGACTTGCTAATCAGGCGCTTTGATTGTGAGTAAATAATGCCCGCCAATGTAATTTATGTCACCGTCAAAGTTGCTGTATACTTAATTATTAGTAAAAACCCGTGTGCAACTCAACATAAGTACAAAAATTATTTTAGTTTATATATATGTTAATAAACATAATAGCTATTTATGTATCAAGGGCGTTACGGGGACTATAATGCCCTGAAGGTAGAAATAGCCCGAGGGCCTCTGGCCCGAGGGATAGGTTTCTGCCTGATGGGCATTATAGTCCAGTAAAGCCCGTGGTGCATACAATGCTTTATGTTTTACCTAAAAAAGAGTTTTTCAATGACTAATTACATTATTTATTCGCAATATAAAAAATAAGTTGCACCTGTACCTGTATACGTAAGTAGATAATGACTGGTGTTAAGTTTGACTTTGATGTTTCTGTCAGTTAGTCAGTTGGCATTTTTTATTTAACGATTTGCTCAAAATGGAAGAAATTCCACAAAATATAAGAGAAAAGGTCATAAAAGCGACCGAAAATCTTTTGCCAGTTAAATCAAGGCAACAGTATGATCGGGAGTATGGCATATTTGGTATTTGGAAAGATACGAACACAATTCTTCAAATAACCGAAAATGTTTTAATGGCATATTTCCAGGAACTGGTAAGTTATTGATTTTATTTTAATACATATGTTTAACAAACTTTATTATTTTTAGTCGGAAAAATACAGTCCGAACTCTCTCTGGACCAAGTATTCTACAAGCGGGCATTATCATAATGCCCGCTTATAATGCCCTAGGTGTGATAGCAGGTATTATTGCTATCATAACATATTCCGTTTCTAAGGTATTATAGATCAATAATAGATAGGTAAAACATAAATATTTTATACTGAAATAAACACAAAATCTGTTCCTACGAAGTGATTATAAATACAAAATGCGAATAATATACGAAACAACGATCATGGACCTTTAAAACAAAGTTTGGGTAATATCGGAAATTATAAAAACAAAACTCAAAAGTTTTTCAGCACGAGGAACCGTCTCGTTTTCCGATTAAAGTTTTAATCATTGAAATCTCTATTAATTAAAGCCTAATCACAGAGGACTTCGATTTTGAGTGAAGTATATTTCCGGGAATTTAGTTTTAACTAACTGATGGAACTGAACTGGTATTGAATCTGCAGGGCAGAGAGAGAATTATTGATGTTTATGTGCACATTCGAAAAATATTTTTTGCAAAAGCAATCACTGTTTAGGCTCAGAAAATGTATTTAGTTACCAGTTTTTCCTTTGGTTAAGAACACTAATTATTCGTGTTTTTTTTTATTTAAAATAAATTTAGGTACCCAAATTTTTCGGTTTTGTCAAATTGTTATTTCTTACGCGAATAGAAGCCAAACTTACACAAAGGGTATGAACTATTATTATTCCTAATTTTTAATTTTTTTAAAGAAATAGTGTCAATAAAAAACGCTTGTATTTTTTTTTTGGTTATTACTGCTCTACTTAACCCTTTTGCTGCGGGTGTCACCTGCAATGATATCTATTTCAAATAATAGGTGGCAAACACTTTTATACAAGAGTATTTCGTGCACTAGATATGTTTATTTTAGAAATATTTCTATTAAAACAGTAAAATAAAGTTAAAGTCAAATCAAACATTAACACTTGAAGAGAATAAGACATTACACGACCGTGACACTAGACAATGTATAAGGTATGAAACTATACTAGTAAAAAATAATTACGAAAAAAAATCGCTTTTAAAGGACGGAATAACGAAACGAGCAAGTTTTTAAAAACAATTAAAGATATGGGAAAGAAAGAAAAACCTAAAAGTCTTCCTCCACAAAATTTAATAGAATAAAAATTCTTAAGGGATCTCTACATGTTTCGAACGTAGAAACGTTCATCATCAGGAGACAGAAAGTATATTTAATGCTGGTGGTTATGGCAGAAGAGGAAATGGAGTAAAACCTTAATGGAGCTTTTATGGAATTAAAAAATTGATGTGTAGAAGAGGAATCCCGGAAAAAAGCGCACGGGAAAAAAGCGCACTGGAAAAAAGCGCACAGAAAAAAAGCGCACAAGGAAAAAACGCACACGGATAAATGCGCACAAGGAAAAAAAAAACGCACAAGGAAAAATCGGCACAAGGAAAAAAACGCACACGGAAAAAAAACGGAAAATTAACGTATATACTATAATGCAAATATATATTTTTTAAATCTTTACCAGTTTAGTTAAACAAATATTGGTTTAAAAAAATACTAAGAAAAAAAAAGCTCTGGATAACAACGAACAAACCGGTTGCCAATACACCTTTTAGAACCGATTGGAGAATATCGTTACCCTAATTGTAATACCACGTATCATCAAATTTGTTAAAATTAATATTTTTTCATAAATAAAAGTAATACGTATAATACACATTCTGTAAAACCCACGTATCAACTGAACCAATAGAAAACGAGCAACAATTACGGTTGGTAGAATATCGCGTATTATCATCCGTGGAATTCTCTGAAAAAATACCTCGTATTAACGCGAGTTTACAGTTGGAGTGCACATGGTGCTGCTTCAAGCTGCAAAGAAAACGTTGTTTTAAGCATAGGTATATTGATATTTATTAAAGATAGAGTAATATTTTCTTAAACTAATATATTGAACTTGCTTTTTGTTACCTTACTTTAAATAATTAGATAGTATTTCGCAAAAAAACTCGTTGTTTAGTTTGACTTGATGATACGTGTTATTTTAAATTATTTCGCATCATCACTTTTGTTTGAGTTGAATATGATACGTGGTAGTGTATTTGTTCAGTTTTTCTCGATTCCTGTAAAAAGTCAAAATAGATGATAAGCGTTTTTGCAATTAGGGTAACGATATGTACATCATATAAATCATAGTAAAAGAGGTAGGTATTGTAACGATACTTCCAATTTCATTACTGATTCGTTGAATTATAAACATATATTATAAATAAACATATATTTGCATTATATATGTAGTAAATAGAGGGAAATCGACTAATTAAACAGAATTGTTAAGAATTATCTTATATCAGTAGCAACATTTTTAATAATTACTATTAAACAATCTCTAACTACAACAAAAAAATTAACTAACAAACAACATATAGAATTGCTAACTCGTTATTTATACGTACAATAAGACAGAATAATACTACATAATATTAAGCCAGTTATTGTAAGAATGTGTTTCAGTAAAATATTTTTATTGGAAATATAAAATTGTTTTTAGGATTATACCAACGATAAAACGCTTTATTTGGGGTATTATTTAAAATAGTGATTCATATTAAACGTGTACTAACGGGTATGCAACACACTTCTATTTCGCAATGAGTGGGGGAAATTTCAAACATTTACACGGGATACGGTGGCCATTTGCTTTGTTTCCCTGGCTACGCGGATTTTGTGTTCTGTGTTTAGTGGCTGAACTTTTTCTGTATGTATAAAATAATAAAATATGGATAACATATTTAACTGTACATAATCATGTTATAGGTTGCAAAACTCAAACCCAAACCCATTTTAAGGAGGTAGGTACCTACTATTACTTATGTGTGGTTGGTTTATCTTAAAAGTCACAAACATTAGCTTAGGCATTGCTTTCGTATAATATGACTGATAACTGATATATATAGAAAATAAGATTGCCAGTCTTATAAATAGTTTATAACGGTTATTCAAAAGATCTTTTAATTTTGTTAAATTATTAACCTAAATGTTTACATAAATGCATTTTTAAGTCTAAAATAACTGCGTTTTAATGATTTGAAAAATCTATAACTGTCAATCAATTTTTACTATTTTTTATAATAAAATGCCGTAAACAATAAAATAATTTAGACTATTATAATAACTTACAATTCTAATCCTACAACTCCAAATCAGAAGCTATTTTATTTTATTTTTCTTTGCAAAATATATAATATGAATACAACTAAAATAAAATTGGACGAAACGGAATAATTCCATACGTATGCCTTAGTTAATTTTTGTGAATATTGAGATAAACTAGCTTCTAACTCACTTATATTTGGTTTGGGTTTGTTCGTCGCTTTGTAACGTCTGTATTTAGCAATTTGTAAGCGACATTCTGGAACTCCTGAAGAGACTTGAAGATGTCAGTGCTCTTTACGGACTAAATATAAATTATAATAAAACCAACATTATGATCATTGATAGAGGAAATAACAACTACCCTGAAACTCGGACTATTGGACACTGTGAAACAGTTTTGTCTATCTTGGAGCCCTAATAGAAAATACCGGGGGATGTGATGGCGAAATAAGACGGAGTATTCAGCTTGCTAGGACAGCAATGACACAATTAAATAAAGTATGGAGGGATCGGAGTATTACAAAACAAACTAAAATTAATCTAGTAAGTACCTTGGTCTTTTCGGTCTTTCTATATACTTCAGAATCTTGGACTGTCAAAGAACTAGATCGTCGTCGGATTGACGCATTTGAGATGTGGGCGTGGCGACGAATGTTGAGAGTGTCCTGGACCGCACATAGAACAAATGCTTCGGTTCTACAAGAAATACGTCCGTCAAAACGTTTGTCCTGTATCGTGTACTCCCGAATTCTCACATTTTTCGGACACATCAATAGGAGTGAGCATATGGAGAGGCTTATTGTACAGGGAAAACCTGAAGGAAACAGAAGGTGTGGCCGATCACCAAATAAATGGGTGGATGTAACCAAAAAATTATTAGATGCTACTCTCCCGCAAGCGGCTCACATGTCATCTAGTCGAGATAAATGGCGAGATGCAGTCAAGAGAGCCATACAAAACATTGAACCTCGTTAATATGGGTCACAACACATCTGTAAAGATGTTATGATTAGGAAGAAGAAGCGACATAATAAAGTGTAAATATTTTTAGTATTTTTGGTAACCTAAAAGCCTCGCTAAAAGCTGTATTTATGATTTTTTGTTGTTACTCAGTATTTGTAAGCGTTAAGGAGAAATGGCCTCATTTGTGTTGTTTTTGTTTAAGCTTAATAAAGACCTTTGAAATATTTACCTATTTTTTTTTTGTAATACCTATAACTATAAGATTTAGGAGCAATGTTTGGTCTTGGTATTTGCGCTTTTGTCATTAGGTTTTGTTAATTCTATCAATATTATCTGTTCTGTTAAATTCCAGCAACAAGCGAAGTTCTGATTAAGATTGCACATATTTTATAGCCAAAAAAATGATTTATTTGTCTCAGGGTAAAACCAAAAAATGAAATTTGTGGATAATAAATATATTGTAATATTTCTCTTTTTTTTTCTGGTAAGAAGTAGTAACTTTCTTTGATCTTAGAACGTGCAATCATATCAAAAATTTCGCTTGTTTCTTGGAATTTGTATAAGAGATAAATTTACCAAAATTATTATTAGAAATGCACAAGCGCAAATACCAAGCAACTGGACTTTGCTCTTAAATGTATAAGGGGGCAAAATTTTAAAAACAAAAAAAAGGTATAAAACCGTTTTGTATTAGCAACTAAACAGTTTTATAATAGGTATAAAACAGTTTTATTATAGGCATAAAACTGTTGAGTTGGTATAAACTGTTTTGCATTAGCAACTAAACAGCTATACCCATTATAAAACTGGATTATACTCATTTTCAACTAATGTATAATGGGTATAAGCGCGTTTTATATTCGCTATGGAACAAAACTTTATGGTTACAGTCCCTGCCATAGTATAACATAGCTATTTACTCTTATGCTCTGGTTTTAACTATATCTGGTGTATATTATATGCTAGTAGCCCGTGTTGCTGTCCCAAATAGTATTAAATATTCTTATGATGTTTATAAGAATTCTCATAAGGGTTATAATGCATTAATCTCAGTGTATATACGTAAATTTTTCGGTTTTTTCCGTGTGCGTTTTTTTTTCTTGTGCGCATTTTTCCTTATGCGCTTTTTTCCTGTGTGCATTCTTCCTGTGCGCTTTTTTCCTGTGCGCTTTTTTCCGGACACCATGGAAGAGACATAATAATATGAACAAAAATTTATAAAAGTTAAAACATACTGAGAATGAGAGAAGTCAGTAATGGGGGTCTAAACCAACCAAATAAACTGGGGAAGAAGAAAAATCCTTCTAAAAAGAAGGTGTCGAAGATTATTTAAAATTTTTTATAAAACATTTTTAAGAATATGTCTTTAAGACATTATAAGGATAAAATTAGTCATAATTATAAAGATATCACAATAAAATTACATTCCAAAAAAAGTGTTTTGTGGGGTACTGAGTATTAAAGCTCAGTAACCCCCACAAGGGGTTTTTACTGTAAATGATTGCAAGCGAATTTTGCAGCAAATAGCCTGGAAGAAGAAAAAGAAGTGGCAACCCCCCTTAGTCTGATAGGTTCCAGACGTATATCCTATTGAGAAACCTTAGCAATCCCACAGCCCCAAGCGAGAAGACTTTCAAGCAGCTGGACGAAATTCTAAAAAAATCATTTCACCAAACAGCCAGTTATTTAGCGGAAAGGAAGAGATTCCCTGAGGCAAACCAGAGTGCGCAAGAAACTGTGGCCCAATGGTATGCGGAGATTTGCAAGATGGCGGTGGAATGTAAGTTTGGAACTAATTTGGAGTTGTTCATAAGAGAAAAAATTATTACTGGGCTAAAGGAGCAAAACACTTTCGACCGAATTGGCGAAGAGGATGAAAAGGTTAACCTAAGCAAAGTCCTAGAGCTGGCGAAGTGGAAAGAAGAGTTGGCAACCCATACAAGGGTGCAGCGTCAGTTCGGACAAACTTATTATACATTAAAATAGCGATTATAAATAAAATACTCATCACAAATTTCGACAAACTATTTTTTTTTCACCTTTATTACAGATCTGTAGTTCGGAAACGACATCACGGATTTTAATGCGGTTTGCAGAGTTGAAAACATGGTTTTGCGTAGAATAATAGTATGGTACGCCTGTAATGTAATCATTCAAGTTATTATACAGGGTGAAAAAAAAGTCGTACAAAAAATTAAAAATTTCAAGCCTCATTTTTTTAGTAGTATTTTTTCGTGTTATATTTTAAACTAAGGTTATATTAATATCTCGGGACTATTTAAGTGTTTTTTTTTTATTATATGTCCGAAGGAAAGAATAATTATAATATTAAAAAAAAACAGCTTCTGGACATAATTGAGTTATTTTAACTTAGAAAGAAAACTTAAATTTTTAGGCTTCTCAGGCTCAAAATTTGAATACCTAAGGAAACTAAGCATGTATACTTTTTAGCAAATTATTTTAAATAAAATACCTTTAACCGTATTTCGGGTGTTCCAAATCATGTAGAAATTTAGCTAAATTTGTTAGTCAAACTGACAGGTCTTAGCTGATTAGAACAATGGCGGCTTGTGCCATTTTAGTGAAGTAGGGCCAGGTAAACCCTTAGCGCCGCAGGCAAAAATTTTTTGGGTGCCACGCCCTTTTTTGTTAATAGTTCTTGCTTTTGAAATAGGAAAAATAAGCAAAAAGGCACCTAATTTAAGTTATGAATTTACAATCATATCTTGAATTTTAAAAAAAATACTGTAGGTAGAGTGTACTATATAGACTGAAAGAACCACAAACCGAACGCACTTTTTAATTTGGTTTAATATGTATTTGTTTTTATCAATTTGTTCGTTTTTCTTCATCATTTCATTGTGATATGCAGAATTTAATTAAGTTTTAATGTTAATTTTACCAAGCATACTGAAATTAAATATATTGTTTAAATGTACCTTCGATTTTTCATGTGTCTTCATTTTTTTCCAGATATGGACCAAATCATCTGTACCTTTTTGGGACCAAGTTTGCTCCCCACCAAATAAAACACACATAAAACAAAATAGTCTATTAGATTTACCACAACCGCACACCCAAGTATTTTTTCCATAAATATTTCTATTAAATCAGCCGGCCGAACGAAAATTATTTAGTTTACAAACAACCTAATACGCGACGCGACGCGGACAAACAACTGTTTGAATTTGAAACGTCTAACGTCAAACGGTCAAACGGGGTCAATGGGCCTGGCCACACGGAGATTTTTTCCTGCTTGCATTCAAGGTCATTTTCCAATGTTTTTCATTGATGTGTTATGGCAATTTCGTCATAACTTCGGGCCTCCGTTGCTTGGCGCGAAAGCTACGTTACCGTTTTACGCATAATCGCTTCCTCAATAGATGGAAATTTGCACCCGACTGTGTTCCATTTTTAAATTATTTTGTTAATTGCTTTAAAAACAAGAATATTAATTTTAATAGGTTTTGGTAATTTGTAAAGGGCAGGACGCTGGACAGGAGGGCAGGTAGTGCCATGGCACTGTAGCTCTACCCCACAAGCCGCCACTGGATTAGAACACTATCTATTGATTTATTTTTGGTCAATTATAGTTTTTAATATTCTTAATAGAAATCTTAGATTTTATTTATTTATTAATTTTTTTATTTAATACATCATGCATTGGAAAAAAACCTGTTTCTTGTACTGCTTTAACTTTGTTTTTAATGCCTGGCAGCTTTGAAAGGCAATCGCTATTTTAGTGTAGTTTTTTCAAGGAAAGCTTTTGACCGTACTGTAAGTGCTCTGTAGCAATTCAATTAGACAACTAATGGACAAGGATTTAATTTCCGCGTATATTATTAAACGTGATATATTAAATTTACACGTTGTTATAATTACTACGTTTTAATATTCATAATAAAAGGATCCAGTCCCCTTTTTAGAAAACACTTTATAATATCCAAGATTTTATAAATAAAGGGCTATTGTTCATGCACCGGCTTTAAAATAGAACTATCTTGATAAGAATATCAACGCCACCTCCGGGATTTCTGAATGGATTTTGTATCATTGTTTCATGTATCTGTGACGTTAACATTACACGCGGCTTGGATTACCAACCGACGAAGGCGACGCTGCAAAGTCCTTTGTTTTGATTATGCCGCATTACCATTATACGCTTATATTGGGACTTAAAAAGGAGCTTATTTTCTGTATCATGACGTTAGTTTTGGCTTATTTCTATTGTTTTTCATGCAAAATACAATAAATTATGATTTCTTGATCATATTAATTTCATGAAATTGGTTTTAGAAGAATATTTCCCTCATAGACTTCTTTCATAATTTTAGAAGTTCAAAATACTTCGAGGGCCACTGATTTCGATGAAGGATGGCGAGGACCGTCCTTAAGGTATTTACTATAGATTTGTTTACTACACATTGTTGCAGATTATTTAAGGTTTTTTAATGTTTTATAATTTATTGAAGTAGGTATTACTCTACATTGTTAGAAATTAATGGAAAAACCCAAATACACAGTAAACCAGCAATAATTAAAATAAACGAATTCACATACAATTAAACCGTAATTTTACTGGCGTTAAATCACCATCGGCAAGAGAACACGAGAGTTTAAGGTAATTGCCAAGACTGAAATATTTTGTCTCATGACCGCTAGTGGACGGTTCTTATCTGGCTGAAAAAATACCATTACAAAAGCCAATTAAATCAATCGCTTTTCTGATAACTTAAATAAATCGATAAAAACTATGAAGTTTCTTACACGACCGATCATAAAAGGTAATTAGCCCTCAAGTCAAAATTTTGGATATTCTTATATAATGCTTATATAATATTTTCTATTTGAATTTGATTCAGGAATACTCCCTTGAAATTACGCCACATCATTAAGTAACACCCTGTATACAGGGTTAGTTGAAATAACCGGAACGGCTAATTTTCTTCAAAACTACCAAGGCTAAATCAATCAATTTTGGTACAGGTGGATAACTAAAAAAATTGAATTGAAAATTGACAATTGCGACGTTGCCAGATTTTTAGTTTTTTCTGTAACTTAAGGAACGTTTTTTTTAAATGTACCTAACACTACTCTTTTTTTATTGGATTCGATTCCTCCCATCAACATTACCATTTCCTAATAGTAACAAATTTTTATCTGAAATAGTTCTATGTGAAAAAAATTTAATTAGTTACAACTCTAACTCTAAAAAAATCCAATCTATTTCCATTTAAAAACGTTTCAAATAATTGAAAAGGAAGGTTGGTAGCCATAATGTACCTAATAGTATCGATAACGATAATTACAACAAACAACTACTAACAATAACATAGCTAGTAAAAATTAATCACATATTATAGTACACTACATTAATTTGATTATGAAACCGATAATATGTAAGTAATTTTTACTAGCTATGTTATCAATACTATTTGGTACATATCTATACAGGGTGATTCACGGTGGATGGAACGTTAGACGTTTCTGACGAACCAGTAAAGGAATCGTTCTGAAAATTTAGTCGTTTACATAAACGGATACGCTCTACCTATCTAAAATATTTTTAACAATACAGTATTGCCGCTTCCATACAAAAATAATAGCCACTTCGATATTTGAAATTGAACACCCTATATATTATTAAATTTTTAAATTCTACATAAAATTATAATTATTGTTTAATAAAAGCATTATTAGTCTATGCTTAATAGTTTCCGAGATATTGTCTCTTTAAAAATTACATTTTTAAACTTTGACAGCTTCTAACTTTTTAACTGTACGTCTGAGAGCAAAACGGCTTACATATCCCTATCTTCGATTTTTATTATCTTTCTAAAAGTCTCAATTTCCGGTTAAACCGGATGTAGGAAATATAATACTTCCGGTTTGACTGGAAGTTGTTACTTTTGGAAAGATAATAAAAAACGAAGATAGGGACATGTAAGCCGTTTTGCTCTCAGACGTACAGTTAAAAGCTAGAAGCTGTCAAAGTTCAAAAATGTAATTTTTCAAGAGACAGTATCTCGGAAACCATTAAGCATATACTAATAATGCTTTTTTTAAACAATAATTATAATTTTATGTAAAATTTAAAATTTTAATAATATATAGGGTGTTTCATTTAAAATATCGAAGTAGCTATTATTTTTGTGTGGAAGCGGCAACACTGTATTGTTAAAAACATTTTAGATAGGTAGAGCGTGTCCGCTTATGTAAACGACCAAATTTTCAGAACGATTCCCTTACTGGTTCGTCAGAAACGGCTAACGTTCCATCCACCGTGAATCACCCTGTATACCAACCTTTCTTTTCAATTATTTGAAACGTTTTTAAATGAAAATAGATTGCATTTTTTTAGAGTTAGAGTTGGAACTAATTAACTTTTTTTCCCATAGAACTATTTGAGATAAAAATTTGATACTATCAGGAAATGGTAATGTTGATGGAAGGAATCGAATTCAATAAAAAAAAGAGTAGTGTTACATTTGAAAAAGAAACATTCCTTGAGTTACAGAAAAAAATAGAAATCTGGCAACGTCGGCATTGTCAATTTTCTATTCAATTTTTTAAGTTATCCACCTGTACCAAAATTGATTGATTTAGCCTTGGTAGTTTTGAAGAAAATTAGCTGCTCTGGTTATTTCAACTAGCCCTGTATAATATAATATAGTATATCAACAATATTCGAACTGCATATTCACTCACGACCGATAGCGGCCGGCTAAAAAAAATTTTTACCTAAGCAAAATGAGTTAATCAATTTTCTTATAACTTAAATAGGTCTATAAAAAGAACTTTCTAACAATATGATGTTTACGTTTCGCCTTATCAGAGATTTCTTAATGCTATCATACTAAAGTTCTAATTTGTGAACGGAATTATTTATGGTTTACGGAGGATTATAAATATATTTGTCATTAATCGACGTAAAAATAACATTGAGTTGTTCATTTATGTATAGGGTTGTGTTTAGTGGTTTAATATTTTTTATTTCTTCTAGTATAGTTTTACCTTGCTTTTCACAATGTGGTAAATTAAATTTTATTTAAATTGAATCAATGGCTATACCGTAATTTGACATTTTAGAACTTCTTTTGTTCTTTCAGCCTAATTGTTGCACTTCTGTCACTTCACTGGTATAAACAGTTTCACTATTTGCACAATAAATTTTGTATACGTCTGATGTATTTTATTTGTCGATACTTTAACTTTGTTGTTAACAACACTATACAATTCTTTATTTATTAATTTTTTTGCTAATTTCTTACTAATACTATCTATTAGCTATTTGATGAATTGTACCTAAACCTTTAGTTTAGTTTGGTTTGTTTATATAAAAGTGGACGGCTGTGTGTTTTAAACTGTAAAATGAAAAAAAAATTATTTTTCACCATTGTTTTAAAGAACAATGAATGGTTGTATCTATTGTATTTTCTTTTTCATCGCCACTGAATTCTAGGTGGTCCCTTTTTCTTAAATATATTCACAATAATAATACATTTTATTAGAGCATTTTTGTACTAGAAATTAAAATTATAAAGTTTGCTATAAAACATTTCGACAATAGTGAAGAAAGAAATTGGTGATCTGATCGGAAATTAATTTTTTTGTTTTTCTATTCCATTACTTAATAAATAATTTTAATACATATATAGTTGCACAACATTAGTTAATTCAGGATTAAAGGTGTTAGTTTATTATATTGTCTGAGTAATTAGGTTTTTAAAATTATGTTAAATTCTTGGATAGGGATTGAGTTAAAGATGATTTTTGGGGCGTCCGATTTTTAGGTTAAGTGAGGAAGCCTAGCTTCAACTTCGCCTTTTGTAATTTTGTCCTTAATTACAATAAAGACATTTATTATTATTATTATTATTATTATCAAATGACAATAAAATTGTATACCATTTTTAAATTGTTGCCGTACTTATTTTCAGGATTTAATTTCCGTAAACGTATTTTAACTAAATATAACCTTTAGAAGTTATAATTTAGTATCCAAAAGATCCAGTCCGAATTTTAGCGAAAGCATCGCAATGTTAATAATTTATAAACATATGCAAGGTATAACATTTAAAATCAACAATACCTAAATAGTACGTTTTTAAGGGCCCTAAGGCCCCAGCATCGCTGACGACATTTTTAGGTAAGTTCCAATTTAAAGTACAGGCTAGCTTATTTTCAATTATATTATAATATTATGAACTTTTATGCTGTTTACATGTATTGTGTCGTAAGTAAAATCAACAAAGACCTTCTTGGATTTAAGGAGGAGTAAGTGAAACAGAATACAGGCCTGTTCATTAAAAAAACAGGTGACATTTTGACGTTTAACTCGTGGAACAAAGATACAAACCAAACTGTATAGTCGAGAAGCAAACCAAAATGATAGTTGATTATTTAATAGTATGACGTTTTGTCATGATCTGACTGCGGTACATTCCACACATTTGAAACTAAGTAATTTTTTGAGCCACTCTATTGAACATTTAAACGAACATGCTTATTCTCCAACGTATTTTACTTAAAACAGGGCATACGTGGTAAGTTGATTTGAGCAGCTGTTTTTCAGATATCTGGATTTAAAAAGTTCACCTCCTGTCTGGCTGGGTCTAAAGCATTGTAATAATTGAACACAATTTGAAGCAAATGCGTTAAATTAAAATAACTGTCACTAAAATCTAAAAAAAAAACATATCCCCTGCCCTTGGAATTTCGACGAAGAATGTTGTTTATGAATGATGGTGGGAAGGTCCGGTATTATTTGAACAAACAGCACCTAAATAGAGGGATAGGTAAAAGCACTAGCAAATTGGCCAGCTCGATCCACTGATATCACTCCGATGGATTACTTTTTATGGGGAACTTTGAAAACCCTTATATATTCAAAGCCAGTAGGTACAGATGATCAATTAAGGAGACTTAATCAAATTGGAATTGACCCCTTGAGAAATGATGACGAAATGCTCCAAAGAGTTCAATTTAATTATTTTAAAGTTATATGCTTAATTTTAAGAGCTTATACTTAAAGGTTAAATTCGAAATCATTAAAACGAATTATTATATTTTTGTTATAATTAAATTATTAAAAAAATAATTATTGGCAAAATTCATATACTTGTAGCATACATTGGACTATCACTGTGCCATCAAAAACCTTAGGTTAATTTAATTTTAAATTATTAACCCTTTGACGGCTGAAGCCATATTCGCATTTGTGTCGATGACGCCATGCCAAAAAAAAAGTCCGAGAGGCCAATATTTGTGACATTGCATAAAGTAGGACAAATGGAATGGGCTCTGGTGTCAGTTTAAAAAAAAATCGCTTTTCGGACTCAGAATATCTGACTGAGTGGTGCAAACTTGTCCCATGCGCCAGCTCGGTCTATCACAGCAAATATTCCCCGATGAGAACAGACCGTTGGCCCTGGGGAACTATAAATGATATCGGTCCAATGGACCTAGTTGACGCGTGCAACAAATTGCATCACGGTCTAATAGGCCGCGTTTTTAAATTTGGAACCTCTTATTCTCGGTCCTATAGACCGGAATGGCAGTCAACGTAATAATAGCTTTTCCTACGACCCCCTATGAAAATAATAAATAGAGCACGCCTAACGGCTAGAAAGTCCTTTATATCACACGCGTTTTGAAATATTTTCTTTCAATACGTGTGTTGAAATATAAAACAGCTGATGGCCGACGAATTTGACAGCAAAACTATTTAAAAAAATAACAAACCTACGAGACCCGTGGATCGAATTGGGCTGCTTGGTGGGGTAAAGTACACTAGGGCATTACTGCAATTATAAAAAATCCTTTTTTTTTTTCGTTATTTTTGGGAACCTAAGAGTATTTATGATAAAAATAATAATATAATAAAAAGGGGAAATATGTCAGGCAACCCATTAAACCTATCAATATTGTCAACTGAGTTGAACCACAGAAAAAAAAGGGACAGCTATAGAGCAGAAATAGAATACCCCAGGAAATACCGATTTATAATTTTACAATTATCTCGGATAAAAATATCCCTATAATGTTTGCTTTTCTACAATGCTTTAAAAAAGTAAATTTATTTTAGCAATATTCAAAACAAATCGAATATAGATCAGACTTTTATAATTAAAAAGGATCCATACCTACAATGTTTAAGGATATGGGATAAGTGAATACGCTTTATGTGGGTAAGTTAATTTATTTTAGCCATATTTAAAACAAATCGAATAAGATATAACTTTTATAATTAACAAGCTATCGATATTTAACTCCATCTCTACCTTTCTATAATATTGAGGTTATGTTTTAGTTTTGTGTTTTGTTGTTTTTGTATGTATATTTAGGTATATTATTGTTTTATCGAAAGAATGCAAGCAGCTAAAAAATCAGAAACGGAATTCATTCACTGTACATACATAGTACATAGTAGGTATGAAGATGTGCGTAAGCAAATAGAAGAAAAAAAGTTATTATTTTTATTTAAATGTAGGTAAGTTAAAATGTGTAAGTGGACATTGTTTTTATTTTTTTCAACTCTAGAGTTGAAATACATTTTAACTCTAGTGTTGAAAAAATGTGTGTAACACAATGGTGATACCGTCAAACTATTAAAAACAAATCAAACTCTTCTTGATTATTTTGTATGGTCGTAGGAAAAATTGTGTACATAACTCGTGTGAAAGTAATTTTCTCACACTCGGAGAATTTCCGCGTTCGGCTAACGCCTCGTGCTAAATAACTCCTCGTTTGCGGAGTACCACTTTCAACACTTGTTATGTAATATACTATTCCATACACGACTGCAAATAGTAAATTATTACATAACAGTAATATAAAACCTATTTCACTTGCTTACTTATATTAATCCTATTGTACAGATTTTCTCCAAAATTTCAATATGAATTTAAATGGTAATGAAAAGGAAATTCTCGCCAACTAGAACCGTCATTCAATTAAGACGTGAAACTGCGAATGCTACGATAAGCTGAATAAGCCAGCATGTTGAAGTCTCAATATAGGCGTAAAATGATAGCATGGTATAAAGGGATTTCTCTTTTGTGCTGATAATCAATCCATGAGCGCACATGACACGCATACACTTAACAAAAGTCGTGAATTTATGATGTAGAATTTTCTAAATGGGGGATTAAAATTTAATTAGTCTGTGCTTTGATTATCTTATATTTTTACCTGGTGCGACGTAGTAACTTATTTTCTTAGCAAAAATAGTTAATAAAGATCTGTTTATTTTAGAAAACAATCACTTCGCTCATGCAGGTAAGTGTTGAGCTTCTTTTATTCCTTTTGTTATAGAGATTGTTCTGCTCTATATGTAGGCCAGTCCCAGTCACGGCGTACTGTATCTTCTAGGGTTCGTGAACATCTATCCTTCAACAACAAATACAAAGATCAAAATAATTACCTTGTCGGACTTCCATTGTCTTTATTTTGTTACTTAACACAACGTTTCGGTTAGTTAGTATCTCTAATCGTTTTCAAGTGTAAACTAAATTATAATTCTAAGGCTACTGTCTTAAATACTATCCATGTGCAATGAAGCTTGATGACTCCGCCTACGTGCTTATTGGAGTGTGAAGTTTGAGCTGTTGGTTTTGGACAAGAAGAGGCTTCCAGATATTGGGATATCTTTACTGCCGTCCGAAGTTAAAAGGCGGCAAGTGACAAAACCACAGTTTCGAGATAAATGGCAAAAACTTTTCGATATTGTCCATTACTATTCAAAGTAACCAAAATAAAAAATTTTGCTTAGTGATATTTTAAAGAACATTATTTATGTATTCCATAAAAAATATTCCTATTTTTTAAAGAATTGGTAAAGAATTTGTTGGTAAATTCTTTCTTGTTTCAAAGTATTCATTTAATTAAAGTAAAAAATGGAAAATAAAAGGCGGCAAGTAACATAAATCGAAGCACATGCCGCCTTTTTACTTCAAATCCTTTAACGTGCCGCTATTTACAACACTATAAAACTTTTAAAGTTTTAATTAGTATAAATAATGTTATTTTTAATATTTTTTGATTAGGATGTGATTGTTTTTATCCAAATAAATGGTATTTACAAAATTGGAGTATTTTTATAGTTCAGTAATATACAATAATCTTTTTAGGGGTATATTTACAAGTACATATTTTACACGCACGTTTTAGTGTTTGTTAGGTAAATAAAAATGTATTTTGTAAATAATTTATTATTTTTTAAAAAAAGCGCTTGAAATAAAACAATAATGACTTAATTAAAAAATGTTAACCACATTTTAGAATAACATAGCATAAAATTAGAATTTGCATTAAAATCAGTTATTTGGCTATCATTCAAACTAGAAAAGGTAAATGTCAGGGAAATTAAGTGCAGAAATTAATTTTCTGTCTTTTTTTAAAGAAGTTGTTTATATCGCATTTAAACCTTAAACAACCATTTATATTCTGCTTGACTTTTGAACTCTTATTCCGAGTCTTATTCTATAAATTACAAATGTTATCCGTTTATGCCCATAGATTGACTTTACAGCATAATCCATTAATTGTTTTTAATGTTTCCGAAATGACGATTTTTTGGTATTAGTAATGGAAATAAGTTATTATTTTTTTGACATAAAATATCTTGTGGCCAATCAAAATACACCGCAAATAAATACCTACTAACATTATTAAAAATATACATGTAGAGCGTAAAAAAACGAGTTTTTTTAGTACATATTCCGGTTTTGACCAATAAATATTATAAAAAATATACAGAGATATTATAAAAAAACAATGTATTATTCGAACGATTCATTAAGATCGTTTACTTTTGCTGGCTTCAGATTCTCCCAAAATAAACGCCGGTTCTCATTCATCAAAGGGCACAAATGTTTTAAAATAGATGCATTTTTTTCATTTGGTATAACTATTGCTTCTTTATGCGGTTCTGGTAGAGAGACCATTTTTTAATGCATTAACTTTCAAGAAATTTAAATCACAGCCTTTTTCTAACTTGAAATCGGTTTTAACTTCAACATTAATTGCGTATTGGTAAATAATGTCAAAGTAATAAATAGGATAACGTAAAATTGGCCGCCTTTTTATTTAGAAAAGTTTGTTGCCGCCTTTTAATTTCTAAAATATATTATAGAACTATAAAATTTTTAAAATAAAAGGGGATATTCACAATTATGCCGCCTTTTAATTTAGAAATTTAGTATTGCCGCCTTTTTATCTCTTAAAGAGTGACGAATTTACACTTGCGGCTACACAAATATTTTTTTTCTCCAAAAAGGATTTTTTTTTAAATTAAGAGATAAATTTAAAAATCTCAAATTACCAAAATTGTCACTTGCCGCCTTTTAACTTCGGACGGCAGTATACTTGGTTTACTAAATATATGGGTATTTTGATTCATGAAAGCTGCTTCCTTGAATTTTCGTTTTGTCCAGTGCTGTTCTGTGTCCAAACCCTTGGATTCTGACCACTGTATATTATGTTGGTTGGTTCATACATGTGCCGCTATACCTGATCTCGATATTTCACCTCTTTGAGTATGTTTCAGATGTTCTTTAACTCGCGAAGAGGTCTTTTAGTTTCTAAAATGTACGAGTCGCCACACTCGCAAGGGATTTGATAGATACAATTTTTTGTGTTTTCATTACTGGGGGGTTTTACTTTTGTAAGAAAGCTTCTAAGCGTATTTCCGGATTTGAAGGTTTTTTTGATGTTATAGTTTTTGGTTATCCTTCTAATCTTTTCAGAAATCTCCTTAACATAAGGTATTGTAAGAGAGGCTTGCTGCTCTTTCGTTTCTGTATTAGTTTTTACTTCCCGATTTTTAAGTTTTGAGATGGTAATAGTTACAAAGGTTTCAGGGTAACCATTATGTTTTAAATCGTTTTTTATGTTTGAAATTTCAATATTAAGGTCTTTCGGATTGTTGCAAACGTTAGATGCTCTGTGATAAAGAGTTTGAATTATGCCCTGTTTTATGGAGTTTCAATGATTCGATCCGAGAGATACTAACTAACCGAAACGTTGTGTTAAGTAACAAAATAAAGAAAATAGAAGTCCGACAAGGTTTTTTTTTTTGATATTACTTTATTGTCTACCACCTTCAAACAAATACAAAGATGGTCTTCAAAAGGTGCGGACACCATATCTGAGTCCAAAAGTGGATGATTTCGGCGACACAGAGTGTCAAAAGTCCAATTTGGTTTTAGTTTTTCATAATTTAATAATTAGTGTATTCTCACAATATTCCGCTAGGGGCGCGGGGAGGGGCTTTGTTGAAAAAAAAATTTAAACCTGCACTAATTTAAAACGAAATAACTTTTTATGGCCATTGAAGCCATTGAGTATTGAACTTTTAAATTCTTATTCTAAAAACGTCTTTTATCTTAAAATGGTATACGTGGTAAGAGATGATTTGAGCAGCCAGTTTTGAGATATCTGGATTTAAAAATTCACGTCGTGTACGGCCAAGTCGAAATTATTGTAATAATTGAACACAATTTGAAGCGGACGCGCAATTTACGTTAAACGTTCGTAATTATTTGAACGAACAGTATCTTAAATGAGGCAATGAAGCACCCTCAAATTGGCCAGCTCAATTCCCTGATATCACCCCGATGGATTACTTTGAAAACCATTGTGTATTTAGGCCAGTAGTTACAGAAGATGAACTAAGAAGACGTATTCAAACTGGAATTGACGCTTTGAGAAATAATGACGAAGTAAAAGAGTTCAATTTAATTTTTTGATTCCGGATATCTCAAAAACGGCTGCTCAAACCAACCTACGTATACCCTTGTTTAGGTAAAAAGCGTTGGAGAATAAGAATGTTTGATTTAATACAGAGTAGCCCAAAAAATTCATAATATGAATTTGACAAAATTTTAACCTAGATTTGGTTAGATATATCGTCCCCATATCATTGTGATCTAAACTAACCCTACGTTTTTTAATCCAAGCCCTCTTTAATGCAAATATTTTTTGCTCGCACGGTACTAAAGGTTAAATTCAAAATCATTTAATTGAATTATTATATTTTTGTTTTAATAAATTAATATAAAATAATTATTGGCAAAATTCACATACTTTTATCAGACAATGGACTACCAGCAGGCCATCAAAGATCTTAGGTCAATTTAATTTTAAATTATTAAAACTTTCCATTATACACGACTGTAAATAGTAAATATGACACAACAGTAATATAAAACCTATTTCATTTGCTTACTTATATTAATCCTATTTTACAGATTCTCGCAGAAATTTGAATATGAATTTAAATGGTAATGAAAAGGAAATTCTCGCCAACTAGAAACGTCGCTCAATTAAGACGTGAAGCTGTGAATGCTACGATAAGCTGAATAAGCCAGCATATTGAATCAATCCATGAGCGCACATGCTTAACCCCTTTAGACCTGAATTATTTTTTCTTAATAAAAAATTGTTTTCTTTGTTTGTTGATCATCAGGGGGGTAGATTTAGTATATCCCATATATATATTATGAATTAAGTTCCACCCCTGCTATTTTTTTTTATGTCCATGTATATGTATATGTGGTCCGAGTAGGTAAAAAGAAATTGTTGAGTCCTGATTGTAGACCATACATATTGGTATAAGTGGCTATTTCTTCAAACATTGTTTCCGGAATATATCTTAATAGGATAAAGAGGTTCGGTAAAGCTTGTATTTTCGTCACATTCCCACTCCTTATCGATGGTCCTAAATGGTTGCTTCTTCCACTTTACATTTGGTTTTTTATTACTTTTTTTTGATATTAGTGATATTAGAGGCTGATCGTCGCTGGAATTATCTGAATCTTCTTCTAGTATTTCCTCACTGTGAAACCTCTCCTGAGCTCGTTCCTCTTTTTGTGTTATAATGTCGGCCCCTGGTAGCAAGACACTGGGAATTTCTACTTGTTGCAACTCGTCCTATTCTTCCTGGTCCAGGGTCCTCTTCTATTTTTCCAATATCAGAAATATCTCCATTTTCAACTACATTTATAAGTTCTTCCACATGCTTTGGATTATCTAGATTATTCTAGATTATATCTTTTCTTCCTTTCATCCATTTATTATGTTATACTTTTACAATACTTGGTACCACATGTACATGTAGACGAACAGGCATAAGCAACAATTGAGACTGTTTGTACATGCCCATGTACATCAAGTTTTAATCAAAATTCTAAGCAAATAATGGACGGAATCGGCATAACTATAAATTTATATTACTTTTAAAATATTTTTTAACAGATTACAACTAGTTTCCGAATTTTTAAAAAATCCAATAAAGCAAAGAAAATTCGTACATAAACATGACTTACCGTGAGTTACAGTTGCAGGTTGGGACCACAGTCCGAAATTTGTAAACAACTTTTAGTTACATACGATAGATGGCGAAAATGTTACTTTATTTCAAACAAAAGATATTGCTGGGAACGAATAAACCGCACGAAAGAAATAAATTCATTATTTTCTTTGATATAGAAATATATAAAATATACGTATATACTCATGTACTCCAGGTCTGAAGGGGTTAACACAATTGCTGAATTTATGAAGTAGGATTTTCTAAATGGGGAATTACAATTAAAATTTAATTAATCTGTATTTTGATTATCTTATATTTTTACCTGGTGCGACGTAGTAACTTATTTCTTAGCAAAAAAAAAAGATAATGAAGATGTAATTTCAGAAGTCAATAACTTCGTCCATGCAAGTAACTTTTTATTTCTTATGTTGTGAAAATTGTCCCGCTCTATAATTATGTAGGCCAGTCTCAGTCCAAAACCTCTCGATTAACGTAATTACAATATAAGCCCAAAACGTGTCGGACCTTTGACAAGTAGTATTAAAAAAGAGTAATTGTATTTGTATTTATGCTCATATAAAATCCAAATTAATATATTTTTATAAAAAAATTAAAATATTTTAATAACAGAAGTTTCACATTTATTCAAATTTTTTTTTTAATGTGTTGGGTCCTATCCTTACTACATAATTTATTCCTAAAATGATTCAATACTTTTATACAGTGATGGGCCAAAATATGGAACAAATTCTTTTAAAAATCAGGTATTCATTTTTTGAAAAAACGCTCGGACACGTCGATTATAATTCTTTCTTCCGGATTTTTTTGCCATAAAAAAAAATTATACCGGGTGTGTCAAAAAGTAGATGTATCAAAATTTTTTTGTTTTTTAAATGGAACCCCCCTATTTTTACTTATTACCCTAATTCTACGTCAAATTCTGCGCATAATTCATGTAGCATACTCTATCCTTATCTCTAACGGTTTTAGAGAAAAATTACATCATAAAAAAAATTCTTTAAAAAAGGGTACATGTACCTACTTAAAGTTAAACAGGTAAATTTAAATGAATTGTTACTACGATAGCAAGTCATGTGTCAATCAAAAATTAGTTTAGGTATAATTTTGAAAAACGGTGATCATGGTGCATTTAAATGAAACGCAAAGAATCGAAATTTTAATTTTAATTGGATGTGGAGACAAAACAAGAAGTCAAGAAGAAGTTTGTAACTTGTTTAACGCTAAGTATCCAGAACGGCCGATTACAAGATCTACAGTAAGTAAAATTGAGAAGAAATTCAGGGAAACAGGGAATGTAAAGGATCGTCTACGGCCAGGTCGTCCAAAAATTAGTGAAAACTCACAATTGAACATTTTGTTAGAGGTTGAAGATAATCCTCATAGTGCATCCACTGAAGTAGCCCTTAATAATGATGTTAGCCGACGATCTGTGTTGCGGGTATTGAAACAAGAAAAGTATCATCCGTACAAAATTAGGTTGCTGCACGAGCTAAACGAAGATGATCCCGACCGCCGACTACAGTTTTGTGAAACTATGATGGAAATTTGCAACTTAAATTTATTTTTCCATCGCAACATACTTTTTAGCGATGAAGCCACGTTTTGTTTGAATGGTTCGGTAAACAGACAAAATTTTCGGTATTGGAGTACAAATAATCCCCGTTGGATGAGAGAACAGCACATGCAATACCCACAAAAAGTAAATGTGTGGGCAGGGATATTAAATGATAGAATTATTGGACCTTTTTTCTTCGATGGAAACCTTACAGGAGACCGGTATTTACAATTTCTTCAAAATGAATTAATTCCCACACTAGCAGCGGATTTTCCAAATCCGAATCAGCCTAATCTACCAGAAGCGTCTATTTGGTTTCAGCAGGATGGTGCTCCGCCTCATTTTGCTCGACAAGTACGAGAGTATTTGAATACTGTATTTCCCGAACGATGGATAGGTAGAAGAGGACCCATAGAATGGCCTGCAAGATCTCCCGATCTTACACCCATGGATTTCTTTCTTTGGGGTTATTTGAATCTTTCTTTGGGGTTATTTGAAATCAAAAGTGTATAAGGATAAACATCAAAATTTGGAAGACTTAAAATTTTAAATTAGATATGAAATTAGGCAAATTAATAAAAATACGGTAAATAATGTTTTAGAAGGGTTTTTAAGTAGATTAGCATATTGTCAAGAAGTTAATGGTTTGCATTTTCAATACTTAATAAACAAATTTTTTAACCTTTTTTTAAAGAATTTTTTTTTATGATGTAATTTTTCTCTAAAACCGTTAGAGATAAGGATAGAGTATGCTACATGAACTATGCGCAGAATTTGACGTAGAATTAGGGCAATTAGTAAAAATAGGGGGGTTCTATTTAAAAAACAAAAAATTTTTCCTACATCGACTTTTTGACACACCCGGTACCTATAATTTCTTTTTGAGGCAAAAAATCCGGAAGAAAGAATTATAATCGAGTCCGAACGTTTTTTCAAAAAATGGATACCTGATTTTTAAATGAATTTGTTCCATATTTTAGCCCATCACAGTATATTACTTTACCTTAGATTATCCGGCCCGCGCGTCGACCAGACAGGGATTCAATTTCAATGTGAGTGGTCTGTGGTATAATACGCGACATGCGTGATCATATGGGTTTTAACATTCAGTCGAGGATAAGGCAGGTACCATGGATACTACTTGGCTGCTGTAAAATTTGGTGATTTTCCGAGAGAGCTGATTAGTGAGTTTTGTAGTCAGCACTTAATTTTACGGCGGTTTAACCACTCATTTTCGAGAAGTAAGGTTAGGTGACCAATGAGAATTTGAATACTGGGATATAAAAAAACAGTGCTAGTCAACGTGAACTTTAAGAGCAGTATTTGTGATTTTTATGTTGTTGCCATTTTATAATTGGTAAATTGTTTAGTTGATATCTAAGTTTGTGTAGTGTTAATTCGGGTAACTTTTTATTATTATATTTGAAGAATGGTATGTTAATAAAGTCTATACGAAGTCAGTTGAGATAACATAAATATTGGGGGTACGATCAATTTACTGCATCACACATTGAAACTACAATACAAATATAACCAAATTTGTATTGATCGCTCCCTATACAGATGTTCGAAGATAGTCCACGTGGACTTGACGAGTCTGTCATAAAAATTGTGGGCGGAGTTATATTCCGCAAATTTGATTTGTCAGTTGCGAATTTGGTTGGTTAGAAATACTTTAGTTCTATATTTAGATCATATTGATGGAATGCGTATCGTATGATTTTTAATACAGTGCTGTGTCGAATGGGGAAAATTGTTGTTGATGTTTTCTTAAATTTGCATTAGTGATTAGTGATAATTTTGTGTGTGTGTTGTAGTGTATTTTAGTACTGAGTTTTAATTAGACAATTACAATGGCATTTTGGTGGCCTTTTGATACTAGTGATAACGAAACGGACAATTTGGGTATTTTTAATTTTTATTTTGCATACGCACGGAATACCTATTAGGTGCATCACATAAATTATGCCAGTCTTCTCACATACGGATTCCGTACAAAATTTTAAAATTGTTTTTACATTTTTCAGTCAACCCCCATATTTGTATGCGAAAATATGGGAAGGTTTTAAAATCAACTGAGTATGGACTCGAGCCATACGAGCGTTTAAAACCATAGCAATACGTGGTTAATAGGCTATCCAGCCCGAAACCACATAACAAACCCGAACGCGGGGAGTTTAGTCGGTCGGCAGTTGCCCCCTCAGGATATATGTCAACCCGACACTACGTCTGTGCTTCCTCCGGTGGGGGCCATTTGCTCTGGCTGTACCCGAAAAGTGGAGTGCACAGGTGTCTGTAAGCAGATTCTTCTCGTTAGCCGCAAAAAAAAGCACGCCTGTGCAGAGCCGAAACACCGAACCGAGTGGTCTGAAGGTTTATACGCCTATAATGCGCAAACCGCAGGAACACGGTGAGTTTAGTCGGTAGGCGGCCCCACCACAGGGGGTTGAATCCGACACTCCTCTGTTAGTATCACCACATGGGGTTAGTCTTTTAAAGATTCTTATCGACAAAAAAAAAAAAATTAAATTGTCACTGCATTTTAAATCAATAATGTTTGTTTGTTTGTTTAAAATGTGTTACGTAATAAAGTTGCTTTATTTATAATATTATTATCATATATAATATCACAAGAGATAAAATTTTGTCGGCAAAATTTTCGAAAGGTATGAAAGTTTGTTGCTTGGCAATTTCGCGAATGACATTTTTGACAAAATCACGAGCCGTCAGGCGAGTGATTTTGTCGAAAATGTCATGAGCGAAATTGCTTAAAAGCAACAAACTTAAATAAATCCTTGAGAACAATTTTGCTTACACAATTTTTTCTCGAGTGGTATTCGACTTGACTATTTAACTAGAAAAAAGACAAAATTTTGCCGCGGCAAAAATCACATGTGAATTTTGTCCAGGTAGGTGCAGGTAGTAATTTTGCCAGTAGAAGACCGGCCGTTGCTATGACATTTTGCCAGTGTAAAACACTCTAGTTAAATAGTCATATTAATAAATTAAAACAATACCCTGCATTTTAATTATTTGTTTGGGGCGCCTATTAGGAGTTTCATACATTTTTATGTCATTAAATTGACCTGAGAAACACTTTACCTATTGCATAAACACTGTGTATAAACCCTAAATACCTACCTATTTTCCTATTTATATATGAATTTATAATGACATACATTATAAAGAAAACCATAAAAATCAAAAAAATTAACCGTCATCTTATATTCCGTTTATAAATACATCAGATAGCTTATAGTTGGAACTGATTAAAATTATTCAATCAATTTCTTTAAAAATACAATGTATAATTTAGTGAAACATTTTTAAATTTTTACCGCCGCCCATGTTGCCCAAAGGAGATGCCGATTTTAGCCAAATTTTATTTTTTTTGTTTGTCTCAACTGACTTCGTATAGACTTTATATAAATATGTACCTACCTATAGTTCTTTTTAGTAATTTTGACTTAGTCTGTAGAACTTATGACTTTTTGTTTATTTTATACCATACAATTTATTGTCATGGCAACAATCTGGAGATCTTTCGAGTCTTCGCAGAACAGTCTCAAATTTGGCGATTATTTAATGAGAAGTTTACCTACGACCTGTATGTATCTTTCAAAAATATACATTATCTTGTTACAAAAGAGATTCTCGTAATATTACTATTAAATTGCATTGCATTGCATTGGCAGCTACTTTTTTTTATCTGCTTTACATGTTCAAGCTGGCAAAACTGTTTTTCTATTTTACCAATTTTTCCTTGAGTTATAGGCGGCAAAATTGGAATTTATTTATGAAATAAGCAAGCAACTTCCATTTGTGTCCGTAATTTATCTCCATAACCAATCATCTGTAGAATTGTTATTTTGTGAATTTCTGTTTAATAAACCATTTTTCTGATATGCAGTTAACCAAATTCAAACGACTATAACACTGACAACTACTGTCATGCAGATATAACAATTTGTTAAGGTCAGGAGTTTTTAACATAAGTAAACAAAACTATTTATACCTTTTTTTTATAATCGGCGTTGTGGTCTAGTGGTCAGTGCAGCGGCCTTACAGATCGAAGGTCCCGGGTTCGATCCCAGGGGCCGGCAACCTCGATGTTAAATTTGGAATTTGGTTTAAGAGGTGCACCGTCTTTCGGAAGAGACGTTAAACTGTGGGTCCCGTGTCATGGATGTTGGCACGTTAAAGAACCCTACCCTCGACAAAGAGGGATTCGGCAAAATTACCAGATAGTGTGTGACAAATTCCCTGGCGTCGGCGATTGGCCTCGTTGCGGAAATAGGCCGACGTAAAAAAAATTATTTCCTATCAGTAAAAAGAAATGCTGAAATGCAATAAATCTGAAAACACTTAGTATTTCCGAAACAGTTGAAGATAGGTAAAGAATATTATACATAAAATAATATGTCTAAAATTTTTTGAAAAATCCAAAAACTGAATAATATACAGGGTGTTACATTTAAAATAAGAAAGTTGGTATTGGCCACTGTGACACACCCTGTATAAAAAGTTTTTATTGAAAAAAATGTGCAACTAGAAATACCATCGAATTGAGAATACAAAGGAAGTAGGATTTTGCATAAACCGCCTTACAACGCAACCGACGGAAGTCGGCCATTTTGAACCCCCATCTAATGTCTAAATATGACTCCATGTTTGTTTTGGTGGTTGACCGTGGTTGACACTAGTTGACAGGTCGAGCTGTGATTTCTGCTTTCTTTGCTGTTTTTGAGTTAATTTCCATTTTAATTAGTTAAGAACCATATTTAACGAATTCTAGTAAACTTATAATTACTTTAGTGCGACAGTGGAGTATACTTTTAGCGCTGGACAGCGATTAAAACGGATTAATTGTTTGGTATTATGGGTTAATGAAAAAGCTATAAATATGGTTAATTGTGCTGCTTGTGGGTGCTCCCAAACGCTAGGAAGTAAAAAACTGGGCATTACATTTCATCGGTAAGTTTATGTTTAGATATATAAACTTTTTTAATCTGTAGAGAAAAAAAATGTAAATATTTAATTTAATATCAAAATACACATAACCTCCGAACCTCGCATGTCATTCGTCATTCATGGGCGTTCGTCTTATAAAACCAGAAAAATATTATTTATTTATTACTCGATTGGGTTACCCCATTTCTACAGAAAAGCAAATTAAAAATACTTATTGGTTTTTACTTTTCCACATAATTATCCAAGAAAAAAGGCATGGTTGAAAATTGTAAACTGAAGTGATTGGGATCCTATATGAAATAGAGTTCTTTGCTCCAAGCATTTCTCTGAAGATTGGGTTGACAGAACTTCAAGATTGAAAGTTAGATTGGTCCCAACTGCAGTAGTGCCTACTTTTGAAGTAGCCAGGTTAAAAAATGTAAGTTTTGAAACTATTGTATCAGGTCATTACATAATATTGGAAAATATGTAGGTAGGTAGAATTAAGAATATGAATACAAATAATTCTGCATTATTTATGCTTCTGAGGAAGCTGCTTTGTCACTTTTTCATAAATTATGTAGGTATCGATAAAAGTTTTTAGATGTTTTATTGGTTTAAATTTTAAAGCCATTGATAAAGAATGTAATAAAATATGGATGGTAAATTAATTTAGTATAGGTACGATAAACAAAGAAATTCATATTTAAAGATTGAAGACAATGATGTTTCTAGAATGATAGAAACGTTTTCCCAATATTCACCTGAGGACGACTGGAGATACCATTGATTAAAAAAAATAAATTCAAAGCAAGTCCCAAACCTTCTATCATTCAAAGAAATTTATATCAAAATATAAAAAAAAATTACAAAGAGAGGTTGTATCACGTTATAGGTACTTTTGTGTCATTTGGTAAAGGTGCCAAACAGTGATAATTCTATGCAATATCTTATAAGGCACCATGTCTAAACCTGCCTGAAGATAATTATCCTACTGTGAATCTAAATGGAACACCTTCTGGTTACAACATATATTGGAAATGGCTCTTCCAGGACATGGCTCTTCCAGGACATTTTACTATCCAACAACACATCAAAGATTTTAGTATCTTCCTTTAATCTTATATGACAATCATTAATGGTTACGGTTTCCGGATTCTCCAAAGTGTATCGGTTAGTCTTAAACAAGGTGATAACGGTCTCTGATTTATTTAATATCAGTTTGTCTTTAGAAAACCAATAATTATCTACTTCAATCATAATTGTTAAATATGTTGCTCGAGAAGCTCATGGTCTTTATATGCTAGGATTTATTATAAGAACTTGTAAATACTTTAAAAATGTTAACGCCATAATAACTTTATATTAATCCCTGGTAGTTACAAAACTTTAGTATGCATGAACTATTTGGGATCCTCAGTATGCCAATAAGATTGCTCTTTTAAAATATATTCAGCGTACATTTTTAAAATTTTTGTACTACAAGTCATTTTCAGTTTATCCGCCAAGAGGTACAGAACAAGGGCTTTTGTGTAATTTGTTTAATTTCCCTTCTTTAAGACTATTGCGTATAGAAGCAAGAATTATTTTCTTATATAAAATAATTAGAGACAAAATAGATAATAAAGAGTTTTTAGGACTGCTTCTGTTTAGAATAGGCTTAGTCAATACTAGATCCGCACATGTATTTTATATTCCTACACCGAGGACAAATCTATACAAAAACTCACCACTTATAAGACTGTGCTCTATTTTAATAAATATTGTGGAGACATTGACATAATATATAATTTAATTAAAATTAAAGAATGAACTGCTTAGGCAAATGCTAATTGAATATTTATTATAGCTTAGGATAGCTTTTAGAAATAGGGTTTATGTATCTATAATTAACTTGTTAAGTTGTTGATACTAGAAATAAATAAAATGTTTGTATTATCTGCATAGTTTGTCATTTGACAATTTTCTTGTATACTAGAAATCTCATTAATATTATTTAGGTACATATAATAAACAGGACTATATTATATTATATTTTATTATTTTCTTGTGATTTGGTTCATGAAGAAATGGTAAGGTTTTTTAAAATTTTATTTTTTAACGTAGACGTTTTGGCAATAATTTTGCCTTCATCAGTATTTATTATCTGAAACAATTTGTTTCCTGCAATTTTTTTTTTTAATGTATAATAAAAGGTGTTTTTTAGTTATTTAACCAGATATTTACATTAAGGACCCTTTCACCTCCGTTACCTTATTTAAATAAATAATTAAAAGAAATAGTTGTACTGTTTTATTACACCAACCTTAACGTATCTTATAGGTATATATGAATCTAAATATGTTTCTATTTTCTTCGTCAAATAAAATTTCATTAATCATTTTATTATTACCATTTTAATGATACGCCACAGGTGGACTGGAAACGCGCATGCGTCAAATGTTGCCGCCATCAACCCCCATCCCGGACAACTGTCAATCTACAATACCCTATTTCCTTTGTATTCTTTATTCGTAGAGAAATACCTATCGACGTGTCCGAGCGTTTTTCGGGCACGCCCCTATGTATTTATCATCGAATTTATTCCATTTGGCTTATACACACTATATTATATAGAATTATGTTATCCATCCTGATCGCCTCAAAATTAACACATAATAATGAAAAAAGAACCTTAAGAGTAAATACGTGCTTAGTAGGTAATAACGACATATCAATAAAGAAAAACAAAGTTTTCTACCTTTTTATCTTGCAGCCTGTTTGGCAAAGAGATATTTAAATAGGGAAAAGAAAACCATAAAGTCTTTCTCCACAATTTTAATTCAATAGCTACGCTATAATCTACATGTTTCGAGTGTAGAAACACTCATCATCAGGATGTTGAAGTAAAAATTATGAACAGCTGATGTTGTTAGCAAAAGAGAAAATATACTTAAGTTAAAGGTGGAACTAATCCATAATGGAGTTTTCAATAGCACGTATAGGGAGTGAAAAAATTTAGCAGTCAAGAGGTGGAAAATATATCAGCAAGCTGAAAGGTCAGGGACCAGTAAAAAGCCACTATGGGCGGGAAATGAAGAGAAAAACAGGACATATCAATACAAATCCATGTCAAATGAAGTGTTTTGTGGAAATCAGTTCAGAGTGTGTGTGATGAAAACATTAGTTTGATTTGATTTGAAAAATTCACCTATGTCGAGGAGGTGTAAAAGAATAAGTCAGATATGAGGGGGGGAGAAAGAAAAAAATGTGTTTTTTATATTTGAGTATAGATGCTTTCATTTAGCTTGAAGAAAAATGCTGTTGGGGCACTAAGCTTGTTACGGCCCAGTTACCCCAGCAACTAATGTTTTCATCACGCACACTCTGAACTGATCTCCACAAAACACTTCATTTGACATGGATTTGTATTGATATGTCCTGTTTTTCTCTTCATTTCCCGCCCATAGTGGCTTTTTACTGGTCCCTGACCTTTCAGCTTGCTGATAGATTTTCCACCTCTTGACTGCTAAATTTTTTCACTCCCTATACGTGCTATTCAAAGCTCCATTATGGATTAGTTCCACCTTTAACTTAAGTATATTTTCTCTTTTGCTAACAACATCAGCTGCTCATAATTTTTACTTTAACATCCTGATGATGAGTGTTTCTACACTCGAAACATGTAGATTATAGCGTAGCTATTGAATTAAAATTGTGGAGAAAGACTTTATGGTTTTCTTTTCCCTATACTATTCAACTCCACTTTGAGTATGGACTACTTCTTCAAGATATTTAAATGTTCTTTGTCTAAATTTGTTTGTAGTGAGTTATATAACTAAGCAGATTTTAAAGTAAGACAGCGTTCAAACATGGAGGATTTATGCATGGGTGGGGTTATAATACCCTGACATCGAATATTCACGTCATGTACATAAGATCTAAAAACATATATATACGGAGACTTTGGGGTAAGATAAAATTTTATGATAAAAACAGGTATGCAACTATCTCCTGTTCTTCATATTCAGCCATTTTGCATCAGTTAGCTTGTGAGATGTTCTATCTCGTCGTCGAATTCCCTATATAAAACGTAAACAAGAATTTTGAGCTTCTTGAATTCTTTGTTTTTGATTATATGTTAAGCAGGTTTCGTAAACTACATCTTCATGGATAAATATAAAAGCTCAAGTGAGTCGCAAAGCAAAAATTTTACGTTTTGTTGACAGCTCATGACTACTACTAAAATGAAGTTCTTAATTAGGGTATGCCCGCTAAACACATTGGGTAACGTGCTGTTCAAAACGTAAGGCGGTATCAAAGACCAATGTTAAGTTTTTACGTGTTTTCTGAGCGGTAGGGCTATATCGTTTATTTTTATCAACTAAGTTTTTAACGTTATCGACGTAATTTTTTTTACGAAACACCAGTACACATCACTTTTTTAGGTATAACGAATGATCTAAAGAATCTGTTTGAAGATGCCCTCTGCAACGTTCTCCATTCTAAACGATAAATTGTTATAATAATAACAAAATAATAACCGGTAGAACCATAAATAGGCTACGCTCACAAAAACCACCTCTGAAAACGGCAGAAACTCTTATCGAAGAAAACTTCAACATAATTGAGCGATGGAAAGAAGAATGGGAGAAGAAGGCCTCACCTGCCAACCGGGATATGCCATACGTTACAAGCAAGCCAGAGGGCTTTGATCAACCAAGACGAATCTGGACAACACTTAATAAAATAAGGACAAACTGCGGCAGGTGCTCTGACTCACTTTTCAGGTGGGGAAAGAGTCAACCGGGGCTAAGAGGACCACAGCTGGTAAAGTGGTCCGAAGGGACATTAAAAATAATAAAAATGTGTATCTGCTAAAATACAACCGGTAACAACGGTTTCGCACGCACGTGTGTCTAGGAATACCTAGCGCAGGGTTAAGTATCAAGGTCGACCGCGTTACACTTCTTTAGTCCCAGTTAGTAAGCGGAAATAAAGACATGCAAATTCTTATTGTTTTTTATTTTCCGGAAAACCTCCATTGCAGTACGTTCACAGGTAAGTTTTTTGAGTTTCAACTTATGTTAGGCACTTGTACGTTAAGTTTTGAAAAATAATTTAGTTTAAAAAACATTTTTAATTATTTGTGTTAGAAGTGGGGTAGTTAAATATAAAAAATCTGCAAGCTTCTGGGAAAAGTGGACCGTGGAATATAAAAAAAAAACTAGATATATTTAGGATAAAAAAATTTCACAGGCAGCTTACCAAAGTATGGTAGATTTTATATTAAAATCCTTAAACCAAAATATTTATTAGTTTTCCAAAAATCTGCAAAAACCGAAAATATTGGACCACTTAGCCCCGGTTGACGGTTCCTTCACGTATTTCTTTCCAAATGCTTTTCCGAATGCAAATACTTTTTTTAAAGTTTTTATGTGGACCACTTTCCCATCACAGCGATTAAATGGGACCCTAAAGCGTAAATTAGTGGAAAACGGGCAAGTGGTCCCTTTACCACAAAGTGTGGGGTAAGTGGACCACCTACAGAAAAAAAAATTTAAAAAAACTAGATATATTTAAGAAAAAAAAAATTTCACAGGCATCTTACTAAAGTATGGTAGATTTTATATTAAAATCCTTAAACCAAAATATTTATTAGTTTTCCAAAAATCTGCAAAAAACCGAAAATATTGGACCACTTAGCTCCGGTTGACGGTACCTTCCCCAATTTGTGACTGCGGCGCTGAAAGACAGACTATTAAACACCTGGTAGAGGACTGTCCAATTACTTCTTGCAACCCATCCGATTTCCTGATTGCGACTGGAAAGTCAATAGAATATATTTGTAATCTTAATGTTTGCTTGTGAGATTTATGTATTTGTAATCTTAGTGTTATTTTTGTTATACATACTTACCTGTGATGTAGCCATATGCTAAATAAAATAAATAACGATAAATTCAGCTGTCTGCATAGAAATGGGTTTTACATTTTTGATAACCTGTGGCAGATATCACATGAATATAGCAAACAATAGAGGTCCAATAATGCATTCCTGGGTTTTTTTTTTCCATTTCCATTAGTTATAGCTAGCTCGTTGGACCTCTCGGCACCAAGTATAATGCACTGTGTTCGACTTTTTAAAAAGCTTTTAAAAAAGAAATAGCATGGTCACTGAGGCCACTGTAATGAAGAACCCCTAATAGTCGGTGCTCAAGGGTGTCGAATGCTTTCGAAAAGTCAAGAAGTGCTAAAACACTTACTTCCGAATCAGCAGCAGTAAATATGTCATCGGCCACGCTTGCTCAAGCCGTTGCACAACCATGATTTTTTCTAAAACCTAATTGAATTACAGGCAAGATGCGGCCTATTTCAACGTGTTCTGTAAGACGTTTGGTAATTATTTTTTCAAACTTTTTTGACAGATACGGGCGAAGGTCTTTTAATTCACGTGGATCATTATTTTTTTTCAGCGACCCAAATAGCGCCATTTTCCAGCTATCCGGGTACATTTAATTTTTAATGTATATTTTAAATCTGTGATGGAAAATAATGGCTGTTAAAATAGTGTTCAACTACTTGCTGCTTTTTTATTGAGTATGCAACGTTCTGATTGGATTATACCTATTAATACAGACACCTCACTGATATTTCTTAAATAAAGCCCATATTATGATAAATAGTTAAATACTCATACAAGGGTATCATTTTCTTTTATTTAGCTTTTGGTGGGGTTACTTCAATCGTCAATTATTTTTATTTTATTATTGAACAAGAACTATTAAAACTTAAGACATGACGTAAACTAGAGATCATCTGAAAAAAGAGTAACCTTAAGTTAATTATTAAGTTGCTGTTTTCGTGACATTCTATTAGTTGTATACTTATCCAAAAAAAGGACTTCCAAAGTATTTATGGAAAGTATTAAATTAATATTTTATTTTTATTATAATATAATTGCATAGTAACGGCCATAGGACCTATATTACATAAAGAAATGTTACCCAAACACGTATAAAAGGTTAAAACGGGTTAAGCCTCGATTAGTAGCGGAGTGATGTTTTACGGGTAATGGTAAAAAAAATTGTGAAGTAAATCATCTTGTAAAAGTGTAAGTAATTAATAATTATAGCCAATTATTATTATAGCTTTTAAGGGCCCGAAAGTTACATAATAAGAATCTTAGCTATTTGTGTATTTTAAATTTGGTTAATTACTTTTAAACTTGAAGGTTAATTATTGATTATAAGTTTATTTACTTCTAGTCCATTTTATTATACACATAAATGTATATTTTAATGACGGGTACCCGCCGGTGGCCGAGCCAAGAGGGGGGAGGGAGGGCAAACTCCCTCATTGCCCCTCCTTGAACATTTAGAATTTTTTAAATCTTAACACAGAAATAAAATCAATCGTTTCTCAAAATCAAAACATAGAATAAAATAACAAGGACCACATGCGATTTTAGGTTATACCGGATCTCAAACTTGCTTATTTTAAATAAAGCACCATGTATAATATATTTTTTTGTGTTTCTTTCTTTATTTTCTATAACTTTTATCAAAGTTGTGTTATGCTTCTTTATCCGTTTGTGCGAAAAAAATTGTTGTACAGACGCGTGTCCTAGTTAGTTGCAATTAATACTTTGTTTATCATGGTCTTTTGGGAAAACCGTAAATAGGATTTAAAACTATTTTAGTTAGTTATAGTGACGTATTAGGTGGATAGATATGAAATGATCTATCTAGCCAATTGATTTTATGAAATAGCAACGTACCATCGAATTAAGAAAATAACGATTTTTTAAATTTGTTGTTGAATATCAAAAATTATTACTTCTCCACTTCTCTGCATCTAAAATTCCATTTGCCGACAATTCATTATCGAGCACAATTATATCTAATTTAACAATCGTAATTTTGAGTTTTCCTCTGTTATTTTTTAAAATATATTTCTTTTTAGGCTACACCATGTAAATAGTTAAAATTTGAGAAAACTACTATTTTAAACGGTTAAAGTACGATTTAGTACAATTTGACGCGCTTATACAAATATGATTCTACGAATTTTATTAATTCTCGCTTCCTGTATGGCCCGAGATTCTTAGAATTAGAAAACTGAGGGCAATTAAAATAAGGAAATAGGTTTCCTGTGTTAACTGACTCTTTTTAGTTAAACAAATTTGTAAAGAAACAGCTCTCCGTATTTCCTTAAAAATTCAATGGATTTTAGTTTTTGATCTTTTTAAATAAAATATTCTATTTTTTAAATTTAAGTGGGTTTCTGACCCACGACACTAGTATGGCGGGATTGCGTTACGATATTATGAGCAGTGGCTTGAGGAGTCGACATTATGGGAGTTTTTTTGAAACTTAGTTGACTTAACAAGTCCACGCATTGTGACAAAAGTCTTTGTTTTTGTCCTGTTTGGGTTTTCCGAATGTTTAAATGCGCACTAGTCTCATTCTTACATGGTATAGGACAACAACTCCTACACACAAGGACACAGAGCTTATTTGTGACGTCAGCATCCGGCGTCCTATAGATAAATAAATACGCTATACCTATTATATGTTTTTCAGGATTTATACAAATATTTATATTTTTGTGTGACTTTTAATTTTACCTATACACTTGAAACTATCGTTATTTACATATTTACCGCTAACACGTTCTGACGGCACAATAGCAACCACGGCTGAAGATAAAGCGAACTTACTCGCAGAACTCTTTGATTCACACTCCACGGTAGACTTTCAGGGAAAAACACCCCCGAACATTCCAGCAGTTCGATCGGAAATGACTGATATTGTATTCCGTCAGCGTCCTGTCAAACGAATTCTGAAGGGGCTCGATGCCAAGAAAGCTTCTGGTCCAGATGAAATTCCTATTATAGTGCTCAAGAAATGCGCCGATGAACTCACACCAGTATTTTGTAGACTTTTTAACTTATCCTACAAAAAAGGAATATTTCCATCTTGCTGGAAAAAGGCGCGAGTCCAGCCTATACCAAAGAAAGGCAAGAAAACCCTGCCAAACAACTATCGACCAGTCGCATTGCTTTCAGTTATATCAAAGGTGATGGAGAAAGCTATTAACCAACAACTTATAAAATACCTGGAAGGCCTTAAAATTATCAGCGACCATCAGTATGGTTTTCGTAAGTCCAGATCAACAGGAGACCTGCTAGCCTATGTCACTCATCTTTGGAGCAACGCAATCGAACATCATGGGGAGTCCCGGGCTATTGCACTGGACATCTCTAAAGCCTTTGACCGTGTCTGGCACGAGGGGCTCCTAAGCAAACTGCGTTCTTATGGTATGCCCGGTCGATTTTGTTCATGGTTGTCTAGCTTCCTCAAGGACCGCTCTCTGCAAGTGGCGATTGACGGGTTTCTCTCAGACACCTTCACCATCAATGCTGGTGTTCCTCAAGGGTCCATATTATCTCCCACTCTCTTCTTACTGTACATTAACGACCTTCTAGCGAAAACAGAAAATCCATTATATTGCTTTGCTGACGACAGCACACTTATCTCATCTTTTACTTTGAAACCTCAAACATCGGCTACTGACGCACATCTTCGCAGACAACATGAGGTATCACGCCTCAATAAAGACCTGGAAGAAATTTTGTCTTAAGGTGACAGTAACCAAGTCGAATTTAACGCTCAAAAAACCCAGGCTGCAGTTTTCTCTAAGAAGGTCAACATTGCAGAACCTGATATCGTTATGGCAGGACACGCAATTCCACTGACTTCGTCTATTAATTTGCTGGGTGTCAACCTGGGAGGAAATATGTCTTGGCATAATCACGTAGTGGCAATCGCCAGGGCAGCTTCTCAGAAGCTCGGTATACTTTTCCGTACCAAAAAGTTGTATACACCTCAACAACTTTTGACACTCTATAAAGCCCAGATTCGACCATCACTGGAATACTGCTCTCATATCTGGAGTTCTGCGCCGAAGCATACCTTTCGGTTGTTGGATTCCATCCAAAGAAGAGCCGTTCGTCTAATCGGCGACCACGAGCTGACTAAGAACCTCGACAGCTTAGAACATCGAAGACAGGTTGGTGATTTGGCTCTCTTCTACAGATATTTTTATGGCAAGTGTTCGACAGATATTGCCCGCTCGATTCCACCTAGAGTAATGCATAGCAGAAACACACGACGAACCACTGCCGCCCATCCCTATGTGGTTCAACTTAGTACACCCCGAACATCATTGTTTCAGACCTCTTTCATTTGGAGGACGTCATCTTTGTGGAATGGCCTTTCTGAGACCGTGTTTCCAACCGAATATAACCTCCAACGATTCAAGAAAAACGTGAATCGCTTTCTTCGCACACGCACCGCTCCCAGAGCGCCTTAAAGGATTTCCTATAGTGCTTGTGCTCGATCATAAAAAAAAAAAATTTAAGCTGGCATTTACGTAAATTATGCGTTACTTAAAACATAACATAAGTGAAAAACCCTATATTTAGATAGATAAATTTACATACTTAATGTGTCTTAAATGTTTTACTGTATTTTTTAGATAAATACATACCTCCCCATTATATTAAGGTATGTATTTATTAAGTTTATAAAAAATAATAATCCATTAAAGTGTCTACCAAGGAGTCTACTATCGCTTTTATTCGCGACATGCACCACCTATCGAATTTATTTCAAGATATATTTGCTTATTTAAAACTAATAAGTAATTTTGGTACATTCTATACTAATAACGATCTCCAAGATAAAGATTTTAAAAATAATGGCAGGCGTTCGGCTGTCACCCAATATCACAACTAAAATTTAATTAGGCAGGTATAAATTTGGTATCACTACATAGTTAAAGGTTCAAACGTTATTTGTCTTGTAAAATATTTTTAATTTAGGCCTTTCATTTCATAATATTTAAAGTTGGCCTATTTATACCAACTCAAACTATAGCATATTTTGAAAACGAAAGGGCAATCGGAAAATCTCTTACATGAGAAACCGAGTTCAAGGATAGGACTTTTAATATTTTTTAAATTGAAGTAAATCGTATGGGCGGTTTCGGAGAAATTCGGTGACAGCGGAGGGCAAACATTGGGTTTATTTTACATGCGGTGATGAACTCTTAAACTATGAAATTTTTCTTCGGTCGGAAATATAATCTTAGATTTTGTGTATCCTCAGATAGTAAGTGTCTTCAAAAGTTTAGATAGGTACTCGAGGTTTTACAAGTACCTAAATACTGAGAAAATTTACAGCAACTCATCATTGGATTAGTTACCTGTGTTAGCTTACTGTGATAGTATTTGTGTATGTGTAAAGCTTTTGATGCAGTGTAAGTGTGTAGTAAGTTCTTGTGTGGTAGGTAAATTTTCTTTGTAGGATTTTTGTTTTTTTTTACTAACTACAAAACTAGATATGACCGCGTCTATTAGTTACCTAGCCACTGTTAAGTTAAAACATTATTATTTCGTGTATGTATTTAGTTTCCTTTTATTACCTTTACCTAATCGGTTATTTTTTTTTGCTACAATAATTTTTTATCAAAGTGTTGCTAATACTGCTAAGTAAAATATCAACAATTGTTTGTGCCGAGTGTGTATTGCAGCCATCAAAGTAAATTAAAAAATCTTGTTTTAGGATATATTTAAATACAAGATTAGTCAGAAATGATTTTTGAGAAAAAATGTTTAAGAATTTATTCTCATGATTATTAAGTATTTTCTGAAATAAAATATATGAAAGCATAACTATTTCAACTACATGATCTCTAGGATATTGCGGAGCTCCTCTGCTTAAATTAGTTATTAGATTAAAATTATCGTCAACAATAAATTATTTATTGCATATCAAAGAAGTTTTGCAATAATTACATTTCAGCTTCTTTAAAGCAATATGGCTGCAATATCCTCCCAAATAGGTAATCACGGGCATTTCTGGTTTTAGGTTGTCCATATCAGATTCTTGTATAAAAATATTTTTTAATATTTCGTCAATTTCCTTAGAACAGTCTTCACTGTCCTGTTCGTCACATTCAGGTGATTCGTAGAATTTATCAATCCCTAACTCTCCAAAGGTATGTGATTTTAGTGTCAATATTGTTTGAATTCGTAATCATTTTTCAGATTCGTAAAGTTGTCGAATTGAAATGTGATAATGTCCCCCTGCTAACTGTCTATACTTTCCAAAGCGATTTTCCAAGGGATCAGTTTGCAATTTCCCCAATAAAATAAAGTTTAAATTTAATTTTTCAAAACAATATTTTACTATTTCTAACACACCATAAATTGTATGGGTCAGAGCTGTGTGAGTTTGACGTGTTAATTTTTTTGAAAACTTTTCTGATTTCCAGTTATCTAACCAAATTAACATTTGTTTTAAAAACTCAAGTTTTGGTTCGTTTACTACTTTACCTTTGACAATAGGTTCCTGGGAAATATCACGCAAACGCTTTCCTTTTAATGGTATTTTGACGTTAATTATTTTCCACCACTTCACTATTATTTTTAAAAACTCGGCTGTCTCATGAGCATTAAGGATATCTTGGTCAAAATTTTTTAAGCCCTCAATTACAAAGGGATTAAAAATTTTCAATGCTAGTTTTACATTTTGCCTTTCCATACTTGACGGATACAAAGCTTTTAAATTTAAAGAAAAGCCAAATTTGAGTAACATGTTGTGTTCCAAGTCATGCAATTTTTTAAGAGATGCAAAACATGCAACGCTTTCTTCGCCAGTAAAAAAATCGGGATATGTAAATGTCTGATCAGGTTTTGAGTTAAGCCAGGCGTTGAATATGCATTTTAAAAAATGGACGGCATCAAACAAGTAAAATAAAGGTCTTTTGGCATCGAATAGATGTGGAAACACTATATTAAGTTCCTTTTTTGGTAAAAAATTAGACATAGCTTTTCCATTAATTGCATTGTTGTCACTAAGGACACAAAAAACTTTAAACCCGATAGCCTCTAAGCGAATAACTATTGATTTGACAAAATGGAAAAGCAATTCATGGTTAATTTTAGATATAGGGGCAATGTGAACAACTTCTCTTAAATCTGAACAAATACTTGTAATCATGAAAGTATAGGCAGATGTTGCTAACAAGTCGTTATTATTTACTGATGCCCCCGCTACATTCCCCCCTTTATAGTCTAAATAAGGATTAATATGAATTTCATCCATAGGCAGACAAACATTTTTGTTTGCATAAGTCAAAAATATTGTTTTCTCATCGACATGGGGATCGGTTAAATATTTATTACAGACACCTTTGATGGTTTCGGGATGGGGTAAAATTATTGGCCAGTAATTTCTTAAATATCTATAAGCATGAGGACTGATTGTATATACAATTGAACAAAATTTCATAGTTGTAGAGGAATATCTGTAACGCTCCTTTGGCAAAGTTCTTAATTTTATTTGTTCGGAGATAAATTGGAGTCCTTGTGTTAAAATATCATTGTCTACTTTTAAGTTTTTTAACAAATCTGAAACAAAGTTTAAGATTTTATTAATTTGTGACATATCTGTGTTTTTTTTCCTGTTGTTATCTTCGGGTTCTTGGCCGGGATTAAGATTATTGTCTTGTTCGGAGTCTAAAGAAAGAATATCCATCGAACAATCAATGATTTTCAGTAAACTTCGCAATTCATCCAAACTACTTGACAAAAAGGGCGTTTTTTGTTTATCAATTTGTACAGTTACAGATTGGCCATATAAATACGAACTTATTTCTAAATTATTGTTTATTTTAACAGCCCACGTAATTAAAGGACCAGGAGAATGCTTAATTTTAAAGATGGTCTTGGAAGTTTTTTCATTAATGATAAACCATCCTTCCTTTAAACTGAAGGTTTTAAACAAATTATTAAATTGTTCAAATGATTTATAAGTTGTTAGTTCTTTATGTTTAAAAATTTCACGCTTACTTTCTTCAATACCTTGTTGAAATTGTATTTCGTCTAGTTCTTTAAGCTTTTCTTCCCTACTTTTTCGATGCGTTAACGTTTTTGATAAGTAATTCGGACAATTTGGAAACTTATTTGGGACGCTATTATTTTTTAATCTTGGTAAATTTAATTTAACTGAAACGATCTCACCCGTTTTCGTATCCTGTTGGGAAATCGTCGAAATAAAATCCTCTTCTGTAAAATGGTACTCACAAACTCTACTATTTGCACTGGGAACAAAATTTTCGCGATGAATTGCCCGTCGCCATTGTTGGTTAACTTCTTCATTTTGGGGGAACCGAAATACACGGACTGAAGGGCCGGCGGTATAATTACCTTTACAACCGACTACACAACATCGATTCGGCATTTTAAAACTCTATTTTAAACACTATTTGAAGCGGAAACACTATATATTTTCACTAAATACACGGAAATTAAAACACCCGGCGTAATTGCAATTGCGAACGCGTTAACCAAACAAACTAACAGCTGTTGCTACGTTGCCAGATTGACTCAAGCGTTTCGCATGTCCGATTGTATACGTTTTATATTAATTTTTTTTATTTAACAAAATATTCCCAATAAAATACTAAATCTGTAAAATTATATTAGGCTTGTGATAATAACTAAGTTAACATAGTTATAATGTTATGTTATAAGCAAAAATAGTAAAGACATTACATAAGAAAACCTATTTCAAAGTATATCAGGAATTATAGATGATCTGACAATGCCACCTGTCGAAGCAAGGCGGTCATAGCAAACTAGATAAATAGGCAAATGACGAGTAAAACGTAATAGGACGCCAGAGCGTGACGTCACTACCAAATTTCTTTAGAGTACTTTGTCCTTTATCATCTAGGAGTTATTGTATAGGACCGTATTAACCCTTCTAATTTTAAAAGGAATGAAAAACACAAAGTCTTCCTCCACAAAGTTTAATAGAAAAATTATTAAATCACGGGTCTCTACATGTTTCGAACGTAGAAACGTTTATCCTCAGGAGACAGAAAATTTTATTTTGTGCTGTTGTTGTTAGCAAAAGAGAAACTTAAAAATAGAACTATAATTGACCTTTCATGGACTCAAAAATTGAAGTTTAAAAGAAACACGATATGAAGAAAATTGGTGATGGTAAAACCATACTGAGTATTTAAAACATTAATAAAGTGGGCGTAAACAAACCAAGTGAAATGGGGAAAAAGAAAAACCTTGCTAAGAAGGTGTCGAAGATGATTTAAAAAATCTTTCTTCAAAAATAAAACTTATCGAACATAACTAGACTTTAAGATATTGTGAAGGTGACATTTTGGTATCAAAATGATATATTTCGTAGGAAAGTGTTTTTGGGGTACTGAGGATTAAACCTCAGTAACCCCGCGAGAGGTTAATTTGAAAAATATAAAGTTGCAAATCAGAAAGTTAAACATTTTCCAAAAATTCCTTTCAAAAGGTTATTCACATCCACGTGTAAAAGGAGAATATTCTCTTCTAATTTTACTATCGCGATTCTGCGCATCCAAGTGGGTAATGTCCATAGACAAAGTAAATAGTTTCGCTTTACAGATGCAAAATTCGCTAGTTGCATCGAAGCAAGAAATTTGGAGTGGATCATTAACCGTCACGCTCACTACGTAATGCCTCTCTCAAAATAGCTCTTTTTTGTGAAAAAGTACCCGTAGCTGAAAGATTCCTAATTGCTAGTTCGTAACAAATTTCCTCTGAACCTAATAGGATAACCTCCATCTTGAATAGTACAAAACTATTTTTAAATAAAACTTTTAAATTTAAACTTAAATTAACCAAGCTTAATTTATTCCCCAAAGAAATAACAAAAAAATTGTTACCGTGGTGGTCTACACCTAATTTAAATAAAAGAGAAAAAAAAATCGCCGTTGTTAGTATGTGTACAGAATTGACATACACACCCGACCAAGGGCGTCGCCAGCCAGTGAGCCAGGGAGGGGCAGCTTAGAAGAACTGAAGAAAACATTAAGATAGAAAAGTTTTAATTAAAAAAAAAATAGAAAACGAATAAATTTTTTACATACAAAATCAATTTAAACATAATCGTCTAGGGTTGCTAGCGAATTTGTTGGTTACTTTATTCATAAAATCGTCCAAGTTCTTGAAAATGTGTTGCCTTTGTACACTCATCATGGCGAGGCCATTGAGGCGAGTTCCAGTCATCGTGCTCCTCAACCAGGTTTTGATTCTCCTCAAGCTACTGAATGACCTTTCAACTGTACAAGTGGTACAAGGTAAAGCAATAAGAATCCTCAAGGCCTTCTTTATCGCAGGAAAAAATCGTCAGTTTCCTTCGATTCTGGTTTTTCCTCCCATATTTTTTTTTCAAAGTTCTATCTCATTCTTGATATCAAAAATACCGTAAAAGTTTCTGAATTCCTCGCATGCTTCTTTAAGGTCTTCCAAAGATATGTTTTTTATTTGCGCAAGGTGTAGTTTTGTTAGGGCAAAGGATGGTCTATTCTCTTTAGAGAACCTTATTTCGAGGGAATTTATAATTGAGTCCAAATAAAGAAATTGTCATAGACCTCCGCCAGAATTCTGAAGGGCTTTTTGTCTAGTGGTTGCTGCGGTGTTGTTGTCTTTCAACAGTACGGGGTATGAATTTCATATCTTCCGTCAGTCCAATTTTTTCCGCAATAGCAGTAGCATCTTTGATAATCTCTTCTGTAACTTTTTCGGGATCGTTACGGTGGTCTTTGATCAGTTGTAAAATGCGACTAATATGCTGGGATGCCTGAACCGTGTCCAAGGATACTGATTGGAGCACGTTTACTGTGGGTTCTATAATACCGGAATATTTGGATATCAATACGAGGCTAAAAATAAATGAAGCTTTGGAAGCACGCATGTTTCCTTGTCGCATTATTGCCATCTCGAGACAATGTTTCTAAAGTCTCCATTAAAGCACAAAAATTCTCTTTAAAAACTCTGTTGCTTTTGTGTTTTTCGCTCCACCTTGTTTCGCATAACCGGGAAATATTGGGTATTAATTTCCGTCTTAGAACAGATTCTCGAAAAAATGTTCCTTGATGGTCCCAATGGTATTTCTGATGTCGGGCAGATCGTTCAGATCGTTGATGACCAGATTGAGCTTATGTGACGAGCAATCTTCGCGAACCGATGCAGTGTTGCCGTTGATTTCCGGAAATTCTCGGTTATTGTTTCGATTAGCCGGGTGCGCGTAATTTTATTTTTAATTCCAGTAAGCCGTATTTTAAGAACCTCTAGGGGGGGGCTGCCCCCCCCCCCCTGCCCCCCTCTGGTGACGCCCTTGCACTCGACCCCTACAAAAAAATTTTTTTTTCGTTATGTATATTAAACACGAAAAGTGAATACGGCTATATATATTTTTTTTGATAAAAGGTTTATTTATTACAATTTACAATTACAAACAAAACGGACATTGTATCTAATGCGGAGACGGATACAATACAACCCTATATTGCAAACTTTTAAAAAATATACTTAGCTTGGTTACACTATTTAACAGGTAATCATCGGTTTGGGGCAAACTATTAGAGTATCGGCATGTCGGTATAGAAAATTACCAATAAAATAATTATAATTTTAATTTACAGGTAATTTTACCAAAAGTAGCAATACGTTGCTGTTTGTGAACTCTATTTAAGAGTTAAAAGAGAACAGTCCTTGGAATAAATATGCCTTATCGCCAAAGCAAAACGCTTGTCGAGAGTGTAAAGTATTTTCTAATACTTACAGGCGCATGGGATATAAATTGGTCAGAAAACCCGTCTCTGAGAAAGGTCCAACTGTGGTACCGACGTATAAATGCCATCGTTCTTAATATTTTCGTATGTTTAATGATAGCGAAGTTAATTCAGTTAATAAGAATAAAAGCCGATCCCAAAACAATATACGAATGCATAATGTTTATCTTTCCTGTATCAGGAGCAGCAATACAAAGCCATATCTATCGCTTGAATAATGTGTCCCGATTATTTTACGAAATTATGAAAGAAGATAAACGGTTAAAAAGATCCTCGGATGTTGAAATAAAACAGATTTATGAAGCAAGTGTACAATTATGCACAAAAATAAGAAATATTTTTGTTTTTACTTCAGTTCCTGTGGGCATAATTAAATTTACTTTAACTCTAACAATTTATATTATAAATCTCGAAGAATGGGCAAAAGAAAAAAGTGACATAGAATTGCTAGGAATGTCTTTCATTGTGCCTATATGGTTCCCTTATAGGGAAATTGACCACTTGCCATCTGTAGCCATAGTAGATGTTATCTTATTATTTTGTGCTGCAAATATGTATATGGCCATTGCAATAACAACGTTCTCCATAATGATATTCGCCAACACTGAAATACAAATGATGCAACTTTTAATAAAAAATATCAACACTCGTAAAAATGGAAACGATGTTCAGTATTTTGACGCCTTAAGAAAAATCGTCAAGAAGCATTTATTCATTATTAGGTAAGTACTAAATGGTGTTTAAAATAATAGCTATGGTCAAATCTCATTTAACTACACGCCTTAATTGTCTACCAATCAATTGTTGAAAGTAGAGGTCCCAAAAATATTTCTAAAATAAAAAAAAACATATGGCGGTGCTTGAGCAGCTGATGTTCCATAAACTTCAATGTTCATAGGTTAACAATTTATGTGAAACTGACAAGCTAATTGAAAACGACAAATTATCTATTTCTAATCGTAGGGGAGGGTAGTTGATAGTCCAAATCCAGATTTTTGACAATAAATTTAGTAAACTGTATTATTAGACTGGAAACAAACACTAATAATACCAGCGCTGTTCGTACTCTCTCAGAAATAGCGGGGTCCCCATTGCGGAAATGCGTAGGCACCAAATACCTCAGCTGGGCACAAACAACACAAACATAAATACTAACACAGCAAGCGATAGCTTGCTACTGCCCAGATCAGCACCGTCTCATCTGAGCACAAACATCGCAAACACAAACACTAACACAGTAAGCTTCTACTACTTAGTTAGAGGACAAAGCCATCTTAAGTAAACATCGTGTACCTAAAGCGTTGGCGAGTTCGACCAATACCCTCTAAATTACAAGGCCTCAGTGCTCTGCCGTGACGTCACCATTAGTAGGCTGAATATTTAATAGAGTATAATAGAATAATCATGGGTAAGGGTTATACTACTCTTTAGTAAAAGACTTAAAAAATATTTTTCTTTAAGTTTATATGTACAGGAAGTTTAAAAATAAGTAATCTAATCTATATTTGCTATCAGTGGTTCGTAGGTTAACAGCTAGGGTTGGGAAGTATTTTTGTCTCCTTAGATAGCATACTAAGTAACTTATAAATAAAAATATATATTTATATTAGTAGCTACTTATATGCAATTCATCACAGGAGGTTTTTGTCTTTATAAGCTCCTTTGAGCATTGTGTGATGCATGCTCCTTTGAGCATAATGTGTTGTCATTAGACATACCTAAGTACAAGCGTAAGTATGACACTGTTATTTGTTCTTTAAATAAAGGTCAATCGGAATGTTATGTCACTTTATGGGTAATTATTTAGTAAGAGTATTTAGTTTTCTTTTCTTATTTTTACCCATACGATAATTTTTTTTACCACAGTAGTTTCTTATTAATGTATTTGAAATACTACTAAGTATAATTTTTGCAATAGTTATTTCTGAATGTTCATTACATCCCGCAAGAGGAGCTAGAAGTTTTTTGTCTGTAAGATGTTTAATAAGTAAATTAGAGAGAAAGGCTTTTTTATTAAAATTATCCAAAAAAATATCTTCAAAATCTTGAATCAATTTCTTAAAAATAATATATGCAGTTAAAACTATATCTACTATTGAGTCACGAGGATACAATAATCCCCCACGATTTAAATTATTAATAAGATTGTAATTGTCTTCAACTATATATGGTTCATCATAAGCTAGGGTTTTTTTTACAAATTTCACACTTTTATTTTTTCAAAGCAATGTAACAGCAGTATCCGCCTAAATAGGTTATTATGACCATTTCGTTCTTTACTGCTTCAATATCACCACTTTCTATAGTAATTTTAGGAAATAGGGTTTCAGCCGGGTTAAGGTCTTCTTCAGGTTAATTCTCGGGAGGTTCATAGAATTTGTCTATACTGAACTCTCCGAAATTCCGAGATTGTGTCAAGATAGACTGAATTCTCAGTCTTTTTTCTGATTCATATAACTGTCTGATTGATATATGGAAATGGCTACCAGCTTATTGCCTATATTTACCAAATCGTCCTTCCAGTGGGTCTGTCTGAAATTTTCCCAACAGTACATAGTTCATATCCAGTTCTGTTAAACAATACTTGGTGATTTCCAGTAGTCCATAGATAGTGTGACTAAGGGCAGTATGTGTTTGTCGAGTCAATTTATTTGAAAAATTACTTTTCTTCAAAGTGTCTAACCAATTTAGCATTTTATGCAAATATTCTAGCTTAGGATCGACCACAGACTCGACTATTTTATCCTTGACAATTGGTTCTTGGTATATGTCTCGTAGATGTTTACCTTTAAGAGGTGTTTTTACATTCACAATTTTCCACCATGTCCAAATAATATCAATAAGATTTGCAGTGTCCTGTGAATGGGGTAAGTGATTTCCAAAACCTCTTAGGGCTTCTATTACAAAAGGGTTGAAAATCTTTAGAGCCAACTTAACATTTTGCCTCTCCAAAGATGAAGGAAACAAAGCTTTTAAGGTTAATGAGAAACCATGTCTTAAAGATTTGTCCTGTTCAAATTCATAAATTTTTTTAATAACTGAAAACCAAGCAGTTTTTGGTTCACCCTCGGATTCACCCGAGGGGTAATTCACTGGCGAAAATGGTGTACAACTTCTAGAAAATACAAAAGAAAATACGAAAATACGAAGAAAATACCAGAAAAATACAGGCACCATAAGGAAAATATAGAAAATACGCGCGGCAATCAAGGAAGATTTGACAACGCTGCCGGGTTTTCAACGGTTTTAGTGATGGGAATAACCGACGAGAAAAATTAAGAAAGGAAAATACGAGAAAAATAAATTAGGAAAATACGGAGAAAATTTCGGCAATATGGAAAATGGTGTACAAATTTTTCTCAGTGAATTAACCCTCGGATTCACTAGTCTCAAAATCAGGATAACAAAATGTCTGATTTGGTTTAGAATTAAGCCAATTGGTAAAAATACATTTTAATAAATGTCCTGGATCAAAAATGTAAAATAGTGGCCTTACTGGGTCAATAGTATGTGGATAAACAATACTAAGTTCTCCAGTGTGTTAAAAAGGGGACATTGCTTTACCATTAATTGCATTATTATCACTAATTAAGCAAAAAACGATATATCCTATTTCTTTTAAATTTTCTATTAGGGTCTTAAGAAAATTGTACAACATTTCCGAGTTAATTTTTGATACAGGGGATATATGAATTATTTCTTTAAGATTCGAGCATACACTAGTTATCATAAACGCGTATGCAGACGAAGCTAAAGCGTTCTCATGTACGGCTGTTCCTACAGTATTGCCTGCCTTATAGTCTAAATAGGGTTCGATATGTATCTCATCAAAAAGTAGAATTACATATTTGTCTTTATCGGTTAAAAATTTAAAAATATTACGAGCATAGGTAAGAACATTTTTTCTTTCATCAATATGAGGATCTGTGAGATATTGATTACAGACCCCTTTTATTGTTTCGGGGTGAGGCAAAATAAGTGGTCCATGGTCTCGTTAATATTTATAGGCTTATGGTAAATAAAATTGATCATAAAATCATAGTGTTGGGTGAATATCTATATCTTTCTTTTGCGGTCTTAAGCAAAGTAATTTGTTCAGAAATAAAATTTAAGTTTTTTATAAATTGGTCATCATCCGAATTTTTTTAATTTTCTAAAATTTGTAACAAAAGTTTAAATGTATTTTTTAATCTGTTTGAATTATTTTTCTCGGAGTTACTCGAGTTTAGTGTTGAATCATTGTTACTCGTAGTACCCTCGTTACTTTGCATGAGGTCATTATCGGTATTATTTAAAGGAATTGTCATAATCGTATCATCAATAATATCCAACAAGTCAAGTAAAAAATGTAACTCCTCAAGTTCCCTTAATTTTTGGTCTTTACTTTGACGAATATGAACAGCTTTCGATAAATATTGAGGACAATTTGGAAAAATTGTTGAGATGCTGTTTTCTGCTAGTCGAGGCCTATTTAGATCAATTAAAACAATCTTACCTGTTTTTGGGTCTTGTTCTGAATGATTCCAAATTATACTACCTTAATCAAAATGTTGTTCACAAACTTTCGTGTTTATGTTTGGGACTAAATCTTTTCGCGGAATGGATCTTAACCATTGTTGCTGTAAAAGTATGTCCTTTGGAAAGCCGAAAACGCGAACTTTTGGTCCAATATCGTAGTTTCCACTTCACCCGGGGAACATAGCACTTATACGGCATTTTATGTTTCAATTCACCGACACTCACTAAAAAATCTTACAAAAAATCACAAGTCCTTTGGAAAGCCGAAAACGCGAACTTTTGGTCCAATATCGTAGTTTCCACTACACCCGGGAATACAGCACTTATTATATGTTTCAATTCACCGACACTCACTAAAAAATCTTACAAAAAATCACAGAACTTATCACTTAAAGCAAAAAAACTAACTTTCAATATTTGATCGTTGTTTTCTAGTTTTAGCCGTGTCTGTCTACTGTCGAAAGTTACGTCAAATTTTAATTTTAAGTTGGTTGGAATTGACCACGAACTGACCCATGGTTCTTTATCCTAAGTACGCTTGCCAAAAGTAAGACAGAGACAGAACCAATACTTATAAAGACAGAGAGATAATAATTTACCTGGACGAGCAACTTCTTTTCCGCAGCAACAGTGTTGTCAGCTTTAATACAAAATAGTCAATTGGTTGCGACAAAAGTTAACAAAATGATTTGATTCATTGATTCATGACCATAATGTAATGATTTTTCTCATTTGTTTTTAAAATTTTAATTTCTTTTTACTATAAGGTTTTTCTTTTTTTTTTGTTTGACAATTTTCATTGTGTTAGAATTCTACCCTATCGCTAAAAGTTTTTTTTTTTTTCAAATTTTAAACTGGCAACAAGGCAGTAAGACAAGGCGACCAAATAAATATAATGATTAAAACAAGACTGACAGCCGATTCATAAATTGACTGGCGATCTTTACAATATAATTCTTATGAAGGAAACTTAAGCCTAGTATATGTGACGTCACGTTAAATTTACGGCAAAGCACTGAGGCCTTGTATTTTAGAGGGTATTGGTTCGACGCAAAGCACGCATTGAGCGTGCAGTGCTGAAATACTGAACCGAGTGGTCTGAAGGTTTATACGCCCATGGCGCGGAAACCGTAGGAACACGGTGAGTTTAGTCGGTAGGCGGCCCCATCAGGGTTGAATCCGACACTCCTCTGTAAAGTATCCCGCAGGGAGTTAGTCTTATCCACTTATAAACAGGCAAGTCATTGTCATGTACCAACACCAATTCACGTACGAAAGATTGCGTGGATTTGACTTCCATATTAGTTTTTGTTGCAACTGCATTATGTATTCACTCGACCATCTCTTTCAAAAATTGCTGTTTCAATCTTTAAAGAAATTCAAAGTAGGACAGTCGAGGGTATGGAATAGGTACGAACGAACGACCTATTAAAAAATGGGAGGGCGTTAAGGCGCTCAAACCATTCAGATTCGTAGATAATGGAGTTGAACGGTATTGAATTTAATATATTTTCGATTTGTGTAATAAAGAGGTAGTAATTGTATAATAAAGAGGTAGTAATTCTATATGATGTTCATTAGTTCACTTTTTTGGTATTGTTAGGGATCCTTTAATAGTAATTATTAAAAATATTATATATTAATATTATAGGGTTGTGGATTTGATTGATTGATTTCAAAACATCTTTATTGTTAGGTATATTTTACATGTCAGTAAGTTTACAATACATAATATTACATAATATATAATTTTATGGTTCACCGTTCTTCCAGACTCTGTCCAGGACACGCACTGACACCGCCAGTGGGGCTGATGTTGGCCCTTGGTAGACTTAACTGACGCTTAGCTGCGCTTATTTCGGGCGGTTCCGTAACCCTCTACCGCCATGAAAGAGTTTGTTTTTAAAAATTTTTTGAAGGAAATTTAACGTTTGAAAATTCTTGAATGAAAAAGCTTATGGTTTGCGATAACTGGAAAAATTAGTGAAAAACCAGCTTGATTTTATAGGGTTGTGGATTTGACCGGTCAATTGACTGAAATAAATTAAAATTTAAAAATGCAGTGGATGAACCTAACTATACTTGCTAAATTTCTTATTTTGTATTTTGGAAAAAATTAATTTTTTATGAAAAGTTTTGCTTGTTCTGAAAAATCTATTGCCATACCTAAATTTTATACAGGGTGGTCAAATGTATGATATAGTTAGGTCCATCCAGGTACACATTCTATAAGGGTATATCCCAATAGTTTATTTTTATAAAATCATGAAAACATAAAAACATAAACACTTAAAATAAAATATCAGACTCGGGTAATTAGGTAACTGAATAATTACGAGCAGTAAAGTATGTAGCCAATGGTAAATTTTCATCTTCGGAGTCAGATTCTAGCTGCTCGGCTTCGGAAGACGAAGAGACATCAGCTTCGGAAGATGAAGATAAATTTAAGTCGGGTATTCTTCCACATTTATTAATTATATTTAAATTGTATTTAACATACACCAGTTTTCCGGATCGTGTAGTAGTCAGCCTATTTCTTATTTTTTACTGATTTACACTTTTTAAGTACCTATATGATTCTTCATTCTATCTGCATGAGTGATGTAAATTGCTCCACAGTAGATACATTTCCCTTTTACTTTATTTTCTTCTCTTATTTCGGTAAAACAATTACAAATTTTGGCTCTGGACATCCCCAAACTCATCGTAAATGCGACGTCGCGTCGTTAGTTCACAAAAATGCATTGCAAGTGCAAACCCTAACTCTGGCAAATACGAAATGAAAATAAATAGACTGAGAAGGAAATGTCTAGGATTGAAAATGGCATAAAAAGAGAATAACAATAACTTCTCTATTCCTTTCCTTTATTGTGATTGAATCCGTTCCGGGAACCACTAATAAACGAGGCCGACTGTTGGGATTCCCAGAGTCAGGTGTTATTGTTTTCTTAAATAACGGCGCTATAATGATACACTAAACATTATCCTGGGTGGTAGGAAGTAATCTGGACAGATCACAAATGCATAAATAATAAAATAAAATTAATATATTTTGACCGGTCAATTGACGCGGTCAATTGACCATGCCCAACTCTTTTAATATAATACATATAACTAATATAAGATTATTCTTAGCAAATCTATATAATTAGTTTATTTCCTTCTGTGTTCTCGTGGCTCTAAATAAATATAATATATTATCACCCTTATTCACTAAAGAGTCCATCAAGGTATTTAGATCTTAGAGTCCCCAGTAGTATTTTCATCGTGTCATAGTTTTAATAAGCCATGTGATGTTTTCGAGCTAAATTAATTTTTTGCAATTCAATCGTATTTCCGATAAATAATTTTACCGGCATGTTGTTGCCAATATAGTTTTAGTTCTATTAATATACACTTTAAAAAATTATTCTTAATATACAGAATACCCAAAGCAATATTTGGAATACAGGACTTCGTTACTGCTTTATGCATTTTCTTGTATCAGTACATTAAAAAAATTAAAATTGTTCTTGTATTATATTTAAGAAGTAAAGAATATATAACCCTATTATTAAAAAAAATAAAAGCATGTAAATACTAGCAGATCCAGACTATAGTTAATCACCCACTGGCTTTTTGTGCTTACTTATGGAGGAATTAGCTAATATTATGCTTAAATAGGATACTTTGGCTTCACATTTTATGTTTATTAACAATTCGAATTATATACAGGGTGTCCGATGAGTATATGGCATACTCTCAGGGGCGTATAGGGAAGGTCAAAGTAACTCTACTTTGTCATATAAAAAAACCTAACGTGCCCCTTAACGGAGATACAGGGCCCCAAAGATATACCCAGCGACTTAGGTTTTCGGCTCTAACTTTTGAATCGACACGTAAAATTTAATGAAATATTTAGTATTTTGTGTAGGCCATAGAGACTCATAAAACCGTACTACATTTGATGCTTTACATCGTCATGGAAGGCAGAAACGGACTTGTCACCACACTCCTTGTGCCAAAATTTTGACAGGTGTCATTTTACAGAGCTGAAAACTGATTTATTAAATAATTTAGGGTTTTTTATTTTAAAAAGGCGCTGTACTCTACATTTGTCTTGATGGAATAAGCGATTTTCGAGAAATGCGATATCTTATCGCTATCTCTATCTAAGTTAATCTATGTTAGCGTCATGAAGATGTCGTTGTCGCCTTAATGCCAAAACTTTTTTTAAAATATAGTGACAAATAACAAAGTATATAATATATATTCGTTTTCATTTTATATAGTTAAAATTTATTGTTACAAAGAAACGGACGAGTCAATTTATTCTGTTTTAGTTTTATAAAGAAGATGAATAATTCTACAAAATATGTTATGTTAACCTACCTTTTATTGAATTCGTTATATCTTGCATCAGTAACAATAGGAATACTAATTGTAAGTATACTAATTTTTTTTAATATTAAGACCTGTGAATGTACGTGTCTCTTAAAAATAAAATATATAGATATTATACTATGACTTTTACAGATTTATTTAGTAAATAATGAAAAAAATATTTTTAATTATATTGCTACTTACTATTAAAATATTATGTTAATTACTGTGAGTGGTACTTTTGTGAGTGTGTTGAAAACTTGGAAAGTCGATAAGAACTATTCCATACATTTTTTCCAATTTTGCAATTTTTTTGCCAATACTTAATCATTTATTTTTTTTGCCAATCTTCAATTGTTTATATTTTTATCCGGTAATCTTTTATCGTTTGTGTTTTTTGCCAAGCTTTAATCGTTTATGTTTTTTGCCTATCTTTAATCGTTTATGTTTTTTGGCCAATCTTTGATCGTTTATATTTTTTGCCAAGCTTTAATCGTTTATGTTTCTGTGGCCAATCTTTAATCGTTTATGTTTTTTTGGCCAATCTTTAATTGTTTATGTTTTTTGTAAATCTTTATTCGTTTATGTTTTTTTGGTCAATCTTTAATCGTTTATGTTTTTTGCCAATCTTTAATAGTTTTTTTTTGCCAATCTTTAATAGTTAATGTTTTTTGGCCAATTTTTGGTCGTTTATATTTTTTGCCAAGCTTTCATCGTTTATGTTTCTGTGGCTAATCTTTATTCGTTTATGTTTTTTGGCCAATCTTTAATTATTAATGTTTTTTGTCAATCTTAATCCGTTTTTTTTTGGCCAATCTTTAAGCGTTTATGTTTTTTTGCCAATCTATAATAGTTTGTGTTTTTTTGCCAATCTTTAATAGTTAATGTTTTTTTACCAATCTTTGATCTTTTATATTTTTTGCTAAGCTTTAATCGTTTATGTTTCTGTGGCCAATCTTTAATCGTTTATGTTTTTTTGCCAATCTTTAATAGTTTGTGTTTTTTTGCCCATCTCTAATGGTTAATGTTTTTTTGCCAATCTTTAATCGTTTATGTTTTTTTGCCAATCTTTTATAGTTTATGTTTTTGCCAATTTTTAATCAGTTATGTTTTATATTTTAGGCTGATAACTTCACTGACCTTATGCCACGTCTACTTCATTTACTAAATGTTGTGCTATACATCTTTATTCTAGCATGGTTTTCAAACGAAATTCAAGTCCAGGTTCGTTTTTAAAAATTAAAGTAGCATTTTTTTAGTTCTTAATTAAATATTAATTAAGTTCATTGAAGGTGCCTATTTTGTAAAAACAAAAATTGCTTATGCTTTTGTTTCACAAAATAATGTAACTGTAAATGTGTTGTAGCTTTCATAAAATACTAATAATGTCAACTATTTATAAATCATCTGTTTAAAAAAAAACATGATAATACACGTTCAAGGATAGCCACAAAATAATTCTGGCGGCAACCAATTTTTTTTTTGGTTTTACTAATATAATACACGATGAGTTCCTTAACTGGAATAATTCGGTAACTTAACTGGAATAATTCGGTAACATTGGAATCAATACATTCCTTAAAAATAACAGGTAGCTTTTGTTTTGGTTTTATACCTTTTTTCCTTTCTTAATCTCTTTATTTCTTGGAGTAGAAATTTTTTAACTTCATATCAATTTTATTTAAAACGAGTACCTACTCTGTAAGTTTATACCCGCTGATGTCAGCTACCACCTAGGAAAGACAACCATGCTAAACCATCTGGGGCTGTTATTAACCATTAGCAGCAAATGCAATGAAATCTTGCAATGTCAGTAATCGGTCTTTTTCAGCTGTAACTTTACGAGACCATTGGAGTTCAAATCGTCAGTTAAACGTTGTGTGGTGGATATTTGACACATAAGAAAAGTGAAATCGTTAATTTTTTTCCAGGCATAGAAACAAACTCAATTTTTTTAAAATACAAATATGCATGGCTCGTAGAAAAGATCATAAACAATGGAATATAACTTAAGTTTCTGTTAAGGTGGGCGTATCAACATGATTGCCATATAACCTATTTCGCGTAGATTTATTTATTTTTCTAGTTTTTACACAGAATTGAAATAAAATCAACCTCCGATCCTCGACCTCCGATTCTAGGTAATAATTCACATATTAATTAAATATCAAAGAATTTCGTAAATTATTTTAGGAGAATTCTTCATAAATTTCGGGTACAATTTTTTTTATAATTATTCGTTCACTATATAATTCTCCCAAAATTAGCAATGAAATAAATTAATATTTTGTAATAATATGTCAGATATTATATATTAAATAATGTGCCGACGATATCGATTTTATTTAAATGTTAGTTAATAAAATAATAAACTAAAAAGACAAAGCGAAATAGGTTATAGGCTGGCATTAGATTAAATGACGTTGAGAATTCCACCTTAAGTGCATTGTAATGGTTGACTTTTTATTTTTTAAAAAGACAATCTATCTATATAAAATCTCGGTTCTGTCGGTGGACGGATGGAAAATGGTTTTTCCAACGGTATCTCGGGCGCCACCCCTTGGATTAATGTGGTAAGGGGCCCACGATGCACCAGGTAGCTTGTTACAGTGGAGAAAATTAAACCAGGCGTTCAACTACGCATTTAGCGACTATTTTTAAGCGTCCTGAAAGAAACAGTTTCGGTGAAGGAAAATAAAACAATCGGTTCGGTACAACATTTTGTATTATCAATTAACTCTCGTTAAATTACAATGTGTCTAAGTGAGATATAATGAATGCGGTGAAATGATATGAATGAAAGAGAGAGAAGGCAGAGTATGCGTGTATGCTCGCGACAAATCGGTCTTAATGAAATGATCCGGCTATTCTATTAATATCGGTTTTGAATAGTGCGCATGTTATCAAATTCGCAAGAAACGCGGCGGTTGTCTCAGCGGTAGCGGTAAACGGTCGCTGTCGGTAGCGGGCGGCAAGTAAGGTTTGCGGTTAACTTTATCAGATTCGGTCAGTGGAAAAAGGTAACGCGGTACGTGGACTTGCGGCTACGCTTTAAATGAACGCGGTTTGTTTGTGCTATCTACGGACAGGTGTGCGGTATTTGCGAAGACGGGCGCGGATGTTAAACATCAACCGAGGCGGCCGGAAAAAGTTCCTAACTAAGCGGTAATATGATCAACAGTTGGTAGCGGTTCGGTAAGACGTCGTTTCCCTGCGAGTACGCGGCTAAATAATATAACATATTAAAACTAAACTTGCGGCCGAACGCGTCCTGGTATTGAAGTAATGTGTAAGACGGAAAAGGTACTATGTGTATGTGACAGAGACGGTAAAGGTGTGTGTAAGACAAAGACGGTGTTGGTGTGTGTGTGTGTGTAGAAACCTGATATTTACCCGTTTTAACTGTTAGTTAGAACGAGACAGGATCCCTGCAGACATCCGGTGTCGTATTGTTGCAAAAGAAAAATAGCTGAAGGCTAATACAAGACGAAGCTACCCGGTCAATAAGGTTCTGGTGCAGTCTGGTCTCATAGGTGAGAACAATCGTTGATCGGTGTGTGTGGGAGAGTGAGTGAGATAGAATTAAGAACGAGACAGAACTACACGGTCTTACTCCTGGTGCAGTTCGGTCGCTTATGTGTATGACAGAGATAATATAGCGGTCCGCGTGTATTTAAATAAGACAAAACTACCCGATCTTACTCCTGGTGCAGCCTTGTCCTATATACAAGAGAAGAACAATGAATTAATCGGCCCTGGGTGTGAGGGTGTGTGTGTAGATTAGTTGTATTGAATGTAATTAAAACGAGATAGAACTACCCGGTCTTACTCCTGGTGCAGTTCGGTCGCGTATGTGTATGACAAAGACAGCAAAACGGTCCGCGATGTATTTTTAAAATAAGACAAAACTACCCGGTCTTACTCCTGGTGCAGCCTTGTCTTATATGCAAACAAACAACGAAAACATATGGTGTGTGTGTAAAAGTGAGAACAATACCTTATAACCAGAACGTGCAGCGGTATACGAGAATGAAAGCGGCGCGGGGAAACGGCGGGTCAGGTGGTGGTTTCTTACCGTCGGAATTCGGTCGGTCAGCCTCGGTTGTAGTCGGTCGGATCGGGAGCGGTTTTCGGATGACGAGCTGTAAGAGAGGTGAGAACACGAGTTCTGATTTAAAATGGGTCGGTTTCCCGTATAAATTGACTCGGCGAAACTACGTCACGGTCATAGACGCGGTGGTACCGTACGCGCTTCGATCTCGCGCGGAGGCATCTGGGGGTACGGTACGCGCTTTGGGCTTGGCGGCGCGCTCAGCAGTATCAACGAGTGTGGCCGGAAAATGGTGAAAAGTATTTTCCTGGTGTTTCGCCACGAAAAACTTAATAGATTTAAACAGTATAAATTAAATGGATTATTTATGTACAAGAACGAACGTTGTAGCACGAAAAATAAGAAAGTAATATCGGACACGCATACTAAGCTTTTAAACTTATAAAATAATTCAGTAAAAATATTAAAAACCCCGGAAAAATATAGTAACTTCGTTACAGCATATATTAACCCAGTATACCCCGCATGAACTTGTTTTCGGAAAAGTACCTAACATCCCTTCCAGCATTGTTAATCAGGTCGAACCGGTGGCATGACGCAAGAAATAACATAATGACATCAAAATTCAAGCAAAAATTAGAGTATGACAGTCATAATTGTAAAAATATTAAATATAGCATAGGTGATTATGTTTTAGTAGAAAATAATAGTAGATCAAGTAAGATGGAGTCAAGATGGTCCTTATTCAGTTTTAGAGGATAAAGGATCAAATATAGTCATAAAAGTTAATAATAAAGAAGTAGAAATTCATAAGAATAAGGTAAAAACATATTTTAAGTAAACCTTAAATTTAGCTGTATTATTATATAGATATAGATAAGAAAAAATGATTTATGACAAAAAACATTTTATTCTTCTTCATCGGGGAAGGTGTACTGGATTCTTAAAGGATGTTTTGATCATTTTACAATTATTGTTTTATTATTAGTTCATCATAAGTAAACATGATTACTGGGTTAGTCGATTTGTTATATATTGCAAAAGTGTCCAGCACAGCTTTTACCGACTTATGTATTAGGTTAATTAGAAGTGTGCAACAGATACAATTTAGAGTTTGGAGAAATAAACCGTTTCAAACAAGACGTAGAGTGTTCTTTTAAAAATGTAAGAAACATAAATATTTCATTTACCTGACGAAGTTGGAGAACGCACATTCTCAAATCAGACATATTTCTATTCTATCGTACGAACAGTAAGTACATAGCTATCTGATTACAATAGTAACTATGTAAATTCTAGGTTGCTTTACTTATGGGGTACAATGGAGCATGCCTAAGAGAAGAACTGACAAATATGGATGTAAAAGACATTCAGTTTAAGAATGGCTCCATAACAGTAAATGTTCCCAAAGCTAAAACAAATATTCCAAGAATGTTTCTTATAATGGATCCATTATGGATGGATTTGGTTAAAAAATATTTTAAATTACGTCCAAATAATGTGATAACATCACGATTTTTCCTAACGTATAGAAATGGTTATTGCAAAAACTCACCTGTAGGTATAAACACGATGGGAAAAATTCCAAGTCTTATTGCTTTATTGCTAAATACCTTGGCAAGGAAAATCCAGCGTGTTTTACAGGACACTGTTTTAGGCGGTCCAGTGTGGCCAAGCACGTAGCCAGGAAATGTATTCGGGGGGGTCCGGCAGTGGCGTATTTTGGATTTTGATGAGGGTGGTCTATCTTCCTTAAAAAATGCGCCGCAGGCAAAAAAATTTTAGGTGCCACGCCCTTTTTTTGACTCTCGAAACTTGGAAATTCTTAGTTTCGATAGCCTAACCCGAAAAAACGTAGATATTATATATAGAAAATTTAAAATTTTTATTTTAAAAATTATTTTCTTTAAGTATGTATAATATTATGTGTTATTTTCCTATTTTGCTGAAAAAAAATTTTTTTTCTGAGAATTTCGGGGGGGGTCCGGACCCCCTGGACCCCCCTGGCTACGTGCTTGAGTGTGACCGAGCTGGCTAACACAGGAAGCGATTTAGTAACAATAAAAAAACACGGGGGGACATTGAAAGTACCCTAAAAACGAAAATGGATGTAGGGCAAAGACTGTATTCTAATTGTACACCCATAATACGCAATATTGAAAAAAGTGCTACCTTATCATTGCCTACAGCATCAACATAAACAAACGAAGATATAGAAACTGTTTTCCAACCACCAAGCTTTAATTAAACTGGATCGGATTCGCACGTACCTAAACATTAACCTCAATCAAAAGCCAAACGTTTTAACTACTGCTGAAACGCTGCACGGTTTTCACGGTTTTAAGGTTACCGCTTCAGACACCAGTACAGTCACGATAAATGTTTACAACAACTGCACTATTAACAAATTATGATTAAAGTAATATAGTTGGTAGTTGTATTTATTAGCTTCTAGTTGATACTTTTAAAATTTTATTGTTCTGTAAAGCGTGCCGGTCGGTTACTAACATCATTACCGGTTAATTTAATTTGCTTTTACACGAAATGGTCGACCTAATAATCGTCTGTGGCGTAGGTCATTTTCTTTTCTATCAAATATTTAACGACAAGCATTGAGCTATATTCCTCTGTGCCAAATATTGGTCTCCTCATGGATCACAACGGGCCATGCCAGACGTCAACAGAATAAAACATTTGATTAAGATACTATCATATTACCAACCCTTTAAAAATAAAAAAATAAAACGATTTTATAATAAACTTGTTTCGATACTGAAAACGATATCATAATAGATTTTTTCTAATTTTGTTTTATAAGAAATCTACTACGATACCGTTTTCAGTATCGAAACAAGTCTATTACGAAACCTTTTTTTTCTTTTTAAAAGTTGGTATAAGTAATATTCAAATGTTTTATTCTGTTGACATCTGGCGTGGGGCGTGGCCTAGTATGTATGTTTGGTTGCGGAAATCTATATATTATATTTATTACTTTAAAACATTTATTAATTTAGTTATAAAAAACACGTAATACTATCTTTATTCACACAGAACTATAAAATTTTATAAATATTAGTTATAAGCAACTAAATTAATCATAATTTGTTAATAGCCCAGTTGTTGTAAACATTTATCGTGACTGTACTGGTGTCTGAAGCGGTAACCTTAAAACCGGGCAGCGTTTCAGCAGTAGTTAAAACGTTTTGCTTTTGATTGAGGTTAATGTTTACGTGCAAATCCGATCCAGTTTAATTAAAGCTTGGTGGTTGGAAGAGATTTTCTATATCTTCGTTTGTTGATGTTGATGCTGTAGGCAATGATAAGGTAGCACTTTTTTCAATATTGCGTATTATGGGTGTACAACCAGAATACAGTCTTTGCCCTACATCCATTTTTTGTTTTTAGGGAACCTTCAATGTAGCCCTTAGCCACGGCTGAAAACTTCCATCCCCCGTGTTTTTTTATTGTTACTAAATCGCTTTCTGTGTTAGCCAGCTTGGTCACACTGGACAGCCTAAAACAGTGTCCTGTAAAACACGCTGGATTTTCCTTGCCAAGGTATTTAGCAATAAGACTTGGAATTTTTCCCATCGTGTTTATACCTATAGGTGAGTTTTTGCAATAACCATTTCTATATGTTAGGAAAAATCGTGATGTTGTCACAGTATTTGGACGTAATTTAAAATATTTTTTAACCAAATCCATCCATTATAAGAAACATTCTTGGAATATTTGTTTTAGCTTTGGGAACATTAACTGTTATGGAGCCATCCTTAAACTGAATGTCTTTTACATCCATATTTGTCAGTTCTTTTCTTAAGCATGCTCCATTGTACCCCATAAGTAAAGCAACCTTATAACTGGTATTTATAAAATTTTATAGTTCTGTGTGAATAAAGATAGTATTATGTGTTTTTTATAACTAAATTAATAGTTTTAAAGTACTAAATATAATATATAGATTTCCGTAACCAAACATACGTGCTAGGCCACGCCCCACGCCAGACGTCAAAAGAATAAAACATTTGAATATTGCTTGTACCAACTTTTAAAAAGAAAAAAAAAGGTTTCGTGATAGGCTTGTTTCGATACTGAAAACGGTATCGTAATAGATTTCTTATAAAACAAAATTAGAAAAAATCTATTATTATATCGTTTTCAGTATCGAGACAAGTTTATTATAAAATCGTTTTATTTTTTATTTTTAAAAGGTTGGTAATATGATAGTATATTAATCAAATGTTTTATTCTGTTGACGTCTGGCATGGCCCGTTGTGATCCATGAGGAAACCAATATTTGGCACAGAGGAATATAGCTGATTGCTTGTCGTTAAATATTTGATAGAAAAGAAAATGACCTACGCCACAGACGAATGTTAGGTCGACCATTTCGTGTAAAAGCAAATTAAATTAACCGGTAATGATGTTAGTAACCGACCGGCACGCTTTACAGAACCATAAAATTTTAAAAGTATCAACTAAAAGCTAATAAATACAACTACCAACTATATTACTTTAATCATAATTTGTTAATAGTGAGTGCAGTTGATATAAACATTTATTGTAACTGCACTTGTGTCTGAAGCAGTAGCCTTAAAACCAGACATCGTTTGAATATTTAAAAACGTTTTGCTTGTGAATAATGTTTATTTGAAAATCCAATTCAATTTTATTAATTATTGGTTGGAAAACAGTTTTTATACCTTCGTTTGTTGATATTGATGCTCCAGCTGATGATAAGGTAACACGTTTTTCAATATTGTGTATCGTATTTGTATGTATGTATGTATGATGTTTTATTGTAACCAAATCGCTTCCTTTGTTGGCGAGCTCGGTCATATTAGACTGCCTTAAACAGTGTTTAGTAGAACATTCTGAATTCTTGCAAAGGTATAATAAGACTTTTCCCCATCATATTTATATCTGCAGGTAAGTTTTTGCAATAACCATTTTTATATGTAAGAAGAAATCGTAATGTTGTCAAAGGTTTTGGACGTTATTTGAACTATTGTTTAACAAAATTAATCCATACAGGATCCATTATAAGAAACATTCTTGGAATATTTGTTTTAGTTTTAGGAATAATTTCTGTTATGGGACCATCCTTAAACTGAATGTCTTTTAGATCCAAATTATTTGTGAGTTCTTTTCTTTGAATCTACGATAGAATAAATATACGTGATAAATAAATAAGATTATCAGTCGCATTTAAAAACGTATTAATGTCATTTAAGTCTAAAACAAGAGACTTTTGTGGGTTTGTATAAATTTGATCAATTTCGAGATATTATCAAAAATATATATTTTAAAATTTTTTAAACATTATTTTATGTTTTTGCAAATAAAATCGCGATTTAAAATTATAGAACAAAATTGAATATATAATATTTTTATAGATAACTAGCTATACCCTGCGCGCGTTGCTACGCCCATAATAATAACGCGGGTTAACCATCGCGTCAACAAACAATAAGTACCCGGCATGCGTTGCGCCACTTTTTTTTATGCCGAAACCTTCCTCGGCCTGCACACAACAACTCACCAAATTTTTATCGTAATCGGATAAATGGTATAGGAAAGCATGCGGGACATACAGACAGACATTCATTTTTATATACAGGGTGTCCCAAAAAGTAATGGGACACAGAGCAACAGACTCCTTAATGCGAAATAATGGGATTTATTTAAACTTACCTTATCCCAAAATTGATAACAACCAAGTTACAGGGTGTCAAAGTTTAATTTTGTTTTCGTTTTTTTTGCGATTATTTCTTAACGAAACGACATAGCAGCACAAAATTAAGGATTTTGATGTTTTTTGAGATAAGGAATTTAAAATTTTCCATAGTTTTTGTGTAGAGGGTGCTGCCTACGGCATTACCTACTCCGTTTATCTGGCATAACTTTGTTAAGAATTCTTATATCGATTCGACTATTAAAAAAATACGTTACATTACTTCTTTTACATTAAAAACGTATAACTTATTGAAGTCGCCTGGAGCAACAATTTTCGAGATAATCGCATTTCATATGTCCTATGTAACTAAGTACGTGGTCCAAAAGCAGCGGAAAATCAAGCAACGACTAATTATTGTACTTCGATAAAAAAAATTATTTAATAGTTAGTTTAATAACATTTAAAAGTAACAAAATAGAAAAAAAAATGGTAACGCCGTGATAGCAATTGTTCAAAATGGCCACCATTGACCTCAATACATTTACCTGCGCCCTGCACTCCGACCGTTAAAATTTTCTTGTGCATAAATACAAAACATCACGCATTTCCGCATTGGAAAATAAATTATGTCGAGGCATTCCTAAAAAAAAAATATAATATCTACGTAGGTATTGTACGAAGAAAATTAATAACTTTGACAGATCATACTTTATGTAACATGTTGTTACCTTAGAAACGTCGTTGTTTTTAATCAAGGTCAGCTGTGATGAATAATACTAATACGAATCGGAGACGGACATTTTGGCGCGGCCATACACAATTATTTTAAATATTTTAGGATTCTTGCATTAAAAATATCGAATGCGATTATCTCGAAAATGGTTGCTCCTAGCGACTTCAATAAGTTATACGTTTTTGATGTAAAAGAAGTAAAGTAACTTATTTTTTTAATAGTCGGGTCGATATAAAAATCCTACACAAAGTTAGGCCAGATAAAAGAGTGGGCCATGCCGTAGGCAGCGCCCTCTGATGGTAACACAAAAATATGGAAAAGTTTGAATTCCTCACCTCAAAAACCCCCAAAACCCTTAATTTTGTGCTGCTATCTCGTTTCGTTAAGAAATAATCGGAAAAATACGAAAATAAAATTAAAACTTTAACACCCTGTATATTGGTTGTTACATATCGCGCGAACACGCGATATGTTATTCGTCTCCTTCGTACGGAATCATGGCAACTCCGACAGCTTCTAGAAAATTGAGCACTATATAGGCGCCTTCGTACGGAAGCGTAGAAGGGCCACCAACTATTTTTTTTTATTTTTCCGACTTCTAAGTCGATTTTATCGAGTTAAAAGTCGAAATTATATTTTTCTGACTTAGAAGTCGGTTTTATCGACTTCTAAGTCGGTTTTATCGAGTTACAAGTCGAAATTATCTTTTTCTGACTTAGAATTCGGTTTTATCGACTTCTAAGTCGATTTTATCGAGTTACAAGTCGAAATTGTCTTTTTCTGACTTAGAAGTCGGTTTTATCGACTTCTAAGTCGATTTTATCGAGTTGCAAGTCAAAATTATCTTTTTCTAACTTAGAGCTCGGTTTTATCGACTTATAAGTCGATTTCATGTTGTCGTCTTAGTTGGGGACTTCTTACTTCAAGACTCTACCTGCTAAACTTAAAACTATTCTTATTTAGCCCGCCATTAGTCCTAAAATTTCTTAAAATACAAATGTTTGCTAATGATACTCTTACCTATATAAGCGGTAAAAATCTTTTGGAAATTTTGGAAATTTTAAATTCAGAACTGATTCTATTGTCAAACTGGTTAAAAGTTAACAAATTAAAATTAAATGTTTCTAATACAAAATGTATGGTTATGGGTGTAAATTTAAATAATTATACAAATATAAATATTTTAATTGATGGTGATAAACTAGAAATAGTCAATTCTTTTAAATATTTAGGTATATTGATTGATTCAAAATTAAAATTTAATAACCAATTCCAAAATTTAATTACCAATTCCAAAATTTAATTTACAAAATTGCGGGAAAAATTAGTTATTTTAAAAGAATAAGTTTAAATTTAAAATTTTATTAAAAAAAAAATGTATACAATACTTTTATTTTACCACATTTTTTTTATTGTTCTACAATTTTGTTTATGGCGGATGAAGGTGTAATAAATAAATTACAAATTTTACAAAATAAAGCAATGCGAATTTTACTTAATATGGATAGATATACAAAAATTAATGTGATGTTAAAAAAATTAGAATGGTTAAATGTAAAAAATTTAGTATTATTTTTGGTTCTAATATTTATTTTTAAAATTCAAAATGATTTGTTACCGCCACATTTAAAGCAATTGACTGTTCTAAATAGTGATCAACATAATTATTTAACACGAAATAACAATAATTTTTTTCTTAATAATTTTTCAAAAAATATTGCATATAAATCAGTTTTTCATAAGGGTCTTATTGAATTTAATAAATTAAACAAGTCAATAAAAAATCAAAAAAGTTTAAAATCTTTTTAAAAAAGTTTAAAATCTTTCTTATTAACTTAACAGGACAAATACAGTTTCAAAAGGTCATTTAATTCAAAAAATAAATAAAAAAAAGGGTATAAACTTGTTAAAATGTATCATGTAGCCACGTGCTAAATAAATCTTTTTACTACTACTACTAGTTCATTTTACTAGTGATTGGTTTTACTATTTTCGCTTTTGCCATGGAGTATCAACCCATTGAAAGTACAAAAGGTGGTAATATTTTATTGGAATCTGGTTACCAATACTACTTTAAAAGGGAGAACAAAAATTCGACGGTTTTTTGGATCTGCAAGAATAAAATAACGTAGTGTAACTACTTCATCAAAAAACGAAATTGTGCGACGAACTATTAATCAGTGTGTCTCTAATGTTGCCGACAATGATATAAGTGTTTGTTTATACAATGCTAAAAAGAGATTAAGAGAAGAAGTAGCGCTAGTTACACAAATTTTCGAGCAAGAAATGGCCCCCCTTATGGATGCTGGATTTGTTAGTAGCCTTCCTGCATTTTCCAGTGTTAAATCTTTGCTATATACTGCAAGAAATAAGGCAATGGGTGCTATAACATTCAAAAGACGGGAGGATGTTTCTATTCCTGAACAGCTATCGAAAGCATTTTTACTTATAGGCGACGGCCGCATGGACAAAATTTTGGTATTCGCCTCCCCCACTGCCCAACAAACTATGATGGCCTATTCAGATTTCTTTGAAGATGGTACTTTTAAAATCTGCAGCCCACAATTCCACCAATTTTACATTCATGCAGATATATAAAATATAATTTCGACTTGTAACTCGATAAAACCGACTTAGAAGTCGATAAAACCGACTTCTAAGTCAGAAAAATATAATTTCGACTTGTAACTCGATAAAACCTACTTAGAAGTCGATAAAACCGATTTCTAAGTCAGAAAAATATAATTTCGACTTGTAACTCGATAAAACCGACTTAGAAGTCGATAAAACCGACTTCTAAGTCAGAAAAATATAATTTCGACTTGTAACTCGATAAAACCGACTTAGAAGTCGATAAAACCGACTTCTATGTCAGAAAAATATAATTTCGACTTGTAACTCGATAAAATCGACTTAGAAGTCGATAAAACCGACTTGTAAGTCACAAAAATATAATTCCGACTTGTAAGTCACAAAAATATAATTCCGACTTGTAACTCGATAAAATCGACTTAGAAGTCGGAAAAATCAAAAAAAATAGTTAGTGGCCCTTCTACGCTTCCGTACCTTCGTGAGGATAATTTGTGTATGTTGTCGCCGTCGTCTCTTTTGACATTTTCACATTTGCGATTTTTTTTCTCGGAAACGGTTAGAGTGGGACGATTGAAATTTTTTCAGTTTAGAGAGAAATAGTGGGGGTACGTTGTGTGAAAATTTCGAATATACAGGGTGTACTGGAAAAAAGTTATTAATTTTTAAAGTCGAATAATATTGGATTCTCGTTGAAATTCGATACAGTTCGTAAAAATTGTTTCTATCGATTTAAACTTTTTCGACCCGTAGACGACCGTCGGCTACAGAACCCTTTGTGAGCGCGATCGAAAGTTTGGAAGTAAATTTCTTGATTTTTTCAAAGTCGAAATTTGGTCAAAAATGGTACCTCTTGGATCGCTAATAAGTCGAATTGGGTGCATCCGATCAATATTCGGTTTGGATAATCGTTTAGGCCATCTCAAAAACTAGCTTTTTCCAATACATCGATGTTCCAATGTTGAAATTGACCGCCACCAACTTCCTGGCAATATGCAAGTCGATCTTTGAATTATTCCAAAACGTTATGGATTACCTGGGGCTCTATTAATTTAACCTCAGGCCATATTCGAGCTTTAAGTTCATCAATAGTGTGTCTGTTAAAGTATACTTTGGATTTTAAATAGCCCCACAAAAAAAAAACTAGCGGGGCAAATCTGGTGACCTTGCCGGCCATTCTATTGGACCCTGTCGACAAAATACGTACGTATATCTTTTTCACTGAACCGCGCCATTTTTACAGAATTACTTGAAGTTAGATAGATTAACACAATTTGAAGAATTTTAGACAAGAAGTAAATGTCTGTGTCAAAATAAATTAATTCAGGTAACAGGTTACAATAATAATAAAGAAATGCGCATCATTTTTTAGAAAAATATTAAACTGTCAATATATCGAAAACCGTTGATTTTGGAGATATGGTATGTTTTACAAAAAGTGTTCAGAATGTATCGTAGAATTTAAAAATATTATAATATACAGGGTGTTTTATTTTAAAAAATCAATGTTGACTGTGTTCTTCTTGAGATACCTGTATACACATTTATTATGTCAAAAGATTCGCAATTAAAAATAATAATCGACATGTCCAAGCGTTTTTCCAGAAAATAGTCACCTGAATTTTAAACGAATTTATTCCAACCTTTTTGAGCTCGCTGTATACCTTTTTGTAGATAATTAAAAAGGACAACTATTTTATTTGAATTTTTTTTACAAAATTATATAAAAAGATATATTAGCAAAAATATATATTTTAAAATTTTTTCAATATTATTTTAGGTTTTGCAATTAAAATCTTTATTTGAAATAATTATAGAACTAACTAAATTGAATATAAACTTTTTTTATAGACTACTAGCGTGTATCCGGCATGCGTTGCAACCCGCTGGTATAAATACAAACCCGAACAAACCCGATATATTAGTACCCGGCATGCCACTTTCTGAAATTGCACCGGTGCGAAGCCGGGGCGGGTCGCTAGTTATACATAAAAGCCTTTCCCTTAAATCATTCTATCTATTACAAAAAAAACCGCTTCAAAATCCGTTGCGTAGTTTGAAAGAATTACGCACATAAGGGGCCGGACGGACAGACAGCGACAGCGACTTTGTTTTATACTATGTTAAGATTAAAAAAAAATTTAATTCGAAACTTTTTTTAAAAAAATTTCGAGATATTCACTGCTAAATGTTGATTTATGGTTTTAGTTGTTTAGGGGGAGTTAAATTATTATTGCTCCATATTTATTTACCAATAAAGAAGAGTTAAAATACAAATTTTGCGACAATATGGCGGACTCAAATAAAAAATTTATTTATGTTCAAAACAACTATATTTTTGTCTTCCGAGGGTTCGTTTATTTGCCGGATACACTAGTTTGTGAAGGTCAATTGGGGAGAGTGTTGGTATATCCCTCAGACCAAGCACTAGTGCTTGGTCTGAGGTATATCCTCTAGTTTTAGTCTTGGTTGCCCAAATATTTGGTGCCATTTTCGATCCAGTGCCTCGCATTAGCAGATCATGTGTTGTACAGTTTCCTTATCTCGTCCGCAGAGCTTGCAGTTTAGATCTCTTTTATACAGTTGCATGCGATGCAGGTGCTTTTTGATAGCAATGTGTTCTGCCAGAATTGATTTAATGGTTCTCAGCTGGTTTCTACTCATCAGAAGTAGCTGTCTCGCTAGTTTTAGGTCAGAGTCTTCCATGAAAGATTTGCTATGGTTTAGTCCCTGTCTATTTTCCAATATATTTTGTGAGCATTCTTTGTCCATTGTTTTATGGCATCTCGGACTGTGCACCTTTGGAAACCAAGTGCCGTCTTTGGATATATAAATGTGTTTCCAAACCCTTTTTTGCCAATTTGTCAGCCTTTTTATTACCTTCCGCCTTCATGTCCCGGCACTCATTATAACGGGTTAGGCATCTGGTTTAATCTATTTATCATAGTGCGCTGTGGAAATAATAATTTAATTTTGACAATTTTAGTGACACATTCCTATATGTCAATAGTTGCAATTTAATTTGTCATGGACAAATTTCCGATAAATTAACGAATTTATGTCGTAAAACAATTCATATTAAGTAATTCAGTTGTGCAAGTGCAAAGAAATTTTCATGTGGAAAGACACGGAAGAATTCCAACACGCCAAACCATAATGAGGTGGGTAAGAGATTTTGAGAATGTTGCAGCAAATTTTCGTGTAGGTATACGTACAGTCAGAACACCCGAAAATATTGAACGGGTAAGACAAGCTGTGATAAGAAGTCCGAATCGATCTGCATCAAGACAGTCACTTGAGTTGCGCATTTCCAACAGGACATTGCAAAGAATTCTGCATTCTGATTTGCACTTCCACCCATACAAAATCCAAGTTGCTTATAAGTTAAAAGAAGCAGACAAACCAGTTCGTATTGCTTTCTGTAGACAATTTTTACAAATTTTAGAAAATGATGAAAACCAGTTAAATTTCTTGATGATGTCAGACGAAGCGCACTTCCATTTAAGCGGATATGTGAATAAGCAAAATTATCGTTATTGGTTCGACGTAAATCCGCAACAGCATCATGAACGACCCCTCCATGATAAAAAAGTTACCGTATGGTGTGGTGTTTCAATTTTTGGTATCATAGGGCCATATTTTTTTGAAGAAAACAACAAAACTATTACAATAAATTCCGAACGTTACGTTAACATGTAAGGGGTATTTTTACGGCCCGAATTGCGAAGACTAGGACAAAATCATATTTGGTTCCAACAAGATGGGGCTACCGCACATACAGCACGACAAACTCGAATTTTGTTGCAAGAAATGTTCCCCGGTCGCTTGATATCAAAATTTGGTGACATAACGTGCCCAGCTAATTTCCCCGATTTGACGGCTCCTGATTTTTTCCTCTGGGGATATCTAAAGGAAAAGGCTTATGAAAGGCGTCCCAATACCATCCAAGAACTTAAAATACGTATTTTGGAAGAAATAAATAATATTGGAGCAAAATTGTTGGAACGAGTTATGCAAAATTTTAGATCCCGATTACAAGAATGTATAGATAGTCAATGAAGTCATTTAAAGAATGTTATTTTTAAAACATAAATTGCACATATTAATATTGTTATTTTTCATAATTTTGTTTCAATAAAATGTTTTTTGGTCTTATAACAGATTTTTGAAAATAGGTGATACCAAATGCCTAACCCTGTAGTATTACTTGGTTAAAGAAAAAAAACTACCGGACATAGCAGGATGGATGGACATTATTAAGAGCACCTTTGTCCGTTTAGAAAAAGTATTTTTACCACCGAGCAGTTCCTCTGGTAAGGTTTAATTACGAAAACATATTTTACGGTACGCTTACCGGACAAATTTAATCAAGATAGAAAACCTTAAATATCGCTCTGGGCGCTTCAGTAACATGATAATACTACAAAGTATTTGCTTATTTGCTGCTTTGGAGGGGGAATGCAGAGTGGAACGTGAATAGGGCTCAAACCGAAGTTGGAAACGTTAATCAATCTCTTTTTAATATATTTTGTATTCATTTCTTGACATTAAAAGCCAGCAAGTTCACTCTTGCTAATACTGTATAACTAAATCGCAAAATATTGAAATATTATATACTATGACGATATTGATAATCGTATATAGGGTACACTTATATTTCTAAATTTCTTTAAAATGTTTTATTTAACTGAATTGCATAAAATTAAATTAATAATAATAATAATAATAAAAGCGTGTGGCGCTAGATCTTTGACGTAGCAGAAGAAGAGAATTTGTTTCAAGAACTGCACCTTTATTTATCACCAATTTCGCAAGGCACCATTAACCAAATTAAAGCATGTTATCATGGATTGGGCATTAAGCCCTGTGTGGGATGAAGCAATACAAATATTTATGTAAGCAATCAAAACTATCGGATACTAGTATGGTGAAAAACCTCACTGGATTCAAGCAACTCTTACCTAATGTTTCAAAAATTGGCAGATATACAGGGTGATTCACGGTGGATGGAACGTTAGACGTTTCGGACGAACCAGTAAAGGAATCGTTCTGAAAATTTGGTCGCGTACATAAACGGACATGCTCTACCAACCCAAAATATTTTTAACAATACAGTGTTATGCAACACCATATATTTTATTTTATTTTCGAAACCCCCATTACTTTTCTCACAATTTTTATTAACTCTACTCTATACTTCTGTGGTACTAAGGCAGAACCCGATATGTCAAAATACTTGATTTTTCAGAAAACGAATTTTTAAGTTCGCGATATCGCCAAAATTAAGATTGCATTTACAGTAACTTGGCAAGTCCAGTAAAATATTTTACAATAAACATCCTTTTCGCTTGTAGCATTTCAAGTTAAAATTTTTCCGGATAACGAAGATATTTAGATTAGTTGGACATATCGTGTTTTTCCCTCTTTAGTTTCACCAATAAAATTGACATGTCGCGTGGTAAAACCAATTCCGACAAGTTGAATCTGTCTAGCATATTGGGTTTTGCCAGCGACCAATTTTCATTTATGAAACATATCGGGATCTTATTTTATTAACCCACATTGTATAGGAGTAACAGAACCATATCGGGTTTTGCCATCATATTTGTCACCACTAACTGCATATATTGGCTTTAAAAACGGAAAATGGATATTTCTTGACCTATCGGGTTCTGCCTTAGAACCACAGACTTATCTCTTACCTTTTCTAAGATATAAATTAATTTCCATTTTTTTTTGTCCAAAAACGTCACTTTTAAAAATGCTGATAATTTTGAACTCTAAAACACTGAAACCCTGAAATTTGGTATATAGTTAACTAATACCATAGGGCTCTTTGCCCTAGTCCCAAATCTTAGTGTCAATATACAGGGTGGTTGAAAAATACACTTATTGTGGTAACTTGAAAAAGTGACCATAAGTCATTTTTTTCAAATGAACCACCCTGTATATTATTACGGATTTGAAAAGCTGGTAAAATTTCACTTAATTCTTGTATACCTATGACTAACTAACTAACTAACTAGTTTAACCATTTTTTTGAAGTATTAAGTATAATTTGTAAAATTTTCTATACAATTTAATTTTTATTCGGTTATTAGTAAGTTAGCCATGACAAAAACTGATGTTTACGTATGTTACTATGGTTATCGTTTTGGCAACCCGGTGTCATGTCAGCATATTACAACGAACCTGAGACGGTTCTACCTTATGTCGCAATTCCCATAAAACTAGGTTTGCTGCATCAGCATTTATTTTATATAAATAGGATAATATTTAACATGTAATTATTCATTAACTTTATACTGTTACGCTGTCCGTTAAAACTTTGAAATTGTATTATTATTTTTGTGTATTGTGTTTTTACTATAAACAAAAGAAATTTAAAAAGTAAAGTTAAGTTTGTACGTGATAACATACATATAGAGACAACTTAAATCATCGAAAAGTTAGAAAAAAAAATGTGTTTAATTTTGACGGGCAATATTTTCGAACCTATCGGGCTCTAGAAGGTCTTCCTAAATTTTTGAAGGGCCTTCTAATTGATAATTATTTGTAGGTTTAGGGTGAAATTTATCGGCTTTTAATTATTCTTATATGTGTGGTTATGGGCTTTTTTCTTGAAATACCTGTTATTTTATATTAATGTAGTGTCGTTACTTTTCTAGGAAGATGTTGAGGGTTTATGTTATTTGAAAGTGTGTTTTTCTTGTAAATCGTTTGGTTCTTTGTACGGTAGGGGATTCTTCGGTATTATTATTTTGTTTTTGGGTGTTTTGGGATTATTTTTTATATGTTGTTCTATAAATATGTTAATAAAAGGGTAGTAACTCATTTTTCGTTTTTCAATGCACTGTTCTCAAAGTTTCATGTCATTATTTAGGATTGGATCGGTAAGATATGGGTCATATATATAGAAAAGCAGAAATGTCCAGTTGTTGAATGTATACTTTGGTTGTAGATAAGGATGGCAGAAATTATAAGGTTTTAGAGGTGTCTTTCTCTACTCTCTTACTCGGTTGACATATTTCACATTTATTAATAAGGTTTGTAATCGAGGCCCTTAGTTTTAGCAAGTAATATGTTTGTTTAATATTATTATACGTTTCAATAATGTCGTTGTGATTGGTTTGGTGGTAGTTTGTTATTATTTCTAATTGTTATTCTGTGCTGGTCACGTCTATTAAATATGTCCGATACAACGAGTTTGGGCGTAGAATTTACAGTAGTGAAGATTAATCTATTAAATTCGAGTTTTAATTCTTGGTTTGGGATATAAATAGAATGTCAGGTTATACTATTTCTTTAAGTATTTTTAGAATGAGTTCTTGGCTGCTTTCTTTTGAAACTCGCCCGTAGTGATTATTTTTTTTTATAGAAAGAAGTTCTTGCTCCATGATGTAGTAATTTTTTTCGTTATAGATTAGAGTGCGAGAATAGTAAGCTATGGGGTGGTTGTTTTGTGATAAGATGCTGCCAATAGCGCTATTATAAGTATCAGTGGTTAGTCTAAAGCTTTCACTGAAGTCTGGATACTGGAGAATAATGAAATTGCTAATAAGTTTTTTGTATTTTAAAATTACTTCCTCGAAGGCTTGGTTTCCTATACTCTTTTCATTATTTTTCGAATACATATTGTTATAGGGAAAATTACCTTTGAAAAGTTTATTATAAACCTGTGGTAGTAACTTATTAGTTCTAAAAAGGCTTTTATGTCTTTGGTACGGGGTATCTTTGAATAGCTTCGTTCTTTAAGAGATTAGGGTAGGTAGGTAGGTTTTATTCTTTGTGGTGTTATGATGTTGCCTACAAATGCAACTTCCTTCCACAAAAACTATGATTTGTCAGGTTAAATTTTAAGATTTAATTTCGTTTACGTTTAAAATATTTGACAAGTGTGGTCAATATGCCCTGACAAGGACAGAGAAAATAATAACGTCATCCATGTAAATAAAAGAGAATTTAGATCGTTTATAATTTTATCCATTATGCTCTAAAATGTTGCCGGAGCCGCTTTAAGACCGATGGGCATGCGCAGATACTTGGAACCGTAGTTGATAGAAAAAGCTGGTTTCTCGATGAAACTCGAGTCCATTTCAATATGATAAAGGGCTAAATCTAGAGTAGTAAAGTAAGTACGTACACTTTCCAAGGTTATCCGGAATTTCTTCTATTCTAGGCAAGGAATACTTTCCTCTATCGTAAAGTCATTAAGGCTCCTATAGTTGATTACCATGCGGAATTGGCGTTTCTCAAAAGCATCGGGCTTCTTTGGGACTATTCATACGGGTGGAGAGTAGGAAGAGATTGACGAACAAATAATTTTATTATCAAGCAACTTTTGAATTTGGGACTGAATTTTTATGTTCATACTAGGAGGGTGTCTAAAATGTTTGACATAAACGGGTTTGTCGTCGGTCGTTCGAAAAACGTGCTTGGTCTGGTACATAATATTTTTAAACTTATGACAAAGTGGTAAAATTTTGGATTTCTTGAGAGGGGTCAGATGGTCAAGCCATAATTGTTTTTCAAAGTTAAATTTGGTTAGGGTAGGAATTTTCCAAAAGCTTTTATTCATTGTAATAAAAGTGGCGAGGATAATATGATCATTAATTATGGTAAAAGAGATCAAAATGGCTATATTATTATATTTTTCGTAGTTTACTGGTATTATTAAATTATTGTTAAAGTTTTAACTGGTTGATATATTGGCGAGAAAGGTATAGAAGTATTTTTTAATGTCAATGTTTTGTTTCCTTGATTCATAAGGGCATTTAAATTTTTAAGGTTTTTTTAGTTCCTATGAGTACGTCAAAATTGTTGTGCCAGTTGAGGATTCGTAATTTAAAATCTTGATGGTCGTAATAATTTTCTTGAGATTTAAGCTTTTTGTGCTTTCAAGTTTGATATTATTTAAAATTTAAAGCTAAAACTAGTTTCTAGTGTGACACAATAATGGATTTATTAACAATATATTTGTGATAATTTATACCTGTTTGTTTGTTTGAATATTCTTTTGTTATTATTTGTCACTGTCAGTTGTAAAAAGTTAATAAAAGCCTAATTTTATTCTCAAAGGTTTTCTCCACAATTTTATTAACTTTTTTTTAACATTGGAAATGTTTATGTTCGTATATGGGGACCAAGTTACGAGTTTCTCGTTCAAGGTTGTAAGACAATTTCGTTTAAGACAAAATGTCGCGTGCTTTGTTGCCGTGTGTTGGTTTTGTTGGAATTTCTATTTTTCGGTGTTGCGATTGCGATGGGACAAGGTACATATTTTCTAAGGATACGTGCATCGCGATTTAGAAAAAGTACCTACATATTTTAGGATATTTTTTTAAAAATGTTATTTCATAATTGATTTTATAATTTATGAAAGGTAAATATATTTTTTTAAGAAATCATCCGCTTCGGGCAAGCCGGCAACATCGCGCCAAATGCATCTCATGTGTTGTCGCGCGCTTTGTTGCCGTGTGTTGATTTTGTTGGATTTCTATTTTTAGGTATTGCTGATTGCGATGGGATAAGATACATATTTTCTAAGGAGACGTGCATCGCGATTTAGAAAAAGTACCTACATATTTTAGGATAATTTTTTTAAAAATTTTATTTAATAATTGATTTATAATTTATGAAAGGTAAATATATTTTTTTAAGAAATCATCCGCTTCGGGCAAGCCGGCAACATCGCGCCAATTGCTTCTCATTGGTAATATAATATGTGGTTGCATAAGACGTAGTATTCATTTAATTCAATTTCTTAAAAAAATGTTGGAAAATAAAAAAAATAAGGTAGGTATTTAAAAAAAATTAAGGTATCTTGTTTTAGCTATTTATCCTACATTTATGAATTCTGAAAGACATTCTTAGTAGTAATTTTGTAAAATGCTTGACATCGAACCCTAACACATTTTTCCGTGTGGATCATTGATGTGGCGTTTCATTGTTTCTAGTTTAAGAGTCAGACCGGTCGGTGGTGTATGTGTATGTGGTATAGTTCCATCTGGCAGTTGTAATGAAACTTAACATTAATCATAATAATATTTGCTGGCTACAGTTAATAATGCATATACTTACTGCTAAAACTCAGTACTGTAGTTCTCAAAAGTTTTTGTTTCTAGTTTAAGAGTCAGACCGGTCGGTGGTGTTCTAGGTTTGTTTATATTACTTTTGGGAGATTGGGGCGCATATTTTTTGTAATAATGGATTATAAACGTTCGACAAACAGTGAACGATGTAAGCGATCTGGTTTTATATACTGTAATAGTTCCATCTGGCAGTTGTAATGAAACTTAACATTAATCATAATAATATTTGCTTGTTACGTTAATAATGCATGGTATATACCACTAAAAATCAGTGCTGTAGTTCTCAAAAGTTAATTTTTCTAGTTTAAGAGTCAGACCGGTCGGTGGTATTCTTGGTTTGTTTGTTAGGTATACTTTTGGGAGATTGGGCCGCTTATTTTTTGTAATAATGGATTATAAACGTTCGACAAACAGTGAACGATAAAAGCGATCTGGTTTTATATACTGTAATAGTTCCATCTGGCAGTTGTAATGAAACTTAACATTACTCATAATAATAATTGCTTGCTACGTTAATAATGCATTGTATATACCACTAAAAATCAGTGCTGTAGTTCTCAAAAGTTTATTTTTCTAGTTTAAGAGTCAGACCGGTCGGTGGTATTCTTGGTTTGTTTGTTAGGTATACTTTTGGGAGATTGGGACGCTTATTTTTTGTAATAATGGATTATAAACGTTCGACAAACAGTGAACGATGTAAGCGATCTTGTTTTATATACTGTAATAGTTCCATCTAGCAGTTGTAATGAAACTTAACATTAATCATAATAATATTTGCTTGCTACGTTAATAATGCATGGTATATACCACTAAAAATCAGTGCTGTAGTTCTCAAAATTTTTTTTTTCTAGTTTAAGAGTCAGACCGGTCGGTGGTATTCTTGGTTTGTTTGTTAGGTATACTTTTGGGAGATTGGGCCGCTTATTTTTTGTAATAATGGATTATAAACGTTCGACAAACAGTGAACGATGTAAGCGATCTTGTTTTATATACTGTAATAGTTCCATCTGGCAGTTGTAATGAAACTTAACATTAATCATAATAATATTTGCTTGCTACGTTAATAATGCATGGTATATACCACTAAAAATCAGTGCTGTAGTTCTCAAAAGTTTTTGTTTCTAGTTTAAGAGTCAGACCGGTCGGTGGTATTCTTGGTTTGTTTATTAGGTGTACTTTTGGGAGATTGGGGCGCTTATTTTTTGTAATAATGGATTATAAACGTTCGACAAACAGTGAACGATAAAAGCGATCTGGTTTTATATACTGTAATAGTTCCATCTGGCAGTTGTAATGAAACTTAACATTACTCATAATAATAATTGCTTGCTACGTTAATAATGCATTGTATATACCACTAAAAATCAGTGCTGTAGTTCTCAAAAGTTTATTTTTCTAGTTTAAGAGTCAGACCGGTCGGTGGTATTCTTGGTTTGTTTGTTAGGTATACTTTTGGGAGATTGGGCCGCTTATTTTTTGTAATAATGGATTATAAACGTTCGACAAACAGTGAACGATGTAAGCGATCTTGTTTTATATACTGTAATAGTTCCATCTAGCAGTTGTAATGAAACTTAACATTAATCATAATAATATTTGCTTGCTACGTTAATAATGCATGGTATATACCACTAAAAATCAGTGCTGTGGTTCTCAAAAGTTTTTGTTTCTAGTTTAAGAGTCAGACCGGTCGGTGGTATTTTTGGTTTGTTTGTTAGGTATACTTTTGGGAGATTGGGTCGCTTATTTTTTGTAATAATGGATTATAAACGTTCGACAAACAGTGAACGATGTAAGCGATCTTGTTTTATATACTGTAATAGTTTCATCTGGCAGTTGTAATGAAACTTAACATTAATCATAATAATATTTGCTTGCTACGTTAATAATGCATGGTATATACCACTAAAAATCAGTGCTGTAGTTCTCAAAAGTTTTTGTTTCTAGTTTAAGAGTCAGACCGGTCGGTGGTATTCTTGGTTTGTTTATTAGGTGTACTTTTGGGAGATTGGGGCGCTTATTTTTTGTAATAATGGATTATAAACGTTCGACAAACAGTGAACGATGTAAGCGATCTGGTTTTATATACTGTAATAGTTCCATCTGGCAGTTGTAATGAAACTTAACATTAATCATAATAATATTTGCTTGCTACGGTAATAATGCATGGTATATACCATTAAAAATCAGTACTGTAGTTCTCAAAAGTTTTTGTTTCTAATTTAAGAGTCAGACCGGTCGGTGGTATTCTTGGTTTGTTTATTAGGTATACTTTTGGGAGATTGGGGCGCTTATTTTTTGTAATAATGGATTATAAACGTTCGACAAACAGCGATCTGGTTTTATATGCTGTAATAGTTCCATCTTGCAGTTGTAATGAAACTTGACATTAATCATAATAATATATTTGCTTGCTACAGTTGAGGCATATACCACTAAAAATCAGTAATGTAGTTCTCAAAAGTTTAAGTAGCTTTTAGTGTGATATTGTTATTGTTTAACATTGCATATTACGTATTATGATTATCTATTATACAACATGGTTTACTGAGATGGTAAAATTCGTACATAGATTAGAAAGTTCAATACTAATGATGGGTTGTTCGAAATAATAATCTTCTATTGCTTTATCTGACATGCAAAATTTAAAAAAAACTTAAATACAAAGTAAAAATTTATTGGTGCGATCAATAAAATTCAGCTAGGACAGCTAGAGACTCCGAACAACGATGTGACCTGGGGAACAAATAGGTTAAAACTAATACTAAGGCGCGCGGCGATTGCCGATCGCTACGAATCACCAACAACGTCTTGTGGATTATAGGTTCTAACGGATACAATTCATTTTTTGGGGACACTTTTCTGCTTTCTTAATTGTAGAGATAGCGCTTCATAGGGAACAAAATGCGTCGCATTAAGAATATATAGTACCTATAATTTATTTCTTAAAAAAATTGCTGTGTTAAAAGTAGTTAATTTTTCAATAAAACTGTGCTGCTAATGGAACTGATAACTACCAATAAAAACACTGTTCTAGCAAATCGGGAATTAATATAACACTAAAGCAGGTTTGATCTAAGAGTTATTGGTTTGATACACTAGCAATGTATTTAGTATGTGTTAATAAATAATAAGCTATTAATACAAACTATGTCTTAGCAAACCTGCGTTGTATTAGATTATTCTCCTCAGTGTATGTTATTTACATATTATAACCTTATTATTTAGTTGTTGAGAATAATAATAAAATTATGTTTTAAATATAATTCAATCATTTCCAATGTCTCCGCTGGTTGCAAGCATTGCGAAATCTGTGAATTTTTCTATGGATAAACTATTGCGTCCAGAAAAGCTAGAAGCAGAACCTAACTCGAATAATGCAGCTCAAAACTGGAAACATTGGTACAGATCATTTGTAAATTTTCTTGAAGCTGCGAAAGCAACTGAAGATAAAAGCAACTAAATCTTCTTATAAATTATCTTTGCCCTACTGTTTATGAATATATAAGTGAATGTAGTACTTATACAGATGCTATAGATATATTAAAAACTATATATATCAAACCCAAAAATGAGATATTTGCTCGTCATTCTCTGTCAACCAGACGACAAGAAGCTGGGGAAGCTATCGACCAGTATCTACAAATTCTCAAGCAAATGAGTAAGGATTGTAACTTTCAATCTGTTACTGCAAATCAAAACAGAGATGACTTCATTAGAAACTCATTTATTAGTGGATTAAACTCACCTCACATTCGTCAACGTCTACTGGAATCTAATAACTTGACTTTGGAGGAAGCATTTAATAAAGCAAGATCGCTTGAGATGGCTCAACATCAGTCTGAATCATATTCGTCTTCTTTTGGTATTGTTAACGCTGCTACATCTAAATCTTTTGACATGAACCAAACTCAGTCTACACAAGATGAACCTATATGCGCAGGTGTTGCCTCAAAGTGCTACTTCTGTGGAAATGATCGTCATCCTCGTTTTAAATGTCCAGCAAGAAACTCAACGTGTCATTTTTGTAAGAAGAAGGGGCATTTTTCAAAGGTGTGTAAATCAAATGACAGTTCAACAAAGCAAACATCAGCTGCCACTATTGCCACAATATCTGCTGCATCACCTGGATGCTTGTCAAAAGCAATACTTCAAGTTAAAGTTGACGGAATTATGACAGATGCACTAATTGATACAGGGAGCTCGGATAGTTATTTGTCAAATAAAGTAGTTAACGATCGGAAAATGAAGATATTTCCTACAAGAGCAGATATATCTATGGCCACAACATCGCTAATTTCATCAGTATTAGGCTACTGTGTTGTAAATATCAAAATTATGCAGCATACCTATAAAGACATAAAACTTCTTGTCTTAGAAAACTTATGTTCAGATATGATTGTGGGACATGATATACTTAGTCAACACAATATAATTGAAATGGTTTTTGGTGGGAAAAGATCTTCATTATCAATATGCAGCTTAGCTTTAGCCAATGTTGAACTAATTTCATTATTTTCAAATCTTTCAACTGATTGTAAACCTATTGCCATTAAATCACGTCGATATACTATAGAAGATACCAAGTTTATAGAAGAAGAGATTCAAAGACTTTTAAGTGAAAATGTGATTGAGCCAAGTGATTCTCCTTGGAGGGCTCAAGTATTAATTACAAGCAGTGAAACCCATAAAAAGCGCATGGTAATTGACTATTCGCAAACAATAAATAAATTTACACAACTTGATGCATATCCTCTGCCTAAAATAGAAGAGATAGTAAATAAAGTTGCTAAATATGGAGTATTTAGTACAATTGATTTACACAGCGCTTATCATCAAATACCAATTAAAGAAAGTGAGAAGATCTATACAGCTTTTGAAGCCTGTGGTGGGTTGTACCAGTTCCGGAGAATTCCATTTGGTGTTACCAACGGAGTTGCTTGTTTTCAGCGTACCATAGATGGTATTATTAAAAAAGAATGACTAGAAGACACATATGCTTATTTGGACGATGTTACCGTTTGTGGAATAGATAAGGTACACCATGACCACAATTTACAACTGTTTATGAATGCTGTAGCTAAATACAATTTAACACTGAACGAAAGAAAATGCAAGTTTTCTTTGAACGCTATAAATATCCTTGGTTATAGCATAACTCAGAAGAAAATTAAGCCAGATCCAGAAAGACTTCGACCACTTCTAGAACTTCCTGTTCCTACTGACTCGACTTCTCTTCAGCACATTATGGGCATGTTCGCTCATTATTCTAAATGGGTTCCAAAATTTTCTGAGAAGATCCAAGCACTTGTTCAATGCAAAGAATTTCCAATTGGCGAAAATTCTGTAAATGCTTTAAAAACATTAAAGGCAGACATAGCTGATGCTATTGTAACAACAATTGATGATAATGAAATGTTTACTGTAGAAACAGATGCCTCAAATTTTGCAATTGCCGCTCAACTCTCCCAACGTGGTAAACCAGTAGCATTTTTTTCGAGAACTTTATCAAAATCAGAGCAAATGCACTCGTCAATAGAAAAAGAAGCATATGCCATTGTAGAAGCTCTCAGAAAATGGAGACATTTTCTAATTGGTTGCCACTTTAAACTCATTACGGACCAAAGGTCAGTTGCTTTTATGTTTGATAACAGGAACCATGGAAAAATTAAGAATGAAAAAATTATGAGATGGCGTCTTGATCTTTCATGCTATAAGTACGATATCATATATAGACCAGGATCCCTAAATACTGTGGCAGATACCTTTTCAAGAGTATGTTCCGCCACTGAAGTCGACAGAACCTTATATAATTTACATAATTCTCTCTGCCATCCAGGGGTTACTTGCCTGTATCATTGGATTCACTGAAAAAATATGTCATTTTCAGTGGAAGATGTTCGAAGGGTGACATCCAAGTGTCCAATTTGTGCCGAACTAAAACCAAGGTTTCATAAGAATCAAGGTATCCTGATTAAAGCAACATCACCTTTCGAAAGACTTAATATAGATTTTAAGGGACCTTTGCCATCATCGTCCAATAATCGCTATATTTTAACCATAATTGATGAGTACTCAAGATTTCCATTTGCATTTGCCTGCTCCGATATGACTTCATCTACTGTAATAAAATGTCTTCGTCAATTATTTTCCATTTTTGGGACTCCATCCTACATACACTCAGATCGAGGTACTTCTTTTCTATCGGATGAACTGAAATCATTTTTGGACACACATGGTATAGCAAGAAGTGGTACAACAGCATATAATCCACAAGGGAATGGGCAGTGTGAAAGGTATAATGGAATTATATGGAAAACTATTCAACTGGTTTTAAAATCAAAGAATATTTCTATAAATCAATGGGAGTTAGTATTACAAGACGCTTTACACTCAATACGATCACTATTGTGTACCGCCACTAATTGCACGCCTCATGAACGTATGTTTAGCTTTGCAAGAAGATCGTCTAACGGATCATCAATGCCCACATGGCTCTGTCACCCCGGACCTGTTTTTCTAAAAAAAACATATTCGACACAAGAAATACAAGCCTCTGGTAGAAGAAGTCGAACTGTTAGACTCAAACTCTGATTATGCATTCGTTAGATTACCCAATGGAAATGAAACAACTGTGTCCGTTCGGCATTTAGCACCACTTGGTGATGTATCGTTAAAGGATGATTCCCAGCAAACAACAGTTTATGAAGAAAACGGGACTGAAGAGAAAAGTACTATAGTTCCCCAAGAAAATACCTCGATAAATGGATCGGCCAATGACTCACTTACGGCAGAACATGACTATAGTGACAGTCCTGTAGTACCATTAGGGATAAGCAGTCGTCCAGTTCGAAATAAGAAACCACGTAACCACCTGAAAGATTATGTTAAGGAATAAGCAGGGAAGAATGTGATAATTTATACCTGTTTGTTTGTTTGAATATTCTTTTGTTATTATTTGTCACTGTCAGTTGTAAAAAGTTAACAAAAGCCTAATTTTATTTTCAAAGGTTTTCTCCACAATATTTTATCGTTGTTGTGAGTTGATGTCATTTAATTTAAAAACGAAAGATAAAATATTTTCTGTTGTATTTTGACAATTTGAGCGACATATTTCCTAATAACAGTACGCAGGAATGTGATACAAAAAAATTCAGTTAATTTTTAAGTATTTACTAATATTCGAAGCACACTCGAGTACAAATTAGCGATAACTTATGCCACATCGTTTAAACCTGAAGTATGTATGCTGATACGCTATTGCTATTCGTTCTGAAACAGCGGCCTGACTTGCCGCTCATCGTACAAAGCTGCCCAAGTACGTAGTCTGTGTGTTACATTACATTTTCTATGTCTGGTTCCTATGCTAAATCAGAATCTTAAAATGTTATAAATATAAGAAAAAGCAGTGAAAAGCTCCGTACTATTGTATAGTACTTTGACCTGAATAAAAATTTTTAAAACTAACTGCTCTTGTTCGTATTGTTAACTAAGCATAGATTTTAATTGTTATCATATTTACGGGTAATCGTTTTCCAAAGTAACTGTTTATCTTTATGTTTTGTAAAAATTTAGTTTGTCTATAGTATATTTATTTTTAAGATAGACTGAATATAAACAGATCCACGCTGCTTTGCAAGCGAAATATCGCCGGTATGGCACGGGTATTTCAAAATAATGTCCGATTGTTATAAGCTGGTTCAATAACCTTTTCATCACAAAATTCGACAAATCATTGTTTCAACACCTTTATTACAGGACTGTAACGACATCATGGTTTTTAATGAGGTTTGCAGAGTTTGGAAGAGTTTTTTTGCAGATTGATAGTGCGGTATGCCCATGACGTAACCAATGCACTTTGATATCATAATATCGTAAAGGGTGTAAGCGAAAGCCCTACAAAAAAGAAAAATTCCAAAATTTGAATTATTCAAATTTTTGAAAGTTTAATTTAAGCTCTAAAACGTTAATACATTTTAACAAATATAACACAATGTTTTTATGCTTTAGGAAATTTCTCGAGACGTTTTTGGCAGTTTGATATTTCAAATCCTAGAACTATTTATTCTAATTTATTGACAAGCAGCTAATAAAATATAGACTCCTAAGCAAACTGAACATGTAATCATATTAAATGTTCCATCTAAGTTGGAGCTATATAATTACTTTTTAGCAAATTATTTTAAATAAAGTACCTTTTTAACCTTATTCCGGGCGTCCCAAATCATGTTCAAATTAGCTAAATTTATTATTAAAAGTGAAATGTTTTAGTTTACGAGAATTAGTTAGTTTAATTATTATTTATGGTAAGTTATAGTATTTATAATTCTTACCAAGGATCTTTGAAATTATTTATAATAAACAGGGGGTCGTCAAAAATGAAGCAGTAACTAAACGACCATGGATCAATACACATTTGAGACATGATATAAAATATTAATAACTAACCTAAAACTAAATTAGAGTTGGTCATAATTGCAACTGCATAATGACAATAAAGACTTGCCAACTGTAATCCAACAATTATTTCCTTTACATAATTTTTTTTATGTATGTAGATTGTAGATATCTAAATCATTTTAAATGCATCATTATCAAACATTTTATATTCGGTACTAATAATAGCCATTTTAAGAACGTGCTCGTAAAGCGTGGTTGTTGTTTTCTTAATATTTCCTATCCAGGAGTTCGTTTTATGTTAGCCAATATTGGAATTGTATGTTACTTCCCGAATTTGTTATTAAACATTGTTTAACAAATAAATAAGTTATGGGATCGCTATTAAGAATATTAAAAATTTTAATTTTACCAAAATTAAAAATCAACATTAATTACGTTTTAATAAGCTAAGACGTGTACGAATTTGGCTAAATTTCTACATGATTTGGGATACCCAGTATAAGGTTAAAGATAATGTATTTAAAATAATTTGCTATAAAGTAATTATAGCTCTCACTTAAATGAACTTAGAAGTCTATATTTCAATTCCTGTATCAGAAACAGCAGCTGGTAAAAAAAAACAGGATACAAGCAAACAGTCATCAACTGTCTTCGTTTATGTCCAAAACGTTTTTTTTTTTAATGATATTTCTTGCCCTAGAGCATATAATTCAACAAATACCGAAATTGTCCCGAGATATTTACTGAGGTTATAAAACGACGTTAAAACAAAATGAAAAACACTACGAAAATTTTTATTCTTTTTCGCACGGCGTTTTTTTTACACTGTACGATATTTAAGTTCACTGGTGGCGTCACTGGCGTGTTACACTATTAATCTGCATGAAACAATTTTTTAAACTCTGCAAACCGCATTAAAATCCGTGATGTGGTTTGTGAACTACAGACATCATATAAATTATTTATTTCAAAGTATTAAAACACGTTGACTTCCATTTCGGTCTATAGGACCGAAAATAAATGGTTCCAACTTTAAAAACGCGGCCTATTAGACCGTGATGCAATTTGTCGCAGGCGCCAACTAGGTCCATTGGACCGAGATCATGTTTAGTTTCCCAGCGCCCGCGGTCTGTTCTCATCGGAGAATATTTGCGGTGATAGACCGAGCTGGCGCATGGAACAAGTTTGCACCACTCAGTCAGAAATTCTGAGTCTGCCAAGCGATGTTTTTTAAAAATTGACTCCAGTGCCCATTTCATTTGTCTTACTTTATGCAATGTCACAAATGGCCTTTCGCCTTTTTTTTTGGCATGGCTTCATGACCAAATAAGCGAACATAGCTTTGGCAGTCAACGTGTTAAATGACATATCATACACATAACGATAGTCAACGATAAATCTCAATCGTTTAATTTTAGATTTATCATTTAATTCTAAAAACTTTCGATATCGTAAAAATTGGAAGGGACACTATAATGAGTTTTAGTCCGCAATAAAACATTTAATTTCGATTATCTTAGGAACGACTGCTCGAAACTACGCCTTTCTCGGACAAAAGATGACAATTAATAAGACTTTTTAACGGGAAATTTAATACTGAGGCACAGAAAGTTATGAAGCTTTAGATCTCGGAAAAGTGCTGCTGCTGGCGCCCGCTGTAATGTAGATCAAAACTAATCAGATTTCGATTTTTCATCCTAAAACACCCCTAAGTACTAAATTTTGTGCAATTTATGATATTGTTAGAACAAATATTTACAAAAATGTTTAAAAAATTATAACTTAATAACTTCATAAGTAATTTTGTAACTAACAACTCCTGGACTAAAGTAAATTGGATGAGATTCTCATATTTTTTCCTCAGGAATTTGTGCTAGCGTTTCGTATAAGTATATTAATTATTTTCTGTAATTTCTAGAGCATTGCTTTGGGAGATAAGCTGTATGAAACCGAGTGGTATAACCAAGACATTCGAACCAAAAAAACACTTTTGATTGTAATTCAACAGACGCAGCGACCATTGGAAATTCATGTTGCTATGTTTGGACCAATGACTATGGGCGTAGCTATAGCGGTAATATTTGATCTATAGTCAAAATCGCTTTTATCATCAACGACAAACTTTCAAGCTTGTTTTTCTATCATTGCAGCTAATCATAGGCCTACCCCTCACAAATTAAATCTGGAAAATATTTATTTTAGGCTAGGCATGAAAAAAGGAGATAAACTGGTGTTCAATAGCTCTAAAAAATGTTGATCAACAGATGTCAGTTCTGGGACTTTAACAATTTAAATTAACAAATGTGACATTATAAATAATATAAAGCATTTTTTTCGTTTTTGGCATCTTCAAACTAAATATATACTATACAGGGTGTTATTTAATAAGTGTCCGATATTGTACAGGACGATTCCCCAGTTATTTATAAGGTAAAAAGTTCATATAAGCATGGGTTCGCAAGGACTTAATTTTTAAGATACAGGGTGTTAAAAATTTTATTTTATTTTTGTTATTCGTAAATCATTTTTGAAATAATGTCGATATTTGGAAGAAAATTTGTATTTGTGGATTTTTTACTATGGGAAATTTAAATTTGATCTTAGTTTGGTTGATAGAAAAATTGATTTTTCATTTAAAAAATGTGATACATACACGCACAAGAAATGTGTGACTCCCAAAAAGAGAAATAGGCCTGTGGGTGGCGCCCCATACAATTAAGGGCCAAACTAAGATCAAATTTGAATTTCTCATTGTAAAAAAATCCACAAATACTAATTTTCTTCCAAATATCGACATTATTTCAAAAATTATTTACGAATAACAAAAATAAAATAAAATTTTTAACACCCTGTATCTTAAAAATGAAGACCTTGCGAACCTATGCTTATATGAACTTTTCACCTTATAAATAACTGGGGAATCGTCCTGTACAATATCGGACACTTATTAAATAACACCCTATATAAAAGCCAAAGATTGAACATGGTGGGGGGGGGGGGGGGGGGGGGAATGTAAAGATTGAAGTTCGGCATGTGATTTATGATTTATAGAGATCAAAAGCCAACAGAAAGTCTTCCAGTTTTAAAATAAACCCAAAAGAACGAGCTAGTTTAAAAATTGGACTTTAATCGTTATTAAAATTATTGAAAAAAAGTTAGGTTATCGCTATAAAAAGGACGATAACCGAATATCTCAATGTTAGCGACCACAGATGGCGAGTCAATATGTCCAGTTATTATAGAAATATATAGACAATTTAAAGATCATAATTTAGGAAAGTAGTATTTTTAGACAAACCGTGACAAATGCAAGGGTTCAAAATCCACTGTAAAAATCATCACGTTGACTTTACGATGGTATATTATGCTGATTTATCTTTGTGTTGCTACGTTTCCGTCTGATTTACAAGACATTCACTTCACATTTTCCTTCATTAATCTCTAGCTTCCACTTTTTGTATCAAGATAGTAGGACGTGTAAGTGTTTGGATATATGTTGTATGGTCACGTTTGTACAATAAAAGCTAGCATGCAGCAGTTCATCGTCGACAAAGATGGCCGGACTAGAGTTAGGATAAGGGGGAATGTCTGCTGTATACGCGTTAAACAGTAGAGCTACCAGAACCGTGCCCTGGTGTATTCCTGCATGGACACTCACCGGTTCAGAGGGATCGCTGTTTGTTCTGACCCTTAGTATTCGTTGTGTAATGTATAAGTGTGGGGATTCGTGTAGAGTTGCGAGTTTATAGACCAATCCGTTGAAACAGATATTATCAAAATCTTGTGTTATAGGAGAACCATGCACTGTTCATGCTGGTTCATTTTTTCAAGTGCTTTTTGTGCAACGTGTGCAACGAGCAGGACAGCCCAGTGCCAGTTTTAAATCCAAATTGTTCTTCTGGAATTTTTCGGTCCAACTTTTTGGTCTTATTCTCTTGTGTATTAGTTTCTCTGCGTTTTTTCCGAGTCAGCTTAGAGCAATAGAAATGTATGATTCCGGTCTATACTATTATTGCTCTCGTCCACTGTTTCGGAAAGTGTTGCAGTAAATACATATTGGTTATTATGTACATGTATTGCATTAGTGTTTTGCGTGAGATGTTTTTGATCAGAATATTAGCAATCTCGTCCTCTTCCGGTGTTTTCCCGACTGCATTCTGCGGTTTGGTGTTGCTTTGCACATCTTAGGCATTTTTGCTGTCTGAAACAGTTTGATGTGGCATGTTCCCATTCTCCGCACTTTTTGCATTGTATAATAAGTGTGCTCTCTCTCCTTCTTTCCCATGTTAAAAAAAATTTGATTTTTCTAGATTTTCAAGTTTTGTTACCGTGTCCGTCGTCAACATGTATAGCGGTCTATACTGTATCATGATATTTTTTACTTTTATGCTGTATTGTTCTTCAAGTTAGCTTTGTATGTCGTTTGTTTCTGGTAGGTGGCCCAGTCCTTTGACTATTAAAGCACGGGCACTGTCCTTTGTATTGCCTATATGTGCCATTTCGTGTTTTGATCCTTTTGTGGTCCTTCTTTGTACTTTTTGTAGTCGTCCATATCTTTAATGTATATAACAGTATTGTTCTTAGTGAATTTTAGTATGTATCCTTTTATGGCCTTTTGATTTATTTCCTTAGCGACTTTTTTGTATCCGTTTCTATCCTGTATGATGCCTTTGAGAATAATCGGGGGTGGTTTAATTTGTTTTTTGGGGTATTCTTCCGTTTCCTTTGACGTTGATTCTGTTGTTGATGTTTTAGTATTTGTGGTGTTTTGTGGAGTATGTTTCTGAATCTCGATTTATTTGGGCTCTGTGCTATTTTTCTTTTGGGTTGATAAAAACTTCTTTTCCCTGTTGCTCTCTTTCCGCTCGTATTTTTTCATCGAGGGTTTGCTCTTGTTGTTATATTGTTTTGATGTGTATTTGTTTGTTTTCTATTTCTGGGAGGGCTTTTTGTCGAAATTGGAGGCGTATAGGTATTTGATTTTTAACTGCGTGTTTCTTTTTCAGGTACTGATTCACTTCAACCCTTATTTTTTCTCTTTCAATTTTCAGTATAAATGATTTAAAGTAGTCTGCACAGTGCGGCAGCACGATTTGGGTGTTTGAAGGTATTTTGTCAGCGTTTTTTTTTTCGGTTTTCTGGTCGGTGCGCTTAGGCTGGCATTACTTGGGTTGCCGCCGGATATGCTTACCTTATCCTCATTTATATCATCATTGCTGTTGTCGAGCGTTTTGCATTTTGGGTGCCGTAGGCACCCCTGCGTTGTCCATTATTTGGTTGGCGGAGCTTTGTCCTTTGGAATTCAATTCAATTCAAGGAATTCCAACTATGTATTTATTGTGGTCGGTGCCCTAGTAGTTTTTTGTTTGTGCGTTTTTTGCACTTTTACTTTTACCACACACTGCACTACTTTGCTTACTACTGTATTGTTTTGTCAGTTGTTTTTGTTCGTACTTTTAGAGTCAGATTTGAATAATTTGAAATTTTGATTGTTAATTAGCATTTAGCATAGTGAAAAACTATAAACACTTGCCTCTGTCGCTTCACAAAAACTTTGTTTATATTAAGAGCTCTCTTTAAACACATCCGCTTTTGACGACGCTCGATCGGAAATCTCTGTCAAAAAACATTAAGCTTTGGTGAAAGTGTGAGTTTCATGAATACAGTAAAGATTTTTATCCGACCACTACCGATAGTTTTGCTAATTTATAATAAATATGACCATTAAAAATATAGAAGTACACTTATACAATAAAATAACCCAGTCAACAACCATTGAAGGATCGTCTAGTAAATTCGTCATAATTTTATAAAAGTCGATTATCTGGGCATCGTTCATTAACTCCTGCACCATTAACAATTTAATTGATCGCCTTCTACAAATAAACAAAAACCCGTATTTTCGGATTTTTTCAAAAAAATGAATTTATTTTTTAACAAATTTATTGTTGTAAAAATATTTACCCTGTATATTACGGCCTAGACAAAACTATGTCAAACTTTAAGTTTTATTTTAGAATTTATTATAGCTTTTTTTATATATGAACAAGGCTCGCTGCAGTTTTATTTCAAAATTAAAGGATTTTAAAAATATGGACATAACAGTAATTAATTTCTACATAATATTGCCAGAGTACATAATTATACCGTGATATTGCTAAATAATTTTTTTCACATTATTGGTTTGTGTTATCTGTCCATATTAAAGGCAATAACTATTTGTTTTTTAATTCTTTCAAATTTTAATTTTCAGACGATTCGGGCTGCATATTCATATGTTGCAGTTATGAAAAATTTCAAATAAGACAGTGGATCCACCAATAATCAAGCACGAGTTTTTAGGTTTCTTAGATTAGATGTCTAATTTTTTTTTGTCACCTACGTATCAAATGTACATTAGTGTACAACTAAAAAGGGACGCCATCTGTATCTCGAGAGCCGCTTACCTTACAACTTGCGGAAATACATATTTATTAGAAACAAAACCAATAGAAATGGCTGACCGCTAGAGGCGCAAATCCTGGATAACTTTTGTTTTTCAGTATTTGATGTACCTTTTTGTTTAAGGAGTAGAGAATAGTGCTCTGAAAAATTATTCATAACTTTGGTTTGGCTTACCAGGATTTGACAAATTTTTTTTTGTTTCATCAAGTTAATAAAAACCTAAGTTGTTTGGAATACCGTTGCAACAGCTAGAGGGCGCTATTTAGCAGAATAAACAATTTCTTCTCGTTGTCAAATATTTTAAAACAAAAGAAAATGTTTCCTTTAATTTCGTAAGATCCATCCTTAGACGCGTTTCGCCATATCATGGCGGCTTATTTTATATGCAACGATATATTTTTTTAACATAAGTAATAATAAGAATAAATAAGAAGAATGTCTTTAAAAATCGCAAGTAAACATATCTTTTAAACGTTAAATATAAAACATATACAGGGTTAGGAAAAATTACCAGAACGGCCGATTATTTCAAAATATACAGGGGTTATCAAAAAACGTCTCATATAAAAAATGTAGGGCTGTTAAAAATCTACATATCGGTGATAAATTGAAATATACAGGGTCGCCCACAAAGTTGTGGAGAATGATAGTTTTATTTTTTTAAATGGAATACCCTGTATATTTTTACTTATTTTGATTGTCGACTCAATTTTAAACATTTTTTATTAACCATGGGTTATACCTAAATTCATTACTTTCCTACATAAATTGATCAGCTACAAAACACAAAATAAATTTCAAGAAACAATTTATTAAGTTAACTTTAAACAAAAACGTATAACAAATCATGGCAAAACGGCTGTATTTTTTAATAAGTGTTGAAAATGACCCCCATTTACTAACTGACAATGATACAAATTATCGCAAAAATGTCTTTGGGTGTTTAAAACCATTTCCCTTGTTATTCTCGCACTTTCATTGATAATTTTCATTCTTAATTCTTCTAAATTATTGGATTTATTTTGATAAACTATGTTTTTCAGGTGACCCCAATAAAAAAAAATCTAGTGGCGAAATATCGGGGGGCCGTGAAGGCCATTCGATAGGCCCTCTTCTTCCTATCCATCGATTTGGGAACATGACATCCAAAAATTCTCTAACTTCGCGAGTAAAATGCGGAGGAGCTCCATCTTGCTGATACCAGGTTAAGTTAATATCAGCATTTAAATTGTTTATAGCTGGAACTATTTCTTGCCGAAGAAGCCGGAGATATCGATCACCGTTCAAATTTTCCTCAATAAAAAAGGGTCCAATTACATGTCCCGCAAACAATCCAGCCCAGACATTAACTTTTCTTGGGAACTGTGTATGCAGCTCTTCATACCAGTTAGGGTTATTTCGCGCCCAGTAACGGTAATTTTGCTTATTCACCATTCCGTGTAGTGTAAAAGTCGCTTTATCCGAAAACACAATATTGTTTGAAAAATTCTGGTTTTCTTCCATATTTCTAGTCATTATTTCGCAAAATTCTAGCCTTCGATCACAGTCAACGTCAAAAACTTCTTGTACAACATTAATTTTGTATGGATGCATTTTCTCAGTATGAAGAACGGTTCGTACAGATTTTTGATCAATTTCATGATCCAAAGCAAGCTGATTGGTGGATTGTTTGGGATTTTTTTCTATCGCAAGCAGAATGTCCAGCTTTTATTCCTCGGAGGTAGCAGTCCTAGGTCTTCCAGATCTTGGGCGGTTTTTTACAGTACCAGTCATTCTGTAACGCTCAATAGTTCGAAAAACTGCATTTTTTTAATGTGCCTGTCTGGATGCAAATTATTGTAAATATTACATACCTCCTGATATGATCTCTGTTTATCGCCAAACCCCCTTAAAATTAAAATATCAATCTCTCTGTTTCAGTAAGTAAAAATGCCATGCTATTTTCTTTTTTTTCTATTTCTGTCAGAATTTGAGTTTCAGATGTCAAACTATTATTTATTTATTAGTAACCATGGTCGTGCTTTATTTGTTGTTCACTATGTTCAAAAATCGCATCGTTATACGTTATTAATTGAAACGCCGATTTCTAGAAAAGTAATGAATTTAGGTATAACACGTGTTTAATAAAAAATGTTTAAAATTGAGTCGACAATCAAAATAAGTAAAAATATACAGGGTGTTCTATTTAAAAAAATATAACTATCATTCTCCACAACTTTGTGGGCGACCCTGTATATTTCAATTTAACACCGATATGTAGATTTTTAACAGCCCTACATTTTTTATATAAGACGTTTTTTGAAAACCCCTGTATATTTTGAAATAATCGACCGTTCTGGTAATTATTCCTAACCCTGTATAATATAAAAATGAGCTCCCTACGAACAAACTGACATTTTATACGGTAGTTGTAGACAAAAACGTATCAATATCATACCATAGTGTCTTCCATATTACCAGAATCAAGAACAATAATTTAAATGTTAAAGTGGACTGTAAAATAAAAAGAAAATTCATGATATGGCTTTGAATTGAAATATAGAATAGTATGTGTCAAAGTTTTAATAGGTTAACTTTATCGAACTCAACCGAAGAGGAGCTTGACATGCTTAAAATATATTTTAAATATTTAGAAAACGAGATTATTGCGGCAAAAATTAATACCTAAAGCTATTGGCACACTAAGCGGCTATGCGATTTACCGTTTGCGACAAAACGCAACAATATAAAAAAAAATTAAAAGCTTTAAATTGCAAATAGTATCAAAGCTATCCATCGTAGCTGTGTGCTATTTAAAACTTGAATTTTAAATTTTTATGATATCGTTGCATTGGATCGCAAACGAGCAGCATTGCCAAATAGTGTGCTAATGGCCTCAGCAATAAATTTTTGTCGCAAAAATCACTGTTTTTAAAGATTCAAAATAAATTTTATGCATATTTTAAGCGGTTTATGTCCGCAAATTTAACCTATTAAAACTTTGACACGTACTATATTATATTTCAGATTAAAGCCATCTTGCATTAATGCTCTATATTCTCTACTATTTTTGCTGTAAATAAATACAATTTGCATAACATTAATTTAAAGACGTTTTGCCATGATTATGACTTTGTACAATACTCATTACTCATTGATAATACTGTTGCTAACAATTACCGTATTAAAACTTAAGTTTGTTTTTAGTTCTAATGAAGATTTTATATTATATTTACCATATCTCCTTAACAAATATATTGATAGCTGTCGCACCGAAATTCACAACAACTTAGTTCTTTATTAACTTGATAAAACAAAAGACACCCTATTTGGGGCATTCAAAGTTGTCAAATTCTCTCCTCCTCTCTCCCTCTATATAATTATACAGAGGGAGAGAGAGAAAGTCTATGTACTATGAGCAATGTACTGCCAATTATGGCAGTACATAGCTCACACACTCAGATACATCATCTGAGTTTAAAACTGCGATGTATAACATTTTATACTTAAAATCGCTTGGAAATAAAAAATGTTGTAAAACCGATTGTTTTATTTGCGTTTACTGAGACTCTTCTTCAGGACGCTTAAAGAGAGCAACAGGTAGTCGCTTAAAGAGAGCAACAGGTAGTCGCTTACTTCGTAGTTGACCCCTGGTTTAATTTTCTTCCCTGTAACAAGGTCCAGGTACACGTGGGTCCCTTACCATGTTAATCCATGAGGTAGCGCTCGAGATTTCGGTGGAAAAATAATATTTCCGTCCGCAAGTGACAATATTGATTGATAGATAATTGATAGTTAAATAAAGAAAATAAAACGCCAACATTAAAAACTCGCGACGAAGGATATCGATACCACCGCCATGGTTAAAGTTTGAAAACTAAGTTTCCTTAGATCGTTATGGCCGTGTGCACCATTACTCAATCTATGAACCAGCAAGCTATAGAAATGACCGTGATTATAAGTAACAATACCACTTTGGCTGATCCATAGCGATTCTTGTCATAAATCAAGGTTAAAGTGTAACCCTGATCAGTCGTTATGGTGCATATAGGCTTTAATGTTAGTAATATGAGCCGCAAAGGATTAAAGGAACTTGAATAAAAGCTCGACTTTAACAAACGCTATAATTTCTTTTAAAATTAGTTAAATTTTAGATCAAGGGCAAAATATAGATTATGGTACAAAGTGATGTTTCGAATACAGTAGCAGTCCAGTATGGTAGCTCGTTGGTAGAGCTGTAGCATTTCGCCGCGGCAACCCGGGTTCGATTACCAGGGCGAATGTACGCTTAGTATATCCAAAAATCTTAAAAGGAAGAATGCAGTATTTTACTGATTGAGTCCTGAACACGACCCATTGACTGGAGTGGATAATCCTGCTCTTTAGGAGACTGATAGATAAACTGGTGCATTGACGTAGTTCGGATCCCATGTCAAAAACTGTAGGTCCCGTATGGTTGACATTACCCAGACGTTAGATAAAGAGATACAATAAGCCGTTCGGCTGAAGTATAATGGCAACATGCCAATCCTTGTGAATGCTTGAAGGTCGTAGACAATGATGTTTCTTGAATGATGAAAGAGTTTTGGACTTCCATTGTCTTTATTTGTTTTAAATCACAACGTTTCAACTGGTAAGTATCTCCAGTCGTCTTCAGGTGAATACTAAATAAGTAACGTAACTACAAGACTATTTATACTAGCTAGGTGCACCGAAGCACAACTGAGGTGGGTGCAGTCATGCGTTCAGTTAGCACGCGATCTTATCCTAAGCTTACATCTATCTAACAAAGGTTTCCAGATATTTCTTAAGTCTAACGATGGTTTACTAAAACAGCCTGGATTCTGGTGAATAGTAGCAGCTTCCTTAAACTTTCTTTTCCTCCAGTGTGGCTCCTTATGTAGGATTTCAGCTTCTGACCACATGATATGGTGGCCATGTTTCCAGGCATGGTCAGCTGCACCTGACTTTTCGGTCTCTCCTTTTAGCGTATTGTTTTTGTGTTCTTTAATCCTTGTCTCGAGTGGTCTTAATGTCTCACCTATATACGATTGGCCGCACTCGCAGGGGATCTGGTAGACGCAGTTTTTCCTATCTTTTTGACTTATAGGCTTTGTCTTCGTCAGGTGGCTTCTTAGGGTGTCTCTCGAGTTGAATACGGTGCTGATGTTATATCGTTGTCCTAGTCTTTTTATTTTCTCAGATACTCCCTTGACATACGGAATATTGAGTGTTGGTTGTGCCTCTCTGTCTGCTTTTTGCGCGTTGGGTCGATTCTTACGGTTTTCCAATATTGTGTCAACTAATTTTGTGGGGTAGCCATTTTTGTTGAGGTCGGTCTTGATGTGGTGAGCTTCCTTTTTAAGTGCTTCTTCCGAGTTACAGATTGTAATTGCTCTATCCACGAGGGTTTTAACTATGCCATGTTTCGTGTTGTTTGAGTGATTTGAAGTAAAATTGAGATACTGACCTGTATGCGTAGGTTTTCTGTATACTGAAGTTTGGATGCTATTACCATTTTTCTTCACGTTGACATCTAGAAACGGTAATTGGTTGTTTTCCTCTTTCTCCATGGTGAATTTGATTGTTGGTGTTAAGCTATTGAGGTGATCTAGAAAATTTCTTAGTTCGTCATCGGTTCCATTCCAAATAATGAAGGTGTCATCCACATATCTCAGCCACATTTTTGGTTTCTTCTTTGCCTGTTCCATTGCTTTCGATTCAAACCATTCCATGTATATGTTGGCGATTATTGGCGAGAGAGATGAGCCCATCGGTAGTCCGTCTACTTGGTTGAAGAATCTATCCTTTTCTTGAAAGTAGGAATTGTTGAGGCAGCATTCTAATAGTTCCAAGATGGCATTAATAGGGAGCGTTGTTCTTTCCTGTAGAGTATTGTCTTCCTCAAGTCTGTTTTTGATAACCTTTAGGGCGTCTTTTACGGGAACGTTGGTGTAAAGACTTTCGACGTCAAAGCTCACCAGCTGATCTCCTGGCTGTAGTTCCTTTCCTCCTATTATTTGAACGAAGTGCTGTGAGTTCTTAACAAATGATGTGCTATTTCCTTGAAGAGGTTTGAGTAGAGGGAGTAGAAATCTAGCTAGCTCGTATGTTGGAGAATTACGGGAGCTCGTAATGGGTCTTAGAGGCATGTTGTGTTTGTGTATCTTTGGCAGGCCATAGAGATGTGGAGGCTTACTGTGGTGTGGTGTCAGGCGTGTCCGTGTCTTTTCTGGTATATATCGTTCATATTTCTTAAGTGTTCGGTAGATTCTTCTCTCGATGGTAGAGGTCGGATCCTTGGCAGTAAGAGAGTAGTTACCTTTCTGCAGGACTTCTTCGATTTTCTGATCGTAGGTCTGAACATCCATAATGACGGTCGATTTTCCCTTGTCAGCTGGAAATAGCACATCATTTGTTAAGAACTCACAGCACTTCGTTCAAATAATAGGAGGAAAGGAACTACAGCCAGGAGATCAGCTGGTGAGCTTTGACGTCGAAAGTCTTTACACCAACGTTCCCGTAAAAGACGCCCTAAAGGTTATCAAAAACAGACTTGAGGAAGACAATACTCTACAGGAAAGAACAACGCTCCCTATTAATGCCATCTTGGAACTATTAGAATGCTGCCTCAACAATTCCTACTTTCAAGAAAAGGATAGATTCTTCAACCAAGTAGACGGACTACCGATGGGCTCATCTCTCTCGCCAATAATCGCCAACATATACATGGAATGGTTTGAATCGAAAGCAATGGAACAGGCAAAGAAGAAACCAAAAATGTGGCTGAGATATGTGGATGACACCTTCATTATTTGGAATGGAACCGATGACGAACTAAGAAATTTTCTAGATCACCTCAATAGCTTAACACCAACAATCAAATTCACCATGGAGAAAGAGGAAAACAACCAATTACCGTTTCTAGATGTCAACGTGAAGAAAAATGGTAATAGCATCCAAACTTCAGTATACAGAAAACCTACGCATACAGGTCAGTATCTCAATTTTACTTCAAATCACTCAAACAACACGAAACATGGCATAGTTAAAACCCTCGTGGATAGAGCAATTACAATCTGTAACTCGGAAGAAGCACTTAAAAAGGAAGCTCACCACATCAAGACCGACCTCAACAAAAATGGCTACCCCACAAAATTAGTTGACACAATATTGGAAAACCGTAAGAATCGACCCAACGCGCAAAAAGCAGACAGAGAGGCACAACCAACACTCAATATTCCGTATGTCAAGGGAGTATCTGAGAAAATAAAAAGACTAGGACAACGATATAACATCAGCACCGTATTCAACTCGAGAGACACCCTAAGAAGCCACCTGACGAAGACAAAGCCTATAAGTCAAAAAGATAGGAAAAACTGCGTCTACCAGATCCCCTGCGAGTGCGGCCAATCGTATATAGGTGAGACATTAAGACCACTCGAGACAAGGATTAAAGAACACAAAAACAATACGCTAAAAGGAGAGACCGAAAAGTCAGGTGCAGCTGACCATGCCTGGAAACATGGCCACCATATCATGTGGTCAGAAGCTGAAATCCTACATAAGGAGCCACACTGGAGGAAAAGAAAGTTTAAGGAAGCTGCTACTATTCACCAGAATCCAGGCTGTTTTAGTAAACCATCGTTAGACTTAAGAAATATCTGGAAACCTTTGTTAGATAGATGTAAGCTTAGGATAAGATCGCGTGCTAACTGAACGCATGACTGCACCCACCTCAGTTGTGCTTCGGTGCACCTAGCTAGTATAAATAGTCTTGTAGTTACGTTACTTATTTAGTATTCACCTGAAGACGACTGGAGATACTTACCAGTTGAAACGTTGTGATTTAAAACAAATAAAGACAATGGAAGTCCAAAACTCTTTCATCATTCAATGCCAATCCTTCTTCAACCAACCAAGGCAGTAAGATTTCATTTCATTTCATTATCTATATTCGACGCGTATCATAATATATACAAAAGGAAATGTTCTTTCACTTCTAGATGTCATGGCTTGGAGGGTTAAAATTATCTATGGGGGTTAAAGTTATAACCCTAAAGTAGGGACAACTCGAAAATGGGCAATTTTCAATCCTAACACAAGTTATAAAATGAAAAAAGGATTTCGTAAAATATTTCTTAATACGATGGTAACGTGCGTTTTCCTCCACCAGTTTAGCTGCTAGACCGATGGCGAGACGCTTACATATGCAGTGTTGCTGATATAGCCAATTGTATAGAATCCCGCCCACTTAATCAAAAATCGATCTGACCCAGTAAATTTATTTTCTTTGAAATGCCGATTTATTTAGAAAAATATTATACAGGGTGGATCATAAAAATGTTACGTGTATTAATTTAATTTTTTTAATAAATCATATTGTATATTTTTACATTTTTACATTCTACAATCAATTCTATACATTTCTCATAAATTATGCCCAAGACCAATCTTCAACCTTTTATGAAATATTAACACTTTAATGCCGGTATTCATCATTGATATATTTGTCGATTTAGAAACGTTTTGAACACAAGTTACAACGTTTCAAGAATTGACACTGACTATTTGCTATATAAGTTTGAGACGTCAAAAACTGTCAGTGAATGTTAATCAAATTTGAATTTTGCCTCGCTGATATTATGCGCCTCGCTAAAGATAAACGCATAGTACTTTTAATTATGTTGAGTTGTGGAGAGAAAGAAAGAAAAGTAATATTGAAGTCAGTGATTTCTTCAATGAAAAATGGCCAAATCGCCCGTCTCTTAGCCAAGCAGAAGTATTTAGGGTAGCAATGAAGTGGCTAATATCCCGTACTGTTCAAGATAGTGTTAAAAGTGGTCGTTCTGGTATACATGAGGAGAAAAAAAATAAACATATTATTATTACTACAGAAAGAGTCTTATAGCTCAAGCACACAACAGGGGCAGGGGCGTGACTACAATACTCATCAGACCATCGTATCTTTTTATTTTAAAGAAACGTTTCATCCCGACAAACCAGTAATCGTATAAAAGTTATTATAGATATCATCGGTTTTCTTTAAATTATCAGGTTAATACACAAATCTACAGATACCGGACACAGAAATATCCTCACTGGGGGTCAATTGAGTGACCACCCAGATCGCCCGATCTTTTCCCACTCGACTTTTTGTTGTGAGGCTATGTCAAAAATTAAGTTTATCAACCTTTACCCAACGCGATAGATGCTCTCAAGGAATTTATTCGACGAGTAATACGAGAAATTTCTCCACAAGTAGTACCAAATATATAACAGGAATTTTTAGATCGATTGATTTACAGTTGATAAAGGACATTTTCAATATCTTATAAAATAGTTTCCTTTTATGCTTTGTCGTTCATCTATTTTATTATAAAAGTTATTATTTCATAAACGATTGAGGATATGTATAGGGTATGATTTATGAAAAGTGTCTAGAATTGATTTCAGAATGTGAAAATGAAAAAATAAACAGAAGTTCCATTAAAAAGATTATAGTTGGTACATGTAGCATTTTTATGAAGTATAGAGGAGTACACGCATTGAATCGACTCGGACCGGTCGACTCGGAAAAGAGCAGTAGGAAATTTTTGATATTCATGTAATTAAATTAGACCCCGCGCACTGAGTCGGACCGGTCGACTCGCATCGGTCGACTCGACCCAGAGTTGCTTGCAGGGGCAAAAACTGCCGAATGCTCTGACGGCGAACTACGATTTTTGTATGAAATTTAGTGTAGCGGAAAAACACCAATAAAGAGAAATGTTGATCGATGCTGCCGTGACTTTAAAAAAAAGTTTAAATGTCAACATATTAATTTACCTTGATATCAAAATTCTCGAGCCTTAGTTTTAGTAAAACAAACTTAAGTGTAACTTTTTTATTGCACACTGTAAAAAGTGGGTTGAATTTTACATAATAGTTCCTTAAAAAATATAAAAATATTAATTTTACACATACTTTCATGTGGTATATAAGGATACATTAATGTTTTTGTAATAATAAATTTTATTTTAATTTTACAATAAAACAAGATATTTTTAACAGTGATGAATAAACAACTTTATATAAGTAAATTTTAGAAAGTTATGAAAAATTAAGACATCCAATTTAAATTTACAGCTTACAAAAAAATTTAATTTATTTTTATGAAAATTGTAAATATTAAAGGATTTTTCATGCTAACACACCGTAAAAATATGTCCTTTAATTATTTTTACATCTACTACTTAACAAACGAACCCTAGTATTTTTCATAGTTAAGTTAACGAAATATTACATAAAGATTAATGTTATTTTAAATAAAATTTTAAGGGATAATAATAAAAACGCTTAAATGTTTATTGAATATAACATTGCTTTTTAAAAACTTTTCCTCATCTCCAAGGAAGTCGGGGAATAAATGGTAGAATTCTCCATAGACCTCCCTTTTTAAACTTATATTATGGACCCAGATTCGTGGCCTCCGCATTTATCTTTCAATTTTATGACACGCTAGAGCTATCATCAATTCTTCGTCTGAATCTGAAGAATCTGTAATTTTTATCTTCTCCTGCTCCTCTATACTCGACTACTAGTGGACGACTGCCGGCAAAATTCAATTCGCGGCTGACGTTGTAATTCCGACAGCTCTCTTCCGAGTCGACCGGTCCGAGTCGATTCAATGCGCGTTGATATTCCGACTGCTCTTTTCGTACTGCTATTTTTCGAGTCGACCGGTCCGAGTCGATTCAATGCGCGTTGATATTCCGACTGCTCTGTTCCGAGTCGACCGGTCCGAGTCGATTCAATGCGTGTCCTCGTTAATATCCTTTTTCTAAAAAAAAAAATATATTAAAACAAAATATATCCGTGCGATTCTTGATTAAGTTATCGGTATTCCATATAAAAGGCTCCTTTTCTTTATCATATTCTATAGGAAAATTTTTAAAAAAATTCTTAAATGCCTTAAAAATATGTAACATATTTTCTTCACAAAATGATGAACTTAAAAGTCCAAAGGGCACGGTTAGCGGTTGCGGAGTGGACTGGAACGGATTATATGCATATAACAGGTTCTATTAGATGGTATACAGAGAGGAATTCTTTAAGGGAATAAATATAGTATTAGAAAGCCTCTTTATTTGCTGAAAATATACAGAACAATGGCTGCAATTATTATTAAATTGGCATATTTTTTCGTGTCCTCTTAAAATTTACCCCTCTTTTGGGGGTAAAAATCTCTACCAACTTTTTTTTCAAATGTAAAGTTATGTATTGTAATAGCTCGTTAAAAGGGCATAAAAAAGGAAATACGACTCACTATTTACTTTTGCAATTCGGTAATGTAAACGCAATTTGTTTCATTGTAAAAATTGTCGGAAATGTTGTCTACTTTTGTCTTGACAAACCTCTAATTTAAAGTAAACTTCATTTTTGACATTATGTACCATATCCGGGGTTATTAGGCAAATTTTGTTTATAAGACGTTGTCTAAGTTCCTCTAAACGTTCTGGTTTTGTTACGAACCCTTTGGTTTTTAGGTGACCCCAAAGGAAATAATCTAGAGTTAGGGGATTAAGGTCCGGCGATCGTGGCGGACATTCATTGGTACCCCAATTTCCTATTCAGCGGTTGGTAAAAACCACTTAAATATTGTGGAAGATTTATGGTGTATTGAAGCGGAGCACTATCTTGCTGTTATTATATTCGATCATCATGCATGCTTTAGCATTGTGGGGAAATAAAGCAGTAAAAGCTGGAATAGGTTTTCCTTACAAAAAATCCAGATATGTATGGCTATTTAAGTTACCTTCAAGGAATATTGGCCCAATGATGCGGTCGCCAATCAGGCCGGTCCCAACAATACGTATTTGCTGAAGCTAGTTGTGTTTCGCGTTCAGTGAGGATTTTCTGCGGACCAATATTGGCAGTTCTGTTAACAGGATCTAGTCCAAATCTACTAAATGCTGATCAATTGCATTCATCATCACTTCACAAAACTAAGCACGGCGCTCTGGATCAGCTTCCAGTAACTCTTCTACCATTACAATTTTATTAGGACCCATTTGATATGATATCACTAACTTGAATACAGACGTATGGATTGTATTATTTTCTCTTGAAGGTTGCCGAACTAAAGTAATAGAATTATCTTGAAGAGCAAGTAAAAGGTTTTATGGCGTGTTTTCTTCCATTACCCCAGACTGCCTTATTATTGGTATATCCCTGATGTGGCCCACATTACGATAACTTCTTTTATTTTTGCTGATAGTGCCTTGGAAAATTGGTGGTAGATTGGAGTCTGTTTCGTGAAATAAAACTGTTACTCTTGTTTGAGTACGCGATCTGTCGCCAAAGCCAATCATTATTAAAGTTTCTATTTTATGTGATTCAGTTTAATAACCCATTTTGGTTTAGCAACAATATTTCTTACTATAAAGTAACTGTTTAAACAGCACCAAAATTCTAGAACAGATAGGTATTCATATATATATTCCAAAAAAAATTAAAAATACAATCAATATAAAAAAGTTCAAATATTTATTTAAAAAACATTTATTAAAAATATAACATATTATTGTTTTCTTTTTTTGTTGTTGTTATATATGATACTATAATTATTGTATAATTTTGACTCTTAATCTTAATTTTTTTTAATTAGAAATTTCTCTGTAATAAACTTTTGTAAAGTTGGTTGGGAAATTAAATAAATAAATAAATAAATAAATATCTTTTAAACCGAAAATAAAGTGACTATTTTAATGCGACGTCAAGTAAACAAACAACCTTATCAATACCATTTTTCTTTTTGTTAATCAGTCTGCGCTGGCAAAACCCAAATTGTAGTGTTAATTATTGCTAAAATGTCTATTATTTTTTGGCTTTCTAGATTACCGAAATGCAAAAATAAAGACTAGGTCGCATTTCCTTTTTTATGCCCTTTCCAACGAGTTATCATAATACATACATTTACGTTTGAGAAAAAAAGTGGTGGCGGTTTCTACTCCAAAGATGGGGGTAAATTTCATAAAGACAAGAAAAAAGTATGCCAAACTAAAAATAAACGCAGCCGTAGTACTGTATTTATTCAGCAAATAAAGAGGCTTCCTAATACTGAATTTATTCTATTTAAAAATTCCACCGTGTTTGTACATTACCCAAGACATACCTGGTAATAATGAAATTTTATTACCATGTTATTGTTTTAGAAATTAAAACAACGGGTAATTAAGATTATGGCTGTTAAGCATTCTCCATATAAATAGTATCTGTAAGCTTATTTGGATTGAAAGTGCAAAAACTTAAATAAATTATTAATTTTTGTACAGAGAAAGCAAAAAATAAAAACTCTCTATTGTTAAACATTAATTACAACAAAACATCCGTCGGATAAGAAAATGTATAGAGGTACAGGGCCCGCATGTCGAAAATCTGCTCAAGTAAATAAGAAGCAAAGCTTTTACATTTTTAATATTCTTGTGTTTCAGTAATTTCAGGAATGTCAGAAAGTTCAGTTTTAAGTGCTTTTCATAATTTAACTCTTACCTGCTTCTTTAAAGCTACGATCGACCCTTTTAAAAGTTTTTTGATGCGGTAAACGCCGATTTAGAAATGTATAAGAACAAATGCTTCTTGCCTCCACACAATTACCGAGTGCTTGTCCATAAGTTAGACGCATGTGAGCATTATTAGGATTTAATAATTTATTTAATTATTTTAGCGCGTAGTATTAATCTTAAAGTTATTTGATTAGTTATTGTGTAAACTTGATTATTAAATAAATTTCCAATCAATGCTTAAACGTGATATACAAAAACCTGATTTTACTCGAAAACCGCTAATTTCATCGAGACAAATGTAGAGTAGGTACATTTTTTAAATAATAATAACTAAAGTATTTAAAAAATTAATTTTTAGCTCTATAAAATGACACCGGTCAAAATGTTGGCCCAATTAGTGTGGTGGCAAGTCCGTTCCTGACTTCCCTGATAATGTAAAACATCTAATGTAGTACCGTTTTATGAATCTCTATGGCCTACACAAAATACCAAAATTTCATTAAATTATACAGGGTGTCCCAAAAGTAATGGGACACAGAGCAACAGAAGACTTCTTTAGGCGAAATAATGCGATTTATCTAAACTTGCCTTATCCCAAAACTGATAACAACCGAGATACAGGGTGTCAAAGTCTAATTTTATTTTCGTTTTTTTGCGATTACTTCTTAACGAAACGACATAGCAGCACAAAATTAAGGGTTTTGGGGTTTTTTGAGGTGAGGAATTCCAAATTATCCATAGTTTTTGTGTACCCAGTAGAGAGCGCTATCTACGGCATGGCCCACTCCTTTTGGCTGGCATAACTTTGTTTAGGCTTCTTATATCGACCCGACTATTAAAAAAATAAGTTACTTTACTTCTTCTACATCAAAAACGTATAACTCATTGAAGTCGCTAGGAGCAACCATTTTCGAGATAATTGCATTTCATATGTCCAATGCAACTAAGTACATGGTCCAAAAGAAACGGAAAATCGAGCAACGGTAAATTTCTGACTTAAAATTATTGTAAATGAGCTACATTTGCTAAGTGTCAGTTAATGTAGATACTTAAGGTTGACTATTTTTTTCTAATAAAAACGCTTTTTCGTATACGGAATACCTAATTTTATTCTAAACAAAAATTTTATTTAATACTTAGTTTAATAACATTTAAAAGTAACAAAATGGTTAAAAATAAAAATGGTAACGCCGTGATAGCAATTGTTCAAAATGGCCACCATTGACCTCGATGGTTTAATTAATTTAAATATTTTAGCATTCTTGCATTAAAAATATCGAATGCGATTATCTCGAAAATGGTTGCTCTTAGCGACTTCAATAAGTTATACATTTTTGATGTAAAAGAAGTAAAGTAACTTATTTTTTTAATAGTCGGATAGATATAAGAAGCCTAAATAAAGTTATGCCAGCCAAAAGGAGTGGGTCATGCCGTAGGCAGCGCCCTCTACTGGGTACACAAAAACTATGAATAATTTTGAATTTCTCACCTCAAATAACCCCAAAACCCTTAATTTTGTGCTGCTATGTCGTTTCGTTAAGAAGTAATCGCAAAAAAACGAAAACAAAATTAAAACTTTGCCACCCTGTATCTCGGTTGTTATCAATTTTGGGATAAGGCAAGTTTAAATAAATAGCATTATTTCGCCTTAAGGAGTCTGCTGTTGCTCTGTATCCCATTACTTTTGGGACACCCTGTATATGTCGGTTCAAAAGTTAGAGCCGAAAAGGTAAGTCGCTGGGTACCTCTTTGGGGCCCTGTCTTTCCGTTAAGGGGCACTTTAGGTTTTTTTATATGACGAAGTGGAGTTATTTTAACCTCCCCTATAGGCTCCCGATAGTATATACTTACCGGACACCCTGTATAATTGTAACCTCTTTTTTTTCTCTCCTCATCTATCTACCAGTTTTCTAGAACCAACAAACATTATTCAACAGAGTACGCCCCTGTTTAACACAAACCCTTTGCACGACCCTGCCGTCGCTTATCACGCTATTTACAGCCTTACGTCTTTACTGGGAGACAATTTTGGATGGGAGAGAATTACCCCTTATTTCCATTTCAATACGTATTTAAATTTACACTGAAGGCTTGGAAATGGATAAGTGTGATTGTCTTTGACATTGTGGTGTGTTATTAGATATGTAGATTGGATTTAAATTCAGCGACGAAAGCGGTATTTTAATTTGGTTTAAAATTGTATTTAAATTAAATTATGAAGGTAACCTTTTGCTGTGACCATTGAACCCTCTAAGTAATTCGAAAAGGGCGTATCTTAAGCGAAGCAATCCATTTATAAACAGTGGGTACTTATCTATAAGATAAAGTGGTTGGAAACTTGAACAAGTTATTTTACGTGGCTAAAAAGGTAGTATGTCATGTAACAAAAAATTAAGAGACCGACCGAAGATTCGGTTTTGGTTTCGGCTAGTTTTGGTCAAGAAATCTAGTTGCGGTGAAAATTTCGGCGGAAGCTTCGAGTTCACTGTCCGTATATGTGTAAAAAAAACATTAGATTTCAGAATACAATAAAATTTTTAACATGTATAAATAAGGTTCGGTTTCGGTTTCGCCCGAAATTGAGACCAAGGCCGAAGATTCGGTTTCGGCTAAAAATCTTGTTTCGGTCGGACACTACAAAATTTTTTTATCTAGATACAGCCCATTGACGTGTAATTTCTCACAAAAAGCTGTTAAGTATTTATAAAAATGTGCATTATTAAAATGTACAAGAGCTGAAGATTGTATTTCAGGGGTATGCAATCGAATCTATGCGTAGTTTTTTTAGTTTTGTATTTCTACTTGTCTCCACAACATGTTGAAATAAAAAACTTCGTATTATTTCGTTTTAAGTACTTCCCTTTATTAGATTAGTACAATAATTATTTTTTCTTAAATACTATAAAACATGTTGAAACTAATAAAAAAATAAAATGTCCAGGACTTTATCATAATTATTTCTGGTGGTTTCATTGAGGTAAGTGTTAGAATTTTTAAGAATTTACAAAGAGATTATTTCTAAATTAATTTTTGTTGACTTATTAAAAAATAATAAAATTTGCCTTGCGAGTCCATCATACAAGGATCTTCAAAAAGTCTAATACAAGTGTGATGTAAAATTTAAAGGGGGGCCAATATTTGGCGGTAGCTAAATTTTCATGACATTTTCCATGGCCAGTCTGGCAGTGTCCCATCCAGTATACATCATGATCACATTAAAGAATTAGAACTTTATTTTTATATGGTGCTGTGATATTCATAATTAGGTGACGATCTAAGAGCTTAAAGATTATTCAAAAAATTTTGTAAAGTCGTCTACTAGTTGTTCTTACAGTACGCTGTTGTACTCTAAACAACATTCCCGGGTTATCTCGAATTTCGTTGCAATGGTATGTTATTCTTTCTATCAGGTCTTCCCTGGTGTTAACTGGCATCGAACATAAAAGCCTCTTTAAATTTCGACACAAAAGAAATCCAATGGAGTCATGTCGGGCAAGCTTGGTGGTCATATATTAGGCCCACCTCGACCTATCCATCGATAACTAAAAGTATTTGATAAAAGCTGACTATCTAAAATGCTAAAATGGGTCGGTGCACCGTCGTGCATAAACCACATCTGATTTCTAATTTGTAAGGGCACATTTTCTAACAAACCATTTCAGTTTTGTTGCAAAAATTGCAAATACATGGCACTATTTATTGTATTTTCGTAAAAGAACGCTCACTATATTAAAGGGGTTTTCAACAATCTCTTCCAGAATTTCCTCCTCAAATTGAGGGTTCCTTACTCTTCTGTAAGGCCTATCTCTACCTTTACGCGGCAAAAAGCTTCCTAAAATGGATTGGTAGAAGATTAGTTACTTTTAACAATTATTTAAATTTTACTTGACTTTTTATCTGTTTCTTTTAATCTACGATCGACCGTTTCAGAAGTTCTTCGGTGCGGTAAACGCCGATTTGGATATGTAACAGAATAAATTCTTTTTGCCTTCACACAATAACCGAATGCTTGTCCATAAATTAGATGCATGTCAGCATATTCGCATTACTTTTACGCAATTCTTCATTACTTATTAAGTCTTCTGTACTCACTCACTCGGACAATTTTGAAAACTGTTATCATTTACACATTATCAGGGATATAAAACCGTCTGGTGTTATATTGTAGTAGTATGATTTATTATTTTGTTAACGTGGTATACAAAGACCTTATTTGTCTCGAAAACCGCTAATTCCATAGAGACAAATGTGGAGTACCTTTATTAAATAAAAATAACTCAAGTAGGTATTTAAAAAATCAGTTTTTAGCTCTGTAAAATGACACAAATTTTGGCCCAACCAGTGTGGTGACTTCCCTGACGATGTAAAACATCTAATGTAGTACGGTTTTATGAGTCTCTATGGCCTAAACAAAATACTAAAATTTCATTAAATTATACGTGTCGGTTCAAAAGTTAGAGAAGGGGCACTTTAGGTTTTTTTTTATATGACAAAGTAGAGTTATTTTGACCTCCCCTATACGCTCCCGAGAGTATGCCATATACTTACCGGACACCCTGTATATGGATAACAAATTTATAGTGATTTAAGAACAAGGACGCAGTTTATAGTTTATTTTAAATTAGGTATCGGGTGTACAACTGAAAGGGACGCCGGCTATATCTTGGAAACTGCTTACCGTACGGTTTGCGGAAAAAAATATTTATTACAGAAGTGATTAAGAGAAATTGCTGGAAATTATTATTAAATTTCAACGTTGACCGTTAGGGGGCGTAACTATATTTATCGAATAAAAAGAGGGCTTTTCTCAAAAATCCTTATAGTAAACATGTATCAAAAGTGGCATTTTTTCAATATATAGAAAATTCTGAATAAATTTCATTTTTGAGTTTTTGCTTTACCTTTTTGTTTAAGGGGAGGGGGGAGTGGGGATAAATATTGCTTATCAATTTAATATGTGTCGCGCGGACCCTGCCGAGGAAAGATTTTTTTTAATTAACCTTCAAAAACCACATTTTAAGCAATTCTCCAATTAAAACCCTAAAAATAAGCATAGATAGTCTTCCTCCAAAAATGTATTAAAATAAAATATTCAATTAACGGTCTCTACATGTGTCGATTGTTTATCATCAGGAGACAGAAAAGGCTTTGCTGATGGTGTTAGCAGAAGAGAAAATGGTAAAAGGTATATAACCTTAATGAAGTTTTAACGGAATATAAAAAAATTATATATTAAATATAAGAAATTCTTTGATGATAGTTTTACTTACTGGACAATTGTTGACCCTGTATAGTGATATTTACAAGAAAGAAAATACCAGGAAGGATGATGACATCAAGAACGTCATATAGCATCAGTACGATTTTGGCTCTAAATTTTTTATATCTATTTGTTCGGTTCTATTTAATATAAAGTATTCAAAAGAAACCTATGAAGTGATTTTTTACAGTCCACTCTATCGATTATCTCACCACTTACGAACTAATATTTTTTACGAAATTCCGATGAAAATTTAAAAACTTTACCTAATTTTTATATGTATACAGGATGATTCACGGTGGATGGTAGGTTAGACATATATGCCGAACCAGGTAATGAATCGTTATAAAATGTGGTCATTGGCACAAACGAACAAATATTTTTAACGATACAGTGTTTCAGTCAATTCTACCAAAAAATTAGTAGCAACTTCGATATTTTAAATGAAACACATATATTTTATTTTCTTTTTGCACCCCTATTAAATTTCCAACAACTTTCTTTAACATTATCCTACATACATATTAATTACATACATTAACCTATCTCTTACCGTTTGAGTTAAAGTATGGGAAAGAAAGAAAAAACTAAAAGTCATCCTCCACAAAATTTAATAAAATAAAAAATTATTCACTGGTCTCTACATGTTTCGAACGTAGAAACGTTCATCATCAGGAGACAGAAAAATATTATTTTATGCTGATGGTGTTAGCAAAAGAGAAAATTAGAACCTTAATGGAGCTTCTATGGACTTAAAAAATGTAGAAGTGTAGAAGATGATATGAAAAAAATTGATAAGGCTAAAAATACTGAGTATGTGAAAAAGGTAATAATGGAGGTATAAGCCAACCAAATAAACTGGGGAAGAAAAAAAAACCCTTTCTAAGAAGGTGTCGGAGATTATTTAAATTTTTTTAAAAACTTATCCAACATAAATATGTCTGTAAGACATTATGAGGACGAAATTAAAGGTATCACAATAAGATTACGTTCTTACGTTAATCCTCAGTACCCCAAAAACGTTTTTTAGAACGTAATCCTATTGTGGTACCTTCAATTTCACCCTCATAATGTCGTACAGACATATGTTGGATAAGTTTTTTTTTTAAATTTAAATAATGTTCGATACCTTCAGAGAAAAGTTTTTTCTTCTTCCCCATTTTATTTGGTTGGTTTAGACCTCTATTTATAACGTTTTCACATACTCAGTATGGTTTAACCTTATCAATTTTCTTCATATCATGTTTTTTCTACACTTTAATTTTTCAAGTCCATAAAAGCTCCATTAAGGGTCTAATTTTCTCTTTTGCTAACATCATCAGCATAAAATAAAAATTTTCGGTCTCCTGATGATGAACATTTCTACGTTCAAAACATGTTAAGACCCTTGAATAATTTTTTATTCTATTAAATTTTGTAGAGGAAGATTTTTAGTTTTTTTTTCTTTCCTATTAAAGATTTTGTTAAAGATAAAATAAAGAAGAAGTGTTTGTGTGCCGCGTCACCCCAACATACTTAAGAGGGTCCATTAATTAATTCAGGCCCGGGTCCCGTGAAAGCTTAATCCGGCCCTGTACTTAGTTCGATGATAAAAAAACATTAGTCCGAAAAATATTAAAGTAATATTTACCAACTAAACACGAATTAATATCGAACGATTATAAAGTGAGCAAAGATTGTTTTAAGGATAATATAATATAAATATAAAAAAAATGCACTATTTTAATTAGGAGGTTTCAAATACTGCCCTTGGCATACAAAATTTAAATAGGCATACTTAAATAATAGACAATAATTTTCTTAATAATAATAAATTATTTATTTTCCTTCCTTCATTTATTTCCCTAATAAATTTTATATTATCTACCGAAATTATAATTCCATTTAATTTATTCCATAAATGTTGAACCTATAAATTTGACTAATACACATTGTTGTAATATGTTATGTATAATATATATTATTTAGTTAAAATGAAGTGTAATTTTATTATAAATTTCAAGATCGTACACAAAAGGATGGTTTATTAAAAGGTAAATCATATTGTCTACAAATGCCAAGCCCAGTTCTAATCTTGTAATAAAATAAATTGGTATAATGGTTGTTCAAGGATATTCTTGCGCATTCGCCATATAATATAACAGAGAAGTGTATTAACGATTAAATTTAACAATATTGGTATAAGCTAAATATAGAAAATTAGTATCCAGATATGTATGTAAATTAGAATTACGATGACAAAATAGCTTTTTGTTTAAAATTTTATCATACTATAAAAATAAAGTTATATAATTTGGCCGGAAAAATTACACAAGTGATAGTGTTTCCAAAATGGACAATCAAACGTGAAGGATTTTTGGATTAGCATCTATAAAAAATTAACAAATATTCCAGAATAAAATACATTAAGAACAGTTTTCGTCACGAATACAGGGTCCTGCACCTCACCTCCCGTCTTCTATAGCTCACTTAGTAATTAAGTTAGAATTTTCATATTTTGCAGACCTTATCTGTATGTTGGGACGCATTTCAGGAAAATATTTTTTTTTCATACAGGGTGTTCCAAAAAAGTGTGACGGCATAAGGATGTATTTTTTTAGATTACATGCCATATATTTTCCTACTTTTTTGGGTGCCACCTATAGTTACCCAATCCACGATTATTATTTCTAGTTAATAATTACTAACAATTTAACTATATTAGAAATTTTAGATTACTAAAGTCAAAATGGTCTCTAGTCACTTTAATAAACTTTAATACTAATAAATTGCTTTTCAAAGCCACCTTCGATATTTATTCATAACAATGACTGTTGAAATAGTTGATAAAATTAGTTGTCTGCAAATGTCTTGATGCGTTAGAAATTGCTAGGGCTAGGGCTACAATTAGGAAAAATGTTTGATTTTTAATTCTGCATCGAATGACATAAAAATATACAGGGGTTCCTATTTGAAATAAGAAAAATAAATTGTTTTAAAGTTTTCAAAGTTTAACACTGAACTTTGGACACCCTGTACAATTCGTATTAACCACACTTGGGTAACGAAACTGTTATTATTTATTTAATAAGTACCTTTGTATAATTTTATTAACGAGGCATTATTTTTATTTTTTATTTATTTTTAATACCAGTGGTGCAAAACTGATATTTTTTATCAACAGGATTTATAAAACCCAGTGCGACATCTTGCGTCCCAGTACGGTACCTTAGAAAAGGTCAGTCGTAAAGGGTTATTCTGTAAAAACAGAAAATTTTGCAAGATGCCCTCAAAACCGGTATAAGTGCCGGACCACAGATATTATATTCGAAAAGGTTTTGAGGGCATCTTGCAAAATTTTCTGTTTTTACAGAATAACCCTTTACGACTGACCTTTTCTAAGGTACCGTACTGGGACGCAAGATGTCGCACTGGGTTTTATAAATCCTGTTGATAATCGATCCTGGCAAGTGATTTGTCTTTAAGCCCTGTTTCCTTCTGCCAAACTGAGCCTCACTGATGAGCCGTAATAACGGCGAAACGCGTCTGGGGATGGGTTTGGCGGAAGGAAACAGACAAAACCTTTTCGAATTGATATTTTTTAGTTTTTATTTTTTTTCGAAATATGCTAATGAACATAGTAGGGAACAGGCTACCCAATTGAAAAAAATATTCAACAACCTTTCCATTGACTATAATAATACTTACCTCAAATATCGATACAGTTAAACACCAAAACCTTAAATCAGCTGCACTATTTCTAGACATTGAAAATGCGTTTGACAGTGTTTGGCACAAGGTTCTGCTGATTAAACTTTAGTCTTTAGACGTTCCTAGGTATCTGCTTAATATTATGAAAGTTTTTTTTTAAATAATAGCAAAGTAAAAAACAACAATCAAAAATAAGAAGTATTTACCCAATTTGCCAAGGAGTGCCCCAGGGTTCCCCGTTGTCTCCATTGCTCTACAACATTTACTACCATTACTATTTTATGCTCTCGTATTTGCCGACGATACGTCCCTAATAACACATGCAAAAGCCAGTGAATAAGTAGGTACTTATATACTAATATATGTAGGGGTAGAAGAAATCCATAACATGATCGGTTTAGTAGTGCACATATTGTACTTGATAATGTTGAAAACTTTTAACTGTAATAAACTAATTTCAAATACAAATTGAAATATAATATCAACAATAATCAAAATATATTATAATTTATATATTAGGTAAATATAATTTATAGTGGGAATTTATTTTATAAAGTTTTAACACTTTCTTAATTTAAAAGACGAATAAACGAATTTAATATTACCGTCTAAAAATAAACTTAAGGAAGACTGTCAAGCAATTTTAACATTGATGTCTGTTTTTCATAAATTAATATAAAACCATAAAAGTGTGTAGATACAAAAGCGGAAAAAGGGTTTTTTTAGGTAATAAACCTTTTTTAATTATTTGTTTCGAAATTCATAATAGTGGAAAAATAAATATTTAATAGGGAACTTTCACACATTTTTTAAATTAAAGCAACACAAAAAAAATATTTACAAAATATTAAGTCTTAAATATTACTCCTTTATTTTTTATTTATAATTAAAGGTCGCCGTGTAACGTCACGTACTATGAATATCCCATTGTCGCGCTATGTATTGTAGTACGCTTTGACGTCACAAGCAAACTTTTATTGTTTCTATTTAATTCAAAGGATTAAAAAAACATTTATTTTGGAAACTGTGTCTTTTGATGATATAAGCTTACGCTAAAGAACATTATTTTTCAATTTTAACCTTCATGCATGTTCCCTATTATATTTTAAAGTCTGCTACCGAGGAAAAAAAATGTTAACTCAACTACAAAAATTTAGTGTCATTTGTCTTGTCGTCATCAGTTACTTATAGTTTTAATGTGATCTTAATTAACGGTATAATATGTTTTTAAATGTATCTCTTTCAAAAAATTTAAAATTTTGCCTTAGATTTATTTTTCACTATACTGTATGTACCATATACACAATATACACTATACAGTGTGTATCAGCCAAATGGAATAAATTTGATAATAAATACATGGTAGCGTGTCCGAAACAACGCTCGGACACGTCGATTGGTATTTCTAGTTGCGCAACATTTTGTATTTAAATGTTTTCGAATAAGAGTCAATCTAACACTTTGCAATATTATTTTTTAAAAACAAGAAAATTATTTGTAAAACAATTGAAAGGTAAGGAAAATTTAACAAACTAGAAACCTTAACTTCGAATTTACTAAGAAGTTTAGTCCCTTAGAATGTTTACATTTTATTGTCTTTCCGTTGTGTTTACACCCAGTCATTATTTTGATATGCCATATGAGCCAATCGTTTTAATTCGATTTTTTGCAATTTAGTTATTTAAATAATTACGACTAAACCAGAACGTAATGTTTATGTTATTATAGCAACAAAAAAAGCGACATAAAATACAATTTTTGGCATATTAGGATGAGTAGATGATCCTTTTATAACAACATTGTTACCAGTAAAAAAAAATAAGCTAAATTACAAAGTGAAAGCACCAGTGGTTGAATATGTTATATTAATATAGCTACTTTTGAAAATACCGGACGGACCGCACATAATACGTGTGGTAATTGGATGTTTACCTCCATTAAGTGTGGATATTACTTGCATGTGGTAAAAACGCAGTTATTATTCTTATTATATAATATAATATTAAAAAAGGAACAGGATCTCCATTTAAACTGAATTATCTGAATTTTTTGTTTGTTCGCGTATAAGTATTTATACGTAAATTATTTTGTTGATGAGGGGAAGAGGTATAAAATTAATTTGTATCATAATATATTACATTACAGTTACACACAGTTACATTACAGACCGATCATGTCACACACATCTTAGTATAAACTCGAATTTCTTAGAATCTGCTCTTGATGCTAACCTATAAGTTGACGCAATTTACTATGATTTTAAAAAGCATTGATTTGAGCAACAATTTTTAAGATAATATATGGATGTGGATCTGAAAAGGGGTTAAATTAATATAACTGTTATTTAATTTGACGCCATCGCTTTAAATTGTGTTCAATTATTACAATAATTTAGACCAGTGAATTTTTTAAATAAAGTTATCTTAAAAACGGCTGCTTAAATCAACTCTTACCACGGAATATTACAGGAATATTTATACAGAGTGTCTTCGGAAGTTCTTACCAAATGGAAAATTTTTTAATTGTTAACTCTTTGAAAAAAAGTGCCTCTTCCTAAAAAGTCCTGCTTGGTGAGAAAATAAAATTGCACAAGATTATTTATATGTTGTACATAAAACTAAAAGTTAAAACTAATAGTCGTTAACATTTGCGTTGAAATCTTTTACAACAAAAGTGATCAAGAGACACTACTGCAACTTATTTTCAAGTTTCAAAAATGTTTGCCAGGGGGCGTAACCGCCGTAATTTAAACAAAACTTTTTTTTTTCGAAGGTGTCACAAAGTAAAGATAGCTAAAATTTACGTCATTTTAAAACAGAGGTAAATTCCAGTCTCTTTTGTAAAAAAATTTTGCTCTATCTCTTTACGGAAAGTGGTGGGGGATGTTTGAGCAATAAAATTGTGTAAATAATTATTCTTCAAAATGGCTTAACGAATTTAAGCAAACTAATTTATAGCATTTTTGTAGTAGATTAATTGCTAACCAAGGCCTTGCAAAAAAGAGTCAGCAGAAAAAAAAATTAACTTTCATTTTTAACGTTACTAATTGTGGTAGTTAAAAATTAAATAAGTATTACATATGCAGGACTTTTTAGCCTGTATTGTTACGTCTCCTTCACACTTTATACATATTTATGGCTGGTCTAAATTACTGTGCATAAGTTAGTACATATTTAACATATTAAATATTATACTGTAATGTCTAGTAAGGCGTTCGATAAAATTGATCACAATTTTTTAGTATCAAAGTCCAGCGAAATTGCAATATATGGTGACCTTCTTCGGTCTATAACCTCCTATACAGGGTCCTGCATTAGTGCGTCAGGCTTCCATAGCTCCTATACGAATTTAGTTAGGAATTTCATTCATACGCTAACTTATACTCTATCATATGGCGTACTTCAGGAAAATATTTTTCATATACAGGGTGGCCCAAAAAAGTGTGGTCATAAAAAGTGATTTTTTAAATAGCATACCCCATATTTTGTTGCAAATTTTGATTTATGCTATCCACTTTTATAAATGCCTAAAATTTTGTTTGATTTGCTTTGGTAGTTTAAGAGCAATCAATTAAAAACTAAAAAAAAATTATTTTGAAGTCGTGGAAAAAATATCAAACAAACAATCTAAAATTTGTTTTACAACCACGGTATTAAGTGAGTTTCATGACAAGAGATACTATGAATCGAATAGAACTTATCTATTTTATACAGGGTGTTCATAATAAGGTTTCAATAATGACACATTTCAAACCTATTTTCTCAACTTTTTCAAATGGAACACCCTGTATATTATTTAGGTATTTTATATAAAATAACCAAGCAATTTTTTTTTAGTTGAAGCATATAAGTTATTTCCAGCCTTTTTGAAATAAATGCAAGTTTCATAAATTATGTTGATTAAACAAAGTTTATTTTTTAAAATTAAGCGTAGGCGACTAGACTAATAATTAAAAACTACAGTAATTGTTCAAAATGTCTTCCATTTTGTTCTGTGTACAAGCCAACATGTTTTTGAAAAGATCTGTTTACTTTCCTTTTAACATTTGAATTGCAATACCAGCAAAGAGGTTCATTAGTAGACTGATATCGTATTCCGTCAGCGTCCTGTCAAACGAATTCTAAAGGGACTCGATGCCAAAAAAGCTTCTGGTCCAGATGAAATTCCTATTATAGTGCTCAAGAAATGCGCCGATGAACTCACACCAGTATTTTGTAGACTTTTTAACCTATCCTACAAAAAATGAATATTTCCATCTTGCTGGAAAAAGGCGCGAGTCCAGCCTATACCAAAGAAAGGCAAGAAAACCCTGCGAAACAACTATCGACCAGTCGCATTGCTTTCAGTTATATCAAAGGTGATGGAGAAAGCTATTAACCAACAACTTCTAAAATACCTAGAAGGCCTTAAAATTATCAGCGACCATCAGTATGGTTTTCGTAAGTCCAGATCAACAGGAGACCTTCTAGCCTATGTCACTCATCTTTGGAGCAATGCAATCGAACATCATGGGGAGTCCCGTGCTATTGCACTGGACATCTCTAAATCCTTTGACCGTGTCTGGCACGAGGGGCTCCTAAGTAAACTGCGTTCTTATGGTATGTCCGGTCGATTTTGTTCATGGTTGTCTAGCTTTCTCAAGGACCGTTCTCTGCAAGTGGCGATTGACGGGTTTCTCTCAGACACCTTCACCATCAATACTGGTGTTCCTCAAGGGTCCATATTATCCCCCACTCTCTTCTTACTGTACATTAACGACCTTCTAGCGAAAACAGAAAATCCAATATATAGCTTTGCTGACGACAGCACACTTATCACATCTTTTACTTTGAAATCTCAAACATCGGCTGCTGACGCACATCTTCGCAGACAACATGAGGTATCACGCCTCAATAAAGACCTGGAAGAAATTTTGTCTTGGGGTGACAGTAACCAAGTCGAATTTAACGCTCAAAAAAACCAGGCAGCAGTTTTTTCTAAGAAGGTTAACATTATAGAACCCGATATCGTTATGGCAGGACACGCAATTCCACTGACTTCGTCTATTAATTTGCTGGATGTCAACCTGGGAGGAAATATGTCTTGGCATAATCACGTTGTGGCAATCGCCAGGGCAGCTTCTAAGAAGCTCGGTATACTTTTCCGTACCAAAAAGTTGTATACACCTCAACAACTTTTGACACTCAATAAAGCCCAGATTCAACCATCACTGGAATACTGCTCTCATATCTGGAGTTCTGCACTGAAGCATACCCTTTGGTTGTTGGATTCCATGCAAAGGAGAGCCGTTCGTCTAATCGGCGACCACGAGCTGACTAAGAACCTCGACAGCTTAGAGCATCGAAGACAGGTTGGTGATTTGACTTTCTTCTACAGATATTTCCATGGCAAGTGTTCGACAGATATTGCCCGCTCGATTCCACCTAGAGTAATGCATAGCAGAAACACACGACGAACCCCTGCCGCCCATCCCTATGTGGTTCAACTTAGTACACCCCAAACATCATTGTTTCAGAACTCTTTCATGTGGAGGACGTCATCTTTGTGGAACGGCCTTTCTAAGACCGTGTTTTCAACCGAATATAACCTCCAACGATTCAAGAAAAACGTGAGTCGCTTTCTTTGCACACGCACCGCTCCCAGAGCGCCTTAAAGGATTTTTCCTATAGTGCTTGTGCTCACTCATAAAAAAAAAAAAGGTAGGTGGGGGTAAAGCCCTGCAATTTCTAGTTATCTAGTTATAAGAGGATTGCTTCAAGTGGGAAGTGTACTTTTTGGTTATTTTAGGTGGAAGTGTTAGGTATGGATCTTATCGCTAACATCGCTACAACACTTGTGATGTCTGACTATTAGGTGCCTAAACATTACACATTTTCAAAAAGTAATTTTTGCAGGGCTTTGCCCCACCAAATGGGTCAAGTCCCCGCAGTGCGGGGCTTTTCCCCAATAGTGCTTAAAGAGGCAAGGTGAATAAGAAAACTACATAAAAACACAAAAACACACTTTCTAAAATTATTTATAAATATTCTATTCTCAGAGAAAGACGGAAAAGCTAACTTTTTTCTTGAAAACTCTAAAATTGACGAGCTAAGTAAATTCTAAAGCAGAAAAAGGAATACAATCGAAAAACAAAGTTAAAATGTAGGAACGTAAAAGAAAGTTCATTAGTACATTACAAAATTAGTCAAGTCCTCTCAAGTAGCCTCAGTAGATGCGGGACTTTGCCTCTAGAAGGCTGCGGGGCTTTACCCCATTCCTATTGTGTGAAGTCAATCATTCCTAAAACCCACTGTAAACTAAGTGAAACAAAATTAAAGCACACAAAAATAAAGCTTAGGAGTCATACTATCAAAACTGAGGATTCGATTTTCAAAGAAACTATTACCACATGCACATAGTTTTAAAGTTAATTAATATAATTTTTACATCAAAATTACAAAAAATGAACTTACCTCATTTTATCGGTTTACAAACTGCCTATCGCTCTGAATTTTCATGGCGCACTAGATGTTATCAAGACCGAACTGCCGCCTTGCGGCCGATTCTGTGATTATTCGCTAGCTACTTAAAAAGACGGCGCGTGGCTTTGCCCCATGCGGGGCTTTGCCCCCACCTACCCTATTCCTAAAACCCATAGTAGGCTTTGAAATAAAACATGGATTCTTATACTTAGTTTGACAATTTTTTTAATTCATTTTAAAAAGGTGGAGGTAAGGTAATATCGAGCGAATAAATTATAAGAAATTTATTTTAATTTCTTATAATTCTTTATTTTAATTTCTTATAAATTTTAAGTTTTAATTTATTCGCCCGATATTACCTACACCTTTTTAAAATAAATTAACGAACTTGTCAAACTAAGTATAAGTATCCATGTTTTATTTCAAAGCCTACTATGGGTTTAAGGGATAAACCTTACTAATAAACCTCTTTGCTGGTATTGCAATTCAAATGTTAAAAGGAAAGTAAACAGATCTTTTCAAAAACATGTTGGCTTGTGCACAGAACAAAATGGAAGACATTTTGTACAATTACTGTAGTTTTTAATTATTAGTCCAGTCGCCTACGCTTAATTTTAAAAAATAAACTTTGTGTAATCAACATAATTTATGAAATTTGCATTTATTTCGAAAACGGCAGGAAATAACTTATATCTTCAACTAAAAAAAAAATTGCTTGATTATTTTATATAAAATACCAAAATAATATACAAGGTGTTCCATTTGAAAAAGTTGAGAAAAATAGGTTTTAAATGTGTCATTTTTGAAACCTTATTATGAACACCCTGTATAAAATAGATAAGTTCTATTCGATTCCTAGTATCTTTAAACCTCTTGTCATTAAACTCACTTAATACCGTGGTTGAAAAACTAATTTTAGATTGTTTTTTTGGTTTTTTTTTTTCCACGACTTCAAAATAATAATTTTTTAGTTTTTAATTGATTGCTCTTAAACTACCAAAGCAAATCAAACAAAATTTTAGGCATTCATAAAGGACAATGGCATAAATCTAAATATGCAAAAAAATATGGGGTATCCCGTTTAAAAAATCACAACTTTTTATGACCACACTTTTTTGGGAAATATAGTATATGAAAAAATTATTTTCCTGAAGTACCCCATATGATACAGTATAAGTTAGCGTATGAATGAAATTCCTAACTAAATTCGTATAGGAGCTATGGAAGCCTGACGCACTATTGCAGGACCCTGTATATTTAATCGAACAAAATTTATGACAGTGAACCGTCACCAATGTAACTTCTGGTGTGAAGGGAACTGGATTAGTTTTTAAATATTCTATTTAAAATAAACTTTTTCTAAACTTAACTAAATGTATATTTTTCTCGTTCTAAAGAAATGTAAATATTGTTTTCTTATGATTACCACCTAATGGAATTCTATTTAAGAAAGTAGCTAAGATAAAGGATTTTGGTGTCAGTTAAGATAGACAAATTAAAAATTTTCAACCAGCATATTGCTTATGTTGCTAATAAAACTGTAATAGCATGTTAAGCTTTATAATTAGATATGCAAATTTGTGTCATCTTTTGCATTATTTAAAAGTTCTTTTTAATAGTAAACTAAGTTTTGGCTCTATCGTCTGGATACCTTAGTATGCGGTATAGAGAAACAGATTGAAAAGTATCCAAAACAAATTTCTTAGAATTTTTAACTTTAAAAGCACCGGTGTATTCGAACTTTATGCTACCAGAACTTTGACGGACTTTTCAGTTATTGGCCCTAGAGTGCCAGCGTATTCATGCTGATAGCAGTATGGGTTTCAATATTCCTTCAGGTAACTTTAGTAATATTCACCTATTTAAAAACTGTTTTTATATAACAAATTGCAGAAATACCATTGATTGGTAGTTAGATCTGACTGAGCTGCTTGATCTATTCGATTAAATGATCTTATGAAGATCTTAAAAAGATTTTTAGCAGTACGTAAAGCTACCACGTGCTTTTTTGTTACGGCTTTTAATATTAGGTTCAGTATTTCTCAACCGGTGGGGCGCGCCATCACATCAAAATGAAAAAAAAAACACGATAATTACTAATCAAAAAAATTTAATTTACAGAAAGAAAAGCAAAATGATGTTCATTCTGACATTACAAAAATTAAGTAGTATGCTATGTAATTATTATAAATATGATTGTATCAGTAGGTACTGTCAAATGCCAAATGAAACTAAAAATAAACTCATCAGAACTAAATTATTAGTAGCTTTAATAATTGTTAGTGACTCCCCTGGGTCTCGCACACACAAGTTTTTCAAAAGAAGGTTTTATATTACAAATAGCCACTCTCAGTTCTTGGTCTATATTCAGTCGAGACCTATATTTTGTCTTTAAACAAGCCACTGCAGAAAATCCGGCTTTGCAAAGGTAGTGTTGAAAATGACAATAATATGCGAAATGCTTTTTTTTCATTGGAGAAGGCAGGCATCATCCACTCCCGCCAAAAAATCAAAAAGATATTTATTACTCAATTATCTCTTGATTTTGCCGCTTGTAGTAAAGTTTATGAAGATTTCTTCTTCTACAATTGGGATACCTTCGAGAGTAGTTCGAAATACATCCCTAACCCACTCGTAACTTGCTACCAATTTGTCGTCAGCAAGAAAATACTTTTTAAAATTCTGTGCCAACATGGCTAAATGACTTTCTATTGTTACAAAAACAGCTTTCTCATACTGTTCTTGTTCCTTGTATGTTTTGACAGACTCATTCACATTTGCAAATATTTATAGGTTTTTTTGTTTCACATTTCTGCTTGGCAGCTCCAACTTTCCACAAAAAGCACTAACCTTATCACTGGTATCCAACATATGTGTGTTTGATCCTTCGAATAGTAGATTCAGGGTATTTAATTTCTCGAATATGTCGACCAGGTAACATAACAAATAAAGCATCTCGAAACTTTTCGGCTTCCCACGCGATAACCATCTGGCCTCGCAATAAAATATCAACGTCGAATGTTCTGCACCCATATCTTTACAAAGTGCATTAAATACTCTTGATTTTAGGGGTCTGATTTTTATATAATTTATCACAATTACAACCGTCGCGTCGTTAGCACAATGTTGAGACCAGGACGTATTTCTTTGGAAGCCTCTGTGTGGATCATGCAATGGGTTTATACACATTGCGCAGATTTTTGTTTCATCGGTGCTTGTACACTTTGGAATCTTCCAGACATTGTACAAGCACCATAGGTGCATATTCCAACGCAATTCTTTCACTCTATGTTTGCCTCATTAATAAAATATAGCTGCCCTTTTTTTCTGTGGTTCAACTCAGTTGACATGTTTGGTGGGTTGCCTGACATATTTTCCCTTTTTGATATATTATTATTCTTATAATAAGTACTCTTAAGTTCCCAAAAATAACGAAAAACATGATTTTTTTATTTGCAGTAATACCCTAGTGTACTTTACCCCACCCAGCACCCCAATTCGCTCCACGGGTCCCGTAAGCAGCGGCGCACGCAGGATTTTATGTTAGGGGGGGGGGGCCGCCAACCAGTGATGGAAGCAAATTTTTTAATAAACTTTTCAGTTACGCATTTTTCTAGAACTTTGGAGCTTTTTTAACAGGTACTCTTGCAGGGAAGATCGCTATAGCCTAGTCATGGGAGTCGTTAAACGATTTCTTAGGGGGGGGGGGCATTGGCGGCTTGTGACTTATTAACTTGGGGGTGTACTAAAAGCTTGCTGTAGGCGAAATGCGCCGCAGGCGAAAATAAGTCAACTTCCAGGGGGAGGGGGGGGGCAAATGCCCCACCTGGCCCCCCTTAAATGAGGCCCGTGAGCCTAGTTCAATCGAGGTAAATCTAAAAAATTTACTTTTTAAAATACTTATCCACTTTTATAATTTCACCACTGCCCGTAAGTTTGTTATTTTTTAAATAGTTTTGCTGTCAAATTCGTCGGCCATCAGCTGTCTTATATTTCAACACATGTATTGAAAGAAAATATTTTAACACACGTGCGATATAAAAGGACTTTCGAGCCAAGTAAGGCACGATTTCTTTTTCATTTTTATAGGTGGTCGTAGGAAAAAAAAAACTTTTTTTTTTGTAATATTTGGTGTTATAAATGATGATAGCTAATACTTAAGACTATTATTATATTATAGTGTCCAAATTTGACACTAGATGGCGCTTAGCGCTTCATCTTTTTGACGCTGATTACGTTATTGTTTTTAATTAAAAATTAAATTATAACTTGAATTAGTAATAAATGCATAATATGCATGATGCATGTGGTATATCATAGCACTTGTAAATAGCCAGTGCTAAGTCTGGGCAAGTGGCTGGTTAGCATCTAATTTATGCTAATAAAAAACTTTAACACATAAATGTCAAATCGAATTATTGGAACAGTTATTTAAATAATAATTTTTTAATTATATGATTTTCTATTAACATTGTAGTTATTTTCAATTTTGTGGATTGTTGATTATATTTTTTCAGCTATTTATTTTAATTTTGAAATATTTTTTTGTGTAGGTACCTAAGAATAATTAATTAACAGATATAAATCTGATATATAGAAAAATTGCACCAGTCAAAAATAAAAAAATTACAGGAAGATGTTCATTATAAACTCCTATTAGAAGCGCGGCATTATTACATACACTGTACAGAACAGACTGTCAATAGACGGTGAACCTATTTTTCTACTTTATTTAACAGACTAAATGAGGCGCAAGATATACGACAGCATAGCATACGTCCTTTGTTTAACTGTACTTTTAATGATGTTCTATAAACTTGTCTCGTTGGAACGATATGGTCTTTTCGACTTTTTATAATAACTCTTGCAAGTATTATTACTAAAACTGTTTTAATATAGTGTCACGTAGAATACGGTACCTCTAACAAATGTCACGTATAGGACTAATAGGGTGTGCTTTGCGAGAGGCAAATAAAGGTAGACAGGCTCTCACAAAACAACTACAATTTATTTTTAAAATAACACTAACTATAAATATATTATACATATATCTGGTCCTAGGGGCTGCTCTTACTGGCTGGGGCGGTATGTGGCTCATGCCGTAAGAGGCGCCTTTATTCAAATGGTCGGTCACCCTAAGAGTGACACTTTGAAGACCAAACTAAAAGTAACGTCTAACCATATCGACTTGCTAATTATACTGATCTTCCTTTGTTTAATTATGTCAGTATAAATAAAATAAGCCGATGTGCAAAATAAGGTTGGGCTAGATTTGAACTAGAAACAATAATTACTTTATATATTATGGAGGAAGTTTTACCTTTGTAGTAAACCATGTTGTATAATAGATATATGCATTGTTAAATGACAAGAACAATATCACACTAGAAGCTATTTAAATTTTTGAGAAGTACAGCACTTATTTTTAGTGGCAAGTATATGCTCTATTAACCGTAGCAAGCAAATATAATTATGATTAATGTCAACTAAATGGAACTAATACAGTATTTTAAACCAAATTAGACCCCAATAGAATTTGATAATTACTGTAAGTATTCAGAACAATAATGGCTATAAACCAGTCTAATATGGTAGCATAAACTCCTAATTCATATTGACTAAATTACCGTGATATTATCACTACACAACGGTCTAGCAATTTTCTTTGTCTTACAGTAGGAAAACGCGTTGATGTCACATTATTATTAATTATACTAAAAAATAAAATAATATAAAAAATGCTTCTTATCAATATCAACTATAAAAAAGACGCAAAGTCACGTCAATTCTAAAATCAGGTGTCTTTGAGGAAAAATGGACGATTTCTTCAAATATCAACTATGATTATTCTTCTTCTCAAGTCGCCGTCTCACGAAGGTTGGTGATTCAAATGGCTATCCTGGTCCTGGATACTGCAGTTCTAATGATGTCTATTGATGAGCATCCGAACCATCTTCTGAGATCCTTTAGCCATGAATTTTGACTTCGGCCGACTGATCTCTTTTCTTGTATTTTGCCTTCGATTATTAGTCTCAGAAATTCATACTTCTCACCTCCCATAACATGACCTATATAACTCGTTTTTCGTTGTTTTATTGTCAGTAGGAGTTTCTTTTGTTTTCCCATACGCCTCAGCACCTCCTCATTTGTTACCCTTTGTACCCATGGTATGCGAAGCATTCTTCTGTAAAGGTACATTTCGAAAGCCTCTACGCTCTTCTCCAGACTAGGGTTAAGAGTCCAACTTTCACAGCTGTACAGCAGAACCTATGATTATTTGTCTTGAATAAAATTGTATAATATATTTATATAAATAGAGAGTTATCGCTAAACGAATATAGTATATTATTATGCCTCATAGAATTGTTACAATTGTTTCCATTGTTTCATTATTTTGTCCAGAAAAAATGAAGCGTCATCTACATAACATTGCCAAAATAAAAACAGCTGTTAAATCACTAAGATGTAGAGGATAAATTTCACGATGATTTCCATATTACTTTTTATTGCATTTAAGTGTAGGTACAGGTAACCATTTTTTTTATAAGTGTGGTTGTTTAAGTGTGCAACATATGGGCATTTTTTTTATTATCGATTTCTCAGAAAATTTTATTCTTAATAAAAAGTGGTGCATGTTCGATAATCATATTTGGTGTACTTGGAATGGTTGCAAGTCAAACGGCGTACAGGGTAGGCCAAAAAATATAAAACTTGTACAAGAATAAAGTTTTTTAATAAACATTTAAAATAAAAATTTTGCACTTTAAATGATAGTTTTTTAATTAGCATATCGATGGTTAAGGTGCAAAACCTCGTAAGTCGATTTTTTTCCATTTAACCTTTTATTCGATAAACACTTAGAAAAAATTATATTCTTTAAGCTTACAAAAGCTCGTAAGTCCATTATTAATTTTACGGACCCCTATCGCCATCTGCTAAAACCTCGTAAAATTAATTTGCCAGACAGTACTTAAATTCAGAAATCTCTTAATTCGACTTACGAGGTTTTGATACTAGAGTTACCTAGTTTTCCAACTTTAAATATTTAAAGTTAAAACCTCGTAAGTAGATTTTCTTAATTACCAAAAATTTTCAAAAAGTATGTATATTATTGTATATCCCCAGAAAATGGTTCAGCAAATCATCTAATTTTGTTTAAAATACTTTTTCAAATTTCTCAATTCGTTTTTCGCTTCTCCTGTAAAATTTATAAAAATTGACTTACGAGGTTTTGCACTTTAACCATCGATATTATCATTACTAATGTTTGAAAGATATGTGAAATTGATTTGATTTTAATTAATTTATGTAGGTCTTTATGGTGAATATAAAAAAAAATTGGGAAATAATTAATGTTTTTTAAAAAAATATATTTTTTTTATTTTAGGAGGTCACGTTTTTAAATCAATGCATAACTTTTAATTATTTTAAACAACTTTTCTTTATAACATTTTGCTGAATTTTCTGAAATAGGGGTACTTTATTTTTGTACAAGTTTTATATTTTTTGGCCTACCCTGTACGCCGTTTGACTTGCAACCATTCCAAGTATCCCTATATGATTATCGAACATGCACTCACTTTTATAAAGAATAAAATTTTCTGAAAAATCGGTAATAAAAAAAATGCCCATATGTTGCACACTTAAACAACAACACTGTATAATAATAATAATACTGAGTATATCACACAGTATTTTTTGTGCCATTGTGATTTTAATAAAGTAATAAAATTACCACCAAAGTAATTTTACTTCAAACGCTCCCATTTAAAATATTGCATCAAACTCACCTCTAAGAACTTAACTGTTTATTATTTATGAGGAAGTATCCCACTTCTGATGCAATAAATTTTGCTAAATGTAGTCTTCTAACTTCAGCGGTTTAAATCTGTCTTCCAACAAACTTTGCCTGATCTTTCCCAAGAAATCAGCGCATGAATTTTCGCATGCCTTCCACGTTTCGGGGTAGGCGCCGCGACGCATCTACGAGCGTTGTCAGTCGACATGCGGCACGTTGTTGATGTACGGCTACATGGCGTCGACACGTGATTTCGGCGTATTTCTCGTAACTTTATTTACTTTGGCCGTTGTGTTTATTTCGCCTGCGGGTGGTATTGGTAAGTAAATAATTTTTAAAAACTGGCTAAAGATACGAAATGTTTCTAATTTGTTATTTTGAAACTATTAAAAAAAATTGTATTTATGTTTGCGTTATTTTGACTTCTTTTGCCTAACTTTGTTTACTCTGGCAGTTATATTTCATCAGCAGAGCATAGGTAAATTCATATTTTCAAATATTGTTAAAACTGTTTAAAAATGCAAAGTTTCATCGTTTTTTTGCCAAACAGCTCAACAAAAGTTCGTTATAGTTATTATAAAAGGATGTGCTAAAATAGACACTTTCCTGCAATCAACTGCTGCTGAGTGCGTTCCGCATGAATTAGGATCAACATTTTTTCTACAATCATTGGAAAATAGAAAATTTCTTAGGCGTACCAATGTCGATTTCTAGTAAAGAAAATTAAGCTTCTGTAATTTGTATCTATTTGTATTTGTATTTGTATTTGTATTTGTATTTGTATTTGTATTTGTATTTGTATTTGTATTTGTATTTGTATTTGTATTTGTATTGGTATTTGTATTTGTATTTGTACAATTTGTGCAATAACGAATGCTACAACAGGTTTTAAACAAAACCCAATTTTTACAAAAAAACTACAAAATAACATTTTAAGGCTATTATTCACTAAAGAGTTTTAAATTTAGTCCATCAAAATATTTAAATCTTGTAGTTTCCCAGTTGTGTTTTTACTATGTCATTGTTTTTATACGCCATGATATGATGTTTTCGCGTTATTTGATTTTTTACAATTATTAAAAAAATTATCATCAGTACGGATTAAGGGGAGTTGTTTATAAATGGTTTTATTATTTAAGTAATAGGCAGCACAAAACAAAAATTGATAACATTTTTTCTAAAATAATATTGGGTTACCACAAGGTAGCATTTTAGGTCAATTAAATGTTTGCTGATGATACTTTATTCTATATAAAGGGTAAAAATATTCTTGATTGTATAGAAATTTTGAATTAAAACTTTATCAAACTGGTTAAAGATAAATATTTTAAAAATAAATATTTCTAAAACAATATTTCTGGTTATTGGAAATAACGTAAATACTTCATATACAAGTATTTTTAATTATGATAAAAAATTAGAAATTATACACTCCTTTAAATATTTGGGAGTAATTTTAGATTCTAAATTAAAATTTGAATTACATTTTGAAAATTTTGTATCTAAAATTGAAAAAAAAACACTATAATTTTAGCTCATTTTTTAAATTAATCAACTATTTTATACACAGCAAATGATAGAGTATTTAATAGACTCCAAGTTTTGCAAAATAAACCTATGCGTATAATTTTATATGTGGATAAATACAAGAAAATAAATTTTTACTTTAGTGGTTAATATTTAACATATAAATCGGATTTCCAGAAAGGATTAAGTGGATATAACAACTTGAATATTTCAACTAAATCACAGAGCTCTTTAAAAAAATTTTAAAAATCATTAAAATATTATTTATTTAAAAAGCAAAATAGTGACTGATAATTTTTTTTTCATACTTCATAGATGATATTGTTAAATTATTTTAATATTTTATAAATCTTGTTAATTTATAACACATTGCTAAATTAGTCTTGTTACTACTACCACTAAATCATTTAACCGATAATACTATATTACATAACAAGTGTTGAAAGTGGTATCAGACAAACGAGGAGGTATTTAGCACGAGTGTGAGAATAACAAGTAAGGTACACAATTTTTTCTACGACCATAAAAAAATATTAAAAATAGTTTGATTTATTTTTAATATTTTGTAGATATATCATCATTGTGTTAAACAAATTACAAGGCGGATTCCAACAGAAGCGTCTATATTAAAAAAAAACAACAATACCCATTTTACACATTTTAACTTACCTATTTCAGGAAATAGAGTTCTTATTGGATCTATGCCTAGTTTTAAATGAAAATAATAATTTTTCTCCTATTATCTTACGCTCATCCTATTATCTTACGCTCATCCTACTATCTATGTATTGTACATTGAACAAATTTAGATATCTAAAGTTATTTTAATTACATAAAGCTCATGTACAGGGTGTCCAGTTTTCGATGGTTTTACGGGGTATCTCGGTTATTAGTAAAGATAGAAGGATACGGTTTTCGCGGCACTGTGCTACTTTTTTATGAAACAAAAGATGCACTAATCAGAATTTTTCTAGTCCTCCTTTTTTTTGATGTACGGGATGTTTTTGATAATTTTACATTTTGGGACACCCCCCATATTTAGGTTACCCTGTAGCTTATCAAAGAGAAAACAAATGTTGTTTGTGTAGTTTTTTACGTAGAATCCAGTGACGTACTAAGATTTTTTCTACGTTCAATAGTTTCCGAGAAAAATACCAAACTTTTTTTTTTTGAAATGGGACACCCTATATATTTTTAAATAATATAATTCAGTTCATGACAAGCTTCTCAAAAATATATAATACTCTATTTTTATTTTTAATATTAAGCACGAAATTTACGTTTTATTAAAAAATATATAATTTTAGTTAGTAGGCCATGACGGGTATTGAAAAAAAACTATTACTGGTATGATAATTAATGCAGGAAAAATATATTTTGGACTCCTTAATCTAATTAGCAGTATTATTTCAGTAAAAATAATAACAATGCACAAATCGAGTTGTATTTTACTACGCAAAACATTACAAAGAGAAGCTGAATATTAATAGAACTTTCTCATAAATATTGCTGAAATTGTTCTCCATTATGCCTTAGATATGTTTCACACATAGTTCTTATCCGCCTTAATGAATTTAAAATAATAAGAGGCCGTCCGTAACTCCCTAAATGCTCTTTCAGTAGCATTTCTTAATTCTGCAATTGTTTGGTATTGAATAAAATATATTTTATTTTCAAGGTATCCCCACAAAAAGAAATCCAAACCCGACAAGTCGGGTGAGCTTGGTGGCCATCTTACAGGTCCATTAGTTCCAATCCAGTGGCCTGGAAAATTATTATTTAAGTAGGCCCTGATAATTAGAGCATTGTGAGCGGGTGCTCTATCTTGTTGCAGATATAAGTTATTGATACCCGCTAAGGGCACGTCTTCTATTATTTCCGGCACAACGTTTTCCAGAATTTCCAAATATTTATTGGCATTAAGGCTGCCTTCAAATATATTATAAATTATTTTGCTTCCTAGTACAAAACATGAAACGTTAAAGCCAAACCTTCCTTGCCGTTCGAGTGGAAATATTAGATGCTGATTTTCCTGAGACCAAAACCTCGTATTGTGTCGATTAAATATACCAGCACTGGTAAAATGAGCTTCATCGGACCATACAACGTTTTTTTCAAAATTATTTTCCCTATTGATATTTTGTAAATACCAATTACAGAATTCTGTACGGCGTTGTGCATCACCAGGATGTAAGTTTTGTACTAGGTGAAATTTATATGGCTTGAAATTGTGTTTTTTTAGAATTGTTTGAACTCTTGATTTAACTACTTTGACCGAACCTTCAACCGTTCTGCAAGGACTAGTTGGATTTGTTTCAATCGAAGCTAAAACATTTATTTCATCAGTCTCGCGGTTTTCCTTGTTGTAGATTTTAGGACGAGGTTTAATAAATGAACCGTGTTCAATTAAATTTGATTTCATCCTTAAAAAAAATCTTTTATTCGGCTGTCGTCTTTCGGGATATCTACAAGTAATTTAAAAAAATTACTAAATCTTCATAAAAATACAACACAAAGGCGTATATTTACCTATTGAAATACTCTTCTAATGCTACATCTGCATTTTCATTACAGTGAACATAACAAACGAGCATGTCGTATTTTTCATTAATTTCAAATCTCACATATTCTGCCATAATTAGGACAAACTGATCCTGTACTATTAATTAGATAGGTATTTTAAAATAACTTAGAGAACCTGAATATTCTGACAGAAACTAAAGAAGTTATTAATATGACATAAACGACAGTGTTCTTTTCTTTTTTTCAATACCCGTCATGGCCTACTAACTAAAATTATATATTTTTTAATAAAACGTAAATTTCGTGCTTAATATTAAAAATAAAAATAGGGTATTATATATTTTTGAGAAGCTTGTTATAAACTGAATTATATTATTTAAAAATATATAGGGTGTCCCATTTAAAAAAAAAAGTTTGGTATTTTTCTCGGAAACTATTGAACGTAGAAAAAATCTTAGTACGTCACTGGATTCTACGTAAAAAACTACACAAATAACATTTATTTTCTCTTTGATAAGCTACAAGGTAACCTAAATATGGGGGGTGTCCCAAAATGTAGAATTATCAAAAACATCCCGTATATCAAAAACAAGGAGGACTAGAAAAATTCTGATTAGGGCATCTTTTGTTTCATAAAAAAGTAGCACAGTGCCGCGAAAACCGTATCCTTCTATCTTTACTAATAACCGAGATACCCCGTAAAACCATCGAAAACTGGACACCCTGTACGTGTCCGGTATCCTTAAACATTGTATGGGTATCCTATACTAGATACGATAATTGTAAAAATCGAACTTAAATTATGAATGAGTAATCCGTTTCTGTTCTAACTAAAACCTTTTTTCTGTGGGTTAACTCAGTTGACATATTTAGTGGGTAAGTGTGCGCATCTCCCTTGTCTATGTTGAGTGGGTTGCCTGACCTATTTCCCCATTTTTTATATTTTTTAATAATAAACAATTATAATTTGAAACCTTTATTAAGAAATTTTTTTTGGAAATTTTCAAATATCTTTTAAAATGTTTCTTGTCTCCTGGACATAATTTGACGAAACCTCAGCACTGATTATGGCCTCATAATGGGCCGAAAGCTCTGGGCGATATTAATTAAATTACGCTTAATACAAAAAAGAATGTTTTATTTGTTAAAATACGGCGTACAACTGACTCTCCTTTTCTTATTAGCCTATTTGCCTCCAACTCTAAAGTAAATGGCGTACTACTGTCTGGTGGTTTTGGTGCCTCTCAATGTCTTTATTTTTTATTTTATCTTTATTTTAACTAAATTTCGAAACAATATAAAAACCCAAAGCTGGCCGTAATTAGAACAACAATAACAAATAGAGGTTGAGGTTAGTGCTTATTATCCGTATTTTTGATTTTAACATTGAATTGGCACAGTTACGTATTTTATTTCTTTTTTTACTTTAGGCTGAAATAGTCGCAACATCAAAATTTGTGTATTTCGATTATAATAAAAACTTCTTGCATTATTATTTCTGTTCTTGTGATTTTACAAACATTCGGCAGTCGTTAAAAAGTAAGGTAACGAGAATTGTCTTAACGACAACGTGATACAGAATACGATTTTTCAGATTATTGTTTAGAAAGTCGTTATGAAATGCATAACGAGAGTAGTCATTAAAAGGCATCGTTGGTAAATGACGTTTTAGAGGTTAGGGGGGGGGGGGCGTTATTCTGACTTGTCATTCCAACCCTGAAACTGCCAATTTATGATAGTTTTAAATTCAGGCCCACTAAGTAAATTCTGCTATAAATATTTATTTTTGCTTATCTTTAGTCATATTAATCCAATCAAAATTTTGTTAGACATATCATTTTTTATGGCTTATAGAAACTTTCAACTAGCAAAACTTAGCCACATAAAGGGAAACGAACTGACATGCATAGTTTCAAGCTATCAATGAGCAATGAGGCAACTACACCTCCCGCCTCAAGAAAATCCGACTGGATTCGATGTGTTAAATAAGGGGCCTGAAACAAAATACATAAATAATAAAATAAAAAAAAATTTTAATAAATAAAATTATTGCTTACTGCCATTTTTGAAGCGATATTGTTATTAAAACATGAATTTTCTGACCAAACAAAAAATTAACAACTTACCCTGCTTGACATGTCCTCAGCAGTACTGGTTCTCGAATGGGATTCGGTTTCTGGTTCGGATCCATCGCTACCTTCCATGTAGCCGACCAACCAAGCAGCTCCATGTTGTTTAGGAATTTGACTTTTCCAGATCTCGTTTTGGAGAAAGCGGTTGTGTTGAAAAATCACAGCAGCTGCAGCTGTCAAGTCACTATTGTTCAAAATGTGTTGGGTTGGACTGAAGTTGTAGAAAATTGGTAAATAGTTACTCATCATCATCATAATCTATTTCTATCAAATCTACCCGTAAGTGTCGAGGTAAATAAAAAAAAAAATAAATAAGAAATACTATTATCGTGTTTATATACTCATACCAACCTAGAAATAGTATTGTTACTTGTATTGCTGGCACTTGTAGACGATGTTTTTTTTTTGTGAGGAGGTAAAAGAATCTTCAAAAGACTTCCGACCGAAAAAGGTTCGTATGTGGCCGGGGTGTGTCGGATTCACATCTATCCATGATACGCCTACCGACTAAAAAACTTTCTCCTCAGATGGACTTTTAGTCTCCCCTCTTTCTTCTTTGCCTCTTTTTTATGCCACCCTGGAACCGTTCAGACAAATATAACATCAGGATGGCAGGCACTTTTCTTTTTCTCTCTTTCACTCTTTCTTCTTTTTCCTTTTTTTTTCCTTTTCCTTCCCTTCTTTTTTTTCCTTCACAAACTCTCCCATTCTTCTCGTTTAGTTCGTAGAATCGTTCTTATCATTTCGTCTAAAATTCCCCACTTTTGTTCTGATTCTATCATTTGAGCATTATTTAAACCTATGCCGCGACCCATTCTCCTTTCAGCATTCTGTCTAATTTCCAGCCACCTAACACACTCGAATAGCGTATGCTCTGGATTGTTTATTTCATTACAGTACTTGCATGTTTATACCTCTGTTATATTCATTTTCTTTAGGTACGACCCGAAACATCCGTGTCCCGTTAGTGCCTGAGTAAGCCAATAATCCAGCCTTCTGTGCTTACAATTCACCCATTTCGAAATATTTCCTATCCATTTCTTTGTCCATTGGCCTTTTTCTTCATTATCGTCCCACCTTTGTTGCCATTCCTCCATTACAGTAGTTCTTAATACGACATATTTTCCAGCGTTTTCGCACTCTTTGGTAGCAAGACTATTTTACCTATTTTCCACTCATTGGCAAAATCTTGCTTCTTGAGCAGCTCATTCAGTACTCCTAATAGCCATTCTGGCCATCGTTTTACTACCTCTTTAATTATTTCTGCAGGTATCTTATCAACTCCAGGTGCCTTGCGGACTTTCATTTTCTCTGCTGCCTTGTTCATTTCCATAACTGTGAATGGATCTATATCATTCTAGGTCTGATTTTTTGTCCATGCGTCTTGTACATCAGGAAAAAGTTCCCTAATTACTTCTCTTTTCTTATCTATGTGTAGCTTAAATGGTAGATTTATTTTCAAGTTTTTCATAACTATCCTATATGCATCTCCCCAGATATTGTTGTCCAACTCATTTCGTAATTCTTTCCAGTGCTCGTTTTTTGACGTATAAATCTTTTTTTTTTAATTCTTTTCTATGTTCTTTTAGGCTGTTTCTAATTTCCATGAGTTCTCTTCTATCTGCATTTTCCCCACATGCTAGTCGCGTTTGTGTTCTCGTGAGTCTATTACATATTTGTCTTTTTTGTTCAATATTCATATTCCACCAGTATGGCTTGGTCGACATTCTATTTATTTCTTTTTTCAAACTGTTTCGATATGCCTTTTCGATAACTTTAGAACACTTTTTATATGATGACGCCCTATTTTCATTGCCGATCAAGAGTTTCATATAGGCTCCAAAGATATCCCAGTCAATTTCTTTCGTTATTTTTTGTTTCATATCTATATTTACAGAAGGTTTATCAATTTCAAAGTATATATATATCGATGTTCCGTGTGACTATCAATATCCATTACATCCCAGCCATTTATATGTCTCGAAATTTTCCTAGTGGCTATCGTTACATCAATATAAGACTTGCTGTTTCCCCTAATGAAGGTTGGCTTGTTTCCTTCTTTTATAACTACCATATCATTGGACATAAAATGGTTCATCCAGTAATTCCCTTTCGTGTCCGCAAGAGGAGCACCCCATGCTGGTGATTTTGCATTAATATCCCCTGCTAGAATAACATCTTTATTTTTTCCATTTATCTGGTTCATTAAATCGTCTACCTCTCTTGTGTACACTTCTATAGGGATATTTGGTGATACGTAACACCCCACTATGACTGACTCTCCTATATCTACGCTTATGAATCCCTGACTACTATTTACATCTCTTACAGCTATATTATTGTTTAGGATTAAAAATGCAACATCTGTTCTTTTATCTTTTAACCATCCTGCCCCTTTAACCATGTTCCTATTTGGCTCATTAATAATATGTATATCCACTATCTTCTCTTTAGCTGTGGCATATGCTAGATCTTGTGCCACTCTACTTCTTCCCACGTTTATTAATAATATTTTAAGACCCATGTATACTTCGAAGCCCAGCATTTTTTATCATAGTAGTGCCTTTTTTGAGTTGATTTCTTCGTTTTCTTTCCAGCTCGATCAACTTCTTATAGTGGGGGCATTTAATTTGATCCGATCTATGACCGTTCATCTTGCAATTCATGCAAAACGTCTCTTTTGGCAGTCCTTTGCTCTGTGTCCATTTTAACCACAGTTTACACATATGTCGCTTTGGTTTGTGACTTGACATTCCCTTGAAATATGTCCGTAATCTAAGCATTTATAGCACCTGGCTATTTGTACTCTTTCTATTACTGTGCAGTATAGCCATCCAATTTTTAGTTTTCCGTCGTCGCAGAGTTTTCGAGCATACTCTTTTGGTAGTTCTACCATAGCTGTGAGCTGCTCATATTTATCCGGTCGCAACGATGTAATTAGTATTTTTTCCTTATTCAATTTGGTGATTTTTTCTAATTCTTCTTTCACATCTTCTTCCGTGATAGCTGCATCTAGTCCAGTGTAGACGATGTAACGGTAGCTGATGATGCAGTGGTACTACTATTAAAGGCATTTGTCCTTAAAATGTTACTACCACTAATACTGCTCGTACTAGTACTTGCTGGCATACCAGTTAGTGCTTGATTTCGTGACTCCAAAGGACTAAATGGTTTACTTATTTTAGAACCTATTTAAAAAAATATTACCATCGCTTAAATAGTTCAACAATCTTATTATCAATGTAAATTACCCGAGGCTTACTTACCTTGGTCCAAAAGTGGATAATTTCGTAGATACAGAGTGTCAAATGTTCAATTTGGTTTTAGTTTTTTATAAATATTTCTTTTAATAATTGTTGTATTGTCTCAATATTCGGCTAGGGGGAGTTATTTGGGCTGAATAATTAAAATCTGCTTTTATTTTTATTGTAAAATTTAGAAGGTGCCACGGTACTTTGCACACATTTAAAACCAAATAACTTTAATTGTGTTAAATAAATGGTAAAAAAATAAAAAAATTATTATTTAACACTTTCCAGGGATTTTTTTTTTGACTTGACATGTTTCGCAACATAGTTGCTTCTTCAAAGCAGAACTTAAAAATAGTATTTTAAAAGTTATTACTTAGGTGTAACAATAAAATTGCAGGTAATTTTAAGGTTGTTTAAATTGTTGGAAAACCCAATAATAATGTTTACAGACTAATTAAAGAGATTCAAAAGAGGTTATCCGTTCAAATCCAATCGATTATTAATAAGAGTATTGTTATTTGTAAGCCTATTTGTTTCTAAGGATTCAAGCAAATTTAATTTTGTACTTTTGTTTTCAATGTGCAAGATATCGTAGTTATGATTAAATGTATGATTTGCTTCTAACAGATGTTTAAAATAATTAGAATCTGTTTTGTTTTTTATAAAACTAGCATGATTTTTATTCATTCGCTTAAACACCAGATTTACTTCCTTTGTTCAGTTTATTTTTATTATTTGTAATGCGTTTCTTTAGACTATTGTTAGTTTTGAAAGCAATATTAATATTCAAGTTTTTTAAAAAGTTTTTTATTTTAGTGCTTTTAAAATTTTAATAATTATATAGGTAATAACAATAATACGAAAAATTAAATTTTTTTAAAATGTTTTAATTTTTGTATACACGAAAGTGGAGGTCATCTTGAATATTTGCTAATAGAATTTTTTTTTAAATTAAATTAACCTGGAATTTTGTTGTTGATAACTCTCTTATTCACTGGTTTTACTAGAAAATAAAATTTAAAACACATTTATAAAATTTTTTTTTTTAGTTTTTAGTAACAATTATTTTAATTTAACGCTTTCGCTTTTGTTTGACCAATCAAATATATGCTTGAATTGTTTCTTAGATTCGATTTAACCCCAGTCAGTTTTTAGTAACAGTTATTTTAATTTAACGCCTTTGCTTCAACTTGTGTTTAATTATTACAATAATTTAGACCTGGCCATACACGAAGTGAATTATTTAAAGTCAGATATCTGAAAAACGGCCGCGCAAATAAATTCTTACCACCTATATCTTTTTTTGGTAAAATACCAGGTCATTTATAGATACATGCATTTTTATATTTTTTTTCTATTGTGTATCCTCGGAAACACCCGGTATGTTGTACAATATTTTTTTTAAACTAGTAAAAAAAATATTATTATAAGTTTTTTCAGCCACCCTGTTTAAATATAAAAAATATAAATTCCGATAGCTTGCTCCAAGCTAATGTAATCTACAGTCTTAGTTTTTTAATATTTAATTTAATGCCCAAAATACAACGATCTAACAAAAATATTCTATAATTTTGGTCACTCACCCGGTAAATAATAAAAAAATTTAGACTATATTTATAGTATTCCATCCTATCCAAGCAGCTCGAAAATATAATGCAATTCATATTTTGCAACTCAGACTCAAAAACTGGTCGGTAAATTTTGTTGAGGCCATAGATACTTTTAATCAAAATGACAGCCTCTACAATATACTAAAAATTTGAGAAATGTAACTGAGGGCCATTTTCCATAAGAGAAGCGCGGGGTTATTTTAAAAATATTTGCCACTTGTGATGGTGTCTACCCTGCTAGGGGTGTTGCATAATAATATGACCTCTGTTTGATAGATTTAATTTTTGTTCTCTAGAACTATGCAGGAACATGTCATCGATTTAATACAATAAAACTTGCATGTTAGAACTGATTGTCCTGACCTGCTCTAGAAATAAAAGAACATTTTATTGTTAAAAATTTAGTATTGATTTATATCTCAATTTTCCAATTTACTTAATGCGTACTAATAGTCCCCACCCATATAGCAATATGGATATCCAAAACGACAAAAGTAATATATAGGTGTTCGTTAGTGCTATTTAAAGAATACTTCAGTTCTATAATGCCGATAGTAAAAACCATTCTAGCGAACGAACCAAATTATCCCATAATATAGTTGTAAGAATGAATATACAACAAATATTATAGAAGAAACGGCAATCAGGAGTATCTGTGTTTTATTAGTATTGCATAATTATTTATATCACATTTTACACAGCCCTTTTAAAATAGTTCTAAAAGATGTATCTATAAACTGTATAATATTTGTCAATACTCTTATACAACAGTTATAAAATAGTTTTATACACATTGAATAAGAAGTTGTGTAGCTGACTTTAAAATAATTTATTAAAATTAGTATAATATTAAGACAATACAACTCTTACAGAACTATTTTAAAACTATTTTATAGACGTTCATAATCTTAGAAATTGTCACTATTATAAAATTCTTATAACATTAAATGTATCTTATAAGAATAAAATGTTTACTAACACCGCGTTATACAACTTAACCTTATTTCCGTTTATAGAACAAAAATGACGATAAACAAGTTTAAATTAAATCAAAACATGCTTTATTGCTGAAGAACATACAATTTCATTGACAAAGTGTGTATATAATAAAATATTATATTCTAGATCCTACCTAAAAATAGAGGCGAAAACAGAGAAGGGGACAAACGCGCCCTTAAAATTCACAAGTAGTTAAGTCAACAAACTATAAAATAAAATAAATCCTCTTACTTAATTACTTTGGACATGGTTGGCTCATAATGGTCCCACAATTTAAAAATGGGTTTCGACTTTTGTCTAGTATTATAATACACCTAGGTAGGTACCTACCTAATTAAGAGTTGGCAACCTTTCAAAAATGGTATAAATGGCGCTCATGTAAGGTTTCTTTAGCGCCTGCATAGGCAACATTACACCACTAAAGTCTCCTATAATGACCCAAAAAGAACCAAACGACTTTTTAGCGTATAATTAGACAATATTATTCAACCAAAGCGTCGTATAATGACGAAAAGAGAACGAAAACATTGTATTAAAAATCCGCCATATTTTTCACTTCCTTTCGCTATTTCGACCGACGCCATTATGCAAATGTTATTTTCTCAAACAAAAAATACACGAAAATTATCAATTTTTTTAGACAAAGACCATAATTACATAATTATTCTATCATCCACTTATTAAATCTGGTGTAAAACATACTGCAGATTAAATTTTTACTTTTTTTGTTAAATATTTGTTATCGTAATAAACCCAAATTTACGACAAAGCTTGCGCTTGCATTTTTTACTGTAGAAGTATATATATTTTGTCAGAAAAAGTGGCCGGGCACATAAGATTCGTCATTTAATGCCGCTTGTCAAAGATTCTATCATTACAAACTATTTTTTATTAGAAATATTCCATCGCCATTTTAACTTATAAATGTTATCCATATTATTTTGCAAGACCTGAGTTATACAGCAATTTTGCGATAGTTTGGTGTAGTTCTTCAACATTATAAAAGGAAATTGCTGTTTAAAATAAATGCAATTTATAAGGCAGCCCAAGAGGATATCTATATAACAGTTTTATAAGTGTTATTTAAATATACCTATATGAATTGTATAATGACTGTATAGCCTTACAATACAGACACTATAGAATTAAAATATTTTATAAAAATAGGCCTTTTTTGGTTGTATAGCTATCGTATTACGGTTTAAAACCCCTTTAAAAATAATTTGGTTTTATCAACTTTCCTTGTGTAGTGGTTTATACAATCATTATAAATATAATTTTGCTAGTTGGGCAGTACAAGAACCCTTAGTTTTAATGACACATACAAACCCGAACAAACTGCGTGAGTGCCTTCTTTGGGACGAGTCCGACCAACTTTCTTATGCGAAAACTTTCGGCGCTGCTGCGTTTTCGAATGCCCGATTCCCAGAAGTGTCGATATGACGTCATTATGACTCCCCGTACATACAAGCTTGATTTTTTAAAAATTGTTTAATAAAATTAATTTAAAAATTGTGATCAACTTGTCCTACAAAAATCATGCTGCGTGTGGAGTGTCCACCACCCCCAAAATGTCGATATGACGTCACTATGACTACACGTATATACAAGTTTGATTTTTTGACAATTGTTTAATAAAATTGAGTTAAAAATTGTAGTCAACTTGTCCGACAAAAATCATGCTGCGTATGGAGTGTCCACCACGCCGAAAATATCAATATGACGTCATTATGTCTCCCCATACATACATGTCGGACAAAAACAACAGTGTACACCAGTCAAGTTATCAAAATTTTAGTGCAACATGGAAAAAATTGATATCCAAAATTTTATTGCTGGAAACTGTTTATAGGGTAAGTTTAAACGTAAATAAGCAAAAATAGACAACTGGATCGGCCATCCCTCCCCGTGGGGGGTCGAAAGGGGGTGAAAAATGGTGTTTCGTGATTTATGGTAAAAGGAGACGTCCTAGAAAAAAATGTTTCATACAAAACTTGTAGATCATGTAAAAATCTACTACTTTTGTGAAAAGCACTTTTTCATATAACCTCAAATTTTTTAGATAAGTGCGAATAACCGGTTTTTGTGTTTTTTAATTTTCATTTGAAAACGTGTCAACTAATATTTATGAAATTTTAGGGAGAAATAGCTTTTCTTATGACAAATAAGGAAATTTTTTTTGTTTTTATTTCATGGGCTGTTTTGCAGATATTTGCTATTTTTTTTTTTGTATTTTTTCAAATAAAATTTGTCCTTCGAAAAATCAATTTAAAAACTTTTGGTTGTGCTAATTTTTTTCGTTTTTAGTTGCACTTTAACATGAAAAAAAAATAAGTCAGGGCGCAAAAACATCCTTTAAAATGCACAAGAAGCCAAAAGTGAGTTATACGAAAACGAATATTTCAGTATAAGTTCATAATTCGTTTAAAATTACGAACATTTTTTAAAATCAAGTACTTATTGGTATTCTATGGGAAAAAATACTAAAAAAATTATTAAGAAATTTTTTTCCTTATTTGTCATAAGAAAAGCTATTTCTCCCTAAAATTGCATAAATATTAGTTGACACGTTTTCAAATGAAAATTAAAAAACACAAAAACCGGTTTTTCGCACTTATCTAAAAAAATTTAAGGTTATGTGAAAAAGTGCTTTTCACAAAAGTAGTACCATAAATCACGAAACACCATTTTTCACCCCCTTTCGACCCCCCACGGGGAGGGATGACCGATCCAGTTGTCTATTTTTGCTTTTTTACGTTTATACTTACCCCATAAACAGTTTCCAGCAATAAAATTTTGGATATCAATTTTTTCCTAACATTTTCCAGTCTGACTGGTGTAGTGGTAGATAATAGTATTTTAAATGCAAGTACTTTATCTTAAATCGAAAAATATTAAATGCAAAGTTGTATGTACGGAGAGACATAATGACTTCATATTGACATTTTCGGCGTGGTGGACACTGCATATGTAGCATGATTTTTGTCGGACAAGTTGACCACAATTTTTAACTCAATTTTATTATTTAATTGTCAAAAAATCAAACTTATATGTACGGGGATTCATAATGACGTCATATCGACATTTTAGGGGTGGTGGACACTCGACACGCAGCATGATTTTTGTAGGACAAGTTGATCACAATTTTTAAATTAATTTTATTAAACAATTTTTAAAAAATCAAGCTTGTATGTACGGGGATTCATCATGACGTCATATCGACACTTCTGGGAATCTTGCATTCGAAAAAGCAGCGCCGAAAGTTTTCGCATAAGAAAGTTTGTCGGACTTGTCCCAAAGAAGGCACTCACGCAGTTTGACATTTGTATGTGTCATTAAAATTAAGGATCCTTGTACTGGGGACTATAACTTCAATAGAATATTGCCTATCTGTGATATGTTTGCATGTATTATTATTCATGAGGTAGGAAGAGTGTATGTGCTATATCTGTGAATTATCTTTTGTTGACTATTATTTTTCCTAATTTTTACATTATTTATTGTTAATTATTATTAATTGTTATTTACTATTACTTATATAATATCTTTATTTTGTAATAAGGTTTTTACTTCATATTATTTATATTCTTTAAACACGTGGTATCTGTGGGGCTGAAATATCAACGAAGAAATCCTTAAACATTCATTAAATGGGTTTAAATTTAAAACCATCTTAAATTGACAGTTCTACGTTTAAAATGACTAGTGTCAGAATAAGTTAACTAAGTTATGTATAAAATAATTGATTAAATCGTCCGTTACTTTATTACAATACATTTTTAAACTATGTAAAATGAAACGAAAAGTATACTTTGCTATTTGTCACTAAATTTTATTTAAAAATTTTGGCCTTACTGCCGTTTCGTAGTACAACTACAACTTCAAGACGCTAATCTAAACTTAACAAACTCAGGGTATATTATATTGGTTAACAGAGTCATCAAATTATTGGATCTACCAAAAGTTAGAGAAAGATAGAATTTGATACCATTAGGACTATTGCTGTCAACAATGGCTACACAATAAAAGAAATAAACTTCCTTATCTCAAAAAAGCAAAAGGCACTAGCTATGACACAAACATACCCCAATGTAAAAACACTGCATACTAAAAAATTTCATAGGTTCTCTTACATACAGTGATGGGCTAAAATATGGAACAAATTCATTTAAAAATCAGGTATTCATTTTTTGAAAAAACGCTCGGACACGTCGATTATAATTTTTTCTTCCGGATTTTTTGCCTCAAAAATAAATTCTACCGGGTGTGTCAAAAAGTAGATGTAGCAAAATTTTTTTTGTTTTTTAAATAGAACCCGCCTATTTTTACTTATTACCCTAATTCTACGTCAAATTCTGCGCATAATTCATGTAGCATACTCTATCCTTATCTCTAACGGTTTTAGAGAAAAATTACATCATAAAAAAAAATCTTTAAAAAAAGGATAAAAAATTAGTTTATTAAGTGTTAAAAATGCAAACCATTAACTTCTTGACAATATGCTAATCTACTTAAAAACCCTTCTAAAACATTATTTACAGTATTTTCATTAATTTGCCTAATTTCATATCTAATTTTAAATTTTAAGTCTTCCAAATTTTTTGGTTTATTCTTATACACTTTTGATTTCAAATAACCCCAAAGAAAGAAATCCATGGGTGTAAGATCGGGAGATCTTGCAGGCCATTCTATGGGTCCTCTTCTACCTATCCATCGTTCGGGAAATACAGTATTCAAATACTCTCGTACTTGTCGAGCAAAATAAGGCGGAGCAACATCCTGCTGAAACCAAATAGACGCATCTGGTAGATGAGGCTGATTCGGATTTGGAAAATCCGCTGCTAGTATGGGAATTAATTCATTTTGAAGAAATTGTAAATACCGGTCTCCTGTAAGATTTACATCGAAGAAAAAAGGTCCAATAATTCTATCATTTAATATCCCTGCCCAAACATTTACTTTTTGTGGGTATTGCGTGTGCTGTTATCTCATCCAACGGTGATTATTTGTACTCCAATACCGAAAATTTTGTCTGTTTACCGAACCATTCAAACAAAACGTGGCTTCATTGCTAAAAAGTATGTTGCGATGGAAAAATAGATTTAAGTTGCAAATTTCCATCATAGTTTCACAAAACTGTAGTCGGCGGTCGGGATCATCTTTGTTTAGCTCGTGCAGCAACCTAATTTTGTACGGATGGTACTTTTCTTATTTCAATACCCGCAACACAGATCGTCGGCTAACATCATTATTAAGGGCTACTTCAGTGGATGCACTATGAGGATTATCTTCAACCTCTAACAAAATGTTCAATTGTGAGTTTTCACTAATTTTTGGACGACCTGGCAGTAGACGATCGTTTACATTCCCTGTTTCCCCGAATTTCTTCTCAATTTTACTTACTGTAGATCTTGTAATCGACCGTTCTGGATACTTAGCGTTAAACAAGTTACAAACTTCGTCTTGACTTCTTGTTTTGTCTCCACATCCAATTAAAATTAAAATTTCGATTTTTTGTGTTTCATTTAAATGCACCATGATCGCCGTTTCTCAAAATTTTACCTAAACTAATTTTTGATTGACACATGACTTGCTATCGTAGTAACAATTCATTTAAATTTACCTGTTTACCTTTAAGTAGGTACAAGTACCTTTTTTTAAAGATTTTTTTTTTATGATGTAATTTTTCTCTAAAACCATTAGAGATGAGGATAGAGTATGCTACATGAATTATGCGCAGAATTTGACGTAGAATTGGGGTAATAAGTAAAAATAGGGGGGTTCTATTTAAAAAACAAAAAAAATTTGCTACATCTACTTTTTGACACACCTGGTATAATTTCTTTTTGAGGCAAAAAATCCGGAAGAAAGAATTATAATCGACGTGTCCGAGCATTTTTTCAAAAAAATGAACACCTGATTTTTAAATGAATTTTTTCCATATTTTATCCCATCACTGTATATAGGCCCAACCCCCGAAAAAATAGCAAACATTTTATCCGCTGACGAAGTGACAATAACTTTTAAATCCTCAAATAACCTATCAAAACTATTATTTAACATTATAGATAAATGTGGAAAATATAAGAAATCAGGAGTTTATGAACTAAAATGCAACGAATGCAATAGCTGTTATATATAGGACAAACGGGACGAAACTTTGAAACTAGATTTAAAGAACATAATGCATATTTTAGAGTAAAGAAAAGAACATCTAATTTTGCGAATAATTTTTTAGACACAAACCACGTTTTTCCCGAAATTATCAACTTACAAATATTACATATAGAACAAAAAAGTCATACATTAGATATACTATTAGAAAACATCGAAATTTACAAGCGACCATAATGTCAAGCTTTTAAATCCACAATTAGACTTCGAAAATTTCCCACTTTTAAAATTATTATAATTTTCATTTGGCATGTTTACCATTTAGATTTTATAAACATTAGCCAGCCTGTCCCTTATAATTAGGAATGTTGTAAAATACCATTGTGTACCAAACAATATTATACCTTAGGCAGATCCAATAATTTTATGACTCTGTTAACCTACATAATATACCCTTAGTTTGTTAAGTTTAGATTAGCGTCTTGAGTATACTTTTCGTTTTATTTTACATAGTTTAGTTGCAAATATTTCTTTGGTTTTTCTATAAATTCATAAGGAAAAAATTTTTTGGACGCGTACTGTTTCCTTTAATAGAACTAAAACTATTCCACCCCATATCCCGTTAAAACTATTAATCGGTAAAATGATTTAATTGCAAAAAATCAAATTAACGCAAAAACATTATAAGCTAATTAAAACAATGACACGGGGAAAACAACTTGGAGACTATAACGACTAAATATTTTGATGGACTGAATTTAAAACTCTTTAGTGAATACTGGTGTTAGTGTCAGTGTTAATTTCTGTCTTTTCAAATTTTTACTTCACTTAAAGTTACGACTACTTTTTTAAGATAAAATATCAAGTTTGTCTTAAATTAAACTTTAAGCCGCAGATTTCTTAAATAATTTAACTATTAAAAGTAACGAGTTTTGTCATAATATTATTTTTTCTAATTTGGTATCATAACAAATCTATTACGATACGCATTTGCGTATCGTAATCAAGGAAGCTGTTTCGATACGCATTTTTTCTTTATTTGATGTTGGTTACATTCAAATGTTTTATTTCATTGACTTGCGCGGCCTTTGTGATTTACGAGAAAACCCATTTTTCGCAGAGGAAAAATAGCTTGATAACCTACTTTTTTATTCTGTGTGGATAACAGTCATGTATATTGGTTGCATAAATCTATAAATCAATCTTTTGTAGATGCTTCAGGCTATCATTTTCTGCCAAATCCTATCCAAAACTCAATCTACTAACCTTCCAATTTCGATTTTAACTTCAACTTTATTTGAATTTTTCATCCTTCCTATACTAAATTGCAATGCCGTGACTTTAAATCACGTCTTTTGAAATTTGAAAAAAAGTAGCAAAATCGCCCGAATTTCCGAACGCTCTGTATACGCACCGAATGTACAAGGATCACACAACGTATTCCGTCCAATTTCAAATCTCATATCGCTAAAATAACTTTAGAATCTCGTGGTGAAAATGGGTCAATTAATCAAAAAATGACAGTTCGCAAAATAATTTTTGTTGTGGCCACTATGATAAGAAATAGTATTACAAACATAAAATTTAGATATAAAAATTTACAAAATTTGAAGGATGTATTTTCTTTTTAAATATGTGTTTTTTATTGGAAAAACTACAAATTAGAAAAAATAGTATAACGTACGTGTTATATAAAGCAGTTTTAAGCACTTGTCCCGTTATAAAACTCGCCGCAAGCGGCTCGTTTTTTAACATGGACGCGTGCTATAAAATTATGCTTTATAAAACGTATACGTTAATATACTATTTTACACCAATAAACAGAGAACCAGTTACTACATACTACTACTTCACCTTTGGACATGTTTTAATAAAAACGTTGACTAACATGTCCATATATTATTTTTTAATATATAGAAACTACGGGTCACAGGCGTGAGGGAAGGGACTTAAAAAAAATAACTTAATAAAACTTTATTCTAAATGGTCTATGGTTTCAAAAAGTCTGTGGGTATAAACTTTTTGTTTTAAGAATCCCCATTAAAAAATCCAAAGGTGTTAGATCTGGTGACCTTGGTATCCAAGCAAATTCTGACCTGCGTCCAATCTATCTATGTGGAAATGATCGGTGTAAGAATTCTGTCACTCTTGTAGAGCTGTGACATGTAGCACCGTCTTTGATTTGGGTTTGTTCGGGTTTCGGGTGTTATTTCATCAACAAGCAGAACTTTACCATAAAAGAGCGGATTTATGGGATGTATAAAGTGGGTGAACACGTTAACATTCGCTCAATACAATTAAACCTTAAAATCATTGATGGTGTTGAAATATCCACTGGTTCATTAGCGAACTGCTCAAAAAAATTTAAATTTAAATGGCGTAAACGTACTGTATCAAACAGGCGTTTTTTAATAAAGCAACCCCATAGAGCCCAACAAGGAGTAGAATTTTTAAGAGAAATTAAGAATAACGGCAAATCTCAATTTTTTATAAAACCTGTTTTTCTGGATGAAACCTGGATATCCAGTAAAGGGGCTTTTAGACGAAGTTAAAAAGATGATACTTTTAATATAGTTAAAAAAATAGTCAGAGGTGTACGGTATATTAGGAATAATAAGTTTGATATTCAAGTCTGGACTAAAATCTGGTGATTATCATGATTCGATGAATAGTGAAAACTTTGAGAAATGGTTGAAAGAAAAACTGTTACTAACCTTAAAGGAACCGTCGCTTATTATTATGGATAACGCCACCTATCATTCTGGGATAATTGAAAAAATTCCAAACACAAGTTGGTCAAAATGATTACTTATTGCATGGTTAGAGCAAAGTCAAATTCCGGTTTCACCATTTGTAATGAACGATCAGATCTGGATAATAGTGAAGCAGCATATCCCACCCAAACGTTATAAGTTATCTGGAAAGCGATGTTTATTTTATTTTTTAATTATTTTAATAGGTTGGACGAACTAGCCTTGCAACATAGATATCGAGTTTCAAGACTGCCTCCATATCATTGCCAGTTTAATCCTATTGAAATGATTTGATCGGAATGTAAGCGCTATTATAACGCAAAGTTAAGTTTTATGCATCTTCTAACAAATGACGTAGTTTTGGGTCGGTGGAATAAAGACATTGAAATGTAACAGTGGAAAAATTTAAAAATTATGTAACACAAATTAATAAAGTTATAAACGGTGCGGAAACGGGAATGATTTATAGATGCTTTAGATACTCTTCCCATTATTAACTTGGACGAATCTGATGATGATGATGATCTTTGCGGAAATGATTTATTTTAATTATTAAAAAACCGAATTTTGTTGTTTTGTCATTTTTTATTATATTTTCTTTTTTTTGATTTTACAAATAACATGAAAATGTTTAAAACAAAATTTATAGACTGATGCAAAACGACAAAGAAAACAAAAAAATATAATATGATTCAATTCTAAATTTTATAAATGCGTTTTATTTATTTTTTATCAAATCAATAACTAATCATAACCTTTACCACCGGTAAGTCAAACTGACTGAATTAATTTACGACAGAGGTACCGAAAATATGGAGAATATGACGTAGCAATCAGCGGTCATTGAACAGACTTCATTAAATTTTGTCAATCTTTTCCAAAATTTTCGAAAAGGCATTTTATAAAAGACTTCTTAGAAAGAGAGACTTTTTCAATAGGATCCAATTAGGATTTCGCAATGGTGTTTTAACTCAGCACGCAATTGTATCTATTTAAAATAAAATCCTTAAACAAGGTAAACAAACTCCTTGTTTATTATTTGATATCATAAATAGAAATTTGCTACTTTCTTAATTATAAAACCATGGAGTACTTGGCAATGCACTCAATTGGCTGAGAAATTTTTTAATCGATCCTACACAAAATGTTATCTTAAATATAAATAACAGATAGTACTTTTCCGATTCTATGGTAATAACCAGTTGGGTTCCTCAAGGGAGTTTATTGGGCCCACTTTTATCTATTATATACAGGATGTCCAAAAAAAGGAGATCAATCCGCTAACCATATATTCTTTGAGCAAAAAGAATTGAAGTTTTATAATGCCATTTTTAATTTTTTACCATCATGTTCGATATACTTACATCAGGGCATCAAAATTTGAAATTAAAAACTGATTTTTTTTTAATAATTCGAGTATTTAATAAGATATAAACTTTAAATTTGGTACATTGCTTCAACATAAAGAGTTACATCTCTTGAGAAAAACAAAACAAAAGACAATTGTCAAATATTCAAATTAGAATGATCAACTACCCGCTGACCCCCCCGCCTATTTTTTAGTACGTTCGCCAGTGACTTCCAAGCTTTATTTTTCAGTTAATTATTTGTTTTTAATTATGTTTTGTACTTTATAAAATTTCGATAAAATGATGCGTTTTGAAGATAATTTGAAAAGTATGCGTTACTGCCAATCGGCTAACGGTAGTCTCATAATTTTTAAATGCTAAATCAAGTTAGCTGTTGTGGAATTAACATGGATACAAGATAGAATTAAGTAAAGCTTTGCAATATATGATAATAGCGAAAGCAAAGGACTAACCACAAATGATGTACAAATAAAAACCGGTCGATTTTGTTCATGGTTGTCTAGCTTCCTCAAGGACCGTTCTCTGCAAGTGGCGATTGACGGGTTTCTCTCAGACACCTTCACCATCAATGCTGGTGTTCCTCAAGGGTCCATATTATCCCCCACTCTCTTCTTACTGTACAATACTGTACATTAACGACCTTCTAGCGAAAACAGAAAATTAAATATATAGTTTTGCTTACGACAGCACACTTATCTCATCTTTTACTTTGAAATCTCAAACATCGGCTGCTGACGCACATCTTCGCAGACAACATGAGGTACCACTAATAAAGACCTGGAAAAAATGTTGTCTTAGGGTGACAGTAACCAAGTCGAATTTAACGATCAAAAAACCCAGGCAGCAGTTTCCTCTAAGAAGGTTAACATTGCAGAACCCGATATCGTTATGGCAGGACACGCAATTCCACTGACTTCGTCTATTAATTTGCTGGGTGTCAACCTGGGAGGAAATATGTCTTGGCATAATCACGTTGTGGCAATCGCCAGGGCAGCTTCTCAGAAGCTCGGTATACTTTTCCGTACCAAAAAGTTGTATACACCTCAACAACTTTTGACACTCTATAAAACACAGATTCGACCATCACTGCTCTCATATCTGGAGTTCTGCACCAAAGCATACCCTTCGATTGTTGGATTCCATCCAAAGGAGAGCCGTTCGTCTAATCGGCGACCACGAGCTGACTAAGAACCTCGACAGCTTAGAACATGGAAGACAGGTTGGTGATTTGACTCTCTTCGACAGATATTTCCATGGCAAGTGTTCGCCAGATATTGCCCGCTCGATTCCACCTCGAGTAATGAATAGCAGAAACACACGACGAACCACTGCCGCCCATCCCTATGTGGTTCAACTTAGTACACCCCAAACATCATTGTTTCAGAACTCTTTCATTTGGAGGACTTCATCTTTATGGAAAGGCCTTTCTGAGACCGTATTTCCAACCGAATATAACCTCCAACGATTCAAGAAAAACGTGAATCGCGTTCTTCGCACACGCACCACTCCCAGAGCGCCTTAAAGGATTGTTCCTATAGTGCTTGTGCTCGATCATAAAAAAAAAAGTACCAGTTAAATGAAATTATTTTATTGCCCTACTAATAACTTACTATAGCTAATTTTTTTTACTTTGCCCGATTTGATGATTTGACTCTAGTGGTAAGATAAAATATTTGGTTTCAACTAGACGGTGCTCCCTACGAAAATTTAGGAACTATTTACAGCAAATCTTTTCTAATCGGGGCCAAGATGCTCCTGTTAAATGGCCATCCCGTTCCCCATACCTCCTTGGACTAGTCAGTCTGGGGGTGTATGAAAGATTTTGTGTATATGGTTCTGATTTTGCGCGAGAACCATTTAATAGAAAGAATCCTTCAAGCTGGAGAGCAGTTCAGGTTGAAACCACATATTTTTCAAAGCTTAATATTTTCTTTAATAAAAATAGCTGGCATAATATATTCAAAAAAAGGGAGGTGATATTGATCAGTTTCTTTAGACTTTGTTTTTTGTTACTAACGTATTCATAATTTTATGGAAATATTTTGTTATATTATTTATTTTCTTGTTATGATGTATGAAATTTATTTAATAAGTAATAGTAGACAATAGTGGCGTTTTACTACTATGAGAAGAAGATTAGCAATAGTATTTTTTTAGTAGGGCAATAAAACAATGTCATTTAAATGGTTTACTACTTCAGGTTTTTATCTGTATGCCACTGTCCTTACGTTATTTATGGCTAGTCGTTTGCTTTCGGTATTATCACCTATTACAAAGTTTTACTTAATTATATCGTATATCCATGATAATGCCACAAATAAATAAATGAGTCATGATACATACTTTTTAAATTATCTCCAAGACGCATCATTTTTTCTAAATTTTATAAAGTACAAAAAATAATCAAAAAGAAATAGTTACCTGAAAAAATATAGTTCGGAATCACTGGCGTACGTATTAAAAAATGGGAGGGGTCAGGAGTTAGTGGACCCCCTATTATGAATATTTGACAATTGTTTTTTTTTGTTTTTCTCAAAAGATGTAACTCTTTATGTTAGGGTATTGTACTAAATTTGAAATGTATATCTTAATAATTACTCGTATGTCGAACACGAAGGTCAAAAATGAAAAAAGTAATATTAATTATTTTGCTCAAGGAATATATTATGTTTAACGAATTGACCTCCATTTACCGGACACCCTGAGTATAAATTGTATTTTTTTTATTAGCTCAAATAGTAACTACCTGTCAATTTTTGTCGATGACTTGTCGATAGATTTAGCAAGTGAAAATTAGTTAATGTGCGAATAGGGCAGTTTATGGTATTAAGGATTATTGCCAAAAAAATGGTCCAATTTAGAATCCTTAAGGGATCTAAACAAGAGCATTCTTGATAAGTAAAGGGCGACATATTTTCCTTTTTTGCCTTTAAAATATGCATGCACACTGGTATGCAATATTTCTTAATTTATTATAGTAAAATGAGGTAAAGAAACATATTTGGTTCGAAGAAATATGTTTATTTTTAAAAAACTGCAAAAAAAAGTTAATAAAACAATTTTTAAAATTATAAAAAAAACATTTATTACTATATATTTGATAAAATTGTCAACTAAAAAGGATTCTCTTTTATTAGTAAAAATATGTTTATATAAAGAGAAGCTTCTTACAACATATACTGATGTAATTGGAGCATACTGCCACTTAGGTAGCAAAATATAAGGCAAAGATACAACTTCGTTGGATGGTTTACCCTCATAACTGCTTTTTACTGCAGTTAAGTAATTAAATCCTTCATTCTTTTTACAGTTACATCCAATTTGTTCCTTACTTGACCTCCATCTTTACCGGGAATGTTATTACATTTAGCGATAAAAGTTTCAACAATACTAATTGAGTATCTTAAACTTACCTACATTTCTACTATCCAACGAGGATATTATGTCCGGTAAAAAACTAAAATTAACTTTAATAAAAACAAGATCTTTAGCTACACTTGCACTTTTTAAATACTCTTTACTTTACACAACTCACTGCGAATCGTCATCTAAATCCAAAATTAGTTATTTATTAGCTTCGAAATGCTCTGCGTCGAATATTGCGACATTAATCCAGGTTTCCCACAGGGTAATTACAGGTTCTGGAGATAAACTAACTCGTGGTTATCTCGCCAACATTTTGAAATGCGTTTGTTACACTTGTTTCATTTTTTTGTAACTTTAACATATGCAGCGGTGTTGGGCGATTTGGACCTTCTTTTCATAAACAATAGTTTTTGTACAAGCTTCTTAGAAGACTTTTTTTCACTAAACTCTAACTCTAGAAAATTTTTAATCCACGAAGACGTTTTCGCTACCTTAGACATTCTGAACACAAATTTGAAATTACACTGAAAATACTGAAATCTTTCGACAAACTAAAACAGGAGTATGTATTACCAATCGATATAAATACAGTTTGTTAAGCAGGTAATAATAACGTATTATTTAGTAACAATCAACAACCCCTAGCAATATGCCTGCAAATCCCGGAAACCACCAATAAATATCTTGCATATAACCAAAATGTAAATATAATTATTATAATCTTTAGATTGGAAAATCCCTGAGACCAAACTGGACATTAGGGTGGGAGTATCAACATGCTTGCCAACCTATAACCTATTTCGCGTAGATTTATTTATGTTTTCTAGCTTTTATATAAAATTTAAAGAAAATCAGTATCGACTTGATATTCTATAGGTAATAATTGACATATTTAATAAATATCAAGGAATTTCATAACTTATTTTAGGACAATTATTGTATAGCGAAAAATATCAGGTAAGATTGTTTTTACATAATTCTATCATTGCCACTCATTGTTCCTTAACTATACAATTCTCCCAAAATTAGCAATGAAATAAATTGATATTTTTGTAATATATCAGATACTACCTAAATAATGTACCGACGATATTGACTTTTTTTAAATGTTAGTTATTAAAATAATAAACTCAAAAAATCAACGCGAAATAGGTTATAGGTTATAGGCAATAGATTGAATGACGTTGAGAATTCAACCTTAACGTGCTTAATTTTTTGATATAGCTGAAAACATAAAAATATGCTTTTAAAATAATACTTAATTAAAACTATGTATTTTATTATAAACTTGACAAAATATGCAAAAAATACATTTATATGCATTTTCCATATTTATATTCCGCCCTTTATTGATAAGTTAGATGGAAAATCGACACAGCCGAAGCATGTTGCGAATTACTTTTGAAATTTCCTCGACTCGAAGCTTGATAGGTCTCAGCAAATAGATCATATTTTGAAAAAGATGTGATATCGCTGTTCTATACTTTGGCAATTAAGGGATAGGGTAGATAATGTTATTGGGTAGATATGTTAATACTTTATTTTTATTCTTATATACAGTCCTGTTTTAATTATGCAATTTTGGCTTGGGGCAATTGTCTTTCAGCCTAAAAGCACTCCCTATAAAATTATATTTATTCATTTAAATATTCTTACATTTCCATGTATTTTCAAATTAAATTGCGTGAATTGGATCCAGTTAAGTAATCATGGTTTTGGGGTTGCTAGAGATAACAACGAGCATTAAAATGTAAGAGATAATTGTAATTTCTTCTCATAGATTGGACTCTGTAGCCAACATTCACCTCGTATTGCCAATCAAATTGTTCCCAACTACCGCTTAACATTAAACAGCTTACTAATATTTCCATAAATAATAAATTTTAGTCTGAGGTGAAAAGGCTACTTTGTGGAAATGCTTTCTATTCCTTTCAGTCCTCGCTTTGAATTGGGTGTTTTGTTGTTAAACCCAAAAGAAAACTACCCGTTTTAATGGTCACAACGCTTTATTTGGGACGCAAAATCGAAACTATTGAAAACTTTTACAAAAAAAACCGTACCTTTAAAAACTAGAATGACATTCTCTGTTCCGTCATTTTTCAGACAGATGCCTACTTTTCACTAAAAGTATATTGGTCCGGTTTTTTACTATTGCTAGGCAACAGACATACACTGTTACAAACCTTCTACTTATCAAGATGGGATTTAATCAATTGAGAGTACCTACCGTGCGAACAAAAATTATTTGCATCAAAGAGGGCTTAAATTAAAAAACGTAGTGCTTGGTTTAGATCACAATGATAAAAGGACGATATATCTAACCAAATCTAGGTTAAAATTTTGTCAAATTCATATTATGACATGATATGCCCAACTAATGAGTAATAAAATAAGTAGACAAATACAAATTTATTTTGGTTGTTTACAAAATTATAATACTTGCACTTTATAAGGAAATAAATTTAGCTACTTCTTAAGAATAGTCCTGCATGCTCCATAAGATCTTCCCACTTCTTGGGACAGGCGTCTTATACAATTTGTTGGCGAATTTTGCATTATTTTACGAACGTTTGCAACAAGTTCTTCTGTTCTTACAAATGGTCTTCCTGCTCCTTTTTTTTGTTGTATAGAACCTGTTTCCCTAAACACAGCTACGGTTCTTTTCAGGCAATGATAAAAATCCCCAGCAATAAAAGCAACGTTAGAAAAATGTTTGTGAAAATCGTCAACGCACAAACCCGGATTGTATTGACACTCACCATTTACTCTAACCCCGTTTCGAAAATACGTTTCAACCATGAATGTTTTGTGCTGTTCCGTAAAGCCCATTGTGTGAATTGTTCAAGAAATTGAAAAAATTAGCGATGAATTAAATTACTTGTAACGACTGTCAAAGATAACGGAATAACTGATTGATTGGTAATTCAGGTAGTTACTGACACCCAACAGGTATTAAGCTCTACGGCTAAGCATTACGTCCTTAGATACAAGGCCCTCAATAATTTTTGCTCGCACGGCACATCTTAACGACTCTAACATGTTTTTTTGAAATACTGCATATTTATTTTGGATATAACTATTCAACTTATGAGCCAATGGCTGCTGGCAGATAAAATTATTTGTTTTTAGTATCATAATTTTTTATATATTTAACTGATGTTAGTTTTCGATGTGTAAACATTTAAATTATATATTTTTTGAAATATTTTTTAAAATTTGTAACACACTGTACATTGTAAGTTCAGTGGAAACAAATGATATTATTATTAATATAATATTTTTTGCACCCTGCATAGAAAATTAATTTTTTATAATGTAGAACCTATTTATTTTATAAGCAAAAATGTTCTTCAGTATATCTTTCAAAATTTATTTTCTTCTGTCCTCTTCTAAATACCACTGGCGGACATACTGTATATTTTAAACTTTCGGTCACAAAGTAGGACGTTGAGAATAAAGTATTCTGGGCCACACCTATTTAAAATAAATAATGTATGTCCTTTGGAAGGTCTGAAAGGTAAAAATTCTCCTAAAGATATTTTAAAGGACGTATAAAATCAATATTTAAACGAAGTAAACTGCATGCTTAACCACGTACACATTGAGAAAATATGTCGCTTGATCCAGGGTTATTTTCCACAGGTTTCGCAAATTAACTCAAGTTCGCAAAAAGCCTCTTTATCTTATAGTTTGTTTTCTGTAGACTTTGATAATATTCTCAAAAAGTAATCAACGATGGTAAACAGAATATTGTTAAGAGAATATATTATTATATAGGCTTATACTATACAGGCCTTGTTAAAGACTAGTGCCCGTTTTGATTCAAATAAGTAAGTAAGATTATTATATCGAAGTTGCATAAACTGCTATGTTTTTAAGAATAATTGCTATTTCCTTTCGTTTCGTCAGAACCACGCCCAAACGCGTTTCGCCATATCATGGCTCATCAGTGAGGGAAGGATCTGATGAAACAAAGGAAACAGTGTTGCCACAGACACATGTATTTTTGAGCGAGATTTGCTGTTACAATCGAGCGAGATTTATTTTTAAGGAGGGAGTTTTTTTTTAACAAATCAATCAAGTAGGCACGTAGCCAGGGATTTCTTTTCGGGGAGGGCCCATTGAGATCGCGCCAACGGCGCAAAAAAGAAAGCGCCGCAAGCGAAAATGTTGTGGGTGCCACGCCCTTTTTTGAATCATGGTGCTTGGTTTTCAAGTGGAGAAAATAAAAAAACATAACACAAAATCCTTAAGAAAAGCACAAAAACAAACCGGGTAATAATTGAGGTGCTTGCTAGGTATAAAGTCGATTCAGCCAGTAAACCAACAAGATGGCGGCGGATAATCCATGTCAGCGCTCTCCAATCACAAATAAATTAAGGCAAAAACTTACTAGGATTTCACACCAGAAATTATTAAAATTTAATTCCAAACATAAGTAAAAGCAACTATTATTAAGTCCTTAAATCATATATATTTCTTGTTTCTTTGTATCAAGAGTAATGCATGATAGAGAGAGACACATAATACCGGTGCTAACCAACACGAACCGTTATATTTTATATGATCACAGGGCAGGCCAGGCATTGCTTTTGTAAAGCGCAACGTAGAGACCGTTTCCGGGGTTTCCAGGAGTAGCAACGCGCAATACGTCTTGAACGGAATATAACGTGTTAGACAGAGATATAATTATAAAGTATTATTCGAGTTAATGTTTAAGGTTTTAGTTGACATTGTTCAATTTTGGTGTTTTGATTTGTCGTTTTAATTCGTTTTTATCCATTTTTGTGCCCTGAAACTTTATTTAATTCTAAAAACAGTTCTTTTCAGAGCTATTCCATTATGCTATTGTATTGCCGGTAAGTATTTTTAGACATTAACCTGACCTATTGCTGCCAATATTATTCTTACTAAAAATTAAATAGCTGGAATATGACTTTTGCCATATGACATGTCGGCCATCTTGCAGGTTTACTGGCTGAATCGACTTTACCCGCGCCTGCATTAAAAAAAAAATGATTTTTTTCGTATTGGGTTTATATTGTATTAAAATTTTAAACAAATATGTATTTTTATTATTATATAGGTACTATACTAGGTATCAGTGGCGGCTCGTGACTAGTGAGTCAGGGGGGCGCTGGCTTTTAATTAAAAAAAAATTAAAATGTCTATTATTTTCGAAAGTACGTGTCTGTTTTTTCTAACTTTCTCGTTGTGAATTTTAATTTCATCAGCATAAGCACTACTTAAACAAGTTAAAATATTAGTTTGTCCTAACATCTCAAAACTTACCTCATTATAACGATGTTTTGCACTATTTTCATGTTTTTTATTTTCTTTCAAAGATGTTTTAAGTCCTGCACCCAATTTATAGTCCAATTATCATCCCCGTCAAAAAGAAGACACACGAAACAAAAAAAAAAATTTAGTCCTCACAAACGCATATCCAGGATTTTTTATTATATATTTATTTGTCAAACTTAAGCGTAAACTGTGCCTTACTTTTAGAATTTGATTGCACTTGTAGGTATATATTCAATATTGGTAGTGGCCGCCCTGTATTTTTTAAATCAAGTTTTTCACTTAGGTAAGCTCAGAGAACTACTAAACGCAAGCTTCTGTAATTCAATGACCTTCATATTAGACGAAATTTTCCAACTTTATAATGTAGGACTAATAAATAAATCAAAACAAATAAACAAGACGTGAGCGCCATCGACATGTCGAATCGCGAGTCGCGATCAGCTGTTAGGCGGAAAATCTTAAGCTCCTCGTTGTGCGATATGTAGGTGACGTCACGTTTCCGTAGTCATAACGATAAGTCGCGTTGAATCGGGACGAATAATCGGTCGCCCGCGGGGCCACGCTTTTAGTATAATCTTGAGAGCGCGCAACTCGCTTGTCTATGAGTATAGCCTGTCCGCTGGAATAGGGCTATGTTGGTTTGAAATAATTATGCCCGCGCTTAGTATAACCTACCCGCTGAAATAGGGCTATGTTTGGTTTGAATTATTTAACATTGCTTTATTGGTTTTTTAATGTGTCCTATATTGTCGAAATCAGAGCTCTAATAATATATGGATATTTCGCATAATATTAATTTTGTTTTTGTAAGTTTTATAAGTATGTTCTCGAGTCTAGGGGGGGACTGCCCCCCCTAGCTACTTGCCTGCAATCAAGTGGGGGTAATCAAAAATCAGAATAGTTGAAAAAATCACAAAAAGAAAGAAATGCGCTTTATTTAATTATTCCTTTTTGTGGTCAACAGCCCAAACCCGAACAATCCCTTTTTCTTTCTGTGCCCCAAGCTATACATAATAATTCAATAATGACATGGTTTGGGGAGGAGATAGGCATTAGAAGTGGTGCCATATATAGAATAACAAGAATAAATTAAATCCATAAGTACAGAATTTACAGGCCGTGGATTATGTTCTGTGATTTTGGTTTTGTAGATTTAGAAACGAGAGAGATTTGGCAAAGAGGAGCGAGCGAGTGAATTAGAAAAGAATGGAGCGAGATGTTGCTCAATCGAGCAAGCTGTGGCGACACTGACCACTGGGCACCAGTGTTGCCAGATTAACAAAGCAAAAATTCGCCATCGATCAGTATGAAAAGTCGCCACTTTGTCGCCACAGCATTTTTGAGATATTGGGGTTAGAAAACTGTCAATACTAAATTTAAAAAAATGTCTTTGTGGAACAAGGTAAATGAACTTTATTATAGGTACCTACACAAAGAATAAAAATAAAACAAAAAAACTTAAAAATTAAAAAAAAATATTCTGATTCACTGTCTGAATCTGAACCTGATTTAGTTTTTTCCTGTTTATTTTTATATTTATTATTAATTTTTAAAAAGTGTTTTCGCTGATTTTATAACTTCAACAACAATATATCTATCTCTTTTCAAATCCAACTTTACTCTTAATAGTTATCAACAATACTTTAATTCTAATAATTCTAATTTTATTTCTTTTTTTTTGTCTTCACATCCAGCATATTCGAAAATACCTAAAATCTAAAATACCTTTTTTCTTCCTACGTATTGTATACAACATGTATATTCAATTTTTTCACCTGTAAAAAGTCGCCAAAAATAAGCTTTTTATTGAAAATCGCCGCTTCGCCGCCACACTCTCATCATAGAGACAAAAAGTCGTCATTTTGGCAACTTGTCGCCCCAAATGGCAACACTGCTGGGCACTGACTGAAAGGCAGTGTTGCCAGACTTTTTAACGATCTTCCTTCAACTAAGTGACAAAAATCCTTCATATCCTTCAAAACAGTCGCGGGACTGGCGGGTGGCTGGCAAAACAAAATATATTACCAAAAAAAACCTTTAATGATCGAATTTTTTATTAAAAATGAAAACAAAACAATCAAAAGATTCTACTAATTATTTAATTTTAATAAAATCGAATTAGTTGGTAAAATTATTGGAATATTTGCTAAATAAACAATTTTGCCTGAAAATCTTTCAAATTCGGATAAAAATCTTCAATCCTTCACTCCTTCAGTAGTAAAAATTTTAGATGAAAATCCTTCATATTGAAGCAAATCCTTCAATTCTGGCAACACTGCTGAAAGGAAACTCAACTTGAACTTACCATGGCGAAAGCCAAAGAGAGGATGTAGCGAGTAGCGACATCTACTGTCGTTGTTGGACAGTTTTAAAGGATACCAACGTGCAACGCCTCTAAACAACTCAATAATAATAATTTAGTTTCTACTAAAAGGAAATCACCTGTAAAGACATAGACCATGTCAAAATTACAGAGGTTCCGCTTGGCAGAGCGAAGGGCCCAAAGTAGGGTATCGGATTGGAGGGCCGAAAACTAGTGAAATTGCGAAAGCGGACCTCAATGAAATCATTTTTTTACTTATTCCCAACGTTTCAATTTTTTTTTTAATTTGTCAAGGGTCTAGGATCCTTCCATCCAAATGGATGGAAGTATCCAAGTAATGAATTTTTGTGGGGCAAGATGATACCAGTTGTTGCAGCCTATACCAGTAAGTGCACTTGTAAATATATTAGAAGATTATTGGTTCAATATGAAAAAGCTACATGGTTCTGACTACAGCGAGCATTGTGTAAAGAAGTTATGGAACATGACCGCAAAGCTGTTCAATTAAAAATATTTTACAAAATACAACATTTTGTTTAACTCCTTGTTCATACCTATATACACCGAATACAATACAATATTTTCAAAAAAAAATCATGGGGGCCTAAACAACTATCAACGAGCAAATATGTAGCGTAGATTTTTTTTCCCAGCTTTCACACAAAATTTAAATTAAATCAATTTCGATTGTATATTTTATAGGTAATATTTAAATATATTCTAAGGGCGAATGGGTAAGATTTTTTTTTTATCATTTAATGCTTATATAATATATAATAATATATTATATATATAATTCTCCCAAAATTAACCATGAAATAAATTTATATTTTTGTCATATATGTCGGATATTACCTAAATAATGTGCAGACGATATTGATTTTATTTATATTGTTATATGAGTTAATGAAATAATAAACCAAACAAAAACACAGATTTTTGCTCTCTTAGATTGCTGGTAATGCTACTGTCGAAAGGAGGTGAAAATTGCAAAATATTACTGCTTTTAATTTTGGACTTGACCGATTCCCAGCACTGAGGGGCTTCCATCCTTACATAGAGTGACAGTCTCATTTTTCGCGAATAGAGGTAAACAAGGAGCCTGGTTAGTGGTTAGCTTGGCAGGAAGAGTTTACTTCTGCTTTTAAATAAAAGAAAGCTATCGTAGCGGAATTTGCTGATGATGTCGTACATTAATTGGAAAAATTTACTATTATTTTCTAAGAATCGACACTGATATCTCCGACATCAATGTATTAAGCAAAAATGGTATCTTTATGAATAATTTTTGAAGGAAACAATATTTTCATATTTTTTGAGTTCAGTCATGTTTACTCAATGTAATTTGAGAAAAAATTACATCATTTAATCGCTTTAGTATAGGGTTTAACTGAAATTAAATTCCCATTACTTTATTGCCTTCAGTTATACATTTTGAATTTTTTTTTTCAAATTTTATCTATTTTCGCAGGACTATTTATGAACCTATAAAGAAGAATTAGAATGAAACAAAGTTTTTCAATATATTTCGAATCTCTTTTTTTAACATATTAAAGTCGATAACTTTACACTGCCGTTTAAAAATAATTTAGAAAGAAAATTATGCGATATTTAATATTTTACATTTAAATCAGTTGTTTTGAGGTAAAACAAGGTAGAATGGTCTTGAAATTATTTTTTTTTAATTCTGTACACCCAAATTATCTAGAAAAGAGTATAGTCAAACCTATCTCGTGCAAAAATATTTTTTTGTTATTTTTCGGCGATTATTTAAAAAAAAATGAAGAAAACTCGATTTCAAAGTGACAAATTTTTATTTGTGGCAAAGTGGCTTGCTTGTAATACCAATAAATGGCGTTTTCTTTTTCTGAACGACATAGACTATTAATAATAATTATTACAAATGATTTTCATATTACATTTTTGTTAGGTTTTTTAATTTTATGGGTTTTGTTAGTTTGTTGATGTTGATGCTTAAATAAATATTTAAAAATATAACATTTGTTTGCTTCTCTAGTACTTTAACACATTCGTAAAATAGTATTACCGAATAACACTCGCGATAAAATTTTCCATAAAATTTTTTTTGATTTTTATTTACTCAAGTTCTTGCTTTTAGTCAATTTTGCCCGTGTCATTAATTCTCCCTATTTCCATTATCCTTAAATATAATTACCTTCATACCATTTATCCTTTTAACAGTATTTTCACCTTTATTTTTCGAACATCTCTTACATTATTAATGTCGTATTGTACGATATTACGTTAAGTTAAACCGAGTTTTCCGTGTCCATTAAAATTCTGTGCGGACCTGGCTAAGAGCCCTTTGGCCAAGAAGGTTCGCTGAAAGGTAGAAATAAGGTTTAACAAAATTTAATCCTGCGAGACGTTTTGGATTAAAAAGTGGTGGGATGGGTTGCATTAGAATAATTGAATGGCTGATTTAGAAACAACCTAGGTCACAAGGTAATTATGGAAATAAAATATATTTTTTCTACTAGCATGCAAAAAGTATCACTTTCCCGCACGTATTTAAATACAGAAAAAATGTGTTTCAAACTTATGCGGAAATTGCAGTTCTTTGCGGAAGAGTATATATTTTCTTTAAATTTCCAAGAAATATTTTAATTACATTAATAAAAATATACATTTACATTTACAAAAATTACACCTATGTTTTTTTAAGAAACAACTATAATGTCCGCAGTAGGAATTAGTACAAATTAATGTATTTAGTTTTACAAAAAAAACATATATCATAAAATCCAGACTAATTTTACTATAACTTCAAAGTATTTTCTTGTTCATAATGACTGAAAGTAATAAAATGTAGGTATCTAAAATAGTAATTTCACGATCTTACACGTAATATTTACAACAAATAACACACTTTTTTTATATTCAAGGTCATACAATGCAAATTCTTATAATATAATGTGATAAGCGTCACTTCTGTAGGTGAAGATGACCGAAAATTTCAGTTTTTCTTGTGGCATTATCTACGAATATGACGCATAACAAATTTTACAATTTAATTGTTACTTTTCATTTCCTATAAGTTGGTTTACCGAAATTTTGAGTCCGACGTTTTGCCTTCTGGGTGCTATCGTCAGGTTTGTAGTTTAAATTTTGAGTTTTATCTTTTCATGCAATTTTATAAACCTAAGGTTTGTTCATGTAAGTAATAGGGAACTTGACAAAAATTTTAAATGGGGAACAAACTCTATAAATCGTAAGTACATATTGTCGTCAAACATATGGCAGCAAAAAAAAAACAACATATTTCGTCCCAAAAGACCGCTAGAAAGATTTAAAAATGCCCCAAAATTCAAATTATTCCAAGCGGGTAAAAACGCGCTGCTAGTAGTCGTGACGTCAAGGCGTATCATTTGTCAGATTTGTGTGTGACATCCACGAAATAGGTTATAGGTTTTCAATAAATTTAATGATTTGTCAGATTTGACATCCACGCGTCAAGCGACACGACCTTAAAACAACAATACAATAACAATAACACACGGCAATCCAAATGCAAATTGGGTCTGTCGGCACCTGTCAGGAGTGTCAGGATAACGGATGACCAAAAGTCATACCCCCTGACGTCATCGGGCTTCGCGCGCTTTAGAGATCGTTTGAAATGCTTTCGACACGCGCGAAACTTTAAAGAATTTTTACCAAGTTATTTTTTATTTTTCAGGAGTAATAATTGGGGAATACTTTTTTCAGGCCTAACTAAATCATATTATTGAAAAAAAAAATTGGAAAGTTCCCTATTGAAACGCGATGTTCATTTTTTTACTCAATCTTAATTTTATTTGAATCATTACTTTACAACAAAACTAAACTCTACTGAAAATCGTTTAGATTACAGATCTTTTGTATTTATTACAGTAAACAAAGGAATGTAAAAAAGTCATTGTATGCCATGGCATGTCACAAGAAATAAAATACTTATTATACTTAATTTTAATAACGCTGTGACAGTTTCCGTTTTGTATTCGAAAATGAAATTTTCTTGTGAGGAAAGAAGAGATATTTTAAAAATTTATTACATGACGTGTAATCTAAATTCGCTAATACCATCGGAAAGATATTTTGAAAAATATCCAGAAAGGAAACAGCCCGCACGAATGATTTTCCAAAAACTTGACAGAAACCTTATCGATTACTGCCAGTTTGGAAAACCACGACATAATTATGGTAATCGTATTACAAAAGATGAACGTCAGGCTATTTTAGGCGAAGTGGGTTACCACCAATTAATTAATAATAAGATATTTTAATTTTTTTAGAGCATGACTTCTTAATTTTCATTAAGTATATAACTTTTTTAAAGAAACTTCTTTATGAATCTACCTATGTAAGCTTAGCATATTTTGTTTATTGTAGGTGAATAATGACCATAGCGTTTTTAGTAGACAAATTGAAGCTGAATCGAATTTACAATCCTTAAAAACCATGGTAAAACGACCTTTTTATAGAAAAAGAAAAAATAGCAAGAGCACGTATATTGTTATAGACACCATTTTATTAATTAACACTGATATGTTACCATTTTGGGGCACACTGTACCGGGTGGTCAAATAAGCGAGGACGTCGGCTTTATCTCGGAAACCATTAATCGTACAACTTTTGGAAAAATTTTTTTATGAGTAAATTGGTCAAGAGGAATTGCTGGAAATTACTTTTAAGTTCCTCATTTCGCCGCAAGGGGGCACAATTAAAAATTGTTTTTTTAAATTCTAAATTTCTCCGAAAATTCCCATATTAAGGTATAACACTGATTACATCATTGGAAATCTTAGACAATTCTGCAGCATTTTGGTTTAAGGCTTATTGGCGTACCGACCTTGATAAGAGTGGGAGAAGCTATTAAAATTGTAAACATTAAAATTGCTGTAACTTCTAAACGACTTATCCGATTTTAAGCTTGTTTGGAAGGGGAAAATAGGTATCTTCAATTGCCGTATCCAACAGTACACGATAGTGTTTAATAAAATTGTAAGAGGGCGCAATTTGTAATTACATATAAATAACAGTTTCTTCGATTTTATCCCGAAAATTCAAATCATACGGTATAACTATGACATCATAATCGAAAAGTAGATAAAATTTGCAAGGAAAGTTGTGAAGACCGCAGTTCAATATCTTTGTTCGTTTCAGAGTTATTGCCGAAACAATAATTTTTAATACAAATTGCGCCCACTAGCTATTTTATTAGAAACTATCTTGTACCATTCGATACGACAATTAAAGGTACTTACCTTTTTCTTCCAAATAAGCTTAAATTTAGGAAAATCGGTTAAGTCGATTAGAAGTTACAGCGATTTTATTGTTTACACTTTCACTTGATAAGAGTGGGAGAAGCTATTGAAAGTATAAACATTAAAATCGCTGTAACTTCTAAACGACTTATCCGATTTTACTAAATTTAAGCTTGTTTGGAAGTACCTTCAATTGTCGTATCTAATGGTACACGATAGTTTCTAATAAAATTGCTAGAGGGCTTAATTTGTATTAAAAATTATTGTTTTGGCAATAACTCTGAAACGAACAAAGATATCGAACTGCGGTCTTGACATCTTTTCTTGCAAACTTCATCTACTTTTCGATTTTGATGTCATAGTTATACCGTATGATTTGAATTTTCGGGATAAAATCGAAAAAACTGTTATTATTACAAATTGCGCCCTCTAGCAATTTTATTAAACACTATCGTGTACTGTTGGATACGGCAATTGAAGATGCTTATTTTTCCTTTCCAAACAAACTTAAATTTAGTAAAATCGGATAAGTCGTTTAGAAGTTACAGCGATTTTAATGTTTACACTTTTAATAGCTTCTCCCACACTTATCAAGGTCGGTACGCCAATGAGCCTTAAACCAAAATGATGCAGAATTGTCTAAGCTTTCCCATGATGTAATGAGAGTTATACCTTAATATGGAAATTTAAATTTACAATTTAAAAAAACAATTTTTAATTGTGCCCCCTTGCGGCGAAATGAGGAACTTAAAAGTAATTTCCAGCAATTTCTCTTGACCACTTTACTCATAAAAAAATATTTCCGAAAGTTGTACGATTAATGATTTCCGAGATAAAGCCGACGTCCTCGCTTATTTGACCACCCGGTACATGGTGATTTTTAAGTCTTGGAACATAATATACAGTGTATAATAATTTCCAAGGGTTATTGGCATTGAGTTATTGATAAAATACACAACAAAAGAAAGCCTAAACCGTTTAACTTAATCGCCTGTAACATAGAACACTTTAATTTCAACTTTGGAGGCCTATATCTCGGTAACCGCTCGATGAATTTTTTGCGCCCATGAGAGAGATTTAAATCAGGAGATTAAACACTAAAACATATGAAAAAATCAGCGGTTTCTACTAAAGACGGAATTAAATAAGGTTTGTGCATGTGCATGGTCCTTTATATAGGTTTTTTTTATGTATAAAAGCCGCTGTTCCATTGCACTAAACACTTATTAATTTCCCAGTTATACTTCCCAGCTCTGTGTTCTAACTTTCCTATTTTATTAAAACCGGCGGAGTTCCTACTAATTTTCAACGTACGAATATAAATGGAAACTATAAATTGGTGCCATTATTATAAATTTACATGTATGTATGTACCTCGGTAATTTCGTTTGGGTCTAAAGAATTTCATATGTAATTTTGAATAATAAAGTTTGGACGTAGACAGTAATAATTTAAGCTTTCCCTAAACTTTCACAGCGAAATGAAGTAAACGTGTTTAGGAGCTTTTTTTAAAAATTTCTTCAACATCTCTCCTATTTTCTTTACATACAAGAATGTAGCGTAGCCGTAGGTGACGACTTTCTAATAGTTTTCTAATTTAACATTAAACATAAAAATATTAATAATAAAATAATTTAAATTTTATATCAAAAATCGATTGTCGTTTTTGAATGCACACACACAGCCCTCTCTACTTTATCAAGCCACTAACCAGAAACATCGACAACACTGCTTGGCGGTACGCTTGTCACGTGACTTTTTAAAGTTAGCCATGGTTTAGTATGTAATTTAAGCGCGAACTAGGTGTAGGTGTCGTATTAATTTGTTTTTTATCCGGTTTTCGATTGATATCTAATAGAAAATTTAAGTAACATGATTGCTATAAGAACCTCTACAAAATATAAGTGAAAATTTTTGGTGCGGGCTTGCTGTAATAGCATTAATGAAGTGAGAAATCGAACGGCCTGCCCGGCCGGGTGGTTTGTTTATGTGTCTTGGTGTTGTCTTATAAATGACGGCAGAGTTTTTGGGATAAACTTAAGTATTTTGTGGCTACAGTTAATTTATTAAATATTAAAGTATTTATTTAGCTTGAAGGTATATGTGAATTATTTGAAGGTTGTAGACAATGATGTATCTTGAGTAATAGATGTATTTTGGACTTCCATTGCCACTGGTAAGTATCTCCAGTCGTCTTCAGGTGAATACTAAACAAGTTACAAAGCTACGAGCCTATTTATACTACCTAGGGGGGGAGGGGGCGGAGCTAGTGACGTATGATCGGGTGCAGTCGTGAGTCATCTGCTTACGTCACCATGATTGTTTATCTGCTTACGTAATCCGCTTACGTCATCACGTTTGCATCACTACTCAATCTGAGCCTACACCTATTTAACAAGGGCTTTCAAATGTTTCTTATATCTGCAGAAGGTTTACTGAAACAGTCAGGGTTCTGGATTATGACAGCTGCTTCTTTGAATTTTCTCTTCCGCCAATGCTCTTCTTTAAGTATAATTTTTGCGTTTGCCCATTGTAAATGATGGCCGTGGGTCCAAGCGTGGTCTGCTGCACCGGATCTGTTTGTTTCTCATTTCAGTGTATGGTTTCGGTGTTCTTTGATCCTTGTTTGGAGAGGGCGTAGAGTTTCACCAACATAGGATTGTCCGCATTCGCATGGTATTCTGTATACACAATTCTTCGTGTCCTTTTGATTTGTTGGTTTTGTCTTCGTCAGGTGGCTTCTTAAGGAATCTTTGGAGCTAAAGACTGTTCTGATGTTGTACTGTTGTCCTATTCTTCGAATTTTTTCGGAGATTCCCTTGACATAAGTACATTCATGGTGGGTCCAGATTCATTATCTTTGTTCGTTCTAGTTTTGTGATTTTGACGCTTTTTGATGGCCTGATCGATTAGTTTCGTAGGGTAATCATTCATGCCAAGGTCTTGCTTGATGTTGTTAAGTTTTTTCGTCAAAGTTCCCTGCGAGTTGCAAAGTGTGAATGCTCTATCCACGAGTGTTTTGACTATTCCATGTTTGGTGCTGTTTGAATGGTTTGAGGCGTAGTTAAGATATTGACCTGTGTGGGTTTGTTTCCTATATACCGATATTTGGATGGTGCTCCCGTTTTTTTTGTACTACGACGTCTAAGAACGGTAATCTGTGGTTGTCCTCCTTCTCCATGATAAACGTAATTGTAGGTGCCAGGTTGTTCATTTGTTGTAGAAAGGTTTGAAATTCGTCATCGCTTCCATTCCAAATGATGAATGTGTCATCTACGTAACGAAGCCATAGCTTTGGTTTAATATTCGCCTTGTCTATCGCCTGATCCTCGAAACATTCCATGTAAATGTTGGCTATGGTGATAGGGATGAGCTCATTGATAGTCGGTCTTTTTGGCTAAAGAATCTGTCCTTCTCGTGAAAGTAAGAATTATTTAGGCAGCATTCTAGAAGCTCCATTATGTCATTGATGGGTAGCGACGTTCGCCATAATGGAGCTTCTAGAATGCTGCCTAAATAATTCTTACTTTCAGGAGAAGGACAGATTCTTTAGCCAAAAGGACGGACTACCAATGGGCTCATTCCTATCACCAGTAATAGCCAACATTTACATGGAATGGTTCGAGGATCAGGCGATAGACAAGGCGAATATTAAACCAAAGCTATGGCTTCGTTACGTAGATGACACATTCATCATTTGGAATGGAAGCGATGACGAACTTCAAACATTTCTACAACATATGAACAACCTGGCACCTACAATTAAGTTTACCATGGAGAAGGAGGACGACAGATTACCGTTCTTAGACGTCGTAGTACAGAAAAACGGGAGCACCATCGAAACATCGGTATATTGGAAACAAACCCACACAGGTCAATATCTTAACTACGCCTCAAACGATTCAAACAGCACCAAACATGGAATAGTCAAAACACTCGTCGATAGAGCATTCACACTTTGCAACTCGCAGGGAACTTTGACGAAAAAACTTAACAACATCAAGCAAAACCTTGGCATGAATGATTACCTTGCGAAACCAGTCGATCAGGCCATCAAAAAGCGTCAAAATCACAAAACTAGAACGAACATAGATAATGAATCTGGACCCACCATGAATGTACCTTATGTCAAGGGAATCTCCGAAAAAATTTGAAGGATAGGACAACAGTACAACATCCGAACAGTCTTCAGCTCCAAAGATTCCTTAAGAAGCCACCTGACGAAGACAAAACCAACAAATCAAAAGGACACGAAGAATTGTGTATACAGAATACCTTGCGAATGCGGACAATCCTATGTTGGTGAAACTCTACGACCTCTCTAAACAAGAATCAAAGAACATCGAAACCACACACTGAAAGGAGAAGCAAACAGATCCGGTGCAGCAGACCACGCTTGGACCCACGGCCATCATTTACAATGGGCAAACGCAAAAATTATACTTAAAGAAGAGCATTGGCGGAAGAGAAAATTCAAAGAAGCAGCTGTCATAATCCAGAACCCTGACTGTTTCAGTAAACCTTCTGCAGATATAAGAAACATTTGGAAGCCCTTGTTAAATAGGTGTAGGCTCAGATTGAGTAGTGATGCAAGCGTGATGACGTAAGCGGATGACGTAAGCAGATGAACAATCATGGTGACGTAAGCAGATGACTCACGACTGCACCCGATCATACGTCACTAGCTCCGCCCTCCCCCCCCCCCCCTCCTAGGTAGTATAAATAGGCTCGTAGCTTTGTAACTTGTTTAGTATTCACCTGAAGACGACTGGAGATACTTACCAGTTGAAACGTTGTCATATGAAATACTAAAGGCAATGGAAGTCCAAAACACATATATTATATATGAACTAGTTTAAAACTATCACCAGTAGAGATAGTTCGTAAGTAGGTAGGATACCTCTAGATATCTGAGTACTTAGGTAAGTAATATTTTTTTCTTTTGGTTTGTTTATTTATCAACATGCCAAACTCCTCTATTCCTGGGTGTAACTCTAACTATAAAATTGCTTTAAAAGCAGGTGAGTGAATCAGTTTTTCACTTCCTAAAAGATGAAAATCTGAAAATTCTATAGCTAAAAGCTATTAATTAGTCGCCCACACAGTATTCTGTAGTTTGTGCTAAGCCTTTTGTCCCCAGTCACATTATTCGTGAGGATATTTATCTTTTGCCTAATGGCACCAGAACAAAAAATTCCAACTGAAGTGAGACTAAATTTAACAGCTGTTCCGTGCTTTTATACCAATTTACCTGCTTACTTGTCAAAAACTGCTCTCATTCCTAGAAAAAGTCCAGCTGAGAGAAACGAGGAACAACAAGAGCGTACCTCTCAACTTAATCAAGCTTTCGAGCAATCAGATTTTATAAAAAGTTTTGATGACCTCAGTAATTATTCACAAAAAATTAATACTTCTGAATTTTAGGAAGTAAAAATAATTGTAAGTAACTCAAAAATATATTTTTATAGGTTAGATTCGACCAATGATTGGCTTACAATGATTTGAAATTGATTTTACCCTTTGAAAATAAACTAAGCAGGTAGTCTTCATACAGTGTGAAAGTAGCGAAGTTACCCAGATAGTAGGTGACTTTTTTAAGCTAAGCGTAGATTTCTTAATTTCTCTCTCTCTTACGAAATTTTGAGACTTCAGAAGTCGATAGTCAATGATGTAATTTAAATGCAGAAGATAATAATTTGTATAATAGAATATTACTTTTGATCGATCAAATAAATCTACTCGTAGTGAAACAAAAACAGCTTCTCAATGCAATATTACTATTATTTGATAATTAGGTAAGTTGTTCTTGTTATCCAAAACTATTAATTACTATTTTGTACATTTTTCCATATCAATATAATGGCAACAGAGCCAAAAAAGACAAAAAATATTATCAGAAAGAATAAAGAACTCGCCCGTTGCCGCGCGTCATAATAATAGTTTGTGGATCCACAACTCCAAGCTGATGCGGCGTTGCCAGATGTCACTTCATGGCTTGATAAGTAGAGAGAACTGTGGCACACACATTCGACAACGAATTTTATTGCTTGCAAGACACTGTTGCCAACAACTCTATTTACTACGTTACTATGAAGAATCATTGAGAATTCAATTCGAACTCGGTCTGATCCTAGAAGGCGTTTTCATGAAGGGTATTAAAATCGTTTTAAAATTGATTCTAAAATTTTGACAATTTACAAGATAATTGAATATACCGGGTGTAACAGGATCATGGCACACCCCCCGTATCTCCGTTAGTTTTCAAGGTAATTGATTGAAATTTGGGATATCCCATATACATAATAAGCGGCACTTTCTTACTTACAAATGATTTTTTTACCTTCCGGTTTCGCCGGAAGTGACACCAACTTTCGATTTTTAAATGGAACACCCTGTATATTATTACATTTTTGAATTCTGCATAATTTTCTGAATCCAACGGTACCACAAAAGTGACATTTCAAGCATAAAAAATATTTATTATTTAATTTTTAATTTTCCATTTAAGTGTGCCATGACGGTTCCGATTTATTCCAATTGATCCGTCTAATGCTAGAAAAATCGAAGTCCCGTCAAAAATACTAAATTGCGTTTTTTTATAAGCAAATAAAATTCATCGTAATCGTTTTTGGGGTAAAACTCAAGTTTCCCAAATGGAACCATATTGGTACCGTGGTACCATTTCTTAGTACTATTAATAAGGAATTTATTCATACCTGGTAATAACATCTGCGATAAATACAATCAAAATTGCAGCTAAAAGAAAATACAAATATTTTGTTCTAATTTAATGCTAAGAAGTTACTAAGGTGGCTTTGAAAACAATGAAATTATTCAGATTGTCAAACAAGTATTCGGTTGCTTATCGGTGTTTTTATTGTGTTTTGTATTCTAAAGCCTTAGTAACTTCTTAGCATTAAATTAGAACAAAATAGTTGTATTTTCTTTTACTTAAATGGAAAATTAAAAATTAAATAATGAATATTTTTTACGCTTAAAATGTCACTTTTGTGATATCATTGGATTTAGAAAATTATGCAGAATTCAAAAATGTAATAATATACAGAGTGTTCCATTTAAAAATTGAAAGTTGGTATCACTTCCGGCAAAACCGGAAATGAAAAAAAATCATTTGTAGGTCAAAAAGTGCCTCTTATTATGTATACGGGATATCTCAAATTTTAATCAATTACCTTTAAAACTAACGGAGATACGGGGGGTGTACCATAATCCTGTTAAACCCGGTATTTTAAAATTAATTTTTTGTTTGTTTTATTTATTTTTATTTTAAACTAATTACAAAAATATTAAATCGACCTTCAGATTCAAATCGATCTCTCAAAACGTAGTAATTGTTTAGGTGTGTAAAATAAAAAAATAATACACGGAGAAATCGCCTTTATAAGGTGTATCAAGGCAGGTGTGAGCTTGGTTCCACATGTAACTGTCTATAAATAATATAACAAATTCATCGAGAGGTATCGAAAATGTGCATATTTTGATCCTTATGTCATGCTGAATCATTTCTGTTATAAACATTTTCTATATTTTATAACAAAATGGCTGGGAATATAGAAATTTGTTGTGTATAAAAATTGGTTACTTCGTTTGGGCTGATTGGATTTTAACAAATTGGGTCTTATTCAATAGAGTTTTTCTTTCTTAATCCATTGCTTTGGTTGATTCTTACTTAAAGCTTACTTTTCACGCTAGAGGGAATTTTTTGAAATATAAACAAATACAGTGCTTTCTAAAAAAAATTAACTTGAATGATATGATTATATTTAGAAAATATAATAGAGAATTAAAAGCTCTAAACGTCAGTCAGGGCCGTAGCTTTCTAAATTGTTTCTACCCAAAGATATTGACGAACAAATGTAGAAATGTAAAAGTGTTTATAGATAAGCGTACCTAGGCGATTTTGATTATTAAAATACTGATTATGATATCATCAAACATCATATCCAATTGAACAATTATAGCTTGTCAAATCTAGCAAGAGACGTAAATTTTTCGATATAGTCACGCCTTCGTAGGGCATAGTAGACAGTGGCAAAACTTAGCATTTACATAGGTTTTCTTGAGAAGTAGGCTGTTAGTATACCCTGTGTAAAAATGGCGTTAAAATTATTTTGATGTCTGATAATTATATAAGGAAATATATTTTTACACTGACTGTACTGCAAATTCTCATCGGGCCCATAATAATACCGTGGCATGTACCTGGCATCTCTTGTGCTCGGAAAGTGTTCTCACTCTGTCTTATGCGCAACCCACAAAATCCTCAAGTCTCTTCCTATATTTGACAAGCAAAACAATTTAAATTAAAATATGCTTTATTGTTTTGGAGAACAATCATTCTTATTAACAAAGCTAAAAAGAAATACAAGTAATATACTACGAATACATAAATTAAAAGAAATAAAAATAATTATTTTTTTCTTAAGGTATACCTACATCGTCAAAAATATTTATGTAAATAGGAAAACTACAAATATAGTAAACAGGACAAAGACAAACTCAACAAAACAAGATGACGAAATGCTTGCCGGAAATACTCAGTTAAAAGGCGTCGTGGTAATACTCGAGCACCTCGTAATAGGCTCTTCCCACCAGTAGTTCCTTCATAGTTCTTTTAAAAAAATTTAGGGTAGGTATGTTTCTTATTTTCTCAGGAAGATGGTTAAACAATTGAGGGCTTTCGTAAATTATAGAGTTTCCAATAAGGGCAGAAGACGGTAAGGGCAGGAACAGGTTTTTTGATCTTCTAGTATCATGAGAGTGGTCAGGCACTGGCAAAGTATCTTTATGCTTGTATATCATGCAGACAGTTTCAAGAATAAACAGGCATGGCAAAGTTAAAATTTTTTTAGATATAAATAACGGTCTGCATGACTCTCTGCCATACACACCACAAAGACATCTTACAGCACGCTTTTGCAGAATAAACACTGAGTTCAGCAGGTAGTTACACGTATTCCCTCAGAACACAATTCCATATCGCAAGTGATACTCTACCAGTGGATGGTTTTCTTAGCCAAGGCGGCTCCAACCTCCGTCGATGTTAATCGCACTGCATAGCATCCCGAAGTCACTTTGCGAGCAAGTCCCAAGATATAAGAGTCAAACCTCAAACAGTCATCAATTAAAAGTCCCAAAAACGTGGTGTTAGATTGTTTTGATAGTGGAGCTTTTTCAAGATACAACCCATCCATATCACATCGAAAACCCACGGTGTTGGTCTTGTCAAAGTTTAGGGTCAATAGTTTAGCATTACACCATTGTCTAATTTCATAAAGTTCAGACAAAACCTTGATTTTTAATATATTGGGATATGAATCATGCCAGAGGATAGTGGTATAGCTGTAGCTTATGTTAACCAATAACATAATTATGCTACGTATCCAAAGTGTTAATATTAAAGTTTATCATCTGAGTGATAAATTAAATAATAAAACAGGAAACATCTAATTTGAGAAAAACATGATTAAAAATAAACTACAATGGTGACCTAAATGTTCGAACTGTCTTCTGTCATTTTCGATACAGTACTGTAGTCTCTCTTGAATAGAAAAAGAAGCAGTCTCGTCTTCTGCTTCTGAGATGCTTCTTATGGCGCCTCTTATTCTTTAGATCATGTTTTGCCGAGTAGTAGGTCTGGTGGTAAAATGCCCTTTTTTGGGTAAAATACGTATGATTGGCGAGAGCGATAGCCCCCTAAAACTTCTGCAATAATACGCCGCTGGCCCTAACTAAATATTTATGAAAAAAAAATTAGAGATTTCATTTTAATTAGTAAAAATGTATTTAAAAATAAGTAACGCATATATTAATCATACTTATACTAAAACAAAACAAAAACCTTATACAATAAGTTGTAAGTAATAACTAATAACACTGGACAACAAATTTTAGGTTATTGGTTGTATCGTGTATCAAAATGCATTTTTTTTGTTAACTTTGGGATGCTGAATACAAAAATGATAATGAAATTAAAAACTTAGTTGCCGTTTTAAAAAAAAAGTGGTTATATTTTATTTTTGATAAAATAATAAAAACTACATAATTTTACACTTTAGAGTCACTAAATGCGCTGTCGCTTTGCTACTCTTTTGTGAACTGTTTCTGGAGCATCTCTAACAAGAGTCCAACAGTAGTCGGCAAGTATGGAAGCATTCCAGTGTCCCTGGTATCTGTTTTCCATGGTTGATATGTCCTGATGGAAGCGTTCGCCGTGCTCATCACTTACAGCTCCGCAGTTGTCAGGAAAAAAGTCCAGGCGAGAGTGTAGGAAATGGATCTTTAGAGACATATTGCAGCCCATTTTTTGATACGACGATAGCATATTTTCAACCAGAGTAACGTAATTGTCAGCTTTTTTATTTCCACGAGGCGAAAGTCTTTCCAGGCGTTTTTTTCAATATCTGTTAGAGTGCTGTCAAAGTGTTCGTCTTTCAGAATATTTCGAATTTGTGGCCCAATAAAAATACCTTCTTTAATTTTTGCCTCACTTAGCCTCGGGAATTTTTGACGTAGGTACTGAAATGCTGGCCCATCTTGATTCAGTGCCTTAACAAAGTTTTTCATTAGGCCCAATTTGATATGCAGTGGTGGTAACAAAACCTTTTTGGTGTCTACCAATGGCATGTGTTGTACATTTTTTTGCCCTGGCTCTAATGATTGTCGAACTGGCCAGTGTCGTCTATTGTAATGAAGTGACCTTGCCCGACTGTCCCATTCACACAAAAAACAGCAAAACTTGGTGTAGCCTAGCTGCAACCCAAGTAAAAGTGCAATAACCTTTAAGTCACCACAGATCTGCCATTGGTGCTCATCATATTTTATGGTTGTCAATAGGAACTTCATATTGTCGTATGATTCTTTCATGTGAACTGCATATCCGACAGGAATGGACGGAAGAATATTGCCAATATGTAATAGTACTGCCTTTAAACTTAATTTTGAACTGTCTATAAACAATCTCCATTCCACTGGTTTGTAGTTTATATTTAAAGCCTCCAATAAACCGCCAATATTATTGCAGAAAACTAAGTTATTTTCCATGTCAAAAAATGGCGCTAGACCTTTATGGCGTTTACGAAAAACACTTACAGAGACATCTTCTTCTAACAGGTTCCACTGCTGCAATCTTGATCCTAGTAACTCAGCCTTACTTTTTGGAAGTTCTAGATCTCTCACAAGATCGTTTAATTCTGACTGGGTTATTTTGTGCGGTTGGTGGTATGATGTGCTGGGTGCGAAATCGGGATCTCTTGAAGTTGATGGCATATCTTTTTCTTGGCACAACGCTGTATCGCTGTCTGATTCGTAAGTGACTGTTTCTGGGGGTTCTGGAATAGGAAGGTCGTCACTATGTGGTACAGGTCTGATGGCAGATGGTATATTTGGATAGTTAATAACAGACTTTTTCTTCTTGGATATACCGGTGCCTTGCCCAACAGGAGGTATCATGCAGAAATTGCAACCATTAACATGATTTGTAGGCTCTCTCCAGACCATTGGAACAGCAAACCGCATAGATCGGTTTTTACGATTTAACCAGCTTGTCAAACTTGAAGCGCATGCATTACAGCATATATGTGGCGCTCACTGTTTGTCTTGATCTCCTATTCTGCAACCGAAATAAAGATGATATGCTTTTTTCATCAATGGAGTCATAGATCGCTTCTGAGACGCAAAAGTCACTTCACCACAAACATAACAGAAGTGATCTGGATTGTTTACACACTTTCGAGGCATTTTACAATCTTAACTATTCGACTTGAATTACTAACTTCGACTGACTAACCTCTCCGCTTACCTACCTGTTTATATCCCCAAATATGGATTATAGATTTTTAAATACATTTCATTATAATTATACTTATAAGTAGTCTATATACAATTTTAAGAAACCAACATAATGAGTTTTTTATTTATTATTACCTAAATAGGGATAAAGAACACAATGCGACTGAGCAGGTACTAATGGATTTATTGGCCTACATTATAGTACTGTGCTCAGGTAAACCATAGAAATGAGGATAAACAAGGGTCCTTTTATCCGTTTAGTCGTTTATTTATTTAAAATCGGGTAGTAAAGCATTATTTATTTGCTGCTTAATTAAATATTTCAATATTATCCCTGTTTTAGGGTGGTCCCGGCTAAGTCGCCATTGTGTTAATATCCCTATTTAGGTAAATTTATGTAAAATTCATTTCGTTCGCTCTCTTATTTTTGTAAACAGATTTTTATTATATAGGGACTGTTCAGTACAAGGCAGACATGAAAGTGGATTTACATGGGTTTCAATGGCTATCGCTCTTATTTTAAGCAATAGGGGGTTAGGATTTCGAATATAGGGGATCGTCCCTAAGAATCCACCATTCCTTAACTTGGTGAAAATGTAGATTTGGCAATATAAAATCCATATATTGTTATTACAATACAAATATACTACGTGCGTTCTCGCGGTTACAGTGTTAATATATTAGGGGAACATGACGTCACGTATCTCTTAAACGTGAACTAATATTTAAAAAAAAACGTTTATTTTCGATTTAAGCACACCTAAAATAGTAAGATTTAGTTGATTTTATTTCTGCAACATTTTAGCTGTTGTCCAGTGTAATACTAATATTGAAGTAAAATTCTTCGTTTTGTTTTTGCCTTTTCGTCCAGAATTTCTGCCACGGTAATATCAATATCGTGGTTCGCATAAAGAACTGCCAAACCATTTAATCTGTCCTCTTCCGTGGTGCTACGCAGATATGTCTTTAAATATTTTAAATTTGAAAAGGACCTTTCAGATGTGGCGGTTGTAATAGGCAACGTTAAAAAAATTTGTAAAAGCCTTTTTATATTAGGAAATATATTGGCATCACATTCGGAATACACTTTGTCCAAATCTTCCTTTAGTTTTTGTTTTTGCATTTTTTTGTACCACAGCTCAAGTTCAGCTTTTAACATCGTTTTAATGGAAAACTCTTCAAGGAACTCATTCTTGTAGAAGCTGTGAAGTTTCAAAAAACATTTAAATTGACTATCAAAATCTTGATTATCATATGGAAAGAGGCATTCAAAATTTTGAAGGGTTTCTCGATGTTTTAAAAACCGATCCTCGAGATTTGCTATGAGGCCATCTAAAAACCGAATAAAAATTGTTATTTTAAAATACTAAGCAGCGGAATCGGTTTTTATAACCAATCTTTGTGTTTGTCTTGGCGGTAGTCTAGGTACTCTGATTTCAATATCGTATTCCGAAAGTAGATCTTGAGCTTCCTTAAAAATATTTTGAAAATTATCATCTGCCAGGCCTCTTATTTCTTTAACTTGATCTGTTACGTCATTAGCTAACTGTAATGCTTAAAAAAGGTTTGAATCGACTGTTTGTAGAATCTTGCTTAAAGGCAGTGTGTAGGCATATATTCTTTCTGTACACATTAGTGCGATCACAAATTTGGGACTTATATAATGCTGGCAAGTAATCCAGATGTCTCAGTGGAAGTATTTCGGTCGGTCCATTCAGTCAGACGAAGTATAATTTCACTATTGATAACATGATTGATGTAAATTATGTGGCTGAATATAAAATATTAGTAAAAGGCGTGACATGAAAAATTGGTTTGCAATTAAACGAATAGGCTAAGTTTCTAAGCTCGGGGGGGCTGCAGCCCGGCAGCCCCCCCCCCCCCTGGTTGCGCCACTGCTTGGTGGCCATGGAAACGACCGATCCATCTGCTAGGAAAAGTTTGTTCTAAGTATTGTCGAACATTGATAGCAAAATGTGGACGTGAAATGTATTCCAAACATCTGTCATGTTGAGAATACATTCCTTGTCGTACTGCCAAAGTATGCATGGCAGCAATGGTTGCATTTCTTAAACATTTGAAATACACCAATCAAATCAAATGCCCCTTTAGTGGTAAAAAGCATTTTGACTATTTTTCAATAAAAGTAATAACTTTCTTAATATCATCGACAAAATAATAACATCAAGGAAAACATTTATTTGACATCTCATTTAAATAAAAATTCTGCTTTTTTGTTTGTTTTTTCCGAATCTTTGAAAGGCATTTTATGTGGGGTGATAGTAAATTTTTTAAAATTTACATAATCGCCTATTATTTTGTTTTAAAAGATTGAGTAAAAAGTTTATAACAAAAATGATTGGGCATGCCCTAAGGATCAAACTATGCATATTTTCAATACCTTTTAATTCGGTAACATAATGAGAAAAAACCTAATTTTCTGTTTGACCTCGACTATTATTACGACAATCGGACATTTCTCGCTCACCGAGCGGCAAGTTGTGCTTTCTTTTAGAAGCTCAAGTTTGTACTTTGCGCTCGGTTGTAGGAGAAATAATTTAAATCTATATTTTTTGTGTTGCAATATAGATGCCATCTACAAAAAATCTGTGCCAATTACTTATTGAAAATGGTGTCAAAGCTCTAAGTCTGTAGGTACTGTGGAACCGTTAAACAAAGCACATGTCGTTAAGGAAATGCAAATTTTGCTATATCTAATTGGCATCTTGGCATGCGAGCGAAAAGTTTTTAAACTTTTTGTACGACTTGTGTATTTTTTATTGTTTACCCAGTTTGGGTTTACGTCGGTATGTTGTATTAATCTACTTTCATGTAGTAATATGAATTTTACAGTTCTGTAAATCGTTTGGTAAGGGTATATATTACAGCACTAGTGCTGTAATGAAAAAAAACGGTTTTATTAACATTTTGCTGATAAATAAAACCACACTTTTTAGAAGAATGATTTATTATTAACAATTATAAAATTAATTACCAATTATTAATTAAAATTAATTATTATTAAATTATAACACTTAAGGTTTATTATAAACATTAATAATACACTTTTTACAGTTAGAAATTTGTAAACCAGAAGTGGATATGATGGAGCCCTTACCGTTCGAATTTCCAATCATTAAATCCGTGTCTGACCCCATAATCTTCTTTGCTATTTGTTTCTTATTTTCTAAAGAATTCTTAACGTAGCCTTCTGCCGTAGAAGAGGATTTCCAGCCCCTATGACGCTTTAACATCTGCATATCTGCACCACCATCAACTAGAATGGTGGCTGAGGACCTCCTAAAACAATGTCCACTGTATCCTTCGGGATTATTCAATCCAAGTTTTGTTGCAATCTTTTTTGGAATACTTCCAAAAGTATTAATTCCGACAGGCTGGGAGGTGCATTTTCCTTTTCCATAGAATACAAAAAACCACCTGTGAGTTGCATTAAGAGGACGAAGTTTAGCATACTTTCGAAAAATACTTAAACAGTTGACACCTGTCACATTTCTTTCTGTTATAACAAATTCTTGCATAATTTTGGTTTTCGAGAATGGAATCACAATTTTTATATACAAATCATTGTGTTCAATATGATCCAACATTAACTTAGCTAGTTCTTCTCGCCGACAAGCCCCAAAAATGCCGATTATCATAACAACCTTTATAATTAAATATGTTTCATCATCTGCAGTACTAAGAAACTTACATACGTCTTCCTTTGTGAAAACTTTGGACTTTTTGGCCTTGTAACCCTCTGAATTTCTTTTCAAAAATGCGATTAGTTGAAAAAATCTGCTTATATCTTGACTTTTCTTGACTGAAATCATAGTTCTTAACATTGAGTAGTGAGTCCATAGTGTTGATGGTTTCTGGGAGCGTTGCTTTCCGGAAAAATAACCCAAAAGGATTTTCTCAGACACCTTCTTTATTTTGTTAGCTTTGCACCAATCTTCAAACTTCTGGTACTCCAACTCATACCGCGCCTTGGATTTTGTCGGAACTAAACTTGAGATCGCTTCGTTTGCCGCTGCTTCTATATCAGAATCGCTCATTTTGAAAAACGCTTTTAATATTTTTGAATTTGTTTGACAAAGTTTCGACAGTAACCATGCAAAACAGTAACCATGCGAAAGGTAACATAAAAAACTTGATTAGTAAAGTTAATAGCAGGTGCATCTTTACAGGTGCATTTTTATTTTTAAAAATGCCTTTTGCCAAATATTTTTATTCATAGATGAAAGTAGATAAAATTTTATACAATATTCTTGTTGTAAATTCATATTACTACACTCGATATTTTATTAAACTCGGCTGACGCCTCGTTTGACAACTTTAACATCTCGTGTTGTAATATGAATCTTTACAACACATACAGGGTGGCCCATTAGTGCGAGGAAGTCCAATATATCAGTTGTCAACAGAAATAGCAACAAATATTAAACATAAAAGCTATATGATGCGTAGAGACGCATATTTTAAAAATATTTTGAGATATACAGGGTGACCCAAAAAAGCAGAGCGGCAAAAAGGTAAGTTTTTTTTAAATGGCAACCCCCATTTTTTTTAGGGAATTAAATTCAGCATGAAATTTAGCATATATTAGAGAATCCTAATTTGGTGTACGTTGCGGCGTTGCCAAGCTATATATAATTTACTAAAAAATCCAAGAAAAACCACCTAATCAAAACTCCTTTAAAAAAAATTAATCGATTTGATTTTTTAATACATGGTTCCGGTTTTGGATACCTGAGGGACGGTAGATTGATCTTGTTAAGGAAATCTGACCATAATTTATACAGGGTATTTTTTTACAGATGTGCCAATATTGCTATATTTAAAGTATCAAATCTTCATTTTTTTTAAATGGGACACTCTGTATAATAATGGGTCATGTTGTTAAGTATTTTATGCCCTATAAATTTGCAACTATAACTCATGTCCTAAAATCTACCGTTTTGTCACAATTTTGAATTTTATTTGAAAATGCAAAATTAGCATCATTTTTTTTCTTGGTAGGCCATGATTCAAACAAAAGTGGATATTACCACATGTCAAAATAATGCTTTAAAAATACCGTGGTTCATATTAAGTTTCTAATTTGTAATATTGACGCGTTATCAAGAAATTATAATGAATTTTTTAAAAGAAGAACTTGTTAATATGGTTTTTATATTAGGCGCCAGTGACAAGAACTGTTTATTAGCCACTAGGCTTTATTATGAGTCCTTTCCAGAAAGAAGACAACCAAGAAAAGAAGCATTTGAAAAATTGTTGGAACGTTTTATTCGGACCGGGAAAGTGGATTACGAAAATACTGAGAGAAGCAAAACGGCCAATACAGAAGAAAATCAATTAACCGTTTTGCTTAAAGTTACAGAAAATCCGCATACTTCCCATCGGGTCATTGCAAATGAAACTAATATAACATGGCAAACAATTCAGAGAGTTTTACATGATCAAAAAATGCACCCGTATCACATTCAGCTTATGCAGGAGTTAAATGACCAGGATTTTGGTGCAAGAGTAGTTTTTTGCGAATGAGCCCAACGAAAAATTTAACAGGAAAGATTATTTTTTAATTATGTGTTATTTACTGATGAAGCCACTTTTCACAAAAATGGAAATGTTAATCGTCACAATTTTCATTACTATTCATCAATAAATCCACATTTTATTAGAACCCATAGCCAAACAAGATGATCTTTAAATGTGTGGGGTGGTATCGTTGGAACTTACGTTATTGGGCCCTACTTTTTTGAGGAGAGAGTAACTGGTCAAGTATATCTGCAGTTCCTTCAAAATGAGTTACCACGTCTAACCAATGCTTTACTAAATTACAATAAAGAAAGAATGTGGTATTTACTACATGATGGAGCTCCAGTTCATCATACAGCAGTAATCAATGAGCATCTAAACAACGCTTTTCCTAATATGTGGGTAGGAAGAGGTGGACCATTTCAGTGGCCCCCTCGATCTCCAGATATGACTAAAATAGACTTCTTCTTATGGGGTTATGTGAAAGAACAAGTATATAAAATTGCTCCGACGACTAAGGACGATATGAAACATCGTATAACAGAAGTATTTACAAACATTGACAACAATATGCTAAACGAAGTCAGTCGATCTTTTGAAGAACGTATAGAAACATGTTTAAATAACAATGGCGGACATTTCGAACATTTATTATAGTATTATACTTTAAAATATTTACAGACACACACGTGTGTGTGTATATTAATTTGTTATTGTGTTCTCAACTTTTTTTTCTGTTTTTTTTGTCCTTTGTTATGTTATGTTGTTATAATGTTAATAAATGATTTGAAATGGTAGTTATATTGTCATTTCCTACTTTTAAAGCTCATAATAAAGCCTAGTCGCTAATAAACGTAAAAAAATTCATTATAATTTCTTAATAACGCGTCAATATTACAAATTAGAAACTTAATATTAACCACGGTATTTTTAAAGCATTATTTTGACATGTGGTAATATCCACTTTTGTTTGAATCATGGCCTGCCAAGAAAAAAAATTATGCTATTTTTGCATTTTCATAATAAAATTCAAAATTGTGACAAAACGGTAGATTTTAGGATATGAGTTATAATTGCAAATTTATCGGGTATATAAACTACTTAACAACATGACCCATTATTATACAGAGTGTCCCATTTAAAAAAATGAAGATTTGGTACTTTAAATATAGCAATATTGGCACATCTGTAAAAAATACCCTGTATAAATTATGGTCAGATTTCCTTAATAAGATTAATCTAACGTCCCTCAGGTATCCAAAACCGTAACCATGTATTAAAAAATCAAATCGGTTTATTTTTTTTATAGGAGTTTTGATTAGGTGGTTTTTCTTGGATTTTTTAGTAAATTATATATAGCTTGGCAACGCCGCAACGTACACCAAATTAGGATACTCTAATATATGCTAAATTTCATGCTGAATTTAATTCCCTAAAAAAAAATGGGGGTTGCCATTTAAAAAAACTTACCTTTTTGCCGCTCTGCGCATCATATAGCTTTCATGTCTAATATTTGTTGCTATTTCTGTTGACAACTGATATATTGGACTTCCTCGCACTAATGGGCCACCCTGTATATCGTAAATAACTATTACTGTTCAATTTAGTTAAGAAATAATTTGTATCTTCTTAATGCAAAGCATTTCGTTGACAGTAAGGCGTTTTCTTTATAATTGAGAAAGTACAACAGCGTCCCCAAAAAGGAATTGTTTCCGTTAGAACCTATATTCCATAAGACGTTGGTGGGGGTTCGTAGCGATCGGCAATCGCCGCAAGATGTTGTATTAGTTTTAACGCATTTATTACGCAGGTCACATCGTTGTTCGGAGTCTTCTAGCTGTCCTGTCTGAATTTGAATTTTATTGATCGTACCAATACCTGTTTCAATTAATTTATTTTTATTTTGTATTTAAATTTTTTAACCTTTGCATGCCAGATAAAAGTAATAAAATATTTTTATTTCGCACAACCCATCATTAGTAATGGACTTTATAATCTATGGATGAATTTTACCATCTCAGTAAACTATGTTGCACAATAGATAATCATAATATGCAATGTTAAACGACAAGAACAATATCACACTAGAAGCTATTTAAATTTTTAAGAACTACAGTACTGATTTTTAGTGGTAATTATATGCTTTATTAACCGCATCAAACAAATATTATTATGATTAATATCAAGTTTCATTACAACTGCCAGTCGGAACTAATCCAGTATATAAAACCAGATTAAATAGAACTTGATAATTACTGTGAGAGTTCAGAGCAATATAAGCAAATATAATAGATTGTCCTTACCGTTCTTAATACCTAATATACTATTGTGACATTTCAAGTCACATAAAACACAAGGTTTATTCATGTTAAGATATTATTTACATGCAACACATTTATCGCACCCATTTTCTGCTGGCTGTAAAAGGTGTAATAAAACGTATTTGGTTAGGTTTACCTTTTGCCACCTAAATTTTAATAGGTTTTAAATATAATAAAATCGAAAATGTTGTTTGGGAAATATGCGCAAGCTTTCACAGGTTTTAATTAATGAAAATTTTGCGTTTGCCTTTATGGGTTTGCAGGCTCTTCGCCAAATATCCCCCTTATAGAAATTTGATGACGGTTGGAAAGATAATATTAATAAATAAGGGACTGCTGACGGAACTTTATTAAAATTTCAACGTGGCTTACACGGCATGAGATGTAATATTTTATTAAAATAAACACCAGCAATCCAGTAACAGACTCGATAAATCATCGAATAATTTGTATTCTAAAAAATATCTTATGATAAAACATGTTTTGTTAAACTGACAAAAGAAGTCCTGCTCTTAGCACAAATATATTTTTTATTTACCATGTTGACTAAAATGTTCTGTAAATTTTGAGTTTACTAGCGTGTACCCGGCATGAGTTGCAACCCGCTGGTATAAATACAAACCCGAACAAACCCGATATATTAGTACCCAACATGCCACTTTCTGAAATTCCACCCGTGCGAAGCCGGGGCGGGTCGCTAATTATACATTAAGGTACCTATTCACGTTCAGTCGGCCGTCAGTCCGTGGACTGTCCGTCCTGGCCGGCCGGCCGTTATCGAAAGTCAAACTAATATGTACAGTTTTATTCACCGATTACGGCCGGAGGATTTCTGCCGGATTCGATAGCGGCCTTCAGTTTTTGTTATTTCACTATACACGCGCAGTTATTTCGACAGGTCAAACATGTCGCAAGAACAGTGCCCAGCGGCAACTGTTGTTATTTCACACCAACAAAGAAAAACAATTTGGATGAAAGACTGGCTAAAAAGACGTTGCACTTTCTCCCACATGAAGCTTGTACGAGAACTGAGGCAATCGACTGCAAGTGATTTAAAAAACTTTATTAGGATGAATGATCATTGTTTCGAGTATTTATTAAAACCGTATATTACAAGAAAGGACACCGTAATGCCTTTTTCAGTTATTTTCTGAACGCACTTTTCATATTATTTATCTTATGTTTCACCGAGTCGTTAAGTAGCTTCGACATTTACTGTTTTATATAGTAAAAGTAATTCTTCATATTATGCTTTAATTAGCAAAGTCCTATTAGCATATGAAGAGTCTTTTATTTTCCACAAATATTTATGTTTGCGGTACAACTCAATAAAATTCTTGATGAAGTTAGGATGGTTTGCGATTTTGTTCGGCGTTACTGAATAAAAACTATAAAATTTTAGAAAGGAGAGAAATAAGACACTTGAAGTCTTCCTCTACTGGTATATTAAAATAAAATTTTAATGAATTGTAAATTATCTACATGTTTCGAATGTATATACATTTGTAAATCTTGGCTCTCGACATTACTTAATTAGAAATTAAAGTTTAAAAAGTTTTAAATGTGAACTGGAGCTGACAGTTCTGAAAAGACAAGGTTAAATGGATGTCTACATGACATGACATGACATGACATGGCCTGCAGTCCAATACCGGCCGGTAAACTACTACACACGTTAAGTTTTAACAGTCGACAGGCCGCCGGCAGAACGCGACTCGTCATTTAACTGCGTGTGTGTAGTGAGTACCTGCCGCCTTGCCATTATCTCTCCGGCAAAATACGGCCGGCCGACTGAACGTGAATGGGTACCTTTTAAATGTGTGAAAATGAAACCTATAATGTCAACTTGGCAGGACCATAATGATAGTCAATGAAAAGAAAAAATGGAATCACATTTTTTGGAATAAATAATAATAAATAACAAAATTTGTGAAATAATTTTTTCGCACCTCTATTTTCTTTTACCGTAGATGTAGGACCTAAAATATTAATCCTAGGAGAACAACGGTTAGAGCCAAAATTATCTAGAATTTTATTCCGCATAAGATTGTTTATGTTCATAAATGCGCTAAAGTTTAAAATAAACTAGATAATGCAATAATTTAATAATTGTGAATAGTGTTGGCTTTTACTGGATGGAAATTCGTTAAAATTATTGCAATAAAGACTTTAGTCTAATTTCCACCTAATATTTATTTTACAATTCGTTTTCAAGGGATTTTTTAAATCGAGTGAGGTACTATAATTTTAACCTAAATATTTATATACTAATTATTTTTTTCTTAAACAAGTAATTATTATATAAAGGGAACACCCACAGAGCTGTTTTTAGAATATTTTATGGTCAATTATTGAAAAGGTTTAATAAGGGTGATTTATTCAAATCTGTTTGGTCATTCAAAATAAGACCGGTGTTTTTATGACCGTTAATTTCCAATCTTTCCAACAAATTAAGTTTATGGCTTTTATTTTCTGTATATGAAGAATTTTGAAATTATCTGCAAATGTATGGCTTTCTTCGGTAATATTATTGGATAAGGTTGAGCCTGTTTTTTGACGTAAAAAACTTCTTTTATGTTCAGCGATTCTGGTTTTGAATGTTCTACCTGTCTGACCTATATACATTTTTGGACATGATCCGCAATTTAATTGATAGACGCCAGATGTGTTCTCACTGTTGGTATTTGTTTTATTTTAATTATTCACTCGATTTAAAAAATTCCTTGATAAAGCTACAGTGTAGCAAAACGCGCCGGGTTATAAAATAAATAATATGTGAAATTAGACTAAATATTTTATTGCAATAACAATAATTTAATGTCATCATTTTTTCAGGTTTAAATCGGAAAATATCGATCCTAGACAATAATTGTTAAAATGAAAGTTATAGATAATTTAATTGTCGACAAGTTTCATTAAGATCATTTGTAATCAATAGTTGAAAATGAGCTAGTTAGTTATTCAACAAAAACGAAATCCCGCCTAAATTTCAAGAAGGTTGTCGGCGAATAGGCCGAATATGGTCGAAAATCAGTATTTAGACTACCAATCGGGAGGGGATTGCGCGATTGCAAATAGAAAATTGTAGAAAAAAATATTTTATTTTATGATTTAATTGGGGATATAGCGACTGGGCTAGTAGTTCTATAACATTTTTTATATAAAACATGTAGGTACCTACTGTAATGATACTTCCAATTTCCTTACTTGTTCTTTGCATTTTATGTTTGAAGTGTTGTTATTATTATTATTATTTAGTTCTTGTTTCCCTCGTAAATTAAATATATTATGCCAATTTATCAACCTTTTGAAAATACGTCATTATTGACAACTCTCCGTAATACAGATGTTTTTCTGGATCTCCTGTATAATAAACAATAACCAAAACCAATTTTTTTTTTCAATAATATGATTTAGTTATGCCTAAAGAAAATATTCCCCAATTATTACTCCTTAAAATTCAGTAATAACTTGGTAAAAAATTCTTTAAAGTTTCGCGCGTGTCAAAAGCATTTCAAACGACCTTATAAGCGCGCCAAGCCCGATAACGTCAGGAAGTATGACTTTTCCGTCATCCAGACCGGTGGCCGAGCTACCGAGTTTGCATTTGGATTGCCGTGTGTTATTGTTATTGTATTGTTGTTTTAAGGTGGAATTCTCAACGTCGTTTAATTTATTGCCAACCTATAACCTATTTCGCGGATGTCACACACGAATTATACTTCGTGACGTCACGACCCGTTTTTACCCGCTTGAGATAGTTTGAATTTTGGGGCATTTTTCAATCTTGCTAGCGGTCTTTTGGGACGAAATATGTAGTTTTTTTTGCTGCCATATGTTTTATAACAATATATACTTAAGATTTATAAAAATTTTTCCTTATTTAAAATTTTTGTCAAGTTCCCTATTCATGTAGCTACAGATCCCTATAAAAGGGCTTGCAGCTGGAGAAGGGATTCGGATCCAAGCTTGGAAGGAAGAAAGATCGAATACCTGAAAGTATTTTGGATTAAATCCTATCAAAATTAAAACTGTTGGTGTCAATTGTCAAAAGTCACTGAAGGAGGTTTAAAAGTTTTGGGAAGATTGATTTGATAACTAAAAGATAAGAGTGGGCAGGGTCGGAGGACTTTTATGAAGGAAGATTAACATTTGAAAGAAAGTAGAAGTATAAGACAGACGCGTGGCAACATAGTTTCAATTAAATATTTTTATTAATTGATATTTTATTACAAATAAAACAAATCTTATAGTTGAGAGTAATTTATCTGAGATCCGTTAATTCTCCACTGAAAACTACCTAGGTATTGTGATAGGTTATCTTAACAAATAAAATAAATATCGTCACAGTACATGCAGTATTATGCAAATCGTTATACGGATCGTCTTTATCTTTATATAATCATCAAAGCTTTTGCTAACTGCAGGCCAAAATGTGATAAAATAATAAAGTTCAGATAATTGTGAACATAATATGATTTGCCAAAAGATGATATAAATATAATTTCTTTATAATTAACAAAAAACTGTAATTTTTTAAAATTTAAATTGGTATATTCTCCAAAATAGTAGGAATTGGTATAAATTAAAAAAATAAATGCTGAGAAAGTATGTTTAAAACTAAAATTCACTATCTTAGTAACTCCTGTAAGGACGGTGGGAATCCTTAGGGGGGCAAAATTTAGATGCTTTCTATTTTTTTTTGTTTTTAATTGACCTTAAAATCAATTCACCTAAGCATACGTATACTACGTTGTATAACTTTGTTCATCTCAAAAATAATACTATTTTTCGCCGTTCGGCTCTGTAAATATTTGTTGATTTCTTTATTTTTGTTGACACGGGCTTATTACAAAATAAAAATGAGAAGTATTTTTTTTCTTTAAACCGTTCAAATAACCGAACAATTTTCTTAATTAATTTAGCATAAATAAAACTGTGATCGTCTCTTGTCAATTTCTCATTTACTTAATTGGAAATACAAAGTACTTACGAAAATGTCTATAATTAAATCTCGACTTTGGGATTCTGCTTTAGTTAAGATTCATTTAACAAAGAATCCAAAATTGTGTCGTTAAAATTTTTAAATATTAAGGATAATTAATTATCTCTATTGTTAACGATTAAAAAGAAACGTTGTTTTTGCCACAGTATAGGATTTGTATTAAAGTGCCGATTTTTTAAATTTTATCTTAAAAAGATTTTTCGTAATTAAAGTTGAACGTCGCTTAAATACAATGTCTGCTTTGCTTTCTTTTTAAACGGCATAAAGTTACTAGGTATATTAACTTTCAAATTTAAAAGAATTTTTAAGGGGCCCTACAACAACGGGAGATAGTAAACTTCAAGATATGTTATTTATGCTTAATTTCTTTTGACAAATATCCATCTTGGGGACGCGTTGGAAAATAAAAACCATATGTTCGTCACTCGAATTATTTCCGAAGATAATCGAATATTTTAAGTGATTGAAAAAACCGAATAATAGGTTATTTTTCACTCGAGTGATCCCAACACTAGGAGAGACATGCCAGTAGACTTTAAGATTTAATTGGTGCTTGCACATGTACCGCGTTTACGATATTTTCTTGATTCATTGGCGGGAACATTGTTTTATTTAAAAGATGATATAGTGTCCGCGAAAATAATTAAAAGAAAAGAAAATATAGTGGCGTATCGGACAAGTGTGTAACTATTTTTTATATTGGAATACACAGGGATCCAAGTTCAATGGATACCCTGGGGCGGGTAGATCACGACGGCCGTTTCGTCCTTGTGAGGACTCGACGGGCAGCTATGGAATTGCTTGGGTTATGGCTGCCCGTCGAGTCCTAACAAGGACGAAACGGCCGTCGTGGTCTACCCGCCCCAGGGTATCCATTGAACTTGGATCCCTGTGTATTCCAATATAAAAAATAGTTACACACTTGTCCGATATGCCACTATATTTTCCTTTCTTTTAATTGTTTTATTTAGTATATTTTATCATAATCATATTTTTCGTAATGGCAGTAGATACAGATATGGACATCGGACATGCTTATATCTTTGGTGGAAGCAAGGCCGGTTATTTGGGATAAAACAAGTTCTATATATATATAAGGACAGAAATTGCACAAAAAGTGCCTGGAAGGAAATATTTTTGGAGGTCAATCCTGATTTTGATTGTAACAGCCAACATTTCCATAGGCACTATCTCATAAATGTATCTTGACGTTGAAGCGAATTTTTTAATCGTTCGTGTAGGTCATCAAAGCTGGATATGGACATCCTAAAATAGTTGAAAAAGTTTTTTTTCGTCTTCCCTCAACTGACCAAATAGTACAAAGAATGCACCGAATTGTTTCCTTCCCATATTGATGGGATGAACCCACAAAATTCTGTTTCGTGCCTTTCTTTGCTTTTTGATACGCATGTAATACATTAAAATCACCACAGCACGTCTATGATCTATCTTCAAATTAAAATAGAATAAAACTGACGAAAACCGTGCATGTATGCAAGGATAACACGAACGCGATAGATCGCGTAAACGGTGCCGTTATGACGGTCGCCGTGAGTTTGTGCAAAAGGCCTTAAGGGAAAGGAACTCACTCATGACCACTGATTAAGATCTGTTTTATTATTCATCCAAATACGTCGTCGATTTATAGCGACTTTGGCAGGAATCCGATACTAGAACTCTAAACAATGATATCTAGCCGTAACAATTTTTAGAAACGTTAGTTTTTAATGTATTTATTAATTATAACTGAAAAATGTAAATCAAGCAAACAACATTTTTTTCAATTGCAAAAAGTTTTATGCCTCCGCTGGGATTTCGTCTCAGAACCTCTCGATTAGAAGTTGAGCGCTCTACCAATTGCGCCACGAAGACACTGAGATTATCTCACCTACTTTGGCAATAGAACCTTTTTCAAATTTTAATGTTAGTATACAGTTTAAAATACCGTGTTATTTTGCCTCTGAACAATGATATCTAGCCGTAATAATTTTTAGTGTCCCCGTGGCGTAATTGGTAGAGCGCTCGACAGGTTCTGGGTTCAAATTTCAGCGTAGGCTTAAAACTTTTTTTTATTAAAGGAAACTTTTTTCTTCATGTTGAAACCTTTCGGAAGTGGCGCCAAGTCTGTGAGACCCGCCGCCGCGTTTTAAATTGTTCGGCAAGTCTCGGCTATTTGGTGTAATTTCTCAGGCGTTTAGGTACCTTCATATTACGTCCAGTAGTATTACTGTAGCAAGCGAGAAAGGTGCAGCTATCAGTTTTAAAAAGTTATTGAAATAAAGACCTGTCAGACTTGGCGCCACTTCTTGTGGTAGTATTTTATGTGACTAATAATATTTTGTGTTTTAACTTTAGGTAAGTAATTTTATATTGTTTTTCAATATTTATAATAATAATAAACAACAACCTTTATTCAGATAAACGTTACAATAAAAAAATATATAATTTCAAGAGGAAAATCGTTTTATAGTTTTATAATCTAATATTATTGGATTTCAACTTTCTTATTTTAATTTTAAGTCAAGTGACTATTTTTTGACTTTATTTTTAGAGATCAGTAGTTTGGAAAGGGAACAAGAACATTTGCGTTTACTGTGGGAAGAAAAGGATCCAGTAGATGGTCCGGACGATGAGGAAGAAGAACTGAGTGCCCAAAATTTGTATGTCTGTCCCACCTTAAAGCTTGGTGTCCCCTTTGCTATAATTCTTTGGAAACCCCGTAAAATATAAAATATAATTATTATTGTAACTAATTATCATCAAAATGTAGAGTTAAGTTTTTATTTAAAATTTTTTTTTAGTGGAATTATATTGTTTTTTTTATATTCTAAGAATTATTTTTATGTTTACTTAAAATACAACTTGCATGTTCGTTTCCTTCAAATAAAATATTTAATTAACATTTCCGTGTCATTATTTTTAACACAGAAGGTTGTAAATATGCTTTTTCCGTCGACCGTGTATTTACAACCTTAATTAATGTATAAAAAATCATACATTAATGGCCCCTATTAATGCATGATTTTTTTTTATTAATAAACGATTTTAGGCAACCAAACATACTACAAAGCACGCACTGCCGCGTACATAATGGCGTTGCCATAGTTTCTGTCGATGTCAATAAGTTTGAAATTCAAAAATTTGTTGGTACGACGCTTAGTTTGGTTCTAAATTAAAAAAAAATATAATCTATTAACAAGACGGAAAAATATTGTAACTAACGCGTATATTAAATAGCGATTAATAATCTTAAGAAATTAAAGTGCTCGCTGCGCTCACACGTTAAAATTGTCTCGATTATTAATCGCCCTTATTAATACACTAGTTTGTTAAATTACTATTTTGGAACGGGTCTGTCATACTTGGCGCCACCTCTTGTGTCACGTAACATGGCACCACTTCCCAAAATTTGCAACTTATATTTAATACAGACATTAGAAGCCGCCATTTTTATAAGTTAATAAAGGTGTTTATTTAAATGTTTCTTACCATCTAGGATTTAAACGCAAATATCTCAAAAACAATTAAAATATCGAGATTAATGATGTATTAATGATAATAATCTTTATCAATTTTCTAAAATACATTTTTACTTGGATCACTTTGTTTTTCTTAAACCGTGGACTTTTACATTCTACAACTTAGGTTTCACTTTCTTTATACAGTATTTTTTATAATTGTGCCAATCCAGCCATTAAGATAAAAAATGTGTATAAGTATATTTTACAAGCGTATCGAAGATCAAATTTTCTTTCTAAATTTCTCACTATCCATATTTTTAGTCGTTTTGGAATTATAAGCAATATAAAAAAAATACAAAAATCTCTGTTTGTTCATAGGACAGTATTTTTGTTAATCAACCTTTGACTGCGGTTTTTTATAAATAAGGATAGTATTTTTAAATAAGTAAACTAGAATATGACAACCGAACTAAGGTAAGTGTCACCTTAATAATTTCAGTCAAAGCGTACTTAACAAAAATAATGTCTTCTTAACCTAACATTAAAATAGATTTTAAGATTTTTTAAATTTGTTTATAATTCAGAAACAACTAAAATTATGGATATGAACATATTAAATCTTTATATAAGAATTTGATTCTCTACTCATGTTAGTAAGATGAAACACAAAAAGTTCCATTTACGAAAATTGACTTACATTGAGTACATTATATGCAAAACTCGGTTTTTGCAGGATAAGTTATTTCAAGAGAAACGTGAAAAACCGCTGATAAGTTTATTTAAAAAAAAAAAAATTGCAAAAATTCTATAAAAGTACGTTATTAGTTATTTTTATCCAAAAAAGTAAAAAAAAATCTTTAGAATTAACTAATTTAATAAATAATTCAAATCAAATTATTCAAAAACAAAGTTTTGCAACTTTCTCGTTTAAAGAACAAGTTTTGCAAATAAGAAATGCAAAATACTAGCGGAATAATAAAAATAATTGCTCCATTAGGTACTTAGAATGTTTAATAAAAACACATTAACAAAGTTAACTTCCTTAAGTCTAAAAAATGACGTTTCGGGCGTTGTGTCCTCTAAATCCTCAGTACCACTTAAGTGGCTACCCGGCCCGCCTGGAGAATCGACAATTTTGTAGAATTCTAGTTCTGAAATTTCTCTCCAGTCAGGGCCATAGTGCTTCTGCAAAAGGCTAGCAATTGACGATTTGTCTCCCCTCAAAGAGTTTCCCGTTATAACTTTTTTAGGGTTTAGTTCTGAAAGTTGTTTCCCTCTTTTTACTATACCATCAGAACAAAAATCTGACCTGTAAGGCAGCAGGTATAATCAACAGGCGATTGTTACGTCATGAGTATAATATATAATGATTGGTCAATGGCAAATACCGAGTTTTGCATCTGACAGGTCTAAACAAAAACTGAGTTTTGCACCTACGTTATGTTTTTGAATGTATTTTATTCTATAAAATACCGGCTTTTGCATTTAGTTTTCTTGAGTATGGACAATGCATTAATGTATGTATACGACATACTAGAAATGTAATTTTTTACAAATTGTCAAAAACCAAGTTTTGCATATAATGTACTCATATCTCAAAAACAGTTAGAGGTAGGTATAGCAAGACATTCTGGAATTTAAGAAGGAGTAAATGAAATATAATACAGGCCTATCCATATAAAAAATCAAGTAAAATTTTGAAGTTTAACTCTTGGAGCAAAGATACAAACCAATAAACCAATTAATGTCAACGTCTTGTCACAATTTGACATTGACAAAACAACTTGCAGGAATCCGATATTAGCCTATATCATAATTTACAAATATCAAAAATTGTTTTTATTAAGTACTAAAAAATGTTAATCGGCATACAGACAAAGTTACTAAAATTTAAAAAATTTATGCCTCCGCCGCGCCAGGAATCGAACGAGGAACATCTCCATTAAACTTTTAAACTGACGATGGGACGGTTACAAATAAAAGGCTTTTGACTCTCCACGTCCTTTATTTGCTATAAAAGTTCCTTTAACTGATAAGCTTTTTGTAGTCGTTGATTAAGACTCTTCTACACTGTAAACTTAAATAAGTTAATTTTACAGCATATAGGATTCTAAAGTTTTTGCTAGACTTTACAGGAATTAATGCAATTCTGTGGATGAGTACAAAAAACGTGAAGATACCGCCATTTTTTAGGAAGCAAGGCTTATTTTCATTATAGTAATACCACAAGAAGTTAAATTATTTACGAAAATTTATTCGAACTCATGAATATTTTGAAAATTATCCCAAGTCGAAGAAGAGAGACACGTAAATACAATTTTAGGTCTTTGCAGCACAGTATATTTTTTTCATTTTACGTAAGTTTGATTTACAACATTTTGTAGAATTTTTCTAAAGTTCCACTAAACGAATTGTGATTGTGCAATAATAAGTTAAAATTAAATGCAATTTTTTTAATATCGTTTGTAGTTGCGCATAAATATTATTGCAATATTCAACATAGCTCATTATTTCATAATATGTAAAATTTGTTTTACTACAACTGATAGAAAATTAGGATTTTATTGGTTTTTCATATATTTATTTTTACTTATTGTAGTTACAGTAAAGTAAAGTTTTAAGACTTAACATAGTATATTCTTTAATTTTACATAAATTTTGAGTTACTAAAATTGCTTTTTTAAGTTTTTATTTCATTTTTTATACGTACATTTTGTGGCTTATATAATCAGAGGCAGCCAACCGGTCATAGGGGCTATGTTCACCATATTTTGACAGTACAAACTGTAAAAATCCGTGTTTTATAGTAAACAGAATATTTAGCAGTCAAAAGTAACCAATACTTTGTTATTTTTAGAATGAATATATCGTTTCGAAAATCATGCTGTATGCAAAAAATTTTCCAGCTTTACTATCAATAACCGTGCTATATCATATTTGGCAAAACTAATAAAAGATTGCGGTTGCCATTTACATAAAGAAAATTTATTTTGCTTTGTTCGGGAATATTTGCTTCTAAATTATTTAAAATGGAACTTATTAAATGCAAAAATCGTAAATAAAATGGTGTCTAATTATTATATAATTATATTGTATCAGACATAGATATTTAATCAAGTCCAGCTTTATCGCCTTAAAAAAAAAAAAGAAGGTGGCAAAAGAATACAAAAATCATCTTAATTATGTACGGGAAATGTATAAAAAATTTGGTTTTTTATAAAAAACTATGACCTATTTCGTTCAACTGCGATAAAAAAATTGAAGCAAATTTTAAGTCAAACAGAATTATTCTGTGATTATGTCAAAAAATTCTCACCATAATTCGCTGTTAGTTACTTACAGTGAAAACATTTCCGATAAAATACATGTGTTGCCATGGTGACCCGTCAAAAACCCATCTTGATTGGTTAAAAAGAACTGGTGTGGGATTTTCAAACCAATATTTTATACGATCTGAATCGATATAGGGTATTGATATTTTGTATGTATCGGAACATCCCTAGTTTTCAAAAAACGTGTTTTTACTTTTACGTTTGTATGCTGGTTTTGATCAAACACGACTTACTTTCGTGCATTCGGAAACGTTTAATAGCCGCCCGAATTACTTCGTTACTTACAATATTTAATAAAAACACGTTAACAACGTTTAACTTCCTAAACTGTAAAAAATTACGTTTCGGGTGTTGTGTCCCCTAAATCCTCAGTATCACTTAAGTGGCAACTCGGCTCGCCAAGAGAATCGACAATTTGGTAGAACTCTAGTTCTGGAATTTCTCTCCAGTTAGGGCCATAGGGCTCCTGCAAAAGACTAGCAATTGAAGATTTGTCTCTCCTCAAAGAGTTTCCCGTTATAACTTTTTTAGGGTTTAGTCCTGAAAGTTGTTTCCCTCTTTTTACTGTATCATCAGAACAAAAATCTGACCTATAAGGCAGCAGGTATAATCAACAGGTGATTGTTACGTGATGAGTAAAATAATATATAATGATTGGTCAACGGCAAATATCGTTTTGCATCTGACAGGTCCAAACAAAAACTGAGTTTTGCATCTACGTTATGTTTTTGAATGTATTTTATTCTATAAAATACCGACTTTTGTATTTAGTTTTCTTGAGTAGACAATGCATTATACTGTATACGACAGACTAAAAATGTATTTTTTTACAAATTGTCAAAAACCGAGTTTTGCATATAAATGTACTCATTTATAAATAAGGCTAACTAACCCGAACAAACCCGAAATATTTCATTGCTTCATAATGTGTTATAAAAGTTTTCTAAGCATTTTTCGTAAGTTGTAGTAAAATGCCCGTCATGGTGACAGGATCTTAATGGTATATAGGCTGTTTTGTCAGGAGAAATATAAGCTTTGTTTTGGTTTTAAAATAAGGATTGATTCCAAACAGTTCGAGAACTGCGCAGAACTCAACGTGCAATAAAATAAATCCTGGAACTGTTTTAGAATCGCTTCGCAGTCGAAGAAACCAAAACAGCTTATTATAAAAGAAGAGGAAATTAACCATAACCTCAAAATTTAAAAAATACATGTTAAAGATTTTTTGACCGCTTTGAGTAACTTGCACAGTACCAGACAGCAAAAATGGATAAAGGTTAGTTTTAAAAAATTCTATTTTTATTTAATCTAATAATATTTCCTTTAAAGTCTATTCAGCCAGTAAACCTGCAAGATGGCCGACATGTCATATGATAAAAGTCATTGAAAATGCAAAAAATTATTTTATTTAGCTGAAATATGACTTTTGTTATATGACATGTCGGCCATCTTGCAGGTTTACTGGGTGAATCGACTTTAAATAGATAGCCAAACAAGCAGCAAACAGGGATCTTGACCACAGAAGGAAAAGTTAGTTGACGCCTATTTTTAGTGTTGGGACTGCTGGGATCACTCGAGTGAAAAATAACCTATCACTCGCTTTTTCAATCACTCGAATTATTCCGTTATCATCGGTAATAATAAGAGTGACGAAAATTCGGTTTTTATTTTCCAACGACCCGCATGCCATTCATACCAATCACTCATTGCGGCTAGACAAAGTAGTTTACGGAACTGGCGAAGCGATTCGAAATGTAACCAAAACATTTGAATGTCAGTTCGGAATCGATTCTAAACTCAACCAAAACATAAGTATGTCACTGCGCATGTGCGGACTGTTATAGAACGGTTCTAAGCTAGAACCCAAACAAAGCTATAGAGTCTCTAGCTATAAACTCCCAGATTCGACATTATTTGGTGATTTGGTTGGTTTTCTATACAACTACCTACTCTTTTTAATATCCTTCCCAATAAAAAACAACTATACAAGTTGTTTCATAAGTTTTACTAAAATCCTGCATGGCAAGTGGAAGGTTCGCGGTTTGGCCTGGGCTGGTATGGCAAAAATATTATTATACAGTGTGGTTGTTTAAGTGTGCAACATATGGGCATTTTTTTACCATTTTCTCAGAAAATTTGATTCTTGATAAAAGTCGTGCATGTTCGATAATCATATTAGGTGCACTTGGAATGGTTGCAAGTCAAACGGTGTACAGGGTAGGCCAAAAAATATAAAACATGCACAAGAATAAAGTACCCCTATTTCAGAAAATTCAGCAAAATGTTATTAAGAAAAGTTGTTTAGAATTAAAAATTATGCATAGATTCAAAAACGTGACCTCCTAAAATAAAAAAAAATATATTTTTTTTAAAAACGTTAATAATTTCCAAATTTTTTTTTTATATTCACCATAAAGAACTTCATAAATTAATCAAAATCAAATCAATTTCACATATCTTTGTTCAAATTCAAGCATATTTGTAAAATTTACTTGAATTTTTAATTTATTAGGGAATCACAAACTTCATGTTTGTTGCAACGATATTAAACACAACTTTAAAATATCCTAAAAATTATTTTTAACAAGATAAAACATTAGTAATGGTAATATGCTAATTAAAACACTATTATTTAAAGTGCAAAATTTTTATTTTAAATGTTTATTAAAAAAAATTATTCTTGTACAAGTTTTATATTTTTTGGTCTACCCTGTACGCCGCTTGACTTGCAACCATTCCAAGTGCACCTAATATGATTATCGAACATGCGCCAACATTTATCAAGAATAAAATTTTCTGAGAAATCGGTAATAAAAAAAATGCCCATATGTTGCACACTTAAACAACCACACTGTATACCTAGTTATATTTTCTTGGCCAGGCCTTTACGTAGAGGGCATACTGAAGATTTTTAATGGAAATATCTCGATAAGATACTGCTGCAGTGTCCGCGGTTTCTACCGATGGGTTTAAGGGTACCTAATAGCATATTGTTATAAATGAATTCCTTAAATTAAACGAAGGATTCGTGATGACATAGGATGCTGATTCCGATGAATTATATTTTTCTGCGGCATCATTTTTAACACGCTTTTATTAGCTTCACCTGTATGTTTGTTTGTTTGTCCGTAACCGACTTCTTTGAACCCGATTTTGATCCACTTTAAACGGTCAGATTTAGTTTAAATTTTGTAGACTTATCAACAACCTCTGACAATACAATAATTTGACATAAACCCGAACGACCGGCTTCTTTGAACCCGATTTTGACCCACTTTAAACGGTCAGCTTTAGTTTAAATTTTGTAGATTTATCAACAACCGCTAACAATACAATAATTTGACATAAACCCGAACAACCGACTTCTTTGAACCCGATTTTGATCCACTTTAAACGGTCAGATTTAGTTTAAATTTTGTAGACTTATCAACAATCGCTGACAATACAATAATTTGACATAAACCCGAACAACCGACTTCTTTGAACCCGATTTTGACCCACTTTAAACGGTCAGATTTAATTTAAATTTTGTAGACTTATCAAGAACTGCTGACAATACAATAATTTGATAAGTTTATCTCATTTTGTTCCGGTTTGTTCGGGTTTGTGGATCCAATGCTTTGAATCTAGCCATTTAAAAAATATGGATCCACTGCTTTAAATTTAGCCATTTTAAAAAGTCATTGTTAAATTAGTGACAGTATTCCATCTCTACTCCAGACCTCTCTGACTATCTCTACTCAAAAAAAAAAATTTTCTTAAAAATAACTCAAACTAAAAAATGAAAAATAAATATAGTTTATAAAAACACGCTTTAATTACTCAAACTAAAAAGCGGAAAATAAATATAGTTTAAAATAATACTTAAAATTCTTAATATAAGCAAAAAATAATAATGAACGATAAACATTAGTATTATTGTAAAAAAAGCGTGGTGCGCTTTGTGCTATATTTTTCGTATATCGAGCACCCCACGCTTTTTTCACAATAATAGGTAGGTACTATAATGTTTATCGTTCATTATTATTTTCTGCCTATATTAAGAATTTCAAGAATTATTTTAAACTATATTTATTTTTCGCTGTTTAATTTGATTAATTATTAAAGCGTGTTTTTTAGTTTTTTTAAACTATATTTATTTAATTTAGGGAAAAAAAATGTTGAGCGTTTTGGACTAGCTTTTTATTACTAATGTAATTTAATTTTTTTGCCAACGTTTCGGTAGTTTGGTTTCTACCTTCTTCAGGGCTACAAAAAAGAAATTGACAACTTGTAAATTTAATTGTCTTTTGAAAATCGGTTTAAAACAAATAAAAATAAAATACAGTAGGTTCAATAAACATTTAAGCATTGTATACCTTCTTTACTTTGCAAAGGATTACAAAATTTTAAAAAAACACATAATAAAATATAATTCTGTTGAATAAAAATGAATGAAAAATATACTAAGTGACATAGAAACCCGAACACCCAGTAAAAATGATTTAATTTTAATAATATTTTGTATACAAGTTTATCATCACAAAAGGAAGGTATGATTAAATTTTTAGCCTTATCAGTTTCTCATTCCTTTTTTTTTTATTCCGAATTTTTTCCTATATGTGGAACCGGAATTGCCGGTGATCGTGTTAGTAAACGTTGTTTGTAAGTGTTATAATGTCCAGAGTGCGAAGAAATGCAAATTATCGCCAATTAAGCAAGTTTGATAGGGGACGAATAGTTGGATTAAGGGAGGCTGGACTGTCTTACCGGGATATTGCTGCTAGAGTGCAAAGAAGTTTAGATACTGTGGTGAGATGCTGTCAGGCATGGCTTCAAGAAGGCCGAACACAAAGAACGAGGGGCACCGGACGAGTTCGCAGAACAACAGAGCTTCAAGAACGATGCCTAAGATTGCTAGCTTTGCGAGATCGTTTCTCTACCACCAGGGGATTGCAGAACTTGGAAGGTGTATTGGAATGCGAACCGTTTATCGTCGAATAAGGTCCTTCGGAATTTTTTCATTCCGTCCTCAATGGGTCCTACCCTTAACTCGAGAGCATCGAAACAATTGACTTGAATGGTGTAGAGAACGACTAGCGTGGGACCAGCAATGGAACACAGTGGTCTTTAGCGACGAATACCGATTTTGTTTAGCCATGGATGATGGTCGGCAACGGGTAAAAAGGCAACAGGTGAACGGCGTGATCCACAATTTTTTGTTGAGAGGCATGTTCATCGCACTGTTGGGATTATGGTGTGGGGTTCCATTGCTTACGGCTCTAGGTCACCTTTAGTGTTCATTAGAGGCAACATGAATGCGCAGCGTTACATTCAAGAAATAGTGGAACCACATATAATCCCATACCTTAGGACTCTCCAAAACCAAACTTTTCAGCAAGATAATGCCCGACCGCATATAGCAAGAGTAACGTTAGATTATGTTGAATATGCTCAAATTAATTTTCTGTCATGGCCTCCACGATCTCCTGATTTGTCTCCCATTGAACACGTGTGGGACATGATGGGTAGGAGATTAAACAATTTACTACAGCCTCCTCAAACTGTGGCTGCGTTCCAACACCAGGTTGAGGTGGCCTGGAATGAGATACCTCAGGAGGATATTAATCACCTAATTAGAAGTATGCCTAGACGCATTAATGAATGTTTCAAGCACCATGGTGCATCAACACATTATTGAAGGTAAAACCGAATAAACTTAGTCTGTCTTTAAAGATGGGATTGAAATTTTAATCATTTCCTTACTATGACCCTCCGGATGTTTATGTAAAATATTATTGAAGTTAAATTATTTTTACTGGGTGTTCGGGTTTCTATGTCACTTAGAATATGTCCAATGTAACCTGATGAATTATAAAAAAATTGTTTATATTGTTTTATTGTATAGGTATAACATCAACCGAAAACCTTTTATCCCCGGAAAAAAACCTTACCTCAATTAAAACATTAGTAGAGTCGTGAACAGTAATCCTGAAAAAACTTTGTATCAGGGTGGTCAGCGAAACAGTTAAAAAGGCACATCACCAAGAACTAAAACCCTTAAAGTTTTGTAGCCCTTAAGAAGGTAGAAACCAAACTACCGAAACGTTGGCAAAAAATTAAATTACATTAGTAATAAACAGCTAGTCCAAAAAGCTCAAGATTTTCTTTTTCCCTAAATAATATACCTGGACGTGAGTTCTTTTCAAGAATATTTATTTAAGTTGCGTTACGGAGACCTAATAATGCTCATCATTGTCGGGCATAGTGCTAGACTAGAAGTGTAACAATGACCATTGTAGAAAATAGTATCTGTCAACAATTTAATGTAGTTCGAAACCCATATAAAAATGTAGGTCCTGTCTGGCTGACATTACCCAGACGTAAAATATGGTAATTAAAAAGGCCTATTATCGGCTAACTTGCCTGTCTTTCTTATTTCCAGTTGCTTTTATAACATCATTACTTTTTAATTTTTTAATAGAAAGTAGTGTTGCCGCCGAGACGAGAGATTCTCGTCTCGTCTGGCCCTATCTCGACGAGACGAGAGAGATATTTTCTCTCGAATAAAGCTTCGAGTCGAGACGAGAGAAGGACCCTCTCTCGTCGAGAAATTCTCGTCTCTCTCGATCTCTCTCGAGCAAAAAACGTTACTTTTTGAGCTTTTTTACATCTTCCTAAATTCCTCTTTGCAAAAATATACATAATGTCTATATTTGGACCAGCGGTTTTCGAGTTATTTAACTGCAAATAGTTTCATCTAGTTAGCCGTGTCTGGCCATTCAGAATAACATATTATTATGACGTTTTATCGCTGGATAAAATTATTTGCAGTCAAATAATTGGAAAACCGTCGGTCCAAATATGGACATTATATGTATATTTTTGATAAGAGGAATTTAAGAAGATTTTAAAAATCTCATAATAGACAGGGTGTCCCAAAAAAAATATTTTTAAAATTTGCTAATTCCACATAAATTAGTAATTACTTTTATTAAATGCATTATTAGTCTATATATAGTTAATAATTTCCAAGATATTGACTTTTGAAAAATTATATTTTTGAGTTTCGACAGCCTATAGCTTTCTAACAGTACATCTTAGAGCAAAACGGCGCATATATTTATATCTTCCATTTTCACTATCTTTCCAAATCAATCAAACTTCCGGCTAAGCCAAATGTAAATCGAAAGCAGGAAATATAGTTTTTCCGGTTTAACCGGAAGGTGATTTTTTTGGGTAGATAATAAAAATGGAAGATAGGGACATGTGAGCTGTTTTGCTCTAAGACGTATTGTTAGATCTGTCGAAACTCAAAAATGACATTTTTTAAAAGTCAATATCTTGGAAATGGAAATTTCTTACTGTGCTGGTGTTTTGGAGCACCCTGTATAGACAAAAATAATTTTATAAGAGGCACGTCTTAACCCTTAATAAGCTTCGTCAAAAGTTTTCCGCAATCAGGAGATATTGACCTTTGTCGCACTAATGGGCCATCCTGTAGTTAATACCAAGCACATTTTTAACGCATTTAGGTTAGGTTCTGTCATATTTGACATATATTGCACACAATTTATGTCAAATATGATAGAACCTAACCTAAACGCGTTAAAATTTTGCTTGGTTTTTCTATATTTGGTTTAAATCACGAGAGAAGCGAGACGAGACGGGAGAAGGTCGTCTCTCGTCTCGCCCTCTCTCGACGAGACGAGAGACCCTTTATCTCGTCTCGCGGCAACACTAATAGAAAGCAAACTGTAAGACGAACAAATTTTTACACCATATTTGATATGTTTAATCTACGATAAACTCCACTTTAATGCATGTTTCTTTGCTATTAGCTCCTTTGAATTGCTAATAAGGCTCTCGGCAACGCGCACTACTGTCGAGATTAAAAACTTCACAACAGTGTACACGTGGTATTACTGTTGTCGCTAAATGCAATTGTACCAAATGCGGCACATCTTTTTATCTTGAGGTCCATTTTAAAGAAAATTATTAAAATTTTGCCATTTAATTTTGACAATAATGAATCTAGGAAATAGTGTAAAAGTTTTAGGTTTTTTTTTAATTAAAAAGTATATGTGCCACCGGTCAAATAATGATCATCACGTGTTCGACCTATGTTCAATTAGACCAGAAAGTTGTTAAATATTCAGAATATTTTGTTAAATCTTACATGGAAGAAGACGAATTTTGTGCCGAGCGTTTCTGACACACAATTGTAGTTTGCTTATAAAGAAGGGAATACAAGAACCGGTTGAGCATTGTTTACTTTGGTAGTTTGGATTCTTTCGAACATTAAATTGGAAAAATATAACCATGAGTGACTGAAGTGTTTAATTATAATATAGTAATTATTCAAGACGAAATATGAATAAGTGATATGTGATTGAGATACATAATATGTCGATGATCTAAGGACTAAAGGACTTACCAACAAAAATTCTAGTTAAACAATTTACAGCAGGAGGTATAATACAAGAAACAAAGCATAATAGTTCGTAAATATAGCTTAGTATTATGAAGTAGGAATATTTGTTAGTCTTAAGTTCTTTTTTGTTTTAGTACTTTGTTGTTCATAAAACTTTCCATTGTAAACAATATTGTGTTCTTTTGATTATATTCATGACAAACCTGTAAATATAGATTTACATATAGGGTTAGTTGAATTAATCGGAACGGCTAATTTTCTTCAAAACTACCATGGTTAAATCAATGAAATTTGGTACAGGTGGATAACTTAAAAAATTCAATTAAAAATTGACAATTGCGACGTTGCCAGATTTTTAGTTTTTCTGTAACTTAATGAATCTTTTTTTTCAAATATAACACTACTCTTTTTTTATTGAATTCGATTCCTCTTTTCCTGATAGTATCAAATTTTTATCTCAAATGGTTCTATGGGAAAACTACTAACAATAACATAGCTAGTAAAAATTACTTTCATATTATAGGTTTCATAATCAAATTAATGTACTACTACATTAATTTGATTATGAAACCTATTCATGAATTTTTCTTCACTCAAATTTGTATTATGTACTAATTTATGACCTATACTTGAATTAAGAAGTTAGTTCATATTTGTATTTAAGCTCACTAAATAGTCAGTTATAATGATTATTACCTATTAACTACTCAATAATAAATATTTGTCGGAACAATTACAAATATTTGTAATACATCGCGTGTGCCACGTGTGTGCGCAAAATCAAAAGGCCTTATTTTGTTTGCAAAATATCCAGAGTGCCATGGCTCCAGATTTGATTGACAGAATTTTAATTTTTACTAGCTATGTTATTGTTAGTAATGTTAGTAGTTGTTTGTTAGGCGGGTTACACTCTGGAGAAATAAGTCCCATGAAACTTGTGGCTGAAGCAAGTTACGTCAAACTTTTTTTTTATGTCAATGCACACTCGAGAAACTTGCTTCTATAACCGTATTCTTTAACATGTCCTCGGATGACGATGGGTACATCCTGCTAACATCGTTAACCTCAAATATCCTCCTGAGACCCGAGCCTTTAGTTTTTCAAATTTGCCGATAAAAGTTTAGTATTTATATTAATTATGGTCAAAAAAACACATGTGAATTTTTTCAAATTTTTTTTTGTTCCTTTATTGAAAAAAAATTAAGTCCATTTAAATGGACATTAGGGCGGTATCGTTACAAATTATTTTATGTGAAATTCTTTTTTTTTCCTGTAAAACATAAAACTACATCACATGCCTTACAATAAACTTTAGTTTTTTGCTTGCACCCAGGATTCTTACATCTAACAGAGTTCTTTAAGTCAGTAGCCATTGCAGGAAAGTGTTGAATACTTGTTTTTGACGAAAGGCTTTGAGGTAATCGTCTGGTACTTGAAGTGCTTCTTGTGACCAAAGGGAGAGTATTGGTAAAGTCCAAAGAATTTTCATTATTGGTATCTTTGAGTAACCACTCAGACACACCTATTTAAATTTCCAAAAATTTCATAACGGATTTGTTGGTATACCCAAGTTGCTTTCGATCATCTCTGTAAAATATCCAAGAATTTGCAATCGCCATGTCAAATAAGTGGAAAATGTTGAAAAATTTCCACAATCGGACAAGTCAGAGTTTTCTAAGCATTCTAGAAGCTTTTCGTCATCCTCTCTAGGCTTTAAATAGGTTTTCTTACCAAAGATAGCTAAAACAAAAAAAAATACTAGTATAATTTTTGTATGCTAAACGACCTGACGTCCACTAAAATGGACGTAGTAGTTTTAGGCTTAAAAAAAATAGATAATATTTTGCCAAAACCTTAATACTGCTTGTCTCTATTCACTATATCCTAAACAACAAGTTTAATAAAAAAAAATGCAATTATAACTCAATATTACTAGCTACTTACCATCAATTGTTTCTCTGCGAAATGATGCCATTTTATCACCTGTTTACAACAGCAGTAGACTCCTTAAAATATTCTTGGAATGAAGCTGTCGCGGTGTTGAGGCGTTAATATGTATGTCCACCACGGTGGACCGTGGGACTTCACGCTGTAATTGTGGCTGTTACCAAAATAATAAATAAAAAGGGAATGTCCATTTAAATGGACGCCAGGTCTCAGGAGGATATAGTGCTAGTGTTGTTGGTAAAGAACTCTGGCAACATCCTGATCAGTTTAAGTTGTTATTATCGTTATCGATCCTATTGGGTACATTATGTCTACCAACATTCCTTTTCACATTATTTGAAACGTTTTTAAATGGAAATAGATTGGTTTTTTTTAGAGTTAGAGTTGCAACTAATTAACTTTTTTCGCATAGAACTATTTGAGATAAAAATTTGATACTATCAGGAAAAGGTAATGTTGATAGAAGGAATCGAATTCAATAAAAAATAAGAGTAGTGTTACATTGGAAAAAAAACATTCCTTGAGTTAGAGAAAAAACTAAAAATCTGGCAACATCGCAATTGTAAATTTTTTTTTAGGTTATCCACCTATGCCAAAATTTATTGATTTAGCCTTCGTAGTTTTGAAGAAAATTAGCCGTTCCGGTTATTTCAACTAATCACAGACATGTTATAAATAAGGAGATCAAAAATTCCATTTATAAAAAACTAATTGTTTACAATCAGACATAGGTACTTCCAAAGTTTCTGGTAAGTTAGAAGGAGAATTGTTTTTAAAAAAATTGCATTAAAAAATGGCAACATTGTTAGCTGTAAAAACTTGCTGTTAGCCTTACAGTACATTTGGTTTTCTTAGGATCAAAAATAATCCATACATTTTGCAACATTTACTTAAAATATAGAACAAACTACACCATTGCTTTTAAGCTAAAAAAAATAATCGGAATAACCTCACTTACCGCCGAAATATTAAATTTCGGTTAAAATAGAAACACAACGCGCTGGCGAACCATTTTAAATAATGATAAATGCCACTAAATAGTTCTAAAAAAAAATACTGAACATTAATCGAAAAACGCAATTGATTACAAGCACAGGTCACCAACACTGTAAAGTTAGATAATGAATAAATAGCAAAAATCCAGGGTCAGGTGTTGTAAAAACCTCGGTACCGCATAGTCATAAACGTTGTCCATTACGATTGGATATCCATAGGAAACTATAAATTATTTGACTAGTAGAAAATTTAAAAACACATATAATATTATTTTTACTTAATAGGTACACATGACGAATACATCTAATATAATTAATAGGTATAACCATTGTTTGCAAACATAATCGGTAGATCTAGGACAATCAGCCAAACTTTGTGTTCAGGATGACGTAATAGGACGTTTCGAAAAAACTTTTAGTCGATAGGCCAACTGGCTTGGAAGATATAGTTTTTTGCGATTATGGCCCTTATGTCTAAAGGGGGATAGGCAAAATTTAGCAAAGGGGTAAAAGATGAAAGGCCTATCGACCAGTGAAATTATTTTTTTTAAATCTCAAGTAATAATGAAACCAGATTATATACAAGGCATGAAGCTTGGAAGCTTGCCGAAACTCGCTTGAGTTCCATGCTTTCTATGCCTTGGCTACCACGCATTCGATATGATTTACAAATGAAAACTTAGGATCAAAAACAATCCCAACAAACATTTAAAGCCTTGGCGACCTTTACTTTGGAGAAAATGACCTATTTAAGTAAAAAATAGCCTATTTTTTACCTCCCAATCGGCTTTTTGGACGAAACGACCAAAGAGACTAACTGCTTGGTCAAAACAAAGTGATTCGACCTTATTAATACGTGTTCAAAGTAGGAAAATATAAGAGGCCTAAGAGATGGTCCAAAACAGTAAATATTAACCTTGTAAATCGACTTGAAAGTTAGGTCTTAGGAAAGTCAGTAATAAACGCCCAATCAGGTTATTTTTTACCTTAGATTGGGCATTAAAGCCCAAAAATCTTTTAGGCCCATAAATGATGTGTTTATAATTTAAACATTTTCTGAGGTGGTGTATACACTATAATATTAGTCTTACATTTTATTCTTAAAGCCTAGAAGACTTTAAAGTATAACATAGGTTATAGTTATGACCAAACAGTCCTCTTATTTTCTCCTCAAAGTGATTTTAACCGGATATAAAACCGTATCTTCCAAAAATTAAGTCTTTAAAAAGATTCTGGCTTAGAAATCTTTAATGATGATTGTAACGTTCATTGCACTGTGGTAAACTCGAAGCAATAATTTAGGTTACTATGAAAAAAATTTAATATTTTAATTTTCAAGTAAATATTACCGCAATCTGCGGAAGCTACACAAAACGTAAGAGCTATACAAAACGCCGAAACAACAAGAAAAATTTTATGCGCTTAGATTCGAACTCGGCCAAAACGTTAGGTTAGTTAGATTATAATGGTAGTGGCTATTAATCCATTGCGAGACATTTCAGCGACCCCGATAAAACCATTTTATGAAGTCATATGTATAGTCCGTACATAGGCCCTGCAGTATTCTTTAAAACCCCAAATTAGGCTTCATATACACTTATTATAAATTTATGCCATATAAACGAATACATCTCCTAATTTAGACCTATCAAGACAGAAGTTTCAAAATAGGAAACTTTCTCCTAGCATAACCTAATACTTATAGACTTATAGGTCCATTTTTTTTAAGGCCCAAACCACAGGAAATCGTGACCTTTAGGAAAAATATTTTACTGACGCCATATTTTTTTAACATGGTGTATTATTTTCAATTAATTTTGTTAAATTACTTGTAACACTAAAACAACAACAAATAAATTACAAAAACCGAACACATAAACGAGCTAACTTATTCGTCCAAGCACAAAATATTGGCCACATTTTAAATTTCTTGTGTTTTCAATTTGTTTATACCTTGTTTTTTTTTTTAATTAAATGCCTTTTTTTCTGGGGCGTGGTTAGTTTTTCAAGGTAAAATTGAGATCTATAGGAACATTTTTTACGCGCATCTAATTTTGCACCTCACATCGATAAAATAATGATTTTATAAGTACCTATATATACTAAGGTAGGTGAGGTGAATATGCCCCTCTTAAGCACTTTCATTAATAAAAAATAGAAAAAAATACATGTTGTTTTTATTCTATGAGAGATAAATAAATTTTCTGCTATTGTAACAGTTTTTGGAAATAATTCTTAATTTTTTTTTTGTTTTTTACCCTTTTTACAACTTTTTTAAAAACAATCAAACTGGGCATATTAGCAACCCATGTTGGTAAAATGCCCATGGGGTGTTGGTAATATGCGCAGCTCTGTAAAGTAAGAGAAACGTATCAAGGTTGCTTTAATCTTTTTTACTTATTAAATAAAAATCAAAGACACATAATAATATCATATAATTATGTAATAAACATCTGAAATAACCAAGTAAAAATTAGTACAGGTAATACGCCCAGGGGTCATATTAACTTCACTTGGCTATGGGCATATTACCTATATGGTACGTTAACAACATTTTTGTTAATTTTTGGTATAATATCAAATTATTTTTAAGACAAATATATGTCAAAAGAATCATAAAGAAACAAGCTTTCCATTGATATATTTATCTGAATATAAATATTAGATTATAGCACATTATCAAGCGATTTAATCTGACACCATGCGAAACTCACGACTGTTTGAATGCAACTGACATCGGATTCACGTAACTTTGGCCGTAAAGGTTATCGTAAGCACCGTGTAAGCCATCTGTCGTCGAAAATTCAAACTACCTAAAAATACAGCGGCTGGGCATATAACCAACATGGGCGTATTCCCTTCACCTACCTTACCACTTCATTTTAAAAATCAATAGCGGTTAACATGACATGTTCTGATTTAAGAAAACTCCTGCCTCCTGCGCTTTGATAAAAATAAAAACAACATACTACTTTCATCTTTTTCTAAAATTGTGGTTATGGTTTTCTATCAACTTATATAACCCATAACAGGCCCAACATAGGCCCACAAAGGTTAAATCCAGGTAAAAAACACCTCTTTACTACCAGGAAGTAGACTTCTTGGCCTTGTCTATAAGGCCCAATTCTCCTAATGACAGGTGTTTTTTACTAGTTTATTACCTTGGTTTTATTCCCCACTAGGTGATAAAGTGGTATCAATTACTAACTTCTGACTATGTAAAGCGGCCTGTCGGGCTTTATAGTAAAAAGCTTAGGTAAAAGTTACCTTTTTAGACTATAATTGTTTGTTGGGTACCTAGATCTTTAATAATATTAGTCCTCGTCAACAGTAAAATTACAGGTAAAATACATTACATTGCATTTAAGAGGATTAAGAGAAAGTTTTTTTTCTACACCACTTATAGATCATATTCAAAGATCTTTAAAGCCTCAATAGAACGTATTTCAAATAAAAGTTTGATATCATTAGCATATAGTAAAAAATTTAGCCTGTTAGCCAGACAAAATATCGTTGTTAAAAAAAAATAAAAAAGAGAGCCCCAGCACGCGCGGATCCTTGCGGTACATCAGAGGTTTTTAAGAAATTGGCAAATTTGTAACCACGATCCTGGATATATTGTATCTAATGGAGATTTATGACTTTACTACCTAGATGAGCGGCAATGAAAAACCGAAAAGTGATTTTTTTCTATCAAAATACTCTGACCAAGTTTATCGAAAGCTTTGGAGAAGTCAATATAGATAATATCCACCTGACTGAGCCCATCATGCTGCTCGAAGATATATTGACTAGTTCATAGAAGATTCGTAACAGAAGTAATATGTTCTTTAATACCTTTAGACCAGGGTCGATAATTCTTGAAACCAAAAAAAATAATAGTAGGATGAAACCCATTGGAAAAGGAAGAGAATAAAACAAAAATGAAAGGAAAAATAAATTACGGGCGATCCGAGGTTGGAAAGAGGGGGAGGGGGGGTTTTAAGGGTAGAAAACGATTTATCTCGATTTCCGGTAAAACTACAAGTCCTATGGAAAAACGTTAAAGTGCAAAATTGTAGGTAATAAAAAGATCTACAGCTTTTGTAATTACACTTTTTTTATATAACCTCAAAATGTATGTGAAAAATTCAAATAACCAAGTTTTTGGTTTTTTATTTTTATCTTTTACAACATTTTTTTTTATCCACGAAATTTGGTGAAAACTTACGTTTTTATGTCCTAAACACACTGTAATTTTTTTGATTTAAAATATTTATTTTTTAACCTTATTTTGACTTAATATCGAAAAAACACCCTACTTTTCAATCGAAAATTCTCACGTCAAAATATTTGCTTTTTTAAAAGAGTCGGTTGGCTTTTTGTTCGTTGAAATCTCTACTTTCTGATGGTGTTAAAAAAAATATACATTACTATGGTAAATGTTCTCAAAAAAATTCAAAGAAACGAAAAAAACTCGAATCAGATTTTTTTTTTTAGATTAATATGTACAATTTTGAGCTATTTATTAAAATTTATACTTTAATTACTCGAAAAACGTAAGATTCCATGTTACATTGATAAAAAAAAAGTATAAATTTTAATAAATAGCTCAAAATTGTACATATTGATCTAAAAAAAAAATTCGGATTCGAGTTTTTTTCGTTTCTTTGCATTTTTTTGAGAACATTTACCATAGTAATGTATAATTTTTTTAACACCATCAGAAAGTAAAGATTTCAGCGAACAAAAAGCCCACCGACTTTTTTAACCCTCGGTTACTCGCGTTACAATTTTTTTCACGATCACTGGCGTGTTAGATTTTATCTAACATTCAGATGACGTGTAATAAAACTATTCCGGAAGATTGTGTCATAAATTTTATTGTTTATAAGTTTAGAAAACAAAGCTCACAACCCTTTAGAAACTCAAAAAATAAATGAAATATTCTAAGAACTTTACAAACGGTTAAAAAATACATTCTAAGTCAAAAAATTAAAATAGATACAAAATAAAGCTAATATGAAATATTTAAAAATATGATTTAGTTATTGTTATCTTGTTCAATGCACTCACAACATATTAGATTGGTAACCCGAGTATGCTCTTTGCATATAGGCGAGTTACAAGAGCTGCATTGGTGCTGGGTGAATCGGTTTTTCCTTGTTGGACAGAACGCGCATCTGGGTTTGGCTACAGGAGCTGTGGCTTGACGTAGTAACCTTTTCTGCCCAGTTATATTACCAATCCTTTGAATCAGCATATGAGGAAGATGTGGAATTGCAAAACGTCGATGGAGATGTGGCATGGAAAGCTGTTTACTAAGCTCTCGAATATAAAGTCTACGAGCCATAATGTTGTTTGTGTTATTTCTGTATATTATCTGGCTATTAATAGTAGAAATATTTAGCAAAGTGCAAAACACAGTAAAAGGCCATCTGTTACTAACTCTAGTTACTGAATATTCTCCCTTCATTCCATCAACAACGTCAACTCCACCCTTTGTGAGGTTATAGTCAGTAATAACCTCCGGTTTGAAAGCTAGATTAGTACTCTTGTCAATTTTGTCATCATTGTGTAATGTAGATAGCATAATTACATTTTTATTTGGTTTTGGAACATAGGACACCAGCAGGCAGCTGTTCTCTTTTTCGCCATATCCAAAGATACTACTACTTAAAGGCCTTTGCTTGACTATAGTAAATTCTCGAGGGAGTTCACGTTTATTTTTGCGTAGTGTACCAATCAGTGTAAGCCGATGATCATGCAATAAATCCTTGGCTAAGGGTACTGATGTAAAGTAATTGTCTGTGGTAACGTTGCGCCCTGTTTTATCTATAGGCTCTATAAGTCGCTTCACGACACTAGCTGCATCATTCTTCACTTGATAAGGTCCATTTGGCTGCTTACCCGCATACATTTCTAAATTAACGGTATAGAATGTTCTAGCATCCAAGAATGCATATGTCTTGATGCCGTATTTTGCCGGCTTGTTTGCTATATATTGTCTGAAACGACATTTACCTCTAAACGAATCCAACATCTCGTCTATAGTTACATAAAAACCAGGCGAGTAGGCTTCTTTGCAATGCGAAAGAATCAAAAATATCTCGAATAGGTGCAAGATTATCTATTGCAGCAGTTTCTTGCCTCTTCTCTGCATCATCAAACCTTATAGCTTGGATAAGCTGATAAAATATTTTCTTGGACATAGTAGACGCAAAAAAGTCAGGTGTTGTACCATCCAATTTCCAAAGTTCGTCAGTGTTCAGATGTTGCGCCTTCTTTACTCCAGCCAGATATAAAAGTCCAATAAAAGCTAAAATTTCTATACAGTCCGTTGAAGGACAGTCCCGAGGACGCCTATAGGAACTTCTCATTAAATCTAACTTTTGATTGGTGAATTTTGTTATTTCTGTTATTATATCGTCGGAGAAAAATAATTTCCAACAGTCTAATACGGTGTTTGCAGCTTTACCAAATGCTTTTACACCTGGTAATTTAGTGACAATGTTGCATTTTTGGGTTTTACTCTTAGACAAGTTAGGCATATGTTTCAGCCAAGGAGTCTTATCCTTTCCATAAAATTTTGGTATGGAATGATTCTGCTCATGTTTGGACATGTCTTCGTTTTCAGAACAATAATCTGCGGATTGTTCCGTATCAGTGTCGTGATTGCTATGCTCAGATGGACAGTCACTCAGGTCCTGGTCGGAATCAACCGCTGCTTCATCATCTGTTGGAATTTCTTCATACCATTAAAGCAACTGTGTTTCCGTCTTTAAGTCCATATGTTTACTGAAAAAATTAATTAGATATAGCAAAAAGTTTTACTGTAAATAAAAAAAGCTTACCTAGTAATTTATAAACTGAAAAGATCTGTATTTCTAATCTCCAAACCAGCACAATTTTTACACATGTAATCACTCGCGTCGTTAGATTTTATCTAACATTTCGCACAACCTGATCACTCGCGTGTTAGATTACTACTAACAATATTTAATTCCGGTAGAGGGAGAAAATATCTTTCCACCTCTTTACAAGGTCAGGTGGTCCACCATCTCTTAGAAGAATTGCTAGACGCGTAATCCATATGGATAAAAAATATAAAAATTATTGACAAAATATAAAAAGTGCTAGATTTTTTCTAACGGTGCGAGTGATGGAGGGTTAAAAATGCAGATATTTTGACGTGAGAATTTTCGATTGAATATTAGGATGTTTTTTCGATATTAAGTCAAAATAAGGTTAAAAAATAAATATTTTAAATCAAAAAAATTACAGTGTGTTTGGGACATAAAAACGTAAGTTGTCACCAAATTTCGTGGATAAATTTTTTTTTTTTGTTAAAGATAAAAATAAAAAACCAAAAACTTGGTTATTTGAATTTTTCACATACATTTTAAGGTTATATGAAAAAAGTTTAAATACTAAAGTTGTAGATCTTTTTATTACCTACAATTTTGCGATTTAACGTTTTTCCATAGGACTTGTAGTTTTACCGGAAATCGAGATAAATCGTTTTCTACCCTTAAAACCCCCCTCCTTCCCCCCTTCCCGACCTCGGATCGCCCGTAATTTATTTTTCCTTTCATTTTTGTTCTATTCTCTTCCTTTTCCAATGGGTTTCATCCTACTATTATTTTTTTTCACTTTTTATCATTTTCAAAGGCTTCAGCACTGGTCTATTACTCGCCGAATTATTATATATTTTTGCATCGTTTTTTTAACATCATGAGTCCGATACATTTTAGTACAATTTTTAATAAAATTTTGGTACATTAACAAAATTCGAAGCAACAGCACTACGTGGTTTTAATATCAACCGACAATGGCAGCCTTTGACACTTCAACGAAATAATGCGTCTCGAGTTGTATTGTTTGTTCTTTCATATTTTGCGTTTGAGTCTTGTATAATAAAAAGCTCTTGTTGACAAGAGAAGGAAATTTAAATTAGGCCGCTCTTTTGTGACATCCTTTTACGTTTTATATTTATTATTCCGCTCTGGGTGAAACAAAGGCAACTGCAAATTTTCGATGTAGAAACATCTTTGGTGTTTTGTTGTTGGAAATATACCTATATATACAGGGTGTTCATTTGAAAACTTTCCACCTCGATTTTCCCGCTTGAAAATGAAAATGTGGAAAATCGCTTGGACCCGTCGATTTTTATTTCGAGGGGGACATCTTTTGCGTATATTGTCAATCTTGTTACTTTAAGCCCCTAGGAGGGAGTGGGGGTAAGATCTAAATCTTAAATGGATACTCCTATTTTATATAATTTTTTTGGATTCTGCATAAAATTCTGAACATTTTTTAATAAAAGCATTATTAGTCTATACTTAGGGCCAATTGTATACCTATAAATTAACTTTCGAGTTAATCTTAAGTTTTACCCTAGAGTTAATCCTTGAGTTATCCCAAGGTACAAATTTTTGCCCGTTGTATGGGTGTGAGTTAAAAATGTTGTTTTAGCTAATATGACTTTAAATACAACAACCAGGGAATTAACAAGAATCTAATAAAAATACGTAATAACAAATCAAAATATGCTTTATTGTTACAAGACAAAATCTCATTAACAAAGCTTTTAAGTTTGCGTAGCAGTACCTACAAGTTTGTTTATATAATATATAAAAAGTATATAGGCATACTACATTAAATAATTTGTAAAACACAAGCTACTTAATAAAAAATAGGAAAAACAAAACATTCTCTATATTATGTACATTTCGATAACAATAATATTATGTGTACAATAAAATTACAATAGGAAAACGAAATATAACTAAATAGCATCATTATAATACTCCTGAAGAATGTATAAACTTATACTGTTCAGTGTTTCGTTGCAGGTGTAGGCCAATATCTTGAATTTTATTAATTCCGCTGAAGCCTTTGAAACTCTAAATCTTGCAATAAATTCGTGATCTATCCAGTTCTCCATGTTTTCAATTCGAGGCCTGAAGACTCTGGGCCTACTTGCGTTTTCTACTATATCATTAATAATATATCTAAATCATCTTCATTATCAGAAAGAAAATCGTAAACAATATCGAAAGCATCCATATTATGTAAATACCAATAGAAAACACACCACTACCACAGAACACAAACACACCGCCTTATAAGTTAGGTTAGAAATATTAAAAATATGCCATTTTTATGCTTTTAATCCTAAGATTGAGGGTTTACTCGTAGTCCATCCACGAGTTGGGGGTTAATCCTAGGGTTGGGGGTAACCTCTGCTTAAACAATGCATTTTTATACTAGCCCTCGGATTAACTCCAGTTCTGGGGTAACCCAAACCTATACAATTGGCCCTTAACAGTTTCCGAGATATTGACTCTTGAAAAATTACATTTTTGAAATTTGACAGCGTCTAGCTTTCTAACTGTACGTCTTAGAGCAAAACGGCTTACATGTCCCTCTCTTCGATTTTTATTATCTTTCCAATAATGTGAACTTTCGGTTAAACCGGATGTAAGAAATATAGTACTTCCGGTTTGACCGAAAGTTGACACTATTGTAAAGATAATAAAAATCGATGATAGGGACATGTAAGCCGTTTTGCTCTAAGACGTTTAGAAAGCTAGACGCTGTCAAATTTCAAAAATGTAATTTTTCAAGAGTCAATATCTCGGAAACTGTTAAGACTAATAATGCTTTTATTAAAAAATGTTCAGAATTTTATGCATAATCCAAAAAAATTATAGGGGTATCCATTTCAGATTTAGATCTTACCCCCTCCCTCCAAGGGGCTTCAAGTAACAAGATTGACAATATACGAAAAAGATGTCCCCCTCGAAATAAAAATCGACGGGTCCGAGCGATTTTACACATTTTCATATTAAAGCAGGAAAATCGAGATAGGAAGTTTTCAAATAAACACCCTGTATAATTAGTATAATTTTTAGAGCTTTGAAAATGTAAACGTCTCTCATAACATGGTCTAAAAAAATGGTTTTGCCAAAATTCGTATAGCTCGGCATGCGGACTCATTTCACCGTTGCGTTGGTTAGAAGTTAGTTAGTTAGGAGTTCTGTGCGACAGGTCGTCGAGAGAAGTCGAACCGTTCGTAAACATATTAAGTTATTATTTCTTGCATTTTTTGCGATAAGTTTATCTTGTAAATAAATAATTTCAACGCGATGCCTTTGTGAACATCGAGTTAGTTTTCTAATAATGATAACAGTGCGAAATTAAACGTAAATACCATTGTTATATAAACAATCGGCGTCTAAATTGTGCACCCAAAGCGAGAATACCAAACAAGACTACCAAATTATACAAATTCTAATCAAAATAGAGGTAAATATCATCAGCACTCAATGACCAGTGGCGTGCGAGGTACCATAAAAAAAACCGCAAAAAACGCTCCGCCCACAAAAAAGTGAATTCTTCACATTCCTGAAATCGATCAACAGCAAAAAATGGACGAACATGGGGTGCCCAAGGCACCCAACAAACACAATTCCAATCGGATTACGAGATGACGAATTAAAATAACAGCCAAAACATCGAAATAGATGATAATCTGAGCATCGCTAGTAGCAGTCCAAGTAACCCAAGCCTATCAGCATCAACAAGAAAACCAGGGAAAACGCTGATCAAATATTTGCAAACGCACAGGTCATACTGTGAAACCTGTTCAGACTACTTCAAACAATGTAAAATGAAAATTAAAAGAGACAGGATGCGTCTAGAAGTCATACAACATCTCAAGAAGAAGCACGCGATAAAAAATCCAATACCGCTTACACCACCGATTTCAGACAAAAATGCAGCCCAAAAAGGAAACGATGCAATCAATACGCAACCACCACAAATAACACCACAAACAATACCGCAAAATCAACGTCAAGAAACCCTGGAAGAGAGGATACAGAAAGAAAGAGAACAAATACAGAGAGGAGAAGAAGTATTTATAAGACCCAAAACTCCAGACAAAATACGATTCAACAACATCCTGCACGATCGCCCCCAAATCACCCTTAAAAACCGATATCAACCCCTATCGGACCCAGAAAAATCGGAATCCGATATGGAAATAGAGACGGACAACGAATCGAACGCACAGTCCGAGATTGGAAACAAAACAAAACAATCATTCTCTAACCAAAAAGCAACAAAAACCACCCCAAAAGGCTCAGCAACAAACAGCCTAAAAAACCTAAAAAACAATCCACAACAAAGTAAAAAACCAACAAAACCACCACCAATAATACTGAAAGGAATTATTAAGGACAGGAATGCATACGAAGAACTAACTAAAGACCTAGGAGAATACATCAAAAAAGGCTTTACACTAAAATTCACAAAAAATAACACCATCATCTATATTAACGACAAAGAAGAGTACTATAATTACAAAGCAATTCTACAAACCGAAGAAACATTAGAATGGCACACATATGCAACAGACGAAGATCGCACCCATGCATTTGTAATAAAAGGGCTTGACCACCTACCGGACACGCAAGATATAAAAAATGAACTGCAACAACAAGATGTGCTATCAATAAAAAAAACGTCTTCATAATGAAGACCCAGTTCAGACCATTATACATGATTACTACTAACACCACAGTAAAATTGCAAATGCTAGAAAAAATAAAATACCTAAATTATGTCAGAATAACGTGGGAAAGACGAAGGCAAAATTCACTCATAATCCAGTGCAAAAAATGCGGACAATGGGGGCACGCCACTACAAACTGTTTTCGTCAACAAAGATGCCTGCGCTGTGCAGGAGCGCATCCAACAGCACAGTGCAATCCTAATTATGCAATAAAATGCATAAATTGCAAGAAAGAACACCGTGCCAACTCACCAACCTGCCAAGTTTACATTTACAAAGCGCAGCAAATCATCATCAAACAAACAAAAACAAAGCATGAAATACAAACCTGCACCCTTACCCGAGAACAACCCTTGGATGCAACAAACGGCCAGGGCAAGTGGCCCATCTAATGCTAGGGCAAATAGCATCTCCAACAGCAACCCCCTACAGGAAAATCAACCTTTACAGCACGAGGCACCGCTCATCAAAATGACGAACAGCTGGGACTCGAACAGGCAAGTAACCTTTTTACTGTCATGAATGAGTTCAATAATCTTATAAACATAAACGAATTCATTAGATTTTTAACTGATTGTACCAGGGAGTTAAAGAAAACTAAAACAAAAGAAGAGCGCGTATCAGTAATGATGGCCCTAATGGGCAATAATCTTAATAAATACAATATTTAGTTTTCATTAACTCCTTGAATATAGTAACTTGGAATGTAAATGGTTTGCGAAACTAATTGGAGGAACTTCAGCACTTTTTGTCAGGGCACAAGGTTAGCATAATGTCTATTAATGAAACAAAAATTACTCCGCAAGTCAAAATAAAATTAAGAAACTACCAAATTTACAGATCTGACAGGGATGGCAGGGGAGGAGGCGTAGCGCTAGTGATTAAAAACAATTTTTACGCCCCGCCGCATATAAAACTAAATAATACAAATTCAAATATCGAACATGTATCTATAAAATTAAAAAAACGGCACTATAATCACTAGCTGCTACGCACATCCAAACCTTAATTTTACAGATAACGATCTAGATGTAATATTTAACCAAGCAGCTAAAGTACTAATATTGGGCGACCTGAATGCAAAACGTACTACTATGAGAGCCAACAGCACAAACCAACACGGACAAAGACTAATGCAGTATCTAAAGAATTATGACGTTCAAATAATTTTACCATCAATACTGACTTTTTACGACAACAGACGACAAAGAACTCCTTCTTATTTAGACATATTTTTATATAAAAATCTTGCAAATTTAACAGACGCAACAGTTTTAAATGAGCTTTCTTCTGATCACCTTCCTGTATTAAAAAATTGGACAATAGACCTACAAAAAGAAAAACAACCTTCTACGTGGTTATATAATGGAGTGAATTGAAATTTGTACAGACATACACTAAAAAACATTACAGAAATAAATAATAATATAAATACAATAGAGCAACTAGAACATGAAGTGGACAAACTAACCAACAACCTACAACAAGCTAGAAATCTCATTGCCAAAAAAGTTCAATTAACGCCCAAGGAAAACAGACTACCCGAAAACATATTAAATTTAATAAGATACAAAAACGCAATACGCAAGAGATGGCAAAGACATAGGACAATGCAAGACTTAATTACATCAAGACAATTAAATTATGAGATCAAAAATAGAATAAAAGAATATAAAAATCAAACCTGGACGAATATTTTATCTAAATTAACAACTACAGACAATTCGTTATGGAACTTAATAAGACGGACAAAAAAGACAAAAGTACAAATTCCATCATTCACACAAACTCCACAAAACAACTACTATGGACAAATGTGTGCAGGGAAGCCCAATATAAGTGCAGAACAAAACGAAATAACTAATTTAGCAAATAAATTCACGAAAAATAAATATCCGATTCCTCCTACTATTTTACAAAAAATGTATACAAAACCAATTGAAATCATTAAAAATCATTAAAGATCTTAAAAATAAAAAAGCACCCGGTGAAGACGAAATCGCCCCTATCCTGATAAAAAATTTACCACAAAAAAACAATAGTACAATTCACTTATATTATTATTATAAATTCAATTTTTCTATTACAGCACTTTCCGAGCGCATGGAAGAGAGCAATAATAATACCAGTTTTAAAGCAAGGCAAACCAGCAAACCGGCCTGGATCTTACAGACCTATTGCTCTCTTAAGTGTGCTCGGAAAAGTGGCTGAAAAAATAATACATAAAAGAATGAAAATCAGTCCATTAGACCAGAAAATCCCGGAGGAGCAGTTTGGATTCCGAAATGGCAGGAGCGCTGTGCTTCTGGTAGCGCATGTTGCGCAACAAGCAATAAAAAAGTTTAACCAGATGCAAAACACAGTGCTCCTGTCATTGGATATAAAACAGGCATTTGACAGCGTCTGGTATAATGGACTGATTTTCAAACTTGTTAAAATTCATGAATTTCCACTACACTTTATTTCATTGTTACATTCCTACATCACAAAAAGAACATTATCCTCCTGAGACCCGAGCCTTTAGTTTTTCAAATTTTTCGATGAAAGTTTAGTATTTATATTAATTATGGTCAAAAAAACACATGTGAATTTTTTCAATTTTTTTTTTTGTTCCTGTATTGAAAAAAAATTAAGTCCATTTAAATGGACATTAGGGCGGTATCGATACAAATTATTTTATGTGAAATTCTTTTTGTTTCCTGTAAAACATAAAAATACATCACATGCTTCACAATAAACTTTAGTTTTTTGCTTGCACCCAGGATTCTTACATCTAACAGAGTTCTTTAAGTCAGAAGCCATTGCAGGAAAGTTTTGAATACTTGTTTTTGACGAAAGGCTTTGAGGTAATCGTCTGGTAGTTGAAGTGGTTCTTGCGACCAAAGGGAGAGTATTGGTAAAGTCCAAAGAATTTTCATTATTGGTATCTTTGAGTAACCACTCAGACACACCTATTTAAATTTCCAAAAATTTCATAACGGATTTGTTGGTATACCCAAGTTGCTTTCGATCATCTCTGTAAAATATCCAAGAATTTGCAATCGCCATGTCAAATAAGTGGAAAATGTTGAAAATTTTTCACCATCGGACAAGTCAGAGTTTTCTAAGCATTCTAGAAGCTTTTCGTCATCCTCTCCAGGCTTTAAATAGGTTTTCTTACCAAAGTAGCTAAAACAAAAAAAAAATTTTGTATGCTAAACGACCTGACGTCCACTAAAATGGACGTAGTAGTTTTAGGCTTAAAAAAAAAGATAATATTTTGCCAAAACCTTAATACTGCTTGTCTCTATTCACTATATCCTAAACAACAAGTTTAATAAAAAAAATGCAATTATAACTCAATATTACTAGCTACTTACCATCAATTGTTTCTCTGCGAAATAAAGCCATTTTATCACCTGTTTACAACAGCAGTAGACGCCTTAAAATATTCTTGGAATGAAGCTGTCGCGGTGTTGAGGCGTTAATATGTATGTCCACCACGGTGGACCGTGGGACTTCACGCTGTAATTGCGGCTGTTACCAAAATAATAACTAAAAAGGGAATGCCCATTTAAATGGACGCCAGGTCTCAGGAGGTTAAGAGTCAGGGTAGAGGGCGATTTCTCAGAACCGGTCTTTTTACATGCGAGCCTTCAACAGGGCACTAATCTAGCGGCCCTCTCTTTAATTTATAGACAGCGGATATTCCACATTTTTCAAACTCGAACCTTGCAATTTTTGTGGACGATGTACTTGTTTATGCACATTCTTTTTACTCCAATGCGGCAAGACAAACTAATACAAACCACTTAAATATCCTACTACCATGGTATGAAAAATGTAAGCTGGAAATAAACCAAAACAAATGTGAATGCATAATAATGACCAAAAAACGAACAAATACACACATAAATCAAAATATTCAAATAAATAGAGAGCAAATACAACCAATAGACCAAATAAAATATTTAGGAGTGATTTTGGACAAAGGACTGACTTTTAAACAAAACACAAACAACATAGTAAGAAAGTTTTTAGCAGTTTCTAATTCATTAAATAAATTACCTAAAAATAATTCCCCGCTATCACCTCAAAATAAATTAATAATTTATAACCAAATAATTAAACCGACGATGGCTTACGCAAGCCCAGTTTGGTGTAGTATGGCGGATAGACATTTTCGCATTTTACAAATTCAGCAAAATAAAATATTTAGACAGGTACTAAGAACAAACCGATATAGTCAGATCTGGTCTTATCGTGCGGGTCATACGATTTAAGAAAGACATACTCTCAGTTTTTGTTTGCTTTACTTGCGTTTAATTTTACCCTCTAAATAAAATACGTAAGATAAATGAGACAGACTTATTCCATTTTGACATGAAAAAAAAGGATATGTATTTACTTTCCAGCGATTCTAAAAAAGCTTATAATAGCACCAGCTGCGTTTTATTTTAAATAATATGCCAGTTTTGTGACTTTGACAGTTTGTGACAAAATGAAACAATTTTCTGGGTTTTTGCATCCCCAATCAAAAAAAATGGTACTTAATCTGATAAACTATTTCGAAAATGAAAGAAAAAGTGGAAATTCGCCAACCAATATTCAGGAAACAGTAGCCAAAGCACTGGGAATTAGTTTAAGGACTGTGCAGAAAATTGTGCATGAAACAAAACATAACATAATACCCAAGAATACTAAAAAGTGTAAACGAAGAAAGCCAAAGACTGAGGATTTAAGCGAAAATATTAAAATGGAAGTTCGAAATGTAATTTACGATTTATACAAATCAAAAACCAATGTAACTCTTCCAGTTTTACAAAAAACATTAAAAATTCGGGGTGTTTTGGAAATTGGACTTGAAGCGTTATCAAAATTAATAAAAAATTTAGGTTTTCGCTATAAAAAAGACTGTAACCGAAGATTTTTATGTGAGCAGCCACAGATAGTGAGTCAGCGTATTCAGTTTTTAAAAAAATATACGGACAATTACAAATCGAAATTTAGAAAACTGGTATTTTTAGACGAAACGTGGATATTTTCGAATGGAAGTGGTTCAAAATCTTGGCAAGATGAGTCTGTAAAAAGTTTTAAAAGGAAAAAGGGGTGCGGTACGGGAAAGCGTTTTATTATTTTGCATGCCGGTTCTGCAACAGGATATGTTGCAGGTGCGAGTTTAATTTTTTCTTCAACATCAAAAAGTGCTGACTATCATGATAATATGAATTGCGAAATGTTTGAAAAATGGTTAAAAGTTCAATTGATACCAAATTTGGATGCTCCGTCTTTAATTGTATTAGATGATGCATCATATCATTCAAAAATTTTAAATAAACAGCCTACTTCATCTTGGAGGAAAAGTGATATTTATGAGTGGCTGGAAAAACACAACCAAAATCCTTTACCAAATATGCTTAAATCGGAACTCCTATCAATAGCAATGTCTCTTAAAAAACCCAAAATATACGCGGTAGATGAAATACTGCGTGAATACGACTGCCGCCATATCATTGCCAGTTTAACGCAATAGAATTAATATGGGCTGGTGCAAAGTCTTATTATGAAAAACATGTAGGTGATGGTCTTTAATTTCGACCAAGTACAAATAATTTGGCAAGATTCGTTAGATCATATTACACAAGAGTACTGGAGGAAATCGGTGGAACATACAGGAATATTAATAAGGGATTGGTGGGATCGAGAACAAGTACTAGATGTCGAAGTATAGCGCCAATGATAATTGCTCCATTCGAAGACGACGAGGACTTTTTAGATTTTATAAGTGACGATGAGAGTTTTTAGGCTATAATTATAAAGGGTGTTTTTCGTTTACATTTTTTAGTATTCTTGGGTATTATATTATGCTTTTTTTTCATGCACATTATTCTGCATAATCCTTAAACTAATTCCCAGTGTTTTCATTACGGTTTCCTGCATATTGGTTTGCGAATTTCCACTTTTTCTTTCATTATCGAAATAGTTTATCAGACTAAATGCCATTGTATTTTTAGGTTTTAGTAGTAAAATTGTTAAAATAAATTGCACTGTTTATTATTGTCGTTTTTAATTAAAGGGTACAGTAGGTATATAATTACCAATTATATAATTTTTTTGTAACTTTTTCAACTCCCCTGTACATAATTTTTACAAAACGAATAATATTAGGTATATGTAGCTATCTTCGCGATAGCTAAAATAATGAAAGTATTTTTCCTTTCTTCGGTATATTTGTAAATAATCTCACAACATTTTGATAGCCTCTGTGTTGTCTGATTTGACGCATATAAACAGTGACCTTTGGACCCGCACGTTAAGACCAGATCTGACTATACACGCCAATCCGCCACCTACACCAAGCTACACAGACACCACTATTTCATCAATACGTACAAGACCCTGCAATTAATTTCTAATACACACACATAAATATATTATAGAATATAATGTAAATGTAGATTTTGTTTCATGTATATAATTATGAATAATAAAAATGTTTTGAAAGTTAAAAGTGAAGTGGTTAGAAGTTATCTAAAAAGTATAAATATATAACGTCTACAAAAAGTAGTATGCCGTTTTAGGACAGTCTCCCCTACTTACCACAAAGGGCATAAACGGCGCCCCTATCTCAACTGGGGGAGCTGTCCCTAATGTAATATCATTATTAAGAAACAAAATCTCAAAAACGGTATATTCCAGGAAGCTGCAATTTTACAGACACTTATGTTGCATTGCATAAAGGTATTTACCTATAATTAACTTATTAGACAACTTTGGTTGTGACATTGAAAAACACAATTTACTTACAATTAAAGTGGCTCGGTTAGCTTATACAAGTTTGAACAAGTCTGTACAAATAATGTGTACATGCTCGTACAAGTTTATAGAAGTTTGTACAAATCTGTACAGATTTTTACACGCCTGTACAGGTTTATCTAGATATGTTCAAATGTGTAAAAAGTTGTGATACTATTTACTCACTTATTTAAACCATCAGTTTGAACTTGAACAAACCTTTAAAAACTTGTACCAACTTGTACAAACTAGTGCAAACTACAAGACTTGTATTGATTTGATTGATTGTAAGTAAATTATGTTTGTCAATATCATTACTGTCGCAGTCAAAGTTACCTGATTGGGTAATTATGGTTAAAAACATTTGGGCAATCCAACATAATACAGTGTTTCCCCGGATGGAGTTGACAAAAGGAAAAATATCGTTATTATTGATTTAACGACGAAAAGTTATTCTTTATATTCTGCCTGTCGAGGAAATGAATTTACCATATAAAAATTTTAGATCATATGTACAGGGTTGTTGATTAATAAAGAAAACATGAAAATGCTTTAAGAGCGAAGTACCATTATTTATTATTTTGGACAAAATGTTTATGAGGCAACAATTTTTATAATCCAAAATAAAGCCAAAATACAAAATTTGAAATTTGAATTCTAATTTTCTTTTTTGCTTTTTTACAATAGAATTTATGAACATTCAAAATGAAAACCTGAGAGTGGTGACATGTCGATAATATTGAATTGACAAATGTCATTGTGTCATTTCATTGTCATTTCCCAAGTTTCCCAGGTTTTCATTTTGAGTGTTCATAAATTCTATTGTAAAAAATAAAAACAAAAATTAGAATTCAGATTTAAAATTTTGTATTTAGGCTTTATTTTGGATTGTAAATATTTTTGTATCATAAACATTTCGTCTAAAATAATAAATAATGGTACTTCTCTCTTAAAGCATTTTCATGTTTTCTTAATTTATCAACACTGACATCTGTACATCTGATTTAAAATTTTTATACTTATGGTAAATTTATTTTCTCGACAAGCAGAATTTTTTTTTATAAAAAATGACTTTTTGTCGTAAAATCAATAATAAAGACCCTTTTGCTCTTGTCAACTCCATCCAGGGACACACTGTGTATGTTTTTAAAATTTAAACTTTCCGAAAGGTACCGTTTTTGAGATTTCGCTTTTTAATATTGGTATTTAACTGGGACGGAACCCCTGGGGAAAGGGGCGGCCGTGAATTTATGTATCCACTTTGTGGTAAGTACTGTAATAAAATGATCTGTAGAATTTTAGTCTCTCATAATAATAAATAATATTTCCCTATTAGTCCTCATGCCGACCCTGGTTTAAAGGTCCTTTCACTACCTTATATCCGCACTCTAATTATAACTCAATAGTTGTGCCTTTGCCGAGCACCTACAATAATTATAGTGAAATTACCAGATCCTACGTTGTCAGTACTTTGCTCAATGATACACTTGAGTGTCGTAGTTTCTACATGTCACAAGTGTTTCGCTGCAGCGCTCCACAATAATGCAGCGTTGCCATTTATATATTAAGGTTACCGTCATTGTCATTTACGATTCGTCATTCAGACTAAAATTAAAATAAATAGCATTTATAACGTAATGACAAATAAACAAATCGTTGAATGAGCAAGTCTTCAAGAAAAAGAAACTATAAAAGTTGTAATTTATACGATGAAACATCTGATAAAAAACCAAATTCAACAAAAACTAAAGAAATGAAGGATATTATGTCAAAAACTGAAACCGAAAATGAAAATCAAAACAGGTATTTAAAAGTATTACAGGCTATGAACTTCTTATAGCTAAGGACGTGATAAATCAAGAACTAAATGAGAATATAGTTTTGCTTACAGAAAAAATTCAGTATATCGAGAACACTCAAAATTCTAAATGTTGTAATAAAGAAGATAATAATAACGCTAAATTGTACAGTGAATGTTTAAATTCTACAAATAATTTTCAACCGATTACACCCAGTCCAAGTCCAATACCAAAAACCAAAGAATCGATGGTTGAAGGAAGTAGTTTAATAATAAAACCACATACCATCCAAGAAAATAAAGTCATGAGAATGGAACTTGGGATACACAAAAATCCGACAAAATTAAATGTCAACATAAAAAGAGTTGATAATCTTAAAAATTGTGTTGCTAAAATATATTGTAACAATATAGAAGAAATAAAAAAATGAAAGTGTGAAGTTGTAAACAAAATTGGTGAAAATTATGCAGTAAATATGGAGGAAAAAAGGTACCAAGAATAAAAATAATTGGAACAGAAGATCAAATGGATGAAGAACAGATGAGGTTAATAATTTTATCACAAAAGAGAAACCAATTATTTTATGTTTATCGGAAATACATGTTACCAAAGATATAAGCAATAGTGAAATGGAGACTTTAACTATAATTTGTTTAAATGTACATCAAACTCAAAACACACTGGAGGGCTTTTTTAGTATGGATTTATGATAAAATACCGGTGTGTTATTTTAACAAAATATCTGTGGATTATGAGTACTGATACTTACATGTTAAATTTAAGATGACAAAACAAGTTAACGATATTCGTTTCTATTATAGATCACCAAGTGGAAATATTGTAAAATTTCTAGATTTTTTTGAAAAAAAATGTGAAATGTTATGGGATCAAAATAATAAGTATACATATAAATTTTATTAATGATGACTGCTATGTAAGGAAATTTAAACAAATTATTGGTTTATATGGAATAAAGCAATATCAGAATATACAAGAGTTACCGAGAAATCAAAAACTGTTATAGATATGGTAATAACAAACAAAATTTCTTTGAATGTCGGAGTTGAAAGTAACCCTAAAATTAGATCTTCATCATAATTGGATCTTCGTTGAAATAGAAAATGTATGTGAAAATTACAAAGAAACTAGGACTGTGACCTATATTGACTACAAACAAATTACGTTTGGAACTTATTTCGTGTTTTTGGAATTATAACATTTTGGATATAAATTTACTTTTCACGCAAATTCTCAATAATGCAAATCAATGCATAAATAAAGTACAGAAAAGAAAATTTATCAAAATTCAAAATAATCCGACGCCGTGGTTCAACATAAATATTTTAAATGCAAAAAAAGACCGTGACAATATGTACCAAAATTTTTCAATCACTAAAAGCAATAAAGATTGGGAAGAATATAAAAAACTTAGAAACAAATGTGTATCAGTTTTAAGAAGAGAAAAAACTTTATATTATGATAAACAAATAGATAATAACAAGGAAGATGGTAAAAAAAATTGGAGAACCTTAAAAAATTTAGTTAAACCTACAATTAGAAATAACATTAAAGAATTATTTTGAAGAAGTAGTCCATACTCAAAGTGGAGTTCAAAGATATAGGGAAAAGAAAAGCATAAAGTCTTTCTCCACAATTTTTAATTCAATAACTAGGCGGACCTAGGGTAGAATCGACAGGTTTCATCATCAGGAAATTGAAGCAAATATAGTGAACAGCCGATGTTGTTAGCAATAGAGAAAATAAAAATAAAAAGTGGAACTAATCCATAATGGAGCTTTCAATGGCACGCATGGGGAGTGAAAAACTTTTTGTAGTCAAACGACAGAAAACATATCAGCACGCTGAAAGGTCAAGGACCAGTTGAGTGAAAAGCCACTGTGGGTGGGAAATGAAGAGAAAAATTAGAAAGTATCAAATAAAGGACTTTGTAGAAAACATTTTAAGTGTACGTGATAAAAACATTTTACTTTGATTCAACTATGTCGAAGAAGTATGAAAGACGTCAAGTATGAGGGAGAGAGAAAGAAAAAATACGGTTTTTATTAAAGTCGTGTAGATGCTTTCTGTAAAAGATAAAAAGGGGGGATGTAATAAATGAAATGTAATAAAATAAGTTAGATTAGCTTACCATTTAGCTTGAAATAAAATGCCGTTGGGGTACCAAGCTTGTTAGGGCCCAGTTACCCCAGTAGGAATCAAAATTATCAATTATTAAAGAAATAATTTTTGAAGTTAAAAAAGAAACGGAACCATTTATTATTGCTGAAAAACTAAATTCTTATTATATTTATAGCATTGAAAAAATTGTTCAGTCCATAAATTCAGGAAATGAAGAACTATGCCAAATAGTTAATAGAAGTAATAATTTTCTTGAAGAATTCAATGAAATATCATTAAATAAATTGAAACTAGTAATTTCAAAATTAAATTCAAATAACAACTATGAAGAAATATTAAATAAAAAGGTGTTAAAAGAAAAATTTGGCAGCATTGGTTACCCATTATTAAATTTTATAAATTCTTGTTTAAAATATGGAAATATGCCTGATGAATTAAAATGTTCTTACATTACACCAGTGTCAAAAATAAAAGACACTAAAAGATGATAAGGCCAGTAAATATTTTATGAGATATTAAGGAATTATTAGAAGAAGTCGTATATGAACAGTTATAAGAATTCATTGATGCCAACAAAATTTTAGTTTTCTTTCAAGCTGGTTTTCGAAATGGGTACTCTACAGAGACAGCCATTCAATGTGTGATTGAGACGTGGAAGAGAACCATTGATAAAGGGGAAACTGTTATAGCTGTATTTTTGGATTTTAAGCGAGCATTCGAAACAATTGACACAGCTAGATTATTGAGTAAATTGTATCAGTATGGTATTCGCGGAAACGTTTATAAATGGCTTAAAAATTATTTAAGTAATAGATCACAAAAAACAAAAATTTCAGAATATAGAAGTAATAATTTTTTTGAAGAATTCAATGAAATATCATTAAATAAATTGAAACTAGTAATTTCAAAATTAAATTCAAATAACAACTATGGAGAAATATTAAATAAAAAGGTGTTAAAAGAAAAATTTGGCAGCATTGGTTACCCATTATTAAATTTTATAAATTCTTGTTTAAAATATGGAAATATGCCTGATGAATTAAAATGTTCTTACATTACACCAGTGTCAAAAATAAAAGACACTAAAAGATGATAAGGCCAGTAAATATTTTATGAGATATTAAGGAATTATTAGAAGAAGTCGTATATGAACAGTTATAAGAATTCATTGATGCCAACAAAATTTTAGTTTTCTTTCAAGCTGGTTTTCGAAATGGGTACTCTACAGAGACAGCCATTCAATGTATGATTGAGACGTGGAAGAGAACCATTGATAAAGGGGAAACTGTTATAGCTGTATTTTTGGATTTTAAGCGAGCATTCGAAACAATTGACAGAGCTAGATTATTGAGTAAATTGTATCAGTATGGTATTCGCGGAAACGTTTATAAATGGCTTAAAAATTATTTAAGTAATAGATCACAAAAAACAAAGATATCAAAAACATATTCAAATAAAAAAATAAATAATATAGAAGTTCCTCAAGGAAGTATACTAGGTCCAATATAACTTATTTTATACATCAACGATATGCCTTTAATTTTAAAAATGTGAAAGTTACAAGTGTTTGCTGATGGCACCTTAATTTACATTAATGTTTTAAATATTTTTGATGGTCTAAATACTCTAAATTCTGAGATAAATGTATTATTAAATTGGCTAAAAGTAAATAAATTAAAATTAAATGTTTCAAAAACTTAATGTATGGTTATGGGTTATAATTTAAATTGTCATAATATGAATGTTGTAATTAATGGTGAAAAATTGGAATAAGTGAACAGTTTTAAATATTTAGGGATAATTATTGATTCAAAATTAAAAATTTTTAATTATTTTGAAAGTATCATGTCGAAGATTGCCGGAAAAGTAGATTATTTTAAAGAATCAGTTCTAATTTAAGTTTGTTTTCTAAAAAAAACGTATTTAATGCTATTATATTACCAAATTTTCTTTATTGTTCTTCCATTTTATATTGTGCTAGTGAGGAAATATTTGACAAATTACAAATTTTACAAAATAGATCAATGCGGATTTTAAATTGTGACAAATATACAAAAATAAATGTTATGTTAAAAAATTTAGATTGGTTGAATGTCAGAATAGTATATTAAAGTATAAGTGGATATTATGGTCTTTAAAACACGCGCGATTTTGCAAGCACGACGGCACAGCCGGAGTGCTTGAAATAGAGCAAATGTTTTCAAGACCAGTTATCCACGAATACTTTACATTATTTTTTTTTTATTGGTATTTATATCACAAAAAATGGAAATAATAACTTAGTAAGTAAGTGAAATGGTCGAATTCGCGATGTGATATACCTGTCGTTGTCATGAAAATGAGGAGAACAAAAAATACCTTCCAATCTGTCACATAAGATTCATTGTTGTCACCGTTGACATTGGTTGTCTATTGCTTAAAAAAATATTTTATTTGACGTTAAAGGTGGATTTATAAACTTGACGTTCCGTTTGCGTTCGCCGTTTGCGCTCGCCGTTTCAAGTTAAAAGCACAGAGTTCCATAAGATCATTTATATTTGACGTTGACGTTGCCGTTTGCGTCGGTCTTGCCGTTCCCTTCCGTTCAACATAAGCCAATTTTATCTTTTTCCGTTCGTGCCGTTCGTAGAAACGTCGTAGCAGATTTAAAGAGCCAATCAAAATCTTATTTGTCTATCATGTGATGTTTACAGCCATTTTAGAGTTTGTTTATGTTCTGTGTCTGTCGTTTTAAGACTACATAGGTCCAAAGGATAATTCCCACTCCGGCAATTAATCTTCAAAATATTTCTTGTTCATTTTGAGAATAACAAAAACACAATATTAATCACATGAAAAGTCAAAAGAAAAGCAGGTTATGTCATTCTTTGAACGTCGCCAACGTCAAGTTTATAAACAGTCGAATTTCGTGTCTACGGACGTCGACGCACACGGTGAACGCAAACGGCGAACGCAAATGGAACGTCAAGTTTATAAATCGACCTTAAAAGGTAATTCTGTCAAATCAATAATTCAAAAGTTGACATATTTAGACTTCACGTTTCACGGGTTGTTGATGTTGCCATGGTAACTTTAAAACACGCGCGTTTTTGAAAGTGGGATTTAAACACGCTGAGGCGTATTTTAAATAAGCGAAATAGGGTATCAATAAAAAAATTTATTTTTTTATTTAGTATATATCTTTATAGATAAAATTAAAAATAATTTATTGCCTGATTGTTTAAAAATTTTTGTTCTTTTATTCATGACTATCATAATTATAAAAAAAGAACTAATCAAAAAAATTTTGTTGATAGAGTGTCTAAAACATTAGCTTATAAGTCAATTTTTCATAAAGGTTTGATACAACCTAATAATTTGGAAAATTCTAATAAATCTCAAATATCATTAAAATTATTTAAAAAAACTTTAAAATTACATTTATTTAAAAAACAAAATAATAAGTACGTTATAATATTTGAAACAATTTGCAAAATGTTTAACTTTTCTGTCTATTTTTTGTTAAAAAAAGGTTCCGTTTTAAAATTAAAAATAAATCTATAAAAATGTTGTTAAAAAAATGCATTAAAAAATATTTAATTGCAGCTTTTTGCTAAATAAAGCATGTTACTACTACCATTTATGTGTTTGGCGCTTTCTTACTTAACTTGACATTCGACAGTAGCCAACATTCTTTCAAATCTGTCAAGTTCGGCGGCTCTTTGAACGAGTGTTACAACGTCTTGAAAGTTAATAGACAATTTATTTTTTATAAAAAGGTACGTAGATTCTCAAAATGTTGACTTATTTTTTGCGTTTAACAATCAAATAGAGGAGTATCCGAGTATCCTAAGGTTATTTTAATTATAGAAGTGATAGGATATAATAATGTCATGGTAATTGATGAGGGAAATTACAAATACTCTGAAATAATTGTCCAGGAATTAAGCAAAAAAAAACTAAAAAGATTTCTTTAAGAAGGAATGAAATTGCGGAACGCTATATGTGATCTGTACAATCCGTTGCTCTTCCCGAACAGCTGAAATATGTGGAACGTCAGATTTTACTACTTAATTAGCCCGCAGGTGCCATTAATAATATACACAATAGTAAAATACCTTTGCATAAAGTAAAAATAAATGTGGCCGCTAATAAAAACATACTGCCCCAAAGATAGTTTTTTCTACAAAAAGGAAATCCAAAAAATATGTTTTATAAGCTTTTCTTCTCATGAATTTAATAACAATGATATTCAGTTTGGTGGTCTCAAGACTCCTCCTACTAACATAGTTATAGTTAAATACCCAACTTAATCATTAGTTAGTGTCTTGCCTAACCCATAGTTAATTACAAAAGTTATTAAGAATCCACATATCAAATAATTTAGTTGCTATAAAGTGCGACAAAAATCGTGGTCGTGGTATAAAAGTTGCAGTTTTTAAAATTTTGATATATATCTGAGGTAATATTCATGAATTACATAATATAAATACAATTTATATTCGGATACCTATTCTGTAAAGTTATGCTCAAAATAAAATTCAATAATTGTTTCCAAAATATCCAATAGGTATTGACAGTACCGTAGCAATATCCTGGTAGACCCGGTTTCAAAGCTATATTTCCTCCTGGAGCCTCTATGCACCTTTAGACCCGAATCTTTACTTATGAGGAGAAACAGGAGAAAGCAGTAATAAAATGATTAGTCCTCACTAGCAATGAAATGCATTTTTTAACGAAAAAGACATGGCAGGACATTGTTCTATTGCAGAACAATCACCTTTCACATGTTCTGTTGTATTTATTCTAATTTTTGCTTGCCAGGTTGTAGAATGAAGGTTACGAAACTTGTTTTCCCATATTTTTTTTTATAAATTTTTATTTTTTAGTTATACTTTAAAGGATACCACGCCCTAAATATCCCAATCTATAACCCCGCTCACATTAACAATTTATTAAAAAGAATTATGTTATAACTATGAGTTAAAAACAAACACTTATTAAAATATCAAAATTATGCACATATATTTTATATTCCTACACGAATCTGTATAGAAACTCATTGCTGTGCTCTTATTTTAATAAATGGTGTAAAAACATTGACATATAGTATTTAAACTGTGAAAAATTCAAAATGAAAGTAAGAAATTAATTTCTTAGCCAGTTGCTGTATTTGCAATACTAACTGACATAATAAAGTTTTTGTAAAATAAAAAAAATTATTTTAATTTTAGGATAATTTTAAATTATAATTTTTAAAATTACTGTAATAAAAAATCATGATTTGCACTAATCATATATTACCTAAAACCACACAAACTAAAACATAAGAAACTAAAACTAAGCATTTAACATTATAAAACAACATTACAAAAACTAAAGCCAGCTTTTTAAAGATAAAGTAAATGCTATCGACGTCTGACATTAAGTCTGCACAAAATAAACATTCCGAAGACAGAAATTTCATTTTAAAGCGTGCAACTAACTTTCTCTAGTTTTACGTTTCTGTTGAAATTCCATATGCCTGCTCAAATAGCAACCTTTTATAATTTTGGTCCACGTTTGCGTTCTCACTCATCCTGTTCTCGGCTACTTCAAGTATAACGTTAAATGCTGTTGTGTTGCTCTTAATATATTTGTCGAAGTGTAGTTTTTGTAGTCGATATAGTCTTGAAAACTCAATTGCTACAATAGTAGCTGTTCTTTTTTGATCCTTTATAACTATCGAAATTTCTCCAAAATGTGCTCCATCTTGAAGATGACATATCTCCTTTCCTGAAGGTGTATAAACAGCTACTGTTCCACTCTCAATAAAATACATACAATCGCCTAAGCTACCACATTGAATAATTAGGTCATTGGGAAGAAAAATTTCTGGAATTAAATGTGATATTACTAGCTGCACTGTATGCTTATTCATTTGTGAAAAAACGGAAACTTGTTTAATTAGAGATTTGCATAGAAATACATCAATTTCTCGTTTTAGATTTTCAGACAATATTGAGTTAATAATGGCTTTGTTAAAAATAACTTTCTGGTATTTGAAGGCATAATAATCAATCATTCGTTTTTTAAGGTCCATTGGTAACTGCTTTGCTGTCAGATATTCCCTTAGCTCGGTCATTATTTCTTCATATTTAGTTTTAAGACTTCTTTGCGACATAAATAAGCAAACTAATACTATCCATATTACTCCTGTAAGAATCTTTCCCACCAAAAAATTGACCAGTGACACCGCTATTTCTTCAACTATTACATCGCCTTCCAAGTTGGGTAGATGTACAAGTAAAGTGTATTGAGAACTTTTAAAAAATGATTTAAGATATTTTAAAGATAAATGCTGGTCACTAAATTGATCATTTACCCACGATTCAACCTGAGCTTCTCCCATCATCGCCCTTCGGTAACGCGGTACTCCAACGTGCAAACAAGTCATAGCATGCATTGTGAGAAAAATGTTGAAAAAAAATCCGAAAAGAAAAATACTTGTACTTGACGTTATTCCAAGATATTTAGCAGTTGGCTTTATTAGCAATATAAAACTTGTTATTCTTCTTAGCTTTAATAATGAAAAAGATAATAATATTAAATATGTAATATCTGAACTGTTCCATGTTATTACTCTTGGAATAGATGATAGAAAGTCGCAAATAAAATGTCCACTAATTAAATATCTCTTTGCAATGCTCCATTTAGATAATTCGATCGTCATAGTTTTTTCTTTAAAAAAACCAATAAAAAATTGAAAACATATATTTACGAATGACACAGCGTCCAATATAATCACTATTATTACTTCTGTTGTCTGTATTTCGAACGGATCACCCGTACTAATATCTATAAACGCAAAATCGAATGTCTTAGTAAAAATCAATATGCCATAGAACAAAAAACACCATATATCATAAATCTCATTAAACTTACTTAAAGGATGCACCGAGTACTTATAATGCAAGTAATGACGTTTCTTTTCATTAAAAATGGCAACATCACTTCGAAAATATTCCATCGTACGTGGGTGTTCTTCACTAACCAGAAATATACGCTGAAATTTTAGTTTTAATTTCTGAATACCCGTGGCATTATTTGGAGTGGGCGGATAGATCAATTCTTCATCCTGTGTAAATGTTTTTCTAAAACTTTTCGTTCCAGCTAATTTCATTCTGAAAATATGGTAAAAATAACTTTTTGAAATTTGACTGTCAAAGTATTGTTTAAATAACAGGTTATATTTTATTTGATTACCATGGTATCAGCTGTGTGACTGACGTTCGCTCGATAGAAACGTTGTAATTACAGTGTTATCAACAATTTTTTTGATGTTACTTGACGCTGGCTCTTTGTTGATATAAATACAGGGTGTCTATTTAGTATGCCGGTGGACGATATATCGTAAACGGTCGACTTAAGGAATAAAACTTTTATACAATGGTTGTACAGGTTAACGTCGCGCACTCTTTAAAAATAATTTTAAATATACAGGTTGGACCAAAAATCCAGGGTGGGCCAGACATATCTTTTTTTAAATAGAACACCATATATTTTTTCCACTATATTGAAGCCTTTAGTAGTCCTCTATTCTATTTAAAAATTTTTGATCATCAAATGCGACTTTGTCAAGATATGATTTTTTCAATGGATTTTTGGCTAAAAATGAGTTTACATACATCAACATCGTTGAATTTTAAATATCTTTACAATTTTTTTTACTAAAACTTAGGAAGAAAAAGTTATAACATGTTAAGTCACCAAGCGGTTATTAGAATTGGTATAAGTACTACAGAGTGTTCAACCTCTTGCAAACTTAATGAATTTAAAATCAAGATTTCGTTTTTTTTCAAATGAAACACCCTGTATTTTAATTTCATGATACTTTCAATTTAATAACTAGTTGGCCATGCATTTTTATCAAATTTTATCTTGTCTGCAAATGGCAGACATAATAATCATCAATTATTTGACGTTTTATGGTGGCTACGTTAATTGTTTGATGTTTTTTCATACTCTACGCTTTCCGTTCTCTCAAATCGATCCTGTACTTTAATGATTGATCATTCGTCCGGCCATCGAGCTTCTGGAAACTTTTGAGCGTATAAACGTGATGCCATAAAACAATTTCCATCACTTTCTCCAATTGCATAAATCATATTTACTAATTTTACTCGTGTGTAATTAAAATTCATTTGGACAATTAACGTAGACAGAGCCATCATAAAAGTCTAATAATTGATGATTATTATGTCTGTCATTTGCAGAAATAGTTATTTATGCAACTAGTGCAAAAAGTGTATGTTTATTGCACACGGCAAAGAAGTTATTCACCGAGATGTAGTCGAGGTGAATAATATGCCATGTGCAATAAACACACTTTTTGCACATGTTACATACACTTTTTTTTCTCAGATCGTTGTTCTATTTAACAAAAAATTTAAAATCTCTTCCTCCTTTGTGTGCAAAAGTTGTAATTCAAATTTGACTATGGATCATAGATACCTTTGACTTCAACATAATAAAATTATGGCGTCCTGTCAACGTAAATTCTATTTTGATAGGGTATCGACGGCGGCAACACACAATACACATACTATATACAAATTATTGTTCGTTTCCTAGGTAATTTACTTTATTGCACTAGGGCAAAAAGTACTTTATTGCATAGTATACAATAAAGACCTACTTTTGTCTTTAGAAATGCATACACAAAATAAAATTTTTTGAACGATCGTAGAAAAAGTCAAATTTGATAGAAATGCAATGCCAACTAGTTAATAAATTGAAAGCATCACGAATTTACGCTTCCCTTTATGAAACAATTTTTTAAAATCATGTTTTCATCGACAACTTTTTAAAATAGGGTATCACATATTGGTATCAAATTAAAGAGAATTAAAATATCTTTTCGAAAAAAATTTAAAATACAGGGTGTTTCATTTGAAAAAAAACGAAATCTTGGTTTTAAATTTAATAAGTTTGGAGCAAGATGTTGAACACTCTGTAGTACTTAAACCAATTCTAATAACCGTTTGGTGACTTAACATGTTATCACTTTTTCTTCCTAAGGTTTAGTAAAAAAATTTGTAAAGATAGTTAAAATCATCGATTTTGATGTAAACTCATTTTTAGCCAAAAATCCATTGAAAAAATCATATCTTGACAACGTCGCTTTTGATGATTAAAAATTTTTAAAGTAGAATAGAGGACTACTAAAGGCTTCAATATAATGAAAAAAATATAGTGTTCCATTTAAAAAAATATATGTCTGGCCCACCCTGGATTTTTGGTCCAACCTGTATATTTAAAATTATTTTTATAAGATGTGCGACGTTAACCTGTACAACCTTTGTATAAAAGTTTTATTCCTTAAGTCGACCGTTTACGATATATCGTCCACCGGCACACTAAATGGACACCCTGTATATTTGTTTTACTTTTGGGAAGTGAAAAAATTCATATTTTCGTACTTAGTGTTTACCGTTGCCCTGAAAAAATATATGTTCGGAGTTTCTGCTTAACCCTAGAACGGTATCGTGTTTTATAGATCTATTATTGGTATCGACACGTAAATTTTATGTGTTTGATTTGTAATTTGAAAAATAGATACTTAGTCTATTTACAATTTTAGGAAAAGTTGATTAATAAACCAAACAAAAGGAACTAAGAAAATTTATTAAATAATATTAAAAATATAAAAAAATTAATTACAACACGGTAAACAGAGCTTGTTTTGATGCTCTTCACAAATAGGTTTTTTGCACTTAATGCAGTATGTGGTTAGTCATTCTTCTTTTTGAAGTGGGACATATGTGACAGTATTCTCTTCTACCCTTTTGATCTTGCCCTTCATCCTATTGATTTGCCTTTTGGTCAATTTGTTGTTCATGGAGTACTTCGGAAATAATGGTCCTTAGCTCTCGACTCATATTGGATCCACGATTAAGTCGTTGACGTTGCCAACTGTTTGTTAGACTCTTATGTAACTCAAACATAAACATTTTCCTTGACAAAGGCTTTCCTCCATAAGAAATCACACTGTGTGAATATAAAATTATATACGAAAACCGTATTGACACGTAAAGTATATACGCCACACTTTTATACGTAATCGGTATCGACACGTAAATCTTACGTATTGACTTTTAGTTACAAGTATCTTACTCGCCAACCGCTTAACACTGACGGTCGCCACAGCCGAACGCACTAGATAATAGAAGCCTAGAAGCACTGCAAGGGTGGTGGGGGCAAAGCTTTAAAGACATGGGCCGAACTTAATCATTTTTACCTACTGCACGTAAATTTTACGTTCAATACCGTTCTAGGGTTAATATAATATATCTTTATTTTCATTTAGGAGCCTGGTAAAATATTCCTATTGTAAAACGTACTTACCCTGTATAAGACTGTAAGACAAATTCCAACAATTAATAGAGCCCTTTGCCTTTGCGTTCGTCCAAATCCGATACAATTTAAAGGGTAAAATTATTTGAACCTATTATAGTAAATCTTCATCGCGGTGAAATACAATCGTAATTTAAATAAGCAAATAAACTGCTTTCGACTTGAAACTGATTACTCTTTTCTCCACCAAAACATGTATCATATTTTTTTTTCTTGAACTATGGCCTGGCAATTTTATACAAGTACTGTCCTTTCATACTTAAATGACGTGTATTTAACTACAGACTTTATTGTAAAGTTTTACTCTCAACGAGTATGAACATACTTGCTAACCTATAACCTATTTAGCGTAAATTAATTTATTTTTGTAGCTTTAACATAAGATTTTTACAAAATCAATGTCGACTGCATATTCTGTAGGTAATATTGACATATTAAACCAAGGAATTTAATAGATTATTAAGAATTGTATAGCTAAAAATATCTGGTGAGAGTTTGTTAAACATTATTATGTCTTTGCTCTCTTAATATACAATTTTCCAAAAATTAACAATAAAATAAATCCATATTTTTGTAATATGTCAGATATTATTTAAAAAAATGTGTGGACGATATTAATCGTATTTAAATATTAGTTAATTAAATAATTAACTAAAAAAACAAAACGGATTACAGGTTGGAAAAAGATTGAATAATGTTGAGAATTCCATCTTAACATTCTAGTATATATATTTTATGTTAGGAATATATCATAAACTTGTTGGTAAAAAATAATTTAAAAGCGTTAGTATAAAGTTTTTAATTAAATTAAAGACATTTACGACATTAGTTGTTGCCTGATAAACCTGTTGTACTTTGTACTCTAGTACAAGATATTTTAAAAAATTGAATATTTACCTAGCCGAGTAGTTTTGTGTACACACAATATCGCACATTCAACAGAAACAAGGATAGTATAAATCAAATCATTAAATTTACCCCATTTTAAAAAACGGCAAATACGTTCCCCTATTATGAATTTTCGGTGATTCACCCTATTTAAAAATTCGTCCTGGGAAAAATATTGCTAAAATATATGGGTATAAACATTTTTATAAATATAAGTTATGAATGAAACTCTTTGTAGTTTAATGTAAAATTACATTCAAGTAGTTTTTACAGAAAAATGCAGGAATTCGATAGTTATATTGCCAAAGTAGGTGAGATCAATGATCTGGAACCTATAGATGAAAAAATAACAAATGAACCTATTGACAAAATTGTATTCCATTATGAAGTAACATAGGCGTAGTTAGGGGGGTACTCGGGGGTGCTAAGCACCCCTGAAATCTAAATTAGCACCCCCAAAAAAATTTACAATATATGGGCTAATTTTAGAACTAACCTATTTTTATAATATACATTATATGTAATGAATTTTTCATATTAATATTTCAAGCATTCGAATTCTGGTACAAATTCAAGTATATTTAGGTAGTTGCGGATTCTGTTCAAACTTTCTCTCCGTGTACCGTGTAGTTCACGCCCAGATTACTTGTCAGAGCGGGTCTATGATCATAAAAATCTCGTAAAATACGAGAGCGGCATAATAGCTTGTGCATGTCATGTTCTGCAATTCTGCATTAATTTGATAGTTTAAATTTAACCAGTCGTAGTCGTTCAAATTCGCGGAAATTTTTACCCGGTATTTTGACTATTTTTTTTGTTTATTAAAGTTTAATATGGCTTTATTGAATTCAGTTAAAGTTTAAAGTTAAATAAACACGAAAAAACAATTAGTGCGTCGTCGGATATAAAATACACCGTGGAATTAAAAAAAAATCTTTTAACAAGTTACCGTTGGAGGAGAAAGTGATTGTCAAGAACATTGAAAGACCTAAACCTGCTATTAACATCACATTAAAATATTTACTAAAAATTATTGACCAAATTTGGGCGTGGTCTTAAAAAAAATTTCCGCACTTTTTGTGCACCCCCACGTTAACATGTCACGAGCCGCCACTGGACTTCAGCACCCCCAGTGTTGACCGTATAACTACGCCTATGTGAAGTAAATTAACATACAAATGTCGCCCCTCCTCTTTGTTTGCCAAACTTACGCTGTCAAACGTATTAACATGATATCAATAATTTAAATCTTTGTCTAAAACCTTATAAAAATTCTGCAGTATGGCAACGCAGCAGTAAAATATACGCCCCCAAAGATGTCACTGCCGCGAAATTGGTCTGAAGCCCTGATGACGTTGCTTAATTTATTTTCGTTTATAGGGATGTCCACAGAAAATGTTTCGCGGAAAGACATCGATGTTTGGGATGCATAGTCTAATTTATTCTAAGCTCACACTTTAATTGGAACCAAAGATAAAAGGTATAATCAATATCAAGAGGTAATGGCAAAATAATTATTTTATGAATAAAATTAAGGCCTAATACATGATTAAAATACATCAATGCATTGAAAAATATCAAATGGCCTTCATGCATCGCATAAAAACGATGTATCGCAATGAAAATATCGATATTTTCGATGCGTCCATATACAGGGTTGGGCAAATGTTCCAGAACGGCTTAATTACAGGCGAACGAAAAGTGATATCGGATCCGGGTTTTGGGCAATCTATAGAACTAAAATTTTACTATTTGACTATTATACCATATGTCAGTATTGTCACCAACTGCCAAGTGTTGGCGTTATTTTTTATTTTTTCTAAATGGAACACCCTGTATATTTTTACATTTTTGAATTCCCCATAAAATTATAATTATTTTTTATTAAATGCACTATTAGTCTATTCTTCATAGTTTCCGAGATATTGACTCTCGAAAAGTGACATTTTTGAACTTTGACAGCTTATAGCTTTCTAACAGTACGTCTTAGAGCAAAACGGCTTACATGTCCCTATCTTCAATTTTAATTATCTTCCCAAAAAAATCAACTTCCGGTTAAATCGGATGTAACTCGAAAGCAGGAAATATAGTTGTTCCGGTTTAACTGGAAGTTGATATTTTTGGGAAGATAATAAAAATTGAAAATAGGGACATGTAAGCCGTTTTGCTCGAAAACGTACTGTTAGAAAGTTATAAGCTGTCAAAGTTCAAAAATGTCACTTTTTGAGAGTCAATATCTCGGAAACTATGAAGAATAGACTAATAGTGCATTTAATTAAAAATAATTATAATTTTATGTGGAATTTAAAAATGTAAAAATATACAGGGTGTTCCATTTAGAAAAATTAAAAAATAACGCCAACACTTGACAGTTGGTGACATTACTGACATATGGTATAATAGTCAAATAGTAAAATTTTATTCCTATAGATTGCCCAAAACCCGGATCCGATATCACTTTTCGTTCGCCTGTAATTAAGCCGTTCCGGAACATTTGCCCAACCCTGTATATTGAAGATCCCTATTTCCGTTTGGTTGACAACAGTCTAAAATTTTCTACAGTTTTGTATAATAATTGCGGTTTTTAGTGTTTTGTGATATTTTTTGGAAACTAATAAAGATGAGTCGCAAGTGTCAAGTATGCGAGAAATAGGAAAATAATAATTCGGCAGATACTTTTAAATTTTAAGCGGGCATTCGAAACAATTGACAGGGCTAGATTATTGAGCAAATTGTATCAGTATGGTATTCGCGGAAACATTTATAAAGGGTTTAAAAACTAATTAAGTAACACGTCACAAAAAACAAAAATATCAAAAACATATTCAAATAAAAAAATTAATTATTTAGGAGTTCCTCAAGGAAGTATACTAGGTCCAATATTATTTATTTTATACATGAACGATATGCCTTTAGTTTTAAAAATGTGTAAGTTACAAATGTTTTCTGATGACACCTTAATTTACATTAATGTTTTAAATATTTTTGATGGTCTAACTACTCTAAATTCTGTAATAAATATATTATAAAATGGGCTAAAATAAATAAATTAAAATTAAATATTTAATATGTCAAAATATAAATGTTGTAATTGATGGTGAAAAATTGAAATTAGTAAACAGTTTAAAATTTTTAATTATTTTGAAAGTATTATGTATCGAAGATTGCCGGAAAAGTAGGTTATTTTAAAAGAATTAGTTCTAATTAAAATTTCTAAAAAAACTGTATTTAATACTATTATATTACCACATTTTTTTTATTGTTCTTCCATTTTATGTTGTGCTAGTGAGGAAATATTTGATAAATTACAAATTTTACAAAATAAGGTAATGCGGATTATTTTAAATTGTGACAAATATACAAAAATTAATTTTATGTTGAAAAATTTAGATTGGTTGAATGCTCGGTTGAATGTTAGAAACTTAATTTTTTATTTAGTATGTATCTTTATACATAAAATTAAAAATAACTTCTTGCCTGATTGTTTAAAAAAATTTTGTTCTTTTAATTATGATCATCATAATTATAAAACAAGAACTAATCAAAATTTTTATGTGGTTAGAGTGTCTAAAATATTAGCTTAGAAATCAATTTTTTATAAAGGTTTGATAGAATATAATAATTTCGAAAATTCTATTAAATCTCAAAAATCATTAAAACTGTTAAAAAAAAAGGTTAAAATTACATTTAATTAAAAAACAAAATGATACCTAATATTTGATAGAATTTGCAAAATGTTTAACTTTTCTGTCTGTTTCTGTTAAAAGAAGGTTGCGTTTTAAAATTTAAAAATAAATTTATAAAAATGTGTTAAAAAATGTATAAAATAACTTTAATTGTAGCTTTTTGCTAAATAAAACATGTTACTACTACTACTACTACTTTTCATAGGTGAGTAGGTAAATAGAAACTTGGGTGACTTGTTGGTTAGCTTTAAACTGTAGTAGCAAGGTTACATTCAAAAGTAAGTTCTACTCCCTGACCCACGCTAGCATTGTTACATTGAGGAGGGGGAGGGGCACTCCGGGCACCCTTGATTTTTAACGAAAATATTTCTCGTCACTACATAAATAAGTCTGATACATAATTAATTTGTGTTGGGTTACATGCTTGGTGAAACTGTGGCTCCAGTGCACAGGAAAAAAAAATAATAACTATAGTCGGCTTCCACTTAACTAGGCGCGTTATAAACTTATCATAGAGCAACTTATGTAGTGTTGTCTTGCTCAAACCAAGGTTAAAACGGCATTATAAAGATATTCGTAATATAAACGCGATAAACCTATTGGTTATTTATGAATCTGAGAGAGAAGCACATCTAATTTTCAGTAATTATCAAAATGTTTCGAAGAACACTACCGTATTATATAATGTCGTGAATAAGCTCCCTTGTTTTGACAAATGTGTCATTATTAAAAATATTGCGACATAAAATGTCGAGTACCAATCGGTTTGCAGGTTTTCTGCATCCCCAGGCAAAAGAAATGGTTCTCAATTTAATAGATTATTTTAAAAATGAAGAAGAAAAGGCTACTGAAACCGGCGAGTTATTAAATCCCAAGTCTATTAAAGAGAAAGTATCGGAAGCACTAAAACTAAATTTAAGATCAATACAGAGGATTGTTCATGAAAGTAGTAGAAATATACCAATGAAGAAAACGCAACGACGATCAAGGAAAAACGAAGATTGAAACTTTACAGGAAGGTAAAAAAATGGATGTAAGGAATGTTATATACGACTTATATGCATCACAAGTCGATATAACGCTTTCAGCTCTGGAAGATGCTTTGAAGGAACGGGTTGTTTTGGAAATAGGTCTCAGGTCATTTTCAGCGCTCATTAAAAGCTTAGGATTTCGTTATAGAAAGGACTACAACAGAAGATATTTGTGCGAACTACCAAGAATTGCAAGCGAACGAGTAAAGTTTCTGAAAAAATATGTTGAAAATTATGAATCAAAGTTTAGAAAAGCAGTTATATAATATACCTAATTAAAATACATTTTTATTTGTTCACTACTACCTAGCTTACTGCGCCGAGTATATAGTATTTTATATCTTTTTTGGACTTGTGACTTGTCTATAAAAGTCTAAACATAGATATTGTATGTATTGGCACCAATTAGTTATTTTGTACCTATTAGCAATAATATATGTACATCAGTTTAGCTAAAATAAATGTACACAAAAATATTCAAAATTATATACAATGTAAAATGCAGATACATTCTGATGTTCTAATTTTTATTTATTAAACAATCACCCCTATTTACGGACCAACATTTTGAACATTTGATTCCCAAGGGTGGTCGCTATAGTCAGAGGTTTTACTGTAGGTATATTGTTTATCCATCAATTTAGTTATTAAATTTTTGAAATATAAAACTATTTTGTCAACCGTGTGCAACAACACGAACGCACCCCTGGGAAATTAATTTTGGAACGAGACCCGACACTGTTATTATGTCAATTTTTATTATGACTGATAGTTTCAAATTAATTGTTAACCTATTAACATTACATTTTATGGCAAATCAGCTGTCCATATGCCGCCATATTGGTTTTTATATTTTGAAACATTTTTGAACCTCTGATTCAACTGATTTGATTTAGGAGGTCACGTGCGCCTAGTTAAGTGGAAGACGACTATACTTGTTATGTTTCACAAATTTAATCAGTTTCCTAAGGGCCGAAACCATAGACAATTTACCTTTAGATAAGCAAACAATAATCACGAAAGTGGCAGTTTTATGGCCTCGCGCATGTTAACAAAGCTAGACACTATTAGCCATGCGCACTGCAACATTATCGTTTGACGAATGGGAAAATAGACAGGTCCGGGCTTTAAAATTTAAATTATTGCCAAAAAATTGTAATTTCTTCTCAATTTTTGATCAAGTTGGGAAAAAGTTAGTGATTTCTGGCATTTTTAGTAGTAGCAAACCTATCAGATTTTAAGGATAGAAAGTTGTTTTTAGGGTTTTTTTTTTAAAATTTGTTTAAAAACGATTCGTCGTCGTGTTTTTAGTTCGAAAAGGAAGAGAACAAAAACAGGTAAATTAAACTAGTCTTAAAAAACCGAATATAAAAACAAACAAAACCAGCAAAATAACCAATCTGTGTTATCGCGTACCTAACCTCAATACATCACTACTCCCATACTTACCGAAAATACGAAATACCAGGTATTTTACCCCTATTTGGGCATAATAAAATTATACAACGGCTGCTACTTGTACTAGTCATTGTTTATATTCCAATCCGAGTCACTATAAAAGCACAAACACAATTCACTTAACTACACAAAAACTAGAAATCCGTAAATATTAAACACCCACAATCCACGATAGCTAAGAAAACTACAAGAAATCCACAGAGAAACCTTAAAACAGAACAAGAAAAATTACGGTCGAGCCGGTCCTGGAGAGTATCTTGAGCATGTTGATTTCTGTCGATAAAGTAGGACAGGCCGATAACACGAGGTTTGTGCGCATGCACGAAGGTGTCCAGAAGGAAAGCAGCTGACCGGCGAGTCATGCGCTCGGACGTATTTTTTCACCCATAAAACGTAACTTTTGTTTGCGCAGGAGATAAGCTGTAGGTATCTAAAGGTAAATTGTCTATGGCCGAAACACGTGTCAGAAAACTGATTAAATTTGTGAAACATAACAAGTAGTTATTATTTTTTCTTCCTGTGCAAACCTGATACATATAAAAATAGCACTAATCCCTCTTTAAAAATTTAACTTTTACTTATAAATGTATCCTATTATCTATAAATATCAATCTTCGAACGGTTTATTCGGTAGAGATTTGTGCTTTCAATGAAACTAGGGTTCTTAAGTAATTAAGCTTTATCAAAGGTTCATCTATTTAAATGGGTTTGTGGTCAACTAAATTAAAGTCAATCTATTTCGGCAAACAGCAGCGAATGATCTCCCATCTTGATTTTGGGATTCTCGTTTATTTTAATCAACACCACAAATATCTGTTTATAATGATGCTATTAAGACTATTATTTCAATACAATAATTTGCTTTAAAAATATTGTTTAATTAAAATATTACATTTTCCTCAAAAATTCTTTTCAAGAAATATGAAATGATAAAGAACCATTTTATAAAAGATCTTCTTTTTATATTTAGCTTCATCGAAATTTAGTTACAAACTTAAATTATGAGTAGACCACTAGAAGTTCAACTAATAATAATGTCTTAACACAAAAGTATACTTTAACTCTAATGCAACAACATTCGTTTTATATTGTTACGAAAATATCTAATATGTTACCAAAAAAATTAAATCACAGTAAACTTTGTTTTAAAAAATATATAAAAAATTGGTTATGGGATATGGGGTTCAAATTCAACTTTAAAATAATTATAAAATAATTATATGACCATCAAATGTCTATTAAAAAAATTAAATAATTATTCTGCAAGAAAATGTTATTTTTACCACCTGAAAAATCCTTTGACACTAAGGTTGTATTTCATCTAACACAATTAGATAATGATATTAAAATACAAATTTAGATTGCAAGGTACTACTAAGAAATAATTGTAAAAGTAAATCATCTCAACATGATGTCACCTGCAGACCGGTTTCGACCTCTCTTGTTCTCGTCAGTACAGGGTATTACTTTCAATTTCTTACTAGTAATTTTCAATCTGAAACTGTATTTTTATATCTAACTGTGCTATATGGAATACAACCTTACTGTATAAGTATATTTCAGGTAGTAAGAAAAATATTTTTTTTGCATAATATTTATGTTACCACTACATGACAAATAGATTATCTATTTATAGATAGGTAATATATAATTTATTTATTTATGTTTCCATACATGAGTAAGTTTCTTTTTACATATATTATATTATTCTTTGTTTTTATTTTAGAAATTTTAATGGGTTTGTTTGAATTCGTCTATTGGTACATGATTATTCATTTTAATTTATTTTTTTTTGTTTATTTTTTCTTTTTCGAATAATTTTTATTGTTCATGTAGTTAACCTATACAAGGGAAAAAATTAAAATTATGCTCTTTTAATATTATTGGTACCACTATTTATACAGTATGTCTCCGTAAGTTGGAACTATATAATTTTACGAAAAAAAGTTATTCCTTATAAAAAGTTCTGCATGGTCTACAACCTAAAATGCAACTATCAGATATTAAATTCTTTTAGGCGTCTACGAGGTTTGTCAAGAAATATGAATTTTGCCCAAGAGCAAAGTACCTTTATTTTTGACAATATCGAAAATTGTTATTAAAAAAAGTTGATCACAACTAAAAACCACGTTTAAATATGTAATTTCACTCATTTACGATGAAAAAATTATTTTTTCTTTTTTGAAACGTATGTGTACGCAATAACAATGTAAATTTAACTGTACAGTAGTTACATGTAATCTAGGATGTATATTTTCATATTTGCAATATAAATGCATATTATGTATTTATTACGAACTTGTTTAAATAGCAACATTGTAAGATAAAATTAAGAAATGAAAAGGTTATTATGTTTTTAATAATTACAAGATATAACCCAACTAGCATCAAAGTTATAGAAACCCTCACTGATTGACACTGTTATTATGTTTAGGTAAAAAAATAGTAATTGATACCAAATAACTTACTATGAAGTTTAAGCATCTAGTAAGTCAGAAAAATTAGTGGAATTTACGTAACACCTACCTGATTTTGTGACCATATAGGGCCATTACTTTGTGTTAAGTTTCAGGGTTGCTAGAACCGTGTCGCGTCAATGTTTAGCTACTTGTATAACACCAAAACTTTAAAGTAAAAAAGAATTGTCGCAATTACGACAAAAATGTGACTTTTAAGTCATGGTGACTACAAAGTGTTTTTAAAGGAACCCACAACCACATAGGGACAATAAAAATACCATACAGTTAGCCACTTCTATGTAACATTGTAAAGTAACCGATTCGTAAGCGTTTCTGTGTTTTCTTACTAGAAAGTAATATTGACCTTTTAAACTATTAAAAAATTACCTTATAGTAGTGGCTACAAGACACACATACAGGACACATTTCCTTTTTATTATAAATTTAGTTCTTAGTACCTAGTACGCGTGTAGTATACTGACGCAGTAAAAAAGTGCACGATAATGGAAGCTAGACGAAAAATAATTGGAGAACGAAAATATCGTCATTCTTCTACATTTTATACAAAAGTGAGAACTTAATAAATAACACTGCTGGCATCTTGCCTTAAGAGTTCCCTCTGGGATTGGGCGAGATGGTCTGGCCAGAAAATAGTTTTGTTTTTTTCCCATTGGTGTGAGTGGTGTGGGACAGCGGTAAAATATACGCTTTTCCTTCGTTGCCACAATTTTAAAACAAGCTATGTTGACTCACACAGACAACACACAATTAATTTTAAGGTTAGTTTCGAGCGGACCTTTAAAGAGGCGCGGCTAAAAATCCGACAGGGCTCCTGTCAAGTGCACGTACTCGGGTTCGGCATAATTTAAAGAAGTAACGGAAATAACTACGAATAAGTTCCAAAACTGACGAATTATTACTTTAAAGTTCCAAATAGGAACTTTAATGTAACGATAACTTCAAAGGATAATTTCTAGGTAGCGCCTCCGGGTTTGTTACCACAGAGTAACAAAAATTTGAATTTTTAGGTAACAAATTCTACTATAGAGTAAAATAAACTTTAAAGTAGAATGTTTTGTGTACTCGCTACTTATGCATAAGTAAATTCCACTTTAACGAAGTAGAGGTAATATTCCGCCATGTTTTATAGAAAAATTGGGACGCCATTTGTGGAAATATTTTAATTTGCGTAAAAGTACACAATATACGTCCTATATTATCTGTTTAATAACAAAAACCTTTATTTTTTATGGTTTCTAATCATTAGAGACCTGCTAACTCTTTAAAATAAATATTTTTATATTTTAGCATTTCTTCTATTTTAAGTATTTTTTTCTTCATGCGGCTTTATTTTGAGTGGGCGTTGTTATTTTCAGATTTATCATAATTAATTTTCACAGAAAAATTTTATGCGTTTTTGTTTTGCGAAAAATCAAAGCCTAAATATTGATATATTATTTTAAATGATTAGGTAAACAAAAAAATATAAATTGACATATTGTGAAGTTGATAAAATATATTATTTAGAGACGCAAACACAAGATACATTATTTTAGTTGAAAGAAAGAGAGACAAAATAAATATTTTCAAGGTTTAAAAGGCATGATGGGTAAAAGTCCCATTTTGGTTGAAATTACCATACATTTACGGGTTCGCGACGTTCCTTAAACGGTCTCGCAACGTAAATTTTACAGTTCCTGTAACGATTACTGCAAAATCTTTCCCCATTTTGGTAACAACGTGGTGAAGAAACGATGCCTAAACGGTTCCCGATACTAGTAACACTAACTTTAAAGTTCTTTATGTAGTCGAGGTTACGTAGCGGCGACTAAAATTGCTAGTTGGGAAATGTTCATTCATAATTAATTAATAATGCAGAAAAATTATTAAAAAATAACAAAACCTATTTTTTCATCGTAAATGGATGTAATTACATATTTGAACGTGGTTTTCAGTTTTGATCAACTTTTTTTTAATAGCAATTTTCGATATTGTCAAAAATAAAGGTACTTTGCTCTTGGGCAAAATTTATATTTTTTGACAAACCTCGTATAGTTACGCTTAAAACAATTTAATATCTGATAGTTGCATTTTAGGTTTTAAACCATGCAGCATTTTTTATTAGGAATAACTATTTTTAGTAAAATTAATTATAAAAAAGTTTTCCATGTGGTTCCAACTTACGGAGACATACTGTATAATATTTTAAAATTGTAAAATTAATAAAGAAACAATTTTTTTAAAATTAGTAACAGTACTTTCTATAATTTAATAACTAATTAATTTATAATGATTTTTAACATTGGGTTGCACAATGCTTTTACAAAATATTTAATTAACCAGTCAATTGTAATTATGATATAAATAATATTGGCGAAAATTATTATTTCACTATTAAAGTGGCCCAGTTAGCTTAATTCTTGATTTACCAATCAGATAACGTTTAGTTAAAGGTTTTAAATCAGGGATTTATAAATTATAATGTGGTTCTTGCTCTAAAGTTTACATAGGGCAAACATGTAGATCTTTCAAAACATGCATGCATGAACAATACATAGAATATGTTTTTTATATAATAATAAAAACACCTAAACATGCTGCTCATCTGTTACATTTTTAAAAATTTTTATATCCATAACAAAAGCTGTGAAAAGTAAAGCTAATACCTAAAACAAATTAATAAACTAAATAATTATTACTGTTAATGTAGGTACAAGGGCGTCGCCAGCCAGTGAGCTAGGGAGGGGCAGCATAGAAGAATTGAAGAAAACATTAAGATAGAAAAGTTTTAATTAAAAAATAAAACGAATAAATTATTTACATACAAAATCAACAGTGGCGTAACTAGGGGGGACCAGGGGGGCCCGCCCCCCCCCCCAAATGCGAGCGATAAGTCAAACGACAAATTGATTTATTGAATTTTTTTTAAATATTATATTTTTCAAGTTAATCTTTAAATTTACTGAAAAAAATATTATGTAGTTCTTTGGAGGAAGGAATCGTAAACCTAAACCTAACCTTATTAAATTATTTGCTTTAATTATCTTAAATTATATGATAAAGTTCTGAGTCTGAGTATTTAAAGCTCAATTTAATTAAAGGTAAGATATTTATTTGTATTTTTATCTTTGAGTAGGTATGCCTTTTTTTTATATTTTTATTTTTTGCTATTGACTATGACTAGGAGGTAGGGCATCAGTTAAACTGTTAAGCAATAAAAACAAAATACAAAATACCTACATAAATTAATTATATTTATTCATCAATTATATTTTTAGTCTAGTCTATACCCTATACGCGCAACTAAAACGGAAAATCGGAACTCCAAGCCAGGTCTGTAAAGTTAGAAATCCAATGCTGCCCGCCAAGACGCTCTCGGAATCTAATCAGAATAAACATGTCCAAATTCAACTCGAAAAATTTCCAAAAAAAGTTTTCGTGACAGCTAAAAAATCTAACCGATAAAAAACGAGGTCTTGTGATATTACTGTTGATTATTGACCAAATTTGTTAAAATTCTACTCTACACACTCTACACGAGCCGCCACTTCAAATCACAAAAACAGGGCCACCCCCAGATCAGAGGGCTAGTTACGCCACTGAAAATCAATTTAAACATAATCGTATAGGGTTGCTAGCGAATTGGTTGGTTACTTTGTTTATTAAAATCGTCCAAGTTCTTGAAAATGTATTGCCTGTGTACACTCATCATGGCGAGGCCATTGAGGCGAGTTCCAGTCATCGTGCTCCTCAACCAGGTTTTGATTCTCCTCAAGCTACTGAATGACCTTTCAACTGTACAAGTGGTACAAGGTAAAGCAATAAAAATCCTCAAGGCCTTCTTTCTCGCAGGAAAAAATTTGTCAGTTTCCTTAAGGACTTCCACAACACTTTGTTTGGTCGATTCTGGTTTTTCCTCCCATATTTTTTTCCAAAGTTCTTCATTCATGATATCCAAAATACCGTAAAAGTTTCTGAATTCCTCGCATGCTTCTTTAAGGTCTTCCAAAGATAGCTTTTTCATTTGCGCAGGGTGTAGTTTTGTTAGGGCAAAGGATGGTCTATTTTTATTTTTAATTCCAGTAAGCCGTTTTTTAGAACCTCTAGGGGGGGCAGCAGCCCCCCCCCCTGCCCCTCTCTGGCGACGCCCTTGTGTAGGTAGGTTAATTTTTTGTTGTTATAGCTTATGAACTTTAGTATGTGTAAGTATTTATCGCTTGAGGAAGGTAGAGGAACGTCAGAATATGGGCCAGACACTTAATATGGGACTTCTATCCATCTACATCAAACTACCGGCGTAAATCCACGTGTTGTTATTAAACGGTTGTGATTGATGTGTTTCGCTGTTTCCTATAACTTTTTGATGTATGTTTAATTAGTAAAATTTTCATATTTCTTCATATTATTTTGTGTTAGCTTATGCTAACCTTTAACATTGCATTTCAGCATTCCGTCTTATTCTTAAAATTACTGGTTTTCCTAACCAAAGGTTAATAGTTCTTAGTGCAATATGGGGCCCTTAAGTGTGTTGAATTTGGGCTGAGGCCCATGTACGGATCAAACAGTTAACTAAAAATCTGAATCCCAACGTTTGTTCAAAGGATCTAGAAATCTTAACTTAGATGGGAAGGCTCCAGCAGTGATGGACTTCAGGCGTCTAGAATCAGATGACTGTTCAAGAACCTTTGTCACTCCATTTGACATTTCATATGTACCATTGTTAGAAAACGAGTGACTACAAGGGGACAAAAGCCTTTCATATCCCAAACAACAACTTCATCTCCATACAAAGCAGACCTCGAAATATCAATTGACAAATTTAAAAAAAAATGAAAAGGGAAAGAGGAGACTAGGTCCAGTAGAATCGAGTGAAATTCAGAAGAAGAGTAAAAAACAACTAGAGACAAAGAATCACGTTTGGAAGAGGATAAAGAACGGGAATTTGTGTCTGCGGACGATAACCTTGACGTTAAAACAAAAACAAAAACAAATCGGGCAATTCGCCCTTAAAAAGAATGACGCAAAATACTTATTTTGTGATCAAGAGTTTTCTCAAGACACCAGGGAAGAACTCTGGGGCCAGTGTCTTATGTGTCTTTTAAGGGCAAATGAACAGTGCTCGGGGGGTGGAGAAGGATGCCAACTTGTACGATTTTTGCCGATAGTTTTATAACACCATTTGATTATTTTATTTTTGCAAAAGGATTGTTTTATTTACTTTTTTATTACAGTTTTTGAGGGGGGCCATATTCCACTTCATACGTTTTTCAAAAAAATTAATGTTGGGGTTTAATTACTAGGTCTTTAAAACGTACATAAACTTTTTTACAGATCAGAAGAAAAAAAAAATAAAAAAATAATTCCAAAAAATAAAATGGGGGCCCATATTAGGACCAGTTCCCCTACTATGTTACCGAAACAGCTGTCATGTTTTTATCACAATATAAGAAGAAGTCTCTTTAATTTCTTTCTTTAAAAACTATGCTTTTTCCACAAAACAACATTTCAATTTAATACAGAACAACAACAAAAATATTTGTACAGCACCAACAACAAATGACAGCTGTTTATCCGGTATTGTCAGGCATCACAGCAGGTATAAAAAAAGACGTCTCGAAAGGGCTTTATAAAAAGTAGGTTCTGAACACTTGAACGCACATTGGTATAATTCACAAAAAACAACAAAATATTATACTAATTTTTGGAAATCCTAGATTGTTTTTTTGAAACATTGTTTACAGCGGAGCTAATAATGTGAATTATTTGTTCTGCAAAGATTGTGATCCAAACTGTCTTGCTTAAAGTCCCTTTTCCTACGACCACCTATGGAAATAAGAAATAAAGCACGCCTAACTTGGCTGGAAAGTCCTTTATGTCACACGCGTTTGAAATATTTTCTTTCAATACGCGTGTTGAAATATAAAACAGCTGATGGCCGACGAATTTGATAGCAAAACTATTTTAAAAAATGACAAACTTACGGGACCCGTGGAGCGAATCGGAGTGCTGGGTGGGGTAAAGTATACTTACTAGGGCATTACTGCAATTATAAAAAATCCTTTTTTTTCGTTATTTTTGGGAACTTAAGAGTATTTATGATAAAAATAATAATATATTGAAAAGGGGAAATATGTCAGGCAACCCATCAAACCTGTCAACATTATCAACTGAGTTGAACCACAGAAAAAAAGGTGCAGCTATAGACCAGAAATAGAATACCCTAGGAAATACCGATTTATAATTTTACAATTATCTCGGATAAAATATCCATACAATGTTTAAGGATATGGGACAAATGAATATGCTTTAAGGAAGTAAATTTATTTCAGCAATATTCGAAATAAATCGAATATAGATAGAACTTTTATAATTAACAAGCTATCGATATTTAACTCCATCACTATCTTTTATAATGTTGAGGTTATGTTTTAGTTTTGTGTTTTGTTGTTTTTGTAGGTAGGTATGCATATTTAGGTATATTATTGTTTTATTGAAAGAATGCAAGCAGCTAAAAAATCAGAAACGGAATTTATTTACTGTACATAGATAGTAGGTATGATGTGCGTAAGCAAATAGGAGAAAAAATTATACTTTTTATTTAAATCTAGGTAAGCGAAAATGTGTAAGTAGACATTGTTTTTATTTTTTCAACTCTACAGTTGAAATAAATTTTTCAACTCTTGTGTAACACAATGGTGATACCTACAAACTATTAAAAACAAATCAAACTCTTTTTGATTACTTTGTATGGTCGTAGGAAAAATTGTGTACATTACTCGTGTAAAAGTGATTCTCTCACACGCGGAGAATTTCCACACTCGGCTGACGCCTCGTGCTAAATACCTCCTCGTTTGAAAAGTACCACTTTCAACACTTGTTATGTAATATACTATTTTGTTGCCCAATACAACAATTATTTAACCAGCCAACTTTGACTATGACATAAATAACATATTCAATCATTATTTTCTCAAAATTAAAGCTAACCGGGCCACTCTGATTGTGAGAAAATTGTTTGTGCCAATGTGATTTATGTCACAGTTAAAGTTGCTGGTTAATTAGGTATTGTTTAGAATGTTCCTGCGGCCCCACATCAGTATGGTAAATATTTTTTTGGGTTTTTTTTCATTAAGAAAAAATATTTTGATACGTAATGTTTCCTTAATAGAACTGAACCTATTTTGGCAACATCGTAACAACGATTTTATTGCAAAAATATAAAATTAACGCTGAAACGTCTGTTCTGTTAAAATAATGACACGATGACAACACAAATTAAGAGAATATCATATCAACTTTTTCATTCCTTGTAAAACTAGTATTTTCCATGTTTTTTATACAACAAACTAATTTACTTTGGCAGAAGCTGCTGGCACGTCAATTTTCTTCAAGGCATGATTTTGTTTTATCAGGCTTGCTGGTCACAGGCTACTTGATGCATTTAAATTTAAATTTATTCTCAAAAGATGCTTCATTTTTGGAAAGTTCCCAGTTATTTTCTTAAAGTTTTTTCTTAACCCGACGAGCCACCATAAAAAAAATTAGTTATACAACTTTAAAAATTAAATTTTACATAGCACATAGCATTGGACCAAAAATAGTAAAATTGTATTTTTCCCAAGATTAAAGAACTGAAATAAGTGATTTTAAGGTATTCATAGCCATCCAGATAAAACAATAAATTTGGAAAAAAAATATTTTCTTGGTGACAAAAAGTGACAAGTGACACATCGTTATATTTAGAATATCATATAGAGCCAAAAAAAGGAAAATATATCAGGTGTCCCATTTAAAAATCGAAAGTTTATGTCGCATCCGGCTAAACAGGAAGTTCTATAATGTTAAGTCATCTGTCAAAAAATGACGTTTTATGTCGTATACAAATCCCCCGAATTTTATTCCATTATCTGGAAAAACAAAAAAATTAGAGGGGCGAACCACCTTCCGTGGACACCCGGTATATTTATATAAATTATTATTAAAAAAAAACTTTAAGACTTCAACTATTCCAATTTCAAATATTCTTCTCTCCTCGCACTTACGTCACTGGTTCTCCATAATGTGACTTCTCAGTTACTCCTCATCTGATTATAAATCTCTTTAAAACATTTACCACACCAATTTTAAATTAGGTTCTCTCCTTACACTTATGGTGCGATGTCACTAATTTGACACTTAGCCTACTGCTAGGTTAGCTTAATATCTTGGTTTTTACCAATTCTCCACGAATGACCTCTTGCTAGGTATATCATTACGGTGGATGTTTTTCCAATTATTTTATTGTCCTTTCCATCATCTTTTAGCTCCGTTTGGACTGTTTGCACCTGTTGTATTTCTTATATTCCTTATTCTATTCTCCTGGTGATGAATGTATATACATTCGAAACATGTAGAGAATTTACCTTTATTAAAACTTAAAACCTATACTAATATACCAGCGGAGGAAGACTGAAAGTGTCTTATTTCTTTCCCTTTTAAGGATGTTATTGTTTGAAATATTTCTGCAACCCAACATAAGCCTTTTAAATTATGGCCTCTACAGCATGTCTCAAATTTAATGCTCGCAATTGGTGTCGGTCGTAATAACAGTTGGTTATATTAGGAGTATTTTGTGAAATGTTTGGCTGATTATTTATTTTTAAAAATTCCTTATATTAAAATATTTAAAGGTATTTTATTCTAACTTCTAAACCAATTATTATCGAACAGTTGTTAGTTAGTCTTATTAAGGTTTTTGTAAGGCTTTAGCATTAACTAAAATTTCTTGGTTACGTACTAAAACTAACTAGAGCATTTCTTACATGGGCTATTTAGGATTTCACATCAATATTACCAATAATAAAACTGAATTCCTCTTTAAATTATTTTGTAAATGACGTACCGTATGTTTTCTCACAATTTAGCAAAGTCTCGTGCACGAACTGCATTTAAACTTATTGATTTTTCCTAATTATTACTTTTTTAATATTTTTTGAGACAAAGATAATAGGAATATTAACACAATTATTTGATTTTAGAAACAATATTATTTAGAAAGGTTAGATGGAGCAAAATTCTAATGGGTTTTGTTTAAAATAATAAGCGAAAAACAATACAATTTCGATTTTTATCTTAAAATAACACATCTATAGATATGCAGATTCAGTATGCCATTAGGAAATTGTATGGATAAAAAAGACGTGTTCCTGGGAAATGTTAAAATTTATTTAGAAGCAGTGGCGCATCCAAAAACTATGTTTGGGATAATAGAAATTAATTATTAAAATATATATAAAAATAAATATAATACAACCAAAAAAAAACTAAAGAAGTTAGTAACGATTCTATTATTTTCACTTATTTTTCAGTTTGGCTAAAAAGTTTGTCAATTGGTGCTGTCATCAAATAATCTTTTATTAAAGTATATTATTATCTAGATTGGTAACCGTCGACGAGGAAAAAATAAACGCCAAAATTGAAAATTCTATTCCTGAAAATAGAAGAAAAAGTAAATCTTCAATATGGAGTCAGTTCAGCATTTTTTGCAGCGAAAGGCATTTTGATTTAAACATGCTGCATTCAAGCCAAGATGTAGCCACTATTAATAGACTGCACATCACAAAGTTCAACAAATTGTTTTTAGAACACCGATACTACAGATCTGTAGTTCGGAAACGACGTCACGGATTTTAATGCGATTTAAAGAGTTTGAAAGATTGTTTGTTACAGATTAACAGAATGGTAGGTTTATAACAAAATCTATGCACTTTAATATTATACAGGGTGGAAAAGAAAGCCGTGCCAAAAATTTAAAATTGCAAGTAAGTAAGTTTTTTCGTGTTATATTTTAACGTCGTTTTATACCATACCACCAAGTTAGTATCTCGGGACAATTTCTGAATTTTTTTAATATATAGGATAGGGCAAAAATTCTCCTATTTTTGTAAAAAAAAATAGTTTTTTGGACATAACTGAAGACATCAGCCCATTGATGAATGTTTATTAGACACCTATAGATAAACTTCTGCATGACTTCAGAAACCCGGTATAAGGTTGAAAGTATTTTATTTAAAATAATTTGCTATAAAGTAATTATAGCTTCCGCTTAGAAGAATAATAGTGATATGAATACATGCTTAGTTAACTTTTAACTTTTTAAATTTGAATCATTCAATTATTCTAATTTCATCATAGTTTTTGTAATTTGGGACACCCGGAACATATCTCAGTGTCATTAATTATTTTTCCTTTTTAAGTAATAAACCAGATGAATGCGTCAATTAGAAAAAAACAGCCTAAACAGTCATCAACTCCTGTTGTCTTCAGTTATATCCAAAAGAGCTGTTTTTCTAAAAATAGGCTAATTCTTGCCCTAGTATCGAATAAAAAATGCTGAAGTTGTCCCGAGATATATAATTACGTTATAGGCATACCATACTATTAATCGACAAAAATCAATCTTTTACACTCTGCAAACCGATTTAGCCCCCCATACACCAGCGGATAACTTAACGAATTTAATATAGCACGAGCCAAATACGCCGATAAAACTTTACGTGTATGTGGCGAGCTGAGCTTCATCGGGCCGTGTAATATCTGCCACGGATGAAATCAGCCGGTTTTAGCGTCAGTAGATTCGCTAGGTTAATTTCGGACGCATGTCAAGTCTGCCAACTTGGTTTGAGGTTAAATTAAAATAATAATACGAACCAATAATTTCTGCCGATTCACGTTACTTATCAAAATAATTTATAACGGAATTTATTAACATTTACCAAAGTTATCCATGTTTGTGGCAAGTAAAATGCAAAGATTACATGAACAAAAATTTGAAAAATAAGGCATATAATCATACTTAACAAATGTCTAAAAGTCATTTTATAAAGTTTACTAGCCAAATTCGGCTGCCCAAAAATGACGTGAGTTTTGGTACGTGCCGAGCCTAGCTCGCGTACCAAATCCGAACGGACCAAATCGGTCCAACTTATATGTTGGTGTATGGGAGGCTAATTTAAAATAAGTAAGGTCGTTTCCGGAATACAGACCTCTAATAAAAATGTTACCAAACCAATTTGTCCAACTTTGTGATGAGCAGTAAGTTACAGTAGTACAGTACTACAACAATGTTTAATAAATTGCTTAATGTTAGTTTTAACCCTTCTACATATTATGCATTCTTAAAAGGGCGCGTGCACGTAATTCAAATAGAAAACTGTTACAAACTAACACAGAGAAACGCAAAGAACTCTCAGTGTTTCTTATACAATATAAAATTACAACGTTGTACTTAGCATGGGATGAAAATACACCCGAACAAACCCAAAAAAAATTCCACGTCCGTTGCCTCCGAGCTAGTCTAGAGGTGAGGGGAGGCTGCAAACTGAAAAATCTATTATTTTAAAGAAGAAAAATTTAATATTAGCGACGGGTCGTATTGAACATAACACGATTTTCTTCAAAACGTGTCATGGAGGCTCAAAAAAATGTACTGATAGTAAATCGCTAATTACAAATTTAAAAAATCCTGATGTTGGTCCGGTAAGATTATGTTACAAAATTTTAATTCACATTTCAAGTAACAGATTTTTGCTGACCCGAAATCCATTTTGGGACAAAAGTACTCCTAAAGGATGGTGTAAAAACTTGTTAATTGAAGTGAATGAAATCCTTAAGTGGACGAAAAATTCGTCAGAAAAAAATTGGCTAGAGCAAACAAAAACTAACAAATCACTTCCATCGCTCAAGTACCGTGTTAAAACTAGTGCGTTCTGAAAGGGTTGGGTTTTCTTGTAACTTTTGCTTGATGATATACAGTGATTCCTCTATTGGGACTTTGGTGTATAAGCTTTCTTCGACAAATGTGTCTTGTGGTTCTAAATTGATGGTTTTGGCAGTTTTTTATTAGAGGGCGCAATTTGTAATAATACCAGTTTTTTCGATTTTATCCCGAAAATTTAAATCATACGGTATAACTATGACATCATAATCGAAGAGTAGATGAAATTTGCAAGAAAAGATGTGAAGACCGCACGCGATATCTTTGTTCGTTTCAGAGTTATTGCCAAAACAATAAGTTGCGCCCTCTAGCAATTTTATTAAACACTATCGTGTACTGTTGGATACGGCGATTAAAGATACTTACCTTTCCCTTTCAACCAAGCTTAAATTTAGTAAACTTGGATAAGTCGTTTAGAAGTTACAGCGATTTTAATGTTTACACATTCATTAGCTTTCCCCACTCTTATCAAGGTCGGTACGCCAATGAGCCTTAAACCAAAATGATGAAAATTTTTGTCTAAGCTTTTCGATGATGTAATCAGAGTCATACCTTAATATAGGAATTTTCGGAGAAATTTAGAATTAAAAAAAAAATTTTAATTGTGCCCCCTTGCGGCGAAATGAGGAACTTAAAAGTAATTTCCAGAATTTTCTCATGACCGCTTTAATCATAATTTTTTTTGCAAGTTTCTATGCCTAGTAGTTTCCGAGATATGGCCGGTGACCACCCTTAATGAAACACCCTGTATTATGCTTATAACTATTAAATTTTTAACAAACTTTAATATTTCAATTGCGTTTAAAACAACATCACTATGTTAAAACTAAGGATAAAACAGCTCGTTTTTGAAAATTCGGTGTTTATGCCTTAAATTAAAATACTGAAATACTGAAATTCTAAATTTATTCATGCTAATAAAAATATAAAACATTTTTACAATCGTCAACAACATAGTCTTATATCTAAAAAACTAGTGGTATTAAAATACATTTTAAAATTGCAATCTTAGAAACCGTACACATATATATACATACATTTAAAAACCGGAAAAAAAACGGTAACAAATGAGAAACACTTGACGGAAAAAAAAACAATCTAAATGATCGCAATAGTATTTAGGAATTCTTGTGCGCTATAAAAAGATTTGTCTAATAAATATTTTTTTGTAGTTTTAATGAAGTTTTTTTCATCTAAATCCCTAACTTCCTTTGGGAGTTTATTATAAAATTCAGGTCCATAGTAATTTGCACTAATACGTTACTTTTTCAGCCGTAGGTAATCTATGTTAATATTTGCTTTATTTCTAGTATTGTGTGAGTGTTGATTGAGAAAAAGATCATAATCACTAAGGTTTCTCTTGACATACAATAGAGACGCAAGAATAAAGATGCAAGGCAGAGTTAAAATTTTTAGTCTTTGAAATGATCTGCTCTGTAATGTAGACCCTCGATAGCTCGGACCGCCCTTCTTTGAATTGCGAAAATTTTATTTGCTTGGGCGCAATGTCCCCATGCAAGAATAGCGTAGGAACAGTGTAAGTGGAACAGGCTATGATAGGCTATTAAGAGAACTTTTTGTTCGACCGCAGATTTTAACTATTTTAGGCAATACACAGCAGAGAATAGTTTCCTTGCTAACAGATCGATATGAGAATCAAAACCTAAAGTGTGATCTAGGTGGACACCCAATAATCTGACAAAAACTGTTTGGAAATCTTCAGTAAGAGGGATTTCATCCTTTGGACTTTTTAGAGTGAAGATAATTTTCTCGGTCTTATTTATGTACAGGGATAGCATATTTGTGTTGAACCATATCTCGATATCCAGTGTACATTGTTGCATTTGTTCAATAAGGGAATCTAATTGCATGTTTTTTATGACAGCAGTCGTGTCATCAGCAAGGACGACTAGTTTAGCATCCGTCGATGTTTCAATGTCGTTTATGTAGATTAAGAATAAAAGTGGACCCAGAATTGTTCCCTGTGGAACGCCATACTCGACCCTCAAACTGCTTGACATCTTACCATCGGAGAAAGTCTCCTGCGTTCTGCCCATCAGATAACTGGCCATGAGCCCGACAGCTCGCTCACAGAAACCGTAGTGCCTCAGTTTTAGAAGTAATATCTCATTGTCTATGCAGTCGAAGGCCTTCGAAAGGTCGCACAGGATGGCACCCACATGCATACCCTCTTCGAAGCCCCCAACAACATATTCCAAAAGAGATAGTATAGCCAAAGTTGTCGATTTTGATTTACGAAATCCAAATTGACTTGGGGTTAAGATATTATTTGTTTCAAAATAATTATACATCTGCTGTTTTAATAGGTATACCCATTCGAAGACCTTTGAAAGTACAGGCACCAGAGCTATCGGGCGATAATTTGATATATCTTCAATATTACCCTTTTTGTGAATTGGAATTACCTTGGACCTCTTGAACATATCTGGAAAAATACCATCGCTTATGCAACCATTTATCAGATAGGTTAAAATGGTATAATCAAAGTATCCTTAAGTTTTTTTAATAAAATATAAAGACATTATATCCGTAAACATCCTTACTAGCCTTTGATTTTAGATTATTTATAGCATCCCTTACCTCAATGAAAGTTACCTCCCTGAAGACGAAAACGCCCTGAGTGGCTGAGTAGTTATGAGATTGGAGATAGAAGTCCGGCTGTTTGTTTGCCTGCGGCAGGCCACGCTGGCAAAAAAAGAATTGAAGTTATCAGCACTTATGGTATTTGATTCTCTTGTTTTCTTAGTGACCTTTCTATTGTCATTTATAACTTTCCAAGCCGCTCTTACTTTATTTTCAGAGTTATTTATAAAATCTGAATTTGCTTTAATTTTTGAATTTTTTGTTTCCCTTCTATAATTTTGTCTGTATTTATTTCTCATTTCAGCCACCTCGGGCAGCCTCGTACTTCTATAGAGGTCGCTCAAAAAATCAAGATGCTCCCTCATTCTACCTAATGTTTGATTATACCATCTTATATTTTAATCACTTCTAGAAAAATACTTTTTACAGGAAAACAAAAATTATAATTTTCGCAGAGAATTTTCATAAATTGATTACATTTTTTAATTTGCATGAGCATTTTCCTTTACAAAATACCAGTCAGTACTACTTAGTATATTATATAATTTATTTGTACCTGTTTCGGTTATCGGCTGAAAATAGTTACACACCTGAACATGGGCATTTTTTTTGCAATTTTGACCTTAATTTCCACTGCCAAGTGGTCCGATAACACAGCTTGCAGAACATCGGTTTCAAAGTCTAAAATATTCTTAAAATTCACCAGTATGTTGTCCAGACAAGCATTTTGTCTAGTATTTTCGAATATCTGTTCGGTAAACCAGAAACAATTTAAAACATCTATAAAATTTAGTTTCCTACTACTATTTACATTGAAGTCTACGTTAAAATCACCCGTAATGATCACATGATACATGCTACTATCAAGAATTTCTAGAATTTTATTTATTTGGTCTAAAAACATATTGAAATGAATTGGCATGATTGCCCAGTGGATTATGTCGGTCAGTCGTAAACAAATATTTCTACTAGATTGCAGGAACATCTCAGCCTTTTCAATAAGTATAAACATTCGGATATCACCGAGACAGTCTGCTTTTGCAAATTATCTGCTAAGTTCTGGGTACCACTTTTCTTCTACAAATATGTAAATTTTACACGAATTTTCTAAAGGTAAAAAGTTTTATATAATCTATTGGCAAACATGGAAATTACTAAACCTGAAAAAAACCCTATATTTATTTGTGTTAATGATATATTTAATTTCTAGCCCAATTTAATCTTTAATGGTGTTTTTCTTGTTTATAACCTGATTTATGCGTCTGGTACTGTCATTTCTTTATAATTTTAAGGCACAAAGCTGTTGAGCTATCTTTTCTTTTGTACTTTTAAAACATGTAGCCAGACAAACACAATTTTATATTTAGTCCGGTCAATCAAGACCAAAAAATGATAGTGAAGGTACATAAATTTACAACAAGCTGAAAATTAATAAAATTGTTCAAAATATAATTATAAATAAAATTTATAAGTTCCCCATCATTCCTGTGTATGGAAAAAATTTTACTCGAGGTCAAAGGTAAAAAAATGAGTTATTCGCGATTTTCAGCAAAACCGTAAGTTTTATCATAAAAATACTTCAGATAAAAATTTTAGAACATAAAATTATCCATAAAAAATGTATTAGTACTTTTTTTCCTACGAGCCACCGTTTCTCAGATATAACGATTCAAACAGTTGTAAAAGTTGTTATCGCCATAATATACACACGTTTCCACGTGATTTTGATTATGAACTTTTATGGTATAATTTATCCAATGTCAGTGTGATGACATTCCAATCCAGAGAACACACAGCCAACGAGAAGCGACAACTCAGTTAATTATAATATGAACAATAGATTTAAAATTTTTAATCTTAAAGTTTTTTGGGATGTAGGTACATATTTTTAACAGGCTTGATAAATAAAGATGGAGCTTATTAGTTTTCTTATGTTTTTATGTTTAATCGCGAATAATTGTTGATATGATAAATAAAATAATAAGATATAAGTTGTAAAGGTCTGGTTAAAATAGTTTTTGGGTAGATTTATTTCAAAAGGGGTAGAAATAATGGATATTATGTTGCTTTAAATACAATATTTTGTTATAGTGCAAAATTGTGGATAGGCGCCTGCAGTAGGCCATATTTATTGCCAAAGATTATAAATGCACACAAAAACTACGGCTTTGTGAAAACCATTTTGAAGAAAAATATTTTTCAAGAAGTGCAACTATTAAAAAAACCTTATTTCCGCAAGCAGTACCCACAAAGTTTTCTAACCTTTCGCCAACATGTGAAGAAATGCCTGAAGAAATTATTCCTTCATTAGGAGAGCCTCCCAAAAAAAATATTATATTGTCAGGTTTGTATGCTTTATACAGTGACCGGCAGAAAGTTCGCACCAAAGGGTTTTTTTTTTATTTAAAAACTTACCAAATTTTTTTGGCGGTTGAAAAGTTCTGCATGTCCTTAAGCAAAAAAGAGCATAGACAAAACTAGTAAATATTGCGCCGTATACGAAGAAGAGGTGAAAACGTTAAATTCACTCAAGAATAAATTGCCCTTAGTTTTCATTGTGGAAATTTTTTTTTTATTAGGAAATGTTGTTTGCACTTAAAACTTATCCAAATATACCAAATTTTAGCTCGGTAGCACAAATATAAATATTTTTCATGGCTACTAGATTTAAATGAAAACGAATTTTATTGTAAGGGTTTAAACACCAGAAAAGTTGAATTATTTTTGGCGTTATTTTATTAAACGCCCAGTTCTCGCGTATTTAAACAAATTTAAGTAAGTTATGTGTCTAATTGCCCAAGAGGTGTTAAAAAATTGAATTCATAGGTTGCATAGCTTCTATCGATTCGTTATACGAGGGGGCGTAAAAAAAAGTAAAAACACTTTTTGTGGTACCGAGTTGAAATTTGGTATTTATGGACAACTTTTAAGTGCAAACAACATTTCCTTATAACAAAATTTTCTACAGTGAAAAATAAGGGCACTTTATTCTTGAGTTAATTTAACGTTTTCACGTCTCCCTCGTATACAGCGCAATATTTACTAGTTTTGCCTATGCTCTTTTTTGTTTAGGGATATGCAGAACTTAAAAAGTTATACGAAAGCTACGAATTTTATCACATATATAAGTTTTTTTAAATAGGCAAATGTAAAACAATATGTAATTATTATTCCTCTAGTAATTTCAGAATTAACATGTATTTCTGAATAAAATTTTTGTTTTTTTACAACAGCTTTTTACTTATTCAGGGTGAATTAACTTTTTTTTAATCCCCGAAGGACCACATTTTTTTTATCCATGGGTAAGTAACTATGACACTAAAGCAATTGTCAAAAACGTCACTGTAGTTTTTAAAGCGCAAAAAACTGTGTAACAAATTACTGACGTTTTAATAAAATGATATTTATCTCACGCCACCCCATATCTACGTATACCTAGTCACGATATATTTTGACGTACCTAATAGTGTTCTATAATTTATGTTATAACATGTTTATAATATATAAGTACATATTTTTGCCCGTCACAAATCGAAGGAAACTCAAACAAATCTGTAAAAGCGTTAAAAATTTAAAAGTTTTTTAATATAATAATTTTTTTCATTTTCTATTTCAATAATATTCTTAATTCCCAAGACTAACAAATTTACAACTTTTTTTAAGTTTTTATGTTTGAAAAATAAATCAAGTTATAACATTTGCACCTGTACTAAAAAGTAATGTCGTTCAGTGTAGAAAATAAGCAAATTTTCTCGGTTGTGGATCGACCGTTATCGTTGTGTGAAGGTCACTGAAAAACGACCAGTCGATATCAAAGGTACCGACAGGTATTGTCGCTTCTGCTTGCTGTTAATATTCTGTGTTCCAATCATTCCATTTGGCGGTAAACGTCGGTCTCTTTAAGACTGTTTACCGCCGTATGGAATGTCATCACACTGACTTTGGAATAACAATACTAGTCATAGCTAAAAGAGGAACAACTTTGTCAGCGCGATTTAATTTAATATTATTGAATGTCAGTCCTGTCATTTTTGGCATAGAAGCAAGTCCAACTTCACGAGCTTTATAACAATTAATTTTATCATCACCAACGACACCACTCGCAATAAAAATAATTTTGGTAACCTCTGGAAAAGGATCATGCGTTGACAACCACTCTAAAACTTTTCGTATGTCTTTAGCATCTTTTTTTACTCGTGAATCGCTTGCATCAACATGCTGCTCGGTCGTATCCATCCTAACATTAGAGATAGCTTCTAATTTTTCACAAAGTGTATTCATAGCATGCATACTATAAACCCATTTACTTATGACGCTCTCTTTTCGAGCAATACCTCCATCTGCCTTCATAGCTTTTATCATAGACTGCTCGATTACCATGTCCGTTGAAGTTCCACAACTTAATTTGTCTGAACGTCTAACTGTGAAAAATCCTTCTGAAAATTTTTTGTAAACTTCAGGATCAATCAAATTTTGTAATTGTTGCATATCCTGCAAGTAAAGGTATGCAGACTTAGCATAAGGAAAATGTTCAGACGCGTGAAAAAAAGGAAGCATTTCTTTGAGGTAGTTTAAATTAGCTTTCCCATCCCCCATATAGTGTTGCCGCCGAGACGAGAGATTCTCGTCTCTCGTCTCGTCTGGCCCTCTCTCGACGAGACGAGAGAGATATTTTCTTTCGAATAAAGCTCCGAGACGAGACGAGAGAAGTACCCTCTCTCGTCGAGAAATTCTCGTCTCTCTCGATCTTTCTCAAGCAAGAAACGTTACTTTTTTGAGCTTTCTTAAATCTTCTCAAATTCCTCTTTGCAAAAATATACATAATGTCTATATTTCGAGTTATTTAACTGCAAATAGTTTTATCTAGTTAGCCGTGCCTGGCCATTCAGAATAACATATTATTATGACGTTTTAGAAAACCGTCGGTCCAAATATGGACATTATATATTTTTAATAAGAGGAATTTAAGAAGATTTTAAAAATCTCATAATAGACAGGGTGTCCCAAAAAAAAAATTTTAAATTTGCTGATTCTACATAAATTTATAATTACTTTTATTAAATGCATTATTATTCTATAGTTAATAGTTTCCAAGATATTGACTTTTGAAAAATTATATTTTTAAGTTTCGACAGCCTATAGCTTTCTAACAGTACATCTTAGAGCAAAACGGCGCCTATGTCTATATTTTTCATTTTCACTATCTTCCCAAATCAATCAAACTTTCGGCTAAACCGGATGTAACTCGAAAGCAGGAAATATAGTTCTTCCGGTTTAACCGGAAGGTGATTTTTTTTGGAAGATAATAAAAATGGAAGATAGGGACATATGAGACGTACTGTTAGATCAGTCAAAACTCAAAAATTACATTTTCAGTCAAGTCAATATCTTGCAGGAAATGGAAAATTCCTACCGTGCTGGTGTTTTGGAGCACCCTGTATAGACAAAAATTATTTTATAAAAGGCACCTCTTAACCCTTAATAAGCTTCGTCCAATGTGATTTGTTTAATGTTAGGATTAGAAAAATGTTAAATGAAGTATTTTAGTTTTTTTATTCTCTCTGTTAACTATCCTACTCTGTAATTGGATTTACTGTAGAGTCTGTAAACAAATAAATAAATAAATAAAAGTTTTCCGTTATCTTAGTGGTACAGGCGATATTGACCTTTGTCGCACTAATGGGCCACCCTGTAGTAAATACCAAGCAAAGTTTTAACGCATTTAGGTTAGGTTCTGTCATATTTGACATAATATATTGCACACAATTTATGTCAAATATGATAGAACCTAACCTAAACGCGTTAAAATTTTGCTTGGTTTTTACTATATTTGGTTTAAATCACGAGAGAAGCGAGACGAGACGAGAGAAGGTCGTCTCTCGACTCGTCTCGCCCTCTCTCGACGAGACGAGAGACCCATTTTATTTCGTCTCGCGGCAACACTACCCCCATACGCTCAGCTCTTAGGAATTCTTTAGCAATGGAAATAAATATAAAAATATTGAATCCAAAGTTTTGCAGTTGGTCCTCGTTCCTCATATTCTTTTAGTTTTTGATTCAATTTATTAAGTAAAGCTCCAGATACTTCATCGTCATTTTCAATATCATTGTATGAAAGAGTGTTACCTAATATATTCTCGATATTTATGATTAGATCTGCATCCATTATGTCATTAATTTCAACTTCTTTTATTATTATAATTGCCTATAGTAAGCTGAAGTAGTGTATAAGCTCGAACAGATGTTGCGTAAGCATGACCATTAAGCATTTTTTCTAATGATTTTACCGCATAGATCTCTGCGAGTATTTCTTTTATGCCGCTTCCTTGCATAATATGACCAATTGCTCCCAGAAAAGACATCAGTAGATGAAATCCTCCGAGTCTGTTGATGATTTTTGATACTTTATAGCCCTCACGTGCGGCTGATAGCATTTCTCGAGCTTTAGCATACAGGTGCTGGTCAAAAGTCACGATGCATACAGTGTGGCCATACCGTTTTGCATTCTCTAATGCACAAAGTAAAGTCGTATAGATAGTATTATAGTTACTGGCTTTTTGAATCGTTATATCTCAGAAACGGTAGCTCGTAGGAAAAAAGTATTAATATATTTTTTATAGATAATTTTATGGTCTACAATTTTTGTTAAAGGTATTTTTATGATATATGATAATCGCGAACTCATTTTTTTTATATTTGACCTCCAGTAAAATTTTTTCCTTACACGGGAATGATGGGGAGCTTATAAATTTTATTTATAATTTTATTTTGACAATTTTACTGATTTTCAGATTGTTGTAAATTTATGTATCCTCGAATGTCTAGATTGACCGGACTAATTGCCATATTCGATTTATTCTGTTTGCTGACGTGATCTAACATAATTGATCTGACTTCTCTCTGACGTTTTGTTTTTTTATTGCATGCAAATGTAGTAAGTTTTAATTTTAGTGCCATAAGGTATGGATATTTATTTTAATTGTTGTGTATAATAATGTACGTTAGGTTGGTTCCTATTTTAGGTTTGATGATGGCCGAAAGGGTAAAATACGTGTAACCACTTTTTTACATGTAAGGCCTTTTACGCGATTTACCGCGTTCGTGTTGGCCTTGCACACATGCACGGTTTTCGTCAGTTTGATTCGAATATGGATCATAGACTTGCTTTGGCGATCTTAATGTCTTACAGGCGTATCAAAAAATGAAAAAAGGCACGGAACAGAATTTTGTGGGTTCATCCCATCAATATGTGAAGGAAACAATTCGGTGCATTCTTTGTACTATTTGGTCAGTTGAGGGAAGACGAAAAAAAAACCTTTTTAACTATTTTATGATGTTCATATTCAGCTTTGATGACCTACACGAACGATTAAAAAATTCGCTTCAACGTCAAGATACATTTTTTATGAGAGAGTGCATATACCCTACACAGAAAAAAGTAAAAGATTGAATTAACGCAAATAGGTTTGATTTAACCCAATAATCAGTTTAAATAGCAACAACGCAATGATCTGGTTAAATCAACTCTATGAAATGATTAACTTGGTATGATCAAATCAATCGACTATTTGGTTGATTTAAACCACACTAAAGGTATAATATAGCAAATAATATGATTGAAGTAACAATATCATTGGATTATTTTTACCATATCATTGTAACCTTGTATCATTTTAAAAATTTGATATTGCTGTTACAACCCATTAGAAGGGTTAAATTTACCATATCATTGGTTTAAATTAAAAATATGAATAGGTTAAATTTGTGATATCCGAGGTGTAATAAAAGATATATACCCGCTTTATATAGTAGTAGTTTATTATACAACGTAATGTACTGGTCAAGTTTAAACACAATCTCTTTACTTATACCTAACAGATTACAAGGGAAACAGAACGGTGCGGATCCTTGATGGACCAGTCTGGTACAGACTGCCGGTCCGGTCGTGTTCCCACTGTTCCCAGCTGTGCCTCTTATGGTCGTTCATGCCTGCGCTTGCGCGTATGTCCGACTCTAGATACCCTCACCCCAGAGTGTTTGGAGATACCTGCCTGAGGGAGAAACCAAATTAGTGTTATGTAATTGCCATAAAATCCTTACATACTTTTCTGTAAACCAATAATAAAATAACATTATTGTTTTCCTGTTTAATATGATCGGTACATATAGATCTAAAGAGCTGACAGAAAAATATATAGTTCGATCTTTAATATTCGAATACAACAAAATATGAGTTATTGTTCCACTCATAAATAAATAAATAAATAAAGTTGGTGGGACTTGACAGTCCCGTCCCGTTGGTATACACCAAGGGTTAAAACAATTAGGTTATATAGGTTAAGGTAAGCTCCTATTAAGAATATTTTTTTGCTTGTAGGTAGGTACCTAGTAGGAAAATATTATTAGGTAAGGTAATTATTAAAAAGAGAAAACATGGATTTTTTATACCGGCTAATTTTAGGTCGTATTCTATATAGACCATGAATCTCTTGTCTCTTTTGGCAAATTTTTACTAAAATTTACATATTTATCTTACCTAAAATTATTATCAATTGTAGGCAGGTACCACGATACACTTAAGTATACTTACCTAATAAAATAACAAATTTAATCTAGTATTTTTATAGTGCCTACATACAATTAGTTTAGGAATAATGAAACAGGTGACACTAAATATAGTATACTATATATAATATAATATATTATTATCCTTACCCAAAAATGTTTCCACTAGGTGTGGAAGCCCGCAACAGCTTTTTCAATTCCATTGCACAATTTTCCTACACTTACAAAGAAAGAAAAACACGAGGAAAACCATAAATGAACTCCAGACTCCAGTGCCGCCACAAAACAGCTAAGGTTATGTTGTTACTGTTGTTATGCGAATGCCGCGAATGACGAGACACTTGCTGCTTTATTAGCGTCCCTAAACTGAGCTGCCATTGGTCAATTGGCGATGACCTGACTATCTTTCAAATTTACTAAAATTAACACGTTCACATGCTAGAATCTAACCGACAGTAGGGTTAAATAGAATTTCAAACCGAAGGTTATTAAATAGGTAATATTAACAAAATGAAATGGTTGATTGAACCATACAGTATTGTTTAACACAATATAATGTTTAAAATCAACATTTTGATTAGATTGAATTAACACAGAAAAGGTATAATTAAGTATTAATATTTTTACCATTTAAATGAGCTTGTTTTTACCCAATGAAGGTGATTCTAACAATTTAAATTGGTTAATTTAACATTTTACATTCAACCCAATCAAGTAGTAGAAATAATCGAGTAAAATTGTTTAAAAATGCCCAAATTGTTTTAATTTAACCTTTTTAAAAGTAATCCAATGGACTTGCTAGATTCAACATTTTGCTTTTTTCTGTGTACTTATGGAAATGTTGGCTGTTACAATCAAAATTAGGATTGACCTCCAAAAATAATTCCTTCCAGGCACTTCTTGTGCAGTTTCTGTCCTTATATATAGAACTTGTTTTGTCCCAAAAAACCGGCCTTGCTTCCACCAAAGATATAAACATATCCATATCTATATCTACTGCCATTACGAAAAATATGATTATGATAAAATATACTGAATAAAACAATGTTCCCACCAATGAATTGAGAAAATCTCGTAAGCGCGGTACATGTGCAAGCTCCAATTAAATCTTAAACTCTACTGGATATGTTTGAAGGTGGTAGACAATGTAGTAATATCAAAAAAATAATTACCTTGTCGTACTTCCATTGTCTTTATTTTGTTACTTAACACTCTACACTACTAAGTGTTAAGTAACAAAATAAAGACAATGAAAGTCCGACAAGGTAATTATTTTTTTGATTCTACTGGATATGTCTTTCCGTCAACAAAGTAACGCCGTGAATTGTAGTGGGGGCTCATGGTGACATCGCGGTGGAACGGAACCGTGCACACGGTGCCGGTGCGTGTAAAAGGTCACATAATATGCTACCTAATCCCTTAACCGTATTAACGGTGCCGTTTGGACGGTCGCCGTAGGAGAAAAAAATGCATTACAAAAGTAAAAATAAATTAAATTCGTCTAAAAGTTAAAATTAGGCAACATTTTTATAAATTGGAAATTTAAAAATTTTCTGAAATAAATTTATTATGAATTTACACCATTTAATAAACCGCAGGTAGGTATTAATAAAATAGCACCGCAAATAAAAAGGTAAATGAAAATCCCTAAAAGTTACAGGAATTAGCATAGATATAAAATTGAAAACAGGCACAGCAGAAAATTATGTTGCTTACAAAATAGACCGTATGAAACATCCACATATTACAGCCATGAATAGAGTTCCGCAGGTAAAAATGTTTAAATTAAAATTACGCAAATTAGTATAAAAATAAATTCCTGAAAGCAAAATTTGTATTAAATTTTAAAAATATTATTTACAAAATAATTTATTATTAAAATAGCAAAATAGGTAAATATTAATTAACACATTATTACTTTAAAACAATTTTCTTTTTGATACATGGCTGGGTTTTTACCGCGAGCGAGTTTTAATTTTCTGGAAAGGATAAATTGGAGGGATTTGGAAACCTCTGACATCGCCCCTACACAGGAAAAAGTAAAATGTTGAATTTAGCAAGTCCATTGGATTACTTTTAAGAAGGTTAAAATAAAACAATTTGGGTATTTTTAAAATATTTTCCTCGATTATTCCTACTACTTGATTGGGTTGAATGTAAAATTTTAAATTAACGAATTTAAATTGTTAGAATTACCTTCATTGGGTAAAAACAAGCTCATTTAAATGGTAAAAATATTAATACGTAATTATACCTTTCCTGTGTTACTTCAATATAATCAAAATGTTGATTTTAAACATTATATTGTGTTAAACAATACTGTATGGTTCAATCAACCATTTCATTTTGTTAATGTTACCTATTTAATAACCTTCGAATTGAAATTCAATTTAACCCTACTGTCGGTTAGAATCTAGCATGTAACTGTGTTAATTGTAGGAAATTTGAAAGATAGTCAGGCCAACGCCGATTGACCAATGGCAGCTCAGTTTAGGGACGCTAATAAAGCAGCAAGTGTCTCGTCATTCGCGGCATTCGCTTAACAACAGTAACAACCTAACCTTATCTGTTTTGTCGCGGCACTGGAGTCTGGAGTTCATTTAAGGTTTTCCTCGTGTTTTTCTTTCTTTGTGTGTGTAGAAAAATTGTGCAATGGAATTGAAAAAGCTGTTGAAGGCTTGGGATTTACCACACCTTGTGGAACCATTTTTGGGTAAGGATAACAATATATATTATTATACAGTACCTACACCTACTATATTTAGTGTCACCTGCTTCATTATTCCTAAACTAATAATTGTATGTTGGCACTATAAAAATACTACATTAAATTTGTTATTTTATTAGGTACTTACATAAGTGTATCGTGGTACCTGCCTACAATAATTGATAATAATTTTTGGTAAGATAAGTATGTAAATTTTAGTAAAATTTTGCCAAAAGAAAATACGACCTAAAATTAGTCGGTATAAAAAATCAATGTTTTCTCTTTTCAATAATTACCTTACCTAATAATATTTTCCTTAGGTACCTACAAGCAAAAAAATATTCTTAATAGGTGCTTACCTTAACATATACAACCTAATTGTTTTAACCCATTGTGTACCAACGGGACGGGACTTTCAAGTCCCACCAACTTTATTAAATTATGAGTAAAACAATAACTCATTTTGTTGTACCTATTCGAATATTAAAGATCGAACTATATATTTTTCCTGTCAGCCTTTTAGATCTATGTACGGATCATATTAAACAGGAAAACAATAATGTTATTTTATTATTGTTTACAGAAAAGTATGTAACGGTTTTATGGCAATTAGTTTTAGTAGTTAGTACAGTACTGGCCCTGTATGACTGGGCTCTTGTTCTAGTTACTTTTTCTATATTTAAAATACTTTTTTATATATGTATAGTATCGGGCAATTTAATATAATAATTTAAATACCCAATTAATATTCTCACCATGTAAACTTTTATTAATTTTAGGATACAAACCCAAATATTTGAATAGAACAGAAAAAGCTGGTGGGACAATCAAAATGAAAGGAGTATGTCCATCTCGATTAATATGTAAAATAAATATTGGCGAGCAAGTTTTTGTTAGTTATTGGAAGACACATGCAGGACATGATGAAGAGTTAAGAAGTAAACATTTGTCAAAATCGCATATCAAGAAACATCATCAAGAAGAGGTCAACGAGTTTATTATAGATAGAGTAGCTGAAGCTAATCAAGCAACCGAAGTTCAGGGATCAAGCAAACGGAGTCTCCAATGGGCACAATTTAAGAACTTTGCAGAGGAATTAGATGATAACAAATTTCTTTAAGTTTATGAAAGACATCCAAGGAACAGTCCACAAATATGAAGAAAAAGCAAGTAGCAGTACACAGAAACGAAAAATGGATAAACAAGAATATTTTCCAACTAAGCACTTGAAACGGGTAAATAATTCATAAAGCTCAACATTATATGTACAGCATTTAAATTTCTACTTCTTTTAAATAATTTCTGTACATTATAATATTATATTATAATATAATGTAAGTATATTGAAAAAAGTTTGTGTTCGAATAATTTTCAAAAAGAGCGTGTAATTTAGCCTGTAATTTATAAAAGTGTTATCTAATAATTTGTGATTTTTTTATTTTTATTTCAGGACTAGGCAGGGTTATAAGAGAAAAATATTAGCATTGGAGCTAATCAAAAAGTACCTTTTTTTTTTTTTTTTTATGATCGAGCACAAGCACTATAGGAAAATCCTTTAAGGCGCTCTGGGAGCGGTGCGTGTGCGAAGAAAGCGATTCACGTTTTTCTTGAATCGTTGGAGGTTATATTCGGTTGGAAACACGGTCTCAGAAAGGCCATTCCACAAAGATGACGTCCTCCAAATGAAAGAGTTCTGAAACAATGATGTTCGGGGTGTACTAAGTTGAACCACATAGGGATGGGCGGCAGTGGTTCGTCGTGTGTTTCTGCTATGCATTACTCTAGGTGGAATCGAGCGGGCAATATCTGTCGAACACTTGCCATGAAAATATCTGTAGAAGAGAGTCAAATCACCAACCTGTCTTCGATGTTCTAAGCTGTCGAGGTTCTTAGTCAGCTCGTGGTCGCCGATTAGACGAACGGCTCTCCTTTGGATGGAATCCAACAACCGAAGGGTATGCTTCGGTGCAGAACTCCAGATATGAGAGCAGTATTCCAGTGATGGTCGAATCTGGGCTTTATAAAGTGTCAAAAGTTGTTGAGGTGTATACAACTTTTTGGTACGGAAAAGTATACCGAGCTTCTGAGAAGCTGCCCTGGCGATTGCCACTACGTGATTATGCCAAGACATATTTCCTCCCAGGTTGACACCCAGCAAATTAATAGACGAAGTCAGTGGAATTGCGTGTCCTGCCATAACGATATCGGGTTCTGCAATGTTGACCTTCTTAGAGAAAACTGCAGCCTGGGTTTTTTGAGCGTTAAATTCGACTTGGTTACTGTCACCCCAAGACAAAATTTATACTATATAACCTATATAATATTTAGTATTTACCTCATGTCATAATATAGATCTTGTTTTATACACCTATATTTAATGTTTTATATTGTAGCAAAATATTCTTAGTTAGTTATTTATGCTTAGGTACTGATCAAGGTTGTAACAAAATATTAACTTATTTATGGTAAATAAAATACTTAGTTTAGTTTTAAGCAATGTCTAGAGTCTAGACATTGCCCAATGGGAGTGAGTTTTTAACTGAATGTTTATTAAATTTTACAGAAGGCTCAGTCTTTTTAGGCCATGTCTTATTTTCATCAGAAGTAAGCGTAAATCACATACTTTTATTGCCTAGTTATAAAAACCACGTAGGTACATAATACAATAAAAATTAAAAAGCCCCATAAAATAAAAATTGCAGTTTATTTTGATAAAAAAAATGATTTTAATGAATAATAAAAAGTAATGCATTAAAACGTATTAAGTAATATTTCATGTGCACCTCTTATAGGGATCATTTATCTACTTACAGGTAGATTATAATACCTGCATTACAATTTATAATTAATTTTTTGGAAATGGGTTTGTTATATTTATCACAAAAATATAACATGCATTTAATAAATAATAATGTTATGTAATATTGTTGGATGTACAGCTTCTTAACGGTAAAATAATAAACCGCCAACATTTGAATTAGAGACACGCCTACCGTTCTCACAAGGCCAATAAGCGCTCAGGGCCGCTGTGCTTTTTAATGTAGTCTTGGAAACAGTGGGAACACGACCGGCACTCTGTACCCTGTCCATCAAGGATCCCCACCGTACCCTTTCGTAATCTGTTAGTTATAAGTTAAGAGATTGTGTTAAAACTTGACCAGTACATTAGGTTGTATAATAATCTACTACTATAAAGCGGGTATCTTTTTCGGATAATACAAATTTAACCTATTAATATCTTTAAATTAAACCGATGATATGGTAAATTTAATCCTTCTAATGGATTGAAACAACAATATCAAATTTTTAAAATGATACAAATGGTAAAAATAACCCAATGATATCGTTACTTTAATCATATTATTTGCTATATTATACCTTTAGTGTGGTTTAAATTAACCAAATATTCGATTGATTTGATCATACCAAGTTAATCATTTCATAGAATTGATTTAACCAGATCATTGTGTTGTTGCTATTTAAACTGATTCTTGGGTTAAATCAAACCTATTTTCGTTAATTCAATCTTATACTTTTTTCTGTGTAAAGAAAAGTGAATCCTGGATTCTTCTTACTTAGCAGGAGGTTGTCTTTGTTTACTCTATTATATACAAGCCAGCCTAAGGCACTCTTTTGTTTTTCTTGGTGCAATTAGGGGAACAAACTAAAACACAATGGATTTATGAGTGCATAAAAATTGCCCTCTATGTTAGAGACATTAAGGTTTGTAACAATGTATGTCTGTTGCCTAGCAATATTATAAAACCGGGCCAATTTACTTTTAGTAAAAAGTTGGCATCTGTCTGAAGTTTATGTCAATTCTAGTTTTACACGGAAAGGTTTTTTCTGTAGTTTTTTCTATGTTTCGATTTGCATGCCAAATAAAGCGTTGTGACAATTAAAACGGGTAGTTTTCTTTTGGGAGCAACAACATTAATGGCGACCGTGACAGGACTCGGGCACGCAAATAGCGAAGCAAGATTTTGAAAACTTGCGCGATTCGGCGTGAAGTTAAAAACGGACAAACTTTTACCGCGTTCTTATATTATCGGTTAATTTGAAAGATTCGGTGGTTTTGAACCAAGTTTGTCATGGCGAATGTAGATATCAGAAAGAAAAGCCGCAAAGTGATAAGAAGTTCATTTACAAAAGCGGCGAACGAGCCAGATGAGCTTTACAAGAACGTAGTTTTAAATAAAGAGACAATTGATATCACCTGGGTGTTGTGTACAATCAAATATGAAAAATTACGGACGCTGGATAAGGAAATTTACGAACAACTGCTAGAAAGTGCTACAGAGGATGAGCTAGACAGTGAGATTACCAGCTGCGATGGATATGTTATGAAATTTATCAGGCTAAGAATAAAGTATGACAAAATCCAAGATAATGTACCACCAGCCAGTCAATGTAGCAAGGCAACACACAACTCTGGTGGCTTGAATAGTCCAAGTATTGACCCGGAAGGTACAGGTATGCAAAAAATAATAGATAGCATGCAAAGTAGATTTGGTAGAGAAGACCTTCAAATTGAAGTTAATGAGGTGAAGAATGATCAGCGAATAAGTATAGCAAGCGAAGGCTTTGATTTACCACTGTCCTCTAATCCAAAAACAAGGTATGATACTCCAACTGCGGCAGGACTTATGGATTGCGATGTTGCTACATGTGTTTTTTGTAGTGGAAATCATGATAATGCAGACTGATTTATAGCCAGTAAGATGACGTATGTACAAAAAAAAGAAGCTCTTGTTGACAAAAGAGGATGTTTTCATTGTCTGAAAATAGGTCATCAGTCTAAGGAATGCGGAGGGCATTTAAAGTGTGTTGTATGCAGCCGGGTGTATGTGACGTTGATGTGTCCTGAGATTTCTGCCAATAGAGAAGCCATCAAGTCTAACAACAATAAAGAGGTTACAAGAGATGCACAAAAAGATCAAATCCTGGCGAATCAAACTAGTACACAAGTGTTTTTGCAGACGATTAGAGTAATCAAGATACGTAGTTTGACTAATGGAGATAGATGGCGACACTTACCTGGAATACATATTTCAACGGACCTACCTTCGAGAGGGTGCTCTCCCAAGCAGTTGTTTAATTCAAGATGGTGGTAGGGGCCAAAATGGTTTTACGAAGATCAAAAAAAAATGGCCATGTGCGAGTACAGCCTACGATGAAAAAGAAATTAGTGCGGTACGCAAAAAGAAGGCTGTTACCACGCTTGTCAATGTAAAAGATTCTTGTAAACTGGCATCTTGACTATTTTTCGAAATATAACGTGACTCTTTGGATGATAGCTTGGAGTCTATGGACAAGAATCAGCTACAAAGGGACCCACTTGAGGCAGCTCATGACGATCAAGATGTTTCCTGCTCAGACTTTAATCCGGATGAGGGTGTTAGTGCGGAAGTTCCTCGGGTGAAATTGACGTGAAATGGTCGTATCACTAAAGTGCCTAAACGGTTTTTATAGAATATTCTAGGAAAGGACAATGATGCATAGACTCGAATGTCGGTTATTGTTAGTTTGAGACAATGTCTCTTTTTGTTTTGTGAAAAAATATTTTGTTTTTAAATAATTTTTCAGGTGGGAGAATGTTAGAGACATTAAGGTTTGTAACAATGTATGTCTGTTGCCTAGCAATATTATAAAACCAGGCCAATTTACTTTTAGTAAAAAGTTGGCATCTGTCTGAAGTTTATGTCAATTCTAGTTTTATACGGAAAGGTTTTTTCTGTAGTTTTTTCTATAGTTTTGATTTGCGTGCCAAATAAAGCGTTGTGACAATTAAAACGGGTAGTTTTCTTTTTCGTGCAACAACACTCTATGTGGATTAGCGGGTACCCGCAGCTTCGCTCGCGAAATGTTATAAGTCCGCTATGGAAACAAAGCAGGGGTATAATAAAAATTGCAATTCCTCTTGCAAGATGAATCCAGGTTACGTAACACTCAGTCAATTCTAGTCCATTGATTTTTTTTGAGTTTGTATAAATTCCAGGATCGGACATGAAAATTATACATGTGATACCTTTTAAAATAATTGATGCTCTAGTCTCATCGTTTCCACTGCTTACTATTGCAAAACGATGATAATAATAATAATAATAATAATAATTAATAATATTTTTTGAAACTTTTGTTTTATAAATATTATATTTTAAGGGTCGTCATGATAATAACATGAGTATTTTATGGTTTAAAGATAAAAAGTAAAAAACTATATAATATATTATAATTACCCAAACCTCGAAAATACAAATAAACTAAAACGCAATTTTAAATACTCTGTCACTCATATTTACAGCAGAATTTTTTAAAATTTTATTCGTTCAAGTTATACCGTTTGAGCAAAAATTATTTGCATCAAAGAGGGCCTTGCATCTAAGGACGTAATGCGTAGCCGTAGAGCTTAATATCTGTTGGGTGTCAGTAACTACCCGAATTAACAATCAATCAGTTATTCCGTCATCTTTGACAGTCGTTACAAGTAATTTGATTCATCGCTAATTTTTCCAATTTCTTGAACAATTCACACAATGGGCTTTACAGAACAGCACAAAACATTCATGGTTGAAGCGTATTTTCAAAACGGGATTAGAGTAAATGGTGAGTGGCAATACAATCCAGGTTTGCGCATGGACGATTTTCACGAACATTATCCTAACGTTGCTTTTATTGCTGGGGATTTATCATTGCCTGAAAAGAACCGTGGCTGAGTTTAGGGAAACAGGTTCTATACAACACAAAAAAGGAGCAGGAAGACCATCTGTAAGAACAGAAGAACTTGTTGCGAACGTTCGTGAAATAATGCAAAATACGCCAACAAATTGTATAAGACGCCTGTCCCAAGAAGTGGGAAGATCTAATGGAACATGCAGGACTATTCTTAAGAAGCAGCTAAATGTATTTCCTTATAAAGTTCAAGTATTCCAAAAAATACAAGCCGCAGATTTTGAAAGACGCAGAAATTACTCTCAATGGTTTACCCAAAATTTATTAGAAAGAAATGATTTATTAGACCTGACATTTTTTTTCGGATGAAGCCTGGTTCCCCCTCTCCGGTTATGTGAATTCTCAGAGTACACGCATGTGGAGTAGTGAAAATCCCCATTTTTTTGTAGAGTTCACATTGTACCCTCAAAAAAATGGTGTCAGGTTAGCTGTTTCCCGAAGAAGAATTGTTGGTCCTATTTGTTTATATGACACAGTTACAGCACAGCGGTATAGAGACAATATTTTGAATCCATTTGTGGAGCAATTACTTGACGACGAACTACGTTTTGGATATTTTCAACAGGACGGTGCAACCGCCCATACCGCCCATACCGCCGCCGAAACTATTAACTACTTACGCAATATTTTCGACGACAGACTGATCAGTTTTTGATCAGACATTGATTTCTCAGATCACCATGTCTAACGGTTATGCATGGATTACTCCGTTTTTCCTGATTTAAAGGACACTATTTTTAAAACACCAGTTGTAAATTTAGAACAATTACAAGAACGGATTATTCAAGAATGTGGTAACATTTCTCCAGAGATGCTGGTCAACACTTTCGAAAATATGAAGAGACGTGTGAATTTATGCTTGAAGCATGGCGGTGGCCAATTTCAGCAATTTATGTAATTATTTTTATTTCTGTATATTCTTACTTTGTTAATTTTGTAAACAACAAAAATAAATTTGTATTTGTTTACTTAATTTATTATTCATTAGTTTGGCATATCATGTCATAATATGAATTTCACAAAATTTTAACCTATTTTTGGTTAGATATATCCTTCCCCTATCATTGTGATGTAAACCAAGCTCTACGTTTTTTAATCCAAGCCCTCTTTGATGCAAATAATTTTTGCTCGCACGGTACAATTTTGAAATAAAATTAATAAAGGAGCCAATACTTGAGATGGCAAAATTTATATGGTATTTCTCATGGCTTGTCTGGCGAACAAACCCGATATAATCATAATATTAAGTCTTTTATTTTAATTTTTACAGAAAACCCCAGATTCGTAAAGCCAATTGCTAATATTACAGTGCCCGTGGGAAGAGAGGCCATTTTGGAGTGTGTAGTGGAAAATTTAAACACTTATAAGGTAAGCTATTAGTTAAATCTCCTTTTATTGTTTATATCTGGCTTTTCCATAATATCCACTTTCTAAAAGCATGCTGGTTTTAGATAAGGCCCCATTTGCAAATTAGCTATGCCCGTAATGGATATTTTATTCTTTAATTTGAATTCGCTCTTCGAAACACCCGTTTATTATGGAATCTTTATGCCCTCTAAATTGGACCCTTATAGTAATCTATATATCTTGTATAGGGCTGGGCGATATTGAAATTCCAATATCGAATATCGATATTTAAAAAAATATATCGATATATCGATAATATCGATAAATATCGATATATCGATATATTATTATCGATATTTTATTTTTTAAATATCCTTATTCGATATATCGATATTAAATTATTATCGATAAATTTAAAAAAATATTGTATTATAAATACAGTGTCACCAGTAAAGTCCGCATCATATGGGATTTTTTTTATTAATAGCTTTATTCAGTCAGTCTGTCTTCAGTAAAGTGTTCCTTAAGTGGAAAATAAATTTTAGATTTAACAACGTATAGTTTATCTATTTTCAACGATTTAAAACCCCTATATTATAATTTATTATTAAGCTATGCCCTAATAACGTTTTTGTAGAAAACACACATTTAATATGGCGCCACTTTAAAGAAAATATATCTGAAATAAAGCATTGTCAAAACTAAGAAGTTTTATGTGGGTTGCGTTGAGTCTTATTTTGCAAATGTGGTGCAATTTACAAAATATAGGTAAAAAATCAAAATTATCTTATGCAGCTGACATTTGCATGTGGGCTAGAAACTGCATATAAAAAACTTTTTCTAATACCTTTTTCGATATTTTCAAAAATAACCCCACTTTTGAATCATTTTTTGGAAAAAATTAAAATTTGACAGATAATGCGAATCACGTGACTACTATTTTCATATCGATCGAAACAGAACTTGATGCCAAAGTCAAATTTTGAATAAAGCTATTAATAAAAAAAAATCCCATATGATGCGGACTTTACTGGTGACACTGTATATCAATATTTTCTTATGTGCCCTGTAAAACTTCGTACCTTCATTTCAAGGGGAGATTTTAATTATGAAAACAAATTGAATTAAATATTTGTCGTTAAATATGTTATAAGGACGATATTGAAATTCCAATCATATATCGATATAGTCGATATATCGATAAATCGATATTTTAATTTTTAAATATCGTTTATCGATATATCGATAAAAATATCAATATATCGAATTTTTGCCCAGCCCTAGTCTTGTGTGCCGTTGAAATTTAGTGCATTTCGAATAATCTGCTGCAAAATGTGGCCACGTCATACTTTACTGTTAATAAATTTCCATAAGCCAAAAAACTTTTAAGATTTCTGGTCTATTGAGAAAGAACGTGCTAAAATTAAGATAGCAGAAAACCAAGGACTACACTGAGAAAAATGATCTAATGTAACAGGTTTGCTAAGACATAGACATATTGATAGCTTATTTTTTTTAACCCATATTAAATAAATTACTAGTGTATCAAACCCTCTTTAGTGTTATATCAATTCCACATTTGCTAGAAGACTGTTTTTAGTGGTAGTAATGAGCATAAGTAGTACAGTCTTGTTGGATAATGAACCACTTTTAATACAGCAATTTTTTTAAGAAATAAATTGTATCTTCTCAATGCGACGCATTTTGTTCCCAGTAAAGCGCTTTCTCTACTATTAAGAAAGCAGAACAGCGTCCCTAAAAACAAATTGTATCCGTTAGAACCTATAAAACACAAGACGTTGGTGGAGGTTCGTAGCGATCGGCAATCGCTGCGCATGGTATTATTAGTTTCAACGTATTTGTTGCGCAAGTCACATGGTTGTTCGGAGTCTTCTAGTTCTCCTGCCCGAATTTGAACTTTATTGATCGTACCAATAATCCATGTTTCAATTAATTTATTTTTACTTTGTATTTAAGTTTTTTTAAACTTTGCATGTCAAATAAAGCAATAGAAGATTCTTATTTCGCACAACTTACTTATCATCAGTATTGGACTTTATAATCTTTGGACGAATTTAACTATCTCAGAACTTATGTTGCATAATAGATAATCATATGCAATATCATATAACATCAACAACTATATCACACTACAAATTATTAAGATTTTTAGGAACTAGAGTACTGATTTTTAGTGGTAAATATATGCTTTATTAACCTTAGTAAGTAAATATTACTATGAATAATCTCAAGTTTCATTACAACTGCCAGTCAGAACCAATACAGTATATAAAACCAGATTACACCCCCAATAGAACTTGATAATTCTGTGAGTATTCAGAGCCATAATGGCTTTTAACCATTCTATGGTTGCATTTACTCCTATTTCCTATTGAATAAATTACCGCTATATTATCACTATAGCTCTATAGGTCAAGCAATTTTCGTTACTATCACAAATAGAATTAAACAGTTTTATAAAGAGTATGTGAATTTTTATAAGGAATAGAAGTTTTTTTTTCTCAGTGTGAGAGCCAGTGTTCTCAGTGTATCAATATTAAGCACTAGACACCATGACACATTACACTGTTAGAAATCCTGGACGTGAGAATCAAAAAAATTTATAATCAATTAAGATAAATCAAATTTAACTTAAAATGTATAGTTATTTTAACTCTTTTGTGTTTAGTAAAAATCAGATTTTAAGAACTGACTTTTCTGGAAGTCTTTTTAACATAACAGCTAACTAAAATTAACATGCAATTCTTTTACGGTTCAAATGAATCAAATACTAGTAACTTTGATAAAGTTTATAATCATTATCAATATCTTTTTTAGTTAAAACTTTAAAAGAAGTTAATACTAACATAAAAAATGTGTCAAATTAACTAATTAAGTTGTAATTTTTACTGCACGATAAAATCAGATTAATGTCAAAATAGTAATAACATATTTTATGAGTTACTGATTGACTGAAGCGGTTTTAGTTAAATTGACAAAAAAACGGGAGTGGACTTTCTGGGACATAAAAAAAAAAGTTAAATTTGATTCTTTTCTTTTAACAGTGTATGTATAGCTCACTTAAACATAAGGTCAATAAGAACAGGTTTTGATGAATTTGTTAATTACATGCAGGATTACAATTTTGACATAGTAGCCTTGTCAGAGACGTGGCTTTCAGTGGACGACAGAAGTAGTACTTTTTATATTCCCAATTATAAGCTTATTAGACAAGACAGGGAGGCGAGAGGAGGAGGAGTGGCTTTTTACGTACGTAATAATATACAGGTTAGAAAAATCGATATCGACTTTGATGGTCACAACCTCTTCGAGTATATTAATATCACTTTTAAAATTAGCAACAAAGTATATCTTATAACATGTATCTATCGACCACCTTCATTGAACACCGATCAATTTACGGACTCTATTGAGGATTTTTTCGGTCAAGTTGTGCCTTTTTATGATTACACGATTTTCTTAGGGGATATAAATATAGATTTTATGCAAAACTCCCCCTCAAAAATTAGACTACAGAACATATTTCAGGGTTTTAATATGTCGCAGGTTATTACCGAACCAACTCGCGTAAACATAAATCAAAACACCTCGAGTTTAATCGACGTATTGGTAACAAATAATTACGGGATCTCCTTCTTACCTCAATGACAGATTGATCCCAAGAACTCAAATACATCAGCTAGACACCCGTTTTAAATCACTTTTTGGTATTCCAAAGCATTCAACAGCATCATTTCAGAGGTCTTTCAGTTACCAAGCGCCACACTTTTATAATAAATTGGATGACGACCTAAAGATGTTGCAACCTATAGCATTTAAAGTTCATTACAAACGAATACTGTTGGCGTCACAGTAGTTGCCTAGCATATTGTAATAAAAATCTTTCTCATCTTTTTTAAAGTTTTGTTTTATGTTTTATGTCAAGTATAGGTGCCTGTCTAGTTTTAATTTGTATTATATATAATGCTTTCCTTCTTTTACCCGTTGTTACCATGGTTATGGATATGTTAAATTTATTTATTTAGTTACTTATCCTTTTTACTGTACACAGACATACGGGGTTAGGTGCAAGAATAGCTACCGCAGCTAAATCTCGCCCTGTGATGGCTGTATATTTTGTTTATAGATAAAAAAAAAACTGTAATCAATAATGAATAAAAGACGTTTATTATTATTATTATTATTATTATTATTATTAAATGACCATTTCCAATTAAAACAATCACGTTCTATACCAATATCTGATACAATAAGGGATCATCATCTTATTTATGCCTCATTTGAAATACCAGAAAAAAATAATAATAAAAAAGTAATCCAATTTCGTGATTATAACAACGTCAATATGGAACATTTTCACATTGACGCGATGCAACTTCCTTGGTATGACATTTACAATATACCTGATATAAATGTTAAAGTTGACATTTTTAATAACAATATCTTATTTTTGTTAAATAAACAAGCCCCCCTACGTGCTAAAACAATAAAAGAAAAACCGGTCACTCCCTGGATTACCGAAAACATCAAAAGGCTAATAAAATTACGTAATAAGTCTCACAATAAATACTTAAAAAATAAAACCCCTGCACGTTTACAATATTATCGACAGTTAAGAAATTATACTAAACATGCTATAATTAGGGAAAAAATTTCTTATTTTACCGAAATGTCAGGGAAAAAAGGAAGGGATTTTTGGCGTATTTCAAAACAACTAAATCTTACGCATCATAATGACAATGTAGAACTAGGTACCTGAAGAAATCTCAAACCCGTCACAAATAAACAATTTTTTCCTCTCATGTTCTACTTTCCTGATACAACATCCCTTGACAAAATAAATTTTTATAACTCTCGCAGGCATGCCAACGTAAAAAGGGAACTTAATTTCAATTTAATTGACCAGAAAACAGTAGAACTACTATTAAATAAAATACAAACAAATGCAACAGGGGAAGACGGTATAGCTGTTAAAGATTTAAAATTTTGTTTACCATATTGTATTAATGCTTTAATTAATATTATTAACAGTTGCATATTAAATAATGACTACCTACCCTGTTCTTTGGAAAAAAGCAATCGTAATGCTTTTACCTAAAACCCCTGAACCAAAAGAACTAAAAGATCTAAGGCCAATTAGCATTCTACCAACTGTTTCAAAGCTTTTAGAAAGACACATGAAGGGTACAGGGGAAAAGAGATCAGAGTCACAAAAAGTAGTTTTTACAGAATAACGAAAACCAAGTTTACAGACTCATATAAAATATTACAGTTATGAGAACATGAAAAATTCCTATTATAACGTCATTGTCAACTAGTTGCCCACATAGGCGTGCCCACAGGGGGGCGGGTGGGCCATGGCCTACCCTAAATAATTCTTAAACTGTCAATAACCATCGATAGTTTTGAGCCTTAATGATTGTTATTGCTTTTTGATCTGATATTTTCATTTGAAAAAGCGCGCTTTGCCTTTGAAAAGTGGGCACCCAAAAAAAAAATGTTGCCTCCGGCGGCGGGTTGCCCTTTAGTGGCTCCCTTTATTAACCAGCCTGCGCACGCCTATGGTTTCCCATGTAAAATAAATACATGTAGGAGATATTGCCATAACTTTCTGAAAATAAAACAATTAAATCAATTATTGTTTTATTTTGATATTATTCATTTCATAGCGATAAACAGCAAATAATACAAAAGCAATACTCTATTGAGCTGCATTCTTCATCTTCCTAACTAATTCTGCTAGCGGAATAAAATCGTCGGGATCATATCTGTATTCATTCCTACAGGCTCTCCGATAGAAACTAACTCTTCACTGTCCTCATTGTGAGTATTGGACAAACCCGTTAAATTAGCAAAGAATTCCTGGGAACGTTGCCGATAATACTAAATCACACAATCACCTGATTTCATGACGTTAGCGCGAAAAGATGGACTCTGATCGTTTTTGTTCGCGAGCGCTCGGACAATTTTGGACCCTGATCGTTCTTGCGTTGCATAGCTTTTTAATTTAATTCAATTGCGGTGACTGTGATCGTTTTTGCTCAACACCGACCGTGCCATGCGAAAGCTTAGGTCCAAAAGTACCAGATTGCGCCAAAAATGGAATTTTGCCAAAAATGGACTCTGATCTCTTTCCCCTGTACCCTTCACATAATATATAATCAAATTACAATCTTCTGTATAATTTATCCAAAGTGAGTGTGATGACATTCCATACGGCATACAAACGGCGGTAAACAGTCTCAAAGAGATGGAATGATTGGAATGTCATCACACTGACTTTGGATAAATTATAACACTTTCAATATTATTCCGGATTGTTAGTCAGGATTTCGGCAGGGCTTTAGTACACACAAGTTTAACTAACATTTTTAACGATATGAATTAAAAGATAATTATATGGCGCATTTAAAACGATTTTGCTGCCACCCGGTATGTGGCTATGTTAAACACTACGCCTCTGCTTTACCCATCTGACATTGCAAAAGATCGATCGAATCCAAATCAAATGAATACCAACATGATTTATGTTTGCCGAGGTTTTCAAAAAGTGAATGTCGCGAAATGAAAGAGCAAAGAAGTCCAGAAGAGCGTCTGGATTCCGGTATGTTTCAGTCTGCGTACGAAAAATTGCATGAAAAGGTATTTTAGACAGGCCCTGATGTGAAAAATGGGATAGGAGTAAATTGTGTTGCAAGCGAAAACTACTTTTATACAATTATTAAAATAACCCATCAAAAGTTTATCATCTCAAATTCTTAAAAATTTATTTAGCAATTTAATTTTGATTCCTGATTTAAATTAAGCCAAATAATAGGCACATTAAAGGTGATATTGCTTCTGGGTTGGCCTCTAATGATCAGGCTACAATGACCAATCCCAATTAAAAAGGGAGATTTTATTAAATCCAATTAATAAGTAAAATTTTTTCATAGTAAAGATGTATCAAAAGTAGCATTTTTGCAATCTTATGATAATTCTAAATAACTGGGGTTTTTAAGTTTTCGCTTTACCTAGTTGTTTAAGGGGGGCGGAAGGGGACAAATATTGTTATGAAAAATAATCACAAGTGTGGTTTGACTTACTAAAATTTGACAAATTTGAACTGGCTAAATAGGCTATCTTCTGTTTCATCAAATTGATAAAAAAACTAAGTTGTTCTGATTTTCGTTGCGACAACTTAAGCAGAATCAACCTTTGGCTCATTTTTCTCTAAACTTTTAAATGCAACGATTAATCTTTTTTAATTTGGGTAAAAAGAAGAATAAATAAGTAGAATATCTGCGATAACCGCGTCAATATTTTTTTTGAACAGGAGATACGGAAAATAAAATATAAAAATGAGCTGTATGAGAACACACTGAGAGAAATGCATTATAACCCTTATGAGAATTCTTATAAACATCATAAGAATATTTAATACTATTTGGGACAGCAATACGTGCTAATAGCACAGATACACCAGATATAGTTAAGACCAGTGCATAGGAGTAAATAGCTATGTTATACTGTTTTTATGACATGGATTGTAACCATAAAGGTTTGTTCCATAGCGAACATAAAACGTGCTTATACCCATTATACATTAGTTGAAAATGAGTATAATCCAGTTTTATAATAGGTATAAAACTGTTTAGTTGCTAATACAAAACAATTTATAACAATAAACAGTTTTATACCTATTATAAAACTGTTTTGTATTAGCAACTAAACAGTTTTATACCTATTATACCTAGTATAAAACTGTTTAGTCGCTAATACAAAACAGTTTTATACTATTTTGTGGTTTTTAAAATTTTGCCCTCTAGGGGTAGTATATATTTTATATTTGAAAGGATTACAAAAAAAAATAGGTAAACATTACAAAGGTCTTTATTAAACTTGAACAAAAACAACACAAATAAGGTAATTTCTCCTTAACGCTTACAAATACTAAGGAACAACCAAAAATCTGAAATCATAAATACAGCTTTTAGGTTAGGTACCAAAAATACTAAAAATATTTAAACTTTATTATGTCGCTTACAAATTGCTACATACAGACGTTACAAAACTAAGACCCAAACCAAATATAAGTGAGTTAGGGTTATTATTATGAGCTAGTTTATCTCAAAATTCACAAAAATTAACTAAGGCATGCGTATGGAATTATTCCGTTTCGTCCAATTTTATTTTAGTTGTATTCATATTATCTATTTTGCAAAGAAAAATAAAATAAAATAGCTACTGATTTGGAATTGTAGGATTAGAATTTTAAGTTATTATAATTGGTAGTCTAAATTATTTTATTGCTTACGGCATTTTATTTTAAAAAATAGTAAAATTGAATCGACAGTTATAGATTTTTCAAATCATTAAAACTCAGTTATTTGAGACTTAAAAATGCATTTATATAAACATTTAGGTTAACAATTTTACAAAATTAAAAGATCTTTTAATTAATCGTTGAAAACTATCTAGGTATATAAGACTGACAATCTTATTTTCTATAGTCTATTCTATCAGTCATCAGTCATATTATACGAAAGCAATGCCAAAGCTAATGTTTGTGAATTTTAAGATAAACCAACCACACATAAGTAATAATAGGTACTTACCCCCTTAAAATGGGTTGGGTTTGAGTTTTGCAAACTATAACATGATTATGTACAGTTGAATATATTATTCATATTTTATTATTTTATACAATACATACAGAAAAGTTCAGCCACAAAACACACAATCCGCGGAGCCCGGGGAACCAAGCAAATGGCCGTCGTGTCCCGTGTAAATGTTTGAAGTTTCCCCCACTCATCGCGAAATAGAAGTGTGTTGCATACCCGTTAACAAATGTTTAATATGAACCACTATTTTAAATAATACCCCAAATAAAGCGTTTTATCGTTGGTATAATCCTAAAAACAATTTTTTATTTCCAATAAGAATATTTTACTGAAACACATTCTTACAATAACTGGCTTATATGTAGTATTATTCTGTCTTATTGTACGTATAAGTAACGAGTTAGCAATTCTATATGTTGTTTGTTAGTTAATTTTTTTGTTGTAGTTAAAGATTGTTTAATAGTAATTATTAAAAATGTTGCTACTGATATAAGATAGTTCTTAACAATTCTGTTTAATTAGTCGATTTCCCTCTGTGCAAACTGATGTTTTAATACGGTATATACATATATGTACAAATATCATACCACTGTGTCTTCTACAAAGTCATAATCATAACAACATTTCTTGAAATTAATGTTTTGTAAATTGCTTCCATTACCAAAAATAGTAGATTATATTGTTGCATTAATGGAACAAATTGCAGTAAAATTTTAAGTGGGCTATAAAACAAAAAAAAAATGCATAAAGGCTTTGATTTGATTCATGAAATAGTACGTGTCAAAGGTTTAATGTTTAAATTTTGATTTATTCCCTTAAAATTTGTGCTGCGACAAAATGCCGACCTCAAACGAAGAGACGTTCGACATGCTTAACATTTATTTTGACTATTTAGAAAATTCATTTATAACAAAGACCTTTGGCACACTATGCGATTTATAGTTTGCAATTTTATCACAAGAACCTGAAATTTAAAGCTTTAGGTTCCTCCATAATATAGGCAAACCTCTTTTCCTAACCCCCAAGTGAATTTATTTTTTATTATTAGCGGTTTATGCTGAGCGTTGATATACTAGTCCGACAGTCAGTCAGGATCATAATATTTTTTAATGAGTTTCTTGGCCACGGTTACATTTCGAGCCACCTGTTTCTTTTGTAGTAATAATAGTAGTATGTAAAAATGGTTAGGTTAATTTGGATTTTTTTTTACGTATTTATTAACAACATTATAAAAAAAAATAGCCGTCAATTACTGGTTTTTAATAAATTTTGACACAAAATAGATTATCTTCGCTACAAAAACGTTTTAACAAATGGAATAGGATATAATTATAGGAAAAAGAAAAGCACAAAGTATTTCTCTACAGGTTTATTAGAATAGCTAGGCGAACCTAGAATAATTCATAATAATTTGACATGTTTCGAGTATAGAAACACTCATCATCAGGAAACCAAAGTAAATAGTACAATGCCGATGTTGTTAGCAATAGATAAAATAATAAGTGGGATTGAGCTGTAATGGAGCTTTCAATGGTGTACACAAGGTGTAAAAAATGAATAGTCCAGAAGACAGACACTTCAGCATACTGGAAAGTCAAGGGCTAGTGCAAAGGCCCTGTCTTGCGCAGAAAAATTAAGAGAGCGAAAGAAAAATTAAAGAGTTTTAACAGACTTTATGAAAATCATTTAGGTATAAAAGTAGTAAAATATTTTAAGTTTCATTAAACTTTGTCGGAGACATGTAAAAGTGGTGAAATGAGAGGGAAAGAAAAAAAAAAAATTGGTTTTCGGAAAATTCAAAGCATCGTTTAGCTTGAAGTAAAATGCTGTTGGGTACCAGGCTTTTTACGGCCCAGTTACCACGGCAATATGAGTATTGACCAATTCATTTGGCAAATTTGTTACTTTTTATTACATTGTTTTCAAAATTTGTGTATGTCTACTCAACAACATTTCTTAATAAAAAAAATTTGGATATTTCTTAATATACATTTTTTTATTTAAGGTAATTTTTTCATATGCTGCGTAAATCATGTCCATCACTGTACTATTAAAATGATTATCTTTAGTTTTTAAAACGATCAGTATGTAAAACCTACCTAAGCAGAATGATAAAAATAAAATAAAGAAGTTATCGAATATAATTTTTATAATTAGGTAAATCCTAATAAAACACTTAATAAATCGCTGAATAAATAAATAGTTAGGTTCTTATTACCTAACAAAAAGTATCATAAAAATTAATTTTTTGAGATATCGGATCATGACACAATTTCCGTCTATCTAACGGTATTTGCGCTATGTCTATCTATCTGTTGGTGCTTAAGTCTTATTTTCTTATTAATTTCGAGAATTTCTGCAAGGTCTAATTTGTTTTATTTTAATGTAGGTATTCTATCAATGACAAAATACCACACAGCGAAATGCATTTAATATGACATCGGATATTAAATGAAATTAAATGCATTTCGCTGATGTGCGAAGTTTCATTTAAGAGAATATATCTTATATATAATATAATTAATATAATTATTAGTATTTTATAAAATATATTGTATGTATCCTGTTTCAAGTTTCTTTGATGTGCGACTTGCTATAAGATTTTAAAAATTAATTCACTTAGGAGTATTTTTTTTAATTATTTTTGATACTGGCGGCACTTATAAGTATCAGTTCATACTTGCTACTCTTTTCTATAAAAGTACTGCCATCTACATCTAAGTAAAATATACAAAACATTTTTTATGTTACCATGTAACAAATTACGACATATTTTGTACAAAATGCAAGCTGTCATGAGGACCGTATGTTGACAATGTTATTCTCAAGTCAGTGGCTACTAAGATGCGTTGTGGGGACCAGCTGGGGGTTAAATCCTCGTATAATGAGATGGCTCTACACGGCGGCGGTCATTAGACTTAGAGTCGCATATGGCTGGTGGAAAAAATCACCACGCGGAATAAACTATCGAACATACAAATACTGGCAGGCCTTGGTATAGGAGGGGCTATGAGAATTACGCCCACTGCAGCTGGACATACTTCTATTGTTGCCTAGTCTATCCGTCTGAATACAGAAGTAGCGCTGGCAGCACTCTCCATAATGCGTCGTACCGTGTGCTGGAAAGGTGTAAGTGACATACGACATCGGATATAGGATCGCAGGATCGCAGGCATAGCCGAGAGGGAAATTCCAATAATTTCCATCAAAGCGACCCCCCGTCAAGTACTCTTTAAAGCTGAACAGGAAGTACACTCTCACGATAAGGCGATAAACAAACCTAGGGTCACGTCAGTACTTGTAGAAGAGTGCATAGATGCCCTGGAAAGGCTTTCAGATTTCAAGGAGGTTAAACCGGTCTGGGTTTCGGGACACAAGGGGGTGCGGGGAAAAGAAAGTTGGAGCCGGGACTCCCGTCCAAGGGCCGGAACTAGCAATAGGAATTTTAAATTAACAGGTGGGTCTGCACTTAAGGAGTGGGCCATGCGGCGTTTTATGGATCAATGGCAGCAAACCCAATGATGCAAATCGGCCAAAGAGTTCATAACAGGAGCAGACAATTTCAGCCTGGAATAGCTTCTGAATAGGAGACGGCGAGTCCTCAATCCATCAATAGGTATTCTGACTGGGCACTGTCGACTGAGGAAGCATAATATGAAGCTGATTGGCGCGGAGGAGGACCAAATTTGTCCTGGGTATCAGGAAGAGGAGGAGACATCGCAGCACTTCGTGGGATCGTGTGAGTCTCTTGATGGACTGAGACATCAGGTCTTTGGCTCGGCGGTTCTCCGAAAAGAGGAACTGACTTTCATTACTAGATCGGAAAGGTTAGGCGAGGGCACAGGTGGTTAGAGTGGTTGGGGAAGATTTAGGGGTGGCCAAAAAGAATTGCTTTGGTCTACTTGCCAGGTTGCTGAGCCTCCCATAACTACTACTGCTATTTCTTGTATAAATTTATTTTCTTAAGCATCTTAATCGAGCTTTATAATCTATTTCAATCCAAATAATTTTATTACATAGTAGTCAGTACCCGTCATGCATTGCAAGGTCGTTATTTCCAGTTTCCGTCTTAGTATACGTCCCGGTATACTCCCAGCATAGTCGCTTCCTCTGAGATTTCGTAATAATAAGACGTGTTCAACATTGCGTTAGGAAATATTTTAGCGATTTAATATATTTATTTATTAGTACCGCAATATCTCTTATTTTTATGCAGAATCCTTTCTCGGCGTGCACACAAGAACTCATCAGTTTTAGCGCAATCGGATAAATGGTATAGAGACGCATACGGGACAAAGTAAGAAACAAACTAACATTCATTTTTATATGCATGGTGGAATTTTTAACTGAAATAAATTTATCATTATCTCTATATTTGCTGAAAAATATAGAACTACGGCTGCGTATTTTTAGTTTGGCATATGTGTCAATTTCAATAAGCATAGTCTGCACGTTATAAAAAAATATAGCGGTAGGGAAATCTGTGCTTAGTGAGCAGCAAGTAAAGAACCATATTTTGCCTTAATGCATAACATTTTACATCCTACAAACAAAATATCGATTATTAAACATTTTATTAGAATATATAATACCAATAAATTTTTCACATAAGTCTAGTTTTTAAAACTGACTTTGCAGACACTGTTTCCGTCCAAAAGAAAGAAATTCCAATAGAAACCACAGAACATTAAACATGTGTTTACTCAACTTGAGGCCATTACGAAATAAAGCATCCGTTTTATTTCTAATTTTGTAAAAATGTACGTGGACAGATGTTGCTTAATGTATTTTAAAATTATTGTCCAACTTATTGTTGCATCATAATGTTATTTTTCCCAAAAAATACTGAAATGGTAAATAACTATGGCTTTACCAATAACTGTAGCATTAACCCTGTTATAATGAATTCAGTAATTAAGATGGCTACTTAAACATAGTGGTTTGTTTCACAAATTTTGACACAAACATAGACTACTGCTGAAAAACACAAGAAAGGATCTAATTTTTTATTTAAGCGACTGCTTAAAGCCCCTAGGATATGTTCATTCTCATTAAACATCAAAGATACTGGAAACTAAAAGAAAAAGTGCAAAGGTACAAACAATATGTCCTTTTTTGCTAGCTTACGTCCCTAAAAGCAACATCGGATAATAACAGCTGCAAACGAAAACAATGTAGCGCTAGCTTTGTTACCAACGAAGCTGTTACATTTTATACTGACATTAGTCTCCTTTACATACATAAAAACTGTTTAATGCAAGTTGGAATTTAAATATATAGTTTTTTTTTAAACATTCAACCCTATATAGCTCTTACAGGATACTATTTAAACCTTATTCGTCTCTTTATATCTCTTTTATAATATATAGAATGACAATGTCAACTTTTAATTTTAACATTTCATTTTAAACAGGAAATAATAATTTTTAATAATTGTACAGGGACATTTTATTAAATGTCTCACCCGATTAGCGATTTTCCTACTGATTAAAATAAAAAAACAATTACGTACTCCCTAATGGTTTTTTGCGAAGAAGCCAAATTTGATGTCAAAAATTATATAGATTCACAAATTTGACAGATGAGACGCCATATTGATTTTTTTTAAATGTCAACCCTACTTTATTATATGCCCACTGCATTCCATTTTTTATTTACAGTTCAGAAATATATAGTTGTAAATATTTATTTTCAGTCGTTCCGGAGATACAAGGGTTCGAAGTTTTCGATTTTGTTCTGAAAGTCTCACCCCTTTAAAAAATAGATCGCTTGAGATTGAGAATTCAAGTTTTTTTACAGTTACATTATCCGTTGTGACCGAGCCAACGATACTATCGTAAAATACGTTAGATATCAATAAATGACAGATAAGACGCCATTTTATTTTTTTTTAATGGCAACTATAATTAATAACTACATCAGTAGATGGCATTCCGCGGTCCGATATCAAAAATGTATAATTGTTGATATCTATTTTCAACCGTTCCGGAGATACGGGGCTTCCTAAACATGCATCGTTCGATTATGCGTTTGAAGTGTCTCACCCCTTAAAAAAATAGATCGCTTGAGATTGAAAAATCAAGTTTTTTTACAGTTGCATTATCCGTTGTGGCCGAGCCAACGATGCTATTATCGAATATGTCAGATATAAATAAATGACAAATAAGACGCCATTTTGTTTTTTTTAAATGGCAACCATCATTAATAACTACACCAGTAGATGGCATTCCGCGGTCCGATATCAAAAATGTATAATTGTTAATATCTATTTTAAACCGTTGCGGAGATACGGGGCTTCCTAAACATGCATCCTTCGATTATGCGTTTGAAGTGTCTCACCCCTTTAAAAAATAGATCGCTTGAGATTGGGAATTCAAGTTTTTTTACAGTTACATTATCCGTTGTGGCCGAGCCAACAATGCTATCGTCGAATATGTCAGATATCAATAAATGACAGATAAGACCCCATTTAAAAAAAAAAGAAAATGGCGTCTTATTTGTCATTTATTGATATCTAACGTATTTTACGATAGCATCGTTGGCTCGGCCACAACGGATAATGTAACTGTAAAAACACTTGAATTCTCAATCACAAGCGATCTATTTTTTAAAGGGGTGAGACTTTCAGAACAAAATCGAAAACTTCGAACCCTTGTATCTCCGGAACGACTGAAAATAAATATTTACAACTATATATTTCTGAACTGTAAATAAAAAATGGAATGCAGTGGGCATATAATAAAGTAGGGTTGACATTTAAAAAAAGTCAATATGGCGTCTCATCTGTCAAATTTGTGAATCTATATAATTTTTGACATCAAATTTGGCTTCTTTGCAAAAAACCATTAGGGAGTACGTAATTGTTTTTTTATTTTAATCAGTAGGAAAATCGCTAATCGGGTGAGACACTTAAAAAAATGTCCCTGTACATGTAGCAACTCAGTTCGAAACAACAAAGAGAATTGAGTTATCTTTAACAAGATGTTTTCCTTTTGATTTTTTACTAAAAAGGAACATTATAACAGGGTGGAAAAGAAACAATCATTACACACAATCATAATAATATCGCCTATTTTAAACCTATTATAAAAAATTTTCAATAAAGACACTTATTGAAAGACGGATGGCTTCCGATCCTACCGTGCGAGCAAAAATTATTTGCATCAAAAAAGGCCTTGCATCTAAGGACGTAATGCTTAGCCTTAATACGTAATACCTATTGGGTGTCAGTAGCTACCTGAATTAACAATCAATCAGTTATTCCGTCATCTTTGGCAGTCGTTACAGGTAATTTGATTCATCGCTAATTTTTCCAATTTCTTGAACAATTCACACAATGGGCTTTACGGAAGAGCACAAAACATTCATGGTTAAAGCGTATTTTTGAAACGGGTTAAGAGTAAATGCTGAGTGGGAATACAATCGGGGTTTGTGCATGGACGATTTTCACCAACATTTTCCTAACGTTCCTTTTATTGTTAGGGATTATCATTGCCTGAAAAGAACCGTGGCTGTGTTTAGGGAAACAGGTTCTATACAACACAAAAAGGAGCAGGAAGACCATCTGTAAGAACAGAAAAACTTGTTGCAATCGTTCGTGAAATAATGCAAAATACGCCAACAATCCGTATAAGACGACTGTCCCAAGAAGTTAAAGTTAAAACACCAGTTGCAAATTTAGAACAATAATTACAAGAAAGGATTATCCAAGAATGTGGTAACATTTCTCTAGAGATGCTGGTCAACACTTTTAAAAATATAAAGAGACGTGTGAATTTATGCTTGCAGCATGGCGGTGGCCAATTTCAGCAATTTAGGTAATTTTTTTTTCTTTTTCTTTCTTTATATTCTTACTTTGTTAATTTTGTAAACAACAAAAATAAATTTGTATTTGTCTACGTATTTTATTATTCATTTGTTTGTCATATCATGTCATAATATGAATTTGACAAAATTTTTTTTAACCTATATTGGTCCTACTAGAGGGTTTCCAATAACACCTAACCACACATTTGTTATATTTGAAGGTTAGTAAACCGGTGATTAACTAAAGGTAGATATACCTTAGAGATGTGTAGATAGGAAAACTATCTACCAGATTTCTGGTTTTTTTTATATAGCACGGTTCACGGGCATTCTGATTTGGGTATTCGATCGAGAATAAAGTAATTTAGAAAAATGTAGAGTATTATTTTCCTCCAGTTAGGAACCTGGATTTTACAGACCGAAATACAAATTTATTTCATACAGAATAACATTTAAACCAAATCGTCCATGGAATGCCCCTTCCCAAACTAAATGTTGATTTTCTGTTGCCCAATACTTGGGTTATTGCGATTAAATATTCCTAAGTTCGTAAACTTTGACTTATTTGAAAACACAATCGGTTAAAGTAATATGTGATGGTTGATTGTAATTCTCCAAAACCCAATTACAATATGCAAGAATGTTCCGGGAGCATCATTCTCGTACAAGTATGATGGATTTGATATTTAAAAGATCTCTGCTTCTGTGCTTTAAAAAAAATGCTGACGCTTTTACGGCCAACATTAAGTTGCAGAGCAATTTCGCGCACAGATGCGCTGGTATCGAATGTAATGTAGGCTAGTTAATTTTTTTCTTCCTCCTCACTAACTATACAATTATTATGCTGATTTTCCTTGTTGCCACGACTGCTAAGTATATACTAAAGATGGCGCATGACTGTCTGGGTCTCGTTCAGCATATAGCCTAGCTGAAGCTCTGCAGTTATTTTAACATTTGCCATAAACAGCAGCGTATTAATTTGTTTTCGACAAGTACCGTGCGAGCCAAAATTATTTGCATCAAAGAAGGCCTTGCATTAAAGGACGTAATGCTTAACCGTAGATCTTCGTACCTGTTGGGTGTCAGTAGCTATCTGAATTAACAATCAATCAGTTATTCCGTCATCTTTGAAAGTCGTTACAAGTAATTTGATTCATCGCTAATTTTTCCAATTTCTTGAACAATTCACACAATGGGCTTTACGGAACAGCACAGAACATTTATAGTTGAAGCGTATTTTCGAAACGGGGTTACAGTAAGTGGTGAGTGGCACAACAATCCGGGTTTGTGTATGGACGATTTTCACGAACATTTTCCTAACGTTGCTTTTATTGCTGGGGATTTTTATCATTGCCTGAGAAGAACCGTGGCTGAGTTTAGGGAAACAGGTTCTATACAACACAAAAATGGAGCAGGAAGACCATCTATAAGAACAGAAGACCTTGTTGCAAATGTTTGTGAAATAATGCAAAATACGCCAACAAAGTATATAAGACGCCTGTCCCAAGAAGTGGGAAGATCTTATGAAACATGCATGCTGTCATCTTTGACAGTCGCTATAAGTAATCTGATTCATCGCTAATTTTTCCAATTTCTTGAACAATTCACACAATGGGCTTTACGGAACAGCACAAAACATGCATGGTTGAAGCGTATTTTCGAAACGGGGTAAGACTAAATTCTGAGTGGGAATACAATAAGGGCTTGTGCATGGACGATTTTCACGAACATTTTCCTAACGTTGCTTTTATTGCTGGGGATTTTTATCATTGCCTGAGAAGAACCGTGACTGTGTTTAGGGAAACAGGTTCTATACAACACAAAAAAGGAGCAGGAAGACCATCTGTAAGAACAAAAGACCTTGTTGCAAATGTTCGTGAAATAATGCAAAATACGCCAACAAATTATATAAGACGCCTGTCCCAAGAAGTGGGAAGATCTTATGAAACAAGCAGGACTATTCTTAAGAAGCAGCTAAAATTATTTCCTTATAAAGTGCACGTATTCCAAGAAATACAAGCCGCAGATTTTGAAAGACGCAGGAATTACTCTCAACGGTTTACCCAAAATTTATTGGAAAGAAATGATTTATTAGACCTAACCTTTTTTTTAGATGAAGCCTGGTTCCACCTTTCCGGTTATATGAATTCTCAGAATACATGCAGGTGGAGTAGTGAAAACCCCATTTTTTTGTAGAGTCCACATTGGTTATTGATTACTTCGTTTTTCCTTATTTAAAGAACACTATTTTCAAAACACCAGTTGCAAATTTAGAACAATTACAAGAAAGGATTATCCAAGAATGTGGTAACATTTCTCCAGAGATGCTGGTCAACACTTTCGAAAATATAAAGAGATTTGTGAATTTATGCTTGGAGCATGGCGGTGGCCAATTTCAGCAATTTATGTAGTTATTTTTCTTTTTCTTTCTGTATATTCTTACTTTGTTAATTTTTTAAACAACAAAAATAAATTTGTATTTGTCTATTTATTTTATTACTCATTAGTTTGGCATATCATGTCATAATATGAATTTGACAAAATTTTAACCTAGATGTGGTTAGATATATCGTCCCCATATCATTGTGATCTAAACCAAGCCCTACGTTTTTTAATCCAAGCCCTCTTTGATGCAAATAATTTTTGCTCGCACGGTATAAAAATGCATTTTGCGAAAATTTTACAAGAATTATTTAAAGACCTTAAACTAACATTGTCAAAAAGAACCATATGAGACAAGTTTGAAATTTTACCGGTGATAATCCAATCTACGTATTATTAGTTTTCATTCAATTGTCATTATAAAGCCTACTATGTCTATTGTTTAATGGATTTTATTAGACTTATTTTTAAAATATCATAAGTTTATTTATATTTGTTTTATTATCAAGGATTTAGAATTGAACTTACTTTTTCCATGTATTAAGATAATTAAACGGATTTGATTTTTTATGGGTATTTACTTTATAGTACTTTGCATTTGAAACGTAAGTGAACATTTGACTCAAAATTGTCGTGATTTTAGTAGAAGGTAAATTGAAAACATTAATTATCTGAGTGGAATTTTACAACAACATTCAGTTAAGAAATGGGAAAGGAACAATATTTTTTAAAATATCTGGTAATTTATTTTCTAAAAATTTTATTCGCTTACTTTAAAATGGCGAAATGCTGAAACTAGAAAAAATGCCATTTTAAAAACAAAAGGCAAGTTGTGATACATTGTTGGAAATGGAATTTAGAGAGCTATCTAATTATTTAAAAAACTTATGAGGTTCCTGTTTAAAAATTTTTTTTTAAATTTCACTTTCATTAAAACCGGAAGCAACCGGCAAAATGTGTTTTTATCCATAAATCATTGGACAAAACTTTCAAATTTTTACCAAGAGTATTAACTGAAATAAGGTATGTAAAATGATTTCCTTGTCACTCAATATACCATACTTCTTGACTTACCTCCTCACGAACGTTTAAAGTAACAAATATTTAGGAAAGAAAGAAAAACTCTTCCTCCACGAAATTTAATAGCAATAGATTCCCTTTAACCCCCAATACCCCAAAAATCAAACATTCAAATACTCCGACACTATGACCTCGACTGAAGATTCCTATTTTTATACTGTCTCACTGACATATCAATGTTTTTAAAAAAAAATTATAGAAATGATTTAAAAAATCATCGACACCTTCTTTCTGGAAGGCCCATTTTTTTCTTCCTCTTTTAGTTTGGTTGTTTGGACTTCCTTTACTAACTTTCTTCACATGCTCAGCATGTTTTAACTTTCCTCAATTTTCTTATATAGGTACGTCATTTCAATACCATGAAAGCTCCATTAAGGTTTTATACCATTTTCTCTTCTGCTAATAACATTAGCACTATATAAAAAAATTTCTGTCTCCTGAAGATGAACGTTTCTACGTTCAAAACATGTAAAGATTCCTAAAGAATCTATTTCTATTAAATTTTGTGGATGAAGACTTTGAGTTTTTCTTTCTTTCCTACATTTTCAACTCCACTTTAAGTATGGACTATTTCTTCAAATTAACAAATATTTCTTTTGGAGGTTATAACTGGGCTACAAAATTATAAAAATAAAAAAGATGAAATTCTACGGTAGGTAGGTCATTTACTAGTTGTTAAGTACACAGAATAGCTTTGTATTGCATAGCTGCGAAGAAAGAAGATAAAAATTGGTAGTGGAAAATTACACAAGTAGTTATAGATGGGGTGTTCAACGCCAATTGCATTAAAATGTATATATAGCATATGCGATAGAAAAATATACCACCCTGATTAAAAAACGATCCCGATTAAAAAATCACCCTATTTCTATGATGTCTCACAATCCGATCTCAAAATCAGTAAGATCTATAAACACAAGTTGAATGCAAACTTTTTTTGGATTGACTTACATTTTTAAAGTATAATATTTTCACATCCACTGTTTAGTTTCTCCTGATCAACTACCAAATTTCTTATTTTTAAATGAAAGACCAATATTTCTTCATTTTTGAATTCTACATTCAATTACAAGCAATGATTCTTACATCTTGTTTTTTGAATTTTTAAGTAGTTTTTCAGTAACTCGATTTTAAAATAGTTTTTGAACTAAAGCAGCCTTTTTAAAAATTTCTTATGTTTATGTTCAACATTTTTTGTTTCCTAATATTGTTAATTTAATAACTAATTTATTATTTAATTTGTGTAATTTTTCTAAATTAAACCTAAAACAGCATACAGGGTGTTAAGACATTAATATCTTACCTTTTTTAAACGGAACACCCTGATAAACTTTCTGATTTATGCAGAATTTATTTCTCTAACACTGAACTTATCATGCCCTATACCCAAAATTAACGGTTTTCCAGATATTGGAATATGATATATAGGGCATGATAAGTTAAGTGATAATATTCTGTATAATTAAGAATGTTTATATACGTACAGGGTGTTTCGTTTAAAAAAGTTATTGTTAATAAATTAATTAAAATAATATTATTGTCTAAAAATTGACTACTTTTAACCACCTTCCTAAACACCATGTGTGCTTCTTCGAGCTTAATTTATTAAAATGACACAAACTAAATAATAAATTAGCTAATACATTAAAAAACCAATAGTTTTAAACATAAACATGTAAAATTTTAAAAGGCTGATTTAATTCACATTTCTTTAAATCAATTAACTGAAAAACTACTCAAAATTAAAAAAAATACATGTTGTAATAATCATTGCCTTTAATTAAATATAGATTTTGATAATAAAAAAATACACTGTAGACATGAAAACAAAATACTTAAAAAATAAGTTAATTTAAAAAAAAATTGTGTATAGGTCTTACCGGATATTGGATCATCTTACGCAGACCACCCTATATCTATGTGTTGACGGTAAATTAAAATGCTAAAAAATTGCGGTAAAAAAAATTATCTACTTTCTATAACGTTTACTAGAAAAATAAGGACCACGTATTTTTCCAATATCGTATGTACTTTTGGGAATCAGCGAATTCTCCTGACAAGATTATATAAAATCCACCCCAAATAATTTTTCAAATTACCCACTCGGCTATTCTTTCATTCTCTATGTCAGTAGTTTTTAGATTCCTTGAAAAGGACTTTGACTTCAGGAAGGAAATTTTATATTCGCAAAACTGAAAAACCGTTTACCTCATTAGTTAGCTTACAATTCTCATAAATTAAGCATTTCGCAAAATTTGAACGAAGATGCAGTCTGCGATTGCTGACTTTTACTTTAAACATTTTTGCCAGCTAGACAAAGCTAATTTTAGAAAATAAAAATTTAATTGAGCTTTCACGTAAGAATCTGGAAAAGTAGGAAAAAGGATATTGCAGCAGTCAGCGTAAAGACAAATGGTCTTGCTAACAGTCATTGTCACATCAATTATTGAACCCCTTTCTCTGTGTGTCCGATTTACAAGATGGCCAATAATAAATGATCATAAATTTAATATAATATCTCCCTAGAATACTAAAATTAACATAAAAATTATTCTCATGAATATTTTCTTTATATTATTAAAATTGCAATTATTATTCAAATACATTCTTGTACATCTACTGGATGTATTACTTATACAATGAGGTTTGAATAAATAAACAATAATTATGTCATCGACATCTAAATCGCGTCGGAAGATGAGAGTGAAATATCCTCTTCCTCTGTGTTGGATTCACTTTCCAAGTCTTTTTTTTTCTTCATCTTTGATTTGTTTGTTATTCCACTCGTAGTTGGGGTTTCGAAATCGGCAGAACTTACACTCTTAACTGGTTCTACTTGCAGACGGTTACGCCTTTTGGTGTCTTTTTGCTGCGTTGTTTTTAACCAATAAATCTATTTTTTCTAATTTTGACATATAAAGTGACACTTTTTAAAACTGATTGACATTATGAAACGTCTTACTTTTTGTAACTAGTTGCATAAAGTAAAATTTTATGCAATTGGTGACGAAAAATGTATTTCAAAATTAGTGACAAAAAGAATTATTCTATTTATTAAACTGTTATAATACAAGTTAAAAACATAAATTATAAATTAATTAATTATTATAAATATTGATAACACAATTATTGCAATTATTCAAATTAATTCCCGACGACATATTTTTTTCATTGCTCGAACTTGCTGTTATTTGGGAAGCGACGCACATTGCATTAGATGTTTCACCAAATATTTCTTGCGCTATAAGTTTTTTATTATTCATGGAATTTTCAACATATCCCTCCGCAACAGAACTAGATTTCCAACCTCCGTGCCTCTTTAATTTTAAAAGATCAGCGCCACTGTCTGCTGAAGCAGTGGCCAGTATATAGAACAGGATTTGAAAGACCAAGAAATTGTGCAATAACTTTTGGCAGACTGCTAAATGTGTTAATTCCCACAGGATTTCTGGTACATTTTCCATTCGCATATTTTACAAAAAATCTGTTGTGTTTAAGAATCTGGGGACGCAACTTAATATATTTTCTTAATATTTCAACAAGATTCGTATTTTCAATGTCTCCAGTGGTAATTGCACACTGCCGTATAACTTTTGTTTTTGAAGGTGGGATATCAACACGAAAATGGCTTCCTTCGTCTATAACATTTTCAACTGGAAGAAAAGTTAATTCTGCTTTTCTGCATGCTCCTGCCATTCCAATTATCATTGCAACCTTAGCCATTAAGTATTCTTTGTCATCAGCTTCCAATAAAAATTTGGCAAAATCTTTTTTAATAAAAACTTTTGACTTTTTAGCACTGTACCCGTCCGCTTGCCTTTTAATATATGCTACCAAATTTGTATATTTTTTAATATCAATATTCCTTTTCAGATTTAGTTCAGACCTTAACATTGAGTAAAGTGTCCATAATGTGGAAACTTTTAGATCTTTCTTACCCTCGAAATATGCAAGTAAAACTTTCTCATTAACATGTTTAATTTTCTTCTCATCACACCACGTAACAAATTTTTCGTATGCCAAATCATAAACTGCCTTTGACTTTTTGGGAATTACTGATAATAGAGCATTACCTGCTGCCTCTTCAATATCGCTTGGTAGCTCTTCAGAACTTGAATGACTAATTTTTTAAAAATAAAACTAAAAATATATCAATCTCGCTAAAAACCTTCCGTCTAGACTTTTTTACAAAATGTCAAACTGACAACTAACATGAAGTAACAGCAACAAAAGCTATTTATGCCATCAGTTATATGTCAAAATTAGAAAAACTAAATTTATGTTTTCCAAATTTTTATCAATTATATTAAATTTTATTTTTTTATTACTTTCTTCAAAATTAGAAAAAATCTTGTATGCAATACGTTACGAAATGAAATTTTGTGTGACTTGTGAGTTTTTGCGAAACTCACTTCGTTCGTTCCGCAAAAATCTTACGCGTTACACAAAATTAGGCATTTCGTAACTGATGGCATAAATAGCTATTTTAAAGAGATTTAATATAATATAATAATTTGGAAAAGTCTATTGAGTATCAATTATCAGTTTTAACGATAATTGATACTCAACTAAAAACTTTGAAATTACATTCAATGAAGAAAAAAATTTAAAACGTAATATTATGATACAATTTGCAAATTGTTAAACCTTTATATATGCTTGTGTTCAAAGATAAAATAAATAAAACATATAAATAGGTCAAAATTTGTAAAAAAACTGGGTTAATTAAGAATGTGTCGGAAACCACTTAATTATTTAAAACTGACAAATCAGCAACACGTGGTAAAGTTTTTACAAATTCCTATTATTGCATTGATAAAAAAATTACTATATTATAGTGCAGACAATATATATAGTTATTTATGACCGATCTCGGTACCAGCAACTTATTTTTCATCATCACTATATTGTGGTTGACAAGAGTCTATAAATCATCCCTTTTTTTCAAATAACTTTGAAAAGTCTGCCGGTTCGGTGAACTTCATTGACATAAATGTACTATATTTATTGCGGTAGTTTCCAAAGGTTGATGCGGAAAAATACTTAGCGAAAAGGGCAGGTCATGAGTGTCGACCTTTGAATATTTTTCAGTAACTTATGAAAAATTATGTTGCGGAGATTTGACTTGTAATTTTAGAAGGAATACTAAAAACCTAATTGTAATATTATAGTATATGTTTGAACTATTTTTATGTTATTCATCTAGGAAGACTCTTCACTATTTAGAATTATCTAAGGGACAGAATGCAGTTTTCTTGCATTCACTGTAATTAATCACTACTATTTATATATTTTGCAATTTAAAAAAAAAATCCAGAAATATAAAGCTGGTTCCTTTATGAAAGGGTCCGTAACCGATGTTACATTTTTAACAATCGTCTCGCAATTATTATAACGTTGTACGTACTTAAATTATTGAATTTAGTTCGATTTATTTGTTTATTGGGAGATACTAAAGCAAATTTTGTTTATATACAATATTTCTATTTATATAGGTCAGTTTTTCAAAATAAAAAAACAACAGAAGCTTACAAATAGTTGATACTGAGCCCGGTTCTACAATTACGGTTTAGGTTTAGTTTAACGCCGAACCCGACCCCCGCCTTTAACCAACCAACCAACCAACCAATTAAGTTCAAGTATTAAACCCGGTTCTACATTAATTTGGACTTCAAGTAAGTGGTGAATTTTCTATGCCTAAACCAAGTTTATTAATAACAAAACTTCAAATAACAAACCCTATAATGCCACTTTAAATTCAAAATCTTTGTTTTAATATCCTAAAGTTATGAATACAAACATTTTCTTGAATTAATAAACGAATTGGGTGATGAAGATTTTACGGATATATTGGGAGCTATGGAAAATGCGCGAAGACGGCCCCAAAACTACAGGCCGCCGAAACCTCACCATTTACAAAATTGGGACGATAAATTTTATTTTTTTAAGTACCTTATGTATTGCTTAACTAAAGCTTACACTTTTTGAACGTAAAGTTCTCACATCATTTGTTAGCTCTAAACATAAAGCAGCTATACATTTTTTATTCACAATTTCACACTTAACTTTATTTTAACCTAACGTTTGAAGTTTGAGGGATAGAAATGGAGTATTTTTTGACAACACAGTGTCATACGCATTAGCAACCATTGACAATATGATCATTTATTCTTTGTACATCTGTACCTTTTTAAACCGTGTTCAACTTTAGGTAGAGTTTTCTTAAGCTCTAATATTGTGCAATCGCGCCCGAAAGGTGTATGTTCTAATTGTCTAATCCAATAGGTTTCCTAGAGTGATATTTAGGTTGGGATCCAACCCATTTAGCCCAGTGCATTTTGTTTTTATTGTTTCTTTGTAATAGCTAAGGGTGGCATTAAATTGTTTAAGATATATTCTATGGTTTTTATTACTATATACAGTGAGTGCAGTGATTTTTTTTTCTTTTTTTTTCCAAAAGGATTTTTCTTCTGGTAGTATATTTAAATGTAAGAATAAGGATTGCGTATCTTATCTGTATCTGACGATTTTTATAAGTGGAATTGAAATTAATTGCAGTTGAAACATTAATATAAATATATATGTCTGGACTGAAGATCATCGTTATCTTTGAACACAAGCATATATAAAGGTTGTGGCATAAACGCAGCTGCCTATAGAAATCTTTAAATATGTTGGTTATTTGCAAGGGTAGAGAACGGGTTTTGGAGGATTAAATATCTGAAAAATTAAGAATTATTCCTTGACAACCATAAGGTCTATATTTTTAATCAAAAGAGTTATATTTTAAACCAGGATCAGCTAATGCCAGGCCACCTTATGCTTTGGCCGTATTAAGATTCTTGCGATCCTTAAACGGCCACCTGTCCACAAAATTCGGACGCATATTGAATATAACCTCTTAGTTACTCCTACGGAAATAGATAAGATTTGCGTTAAGAACCAGGTATTTACAAAAGCTACGTGCTTTAACAGACTTAAATCCCTGTGTAATTCATCATCATAAAATTCGAACTTGGTTTAGCCTATTGTATCAGTTGTTTCTAATAATTGTATGCACTGTTGAGTAAAAATGTTTTCCCATTTGTTTCGCATTATTTTCGACTTTACTTTACTTTTTTTTTCGACTCATTATAAAAACAATGTTTCTGTTTAGAGAATGTATTTACAAATTATAGCCACATAATATTTGAAACATTATAGAAACCTAATATTCAAAACTGGGTCTCAACCATTTTAAACCAGAATAATATCTCGCGTTCTAGAGGCCATTTTGACAAATGAAATTTTATCTTGTTAAAATTGGTATTAATTACATTCCTGCATCGTTTGACAAGACGTAAATTTGTCACATTATTTCCATTTTACTAGCCAAGTTAATTTAAAAAAGAAATAATATGTCTTTCAATTTAATTTTTTGCAAAATATTATTTTTCTCTATAAATGCAAAAATAATATAATAAAAAATTAAGAGCACCTTAAAAATATAAAGCTAAATTACTAAATTTCATAGGAAAATTTATTTCGTCAACGCTTTTTGTTTCCCTTTTGCAAAAACTAAGTAATATAAATCATGACTTAAAGAAAATACACTTCTGACAAATGCATCATGGCGAAATTATTTGGTCTTCATATTGTTTTTCTTCTATTTTACAACCTGCAGGTAATTCGAATTACTTGTTACCTTATTGCTTCCATTTTGACATCTTTAAACAGCGACGACTAAGATTGAGAATAAACACATTTGATATAACATGTACGAGCAATAGCGCCATTTAACGTGTACGTTTCGAAAATGTTTCCAAATTTGTAGCCAAAGGTTTTCTTTTTGTGTCGGAAACCGAAACATAGGTTTCGATACATTTACCAAAATGTATCTAAAAATGCTACTTGGGTGGGTATTATATCAGAAAAAATTAAGCATAAATGACTTTTTTAATCTTCTGTAGCTGTATGACGCATTTGTTATGGGATCCTCTGTATGCATTTAGAAACTCATAGTTACATGATAAATAGAATTGAAAAAAAGCGTCTTTTGAGAAATTCGTTTACAACCAAAAGCAAAAATAAGTTCACTTAACAGGTGTTGGCAAATTTGTTGAACACATCATTCTGAGTTATTAAATAATTTAATGAAAATTAACTATTCAATTTAAATTTTAATAAAACAGTTTTCTTGCTAGTGATTGAATTTTAAATATGTTCATAATTAATACAGGATTTTCATGCACAATAAAATTTTACCATAAATTTTAATTCATAATTATTGCTTATGTCTTGTATCTCAAAAATAAACACCAGAGTGTTTAGAAAATTTACGATTAATTAACGAGTTAATGAAGTCGGACGTTGTTTTTTAAAAGTTTTTATTTACCTTGTATTAATCGTTTCAACGTGGATAGATTTTACATTGAGTAAAATACCATTTTTTCACTGTCATCTTGAAAATTTAATACCTACTATTTATTGTCAATACCAATACCAGTATGTGAGCTATTTGATATAAACAAAAAACGAAATTGGAATTAATAATCTCGTAAGCAAGTAAAAAATCTAAATAATGATCAGTTTTTGTTCACGTATGTAAAAACAAATAGACAATAAAATTATCACCCTCTACACCTACAGATAATAAAATACGCTCGCCGATAATAAATTGATGTAGTCCAGTAGACTTTTTTTTGAAATCCGTACTTATTTAGTAAATACAATTTCCATATATTTAAAATTCCAAGTAAATACCGTGCGAGCAAAAATTATTTACATCAAAGAGGGCTTGGATTAAAAAACGTAGGGCTTGGTTTAGATCACAATGATATGGGGACGATATATCTAACCAAATCTAGGTTACAATTTTGTCAAATCCATATTATGCCATGATATGCCAAACTAATGAGTAATAAAATAAGTAGACAAATACAAATTTATTTTAATTGTTTACAAAATTAACAAAGTAAGAATATACAGAAAGAAAAAGAAAAATAATTACATAAATTGCTGAAATTGGCCACCAAGTAACAAGCATAAATTCACGCGTCTTTTCATATTTTCTAAAGTGCTGACCAGCATCTCTGGAGAAATATTACCACATTGTCTGATCGAAAACTGATCAATTTGTCGTCGAAAAAATTGCGTAAGTTGTTAATAGTTTCGGCGGCTGTATGGGCGGTTGCACCGTCCTGTTGAAAATATCCAAAACGTAGTTCGTCAAGTAATTGCTCCACAAATGGATTCAAAATATTGTCTCTATACCGCTGTGCTGTAACTGTGTCATGGAAAAAAATAGTACCAACAATCCTTCTTCGGGAAACAGCTAACCGGACACCAATTTTTTGAGGGTGCAATGTGGACTTTACAAAAAAAAATGGGGATTTTCACTACTCCACATGCGTGTATTCTGAGAATTCACATAACCGGTGAGGTGGAACCAAGCTTCATCCAAAAAAAATGTCAGGTCTAATAAATCATTTCTTTTCAATAAATTTTGGGTAAACCATTGAGAGTAATTCCTGCGTCTTTCAAAATCTGCGACTTGTATTTCTTGGAATACTTGCACTTTATAAAGAAATAAATTTAGCTGCTTCTTAAGAATAGTCCTGCATGTTACATAAGATCTTCCCACTTCTTGGGACAGGCGTCTTATACAATTTGTTGGCGTATATTGCAATATTTCATGAACGTTTGCAACAAGTTCTTCTGTTCTTACAGATGGTCTTCCTGCTTCTTTTGGTGTTGTATAGAGCCTGTTTCCCTAAACACAGCCACGGTTCTTTTCAGGCAATGATAAAAATTCCCAGCAATAAATGCAACATTAGGAAAATGTTCGTGAAAATCGTCCATGCACATACCCGAATTGTATTGCCACTCACCATTTACTCTAGCTCCGTTTCGAAAATACGCTTCCACCATGAATGTTTTGTGCTGTTCCGTAAAGCCCATTGTGTGAATTGTTCAAGAAATTGGAAAAATTAGCAATGAATCAAATTACTTGTAACTACTAGAGTTGTGTAGTTCGCGAACGAACTAGTTCAAAAGATCGAATCTGACCACTGAACTAAAAGATTCAATCAGTAATTACTGAGAGATTGAAACGAGGTGAACTCTAAAGTCAAAGTCTAAACGGAATGTACTACGCAAGCAAGAGCGAGACGACCGAGATTATAGGTTTTGTCACCTGACCGACCGCGATGATTTCGGACTAATTCGGTATTGAAATGAATAAATATTGTTGGTGTCTACTGTATCGGCCGAGCGCTCTTCTCAGGTTTCAGTATGTCTCACCGCCGTTGCCGTTGTTCAGAATTTACATTAACCGTCAGTACGCTGAGTTTGCTCCCGGTTGAGAAGGAGATCACGTTCTGTTTTCTTCTATTCAATAAAAATTCAATAAATAAAAAAGGATAACATAATGAAGAAGTATTTGGCACGCATTTATTTCACGAAAAGAAATGGAATTTTATCAAGGAGGCTGTGTTTTTAATATAAAAGCAACGTGATCGGTGGGTAAATCAAGAAAAATATTTATTTCTTTTGTATTCGTAGGTTTTTTGTTAATTTAATATATAATTTAAATTTTAATATATTTCTTTTACTTCACTATCCCAGTATAAATCAGTAAACTAAATGAACTAAACGAACTAGTATTTTGAACTATTCACTTTATTGAACGAGAACGAAAGATTGAAATCGGCAAAGTGAACTAAACTTCCCCGCACTAGTAACTACTGTCAAAGTTGACGGAATAACTGATTGATTGTTAATTCAGGTAGTTACTGACACCCAACAGGTATTAAGCTCTACGGCTAAGCAATACGTCCTTACATGCAAGACCCTCTTTGATGCAAATAATTTTGCTCGCACGGTATAAAGAGCACTGGCCTCGTAGATACCTATATATTTGATAACAAACAATAACAACACAACGGATTATTTTATAAAAATAATCGGAACGACTGTATCACATTAGGTCACATTCATACTGGCTACCAACTCTGTGCAATATACCTTCAGCTCACCTACGACGCTCAGGCGCTCTCTGTAGATAATATAGAAAGATCTTAAGCAACCCTCAACTACAAATCCACGAAGATATTGATCAACTTGGCCACAGGCTGCGTTCCAGAAAACCACCAATCCAAACAGCTGCAGCTCTTACTGCAAGCAACTTTAAACTAGATGAAGAGTGGACACAATCCTGGCAAAATAGTGTGCCACCAGATATTCATAACAATCTTCATGTAAACGAACCAGCTCCTGGATCCTCACTTCCTAGAAAAACATGGTGCTATCTAAACCGCATTCGTACTGAATGCGGCATATGTGCAGACTCTTTATACAAATGGGGTAAAACCCAAAGCAACACTTGCGACTGTGGAGAACGACAAACCATCCACCACATAGCCTATGAATGTATAAACCGGCAAAGTCAATGCTCGACCAGAGATTTTCTGAGGGCCACTAGATCGGCTGCCACCTGGATCGAAAACTTAGACATTAGGATTTAGAATTGTTATCCTTTTTTTTCTGGTGCCTGATAGAATTAAGTATATTTAAGACACATGTGTTGCCATACGATAAATAAATAAATAAATAAATAAATAGGTCGATGTATCGATGACCCACCCTTGCTAAGTCTTCCAAATTAAAATTTTCCATTTTAAAGTATTTTCACCATAATTTACTGTTACCTTGTCGGACTTCCACTGCCTTTATTTTGTTACTTAATACAACGTTTCGGTTAGCTAGTATTTCTAACCTTATCATGGGGTAAACTTCTTTATAATTCTAAGCTATTGTCTTAAATACTATCCATGCGCAATGAAACTTGATGACTGAGGTTTTTATGCTTTCAGCATTTTGTTTGACATCGAGAACATCGAGAAAGGGTATAGTAGAATGTTATCCTGTTTCCATGGTGAATCTGATTAATTATCTTATACTAATAATATGTTCCAAAAACCGTAACAGCTCTTTGTTACTGCCTGGTCAGATGTTAACGGTATCATCAACATATCTTAACCAATTTAATCTCGGTGGTGTCACTTGCTTGTGATTTAAATCATTCCCTGTGCAGATTGGCCACCACCGAAGAGAGAAATGAACCCATTGAAATACCGTAATTCTGGGCATAGAACGTTCTTTAACTCAAAAGTAGGAACTACGCAGACAACATTCCAATAGTTCCATCACCCCATCTGGCGGCAAACTAAGGTGATGAGAACGTTGAGTTCTCTTGTAACTAAGCACGTAAGTCATAAAGCTTATTGCACATGGATATTATTTAAGACAGTAGTCTAAGTGTACGTGCACACTGGTGACCGAGCCGAGCGATACCATGCTATGCGTGGAAGGCGAAAAATACAATTCTGCGATTTTAAGCAGCCGCGTTCATACTTAACGCGTGTCCGAGCGAGTCCGAAGGAAGACGATCCGAGCAGAGCGATAAATGGCAAAATAGTTTGTGATTTAAAGCCGATTCGGTTGCGTGTTTGGATATGGATGTGGAAAAATGTATACAGGAAGTTTATTTACGATCTTTCCGGGTCTTCTTTTAATTGAGCAAATAAATGATGGAATTCCCCATACGCTGATCTGCGCAAGTTAATCTCGTGTGACCAGCACCTTCTTCTTTTGATCCACAACCATTTCACAATCAACGAATTTTTCAATAATAACAGCAAACACGTTGCGTCCATTTTGAAAATAAGCACAGTGTTCCATTGTACAGGCAATATAGAACTAATTTAGGGAGCTAGAAAAATAATCGCAAGCGAGTTACAATCTTTGTTTGTGCACACTTTCTCGCATTGCTAGGACTCGCTAGGCCTCGCTAAGCTCGGTCTAGCTCGGCTCGGTCACCAGTGTGCACGTACCCTTAGAATTATAATTTACTTTAAACTTGAACACGATTAGAGATGCTACCTAACCGAAACGTTGTGTTAAGTAACAAAATGGAAGTCCGACACGGTAATTTTGTTGATAATACTTTATTGTCTACCATCGGCAAATAAGCATTGATATACTAATATTGTTCGGTAGTTGTCATAACTAGATTAAGTGTAGTATTATTGCAGCTGGTAAAAATTTCGTTGTTTTACGTTTGGTTGCCTTCCATAGTTTTGAGCTTTACAAAACTGTTTTAGTGTATAGTTTACGACAGATAATTTCGTACGCTAATCTATGACACTGTAAACGCAACTTATTTACCTTTTTATACCTTTGTAACGTGTTAATTGTTATCATGATATCCGTCAAAGTATTGTCATTATTTTATTTGATAAAATGCCTCATTTAAGTATTATTGAAAAAGCAAGAATAATATGTTTAGTAGAAATAGGGTGGTCTTATGGAAAAATAGCTGATAATTTTAGAGTACCTAGAAGTACTGTTCAAGGAATTGTAAAAAATGGCGCTTTCATCAAACACTTGAAAGGTCTGTTGGGTTTGGTTTAAATAATAGAAAATCATCAAAAATAAAGAAGACCGAAGTTTGGTGGAGTATTTAAGGAAAAATCCATTTGAAACTGCAGTATCCGCTATGCATAAAACAGGATTTCCTGCTTCATCTAGAACTGCGCAACGCCGAGTAAGACTATGTTCCGAATTAGGAAATCGAGCAGCTGCATCCAAACCGTTTTTAAAAAATAGTGATAAGGAAGAGAGAATTGGGTTTGCTATGCAATATTTACTAGAAAATGATTTTTTTGGCAAAATATTATCTTTTCTGATGAGAAAACTCTTCAGTCTACATATAACGAAAGGATTCGAGTATATAGACCACCAAATTCTCGATATGGTGAGAAGTATACTCAAAAAACAAACTAGACAGGACGATTCTCCGTTAATGTGTGGGCATGGATAGGTGTTTACGGTGCAGGTGTATACTGAAATATTGGCGGAACACTAAACAGTAATATATATCTTCAGATTTTGGAAAATGTTTTTCTTCCTTCTGCCGCGATAGTTTTTGAACGAAATAACTTTATATTTCAGCAGGATAACTCCCCTGTGCATGTTGCAAGAAATATAGGAAACTGGTTTAGACAAAACAACGTATTATGTCTGCCTTGGTGCTTAAGAAGTCCTGATTTAAATCCAATTGAAAATGTTTGGGGATTGATGGTAAAAAAAATGTACAAAATAAATTTTAAACCACAGAATGAAATAGAGTTATTTGATAAAATAGAAGAAATTTGGGAAGGGCTAACTCTGGATTACAGCAGAAGTATTATTTTGTCATTGCCAAGAAGATTACGATTAGTGTTAGAATCCAATGTCGCAGCAATTAAATATTAGTATTTTGTTTGTTAATAAATACCTTTTTTGGCTTTATACTTTTGTAGTTTTCCTGGTATTATTTTATAATTTTCTTATTTCGCGGCAGTAATTTAAACACAAAAATATTTAGAAATAACCATTATTACTTATGGTAAAAAATCGTACATACAATAATTTACAGCTATGTATATAGCTGGTGTTCAATCCAGGTATGAGCAGCAAAGTGAGAAACCCGATTTACCCATTTTTGTTCTAATTGAGTTATGTATGGCTGGAGTGTACGAATTTATATGTCGTCAACTGTACATGCATAAAGAAGGAAAAAAAGTCAAGGGAATTTAAAGTAGCTTGTATGATTTATATTAATAGCTACCAGTAAATAAAAATGTGTTTAATTTTTATTTATGCAATAAAATTAACAATCTAGCCATAGTAAAACGTAAATTGCAGTTGATGTATTTGGAATTAAATTAATCAAATCTACATGCGATTTTGTACTATGTATCTAACCTGATATCACAATGCTTGACTATACTCATATTTTAAAAATATTGGGGAGCAATATTTTGCTTCTTTAGTACCGGAGAATTAATTAAAATTTAAATTAAACTTGAAGAAATAGTTCATACTTTAGGTGGAGTGTATGTTTAAAGGGAAAGAAATAAGACACTTTAAGTCTTCCTTTAATGGTATATTAAAAAATAAATTTCAAGGTTTATTACAGGGTAATTCTTTACATGTTTCGAACGCATAAGCATTCATCATCAGGAGAATAGAATAAGGAATTTAGAAATATAATAGGTGCAAACAGTCCTAACGGAGCTACGAGATGATGGAAAAAACAAGCAAAGTGCTGGTAAAATCTTTCAACGTAATGGTAAACTTACCGAGAGGCCATTTGTGAAATATTGGCAGAGAATAAGTTATGAAGGTATACCTAAATCAAAACAATTTCCGTTGCACGTCATCAATCAGTTGATAATTGAAAATCGGTCAGGAAACATAAGAGCATTTTTGGGCAAAAAATATATAAATTTCATGCGATATTGAATGTAAAAGAAACATAATGTATTATTCTTTGATACTAAGCCGCTTCAAGGAAATGTTTTTTTCAAATTTACTGATACTCGAATGTATGACGTGCAACGGAAATTGTTTTGACTTTACTTTAGCATGGCAGTAACTTAAGTGTCATTAATGATATAACATTATAAGTGTGAGGGGAGAAGAATATTTGACATTGGAATGGTAGATGATGTAAAAACTTTAATTAAAATCAGATGAGGACTAGTAGTAGTTACTTAGGTTAGGAGAAGAAAATTTAAATTGAGGAGTAGCTAGGTCACATATTAGTTAATTAGTGACGTAAGTGTGAGAAGAAGAATATTTAACAGTAGAGTAATGAAAAGTTTTAATAAAATAAAGAGTAACTGAAGTCACCAACTAGTGAATCAGCAACATGAATGGGCGTATTATTTAAATTGAAGGACAGGTTTTAGGTTTAAGTTTTTTATGTCATGTGGGCAACCTTAAATTATTAGGAGTAGAAATAGTAATAATTTAAAATCTTTCTTCTGGGCATTTTTAAATAAAAATTAAAGTTTTAAAAAAAATTTTTTTGGAATTTCCTAATTAAGGATGCCCACATGACATAAAAAAATTAAAGCTAAAACCTTTCTGGCAATTTAAATACTCTGCACATTTATATTGCTGATTCACTAATTGGTGACTTCAGTTTCTTCATTTTATTAAAACTTTTTATTGCTCCACGGTTAAATATTCTTCTCCTCACACTTACGTCACTAATTCACTAATATGTGACCTAGCTACTCTTCAACTTCAATTTTCTTCTCCTCACACCTAAGTTACAGTCCACTAATATGTAACTTTTCAGCTACTCCACATCTGTTTTTAATTAAAGTTTTTACATCATCTACCATTCCAATGTCAAATATTCTTCTTTCACACACCTATGGTGTTATCTCATTAATGACACGTAAGTTACTGCCATGCTAGCTTCCAGTGGCGTAGCCACGGGGGGGATATAGGGGATATATCCCCCCCATAACCATTTTTATGGTTAACCCAAACAAAATTAGGATACTTTGCAAGACATTTCAAACTTTCAAGATACAGGTGATGCTCCAATGCTGCTTACTAACATTCTTGATGGTGAATTTATTATATAAATGCATATTATTCAACAGATATTTAATATTGGTTTGCCATTATCCCGTATTCTGCAGAAAGTCAATATTGATTTGAAAGAAGCTATAGCAGTGACTGACGATGCAGTTTCCACTTTGGAAAAAATTAGATATAAGGCAGATGAGGAATTCAAAATTTTATTTGCGAAATCTGTTGTAAGTAGGGATTTTCATCTTCTTATTGATTAATTATAGATATAGTTTTGATATTTCAAAAAAAAAAGTTATTGAATCTTTTCAATATGCTTTATGTGTTCTAGAAAATTGCAAGTAACGTCAAATCTGAAATCAAAACGAAAAGAACCGTAAAAAACCAAAAGAATAGAGCAAATTCCAGTATTCCCATAAACACTGAAAATCCAGTTAGATATTATTTTAGAATATCGCTGTTCTTACCATATATTGATTTTTTTTATTAATGAACTAAAAGAAAGATTTACCAGTCACAGAAATATCTTCGAAGGATTTCTTTGCTTATTTTCGAAAGAGAAATTTGACAGTAGTCCACATTTTTTTGAAGAACTGTCAGCTCATTTTTTGCCAGAAGTTTCCAAGAGCTGTGTGCTAGTTGAGCTAAGAATGTGGTTTGAGAGATTAAGTAGGCTTTCACACAATCAAGATCGAAGAGCTATAAACCTACTAGATATGTGTAGTAAAGTTGCTTATCCAAATATTTACAAACTGCTGAAAATTTTTTGTTCGCTCCCCGTCTCTACACCTGAGCGATCGTTTTCAACTTTAAAGAGAGTTAAAACTTATTTAAGAAACTCAACCTCCCAGGTTTGTTTATAAAAAACATATGTATGTGCAATATCATTATTACGCTTTTTATTTCAATATTTCAGAATATACTTAATGGGTTAGCAATGCTAAGCATCCACAGGGAAATAGTACTTCATGTTGATGCAGTATTTGACGAACTAGCCAAGAAACCACGACGATTAGATTTTATTTTATAACCATTTTTTATTTTTGTGGTAAATAGATACATGTATTAAGAGAATATATTGCATTTGATTTCTGCGAGATGTAACTTTGGGTTATCTTTTACCAGTCTACAGAAGAGTATATACTAACTTTGATGTTTTTATATCCCCCCCCCCACGAAGCAACTCTGGCTACGCCACTGCTAGCTTCATAACTTATTCTCTGCCAATATTTCACGAATGGCCTCTCGGTAGGTTTACCATTACGTTGAAAGATTTTCCCAGCACTTTACTTGTTTTTTCCATCATCTCGTAGCTCCGTTAGGACTGTTTGCACCTATTATATTTCTAAATTCCTTATTCTATTCTCCTGATGATGAATGCTTATGCGTTCGAAACATGTAGAGAATTACCCTGTATTAAATCTTGCAATTTATTTTTTAATATACCAGTGGAGGAATACTTAAAGTGACTTATTTCTGTCCCTTTAATTTGAATTAAGTAGTAGATAACACCCAATTAATCTTTATTATGATTGACCTATTTTTGCATGATTTAGCTCGAAAAAAGCATATTTTTATAATATATACTGGTAATTTTTTTTACCACGAGTCGCCTCGGATAACAAAAGCGCCGATAAATAAAGTTGGCATTTAATATTTTTACCCTATGATTTATGCGGTTTGCTCTAAGTTTGATCCTCACTTTTAGAATCATGTTAATATTTAAAATAAATATTGTTTAAAAAAATGAAAAAACACGCTTTAATATAATTAATCAAACTAAACAAACAGCGGTTCTTGATAAGTCTACAAAATTTAAATTAAATCTGACCGTTAAAAGTGGGTCAAAATCGGGGTTAAAGAAGTCGGTTACACGAACAAACATACATACAAACCCGAACAAACGACAAAAATTTTCAAAATAAAAAAATAATTGTCAAAATTTTATTTTGACGGGTAGAATTTTTTTTTAATTTTTATCTATTTTTAACGACAATATCTATACGACCCCACGTTTGTTTCATTACTATCGGTTATTGTAATAATTCTGACATATTGACAGGTGTCAAATTTTGACAAGAAAATTTTTGCGTATTTTATTCAACTTTCCACCGTCAATATACATACGACCTTATAGTTTTTCATTAATATCATTTTTTTTAAATGATTTGACATATTGACAGCTGTCAAATTTTGACAGAAGAATTTTTTGCTTATTTTTCCCAAAGTCTCCGCATCGAATACTATACGACCCCATAATTTGTTTCGTCAAAATCGCTTCTTCGTTTTATACCTGACAGCTGTCAAAATTTGACAGGAGCATTTTTTGCGTGTAGATTATTGTATTGTCAGCGGTTCTTGATAAGTTTACAAAATTTACCTAAATTAAATCTGACCGTTTAAAGTGGGTCAAAATCGGGTGCAAAGAAGTCGGTTACAGACAAACAAACATACAGGTGAAGCTAATAAAAGCGTGTTAAAAAGCTTTGTTTATGTGATCAAATCTTACGAACTTGATGCATTCGGACTAGAGATCGGTTGCTAAATAGCAGCCTGCTTTTTTTTAACTGCTATTTGATTCGGTATAATGCTAAATGCCACGGGCTTTAAAATTAGCTGCTAATTTTTAGCACCTAATATTACTTTACTGTGAAATGGCGCTGACAGAGCGAAATGAGCGGTTGTCAGGTTAAGGTAGAATGTTTTACTTGCCGACACTGCGTCATGCGATAGCGACGTGCGATGAACTGTGGCGACGAGGATTGCGAGTTACATTCTCTATATTGTACTTATAATGCTTATCTAAGCAGATAAGACCACTCCTAGTAATTCAGATAAGAAATGTTATAAATAGAGATAAGATCTTTTTGTTCACCACTTCTATTGTTACTGTCGTTTGTAAAACTTGTGCTTCTCCAAATCTCTCAAATAAATTTGTTTTATGTGTGAGGGTTAAAAGTTGTGTTTTTGTGAAAAGCAGTGTTTTTTAAAAACCCAAAACCCTCGGCCCGACATATAACTGGCGCAGTCGGTAGGATTTTGAGACGTTCCAAAAAGGCATATTTTGGCAGCGGTTTCTTTCAAGAATTTACTCGAAAAAACCTACAGAGAAACGGAGAAAAAATCCAAAAGTGTTCCGGAAGCAGATAGTACCGATCTAAGGTGGCAATTGGACATCACTTGGACAAAGCAAGAACATCGCAGAACTTTAGAAGTCCGGGAAAAATCAATTGAAGGCATATCAACGGATTTTCCTGTGGTTCACCGACGGACAAACATCGCTGGACGTGACCAACCTGGGGAGGACAAAAATCGCCAAACCAGCTTAGCTTAAGGACCTGGAAAGGACAAACATCGCCAATCCAGTTAGAATAAGGACCAATGACGATTTTCATCATTTTACTTTTGTAAGTGAAAATTGAATTTTTGAACCATTTTTTTTTGAACTTTTGAAACGTATATTTTTATTTTTAATTTTTGCACAGACAATACTTTTGTATTCTATTTTGCATTCATATTATAAACATTATTGTCCTTGCAAAGATTGCATTTCATTTTGTAGTGTTAAGCATTTTTAGTTTTATAAGTGTTATTACTTTTGTGTGTATAGAGTGTCTCAAAACGATTTTTCAAAATTGATTCCGAAATAGATCACATTACAGGTATTTTAAATTCTTTGATATTAAACTCAACTGACGAAAATACAATGCCTGAAATAAATTACCAACTTTTAAAATATCAATCTGATAATGTTCCACATTTCGATGGAAATCCAAAATTACTCAGCAGATTTATCAGCGCAGTTGAAAATCTTTTAAAAGCTTTCCAAAATAAAAATGACCGTAACGCAACAATAAATATTTGTCTTTTCGATACTATATTAAGTAAACTTACTGGTAGAGCAGCAGAATTAGTTGTTTCTCGAATCGAATTAAATTCGTGGGATTTAATTAAAGATGTATTGACAACAAGTTTTTCCGATCAAAGATCGATCGATTGTTTAATACAAGACTTATTAAATTTAAAACCATATAAAAACGAAAATCCACTAATTTTCGGTATGAAAATACAAGATTCTCGTAGCTTACTATTTTCAAAATTAAATGCTGGAGCTGATGACGCAGCAACAAAATTAATTAAAATTCAACATTATGACGAATTTGCTTTAAAAACATTTTTAAACGGATTACCTTATAATTTACAACTTGTGACTAGACTAAAGAAACCAACTTCTTTAGAAGGTGCAATGGCTTGCGTTAGAGAAGAAGAAAATTTTATTTATTACAAAAATTCGCAAATGTCTAATTTTAAACAACCCCAACTATTTAATAAAAATCAAAAACCGAATAATTCTCCTATGTTGCATAATACAACTTATAAACCACAAACGTATAACCCAGTTCAAAATTATACACCATATAGACCAACTTTCCCTATGTCGAATTTTTCTCAAAATAATAATTTTTCAAGTTTTCCACAAAATAATAATTTTACAAGACCATTTTCGAGTTTTCCACAAAACAATAATTTTTCAAGACCATTTAACAGTTTTCCACAAAATAATAATTTTTCAAGACCATTCAACAGTTTTCCACAACATAATAATTTTCCGAGATTTTCACAACAAAGACCATCATTTAATAATCAACCATTTAACCCAATGTCGCGAAGAACGAGAGTCGAACCGATGGAAGTTAGTTCTGGAAATACTATTGTTAATAATAATAATAATCAAAATAAAAAATTTACTGTTCAAGAACTTTACAATCAGGAAGTCTTGCAGAGATCACCTGATCAACCGAGTCAATCAAAAAATAACGAACCTGGAAACTACGAAAGTTATGATTATAATAATGAGTATTTTGACTATACTACAAATGGTCGATGCTGGCCCACCCGGCATCGCCCGGTGAGATACCATTGCATCGGCTTAGGCGGCGTGAAGTTGCTCTTGAGTTATTCTTTGAGTCAACGTTTCGTCGCTGTGCCGATGTTCCCGGTTTCCAGGGTGGGAAGAAAAAGCATGATGGAAGCTCCAGGACCAAAATACTCCGGAGGTAAACTCGCCCCCCGATCGGATCTCCGGGTGGGGGCTGATCCTGTGGCCTCATCAAGCGATATTAACCGAACATCCACTGTCTCCGACAATATATTGGGTTCCCCTAACAACACTCAACGGAGAAATAGTGTGGCACCTACAGTTGCTGACACACCCAAAAACAGCAGCTTCAAAATTGATTTCTGCAATATCAGAGGGCTTAATACCAACATCAATTCAGTCCACCAGCACTTACAAACATCCAAGCCCCATGTGCTCGCACTGACCGAGACAAAGGTCAGATTGTCAACGAACACCGTCAGCTACTTATATCCTGGATACGATTTTAATTTCCGATTTAGACGCAACTTTGGGGTCTGTCTCTTTATCCGAGATGATCTTTGCTGCCAACGAGAGGACACACTTGAAACAGCAGAGTTTGATGTAATGTGGTTTAAAATATCAACGCAGAAAATCACCAAGTTTATCTGCTGCCTTTACCGTCCTCCAAGTGACACCCATTACAGAGCACTCTTCTCGTCACTAGCAAACACAATTGACTTCTTGCAAACCAACCATCCTAATGCCGAAGTCGCTATCTTTGGTGACTTTAACGTCCACAATATCAACTGGCTCAAATACTCAAATACCAACGATGAACAGGGTCGTGAGGCGGAATCTTTTGCGATCAGTTCTGGTCTAACTCAACTCGTGGAAGAACCAACGCGAATTCCAGACCGAGATGGAGATTTTGCTAGTCTTTTAGATCTCTTTTTGACATCCAACCCTGACCTATACACAGTCACCGTTCATCCTCCATTAGGATCTTCCGATCACAAACTTATTTCAACTCTAAGCGAGCTGCCAATTTGTTCTGAACAACCTCCTAAACCTCGTAAAATTTGGCACTACACATCAGCTAGTTGGGAAGACCTAAGGGACCATTTTCGCACTTTTCCTTGGCTGGAAGTATGCTTCTCTTCAGATGATCCATCCGCTTGTGCTCAAGAGGTCTCCGATGTCATTCTTACTGGCATGGAAGCCTTTATTCCTTTCTCCAAGAAGCGCCCTTCGAATGGCAAGCCCTGGTTTAGCAAGAACTGCGAGCGTGCTGTCAGAGCTAAAAATCTAGCTTACCGACAATGGCGTAAAAATCCTACCGATGTGAATCGCACCATCTTTGTTACCGCTCGAAACCAGTGCAAGCAAACGATAGATCAAAACAAAGAGGCTCACAACATGAGGATCAAAAATAAACTTCTCGCCAGTCCTAACGGATCTAGGTCCTTTTGGTCAGTCGCTAAGGCCGTCAGTCAAAATTTTACCAAATCAAATATTCCACCGCTAACACGTTCTGACGGCACAATAGCAACCACGGCTGAAGATAAAGCGAACTTACTCGCAGAACTCTTTGCTTCACACTCTACGGTAGACTTTCAGGGAAAAACACCCCCAAACATTCCAGCAGTTCGATCGGAAATGACTGATATCGTATTCCGTCAGCGTTCTGTCAAACGAATTTTGAAGGGGCTCGATGCCAAAAAAGCTTCTGGTCCAGATGAAATTCCTATTATAGTGCTCAAGAAATGCGCCGATGAACTCACACCAGTATTTTGTAGACTTTTTAACTTATCCTACAAAAAAGGAATATTTCCATCTTGCTGGAAAAAGGCGCGAGTCCAGCCTATACCAAAGAAAGGCAAGAAAACCCTGCCAAACAACTATCGACCAGTCGCATTGCTTTCAGTTATATCAAAGGTGATGGAGAAAGCTATTAACCAACAACTTATAAAATACCTGGAAGGCCTTAAAATTATCAGCGACCATCAGTATGGTTTTCGTAAGTCCAGATCAACAGGAGACCTGCTAGCCTATGTCACTCATCTTTGGAGCAACGCAATCGAACATCATGGGGAGTCCCGGGCTATTGCACTGGACATCTCTAAAGCCTTTGACCGTGTCTGGCACGAGGGGCTCCTAAGCAAACTGCGTTCTTATGGTATGCCCGGTCGATTTTGTTCATGGTTGTCTAGCTTCCTCAAGGACCGCTCTCTGCAAGTGGCGATTGACGGGTTTCTCTCAGACACCTTCACCATCAATGCTGGTGTTTCTCAAGGGTCCATATTATCTCCCACTCTCTTCTTACTGTACATTAACGACCTTCTAGCGAAAACAGAAAATCCATTATATTGCTTTGCTGACGACAGCACACTTATCTCATCTTTTACTTTGAAACCTCAAACATCGGCTACTGACGCACATCTTCGCAGACAACATGAGGTATCACGCCTCAATAAAGACCTGGAAGAAATTTTGTCTTGGGGTGACAGTAACCAAGTCGAATTTAACGCTCAAAAAACCCAGGCTGCAGTTTTCTCTAAGAAGGTCAACATTGCAGAACCCGATATCGTTATGGCAGGACACGCAATTCCACTGACTTCGTCTATTAATTTGCTGGGTGTCAACCTGGGAGGAAATATGTCTTGGCATAATCACGTAGTGGCAATCGCCAGGGCAGCTTCTCAGAAGCTCGGTATACTTTTCCGTACCAAAAAGTTGTATACACCTCAACAACTTTTGACACTCTATAAAGCCCAGATTCGACCATCACTGGAATACTGCTCTCATATCTGGAGTTCTGCACCGAAGCATACCCTTCGGTTGTTGGATTCCATCCAAAGGAGAGCCGTTCGTCTAATCGGCGACCACGAGCTGACTAAGAACCTCGACAGCTTAGAACATCGAAGACAGGTTGGTGATTTGACTCTTTTCTACAGATATTTTCATGGCAAGTGTTCGACAGATATTGCCCGCTCGATTCCACCTAGAGTAATGCATAGCAGAAACACACGACGAACCACTGCCGCCCATCCCTATGTGGTTCAACTTAGTACACCCCGAACATCATTGTTTCAGAACTCTTTCATTTGGAGGACGTCATCTTTGTGGAACGGCCTTTCTGAGACCGTGTTTCCAACCGAATATAACCTCCAACGATTCAAGAAAAACGTGAATCGCTTTCTTTGCACACGCACCGCTCCCAGAGCGCCTTAAAGGATTTTCCTATAGTGCTTGTGCTCGATCATAAAAAAAAAAAAAAAAAAAAAAAAAAAAAAAAAAACCGAATATGACACTAATCAATTACAAGAACAAAACGAATACGATATTAATTTGGATTATTCAGCTAATCCTGAAATTTCGCAAAATAACGAACTAAAAAATCAAAATTTTACCCCAACGAGCCAGGAAACCGATATGACGTAGTCTATCTTAATAATTATAATATCCAATTACCATTTATTTTAATACCCGAACTTAACGCAAAATTTTTATTAGATACAGGTAGTACAAGAAGTTTTATAAGTCCAAAAATTGCTTACGAAAATTTCCCAGATTATATTCAAGAAGAAATTTTTCAAGTGCAAACTGCACACGCTACATCTTTCCATAATGAAGTCGCTACATTACCAATTTTTCCTACTTTTAATACACCCGGTATACATAAATTTTATCTTTTTAATTTTTCAGATAAATTTGATGGATTAATAGGCTTAGACCTTATAAAACAATTAAATGCCAATTTAGACTTTAATACTTTCACATTAAATTTAACAAATACGAAAATACCTATTCGGCAAGAAAATAATAATTTCGAATCGAATCAAAAAAATATCAAAACGAATTTAACCTATATTATTGACCCTAGAACAATCCAAAAAATACAAATTCCAGTTAATTTGAGAAATGGATACGGTATATTGCCTTACCAACAATTAGGAACCCTTGAAATACCAGAATGTCTTATAAAAATCGAAAACAATTTCGCCTTTACTAAAATTTTAAACCCTAAAGAAAATCCAGTAGAAATAAAATTTTTCGAAACTTTTGAAGTAGAACCTGTAAACTTAAATGAAATTAATTTTATTGATCACCCTGTACATCATGAAAACCCAGAAAAAGAAATTGACAACAAGCTGAAGGCTAATTTAAAAAATATAAGACTCGATCACTGTAATTACGAAGAAAAACAAGAAATACGTAAACTTTGTTTTGAATATCGTGATATTTTTCATTGTGAAGACATACCATTAAGCTTTAATAACGCTATAAAACACGAGATAAGATTAACAGACGAAACCCCTATCTATACAAAAAGTTACAGATACCCTGAAATACACCGTAAGGAAGTAAAAAGTCAAATTTCAAAATTATTAGCTCAAAATATAATAAGAGAATCAAATTCACCGTGGTCATCTCCAATATGGATAGTACCTAAAAAATTAGACCAATCAGGTAAACAAAAATGGCGCATGTGCGTAGATTTTAGAAATATTAATAAAAAAACGATCGATGACAAAATACCATTACCGAATATAACTGACATTTTAGACAAGCTAGGTAATGCACAATACTTTACGACTTTAGATTTGGCAAACGGATTTTATCAAATTCAAATGCAAGAAAAAGATATACCAAAAACAGCTTTTAGTACGGATACAGGACATTTCGAATATTTAAGAATGCCCTTCGGACTTAAGACGGCACCCGCAACATTTACTCGTGTAGTTTCAAACATTTTACGCGGATTACAAGATGAAACATGTCTCGCTTATCTTGACGACATAATTATTTTCAGTACAAGTCTCCAAGAACATATTGTAAAATTAAGGAAGGTATTTGACAGATTACGCCAATCAAAATTTAAAATACAACTCGATAAATCAGAATTTTTAAGAAAAGAAGTACAATATTTAGGACACATAATAACTGCAGATGGTATAAAACCAAACCCTGAAAAAATAAGCTCAGTAAAAAATTTTCCAATTCCAAAAACAACTAAAGATATAAAATCATTTATAGGCTTAGTAGGCTACTATAGACGTTTTATAAAAGATTTTGCAAAAATCACAAAGCCTATGACTCGATGTTTAAAGAAAGACGTAAAAATAATTCATACCCCCGATTTTGTAAACGCTTTTGAACATTGTAAACAACTTTTAATTAACGCCCCAATTTTGCAATACCCAGACTTTTCAAAACAATTTATATTAACCACAGATGCAAGTAACTTTGCTTTAGGCGCAATTTTATCCCAAGGAACTATTCCTAATGACAGACCTGTAGCATACGCCTCTCGTACCCTTAACGAAACTGAAACAAAATATTCAACCATTGAAAAAGAACTATTGGCCATAGTATGGGCATGTAAATATTTTCGACCCTACTTATACGGACGTAAATTTCAAATCTATACTGATCATAGACCCCTCGTATGGCTTTTCAATTTAAAAGAACCCAGTTCAAAATTAGTCAGATGGAGGTTACGCTTAGAAGAATATGATTATGAAATAATCTATAAAAAAGGTTCCCTAAATACTAATGCAGACGCACTTTCACGCATTCAATTAAATATTTATGAAAATGAATCCATAAATAACAACCCTGGTGATTCTAACGAAAATATTGTTGATTTTCTAAGAGACCTTGCTGAGAATCCCATTCAAGACAATGAAAATGCTGAAACAGAAAATCCTTTGTTAAATAAACCAGGCACTAGCAAGCAAAAAATAAATGTTATCTCTAATGTACAACTCGTGCAACCTAGACCTGAAAACCTTGACTCAACCGTGCACAGCAATCGAGCTGATAACCATAATAATAACCTGACTATCTTGGACGAAACAATAAACAATAAAATGTTACAATTTTTAATTAAGAAGGCTCCACATCCTGAAATAAAAATACGAACTGAAAATTTTGATAAATATAAAATTAACCACGTGGAATTACAAAAAAACCCTGACGTCATTAAAACATTTATTAAAGAATATATGAACCCTGAAAAAACGTGTTACGTATATTTTCATGATAAAGATCTAATTCCAATTTTTAACGATGTCTATATTAAAAATTTTCAAAATCCAAAAATTATTCGCTGTACAAAATTAGTCACTAATATCACTGATATGGAAGAAAAAATTATGCTAATAACTCATCAGTATCAAGGAAAAACTAATCATAGAGGTATTTTAGAAACATACGAACGCCTTAAAGAACTTTATTTTTGGCCTAAAATGAAAAACGACATAAATCAATTCATAAATGATTGTAATATTTGTCAAACAGCAAAGTATAGCAGATTAAAATCCTATGTACCGATGGTGAAAACGGACACACCCTGTAAACCTTTTCAAATTTTACATATAGATACGTTTACTTTTGAAACGCAGAACTTTCTAACAATTTTTGATAAATTTTCAAAATTCGGACAGGCTTATCCCTATGATAAAAATGCGAAATCTGTGTGCGATAAATTAATAAACTTTTTCTCATTTTACGGATGCCCCGAATCTATTACATGTGATAATGGCGGAGAATTTAGCAACGACCTTTTAAAAGAATTGCTTAAAGCCCAAAAAATTACTGTTCATTTTACAACCCCAAAACACCACGAATCAAATTCGCCAGTCGAACGTTTCCACTCAACGATTATTGAACACTTAAGAATATTAAAAGAAAGAGATAAAAATAAATCTGTTATCGAACTAATGCCATATGCAATAATTGCGTATAATAGCACTGTTCATAGTGTTACAAAATACACACCCCATGAACTTGTCCTAGGTCATACAAATTCTAGAGATCCCCTAGATCTTATCCCTACGACATTTTATTCCGATTATGTATCATCGCATAAAGAAAAAATCGACGCAGTATACGAAAATGTTACAACTAAAACTGACAGTAGTAAGGAAAGAGTTTTAGCAAAGAGAAACGTTAAAGGAAACGAAGCTTCAGATTTTAAGTTAAACCAAACGGTATATAAAAAACTCTCACAGAGAAATAAAAATAAACCCAAATTTGGCGGACCTTACTTAATAACCGAAATACTAGAACACAATCGCGTTAAAATAAAAAACGTTAAATACCCGGATAAACAAGAAATAATTCATATTAAAGAATTAAAAAAGCCACTTGTTACAGATGGCCCTTCGTCCAAGGAACCGAACCAAAGTACCACAACTTAAATGACAACCCAGGAATATTACCGTATAAAATAGGTAATGCCCAAAAGGCAACTAATCATTGGACCTTTATACAAATTTTTGATATGAAAAACTTAATTACCGAATTTTCCGAAATTAACAACAAATACGATATACTTAAAGAAAATATTAATAACTTTCCCAACTATAAAAAGCAATTTCACAACTCGTATGTTATTATTGATAACCTTAAACAAAAAATTAATAATCCGTTGAATCAAATCCTTCCAAGTAAAAATCGCAAAAGACGAGCTCTAATAAATGCTCTAGGTAGTATAATAAAAAGCATCACGGGAAACCTAGATCAAGACGATGCGGAACGTATTGACAATAACATAAACATACTAAGACAAAACCAAAACAATGTAAAAACTGCTCTAGACAAACAAATGACTCTTCTCGATAATTCGATAAATAATTTCCAAGAGACGATTAAAAATGTTTCTCATAATCAAGAAACACTAAAATTAAGAGTTAACCAAATAATTGAAATAATTAATAAAGTCGAAATCGACGAAACAAATCTTTTTGAGTTTTTTCGTATTCATATGGTCTTTTCGCAAATAACAACCTTTTATCAAAACATTTACGATATATTAGAAAATATTGAAACTGCAATAACATTTGCAAAATTAAATACTTTTCATAATACTATTATTAACATAAATGAGTTTTTAAATGAATTAAAATTACTGAATACAAAATTAAATTTTGAAAAATTGCCGTTTGAACCAACAACAGAAAATGTATTAAAATTAGAAAATACCTTAGAACTTAAGAGTTATATTAAAAATGAAAAGGTAAACTTTGTAATTGAGATTCCGTTGGTAGAAAAAGAAAATTATGATTTGTTTCAATTATTTCCTTTACCCACTGTGTATGAAAACCATTTTAAAATAATTGTACCTAACTTCGAATATTTGTTAATAAATGATAAGAATTTTGGATATTCTAATCAACCATGTAAACGCATTTCTATTAATGAGCATTTATGTACTCATATACATTCTGAAAACTTTTATAAAAACACCCCTTGTGAGGTACAGTTATTACGATATGAATATAATATTTCTAACTGTAACACCCTGTATATTGATATCGATAATATGCAACTGCAAAACATTGACACAAATAAATGGATTTTAGTAACCCACAAAGATATTGTAGGTATTGAGACATGCGAAAATTCGCAAAAGAATGTATTATTTAATGGAACATATTTATTAGAATTAAGTTTTCCTTGTAACCTAAAATTAGGAGACATTGTTATACAAGCTTATAAAAATATTAAACATACTTTTCAAAATATACCCTTACCAAATATTAATACTAACTTAACGCATAAAATATTATACAAAAAGGTAAAACTGCTCAATTTAAATAATATCAATTTTAATAAATTAAATAAATTACAAGAAGAGATTAACTTACAAAAATACGAGAATTCAAAATTATTGCATACACCTATATATTATGATAAAACAAGTATTTGGACAGTTTTACTATATATTGTTCTTTGTACTTTGATACTATTTTTTATTTGGAAGTATCTATGGCCCATTTATGTAAAAACTAAAAATGTTAAGGATGATTCAATTATTATTTAGGTCATAGAAACTTTAAAAAGTTTATATTTCCCTCTAAGGGTGGAGGAGTTACATTCTCTATATTGTACTTATAATGCTTATCTAAGCAGATAAGACCACTCCTAGTAATTCAGATAAGAAATGTTATAAATAGAGATAAGATCTTTTTGTTCACCACTTCTATTGTTACTGTCGTTTGTAAAACTTGTGCTTCTCCAAATCTCAAATAAATTTGTTTTATGTGTGAGGGTTAAAAGTTGTGTTTTTGTGAAAAGCAGTGTTTTTTAAAAACCCAAAACCCTCGGCCCGACATATAACTTGCGAGTTTGCGAAAAATGTGTGTTTTACCATGCGACACTTCAGTCTAAAAAAGGTCCGAACCAAACTCGCAATCCTCGTCGCCACAGTTCATCGCACGTCGCTATCGCATGACGCAGTGTCGGCAAGTAAAACATCCTACCATTAGGTGATTTTGGTTATCACTGCTATGCTATTTCGAACTGCTATTCCGATTTACTTACAGCGAAGTGCGAACGCCAGTTCGGAGTCGGGCCAATCGAACCGTAGACTATTTTGTGGCATTATTTAGATCTAGCGTTATTGTTTGGGTTTTAGTTTGAGAGTTTTTGCAGCGTGATGTGTGACAGGATATTATCAATTACTTTGTTTATTTTGGTTTAACAGAAGGATTGTATAACAATAATAATATTTTTCAAGAGAGAATTTTATTTTTAAATTCAATCAGCCACGAAAAATCAGACTTTACTAAACTACCTACTACTCATATTCAAAGTTGCCGCCAAAGACCAAAGTTGAATATTACGTTTGGATGTTTGAAAGCCCTAAAGAAATAAATAATCAATGTAAAATAAACAAAGTCATAAATTACAAGCCATCCATATTCTAATTGTTATTTTTAGAACAGTACGCCATCGATAGATACCTACCGAGATAAACGAAATACTTTTTAAAGCAAAAACAAATAGATATTAATTTATTATGGTTGCTGGACGTGTCGTTTTACCAGACGAATAATGCTAAAATAGCAACTGCTATTAAAATAGCAGCTATTTCTAACTGTTATTTTTGTTTAGCGATAGCAGAAGCAGCTGCTAAACAAAAATAGCGGTCGGACCCATCTCTAATTCGGACTGGTATTTTTTGAAAAAACTTACCTCTACTAGCTAATATAAAGTCAAATTAATGTTAGAACTCGCCGCATCACCTGCCATTAATGGCACCCTGCTGAAGTCTGGTTTATTTTACGTTAAGCGGTTGGCTACAGAAACAGAACCGGACTAAGTTCTTTACCTTTGCCTTCGCCATCTGTTAAATTTTGTAAGGGAGTCTTAATATTTTGTGAAGATATAGCGTAGATACTAATTTTATTTTTATAAAATAAAGTATTGACAGACCCGTACCTACCAAAATAAAAAATAAGTATGTGAAAACATTAAAAAATAAAATAAAAACAGATTTTTATGTGTTTATTATACAATGAAAAACTAATACGTTTTTGTGAGGTGTAAGCTTTATATGGTGGACGTCTAAGTTAAACACCACACCATATTGGGAACACTTTTTGTATTGTTACTTTTGTGGAAATTTGATATATGGATATATAGGGATTTCCGTTACTAATAGGCTATAGAGCAACAGGAGAAAGTAGACTTGAAAATACGTCATTTAATTTCATTTTTTATACGGTTAAAAAGATACAGGGTAATCCAAGAAAATATTTACTTTTTAAAATTGGCAATGATTTGATGTTAATCGCATATGAATCAAATTTGGTGTAGTTATGTTTTTAAGGGCAAGGAGGATTCTATAATGGGTTTAAGATACTTCCTAGAGAACGCTAGCTTCACAATATGGGTTTTATAAATTATTCTCGCATATATTTTTGTCTCTAACATTTTTGACCGTGTTATATCATATTATAAATGAGGGATCTTTTATACGTAAAAAAGTTTTATTTTATTAATCTCGATTCAATTAGTTTTTTGAACACTTTAAAAACACCAAAATCGGGAGAAAATAATATGAAACAATCTGTGACGTGAGCTTGTTACGGCCCACCGCTGATCTGGAAACTTTAACAACGAAACCAGATCAGCTGTTAATGTCAAATGTCGTTGTCTTCTGTCGAATCGCTTTATTTTAACGAAAATTTAACTATAATATTAAAATATCTTTTTCTACGACCGTGCGTTTTAACCCATTTTCCCGCACGCATTTTAGTCTTAAAAGTAAAATTTTGCAACTTTTAAATTTCAATTAGGCGTTCTTCGGCAACGTTCCTAGCAGACTAAGGTGAAGGGATAACCAACATAAAACGCCTCGGTGGCTGGAAGTCTACTACTGCCGTAGAAAAAAATAATGTTTCTAACTCATGCGTAGTAAAGTTTCTTTCCGCACTTAAAATAACTATTTTTGTAAAGAAATGTTTGTGTGTATTTTAACATATTATTAACTATATTGTTGCAGTTAATTTCACATTTTTAATCTCGTTATTCTGCTATTGATAAAAAGATGCATTTATGGTTCAGAATGCCTAGTGATACACCGCCAGATTGGCAATAGGAAATCTCGTGTAAATTTTGCTACTAGAAATATTGGCATCTCTATTATATTAGTGTTTTTTTTAATCCTTTTTATTTTGGACCGGCACACCAAATTGTAATATTTTTTAATAAGTCAATTAAAAGTTATTTAGAAAAAACCCTTATTAATATTTAAAAGAATTTAAAACCGCCATGATACATTCCACAATGAAACCACCAATAATAATAACTATGATAATGTCAAATTTTACCAGACGTTTTATTTTTTATTAGTTTCAACATGTTTTACATTATTTAAAAAAAAATTATTTAGTAGTACCACGACATGGAATATAGTTCTCGGAGAGTATCCTAAATGTTCTCTGCGATGTTTCCCAGTAGTCTCATTCCAAACGAAACAACAGTCCTGAATATTCCTAATTGTGAGTAAAGATCCTTTAATTGATAAATGCAACAGTTTGGAGCAAAATAATGATCTACTCAATGGTAGAAGACAAGAAAATAATGCAGATTTAGAATCTTTACTCAATGTCGAAGAAGATAATGAAATTAGAACCTGACTACTTGACAAACTGTACTAAAGCATTACCTCATCGCAAATTACACAACTATAAATCTCATCCATTTAAATATCCAAAATTTTATCGTTTGAGTGATGGTTATGAAATATGAAGAGTAAAGTTTTGTTTCAAAGGTAGGGAAAGGAATAATGAAAGAAAATTTGCTTGCAATGTTTGTTTTACTGACGGCACCTTTACGTTAAACATTAAACCAAATTGAAGAAAAGAGTCGAGTTTGTATTACGTGTAAAAACTTTTATTTTATTAAAATCTTAGCAGAGCGCTTTCGGCTTTCGCCATCTTCAGTGCTATCTGAAAGTGAGAATTGAAAATTTTTATAACGGTAGGTTAAATAACAAAATTCTTGGAAAGAATTTGTGGAATGCAAAGAATTTATAACATTTTTATTGATTTAAAATTTGATTTTCAATACTCACTCGTCAATACACTGATATCCTCAAGGTGGAATGGCATTACGTCCACACAATGTTTTGAAAATGATATTAAAATTGTAAAAGGACAACACGAAACAAAACATAAAACATCTTTGATTTAAAAAACGTGCTGACAGTGGTAAAAGTAACGAACAAGTAAACCTAAGAAATCGAAAATTCGAGATGAGGTTACAGAATTAAAAATCTATCCTTTTATTTTTACATGAAAAGAAGGATGTAATGAGTTTTAAGGTGCTTTATTGTAAACAACGAATGCACATCCTTGACGTGTTTGGCGGGATTTTTTGAATTTAAATTGCGTTTCGTGGAAAGCATGAACTGACTTATGAAGAAAAGATCGAAAATAAAAAGAAAAATGTGAGGGAAATAGAAGAAGTCACGACATGATGCAAAATGTTAAATGTAAAGGGGGGGGGGGGGGGGGGGTAGGAGTTTTTTGAATAATCGAACGTTATAATGAATGTAGAGTAATTGTGGTTGCCTAATTGAAGTTCTGAAAACTGAGTGTTGACGACTAAATGGTGAAGTAATATTTAAATGATAAACAATTAATCGATTAAAAGTTGAAAAAGATTTTTTTAAAATAGTATTAGTATATGGCGGGGAAATTCTATGAAAACAAAATGGATCTGCAGAGGAAGGGAGAAATTAATTATGTCAGAAAGTGACTTATTCCAGGAGACGTCTATGAAGTGGTGTAAATTGTCTGTTGAGATTTACCTGTGTGTTAAGGCACAAATTATTATTTTTGAGTTCTCTATTGATTTCAATGTCTTCAAGGAAATCCAATCTATTAAAGTTCCTTGAAGAGATATTGTGTATTATTTTTGAATTGTTCTGAGGACTGAAGTTGTGTTTAAAATCCTTTAGGTGAGTGCCACAGGCAGAAGAAGATCTATTAAGATGTTCATAAATGCGTGTCTTTAGAGCTCTGCAAGTCCTGCCTATATAGGAGCTATCACAGGAGCCGCATTCTAATTTATAAATACCACTTTTTGAAAGTTTCTCTATTTTGTCCTTAGAATTAACCAATTGAGAGCCTATTTGATTTTTTGTTTTGTAGAAAACTTTTATGTCTTTGCAGTGCTCTCTAAAACATTTAGTGACCTCTTTGCAGACAGTGTCATTAATGTATGGAATGGCGATAAATTTACATGGGGTGTTTTGTGAAGGGAATAATTCTTTTTTCATTTTTTTGAGTTTTGTTTTTTGGATAAGTTTAGGGACAATATTGGGGTCATAGTTATTGTTGTAAGCTATTTGTTTTAGAATATTTATTTCATTGTAATAATCGGTTTGTGACATGGGGATATTGATTACACGGTTGACGTAGCAGTGGAAGGCTGCCATTTTGTGTTGTACAGGGTGGTGAGAAAGTTCTGAAATAATGTGGTCAGTTACCGTCGGTTTTCTGTATATAGAAAAAGATAGATCATTGATGGTCTTTGTTATTGTTATGTCTAGAAAATTTAATTTATTGTTGGATTCGGTTTCCAATGTGAAAGATATCCTTGGGTGAATATTATTGATCTTATCTAGAAGTCCTTGGGCACCAGTTTCATTACAGTCTAAAAAGCACAAACAATCGTCAACGTATCTAAACCAATGTAGAATTTCACGGTTGTTATCTGTGACTATATGTGAGACTTCAAGATGATCCATGAAAAAATCAGCTAAAAAGGGTGATAGGCAGTTTCCCATCGCTAAACCATCAGGTTGTTGATAGTATTTATTGTTGAAGGAAAAAAAGTCTTGAGAGAGGCAGAGGTCAAGTAAGGCTTTAATGTTAATTAATTTTGTTTGATCTATATTTTTTGATTTTAAAAAGTCTGTTAAAATTGTTACTGTTTCGTCTTTCGGTACTGTTGTAAAAATATTGGTTACGTCAAAAGAAACCATTAGACAATGGGGTGGTAAGTCAATATGTTTCAATTTGTACTCCATGTATTGGTTTAAAGTCAGTTATTTCTTTAATAAAATTGTAAATAAATGAAGCTAATTTGGAAGATGGTGTATTAGTAAAACTTACTACTGGCCTGATTGGAATGTTGGTCTTATGAATTTTGGGTAGACCGTAAAGTCGTGGCATGTTAGGATTGCTGGAAATAAGAGTTTTAGGAGCTTTGTTTTCCTCCAAGAAGTCACTGAAATGTTTTAAAAGGTTGTTAGTTCGCCGTATGTAGGTTTGAAAAGGGTTCTTATTAAGTAATTTAAAGTTATTGTCAATCAAAAAGGTTTCGACCTTTTCGACATAATCAGCTCTTTTTAGAATTACTAAACAGTTACCCTTGTCCGCTTTCGATATAATTAGATCTGCATTCTTTATTTTACGTTTTAAACAATTTAATATTTTAAGATGTGAATCAGAAGAAGAATGGTTAATTTTTTTAATGTTTTTTCTAAAATTGTGTAGAATGATGTGTAAATCGTTGCGTAAAGATTGTTTATTATGTAATATATCAGACAGTTGTTCAATGATTACATCTAGTTCCACTGCATATTCTAGAATATCACTTTCAGAAAGAGAAGATTTTAAACAATGTTTTAAGCCTAACCGCAAGAGATCCATCTCTTCATCACTGAAAAGAGTGTCTGAAAGATTTTTTACCCTATCATGAAATTTAAAGTCAGAAAATTTGTTAGAATTTATAAGGCGGGATCTGTGATATTGGTTGTTCTGTTTTATAAGATTCTCCAATTTAGATTTAAGCTTGTTGAATTTTAGGTGTTTGTTGTAATTGACCTCATCTGAAAGATCGTTCAAAAAAGAATCGGCTTGTTCGTTACCCAGATTACCTGACAAGTTGTTATACAACTGAATAAGTTTGCAATTGATAAAATCTATCCTGGCGTAGTGTTTACAAATTTCTTTCTTAATGATGCTTATCTGAAGGTCATCTATTCGTTTTTTTGGGACGTTCTTGGATGTCTTAACTCTTGCAAAAGTGGGTGTAACCTGTTCCTTTATGCAATTATGTAGAAACCAAATGTCAACTTGTATGGTGGCTCTTCGTGAGGATAGTCTTCTGTATTTTTCAGCCAAATCTGCCATACTGCAGTATTATAGAAAATTCGCTGTGGCTGTGTACACGTAGAGTAGAATTGAAGAAAAGAGTCGAGTTTGTATTACGTGTAAAAACTTTTATTTTATTAAAATCTTAGCAGAGCGCTTTCGGCTTTCGCCATCTTCAGTGCTATCTGAAAGTGAGAATTGAAAATTTTTATAACGGTAGGTTAAATAACAAAATTCTTGGAAAGAATTTGTGGAATGCAAAGAATTTATAACATTTTTATTGATTTAAAATTTGATTTTCAATACTCACTCGTCAATACACTGATATCCTCAAGGTGGAATGGCATTACGTCCACACAATGTTTTGAAAATGATATTAAAATTGTAAAAGGACAACACGAAACAAAACATAAAACATCTTTGATTTAAAAAACGTGCTGACAGTGGTAAAGGTAACGAACAAGTAAACCTAAGAAATCGAAAATTCGAGATGAGGTTACAGAATTAAAAATCTATCCTTTTATTTTTACATGAAAGAAGGATGTAATGAGTTTTAAGGTGCTTTATTGTAAACAACGAATGCACATCCTTGACGTGTTTGGCGGGATTTTTTGAATTTAAATTGCTTTTCGTGGAAAGCATGAACTGACTTATGAAGAAAAGATCGAAAATAAAAAGAAAAATGTGAGGGAAATAGAAGAAGTCACGACATGATGCAAAATGTTAAATGTAAAGGGGGGGGGGGGGGGGGGGTAGGAGTTTTTTGAATAATCGAACGTTATAATGAATGTAGAGTAATTGTGGTTGCCTAATTGAAGTTCTGAAAACTGAGTGTTGACGACTAAATGGATCTGCAGAGGAAGGGAGAAATTAATTATGTCAGAAAGTGACTTATTCCAGGAGACGTCTATGAAGTGGTGTAAATTGTCTGTTGAGATTTACCTGTGTGTTAAGGCAAAAATTATTATTTTTGAGTTCTCTATTGATTTCAATGTCTTCAAGGAAATCCAATCTATTAAAGTTCCTTGAAGAGATATTGTGTATTATTTTTGAATTGTTCTGAGGACTGAAGTTGTGTTTAAAATCCTTTAGGTGAGTGCCAAAGGCAGAAGAAGATCTATTAAGATGTTCATAAATGCGTGTCTTTAGAGCTCTGCAAGTCCTGCCTATATAGGAGCTATCACAGGAGCCGCATTCTAATTTATAAATACCACTTTTTGAAAGTTTCTCTATTTTGTCCTTAGAATTAACCAATTGAGAGCCTATTTGATTTTTTGTTTTGTAGAAAACTTTTATGTCTTTGCAGTGCTCTCTAAAACATTTAGTGACCTCTTTGCAGACAGTGTCATTAATGTATGGAATGGCGATAAATTTACATGGGGTGTTTTGTGAAGGGAATAATTCTTTTTTCATTTTTTTGAGTTTTGTTTTTTGGATAAGTTTAGGGACAATATTGGGGTCATAGTTATTGTTGTAAGCTATTTGTTTTAGAATATTTATTTCATTGTAATAATCGGTTTGTGACATGGGGATATTGATTACACGGTTGACGTAGCAGTGGAAGGCTGCCATTTTGTGTTGTACAGGGTGGTGAGAAAGTTCTGAAATAATGTGGTCAGTTACCGTCGGTTTTCTGTATATAGAAAAAGATAGATCATTGATGGTCTTTGTTATTGTTATGTCTAGAAAATTTAATTTATTGTTGGATTCGGTTTCCAATGTGAAAGATATCCTTGGGTGAATATTATTGATCTTATCTAGAAGTCCTTGGGCACCAGTTTCATTACAGTCTAAAAAGCACAAACAATCGTCAACGTATCTAAACCAATGTAGAATTTCACGGTTGTTATCTGTGACTATATGTGAGACTTCAAGATGATCCATGAAAAAATCAGCTAAAAAGGGTGATAGGCAGTTTCCCATCGCTAAACCATCAGGTTGTTGATAGTATTTATTGTTGAAGGAAAAAAAGTCTTGAGAGAGGCAGAGGTCAAGTAAGGCTTTAATGTTAATTAATTTTGTTTGATCTATATTTTTTGATTTTAAAAAGTCTGTTAAAATTGTTACTGTTTCGTCTTTCGGTACTGTTGTAAAAATATTGGTTACGTCAAAAGAAACCATTAGACAATGGGGTGGTAAGTCAATATGTTTCAATTTGTTAACCAAATCCAAAGTATTGCTTACTCCATGTATTGGTTTAAAGTCAGTTATTTCTTTAATAAAATTATTGACGAGTGAGTATTGAAAATCAAATTTTAAATCAATAAAAATGTTATAAATTCTTTGCATTCCACAAATTCTTTCCAAGAATTTTGTTATTTAACCTACCGTTATAAAAATTTTCAATTCTCACTTTCAGATAGCACTGAAGATGGCGAAAGCCGAAAGCGCTCTGCTAAGATTTTAATAAAATAAAAGTTTTTACAAGTAATACAAACTCGACTCTTTTCTTCAATTCTACTCTACATGTACACAGCCAAATGTTTAAACCCGTAGATATTAAAGTACAGAACATGAACACAGATTTGTACAAGCTAGAGCTCAATTCTCTCAAAACGTAAATGTTTGGATGGACATATTTGGACATCGGATTAATGGATTATTTGTTGGAACACAATTTGGAAAAAGAAAATTTCTTTCAAAATCAAATTGAACCTGCTTTGAAAGAAGTTTTTCTTGAAAATGAAGATATTTTATTTCAAATAGACGTTTGTAGTGTTTGTACTGCACACAATGCACAAGAAGTAAGGAAATACGCCCAAAACGTTTTCGATAGAAGCTCAATAGGAACTTACACCTTCAATTGGCCAGCTAGGTCTTCTGTTCTATAACCAAACGACTTTTTTTTAATGAATTGACCTTCTTTTTCGGATACCCTGTATAGTACACAGTCAGTACAAGCACCCTGTATATTATATTTTATTTAACAACAAATTAGGTCCATTATGCTTGATACATACAGTGTATGTATAAAGTCTGGAAACGGCTTATTAGCATCACAATTTCCGGCCAATTTAAACCAAATTTGGTACCTTTGTGTAAGAGGATCTAACGCACCGAATGACGATATTGGCGTTGTTGCCAGCTTTTTAGTTTGTCTGGAATTCGAACGAATTTTATATTTTTAAATATAACACCCAGAATATTTTTACATTTTTAAATTCCACACAAAATTATAATTATTTTTTATTAAATGCATTATTAGTCTATACTTCATAGTTTCCGAGATATTGACTCTCGAAAAGTGACATTTTTGAACATTGACAGCTTATAACTTTCTAACAGTACGTCTTAGAGCAAAACGGCTTACATGTCCCTATCTTCAATTTTTATTATCTTCCCAAAAAAATCAACTTCCAGTTAAACCGGAACAACTATATTTCCTGCTTTCGAGTTACATCCGGTTTAACCGGAAGTTGATTTTTTTGGAAAGATAATAAAAATTGAAGATAGACATGTAAGCCGTTTTGCTCTAAGACGTACTGTTAGAAAGTTATAAGCTGTCAACGTTTAAAAATGTCACTTTTCAAGAGTCAATATCTCGGAAACTATGAAGTATAGACTAATAATGCATTAAATAAAAAATAATTATAATTTCATGTGGAATTTAAAAATGTAAAAATATACTGGGTGTTAGCTGGCAACAACGCCAATATCGTCATTCGGTGCGTTAGATCCTCTTACACAACTGTACCAAATTTGGTTTAAATCGGCCAGTAAATTGTGATGTTATTAAGCCGTTTCCAGACTTTATACACACACTGTATATACCAAATATACTTTCATATCAAATACAGATGATAGCAATCTATTAATTATTATGAGAAAGAAAAAAAAACCTAAAGTCTTCCTCCATAAAATTTAATAGAATAAAAATTCTCTAAGGGTCTCTACATGTTTCGAACGTAGAAACGTTCATCATCAGGAGACAGAAAATTTATTTAGTGCTGATGTTTTTAGCAGAAGAGAAAATGGTGTAGAACCTTAATGAAGCTTTTATGGAATTAAAAAATTGATATGTAGAAGAGACATAATATGAAGAAAATTAATAAGGTTAAACCATACTAAGTATGTTAAAAAAGTTATTAAAGGGGGTCTAAATCAACCAAATAAACTGGGGAAGAAAAAAAAAACTTCCTGAAAAGAAGGTACCGCTAGGGGGAGTAGTTATTATGTTATGATACAAAGTCCCTAATTTTTACTAACACCTTCAATACAATATAGGTCAGAAATTAAGTTTTTATATGCTCTATACTATTCTGTATAGTTTTGTAATAACAAATTTAGTTACCATGGTACCATGGTAACAGCAAGAGAGAGGGGTAACGATTAAAAGAACTTAAAAGGTTTAACTTCGATCTGCGTTAACCGAATTTAACAAATTATGGTTGAAACGTTAAAACATTTTATCCCGATTGAACGGTCATATAAATTTTATTAAAAATTATAAAATAATTACTAAGATTTAAAAATGTAATAAATATAGCCAAAAAAGCTATTCCTGTGGGATTTAAACGTTTTAATAAAAGGAAAATTGAAAAACTTTGCTAAAAGCCGAAATAGAATTACACTCTTCCACTATTTTTACGATAACTTTTAAGAGAGAAGACAAAACTACTTGAGGTTTTTGCAGTTGTCTTTACTAAACAGTTAGCTATAGAATAGAGCTAAAATGGTTTGATGGTTGCATTTAATTTTTTTAAGCAATCGAAGCTAAGCATTTCCTCAAGTGCCCTCTATTATTAACCACACTCATTTATTTATTTATTTATATGAACGTTTAATCAGAATAAAACGTTCTTTAAAATAACCCATAGTTTGTTAAATTCGGTTAACGCAGAGCGAAGTTACAGCCTTTTAAGTACTTTTAGTCGTTACCCTTCACCACGCTGTTACCATGGTGACTACAAAATAATTGTAATTACAAAATTTATAGAGGATATTACAGAGCATATAAAAACTTAATTTTTTAACTACATTGTATTGTAGGTATTAGTAGAAATTAAGGACTTTATATCATATCATAGCGACTGCGCACCGTAGCGGTAAAATTAGGAACTTATATTTCCAGTAATTTTCAGTCAAAGTTTTGAAGATACAGCCACTGTTTTCTCACTGCAAAAGTAAAAAGTATTTTACGTTATTTAGAGAATATATGAAATATTTCAGATCCAATATAGGTAATAGTTTTTTTTTTATTTGAATGCCAACATTAATAATACACCGATGTTAACACTGGTCTTCCACTATTATACCCATTACCCAGGCTACTTTCCATCATAATATGAACAAAATAAATATTTACATAACTGGAGAGTTAATAAGCCAAGGGCCTACGTGTTGAGACACGTAGGCTATGTTTGCCAGCTCAATAGATTTATGTTCGTCCAATGGAACATAAACGTAGTTTCAATATTTGTATTCTAGGCAATAAGTAGAATGCAGATTTTCCTTGGGGGTTTATAGAGGGAATTGCTGGGCTTATTTTTATAAATACATAAAAAAAGTGTTAAACTACCACGATTTTATTGGGTTATAAAATATAAATAATAAACTGACAATAACCTTTAGTAAATTTATATTTGTGACTGAATGTTGCTTTCCTCGCAGTTTTGTTGTGTTATGAAATATGAGCTAAAAAATCACTGGAAATAATTTTTAAGTTCCTAATTATACCGCTAGGGTGCATAGTCGCTATGCTATTATACCAAGTCCTTAATTTCTACTAATAACTGCAACACAATACACAGTTTTATCCTGATTGAACGTTGATTATTAACTAATGCGTGAGGTTGACAATAGAGGGCACTTTAAAAAGATACATTCCTAGCTTAGATTTCTTAATAAATTGGAATACAACCATCCAACAAACCCGACTAGCGGTTTTTGTCGTTCTCTTGACTAACTAGTTAGCCATAGAATAGAGTTAAAATGGTTTGATGGTTGCATTTAATTTTTTTTTTAAATCGAATTTAGAAATATATTTTTTTTAATGTGTCCTTAACCGCACAATTTATTTTTGACAATATTTATATTTTTACAAAAGTTCAAAGAGGATAAAGTGTTTTTTAAAATAAGCCATAGTTTGTTAAATTCTGTTAACGCAGACCAAAGTTACAGCCTTTTAAGTACTTTTAGTCGTTACCCTTCTCCATGCTATTACCATAGTGACTACAAAAAAATTGTAATTACAAAATTTATAAAGGATATAGATATTGTATAAAAACCTAATTTCTGACCTACATCGTATTGCAGTTATTAGTAGAAATTTAGAACTTTGAATTATAGCATAGCGACTACGCACCTTAGCGGTAAAATTAGGAACTTTAAAGTTATTTCCAATGATTTTTTTTGCTCATATTTCCTATTAAATTTTTTACCCAAAGTCGTAGAATGTCTTTGTATGGTTTTGGAAATGCAGCAGCTCGCCACCCGTCGTGGATCACCCTGTATAATATCAAGTCTTATTTTTAATAATAGTGCCTATCTTGCCAGAAAACACTTCCATCCACAGTAACCTTAAAATAAAACTGAAAATAGAACAGTATTTCAGTATTTTAACCAAGTATAACTTAGAATTGATTCGGTCTTTACTTGGTGGAAATCCATTATTAATTGTGTTAAATAAATGTTAAAAAAATAAAATTATAATTTTACACTTTCCACAGATTTTTATTTTGACTCAACATGTGTCGCAACTCAGTTGCTTCTTCAAAGGAGTACTTAAAAATGGTATTTATTTTAAAAGTTATAATTTAAGTGTAACAATAAAATTGCAGGTAATTTTCAGGTTGTTTAAATTGTTGGAAAAACCAATAATAATGTGAACAGACTAATTAAAGAGATTTAAAAGAGGTGATCCGTTTAAATCCAACTAATCGTTGTGAAAAATATTGTTATTTTTAAGCCTATTTATTTCTAAGGATTCAAGCAAATTTAATTTTGTACTTTGGTTTTTAATGTGCAAGATATCGTAGTTATCATTAAATGTATGATTTGCTTGTAAAAGATGATTAGAGTAATTAGAATCTGTTTTGTTTTTTATAAAACTAGCATGATGTTCATTCATTCCTTTTTCGAAGTTTCGACCTGTTGGTCCGATATAAACTTTAGAGCAATCATTACATTTTAATTTGTAAACACCAGATTTATTTCGTTCGTTTAATTTACTTTTATTATTTTAAGGCCCGGTATCTTCATCATTGGTTAAAAGGCGGTTAAACTTTATTCCTTTATTAAACGAAATTTATGGTATTTTCACTCCTAATTCAATTCAACCATCGGGTAAATGTTTGTTAATTCTTTGTTAACTAACTGGTAATAAATCGGGCGAATATAGAGTTAAATGAGATATAAGTATGTTTTCTAACCTTAAAAAAAGTGAAAATATTTATTTATTATTAAAATTGTTGAATGTGATGCTTTGAAAAATTTCGAGACACCCAAAGTTTAATGTTCTTGTGTTTTGATAGGTAGTATATCATGTGAATTTTAAGGCAATAAACATAAAATTACGGCGTTTTTTTCGCTGTGGGCTACTCATGTTTCTAAAAAATAAAACTGGGTACAACAATATTAAAACAGCAGTCATATTAAATTGAGTATAAATATTTGTTATTGGCATAACAAATTGATTTTTCTGTACTTACATCAATCAAAAAAACACGATCCACAGTTGGTTTTATCTACTTTTACCAAAACAAGAACCAACCAATTTAAAAACAAATAAAAATTTGAGGTTAGGTTGGTTAGCGGACACCTACACAGAGGAAATACTAGTCCGATCCGTGACTACTCTTCGACACGGAGTAGGCATAGATCGTGTTGTGCAACGTTGTCATATGTACTTCCGATTAAATCTAATGTCACCTAACAGTCTGTTAAAAAGCAGTCAAAATACCCATTTTCCTTATTCTGCTGTTATCGCGTTGTTAAATAATAATCGACTGTTACATATTTCTTGATTTAACAGAGCTTGAAAATACCGGACATTAATGTGTTTCCCTAGAGTATTGTTAGTTTTGAAAGCAATATTAATAATCAAGTCTTTTAAAAAGTTTTTTATTTTAGTGCTACTATGAGCTATGTAAGAAATAACTTTATAATTATTTTTATTTCTATTATTAAAAAATAAAAATCTGTGGAAAGTGTAAAATAATTTAATTTTTTTACGAGTTATTTAACACAAATATAACTTAACTGAATATAAAAATACTTTTTCCTGCGACCACCTGCAATTGAGAAAAAAAGCGCGGTTAACTTGTCTAAAAAGTGCTTTATATTACACGCGTGTTGAAATATTTTTTTTCTACGATCGTTCAAAAAATGTCATTTTGTGAATGAATTTCTAATGACAGAAGCAGGTCTTTATTTCATACTATGCAATAAAGTACTTTTTGCCCTATACTCCAGGAAACTTATGGAATCCCCAATGTTAACCCGGAAAAAAGTGTTATAAAGCTGGGACTAGTGGCATTTGATAGAATTGGGGGTCCTATTTAACAGACTAAAAGTCCCCATATGTCCCCTTGTCTGAACATACTAAAAAATCGTCCGCCATCTTGAAATTTGGCATATTTTTCAATTAATGGCAAATAACTCTAAAAACAGTAGAAATTTAGAAAAAAATTAAGAGCTATTATTTAAAGAAAATGAAATTCCAAAAGGATTACTGCTATTTACAATTATTTTTATTTCATGGATAAAGAAATAAATATAGATATATATTATTTTAAAATTTTTGGAATTTTTTTTTTTAGTTTTAACTTATAGATATTTTTGTAAATTGTTCTACATCTAGGATCAGCTTAAATTATGTAAATTTTATAGAATGTAAATCAAATTTAAGCAATAAAAAACTTTGATTATGTTTAACTACTGCCTCAATTACTATAGAAGGCCGCGGACTAAACTGCATCGAGCAAGAAATGTGGCGGGAACTCGATATTAGTAATTTCTAATGATTGTTCTAGTTCTAGTAGATAAAAACATTGATATTAGACCGTGTTGATTGTTTTTATCAAAAGTATTTAGTGCTGATCGTGAATTTCTGAAAATAAGCAAGTGAAAGGGTTGTTACGTTTAGTTCGTAATAAAAGTCAGGTTAGTGAAAAGATTAGTAAGTTTGTTAAGTCAAGTAATTAATCCAAATATTCTTTCTCGATAGGCTAATATTTTAACAAATAGATTTATTACATTTTGTAACTGAAAAATCGTAAAATAAATTTGTGAAAAACAAATCACATTTTGTCACCTATTTGCTCCAAGGTCAATTATAAATACTACTATGTAGTATGTCCGACCAGAATAGGACCCGCGGTGCACTTATATTATAAAAGTTTTTTTTCTACAGAACTAATAGCTGATTCGAGTATAAATTGTGATAACGTGATAGAAATAAAGGAAAACATCCTTAATAAATTATATGGGAAAAAGTTTACAGAAGTTCATTTAAAACGCAATGATATAGTCAAAACATTAGCGTATATTAAAAGGGCCATAAAAGTCTACGGCCAAGATTCTCCAATTAATTCTAACCAACTATTTAACAGAATAATTATAAGTACCTACAAATCTGAGGAAAATTTAAAAGAGCGTTTTGCTTATGAGCTTGCTCCGTACCCACTGGCGCTTTTTGATAAAGGTTTATTGAGAAAAACCACTAAGTCGTCATCATATGCAGTGTTTGACAAAAAGTGTTCTCCAAGTAGTACTATTCCTTTTAATACAGTATTTGTGATCGATGGCGGCCATCTAATACACAAGGTTGTCTGGCAGTCACCGGCCTTTTATTCGGAACTCTTAGATCAATACATCAGTTATGTTTTACATAACTATGGTACTAAGGTAGTCATTGTGTTTGATGGTTATGATATTTCTATTAAGTACTAAAAGCTATGAGTAGAACAGACGTTACAATAAAATGCAAGGACCAGAAATATCAATAACTAATCAAAATTTAGCTATAATAAACAAAGAGAAATTTTTATCCAATATCCCAAATAAATCTAACCTTATCAAAGAATTACTAATTAAATTTTGTTCTGCTAAAATTAAAGCTATTCAAGCAAAGGGGGATGCTGATACTAGTTTAGTTAAGGAAGTTTTACAAGAGAAAAAGAAAAATGAGACTGTTACCTTAGTGCGAGAGGATACAGATTTAATGGTTCTTCTACTTCATTATGTTGATGAGGATGAGGTATTCATGTTGCGCCTGGGAAAAGCATGAAAGCCTGATAAGGTTACTAATGATGAAAGAGTTTTGGACTTCCATTGTCTTTATTTGTTTTAAATCACAACGTTTCAACTGGTAAGTATCTCCAGTCGTCTTCAGGTGAATACTAAATAAGTAAAGTAACTACAAAGACTATTTATACTAGCTAGGTGCACTGAAGCATAACTGAGGTGGGTGCAGTCATGCGTTCAGTTGGCACGCGATCTTATCCTAAGCTTACATCTATCTAACAAAGGTTTCCAGATATTTCTTATGTCTAATGATGGTTTACTAAAACAGCCTGGGTTCTGGTGAATAGCAGCAGCTTCCTTAAACTTTCTTTTCCTCCAGTGTGATTCCTTAAGTAGGATTTCAGCTTCTGACCACATGATATGGTGACCATGTTTCCAGGCATGATCAGCTGCACCTGACTTTTCGGTCTCTCCTTTTAACGTATTGTTTTTGTGTTCTTTAATCCTTGTCTCGATCTCAGGTTACTAATATAACACAGTTACAAGAACATTTAGGGAACACAAGGGATTGTATTTTATTTTTACATGCTTTTTCCGGATGTGATACTAGGTATTTCAGGACTTTTTAAAAAAGGTAAAATCTCTTGTTTTCATATGTTAGATAAGAATCAGAACCTTAAAGAGTCTGCCTTGATATTTTCTGAAAAGTCTGTAGATAAAGATAAATTAATTGAAATTGGTGAAAAATGTCTAAATCAACTTTATGGTGGTCTTAAAACTAATACATCTATAAATAACTTAATATTTTTAAAATATAAGACGCTAAGCGTTCGTCAAGGATTGACAAAAAATTTTGATTTGGCAATTTTACCTCCAACTTTAGATGCAGTCAAGTTTCATATATATCGTGTTTATTTTCAAATACAAGAGTGGTTGGGAAATAATTTAGATCCTCTTAAATGGGGATAAAAATTGTACAATAATCGTTTATTACCACGAACCACTGATCTCGCAATTGTTCCGGATTTTATTCTAAATATTATATACTGCAATTGCAAAAGCGGTTGTAAAAAATTATGTACGTGTAAAAAATTATGTACGTGTAAAAAATCCAATATTTTTGTTCTGCTTTGTGCAAAAACTGCGCGGGAAATGCATGTCAAAATATCGAGCTAGAAGATGTAGAAATAATGATATAGTTTTGAAATGTATTTCTTGATATATAGGATATAGGGCTATTTGGCATGGACAAATAAATAGGATAAAATCATCTTCATCTTTAGTATCTTAAGTCCTTTATTATGTCATATTTAATAAATTATGCGTTTTTTTAATATTGTTCTAATTTCTAAAGATCCTATAACATGCAAACTTATAAACATTTTGCATGTATTTGTATGCCATGAATGTTAATTAGTTATATCGAAGACATTATTTGATTTGCGTCTACATTTTAAGGTTATATATCTTTGTTAGTTTTACGAATAAGTTAATAAAAGTATATATTATTGAAAAGCATTTTTTATTGTCTTTAAAAATGAATTCTTTAATTTTTTACCTATTTTTATTAGTTTTCGAGATATTATGCTTTAACAAACAAAAAATCTAAAATTCAAGATGGCCGACAAGGAATTTCTATGTTCAGACAAGCGGACATAATATGTCATATTATGGGGACTTTTAGTATGTTAAATAGAACCCCCCAATGCTATCAAATGTCACTAGTCTCAGCTTTATAACACTTTTTTCCGGGTCTAGCCGTATATGTCCTGGAGTACTAGTGCAATAAAGTAAATTACCTAGGAAACGAACTATTTTTTTATAGTATGTGTATTGTGTGTTGCACACCGTCGATACCCTATCGAAATAGAATTCACGTTGACAGGGCGCCATAATTTTATTATGTTGAAGTCAAAGGTATCTATGATCCATTGTCAAATTTGAATTACAACTTTTGCATACAAAGGAGAGATAATACAGAGCGATTTTAAACTTTTTTGTTAAATAAAAAGATGATTGTAGAAAAAATAGTGTATGTAACATGTGCAAAAAGTGTGTTTATTGCACATGGCATATTATTCACCTCGACAACGTCTCGGTGAATAACATCTATGCCGTGTGCAATAAACATACACTTTTTGCACTAGGTTATGGGATTCCTGGAGCGGATTAGAGTGCTGGGTGTGGTAAAGTAAACTAGGACATTATTTCAAAGAAATAAAAAAAAATTCGGTAATTCTGGGAAACATTAGGAGTTTTTATGATAAATATAAAAAAGGGAAAATAGATTAATAAGCGAACTGACAAACATGCCAATATTGTCCACTAAGTTCAGCCATAGAAGAGAAAAGGGTTTAGCGGGAACAGAAATCAAGTACCGATTTATAATTTAAGTTCCATTTTTACAATTATCTTATCTAGGATAAAAAAAACCCATACAATGTTTAAGGACAAGTAAATGGCCTTTATGTAAATAAATTTGTTCAAATAATAATGTCAGCATTATTCCAAACAAATCGAAGATATGACTTTCATAATTAATAAGCTATCGATATTTAACTCCACCTCTATCTATATACAATTATGAGTGTTATTGTTTATTGTTGTTACTTTTGTACGTACACATATATGTACCTAATATTCTTTTATTGAAAGGATGCAAGGAGCTAAAAAAATCAAAAACGAAATTTGTTCTGTAAATTGCATTTACTTACAACCAAAATAATTGAGAATGGTTGGTTTAATAGAGCCAATTGCAGTAAAAATTTAAGTGAGCCGTGAAACAAAGACAGAGGAGAAAGCTTTGATTCAAAATATAAAAAAAACGTCCCAACGTTTTAATTTTGATTTATTTTCTTAAATTTCTTTGACGTGCTTAAAATTTTAAGAAAATAAATCAAAATTTAACCCATTTAAACTTGTCAAGTACTATTTCATATTTTAAATCAAAGCCTTTTCCCCTTTTTTGTTTGACAGCCCAAATAAAATTTTACATTTGTTCCACTAAAGCAATCATCCTCGATTATTTTTGTTGTATGTAACTGCAATTTACAGAACTTTAATTTAAATAAATGTTGTGTTGATTATGGGTTTGTAGAAAACACAATGGTATAATATTTATAACTTCTTGCTTACAAATTTCGTAATAAAATGTTAGTTTGTTCTTATGGAACTTAACTTTATAATGTATTTTCCATATCTCTGTTTTATAAAACGATATAGCTTGCGGTTTTTACAGATTTTCTTCTTATTTTTTCCTCTTTAATAATCGTTGCATTTAACATTTTTGAGAAAAATTAGGAAATTGTTGATTCTGCTAAATGGCGCCCTTTAGCTGCCGCAACGGACATCAGCACTACTTAGTTTTTTATTAAATCCATAAAACAAAATTATTCCAATTTAGCGAATTCAAATTTGTCAAATTCCGATAAGCCAAACCAAAGTACTGAATATTTTTCCATAGAAATATTTGTCCCACCCTACCCTCCTTAAACAAAAAGTAGAGCAAACACTCAAATACAAAAGTTATCCAAAATTTTAATTAGATTAAATTTTTTTTATTTTCATACACTTCTACTATGAGGATTTTAGAGAAAATCGCTCTTTTTGGTGTGACACTATAGTTACACCCCCTAGCGAGCAAGCTAGAAAATTTAAAAAAATTTCCAGCGATTTCTGTTAATCACTTTTATAAAAAATATTTTTTCCGCAAGCCTACGGTAAACGGTTTCCAAGATACAGCCGGCATCCCTTTTTAGTTGTACACCCGGTACATTACTCGTGTGAAAGTAATTGTCTCATACTCGACGACTTTCCTTGTTTATTCCAACTAAATAGTTTAATAATAATTGGTATAGATTAAATAAATATTGAATTCAAATAATTATACAGGGTGTCCAAGAAAATGTGGGAAACCTCCCGGATATGAAAAAAACACGTGAAAAGAATACTACAAGTTCATATAAACTTCTTTCGTATCGGCCTCCTCTTCGGAAATATGGGCTCCCAAAAAGCTCCTATGGAATTAAGTTTTTGACACATTAAACCAACAGGTATATTTAATTTTTTTTTTCATATGATCTATACCAGGTAAGACCCTTCAAATTACTATCCCAGAAAGTGTTGCGAATTACTCACAGCTGCAGGGACGGACTAGCTGTGACACTAATGTGCCCATTTTTTTTACGCCCTGTATAATAAAAACTTTGGACAATGTTTTTTACATACCTTTAACTATTGACTAAAAATTAAGTACTCTTTATTCATGTCGCTAATCCTAACCGTTTTCGGAAAAACGTAATTTTATTGCGATCATGTATTAATATTAGGCAGTTGAAAGTGAACATTTATAATTTATAGGAACAAAGATGTATTTTTTATTGATATACCCTAAATATAAATGATATAAATATGTTAAAAATGACGTTTTTCCGAAAACGGTTAGAATTAGCGACATGAATGGTAGGTACTTAATTTTTAGTCAATAGTTAAAGGTATGTAAAAAACGTTGTCCAAAGTTTTTATCATACAGGGCGTAAAAAATGGGCACATTAGTGTCACAGCTAGTCCGTCCCTGCTAACCTTCAGCTGTGAGTAATTCGCAATACTTTCTGGGATAGTAATTTGAGGGTCTTACCTGGTATAGATTATATGAAAAAAAAATTAAAATATACCTCTTGGTTTAATAATTATGTGTCAAAAACTTAATTCCATGGGAGCTCTTTGGGAGCCCATATATCCAAAGAGGAGGCCGATACAAAAGAAGTTTATATGAACTTGTAGCATTCTTTTCACGTATTTTTTCATATCCGGGAGATTTCCCACATTATCTAAGTCATTAAATTAGGACTAAACTATTTTCTTCTCGAATAATTTAATATTGCAGTTAGATATTTATACCGTGCGAGCAAAAATTATTTGCATCAAAGAGGGCCTTGCATCTAAGGACGTAATGCTTAGCCGTAGAGCTTAATACCTGTTGGGTGTCAGTAACTACCTGCATGAATTAACAATCAACCAGTTATTCCGTCATCTTTGACAGTCGTTACAAGTAATTTAATTCCTCGCTAATTTTTCCAATTTCTTAAACAATTTACACAATGGGCTTTACGGAACAGCACAAAACATTCATGGTTAAAGCATATTTTCGAAACGGGGTTAGAGTAAATGGTGAGTGGCAATACAATCCGGGTTTGTGCATGGATGATTTCCTAACGTTTTCCTAAAGTTGCTTTTATTGCTGGGGATTTTTATCATTGCCTAAAAAGAACCGTGGCTGTGTTTAGGGAAACAGGTTCTAAACGACACAAAAAAGGAGCAGAAAGACCATCTGTAAGAACAGAAGAACTTGTTGCAAAAGTTCGTAAAATAATGCAAAATACGCCAACAAATTGTATAAGACGCCTGTCCCAAGAAGTGGGAAGATCTTATCGAACATACAGGACTATTCTTAAGAAGCAGCTAAATTTATTTTGTTATAAAGTGCAAGTATTCCAAGTAATTTTGTAAACAACAAAAATAAATTTGTATTTGTCTACTTATTTTATTACTCATTAGTTTGGCATATCATGTCATAATATAAATTTGATAAAACTTTAACCTAGATTTGGTTAGATATATCGTCCCCATATCATTGTCATCTAAACCAAGCCCTACGTTTTTAAATCCAAGCCCTCTTTGATGCAAATAATTTTTTCTTGCGCGGTACTAACGTGTACCAGCGGCTTCGCTTGTGTAATACAATAATTGTTATAAATTTGATATCGGAACAAAATAGCGGATATAATACATACTACCCAATAAAATCTTTTATAGGTACCCATATTATATTTAAAAAGAAATTTCTTTGCTGCTTTCTTACATGATTTCTGGTTTTTTAATAAAAATGTCATGTATCTCCTATTCATTATTATTAAAATATAAATCTATTTTATTACACATCGATAATAACGCTCAAAGAACCGTTCCTTGGGCTTTGGGTTTCTATATACGACCTTATTATGAGAGTGGAGTTTATTGAAAAGTTGAAATACTTCAAGAATGTCCGTCAAAAAATATGTTTTCCAATATAAACTTTTAAAACTCCTTTTCATCCCTTTAGGGGCCGACGCCACGTAAACGAAATAAGAAATATTATTTTTTCAACATACACTTTTATACCCCACCCCCTTTCCACCCCTTTCTGTGCAGATTTCCAAAAAATCATGTCTTAACGTTCGAAGAGAAGTTTATTTTACAGCAGTAATAATTGTAGGAATTTTGTTTTGGAATAGTTTTAAGAAGTAATGTGATATTCTCGTCTCGTTGAAATTTTTATGTTACGGACGGAAAGCAATTACTTTACCTACTTGTTACATAAATACATACAAATATTATCTTTGCTCTGATGTCTATTGTTTGTCTCAACTAGGAAACAACTTAATTACATACGGTCACTTAATTTATCCAATCTGATAGGCGGGTGCCTTCTATTGTTCCACATGGCATTGTTTGGAGCCATAGAATGGAACATTAACTCCGTTACCTAACAATTTATGTACAGCATTCTAAATTTGATTTAATTTGAAGAAATAGTCCATACTTATAGCGGAGTTGAACGTATGAAACGAAAAGAAAAACACAAAGTCTTCCTCCACAAAATTTAATAGAATAAAAAATTCTTAGTTTAAAGGTCTCTACATGTTTTGAACGTAGAAACGTTCATCATCAGGAGACAGAAATCATTACGTCGATGTTAAAAAAAATCATTACTTTTGACGTAGACAAACTTGGGCTCCTGGCCACAGAAACATATATATGGCAACGAGACTGCTAATGCGCTCGCCAGGGAGGGCGCAGGCATGTCTGTCGAACTATCAGAGAATACTGTCGCTTATCCACTGGAATCAGTCAAAGAGGATGATAGCTAAATAACTTGCGCAAAGCAGATGGAAAAAACTAACAACCTGTAGCATCTCCAAGCAATTGTGGCCTCTACTTGATAACAGAAAAACCACGGCATTACTACAGCACAGTCGAAAACACCTAACAAATGAGGGGTTCATAGCAAAACTGGTGTAAGTCAAAATTTATTGTTTTTTGTAATTCGGCTTTGAAGTTTATCTTCAGATTATAAAAAAAAATATTGCAAGGAAATTATTCATTATTTTTAATTAATGTCTATAACCGTGTGTTAGATATTTTTTATAGTAATAAATATATATTATTGTATCCGATTGTTAAATAATTAATTAAATAATAAGAAAAAACTAATAATAATTTGACTTACACCACTTTTGCCCCGAAATATAATTAAAATAATGGAAGTAGAACATTTTAGAATTTTTATTAAGAATACAAAATATGTCATAACCTTAACTAACTAACTCTAATAACTAACTAACTAATAAGTTTCTAATCGAAATGCAATTCATCTTCATCTGAGGAGCTTCCTTCCTGCGATGTTTGTGATTGACGAGTTCTGATTTCTGTCGGAAGATTTTTAAAATAAGCATGATGAATAGGGGGAATGTAAGGTAATAGATCCAACATGTCGCGCTTTTTTTGTTGCGTAACAGGACGCCTTAGGGGATATAAAATATCCTGATTTTCAGGTAGTGCAACAGCTTTTTTTCCCTTTCCAGCTCTTGATAAGGAAACTTCATTAAAATCCATGATTTCGTTAAGAGTTTCTTTGTACTTGAAATGGAATGGTAAACCACGTTCAAATCTGAGCCACCTAATTTTAAGCCAGCTAAATGTCTGGTGTCTAAAATTCTTTTTACGGTTTGTTATAGAATCTTCAAGGCTTTTTGTGGATAGAAATGCAGTTCTTTTTATCTCAAATACTTGATAGGGTTTTACTCGTTTTGCCCCCTTTACAATGCCTATCCAATTTTCTGGACCATGTATCTGAGTGTGTTTTTTACTGGCTTTTTCTATTACCCCAAAATCAGCGTCGTTAGGTAGAAAGGAGTGTCCAGAAACTAAAAATTTTAAATCTATAGTGCTAGCATTCATGTTTTGATTCTGAACCAACTTTAATAACGTGTGTGCTAATTTTATATTACGGTTTTGTCCCGTGCAAGAGTCGGAATACAAAATAATATGGTCGTGTTCACGTGCGTTGTCCAATAAGTGTTTCACCAGACAACTTGCAATGTCCTGCGAGCCTCGACCTCCCTCTGTTTCATCCCACATGTACATGAATCCGTTCATTGAATTAAATGAATGAACTCCAAAATTGTAAATGTACATGTTTCTTTTGTAGTAAGCTACTGATGTACTTAACTTTGGGAAAGGTAACGCTTTTTGTAGGTCAAATGTTGCTACATAAATTATGTCTGATGCTTCATCCTTATTCTTGTTTAACGAGTCTCGTGCTTGTTAAGCCTTTGCTAGATGAACATTTTTTTGGGATTGAAGGTTTGCTTTAATTTCTTCGTTGTTTTCTGTAAGGAGTTTCAAATTCAGTTCATCGCAAGTTCGGCAGGAATGTTTTATAGGGGGCTTGAAGTGCAAATTAAATTTTGTGGAAAAACTTTATAGTAAAATTTTTCTTTAACTGGTGCTTTATTCTCATTTGTACATTTTTCAACATACATATCGTACATCTTATGAATTGACAAGTATGAATTTAAATATTTTCTTAGGGGGTTATCTTTTCGACTATAATGGCTTTGATATGCTGGAAATGATTTAATATGGTCTATAACATCTGAGTCATCAATTTTATTAGCTAGGACTTGTTTACCTCGACCATCAGTAACATAAGATATTTCTGGTTTTGCAAGAATTCTGTAAAGTCTACCATCAGTGATACCGAATGTTTGTAAAAAGAATTTTTTGCATATATTTATATTAACGTTATTAATTTTAAGGGTATATTGATACGTTACAGATTTAGGGTTTTTCGAATTATTACGAGGACGCTTCTGTTTCACACTTTCAGATTTTGTAAGGCTATGTATAAATGTATTTTGTTTGGAAAAGTCTCCCAGTTTCCAAAACGAATTGTGCATTTTCTTTCTATCATTTTCACTTACACGATTATTACACATTTTCTTACAATCGCAGTTTAAATTCTTAAATACTTTTGCAGGTACATTACGCCCCCTTGATGACAAGTATTCTTTACCTTCATTTCGGGAACGTTTTCTAACATTTTTTTTTCCAAGAAATTTCATTTCGTTCCCTTTTTCTACTGCGAACAGGCGAGGATAAATGGGCCTCCACCCGAACAGTCTCTTCTACTTCCTCTTCACTAACAGCCTCTTTCTCTTCTGATCCTATAATATAAAAAGTCAAAATTACGAAAATTAGAAAGGAAGAAGATATTATTAAATTATATTATTTTTATTGCGGTTTAATGAGGAACAAATCGCACCTTTAAAAGTAAAGTGACACAACTCGAAAATTATATATTTCTAGGTTTAATCATAAAATGGCACTAAATACCGCCCTCTATCAGCTGCCACTGGACCTAATACCAAATCGCTTCTCCCCAATTAGATGAACCTATTTATGCCTTTTTTATATTAAGGGTATTCGCGCGTCTTTTTTTTACTAAAGAGTATCATTTCAGTATGTTGTCGCATGCGAAATTGACACTGCTTTAAGTCTAAACTGACTGAATTCCAAACATTTTACAAAAAAGTAACTGGGTATTTAATATAAAAAGGACTTATTCTAAAATGACTCGCTGAGTACAACGACAATTTTAATTTTAAAATGGCATAACTCCAAATAATTCTTTCGTTGTTAAAAAAAATTTGGCAGTAAAAAGACCTAACTTGTTTTTTATTTTAAATTTTTTTACTATTAAGGGTAGGTTTTAATATCAAATTTAAATAATAATTGTCTTCTAGTAAAACCATTTAGCCAATGTTTCTCCAAATTTAACATTTAATTTAATTTATTACTTGTGCTTAGGAGACAAAAGAGTTAGAGGGGTCCAATATATTTGACAGTTTTTCCTGTTTTCTGCAAAACTCTATTTTTTGGATTGTGTCACTTTAATTTTAAAGGTGCGAAATCCAGAATTTTGGTAAGGGGTAGCGACTCGAGTCGTTCGTACTCAATTTTATAATGGGTACCTATCCTGTTAAATTAATTGTCCTTACACCTTATAATATAAAAAAGTTAGTACTTACCCGAGAATGAAGAAGGCACGAAACTCGATGAACTTGAAGGATCCTCTTCCTCAGATTCGCCAGAATTCATTTTGCCTCCAAATTTTAAACAAATGATTCAGGAAAACTACTTATAATTAGTTCAGCACGCATTAAATAAACCACAACGTGTGTTTTCGGAGCGAAATTTCACGGTTAAGTGACTTACACCACTTATGCACTGAAAAATTTTAATTATATTTCATAGCATAAATAGAGTAGCTCCATCTATTACTTTATTTATGAACAACTGACTTACACCACTGTGGCAGTGAAAAAATATGAACATAAAGAGTAGTTTTCTATAATAACTTCATTTTTTGACTAACACCACTTTTGCTCGGAACCCCTCAAATATTACTGCCGTTGTCACGTATACATACAGGGTATTCCCTACTCGATGGTACATTAGAAATATCTGGAAAACGAAAAGAAAAATAATTTTGAAATTATCACTACGGCCATAGGAGACTGCGCTCTAGCTTTTAAAAATAATTTCGCGGTTGCAGTGTTGCCAGATCTATTGATTACTGACATCAACTTTGGAATTTTAAATGAGACACCCTGTAGTTTATTTTATTTTTAGACTCCACGAAGCACACTAGGTTTTTTTTGTATAGGATATTTTTCCATTGCTCTTACCGTTACTGAAATATTAATTAATTTTTGTGTTTTTTTTTACGGAAACGATGTGAATTAAAACTTCAATATTTTCGTCTCCAGATGTCAAATCAACCTAAAATTTGAAAATCATTTAGTCAACATGTGGTACTTTAATTATGCCAACATAGGATCGCCAACTTCTATACAGAGTGTCCTAAAAATTAATTGCAATTCAGATTTTATAAATTTAATCAAAAGTCGCTTTTCTTAAATGGAACACCCTGTATATTATTAAAGTATTGAATAGAGTGGCCCAATTGAATTTTTTTCATATAGGGTGTTCCTATACCTATTTTGAACCGCTTTCGATTTATAAGCCAATTTATGAATAAAATTACTATTCATATTCGAGAACTAGAGATAAGATCTAAACCGATAAGTAGTGTGCCATGATCAAAACAAATTTCCTTTTATAATAAATTGTGGTTCTGAAAAGAACCGATTTTGTCAGTAAATTAAATGTTTGGAATTCTCAGCTAATACGTCAGATGTTTAAAATGCTGACCATTTTCATGTAAGCAATCGGTAATACATGTCATCACATGACTGGTAGTAGCTCTTTGAATTTCTAATTGATCAAGTTCTTCAAAAGCGCGCCTTACCCGATTTGCTAGATCTTCTTTTGAATTTACTGGTGTTTTATAAACCACTTCTTTAATCCTACCCCACAGGAAAAAGTCTAAAGGAGTAAGATCTGGAGATCGCGGTGGCCAACTCCATGGTCCTAGACGTCTTATCCACCTATCTTCAAACATGTTATACAGTTCCGCGGAAACTTCATGGGTACAATGAGCAGGAGCTCCATCTAATTGATACCAAAAATTTCTTAAATCGATAAGCGGTAGATTATCCAAAAAGTCAGATACAGTCGTTCTTAGAATTTCCAGATATTTGGCAGAATTTAAATTTTCATCATAAATATAAATTGATAATTTCCCATCCATCAACAAACAAAATACATTGAAACTAAACCGTTGTTGGTAACCTCTTTCTCTTATAACGTGTGGATTTTCTGCAGCCCAATAGTGATTATTTTGACGGTTAAAGACTCCTTCGCGTGAGAATTTTGCTTCATCAGTCCAAATAATTCTTTTCAGAAAATCTGGATCCTCCTGTGTTCGAATTAATAACATTTCGCAAAGATCTACACGTTTTGGAGGATCACCTGCTTGTAAAGCCTGTAGTGTAATTAGTTTGTAGCCATGCATATTATGTTTATGTAAAATTCTCCATATTGAAGTTCGATTTATTCCTAAATCATTTTTGGCACTTGTTATTGAAGCCTGAGGATAGGCGTGAAAATACGCCAAAACGTTAATTTCATTCTCTTCATTTTCAGTAACAGGGTGAAATTGATATCTTGGAGCCTGTACATTTCCGAAATTTAAAAAATTACCTTCAAATCTGAGAAATTTCCGTTGGTTCATGGGCGGCAAATTCGGAAAAAGAGCGTTAAATTTTCTGCAGGTTCTTGATACAATTCTTTGACACTCGCCGTGAATATAAAACAAATTTAAAATACCCGCATTAGAATAACTATTATTCTCCATTTTTGCTATTTTAATCTGACATAAGCAAACCCAAACTAAAAAGTCAGACATGTCATGTCACCATCGTTATGTATTGCGGTTGTTTTGATCATGGCACACTACTTATCGGTTTAGATCTTATCTCTAGTTCTCGAATATGAATAGTAATTTTATTCATAAATTGGCTTATAAGTCGAAAGCGGTTCAAAATAGGTATAGGAACAACCTATATGAAAAAAAATCAATTGGGCCACTCTATTCAATACTTAATAATATACAGGGTGTTCCATTTAAGAAAAGTGACTTTTGATTAAATTTATAAAATCTGAATTGCAATTAATTTTTAGGACACTCTGTATAGAAGTCGGCGATCCTATGTTGGCATAATTAAAGTACCACATGTTGACTAAATGATGTTCAAATTTTAGGTTGATTTGACATCTGGAGACGAAAATATTGAAGTTTTAATTCACATCGTTTCCGTAAAAAAAACACAAAAATTAATTAATATTTCAGTAACGGTAAGAGCAATGGAAAAATATCCTATACAAAAAAAACCTAGAGTGCTTCGTGGAGTCTAAAAATAAAATAAACTACAGGGTGTCTTATTTAAAATTCCAAAGTTGATGTCAGTAATCAATAGATCTGGCAACACTGCAACCGCGAAATTATTTTTAAAAGCTAGAGCGCAGTCTCCTATGGCCGTAGTGAAAATTTCAAAATTATTTTTCTTTTCGTTCTACAGATACTTCTAATGTACCATCGAGTAGGGAATACCCTATATACTGGCTAACGACTTCTACAGAAGTTGCAGAGATGAAGAAGAGGAAGAAAGTATTTAGCAATTCTTGTGTAAATGCCCCGGTCTCGCGAGAGGAAGGTTCAATGCCTTGAGTGAATCATTATTTAATGAGCTGGAGGAGGTGAGCACTGAGCAGCTTACAACTGGGTCGACTCACTAAGTTTATTAACAGCAGTGGCTAGTTTAAATGAGCTGCCAAGATTCTTGTACGGTCTACGTCCCGTTAACCATCAGGAAGCTGACGCGGATAGGTGCCGCGGAACATGTGTGGTACCACAACGGTCTTTATAGGACTACGTTAGACTGTCTGGGACAGTGCCAGAGGTGTGCCACTTTAACTTAACCTAAAGTTTCTATTTGAAAAATATTTTTTGTCTTATTTCTTTTAAACTTAGCAGAAATACTCTACAAATTATGAAAAACGTATTTCTCATTTTTTTGGAAATCTGCACAAAAAGGGGTGAAAAGGGGGTGGGGTATAAAAGTGTATGTTAAAAAAATAATATTTCTTATTTCGTTTACGTGGCGTCGGCCCCTAAAGGGATGAAAAGGAGTTTTAAAAGTTTATATTGGAAAACATATTTTTTGACGGACATTCTTGAAGTATTTCAACTTTTCAATAAACTCCACTCTCATAATAAGGTCGTATATAGAAACCCAAAGCCCAAGGAACGGTTCTTTGAGCGTTATTATCGATGTGTAATAGAATAGATTTATATTTTAATAATAATGAATAGGAGATACATGACATTTTTATTAAAAAACCAGAAATCATGTAAGAAAGCAGCAAAGAAATTTATTTTTAAATATAATATGGGTACCTATAAAAGATTTTATTGGGTAGTATGTATTGTATCCGCTATTTTGTTCCGATATCAAATTTATAACAATTATTGTATTACACAAGCGAAGCCGCTGGTACACGTTAGTACCGCGCAAGAAAAAAATATTTGCATCAAAGAGGGCTTGGATTTAAATACGTAGGGCTTGGTTTAGATGACAATGATATGGGGACGATATATCTAACCAAATCTAGGTTAAAATTTTATCAAATTTATATTATGACATGAGATGCCAAACTAATGAGTAATAAAATAAGTAGACAAATACAAATTTATTTTTGTTGTTTACAAAATTACTTGGAATACTTGCACTTTATAACAAAATAAATTTAGCTGCTTCTTAAGAATAGTCCTGCATGTTCGATAAGATCTTCCCACTTCTTGGGACAGGCGTCTTATACAATTTGTTGGCGTATTTTGCATTATTTTACGAACTTTTGCAAAAAGTTCTTCTGTTCTTACAGATGGTCTTCCTGCTCCTTTTTTGTGTTGTATAGAACCTGTTTCCCTAAACACAGCCACGGTTCTTTTCAGGCAATGATAAAAATCCCCAGCAATAAAAGCAACTTTAGGAAAACGTTAGGAAATCATCCATGCACAAACCCGGATTGTATTGACACTCACCATTTACTCTAACCCCGTTTCGAAAATATGCTTCAACCATGAATGTTTTGTGCTGTTCCGTAAAGCCCATTGTGTAAATTGTTTAAGAAATTGGAAAAATTAGCGAGGAATCAAATTACTTGTAACGACTGTCAAAGATGACGGAATAACTGATTGATTGTTAATTCATGCAGGTAGTTACTGACACCCAACAGGTATTAAGCTCTACGGCTAACCATTACGTCCTTAGATGCAAGGCCCTCTTTGATGCAAATAATTTTTGCTCGCACGGTATATTATAGATTAGTAAAAATTTGGAACGTTTTAAAATTTTGTTATTTGTTCTACTAAAAGAAAATCGAGTTTTTGGTAAAACCTCTCCTTAATAGTTTGTAAATATTTTGAATTTGGCCATTTAACATCTACTATTGAAATAAAACATACATGGATAATATCAAACGTAAATCAAGTGTACCTACTTTTATTTCTTTAGTTTCTGTTATATTTGACACGTTTTATAGATCACGTTTTGACCTAATTAGCTGACAGACACTTCTGTTACAAAAACGATTACTTCCAACACATCACAAGCATTAATAATGTACCACAAATCTAATCAAACTTAGCTAACCGTAAACGACGAAGGTATGTTTAACTTTAAGGATCTCTGCTACATAATTGCCGGGTTATATACAGTAACGTAGCTAGCGTAAGTGACACCTGAGACAGAGATAGGTAAATTCACTCACAGAAGAACAAAACTATTTCAATTTTAATATTGTCCAAAGATTTATTTTTAAACTTTAAGGCGTTTTTAAGAAAATGTGCTACTTATATCTAATTAAATATTTATAAACTTAGTTTTTAAAAAAGGCGGCATCATATGGGATTTTTTTTTATTTCTTGGTTTAAGATACATTTTTGCAATAAAATAAAAAAATAACATGTAAACATTGTATTGGTCAATAGATTATTGAAATTTGTATGATATGAACATTTTTTTATAACACGTCATAACAAAAATATTTAAAATAAAAACGCATCTTATTCCTACATCGTAGAGGTACCAGTGTTTTTATTAAGTATATGCCTACATTTTAATTACTGTTGAAACTTTGGTGAAAACAGAATATATTTAATTTTTTTATTTTTTCTTTATTTTGCTATTATTTACTCTTTGATCTGAAGCGTTATGCGTGAAGAGGCCAAAATTTATTTTTATTTTACTTTGCAATTGTTTGCTAAAAATTTCTACTCTACTAATTAAAATAAAATCATTAACCAACATATTTTTATAGAATTTATAACCAACTGGAGGGTACCTGCGGATTTGCTATCGCAATTAATTTTTTAATTCATTACATTATTTCTTTTTCTTTTAATAAAAAATTCTTTTATCCTAGCTTTGTTTATGAACATGTTACCAATAATATACATTGTTACCAGTAAAGTCCACTTCATATGGGATTTTTTTTTATTAATAGCTTTATTCAAAATTTGACTTTGGCATCAAGTTCTGCTTCGATCGAGATGAAAATTAAGCAAAAGAATAGTAGTCACGTGATTCGCAATATCTGTCAAATTTTAATTTTTTTCAAAAAATAATTCAAGAGTGGGGTTATTTCTAAAAATATCGAAAAAAGTTTTTTTAATGCAGTTTCTAGCCCACATGCAAAATTTTAGCTGCATAAGATAATTTTGATTTTTTACCCATATTTTGTAAATTGCACCACTTTTGCAAAATACATTTTCTTTAAAGTAGCGCCATATTAAATGTGCGTTTTTCTATAAAATCAAAATTGGGCTATTAAAATTTGGTCGCATGTGATGCAAAGTTTATTTGTTTTTGACCCTGTATAAGGTAACTTCATAAAATAATTATTTTTGAAAACGTAGTTTGTGGTCAAAAACAAATAAACTTTGCATCACATGCGACCAAATAATGTTAATAGCCCAATTTGATTTTGTAGAAAAACACACATTAATTATGGCGCTACTTTAAAGAAAATGTATCTGAAATAAAGCATTGTCAAAACTGAGAAGTTTTATGTAGATTGCGTTAAGTCATATTTTGCAAAAGTGGTGCAATTTACAAAATATGGGTAAAAAATCAAAATTATCTTATGCAGCTAAAATGCATGGCATTGCATGTGGGCTACAAAACTGCATTTGAGAAAACTTGTTCTAATAACTTTTTCGATATTTTCAGAAATAACTCCACTTTTGAATTATTTTTTGGAAAAAATTAAAATTTGACAGATAATGCGAATCACGTAACTACTATTTTTTGCTTAATTTTTATCTCGATCGAAGCAGAACTTGATGCCAAAGTCAAATTTTGAATAAAGCTATTAATAAAAAAAAATCCTATATGATTCGGACTTTACTGGTGACACTGTAGATACCTCGTTCACATTAAAAAATATATCTATTTCATTAGATACATATCGTTAATAACACTCACAGAACCGTTCAATGGACTTTGCGATAGAATTTATTGAACTATGTCAAGACAGTTTGCCAAAAAATATTTTTTCCAATATAAACTTTTATAACCCTTTTTCACCCCTTTAAGGATTGATTTTTTAACAAATAAGAAATACGTGTTTTATTAACTCTATAGTATAGTATTTAAGCTTTCAAGAAATTTGGATCAAAAATATTTTTCCGCCCCTTAGGAGCAACATTTTCGTAAATGTCTAAAGACATGTTGATTTGTTCCAAGCTAATAATTTGTTAAATATATAATATTTGTTAAAAAATTTTTACTTAAATCTTTTTCTTTAGCGGTTGCGTTGAAAACTTACCCCTTCAATTTCTTCCCCCAAGGAGCAAAATTTCCCACAGCATCAAAACACTTATACTTGCTTATTTTAACTGAGAAAGCATTGTACTAATTTCTAGCAAAATACCTTATAATTATAGATAGTACTCCCGTCAAAATATACTACGCCCCTTTTTTCAACCCCAAAGTGAATTTTCTAAAAATTACGAAGTACGTATATATTTATTTTATTAGAGGAACTCATATACCAATTTTTAGATCTTTAACAGTTTTAGTTTCTGAGATACAAAACTTTCAACCGCTGTTTTTACCCTCTCAGGTGTCGATTTTCGAAAAATTCCTTCTTAGCCGATGGCTTCGCAACAAGGAGAAGACATCGTCAAAATTTTATGATTCTAGAATAATTAGGGATTTAGGCTGAGCTTTGATAAACAAGCCGATCAGTCTGATTTACAATTTTACTTAATACCGTGTGAGCAAAACTTTTTTGCATCAAAGAGGGCTTAGTTTAAAAAACGTAGGGCTTGGTTAAGATCACAATGATATGGGCACGATGTATCTAACCAAATCTAGGTTAAAATTTTGTCAAATTCATATTATGACATGATATGTCAAGCTAATGAGTAATAAAATAAGTAGACAAATACAAATTTATTTTTGTTGTTTACAACATTAACAAGGTAAGAATATACAGAAAGAAAAAGAAAAATAATTACATGAATTGCTGAAATTGGCCACCGCCATGCTCCAAGTATAAATTCACACGTCTCTTCATATTTTTGAAAGTGTTGACCAGCATCTCTGGAGAAATGTTACCATATTCTTGAATAATCCTTTTTTGTAATTGTTTCAAATTTGCAACTGGTGTTTTAAAAATAGTGTTCTTTAAATAAGGAAAAACGAAGTAATCCATAACCGTTAAACTAGGTGATCTAGGTGGGAATTCAATGTCTGATTGACAACTGATCAATCTGTCATCGAAAAAATTGCGTAAGTAGTTAATAGTTTCGGCGGCTGTATGGGCGGTTGCACCGTCCTGTTGAAAATATCTAAAACGTAGTTCATCGTTAAGTAATTGCTCTACAAATTGATTCAAAAAATTTGTCTCTATACCGCTGTGCTGTAACTATGTCATGGAAAAAAATAGGACCAACAATTCTTCTTCGGGAAACAGCTAACCAGACACCAACTTTTTGAGGGTGCAACGTGGACTCTACAAAAAAATGGGGATTTTCACTACTCCACATTTGTGTGTATTCTGAGATTCACATAACCGGAGAGGTGGAACCAGGCTTCATCCAAAAAAAATGTCAGTTCTAATAAATCATTTATTTCCAATAAATTTTAGGTAAACCATTGAGAGTAATTCCTGCGTCTTTCAAAATCTGCGGCTTGTATTTCTTGGAATACGGGCACTTTATAAGGAAATACATTTAGCTGCTTCTTAAGAATAGTTCTGCATGTTCCATAAGATCTTCCCACTTCTTGGGACAGGCGTCTTATACAATTTGTTGGCGTATTTTGCATTATTTCACGAACCTTTGCAACAAGTTCTTCTGTTCTTACAGATGGTCGTCCTGCTTCTTTTTTGTGTTGTATAGAACCTGTTTCCTTAAACACAGGCACGGTTCTTTTCAGACAATGATAAAAATCCCCAGCAATAAAAGCAGCGTTAGGAAAATGTTCGTGAAAATCGTCCATGCACAAACCCGGATTGTATTGCCACTCACCATTTACTCTAACCCCGTTTCGAAAATACCTTTCAACCATGAATGTTTTGTGCTGTTCCGTAAAGCTCATTGTGTGAATTGTTCAAGAAATTGGAAAAATTAGCGATGAATCAAATTACTTGTAACGACTGTCAAAAATTACGGAATAACTGATTGATTGTTAATATAAGCTAGTTACTGACACCCAACAGGTATTAAGCTCTATGGCTAAGCATTACGTCTTTAGATGCAAGGCCCCCTTTGATGCAAATAACTTTTGCTCGCACGGTATTAGAGTTAAATAATTATGTTTTGACCATTTTTTGATATTGGCTTTTTCACATATAGACCTGGGGTCGCCACTTCTACACCACTGCGTAATACAATTAATGATCTACTTACTAACCAGACCCAAACAATGCCAGTGGCACAATGGGAGACAATCATCAGATAGGTTATATTAGGTAACCGTACATAATTTGACTGTTCCCTTGTTAACTTTGATAAGTCAAACAATAGTAAAGGATGAAAATAACAACCGATGCAACGACGACGATCTTTCAGTACAATAACGTAAATATTTACGAGAGAATTTTGACTAAAATGAATAAAAGATGTACACTATAGAAAAATATAAACTTTTGAAACGACTTTTTAACGAAATCGCAACAGGGGGTTTCAAAAAGAGGGTAAAAAGTACAATTGCAAACTTTTTACAGTGGAACTTCTGTTTTTTTTTAAATTCTGCTCGTGATGTGGGCCGTATACTAGTAATGCAATATTTTACCTATTTGAACATAATGAACACTCAAAACTTGACTGATTGTAGTTGATTTAACGTGGGAGAATTTATTCATTCATTCTTACAACATGCTTGCCAACCTATAACCTGTTTTGCGTAGATTTATTTATTATTTTCTTTTGCACATTGAAATAAAATCAATATCCACTGCATATTATATAGGTTATAATAGACATACCTATAAAGGAATTTCATAAATTATTGTACCGTGCGAAAATTATTCGCATCAAAGAGGGCCTTGCATCTAAGGACGTAATGCTTAGCCATAGAGGTTAATACCTGTTGGGTTTCAGTAACTTCCTGAATTAACAATTTATCTTTGACAGTCGTTACAAGTAATTTGATTCATCGCTAATTTTTCCAATTTCTTGAACAATTTACACAATGAGCTATACGGAACAGCACAAAACATTCATGGCTGAAGCGTATTTTCGAAACGGGGTTGGAGTAAATGGTGAGTGGCAATACAATCCGGGTTTGTGCATGGACGATTGTCACGAACATTTTCCTAATATTGCTTTTATTGCTGGGGATTTTTATCATTGCCTGAAAAGAACCATGGCTGTGTTTAGGGAAACAGGTTCTATACAACACAAAAAAGGAGCAGGAAGACCATCTGTAAGAACAGAAGAACTTGTTGCAAAGGTTCGTGAAATAATGCAAAATACGCCAACAAATTGTATAAGACACCTGTCTCAAGAAGTGGGAAGATCTTATGGATTATGCAGGACTATTCTTAAGAAGCAGCTAAATTTATTTCCTTATGAAGTAATATTCCAAGAAATACAAGCCGCAGATTTTGAAAGACGCAGGAATTACTCTCAATGGTTTACCCAAAATTTATTGGAAAGAAATGATTTATTAGACCTGACATTTTTTTCAAATGCAGCCTGGTTCCAGCTCTCCGATTATGTGAGTTCTCAGAATACACGCATGTGGACTAGTAAAAATCCCCATTTTTTTGTCCACATTGCACCCTCAAAAAATTGGTATCTGGTTAGCTGTTTCCCGAAGAAGAATTGTTGGTCCTATTTTTTTCCATGACGCAGTTACAGCGCAGCGGTATAGAGACAATATTCTGAATCCATTTGTTTAGCAATTACTTGATGACGAACTACGGTTTGGATATTTTTAACAGGACGGTGCAACCGCCCATACAGCCGCCGAAACTATTAAATACTTAAATACTTACTCAATTTTTTCTACGACAGATTGATCAGTTTTCGATCAGACATTGAATTCCCACCTAGATCACCTTGTTTAACGGTATATTTTTTAAACACCAGTTGCAAATTTAGAACAATTACACAAAAGGATTATTCAAGAATGTGGTAACATTTCTCCAGAGATGCTGATCAACACTTTCGAAAATATGAAGAGACGTGTGAGTTTATGCTTGGAGCATGGGGATGGCCAATTTTAGCGCTTTATGTAATTCTTTTTCTTTTTCTTTCTGTATATTCTTACTTTGTTAATTTTGTAAACAACAAAAATAAATTTGTATTTGTCTACTTATTTTATTACTCATTAGTTTGGCATATCATGTCATAATATGAATTTGACAAAATTTTAACCTAGATTTGGTTAGATATATCGTCCCCATATCATTGTGATCTAAACCAAGCCACACGTTATTTAATCCAAGCCCTCTTTGATGAAAATAATTTTTGCTCGCACGGTATCTTCATATCTATGAATGAAAAGCAATAAAATTTTTGAAATTTGGTACTTACTTATAACTTAATATGAACTTTTAAAATAGTAAGTAAAAACTAGGGTTGTCTTTAAAAAAATGATCGATATCGTCATATCTCTAATTGGGACACACTGTATCAATATTTTTTTTATAATACAACAACATAAAATGTTAATAGCCGTGCCTAAGCATTTTTCCAAAAAAACTGTACTGGATTTACTAAATTGATTCAAAATTACAAATTCACACTGTATAAGAAAGAAAATAGCATCTTCAATGGTTTTGATTTCAAAACCTCTATAATTATGAAAAGATATGTAGTTATGGATGGCCCATTAAAAATGTGAATATTTTGCAAAAGCATAAATACCCATTACGAAAACCATGACTGGGTCTAAAGGACTGACTTTTATAGATAAGACACCTCAAATTATGTCTACAATGTACCTTTTATCGTCTTTTTGACATGTTCATATAACGGTTGTTTAAAATTCTATGCATATAAAGCCGTAAGCCTAAATGATTTTTCCCAGCGTTAGGTAAGTGATTTATCAAAAATCACTTGCAGCGTTTAATTAAAACCAGACTTCGTGCTACAAAATTTAATGTCAACGTGATTTATGTCCACTATACGCAAACTGACGAAATAACAAAGTGAGAAATAAATGGCACATTTTTTACTAATGAAGCAGGTGAAATCTGCGATATAGATTAGTTATTTGCAGTGGCGCACATAGGTTGCAATTAAAAACAAGGTGAATATGGATAATAGGGAAAGGGTAATTTACGGTGACTAGCCCTTTAGACACTTGGAATTTTATATATTTCAGTATTTTAAGTATCTCAAGATTTCTGCCAGTTTCTGTTAAATGAAAAAATCAGTCAGCTTTTATTTTTAAATGAATATTTTTTTATTTTATTTTATATAATTTATTGTATGATCTAAAATAGATAGTTTTTAAATTACATACCAATAAGACTAATGTCATTTATTACAATTTGACAAACTATATGATAAAATCATAAAAAAGACATAACGAAATTCATTTTCTATATTAGATGGACATACAGACAAAAAAATTTCGTAATTCTATAACAAGAAATGAATTTGGCTCTTAATTTTTACATTACATTCTACCACCCTTCCAAATTCCTTTAACTTGATGTCATTGCTTGTTTAACCCATTAGCGCCCAGCGATCTATTTGTAGATCAGCACATATTATATTTTTCGGTTCGCGCGCGAATAACAATCCATAAACATCCGTCCGCCCCACTACAATTAGACCTACTGGAACATCGGCAACCATATTTAGTTTACAAGTCGATGTGCGCCTATAGACACAACAATTTTCTTAAATCGTGTAATATTTTGACCTTGTGCATTCTAACAATTTTTGTGTTTTTGTGCAAAACTCAAACAGGTAAGTTTTGCATATTCATCAAATAGCTATTTAAATATCTAATAATAACTGGATAAATACTTAAATAGCTGTTTATTAGAGAAACATAACCTGTATATGCCTGTAAACATTGGCGATCTATAAATATATCCGCTGGGCGTTTGCAGCTAAATGATTACTCTTTCTAATAAAGATATTTTTTGATTCCAGAAAATAAAAGATGATGATTATGTATATTTTGACAACTTTTTTAGCAATCATGCTTTAATTATGCGCTAAAAGAAATGGGCTTCAGAGCTACTGGGACAATACGGGATAACAGGACCCAAAAATGTCCACTACAACCATCCAAGGAACTTGAAAAAACCCCCAGAGGAACATTTGATTATAGATTTGATGTCGAAAATAAAATCTTACTTGTTAAATGGAATGACAATCAATGCGTATCTATGGCCACAAATTTTGACACTATAGAACCCTTAGCATCTGCAACCCGATGGAATACTATGAAAAAAGAAAGAAATTTAATTCCACAACCAAAAGTTATAAATAATTATAACAAGTTTATGGGAGGTGTGGATCACCATGATTGGTTACTGGAAAAACACACCATTGCAGTAAGGGGTACTGGTGTTTATTTACCCGTATTGTTGATATGGCAGTAGTAAATGCATTTCTGCTTTACAAAAGTGTAAACGACAAATATTCTATGTCGATAAGGGATTTTAGAAGATCCATAGCAGTTTACTATCTAAAACTTGGCTATGGACGGCGTACAATGAAAGGACGACCAATTAGTTTTCCATCAACTTCCAGAATCCATGTATCAAATGATGTTAGATTTGACCAAAGAGGACATTTCTTGGAAAAACGAACAAACCAACGACGCTGTCAGTACCCCGGATGCACTAGCAGGCCTCTAACTTTTTGTCAAAAATGTAACGTTACATTATGCGTAACATGTTTTGAAAAATTCCATGTCAAACCTTAAGATTTTTTTATGCATATTTTTAATATTAATTTCTGTTTATGTTTTTACATTTTTTAAATAAAATATTTTACAACCTAAAAACACTTCACTGATCTACCTAGCGATCTATTTATAGATCGGCATTTTTTGGAAAAACCTGTTGTCATATTTTTTTTGTTGTTGTTATTGTTCTTCTTCTATTACCCGAATTAGCAAAATATCTAAAATTTAAAACGATTTAAAAAAAAATAATTTGGGCGTTAATGGGTTAAAGGTATTAGATAATGTAGTAGTATCAAAATAAATACTTTGTCGGACTTCCATTGTCTTTATCTTAATACAACGTTTCGGTGTAGTGTGTAAACTACATATAGTTTACATTTGAGAACGGTTAGAGGTGCTAACTAAACGAAACGTTGTATTAAGTAACTAATAAAGGAAATTACAGTAAACTTATTTTACACTTGAAAATTGTTAAACTAAACGTAGTTTAAACTTGAAAATGGTTAGAGATAGTAACTAACCGAGACATTGCGTTAAGTAACAAAATATAGACAATAAAACTAAATTTATTTTACACTTAAAAACGGTAAAAGATACTAACTAACCGAAAAATTGTGTTAAGTAAAGAAATAAAGACATTGAAAACGGTTAGATATACTAACTAACCAAAACGTTGTGTTAAGAATAAAATAAAGACAATGAAAGTCCAACGAAGTAAGTCCTATGATGTCATTGTGCTTCATGTTTATAAAAAAGGGTAAAAATTAAATTAAATTGAATATTTCACTCATGTATAAATTTTCCCATAAGAAACGTTAAAAATAAAAAAATATCAGCGGATATACAACGTTGCCTAGACAACGTTGTATATCCAACACACAACAATCGAACCTATTTGACGAGACAGTTTTTTTTTTACCTTTTTACTGCGAACGTGATCGTTATTGTAATGAGTTCCCTTCGGGAAATTCATTGCTTTTGAAAAACAAACCCTCTCAACAGATAACGACAAAGATATAATTATGGCATAAATGAAAAAATATAAATATTATTTGTATGACAAAAAAAATTTTTTATATATATTTCATTCTAGAAATATTCTCCCTAAATACCGCTCGTGCATAAAAATTAACCAGCTAATTTTCATTCAAGCTTGTTATACTAATTCCACTCGTTCTTCGAACTCGTGGAATTATAAATAACAAGCTTTCATGAAAATTATCGGTAATTTTTAAGCACTCGTGGTATTACCCCCGAATATTTCATCAGAATTTTTCAACATCGCTTTACTAAAATTAGCATAGCACACCCAAACAAACCCAAATAAACATTTTCACACGTATTCAAATCTTAAATATAAAATTAGCCTAAAATGTTAAATACCAAAACAACTTAGTTTCGTTTTATGAATATTTTTTGAAAGCGTATTGTTTGCATATTTAAGAGAAATAATTTCACATGTTGCTTAAAAAAATTTACAAAACATAAAACGTAATTTTTTCCAATTTATAAAATATTTTGAATTCTGTTAATGCATATATACCTGGTGAGTCAACGATTGCCAGCAGTAATTTTATGGCTGAAGATAACATTCGTCGCAAATAAGCTTTTGCTTTATAGTATAGTTGGCTATTCTGCACAATTTAAAAATATATTATTATATGCTAGAAAGTTATAGTTTACAAGATAATTCAACCTATAATGGAAATTTAACATTTGCAAGTTTCTCTATGTTGTAAAAATACTTACTTAAATTTTTACTCCAACCCAGATTAGTAATAAGTTGTATCTAGAGTAAATGAAGTCATAAAGCATATCCGCTATGAAATATTTGACATTTTATTTACACCTCCACTGACAGAAGATGCTACAACGAAAACATAAAATCCCGAAAAAACAAAATGCACAGTGAATTTTTAACTTCGAATAAATTCAATTGATCCAGTACAATTTTTTTAAAACTGCTTGGATATTTTACCATTTTAAGTTGTGTTATTTTTTATAAAAAAATATTGACACAGCGTGTCCCAAATTAGAGATACGACGATATCGATAACTTTTTTGAAAAGCAACCCTAGTTTTTTATTGGCTATTTTGAAAATGCATATTGTAACGTTAAAAGTTATGGTAATATTTTTTATTTATTTTTTTTTGTGATTTCACGTTACTTTGGTGCTCCAGGAACTCAGTTTGGATTCGTTTGAGAGCTAAAGGTCGTGAGGTTCTTATCTTTTAATTTATTTTTAAATGGCATTTAAAACGGGGTTAGTATTATAAAGGGAAATAAGCAAAATTTAGCCAAGGTAAGGTAAAAATTAAAATAGTTAGTCAAAAAAATATTCCGAAAAATCACCAAAAAAGCAACAAGCTAATATTGAGGGAAAATACTCATCTTTTATAAAGTCCAGCGTCAGGGTGCTTGACCTTCCAAGGTAGGGGCCCTCTGTGGCAGTTCCACGGTCACACCACACGGCAAGCAACTGGAATTCCACAAAAACGTCAGGCAGGAGCAGGACAGTGGCTATACCACTAATGGCCTCTGGACTAGACTTCGATCAGCAGCTCAGGTAGACCATATAACGCTAACTCCTCTCGGACAACATTGGGCTCCCAGGTAACAAATGTAGAAAGCAAGCCAAAGCCCTGATGCTGAAGTGGAGACTAATTTTTGAAGTAAAGTTTTAAGCGGAGATGTAATTTTGAAGTTTGAGGATGAAATTTAAATTTTAATATTTTTGGAAATCTGTATACATGATGAAAGGTTACCGTTGCATCAGCATATCGTGTAAAAGAATTTCACGTTGGGATTTGAGACATTTAATTTTGAGGTTATAGAGGCCACATGACACTCAAATTTAGATATGAACCTCAGTTCGATAGTGAAATTCTAAAACCATGCTTCAGACTGAAGGTTAAATGTAAAAAATTATATTGGCATCAGCAATTAAACTGGAGATTGATAATTGATGGTGAAATTCATAGAGACATGGATAAAATTGGAAACTTGAACTCAAAGCATTACGATTGTGGATTTAACTCCTAAGTAAAGTTGATTTTGAACTTGATTTGAACGTGTCTTGGAACGTGATTTGAAACCTAAAATAAAATGGTGGCCTTAGCGTGCCTTGATCAAAGCTACATCTTTGGTATTACAATTTACCTGTTGGTCGGTTTCTTTTCAGCCCTCGAAGGTGAAGTTAAACGCCATTGAAGACTAGAATGGAATTTACTTGACAAAAACTATTGATCCAGGAACTCCTGCGGCATGAAATGCCTCTTAGTTTGCCATTAATTCATTCTAAATATTCTCCCTAAATACCGCTCGTGCATAAAAATTAACCAGCTAATTTTCATTCAAGCTTGTTATACTAATTCCACTCGTTCTTCGAACTCGTGGAATTATAAATAACAAGCTTTCATGAAAATTATCGGTAATTTTTAAGCACTCGTGGTATTACCCCCGAATATTTCATCAGAATTTTTCAACATCGCTTTACTAAAATTAGCATAGCACACCCAAACAAACCCAAATAAACATTTTCACACGTATTCAAATCTTAAATATAAAATTAGCCTAAAATGTTAAATACCAAAACAACTTAGTTTCGTTTTATGAATATTTTTTGAAAGCGTATTGTTTGCATATTTAAGAGAAATAATTTCACATGTTGCTTAAAAAAATTTACAAAACATAAAACGTAATTTTTTCCAATTTATAAAATATTTTGAATTCTGTTAATGCATATATACCTGGTGAGTCAACGATTGCCAGCAGTAATTTTATGGCTGAAGATAACATTCGTCGCAAATAAGCTTTTGCTTTATAGTATAGTTGGCTATTCTGCACAATTTAAAAATATATTATTATATGCTAGAAAGTTATAGTTTACAAGATAATTCAACCTATAATGGAAATTTAACATTTGCAAGTTTCTCTATGTTGTAAAAATACTTACTTAAATTTTTACTCCAACCCAGATTAGTAATAAGTTGTATCTAGAGTAAATGAAGTCATAAAGCATATCCGCTATGAAATATTTGACATTTTATTTACACCTCCACTGACAGAAGATGCTACAACGAAAACATAAAATCCCGAAAAAACAAAATGCACAGTGAATTTTTAACTTCGAATAAATTCAATTGATCCAGTACAATTTTTTTAAAACTGCTTGGATATTTTACCATTTTAAGTTGTGTTATTTTTTATAAAAAAATATTGACACAGCGTGTCCCAAATTAGAGATACGACGATATCGATAACTTTTTTGAAAAGCAACCCTAGTTTTTTATTGGCTATTTTGAAAATGCATATTGTAACGTTAAAAGTTATGGTAATATTTTTTATTTATTTTTTTTTGTGATTTCACGTTACTTTGGTGCTCCAGGAACTCAGTTTGGATTCGTTTGAGAGCTAAAGGTCGTGAGGTTCTTATCTTTTAATTTATTTTCCAGATATTTATCTTGGGCGCCAATCGAGCGAAGATCTCGATAAAGAAAAAGTAAATAGAAAGAGAAAGAATGCAGAATTAGGAGAGACCAATATTCACTGTAGCCGTAGTACCTAAATAAAACACAATAAAATTCGTGTGATAAATAAATTCTATTAACCAATAGGCAATGTTTTTTTGGATTTTTTTTTGTAAAACAGTAAATATAAATTTATAAATATGGGCACTTAAAAAGCATCACTAAAACAAGGGGCAACTACCCTACATAGGTTAAATACAAATAAGCAAATAAAATAACTTAAAGCTTAAAGCTATTAGGTACTCTACAAGAAGTAAATGCTAAATTAATCTCTAAAGCTCAGTCAAAATATGTATATATGGGACTAAACCCTACGCAAATTAGATAGTACAATGCCTACCATAAATTAAAATATATCAAGACTAAAAGCTATCAAGTAAGATTTGTGCTCAAAAGCTTCCTAAGAGGTGGGGAAATTTATATAAGAATTGAATGAATTGGCGTGTACCATGAATCGGAATACTCAAGAGCTCAAAGCTCTTAGGCACGGTTTCAGTAAACAGTATATTTCAATTCATGATCACAAAGTTAATAGGAGGGAGAGAAACCACCCTATAAAATTTTAAATATGATTAAGTGTACTAAAAAATTAAAATCTATCTAAACTCAATTCTCTAAGGTGAAATTTGTTGTAAAAATTCAATGTTAATGTTAATACTGTGAAGTATATTAAAAATTATATCACCTTTGAAAGCAAAGTCTTTAATGCCTAAATAGCACAGTGAGTTAGAAAGAAAAGTAATACAAGGGAAATACTATTGAGTATATTAGAAATTGAATTACATTAAAGCTTAGAGCCTTTGTGCACAAATAATACAAAGTTTTAGAAAGCAGGAATAGAGATAGGTGTAGCAAATTAAATACCAAAAAGTATATTATCAAATTAAGGACACTAAAGCGTAGAGCCCTTCATGCACGAGTGATACAGTACCTTAATCTAAAAAATAAGGAAGAAAGAGGGATATTGCAATTTCCACAAGTGACATTTACTACAGTAGGACAAACTGAAGTTAATATTTACGCCACAAACTAGGCACAACACATTAAAACTGCCAGCACGATCGAGTGATCACAGTGAAAGTATTAAATTAAAGTTACCTACTCTCTAGAGTCTTGGTTAACTTTGTAACATTATCTATAATGGAAAATAAAAACATGAGATTTTACTCAGGGTTAATTACCTCTGGGCAATACTCTAGCTAAATGGCATTTAAAACGGGGTTAGTATTATAAAGGGAAATAAGCAAAATTTAGCCAAGGTAAGGTAAAAATTAAAATAGTTAGTCAAAAAAATATTCCGAAAAATCACCAAAAAAGCAACAAGCTAATATTGAGGGAAAATACTCATCTTTTATAAAGTCCAGCGTCAGGGTGCTTGACCTTCCAAGGTAGGGGCCCTCTGTGGCAGTTCCACGGTCACACCACACGGCAAGCAACTGGAATTCCACAAAAACGTCAGGCAGGAGCAGGACAGTGGCTATACCACTAATGGCCTCTGGACTAGACTTCGATCAGCAGCTCAGGTAGACCATATAACGCTAACTCCTCTCGGACAACATTGGGCTCCCAGGTAACAAATGTAGAAAGCAAGCCAAAGCCCTGATGCTGAAGTGGAGACTAATTTTTGAAGTAAAGTTTTAAGCGGAGATGTAATTTTGAAGTTTGAGGATGAAATTTAAATTTTAATATTTTTGGAAATCTGTATACATGATGAAAGGTTACCGTTGCATCAGCATATCGTGTAAAAGAATTTCACGTTGGGATTTGAGACATTTAATTTTGAGGTTATAGAGGCCACATGACACTCAAATTTAGATATGAACCTCAGTTCGATAGTGAAATTCTAAAACCATGCTTCAGACTGAAGGTTAAATGTAAAAAATTATATTGGCATCAGCAATTAAACTGGAGATTGATAATTGATGGTGAAATTCATAGAGACATGGATAAAATTGGAAACTTGAACTCAAAGCATTACGATTGTGGATTTAACTCCTAAGTAAAGTTGATTTTGAACTTGATTTGAACGTGTCTTGGAACGTGATTTGAAACCTAAAATAAAATGGTGGCCTTAGCGTGCCTTGATCAAAGCTACATCTTTGGTATTACAATTTACCTGTTGGTCGGTTTCTTTTCAGCCCTCGAAGGTGAAGTTAAACGCCATTGAAGACTAGAATGGAATTTACTTGACAAAAACTATTGATCCAGGAACTCCTGCGGCATGAAATGCCTCTTAGTTTGCCATTAATTCATTCTTTCACTTTCGCCTTCACTGCTGGGCTGGCAACAGAAATGAAAAAGGGACGATTTGACCTTCCGCACTCACTTTTCCAGCGCTACCACTGGGACGCGGCAGTTGCTCATCTTCGGCAAAAGAAACTCTTCGAGGAGGGCTATTTCTAACAGAACTTTCAAAATCGTTCTCAGGGGAACTGTCCGAAGAACTTTCAGAATTTCTTACTTGTATTAAATGGACCTCATTATTCTGAGCTTTTTGCTTTAATTCAGCAATCAGAGACATAGTTTGAGATAGTAATTCAGTTTTTGAATCCTGTTCCTCTTCAGTGCAAGGAGAAACACAATTCAAACGATTTTTAATATGATATAATCTTGACATTGCTTTTTTAAAATGTCAATGTCAATGTCAAGATTATATCATATTAAAAATCGTTTGAATTGTGTTTCTCCTTGCACTGAAGAGGAACAGGATTCTAAAACTGAATTACTATCTCAAACTATGTCTCTGATTGCTGAATTAAAGCAAAAAGCTGAGAATAATGAGGTCAATTTAATACAAGTAAGAAATTCTGAAAGTTCTTCGGACAGTTCCCCTGAGAACGATTTTGAAAGTTCTGTTAGAAATAGCCCTCCTCGAAGAGTTTCTTTTGCCGAAGATGAGCAACTGCCGCGTCCCAGTGGTAGCGCTGGAAAAGTGAGTGCGGAAGGTCAAATCGTCCCTTTTTCATTTCTGTTGCCAGCCCAGCAGTGAAGGCGAAAGTGAAAGAATGAATTAATGGCAAACTAAGAGGCATTTCATGCCGCAGGAGTTCCTGGATCAATAGTTTTTGTCAAGTAAATTCCATTCTAGTCTTCAATGGCGTTTAACTTCACCTTCGAGGGCTGAAAAGAAACCGACCAACAGGTAAATTGTAATACCAAAGATGTAGCTTTGATCAAGGCACGCTAAGGCCACCATTTTATTTTAGGTTTCAAATCACGTTCCAAGACATGTTCAAATCAAGTTCAAAATCAACTTTACTTAGGAGTTAAATCCACAATCGTAATGCTTTGAGTTCAAGTTTCCAATTTTATCCATGTCTCTATGAATTTCACCATCAATTATCAATCTCCAGTTTAATTGCTGATGCCAATATAATTTTTTACATTTAACCTTCAGTCTGAAGCATGGTTTTAGAATTTCACTATCGAACTGAGGTTCATATCTAAATTTGAGTGCCATGTGGCCTCTATAACCTCAAAATTAAATGTCTCAAATCCCAACGTGAAATTCTTTTACACGATATGCTGATGCAACGGTAACCTTTCATCATGTATACAGATTTCCAAAAATATTAAAATTTAAATTTCATCCTCAAACTTCAAAATTACATCTCCGCTTAAAACTTTACTTCAAAAATTAGTCTCCACTTCAGCATCAGGGCTTTGGCTTGCTTTCTACATTTGTTACCTGGGAGCCCAATGTTGTCCGAGAGGAGTTAGCGTTATATGGTCTACCTGAGCTGCTGATCGAAGCCTAGTCCAGAGGCCATTAGTGGTATAGCCACTGTCCTGCTCCTGCCTGACGTTTTTGTGGAATTCCAGTTGCTTGCCGTGTGGTGTGACCGTGGAACTGCCACAGAGGGCCCCTACCTTGGAAGGTCAAGCACCCTGACGCTGGACTTTATAAAAGATGAGTATTTTCCCTCAATATTAGCTTGTTGCTTTTTTGGTGATTTTTCGGAATATTTTTTTGACTAACTATTTTAATTTTTACCTTACCTTGGCTAAATTTTGCTTATTTCCCTTTATAATACTAACCCCGTTTTAAATGCCATTTAGCTAGAGTATTGCCCAGAGGTAATTAACCCTGAGTAAAATCTCATGTTTTTATTTTCCATTATAGATAATGTTACAAAGTTAACCAAGACTCTAGAGAGTAGGTAACTTTAATTTAATACTTTCACTGTGATCACTCGATCGTGCTGGCAGTTTTAATGTGTTGTGCCTAGTTTGTGGCGTAAATATTAACTTCAGTTTGTCCTACTGTAGTAAATGTCACTTGTGGAAATTGCAATATCCCTCTTTCTTCCTTATTTTTTAGATTAAGGTACTGTATCACTCGTGCATGAAGGGCTCTACGCTTTAGTGTCCTTAATTTGATAATATACTTTTTGGTATTTAATTTGCTACACCTATCTCTATTCCTGCTTTCTAAAACTTTGTATTATTTGTGCACAAAGGCTCTAAGCTTTAATGTAATTCAATTTCTAATATACTCAATAGTATTTCCCTTGTATTACTTTTCTTTCTAACTCACTGTGCTATTTAGGCATTAAAGACTTTGCTTTCAAAGGTGATATAATTTTTAATATACTTCACAGTATTAACATTAACATTGAATTTTTACAACAAATTTCACCTTAGAGAATTGAGTTTAGATAGATTTTAATTTTTTAGTACACTTAATCATATTTAAAATTTTATAGGGTGGTTTCTCTCCCTCCTATTAACTTTGTGATCATGAATTGAAATATACTGTTTACTGAAACCGTGCCTAAGAGCTTTGAGCTCTTGAGTATTCCGATTCATGGTACACGCCAATTCATTCAATTCTTATATAAATTTCCCCACCTCTCAGGAAGCTTTTGAGCACAAATCTTACTTGATAGCTTTTAGTCTTGATATATTTTAATTTATGGTAGGCATTGTACTATCTAATTTGCGTAGGGTTTAGTCCCATATATACATATTTTGACTGAGCTTTAGAGATTAATTTAGCATTTACTTCTTGTAGAGTACCTAATAGCTTTAAGCTTTAAGTTATTTTATTTGCTTATTTGTATTTAACCTATGTAGGGTAGTTGCCCCTTGTTTTAGTGATGCTTTTTAAGTGCCCATATTTATAAATTTATATTTACTGTTTTACAAAAAAAAATCAAAAAAAAACATTGCCTATTGGTTAATAGAATTTATTTATCACACGAATTTTATTGTGTTTTATTTAGGTACTACGGCTACAGTGAATATTGGTCTCTCCTAATTCTGCATTCTTTCTCTTTCTATTTACTTTTTCTTTATCGAGATCTTCGCTCGATTGGCGCCCAAGATAAATATCTGGAAAATAAATTAAAAGATAAGAACCTCACGACCTTTAGCTCTCAAACGAATCCAAACTGAGTTCCTGGAGCACCAAAGTAACGTGAAATCACAAAAAAAAATAAATAAAAAATATTACCATAACTTTTAACGTTACAATATTAAGTTATATATAAGTTTCAAATTACAATTTTTTATTCCTTGTCATTTATATGAATAGATAAGATATTAAAAAAACTAAAATTAATTTATTTGAAAAATAAACCTTCTATACATCTTTACTACCGTGCGAGCAAAAATTATTTGCATCAAAGAGGGATTAAAAAACGTAGGGCTTGGTTTAGATCACAATGATATGGGGACGATATATCTAACCAAATCTAGGTTAAAATTTTGTCAAATTCATATTATGACATGATATGCCAAACTAATGAGTAATAAAATAAGTAGATAAATACAAATTTATTTTTGTTGTTTACAACATTAACAAAGTAAGAATATACAGAAAAAAAAAGAAAAATAATTATATAAATTGCTGAAATTGGCCACCGCCATGCTCCAAGCATAAATTCAGACGTCTCATATTTTCGAAAGTGTTGACCAGCATCTCTGGAGAAATGTTACCATATGCTTAAAAATCCTTACTTGTTATTGGTCTAAATTTGCAACTGGTGTTTTAAAAATAGGGTTCTTTAAATGAGGAAAAACGAAGTAATCCATAACCGTTAAACAAGGTAATCTAGGTGGGAATTCAATATCTGATCAAAAACTGATCAATGTGTCGTCGAAAAAATTGTGTAAGTAGTTAATAGTTTCGGCGGCTGTATGGGCGGTTGCACCGTCTTGTTGAAAATATCCAAAACCTAGTTCGTCGTCAAGTAATTGTTCCACAAATGGATTCAATATATTGTCTCTATACCGCTGTGCTGTAACTGTGTTATAGAAAAAAAATAGAACCAACAATTCTTCTTCGAGAAACAGCTAACCAGATATTAATTTTTTGAAGGTGCAATGTGGATTTACAAAAAAATGGGGATTTTCACTACTCCACATGCGTGTATTCTGAGAATTTACATAACCGGAGAGGTGGAACCAGGCTTCATCCGAAAAAAATGTCAGGTCTAATAAATCATTTATTTCCAATAAATTTTTGGTAAACCATTGACAGTAATTCCTGTGTCTTTTAAAATTTGCGTATTTCTTGGAATAATTGCATTTTATAAGAAAATAAATTTAGCTGCTTCTTAAGAATAGTTCTGCATGTTCCACAAGATCTTCCCACTTCTTGAGACAGGCGTCTTATACAATAATTTGTTGGCGTATTTTGCATTATTTCGCGAACGTTTGCAACAAGCTCTTCTGTTCTTGCAGATGGTCTTCCTGCTCCTTTTTTGTGTTGTATAGAACCTGTTTCCTTAAACACAGCCACGGTTCTTTTCCGGCAATGATAAAAATCCCCAGCAATACAAGCAACGTTAGGAAAATGGTCGTGAAAATCGTCCATGCACAAACCCGGATTGTATTGCCACTCACCATTTACTCTAAACCCGTTTTGAAACTACGCTTCAACCATGAATGTTTTGTGCTGTTCCGTAAAGCCCATTTTGTGAAATGTTCAAGAAATTGGAAAAATTAGTTATGAATCAAATTACTTGTAACGACTGTCAAGGATGACGGAATAACTGATTGATTTTTAATTCAGGTAGTTACTGACACCCAACAGGTATTAAGCTCTACGGCTAAGCATTACGTCCTTAGATGCAATGCCCTCTTTACTGCAAATAATTTTTGCTCGCACGGTACGTTGTCGTCAATAAATGCTCAATATGTTGTCCATTCGCTATTTGGCAATATCCTAAATGAAAGTTAAACTCGCTTAGACATTTCTAATTACTTTGGAAGAAATTAACCTACACTCATATCTTAGTCGTGCTTTCAACTCCTCAATATACCGTATAAATGCAAGAAATAAAAATTTGAAATTTAGTATTTTCATGGATTTACTGAATTTATTCCAAGTTAAAAACTCACACTGTGGCTCAAAAACTATTACAAAAGGGGGTTAAAAGTATACTACTTTATTATATCAATAAAACTAGTACATTATAAGGTAGGATCTGCGTCAATAGCGGCAATTCAAAATGTTTGCGATTCTACCGGCGTTCGAATAAAAACCGATAAATAAATATGTCTATGTTTTTTAATTACGAGAAAAAATATCAATTATTTTTGTTGGTGGAATTATCACGAAACACATTTTTCTAGTGTTCTATTATTAAAGTATAAATTAGTTATCCTATTTTGTTCCCAAATAAAAAATATATTATTACATCCTAGCAAATATGGTATATTATATAAATACAAGCATCAAAATTTACCATATCACTATACCGGGTGTCCACGGAAGGTGGTTCGCCCCTCTAACTTTTTTGTTTTGCAAGATAATGAAATAAAATTTGGGAGATTTGTATACGACATAAAACTGCATTTTTTAATAGGTTACTCAACATTATGGAACTTCCGGTTTAACCGGAAGTGACATAAACTTTCTATTTTTAAATGGAACACCTGGTATATTTTTACTTTTTTTGACTCCATATGACATTCTAAATACAACGGTGTGTCACTTGTCACTTTTTGTCACCAACAAAATATTTTTTTTCCAAATTTATTGTTTTATCTAGAGGGCTATGAATGAATACCTTAAAATCACTTATTTCAGTTCTTTAATCTTGGGAAAAATACAATTTTACTATTTTTGGTCCAATGCTATTTGCTATGTAAAATTTAATCTTAAAAGTTGTTTAACTCATTTTTTTTTGGCAACATGGTGGCTTGTCGGGTTAATAAAAAAGAGGATTTTATTACGATTATTTTGATACTATAAACCATTAGGTTTTAGAAAAGCTGCCATTAAAGAACTTTAAAAAGTTAACTTGGAACTTTCCTAAAATGAAGCATCTTTCGAGAATAAATTTAGATTTAAATGCATCAAGTAGCCTGTGACCAGCAAAACTGATAAAACAAAATTATGCCTTGAAGAAAATGGAAATGCCAACAGCTTCTGCCAAAGTAAATTAGTTTGTTGTTTAAAAAATATGGAAAATAATAGTTTTACAAGGAGTAAAAAAGTTGATATGTTATTATTGTCAGGCTCATTTCGCATTTTCGGAACCAATTTTGGGTACCTAATAGTGCCGGGTTGGATGACGCCGATTAAAATATCTTGTGCGTAAAGTCGTGCAGCATCGGTTGAATTATTTCTACATTCTCCAAATACTAATAACATATCAACTTTTTCACTCCTTGTAAAGCTATTATTTTCCATGCTTTTTAAACAACAAACTAATTTGCTTTGGCAGAAGCTGTTGGCATTTCAATTTTCTTCAAGGCATGATTTTGTTTTATCAGTTTTGCTGGTCACAGGCTACTTGATGCATTTAAATCTAAATTTAATCTCAAAAGATGCTTCATTTTAGGAAAGTTCCAAGTTAACTTTTTAAAGTTTTTTAATGGCAGCTTTTCTAAAACCTAATAGTGTATGGTATCAAAATAATCGTAATAAAATCCTCTTTTTTCTTAACCCGACGAGCCACCATGTTGCCATTTAAAAAAAATAAGTTATACAACTTCTAAGATTAAATTTTGCATAGCACATAGCATTGGACCAAAAATAGTAAAATTGTATTTTCCCATGATTAAAGAACGGAAATAAGTGATTTTAAGGTATTCATAACCCTCTAGATAAAACAATAAATTTGGAAAAAAAATATTTTCTTAGTGACAAAAAGTGACAAGTGACACATCGTTGTATTTAGAATGTCATTTGGAGTCAGAAAAAGTAAAAATATACCAGGTGTCCCATTTAAAAATCGAAAGTTTATGTGACTTCCGGTTAAACCGAAAGTTCCATATTGTTGAGTTACCTGTCAAAAAATGCAGTTTTATGTCGAATACAAATCCCCCGAATTTGATTTCATTATCTTAAAAAACAAAAAAGTTAGAGGGGCGAGCCACCTTCCGTGGAAACCCGGTATATATAGTTCCAAGTTTTTTTACATTCCAAGTTCCAAGGATAATAAAATTGCAAATATTTCCTGTTTATCACGTCGTTTTACTAAATTTGATAGCTGTCCGGCTGTTTCTTATCGATAAAAATGATGTTCTAAGGATTCTTATTTTTATTGTTAACCTTTGTGGCAATTCAAGTTACTTAATGTATGTCAATGAAATTTACTATCGTAAAACTCCTAATAATAACAAAATATTGTAGTATTTCTATAACACTATAACCTACATATCAGTATAACTTTAATGCATTTAGAGCCACACAATGCTGCAGCATAGAAACTTGAATATAAATAGGGAAGGATTAGTTTTTAAAAGGAAGAAACTGGTGAATATCTCCAACAATATTTACACGAAAGGAAATACTTAACATTTTTTTTCGCTTGCCTGGTAACAGATGTTTAAAAGTACATTAGTTGAAAAGAGAAGTTGGGTTCATTTCTATTTCTAGATAAAGACTAAATTTCCCGGAAATATAAAATAAATGGTAAATAAAAAAAAGTTCCTCTCTTTTCGCATTATTTCAATGAATGGAAAGGATGGATTCTTTGTTACTAAATTTATTTTAATTAACATATTGTCGCGTATAGTGGACTGGGTTGTGTAGCTTAGATGGTTTTGATTTATGCTTATTAGTTACTGTGCCCTTATGGTGCGCTATTTAATTACTGAAACAATAAGGATTTTTTAAGAGATTTATTTGACGAATACAAAGCAATGAGATAATGTAAGATTACAATAAGTATTGCGAATAAAATACAAATTAAATAGTTTTCTAATAAGAAGATAGATTGCTCCTTTTGTCTCACTTTAGGAAACTGTTAATTTAGTGAGTTTAAAGAAACAATTTCCACCCAATAGATAACTCTGACAAAAAGGAAAATTATACAAAATTTATACAATAAACAATTAGATAAATTACACAAAGAACACTTACGCAATGGGATCAAAATAAAAGGGTTCTGGTGGAGAAGTCTTGATGACTTCAACATTTATTAAATTTAATGTTGATTTCAAACTGACTAGACAAACGGGCAGGGCAGGGGAGGTTACCCTTACCCTTGAATAGTTGGTACAAGTCTCTGAGTAAGTGATCTTTCGAGTTTTTATACAGCTTTGCAACCCTTATCAACTGGAAGAGGGGTTCCGTTTTGCTATGTCAGCAATAATTTTGCACGTTAATAAAAAAGGGGATTTTCCTGAATTTACTATTATAAGTGGAACCCTTTACTCCAACCAATTACAAACAATTATTTCTTATCAACATTCGTCAACTGACTTCTACTACGAAACTAGAAATGTCCTTGTCCTTGTTCTATACACTATCTTTCCACTACACCTCTTCTTATCAAGCTCAACACCCATTAAGAGTCTTAGCACCACAGCGAAGTAGGAGATGAGTAATCCATCCTTAAGGATACCAATCCATATCCGACATTAATTTAAGTTAAAAACCGTTTATAAAATCATATTATAAAATCTGTGAAAAATATTATCTCGGACAACTAGCCGACTAATTTTTTATTAGAGTAACATTTTTTAAACTTTCTTTTTTTGTAGGAACTAAAAAGTAAGAAGATAGTAATAAACCAACGTTAAAAGATATTTACTCCTAAACAAGGCTGAACATGTCATGATGCACAGAATAAAAAAAGCTCATTAACAGAACACACTGAGAGAAATGCATTATAACCCTTATGGGAATTCTTATAAACATCATAAGAATATTTAATACTATTTGGGACAGCAATACGTGCTAATAGCATATATACACCAGATATAGTTAAGACCAGTGCATAAGAGTAAATAGGTATGTTATACTGTTTATATGACATGGATTGTACCCATAAAGGTTTGTTCCATAGCGAATATAAAACATGCTTATACCCATTATACATTAGTTGGAAATGGGTATAATCCAGTTTTATAATGGGTATAACTGTTTAGTAGCTAATACAAAACAGTTTTATAATAGGTATAATGTGGTAGTATACCTATATTTGAAAGGATTACAAAAAAAAGTAGGTAAACATTACAAAGGTATTTATTAAACTTGAACAAAAACAACACAAGGGCATTTCTTCTTAACGCTTACAAATACTAAGGAACAACAAAAAATCTGAAATCATAAATACAGCTTTTAGGTTACCAAAAATACTAAAAATAGTTATACACTTTATTATGTCGCTTAAAAATTGCTAAATACAGACGTTACAAAACTAAGACCCAAACCAAATATAAGTGAGTTAGAGTTATTATTATGAGCTAGTGTATCTCAAAATTCACAAAAATTATTCCGTTTCGTCCAATTTTATTTTAGTTGTATTCATATTATATATTTTGGAAAGAAAAATAAAATAAAATAGCTACTGATTAGGAATTGTTTTTTGAGACTTAAAAATGCATTTATATAAACATTTAGGTTAACAATTTTACAAAATTAAAAGATCTTTTGATTAATTGTTATAAACTATTTATAAGACTGGCAATCTTATTTTCTATAGCTATCAGTCATCAGTCTTATTATACGAAAGCAATGCCAAAGCTAATGTTTGTGAATTTTAAGATAAACCAATCACCATAAGTAATAATTGGTACTTACCCCCTTAAAATGGGTTTGGGTTTGAGTTTTGCAAACTATAACATGATTATGTACAGTTGAATATGTTATCCATATTTTATTATTTTATACAATACATACAGAAAAAGTTCAGCCACTAAACACACAATCCGCGAAGCCCGGGGAACAAAGCAAATGGCCACCATGTCCCGTGAAAATGTTTGAAGTTTCCCCCACTCATCGCGAAATAGAAGTGTGTTGCATACCCGTTAATAAATATTTAATATGAACCACTATTTTAAATAATACCCCAAATAAAGCGTTTTATCGTTGGTATAATCCTAAAAACAGTTTTTTAATTCCAATAAGAATATTTTACTGAAACACATTTTTATAGTAACTGGCTTATATGTAGTATTATTCTATCTTATTGTACGTATAAATAACGAGGTAGCAATTCTGTATGTTGTTTGTTAATTAATTTTTTTATTGTAGTTAAAGATTGTTTAATAGTAATTATTAAAGATGTTGCTACTGATATAAGATAGCTTTTAACAATTCTGTTTAATTAGTCGATTTCCCTCTGTGCATGTACTAAAAGCGATTTTAACCATATATTTTTAAATAAACAGCGTGTATTTAAATTTCATCCATTTATTTTTTGGTAAACGGTGGTTTATTTTAAAACAAACAGCTAATCAAATAACCAATTATCGTAATAGGTTTAATTAACTTAAAAATAATTCTAGCTCACCATAAAACCCACACTAACCGTAACCACAGTAATTACACCAGTACATTTTATATCTATTTTTAAGAACCATCGCGGACAATCCAATTATAAACTTAATAAAACAGTTGAAACCCCAACCCTTCAGGATTAATTTAAGGTTTATCTATCAAGTAGGCCTCGCTGGCACGAAAATTGAGTACAATTGGGGTACATTTTGTAGTTGCTTTTCTTCCTTACTTTCCAGAGAACAATAGCTTACTTAGATATCGACCGAAATTTCAATATAGACTCACACACAAAAATATTGAATAAAAGTATTTGTTTTTTTCTTTTACTTTAAAGCATTAGGTAGTTTTTATGCTAGGTAGCGTGTTTTACTTATGCTCATAGTTAAATACATACAGTGTGCGTTTGTAACTTGGAATACGTTCAGCATATCCTGTATAGTTTTTTTTTGGGAAAATGCTTGGGTGTTGGTAATAACATTTTAAGTGTAATGCATTTTTAGTTTTGGGGTCAATATAAACAATTTAAATTCCACTCTGATATGTTTTCGAAAGGTCTCAACAATGTCAATACGCTACTATACATGGGTTTAATTCAGTTTTAAATACAACACACACATACACTAGTGTGGAAATGTAAATGTTTCAGCACTGGGGTAGAAAAAAGGATTTCTACCGCATTATTGCCGAGAAGGTATTTCCAAATTTCTAGAAAACACTTATTAAGCTCGTTAACTATTTGTTACAGATCATTGTTGTAATCTCTACTATTATACAGGGTGTCTTACGGTGGATGAAATGTTAGACGTTTATGGAAAACGGGTAATTCGTTTACTTTAAATTTGGTGACTTCGATAACCGACCATGTTCTATCGTTTTAAAATATTTTATATACAGGGTGGCCAATTAGTGCGAGGAAGTCCAATATATCAGTTGTCAACAGAAATAGCAATAAATATTAGACATGAAAGCTATATTATGCGTAGAGACGCATATTTTAAAAATATTTTGAGATATACAAGGTGACCCAAAAAAGCAGAGCGGCAAAAAGGTAAGTTCTTTTTAAATGGCAACCCCCATTTTTCTTTAGGGAATTAAATTCAGCATGAAATTTAGCATATATTAGAGTATCCTAATTTGGTGTACGTTGCGGCGCGTTGCCAAGCTATATATAATTTACTAAAAAATCCAAGAAAAACCACCTAATCAAAACTCCTATAAAAAAAAAATTAACCGATTTGATTTTTTAATACATGGTTACGGTTTTGGATACCTGAGGGACGGTAGATTAATCTTATTAAGGAAATCTGACCATAATTTCTACACAGTATTTTTTACAGATGTGCCAATATTGCTATATTTAAAGTATCAAATCTTCATTTTTTTAAATGGGACACTCTGTAGAATAATGGGTCATGTTGTTACGTATTTTATGCCCTATAAATTTGCAATTTAAATTCCTACTCTAACTCATATCCTAAAATCTACCGTTTTGTCACAATTTTGAATTTTATTTGAAAATGCAAAAATAGCATCATTTTTTTTCTTGGTAGGCCATGATTCAAACAAAAGTGGATATTACCACATGTCAAAATAATGCTTTAAAAATACCGTGGTTAATAATAAGTTTGTAATTTGTAATATTGACGCGTTATTAAGAAATTATAATGAATTTTTTTACGTTTTTTAGCGACTAGGCTTTATTATGAGCTTTAAAAGTAGGAAATGACAATATAACTACCATTTTAAATCATTTATTAAGGAACATTATAACAACATAACATAACAAAGGACAAAAAAAACAGAAAAAAAAAGTTAGGAACACAATAAAAAATTAATATATACACACACACCCACACACGTGTGTGTCTGTAAATATTTTAAAGTATAATACTATAATAAATGTTCGAAATGTCATTGTTATTTAAACATGCTTCTATACGTTCTTCAAAAGATCGACTGACTTCGTTTAGCATATTGTTGTCAATGTTTATAAAAACTTCCGTTATACGATGTTTCATATCTTCCTTAGTCGTCGGAGCAATTTTATATAGTTGTTCTTTCACGTAACCCCACCCCATAAGAAGAAGTCCATTTTAGTCATATCTGGAGATCGAGGGGGGCCACTGAAATGGTCCACCTCTTCCTACCCACCTATTAGGAAAAGCGTTGTTTAGATGCTCATGGATTACTGCTGTATGATGAACTGGAGCTCCATCATGTAAATACCACATTCTTTCTTTAATGTAATTTGGTAAAGCATTGGTTAGACGTGGTAACTCATTTTGAAGGAACTGCAGATATACTTGACCAGTTACTCTCTCCTCAAAAAAGTAGGGCCCAATAACGTAAGTTCCAACGATACCACCCCACACATTTAAAGACCATCTTGTTTGGCTATGGGTTCTAATAAAATGTGGATTTATTGATGAATAGTATGAAAATTGTGACGATTAACATTTCCATTTTTGTGAAAAGTGGCTTCATCAGTAAATAACACATAATTAAAAAATAATTTTTCCTGTTGAATTTTTCGTTGGGCCCATTCGCAAAAAACTACTCTTACACCAAAATCCTGGTAATTTAACTCCTGCTTCTCTCAGTATTTTCGTAATCCACTTTCCCGGTCCGAATAAAACGTTCCAACAATTTTTCAAACGCTTCTTTTCTTGGTTGTCTTCTTTCTGGAAAGGACTCATAATAATAAGCCCAGTGGCTAATAAACAGTTCTTGTCACTGGCGCCTAATATAAAAACCATATTAACAAGTTCTTCTTTTAAAAAATTCATTATAATTTCTTGATAACGCGTCAATATTACAAATTAGAAACTTAATATGAACCACGGTATTTTTAAAGCATTATTTTGACATGTGACATCCACTTTTGTTTGAATCATGGCCTACCAAGAAAAAAAATGATGCTATTTTTGCATTTTCAAATAAAATTCAAAATTGTGACAAAACGGTAGATTTTAGGACATGAGTTATAGTTGCAAATTTATAGGGCACAAAATACTTAACAACATGACCCATTATTATACAGAGTGTCCCATTTAAAAAATGAAGATTTGATACTTTAAATATAGCAATATTGACACATCTGCAAAAAATACCCTGTATAAATTATGGTCAGATTTCCTTAATAAGATCAATCTACCATCCCTCAGGTATCCAAAACCGTAACCATGTATTAAAAAATCAAATCGATTAATTTTTTTTAAAGGAGTTTTGATTAGGTGGTTTTTCTTGGATTTTTTAGTAAATTATATATAGCTTGGCAACGCCGCAACGTACATCAAATTAGGATACTCTAATATAATATGCTAAATTTCATGCTGAATTTAATTCTCTAAAAAAAAATGGGGGTCGCCATTTAAAAAAACTTACCTTTTTGCCGCTCTGCTTTTTTGGGTCTTTTGGTATATCTCAAAATATTTTTAAAATATGCGTCTCTACGCATCATATAGCTTTTATGTCTAATATTTGTTGCTATTTCTGTTGACAACTGATATATTGGACTTCCTCGCACTAATGGGCCACCCTGTATATGCAGCGTTGCCGCTTCTACACAAAACAGGTGACAACATCGTTATTTTAAATGGTACACCCTATATATTTTTCAATTTTCCGATTTTAGATATATTTCTGAACAACTTTTCTAAATATTACACTAGACGTTTTTTATGTATTAATTAATTTTAACTTTTTTTAACGAAAACGCACGGTTAAAAAATGCCTTTTAAATGTTGATTTTTCGGTCATATCTTAGTTTAAGCGTACAGAGTGTTCCAGTGGTTTTCCAAAGTTGTTTACGGGTTAAAAAAAAATGGTGTAGCCTATTTGAGGCGGATACCTGTTATAACTGCCTATAATTTTAAGCTACATAGTAGATTTTCTTAAAACTCAGCATAAATACTCTAAAACACAAGTAATAATACACGTATTTCTCTAAATCGACCACTACGGGAAAACTGACATACACAGGTAATGTAACACTTGTCTAATTTCCTATTTTTTTAAACGTCTGTACCTAAAGGGATGAAAAAGGGTTAATAAAAGTTTTTATTGGAAAAACCATTTTCGATGGACTAATATTTTAATAATTTCTACCTCTTAGGTGTTTATAAATTTAATGCAAAGACTCTGTGACCGTTATTAATGATCAGTAACTAACGAGATATATTTTTAATAATGATGATGAATTCACATTTTTGGTATTATTTTCATGAACAAAGCTACGAGAGAAATTACATTTTTATTGAAAGAAAAAGAAATAATGTAAAAAAGCATCATTTAAAAAAAATAATATGGGTACTAAGTAAAGGTTCTATTGAGTAGGATGTATGGAACCCGCTGCTTTGATTCGATAGCTAATTTATGACAATTAAATTGGGCTAGCGATGCCGCTGGTATACACAGAGCTGACAAGAGGGGGGGGGGGCAAATTTCCCGGGCCCACATCTCTTTTAAGGGCCCGTGCTCGGGCTGCGCAGTTAAAAAATATGATAAATTATAAAAAAAAACATAAAATCTCTGTTGACAAAAAATTACTTTGTAAACATTACATAGGTATGTAAATTGTTAGACGAGTTGGCGAATAATTAATGTTCTAAGTATCAAATATCGATACATTTTGTCCTCGCCCGTCCGGCCCAATATTTGTATTAACATCGATTTATTATTCGAAGAATTTATAAAACTTTCATCTTTTTTGGAGAACCTATCCGAAAATTTTGTACATTTTAGAATTGACCAACAATGGGTTTCTTATTTAAAAATTATATTTTTGTTATTATTTTGGGGTAGTGAAGACTTATTTTAATAAAAATTAACAGTTTTAAGACCAAAACGACTATGAATGTGGAATATTTGAGAAACAATTTTAGCTCATTAAGTATTGAGCAAAAAATTTAAATTAAAATTGAGGGAAGAAGACCTAAACTCGAAATTAACTTGACACAGACCACAAAGTGTAAATCTAGGGACTTTATTGTTATTGATAAGTTTGCTGCAAGTAAAAACAGAGCAATGAAGTTTACTTTTAAACAATGTACCCACTAATAAAAAATAAATTGGCCTTTTTTATTTTTTTTTTTAACTTATTTCATTAAAATAAGTAGATAATCATAAATTTTTACAATATTTATTAAAAATTATTGACCAAATTTGGGCGTGGTCTTAAAAAAAAAGGCGCACTTCGCCTGCAGTGGGCTTTTAGTGCACCCCCAAGTTAATAAGTCACAAGCCGCCACTGGCTAGGACTCTACCTCCCGCTTTTTAATATTTTAAATCTGGCAGCCCTAGGAGTGGGCCCCGGGATGCCGCACAGCCCCCGAGCCTGACCTGGCTCTCGACGGCCCTGGGTATACACTAGTATAAAATAAAATATTATCACAAGTGGTATTCTCTAGCACGCGTGTAAAGGTATTACTTCGGCATTTTGTTATGAAAAATACTATTATCTGCCGAAACAGACTAAAAAATTATGATCGACATAAGAAAATGTATGTTATATCATTAAAAATTGTGACCACCGAAAATAGATTAACGAATAGTGTTTCTCAGGTTAATTAAAATGACATAAAAAAAGTATTAAACTCTTAACCATAGGGGTCGCCAACCAAATAATTAAAATGCGTAGGATATTGTTTTAATTTTTTAATATGATAATAATATTAATAACGTTTTAAACAAACATTATTAATTTAAAATGAAGTTTGAATTCAATTGCTGGAATCATCAGAATATTCGGAAGTAGAATCGTTTCCAGGTTGGATCACTATTGGCGCTATAGGCGATAAAACGGGATATTCCTTTTCTACTTTTATAACATGAGCTTCGCAGTTTTTCCATACATCGCAACTCATGTAGCTAATTACCTGCCGAATATTATCAAGGACAGCTGCGCTTAATGTTAGTGACTGATTATTTTTTAGTAAAAAACTTTTTTTATGGTACCCCAAACCATTTCGATAGGGTTAAAGATACAATAATATGGGGGTAATCGCAAAAGAATATGGCCGCACCTTGTACAAAGAGTATCAATTACGTATTCATTTTTAAAGTTCCTCCTTTTGATGATTTTAATTAATTCCTTTTTGATTGAAATCCCTTCAGGAATATCCATATTTTTATTTCTCATAAACTTTAGAATATTTTTTTCGTAGTGCTCGTGTTAGGTATTTTATCTAATATTCTCCAATGATATGACGCATTGTCCATAACAATTACCGAATTCGGAGGAATGTTAGGTAAAAGCTGTTCAGCAAACCATTTTTCAAACAAATCCGCGGTCATAATTATCTTCATGATAATCGGCGGAAGATTGATTGATATTTTTTGCCGACAAGAGCAACGCATTAGACACAACGCCATCTTTACCTCCAGTAAGAAGAATAATAACGTTGGTGAAGTACTAATTCCTCGTAACCCACAAAAATCAAATTTGCGTTTTTGATGGCGTTGGGTAGCGTAAAACAAATTCTACAAGGTCGCCAATATATTCTATACGACAAAAAATTACTTCACTGAATATTTCACTCATGTATAAATTTTTCCATAAGAAACGTTAAAAATAAAAAAATATCAGCGGATATACAACGTTGCCTAGACAACGTTGTATATCCAACACACAACAATCGAACCTATTTGACGAGACAGTTTTTTTAATTTTTATTATTCAATCAATAATTAGTTAATATTTTTCAATTGTTTGTTGCTATTTGTTAAGATTTTTTATAAAATAAAAAAAAAATTGTTATTGGATTTCAGTTACAGTTTTAATTATGTTATATGAAATTGAAAATTGTATGACAAAAAAAATTTTTTATATATATTTCATTCTAGAAATATTCTCCCTAAATACCGCTCGTGCATAAAAATTAACCAGATAATTTTCATTCAAGCTTGTTATACTAATTCCACTCGTTCTTCGAACTCGTGGAATTATAAATAACAAGCTTTCATGAAAATTATCGGTAATTTTTAAGCACTCGTGGTATTACCCCCGAATATTTGGGATTTCTAATACCTTGTATTGGAAATGCCCATATGTTTTCGTGCAATATCTCTTAACCCACTATCAGCATTATTTATATTATATCGTATCCCACAAATAACCCATATTATATTTGTTACAATACCGCGTATGCCACTTCAGTTACGTTAAGAAAGTGCGTATCCCACTCGAAAAACCAAATTTTTATTACAATACCTCGTATGCCACACCGAAAATAAAAAAAAAAACACAAAAATCAGTACAAAACCGTAATTTTGTGTAAACATTTAGTTTTAGAATCCTTTTCCTGAATAATAAGATTCTCTTAGTATGACACTATGTTTTTTGCTTCTCCTGAATAATTTCATTTTTGGGCTTAAGAGGTATTAGTACTTCACATACGATAACACGTTTTCCCCTCGAACACGGTGTATTTAAAGTACAATTCTTTGAACTGTCTACCCAACCATACTTCACAACGTTATGCTTATCGAACCATGTTTTGTCTAAATAAAATATATTTTTATCTGATTCCCAGTACCTACTCTTTTATTTAGCGCAAATACTCCTGTCGTAGTTCCACAATACGCCGATATTCCATTATAATCATTTGATTGTCTAATTATTTATGTTTTAAGCCACAACTCAATAAAATATATTAAGTAAAAAAAACGTTACGCACTGTACACACCACAACCAAAATTAAATACGTAAATTACAGCAAATATGTTTAACCACCTACTCCATTGTCCTAAACTATTAAATAACTAAGGCGAGCTGCTTGCTTGCTTTTTTCCAATTTTTTCCTCTTCGTTCGCTGCCAGGGCCATTCCCGAGGGGACCTACGGTTTAACGTGGGCTCCGAACCACGATCCTCAGTCATTAGAAGCACCCCCCAAGGGCTATCAACCCTTGGTTTCGTGCTTTCTATGACCTACCGATTGGGGAGTGTGTTCCTTCCCCCTCCACCCCACGAGATATCCGATCTCATCCGGCCTGGTTACCGGCGTGAATGGGGTGGTTTTGGGGGATGATACATTTTTCACTCTTCCCTAATTTTTGCTCGACGCTGGACCCACGTCAAGACTTATACCACTAAAATCCACTGGGCTCGAACCAGTTTGCCGGCAGTGGGATACGAACCCACAAACTCTCGTCCTAGAGGCGAGAGTGATGATTGCTTAATTATCTTGTAGCAGGTAGATAGAAATATCTTTATTCCCTAAAAATATTTCGCCTTTCTTGTCTAGGACATATAAATTTGCAATTACGTTTGTCTTAGTATTATTCACAGACTGTCGGAGACAGCGTCATTGACGCTTGTCTCCATGGCAACGTGGACAAATAATGTGCGCTTGCCAGTTCTTCCAAATTTTCGAGTTTGTACAAATACAATATACAGAGTGAGTTTTTTAAAGTGTTACAAGGCGATATCTCGAAAACGGTTTAAACTATTTTCTTGAAATTTTAGTGAGGGACTGGGGAGATGGGGGGACCTATTTAAACATATTTTTGATGTCTACCTCCTTTCCCCATTTTGAGGGGTGGGGGTAACTTTGAAATTTTAAATAAGACAATCAAATCTTTTTTGGTAAATACGAACCTACGTAAAAAACTACGTACGTATACAAAAAATCTTTTAATTTGCTCCCCTGGTTACGAAATTATGATTTATTAGGTTATAAAATACAGAAAATACTTTACTATTTAATTTCAACTTATTTATCGTCTGTCACGCTTCAGAAGATGTTCAAAATGTCTCCCTTCAACTTCCAAACACTTTGTCACTTATTATCAGAATAAATATCGTACCCATTGTAACATTTTAAGTCTCACTAATAAGCATGCAACGCGCATTCGCTATTTCATATCATCTAAAGTTGTAGGTGTAGCCGCCATTACTTTATTTTTTATAAAATAAAAAATTAATAAAGGAAAAAGTCAAGGGGGGTCAAATCAGGGGACCTAGCAGGCCGTTTACCGAACCAGCTCGACTTATCCACCTGTTTTTAAATAATTAGTTCAACTCATTACGGGCCTGTATCACATAATGCGGAGGATCTTTGTCCTATTGAAACCACATGTCAGAACTTATGTTTTGGTTTAATAATTGGGGTAATTGGTTTTTAAAAGAATTTCGTAACCAGGGGAGCAAATCAAAATATTTTTTGTATATGTACGTAGTTTTTACGTAGGTTCATATTTACCAAAAAAAAGTGCATTGTCTCAATTAAAATTCCAAAGTTACCCCCCACCCCTCAAAATGGGGAAATATGTTTAAATATGTCCCCCCATCTCCCTATTCTCTCACTAAAATTTTAAGAAAATATTTTAAACCGTTTTCGAGATATCGCCTTGTAACACTTTAAAAAACTCACCCTGTATAAGTATAGGTGAAACAAGGGTTTGTTAATTAGTTGTTTTTTAACACTGAAAACACTTTTTCTTTCGATTTCAGTTATAATGTTTTTTAAGGACTAAAGAATGTATTATTATAACAATGAATGGCTTGTTATTTTTTTCTGTCATACTCAAATCTCCTCGGGTTAAAGTATATTTGCAAACTAGCTTTCAAAGAGATTTACTAACTAACAATTGCATACTGATATAAAAGAAACATTTTTAATAAAAAAAACTTAAATAATTAAAGAAGAAAGATCTGACAACCCTGGCTGTAAGGTCGGTCTCTTTAAAGCCCATTGTTAGTTGCTATATTTGTCAGCAAACTGAGTTTGGATAAATCATACTATACAGGGTCCTGCAATAGTGAGTCAGGCTTCCATAGCTTCTATACGAATTTAATTAGGAATTTCTTTCATACGTTAACTTATACTGTATCATACGGGGTACTTCAGGAAAATATTTTTTCATATACAGGGTGGCCCAAAAAAGTGTGGTCATAAAAAGTTTTGATTTTTTAAATGGCATACCCCATATTTTTTTGCATATTTAGATTTATGCTATCGTCCTTCATAAATGCCTAAAATTTTGTTTGATTTGCTTTGGTAGTTTAAGAGCAATCAATTAAAAACTAAAAAAAATTATTTTCAAGTCGTGGAAATAATATCTAAAAAAACCATCTAAAATTAGTTTTTCAACCACGGTATTAAGTGAGTTTAATGACAAGAGGTTTAAAGATACTATGAATCGAATAGTATTTATTTATTTTATACAGGGTGTTCATAATAGGGTTTCAAAAATTACACATTTCAAACCTATTTTTATTAACTTTTTGACATGGAACACCCTGTATATTATTTCGGTATTTTATATAAAATACACAAGCAATTCTTTTTTGTAGTAGAAGCATATAAGTTATTTTCAGCCGTTTTCGAAATAAATGCAAATTTCATAAATTATGTTGATTAAAGAGAGTTTATTTTTAAAATTAAGCGTAGGCGACTAGACTAATAATTGAAAACTACAGTAATTGTTCAAAATGTTTTCCATTTTGTTCTGTGCACAAACCAACACGCTTTCCAAAAGATCTGTTTACTTCCCTTAACATTTTAGGGGAAATGCTAGCAAACACGTCTCTTATCCTTTGCTGCATTTTATTAGCAGTTGTAGGTGGATCATTGTAAACAATTTGTTTTACGTGTCCCCAAAAAAAAAATTCTAGTTTTGTAAGATCCGGCGATCTAGCTGGCAGGGGGGGTCCGTTTCTACCGATTCATTGGTTCGGAGAGGTATTATCAAGATAATTTCTTTTAATTTAATCGCCCGATATTACACCTTTTTAAAATGAATTAAAGAACTTGTCAAACTAAGTATAGGAATCCATGTTTTATTTCAAAGCCTACTAGGGGTTTTAGAGATAAACCTTACTAATGAACCTCTTTGCTGGTATTGTAATTAAAATCTTAAAAGAAAAATAAACATATCTTTTCAAAAACATGTTGGCTTGTGCACAGAACAAAATGGAAGACATTTTGAACAATTACTGTAGTTTTTAATTATTAGTCTAGTCGCCTACGCTTAATTTTAAAAATAAACTCTGTTTATTCAACATAATTTATGAAATTTGCATTTATTTTGAAAACGGCTGGAAATAACTTATATGCTTCAACAACAAAAAAAAATTGCTTGTGTATTTTATATAAAATACCGAAATAATATACAGGGTGTTCTATTTGAAAAAGTTGAGAAAAATAGGTTTGAAATTTGTCATTTTTGAAACCTTATTATGAACACCCTATATTAAATAAATAAATTCTATTTGATTCATAGTATCTTTAAACCTCTTGTCATTAAACTCACTTAATACCGTGGTTAAAAAACTAATTTTAGATTGTTTTTTTTGATATTTTTTCCACGACTTCAAAATAATTTTTTTTTTAGTTTTTAATTGATTGCTCTTAAACTACCAAAGCAAATCAAACAAAATTTTAGGTATTTATAAAGGACGATAGCATAAATCTAAATATGCAAAAAAATATGGGGTATGCCTTTTAAAAAATCACAACTTTTTATGACCACACTTTTTGGGCCACCCTGTATATGAAAAATTATTTTCTCGAAGTACCCCGTATGATACAGTATAAGTTAGCGTATGAATGAAAGTCCTAACTAAATTCGTATAGGAGCTATGGAAGCCTGACGCACTATTGCAGAACCCTGTATAAATTTGGTATTAGAAAAAATATGTCAATTTACAACAATTTCAAACATTAGAAAAGGGCATTTTAGAAAATGATGAAAGCAGCAGCAGATAACAAAACATCAAATGTTTCAAATCATACTTTATTCGTAACAAATAACAACAAACGCAACAAAAGTTTCTCCACTCTGTTAAGGATCAAAGGTTTAAAGCAAATTTGAAACTCGATTGTTCAAAAACAGTATCCTTTTTACTTGCCGACTGTTAATGGCAAGCGTATCCGGCACTATCATGAAATAATGTTCAAAGCGGCAAATGAAAACAATATATCCCTCAAACATTGTCACCGGAGGCGGTTGATGCAGGCCGTAATGTGCTTTCGGTTAAATGAAAAACACTTTACACGTGGTTGTGATTTTGGTAGTTGCTGTTTTAGCTTGTATTAAAATCAATTTAAAATCTTTATTTCCGTAAAATGTTTGATTTTGGAACGTGATAGATATAAACATTTTTGTATGATAGAAAAGTTTTGGACTTGCATTGTCTTTATTTGTTTTAAATCACAAAGTTTCAACTGGTAAGTATCTCCCTTCTATCATTTAAGAAACATTATTGTCTTTAACGCTGTCTTCTACTTGTGATTCCCATGTATTTGTGACATAAAAAAATTACCTTTTTTTTTACCATATTCTTCTTGTTATATATTAAACCGGGTACATAAGTGCCGGATTTCTAAAAAGTTAGAGGAATGGGGCGAGCTAGGTGCCAAATTTTAAGTATCTGCCAAATACATACTTAATGAGTTTTTATTTTTTATTAAAAAATTTAAGCTCTTTTTTGATATTTTACTCACTAACGAATCTTAATGAAGTGATTCTGTACAATTATGTATCATGTCTTTTTTCAACCGTATCAATTAGATAAAGATAAAATCAAATAAAGTGAAAAGATAAAGATCAAATAAAAAAAGGGAAACCACGTCTTGTAGTCAATAAAATTAGGGATTCTAACTAAATTGCCGTACTTTAGTAATCAATTATATTTATAGCAGAAAAAACAATTTTGAAACAATTTTTTCAATATGTACCGTGCGTTCAATTTATCTTGATAACATTTTGATTCACAGTAACTTTTTTGTTTTTAAATATATGAAAGTAAACAAAAAAACAAAATGTAGGGTTGGTTGCCAAGTTTTTTCCTAAGTTACATATAAAACAAAACACTATCAATTTTCTGACATATAAGTCTACCTTATGTTTTTTTAAATAGAACACCCTGTATATTTTTACATTTTTAAATTCCACATAAAATTATAATTATTTTTTATAAAATGCATTATTAGTCTATACTTCATAGTTTCCGAGATATTGACTCTCGAAAAGTGACATTTTTGAATTTTGACAGCTTCTAACTTTCTAACAGTACGTCTTAGAGCAAAACGGCTTACATGTCCCTATTTTCAATTTTTATTATCTTCCCAAAAAAATCAACTTCCAGTTAAACCGGAACAACTATATTTCCTGCTTTCGAGTTACATCCGGTTTAACCGGAAGTTGATTTTTTTGGGAAGATAATAAAATTTGAAGATAGGGACATGTAAGGCGTTTTGCTCTAAGACGTACTGTTAGAAAGTTAGAAGCTATCAAAGTTTAAAAATGTCACTTTTCGAGAGTCAATATCTCGGAAACTATGAAGTATAGATTAATAATGCATTTAATAAAAAATAATTATAATTTTATGTGGAATTTAAAAATGTAAAAATATACAGGATGTTCCATTAAAAAAAACATAAGGTAGACTTATATGTCAGAAAATTGATAGTGTTTTGTTTTATATGTAACTTAGGAAAAAACTTGGCAACCAACCCTACATTTTGTTTTTTTGTTTTCCTTCATATCTTTAAAAACAAAAAAGTTATAGTGAATCAAAATGTTATCAAGATAAATTGAACGCACGGTACATGTACGTGTACATTAGTAAATCTCAAAATATATTTTGGAGGGCTCAGCCCTCTTATGTTAAACATCGTTCTAATCGGTATATTGAAAAACAGTTGCCTAAATTTAACCGATTGTATCTATCTACAATTTTCGAAGAATTTTTTACACGCGTCTTTATCTACTTACATTTTGCCTCTTTTACAAGATGCAAAACTCAAAACAATTATTACAAAAACTAATTAAAACCCGTATACTGATGTTTTTCACCGTAATGAAGAATAAAAGTAGTGCTTTCTCTAAATTACACGCTCAATAAATACGTGTACTCTAACGTCATTTTGGTTTTTCTGTGTTTTCCACTGCAGCTCTTCTACGATCAAAGTTTACTTTAAATCGAAGTTCTCGTGTTTTGAAAATGTAGGTTATTTGTCCTGTGGGAATTTTCTATTTACAAGAGAGTTTCTTATGTTTTTAAAAAACATCGTATTTTTTTTTCAAGATAAACAGGATAGGTTTAATGAATGTACAAGTTTGTGCTTTTCGTTCGTTTATAAGAATTTTTAGTAAAATAAATGTAGAAACATTTGAGGGGCAACCCATAATTTATTATTTTCGATTAAATTTAAAAATTATCAATATCTGTGTTAAAAACAGCTGCTTCTTAAAAAAAGAAAATAGTTTCTAACTGAAAAATGTTTTTTTAGCTGAGTATAGACAATTTTTAAAAAAATTGAAAGAGTCTTACGCCTTCGCTGGGATTTAAACCCTGAACCTCTCGATCACTAGTCGAATGCCCTACTACTTGCACCACGGAGACTCTGAAATTCTCTTTAATTTCTGCCATATAACTTATTCAATTTTATGTTAGTTGTATAGTGGATTTCACCTTAGTTTTTAATGGCCGCCGCTGACACATGTCATTTATAACATTTCTTTTTACAGAACTTAAGGATTGGCCAGGGCCGGACTTAAAAATTATGTGTGAACATGGGTCAATTTATTTGTAGTTGTAATTATGGATGGAAACGAGAATTACCTAAGCAATTTTTAAGATATTTCAAAAAAAAACACTGAAGGGGAATGGAAATAGGATAGAATATCAGAAAAACAATTTCATTTAATTTTTATTCATAATATAATAAAGTGCTGTTATTTTGGTAAAAACACACTCTTAATTTAGTACAATAAAAAATATACAAGGGGCAGTCGTGAATCTAGTATCATCAATAATTAACCACGTTTTTTATTAGAGAATTATTTTGTTTTTTAATTTGATTTTAGACCATGCAGTGTTAAGTTGAAAAAATCTATATATTATATTTAATAGCTTATTGTTTACTTTTTTATTTTCTTATTCACGGGTAGATATTTTTTTCTTTAGACTAGGCTCTTAAGAGTTTAAAGTTTACAATAGGTCTAACTTTTCGTTGGTTTATAATAAAACAACAAAAGTTTGTAATGTTATCGAATTAGGTATTTTTTTTTAATGAATAAAGAAAAAATAATATAAGTACATACTACAAAAAAAGATTTTTGTCCATGCGTTTGCAGAACAGATACCTCAAGCACTCTTCAATACAACTGTATGTAAAACTTATTTTAGCATAATGGTTCACTGTGGTTTTCAAATTTAATTTTGTTGCAAGTTCCCTATTATTTTTGGTCTTCATCTGACAAGCTGTCGATGTCGTCGTCACCGTCCGAGACATTAATAATTATTTACTTACTTTTGCATAAAAAGAAACACGTCACAGATACACACAGTCCGGCAGTTTAAAACCAAAAAGTCTAATACGCACAAAATATAAGCAAAATGCTGTCTAAAAAATACCAAAAACAATAACACGAACGATCAAGAATTAACAGCAACTGCACGCGGTGCGCGGTGTGTCCCAATGCGGCTCTGTGATATTTAAAGAACGCGACGAGACAATCGAATTAATGAAGTACGAAAAGAGATATGCGAGAGCAAATGCGTAAGACAAAGATGCACATACTAACGGCATATACGAGCGATGCTGTGCTTTTGACGAGTTTGAGCTCATTGAAGGGCAACGTATTGAACTGTGTAGTGTGCATCTTCGTCATGTACATGTAACTATACGGTCAGTTATATATCCATCTCTTGTTAATCTAGCCAATGCCCGTGCCTGAAAGCCGTTTATAGAATTTGGGATTTTAAAATCACGTGTTGGCTAATATGTTTGACAAGAGAGACGTCAAAGCATTAAAAACTAAGGTGAAATCCACTATATACAGTTTGGAATCTCCTGCTATTTCAAACTGGGCAAGTGAGTTACTAAGGAAAAGGAACTCATTCATGATCACTGATCATTGGGATCTATATTTAGAGTCGACATACAGCGACATCTGCATAAATCGATATGAGATCTCGGAACAGTGATATCTAGCCCAAAATAATTTACAAATAATGGTTTTTAAATTGATTTTAACTTCTTAAAATGAAAAAAACATTTTCCCTTGAAATAAATTAATTTTCCAGAGAATCAGGTATTTTAAAATAAATATACTTCTACTCTAACAACTGACTAGTACTTACGTTGTGTTGACCAAAATTAGCAAAATTTGGACATGATCCAAAAGTAAGTACTTCATATAAAATTATGTCCTATGTATACTTACTATGAAGCTACAGCTCTATGAAGGGGGTACCCTGAAGATGGTTGTTTCTAAATATTTTCGAAACTTTTGTAAATACAAATTTAGATATTTTCGTAAAGTTTTTACGCTGAATAGACCAGTGGTGTCTTGAAAATGTCGATATTTAAGATGTGGCGAGAAATAGCGGATTTGTGGTAAAAATAAAAACAACTTTTTTGTACCCTAACAATTATTATACTGTTTATTTTAAATTAGAAAAACCTGACATATTTTATGAAAAATGGTACTTTTACAGGTCTGTAATTCGGAAACGACATAACGGATTTTAATGCGACTGGCAGAGATTGAAAGACTCTTTTTTGTAGATTAATAGTACGGTTATAACGTAATCAATGAACTTTAATATTATAGAAGGTGGAAAAGAAAGCTGCGCAAAAAAGTGAAAATTGAAAATAGGTCACATGTCGTTAGTAGTGTTTTTTTGTGTTATATTTTAATGTCGTTTTATAACCTAAGTTAATATTTCGGGATTATTTCGCTTTTTTTTTTAATATATGCCCTAGGAGCATGAATTATCTTTTTTTTGGTAAGAAACGGCTGTTTTGGACATAACTGAAGACATCGTTGATGCAATTTTTTCTATTTAATGCACTCAATAGGTTTATTTCTTAAAAAATAAAAATAATTTATTACTCTAAGATATGTATCGCGTGTCCCAAATTACAAAAAGTATGATAAAATTGGGATAATTGAGTTATTTAAATTTAAAAATTTGGATTCAGATTTTTAAGCTGTAAAATGTTAATACATTTTCATAAAAACAGTGTTCTTATGTTTTAGTCGATCTCTACAGACGGTTTTTGCAGTTTTTTATTAGTCCTTGGACTTCAATTATTCAATTTTTTTTGACAAGTAGCTGTTTTTAACACAGAAATTAAAAGGTGGACACTTATGCATGTAATCATATCAAATTTTTCTTCTAACCGGGAGCTATATTTACTTCTTAGCAAATTATTATAAATCAAATACCTTTAATATTATACCGGTTGTCTCAAATCATATAGAAGTGTATCTAAATTTGTTATTAAAAACATCTTAGCTTTTTAGAAATTAAATAATTGATCATTATTTTGGATAAAATATAAATTATAATATTCATAATAGGAAGTAGTTTTTAAACGAAAAATTGCTTCCAATTTTAGCTTGCATAAACCTCCTGGTTGGGCAATATTAAGAAAACAATAACCACTATATCAAATGCTACCTGCAACAGAAAAATATTTTTTTGATTGACAAGGTCACAATTGTTGGATTACTGACGGCAAGTATTTATTGCCGGAGATCCCTATTAAAAATAATAAAAACTATGATATACCAGAAATAATAATTTATTTCTATATTCTCGGAACTCAGAACGTTTCTGTTTTAACAACCAATTTAACTAAATTCCTACATGGTTTGGGACACCCGGTACATATCTTAGGGACATTTATTATTTTTCTTTTTTAAGAAATAGACCTATTGAGTGCATCAAAGATTGATTTTGATATTTACCATAGATAGAATTTATACACACTTAAGATAGACGTAATGTAGACTTAAAATGTGGAATAAATGGGGAATGAAAGAGGGATAAACCATAATATGAAATTTTTAAAAAAGGCTTTCAATAAAATAGCGACATATTTTTATAAAAAAAAAATATTAACTGCAGGAAAGGTATATAACTAACAACAAAAGAACATCTTAGCCGATTTTTTTTTATGAAAGTAAGGACGATTATTATATATACTTATTATTATTAGTAACTAACCAAGCTGCTACTTATCTATTATTCTTGATAATACGTTGTTTATTGATAACAAAGCCCACTACGATAATGCAAGTACCAACTCCTATTTCTTTACTATTTTTTTAAATTATAGTAAACGATTTTTAAGTTGCGGATAATATAAACAATCATTTTGGATTAAACTCCTAATAAATACATTGTGACTTGTCGGGAAAATGTTAACCAGATCATAGTTATACGTCCCAGATTACAAAAACAATAATATGGCTTTGCCACGTATAAATGACACACGAAAAAAAAAGTTTATATTATATCGCTTTATTTGAGAAATGTAGGTCATATCATAACAAAGCATGATAACTGTTAAAGAAAGTAATATCCAAAGAAGGCAATTATATATTAAATTTAAAGAAATGTATGTACCATTATAACAAGGCATTACAGTTGTAAAGAAGGTAAGTTATATTCAAGCAAGGCACGATAACTGTAAAGAAAACTAAGTTATAATGAAACAATTCAGAATACCTTTAAGGAAAGGTAAGTCATACTATAACAAGGCATGACATCTATAAATAAATTAAAATCATATACCAACAAGGCATAATAATATGAAAGAAATAAAAATCGTACCCAAACAAGTTTAATGACATAATTTTTTGTCATCTCGATAATTCTAGAAGATAATTTTGTTTGGAAAAAATAGTAACTTTTTAAGTGACAACGTATCCTAACTATAAAATATACTCATATTACAGAACAACAAAAATATTTAAATGCATACGTAGTTTACTAAATTATATGCTAAAGGCAGGCTGCCCTTATAGCCAGGCAAAAGATTGCCTATTTGAAAAACAGACATCACAAAAAAATTATATATTATGCAGTTCTAACGTTTAAAATATTTATTTATCTATAAAAATGGAAAACTTATACAGGGTTTGTCGACAAGGTATTCGCTTTCAATAGCGCCTAAACTATAAAAGTTATAGGGTTTATAATATACAGTATGTCTTCGTAAGTTTGCACCATATGGAAAACTTTTTTATTGTTCATTTTACGAAAAAAAGTTATTCTTCATAAAAAGCTCTGCATGGTCTAAAACCTAAAATGCAACCATCAAATATCGAAATTTTCCAGTCATATACGAGGTTTGTCAAAAAATGGGAATTTTTCCTAAGAGTAAAGTACCTTTATTTTTGACATTATCAAAAATTGTTATTAAAAAAAGTTAATCAGAACTAAAAACCACGTCTAAATATTTATTAATTGTATGGATATTAGACTATTTTCATTAACTGTTTATTGTCTTTAGAACACAAATTAAAATTAAAATTCATAGCTTTTAAGGTATTTTTAAAAACCTGCAATTATTTAAAATTTATTGAATAGTAAATCTATCGTTTTTGGTGTTTCCTGTCCAGAAATTTACACTGTTTTGGTCAAGTTTGACCTATACAATAATGTCCTCAAGAAGTAACGGATGCGGCGAAGATTGTTGTATCAAGTATTTTGCCTGCTAAATAAAAAATACAATCTGAGAAAGTGTACACTCGGTTTCCTGACTGGTGTAACATAACGAAGGTAAAATTTTGCTGTATTATTTGGAGGAAAAATCCAAAATACTAATTTAATTTACTTTGTTTATAAAAAATGTAAATATAAATTAACTTTTGAATTTGTTCGAAAACATCAATATATTTTTTACGGTGAAAAAAAGAGGCGTTTTGTGCATCCATAGCAAGAAAAAATTCAGTTTTTTTACAGTTCAAAAATTATATTTAATTATTGAGTTGCAGTTAAAATGGATTAAGACTTGTTTTACCAATACCGCTGCCCCAACAAAAATCGATGCAGCAACGTCGGCCGACATCTCAGCAGAAACCGCCACAAAAACGCCGTGTGTGTCATCGCCCTGGGGCTCAGTAAAGCAATAAAGTGTAATTTAAGAAAAATCTAATATAAACGTTTATTTTTAAGAAACTCATCTGGGTATTAACAGGAACACTTTTTAACACGCTTTTATTATCTTCACCTGTATGTTTGTATGTTTGTAACCGACTTCTTTGAACCCGATTTTGACCTACTTTAAACGGTCAGATTTAATTTAAATTTTGTAGACTTATTAAGAACCGCTGATAATACAATAATTTTTGACAGCTGTCAGGTATAAAACGAAGAAGCGATTTTGACGAAACAAATTATGAGGTCGTATAGTATTCGATGCGGAGATTTCGGGAAAAATAAGCAAAAAAGTCTCCTGTCAAAATTTGACACCTGTCAATATGTCAAATCGTTTTAAAGAAAATTATATTAAAGAAATAGTAATTTACGTTACAAGACCGGAAGGTAGTGTTTTTCAGGTCGAGACAAGCATTTCCAGGATGAGCCGTAGGCGAGTTCTGGAAGCTTGAAGAGACCTGCACAACACTAATTTTCGGTTGCGTGACGTACAATATTTTTTGTAAGACCGACATTTTGATATACTTACATTAAATTATTTTATTTTATATTATTTTTAAATGCGTCGTATGACTTCTCGTAACGGGCTTTTGATTTTACTGGCAATATATCGTAAGTCGCTTTCCTTGCTGCCTCCAAAATTTCTTCTGAAATCTCATTTTCCGGGTCGGATAATTCAAAATCTGAATTCATATTGTTAAATTTGCGCACTCGCGAAACAAGTTTGACATAAACAACAAATTAAAAATCAACATACTGTCACTCGACAATACATCGAAATATTGTTGTCATAGTAACGAAATCAAGGTAGCTTGTGTTATCAAAGAGCGATTGGAAAAACAAAAAACAGGGACCGGAAAAATATTTTCCGGTCTCTAACGTCAATTTTCCGGTCTCGATCGACAAAACGTTATTTCCTGGACTAAAAATTGTCCAGAAAGTTTATTATTTTCTGGTCGGTTTAAAAAAAAACTATAAGGTCGTAGTATGTATATTGACAGTGGAAAGTTGAAAAAAATACGCAAAAAATTCTCTTGTCAAATTTTGACAACTGTCAATATGTCAGAATTATTACAATAACCGATAGTAATAAAACAAACGTGGGGTCGTATAGTGATATTGTCGCTAGGAATAGAAAAAAATTAAAGAAAAAATTCTACCCGTCAAAATTAACATTTTTACAAATTTTTTTTTTTAATTTTGAAGTTTTTTATCGTTTTTTCGGTTTTGTTCGGTATTTTTCGGGTTTGTATGTATGTTTGTTTGTAACCGACTTCTTTGAACCCGATTTTGACCCACTTTAAACGGTCAGATTTAATTTAAATTTTGTAGACTTATCAAGAACCGCTGACAATACAATAATTTACTAATCTAGCTCAATGTACTCAAAAAAAATTTTTTTTCTTAACAATAACTCAAAATAAGAAATGAAAAATAAATATAGTTTAAAAAACTAAAAAACACTTTAATAATTAGATAAACATTAGTATTATAGTGAAAAAAAAGCGTGGGGCGCTTTGTGAACTACGACTGGCGGTCTGGTCTCTTCGATCTCGATCTATTGTCAACGATCTATCAATGTCATTTCTTTACAGGTCCTCTCTCACGCCACCCGTCTCAGATAGTTTTGTCACCTTAACATAGTGTTGTCACCTTAACATACCGGCTATATTTTTCGCATATCGAGCACCCCACGCTTTTTTCACAATATAATACTAATGTTTATCGTTTATTATTATTTTCTGCCTATATTAAGAATTTTAAGAATTATTTTAAACCATATTTATTTTCCGCTTTTTAGTTTGATAAATTATTAAAACGTGTTTTTTAGTTTTTTTAAACTATATTTATTTATAAATAAATTAAATAAAAGGTTTAAAAATCCAGCAGTAAGGCAAACTTCAGATCTCCACTAAATAATAATTTATTTTTTAATTAAAAATACAACAGATTTTCTTTTTATTTTAGTCGATTTTTCACAAAACATAAATTATTCTGAAGCTTTCAGTTAATCATTATTTTTGTACATCTCAGGGATTTAAATAAGCCGTATTATTTATCTCTCTCGTTTTATTACAAAGAAGTATCTTTTGTAAAAAGGAAAAACTCTGCAGGCCCAATGACCCACATTTTCGGTATACGAGAAGCTCGATTTAAAATAAACTTTGATCGTAACATGAACTGCAGCAGAAATACTATATTCCCGCTTTAAAATGGGTATTTGGTACATTTGAGATCCTACTTTACTCTATTCCAGCCGTATTTAAACTTTTATAAGGTCTGCGCTCTACTTTGTGAGATACATTTTTCATTATGTATATTTTGTTTGCGTGTTTTAAAGAAAAAACAAACTAATCAAAATTTTGTTTTTGATGCTCCAGTTAAATGCATTTATCGTTTTGGCCAACTCGAACTGGGAGAGGCATTTTATTTAGGTGTGAGAGAATGAATAATATGTTTAGATGACCGCAAAAAGGACAACAGATTAATTAGTTAATGATGAAAGAGTTTTGGACTTTCATTGTCTTTATTTGTTTTAAATCACAACGTTTTAACTGGTATGTATCTCCAGTCGTCTTTAGGTGAGTACTAAATAAGTAAAGTAACTACAGGACTATTTATACTAGCTAGGTGCACTGAAGCATAACTGAGGTGGGTGCAGTCATGCGTTCAGTTGGCACGCGATCTTATCCTAAGATTACATCTATCTAACAAAGGTTTCCAGATATTTCTTATGTCTAATGATGGTGTACTAAAGCAGCCTGGGTTCTGGTGAATAGCAGCAGCTTCCTTGAACTTTCTTTGCCTCCAGTGTGGTTCCTTATGTAGGATTTCAGCTTTTGACCACATAATATGGTGACCATGTTTCCAGGCATGGTCAGCTGCACCTGACTTTTCGGTCTCTCCTTTTAACGTATTGTTTTTGTGTTCTTTAATCCTTGTTTCTAGTGGTCTTAATGTCTCACTCATATAATATATAAGATTGGCCGCATTCGCAGGGGATCTGGTAGACGCAGTTTTTTATATATTTTTTGACTTGTAGGCTTTGTCTTCGTCAGGTGGCTTCTTAGGGTGTCCCTCGAGTTGAATACAGTGTTGATGTTATATCGTTGTCCTAGTGTTCTTATTTTCTCAGATACTCCTTTGACATACGGAATATTGAGTGTTGGTTGTGCCTCTCTGTTTGCTTCTTGCGCGTTGGGTCGATTCTTACGATTTTCGAATATTGCTTCAACTAATCTGGTGGGGTAGCCATTTTTATTGAGGTCGGTCTTGATGTGGTGAGTTTCTTTTTTAAGTGCTTCTTCCTAGTTACAGATTATAATTGCTGTATCCACGAGGGTTTTAACTATGCCATGTTTCGTATTGTGTGAGTGATTTGATGTAAAATTGAGATACTGACCTGTATGCGTAGGTTTTCATGTTGTTGCCATTTTTCTTCACGTTGATATCTAGATGAGTCCTGTAGTTAGTTTACTTATTTAGTATTTACCTGAAGACGACTGGAGATACTTACCAGTTGAAACGTTGTGATTTAAAACAAATAAAGACAATGAAAGTCCAAAACTCTTTCACCATTCAAGAAACATCATTTTCTCCAACCTTCAAACATTTAGTAGATTAATTAGTGTTGCCGACATGACCAATGCATGGCGAGTCGATCCCTCAGTTAAAGAGGGAGGATTATTTATGCTGGCGAATTGCTGCTCTCTTCATTTTTCTGTCCAAGACAGGGCCATTGCACTAGCCTTCCAATATGCTGAAGGCTTGTCGGTCTTCTGACTATTCATTTTTTACACCTGGTGTACACCATTGAAAGCTCCATTACGGCTCAATCCCGCTTATTATTTTATCTATTGCTAACGACATCAGCATTGTATTATTTACTTTGTTTCCTGATGATGAGCATTTCTACACTCGAAACATATCGAATTATCATGAATTTTTCTAGGTTCGGGTTTGTTCGTGTTTGTTCAATATTCATTAATATTTGAAATTTCGTTTTGGTTTTGTCGCGCATTTATTTACCCTTGAATTATATTACGTATTTTTCTTTTCATGTAGTTAACGAATTAATTATTGCATCCAAAAATTTAACGACTAATTTTAATTCTTTGTTTATATTAGCCCAAGGCGACAAATAAAGTGCTGGTAGAGTCTGTTCTATGACCGCTGACCGTTACGTCACGACTAGTGCTTATCTTTCTAACATTCGTGAACTACGGGAGACAGTAAATTTGCGTCAATAATGAATGCCGAATAATTTTACCAGTCAAAAAAGTTTTATTGTCATTTTTGACACTGCCATTTTTAATCAACATTATTTAAAAAATATCACGATATTGTGAACAAAAACCAAGCATTAATTTTAAAACTATTTTATTAATTTCAAAGAGAGAGAGTGATGTCGTAAAGACTCATTTATCCTTTAATGCAGTTTACGAGGTAAGCAGGAATTGTGAAAACATAAATAATAAACATGATAAATATATGGCTAAGTTTTTATAAATACCTATTTGTTTTAGAGAGTTTCTGATGCTTTGGGAGTTTCGTGTTCAACAATCCAACGAAATAAGGCAAAGAGGATACAGAAGAATGTGGATTTTAAGAATCACAATATAATTTTTATTTTGTCATTCCGCAGTCGACAAGTTCACGAATTTCATGAACATACCATAAGAGAGCATATTTATGGAATGTATAGAGCAGGTGAACACATTACCTTTCGCTCAATACAACTAAATCTTAACATCATTAATGGTGCTGAAATATTCACTGAAATTCATTAGCGGACTATTTAAAAATATTTAAATTGCTAAATAATTAATTATTTACTCGTATTTTAGAAATTTTATTGGAGTTATTAAAACAATTATAGTTGTCTATGGAATCAATAGAATCAATTAAAAAAAATTCCATAAGTACCCTAAAGTACTCAGTATGTAACGATATTACTAGTTAGAAACACCCTGCAATTTTTTAACAAATAAGGTGTATTCTTTTAATGCCTTAATTTTTTGTGAAATATGTCACCCACCTAAACCTTCCGCTTTTAGAAGTATTTTAAAATTTATGGTGATCATTTTATTATTTTAATCAAGAATGCCATGAACGAAATATAAAAATGGGCATAATAAGCAGGTAGGTATATATTTTAAAGAGTTCTCTTTAGAGAAATTATAAAACGAAAAAATACATGAACATTTTTTTCATAATTAATTTAATTTAATAAAACCGATTTTTTCGATAATACCCCTTTTTTAATAGTGTGTACCGGGTGGTCTTTTAAAGGTGAGGAAAAATGATACCAATAATTATTTAGGCTTAAATATGACGATTTAACCCTACTTACCTCAGTCCAAAGTGGATGATTTCGGAGATATAGAGTGTAAAAAGTTCAATTTGCATTAAAGGTTAAAAGAGTCCTTCCATCATCACTCTCTCTTTGAAAATAATAAAATAATTTTTAAATTACTGCTTGTTTTTTGTTCACAATACCGTGACATTTTTTAAATAATTTTGATTGAAAATGTCAATGTCAAAAATGACAATAAAACTTTTTTGACTGGTAAAATTATACGACATTCATTATTGACGCAAATTTACTGTATCACATATTAAACGTTAGGGTATCTTTGATTAAATTTCTCTATCACAAAGTTGTAAGAACTTTCGCCCGCACCGTAACATTGAACTAAATAATAAACCCTTTCTTCTAAGGTCAACATTTTCAAAACACATCAAATTCTATTTGACAACCTTAAATTTACCCCACACGTAAAGTAAAGTAATAAAAAGGTAAAAAAATTTCTTTGTTTTTACAAAAGATGGTAGTAATGCATTTAAAATTATAATAAAACTTTATATTAATATTTTTATTGAGCAGCAAAATTTCCATTTACCTCTAAAAATTAAAAAAAAAAACTAAAAAAATCAAAGATTTATTTTAAATCTCGGATTTAAATTACCAACCTTATTCTAAATAAGTTTTCTGATTGGCATTTGGGTCAAAAATAAAAAATAAAGGTATTTACTCAATACAATGTATAAAAAATCAAAATTTTCTCATCGTAAATTGCATTTTTTTTACAAGCAAAACTTTTTATCAAGAATTATTTTTTCCCGAAAAATGAAATTTTTAATCCATTTCTGCTATTGAAAACCCTATCCGCGGACAGTCTGTATATGTCGATGCTTAGTGGCCACTGAAAATTATCTTTGGCTTTCCCTTTCGGTAAATAAAATTTTATAAGACCTTTTGACTGGTCTTACGGGATTAAAAATAAAATCATACATGCGTATGTTTGACAAGAACAACATTAGCAAAGTTTGTCTCTGATAATACTATAGACATAGGCCCACCTTGTGAAACTACGGTCGACTATATAAAACATATTTTTTAAGTAAGTTTTAAACAAACTTGTCAACCGCCTCCTATCGAATTAATACTTATAACATTCTTATATTTTTTTTAAACGTATAAATTTTTATGGTTCTACTTTTAAAAAAACAGCCGGAGTCTCTTTTTATATCCTTGTTATATCCTTGGAACATGAGGAGATTATCTGCTCTGCACATAGCTTTTTCCGTTTTTACCGTTTGTTTAGCAGAAAAACAATATCATTATATTTTAGTACAGAATCTGTATTGTCGTTTGCCAGTATTACCTTTCATCTAAAAAAATGTAAAAGTCACGTTATCTTTTAAAATTATTATTCAACAGAGCACACTAATTTACAAACACTAAATCATGTTTGGCGTACTTGGAATGGTTGCAAGTTAAACGGCGTACAGGGTAGGCCAAAAAATATAAAACTTGTACAAGAATAAAGTACCCCTATTTCAGAAAATTCAGCAAAATGTTATAAAGAAAAGTTGTTTAGAATTAAAAGTCATGCATAGATTCAAGAACGTGACCTCCTAAAATAAAAAAAATATTTTTTTTTAAAACAATAACAATTTCCCAAAAAATTTTTTTATATTCGTCATAAAGACCTTCATAAATTAATCAAAATCAAATCAATTTTACATATCTTTGTTCAAATTCAAGCATATTTGTAAAATTTACTTATATTTTTAGTTTATTAATTAATCACAAACTTCATGTTTGTTGCAACGATATTAAACACAACCTTAAAATATTCTAAAAATTCTTTTTAACAAGATAAAACATTAGTAATGATAATATGCTAATTAAAAAACTATCATTTAAAGTGCAAAATTTTTATTTTAAATGTTAATTAAAAAAAAATATTCTTGTACAAGTTTTATATTTTTTGGCCTACATTGTACACCGTTTGACTTGCAACCATTCCAACTGCACCTAATATGATTATCGAATATGCACCAACTTTTAATCCATTATAAAATTTTCTGAGAAATCGGTAATAAAAAAAATATGTTGCACACTTAAACAGCCAAACTGTATAGTTTGTTGTTATAAGGTTAACCAGAAAATCAAATCGTTAAATTTTTCTTTTTTTATCTGGTAAAAACTAATAAAGTTTTTGGTTTCAATATATGCCATCATATCCAAAATTTAGCTCGTTGCTTGGATTTTGTATGAAGAGATAAGTGCTCGATAAAATTACTCAAAAATTAATATTGGGAATGCGCAAGTGACTGGACTTTATTCTTAAATGTAAAAGGGCAAAATGTTATTTAATTAATAAATAACATAAAACCGTTTCGTATTAGTAACTAATCAATTTAATATCTTTGTTGCTTCCGACATGATAAGTTCAAATTGAACCGACCTGTTTCTTTCTTTCGTCAGATCCTAGTCTCACTGATGAGCAATGATACGGCGAAACGCGTCTGAGGATAGTTCGGACGAAACAAAATGAACATAAACTCTCCCAATTTTATATCTATTTTAAAACTGGATTATACTCATTTCCAACCAATGTGCGCACCGTCAGATGTACGTTTCATAGTCGCTATGAAACAATTACAATCCTTGTCATATAACCATATAACAGAACATATTTATTCTTATGCATTAGTTCCAACTATATCTGGTGCATAACTGTTATTAGTACGTATTGCGGTCCCCAATGGTATTAAATTATCTTATAACGGTCATAAGATTTCTTATAAGCGTCATAATGCACTTTTTTTACTGCAACATTACAACGTCTAAATCTTACCATTATCTAATAACATGTTCACTTTATTTGTAATATAGTAAACTTGTTACACCAATAAGGACCTACCCAAAATGCTGGCTTATCGTTGCAAATTTCAAAAATAAATTACCAGGGCGAATTTTTTTGATGATAAATTTTGCGATTCCTTTAAGAAATAACTTGTAGTGGGGCAGTAGAAAAAGATATAAATTGGCGATAATTTGCGAATGTAATATTTTGAAATATAAATTGTATTTTTTATTTGTAATTTTATTTTACTCTGTGAAATTAAATAATATATAAATGATTTTTGAAGAAACAAAATGAAATTATTAGCATAAATCATTTTGTAATGATAAAATAGCAGAATATTTTGGGGCAAGATCATTAATATGTTATGAAACCAAACTGTAATTTTTTGCAGTGATATTATTCTTGACAAAACATCTCTAGAACCTATTTCTGCTGAGATTTGTTGCATTTGTCGGTATTTTCTCAGGAATAAACCTACCCTGTAGTTCAAGAAATTACTTCTCAAATACCAAATAAAGAGATATAAAATTTGTTTTATTTTTCTACTTTTATATTTATAACGAAGTCGTAACTTTTATTAAATAATTTATATAATAATATACAGTGTCACCAGTAAAGTCAGCATCATATGGGATTTTTTTTAATAGCTTTATTCAAAATTTGACTTTGGCATCAAGTTTTGCTTCGATCAAAATAAAAATTAAGCAAAAAATAGTAGTCACCTGATTCGCATTATCTGTCAAATTTTAATTTTTTCCCAAAAAAAATTTAAAAGTGGGGTTATTTCTAAAAATATCGAAAAAGTTATTAAACAAAGTTTTTTTTAATGCAGTTTCTAGCCCACATGCAAGATTTTAGCTGCATAAGATAATTTTGATTTTTTACCTATATTTTGTAAATTGCACCACTTTTGCAAAATAAGACGCATCGCAACCTACATAAGACTTCTTAGTTTTGACAAGGCTTTATTTCGGATACATTTTCTTTAAATTGTAAATTAAATGTATGTTTTTCTAGAAAATCAAAATTGGGCTATTAAAATTTGGTCGCATGTGATGCCAAGTTTAATTGTTTTGGACCCTGTATAAGGTAACTTCATAAAATAAGTATTTTTAAAAACGTAGTTTGTGTCTAAAAGTAATATACCTTAATATTAAGACAATAAAAAACACAGTGTCATCAGTAAAGTGTTCATTAAGTGGAAAATAAATTTTAGTTTAACTTAACGTAAAGTTTATCTATTTTCAACGATTTAATTTAAAAACCTATTTATTTTATTTTTTATTTTTTTACTTTCAGACACAAACTACGTTTTAAAAAATACTTATTTTATGCTTATACAGCATCAAAAATAAATAAACTTTTCATCACATGCGACAAAATTTTAATAGCCCAATTTTGATTTTGTAGAATAACACACATTTAATATGGCGCTACTTTAAAGTAAATGTATCTGAAATAAAGCCTTGTCAAAGCTGAGAAGTTTTATGTGGGTTGCGTTGAGTCTTATTTTGTGGTGCAATTTACAAAATATGTGTAAAAAATCAAAATTATCTTATGCAGCTGAAATTTTGCATGTGGACTAGAAACTGCATTTAAAAGAACTTTTTCTCATAACTTTTTTCGATTTTTTCAGAAATAACCCCACTTTTAAATTATTTTTTGCGAATGCGAATCACGTGACTACTATTTTTTTGCTTAATTTTCATTTCGATCGAAGCAGAACTTGATGCCAAAGTCAAATTTTGAATAAAGCTATTAATAAAAAAAATCCCATATGATGCGGACTTTACTGGTGACACTGTATACTTTTTCTTTCTACCTCAACTACTTAAATATTCCAATTGTTCGATATTGAAACAGAAACCGCGCCATTATTGGTTATTTGTATATTCCATACCTCTACAGCTCTAAGTTCCGCTCTCTATACTCCATATTTAATAAGCAAACACACAAATTCGAGATAGTATTTACTCCCAGGTCGAATTAAAAATGTAGCTTGTTTTAAATAAACATGTTAAAAGCAAGTCTGATTTAAAATAGATATTTATTAATAACGAACTACGCTAGTAACCACTTATTGATATTTTACATAATATATATCTATAATTATTTTAAGTTTTGTTTTTGCCTAATCAAAATTATTCCAATTTTCTAATAAAAAATAAATTCTTCTTTAAGGTTGAATTTTCAACGTCATTCAATCTATTGCCAACCTATAACCTATTTCGCGTTGATTTTTTGAGTTTATTATTTTAATAACTAACCTTTAAACTGTTTAAACAAAATCAATATCCTCGGTACATGTATAGGTAGTATCTGATATATCACAAAAATATCAATTTATTTCATTGCTAATTTTGGGAGAATTGTATAGTGAAAGAACAATGAGTGACGATGACATAATAATGTTAAAAAAAATCTTATCCGATATTTTTCGCTATACAATCCTAAAATAAGCTATGAAATTCCTTGATATTTATTAAATATATCAATTATTAGTATTATTACCTATAGAATATCAGGTCGATACTAATTTTCTTTAAATTTTGTACAAAAGCTAGAAAGCATAAATAAATCTACGCGAAATAGGTTATAGGTTAGCAAGCATGTTGATACTCCCACTTTAAATCTTATTATAGCAAAAGTAATAAACAAATTTTAAAAACATTTTATAGGTCATTTAAAAAACCTTTAAATGTGACATACATCACACGGACAGATGATTGTCGCAATGTAGTATGTAAAAAACCTGCTGGTTCCACGCATACATAACCTAGTTTTTTGTTTAGATTGTAAAATTATTTTACAAAAATTCAACCCAGTACGAAAGAAAAGCTGTTCCATTTTTTATTCACAATTTTTCGTTAAACGTACTTAATTACTTGGACGAACAGTATCCAAATAGATGGATAGGTAGAGGCAATGCTGCACCCGCAAATTGGCTAGCTCGATATCACCCCGATGGATTACTCTTCTTATGGGGAACTTTGAAAACCCTTGTGTATTTTAGGCCAATAGATACAGAAAATGAGTTTAGGAGATGTATTTAAACTGGAATCGACACTTAGAGAAATGATGACGAAAGGCTCCAAAAATTTGAATGGAATATTTTTTAAAGTTTTAATCTTGTGTACAAACACATGAAAATTTGCTTCATTTTGAACATCTGTTAAAAGAATTTTTTTAAATGAAATTAAATTTTTGTTGCTGATTAATCTCTTCTTGACTGGTGTTTTTAGAGAATAAAATTAACAACACATTTCTGTTATTATTTTTTTTTTAGTTTTTAGTGACTGTTATTTTAATTTAACTCCTTCGCTTTAAATAGGGTACTTGCACGAAATTTAAATAATCGAACTTTTAATATATTTTTATAGTAAATGGAAAAATAACGGACACGTAAATAATATTTTGCCTTAAATTCAAGTAGTTTTTAAAATATTCAAGATTAAAATTTAAAATATTAATACGTGTTCGGAAACGATTTTGATTGGTTTACGTCACTAATCAGTAAAAGGTTGCCAAATTTATTAATTAGAAATGTACTATTTCGCGGTTGCCAAACGTTGCGTATTGTGTCTTATCGTATTGTACTATTTCCTCGACAACTTCATGATAAGAAATATAGTTAAAACTTTAAATATTAAGTTCCAATTAGACTTTAAAATTCGACCATCAATTTTAATATATGAAGATATGTATCATAACTTAACGAACAAATTTTCCGTGAAATAAACATTATTCGGAAGGAAATATGTTTTCAGGTTTTCGATCAATTAACTTTGGCATCATTGCAAAGTAAAATTCAAACAAGCGATTCCAGCACCTGTAGTGGCCTTAAACCCCTTTCGTTGCGGGCTAAAAAAGCAAGCAATACGTCTGGGCGGAGGAAAACAAAAATATTATATATACAAATACATATTTTCTAAATTGATTTTATAAAGTAAAATCATATTTTGGTATTTTCTCCTAATTTTCTTTGAAGACGCGCATGAGCGCTTTCCGCCTATTCTCATGGAATTCCATTATTATTATAATTTTTTATGACAAAAAAACTACTAATACTTGAAATAAAATCTTTATATTTATAATATATACAGGAGACCGCACATATGCGTCCGCCGCGACCAAAGAAGAGAGGCTTGGACGCACAAGCGCGCTTTTCGCACTCAAAGTGTTAAAAGTATGTTACCCGATTTTAAAAGAACAGAAATAAGTAATAAACCTAACATTGTGTTTATTACTTTATTCCAAAAAGTAGGCTTTTTAAATAGGCATTGACAATTGATACCTTTTGTGCATTAGGGATATCATATACTAAAGAGAGAATACCTTTGTCATTGAGTACAGACTGAATTTTATAATTATTTTAATAATGAATATAAAATTTGTTGTAAATAGTTGGAATAATATTCAACAAGTCTTTATAAACTTTAGCCGCCGGCGGTTGCGAGTAGCGAGTGTTGTCCGATCGTTGTAGTTGTAATAACAATCAAATATAAAGTTTTTGTGCCATGTGTGCTTAGGTTTGCTTTGCAATAAAACTTTTTGTTGTTGTTAATTAATTATTTAAATTATGACTGAAGCTGCCTTTATTAAAGCAGACTCGAACATTTTGCCAAAAGTAGATGCTTTTATGATTGCACAGTTTTTTCTGACAGTGATTTCTTTAACGCTGCAGAAATTAGTGATGTGAAAACTGATAGGTAGGTATATTGATAATATTAAACCTTTTTATTTTTATTATTTTTGTGGAATGTAGTGAAATGCTATGATTATATGTTTATTAGGTAAATTTGAATGCAACATACATACTTCAGGACGCATAGATAAAATAACAAAAGCAAATAAAGAATAATAAAAAGTAAGGTTATAAACTTTAGTACATTGGATTGTCTTGGCAACATTGCTAATTACTGATTTTTGACGTCACGTATAAGTACCTAGGCGTTTTGGCGCGCTTTTAAAATAGGACATTTTATTTTTAATATATCTGGAAATCAAGGCAGTATTTTTGAAAAAGAAAAAAAGGGCCCATTTATGAACCCATAAAGAGTTAAATAAACGAAAAAAAAAAATTTGCAAGGACCATATTGTGTTCAATTATTACAATAATATAGACCTGGCCATACACGAAGTGAACTTTTTAAATCTAGATCTCAAAAACGGCTTTTTTAGAAAAAATATGATGGATGAGAGTGTTTATTTAAAAGTTCAATACAGAGTGTCTCAAAAAACTTATTTCGTTTTAAATGTGTGCAAGATACCGAAGGTTGCTCCTTCCGAATTTTACAATAAAAATGAGAGCATATTTTTATTTTTCATCCTACAAAACCCCCGCTAGGCGAATATTGTGACAATACACCAATTAATAAAAAAACTATTTATGAAAAACTGAAACCAAATTAAACTTTTGACACCCTGTATCTCTGAAATCATTCACTTTTGGACTGAGCTAAGCTGGGTTAGATTGTCATATTTAAACCTCAGGAACTTGTGGTAGCATTTTATTAGCACCATTTAAAGACACCCTTTATCTTTATAATTTTTATATTTTACGGCAAAAAATTTTTGTATAAATTTTAATTGTATAAATCTTTTCAATTTAAATATTTCCGAACCGCTAACTGGCCATAGCTCTTACACTAGGTATATATTTATATTCATAAATTACAATTGTTTGAGCCCGATCGTGCATTGAGACCAATAAAAACACAATTTACACAATAATTTTATTTTTGCATCGGTTTTTCTGTCCTATAAATAAATAATAAAACACGAAACCGTCGATTTACGAGCTGTTCAATTTGGCTAAATTCACGGAATGATTTAGTGTATTTTTACATGTCTCTCGTTTTTCAGTTTCGTGATTAATAGGTATTTTTTTCAAATACTATAAATTCATTTATTTGTTTTTTCCTAATGCTGTTCAAAAGATAATAATAAATAATGGCCTTTTTTTATTGTTACTATTGCAGATTAAAAGTCGCTTACATCAACGTTTATACAGGGTGGTGCATCCAAAACGCAGGTTAATTTTTTTTGTAAATGCATAAATCAAAGTACTCTCTGACACTTAAGGTTGAATTCTCAACGTCATTCAATCTATTGCCAACCTATAACCTATTTCGCGTTGATTTTTTGAGTTTATTATTTTAATCACTAACATTTAAAGAAAATCAAAATCGTCGGTACATTATTTAGGTAGTATCTGATATATTACAAAAATATCAATTTATTTTATTGCTAATTTCGGGAGAATTGTATAGTGAAAGAACAATGAGTGACAATGACATAATAATGTTAAAAAAAATCTTACCCGATATTTTTCGCTATACAATTCTCCTAAAATAAGTTATGAAATTCCTTGATATTTATTAAATATGCCAATTATTACCTACAGAATATCAAGTCAATACTGATTTTCTTTAAATTTTGTAAAAAAGCTAGAAAAATTAAATAAATCTACGCGAAATAGGTTATAGGTTGGCAAGCATGTTGATTCTCCTACCTTAAACGTTAATTCTCGGTGTGGCATATCGCTCCATTTATGAAAGAACGGCACAGTTTAAAAATTTTTGGATTTTCACAATCGAGGCCTCACGATGTTAGGATAATTGACTTGTTAATATTTATTGTGTTGCAGTCAATAAACTATCTATTGAGTGTTTTTAATGCATAAAAGTTTTGTAATGAAAATTATTTTCTATTTTTCTCGGTTTCTGTACTATCTGATAAACTCTGTATTAAATAAAATCATAATTCCGAAAATCCACTTTCAATCGTTTCAAGAAAAATGCAATTAGACGATACCACTTGTAGCATCTTTTTAGGAAGCCTATTGAAAAAGAAGTTTGTCCATATTATTTTTTTTACATCTGTCAAACCATGTGTCAGAAATTTAATAAAAACTAATTTTTAACGAATAATTACATAAAATAACTGTAATGCCACTTTTTTAGCGTAACAACTGTTAAAAATGTGCCCCATTTGAGACAGGCCCATCCGAACGCCAATTACCTTGTTTCCATGATAATCCAGCTAGTCTTGTTACATTTGACAAGTTGTTTAATTTTTATTGATTTAATTTAGAAATTTTAAAAATGTATTTAACTAAAACACTAAAAATTGAAATATTCACGATGGTCGGGTTTGGGGAAAGAAAACGGAGTCAAGAAGAAGTTGCTGCGTTGTTTCATGAAAGTCATCCCGATTTACCACATCTGTCGGCGAAGTAGTCAGTAAAATTGAAAAGCAATTGGGTCATGTAAGACAAGTTCTTTGAAGAAGACCCCCAAAAGTATCAGATGAAACTAAATTGGATATCATATTGACCTATCAAGGAAACCCAATTACACCAGCAAGGCAATTATCTCGTGATCACAATATCGATCATAAAACGATGTTAAAGATCACAAAGTCTACTGGGATAAAACCATTCAAAATGCAGACAATACAAGAGTTATTGGAGGATGACTTAGAGAGAAGTTATGATGGCCGCATTGGACAACCGACAAATTGATTTAGCTTGGATAATTTTTTCTGATGAAGCAACATTTACTTTAGATGGTCAAGTAAGTTTGAAAGTTAAGCAAAAAATTATGTTTTAAATGCAACTAGATAACGGTTATACAATCGCTGGGCAAAATCTAAACATATTAATAAATAATTAATATCCATTATACAGGGTGATTCAAAAGTACTTTGACAAACGTCGGGACGTAATTGCTGGCAATATTTTAAGATGAAAAGTTCTTATAAACAGTGGTCCTTGGCGACTTCGTTACGGAGATACAGGGTGTTGAAATGTTAAAAAGAATAGTAATAATGTTTAAATAACTTCTTAACGAGTTATTTTCTTTTTATGTAATTTAGTGAATTAAATAAGCATCTAAGGACACTTATTTTCAAAGTACAACACGTTCGCAAATTTAACCAGTGGCGTCGGTACAAAATGTTACTATCATATTTTTTGTGAAAACTATGCTACACCACTGACTTTTTTATTTTAACTTTCTACATATGAATCCCCCCCTTCATTTACAACAAAAAAGATCACGTGTGTTTTTTTGATACGAGGGACGGTTTAAGGGTAAATGATTGTTTTATTTTACCATACACAAATATTAGAAAATGTGTTTTAAACTGATCAACCACTCAAATATTTATTAAAGTATTTTAACGAATACCTACATACTTACCAATAAACAAATATGTGTATTCCTAAGGAAGGCATCTGAGGATGCCTATTTTCTAAGTATAACACGTTCTCAGTGGCATACATATTTATTTATTAGTATGTTATTTTTTAATATTTTGTGTTTTGACAAGGCGGCTTTGGAAATGCTTTTTTTAATATTATTGTATTTTGACAAGGCGGCTTTGGAAATGCATTTGTCGATAAATTAAAACATATTTGACAGTTAGTTACCATTGAGTTTTATTTCTTCAGTTTTGTTATTTTCATTGGATATTAGTGGCGTAAAACTCCCTGATTCAGCCAAACGGCGGTGAAGATTCGTAAATGTTGCAGCAGCAGGCAGTACTCGGTTAGGATATCGCTCCTGATAAATTCTTCTAGTTTCTCGTGTATTTCCATCGGCAAGGCCATATACAAAATGCATGTGGGCTAAATGCGCATTATTTCTTAAATAATCCATACCTTATAAACAATACTAATACCTAATATCCAATGAAAATAACAAAACTGAAGAAATAAAACTCAATGGTAACTAACTGTCAAATATGTTTTAATTTATCGACAAATGCATTTCCAAAGCCGCCTTGTCAAAATACAATAATAATAAAGAATTTCCAAAGCCGCCTTGTCAAAACACAACATATTAAAAAATAACATACTAATAAATAAATATGTATGCCACTGAGAACGTGTTATACTTAGAAAATAGGCATCCTCAGATGCCTTCCTTAGGCATATACATATTTGTTTATTAGTAAGTATGTATGTAGGGATTCGTTAAAATACTTTAATAAATATTTTAGTGGTTGATCAGTTTTAAAACACATTTTCTAATATTTGCGTATAGTCAAATAAAATAATCATTTTCCCTTAAACCGTCCCTCGTATCAAAAAAACACACATGATCTTTTTTGTTGTAAATGAAGGGGGGATTCATATGAAGAACATTAAAATAAAAAAAGTCAGTGGTGTAGCATAGTTTTCACAAAAAATATGATAGTAACATTTTGTACCGACGCCACTGGTTAAATTTACGAACGTGTTGTACTTTGAAAATAAGTGTCCTTAGATGCTTATTTAATTCACTAAATTTCATAAAAAGAAAATAACTCGTTAAGAAGTTATTTAAAAATTATTACTATTCCTTTCAACATTTGAACACCCTGTATCTCTGTAACGAAGTCGCCAAGGACCACTGTTTATAAGAACTTTTCATCTTAAAATATTGCCAGCAATTACCTCCCGAAGTTTGTCAAAGTACTTTTGAATCACCCTGTATAATCGACAAAATTGCCGATATTTTACTGACGAAAATCCTCATTGGATTGTTGAATGTAATTTTCAACGCCAAGGGAAAGGGAATGATTGGGCTGGAATAATAGGCGACAGAATAATTGTTCCAATCTTTTTTGAAGGCAACTTAAATGGAGAACTGTATTTAAATTTTCTTCAAACACTTTTAATACCAAAACTCCAAAGAATATTCCCTAATTATGGAAATCAAGATCAAAGGATTTTTTTTCCAGCAAGATGAAGCCCCTCCGCACTTTGCAAGAAATGTAAGAGAATTCTTAAATATGACATTTCCAAATAGATGTATAGGACGTCGAGGATTTATAGAATGGCCACCCAGATCCCCGGATATTACACCCTTAGATTTTTATTTATAGGTCCATTTAAAAAGCAGGGTCAATGTCACCAGACCTAGAAATCGGGAAGAGTTGGAAGTAAGGATTCGAGCAGAGATAAGTTTAATCACTCTAGACGTTTTGGAAAGAGTAAGGGAAGAGTTCTACTATCGGTTGGGTCTATGCCAACAGGTTTATGGGGCACATTTTCAACAATTATTACGCTAAAAAAGTGGCATTACAGTTTTCAAGTTATTTTATGGTATTATTCGTTAAAAATTAGTTTTTATTAATTTTCTGACACATGATTTGACAGATGTAAAAAAAAAAAATATGGACAAATTCCTTTTTCAATAATCTTCCCAAAAAGGTGCCACAAGTGGTATCGTCCAATTTAAAAAAATAAAGTTGGTTAGGGCTGCACCCCCCTTTGGGGTCCCCATTATTTTTACATGACAAAAGCGTGGCCCATAAAAAATCTTTGAGGACGTATTTTTGGATTTTAGAGAAATCTTATTCTTAGAGCCGTTATAAGCAGCGTTCCATTTAAAACCCCCATCCTGTTTATTATATTGAACTGTTTGTTAATAATGTTTTAATAATTAGTTTTAAATTAGAATTTAAAGGAAGAATCCTATTATTTATATCCTTATTTAGGACCAGGTTTATTTAGTATTGTATGTTTTTTGGACACATATCGGATTCATGATATAATAAATTTTTTATGGAACAATGATAGAATTTTGTTTGCAACGAAAACAGCAAATTAATTTATTAAAAAAAACATAGTTCAAAGTCCCTGTTAACAAAAAGAAAATAAAAAGAGAAGCCCTAGGTATGCATTTATCTGTGGAAAATATACGTAACTAATAATATGACATTCTTAATAAAAATTTTAGCAAAATAGCCGGAAAAAGACACAATAATTGATGTTATGGCTTACTTCCACAAAATCACTGTCTTACTTATATAATGACCATGTATACTTTTTATATTAAAACGATCTTAACCCTTAACTGGTATACACCTTTTTTAAAACGTAACTAATATTATGGGGTCACAGTTGACCCCAATTTAAAACTGGTATAACAGAAAAATAAAAGTCGATAAAGAAATTCTGAGGAAAGAAGATAATTTCTCAGCAAAATAATTAGTATATTGATTAATGAAAACAAATATTTTCTTTAAATACCAACAAAATTGTAACATTTTTAAACACATAACAAAAATACGTAATTTTTTCAGGGTTCTGCAAAATTGGTCCTAAAACTCAAACGGAGAATGTCATGGTTCCAACACGGCCTATTCTTCTTTCTTTAGGCTTCATCAGACGACCTGTAACCAACAAAAACATAATTAGATATATGGTAAAAAAATGACAGGAACGTTCTGTCTTACATTTCCAATGTATTGGTGCAGGCGTTACATATTAATATGTTCAGCATGTTGCTTGCAGATGGGCTTTCTACTCTTCAAAATCTCCAGACGGTATTGGCCCTCCTTCCATGTCACTATCATTCATTAAAATATCTTCAAGTTCTTTGTCAGATAAAAATTTGCGCGTAATTTTTAAACAAAAAAAAAACGTAACTGGTATATTGGGGTCAGAACTGACCCCAACGGACTATACCTCCACAATTGTAAAACTTTAAGCGTCGCGCGTCACGCTACGTATAAACGGTCCCGATACAAAAGAGTACTAAGCGGCGCGGCGCCGTGTTGCCAAAACTAACAAATTCTCTTAAGTTTTAATGCGCGGGGTCCGAAGTGACCCCAGTATACCAGTTAAGGGTTAACAAAATCTAAACAATCCAGACACCCGCTAATCAATTTGAAACCTAACGTTCTTCAGCATAAAGTACCTAGTTAGCGGTTTGATGACTGAAACAATACTACCGCCATCTATCGGTTGTTTGTAGAACAACGTTGTTTAAATGGTATTATGATGTTATCCAAAAAAATAGGATTTTTGAGTTATTACGTTCTTCCATAAATAAAGCGACATATTTTTGATATTTTTACCCCTTGCGCCTCCTGCTTAAGCCCCTAAGATAGGGTGGCTTGGCTGCGCAGAAGAAAATCGACTACTAGCATAGACATTTACCTTTATATTCATACAGCATATCTCGGGAGCAAACAAAAGTTAATTTTTATGGGTGAAAATGCGTTTTTATGCATATGCCACACTCCAGAACCGACTCGTCGCTATTTTTGTTGTTTTATTATAATATATACATATATCTATATATAATTGAAAGGGTAGTCGTTGCTGACTAGTTAGGTAAGAAACTAGGGAAATATTGGGTTTAGCAGCAAATGAAAGAGTACTATGCAAATTCTATGCAACATGTGTTGGCGTTGTATTTTAATATTACTTACACTTAGGTGAGATTGTTCATGCAGTTCTTAATTGATGAGGAAGACATTTTAACATTTGAACACTCACAACAAACAAGAAAAAGAGTAGCCTGACAGAACTTTTTGACAGTTGGCATCCTAACCCGACTTCATTTCAATCTTTAAAAACTTTTACAAAATGTCGACCGTTAAAGTTTAACTTTATTATACAATTTTAATATGTAGTTTGTTTAGTCCTTATACTATTGTAAATTGGTTTGAACTCCAAGCCACCTACTCGATGTCTTCCTCATCAATTAAGAACTGCATGAACAATCTCACCTAAGTGTAAGTAATATTAAAATACAACGCCAACACATGTTGCATAGAATTTTTTCTTAATTTATTGTAGTATCCCTGAGGATGGAAATAAACATTTCCGAAAGCTTGGACCAACTTAAAAGAGTACTCTTTCATTTGCTGCTAAACCCAATATTTCCCTAGTTTCTTATATATATATATATATCATAATATGTTGTGCAGCTTGATTGACTATATTTTTGGTCAAAATATAGCCAATAACCATGTGCATAAAAGGGCGAGAGCGCGCTATATTATACATTAAAATAAATTATCTGGCGAATGCGCTTTTACGAAAGCTTTTGAATTACCTTTATTAAATTTAACGAAAAACCAAATTGCAATACGTGTATCGTGATAACTTGGTAATATATTAATATTATTAAATTTCTTTATTAAGACTAATAACAGCTTAGTTATGGTTAAAAGTTGGTTTGATAACCGCAATTAAACCCTTTGATTATGGTAATCAATATGTTAATAACGGTAACTAAAGCGCGGCTGTAAAATTGCTTATTGCTTTAATAATGGTAACTATGCATTAACATTATTATATATGTAATGTAGATATCTTGGTTGTGCTTATTAAAATTTTAGTTATGGTAAACAAAGTTTTCGTTCAGTGCGATATCTATTTTTATATTTAATTATTTTTATTAAAAGTTGCGTTCTCAGGAGTAAAAATCAAGATGTTTCATATTGCATCTACTTCCTGCTAAAAGCTTTGTTCGTAAAATAAATATTATAAAACCAAACCATTGTTAAACATCGTGTCTTATGGCATTAATCAAAATTCCGTAAGCTTCTTAAAAGTATTGTTATGTCGTAAAGTTTATTATTTTCTTCCTTTCTTAAAACTATATACAAGTCCAAACAACCCCAATTATTTCGGCATGGGTTTAATAAACAATGGAATCGGAGTTAAAGGTCTCTTAATTATTGTAACCAGATCATACAGTGGTACCAGTAAAGTCCGCATCATATGGGATTTTTTTTTTATTAATAGCTTTATTTAAAATGTAACTTTGGCATCAAGTTCTGCTTCGACCGAGATAAAAATTAAGCAAAAAAATAGTAGTCACGTGACTCGCATTGTCTGTCAAATTTTATTTTTTTCCAAAAAAATATTCAAAAGTGGGGTTATTTCTGAAAATATCAAAAAAAGTTATTGTAAAAAGTTTCTTTAAATGCACTTTCTAGCCCACATGCAAAATTTCAGCTGCATAAGATAATTTTGATTTTTTACCTATGTAATTTAAAATAACTCTTAAAATTGTGATGACTTCTGCTGGTTTACAAAATAAAATTGACTTGGTCATTTTTTGCTTTACAAATTTTCTCATATTGCAGACTTAATAAAAAAAAGATGATTGTTATTTAACAAAAACTCAAAGAAAATAACTAAGCTATGAATGAAAAAAAAAATGCATAAAATGTATATTAACGGTAATGTTATTGATTTAGTAAGAAAATAATACCATATTATAAGAACTAATCCGAATCTGAATCAGACCAGACAGATTGAGTAATCAATTTTGTTTACTATGTACCGAAAGAAAAAGAAAGGGAAATCCCTTTTGGGTATTTATTTTATCACCAAGTTTTAATTTTTTAACTTTGTTTTCGTCCGAGAATACAAAATGTTCTTGTCCTTTTCATGGTTATAATTATACTTTTTTACATTTCTTCGTGTAGTGGCACTTGGGTCCTTCGGGTCTGATGATGGTACTTTCTAGTACCAAAACATGTACACCCCCCCCCCCCCCCTTAAATTTAATTTTAATATATTTGTGGAGACGACGGTAAGTTTTTTTCCCATGTTACGCTTTAGTTGTATAGTAAATAAAAAACTAAACAAGTCAACCTGGTCATTTCTACCAGTAGAGAAATTGAATACTCTGACTTGGACATAATAATTTTTTGCGTGTGGGGATTATGTGTAATATTTGGACTTGGTCACTATTTACAGATATTCGGCAACTACTTATGAGTGCCTTGGACATATCAACATAAAATCATGAAAAAATTACTTGGTCACTTTTGGCAGTACCTATGACCACGAATGTTTTGTATTAGTTTTAGTGTTTCTTTTCTTTCTCGTATTTATGTAAAGTTACTTTTTCTGATTATCTTGTGATAGACCTAAATGTTCTTGTTAGTTAATTTCACTGGTCAATCACAAGGGATTCTTAATCAAGGGTTTAAGGGATCACGCTCGCGGCCTAAAAACGCGTCTCCGTAGCTGGGCCCGACACATGTCACCTAGGCCTTGCTGCTGCGACAACCGTGACATCATTGCTGATTGGTCTATATTGGTAAGTCGTTGGATAGCAACTAAAACGTTAACTAATGATTCGAGGCGACAACTACGTTATCTTGAACTACTCACCCTTTTCTACAAGAGTGCTCTTGCTATCGTATTTTCTTAGTTCTTTTATTCTCTCGAATCTAAGCTAGTGTGAAGAATCAGGTCTAGTATTCTTGGTCAGTAACGCTAATAGTGATAAGGTATTATGTACGTTATAAAGTCAGAATTTGCATTTGAAAGTAACAAGTTATACAGTGTCCGCAAGAAAGTTCGCATCAAATGGGATTTTTTTTTATTATTAGGCATAGGTAAAAATTGAAAAAGCAGTTAGTTTTTGCTCACCTAAGAACCAAAAATGACGTATACTGAAGCAGCTGTACAACTTGCGTTACCTGTCAAATTTGATATTTTTAATAAAATAGGTTCAAAAATGCCATTATTTCGAAAAACTTTATTCGAGAAAGTTGTTTATTTAGGCATTTTTACCTTCTGTACGAAATTTTGACAGTCTACAACAATTTTTATTTTTTGCCAGATTCTTGAAAATGTTGATCAACCCTCGTAGATTAACTTTTATACATCGATGTAAAACCATTTGCCTTTACTTCATTTGTAATCTTAATGCAATTTTGTGTACATTTTTGTTCACAATTATTTATTTTGCTTCAAAAACTGAAATTGTTATTGATCAGTATGTAATGTTTGATGCAAAGTTAATCTAATTAGGTACATCAGTTTTGCTAAAACCGACGTTTCTCATTTTTCTTAAGTTAGTAAACAGATGTGCAAAAAGAAAATATTAGAAAGCTTTCGTTGAAATTTTACTTAATTAATATTGGATCAAAAAGAATAAATATTAATCGTTCGAAACATTTTATTCAACAAAAATATAGTTTAATATAATATTTAATTTAATTTAATATTAATTAAGTAAAACTTTAACGAAAGCTTCCTAATATTTTCTTTTTGTATATCTGTTTACTAACTTAAGAAAAATGAGAAACGTCGGTTTTGGCAAAACTGATGTAATTAGATAAACTTAGCATCAAACATTACATACTGATCAATAAGAATTTTAGTTTTTGAAGCAAAATAAATAATTGTGAACAAAAATTTCACACAAAATTGCATTAACATTACAAATGAAGTAAAGGCAAATGGTTTTACATCGATGTATAAAAGTTAATCTACGAGGGTTGATCAAAATTTTCAAGAATCTGGCAAAAAATAAAAATTGTATTAGACTGTCAAAATTTCGTACAGAAGGTAAAAATGCCTAAATAAACAACTTTCTCTAATAAAGTTTTTCGATATTTTGATAAATAATGGCATTTTTGAACCGATTTTATTAAAAATGTCAAATTTGACAGGTAACGCAAGTCGTGCAGCTGCTTCAGTATACGTCATTTTTGGTTTTTAGGTAAGCAAAAACTAACTGCTTTTTCAATTTTTACCTATACCTAATAATAAAAAAAAATCCCATTTGATGCGGACCCTGTATATTAGATCAATCTCATCATATAAAAATTGTTAACAGCGTCACAGATTTCTTCTTGTAACATTACAGTTACAATTCTCTCACAATAATATTCTTTAACATTTTTCATAATTCCTATCCAACGATTTATTACTATACCGAAAAAATTAACTAACGAACAGAATAGAGAGTTAATTTTTAATAAATTACCATACATTTGAAGAAAAAAATTTTAATTGTGGTTTAAATACTACGAAAAGAAAACACCCTTCCTTCCAGCTACTTTTAAAACACTCTTTTTTTAGCATTATACACGAAAATTGATCCCGTGCAGCTAATTATTTCCACGCGCCTGGGCTGATAAAAAGTTTATGCTCGCTTGGAAATATTGCATGCAATATTTCACCATTCGACACGTTTCCATCTATTTAACAACTTTTTAACGTCTTTATTCGCAATTTTCAATTCTAGGTAGCGTGGCTCCGAGTAGATACACAAACGATCTTAACGATACACAATCACGTCATCACGAAAAATCATCGAATCATGGTGACTCACACCGAACTGAAAACCTGGTATTTACATATCAAGGACGTTCAGCAATCCGACAAAGGGTGGTACATGTGCCAAATTAATACAGATCCTATGAAAAGTCAAGTCGGATATTTGGATATTGTGGGTAAGTGCTAATAAAAATATTGTTTCATTCGGATTATACATACAATTTCCAAATAAACTGCTAATAACAAAGTTCGACAAATGGTTTTTTAACATCTTTATTACAGGTCTGTAGTTCGGAACCCACATGACGGATTGTAGCACGGTTAGCAGAGTTTAAAATATTGTTTTTTGCAGACTAATAGTGTGGTATGCCTATGACATAAACAATGTACTTTAATATTATACAGGATGGAAAAAATTTTAAATTTCACGTAAAGTTACGTATTGTTAGTAGTGTTATGTTACTCCTAGTTATACTCCTAGACTATAGCAAAGCCTTTTGCACTATGGTACATGTAACATGTTAAAAATAACCCTGGAAATTTCATTATTATCCAAAAAACAGCCCTCATGCTTCGGATATAGCTTATTTATACTTTAAAACAACGATGAAAATAAACTCAGGCAGTTTCCAAGAAGCATTCAATTTTTCAGGATTTTCGGAAATTTTTATGCACTGGTATAATACCAAAAAATTTCCTACCAATAGTATACAAATTACAGAAAATGAAAAACAAATTCCATACGAAAAAGTCAACATTAGAATTTTCTTTTACGATAAAAAAAAATAGCCCTCTGCCTCCATAGTTGGGCTATTTATACCTTCAAACAATTATTAAAAATTTTTTGCGATAAACATTCCAAAATTTTATAACAAAACAGAATTCGTTTTTAATAAAAAATTCCCAACGAAAATTAAATCTAAAGGATATTTAAGGTGAGAAGTTTAAAATTTGTAACATACGGATAGTAGCACACTATTTTTAATAACTAAAATTATTTTTTTAATTAATTTAAGTCAACTCAAAAATATGCTTTATTGTCCAAGACAAAATCTTAATGACAAAGCTGAAAACAATTTACAGAAAAATAAAAAATAAATAATATTAATAATAAAAATATTTAAATAATAAAAAGCAGGTAATCCAAAATTTTAAACCCAAAAAGGAAAAAATTATTTCGCAATTTCAAAAGTGTAAAACAAACGATAGGCTTTAATCATCAACTCGTGTATAACTAGTGCACTTATTTCTTCAAACAACGCACTAAAATAAACATAAAACAGGTAAGGCTTTTTTTTTCTGAAGCTGGACCACATCCTGTTTTATAAAGGCATGAAATAATTTTTAACATATTGTCAGGCTTTATTCAGAGATAGTAGTGGCAATATATTTTTTTCTCTTTCAGCTCCATTGTAGTATTATAATGTTGTATCGTTGATTTTCCATTACTGAACTTGCGAAAATATCACTTCACAAATCACAAAAAAAAATCAGTCGCTTTGATTAAATATAAAACTACCCAGCGTATTAATTACATTTGCATATCAATTATCTTACTGCCACATCCGCACATGTTAATATAATCTCTGGAGACAGACATAGTCAAGTATTATAGGTATTATTGGGGTGTTAATTTAACGATCCGCTAATTCCTTGTTTGCTTGATGAAAGAAAATATTTTATGTAATAATAACTTATTTATTTAATTATTTATTTCATACACTGTTTTACAGTTTCCCAGTTACAATACAGGTAGAAAGCTGAAACTTGTTTACAATATAATAAGAGTGAATTCTTTAACAATACACATACTAAGATAACCTAGAAATAATTAATTAATAATACAACATATTATATATAGAGAACTACATTCTACGTAGGTACAATATATACACTACCGATAAAAGTGTCTTTTGACAGCGCTCAAGCTACAATTAAAAATATCATACGCTTCGACGTTATCATTATAACAGGTACCGTCAAATGGGGTGAAATTGTTAGCTTTTTTGATTAATATGTAAATTACAAGAAAAGTACACCTAGTTTTGCGCCAAAAAAAATATAATGTATTTGCACTATGCCGAATGAAGACCTCCAAGCTTAAAACAAACTCCAATAATTGTTTTTTTTGCTAGAAAATAAATAATAACCTCATTATCAAAGTTATGCTCAAATTGGGGTGACTTTGATAGGCACTGTTTTTTTGCATTACAACGAATGCTTTAGATCTAAGAGTTATTAATGTAACACTTTTTCCCTCAATCTTAATATATTTTTTTATCAATTTTATGTGCGCTTGGGGTGACTTTGAAAATCCAAAAGTTTACAGAGATTATCAAAGTCACCCCTTATCACTCAGCATAAGAATTAAATTTTAATAAAATATCCTAGCAAAAGTGAAAATTAGACTTTAGTTATGATGTCAAAAGAAAACATTATTTCATATATAAATTACAGAACTTAAATTAACCCATTTTAACACAAATTTAACGTTCAAAAACATCAACAGATTCATATATAATTTACTATCAATCTCACCCCGAAAGTGTTATCAAAGTGACCCCGCATGATATATCAACTAATAGTTTTCAACCAAGCATATTTGGCGCCGAATTTTACATAAAATGAGGTTAAGTAGAAACCACCTCATCGTAAATAACCGATTTTTTAATAAAAACTGATGAAATAACTTATAATTTTAGACAGTGTCAATTTAACGCTAATTTGCAGTATTATTATAGAATATTTACAAAAATATTATAACAAACACTTACCGGCATGCTATCAGGACACAACAATGGCGAAACTTCACTCTTTCGACTGAGCATGGCGCGGATGTCCGCGGATTATAATTAAGGGATTTTTAAATTTATTTAACAAAATATTACCTGTTATCAAAGTCTCCCCATAAAATCAATTTCACCCCATTTGACGGTACACATTTTATTTATAGGGGAAAATTTATATAGGTTTGTCCGTGAAGCTGGTAAGTAAAAGGTATAAAAATTCCGGGAATTTAGAGAAGGAATTCTAAAGTTCAGTCTGTGCAGCAACTCTTCACAAATAACATTGTTATTCAAAAGTTTATGTAAAAATAACTGCGTAGAACATTTACGTCTGTCACATAAGCTGACAAGCGAAAACCTTTTCAGCAGCTGGTCGTGAGGAAAACCTTTTTCAGGATAAACTCCAACAGATCTATACCATAAGGCTTTTGCAAAACGTCTCTAAACACACTCAATATTGTCAATATGAGTCCTATAAAAAGGAGACCAAATTATTGAAGAATACTCCAATTTGGACATGACAAAAGAACGATACAACGTTATTAAAGGAATAACAAACGAAAAATCTCTTGTGGTCCTAAGAACAAAACCAAGTAGTCTATAAGCAGCGGATACAATATGATCAATATGAGGAACAAAGGACAATTCCTTGTCAAAAACAATTCCTAGATCCGTAAACACCCTTGGTCTTTCCAAAATTACACCGTTTAAGTTATAGTCGAAATCGAATGTGGTGTTTTTATTAGAATATGTCATAACATTACATTTAGCAATATTAAAGTTTAATCTGTTCTTTGAGCCAATCAAATAATATGTCCAAATTACGCTGCAGCCTCAAACAATCAACCAAACTTGTAATTAAACAAAATATTTTTAGATCATCGGCATACAACAGGCAACGAACAGTGAGATTATTAATAATGTCGTTTATAAATAATGTAAAAAGTAGAGGACCAAGGATGGAACCTTGAGGAACTCCGGATGTTGCAAGGTACTCGATAGATCTAACTCCACCATAAGCTGCATACTGACGTCTATCCCTTAAATATGACTCAAAAAATGACAGTAGATGATAAGAGAAACCATTGGACTGTAGTTTGTTCAATAATATGGAGTGATCCAGTCGATTGAAAGCCTTTGAAAAGTCAGTGTAAATAACATCCGTCTGCATGCGCTGATCAATATCTTCGGCTAAAAATTGAGTAATACACATTAAGTTAGTTGTTGTTGAACGGCCCTTTACAAATCCATGTTATTCGGGAGCAATAACATTTTTAACTTTATAATAAATACTATTATGCAGTAGTATTTCGAAAATCTTAGAAAAATTGGAAATTATCGATATAGGTCTGTAGTTTGAGATGTCTAATTTATCACCTTTCTTATATTATAGACAGGGCATACCTTAGAGGACTTCCATACGCTTGGCATTTTACAGGCACTGAGACACTTATTAAACATGAAAGATAGGGGACGTGCAAGCACTCCTGCACAATCTCTAACAACAAATGCAGGAATGTTATCCGGCCCAGTAGTCAACTTTGGTTTAATCCGCTTGATTGCATTAAAAACTTCATCTTCATTAAAACTGACTATATCCAAATTCAAGTCTGACTTCTGAGGTTCCGCGGCTGTAGTTGAATTAGAGATCGCCAGATAAGAACGGCCGAAAAAATCTGCAAAGGCATTGACAATGTCATCGGAATTGGAAAACATCTCACCCTCAAAATGCATTCCACGGGATATGAGATTCGAGCCCCTTCTAGAACTAACAAATGCCCAAAATTTGTTGGGATCATGAATAACGTGCTAGCGACAATATTATTTATTTAAGCAAGATTCATATTTTGCTGAGATCTCGTAGTTTAAGGGTTTTTATTGACATACAATACATAATATAGTTGAAATTGAACAAAGTAATAAAAGGATAGTGAAGGCTGTGTACATCACTGAAGGAATTAATGAAATACACTTTTGTATTAGGTGTAAATTATATTTTAATAGCAGGGCGCTTTCGGCCTATCGACCATCTTTAGTGCCTCCTGTAAAGTAATAAATAACCTTAAAAATATAAAAAGAGGGAAAATTCTTACTAAAAAATTTTCAAAAATTCGTTTAGAAAATAAAAAAAAAGAATAAAAAATATTCGGTTCATTACTTACTTTGACAGGATTTGCACAGTGGTATTTTTAACATCAATAAGACGCAACAAACGGTGTAAAACGATCATCATAACAAAATAAAATAATTTAAGTGGGTACCTATTTAGTCAATACAAAAGACAAGATAGATACACTTTCGAAAACGGGCATTTATAAATTGTCTTGTGATTAACGAATGCATGCAGTAGTACCGTGCAAGCAAAAATTATTAGCATCAAAGAGGGCTTGGATTAAAAAACGTAGGGCTTGGTTTAGATCACAATTATTATATGGGGACGATATATCTAACCAAATCTAGGTTAAAATTGTGTCAAATTCGTATTATGACATGATATGCCAAACTAATGAGTAATAAAATAAGTAGACAAATACAAATTTATTTTTGTTGTTTACAAAATTAACAAAGTAAGAATATACAGAAAGAAAAAGAAAAATAATTACATAAATTGCTGAAATTGGCCACCGCCATGCTCCAAGCATAAATTCACACGTCTCATCATATTATTTTCGAAAGTGTTGACCAGCATCTCTGAAGAAATGTTACCACATTCTTGGATAATCCTTTCTTGTAATTGTTCTAAATTTGCAACTGGTGTTTTAAAAATAGTGTTCTTTAAATGAAAAAAAAAACGAAGTAATCCATAACCGTTAAACAAGGTGATCTAGGTGGGAATTCAATGTCTGATCGAAAACTGACCAACCCGTCGTCGAAAAAAGTACGTAAGTAGTTAATAGTTTCGGCGGCTGTATGGGCGGTTGCACCGTCCTGTTAAAAATATCCAAAACGTAGTACGTCGTCAAGTAATTGCTCCAGAAAGGATTCAAAATATTGTCTCTATACCGCTGTGCTGTAACTGTGTTAAAAAATAGGACCAACAATTCCTCTTCGGGAAACAGCTAACCAGATACCAATATTTTGAGGGTGCAATGTGGATCCTACAAAAAAAATGGGGATTTTCACTACTCCACATGCGTGTATTCTGAGAATTCACATAACCGGAGAGGTGGAACCAAGCTTCATCCGAAAAAAATGTCAGGTCTAATAAATCATTTATTTCCAATAAGTTTTGGGTAAACCATTGAGAGTAATTCCTGCGTCTTTCAAAATCTGCGGTTTGTATTTGTTGGAATGCTTGCACTTTATAAGAAAATAAATTTAGTTGCTTCTTAAGAATAGTCCTGCATGTTCCATAAGTTCTTCCCACTTCTGGGGACAGGCGTCTTAGACAATTTGTTGGCGTATTTTGCATTATTTCATGAACGTTTGCAACAAGTTCTTCTGTTCTTACAGATGGTCTTCCTGCTCCTTTTTTGTGTTGTATAGAACCTGTTTCCCTAAACACAGCCACGGCTCTTTTCAGGCAATGATAAAAATCCCCAGCAATAAAAGCAACGTTAGGAAAATGTTCGTGAAAATTGTCCATGCACAAATTCGGATTGTATTGCCACTCACCATTTACTCTAACCCCGTTTCGAAAATACATTTTAACCATGAATGTTTTGTGGTGTTCCGTAAAGCCCATTGTGGGAATTGTTCAAGAAATTGAACAAATTAGCGATGAATCAAATTACTTGTAACGACTGTCAAAGATGACGGAATAACTGATTGATTGTTAATTCAGGTAGTTACTGACACGCAACAGGTATTAAGCTCTACGGCTAGGCACTACGTCCTTAGATGCAAGGCCCTCTGTGATGCAAATAATTTTTCGCGCTTGTAGATATCTTAAAAATAGAATTAATAATCATCTAAACAAATCGTCCTTTTGGTAACCATATTAAAAGCTACAAACATAATTTCACTGCCCATTTAAATTCACAAATTTTAAACATATTAGTTCAAAATTTTTTAACCATTTAGATTTCCTTGAAGATTTGGTCATAAGCAAAGAAGTTAAAAACAATGATTCTTGTCTGAATATACACGTTAGTCTAAACAGAAATTTTGTGCCTTGACACAGACGTTTGCAGCTTTTGTTTTACTAATCAATTATTATAATTAACTTTTAAAGATTACCCAAACTATATTAAATTTTATTTTTAATTCATCATTAAATCAATAATTATTTCTTTTTATCTCTTAACCCTCCTTTGTTTAAACAACTAATAACACCAGTTATTTACACGATATTTACCATTTCATCAGTACATTTTCTGCTCTTTGTCATTTAATGTATACTACCTCGTGTCACAGATTCAACAATAATTCTAATACAGGGTTCCCCATTTAAAACGAAACAGGCTAAATATCTGGTTCCACGTTAATTAAAAAAAAACGCTTGGACCCGTCGATTTTTATTTCAAGGGGGACATCTTTTGCATATATTGTCAATCTTGTTACTTGAAGCCCCTAGGAGGGAGGGGGGGGTAAGATCTAAATCTTAAATGGATACCCCTATTTTATATAATTTTTTTGGATTCTGCATAAAATTCTGAACATTTTTTAATAAAAGCATTATTAGTCTATACTAAACAGTTTCCGAGATATTGACTCTTGAAAAATGAGATTTTTGAACTTTGACAGCGTCTAGCTTTCTAACTGTACGTCTTAAAGTAAAACGGCTTACCTGTCTCTATCTTCGATTTTTATTATCTTTCCAATAGTGTCAACTACCGGTTAAACCGGTTGTAAGAAATATAGTACTTCCGGTTTAACCGGAAGTTGACACTATTGGAAAGATGATAAAAATCGAAGATAGGGACATGTAAGCCGTTTTACTCTAAGACGTACCGTTAGAAAGCTAGACGCTGTCAAAGTTTAAAAATCTCATTTTTCAAGAGTCAATATCTCGGAAACTGTTTAGTATAGACTAATAATGCTTCTATTAAAAAATGTTCAGAATTTTATGCAGAATCCAAAAAAATTATATAAAATAGGGGTACCTATTTAAGATTTAGATCTTACCCCCCCCCCCCCCCCTCCTAGGGGCTTGAAGTAACAAGATTGACAATATACGCAGTATATGTCCCCCGCAAAATAAAAATCGACGGGTCCGAGTGTTTTTTTTTTAATTAACGTGGAACCAGATATTTAGCCTGTTTCGTTTTAAATGGGGAACCCTGTATAATATAGTAGGCTAATTACAAATTCAGTCGTTTTATGAAACGCCTAGTCGTTTTATAAATGACTAGGTATATTGTAAAATGAAGTATAAATACTGAATTTTTACAATTCGACTGAACTTTTTAGGCGTTTCATAAAACGCCGAATTGCTCTCAGGCTCATTGTAAACGGTTCTTCAATCTCGTTTGTTTTTTGGATATGACTGATTATAAGTAGTCGTTTTGTAAAAGACTGAAAAGTACTTAGGCATTTTATAAAACAGCGATTTATTTTATTGCTTGGTCGTATAATATTTCAAACAAATAAATAGTAAGTTGGACACTTCATTTTTGTCATAACATCATAATAGTATATTATTAACCAAGGTTTAGACAGCCATCATTATTGCCCGAGCGTCAAGTTTAAATCACGAGGAGCGGAGCGACGAGGGATTTAGGGCGCGAGGGCTATAGGCTGTCTAAACCGTGGTTAATATAATTTTTTTTCCACTACTAACACTTTTATTTTGTACAGTATTAATAAATTATAAAAAATCCTATTAGTTAGGTATAAATATATATTTTAATCAAGTTACCTGCTTTGGCATATTGGCAAGATAATTTGTTTTCTTGTCAGTAGGCTTGGCGTCACCTTTCATGTTATTTGTTGGGGAATTAACAAATCAAGTTACCTGGTTTTAAAAAGATCGGTCAATAATGGATTTCAATGCTTTATTATTGACCGTTGTCAATAGCAACTGAGAAGGGAGAGAAAAACGATTTCTGGCGTTAATTAATCGGTCAATAATGGCGATGTTATAGGTTAGTAGTGGAAAAAATAAATTAATGCGTAACTCTTACCACACATGTTCCGACATTCGCTACGTAAATTTAGGTATATATTTACATAATGTAATCTAGCATAATATAAAAGTATAATATTATTTTACTTATTTGAACACGGTCCGCTTGAATTATACTTACTATTGCATTTTAAGTGAGCCTTAAAACAAAAACACTCATTTGTGGGGCACTGCGTTTTGCTTGCTTTGCAGGAACATGTTTTGAATTCCTGTTCTCCAAATTTAGAAAATTTTGTTAAAGCTTCTCTCAAAGAAATAATTTTTTCTTCCAAAACCTGAATTGGTTCGGGATATTCAATGCCAACGATTTCGTCTGTTGATAACCATCGACTAAAAATTTCTTGCTTAGTACCATTTTTTATTTCTACGGTAGTTCCTAATATATTTTTAGGGTCTAGTGGTCCCCTATCGAATGTAGGTATTTCAAACGCAATATTCTGACCCAGAGAACTTATCTTTAAACATTTAATACAGCAAACTGTTGCATTTCCATTATTATCAATTCCAATCTGTTTAACGATATGAATATCCTCAATGTTAAATATCTGGATCTCTTCAACATCAATAATTGGTTTTTGCAAGCCCGTTGGATTATCATTCAAATGAAGCTCTTCATTTTGATTTGTTTTTTGATTCTAAAGTAAAAACAATGGAAAAATATTGTTAACTCGTCGATTGTTTACAAACTGTCAAACCACAGCATAAAAAAGTTAAACTAACAACTCGCTTGACTTGATATCAGTCTTATTATAATACGCTTAAATATGTCTAGTTTTATTCCAGGCGCATTGTAAAAATAATCGCTCACACCTTCATTTTACAATAAGCCTAAGAGCAATTCGGCGTTTTAAGAAACGCCTTAAAAGTTCAGTCGAATTGTAAAAATTAAGTATTTATTCTTTATTTTACAATATACCTAGTCATTTATAAAACGACTAGGCGTTTTATAAAACGACTAAATTTGTAATTAGCCTACGACATATATACAAAACATCAATACAATAATTTTTTAATATAATATTGGAACTTTTTTCTTCTTTAAATTAAAAATTCGAATCATCTGAATTTTCAAGTGTCGGAGGCTCTGTTTTGGTTTTGGTGTTTTTCAAAATTTTCATGCTCTCAGCATATTACCCTCTTCAGGAAACACGTCAAGGTTAATTGTCCCCTTTTTGCATTTTTAACTCAGGCAATAAACAGTCTGACAAGATAGGTACAATTATTAAAAGGCTTGCTATTATACAAGGTGATCCACAACGGGTGGCGAGCGGCTGTATCTCAAAAACCATACATTCTACGACTTTGGGTAAAACATTCATTATGCAATACGGTGCGAGCAAAAATGATTTGCATCAAAGAGGGCCTTGCATCTAAGGACGTAATGCTTAGCCGTGAAGCTTAATACCTGTTGGGTGTCAGTATAACTACCCGAATTAACAATCAATCAGTTATTCCGTCATCTTTGACAGACGTTACAAGTAATTTGATTCGTCGCTAATTTTTCCAATTTCTTGAACAATTCACACAATTGGCTGTACGAAACAGCACAAAACATTCATGGTTGAAGCGTATTTTCGAAACGGGGTTAGAGTAAATGGTGAGTGGCAGTACAATCCGGGTTTGTGCATGGACGATTTTCACGAAAATTTTCCTAACGTTGCTTTTATTTTTGGGGATTTCTATCATTACCTGAAAAGAACCGTGGCTATGTTTAGGGAAACAGGTTCTATACAACGCAAAAAAGGAGCAAGAAGACCATCTGTAAGAACAACAGAACTTGTTGCAAACGTTCGTGAAATAATGCAAAATACGCCAACAATTTTCTTATAAAGTGCAAGCATTCCAACAAATACTAACCGCAGATTTTGAAAGACACAGGAATTACTCTTATTGGTTTACCCAAAATTTATTGGAAATAAATGATTTATCATACCTGACATTTTTTTCGGATGAAGCCTGGTTCCACCTTTCCGGTTGTGTAAAATCTCAGAATACACGCATGTGAAGTAGATAAAATCCCCATTTTGCAATTTTTGTAATTGTTTTTCATTTTGTATATTCTTACTTTGTTAATTTTGTAAACAACAAAAATAAATTTGTATTTGCCTACTTATTTTATTACTCATTAGTTTGGCATATCATGTCATATTATGAATTTGACAAAATTTTAACCTAGATTTGGTTAGATATATCGTCCCCATATCATTGTGATCTAAACCAAGCCCTACGTTTTTTAATCCAAGCCCTCTTTGATGCAAATAATTTTTGCTCTCACGGTATAAGCAAAAAAAATCACTAAAATAACTTTTAAGTTCATAATTTTACCGCTAGGGTGCGTAGTCGCTATGCTTTGATACAACTTTCTTAGTTTCTACTAATAACTGCAATACAATGTAGGTCAGAAATTAGGTTTTTATATGCGCTGTAATATCCTGTATCCATTTTGTAATAACATTTTTTTTTGTATTTACCATGATAACAGCGTGGAAAAGGGTAACAACTTACTACTAAAAGGCTATAACTTTGGTCTGCGGTAACCGAATTTAACAATCAATGGCTTATTTAAAGCACGTTTCAATCTGTTTAAACGTTCATATAAATATTATTAAAATTAATGCGTCAGGTTGATAATAGAGGGTTTCTTAAAAAATTTAAATGCAACCATCCAACCATTTGAACTCTATTTTTTAGGTAACTAGTTAGTTAAGAGAATTGTAAAACCCGCAAATCGTTTCCTCTTCTCTCTTAAAAGTTATCGCAAAAATAGTGGAAAAATGTAATTCTATTCCGGCTTTAGCAAAGTTTTGAAATTTTTGCTTTTATTAAAACGTTGAAATCCTACAGGAATAGCTTTTTTAGCAACATTTATTAATTTTAGGCAATAAATTATGATATATTGATTTTAGTTGTTTATCTAAAAAATGCATTAATAATCCAAAAAGCAACCGTATACAATTACGAAATCAAACATAGTTCTATGCGATTGATAAAACAGGAATCATTAATTTTTATTTTATTTTATTTTATAGTTCATTAGTTGGTAAAAGAAATAAGTAAATAATTTATGCAATTAAAATCATAAAATACTTTTGTGGAATGGTAAACTCTATGAGGATAACGCATAGCATATTTTGTTGAAGCTAAAACTGCGTTTTCAAACAATTGAAAATATAGTACCTACATATGGCCACTTCATTCGAAAATGGCATTTTTTCCTAAAAAATATTACTTACTTTACAAAATTAAACCTAATGATCACGACAATAACAGTAACTGTCACATAAACCGTGCGAGCAAAAATTATTTTCATCAAAAAGGGCTTGGATTAAAAAACGTAGGGCTTGGTTGAGATCACAATGATATGGGGACGATATATCTAACCAAATCTAGGTTAAAATTTTGTAAAATTCATATTATAACATGATATGCCAAACTAATGAGTAATAAAATAAGTAGACAAATACAAATTTATTTTTGTTGTTTACAAAATTAACGAAGTAAGAATATACAGAAAGAAAAAGAAAGATAATTGCATAAATTGCCGAAATTGGCCACCGCCATGCTCCAAGCATAAATTCCTGCAGTAATTCCTGCGTCTTTCAAAATCTGCGGCTTGTATTTCTTGGAATACTTGCACTTTATAAGGAAATAAATTTAGCTGCTTCTTAAGAATAGTCCTGCATGTTTCATAAGATATTCCCACTTCTTGTGACAGGCGTCTTATACAATTTGTTGGCGTATTTTGCATTATTTATTAAAATTGGAAAAATTAGCGATGAATCAAATTATTTGTAACGACTGTCAAAGATGACGGAATATCTGATTGATTGTTAATTTAGGTAGTTATTGACACCCAACAGGTAGTAGGCTCTTCAGCTAAGCATTACGGCCTTAGATGCAAGGCCCTCTTTGATGTAAATAATTTCTGCTCGCACGGTATTATTATAGGCGAAACGACAGTAGGGTTATTTTTTTGTTTTATTTCATAATTGCCCACGGCAGCCTTGGCAATAAATGTTACATTTGGATTATTATTGCATTTTTTAGATACTTAATGAAATCAATAACAAAAAATATCATAATTTATTTTTTTAAACTCCTAAAATTATTAAATATAGTCAAAAAACTATTCCTGTAGGATTTCAGGCGCGCATCTAGAGTTGATCTTTGGGGGGATAAAGATTCTGGTGGGGGGTTATGAAATTTTTTTTTAATGATACAGTTTTTTTTACAAGAAAATCAACGATTGCTTAAATTAATTTGAATATCATCACTCATCTCAGATCTCGGCGGCGGACTGCATGTTGACTAATGTGCATTGTGGGTTGCAGTATGTCTTATTTCTTGAAAGTGATTGTAGCATTTTTGAGTAAAAAAAAGAGGCCAATTATACTATTGTTCAGAGAACTGCAACTGATATAACTGAAGTCAATCTAATCAAATGTTTACCGATTTATTGCTCTCGATTTCCACCTGTCCAATTTTTAAGAATTTTAACCCAAAAAAATGGCTCATGGGGGGGGGGGTTAACTTCCCCCATTACCCCCTTCTCGGATCCGCGCCTGTAGGATTTCAACGCTTTAATAACATTGCAAAAGATTGCTAAAAGCAGAAATAGAATTACACTCTTCCACTATTTTTACGATAACTTTTAAGAGAGTAGAGGATACGACTTGAGGTTTTTCTTTACTAACTAGTTAGCTATGGTTGAATGGTTACAATTAATTTTTAACCTCACTCCTTAATTTTATTAATATTTATATGAACGTTTAAACAGGATGAAACGTTCTTTAAATAAGCCATTTATTGTTAAATTCGGTTAACGCACACCGAAATTAAAGCCTTTTAAGTACTTTTAGTTGTTACCATTTTCCACGCTGTTACCACGGTAACTAAAAAGAAATTGTTGTTATAAAATTTATAAAGGATATTACAGCGCATATAAAAACCTAACCTAAAATTTGTGACATACGTTGTATTACAGTTATTGGTAGAAATTAAGGACTTTGTATCATAGCCTAGCGGTAAAATTAGGAACTTAAGAATTATTTTCAGTTATTTTTTTTGTTCACATTTCATAATAAATTTTTTACCAAAAAGTCTTAGCATGCATGATTTTGGAGATTTATGACAGGTCACGTTTATTATTTCTACAATTTCTTTATTTTATATCATAAATATTTATTTTTGGCACTGTCTAACCAAAAAAAAATTCTAGAAATATGAATGTAATTATACACATTCCTATTCATAGCTAGTTCATAGCCAGTATTGCCCAGATTTTTGACAAAAACTTTTTTTCCCTTAGGTATCACATGTGAAAGTTCCATTTCTTTTAGCCTTTTGGCGATTTGACTCAAAGGTAACTTTCCATGCCTAACTAATAACTTTATATGGCCAAGTGCGTTTTCAAATACGAGCTTATTACAGGAAGAAAGAAATTTTTTTTTTACGTCTTCGATGACCTGGCAAAGATTGTGCACATTATTGCTTATTGCGTCTATACCGTATATTCCAATGTACTCTTTAACATATTCTTTGCGTAACAACTTTGCTTTTTCAATATATTTTAAGTATTCTTAGCCAGATAAAATGGTTAAGGCATAGCTAAGTTTTAGAAAGTGTTCGTAAATTTGTTTACTTAAAAGATCCTTCAGCCGAACTCGTCCTAAGTATGACAAAAAGACACCGTATTCTATTCAGACCCCTTCCAATGTTTTAGGTCATTAAGACTTCGAATGGATCTTTGGATTTCTCCTGGTCTTGTTTTATTACAGTTTATCTAAAGTTCTGATAACTTTGTCACTTTTAGTTTTTGACAATTTCGTTTTAAATTTATATCTATCTTCACGCCATCCGGATTAACATTTCCGCATTATACCTAAAAAAGTTTTTCTACTTTATTCACTCCTATAAATTAAATGTTCTTATAATAGTATTTTACGATATTGTATACCTGTATAACTTGAGTTTTTAGTAACAGCGAGAATAAAAGTTTTATATATTAGATAGAGGTAGGCTAAAGTTGCTTGGACTGCATTAAAAATTCCGTTATTATTAAAGCAAAATCTGAAAAACAAAAGAAAATGCATTTTTACGTGTGGAAGTAAAAGAATGGTGGATAGCAAAAGTATGAAGGAAAATCAAACAGTGTCCAACAGGGGCCTAAATAATTTGTACCCCAAGAAGCAGAGTGATAGGTCACAAATAATGATAAGTACAATTTACCTAAGCGTAGCAAGTGTAGTGAATCAGCTACTTTAGAATTATCGATCATATTTATTGGTAGTTCAGTACGGCGCCGGCGGTTTGTTCGGGTTTGCCTTATGATGGGCTTCATTACTTTTATCCGTCCTTAGAAAAGAATAAATTCTAGGATAGCTCATGTGACGACCTTTTTGGTCCCATTTCCCCACTACTGTACATTTGATACATCTTTCATATTCTGCCTTTGAACCAGGAGTTCCTGAAGTAGAGATTTTTTAAAAACATACATGACCGTCGAGGGCTTTGATATAACCTTATACATAATATTATTATAATATACCAACATATACCTTTAATAAAAGTTCTTGCTGTGTCACATACAAAGCACCTTATTCTTACAAGAACATTCTTATTGTCAACGATCACACAGTATTGTCAAACTGTTTGTAACTCATCAATCGTGGTTTTAAAATAGTCTTTAATTGAAGGTTTATTATCGCTATAATAAGCTGCAGGTACTAATGGAAGTATATCATTTCATGGCTTATGTTTAAAAAAAATGGAACAGAGCTGTAAATTTGATCTACTGAATGAAGATATACTATATAATGTCAACATCAGATTCTTAAAGGAGCAATTTACTGGAACATTAATGCATAAATATGTTTTTTTTTCATGTAAAATATAGCTGAAGTGTCACTTTAGTCACTTAGCCTTGTAAGTCGTCACAATTACATAGCTGAATCGATGAAATTAAACTATTTAATTAAAAGAAACGTCTACTTTGTCGGGTCTCAAAATATATTTTTTATACATGATTATACATTTCAGCCCCCTTAATATCCCCCAATTAAACTAAACGTAACCGCAACCAAAACTAAAAAAGTTGTTTGTTCAGGTTTATTTCCTCCATGGAACAATTTATCAAGAAATTAAATCAAAAGCCACAAAGCTAACTTTTCAAACAAAAACAGATGGTTTTAAACGTCTAAACTTTTAGAATTAATAGACCAAGTTAGTAAAGATAAATCACCTCGATGACTTCACAGCATAACACTGAAGCTTACTTTTTTTGATACAGTAAATATTTTTCGTCATATTCAACAAATGATTCGCTAAGATATATTGCGAGTGTATTATTTTTAAGTAATTGTGAAGTCGTTTTGAATGGTTGACCTAAGTGCGTCTCTTTTTTATATCGACATTGTTTTTGAACCTTTAGGACCAAATACCCTGATGATGACATTTTAAGGCCGATACGCGTAGAATTAAAACAGAGTATGAAAAGCTCTGGAATATAACATATATTACAAAAATTATTGATCACGGTTATTTTTTAATTGGCAAATTGATGTAAGTATTTAGTTAAAAACGCCATATACAAGCCGAGAGTGGAATAAAGCAAAATAGGCACTTCTCAGAGCATTTCCAATAAAATCTGCTGCTGAACCGTCTCAAAAAAAAACACCATACTTGACAGTCGTCCACGGATCATATCAATAGCCCCCCATTCCATTCACCAACATATAAGTTGGACCAATTTGATCCATTCGGATTTGGTCTGCGAGCTAGGCTCGGCACGTACCAAAACTCTCGTCATTTTTGGGCAGCCGAATTTGGCTCGCCGACTTAATAATCCGATTAGATTCGCCTGATTAAATCTTCTCGTTAATGGGACAAACCTCCACGTTTTATAACAGTTTTGGCTTGGCTCGCGATATTTTGGAATTCCTGAAAGATTTAACCAGTGGTTTTAGATCGACTAGGATTTATTTGTACTCGGTAAGTTTTAAAAATGAATACCAATCGTAAAAGACGCGCGGTTCTATAGCTTGTGCCATAGCGTATGTATTTATTGCCAATAAACAAAAATCAAAAAAGCCGAGCAAGTCGGTAAAAAAATGGATTTCTCGTAGAGATGAACTGAGTCATATGTTAGGTACTCTTGAACGAACTTCAACAAGACGAGCCAAATAATTTCGGTAACAATTAAAGGATGGATAATGATACTTTCAGACATTTGTTAAGTATGGTGCAAGTACATTTGAAAATAAATTCTTTTGACAAGTAACGTGAATAGGCAAAAATTATTTGTTATTATTTTAATTTAACCTCAAACCAAGTTGGACGACTTAATATGCGTCCCAAATTAACCTAGCGAATCTACTGACGGGTTAAAATCGGCTGATTTCATCCGTGGCAGATATTACACGGTCCGATGAAGCTCGGCTCGCCACATAATACACGTAAAGTTTTATCGGCGTATTTGGCTCGTGCCATATCAAATTCGTTAAGTTATCCGCTGGTGTATGGGGGGCAAATGTGATCCACTCAGGATAAAGAACCATACGTTGCAAATAAGTACTAAATCTAATACTATGATGGGTGGTCGGGCAGATCTGAACTAAAAATGTTTACCCTTTCAACCGTCTTATGTTGCGTTACACAAAGGTTTTTAAAAATAAAATTAACTGACTAGGCAACTTCAACTGTAATATAAATGTATACCATATTTAGCTACAATAAAAAAATTTCCAATTAGTAAATGAAGAATTAAGCTATCCAGCCATTATATTTTATGTCAATGTAGCTAGTTAGTTAATTATTGTTTCATAACTGTGCGTAAACCGACATTAGATCTTCACAATTACCAAAAAAAAAATTACAAATAATACTTATTACTTGTGTAATGTCCAATGCAGGCGGAGGGCGATGCATTACTCATTTTTAAATGCCAGCTTACTAAATTGCTCTTAAATTGCCTGACTATAACTTCCATTCTATACTAAATTTATATTAGTTTGTTAGCCCAAAATTAGAAAAATATCACATAAAAACACAGAACCATTGTGTTATTACCTACAATATCAATAGTGAAATTTAGAACTTCCTGTTTCAGTGCCACCAGACATTCTGGACTACCCCACCAGCACCGATATGGTTATAGACGAGAACTCTGATGTCAGTCTCAAGTGTGCAACAACGGGTTCTCCGGAACCAACGGTAACGTGGAAACGGGAAGATGGACAGCCAATCAAAATTTCAAATGGAACTGAAGGTAACAATGTTAATAAATAAATATTCTTGAATCAAAAATGTACTTTCTGATAAGAAATTAAGATAAACTCGGTTAAGTAGCGATAAAATAAATTTGTAGAGGTTAACATGATAAAAAAAGTCAATCGTTATTTATGTTGAAAGTGTCGAAAATTAACCAACCAACTTAACAATACCTCTACGGACGTGCTTTTCTAAAAATAATTTATTTTATATACGTACCTATAATATAATATATATGTCTTCTTGTTTGTGCAGATAATGTGTATGACATTAGAGATTACGATCATTACTATACTATTATTATTTTCTTTGTTTTCTTTTTCGCAGCTTGTGGTTTTTATATTGCTGATATTTTTTACAGTTCAGAGAAAAAAAAATCATCTTAATCTGTACTGGTTACTACCGTGCGAGCAAAAATTATTTGCATCAAAGAGGGCCTTGCATCTAAGGATGTAATGCTTAGCCGTAAAGCTTAATACCTGTTGGGTGTCGGTAACTACCTGAATTAACAATCAATCAGTTATTCCGTCATCTTTGACAGTCGTTACAAGTAATTTGATTCATCGCTAGTTTTTCCAATTTCTTGAACAATTCACACAATGGGCTTTACGGAACAGCACAAAACATTCATGGTTAAAGCGTATTTTCGAAACGGGGTTAGAGTAAATGGTGAGCGGCAATACAATCCAGGTTTGTGCATGGACGATTTTCACGAACATTTTCCTAACGTTGCTTTTATTGCTGGGGATTTTTACCATTGCCTGAAAAGAACCGTGGCTATGTTTAGGGAAACTGGTTCTATACAACACATAAAAGGAGCAGGAAGACCATCTGTAAGAACAGAAGGATTTGTTGCAAACGTTCGTGAAATAATGCAAAATACGCCAACAAATTGTATAAGACGCCTATCCCAAGAAGTGGGAAGATCTTTTGGAATATGCAGGACTATTCTTAAGAAGCAGCTACATTTATTTCCTTATAAAGTGCAAGTATAATAATTTTGTAAACAAACAAACAGATATATCGTCCCCATATCATTGTGATCTAAACCAAGCCCTACGTTTTTTAATCCAAGCTCTCTATGATGCAAATAATTTTTGCTCGCACGGTAGCTTCCGTACTATATATGACACGTTTGGAGAATGACGCTTTTCCTAATTTGTTGGTATAAATAACCTGAAAGGCCTAGTTGTTCCAAGTTGGGCTTCAAGTTTATCATCATAGCTCCCTCTACCGATAGCATATTTAGAATTATGTTATGTATATTTTTCTAGCTTCCATACATTTTTGATCTCTATCGCCAAATTTAAGTCCTTTGTTTTTTTCTACGATTCGGTGTTAGAGGGGTTGTGGGCAATCTATATCGATTATGAAATCTGTCTTGTTATTCTTTTCGATTAGAAAAATATCCAGATGGTTGTTGATTGGTCTGTCCCAGTATAGGAGATATACGGGAGATTCGCGAACTGGTTCGGGTGAGTATTAATATTATGGTGGGAGGTTTTTTTTTTGTGGCCGAGTTTATGAGCAACTTCTTTGTGAATGATCTTTGCCTCCCGATTATGCCTTCTCAGATAAGCGCTGGGTGCCAAAACACCACAACCTGCGCCGTAATATGTTCTGTTGTTTCTCCAGGCTCATTACAATTTCTACATACACCTTCCACATTTCTTTTCAAGATGACCTTTTTATAGTTTCTAGTTCGAATGAGACGGTCTTGGATAGAAATTATAAATCCTCCTATCAGAGCGTGGGTGGTGGAATCTGAATCTGAAAAAGTCTATATTCGTGCAAATCGGAGTCTGAGTACTTAAGAATTCCGAACGAGTAGGTAAGTATTGGCATTGCCCAAGTGTTAATGGCGGTAATAAGATTACGAGCATTCAGAAAAGTATTAAAGCGATTTTATATTTGTTTTTACACTCCCTTTTTAGGCTCGTGTGGTTTATTTGATGGTTTTGTGAGATGCATGAGTGTTTATGTATTTTGTCCTCATCTAGTATATCTATGTCTTTAAACAATCCATGGTTTCCTTTAGTTTTTCCCCGTATGACATTCAAGATTGCGCACTTAGTGTCTAATTAAAGGACATTTTGATCACGTCACTAAATGTCTTAGTTACTTGAATTAGGCACAGTAATTTAGTTTTACCTTCGGCGCGAGTTTGATGTCCACAAATAGAAGGGGTTAATTCTAAAATATTGTGTTAAGTTGGATGATATATCTAGGTTGTTGATTTCAGTAGTGAGAACAGTAGATTCGTGACCAAAATGAACCAAAGAGGGCTTAACGAGTCGCCTTGAAATATTCCTTTTGATTTATTTATATTTTCTAACAGAAATATATTTCTCGCCGGCCTTGTAACATAATAAGTCATCTCTCAAACTCAAATTATTTTCCGTCATTTATAGTAGTAGTAAAAGGCCCAATAAACCAGAGTGGGTATGAGAACTAATTGGAAAATATTATTTATTATTATTAGAGACTAAAATACAATAATACGACAATAGTAGTACTTACCACAAAGTGCGCACATACATTGACGGCCGCCCCTTTCCCCAGGGAGGAGCTGCCCCTAATTTAATGCCAATATTAAAAAGCAATATTTCAAAAAGGTAAGGCCCAGGAAATTGAAATTTTGGAGATACTTATGTTGGATTTATTTTATAATAATAATTAACTAATCAGGCAACTTCGACTGTAACGACAGTAATGATACTGACAAACATAATTTACTCATAATGGCTCAGTTAGCAAGTTTGTACAGGTTTGCTTCAGTTTGTACCGGTTTGAATAAGTTTGAACAAGATTTTGGAAGGTTGTACAAGTTTGTACAGACCTGTATAAACTTGTACAAACGTCTAAATGTGCGCACAAACTTGTACCAGTGCGTACAAATTTGCACAAACTTGTACACACTTGAACAATCATGTCTAGCTTATACAATCTTGCTCAAACTTGTACACAATTAAAGATACTTGTACACACTGGTACCAACTTGTACAAAATTGTATCGGGTGTATCTCGGAAACCATTTACTCCTTGCCGAAAAAAATATTTATAACAAAAGTGAAACAACAGAGAAATTGCTGGAAATTATGTTTAAGTTGGCCGCTAGGGTGCGTAATTGTGACCAAACAAAAAGCGGGATCTTCTCAAAAGTACTCATATATAGTCAACACGTATTAAATGTGGCATTTTATTAACCTAATGAATATTCACTTATAATCTCCCTAGCAGCAGAATTATCGGGAATTAATTCTGCTGCGTGGGAGATTCGGTAAGAAAATTTCATAAATTGGAGTTTCTTTTAATATGATGAGATGATGAGACCTACGACCTATTCTCAATAAAAATTATAAGTTAGCAAGAAAATGTATTTTGATTTTATTCTGAGTGACGTTTGCCATAAAAAATAAAGCACTTCATTTTTGCCAGAAAAATTATCACTTATTAATTTTATTAGGATAATAGGCTATCGCGATAGTCTCCCGTCGCTATAAGCAACGCAAACAAAAAGGAGCCTTCTAATTGGTTGAAAATAAATTTATCAAATTTTCTAGACAACTTTCGTTTTTGAGTTTTTGCTTTAAATTTTTGTAGGAAGGGACAAATCTTGCTATGAAAAAATATTCACAGCTTTAGTTTGCCTTATCGGAAATTGACAGATTTGAACGCAGTAAAAAAAGGATTCTATTGTTTTACAAATTAAATAAAAAACGAATTCGTACTTAATTCCGTTGAGACAAAAAAACGAGTTCGTATTTAATTCCGTTGAGACAGTTAAAGGGCGCTATTTAGCAGAATCAACAATTTTTTAAATTTTTATCAAAAAATTTAAATTTAACGGTATATCTCTTTTAACTTAAACAAAAAGAAAAATTGTATAGAGGTAACCGTTACTTGATGAAGATCCATTATAACAACTATAAAAAATACTTCGTGTATAAATCTTCACTAAATTTATTCTTATACCATAACAATTGTTTCGACACACAGTGTCTTCGTCAGATGGTTACAAATGAATGGATGATTTAAATTATCTTAAACTATAAAATTTACTCTAAATATTTACTTATTTTATTTTATTACACTTGGAAATACCAAATAACCCAACTATCTGTTATTATTGAAAAATAGTCCTGAAGAATAGGTCATTATACAAATTTTATTATATGAAAAACCCTAACGGATTAAATTTAAATTTAACAAGGGAGAATTGTTCAGGTCTAACTGGTCATTTAATAGAATATTTGATCTTTTGCATTTGTTAATTTCCATACTTTTTAAATAAATTAAGTTTTGTTGACTTATTTTCTAAAAGTAAAATTTCAAAATTTTCATCAAAACTGTGTTGTTCACTATTTAAATATATTGCATAATGGGAATTAATGTGTTTTTTATTGTAACTATTTTTATGCTCTTTGATTCTTTTTCCAAAACATCTGCCTGTTTGACCAATGTAAATTTTTGGACAACTACCACATTTAAGTTTATAAACACCACATTTTTAATTTTTTCCGGTTTTGCTTTTATTATTTTTGATTAATGTACCCAATTTATTGTTAGTTCTATAAGCAATTTTAAAATTTTGTTTTTTCAAAAGTTTATTAACCTTGTCTGTAATATCTCCATTATATGTGAGAGTTTTGTATTCTATTTTATTTGGTTTTAAAACTGGAAATGCTAAATTAATTGCTTTATTATATTGTTTTTTATTGATAATGTGATCTATCATGGAAGCTTGATATCCATTGTTTATAGCTAATTGTTTGATTATATTTAATTCTTTGTTAAGTTAATGGTATAGTAATAAGTCGATGGACAAAAGAATTGAAAGCAGAAATTTTATGACAATATGGATAATTGGATTTATTGTGTATAGTAATATCAGTATGTGATGGTTTATGGAAAATGGAAAAATCGTGCTTATTGTTTTTCTTAGTTATAGTTAAATCTAAAAAATTTATAGATCCGTTTTGTTCTATTTCTAAAGTAAAATTTATGTTAGGATGTAAATTATTGATAAAATTTAGAAAATTTTTAAGTTGGCGTTCTGTGCCAATAAAACACGCTAAAATATCGTCCACGTACCTATACCAATAAAGGAATTTACTAAACATGCTATTCTGATTGATTTTATTTTCTAAGTAATCCATGAGTACTTCCGCCAAAATTGGACTCAAAGGATTTCCCATTATTAACCCTTCCCTGGAAATGTAAGTCGTACCATTAAATTCAAAATAATTTTGATCTAAGCAAACTGATAGTGCTTCTAAAATATCTTGTTTTACAATCGGATTGGTATTATTTTTTATAAGAAGTTCTTTCACTAAATTTGTGACATCATTAGGTGGTATGCTGGGAAAAAGGTTTTGTACATCGAAATAATAGTATATTATTAACCAAGGTTTAGACAGCCATCATTATTGCCCGAGCGTCAAGTTTAAATCACGAGGAGCGGAGCGACGAGGGATTTAGGGCGCGAGGGCTATAGGCTGTCTAAACCGTGGTTAATATAATTTTTTTTCCACTACTAACACTTTTATTTTGTACAGTATTAATAAATTATAAAACATCCTATTAGGTAGGTATAAATATATATTTTAATCAAGTTACCTGCTTTGGCATATTGGCAAGATAATTTGTTTTCTTGTCAGTTGGCTTGGCGTCACCTTTCATGTTATTTGTTGGGGAATTAACAAATCAAGTTACCTGGTTTTAAATAGATCGGTCAATAATGGATTTCAATGCTTTATTATTGACCGTTGTCAATAGCAACTGAGAAGGGAGAGAAAAACGATTTCTGGCGTTAATTAATCGGTCAATAATGGCGATGTTATAGGTTAGTAGTGGAAAAATTAATTTAGCATTATCTGGAATATTTATTTTCTGTATTTTATTGACTAATTCATAAGAGTTTTTGATACTGAATTTCGATTTAAAATTACAATGTTTAGTAATAATCATTATAAGTTTATTTGATAATTTAACTGAAGGCGCTGTAATATAAGACACTACTGGTCTGATAGGCATATTATTTTTATGTAGGTTGATTAAAGAATATAATTTGGGGGTTTGTGGGTTCATAACTATGAGTTTAAATTTTTCATTTTCATTAAAGATACTTTTTGGAAAAAGAATCAAAGAACATAAAAATAGTTACAATAAAAAACACATTAATTCCTATTATGCAATACATTTAAATAGTGAACAACATAGTTTTAATGAAAATTTTGAAATTTTACATTTAAAAAATAAGTCAACAAAACTTAATTTATTAGAAAGTATGGAAATTAACAAATGCAAAAGATCAAATATTCTATTAAATGACCAGTTAGACCTAAACAATTCTCCTTTGTTAAATTTAAATTTAATCCGTTAGGGTTTTTTCATATAATAAAATTTGTATAATGACCTATTCTTTAGGACTATTTTTCAATATTAACAGATAGTTGGGTTATTTGGTATTTCCAAGTGTAATAAAATAAAATAGGTAAATATTTAGAGTAAATTTTATAGTTTAAGATAATTTAAGTCATCCATTCATTTGTAACCATCTGACGAAGACACTGTGTGTCGAAACAATTGTTATGATATAACAATAAATTTAGTGAAGATTTATACACGAAGTATTTTTTATAGTTGTTAAAAAGAAAAATATCTGTGAAAATCTCAAGCCAATATCTTTATTTAAACCGAAGATATGGAAAATATAATATAAAAGTGAGCTTCATAAGAACGAACTGACTTTTAAATAGGGTATTTGTAGGTAAGAAGTTATAAATACCAAACCGTTGTATGTTCTACAAAGCTATAATCGACACAACACTTCTTTAAATTAATATTCTTTAAATTTAAATTATTTACAAATTAAAAGGATATTGGAGGTTGCATTAATCGAACAAATTGCAGTCAATATTTAAGTGATCTGTGAAACAAAAAAAAAAGGAAAGAAGGCTTCGATTAAAAATGTGAAATAGTAGGTAGGGTAAACATACCAGTTATTGGACCCATGCGAGCTATTGGACACCCAATTATATCAGCATAAAACAAGAATTCTGTATTTAGTAGTTCGCTAAGTTTTGTTGGGATGTCGCCATTGTACTATTAGTATCAATATTGACATAAATTATATTTGATTGATGTTTCTGTTTTGGCGCCAAATGTGACATTCTTTGGTCATGCACAAGAAATACGGTTTTCTTAAGTTTATATTAAGAAGTCTTAGGTAAATTTTAGTGTCATAATTACTGGTGAAATTGTTTCAAAGTGCTCCGTATAAATATACAAGGTACTGGTGTAGTAAAGCTAAGTATTTTTAAGGTTTAAATCAATATATTTAAATTAGGTTATGTCTTACAAGTGTGTCCAATAACTGACCTAAAATATGATTATTTTCAGTTGTCGGACACCTGTCCAATAACTGCATTTTGCAAAGCTCGTACAGTTTTTGTGTGAAATGTTAGTTCTCTGTTTCCGGCACTTCGGATTTTTGGGCCACTATTCACAGTGTAGCCAGTTATTGGACGCCCGTCCAATAACTGGTTACAATCTGTCCTATAACTGAAACATGAGTTTTTTATGTTGTTAGTTTTCAGTCATGCCAAAGAAAAATGAATATAATTCGGAATCGATGGAAGCTGCGATAAATGAAGTCAAGAATAACAAAACGTCATATAGAAATGCGGCACACAAATACGGTGTACCCAAATCAACACTGGAATTTAAAATAAAAAATCCTGGTCATAAGGATACATGCGGCCCAAATCCAATTCTTTCAGCAAGGGAAGAGTCTGATCTTGTAAGGTGAAGGTGATGAGGATTTATTCATGTGTCACATGTGTTATACTGAGGAAAGTGATGATGATATTTCAGAAATAGAAAGTGAAGAAGACGGCGAAATGTATAATGAAAACGAACTCGACCGCAGAATGTGTAAAGGATTTCAAGAAATAGAAAGTGAAGAGGATATCGAAACAGATTATCAAATAGAATCCAACCTCAAAATATATGAAGAGCCGAAAGAAATAGAAAGAGACGAAGATAACGCTGATCAAGAAACAAAAGAAATTGACAATAAGAAAGGTAATAAAATAAACGTACAGAAAAAAAATGACAGCAAATTGTGCGATGAATCGAAAAAAGTAGAAAGTAGCGAATGTTATAAAGTAGATGAGCAAGATGAAACCAACAGACCAATTTGTGAAAACTCGCCGGAAAAAATAGAAAGTGAAGAAGGAATCGATACAGACGATTAATTGAAAACTGGTAGCAAACTTTATGAGGAACCAAAAATGGGAAGTGACAAAGATTTTGAAGACTATAGAACAAAAGTGGGCCAGATGTCAGAAAATAATGCAAATGACGACCTGGACGTCGAAAAACTATTTAGCATGTACCAAAATGAAATGAAAAAATATAAGTGAATGTAGTTTTAAGTTAATAAAAGTTTTTGAACACTGATTTTAATTTTTTATTGGCATTTAGTCATAATTTTTCCAGTGTCCATTAACTGAAAATGTTGTGTCCAGTAATTGAATTTTTTGTCCAATAACGAACTTTTTGGAACCTTTTCAGGTTTTTTCAAATTTTTTAAAAGAACTGTAACATTAGGAATATTTAAAATCCGTTAAGTTAAAATAGGATATATGTACTAGGATCTGGCATAAGCAGAATAATGTCCGTTGAAAAATACTCCAGTGGCAGCGACATGAAATTAAAAAAAAGCTTAACTGTCCAATAACTGGTATGTTTACCCTACGTGTCAAAGTTTTAACAAATTAAATTTTAATTTCTTTCCTTAAAATGTACGCTGCGTCAAAGTGCCGACCTCAAACAAAGAGGCATATGTCGTGTCTAAAAGTTTAACAAAATAAATTAAAATTATTTAATTACATTTAAAAATATTTAACCTTGACAAGTACTTTGCCATATTTCAAATTAAAGCCTTTCTGTATTTTTTTTTGTTTCACAGTCCCCTTAATATTTTACTGCAATTTGTTTCATTAATGCAACTATCCTCTATTATTGTGTTGTAAATAATTTAAATTTACAGAAGAATAATTTCAAGAAGTGCCTTGTTGATTTTAGATTTATAGAAGAGTCACTGGTATGGTATTTGTAACGTCTTTCCTTCAAATACCATAAAAAAGTCAGTTTGTTCTATTGAATCTAAATTTTATATTTTATTTTTTATATCTTCGATTTAAAAAAAATATATTGGCTTTCACAGATATTCTTCTTATTTATTCTTCATTTCACTGAAGTTAAAAAGATATATCGTTGCATTTAAAATGTTTGAGAAAAATAAAGAAATTATTATTTCTGCTAAATAGCGCCAGAACGACATCGTTTTTTATAAAATTGATAAAACAAAATAATCTGTATTTAGCGAGTTCAAATTTGTCAAATTCCGATAAGCAAAACAAAAAGGTAGAGCAAAAAATAAAGTTATCCAGAATTTTTATTAGATTGAAAAATACTGTGCGAGCAAAAATTATTTGCATCTAAGGACGTAATGCTTAGCCGTAGAGCTTAATACCTGTTGGGTGTCGGTAACTACCTGAATTAACAATCAATCAGTTATTCCGTCATCTTTGAGAGTCGTTACAAGTAATTTGATTCATTGCTAATTTTTCCAATTTCTTGAACAATTCACACAATGGGCTTTACGGAATAGCACAAAACATTTATAGTTGAAGCGTATTTTCGGAACGGGGTTAGAGTAAATGAAAGAACATCTGTAAGAACAGATAAACTTGTTGCAAACGTTCGTGAAATAATGCGAAACACGCCAACAAAGTGTATAAGATGAATGTCCCAAGAAGTGGGAATATCTTATGAACTATTTTTAAAACACCAGTTGCAAATTTAGAACAATTACAAGAAAGGATTATCCAAGAATGTCGTAACATTTCTCCAGAGATGCTGGTCAACACTTTCGAAAATATGAAGAGACGTGTGCATTTATACTTGGAACATGGCGGTGGCCAATTTCAGCAATTTATGTAACTATTTTTCTTTTTCTTTCTGTATATTTTTACTTTGTTAATTTTGTAAAATCAAAAATAAATTTCTATTTGTCTACTTATTTTATTACTCATAAGTTTGGCATATCACGTCATAATATAAATTTAACAAAATTTTAACCTAGATTTGGTAGATATATCGTCCCCAAAGCATTGTGATCTAAACCAAGCACTACGTTTTTTACTCCAAGCTCTCTTTGATGCAAATAATTTTTGCTGGCACGGTATTATTCAGTCACGACTGGTCACTGATCTCAATTCGCCCGTGATATTATCGGTTTAATAATTTATCTTTTTAAATTATGTCAAGCACCCTATAAAAGGGTCTATCAAACAGACGAGATAAATTTTGAATTAAGGTCGGCTCAAGTCCAGTTAAAACTCAATGCAGGTTTTGACTAAAGTTAAGTGTTGACTCAAGCCAAGGAGATAACGTCCTAGGGGAATTAAGATTACATGGCTATAAGTAAGTAAAATCTCGACCCACTTTTTATTTTATCCTAATTAGATACATGGGGTGATATCAAACATTAAAATAAAAGATGAATAGGTTTTTAATGTTATTCTCGGTGACTCCTGGCAGCTGCACTAATATACTGACAAGCAAAATAAAAAATGATATTTTTTTTTTAACTCTAACTAACTGAATACGACGAACATCCTCATCTAGAACACAAAGACTATAAACAACATCCGCATAGTTAAAATGTGACAAGATGCACATAACAACTCCCTTAACGAAGCATTAAGTAGATTTTTTTGCCACAACTTAGTTTCAGATTGCCAAATGTTTTTTTAATAGAAATGTTAATGTGCATAGAAAATCTAAGATCTTTATCCATCAATAGACCCAAATTCTTTACAACCCCAGACAGTTTCAATTGGACATCATTAAGACACACACCAACACAATTCATATAATATGTCTTTCTACTATAACTTTTCCCAAATAATGAAACCTGAGACTTGCTGGGATTCAGACTTAAATAATAAGAATGGGAGAGAACACCCAGGTCGGCATTTATTTTTTGGTTCGCTTCATCAGTTCTATCTAAATGTGAATAGATTAGCGTGTCATCCGCATAGAAATGAACTGAACAAGGTTCAAGGTTTGTATAAAATTGTGACGTATAGAGGGAAAACAACAGACGACCAAGTATCGAGCCCTGTGGTACTCCACGCCAGAGACTCAGAAAAATGTCCATTATAATCAACTATTTGCATTCTATTCACCAAGTAACTTCTAAGTAAGTTACAAGCATTGTCCTGAAAACCCAGGTATCTCATAATTTCAACCATAAGAAAATGATCCAGTTGGTCAAAGGCCTAAAAAGACAAGCGTTGTTAGCTTTCCTTAGTGTGGCCGGCAAGACCCTACACTTTGCTACATGATCCTTGATCTGATCATAAAAAACCCGCTCAATAACCTTTGATGTTCATGTAGGTAAGAATTGGACGCAGCTCCTTTAATTCAATAGGTGAACTAACTTTGAGTAGGGGAATTTTACATGGGATGATTTCCAGCAATCAGGAATTGCTGATGTCCTGATGCAGATATTTACCAAATGCACAAGGACAGATAAAATCATGGGGCGACAACGAAGTAACATATCTATGCCGATATGATCACTGCCCATAGCCTTCGACTTTATAGATGAGAGTACTAACCTTAACTTCATCTAAAGGTGTCATTCTAAAATTAAAATCTATAATATATTTTCTTCTTCAAATAATAATTCATAGTGTCAGAGTTTGGATCAGTTTTATTAATATTTATAAAATAATCATTACTTCTTTCGTGTAAACGAAAAGTCCATGGAAAGGTTATGTGAGCGTTATTAACGATCTGTAATAAAATAAATATATATTTTTACAAATAATGATAAATCTATATTATTGGGTATTTTCATGAGCAAAGGTATAGGAAATTAACAACATTTATATTGAAAGAAAAATAAATAACGTAAGAAAGTGGAAAAATAAAAAAAATAATATGGGTACCTATTAAAGGTTCCATTGGGTAGTACGTATGGTACTCAGTACTTGGTTTTGTAAGCGACTTTATAACAATTGAATTGAGCAGGCGATGCCGTGGGTACCCGCTAGTAAAACTACAAACAAAAGCCACCTGATTTGATTTCTTTTCCTACAATTTTTCCTTGTCATTTAGTTCTGTATTTAGAGTAAAATATATTTACATTAAACACAACTCCTCGCAGAGATAAATTGTTGCCTTCAGCTTCACCTATTACAGTTAAAACCTTACTTTGAATTAAAATAACAATACATATTTCCGCCTAAATAATAACATTACCTTATTGGTGACAATAAAGAAATAAATAACTGACCTTTAAAAACACAAATTAACTTTAATAATTGCTGCTCTATCTGAAGTCATTTCTAGTTATTAGTATGTATTAGACCATCGTCATCATTAACATTACCTGTCAGTAAATTTTTAAGTAAATTGCCTGAAGAAACTGAACCATTAATCTTTTAAATTAAACTTTCTAATAAATCAAAATTTCTTACATTTGAGTTATCGTTTGAATATAAATAGAGCGAATCTTAAAGGCAAATTTATCTCAGATTTCTGTTTAGAACCAAATGAGGAAAATTGGAAAGTGATATTAAGTAGTTTCAGTTAAGAAAGTTTGCATTATTTCAAATTAGTAATTTGACTAGGTAAAACGATCAACTATTGTGCATTGAATAACATTATCTTTCAAAAAAGTTGTAAACAGGTATTTACGTGAAAACATGATCCTGGGCCCTCGAAGTCTTGCTCTCATGGAAGCAGTCGCCCATACACTGCCTCCAAAATTGCGTTTAGTTATAGTGTTTCTTAGGTTAATTTAATGACATAAAAAATTATTAAACTCCTAACCATAGGCGTCGCCAACCAAATAATTAAAATGCGTGGGGTATTGTTTTAATTCTTTAAGATGATAATAATATTATAAATAAAGCAACTTTATTAGGTAACACGTTTTAAACAAACATTATTAATTTAAAATGCAGTAACAATTTAATTGCTGGAATCATCAGAATATTCAGAAGTAGAATCGTTTCCAGGTTAAATCACTATTGGCGCTATAGGCGATAAAACAGGATATTCCTTTTCTACTTTTATAACATGAGCTTCGCAGTTTTTCCATTCATCGCTACTCATGTCGCTAATTACCTGCCGAATATTATCAAGGACAGCTGCACTTAATGTTGGTAACTGATTATTTTTTCGTAAACTTTTTTTATGGTACCCAAAACCATTTCGATAGGGTTAACGATACAATAATATGGGGGTAATCGCAAAAGAGTATGGCCGCGCCAAGTGAAAAGAGTATTAATTAGGTACTTATTCATTTTTAATGCATCTCCTTTTGATGATTTTAATTAATTCCTTTTTGATTGGAATCCTTTCAGGAATATACAGTGTGTCCGAAATTCAAGTCTCTACATGGGTATCTCGCTTAATAGATGAGATAGAAAGTTGGTTAAATGGGGAATATTTTAGAGAATTTAATGCCGATCTCGAATCTCTTTTCAAAATTATTAAAAATTTTGTAGTTTTTCACTTATTAAACAAAAACTAAAAATGGCGCATTTCGTTTTTTTTAAATAGGGGCTTAACGGTTCATTTGACATATCCCAAAGTGTTACATTTATCAACCGCATAAAACCTTTTACAGGAAATTAATTTAATTAAATTTAAGTTATCCTACTTGGGTTTTGGTTACGTTAGGTCAAGTTCAGAATTTAAGGATCTTGTAAGCAACTTTATTCTAAAAAAAAATAAAGGTTTATGAGGTGCTTTAAATGGTTTAATTACTATCTGCTATCTTAGATGCATGCGCTGTTGCCAAGTTAACGATAAAACTGGTTTTTTAATAATTTAAGAGTATTTCTTCAAAATTTTGGTAGCATGTGGCAGATCGTTTAAAAGGTTATTCAAAGAGAAATAATTTTATGTACAAATCCAAGATGGCCGCCATAGGAAATAACAAAGTTACTGTGGGTAACTTACAAACAAAAGACAATCCGCATTTTCTTTTTGTACAGAAATGTTATTTCCTAAAAAGTGTCTTAAGAATGTAACACTTTGGGATATGTCAAATGAACCGTTAAGCCCCTATTTAAAAAAAAACGAAATGCGCCATTTTTAGTTTTTGTTTAATTAGTAAAAAACTACGAAACTTTTAATAATTTTGAAAAGAGATTCGAGATCGGCATTAAATTCTCTAAAATATTCCCCATTTAACCAACTTTCTATCTCATCTATTAAGCGAGATACCCATATAGAGACTTGAATTTCGGATACACTGTATATATTTTTATTTCTCATAAACTTTAGAATATCTTCTTTCTTAGTGCTCATGTTAGGTATTTTATTTAATATTCTCGAATAATATGACGCATTGTCCATAACAATTACCGAATTCGGAAAAATGTTAGGTAAAAGCTGTTCTTGTGTATATCTTCATGATAATCGGTGGAAGATTGAGTGATATTTTTTGCCGACAAGAGCAACGCATTAGACATAAAGCCATCTTTACCTCCGGCATGAAGAATAATAACACGTTTTCCCCTCGAACACGGTGTATTTAAAGTACAATTATTTATACTTCACAACATCATGCGTATCAAACCATGTTTCGTCTAAATAAATTATATTTTTATCTGATTCCAATACACCTATCGTAGTTCCACAATACGCCGAGATTCCATTATAACTATTCGATTGTCTAATTTTTTATGTTTAAAGTCACAACTCAATAAAATATATTAAGTAAAAAAAAAGTTACGCACAGTACACAGTTATAAACCAAAATTAAATACGTAAATTAACGCAAATATGTTAAACCACCTACTCCACTGTCCTAAACAATTAAATAACTAAGGCGACAGTAATGATGGCTTAATTATCTTTTAGCAGGTAGATAAAAATATCTTCATTCGCTAAAAATATTCCGCCTTTCTTGTCTAGGACATATAAATTTGCAATTACGTTTGTCTTAGTATTATTCACAGACTGTCCGAGACAGCGCCATTGACGCTTGTCTTCATGGCAACGTGCATAAATTATGTGCGCCTGCCAGTTCTTCCAAATTTTCGGGTTTGTAAATACAATATTATAATGTGAAACAAGGGTTTGTTAATTAATTGTTTTTTATTCTGAAAATACTTTTTATTTTGACTTCAGTCATAATGTTTCTTAAGGACTAAAGAATGTATTATTATAACAATGAATGGCTTGTTATTTTTTTCTGTCACACTCAAAACTCCTCGGTTTAATGTATATTTGCAAACTAGCTTTCAAAGAGAGTTAGTAACTAACAATTGAATACTGATATAAAAGGAACATTTTTAATAAAAAAAACTTAAAGAATTGAAGAAGAAAGATCTGGCAACCCTGGTTGTGAGGTCGGTCTCTTTGAAGCCCGTTAGTCGCTTTTTTATGTCATCAAATTGAGTTAAGAAATGTGGCCAGAAATAGGGGATAGTAAGGTTTTTTGCTAAAATTTATACTTTTTTGGTCAAATTAGAAAAACCTGACATATTTTAAGAAAAAGTGTTTTAATGTGCCATTTTCTATATACCTACATTTATTTAAAAATCACTTTGCATCCGAAAAATACGATAGCATACGTTGTATTGGGTTGTTCATATTTTACTTAATAGCATTTTATTTAATGTTGAATAGTTTTAAGGTATTTAAATTGTTTGTTTTATTAAATAAATTAAATTAAATTGAATATTATAATTGCCGTATTTGTTAATAGGTACTAGTAAATGCAGATGCAATATATTTTTAAATAATTTATCTAGAAACTGACCTATCCAATCATGTCTTACCAATAAAATAATAGTAAAATATGTCAGGTTTTTTAAATTTTAATTATATTTGGCAGGTCAAAAAGTAGCAAAAAACTGGGGCCTCTGTATTTTTCAATTGAGGACAAGTGTTGAATGATTTTTCAAACGAAGAGTGTTATTTATTTGTTTTAATAACTTATTTAGCCCATAACATAATTTGTCTCGTGCATTTTTAAGTCATATAAAGTATATTCTTAGAGAAATAATGTTCACTGGTCCTAACTATATTAAAAAACTATGGATTTACTGAGTTTTAGACTGCACCAATATTTAAATGATAAAATCTCTGAATTCCAGTATAAAAGCGCTGAACTGGAACATGTCACGTCAAAATATGGCATACCGCGCATAGTTGTATCGTGATTGAAAGAAAAATTGAACTTCCACTTATTTATCACATAGGTTACTTTCCCTTTTATTTTTTATAGTATCCAATGTTACTGGAGAGATACTAAATTTGACAAGAGTAAAAAGAGAGCACATGGGGACATACCTCTGCATAGCTTCAAATGGAGTGCCACCATCAGTCAGTAAAAGGATTTCGCTGCTAATTCAGTGTAAGTATGTTAGGTTTAAAGTTACAAAGAGCAATTATTATTAAATTTGGGAGATGTTCACTTACTGTAAGTATATATCGAGGTATATATCATATACAGAGTGAAAATTATGACCTAAAAATTTAGGAGATAATTTTAGACCGAAAATAAAATGCCATCTCTTTCTATAACATTTTTTCAAAAATAATTATTAACGAAGTTACAGGGTGTTAAGGTCAAGTTAGGTAAAATAAATAAAAAAAAAAAAAAAAAAAAAAAAAAAAAAAAAAAAAAAAAAAGTTAACCCACTTGTGTCCCCATATTGATAAAGAATGCTGTTACTTTAAAGAAAATTGATTGAATTATCAAAAATCAAGTTATTAATCTATTACTTAAAGATTTTGTTGTTTCTTAAAGTTTTTATTCGTTAAAATTTTAAATTTACCTCCTTACCATGTATCTACTTTAGTATGATCTGCTCCTGTATCTGACAACCATAATTACCCTTTGTAGGAATCTTAGCCAAAATTATAAAAAAACGGTCCTTTGTAAGCATATTGTTCCAAAAATAATTGTGTTTCAGATAGTGTAAAAAAAATGTGCCCAAACTTGCTCAATGTATTTTGCTCTAAAGAACCCTAAACAATTTTAAATTAAAAATAATGTATTTTGGGATTTAGTTCGAAAAATAAAATTAGCATTTGCCGAGTCGCTCGGTTCACAGAGCCTGAAAGATTTTGGGTTATTACTTTATAATAGTGCTCAAAAAGCTCTCAGGTATATACTAATTGGTCTGTTAAATTTAATTTAACAATCCTGCAAATTTTTCAGTTTTTAAAATATCGTAAATTTCAGAAAGTGATATAAGTACATAATAATTGTGTTAGATTTTTAATTTTATTTTAGAAAGATTTATTTCTATTTCAGATATTTTTAATTATTTTTCAGAAACCGTCAATTTAATTTCTTAAGCTGTTGAGTATTTTTCGAAAACCAATAAAAAATACAACGTTCGCTAAAAAGAGATTTTTTGAAATTTCAACCCCTAAGGGGGTTGACATTTTTATACGAATTTCTGTCTCAGAAACTAAAACTAGTGGAGGTCTAAAAGTTGGTGGTAGATAAGTTTCTTTTAATAAAATAGAAAATTATGTATTTTGTCATTTGTCAAAATTCGCTTAGTGGTTGAAAAAATGGGTGTAGCCTATTTTAAGGCAGGGATAACTGTCTTAATTTTAAGCTATATTGCTGAGAATTAGTGCTATGCTTACTCTGTTAATATAAGCAAATGCGTGGTTTAATGTTTTGGGAAATATTGCCCCTAAGGGATAGAAAAAGAAAGAGGTAAGTTTCCATGGCTACAGAAATATAATAATAAAATGCTAGACAAATTCTTTGCTTGGAACAAATAAACATTTTAGGCATTTACGAAAATTTTGCCTTTGGGGGGTGGCAAAAGGGGTATAAAAGTTTCTATTAGAAAACAGATTTTTGTTTCGACTTTTTTTGAAACTTAACATAATATATACCCTATTATACAAATTAATAAAACAACTATTACTTATTTTTTAAAAAATCGGTCTCTAAATGTGTGAAAGTATAACGTTTCCTTTTTATATATTACTTCCACTGGACTTTATTTGTGGGCTACGTTAAGAATTTAGTTATAAATCTAAACCAAACTCGATTGACACATCCAAGAACTTTATTCGTCAAGTAACACGAGATAATTCTCCACAAGTAGTACCAAATATATAACAGAAATTTTTAGATCCATTGATCTACTGCAGAACAGTGGGTGGAGGAGATTTTAAACATCCTATAAAATAGTTTCTTTTCATACTTGGTCTTTTGTCTATGTTGTTTTAAAAGTTAATGTTTTGTAAACGGTTGAAGATAGATATGCAGCAAGATTTACCAAAAATGACTAGAATTGATTGTAGAATTAAAAAAAATTAAAAATGTAAAAAATGTACAATATTCTTTATTAAACAAATTAAAATTGATACACGTAGCATTTTTATGATACACCCTGTTTAATCTTTTTTTTCTAAAAAAAAATGCATATTAATAATAATAATAATAAACGTCTTTTATTACAATATAATATACAATTTACAATTATTAAATTAGAAAATGAGTGTCAAATCCTGGCGCAGTCTAGCTGCACTAGCTACTCTACTGAACCAGTCAAAGACCAAAAAGTAAAATTTAATTGTCATCATTAAATTAATATTTTTAATTTTAATGAAATTTAACATAGCCAATGAAATAGGCAATAATTATACAGGGTGTTCCGATGATCATGTTACAAAATTCTAGGGTAGATAAAACACACGAAAATAAGAAAAAAAGTTCATGTGAACATGGGTCCGGAAACGCTTCTTCAGGGAGCTAGGGCCCTTCGAAGATGACCTTCAAAAACTACTTTTCGTTTTATAGCTTCGGTACTACTGCAGCTATCGCAACCAATTTTGGGACATGAAATCTAGTTCGTAGGTTCATCAATTTGAGCCTTCCGGATTTTGTCACCTTTAACCAGGGGCGTACAAACCAAGGGGGTATTTGAGTAAATTTGACCCTACTCCTCTTAGGCTTTAATTTCTTACCATTTTTATATCTGATTATGATTCTCCAATGCCTTTTACATAAAAAAGGTACTCTTAGTAAAAATCGCTATCTGTCACAGTTTCCTCCGAAAATGGCTAAATCCAATCAATAATAAATTATTGGTCTTAAACCAATTATTACGTTGAAATATGAAAATGAGGTTCAGCACAGATAGTTGTCAAAAATCTGTCAATAAAATATTGTGTCGCCAGTGAATCATGGATTATACTTTCGCCGAATATGCCGATATGCTATTAATTTATGGCGAAGTTCATTGCAATGGAAGAGCCGCTTCAAGATTGTATCAGGAGCGGTTTCCTGAGAGGCGTGTACCTGCTCACACGCTATTCGAGAGGGTAAATCAGCGCATAAGGGAAACTGGCTCCGTGAAAATAACGAGGCCAGATAATGGCGCTCAAAGAACTGTACGAACTCCAGAATTTGAGGAAGAGGTACTCCGACAATTCGAGGAAAATCCTAGTGTTAGTACCCGAGCTGTTGCAGAATCCATGAATGTAAGTCATGTACGTGTATGGGAGATTGTTAACGAACAACTTCTTCATCCTTACCATCGCCAAAAAGTACAGGAATTGAGACCAAATGATTATGCACCCCGCGTAGAGTTTTGCGAGTGGTTTCTTCAACAGTGTACACAAGAACCCCAATTTCCGAAATTTGTGCTTTTCTCTGATGAGGCTGTTTTTACGAGAGAAGGTATTTTTAATTCACGGAATAGCCATGTGTGGGCGGAGGAAAACCCTCATGCTCTTCAAATAAGAGGGTACCAACATCGATTCTCGGTGAACATGTGGGCTGGAATTGTTGGAGAACGTCTAATTGGACCAATCATGTTGCCTCCTCGACTAACTGGGACGGTGTACCTCAATTTTTTAAGATACACCTTACCTGAGTTATTGGATGAGCTGTCCCTCGACATACGTCGGAATCTATGGTTCCAGCATGATGGAGCACCCGCTCATTTTGCACATGTCGTACGTGAGCACCTCGATGATCGTTTTAGAGGACGTTGGATTGGACGTGGAAGCGATGTCAACTGGCCAGCCCGGTCCCCAGATTTAACTCCTATGGATTTCTTTCTTTGGGGACATATGAAAAGCCTTGTATATGAAACTCCAGTTCAGTCGGAGGAAGATTTGGTGGCTAGGATTTCTGTTGCGGCTGAAATGATCCAAACCATGCCTGATGTTTTTACTGACGTCAATTTAAATATGCTACGTAGGTGTAATACATGCATTGAACGTGGTGGCAGGCATTTTCAACAATTGTTATTTTGAATTTATTTTGGTACGTACAGGGTCAGTCAACGACAGCGTTAGTAAATTCATCTTTAAGACAAAAATTTACTCTGCCTTATCCTTGACTCACTCGTTAAACCTGTTTAATTGTTTTTTTTTTGAAATATTTTGTATACGATCCCTTTTACTTTTTATACCCCCAATTTCGAAAAGGCAATAAATCTCTCTAATCTAATTTATTTTCATTAAAGAAAAAGATTTGACTAACTTATAATGCTCACTATCTGTACTGAACCTCATTTTCATATTTCAACGTAATAATTGGTTTAAGACCAATAATTTATTATTGATTGGATTTAGCCATTTTCGGAGGAAACTGACAGATAGCGATTTTTACTAAGAGTACCTTTTTTATGTAAAAGGCATTGGAGAATCATAATCAGATATAAAAATGGTAAGAAATTAAAGCCTAAGAGGAGTAGGGTCAAATTTACTCAAATACCCCCTTGGTTTGTACGCCCCTGGTTAAAGGTGACAAAATCCGGAAGGCTCAAATTGATGAACCTACGAACTAGATTTCATGTCCCAAAATTGGTTGCGATAGCTGCAGTAGTACCGAAGCTATAAAACGAAAAGTAGTTTTTGAAGGTCATCTTCGAAGGGCCCTAGCTCCCTGAAGAAGCGTTTCCGGACCCATGTTCACATGAACTTTTTTTCTTATTTTCGTGTGTTTTATCTACCCTAGAATTTTGTAACATGATCATCGGAACACCCTGTATAATTAATAAGAAATATAAACAACTTAAAGCAATTTAAATAAATAAAATATATGAGTATAATTTGCAATAGAATTTTAAGTATTCTGCACATTTAAAAGATATTTTCTATATTTAATCTTAAACGAATTTACTTTTAGAGGCAACATCTCAGTGGGAATCGAGTTATAATATTTTACTGCATTGTAAGAAAATGATCGTTGAAACATGGCGCTCCGATGATGAGGCATGGTTAATTTACTTCTGTCTCTAACCCGTCTATCATGAATATCATGACGAAATCAGAATCGAAATAGGGGAGTCAGGATTATTAGTAATTTTTATCAAGAAAGTGCAAAAATGAAGCATTCCTCGTACATCCATCCTCAGCCAGTCAATTGTCCTATACAAGTAGGAAATATGATCGTACTTTCTTATACCATACAAAAAACGAAGACAAGCATTCTGCACCCTCTGTATCCGAGATCTACTTTCAACATCCAAGCAGAAACCGTAGACAAAATTACAGTAATTAAAATTGGATAAAACGAGAGATTCACACAAATCCTTCCTTAATTTAAAATTTAGAATATGTCTATTACTGTATAGTATTTTTAAAGAAAGATAAGTTTTCTGAAATATTTTTTTTAAATGCTCGTTAAACCTTAGTTCCGTGTCAAGCAATAAACCCAAATTTTTAGCACTATCCACAATATTTAATTTTGTTCCATTAACGGATACATTTAAAATATTTTTTAAACCATTGACCTTATTCTTATTACCAAAAATTAGCATGCATGATTTAGTAGGATTTAAATTTAAATTGTGCCTTCAAAAGAGCTCACTCAATATTTGCAAATCCTGGTTCATAAAGTTCTCAATTTCGGCGTAATCCTCAGCATCAAAACAGCAATATATTTGTGTATCGTCAGCAAATGCTTGCACTTTACAGTGCTTTAAAGATCTGAGAATATCAGAGGTATATATAAGAAAAAGTAGGGGGCCCAAAACTGAACCTTGTGGCACTCCAGAGCGTATATCGGCTTGTTTCGAATAATTATTATCAGAAAACACTTTTTGAAATCTATTGAACAAGTATGATTGAATGAGAAAAAAAGAGTTATTAACAAAACCATAATATTTTAATTTTGATACAAGAAGTTTATGATTAATGGTGTCAAAAGCTTTTGAAAAGTCAAGGAGAATGCATGCACGAAGAATGTCATCTATTACATTTGTTAAAGCCACAGCAGTCCCAAAGTGCTTTCTAAATCCACATTGTGTGGAAGAAATAATATTATTATCAGTAAAATAACTGTACATCTGATCATACAAGACCCTTTCAAAAAATTTTGAAATAGCCAGAAGAATGCTTATTACTCGAAGGTCATTAAAACTAGTTGGGCTACTGACCTTGGATAATGGTTTACCAATTGATATTTTCCATTGATCGGGGAAGTAACCAACCTCTATACAGCAATTTATTATGTGTGTAATATATTTATCGATATATGGACTACAATACTTGAGCATCAAGGGCGAAATTTTATCTACCCCTGTCGCATTTGTTGAAATACCGTTTAAAATTTTATTGACTTCATATACTTTAGCTGGCCTAAATAAAAATTGTAGTGTATCACTGAAAACATTGTCTTCATAAAATTTAACTTTATCGTTACAATTGGAGACATTTTGAAGAAAAGCCGCAAAAAAAATTATTAATATTATTAGGATCAGATAACACCTTAGGTATTGAACTATTTTTATCAGCGCAAATGTTAAAGGGTTTTCAAGCAGACCAAATTTTTTTAGAATTTTTCTCGGCACACAAAGAATTCAAACAATTTTTCTTTTCTCGTCTTATCGAAGCCAAAGTAAGATTGCTTAAATACTTATAGTTAATCCAATCATCATTTAATTTAGTTCTTTTAAATTTTTGCAAAGCCCTGTCTCTGTCAACCACGGAGCCTTAGATTTTTTTTATTCTCGATTATTTTATAGGGGCATGTATATCAATAAAACTAAGATATGAGAATTAAGTAGTTTAATTTTTTCGTCAATATTGTTGTCGTAAAGTATATTATCCCATGGTAATGTACATATTCTCTAAAAAATTATTTGCATTAAAGTTTTTGAAAGACCGATATCGAATAATTTTAGGAACAGTTGGTGCCTTCTCCAAATTACAATCACAATAAATCATTTTATGATCCGTAATATTATCTGCAGGAATAACTCCAGATTTAGTTATTAGAGACTGATTTGTTACAAATATTGCATTAATCAATGTGCTTACAGTGCCAGATACACGGGTAGGTTCCTCAATAATCTGTACAAAGTTATAATTTTCAAATAGCGGCGTCAACGGGTTATGTAAACAAAGTAGATTTATGTTGAAGTCGCCCAGACAAAAAATATCATCAACTCTGGGATAAAGAAATGAAAATATGCCATTAAAATCCGGTATCAAGCTATTAAAGTTCAATAGGGGTGGTCTATAGAAAACTGAAAAGTGTTAGCAAGTCTCATTTTAAATATTAAAAACTCCAATTGTATATTAATGTTAAAATCAAATGTAACCACTTCAATAGCATAATCAGTCCTCACATATACAGCCACTCCCCCTCCCCTACCTATCCGATCCTTTCTGAAAAATTGATAATTAGGAATTTCAAAAGGTACAGAGGAATCATCAACAGAAAGCCATGTCTCAGATAAAAAGAATATATCAAAATTATTTTGCTCAATTAATGTTTTTAATTCATTAAAACCCATAAATAAAGACCGCACGTTTAGATGACCGACCTTTAAGTTGCCCATAACAATAAAAAACCAAAACAAAACAAAATACAATAAAGTGCAGAACAGAAAATATGTAGGTATATCGCTTATGTATGTATAACAATTATTATTCAAGAAATAGACAGAGTAAAAATATCGTTCTTACTCCGTCTAGAGAAGCCTATTGGTTTGCAAAAATAACACAAGCGCATTATATAAGTAAAACAAATCATGTATCATATATCGCTCATATACAATAATAATATTTTATAAATAGAACCCAGAAAAAAAAACAATAATGTCAATAATAAAACAGAGAAACCCGGAAGCCATCAAAAATACTTTCAAAAATATAGACCTGAAGCAATACAGGGTGGGGACTTTAAATGGAACGCTGCTTATAGCGGCTCTGAGAATAAGATTTCTCTAAAATCCAAAAACACGTCCTCAAAAATTTTTTATGGGCCACGCTTTTGTCATGTAAAAAAAAATGGGGACCCTCAAGGGGGGCGCAGCCCTAACGAACTTTCTTTTTTCAAATTAGACGATACCACTTGTGGCACCTTTTTGGGAAGCTTATTGAAGAAGGAATTTGTCCATATTTTTTTTTTAACATCTGTCAAACCATGTGTCAGAAATTAAATAAAAACTAATTTTTAACGAATTCATATTATAAGATAACTTGGAAACCGAAATGCCACTTTTTTAACGTAACAATTGTTGAAAATGTGCTCCAGAGACAGACCCATCCGTTTCCATGGTAATACAGCCTGTTTTGTTACATTTGACAAGTTGTTTAATTTTTATCGCTTTAATTTAGAAATTTTAAAAATGTATTTAACTGAAACGCTAAAAATTAAAATATTGATGATGGTCGGTCGGGTTTGGAGAAAGAAAACGGAGTCAAGAAGAAGTTGCTGCGTTGTTTTATGAAAGTCATCCCGATTTGCCACCTCTGTCGCGAAGTACAGTCAGTAAAATTGAAAAGCAATTTCGAGAATTGGGTCATGTAAGACATGTTCTTCGAAGAAGACCCCCAAAAGTATCAGATGAGACTAAATTGGATATCATATTGACTTATCAAGAAAACCCAATTACACCAGCAAGGCAATTATCTCGTGATCATAATATCGATCATAAAACGGTGGTAAAGATCACAAAGTCTACTGGGATAAAACCATTTAAAATGCAGCCAGTACAAGAGTTATTGGAGGATGAGTTAGACAGAAGGGTAGAATTTTGCGAAGTTATTTATGGACAACCGACAAATTGATTTAGCATGGATACTTTTTTCTGATGAAGCAACATTTACTTTAAATGGTCAAGTAAGTTCGAAAGTTAAGCAAAAAATTATGTTTTAAAAGCAATTAACGGTTATACATTCGCTGGGCAAATCTAAACATATTATTAATTAATTTCCATTTTAGATTAATCGATAAAATTGCCGATATTATTCCGACGAAAATCCTCATTGGATTGTTGAATGTCATTCTCAACGCCAAGGGAAAGTAAATGTTTGGGTTGGAATAATAGGCGACAGAATAATTGGTCCATTCTTTTTTGAAGGCAATTTAAATGGAGAACTGTATTTAAATTTTCTTCAGACATTTTTAATACCAGAACTCCAAAGAATATTTCCTAATAATTATGGAAATCTAGATCAAAGGATCTTTTTCTAGCAGGATGGAGCCCCTCCGCACTTTGCAAGAAATGTAATAGAATTCTTAAATATGACATTTCCAAACAGGTGGATAGGACGCTGAGGATTTATAGAATGGCCACCCAGATCCCCGGATATTACACCATTAGATTTTTATTTATGGGGCGATTTAAAAAGCAGGGTCTATGTCATCAGACCTAGAAATCTGGAAGAGTTGAAAGTAAGGATTCGAGCAGAGATAAGTTTAATCACTCCAGAAGTTTTGGAAAGAGTAAGGGAAGAGTTCTACCATCGGTTGGGTCTGTGCCAACAGGTTTATGGGGCACATTTTCAACAATTGTTACGCTAAAAAAGTGGCATTTCGGTTTCCAAGTTATCTTATATAATTATTCGTTAAAAATTAGTTTTTATTAAATTTCTGACACATGGTTTGACAGATGTTGAAAAAAAGAATATGGACAAATTCCTTCTTCAATAAGCTTCCCAAAAAGGTGCCACAAGTGGTATTGTCTAATTTGAAAAAAGAAAGTTCGTTAGGGCTGCGCCCCCCCCTTTGGGGTCCCCATTTTTTTTTACATGACCAATGCGTGGCCCATAGAAAATCTTTGAGGACGTATTTTTGGATTTTACAGAAATCTTATTCTCAGAGCCGCTATAAGCAGCGTTCCATTTAAAGTCCCCACCCTGTATATTTGCTCAGGCATAATACAGATTTCAAAAAAAAAGGTATTCACAACTTTTATTAATTTACTTTACTTAATTATATAAATACCTGAAAATTTATTTTAAATTATCAAGAGTTGTCTTATCAGAAATGCGATGCACTCTATTATTACACTTCACATAAATATTTCCATTAAGAACCCACGCGTTTTTATGGGAAAACTTTCGAATGGCCCGTTCCAGGAGAGAAAGCCGCTGCTTAGTCAAATCCTCCTTGATCTGAAACCCGGAATTTTTTTAATTTTTACGGTTTTTTAAGACCGACACCTTAGCCGCATCACTACCAAACCGGACAAGTACTGACGGAGGCTTATCTCCTGCTGTTTTGGATGCTCGATGGCACTTTTTTAGATCGCCATTTACAATGTTTCTTTTTAGGTTGTTGTTAAATAAATTTAAAACCTTTTGACGTAGGTCCTCACCATCTTCGACTTTAATGCCGAATATGCGCACATTTTGGCTGCGCAGCGACTGTTCCTGGTCGTCCACAATTCTTTGAAGGATTTTGGCTTCATCTTCTAGATTATTAGCCCTATTTTGAAGAGAATTAATCATTTCTCCCTGTACTTTGAATTGTTGTTCAAACTTTTTTTCCACTAAAACTGTTACCTTGTCAACAATTTCCTGTAGAAATTTATCATTAAAAGTGCTAATGATCGCTGATTTGATTTCACGCAGGTCGGCAGATGACAAACCCATATTGGCGGGAATAACACTCAGAGAAAAACTCAAAATTTGTGATTTATAGGCACACTAATCACCCAACTTTTGATGAATTTTCTAAGACGGAGATTTACGTAATCACCTCGCGCAACAAATTAATTTGATCGGTCTAAGCGATTCTTGATTAAGTAGACAGGATTCTATATAAAATGCTGATCCGTATTATCCGTTACAAAGCAAAGATTATGTCGGTTGGAAAATCATTTCATTCCATAAACAGCTTATTTCGCCCACTCCTTTAAGTTACTGCCTGTGTTTTGTTTACCTGGCAACGATTAGTTTACAGGACATGCATTAGTCGTTCGAGCATCTACATAAACATACAGGGTGGCCCATTAGTGCGAGGAAGTCCAATATATCAGTTGTCAACAGAAATAGCAACAAATATTAGACATAAACGCTATATGATGCGTGGAGCCGCATATTTTAAAAATATTTTGAGATATACAGGGTGACCCAAAAAAGCAGAGCGGCAAAAAGGTAAGTTTTTTTAAATTGCAACCCCCATTTTTTTGTAGGGAATTAAATTCAGCATGAAATTTAGCATATATTAGAGTTTCCTAATTTGGTGTACGTTGCGGCGTTGCCAAGCTATATATAATTTACTAAAAAATCCCAGAAAAACCACCTAATCAAAACTCCTTTAAAAAAAAATGAATTGATTTGATTTTTTAATACATGGTTACGGTTTTGGATACCTGAGGGACGGTAGATTGATCTTATTAAGGAAATCTGACCATAATTTATACAGGGTATTTTTTACAGATGTGCCAATATTGCTATACTTATTTAAAGTATCAAATCTTCATTTTTTTAAATGGGACACTGTATAATAATGGGTCATGTTGTTAAGTATTTTATGCCCTATAAATTTGCAACTATAACTCATGTCCTAAAATCTACCGTTTTGTCACAATTTTGAATTTTATTTGAAAATGCAAAAATAGCATCATTTTTTTTCTTGGTAGGCCATGATTCAAACAAAAGTGGATATTACCACATGTCAAAATAATGCTTTAAAAATACCGTGGTTCATATTAAGTTTCTAATTTGTAATATTGACGCGTTATCAAGAAATTATAATGAATTTTTTAAAAGAAGAACTTGTTAATATGGTTTTTATATTAGGCGCCAGTGACAAGAACTGTTTATTAGCCACTAGGCTTTATTATGAGTCCTTTCCAGAACAAAGACGACCAAGAAAAGAAGCGTTTGAAAAATTGTTGGAACGTTTTATTCGGACCGGGAAAGTGGATTACGAAAATACTGAGAGAAGCAAAACGGCCAATACAGAAGAACATCAATTAACCGTTTTGCTTAAAGTTACAGAAAATCCACATACTTCCCATCGGGTCATTGCAAATGAAACTAATATAACACGGCAAACAATTCAAAGAGTTTTACATGATCAAAAAATGCACCCGTATCACATTCAGCTTATGCAGGAGTTAAATGACCAGGATTTTGGTGCAAGAGTAGTTTTTTGCGAATGGGCCCAACGAAAAATTCAACAGGAAAGATTATTTTTTAATTATGTGTTATTTACTGATGAAGCCACTTTTCACAAAAATGGAAATGTTAATCGTCACAATTTTCATTACTATTCATCAATAAATCCACATTTTATTAGAACCCATAGCCAAACAAGATGGTCTTTAAATGTGTGGGGTGGTATCGTTGGAACTAACGTTATTGGGCCCTACTTTTTTGAGGAGAGAGTAACTGGTCAAGTATATCTGCAGTTCCTTCAAAATAAGTTACCACGTCTAACCAATGCTTTACCAAATTACATTAAAGAAATAATGTGGTATTTACATGATGGAGCTCCAGTTCATCATACAGCAGTAATCCATGAGCATCTAAACAACGCTTTTCCTAATAGGTGGGTAGGAAGAGGTGGACCATTTCAGTGGCCCCCTCGATCTCCAGATATGACTAAAATTGACTTCTTCTTATGGGGTTATGTGAAAGAACAAGTATATAAAATTGCTCCGACGACTAAGGAAGATATGAAACATCGTATAACGGAAGTTTTTATAAACATTGAGAACAATATGCTAAACGAAGTCAGTCGATCTTTTGAAGAACGTATAGAAGCATGTTTAAATAACAATGGCGGACATTTCGAACATACTTTAAAATATTTACAGACACACACGTGTGTGTGTAGGTGTGTATATTAATTTGTTATTGTGTTCCTAACTTTTTTTTCTGTTTTTTTTGTCCTTTGTTATGTTATGTTGTTATAATGTTAATAAATGATTTGAAATGGTAGTTATATTATCATTTCCTACTTTTAAAGCTCATAATAAAGTCTAGTCGCTAATAAACGTAAAAAAATTCATTATAATTTCTTAATAACGCGTCAATATTACAAATTAGAAACTTAATATTAACCACGGTATTTTTAAAGCATTATTTTGACATGTGGTAATATCCACTTTTGTTTGAATCATGGCCTACCAAGAAAAAAAATGATGCTATTTTTGCATTTTCAAATAAAATTCAAAATTGTGACAAAACGGTAGATTTTAGGATATGAGTTATAATTGCAAATTTATAGGGCATAAAATACTTAACAACATGACCCATTATTATACATACTGTCCCATTTAAAAAAATTAAGATTTGATACTTTAGATATAGCAATATTGGCACATCTGTAAAAAATACCCTGTATAAATTATGGTCAGATTTCCTTAATAAGAATAATCTACCGTCCCTCAGGTATCCAAAACCGTAACCATGTATTAAAAAATCAAATCGGTTCATTTTTTTAATAGGAGTTTTGATTAGGTGGTTTTTCTTGGATTTTTTAGTAAATTATATATAGCTTGGCAACGCCGCAACGTACACCAAATTAGGATACTCTAATATATGCTAAATTTCATGCTGAATTTAATTCCCTAAAAGAAAATGGGGGTTGCCATTTAAAAAAACTTACCTTTTTGCCGCTCTGCTTTTTTGGGTTACCCTGTATATCTCAAAATATTTTTAAAATATGCGTCTCTACGCATCATATAGCTTTCATGTTTAATATTTGTTGCTATTTCTGTTGACAACTGATATATTGGACTTCCTCGCACTAATGGGCCACCCTGTATGTTAGATTTTATGTTAATTGATCGCTACGAGTACAATAGCGAACTTGCATGAAAATTAAATTTGAAAAATAATGCTCTCAAACGTAAGCTAATATCATCAAAAAGCTAAAGATCACAAGGAAATGTTTTTTTTTTAATCCTTTGGATTAAAAAGAAGCGATTAAAAGTTGCTTGTGACGTCAAAGCGTACTACAATATATAGCGCGAGAGCGGGCTATTCATACTACGTGACGTTACAGGAAGAACTTAAATTATTTATAAAAATGATGCAACAATATTTACGGCCTAATATTTTGTATATGTTATTTTTTAGTGTGACTGAACATATTTATACAATAATATAATAGTTGTTTACACTACAAGGGAGGCAGGTGATACTCACCAGTCGAGGACATAGTTTGCGCCCGAGCGACAGCGAGGGCTTGCGAAATAGTCCGAGACTGGTCAAGAATACTGCCTCCCGAGTTTTGTATTATATTTTTTCTACTACAGTTCCCTCAAATTAAAAAAAAATGTTTTTATAATTTGAGCTATCCAACTGAAATACCCTGTATGTATGACAGGTTTCCTAGTGTTGACACGTTGATTGCTATGGAATTCATAATGTTCATAATCAAACAAACGTTTTGTCAGTGTCAGTTTTTTTAAGAAATCGAAAAAATGGATATCGATGCAGTTGCGAATGCAGCCTGCGCTGCTCTATTACCTCAGAAATCGAAGGAACGGTACAATCGGTGTTACAAGGACTTCACGGATTGGTGCAGTATTAATGCAAGTGATGACAGAGTCACTGAGAATTCTATGCTGGCGTACTTTGTACTTCCCTAGGGAGGTAAAACGTACTTACCTCCCTCAAATCAGTATCAAAATGAAGTACTTACCGAGTCAGGAGTAGAAAAAAAATATTTGTACACACATTCACTATTGGCGGCAGGATAGTGTATTGGTGTACACTCTTGTCTGTAAACATTTCTGGTCATTATTACGTGAATATGGCTAGATAAAATCGGTATTACAAGCGATTGTAAAGTGTTGGGTTTAAACATTATTAAATATCCCGATTTAAAGTACAATTTTGAAATACTACAAAAGACTGATTTCGCCACTCTCAATAACAATAATGGGTTTTTGGGTATAAGGAAGAGCTGTTTCCCAAGCAAGGTAAATACGAAGTCACGTGCCACTCTGTTAATTTTGGTCAAGTTAATTTTTATAGGTTTGTTTAAATTCCAGAAATAGTCGATGTTTTGTAAAAATGTTATATTTTAAAAGTATTGAAAATTATTAGTTTGTATGGTCTTAAGATAAGGTGTCAAAATAGAGTTAAAATTTATATATTCTATTATAATTACTTAAACTCAGAAAATACTAATTAAATGAAATGCAGTAACCTGTCAAAAAATACTGGTGGACAGTACTCCCCCCCAGAACTTGTTTGTATCATTAATTAATGCTTATATTAACCCAATTTATCACCTTTTCCAAGACACCATTGGCGAAGATGATATTGGTCTCTCAGAAAATCCTCACTGGATGCGAGAAACACACTCCCATCTTCCGCAAAAATTTATTGTTTACACTAGCAACCACGTCATTGGGACAATATTCCTTAAAGGTAACTTAAATGACCATACATATCGGGATTTTTCACAAAAAGAACTTATTCCAGGTTTGACTGCTTTATTTTCTTACAATAAAGAAACAGATCTTAATGATGATCAAATACGGTTACAGGAGGAGAATGCTTCGCTTCATGACGCCATAAATGTTCCACAATATTTACGTGAAGTTTTTACAAACCGCTAGATAGGAAAAAGCGCTACCATTAAATGACCGCCACGATCGCCAGACGTTAATTCTCCTGATTATTTCCTTTGGGGTCACTTAAAAAATAAAATGTACGTAACAAAACCAAAAAGTTTAGAGGAACTTAGGCAACGACTTATACACGAAATTCGCCTAATAACCCCGGATATGGTACATAATGTCAACAATGAATTTTATTTTATATTAGGGGTTTGTTAACAAAATAATGGGCAACATTTCCAACAATTTTTATAATAAAACAAATTGCGTTTACGCTACCGAGATGCAAAATAGTCGGTCGTATTCTCTGTTTAATACCCTTTTGCACCCTTACATTTGAAAAAAAAGGTCGGGGCTGTTTCTACACTCCAAAGAAAGACACGAAAAAAGTATGCCAAACTAAAAATAAAAGCAGCCGTAGGTCTTTATTTTTTTCAGCATATAAAGAGGCTTGCTTATACTGAATTTATTCCAGTTAAAAATTTCACCCTGTGTAGGTAAAACATTATAAGGTTTACCATAAGGAAATCTATTTGAATTTAGCCAGGATTTGATTTTACGAAAGGCACGTACATCCAAACAGAGACCCTCTAGAATTTGTTTATTATGACCAAATTTATTGCATTCTACAATCCATTGTAAATTAGATATTACATATTAAAGGATGTCTGTATTAAGCCTTACTTAATACAGACATCCTGTATTTCGTAGTTAGTCTAATGATCCTAGAATCTATGACAAGAAAAGCTGCTTTCTAAACAAAATCAGCTAACTTCGGGAAAAAGAATGTCTAGATTTACTTTTTACGCTCAGTCGAAGAGAACTTAAGTTGCCCCAATTTTAAATTTAAAAGCAGATTTTGCCCGGTACTCGCAGAAACTTAGTTTAAGCTTATTATAGCAAACTTTTTGATAATTCCGGTAAAAAGTTTAAAAACCTTTTGTAAAATATTGGAGTGTTTAAATTAAAAATGCAATTGGCTTATCAACTGGGAAAAAGTATACAGTTTGTCCGTCTAAATTCTCCACAAATGGGAAGGAAACTTTTTATTATTAATTCGGCGAAAAATAGCCACTCTTTATAAAAAGTTCTGCTTACATCAAATCTTAAAATAGCAGGTACAAGGTTGGCAAAAATAAAAAAAAATGATAATTGACCCAAGAAAGAAGGACTCTTTATTTTAATTTTAGAGCAAAATGAAGAAATTAAAGTGTACTTAGAATTAAATTATATGTTAGTTTAAATTCACTGCCTTTTATTAAAAAATTATTTTTAAAATCTTAATGTTAATTCATAAAGCACCATCTTGTCCCGCACCAGCAAAATTATTAGTCAATAATTAGTAATAGCATTATAAGTGTGCGTTTTGTCTGAAATTGTCAAAAATTGTTAAAAATAACTTTTAATATCTAGTTAGAAATTATGCCGGTAAAATTAAGCCTGGAAGATAAAATCTAAATAACTTTAATTGTTGAAGATAATAAATATTAATAGTACCGGGAAGCTGCAGATATTTTCCACAACAGACATCCTGATAAAATTATACATTTTACAACCGTAATTATTATACCGTGCGAGCAAAAATTATTTGCATCAAAGAGTGCTTGGATTAAAAATCGTAGGGCTTGGTTTAGATCACAATGATATGGGGACGATATACTCACCAAATCTAGGTTAAAATTTTGTCAAATTCATATTATGACATGATGTGCCAAACTAATAAGTAGTAAAATAAGTAGACAAATACAAATTTGTTGGCGTATTTTGCATTATTTTACGAACGTTTGCAAAAAATTCTTCTGTTCTTACAGATGGTCTTCCTGCTCCTTTTTTGTGTTGTATAGAACGTGTTTCTCTAAACACAGCCACGGTTCTTTTTAGGCAATGATAAAAATCCCCAGCAATAAAAGCAACGTTAGGAAAATGTTCTTTAAAATCTTCCATGCACAAACCAGGATTGTATTGCCACTCACCATTTACTCTAACTCCGTTTCGAAAATACGCTTTAACCATGAATGTTTTGTGTTGTTCCGTAAAGCCCATTGTATGAATTGTTCAAGAAATTGGAAAAATTAGTGATGAATCAAATTACTTGTAACGAGTGTGAAAGATGACGGAATAACTGATTAATTGTTAATTCAGGTAGTTACTGACACCCAACAGGTATTAAGCTCTACGGCTAAGCATTACGCCCTTAGATGCAAGGCCTTCTTTGATGCAAATAATTTTTGCTCGCACGATATTAAATAAAATCAAATCTTTTGGAAATGTTGAAAACAAATTTAACAACAAACGTCCATTAAGGACTGCTAATAAAGTAACTGCAATGGAAGTAGTGTTGTCTGTGGTAGAAGAACTTAAAATATCCCTGCGCAAAGGTTAGCAATATTGTCAAGTATGTAAAACTATAGTTTTAAAAATACTAAGAGAAAACCAATTTCGGCTGTACAAACTAAAATTTTCATATGTTGAAACCAAGAGACTTTGAACAACGCCTCGAATTTTGTGCTGTTAGGTATACAAGGAGAGCTAGAAGACAATCCTTTTATGTCACGAAATATTATTTTTACCGACGAGGCAACGTGTACTTGGTACGGTAAGTTCGCCAAACTGTCGTTGGTGGAGTCACCTTAATCCTAATTTTAATATACTGACTCCAGATTGTTACTCTTTCAAAACTAATGTGTGGTGTGAAATTTGTAAGAATAGAATAATTGGACCTCTTTTTTTCCACAAGAATTTAAATGGTCAACGTTATTTTTTTTTAATTACTGACGAGTATAATTTTCTTCATGGGCTACCCATACATGAGAAGCTACATGTATGGTATCAACAGGTTGGCAGAGGTTAAGAAATAAAATAAAAATGTTTATTAAATGATTATTTTTCATTAAGTTGCGTATATAATAGTACATTATTCAATAAGCATATAATGATGGCTTTTATTCACGAGGATGATATTTATGACACAGGCCGTAGGCGAGTCTCAAATCATCCAAGTGAATAGTAGCCATAATATGCGAGTAGAATACTATACTTTGTCCAGGACTCCCAAATAATTTTAGCTACAATTAAGTACTATATATCTGTATTTTTAAATAACTAACATTGAATCAATACCATTGAAACAAAATATTAAATTTCTCACTGACTAGCAAAAAAATCCACAGATCTTGCATCTTACGCAAGTATCATAGGCGTATTAAAAATACCTACCACATAAAGCGGCGAGAAGTAAACCATTATGTCACAGATTACTTCTATCTGTGAGTATGTAACGTGTTGACATAATGGAGCCGCCCTCACGCGTTCTTATGACGGCATGGATGCTCCGATTTAGTTTGAAATAATAATTAAATTATTATACTTGGAAATGTGTAAATTTGACTGTTTTGTTAAAATAAAAAATATAGGATAATCTGTATATTCGTACATATTGAAGGGAGCTCAAAACCACCTTTCCAAAAATAGGTTTATAACTTCTAAATAACATTTCACAGCTGTTTCAGAGATATTTACTTTCTAGTTTTTTTCCTTTTTTTTGTCTTTAGCCCCAACTTTCTTTGTAATATTTCAAGACCGCCGCGCTATTGCTTTTAGTTCTAGAGATATGCATTTTTAAGTTTTACCTGCTTTTTTGCAATCTTCGCCCCCGACTTTCTTTGTAATACGTCAAGACCGCCGCGCTATTTCGCTTTGTTTCAGAGATATTCACTTTTTAGTTCTTTTCCAATTTTTTAAATTCTTTACCCCCCACTTCTTTTGTAATATTTCAAGACCGTCGCGCTATTGTTCTCGGTTCCAGAAATATTTACTTTTGAGTATTTTCTGCTTTTTTGAAATCTTCGCCCCTGACTTTCTGTGTAATACGCCAACACCGCCGCGCTATTTCGCTTTGTTTCAGAGATATTCACTTTTTAGTTCTTTTCGAATTTTTTTATTTCTTTACCCCCCACTTCCTTTGTAATATTTCAAGACCACCGCGCTATTTTTCTTAGATTCGCGGATATCCACTTTTAACCACCGGTCTAAGTGACCCTTAAGTCTAACTGACCTGTCAGTGTGACCTTTCATTATTTTCATTACCGCTAATCACAATAAATTATTTATTTTTGGATTTACATATTATGTGATAAAATCTTGACTAATTATTCTTAATTGATTTATTGGTTTATTTTTTTTTAATTCCTTCAATTTATCAGAGCTCCCGTCCCCGATCAATAATTACTCCAGCCGGTTCAACGTTTGGCTTATTACAGATCCGCCATGTTATTTATGTCCATAATTTTGGCCTATGCAACTGTAAAAATATAGAACAATATTAAAGATAATCTAGTTTTTATTATGTCCAAATAAAGTTATATTCAAAATTACAGTATAATATTTTAAAACCAAACGTATCGTCTCGGTATTTTTTTGTAACGCTGCACCCATAACGTTTTCCTATATCTAACTTAAGAGTATATATGACGTAACATAAACAAGGTAATCTAAATGGGTTTCGTCGAACGAAATCCCATCAATAAGGTCTGTGATATCGTATTTCAAGAGCGCCAGCATCCTTCATTTCTTACACAACCTTGACCTACCCACACCGTAAATAATTTTTACTCGCACGGTATAAATTATTTTCAGTAACTCCATAGAGTAATAAAACCAAGAGAGACCACGCGATGCAAATATTTTACCGTCAAGCTCTAGCGTGTCGCGTGACGCGTTACGCTTACTGATGTCGAGGTCAATCATTTTTCATGAAAAGGACCCGTATATACGACACCAGTAGTATTTTCAATACTAAAAAATATTTGTTAACATTAATATTAATGTTTGTATTTATTTACACAATTTTTTAAGTTAAACGTAGGAATTAAATTTAAAGCTACATTAATATTTTAATTATTTGCAGATGTTATAGTCTCATTGTGTTCATATGAATATAATGAGACTATATCATATGTGACAAGAAGGATTTTGCCGTATTGAGTTTAAGATTTTTTCAGCTGTGTCAATTTTATTTTTGATGGACTCATCAATGTCTGCTGCCGTACATTTTCTATCCACCATGTCTCTTTAATACAGTTATATCGCCTTCTAGGTCTACAAGTATAGCCGCAGAAGATCTACGAAAACTGTGACTAGAGTATGGGTAATTGCAGAAATATTGCTATTTGTTTCGCCATTTATATAACTTGTTAATACACATTATCCTTTGTGAGGTGCAATTGCCATTTTGATAGTTTAGAAAGAAGATATTACATTTGACAGACGGTGAACGAAAGCTGACTGTACTTTTTGCAAACTTGGTATAATTTATCAGTGATTGTAAATTTTCGGGTAATTCTTGTTGTGGTATTTGGCACCTTTACCAATAAAGCCTATTCATCAAGGTCTTGTATATTTTCGAAATTCATATTGTACACTATATGTGCAATGGCGGATCCAGGGGAGGGTTTTTTTCTTTTATATTACAGATATCAGAGAAATTAAAAAAAAAACAAATGTTTAGAAAATATGAGGCTACAGTATGCTTTCATCATGCATCCGTTGTTGTTGCTAATGCTTTGTACAGGGTGTCTCAAATTTAACGTAGCTATTCTTATTTTGGCACCTTGTTTAAGCCAAAAACTGAAATCTGGATATAAAATTATATTATTCAATTTAATCAATTACCAAAGAAAAAGCTACAGTTTAAAAAAATCATCGAAATCGATTAATCGGTTCGCGAGAAAATCAAATTTGAAATTCAGCATAATTTTTGGTAGTGCGTTATTTTTACGGCTCAGTGTATAATAAGCAATTTCCATAATACCCTATATTATAGACACAACACTTTTTTCTACTGTTACTTTTATTATGTCTTAAAAATAAAATATTCTTTGGGAACTGAAATGATTTCTTTTTGGGGTATTTATTTCCAGAAGAACTTTAACGAACAAATAATAATGTAAATTTAAAAAATGGTGCAAGAATAAACAGCTAGTATATACGGTATTTTATACGAAAATAAATTAGAAAAACAATTACTTTGCTTTTAAAAAGCATCTCTTTTACAAGTGAAATAAAATAAAACTTTTCAGACAGCTTAAAGCTACTTGGCGGAAATGATATTTTTAATGCTGAGTTCCATAAAAAAAACATTTTATTTTTTATTTTGAAGCTTAATTAACCGTTTAGAGAAACTAATTAATAAAAATAAAAGAAACGGTAGTAATAAAAATTACTAACACCTTCATTCTATGCTGTTAAATTATTGTTGTTATCCATAATTTTTTAAGATACTATAATGTACTTTAATTAATTGTTAATCTACCAATTCTTGTTTCGGCGACAAAAATCCTAATTCTATTCTAATACTACTTAAAATAATAAAATTAGAGCCTAATAAATACCTTTAACCCTTATTTAAGAGATTAGGACTTTAATTAAAGCTTGTTATTAAATTAGACTACTTAAAATTAACTGGCTAAACTCTCATACTGTCTTAATAAAATTGAATCTAAATATAGAATAATTAACGATCAAAAATGAGATATTTTTTATGATGGGTATTAGGGCTAATTCTATTATGGGTATAATACTTACTTATAAAATAAAAATCTTAGCACTAAATCAGTTATTTTAGAGACTTGGTACTGTCTTCTAATATTGTTTTGTTATGCTGTGCGAGTAAAAATTATTTGCATGAAAGAAGGCCTTGCATCTAAGGACGTAATGCCTAGCCGTAAAGCTTAATACCTTTTGGGTGTCAGTCACCACCTGAATTAACAATCAATCAGTTCTTCCGTCATCTTTGACAGTCGTTACAAGTAATTTGATTCATCGCTAATTTTTCCAATAATGCAAAATTCGCCAAAAAATTGTATAAGACGCCAGTCCCAAGAAGTGGGAAGATCTTATTAAAGATGCGGGACTATTCTTCAGAAGCAGCTAAATTTATTTCCTTATAAAGTGCAAGTATTCCAAGAAATACAAGTCACAGATTTTGAAAGACGCAGGAATTACTCTCAATGGTTTACCCAAAATTTATTGGAAAGAAATGATTTATTAGACCTGACATTTTTTTCGGATGAAGCCTGGTTCCACCTCTCCGTTATGTGAATTCTCAGAATACACGCATGTGGAGAAGTGAAAATCCCCATTTTTTTGTAGAGTATGCACCCTCAAAAAATTTGGTGTCTGGTTAGCTATTTCCCGAAGAAGAATTGCTAGTCGTATTTTTTTCCATGACACAGTTATAGCACAGCGGTATAGAGACAATATTTTGAATTCATTTGTGGAGCAATTACTTCACGACGAACTACGTTTTGAATATTTTCAACAGGAAGGTGCAACCGCCCATACAGCCGCCGAAACTATTAACTACTTACGCAATTTTTTCGACGACAGATTGATCAGTTTTCGATCAGACATTGAATTCCCACCTAGATCACCTTGTTTAACGGTTATGGATTACTTCGTTTTTCCTCATTTAAAGAACACTATTTTTAAAACACCAGTTGCAAATTTAGAACAATAACAAGAAAGGGTTATCCAAGAATGTGGTAACATTTCTCCAGAGATGCTGGTCAACACTTTCGAAAATATGAAGAGACGTGTGAATTTATGCTTGGAGCATGGCGATGGCCAATTTCAGCAATTTATGTAATTATTTTTTTTTCTGTATATTGTTACTTTGTTAATTTTGTAAACAACAAAAATAAATTTTTATTTGTCTACTTATTTTATTAGTCATTAGTTTGGCATATCATTTAATAATATGAATTTGACAAAATTTTAACCTAGATTTGGTTAGATATATCGTCCCCATATCATTGTGATCTAAACCAAGCCCTACGTTTTTTAATCCAAGCCCTCTTTGACGCAAATAATTTTTGCTCGCACTGTAAATATATATTTACATCACGCTATCAATTCGACAACCTTTCACAGAAGCGTAATTTGGCATCCACTAGAACCAATGGATATATATAGGTTTTTAATGCGTATACTAACCAATTTAGCAGTTGTTAACAGCAAACTGACTTCAAATTACAACTTTTTTTTTGTTGATTTTTTACATTACTATCAATAGAAAGACCTTTTACAATCAGTGAATTTGACGGTCGAAAAATATGTATTTTTTACTTTCGTATTATTTGTACGGCCGTATATTACACAGCAACGCTAACAAGACGGCCGACAGTGTTGTCAGTTTTACTACAAGCAATCAATTGAAAGTTTAAGACGAAAGACTCAAAAAGTAAGCCGCCGCAAATTCGCAAGGAAATAAAAATGAAAGAAAGGTTGAAGTTTATCAAGACATGTTTATGAACACTTTGGAAGTATCTTTGAAGAAAATACGCGTTATTGTTGAAAAAAGACGCAACTCAGAAAGCGAAATATGTCTGTCTGGAAATGAGACATAAAACTAAAATTTCAAATTCCGTCTAAAAGGTATATTGGCAACCGGTTTGTTCGTTGTTATCTAGAGCATTTTTTTCTTAATTTTATTTTTATAAAATAATATTAGTTGAAAAATTGGAATTAAAAAAAATGCTCTGGGTAACAACGAACAAAAATAAAATTTTAAAAAAATGTTCTGGGTAACAACGAACAAACCGGTTGCCAATATACCTTTTAGACGGAATTTGAAATCATCCAATCAGAATAGAGACGGGTGCACCAAGCCACAGAAGTCATCACAATCTTAAAAAGCACAATAATTATAATATTAACCCCCATTAAATCGTCATCAAATAATCGGCTATCTAAAACGACACAAGTTATATACAAATTCCGATGTTGCCTATACATGGGCCGTTAATTAAGCGATGATATAAAAGACAAATATACGTTAAAATATACGGCGCTTGCAGCGACCTCTTCTCGCGGGAAATGACGCGTAACTAAAACTATACGAAACTTTCATACGACCGACTAAATGACGGCCGACCAAAAATTTGGCATTCGACAAATGACGTCATCAGCATCAATTTTACATGGTTTGCTATTTGACGGCCATATATGGCCGTCGAGTGCACCTGGCCGTCAAATTGAATGTAAAATGACAATGTATGGTCGTCGAATTGATAGCGGGATAAATATATACTTATTTATATGCACAGTGTCCGCAGAGAAGTCTGCACCATATGGAAAACTTTTTATGCGTTTTTTTTTGTTGCAAATCTGTTTTTTGCCTTAGGTTCTGCATGACCCAAAGCAAAACAAAATCTTAAAACTTTTGACTTGTGAAGTGCGTTGCACCTGTCAAATGTCACTTAAAGGTTTCAAACTGGCGAAAGTGTAAACGTGTAATTTTTTTTAGAGATACAAAAAAAATTTATAAGGAAATTTTGCTTCTTATCACATTTTAAGTTTGTACCCAAATTTTTGTTTAAAATTTATATGTGATTTTTTTTTCATTTTTTTGGAAATTCAACTTTTCGTCACTTTTGTTTTACTATTTTGTGTCAATTTATTTAAAATGCTTATTTTAAATTCAAAATAGAGAAAACGGTTCGGCGAGAGGTCAGGAGAACGGAAAAAAGACGCAGTCCAATTCACTGTTATCAATTATTAGCAAGAGCGAAATATATCTAAAAACATTACAATTTTGTCGTTGCTTTGGAATAAAAAATACCGTAAATTATTTTTGTTAAATCGTAACTTGACGGAAAACATAAAAAAATCAACTACTATTTTGGTTTGCTTCTCGGCTATACTGTTAGGTTTGTATCTTGACTATAGTGTGGGCGCTGGATGGAGTTGAGTGTGCAAAATAGGATCACCGCATTCTGTGCATGGTTTTGTACTCACAAAAGCTTGCAGATTATGATTCTGGATGTTGCCAGGGGGATTATTGGTCCATTTATTTTTTACACCGCATCCCCTTAGATATCAAGTAAATGGACTGACCAAATGCTTTGGAACCATTTTAATGATTGTTTTAGTGACAATATCCAATTGTTTTTACGAATAAAGGTTGTTATAGCTAGTCAATTGAAAGAAAAAACAAAAAAGTTAAAAATAAAAACAAGAATTGTTGATAAAAAAAATTATTTAATGCTAAAAAGCAAATTTCAACATACCTAAGTCAAAAAATACAAATAATCAATCTTAATTATTTTGACACTTATTGTTGATACATTTGCACAACGAAATAAAATCTAGTTGTATTTTTTTGCAAGAACAAGCCTTCGTTTGACAATTTGATGGGCATTTACAGGGCTGCATCCAAAATTTTGGTAATGGGCGCTTCATCAGTTGCCGTGGGAACAATTTACCATTTTTTTTTTCATACCCTAAAAAAGTGTACCTAATCAATAGGCCGTAGTAGTGTTTGGTCAGCATTTATCCATATATTATATGTTTGTGCTGAAGCTCTTAATAAATGTTAATGTAGAGCATCTGATGTGCAAATTACTTTTAATAAATTTAAGCCGAAGCCGATATTTTGAGAAATTAATACCTATATACCGAAGTTCATCAGCAATTAATTTTTTTTTTTGGGAAAAGATAGGCGCAAATGGTTTCCAATTGTGTTAACTGTGCGACACTTAGGTATGGATTTCCTAAATGCCTTATAGCTTTTTGTACAAAATCCAACGATGCAGCATTTAAAGCATTTTTTTTTTTCGATCGCAATCTGCTGGTCGAGTCGCAACCACTTAGAGAGTGTAATGCTGGCAAAATACGACAAATATTTTTCCCAAGGAATTGAGCAACCAAATGACATCCTGAAATGTATCTTTTCTTATAAGAAGCGTCGAACCATACACCTAAACAACCTAGACGTGCTAGCTTATTCCAGAAAAAAATTCCCATGATGAAAATATCTTTATCAGCGCAAAGGATAATGATATGGGCAGATTGGATTCTTACTGCGTGAAATATGTGACGAAACATCCTTGAATCGGCTTCTAAATGGTTTGAATTTAAGTCAGGTACTTCAAAAAATGAAGAGCCTTGTAATTTAAAACATTTTGTTGGATCATCAAATCCTCCACAAATATATCTAACAATATTTCTTGTGCATATCGACGAGCAGCAGTAGGTACAGAGAAATCGAACGAGCTGTAACTTATTTTCTTTGCTTGAAAAGAAATTTTTACAATTAGCTGGAATTTTTGTGTGATCATTGGAAATTATAAAATTTCTCATCATTTGACCTTTACTCCGCAAAGTTGATCCCAAATATCTTATCGAAATATCATCATATTTGTCAAATACAATGTTTGTTCGGTTTACATTAATTTGGCTGCAAGAAAAGATTATGGATTTTTTTGAAGAATGTCTCAGCGAAATCGCCAAAGGTGCTGAAATTTTTTAATTGGATTCGATGAACAAGTGCCATACCATCAACAATATTTTTTTGGAAGATGTAAATTTAAAACGTCCTGTCGCGTGTTTTTAACACACTTATAATTGTTATCAATTTCAAGAGTAAAATCCTTCTGCGTCAAAAATGTACTTGCAGTAATTCAAACTTTCGTAAGAGGCTAAAATTTCTGTGACAAATTCACGTTGATTAGCCAACATATATGTTTTTTGAAAGAGACTTACATCTATTGCATCTTGCAACTTTTTATTAGAAGTACTTTTGCTTGATTTTTCAGAAGAAGTTAGAAAGTTGTTAAATTTAATTTTTTGTTCGCTAATGTCACTTGCCATACAAGTTCGATGCCATGAACAATTGTGTTCATCAGAAATGTCTGTACTATGCTTTATTTTCTCACTAATGTTATCTTTTCTCCGATCTGCTGCGCTTTGAATATTTATAAACGATTGTGGTTTCGGTTTATCCACTAAATTACCCGTTTTATCACAAAATAAACCCGACATTTCGTTTAGTCTTCGCCTCTTTACATTTATCACTTGTAGCGACATTGTTCACGTTTTTGTTTAAATAAAACACGTAACTACAGGAATACTTAAATAATATTACGTGATAACCTAAATATTAACCGATACGCACTAAGAATTAATTTCTTTTGACTATTCCGAGCGCTATGATGCCACTACGCGCTCAGCGGGTAGATGGGCGGGGAAAAACGAAAGGGGCCAACACAGCTGCTGGCAACATGTTTTTTTTTTATTGGTGATAAAAGAATAAAAGATAAAAGAATTTGAGCGTAGTTGCCGGTCCTCACATTTTGCATACTCAACTACCTCTGGCGCCTGCACTACTAGCCGAGTAGTAGAATGCCGTCACCGATGATTACCCGGTATTAAACGTCAAAATGACTGAATGAACGGAGTGCGTTCAGAAACGGCTTAAGCCAAACCAAAACCAACTTTTCCCCTACCCCCACCGAAAAGCCAAATTTAGCAGAACTTGTTGTGGACGACAAAAGCCACTTGTCAAAAATAAGAAGTGTCAACGAACAACCTAAAAATCTATATTAGATAATCAAAAAACTTTTTGTGATTATGGATATAAATATCTGTTGTTGGTTTGATAATTGTAATCACTAAAGTAATTATCTACGATTGTTATTAAGTTTTTGGTTGATTAGCGTTCTGATGTTAGTGTGGTTACAGAATTTTTTTAATGATACCGATACTGAATCAGATGATGATGAAATAAAAAAAATTGTATTTAGGAGCTGCAGTGGCAATAAACAAAAGCATACCACTTGTCAAAAATAAGAAGTGTCAACGAACAACCTAAAAATCTATATTAGATAATCAAAAAACTTTTTGTGATTATGGATATAAATATCTGTTGTTGGTTTGATAATTGTAATCACTAAAGTAATTATCTACGATTGTTATTAAGTTTTTGGTTGATTAGCGTTCTGATGTTAGTGTGGTTACAGAATTTTTTTAATGATACCGATACTGAATCAGATGATGATGATGAAATAAAAAAAATTGTATTTAGGAGCTGCAGTGGCAATAAACAAAAGCATACCACCAGGAATATAAAATTATGTGGAACAGGTAGCTTCAAAATACAATAATGTTGAATTTACACTAAATTTCCGTTTAAGTAGAGGAGCTTTTCATCTTACTGTATCGACTGTTGATAAATGCACATCAATAACTGCCATTTTTTCCAAAATATTTTGCAACTGTCGACGTGACAGATTTTAAAATTGAAACCTTAAAAAATTTCCATCCAATCATAAATCGAATAGCCACTTTCGGACGCTCTCCGGAGTGCCTCCAAATCTTACACTACTCCGGCGATTTGTGAACGCTAAACGTTTTGTGACAAGCTGCGGTTTATTTAGAACGCGTAAAGTCATTTCTAGCTTGGCTTAAGCCGTTTCTAAACGCAGTCCCAGCCTGTTATTCCGTTTCACTTACTTTTCCTTAAATCTTAAAAGGCATTGCTGCGTACATTCATACTTAACTGTCACTTTCTGGCAGGTCGAATATTTTTTTTTTCAAATTTTGCGGATCGTGATTAAGGAAACATATCGTTTCGTTGTCGAAATAACAGCAATCAAAATATTTTGCCTGCAGCAAGGAAATTTAAAGTCCACTCATTTGGTGTAATAGCTAGTCTTAACCGAGTGTGTTATTTGATGATAATAGGGGTTACTAACTTAATAAATATAGTTTTAAAAAATTAAAAAACACGCTTTAATAATTATTAATCAAACTAAAAAGCGGAAAATAAATATATTTTAAAATAATTCTTAAAATTCTTAATATAGACAGAAAATAATAATAATAAACGATAAACATTAGTATTATAGTGAAAAAAGCGTAGGGTGCTCGATATACGAAAAATATAGCACAAAGCGCCCCACGCTTTTTTTTCCTATAATACTAATGTTTATCGTTCATTATTATTTTCTGCCTATATTAAAAATTTATATTTATTTTTCGCTTTTTAGTTTGATTAATTATTAAAGCGTGTTTTTTAGTTTTTTTAAACTATTTATTTTTCATTTTTTAGTTAGTAAGTTTTTTAGTTTTAGTAGAGTTATTGTTAAGTAGATTGAGCTAGATTAGTAAATTATTGTATTGTCAGTGGTTCATGATAAGTCTACAAAATTTAAAATAAATCTGACCGGTTAAAGTGGGTCAAAATTGGGTTCAAAGAAGTCGGTTACAAACAAACATATATACAAACCCGAAAAAACCCCAAGAAACCCGAACAAACGACAAAATTTTCAAAATTAAAAAAAAATTGTCAAAATTTAATTTTGATGGATAGAATTTTTTTTTTATTTTCTCTATTCTTAGCGATTATATCTATACAATTCCACGTTTGTTTCATTACTATCGGTTATTGTAATAATTCTGACATATTGACACGTGTCAAATTTTGACAGAAGAATTTTTTGCTTATTTTTCCCAAAGTTTCCGCATCTTTTTACTTTTAAAATGTCTTTATTGTTCTATATTTATTTTCACATTGCATTCTTAAATACTAATTACAAATTATATTTGTATTAGGTTCTTCCTGGTTATGTGATTACCAGGGATACGCCCTACAGTGCAGGGTGGCTGTTATTGGCCGTGGTATTTAGGAAATGCATTTTAGTGCATTTATACAGCCAGTTTCAGTGACCTTTTACGGCTATGCAAGAATTTGGTTTTTATTTATTTACAAGGGTTTTATGTTGTTTTGAATATATAGGTTTGTGTTGGGGTTCACTGGAAAAATAGATGAAAAAACCAGCTTGATTCTTATTACTGCCAGGTACACCGTAGCTTTGCTTATGATAGCTTTAAGATATTTTATTGGTGGGCGTCCTAATTTTGGGGGCGTGGTTTTTGGATTTTGGGAATTTTTAAAGTTTTTCGTGGAAATTGGAACTTTTAATTATTTTGGAAATATATAGGTAATTTTGAATGTATAGGAAGGTGAATGCGATAGTCGTCGTGTCTTTCGTTTGTTATTTGTTGTGTCAGTCTTGAATTTTGGGGTTGGGTATTGTAGAATTTAATTGCATTTTGTCGTACAAAGTCCGTTATGTAAGGTGTGTTTGTCGCCTGGTGTAGCTGCCATATTGGAGTTGTTCTTGGTGCCATTAGTACTTGCCTTAATATTTTATTTTGTAACACTTGCAGTTTTTTAAAGTGAGAATCTGCCATGCTACACCAGACTGGTCCTGCGTATGTTATTATAGGTCTTATACATTGATTGTATATTATTTGTTTGTTTGTCGGTGCTAGTGGTGATCTGTAATTTAGTAATTTGTATAATTTTTGGGTGGTCATGTAATATTTTTGTACTAATTTTGTCGTGTTTTTTTGAAATCTAAGGGTTTTGTCAAGTACTACTCCAAGATATTTTAGGTTGTCTTTAGGTATTATTTGTCTGTCATTTATTATTATGTGCTGATTTATATGGTCGTTTGTACGTTTTCTTGTTAATGAAGTTGTTGATGAAGTTTGATTAATTATTAGAGCGTGTTTTTTAGTTTTTTTAAACTATTTATTTTTCATTTTTTAATTTGAGTTATTGTTAAGTAGATTGAGCTAGATTAGTAAATTATTGTATTGTCAGTGGTTCATGATAAGTCTACAAAATTTAAAATAAATCTGACCGGTTAAAGTGGGTCAAAATTGGGTTCAAAGAAGTCGGTTACAAACAAACATACAAACCCGAAAAAACCCCAAGAATCCCGAACAAACGACAAAATTTTCAAAATTAAAAAAAAAAAATTGTCAAAATTTAATTTTGATGGGTAGAATTTTTTTTTAATTTTCTCTATTCTTAGCGATTATATCTATACAATTCCACGTTTGTTTCATTACTATCGGTTATTGCAATAATTCTGACATATTGACAGGTGTCAAATTTTGACAGAAAAATTTTTTGCTTATTTTTCCCGAAGTTTCCGCATCGAATACTATACGACCCCATAATTTGTTTCGTCAAAATCGCTTCTTCGTTTTATACCTAGCAGCTGTCAAAATTTGACAGGAGAATTTTTTGCTTATTTTTTTTCAACTTTTCACCGTCAATATACATACGACTTTATAGTTTTTTCATTAATATAATTTTTTTTTAAACGATTTGACATATTGACAGCTGTCACATTTTGACAGGAGAATGTTTTGCTTATTTTTCCCAAAGTCTCCTCATCGAATACTATACGACCCTGTAACAACAACAAACAAACAAACATACAGGTGAAGCTAATAAAAGCGTGCTTAAAGAGTAATAGATTTTATTATCCATTCGTAAATAAATAAATCAATCTCTCGATTCCAGTTTTACTATTTTATAGGTTAATATGATAAAACTAGGTTTCTCTTCAAAAGCTATTCCTTCGCCAACTTTGTCCCTTTCTAAACCGGTACCAATTGCGGATGCATTACAAAATATACCTGAAATTTTCATAAATTTATTTTCAACCAATTAGACGGCTCCTTTTTGTTTGCGTTGCTTATAGCGACGGGAGACTATCGCGATAGTTTATAGCCTATTAACCTAATAAAATTAATAAGTGATAATTTTTCTGTCAAAAATGAAGTGCTTTATTTTTTCTGGCAAACGTCAATCAAAATACATTTTGTTGCTACACTGAGAGAAATGCATTATAACCCTTATGAGAATTCTTATAAACATCATAAGAATATTTAATACTATTTGGGACAGCAATACGTGCTAATAGCATATATACACCAGATATAGTTAAGACCAGTGCATAAGAGTAAATAGCTATGTTATACTGTTTATATGACATGGATTGTAACCATAATGGTTTGTTCCATAGCGAATATAAAACATGTTTATACCTATTATACATTAGTTGGGAATGAGTATAATCCAGTTTTATAATGGGTATAACTGTTTAGTTGCTAATACAAAACAGTTTAGTTAGCTAGTATATATTTGAAGGGATTAAAAAAAATAGGTAAACATTACAAAGGTCTTTATTAAACTTGAACAAAATCAACACAATGCCATTTCTCCTTAACGCTTACAAATACTAAGGAACAACAAAAAACCTGAAATCATAAATACAGCTTTTAGGTTACCAAAAATACTAAAAATAGTTACACTTTATTATGTCGCTTACAAATTGCTAAATACAGACGTTACAAAACTAAGACCCAAACCAAATATAAGTGAGTTAAAGTTATTATTATGAGCTACTTAGTTTATCTCAAAATTCACAAAAATTAACTAAGGCATACGTATGGAATTATTCCGTTTCGTCCAATTTTATTTTAGTTGTTAAAATAAAATAAAATAGCTACTGATTTGGAATTGTAGGATCAGAATTGTTACTTGAGACTTAAAAATGCATTTATATAAACATTTAGGTTAACAATATTACAAAATTAAAAGATCTTTTGGTTAATCGTTAAAAACTATTTATAAGACTGGCAATCTTATTTTCTATAGATATCAAGTCATCAGTCATATTATACCAAAGCAATGCCAAAGCTAATGTGTATTTTAAGATAAACCAACCACACATAAGTAATAATAGGTACTTACCACCTTAAAATGGGTTTGGGTTTGAGTTTTGCAAACTATAACATGATTATGTCCAGTTGAATGTGTTATCCATATTTTATTATTTTATACATACAGAAGAAGTTCAGCCACTAAACACAGAACACACAATCCGCGGAGCCCGGGGAACAAAGCAAATGGTGTCTCGTGTAAATGTTTGAAGTTTCCCCCACTCATCGCGAAATAGAAGTGTATTGCATACCCGTTAATAAAAGTTTAATATGAACCACTATTTTAAATAATACCCCAAATAAAGCGTTTTATCGTTGGTATAATCCTAAAAACAGTTTTTTATTTCCAATAAGAATATTTTACTGAAACACATTCTTATAGTAACTGGCTTATATGTAGTATTATTATGTCTTATTGTACGTATAAATAACGAGGTAGCAATTCTGTATGTTGTTTGTTAGTTAATTTTTCTATTGTAGTTAGAGATTGTTTAATAGTAATTATTAAAAATGTTGCTACTGATATAAAATAATTCTTAACAATTCTGTTTAATTAGTCGATTTCCCTCTGTGTAACTTATAATTTTTATTGAGAATATGTCGTAGGTCTCATCAACTCATCATATTAAAAGAAACTCCAATTTATGAAATTTTCTTACCGAATCTTCCACGCAGCAGAATTAATTCCTGATAATTTTTTTTTTCGGTTTCACTCATGTTTTTGTTGATAGTTGTCGAAAAAACCATTCGTGACCTTGAAAAAAATTATCGGTAATAATTCTGCTGCTAAGGAGATTATAAGTGATAGTTGCACCCGAAAGAACTATTTAAAATTTATGAACACCCTAATAAAATTAAAACCTATTAAGAGAGAAAAAGAAAAAAATTATTTAAGGCATGCAAAAAGTCTCCAATATCATTTTCCCAAGACTTTATTCTGGATGGAACATAATTTAAAAGCAGTAGAAATTTCCCTTTTTTAAATAAACATTTTTTTACTGATGATAAAATGAAGGTAAATAAAAGCTTCAAAGCAGATGAAAGCGGCCGCATAGTCAGATGCTAATTTCATTTCCAACAGTGAATTCAAAAAACATTCTCTTTGTTTAAAATTGTCTGTATTTTATTGACAAATAAATGCTTTAAATTTGTTTTGCAGCGAAGGCAAATTAAAACTGGTTTAAAACGATATGACAGATGTTGATTTGGGGCGTGAAATGTTTTTGTTTTTTTCAAAAGAATTTTTTTGTAATTGCTGGGGATTTTTTGACGAGTAAAGGATTATAGATACCTACTAAAAAAATATTTAAAACTGGCTAGCTTGTTTGAAAAGATTTTCTGTGCCTTAGTAATAAATATTTTACATTTACATGTTTATTTGACTAAGCGTAAGTATTATTATAGGGGCGGATCTAATTGTATGCCATGAGGAGGTCTTATTCCCGAGAAAGTCATCATGGCAAACAAATTTTTAGTAAGAATAAGAAAAAAGGTTTTTCTTTGCATGAGATTCGCTCGGACTGTGGTTATCCCAGAATGTGTTGAGAAGAAAGAAAAATAAAAGGTTGCTTTAGTTGTAATTTTCATAAACGTGTTTTAAATTTAAAGGACATAACATTCACCCCTCGGGGTCACTTCTTGAAACGTCCTGTTTAAAAAAGTGCACTTTTTCAAAGTCGACTAATTCAATTGGGCGATTTTTTTAAACGCTATTCTTGAAACCCATATTCGCATACCGAAACGAGTGCGTTTTAAAAAAGGACGCTGTTTCAATTCGGAGGGTTTTTTGGTCGTAGTTAATTTTCCACAGGTGTACCAACCAATCGGAATAACTGCATGGGGAGGAGCTTACGAAAATACCCTTAAACCTTTGGTAGTTGCTCAAAAAAGAATTATTAAAACTATTTATGGTCTAACTATGAGATTCCCCACCGATCAGCTGTTCTGATTTACAAATTTTTTAGACGTTAGAAATATTTTTTACAAAAATTCCCTACTATATTTAATTAGAACTAATTATTTTGACTTGCCACATACACCAAGCTATCAAACTAGAATTCATATTTATAACAAAAAATTGCCTAAAATGTCCACGTAGTTGGGACAAAGAAGTTTTTTATATGTGGGATCCAGGTTATTTAACATTATTCCATAAAATCTTAAAAGTATAATAGGTAAGTCAAGTAAGATTTAAAACTGGTTTAATGATATGGCTTATTGCTAGTTCTCCAATAATTCTCTAGAAAACAAAATTACTCTAAGGTTCTTTGCTCGTGTGCCTGCAATATTGATTTCGCTTGTTTGCTTACTTTGCAATTTTTATATTTTTTAAATTAACGAAGTTAAAAAATAACATACCTAAAAAAAGTAGATAGTCCCCTTTCACAATTAAAGGTACTAGTAAATACCCCATTATATTATATTCTATAGTATCTAAAAATATATTTATACATTTTTTGATAAATTATACTCAAAATCTTATGTAGTAGATTCGGAGTACGCGCATTAGCTTAACACAAACATACACAGATTAGCAGTCAAGCATTACACTTTGCAAATCTGCTGTGTGCTCTTACTTTTAACTAATTTTTTATTGATGATCACAACTTTCAATATATTTGTTTATGTTATTTACTTATTGTAATTCATGTATTTATTGTTTAATAAACATAAATATATTTTTGAATTTTAATTTGAATTGAATCAATTTATTTTTAAACAGACATTATTGAAAAACATCTTTCATTTTGTGGCTCGCCTAAGGACCTAAATTTGAACAGTGTTTACGTAGGTTACTATTTTTTATTTTTGGTTTATGGAAAATTATAAAATATTACTTAATTCTCTGATATTTTAGATTAGTTATGGTTATGTTAATATTTCATTGAGTTTACCACACGTTAAGGAGTTATTAATAAAATTTTTACTATTGTGCCATTATTATTTTGATAAATTAGACAGGTATCCTACAAATGTGTCAATTTTATATACACAAAGTACATCATTAAAAAAATTTAGTATTTAAACTAACTCCATTTTTATATATATAACTTCTCACTCTTTCAGTGTAACCAAAATATAGTTTTAATTTAACCTACTGTAGAAGCGGCAGTTATACAATCAAGCAGCGCGCAGCGTTATACTAACAAAAAACCTGGCAATATCTGTAATCCTACATTTCTCGTTTTAGGAGAAGAGGAAAGTTATAGAAGAGCAAATATAGCATTAGATTCTACATTGTACATAAATTTTAACCCTCCGGCATGCCGCATTTTTTAGATTTTTCTTTGTAAATACTGAGCATTAAAACTGACGCCGCCGTCCTTCTAGGTATTCGTACGCGATACATTTGTCCCCCCACTCCTATATCGAACATACCCTATTTCGGTCGGCATTGGTTGCAGTGTGGCGTTTAGTTAGAGTGTACAATTTTTGCGGCTGATTTACCGCGGCGCGCCTGATCATGTAATTATAATGATATGTTCAAAAGCTGTTCTCAAGCTGTTCAAAGCTGTTCAAAGCTATTCAAGAGCTCTTCAAAGCTGTTCAGGAGCTCTTTAAAGCTGTTCAAAAGCAGTTCAAAAGCAGTTCAAAGCTGTTCATTAGTGGTTTATAGCCGTTCTAGAATGGCTACACTGAAAAAATTATATTGTCATAGTAAATATATATATATATATATATAGTTAAATTGGCAATACCGCCTGATAAGTATAGGCACAGCCATACATATTGGTATCAGATCTATATACGTATTGTTAAATTAATCTTGTTACTGTGACAACATTTTTTGTTAGTTCTTACAATATGGACCATGCTTAAGGAAGCAATACTATTTTGCCAAACGAACTAAACTGTATAGTAAACTAAACTGTGGCATATTGTTTATTACCGATATAGAATGATAAGAGTAAATGTTTCGTATTTTTATCTTGACTGTAATAAATTCTTACAGTTATTATATATATATTGTGACCGTAGCTATATTTTAATAAAGTTTTGACTTATAAGTATTGTTAAAATAGTTATACATTATGATACTAGTAACTTATATTTTTAATAAAGTGTTAACTAAGTGGTATAGTTAAAATAGCCATGCAGTATGGTATAAAAACAGTATTATATGGTAAATCTATGTTTGTAGTAATATTAATGTTTACAGGGTGTAATTGTAATGGATGCTGGAAAAAAAATATTACATACACCATTAAAGTTTCTTGATTAGTAAAGCTAATCGGTCCAATATGATTGTGAGAAAATAATTCCTTCCTATCTTATTTGTCACAGAGTGGCTGAATTCTTAATTATTGTTTAAAATCTTTGCGCGACTCAATATTACTGCCTTAAACAACGAACATTAAAAACCAATTTTAACAGTAACATGTTATTCAAGCATATTTCATGGTAACCAATTTTTTTCGATTCAGAACTCGTGCCATTTATTTTGTCAGATTTTATTTTCAATATGGTGTAAAAACCCATGTTCTCTTTTGTTTAAGAATCCAGATGATGTTATTATCCTAAAATTAAAAAAAGTAATTAGTAGTACGGGATTAGTAGGTATACCTTTTTATCATTATTATACAATATACATATAGGCAAGTATATCTGTTGCAAATTGTGGAGTCACCCATTCCTTACTCTTTTTTTAGTACGATTACAGGTATTGGCATTGACTTAAAAATAGGTAGGTATCCCACAAAATATTAGCTACTAAGATATTGTTGCAGTATTTCGGTTTAAATCCATATAATAAACCTAACCTTCAAAGAATAAAAATTGGTACAAAAAAGGATTAACGTTCTCGTAATGTATTATTCCTTGAGTAATCACAATGTCCTCGGTAATGTCTGTTCTGTTCTAGTTTTGGTTTAAAAAATATACTTAGTTATTTATATAAGGGTCTGGATGAACAGAAAAGAAATATTGGCACAAGGCACAAACTGTAGTACTACGTACCTAATTAATAATGGTAACAACAAATACTAAAATGATAAACTGTAATAGTCTATTTCTTACCTTTCTAAATCAAATTTACCTAAAAATGCACGCACAATGACCACCCACAAATATCGAACACGAACAAACAATCCACAATAAAGCAAATTAAGCGAATCATCCCGAAATACTAATATACGAGTTCTACGACTAACTCTACAAACGACACGGACTATTTTATCTCTGTCTTATCACTGATTTTAAAAAATGATATCCGATGATACGCAGGGGACTACTCGAAGAAATCGCCGACAGGGTGGTGGTGTTTGTTGCACCGAAACTCATAAGTTAAACGTTTCTTATTGTCACGAATACTATTCAAGTTAGTTGGTTTATAATTTAACAATCTTTCTTTAGTTAATTTAATAAAATATTTAGTTAAAAAATGGTAACTAACTATGTTTGTTAAATTAACTAGAAGATATAGTTACTTTCATGCTGTTACCATACATTATTTTTATAGTTTACAATATTATATTGTTAAAATATAAAGATATTGATTTGACTACGATAACAATTTGATTTTCTGAACTTTGATTATTATAGCAGTAAAATTTGTGAATATAGCAAAATTTTCCCTCACAATATTTTATTGTTACCGGATAACAATACAATTTTTTCAGTGTATATTGAACAGCTTGGAACAACTAATGAACAGCTTTGAACAGAAAGAGAATAAAATGCTAATCTGAATATTTGTGCAATAAAACGTTGTTTTATTTTTGTTTAAGTAAGAAGATTTTTTTTGTTTTTTTCATTTTGTTAACATTTTTATTGTAATAAGATTTTTTATGTTTTTTTTTTATTTTGTTAGCATTTTTTCAAGTATTATTTGTAGAATTACATTTATTTTTGGTTATTTGTTTTAGTTTCACATATTAATAACATCTCAAAGTATTAAATTACGTTTTTTTTAAGAAAAAAAAATTGCGGTGTAATAGCCGCGGCGCGCCTGTTCATGAGAATATAAGAGGCGCGCCCGCCGGAGGGTTAAACTTTTGATTTATGATAGATTGAAAGTATTGTAGATGTCTTGACTATGTCGGTAATTAAAAAAAAAATTATATGATAATGCCTAACGTAGAACGTGTAGAGTGCTTGCAGGAGGGGGAAGGGGAATTTTGCTTTAGGAATGTGTTGGGGTAGTTAGGACATTAACATATGAGGAGGTGATCTGCAAACCGCAGCTCTTGAGATTTCATCGTTTTGAACTGCGTTTTGTTTTTCCTAGTTAAAACAAAAGACTGCGCTTTGTAGATCACCACAAGAATTCCCTTGCTATTACATAGAGAAAAACTGCTGTTTGACGTTCTAAATTAGGTTTATCGTATAGAGAACTATTGATAAATATTTGATTTGATTGCCAAATAACAAAGCCCCAGCAGGGGACGAGGTTGCCAACATCCTAATAAAAACATACCACGAAAAACACTGATACAACTTATACACTTAATAAACACCATGTTTTTGCTGCAACACTTCCCGAGCGCTTGGAAAAGCGCAATAGTTGTGCCAATTTTAAAACCAGGTAAAAATGCAAATAGACCTGATTCTTATAGGCCTATATCATTATTAAGCGCACTGGGAAGGGTTGCAGAAAAAATCATACACATCAGACTCAAGAGCATGAAATTGAACCAGAAGCTGCCAGAAGAGCAATTTGGATTCAGGACAGGAAGAGGAGCCATACTATTAGTAGCACACGTAGTACAAAAAGCTATTGACAAAATGGAACAAGAATAAAATACGGTACTCCTATCCCTGGACATCCAGAAAGCTTTTGACAGTGTATGGTTCAACGGATTGCTCTACAAACTTATTACACAACATAATTACCCACTACACTTCATTACACTTTTACACTCATACATGACACACAGGACACTTACAGTAAGGGTGGAAAGCAGCCTCTCAGCCCCTGTAAAACTACATGCTGGCTTGCAACAGGGCACCACTTTGGCAGGGCCCTTATTTAACATGTACACAGCTGACATCCCATCTCATCCAAATTCCCACCTGGCCATATTTGTTGATGACGTGCTTCTGCACGCCAGTTCATATTACGCAAATGTGGCCAGGCAACACATTACAAACCACCTACATATCCTGCTCCCCTGGTATAAAAAGTGGAAATTGAAACTCAATGAAGATAAATGCGAATGTGTAATAATAACAAGAAAACGAACAAACAACCACATAAGCCAATACATAACAATAAACGGCAGACAAATAATACCCAAAGACAACATAAAATACCTTGGAGTAGTACTGGACAAATCGCTTAGATTTAATAATAATACAACAAAACTAATACAAAAATATTATGCAACTACCCACAGACTATACAAACTATTAAATTACAGATCTCCTTTATCACCGACAAACAAACAAATTATTTACAATCAATGCATAAGACCTATACTAACGTACGCAGGACCAGTCTGGTGTAGCATGGCCGATACGCATTTTAAAAAATTGCAAGGCGTGCAAAATAAGGTCAGTGGATCCGACCGCGCTAAAATTTGCCATGTTAAATTGCTGTTCTTTTTGGCCCGAATTACAAAAAAACTAAGAAAATTATTAGAAAAAAAAAATTACCAATGGAAAGGTAGGATCTATGTGGGTGTGCGAAAGTTATTTTTATGCAAAAAAAAAATTAGAAGAAAAAGATATTAGCCAATGAAAACCCGGAAAATAAATACTTAAGTTCATTGGATGGTTAAAAATATTGAAATTTTTTTTTGTTTAATGAAAATAACTTTCGCACATTCTGCAACATCTGTAGAGTCCAAATTTAAAAAGTTTTTAAAAATCCAATAATAAACATGGCCAGGATTCAGGCCAAGAGAATGCAATGTTTTTGGTCTCTGAAATCAAATGAAAAGATTTTGTCTTTGTTGAAAATCGACATTTGGTTTTTGCTACACGTTCTGTACATGGGATGGTACGTCTAAACATTATTTTCTAAGCACTAGTAGACTATATCCTACGCTTCGCTTGCGATGATTATGAAAAAATCAGCAAGTAGGGTGGTCGACGTTTCGAATATATTTAACTTATCACAGTTTTCAGCACGCACCCAACAAACATGAATAAATGGCCCCTTAACGGAAACGCAAACAGTTGCCACAATTGAACTGTTGGGCATTTAAATAGCAACCATTTATGGACCACCTACATTATGTCCGCTGGCTTCCTTATGGGCCATCAGTAGGATCGTGATTAAGGTGTTTTTGTGGTCCACCAAAGAACCATTAATGGTACACTTGCGGCTTAATACTGTAGGGCCATCACTGGTTAGTTTTCCATTTACCAATGAAGATACGTTACAGTTACTTGGTAAGGCCACTTAAGATCTGATTATGGCGCTCCAGTATTTAGCCTTTAAAAGTTAAGGCTAGTGGCGCATTCGCCAGTTTATTTTTTGATCAATATTTCGTATCCTTTTTCCCTTATCCAAAAAGTAGGGTAGCAATTACCTACAGTTTTAATATGTAGCCATTTTTATAGATGAATTAAAGTAAAAAACGAAATTTCGTGAAATTTATCGATATTTCTTTTTGTGCTTTTATTTGTTTATAAATTAAACTCTTAACTTTAAACTGCAGGTAATTATGCTCTAAACATAGGTATGTATATAGCCAATTTTTGGATAAAACGAAAAAGTAACGAAATATTGATCAAAAAAAGAAATGGCGAATACGTTTTAATTCTTAATGTAAACCAGAGGATGAGGCTTTTAAACAAAAAAAATTAAATAACAATATTATACATTAGCAAGCCTCTATATTTATAAAAACAGTTTTATACATTAACATAAGGTAATAATCGTGAATATCGTCGCCTGAATCATTACTCATTTCCCTGCAAAAAAAAAGCAATATACAAGGCTTGCTCAAAATAGTTCGAAAAACACACAGTCTAAGTGGTAACACCTAGGTGCATTAAATATAATGTTGATTAGGTAAGTTTATTTAGTTGTATTAATTAAAAACACATGATATGTGACTACAATCTACAATATTTTAAATTAAATAAAATTACCATAATGCAGCCGCTCAAAAGGAGTAGACTACCTACTATGAGTTAGGTGGCGTTTACTTGGCCAGACCTCATAGGTCATAGCCTCTTTTAAGAGTTGAATAGCAATTCATATTTCCCTTTTAATAAATATTGGGATAAATTGTACAACGTAATTTTTACTATGCCTTGGTTAATAAGCTTAACAAAAATAATAATAAACTTTACATGTAGGTACATAATATATCCCCTGAAGGGGTGCTTGTTGCGGTCAAATTTTTTTGTCAATCGTTTTGTGCAATATCTGTCTTTTTAATAAATTTAAAATTTCTTAAAACGCGTTCAAAAATATAAGTTAACTTTTGGTGCTAAATTAAACCCAAAGTGTAGGTAATTTAATCAGTTAACTGTAAAAATATAAAGGGTTCATAGAAGTATTTAGAGAAGTTTTGCTATTAGTTTCTAATTATTATTACCTTCAGTGGTTTAAAATATATAAACGCTTGCGAACTTCCTACTGACTACAGTCAAGCAGGCCAACTTGCAAATGCAAATTAGACTATTTATTGCCACAGTAATTTAAAAAGAGAAGAATAGGCAATATTCTAAATAACTTTCATTTGCAAGTTGACCTGCAGGGCCTTCTGTAATCTCACCTCTTATATGTAACAGAAAAAGTGAAATTTTACCTTCTGCCTTCGCTGTCGACCACCTCCACCACTCCTTTATAACAGTATATATTTCTTGCTGCGTAGTATTGTGAGCCAAAAGGTTGTTTCTTACCGGGTATCTGCAATTCATTGTACAAAATTAAAGACACAGAACCTCTTTTCTAAAATCTATAAGAAATATTTACTCCCCAAAAACTTACGTAAAACGTAGTGTAATATAGATAAAAATAAATAAACCCGAACACACAGGTTCTAGTAAAGACTTATACTGAGAGAGCAAAAAATATTTTCATCCAAGAAGGCCTGCAATTAAATACGTAGGGCTTGGTTTAGATAAAATTACTTATATAATATTGAGGTGCGATAACTTGTGTTTTAACCGAGTCAACAATTCGCTTAACATTTTGTTTAAGAAATCTCCTAGAATGTCTAGCACCATACTTTTTATAAATACCTCTAGTTTCTGGTAATGGCATTATTATTATATCTATTAGTAAGAAAAAAGTATAGAAATACTCACTTTTTTGTTTCTTGAGTTGAGACATGCTTTAAAAACTCTGAATGATCTCACCGACCCAAACCTGTAAATTAAAAGAAAAACACATATAGCATGCTGTTTTTTGTCTAAGCTTTCACTAATATCTTCCCCAATCACTGTTATCACTATAAAAACTTACCGTTTAGATCGATTACAAATATATTTAAAATAAACAGCACATCGTCACCATACATGTTCGTCGCAAATACCTAACCTTAAACTACCAACCCGTCCGAACCAACCAAAGCGGGAGCCGGGAAACGACAATACACGTCATACATGATGGCTTCACTTTTTACCAACGTTAAACCATTTAAGTTCCTTTGCCGGCAATAAATCACAATTTTGCCAACGTTCAATTGTTAATGTTCTTTAAATGGCAAAAATATAACGGTCAGCCAATTAAAAAAAATAAGTGGACCATAGTTGGCTTATTTGCAACAGCAAGAAACCATCAATACCATCAATGGCCCATTTAAAATCCCTCAATCCATGTTTGTTGGGCAGTGTTATGCTTACGTGTTAAACGTTTACTCATATATTATTATGATGCTTTTAAATTTGTGGACATTTCTATAGGGTGTTCAAAAATAGTTATTTACATTACAAGCTGCGAAAGTTAATTTTTTGGTGTGAGGAGGTTTTTGAATTGCCGAGGCAAAGCCGAGGTGGTTTAATACCTCCGACCACCAAAAAAGGCTTTCGAATCGTGTAATGTATTAAATTTTTTCTACTACTGTTCTCTGATCAATATATTATTAAGTAATAAATAAACTTTGATTTTATTCAAATTAAAATGATAAAATAATTTTTTTTTGCACCTATAAAATAATCCATGACAACTAGTTATTTGAGTATTGTTGACAACTAGTTATTTGAGTCTGTCAGTTCGATTTTTTTGTCCTGGCACCGAAAGTATTACTTTCGTAGCTAGCAACCTACTTTCGTAGCTAGCAACGGATAATATTCAGGTAACTGTAACATTTACTTTCGTTTTCTTTCGTGTTGCTAGGGCCCGAAAGTTAATTTATTTATACAGTAGTAGAAAAAATATTTTGTAAGTTTTAATTTGCATTTATTTTATAAATAATTAATTTTAGATTTAGAAATAATATAACATAATTCCTCACAGTTAATTAATAATAATCTCTTATTGGAAACAAAATCTTATAATAAAAAGTTGATATAATTACATCATTATAGGCCCTTTCACATTGGCGTTTTTAGTTTTTTACTTTAATTTTAGTTTTCTGAACACTTCTTAATCTTAAATAATACCTATGTAGGTATAGTATATCTACCCAAATTATGTAAATAAGCAACTAAAATGGATTTATTTCTTTCTAAAATGACCATCCAAATTTTATTTTGGTATTTAGCGAGGTATTTAGTTAAATCTAAATAAAGTTAAGTTCTTAGGGTCCTAATATTAATAATTAAATTGGACAAAACCCTTTTTCCTAAACTTATTTCAAGCCCCGCACAGTATATTCTCACTGTAGCACACGTATTTTACATTACATTTAATACGAATAAACTGTGTATAATGATGTATGACACTATTAGTAGTTTAAAATGCCAAATTGTAATTGTAGTATAGGCATCCATAATAATTTATGTAGTTGCATTTTTTGTTTTACCAACATTGGACCCCGCAAAACATATTTTAAAGTATATATTAACATGTAACCAACTTATTCCTGTACATAAGTACGGGTACACGATCGTTTTTTACAGAGTGTTGTTTTTTTCAGAACTCTCAGGAACAAGTCGAGTTTTATAATATGTCTAAACGGAATAGTTTTTAAGATATTAGCATTTAAAAAGTTATATTTTAGATACTTTAACAGGCTCTCACAGTCCTATTCTAAATTTGAATTTTTTCCTTAAAAAATTAACTTCCGATAAACTTTTGGATGTCCAGTTAAACTAGGGGTTATAATTATTGGAATGCGTAGACAATGAAAAACCAACATACTCATGTAAAAGCCGTTTTTCTCTAGGTTATGCCTATATAAGATACCGTAGCCTGATGTCAATTGCCTAGAAGTGTAGTTTTTTAAATGCCAAAATTTCAAGAATTATTTAGTTTAGACGTATACTATACTGTTATACAACACTAAAAATATTAAATATAGGTTTCAAAAAATATGAATTTGCAATGTTTGAAGAAAATATTTTCAGTAGTTTTCTAATTCTAATTTAATCTATTTATGCAATCTAATACAACAAAAACAATATAAAAACATCTATTGTTAATGAATCCTAATTGGCATAAGCAAATCACAATCAGCCAGCTAATATTTATTATTTTCATGTCTCCATTGTCAGCAATAAACAAATTTTAATAAATTCAAACAAGCCAAAAACCAACTATATCATACTGTATGCAAAGTGCCCCCCGTTCTTTGTATTAATAAAATGTATTTTCATTTTATTATTTCATCTACAACTTCTTTAATAAAATAGGGAGGTAATTTTCAAAATAAAATTTTATGTAATTTAATAACCATTGTGTTGCAAAAATTTTCATCAAGTTTGATACGTTCATATAATATACCTTTTGGAGTCCATATTGCAAAGTAACAGAATTTTTTTCCTGAAACAAACAGTTATTCCTGAATCTGATAATAATATGGATGATTGCGGTTAAGTGTAAATTTTAATGTTGTATTGTTTATTGTGCCATATTTTATAACCCGTTTTTTAATGGCCTCCTGTGGTGACATATTTCTAGCTGCATAAGGACATTTTACTTCAGCTATCATATTTTTGCCTATAAGACCATCTGGAGAGGCAGCTAAAAAATGATATTGCGGATGTATAAAAAGACCCGATTCCAGGATGTCTGTTTCAAGAATATGGCCAAGTTCTATTAAGGCAATCTGCTCATTTTCAACGCCATATTTTGTGCATGTATTTCCAAAAAACTGTTTGAAAATTAAGTCATGAGCAACTTTGTCTTTGTTGGCGGTGGCTTTAAGTTTAGCTATTCTTCCAAAGTTGGAAGCAGTTAGACGTTTTCTTGTTTCTGAAAACCATTTATCGCAAGACCGTTGATTACCTACCCGTTGCCTGGAACACTTGTTCAATTTCTTGTTCCGATTGTCTTTTATGGCGGATATCTTTCAAAAACTGAACGAATTGAATTTATCATTGCAAGGTAAACAGACAACAGTGTTTCAGGCCTATAACAAAATAACTGCCTTCAAAAGAAAATTAGATTTTTGGATTATTTGCGTTGGTAAGAAAGAAATAGAAAGCTTTACGTCACTCAGTGAGTTTGTTAGCAATAAAGACTCAGAAATGTTTCAAGATGATGTGTTTGAAGAATTGGTCCAATATCTCAGTTCGATGCGCGCATCTTTTGAAAAGTATTTTCCCGAAGAACAGAATACAAAAATGAAACTGAATTCATGGATTCATAATCCTTTTTTACCCAACTTGGAAAAGCCCGAAAGTATGTCAAACGAGATATATGAATCTCTTTTAGAAATGTCATCAGACACAAGTATGGAGTCACTGTTCAAAACGACGCCTCTGAACGATTTTTGGTGCAGAATCCGTGATGAATATCCAATGCTTGGCAAAATGGCTCTGAATATTCTTCTCCCGTTCCCAACAACATATTTGTGCGAAACAGGATTCTCAATCTATGCAGCCACGAAAACAAAATATCGCAATAGACTGGACGCCGAACCTGATATGAGACTTCAACTGTCTTCTATCAAACCTGATATCAACCAATTGATGAAAAATAAAAAACAGTTTCATACCTCCCATTAGTTAGATTTTTTCTTTTTTAATATCTTCTATTATTGTACTTGCCATGTGGTAAAGTAAGTAATAATTAGTAACTGTTACATTGTACTTTTATTATGCTTATTAATAAAGAATACACTTTTAAAAACTATTGTTTTATTGTAGGGTTCCATCAAGTATTTTGCTTCCCAAAAGGGTTCCGTCACCAAAAAAGTTTGAGAACCGCTGATGTAGAGGATATCCGCGAATTGATGGTAAAGGCTTTTAATTTTTCACTTTTCGCAAAAAATATTAATAGGCTATAAAGAAATAAAATTTGCATCTAGTAATTTTCTCTCAGATGACCAAAAAATATAAAAGTACGTATAAAAATATATGAAAAATAAAAAAAAAACGAAGATAGTATTTAAATTTTTTAAAATTCACTCAAAATCTTAAATTCGAAATTCTGAACTAAAACCTGAGGGGGTTTAGATCCCTTTAAATATGCAAGCGATGACATGCATCATGATTGTACTTTTTCAATAAATGTGCATTCTCAAACAGTGACGTAGCAAGGGGGGGGGCGAATAGGGCGACCGCCCGGGGCGCCATATTAACAGGGCGCCAAAATGGTCATTAGAAATACGGGAATTTAAAAATTTATTATGCAATTACGGCTGGATTGCTTTTGACATTTGGCAACGCCGATATTTGAAGAAAAGGCGCCGCGATTCGATTGCATCCCTATGCTACGTGAGTTGTGAGTTGCCACGACATAAGTCACACAAGTCCGAACAAGCAATTTTTCTTTTCACGAATGTTAAGTTCAAGTCTGTTAATCAGTGGCGGTTTCTCCATTGGAGCACAGGAGCACGTGCACCCCCATACTCCATAAAGAATTACCCCATAAAGAAAAAATAATGTTCATTTAAATTTATCTTCTTTATATTTTTACCGTAATAAAAGTTAAAACCCTCCCATTTTAACGTACCGTCAAACAATCGAACGAAACGTGGTGTAATAGCTCTCGCCAAGCCGGTTGTCAAGAGCAACCGTATGGCGCGTAGGAATTCATAAGTCGCACACATGCGTTACGTAGGCGGAGTTTCTGCTGTTTCTCTATGCATCTTGTACTAGAAGGTGTGGTGGGGGAAAGCGCGATTCTAACAGGATAACTCGCACAAATTAAATGTGCGCCGTTGAGTTTATTGCTGTATGAATTTATTATTTGGAGTTTACCTTTATATTTTTGTTATTATTTTGGGGTAGTAAAGACTTATTTTAATAAAAATAAACAGCTTTAATGCCAAACCGACTATGAATGTGGAATATTTAAGAAACAATACATTACAGTTATTCCAAACTTTAATGAAGCTGTTATTGATAAGTTTGCTGCAAATAAAAACAGAAGAAGTGACTTTACTTTTAAACAATGTACCCACTAATGAAAAATAAATTGGCCTTTTTTATTTTTTTTATCTTATTTAATTTTCAATAAAATAAGTAGGTAATCATAAATTTTTAAAATATTTACTAAAAATTATTGACCAAATTTGGCCGTCTTTGGGTGGCTTTTAGTACACCCCCAAGTTTACAAATCACGAGTCGCCACTGCTGTTAATATATTTTTTAAACTAAAATTTATAGATGTATAATTATAGTTTTAAGACTGTCTGGTAGGGCGCAGAACTACCATTCGCCCGGGGCCCCAAAATTCCTAGCTACGTCCCTGTTCTCAAATAATAAACTTCTTCGGTCTAAAATTTCTGCCAACCATTTTAATTTAGTTTTTACCTGCATAAATTGAAACCTACCCAGAATTTCAAAAATATTTTTGTTAAGACTGTTAGTGCAGATTTTACCTTTTAACAAAATTTATGTAATTTTTGTTATAAACAAAAAAATAATTTTTGGGCCAATTTTCTATTTTTTTTATTTTTATTTTTCACTCTTCGCGTATTAGAACCCATTATCAGAAAATCGTTAGTTAGCTCAAGCTGATAAATACACTGATGTTAATTGACTGATGCACTATTAGGGATGCACGATGGTTTTCGATATATCGAAAACATCGATATATCGGAGCAAAATATCGATGTTTTTACATCGATGGATTTTGACTCGATGGTTCATGACATCGATGGAGGTTAGATCGATATATCGAAGTATCGATGTTTCTTAAAATACATCGTTTTCAAAGTTATTAAACCAAAAGATTGGGATCATTTAGTATTTTTTATAGATATAAAAACTATATTTTAACTATTTTAAGTGTTGTTACTTTCTAGCGCTATCTTAATTTCTTTGTTTCATGCACTGGCGCTAAATACTAGGGAAATTACGGCGCGTATTGGTGCTGCCAACCTGTAAATAATAAAAGCCGTGCTTTATGAACTAAGGTCGTTCCAGATGTAAAAAATCACTTTGAGGTAAATTTTTAAAATGTAAATAGGTAAGAATTTTTTTTACTTCCAAAATAATGTATTATTCTGTACTTTGTTAAAATAGACCAATTTTAAAATATTAAGTATACACGTCTTTTATTATTTCTTTTATTGCAAATTGCGAAAAAAAATTTCGATATATCGATGTTTTTCGGTCGATATTTTTTCAATATCGATGGATTAATGTCGATGTTTTTGCTACATCGATTGGTCAAAATTCGATATATCGATTTTCGATGTATCGATGTATTTCAAATTTTGTGCATCCCTATGCACTATGCACTAACGAATAAACCAATATTTTTTATACAAATGATTTGCTACCTGGAAATGTCGGCGTCTTTGATTTCTGTGAAACCCAGAACACCGCGCCGCCGACTGGTTTCTTGCGATCTTCAGTAATCCGTCATCGTTCGCGTGCATTTGTTTGGTAATACCATGATATTATGTAGTAAGCGGAGGAATATGCGAAATTGCGGCACGAGCTGGTTTTACGAAGGCGTAGAAGGGCCACATAATTTTTTTTTTTTAATATAGGATAGCATTTACAACAAAATTTAGACGAATTTTATAACTAAGCCATCGATTTAAAGAAAATACCAATATAAGCTTGAACTAAGTATTTTTATTCGCATTTTTTGATTTAAAATATTAGCTACATAATGGCCATACTTTTCGGTCTCAAAATAATCTTTATACCGATATATTAACGAATACTCTTTTGTTTGCAAACATATTTAAAGTAATATTAAAAAGATTAAGGATCAAGAGGGCGATTTGCTTTGAAAATACTAAGCGTAATATATCATATTATGTAGTACCACTCCGACAGTGAAGAGAAAGATCGCTGTTTAATATCTAAATGCGCTAAAAGAGTTAACGACGATAACCAGCAGGCTGACGAAGAAAATTTCGTATATTTTCTCGCCCCGTCGCGGCTCGTATGGCGACCTTGGAATAAGATTTCAGAAATATCGGTCGGATGCTCTTGACAAATATTATTAGCACAAATACGGCACACCAGTACGGCATCTACACCAGGCTACAGACACCCCTTACATTACAGATTACATAAGACAAAATGCAATAAATTTTTATAATACCCAACCCCAAAATTCAAGACTAACAGAACATATTAACATACTTAAGATATGACGAACATCGCATTCATCCCCCAATACATTCTAAATTGCCAATTTATTTTCAAGATAATTAAAACTTAGTTTCAATTTCCACTGAAAACCGCAAAAATCCAAAACCACGCCCCCAAAAACTTAAGACCGCCCACTACCAAAAAATTTTAAAGCTATCATCAGCAAAGCTACGGTGTACCTGGTAACATAAGATTCAAGCTGGTTTTTTCATCTGTTTTCCAGTGACCCCCAATGCAAACCCATAACAGTCAAAATTACATAACAACAAAAATGATTTCTAAAATTATAAAAAATCAAACTCTTGCATAGCAGTAAAAGGTTACTGAAACTGTCTGAACAAAATGCACTTAAGTGCATTTATTAGTACCAAGGCCAACACCATCCACCCTGCACTGTAGGGCGTATCCCTGGTAACTAAGAAACCAGGAAGAACAAAATACAATATTGTAAATTGTAAAATAGTACTAGTAATGCAATGTGAAAATAATATTAGAATAAATAAAGAAAATTTTAAAAGTAAAGTATATGAGGAGGTGATCTGCAAACCGCAGTTCTTGAGATTTCATCATTTTGAACTGCGTTTTGTTTTTCTTAGTTAAAACAAAAGACTGCGCTTTGTAGATCACCACAAGAATTCCCTTGCTATTACATAAAGAAAAACTGCGGTTTGACGTTCTAAATTAGGTTTATCGTGTAGAGAACTATTGATAAATATACTGCACATGCCTAATTCAATTTTGCCAATTTTTCCAAAACTACGGTTTGCAGATCACCTCCTCATATTAAAATTCTCTACCCCTAGCCCGCCTGCTTTAGGGGGAGGAGAATAGAAATATCCCGTTTTTCTTATTTCGTTGATAACTCGAAAACAGTGCATCGAACCAAAAACTTTTTGGATATGAAATTTTTTGCATTTTCTATAAGATTAGTTTTATAAATTTTTCGCTACAACGCACTGTTTTTGAGATATCTATTCTTACGTAGGAAATTTTTTAAAATATTTTTTGTCATATTTCTCCTTGTAATTCTTCGGCTGTTTGTTTTACACAAAAGGCCCATTAAGAATGTTATAGAGCGTTAAATTTTTATTCATGCAAGAATACCTTTACATATACTAATTTTTCTCCATTGAGTCAGAAGTTACAGCTTTATGAATTTTTTGGCTAAAAGCAATAAAAAATAAATTACCTAGGGACTTTTGAGAGCAGACATGTCGAACACGGTGTATCGTGGCGGAAAATTTCATTTAGGTACTTGTAAAATAGACGTAAAAATAAACTATTTCAATTTTATACCAAATTTTTAGACATAGTTCTGGTTTATCTATGAGATCGTATCTTTTTCCTTTCTTGAGCGAGGTATTTTTGAATAACTTGAAAGATAAAATAATGAAAAGTAATTTTGCCATATCACTTGATTGCATATAAAAGACATGTGGATGATATTTATATAGTTTGGGATGGCAACGAAGTTGAATTGGGTGAGTTTTTACCTTATTTAAATTCCCTACACGATATGATTGAGTTTACGTTAAATAAGAGAATGAGAAATAACAACCAAATAAATTTTGAAATATACAGGAAATCATCACCTACCGACAACATATAAATTTGCTGCTCTTAATTATTTCTTTTACAGATTATAGTCCGGTCAATCTAGACCAAAAAATGATAGTGAAGGTACATAAAAAAAGCTAAAAATCAGTAAAATTGTTCAAAATATAATTATAAATAAAATTTATAAGTTCCACGTCATTTCCGTGTATGAAATAAATTTTGCTCGAGGTCAAAGGTAAAAAAAAAATGAGTTTTCGCGATTCTCAGCAAAACGGTAAGTTTTATCATAAAAATACTTCAGACAAAAATTGTAGACCATAAAATTATCTATAAAAAATGTATCAATACTTTTTTCCTACGAACCACGGTTTCTTAGATATAACGATTCAAAAAGTACTAGTCATAGCTAAAAGAGGAACAACTTTGTCAGCGCGTTATATTATAGAATGTCAGTCCTATCATCTTTGCCATAGAAGCAAGTCCAACTTCACGAGCTTTATAATAATTAATTTTATCATCACCAACGACACCACTCGCATTAAAAACAATTTTGTTAACCTCTGGAAAAGGATCATGCGTTGAGAACCACTCTAAAACTTTTCGTATGTCTTTAGCATCTTTTTTTACTCGTGAATCACTTGCATCAACATGCTGCTCGGTCGTATCCATCCTAACATTAGAGATAGCTTCTAATTTTTCACAATCTGTATTCATAGCATGCATACTATAAACCCATTTACTTATGACGCTCTCTTTTGTACTTCTCCCTCAAGCAATACCTCCATCTGCCTTCATAGCTTTCATCATAGACTGCTCGATTACCATGTCCGTTGAAGTTCCACAACTTAATTTCTCTGAACGTCTAACTGTGAAAAATCCTTCTGAAAAATTTTCGTAAATTTCAGGATCAATCAAATTCTGTAATTGTTGCATATCCTGCAAGTAATGGTATGCAGACTTAGCATATGGAAAATGTTCAGACGCGTGAAAAAAATGAAGCATTTCTTTGACGTAGTTTAAATGAGCTTTCCAATCCCCCATACGCTCAGCTCTTAGGAACTCTTTAGCAATGGACATAAATATAAAAATATTGAATCCAAAGTTTTGCAGTTGGTTCTCGTTCCTCATATTATTTTTGTTTTTGATTCAATTTATTAAGTAAAGCTCCAGATACTTGATCGTCATTTTCAATATCATTGTATTAAAGAGTGTTACCTAATATATTCTCGATATTTATGATTAGAACTGCATCCATTATGTCATTAATTTCAACTTCTTTTAATATTATAATTGCCTATAGTAAGCTGAAGTAGTGTATGAGCTCGAACAGCTGTTGCGTAAGCGTAAGCATGATCATTAAGCATTTTTTCTAATGATTTTACCGCATAGATCTCTGCGAGTACTTCTTTCATGCCGCTTCCTTGCATAATATGACCAATTGCTCCCAGAAAATACATCGGTAGACGAAATCCTCCGAGTATGATGATTTTTGATACTTCAGAGCCCTCAGGTGCGGCTGATACCATTTCTCGAGCTTTAGCATACAGGGGCTGGTCAAAACTCACGATGCATACAGTGTGGCCATACCGGAATCGTTATATCTCAGAAACCGTAGCTCGTACGAAAAAAGTATTAATACATTTTTTATAGATACTTTTATGGTCTACAATTTTTGTTTGAGGTATTTTTATGATAAAACTTACCGTTTTGCTGAAAATCGCGAAAAAATCATTTTTTTGACATTTGACCTCCAGTACAATTTTTTCCATACACGTGAATGATGGGGAACTTATAAATTTACGTTATAATTATATTTTCAACAATTTTACTGATTTTCAGCTTGTTGTAAATTTATGTATCTTCGAATGTCTAGATTAACCGGACTATTATTTAAACTATCGCTATCTAAGGCAGCATTTATTAAAAATTTTAATATAATTAAAAAAATTTCTTACTATACATTGCATGCAAAACCCGAGGCGCTACTAACTCCCAAAAAATTATACACGGACTTTAAATCAGTTTTGATTTAATCTGATTTAACATGATTTAATTAGAGATTTAAGATTTAAAGTGTAATGCGTTATTCGGTAACGCGCCTATGATTTACCAAATGTAGGTTATATTTTTGTAGATTTAAATAGATTTAACAAATTTAAAGCCATTTTTTAAATTAAAGCTTTACGTGACCCCAAAGGAAATAATCTAGACGATTAAGGTACTACAACAAATAAGTATTCACTTCTTCTAAATCGAAAATAAAGGGACCATTAGAATGCGGTATCGAGTAAACAAACAACCTAATCAATAACATGTTTTCTTTTTTTTAATAGTCTACGCTGGCAAAACCTAATATTATAATATGTAAAATCAATTGTTGCTAAAATGGCCAGTATTTTGGCTTTCTAGCTTACCGGAATGCGAAAGTCAATAATGGGTAGTATTCCCTTTTTTATGATGCCCTTTTTAACAAGCTATCACAAAACATACCTTTACATTAAAAAAAAAGTGAGGGGCGGTTTCTACCCCAAAAAAAATGGTTAATTTCATGAAGACAAAAAAAAAAGTATGCCAAACTAAAAATAAACGCAGCCGTAGTTCTAAATTTATTCAGCAAATAAAGAGGCTGTATTTATTCCAGTTAAAAATTTCAGCCTATATGATTGATGGCGAGAAAAAAAGCTTTTTCATTATCAGTCAAAAATTAATATTTTTCTAATTTTCATTTTAAAGGGGTAGAAACACTTCTCTGTATATTTAATTTTCTTTTGAAAACAACAAGTATTTACGAAACAACCTAAAAGCTTCTTGCCTAATTAGGCATTTGAAAATCAAATTACCGCCTTGACGGTCTGAGCAGCGCTCAGGTTTCATTTTATTTCTTTTGGCGAAACGTTACGGATGCTTTTTAAAAATGCAGAATAATTGCCACTTAAAGTTTCTAAATAAATACACATTTTAACGAAATACCCTGTTTTATAAATATCATTGGCTTAAAGTTCGGTTACTGATAACCAAAAAATTTTTTTGTGAAAGCGTTTCGAAATAGACATATTTCGATATTGATTAGAATTTCGAAATTACACTCTTTTAGGCACTAGTGTCTAAATGTGACAGTTTTAGGCACTAGTGCCTAAAAGTAAAAATGAAACATTAAAATCAATGAAAATATCTATTATTATATATTATGTTAAATGTACAATTATGTAAACTGTTGAACTGAATTCTAGAGGCATCTAGCTTCTCTTCTTTAAGAGCAATGTAATTATTAGTAGTCGGAATGGATAAACTGCTAGTACTGACAATGCTAACTTCTGCTTCTGAGTAAACTTCTTTTATTTTTGTATTTTGCGTATCTTTCTGCCCTATGATTCTTTTTGCTATTTCGTTTTTCTGTTCAATGGAATTTTCTATATAACTCTCGGCAACTGAGCTTGATCGCCAACCTCCATGACGCTTTAAAAGTGTCATGCCGGCTCCAGAATCTGCCAACATTGTTGTAGAGCTGCACCGAAAGCAATGGCCAGTGTATTCATTGGTGTTGGGGAGTCCAAGGAATTCTGCTATTTTTTTTGGCATACCTCCAATTATTGTATTAATTCCAACTGGCAGGGTACAGCATTTACCACTTCGATATGTCAAGAAAAATCGCTGATGTGTCGTATTCAGTGGACGAAGTTTTGCGTACTTACGAAATAGATCTAAAAAATTAATGCCATCTATTGATCCCTCAGTAATCGTAAACGTTCTTGGAACATGAGTTTTTCTGTTCGGAATTTTGACACTGATAAACGACTGACAATCTTTGATGGCATCTAATTTCAAAAATGTGATTTCTTCCCTCCTACATGCTCCAAATACTCCAACGATTAAAACAACTTTGGCTAACAGGAATTCTTTATCATCAGCTTGTTTTGTAAAGCGTTCTATTTCCAGCTTTGTAAATATTTTTGATTTCTTTGCCTAATATCCGGTAGCTTTCCTTTTTAAAAATGCAATAAGGTTTGTAAATTTGCAAATATCTATGTTTTTGTTCAGATAAATCATGGTGCGGAGCATCGAATATTTGCTCCACAAAGTTGACGGCCTTAAGGTGGTGGATAGCTTGAGGAAATAGGCTATAATACCTTTTCTGTAAAGTTCTCAATATGTTTTTCCTTGGCCCAGGTTTCAAAGTTGTCGTAGGTTTTTTCGTATAAATGTTTCGATTTTTCGGGTACTAACGTGGATAGCGCAGCTTCAGCAGCTTGTTCAATATCCAAAGACTCGTCAATAACACTCATTTGAAGTAATTTTTTCGAAAAACTTTGCGGGAAAAAAGGCAAAACGCGACGTTCGAATTTGACAACACACTTGACATTAAATAATGCATAAACAATGCCTTAGAAACAGATTGCCTGCCTACTTTTCAAAATGTTTAAAAATACTAATAAAAGCTTAAATTATCAAATTCTCCGCTTTCACAAAAAATGTTGTATATAATTCGTTACGAAACTATGTCATTTTAGCCACTAGACGTGTTGTCCAACTCGGCTTTGCCTCATTGGACAATTTTCACGTCGCGTGCCTAAAAGGCACTCATTTCGCAACTTATTGTATAAATAGCTATAACGTTATTTGCCTTTGGAAAGATAATATTTTCCACACTAGTGCGTAAATATAATATTTGTAACACAAATGCTAAACGTGACTTTATTTTCTGAGAAAGGAAGATCACCCTTTCGATCAACATAAAATTACTTTTAGCACATATATCATGTATACACTACTTTTTCTACAAACACCATTAAAAGTTCAAATTAATGCATTTCTTACGTTTCTAAATTTATAAAATATCAATTTCAAATACAATAATCCAAGTTTCTTGTTGCTAAAGTAGTTTGATGATTTGTTGACAAGTTACTTCAAATCTCGTGACATAAAAAGTGATCAATAAAATTAATTTCTTCCGGTGAAAATCGAAGAAGATGCTAATAAAGCATCACATTTTAAGCTGAATAATTTGTTATATAAAATTTTTAAAAAGTCCAATGACTTCCGGTGAAACGCCACAGACCCGGGGCTATTTTTCGCGTAAAAAATGTCCACAAAACTTCTTAAGGGTAAAATAAAATAACTAATATTTTTGGGATCAGTAATAGAAACAGATGAACCCTGGTTTTAAAAAACGCACCCACACTGGGTTCTATAAATCCCGCCGATAATCGATCCTGACAAGTACTTTGTCTTTGAGCCCTGTTTTCATCTGCCAAACTAAGCCTCACTGATGAGCCGTAATAACGGCGAAACGCGTCTGGGGATGTGTTTGGCGGAAGGAAACAGACAACACTTTTTTGAATAAATATTGGATATTTGGTCGTGTTTCTTTAAAACTGAAATATTAAATTTAGTTTTTGATTACACTTATTTGGTTTGGTTTTGTACTAGTACTAGTTTTTGTCTAAAAAATATGCTATAAATGTATTATTTATAAATTAATAACCGGTCTACGAGATTGATGGTAGTATTTATGTTCAAAAAATCATGTTGGTACAAAAAGACTAAATACTTATCGAACTCCCCTGTATAGCTGCCGACAGACTGCGGAAGTGCAGGTGTCCAGTTGACGTTAACTCTACTTGGGAATGTTTGTCTTCTGTTAAGAATAACAAGTATTTGTCTCATATGAGTCATTATCAGCATGTTTCCCGTATCCATTTTCATGAAGGCTGGAACAGGTTTTGATTATTAATTAAATAAATATTTAATATTATTCATGAAGTTGCATTAAACAATACAGTAATCAAATTTTTGATAAAATATTTGCACTATTCATGGTTATAATATCCTAAATTAATTTTTGTCATTTCCCTAATAGGGTGGTTCTATAACAAAATTTATACCGCTGTAAGTTTACAACGACAAAAAATGTTACAACTAGTTTATTGCAATTACACAAATCACAAGCTTAAAGCAAGAATTACATTAAAACTTTCTACAAGCGACCAGCAGAGTAAGCTATTGGGCTCAATAAACTTCAGCAGCTAACGTAAGAGCTAATATTCCTTAAAGTACGCAAAAGAATCATAAATTCCACTAATCAGCTCACAAAAAGCTAATATTCCTAATGCCCCTAAATTCCACTAAACTCCACTAAATTTATCTATTTGCAGTTCCGCCGTCAGTTTGGATTCAGTATCAGCTAATTGGAGCCTACGACGGGCAGAAAATTACCTTGGAGTGCCATTCTCAAGCTTTTCCCAAGTCTATAAACTACTGGGCGAGAGACAACGGAGATATTATTCCCCACAGTGAGTATTCTAATTGATTTTTTTAATTGAAAAACTTTTGTTCGAGTTTTTCTAAGAATTTGAATTGATTTAGGGACTGTAAATATTGTTTGTGTTATACAAGGCGTGATAATATTGTAACGAAGTTACTATAATTGTACGGGATTTTAATATTGTTACAGGGTTGTATAAATGTTCGTCATTAACTTTATTGGTATTTATGATTTAGAGCATGTTGGTTTCGTATCATCTCCTATATAAACTCGGACCACCGCCGGCTTTAATAGTTTCAAAGTTACTGAACTTTCTTCTGGGTATGTTTTTACATAAAAAATTAATTTTATAATTCGTATCTCAAAAACGGTTAGAGTTATGGGTATAGATTATCATTAACAAATGTTACTTAGGTTTTAATATCGTATCCAAAAATGATAAAATATTCAGGGTTTTCTATTTGAAATGGCAAAGTCGGCCACAATTTCCTGTATCACTGGAAGTGTTTCAAACGTGACAATATAATGCTTTGAAAGTTCAAAGTCAATAATGTCTGCCACCAAAGTTTAATAAACATAACTTTACTCTTTTCCAAGATCTTTTAGTAGGCCACTCACCGTAAATAACCCTGTATTATATTCATCTTATTTCCATCAATGGGGCAGTAATGACCACCGACTATTATTAGGGGTTCTTCATTATATTGGCCTTATATAGTGACCATGCTATTAACCTTTTTAAAAGCTTTTTAGAAAGTCGACGACAGTGCGTTATACTTGATGCAGAGAGGTCTAACGAGACCCAGTTGTACATTTGGGGTTGGTTTTTGATACCCCCTTGCGTTTTGAAAAACACGTTACCCAATGTGTTCAGCGGGCATACGTTAGATTAAAACTTATTTATATATAGTAATCGCCATGAACTGTCAACAAAAACTCAAAATTTTGCTTTGTGACTCACTTGTCCTTTCTATATTCAGCCATGGAGATGTAGTTTACTGAAACTGCTTAACATCCAATCAAAAGCAAAGAATTCAAAAAGTTGAAAACTCTTGTTTGCGTTTTATATATGGAATTCGGCGACGAGATAGAATATCTCATAAGTTAACAGATGCAAAATGGCTGAATATGGAGAACAGGAGAATGTTACATCAGGCCTGTTTCTATCATAAAATTGTATCCTACCAAAGTCCCCCATATCTATATGATGGTGTAAATATTCGATCTCGGGGTATGATAACCCAACCCCTATATAAATGCTCTATTCACTTCACTTCCCGACTTCTTTAAGACTCTGAGTCCAAATAAATTTAGACAAAATACATTTAAATATCTCTTCGCCAAGCAAGCTGCAAGATAAAAAGGCACAAACCCTTTTTTTTCTTTTCTTTAAATGTTTATATGGTTATAACATATTGCGCGCGTACCTACTCTTAAAGTTTTTTTTATTATCATTATATTTGTTGATTTTGAGGTTAAGTCGATCAAGGTGGATAACATAAGTGTTATGCACATCTGGACTTCGCCTTTTCTGATATTAAGCTGTACCCAACCGTTATTGGCTATAGTTCTGAATTGTAATGTAATTATTTTTACTGCTTGAATCAGAAATAAAGACATCATTATTATTATTATTATTATTATTATTATTATTATTATTATTATTATTATTATTATTATTATTATTATTATTATTATTATTATTATTATTATTATTATTATTATTATTATTATTATTATTATTATTATTATTATTATTATTATTATTATTATTATTATTATTATTATTATTATTATTATTATTATTATTATTATTATTATTATTATTATTATTATTATTATTATTATTATTATTATTATTATTATTATTATTATTATTATTATTATTATTAATATTATTATACTTATTAGTAATTCTTTGCGCAACAATATTAAACAAAAATACCCACTAGCTAATTTTTTGAAACTTTTGAGTATACAAATTGTATTTGCACGCTTTATAAAAAATTATAATAAAGTTAAGCGTATTATTTAATTAAAAAATAAAGCAAAGCGAGCAGGCAAAAGTTTTGTTTTAAATTTTCCAGGTTTTAATTAATTGTCGACGTTTATTAATTAAATCTTACTGCTTTTTGGAAAAGTTTCAAAGTTTCTGCTGTGTATTTGGAGTAGCACTTTTTTTTTAAATTAATACAAAAAATATTTTTGCTTAAATGAAGTTATGAGAAACTTGTTGATCCTAATAGCATTAAGGGTATCCTGTTATAAAAAGTTCAACAATTTTTCTCTGGTTTATTTTTAACCGCTAACGAGCCGCAAATTGAACACAATCGCTAACTAAGATGTCTGAGTTACCGCAATCTTTTTTTCTGATTTGTAACTAAAACTTTTTTTTTTTATTATAAACATTTATTCATAAATAACTAAAAACTTCATAACTAAACTAAAAACTTCTGTTAGACTAAGCCCTATATAAAATCAGCAGTAAAATAAAACAAACAAATCATTTTTGAGAATTTAGCAACTCTCCCTATCTAACACATATTCAATGCAGATCTGTTTTGAACATTGAAGGCATATTGCTTTTTAGCAGAACACTGTTACTACATGGTGGAATTGCAGCTTTATTTTTCTTTAGGGTACCAACATATGTAAGGCCCCTTTTTTGGAGCTCTTGGACTAATTCCACAGAACTAAATCAATTAACTGCTGTAATATTTCGATTGGTATTTTGTATTGGTCTTACTAACCTGATTACAGCCTGAGTTGGAATTATAAACTTTTATTTGTTGGCAATCAATGTTAGTGAATCTGAGCATTTTCCTGCGTAAATATATGGATAATAAAGATAATTGTTTCGGGCATCTGTGAGGCACATAATTTTGAATAAATATCGAAGAAGATATTTTGGGAATTTTCTATTAATTTATTTGATTTCTTTGATTTATGAGGTACAAAATCGCCTTTATTTTGTTTTTCGTTTCGTAGAGGTTCATCATCAAATCAAAGAGCTGTAAGTAAGAATTCAAAGAGTATTTTTGGCAAAGTACATCGGGAAACATCTTTTCCTGCTTCATCTGTGACAAACAAGGAATTGATACTCTCCCTTCCTGATTCGAATACGGAGATATAATAATATACTTATATACCTAAAAAAGCATCCATTTCAGTTTAATCAATTGTGCACAATATTGGACTAGCCTTTATATGCTTTTGTGGCATCAATAATGTTACGTTTGCCCATTGAATTATTTTAGTTATTATATCTTGTGAAAAAGGAAGTGACTAGATATCTTCGATTTTTGGGTTAGTTCCAAGTTGTGTGGCATTTGGGCGTAATCCAAATAGAGCAATTACAATGTTATGGTCTATGGTCCTATCCTAACATTTATTGGTGGTTGGTCCTTACTCCTAAAAAATGGTACAATAACAGTTCAAAACTCCACATACTAATCTTGTAGGAACTAGAGACTCTAAACTTCCGTACCACTTAAACTATTTTTTTCCGATGTAGAACCTTCCTCTCTGATCTGGCAAGTCTTCGGTCTCATTTCTGTTTTCTGGCAAATCTTCTGCACTGGAATGTTCTTTCTATATCTTCTTTATTACAGGTGACTCTTCTAACTTGTTATCACTTTCAGCAATTATAATATTTTTGCCGTTTTAATTCAGATAATTTTTGGGCCACTTTTTAAATCTTGGGTCATCAGAATGCATACGATTTAGAAACTTGTTCATAATAACTACATATTTAAGAAAAAAAAAATTAAAACATTCATACTTATTCGCTAACGGGAGGTCACAGAGACCGCTACGGTTTAATTCAGCGATAATAGCACCACGCCGCACAGTGATAGAAATCGCAAATCTAGAATTCCAAAAGTCCAATTCTTGATTGCAACCTATTAACAAAACAATCATAGTCGTCTCTTTAGAAATGGGTAAGAAAGAATATAAACTAAAATTAAAACCCGTATTACGAAATACAAGTTTGTACTTGTTTTCTAAACAGCAGGTGTTTTTTATTTTACGCAAGGAGATAATATTTCATTTGATTTACGCGAAGTGTAAAAAGCTGGTAGTGGTGGATCTAATAAATTTATTATTAAAAAAATTAGGATGGATATTTATGGAGGTTAGTAGTTTACTTATAAAATAATATTGTTGTTTTAAAAGTTAAAATTAACTCTACAGTGAATATCAAAAATAATCGGTAAAAAATAAAAATAAAAATGATGGTATTTGTAAGAATTGGAGGAGAACTTTTTTGCGACTCGGTACGACTAGAATCTAATTACACCAAAATTTTCTACAATCATTATACCTTTAAAATATCCAAAAAGTTTTTGCGTTTACTTGCGTTTCTACCTAATAATTATTTTTTTAGGTGTTTCAACAAGTATTAGGTGAATTGATTGATCTATTTAAAGTTTTAAAGGAGCATGGCTTCTCACAATAGATATAGAAATGCTGAGTGCATGGCTTTTTAAAAAAATTATGTACTGCAACAAGTACGAGAATCAAATTTGTCAGACAATGACATCAAAGTACTTAATAGGAGTCTGGATAGCTTTTCCAAAAGTCTATTTAATAGATGGAGAAAAGCTACAAGGTTTTAAATTTTATATAGTCTTTAAATACGAGTACTATACTTTCTTACCTTTCTCGCGTGTAAATAAATGTAGAACATAAACAAAGACAAGAAGGCTCACTTTGTATTGTTTTAAATAAGTCTTCTTGTCTTTGTCTATGTTCGGTTCGGTGATATAAATTGAAAACTAAAAGTAATTAATTTTACAATTTTTAAATACTAAGTAATTTTCTTTTATGTAGATCTACAGAGAGGTTTGAAAAATATAACAAAGATTGGCTAAATAAAATTATCATCAGATCTACTAGTTGATGGTCTTGACAAACTAGAGACGCAGAGAAAGTCAAGAAAGTATAGTATCTACTCGTATTTAAAGACTAAAATTTAAAACCTTGTAGCTTTTTTCCGTCTATTAAAAAGGCTTTTGGAAAAGCTATCCAGACTCCTATTAAGTACTTTGATGTCATTGTCTGACAAATTCGCTTCTCGTACTTGTTGCAGTACATAATTTTTTTAAAAAGCCATGCATTCCGCATTTCTATATTGTGAGAAGCCATGCTCCATTAAAACTTTAAGTAGATCAATTCGCCTAATACTTGTTGAAACACCTAAAAAAAATTAATTATAAGGTAGAAACGCAAGTAAACGCAAAAACTTTTTGGATATTTTAAAGGTATAATGATTGTAGAAAATTTTGGTGTAATTAGATCCGAGTCGTACCGAGTCGCAAAAAAGTTCTCCTCCAATTCTTACAAAAATTATCATTTTTATTTTTATTTTTTACCGATTATTTTTGATATTCACTGTAGAGTTAATTTTAACTTTTAAAACAACAATAATATTTTATAAGTAAACTACTAACCTCCATAAATATCCATCCTAATTTTTTTAATAATAAATTTATTAGATCCACCACTATCAGCTTTCTACACTTCGCGTAAATCAAATGAAATATTCTCTCCTTGCGTAAAATAAAAAACACCTGCTATTTAGAAAACAAGTACAAACTTGTATCTCGTAATACGGGTTTAAATTTTAACTTATTTTCTTTCTTACACATTTCTAAAAAGACGACTATGATTGTTTTGTTAATAGGTTGCAATCAAAAATTGGACTTTTGGAATTCTAGATTTGCGATTTCTATCACTGTGCGCCGTACAAGTTGCTATTGCCCACCACAAAACACCAAATAAGAGAAACGTTATTTGCATGTTAATTGAACGAAACGGGAATGACGTTTAACCGATCGCCATCTTAGGTGGCAGGGGGTGAGGAAGGCAGGGGAATGCTGAATTTTAATTGCAGGTTAGTAAATTAATTTTTTAATGTTTGTTTACTTTGCTTTTTAATTTTCTGAGAACAGCAAAGCAAACAACATTAAAAAAATTAATTTACTATAAAAAACAATAAGACTATTCTAGAAAAAAAAACGACCATATTTTGTTTATAATTTATTTCAATTTTAGATCAAAAAAGATCTTAATGCAGAAGGCATAACTTCCAATGAGTCTAACACAAGACGAATTTCTGATAACTATATGAACTTCTGGTACGAACTAGTTACGGCACATTGTACTATCAAAAATAAAAGTTTCTTAAGGGATTAAAGGTGGTATTCAGAGTCGACTAACTTCCTGGGCCTGTACAAAAATATAAGCAAAGGAAGCATCTAAGGTGTCCACCAGTGATTCTTATATCACCCCTAGGCGGTACAAGTTTAGAGTCACAGTGGTGTCGTTCAACGGCTTCCTTGCCTATTCTTTTCAATTTTGTAATATAGGGCTGGTCATTATTAAAATTAGGTCATCATGTGGGGCAAGTCTTAATCCAGTGGAGGTCAACATTGGGCTAGTCTTGTATATAGGTATGCATTAACATGAAACAAAAAAAAATTGGGCAGAATAATCTCATACATTAGTAAAATGTTTTAATACAAGAATTATTTTTAAATAGAAACTGATAAAATTGTTTAATTGGTTTTAAATCTTTTATTACTGGGGTCATTAACTTTACTTTTATTAAAAATGTTATGCTTTTTATAGTGTCCAGCACTTAAAGTTTGATTTTCATTATTTTTCTCTTAAATATTTGTAAACTGTTAATCGAACATATAATTTAACAATTTCGTTACATAATATGTCGCGTTGCTCGCAGAAGTTAAATTTTTGAAATTCATTTCCATAAATATTTAAAAATGTATCTTCTAAGTAAGCAATGTGGCCACTATTATTAAGGAAACGATACAATTTCTCGTGGAATTACATCGAGTAAGCGAACTAGTTTGTCACTGGCATAAGTAAGTCTAGTATTTTCATCATATTCTTTAAATGAAACAAATAAATACTGATTAGTTACGTCGCTAGAATACAAATTAGCAAGTTTCACAGTCAGGTACAGACTTTCAATTGCAAAGGTTATAAAAAATCATCCCTCCAAGAAATATTATTTGGAAGTACCTAAAGGAATATTCTCGGCTGCAATATTTGTAGCCTAATAATAATATTAGGTATACCTAATATTACAATATTTAGTACTTACTCAGAGAAATACTAAGAACTTCAGTGACATTTTTAACATAAATAATAATGCCGGTGCGATAAAAATCACAAAAAAATTAAACATTTCCACAAGGCGGTCTAAAAAAAGAAAGATTAGGAAAACGAAACGTCAAATTTTAATCGCACGTACGTCTCAATTGCTTTTGCACATACGTTCAAATATGGCCAGGTGGCTGACATATCCGGTGGCAAGATGTTGCGGGTTGCCCAATCCCACATTCATCCCCGTGTTGCCCACTGACTAAAAAACAGCATCATGACATTACCAGAAGGTACCCAACCTCCCACGACGTAGACGCGCAGCGTTGCCAAACTGTTTTTTATAGTAAGTCTGGCGGAGCACTACCTGGTTATTCTTGACAAAATCATAAACTTTAACGTCGACGGGCGCGGCCAACGGGCATGAAAATGTATATTTAATATTATGTATTTTACACTCAGCATCGCTTTGACAGTCAATTCATATCAAATCAATTTTGCGAGCGAAGCCGCGGATACCTGCTACTGTATGTTAATTTGAAAATAAAACTTCTAAAATTCATATTTCATAACATTCACAAAAAAAAAGAGTAGAGCAATCGCGTCCGTATAATTTATATCAACGAAAAATATTCTTGGCTAGCGGACTTTAAAGTGTGAAAAGCCCTGCATTTTGCATTGAAGTACACAAAGATGAGAAAAACAATGGACTTCCTGGGGCCGAATAGACATTGACAGCTATTTCGTCCTTGTTAGGAACTCATCAGAATGCCACAACCCGAAGCAACTGCACCGATAACACTGCAGCGCATTTAAACCTTGCTTAATAAAATAGCAAGTAGTAAATAAGCCGCAACGCCATCACATTGGAATCAACAACAATACAAAACACAGGTACAATATAGTGTGGATGTGAAAGGACTCAAACAACAAAACGACGCAAACACACTCCAGTATAGGGTACGACATTTTGTACTTGTCCACATCAGTTTGTTTAAATGGCATATCGTCGGCTTAATATGCAAATCACATATGTCCCAAAATCCATATTTTACAGGAGACAAAAAAAAACTGTATATCTAAAGAAGTATTATCTTTTAAGATTCTTTAATTTTTAAGTATTGTCACAGAAAATATAGCTACGCAACAGAACGATGGAGACGTGGCAACAAACCGCCCCCGAAAAAAGAAGCCGGCTGCCGGCAGCGGGCTTCCCTACAAGATTCAGGCGGTTTCTATGGGAAGATTTCCTAAGAGATGTCGTGCGTGCAAGTCCCACGTTGCCAAACGTACCGTTGTGTATTTAAATGTGAGGAAAAGTATTTTAATAAATCAAAGTATGTACATCTTATAGAAAATGTAGAATTATAAAATTTAAAGGGCTGATTTTAAAGAGTGTATTAAATTTATGTATTACCAACATTAAAGCCTTGATACAACATATTTTATTATCATGGAAAAGATTTAGGCGATAATTAATGCCAACACAGACTAAGTAGTGGCGCAGGGGGGGGGGGGGGGTTTACCACAAAAAATGTTCTTATTATATAAAGTAGGTGTACCGCAGGCAATGCGGTGTAGGCGACATATGTGTTTGTCTATTATTAATGGGTACCTACTTCAATAATAACTATTAAGATTAATTTTTTAATAAGTCTTTGGTTGTGATGAAAACGAATTTCTTGGTTCACTAAGTTTACCAATTATAAGTGAAACAAAACAAATATATTATAATATAGTACTTCCAAAATGTTTGTTTTTAAAAATATATCGAAAATGTAAGTAGGTACAGGGCCAGTTAAAGGATGGGGATGTTCCAATGGAATTATTTAGATCATTAACGATAGGTAAGTAAAGTCAACTTTTTTATTTCTACGTTAAATGTATATAATTACATATAACTTTTGTCAGTTTTGTTGAAATATAAGTATATAGGTAGGTGTACTTTAGGATTATTATGCTAATTTTTATGCTTTTAACGTCAAACTTACTGACAATTTTAAGTTTGTAAAAGCAAGCAAATTTTTTGCAGAATTTCCTACCAAATTGAATTACATAAACATCAATTTGTTAGTGCCTAAATTGTGTACAGGATAAAATTATGCAGTTTCTACATTTACTTTTTACTTATAATATGATTTTCGAATTCGCGATCCGGCACTTTCCCTACTAAGCAGCTATCTTTTAAATCGTAGACAAAAAGTTGAAGTAAAACAAGAATTTAGTAGTTTACAGGAAATTAAGTATGGTGTACAGCAAAAGGGACAGTATTGGGTCCAATACTGTTCAACATTTATATAAATAATTTGTTAATTCAGAATTATACTGGTGAAGTAATATCTTTTGCGGATGACACAGTTTTGTTTGTTGAAAGTAACACATGGAAAGGAGTCGAACAAAAAATTAATTGTAATTTACAAAAAATTGTGCGGTGGTTGGATGATAATTTGTTGACCATCAATTTAAGTAAAACCAAGTATTTACCCTTTGCAAGTAATATCTCAGGCCTTCCGCAAAATGAGCAAATAAAAAATGTCGATTTACCATTTAGATTTGGAACTTAGAAAAATCTGACTCTGTTAATTATTTAGGAATATTATTTGATAATCATTTAAAATGGAACAATCATATATAGCAACTTACTAAGAAACTTCGGTCCTTATTTTATCTGTTCAAACATATCAAAAAAATATCTGACATAAGTTGTATGCGAACAGTATATTTTGCTTTAGTTCAGTCTCTGTTAAGCTACGGAATAACTGCATCGGGAGGAGCTTACGAAAATACCCTTAAACCTTTGGAAGTTAACAAAATATTTAAAAGCCATATTTTTGTATACTCAGTAATTATCGAATGTAATATCTACCACAAGATGTTTCGGGATTACCGAATAATACTTTTGGAGGAGTGGTGTTGCTGATGGTAACTCGTTGAGTGCCAGGTAAAAGTATTAGGTAATCCCAAAACATCGAGTGGTATTCAAAAGATTATATAACGAACCATAATTTGAATAATTATTCATTTTTATTATTATTGATAACAAAGTTACAATTATTATAATAAATATTATTTACTCCAGTGCGATTTTTCTGTATTTTTTGGCCTCAAATTCACTTCGGACAACGAAACACTTCCAAATCTCGTTTGGTTTGACATTTTTTTAAAAATTATGTCACAATTAAATATTTGATAATGTGTTACCATGACAGTAACAATCGTTCCACCAAAAGCGATAATCCCAAAGGCTTATCACTTATCATAAGCCTCTCGAGCTATATGGGAATTATGTACCGGGTGGTCAAATAAGCGAGGACGTCAGCTTTATCTCGGAAACCATTAATCGTACAACTTTCGGAAAGATTTTTTATGAGTAAAGTGGTCAAGAGAAATTGCTGAAAATTACTTTTAAGTTCCTCATTTCGCCGCAAGGGGGCACAATCAAAAATTGTTTTTTTAAATTCTACTTTTCTCCGAAAATTCCCGTATTAAGGTATAACTCTGATTACATCATTCGAAACCCTAGACAATTCTGCATCATTTTGGTTTAAGGCTCATTGGCGTACCGACCTTGATAAGAGTGGGAGAAGCTATTGAAAGTGTAAACATTAAAATCGCTGTAACTTCCAAACGACTTATCCGATTTTACTAAATTTAAGCTTGTTTGGAAGGGGGAAATAAGTATCTTCAATTGCCGTATCCAACAGTACAATATTCTATATATTCTTCTATAAAATTGCTAGAGGGCGCAATTGGTAATAATAACAGTTTTTTCGATTTTATCCCGAAAATTCAAATCATACGGTATAACTATGACATCATAATCGAAAAGTAGATGAAATTTGCAACAAAAGATGTGAAGACCGCAGTTCGATATCTTTATTCGTTTCAGAGTTATTGCCAAAACAATAATGTTTAATGCAAATTGCGCCCTATAACAATTTTATTAGAAACTATCGTGTACCATTAGATACGGCAATTGAAGGTACTTCCAAACAAGCTTAAATTTAGTAAAATCGGATAAGTCGTTTAGAAGTTACAGCGATTTTAATCTTTACACTTTCAATAGCTTCTCCCACTCTTATCAAGTAAAATTGTAAACAGTAAAATCGCTGTAACTTCTAAACGACTAAACCGATTTTAGTAAATTTAAGCTTGTTTGGAAGAAAAAGGTAAGTATCTTCAATTGTCGTATCGAAGGGTACAAGATAGTTTCTAATAAAATTGCTAGAGGGCGCAATTTGTATTGAAAATTATTGTTTTGGCAATAACTCTGAAACGAACAAAGATATCGAACTGCGGTCTTTACATCTTTGGTTGCAAATTTCATCTACTTTTCGATTATGATGTCATAGTTATACCGTATGATTTGAATTTTCGGGATAAAATCGAAAAAACTGTTATTATTACAAATTGCGCCCTCTAGCAATTTTATTAAACACTATCGTGTACTGTTGGATACGACAATTGAAGATACTTGTTTTCCCCTTCCAAACAAGCTTAAATCTAGTAAAATCGGATAAGTCGTTTAGAAGTTACAGCGATTTAAATGTTTACACTTTCAATAGCTTCTCCCACTCTTATCAAGGTCGATACGCCAATGAGCCTTAAACCAAAATGATGCAGAATTGTCTAAGCTTTCCAAAGATCTAATCAGAGTTATACCGTAATATGGGAATTTTCGGAGAAATTTAGAATTAAAAAAAAACAATTTTTAATTGTGCCCCCTTGCGGCGAAATGAGGAACTTAAAAGTAATTTCCAGCAATTTCTCTTGACCACTTTACTTATAAAAAATATTTCCGAAAGTTGTGCGAATAATGGTTTCCGAGATAAAGCCTACGTCCTCGCTTATTTCACCACCTGGTACATTGAGTTGTATAATGTATAATCAGTAAAATAATTAAACTACAATTTAAAGTTGCGTTCTAGAACAAGCAAGTTCATTATTTTGGAAAATTAATGTTCATTGAAAGTAAATATAAAATAAAAAACCTACTGGAACTGGATAAAACGGAAAGTTTGTGTGTGTCAAACTATTATATAAATTTTAGACTTTTCACCGATAACGATTGAACGTTGCATTTGTGGGAATTTTAATATTTTATATAAGTACCTATAAAGCTGACTGAATTATTTCAATGTTCACTAAATAGATCCAATCTCTTATAATTACAATCCTTAAAGTTGCCACGTTAGTGAAAAAATGTCGGACAATAATGTAACAGTATAAGGCCACCTAATTTCAAGAGCAAAAATATTTCTCATTACGGATCTCCTTTGAATTTGTGGTATTTTAATAATGACATTAGGAAAGCCTTAAATTGAATATTCCTCCAAGTTTAAAATAAATACATGTTATAGGTATTTTGAAAGGTAGTTATTTACAGTTTAACTGACTATTTTAAAAATCTTATCTAGGTATAATGTCTCTTTGCCCTTAAAAAATAACAATTTATTTTAGAGATTGCAGGTTTAAAATTAAGATTTTTTAAATCTTTTAGCGTTTTCGATTTACTGCTCTCGCGCACTCTGAGAGTGCTCTCCCCGAGATTTGCGTGTTCGGTTATCAAAATCCACTGCTCTCGCTCGGAGTAGCATGTTCGATTTACAAATTTGGTTACTCTGAATCCGTTTGAGAGTGCTCCTTTACGATCTGAAAATTTTTACAGAGTAGAGAGGCAGCGCTTGCGCAGAACCGCAAACCACCACCATTTTCTATTCTTTTGTTGATGTGTGATCTCGTTTGTTGTGTTTTCTGTGTTTGTTTTTCGTCTAGTTCGATGAATATTGTATATAATATGTCATAAACGCGCTCAAGTGATTTAAATTTGAAAATTAATTGTTTATTTTTGTATGTTGACATCTGTCAAATTTTCAAGCGCAATTACGTTCAATTTACACTCCGTCCGAGGGCAACCGCCTTCGGAGTGACAGCAAATCTCGGGCCGATCGATGACGTCACAGAGCGCTCTCGGAGCACTCTCGGAGTTGTAAACCGAAAACGCTATTAGTTTTTAAGTCTTAGTTACCGCTGTACTTGAATTGCGAATCCGAACGCATAAAAAGTGCTGGTGATATTTTATTTCTGGGTATTTATCTATATTATAGATATACAGGGTGTCCGCTAATTAATGGTATATCGAAAAACCACAGACTCATTACGTAAAAAATATTATCATTTAATCATACTTAATTATCTACATCCGAAAGTTGATATTGACTGAGATACAGGGTTACAAGTTAAAACTTAATTTTTGTTTGTGTCCAATAGCTTTGAGAAAAACGTTTTTTCACAAAATTTTGCAATTAAGTTTTTTTTTAGAACGAGAAGTTTATTTGAGTGTGAAATTTTAATGTACAAAGTAGGTGGCACTGTTTGCGGTATTTTTCGCACATTTATTAGGTCATAACTTTTTTGTGCCTCAGTGTATTTAAGTTTTTAACGAAAATAATACTTTACAGAGTTACCGTTTCAGAGATATAATAAATGTGCGAAAAATACCGCAGAGAGCGCCCCCTACATTGTATGTACATTAAAATTTCATAAAAAAATTAATTTCTCGACCTAAAAAAACCCTTAATGCAAAATTTTTGAAAAAACGTCAGTTTTTCTTAAAGTTATTGGAGAAAAACGAAAATAAAGTTTTCTTTAACCTACCTCAGTTAAAATCAACTTTCGGATATATGTATGTATGAATAAATCCTAATATTTTTACTTAAGGAGTCTGTGGTTTTTCTATGTACCATTAATTAGCGGACACCCCGTATATAATAATAACTTAATAATTTTTGGTAGTAGGTAATTTCGCAGTCTGTAAGATCAAGGAGCCTTAATTGATTTGGTTGATTTTAATTTATAGAGGTGGCTTTCGCATAAAATGTATGTTTTTGTTGTAGCGGGGGCGAACCTTGGTTTGTCTAAAAGAGGGTAAAAGGTAAACCTCTCTGATCTACCACTTTAGCCGCCGGAAAAAACGCCGATAGGAAGCGGCATTCCGGGAAAACGTTTGAAGTCTCTCCGACATTATTAGCGGCAAGGTTTTAAACTCTCATTATGTAGCAAGTTCAAAATTAGAGACCAATCGAAGGTTCGGTTTCGGCTACTTTCGGCCAAAAAATCTGTGACAGTTTCGGTTTCGGTCAAAAATCGGCCGAACCTTCGGCCGCGCCGAAACTCAGTGTTCGTGAATTGTCGCGAACCGTTCGCCTAAATTTGGGTGAGTTCGTAGGCAGTGTTGTCTATATAAATAATGTTTTTTCGCTGTTGACCTTTTTTTTAGGTGGGAAGAGTTCAATCCGTTCCCAAGATCGATCTCGTCCTATATAAAATAAATTAGATTTTAGTATACAATAAAATTTTTAACATGTATAAAAGTTTCGGTTTCAGCCGAAACTGAGACCAAGGCTGAAGGTTCGGTTTCGGTTTGGGCTGAAAATCTTGTTTCGGTCGGACACTAGCCAAAATATAAAAAATTATTTATTTTTACATGGACAAAATAAAATGCTGTGATTTTAAATAACTAAATTCATAAATTAGAGAACTAGTCATTAAAATCTTTCAAATAAACCACTGTTTTTCGTAATTAAAAAAGAACTTCTACAAAATATTTTATGTTGGTTAACATAACTTTTTACACTATATACAGGGTCTGTTGAGATTAAGTGGTGGTACTAAGAGAAATAATTATGAAACTCAGGTAAAATGTAAAATACTTTATTACGAACAAAAACGAATGGTTACAAAGACCGGGCTTGTGAATTATTGTGATAGACAATAATTGAACTCTAACTTACTGTTCTTTCTTAAAACAAACAGAAAGAACCCTTGACAAATATTACGTCTCGAATTACGCCATGAAAATAGAAAATGGAACCGCCATCGTCGAAACATAAACAAATCGGTTCGACATTCAGATAAACCATAAACAGAATAAGCTCTTAGTCAGCGTTACTTTTATATTTCAACAGGGTCGCTAATAATCGATGTCGATTATTTTTTAAAGATAGTTAAATCGAAAAGTGTAAAAAACAAAACTTTTTTAGTCTATTAGAATAACAAAAATAAAATAAAAAAGTTATTCCAATTTAAAAAATTGCCAAATACCCACCTTTGCCCAGCACTTTATTTGTCGCTCGATAGTCGATATACATTTTTAGTTGTTTACCCTGAATCTACTAGACTCTGATCACAGAATACCCATATAACGCGCTGGTATAGCACAATCAAATTACTTATAACAGGTTTGAAGCAGTGTTAATACTTAATCCATATACAAAATTTTATCATTCTCCGTCATCTAGGGACCCCCAAAACATCGACATCTCATAATGTAAAAAAAAAATTGCGACCTTTATTATTATTATTATTATTATTATTATTATTATTATTATTATTATATTATGTGACCCTTTCTGTTATATTATATGTAAGTACATTTTTATTTTTATTTTGATAGGTCTGTCATTCAATAAACCGCATTATGATATAAAATAATAAATAAACTTGCGAAAATCCAAGTAAGTGTAAATCGAATTGCAAGAGCGTATCTGAACGGCAACATCACCAAATAAATTCTTTCTCAGAACAGCGCGAAATCGGCGAAATACGATAAATGCTTGTACTGTTACTCGCAGCGCCACCTCGAACCTTTCGAGTAACCATTCGCGCCCGTTTTCGTTTGTCGCCTGTCTTCCTATTCTCATTAGCGTTCTGTTGCGTAGCTATATTTTCTGTGGTATTGTTAAGTTAATTTAGTTTTAATATTTACCTGTCAAAATATTGTAAAATATTGTTTGTTAAATTTTTTACCAGACATATGTGATTTTCGACAAGTTTTGTCATTTTTTTTTTGGACTTATGGGAATGTAGGCACAAAAATACCCTGTCTACAGGAAATTTTCATCACATAAGTCCCAGAGAGACCATTTTTCATATAATATAAAATCACTTAAATCCATAACAAGTATTAAGACAGTATTTAGTTATTTTATATCCCCCGAATTTAATAAATTATATTAACAATATATTATACATAACTTATCTTATACTATAAAAGTTTTATTTCACTGTAATATTAGCAGATTAACGAAATACCGTTATAGTAACTTCATTTCACCAAAAATTGGACTTATGTGTTTTGCATATTAAGCCAACGATATACAGAAATTCATTGTACCTGTATTTTGCATTGTTGTTGATTCCAATGTGATGGCGTTGCGGCTTATTTGCTACTTGCTATTTTATTAAGCAGGGTTTAAATACGCTGAAGTGTTATCAGTGGAGTTGCTTCGGATTGTGACATTCTGATAAGTTCCTAACAAGGACGAAATAGCTGTCAATGTCTACTCGGCCCTAGGGAGTCCATTGTTTTTGGCATTTCTATGTAATTCAATGCAAAATCCAGGTCTTTTCAGACTTTAAAGTTCGCCAGCCAAAAATATTTTTCGTTGATTCCCAACTAACGTTACAGTTTGCACAAAAAAAAATAATTTTTTTAGGTACCAAATATGTTCCAGAAATAATAGGAGATAACTACAAAGTACACATGAAACTTACCATCAACTACCTGGGACCGCAAGATTTTGGAATATATAAATGTGTATCTAAAAATTCATTGGGTGATATGGAAGGGTCCGTTAATGTTTATAGTAAGTATTAAATTTGCGTTTAAACATCATGGTATTGTTAAAATATATATTTTTTTTATTTTTCCATTAGAAATACCACATCCAAATGTTGCTGTGCCAACCAAAGACAAAAGTAAGTAAAATTTAAAATGATTTAGAAAATTTATACACGTTATTTCGTAGAGTAGCAATTGGGGACATGGTCTGCCAATTTAAACTAAAGTAAAATTATTGCTAAACTTATTTGGTAGACTTCATTCCATTCCATTGATGATTTATGGTTTCGTAATCAAATATTTAATGGTTTAATGTGGAAAATGGAATATTTCTTTCGCATTAGTCCGCCTATCTCGGAACCCAATTTTTAAACCTTACAGCCTTTTGATCAGAAAGAACGATCATATTATAGTAAACTGCTAACCACAAAGTTCGACAAATTGTTTTTTCTAATTTTGTCTCGAAGCGAGTTCGAAATATATCTATTTCGAACTCCGAATTTTATTATTTAAAGGTTGGCCCTACATGACATGTTTTATTTCATTGACTTGCGCCTTTGTGATTTACGAGAAAACCCATTTTTCGCATAGGAAAAATAGCTTGATAACCTACTGTTTTATTATGTGTGGATAACAGTCATGTATGTTGGTTGCATAAATCTATAAATCAATTTTTGTAGATGCTTCAAGCTATCATTTTCTGCCAAATCCTATCCAAAATTCAATCTACTAACCTTCCAATGTCGATTTTAACTTCAACTTTATTTGAATTTTCCATCTTCCCTATACTAAATTGCAATGCCGTGACGTAAAATCACGTCTTTTGAAACTCGAAAAAAAGTAGCAAAATCGCCCGAATTTCCGAACGCTCTGTATATGTACCGAATGTACAAGGATCACACAACGTATTCCGTCCAATTTCAAATCTCATATCGCTAAAATAACTTTAGGATCTCGTGGTGAAAATGGGTCAATAAATCAAAAAATAACAGTTCGCAAAATAATGTTTGTTGTTCAGAGGCTACTATGATAAAAAATAGTATTACCAACATAAAATTTAGACATAAAAATTAACAAAATTTGAAGGATTTATTTTCTTTTTAAATATGTGTTTTTTATTAAAAAAAACTACAAATTAGAAAAAATAGTATAACGAACGTGTTATATAAAGCAGTTTTAAGCACTTGTCCCGTTATAAAACTCGCCGCAAGCGGTGATGCTTTATAAAACTTGTACGTTAATATACTATTTTCTATTTCACGTTCATAATGAGTTCAGTACGGTACGCATTTGCGTATCGTAATGAAGCTATTTCGATACGCGTTTTTTTTTTATTTGATGTTGGTAACATTTAAATGTTTTATTTTATTGCCTTGCGCGGCCTTTGTGAATTACGAGAAAACCCATTTTTCGCAGAGGAAAAATATCTTGATAACCTACTTTTTTTATTCTGTGTGGATAACAGTCATGTATGTTGGTTGCATAAATCTATAAATCAATCTTTTGTAGATGCTTCAAGCTATCATTTTCTGCCAAATTCTATCCAAAATTTAATTTACTAACCTTCCAATGTCGATTTTAACTTCAACTTTATTTGAATTATCCATCTTCCTTATACTAAATTGCAATGCCGTGACGTAAAATCACGTCTTTTGAAATTAAAAAAAAATAAGCAAAATCGCCCAAATTTCCGAACGCTTTGTATATGAACCGAATGTACAAGGACCACACAACGTATTCCGTCCAATTTCAAATCTCATATCGCTAAAATAACTTTAGAATCTCCTGGTGAAAATGGGTCATGACAGTTCGCAAAATAATTTTTGTTGTCCAGAGGCTACTATGATAAAAAATAGTATTACCAACATAAAATTTAGAAATAAAAATTTACAAAATTTGAAGGATTTATTTTCTTTTTAAATATGTTTTTTCTTATTGAAAAACATACAAAATAGAAAAAATAGTATAAAGTACATGTTTTATAAAGCAGTTAGAGCACTTGTTCCGTTATAAAACTCGCCGCAAGCGGCTCGTTTTTAACATGGGCGCGTGCTATAAAATGATGCTTCATAAAACGTGTACTTTAATATACTATTTTAACACCTTTATTACTGGTCTGTAGTTCTGGAACGACATCAAGGATTTTAATGCGATTTGCAGAGTTTCAAAGATTGTTTCTTGCGTATTATTGTTCATATCTTATCAGCTTTAATAACGACTTTAGCTACTTCGTGATTTAAGACAACAGATATAAGGTTCAAGGTATTTTATTTAAAATAATTTGCAATAAAGTAAGTATAGCTCCGACTTAGGAAAAAAATTGGATGTGAATGCTTAGTTTGCTTAGGTGTCTACATTTCAATTTCTGTAAATATTCCAGTCCTAGGACGGACTTGTCAAAACTATCTCGACATATCCAAATGCATAAAGCATAAGAATAATGTTTTACGAAAAGGTATGAACCTTATATAGCTTAAATATCTTAGTTCAAACTTTTTAAATTAAAATAACTCAATTATCTTAATTTTATCACACTCTTTGTAATTTGGGACACCCGGTAGATATTTTGGAGTAATTTATTAATGGTTCTTTTTAAAAATAAACCAATTGAGTATATTAGATACAAAACAAGCGGCGTAAACAGTCATCTGATGTCTTCACGTATGTAAACAACAGCCTTTTTTTTTTAAATGTGATATTTCTTGCCTTAAGGCATAAAATAAAAAAATATTAAATTATCCTGAGATACTAACTTCAGTTGTAAAACGACGTTAAAATATAACATGAAAAACACTACACACAAAAAAAACTACTCTCAAAACAATCTTATAGTAATGCTCAAACATAATTATATCCTTATTTTGAAACTAACTGGCTTTATTTTGTGCCTAAAATATTTTAATTTTTAAACTACTAAGGTAGGTGAAGAGAATACGCCCATGTTGGTTATATGCCCAGCCGCTGTATTTTTAGGTAGTTTAAATTTTCGACGACAGATGGCTGACACGGTGCTTACGATAACCTTTACGGCCAAAGTTACGCGAATCCGATGTCAGTTGCACAGAATACGGAAGAAATAGAACGCAAACTGTACACTAAAGTTTGTAGCGATAATGCGCCAAGGAATGCCGTGCATGTACAGAAAACTAAGGAAGGAACAGAATCGGTTACAGGAAACTACATTTTAAAATATTTTCTTTCGTTCGCCAATTGGTCAAGAAAATAATATTATCGCATAGCTGGCCTGGCGCATCCGGCATTTCGTTTTTTCCATGAAAATTTTAATGCGGTTATCGTTTTATCCAAAACTCAGCTAAACAGTCGTCTGTGGAGCCCTATTATTTAGTTTACCTTAAGCTTAAAAAAGTACATTATTAAAAGCATTTCTGGTTTGAAATTTATTAAACTTTTGGTTTGGTTCCTGCAGACCACTTTTTGACTGATTTTTGGAAAAAATGAAAGAGTAACGAAAAGGATAAATAAAAAAATGTGATTGTAGAAAATTCTTACTTTATTTGCAAAGTTAACAAATAATACTTGGTAGGACTAGTGTTTGCTTTGCTTATCAATTGGATATTAAGAAGAAACAAATTTGGTTATAAAAAAATATTTATAGGTTCGAGGGGGCTGAAAAGTAGCCCTCCTGAATTCGTATTAAAAAAAAAAGTTTATACCTAGCACGATTTGCTTTTTTATTATAAACTTTTAAAGGTTTTCGCCCTGATTGATTTAAGAAATCATTAAAAGCAGTGAATAGTGATTAAAGATTTCATTATTGTGAATAATGGGTATTATTATATTAAGCAAAACACATAATGGACACTTTATACAATTAGTATTGGACAAAAATGTAGGTACCTATAAGTAAAACACTAATTGTTTGCATAAGATGTACTCTGATGGCAGCGGTATCTTGAATTGTACAATTTATGTTCCTTAAAACTCTGACGGCGTCTTGTTTTTGTATTTACACTGAGCTCTTTTTCACTTTTCTCATGCTATTCTTTCATTTAAATATAACTAAGAAAAGCTAACCTAATTTTACCTCAAACTGAGTCAAACATTACTTGTAAGTATAAATGTTTCTACTAATAACACTATTTTTAACTTTAACATAATGAAATAAACAGTAGGTATACACTTTTTGAGCAGCCTCTGCAGCGTGTAATAAACACAGATTTAACAGTATTTTAAATATAACTAGTTTTTTCGTAAAAAGCCTAGTACATAAACAATATAACATAACCTCTGTACTCTGTAACTTAAACGAAAAAACCACAGAAAAATAAAGGATTTAATAGCATCTGAAATATCACAGAGAAAATCCATACCGTATTTTCGCAGAGGTGGTGCCATCCTCAACATGTACAGCGAAGCTTATACTTAAACGCTTCCTCCATTTAAGTTTGTTTTCTATTTTCTTCTGTATTCTGTGGTCAGTTGCATTCAAACAGTCGTGAGTTTCGCATGGTGTTTGATTAGAAGGTATCTGTTATTAAACAGGGTCAGTTTAAATCGCTTGATAATGTGCTATAATATAATATTTATATTCAGATAAATATATCAATGGAAAGCTTGTTTCTTTGTGATTCTTATGACATATATTTGTCTTAAAAATAATTTGTTATTATACCAAAAATTAACAAAAATGTTGTTCACGTACCATATAGGTAATATGCCCCTACCCAAGTGAAGTTAATATGTCCCCTAGGAGTATTACCTGTACTAATTTTTAATTGGTTATTTCAGATGTTTATTACATACTCATATGATATTATTATGTGTCTTTGATTTTTATTTAATAAGTAAAAAAGATTAAAGCAACCTTGATACGTTTCTCTTACTTTACAGAGCTGCGCATATTACCAACACCCCATGGGCATTTTACCAACATGGATTGCCAATATGCCCAGTTTGATTGTTTTTAAAAAAGTTGTAAAAAGGGTAAAAAACCAAAAAAAAATTAAGAATTATTTCCAAAAGCTTACAATAGCAGAAAATTCTCTCATAGAATAAAAACAACATGAATTTTTTTCTATTTTTTATTAATGAAAGCGTTTAAGAGGGGCATATTCACCTCACCTACCTTACTGTTTAAATTATATCATCAAAATAATCAAAATTATGTTCATGAAGAGATTACATCATCATCATAACAAGATAATCTTATACTTGTTTTAATAAAAGTGAAATATACTATGATGGGTTTAAAAATAAAAATAAATTTGTATTCTCACAGCGAGCACAAAGACAGTCTCTATACTCAACTTGAGTAAAATCTAAACCCTTATTATTTCTTTGATGCTATTTGCATCACGTGACCTCTTTTGTTCTGCGAGGAAACGACCGAAATACGTTTAGTCGTTATTTAACATCCACGCAGACGTCGCGCGTCGATGCTCACCGATGCTGGTAGTGTGTGTTCTATTTTGCGCGTTTTGTGTAATAGTGTGATGGAGGAATTACTTAGACTATGAAAAATAATTTCTTCCTTACTCCTTGGTATGAGAACAACGCCCCCACACTGTAGCCACAAGCTACAACCATTAGATGTATCCGTATATTTTCCGTTTCAAAATGCCTGTAATAAGGCGGGACAACAATGGATGGTCAATCATCCAGGTCAAGCGATGAACATTTATAACATAGGAGAAATTGTTGGAACAGCATTCCCTCAAGCATTTACTCCACAAAATATAATATCAGGATTTAAAAAGACCGGCATATGCCCATTCAATCGAGACATATTTACTGAAGAAGACTTTTTGCGTTCGACGGTAGCAGATAAACCGCTACCTTCCAATAATGAACTGAACGAGGCACAAGCTGGCCCTTCAGGTATTAATCAAAATAAGGCACAGCCAGAACCACTTGGTAGCCAAAATGACATAATTATTACTGAGTCAAATTTTAAATCTGATAAACCTTCTAAGAATTCTTTCGTATCGTTTGAAGAAATTTCGCCACTGCCCAAAATTGGTGAAGTGCAAAAGAAACGAACCACAAAAAGAAAAACTAGAAAATCGCTAATTTTAACTGATACTCCTAATAAGACAGAAATTGAAGAAGAACATAAAGCAAGTAAAGAGAGACTAGAAAAATCTGGTCTAACCAAAAGAAAGATCTTGGGTGCGGAAACTAAACTTAATAATAAGAAACTACAAGTAAAGAAGAAGAAAATTGAAATTGAGGACTCGGATACAACAGAAGATGATTCTTTTCATTCCGAAGATTCTTCCGATGACTTAAAATCTCTATTCCATGAAGAAGGCGTATGTCCAAAATATATAGAAATCAAGAGTTGGGTATTGGTAATCTTTAGAGGAAAAAAATCAATTCGTCTGTTTGTTGGACAGATAATCGAAAAAGTAGGCATGGAAAGGAAAATAAATTTTGCCAGACGGATTGAGGGAAGCAAATTTAAATGGCCGGAGAAAGAAGACGTTTCTATTATTGATGAAGATCAGATAGAAAATTTATTAACAGAACCAAGATATAAATATAAAAATGATAGGTTAATGTTTGTCCAATTTAAGGAGAAATTTGATGGCTTGCTTGTTGAATAAGAAAGTTTCCTAGGTGGTATTTTTATTTCACTTGTATTTTACTGTACTGTTTGTTGAACTTTCTTTTATACTTATAGTTTTAAATAGAATAAACCAGTTACTTTACTGGAACTTCAATGATATTTGTTTCTCTTTAATCCTGTATCATGCATCCCCACACATGTATCAATTATCCCTAATATGGGGATCATTGCTACATAATGCTAACTAACTAACTAATTGAAAAATTAGCAAACCGTCACACTAAAATTATCATTTTAATAAAAATATATGAACATTACATATTAATGTATATTGTGACACACAAAACACAAAAAATGTATTAGAAAAATTTAATTTCTTTTTAAATAAAAAAAATTAAAAAAGTGTATCAACCATCCCTAGTCTCCCCTAGTATTTTTTTGGGTTTACCTAAAAACAAAAGGTTACGGAAGCAAACCAGTAAATTTAGAAGAGCGAGTTATCCACTAAATTCGCCTTATTACCCTAGATATAGTACATAATGTCAAGAATGAATTTTATTTTATATTAGGGGTTTGTCAAGAAAAAAATTTCTAACAATAATAATAATATATAACGGGGTTAGAGTAAATGGTGAGTGGCAATACGATCCGGGTTTGTGCATTAACGAACATTTTCCTAACGTTAATTTTATTGCTGGGGATTTTTATCATTGCCTGAAAAGAACCGTGGCTATATTTAGGGAAACAGGTTCTATACAACACAAAAAAGGAGCAGAAGAACTTGTTGCAAACGTTCGTGAAATAATGCAAAATACGCCAACAAATTGTATAAGACGCATGTTCCAAGAAATGGGAATATCTTATGGACTATTCTTTAACGGCTACAGAGTGGTCTGCGAGACACCACGCGACATCCTTTTCGATAATTTTGCAATTGCTTGTGTGTTAAAGGGTGGGTGACTGTGTATAGGGATGTTACAGAATAGCTTTTTCTCGTACCTAGTTGGACCTGTACCTATTCCAAACCCAAACCTATTCCAAATACCTAGTACAGGTCCAAACTATTCCAGGTCAAACTTAAACGCCGCTCCGCCGATTGGCGCTATTCCGGCTGCATGGTTGACACGAGTTTTTAAAGAAGGCCGCTAGAACTCCAGCGTGGTCAGCAGTTTCCGATTGTTCGAATTAAATTTCGTTATAAATTTTTGTAACAGATTAATATATTTCGCACCAGACTTTTTTGGAAGATTTGATTGTAACGGAGGCCTATTATTTAAAGAAACATGAAGAATAGGCATAGGTACATTCACCATATATGTTGCCTTTTTAATTAATTCCTTATTGCTGGTTGCATATCCTACATTAAATACGCTATATTTTGTTGCCCAATAAATGATTACAATATTTTTAGAAATATTTATTATTTATTACTATTTCCATTTATCTTTATTTAGTGAGATTATTTTAATTATTGCAATGTGCTTGTAACGGCAACGTTTAAAATTCTCAACTAAAAATTCGCCATATTATAAACATATTATATGAATTTAAAGCAAAACCTGTAGCCGTTCCATTCCCTATATCGTACCTGTACCTGACAACTTGAAAAAGGTATAACAATGAAACCAGAGAATCAAACATGTGACAGTGCCAACGGACCTGGAATAGGTACCTGGTAATAGGTAATAGGTACGCGGAATAGGCAGATGATACCTATTCCAAAAGAACAGGTCCAGTTCCACTGTAACACCCCTAACTGTGTACCTTTCGGTCGATATCCGTCGGCCACATCAGTAACGCGAGAACCTCAGTGGTGTGTTTAGTGATTTTTTATTTGACTTATAAGATACAGAGTGGTCGGTTAGACCACAGCGTAGCGATTAGGCAATGTTTTTTTTTTATTTCTGACTACACTTATAATTTAGCTATTTGTTGTTATGTCGTTAGAGTTTACAGTAGTCCTGGTTTATATTTATTGTTTAAAATATTATATTATTGTTTTTTTTTCAACCTATGTAATGCACTTTATGTATTTAGGTCAAGAGCTTGTGCTTCTTATAACATATTCGTATACATAACATTTGCTAAGTTTAGAAATAAAGTAAAGATATTTTTTGTATAAAGATAATGTTTATTCTTTTTAAATTTATTTTAATCCTATTTTAGGTAGAGGAAAATTTGAACTGAAATATATATTTTTAACGGTGTGTCTGTGAGACTACTCTGTAGCGGTTAAAGGACATTTATGTACCGTACCCGTTAAAGGTTAAGAAGCAGCTAAATTTATTTCTTTAAAAAGTGCAAGTATTATAATTTTGTAAACATCAAAACTAAATTTGTACTTGTCTACTTATTTTATTACTCATTAGTTTGGCATATCATGTCATAATGAATTTGACAAAATTTAAACCTAGATTTGGTTAGATATATCGTCTCCATATCATTGTGATCTAAAGCAAGCCCTACGTTTTTTAATCCAAGCCCTCTTTGATGCAAATAATTTTTGCTCGCACGGTATATTACTTACCGTTGCTTTCATGATGACAATTGATATTAAACCCTACTAAATTTGTTATTCATGTGCGCAAGTGAATTGTACTTCTTAATTAGTAAATTAACAAAAAATACAACACAACTAATTTGATTCCTACGCAATATAACAATAAAGGATAATATTAGGAAAGTTAGGAAAATGGAAGCAGTAATACGCGAGTCAACGAACAGGACGTTTCCAACACGTCAAGAATTTTGCGCGATGCGGCAATAAGATTGCTGTTTTTTATACACAATATAAATAGGAATTTCCCGGGATCTACGCGGCAAGGCGTCAGTGGAGAATTTAAGGATAATATCGAGACATCGTTTGTAGAACATTAACATAAATACCAGCGATATTTTTGTTGTTATATTCTGCCAGGCGCACGATATTTAAAACAATGTTTTTTTTTTTACAGAAATGAATTTATCATCCTCTAGATTAAAAGCTCCTATGAACCTCTTATTAGCAAGATATTGAAGAATTTGAGTTACCTTGCAAAAGAGCTTAGTTTGTTCTTAGTTTATTTTCTAGGAAAATTTGTAAGCTCAACTGATTTCTGCAGTCAGGAGGGTTGTACCGTGCGATCAAAAATTATTTGCATCAATGAGGGCCTTGCATCTAAGGACGTAATGCTTAGCCGAAGCGCTTAATACCCGTTGGGTGTCAGTAACTACCTGAATTAACAATCAATCAGGTATTTCGTCATCTTTGACAGTCGTTACAAGTAATTTTATTCACCGCTAATTTTTCCAATTTCACAATTCACACAATGGGCTTTTCGGAACATCACAAAACATTCATGGTTGAAGCGTATTTTCGAAACGGGATTAGAGTAAGTGGTGAGTGGCAATACAATCCGGGTTTGTGCATGGACCATTTTCACGAACATTTTCCTAACGTTGCTTTCATTGCTGGGGATTTTTATCATTGCCTGAAAAGAACCGTGGCTGTGTTTAGGAAAATAGGTTCTATACAACACAAAAAAGGAGCAGGAAGACCATCTGTAAGAACAGAGGAACTTGTTGCAAACGTTCGTGAAATAATGCAAAATACGCCAACAAATTGTATAAGACGCCTGTCCCAAGAAGTGGGAAGATCTTATGGAACATGCAGGACTATTCTTAAGAAGCAGCTAAATGTATTTCCTTATAAAGTATTCCAAGAAAAAAAAGCCGCAAATTTTGAAAGACGCAGGAATTACTCTCAATGGTTTATCCAAAATTTATTGGAAAGAAATGATTTATTAGACCTGACATTTTTTTCGGATGAAACCTGGTTCCACCTCTCCGGTTATGCGAATTCTCAAAATAGACGCATGTGGAGTAGTGAACATCCCCATTGTCCACACATTGCATCCTCAAAAAGTTGGTGTCTGGTTAGCTGTTTCCCGAAGAAGAATTGTTGGTCCTATTTTTTTCCATGACTCAGTTACAGCAGAACGGTATAGAGACAATATTTTGAATCCATTTGTGGAGCAATTACTTGAGGACGAACTATGTTTCGGATATTTTTAACAGGACGGTGCAACCGCCCATACAGCCGCCAAAACTATTAACTATATTATATATATTATATATAATGTATTATAGATCACCTCGTTTAACGGTTATGGATTAGTACTTCGTTTTTCCTCATTTAAAGAACACTATTTTTAAAACACGTTAGAAATTTAGAACAATTACAAGAAAGAATTATCCAAGAATGTAGTAACATTTCCCCAGAGATGCTGGTCAACACTTTCAAAAATATGAAGAGACGTGTGAATTTATGCTTGGAGCATGGCAGTGGCCAATTTCAGCAATTCTAATTATAATTTTTCTTTTTCTTTCTGTATATTCTTAAATCGTTAATTTTGTAAATAACAAAAATAAATTTGTATTTGTCTACTTATTTTATTACTTATTAGTTTGGCATATCATGTCATAACATGAATTTGACAAAATTTTAACCTTGATTTGGTTAGATATATCGTCCCCATGTCATTGTGATCTAAACCAAGCCCTACGTTTTTTAATCCAAGCCCTCTTTGATGCAAATAATTGTTGCTCGCACGGTACAAGTATGTACAAATTTGTACAAAACAAGTGTTTTCAAGTCCGAACAAACTTGTTCAAATTTTTTTAAACTTGTGCAAACGTATACCTATGTACAAACTTGTACAGATTTGTATAAAGTTTTACAAACTTCTACAAGCTTGTATAAGCTCAATTATCGAAACTCCTCGATGAGACACTAGCTTACTATTTCATTCAATTTTTCGAATTATTAATTAATGTGAAATATCAAATCAAATCCAACCAAAATGCCTTTTATTTTGGTAAACATATAGTGGTTACATAAAATTTGGAAAAGGGGTGGTGGTATCCAAACCAGTTACTCTATACAACCACCCTAAATACGTTATAAAAAAATATATTTATTTAAATAACAAAATACTAAACTATAACAATGAGCTAGTTAAAAACCTATTACACTAATAAATTAGTTAATCTTACTAAAGAAAATGGTTAAACAAAACATGTGTTTTCAAAAACAAAAAAGGAAAAAAACATAAAAACAACCGTTAATTATATCACTATCAATACTCATCTCAAAGTCCGATCTCTGCTCCCCAATATCTCTTTCTTAACTAATCTAATAAACTTAAAAATTGATTGGGAGGTCCAAATATATATGGTGAATAAATTAGTAGTATGTATAAGTATCCTATAGTCCGTTTAAATCAAATATTTATCAGTACAATAGGTATAATAATATGCTACATATAAAAAAGATTTTACCGTTCTTAAAATGAAAGTATTTGTATTAGTTTTAATATTATTAGGTATTATCAAATAAATGTTAATATTAGTTCATGTTTTACAGGAATGACTAAAGTAGTTTTTTTTTAATTTGTACATTTTCTAAATAAATGCAGCAATTACTAATATTGTTCCACGTGTATACTAAATTTCATTAAATTTTACTAATCTTACTCAATTGATTTTAAATCCACCGGACTGTATTTATTTCAGGCGCAGCTCATGACAAAACAGACGACTCCTCTCTCAGGATAGAAAACAACCAGAAAGGTATACTGAATTTAAAAAATTTAATCCCCAAAGCATCATAAAGCTTTATTGTTGCAGACAAGGTGGAGAAGCTACTGAAGGACAAAACTTACTTCGGCAACGGCAGTAATCATTTCCAGACAATTTACTTCAAGAAGCTTATTGCAATAGTTTGCTTCAATGCGTTTGTCGTACATTTTTTTACAATTTATGTTTAGGAGATGAAATAAATCTGAATTTACAATGGTCCATATTCTGGTAAAAAAGATGATAAACTTTCTTTTTGACAAAATTCAGTGCAAGAAAATAACAAAAACTAGCCTCAAAAAAAGTAGGTAATATTATAAATTTTCAGAAATAATATTACTCTAAGAATAAAAAAATTCCCAAAGAACCCCGCACTTTTCTGGACAATAGCCCTGGGTTAAATTTCCTAAATTTTTAGTATGATGTAGAGAATGCCATTCTGATCAAAAGTATCCATGGCCACAACAAAATCTGCCGACCAGTTTTTGAGATACAAGGTGTTTAACTTGCAAAATATAAATTTTCACTACTTTATATTTTCGTAGTTTATAATATTAATTCGTTTCTTTTGTTTTTCTAGATTTTGGTTGACCCTGTCGTAGATAGGATAGAATCCTATAATAATAGTCTAAAATTTCTTATTACCGGGTGAGTGACGAAAATTATTTAATATTTTTTGTTAAATCGTATTTTCGGGATTAAATTAATTGTTAACAAAGTAATGTATATGGCGTTAGCTTGGAGGAAGCTATCAGAATTAATATTTTTTTATATTTATACGGGGTAATTCAAAAAAGTCATAGGTAATTATTAGTTTATTAAGAAATTTTGTAGATATTTGTTTAGGTACTACTTGTCGCTTATCGTTTGGTTCTAAATATACAGTGAGGACCTAAAGTCCGTCCCCCCCCCCTCTTACTTCTAAACCGTTCGGTATATTTTAATGAAATTTTGAATGATAATATTTCAGCAAGTCTTGCACTTTTTGACATACCAATGACAGCTTTAAATATCAAGATGACAGCTGGGTCCGCTTTTGGAATATTTTTTTTAATGGAACACCCTGTATATTTTTACATTTTTAAATTCCACATAAAATTATAATTATTTTTTATTAAATGCATTATTAGTCTATACTCCATAGTTTCCGAGATATTGACTCTCGAAAAGTGACATTTTTGAACTTTGACAGCTTATAACCTTCTAACAGTACGTCTTAGAGCAAAACGGCTTACATGTCCCTATCTTCAATTTTTATTATCTTCCCAAAAAAATCAACTTCCAGTTAAACCGGAACAACTATATTTCCTGCTTTCGAGTTACATCCGGTTTAACCGGAAGTTGATTTTTTTGGGAAGATAATAAAAATTGAAGATAAGAACATGTAAGCCGTTTTGCTCTAAGACGTACTGTTAGAAGGTTATAAGCTGTCAAAGTTCAAAAATGTCACTTTTCGAGAGTCAATATCTCGGAAACTATGAAGTATAGACTAATAATGCATTTAATAAAAAATAATTATAATTTTATGTGGAATTTAAAAATGTAAAAATATACAGGGTGTTCCATTTAAAAAAAATATTCCAAAAGCGGACCCAGCTGTCATCTTGACATTTAAAGCTGTCATTGGTATGTCAAAAAGTGCAAGACTTGCTCAAATATTATCGTTCAAAATTTCATTAAAATATACCGAACGGTTTAGAAGTTAGAGGGGGGGGGACGGACTTTAGGTCCTCACTGTATATAATTATAAAGGTTATACAGGGTGTTTCCAATGGTAAACGATAGAGGAAAAACATAAAAATGCATGTATTGATAAATCACCCGGTATATTAAAAATGGATGGGTTAAATTTCGTTATTTTTTTAATATTTTTGGCTTGAAGTGCCTTACTTACATGTTTACTATTGATTTCCCTTTTCCTATGACCAGTTATGGAGATTTACAGTGTCGAACAGACCCAAAACTTACATTGGGGTGTCCCATTTAACAAAATGTAACTTTATGACACCCTATTTTTTGGGCGCACCCTGTATAATTAAAAATATTTTTGAAATGTGACAGATATCCAACTATACCTTCATACAAAAGCTCATTATCGACAAATCTTATCTTTAAGGCATAAATTTACTCCGCGCAATCGTTGACTCACCCGGTACAAGAGGCGCTCGAGAGCGACTTTAGAATCGTAATAAAATGTTTTTTTTTCATAAGGTATATATTGTTATATAGTTAAAGTACAATGTCAGTATTCTTTTTGTTTTAACTTTATGAATACATTTTTTTAATTTAGTGTAAAGTTCATACGGGGCTCTTGCTCTAGAAGCATGTGAAATATCTTAATATCTGGTAAATAATTTTTTGTTTTACAAACAGGCATCACAACAAAATAATCATTTCATAGCAAAATTTACCAAGCAAATCAGTATTTTCATATAATATAATACGTAATATAGAAATTATCAGTTTACTTTATATGTTAAAAAATTATTATTGCCAAAAAAATATTTTACAGATTGGATAATAATTAAATGTATCAATTATAATATAGAAATTAAAGCCGTCATTATGCTTTTAGGTGATTTTTTATAAATAAATTACTAGGCAATATTATACTCTATATTAAACTATACCCACTTTCTTTTCCTCTATATACCATGGTACTCTACAAGATATTAAAGTATGAATAAAATCTAGCCTTTTTAAAATACAAAAAATTGGTAATTTTTTTTGTGATTTTTATTATTTTATAATATTATTAATTATTTAATCCGCCCATAAGTTAGTCAACACATACATACATGTTTTATTTCTTTATAAGAAAAAAAAAAGTTTTTAAGAAACAAGTGGAAACTCCGATGCAGGAAATCTCACAGTAAGAAAATTCCAACATTAAAAGGCATATTTCAAAAACAAGTCATATGATTGAATTACGGTCTTGGACACTTTTAGTCAGGACGTTAAGATCTACAAAATACTAAAAATTCAGAAAAATTGGCCGCAAGACATTTGCCATAAGCGATGTTATTGGTCCTTTCATTGACTTAGAAGACGGCTATGATTACCAGTATAAATAACCAAGCTTTAATTTACCTTTGTTATCGAGGGCAATATTATGGCAAATTTTAGATACATCTTTTGATTTAAAAAAAAACTGTATGTATGCCGATCATTTTTCATAGGTTAAATCAAGGCAGAATTGAATTTTTCCGCATAAAATCCACGCATTGAAATTTTTGAAACCTTTTATAAGGCCGAGAACATTATTTAGTTAAAAGTAATTATTGTTTAAGAAGAATATCCGTTTGTGATATTTACTCGGTAAAATATTGTGTAAAATATGAAGGTATTTACTGATTTTATTTATTTGTGCATTTTATACTATTTTGTAATTAAGCAGCATATAAGTTTTCTGTTTGTACAAATTTTGACTTGACTAGGCTTTGACATGTTTTTACAAACCAATTGTCTAGTAAGTAATGTTGGTATCATTTTAAATTGTTACCTATTATTTAGCTTAATTTTACTAAAAGTGCGTGACATCATATTTTAATGAATATAAGTATATTTATTTAAATAATTTTAATATTAAAAGGTAAAAGGATTTAATCAAATATTATATCACACGACCTATAAATTTAACCGATTAAACTATCCAACATAATATGTATTTTGAACAAGATTTTGCTTAGAAAATAGTTGCATGCACATAATTTACCAAAAACGTAGTAAATGCAGCAGTAATAAGCTCGCGCTTCGCAGTCTCGGGTTTTTATTCAATTGTTGTGCATTTGACTATTTTTCAGGCAAAATCATGCTCAAAATATGTTGGATAGTTTAATCGAATAAATTTGTATTTGTATATAGGTTTTGTGCCTTAATATTTGATTATTTTCTGAATAACTTAGAATAAAGCCAACAGCAAAGAACTTTTCTGATAATAAAATTGAACATCTACCATTTTTTACAAGCAACAAATCCTAAAAGGGTCTAAGGATTTAATTATTTATAAAAAAAAATGTATTTATAAAATGGTGGTGTCTGATTGGTCTATTTCTTAATGAGTGAAATAATCGCTGTTATATTGCATAAAACGTTTTGACTAAGTAGATAAATGACAGATCAAATACAAAAATATCAATTGTTGAAAAAGATAAACTTCGTTTTATTAAAAAGAAGATTGGGATAAAATGTGAAAACAATAATTCGTTACGTCCATATAAAATTCGAAACATAAAAAGAAACGTATTTTACATTTCCTTGTACACACCGCGACCGGCAGTAGTGGTACTTTGACGTACAGTACCGAAAGTATTGTAAATAAATTAAACACAAACTGTGACACAGTAGGTACTAGATGTTACATTGATTTACCGCAAAGGTACTATACTCATTGTCATAAAGCCTTTATTTATACTAACTTTAGTTTTATTCTCTATCTTCGTTTTGAAAGTTGATCTCTTTCTGTCACCAGAATATGAACTATCCACGTTTTGTATGTATGCTCTTAATTAATAAATAAATTAAATGTAATTATGTATAAAATCTTGTAGTTACCCGTAAGACTAAAAAAACATAAATTATAAAATATTCCAGTTTAAAAATGTTTTTTAAAACTTGTACGTCTATCCTGTGTCTAACTCAAGAACCGCCTTACAAATTTTAATTACATTAAGCCATGGTTGTAGTCTATCATGTAGATAACACCAGTGGCTACTTCTCAGGTGAGGCAGGAAAGGCACTTTACTGCTACAAAACAAATAATAATAATGCATAATTTTATAAATATATAAAATTAATAATACAATTATTAATAATTACTATAATAATATATTTTTTAATATAAACTCTATAGTAGTTTCCTTAAAAATTTTTGCGAAAGGTCTCATATCTATATTTACTACCTCCAAGTCTCTAATATTCAATTTATTCATAACGTTATTGCCAGCAGTGCAGCCATCATCTGTTTCATTATTATCGCATATTGTCTCGCTTTCCACTTGATAGTCGGTTGACGAGACGACACGGAGGTATGCTTTACCTGGACTCGATGTTCTTAGGAAAGTCAATATAATAAATATAGTTTAAAAAAACACGCTTTAATAATTCATCAAACTAAAAAGCGGAAAATAAATATAGTTTAAAATAATTCTTGAAATTGTTAATATAGACAGAAAATAATAATGAACGATAAACATTAGTATTATTGTGAAAAAGCGTGGGGTGCTCGATATACGAAAAATATAGCACAACGCGCCCCACGCTTTTTTTACAATAATACTTATAAATGTTTATCGCTCATTATTATTTTCTATATTAAGAATTTCAAGAATTATTTCAAACTATATTTATTTTCCGCTTTTTAGTTTGATTAATTATTAAAGCGTGTTTTTTAGTTTTTTAAACTATATTTATTTTTCATTTTTTAGTTTGAGTTATTGTTAAGCAATTTTTTTTTTGAGTAGATTGAGCTAGGTTAGCAGATTAATGTATTGTCAGCGGTTCTTGATAAGTCTACAAAATTTTAATTAAATCGGACCGTTTAAAGTGGTTCAAAATCGGGTTCAAAGAAGTCGGTTACAAACAAACATACGTACAAACCCGAACAAACCCGATCGTCTATGCCGTATTAGAAGAAAAGAACGATATTTGCAAATTTTTAAAAAATTTTCATTTTCCGATTTTTTCCAAACATATTTCAGGAAAATTTCGTAATATTCATAAATTGATATTTTTCTCAGAAAGTATAAATTTTAGGAAAAAAGTTTATATAACTAAAAAGTTGTATCTAGAAGAAATCTACATCTCAGCTTATTATTATTTTTTTTTTTGTATCTCTTACGGTTTTCGAGATATCGGCCAAAATATGATTTCTATATTTTGCCTCATATCTCGAAATTGATAATACTTAGACGCAAATTTTTAAAATAAAAAAGGCGCGTCTTCGAACGCTAACGAATATAGTTATATAACATTTTTCTCTCAAACTTACATTAACGGAGTTATTCGCAATTAATAAAAAAACGTTTACGGTTACAAACAAACATACAAACATACAGGTGAAGCTAATAAAAGCGTGTTAAAAAAAAGATATTTGTTTAGGAACTAGCGTGTTTTAGACCAAAAATAATTTACGAAATAGGTTAGCGGTCATGAATTTCTAATTTTTGCAGAATGTAAAAAGTTTAGTAATTTAATAATTTGATTTTTAAAAATGGAAATAAATAACGATATTGTAGAATTTCTGAGTAAATTTAAGATTAGTATACTTTCATACGACTAGAAATTCGTGAAAGATTTAGGGAAGCTCCGCTCCGAATGTTGCTCTCAAGCGGCGGCGTTGGGCGTTACGACCGGAGCGAGGTCACAAATCAAGACTTGTTGCCGACGTTGCCGTTGCCGATGTCGCTTCACGGTAACTAGTTACTTCGTCGTTGTGGAGCGCGTTGGAGCGTTATCAAAATATACCGCTCCAAAATTGCGTTATCTACCTATATAACGACCCACCTCTATTTCAAATGGCTATCATCTGAGAAATGATGTTCCCTGTGGAGTGCTTTTTAAAATTCCTGAATAAGGCGGAGCAATTTATTTTTTTTTAATACCTATGAATGATTTTTTTTTCATGGCATATCAAAATATCAGCCATATTAAAATATTATAAAGGACCCTAGTAACCCTTTGTGTGTCTTATTGTGGGCCCGGGAGCCCAAGAAAAAAAGACCAGCCGCCAGACATTATTTTTTGTTTTCTTGGTTTGTAAATAAGTAAGGTCAAGGAATTTTGTCAATTCCAAAGTACTTTATACCTGTAATATCCAATTCAATCAAATTTAAATCAAAAGTATATTCTTATATCGACCTCGATGAAATATAATATGAAAATCACTACCAAATAGAATAAACTTAATAAAACCTAATTAATTGCCAATTAGAAAATTGTGCAAATTCCTTTTCCAAATTTTATTTATGTTTAACCTTTTTACTGTAACTTTGATCCGTATACTTTTGTATAGCTATGACACCTTTTCTAAGATATACAGGGTCATTGATGTGTATGGAAACGGCCGTTGTAGAAAAATTATGAATAAAAAAGTTTTTTGGGATTTTAAAATCTATTAGAATAAAGAACAATTAAGTATGCAGGGTAAAACTCGTAGAAAGATAAAGTTACTTTTCTTTAATTAAACATCTTGTAAGTTACTACATGTTTAGGTCTATTTTTTCAAAATTAAAAAAAATACCTACTAACATAATACATCAAAACTTAACCGTTTTCAAGATATCGAGTTATGAATATTGTAAATTTTACGGAGAGTAGGTATTTAATAATTTTAGAATTAAGGTAACTAAAGAAACATTTGTGTAATAATTTATTAGAAAATATTTAATTTAAGTATAGCTAAGTTTACATAATATGTAGTGTGGTATAATAAAAAACTTTAGATTTTTAAAAAGAACATAAACATTCAGTAACATATTATAGTAATATATAGGGTGTTTCCTTAAAAAAAAGTAACTGACTTTTTAGCTAGTCCTGTATACCTACCTAATTTTTCTTTATTCCTATGGATTTCAAAAAGCTCTAAAACATTTTGTGTCACATTTTTTGCTATTTTATACTATTTTACCTTTTAAGAAATAATCGTCCGTTTCTTATAAGATTTTTTTCCCAAGGTTGTTGACATCATATTATAATACATTAAAAAGTCTATAATACGGTCAAATATAGTTATATAACTTATTTTTGTAATACAATTCATACATATAATTTATTCAAAATGTATATTAATATCTTCCTACAAATAATTCCAACTAATTTAGATTTCTGTAATGTTATTTTGAATGTAATGTTGCTTGGACTATACACTTTTTTCGACTGCATCTGTTCATATTTTGGTTTTAATCTTTAAAAAATCCAAAAATAATCTATAATTATCAATTTACCGTGGTGAATTAGTGAACATTGTTTTTAGTAATTTAAAACAGTTAAAAACATCTTATTTATAAGTATCATAGTCAGGATTGCAAAAACAGTATTACCTACTAATATTCCTAAAGTAAAATTTGTCAATATAGAGGTGAATCAAAAGGATTAGTTTTGCTATTATCCCATTTCATTGTGTTTAAAATGTATGCAAATTTGGAAATTTTGTACTGCTTTTTCAAAAAATGTTACCTAAAAAACTGAAATATAGGTACGGGATATTTAAAATACAGATAAATTGACTTAACAAAAAAATATTGAAATTATTAGAATAAGTTATTTCAAGATTTTTGTATAACTTGCATTGGATTTGAAAACCTAAATACTTTTTTTCTTTGAATGTCAATAGTACTAAATTTCAAAAATTTATATTTTTTTAAGTAGACATTTTTGAAAGTTTTGTATATTTTAAGTAAAATTAATCAATGGAAAGGTAATTTTGTTTTTATGCTCCAACTAAAAAAAATATATAATTTCACGAAAAAGCAAGAATATAAAACTTCCTATGTTACATACTTTGTTTGTACCCATATTATTTTCTAAGCATAAAAAACAAACTTTTTGTAGTATAAAGTGTCTGCAGGAAATCATAATCTTGTAAATATTAAGCTATTTTTGTATATTATTCTTTATTGATATCGTATATTATAAATAAATATGTAAAATAAGAAATAAAACGTTGACATATCAGAATACATTGTTTTTTTTACGTAAAAAACAAAACCCACACAGAAATCAAATACAACTTCGGTCAAAATATAGAATGCACCTAACATGTAAGTTATGTTATGTATACAGGGTGTTCGGAAAATGTGTTAGGAAATTTTAAGGGGTAATTCTACATGCAAAAATTATGCTAGTAGTTCATTATACAAAATGTCGAAATCTCCATGGTTACCAAGATATTGAATTTGATCTTTTAATTTGAGTTTTTCGTCATACTATATACATTTTCGAACGAAATCATTTAATATTCAGCACGCATACTAATCTCGAGCGACTATACAATTTGAAGATAAGAGTGCTTTTTTTTTAAACCGCTAGAGGGCACTTTACCTGAAACATAAATATTATTTCCGTCATAACTTTTTTCTTTTGGTAGCTTGAGCAAAACCGAAGGTGCCATTTTAGTGGCAATTAAGAACACAAAAAATAAGTTACTCTTGATCAAGGTCGATAAACCCCACCGTTTAGCCACTAATCGATATCAAAACTTTCATTGCTCTCAACCAAATGCCTACGAAATTTGACAACTAAATAATTTGATTACTTTCAAGTTTAGATAGGGAGAGTCATAAAAAAACGAAGTTAAAATGGAACGAGAGTATTTAAATGTTGAGTACCGTAATATCCATTTCTTTGACGGGCATCTAAACGGAGAAGTTTATTTAAATTTTCTTCAAAATGTACTACCCCCTTTGTTGGAAAATGTTGACATGTAAAACAACTGAACATTTGGCTTCTTCAGGATGGCGCGCCACCCCATTTTAGTTTAGTAGTACGAATATACCTAAATGAAACATTTCCCAATAGGTGGATCGGACGAAACGGGCCCTTACCTTGGGCGCCCCGTTCGCCAGATACTAATCCTATGGATTTCTTTTTCTGGGGCCACTTAAAGGCTTTGGTGTATGCGACGCCGGTAAATGGCCCATTCGAAGTTGCATCCCGAAAAAGGTGTTGTGGTAAATAACATTAATGATTTGCGTCAAAGAATAATAAATGGTTGCGAGGTTATTTAAAACAGAGTTGGTATATTTTTTCTCGTTAGAAGGCATTTTTTAAAGAGTATAAGAAAATGTATAGAAATGAATGGAGAACATTTTAAAAATTTACACTAATTTATTATTTTAATAATTACTGTCATAGATTCAAGTAGTACCAATTAAGTTTTGCTTGTTGAAAAATGTATTAATAAACCTATAAAATAAATTTTTAGTTGTCAAATTTCGCATAATATGAAACCAGGCTAGTTGATTTGGCGCGATTCCATTTCTGTACGTAAGGGATTTGGTTGAGAGCAAGGAAAGTTTTGATATCGATTAGTGGCTAAACGGTGGGATTTATTGACCTGGATCAAAATATCTTTTTTTTTGTGTTCTTAATTGCCACTAAAATGGCACCATCGGTTTTTCTCCAGGTACCAAAAGAAACAAGTTATGACGGAAATAATATTTATGTTTCAGGTAAAGTGCCCTCTAGAGAATTTAAAAAAAGCACTCATATCTTCAAATTGTATAGTCGTTCGAGATTAGTATGCGTGCTGAATATCAAATGATTTGGTTCGAAAATAAATGTAGTATGACGAAAAACTAAAACTAAAAGATCAAATTCAAACCCCTGTATCTTGGTAACCATGGAAATTTCGACATTTTGCCAAATAATCTTCTAGCATTATTTTTGCATGTAGAATCACCTTTTAAAATTTCCTAACGCATTTTCCGAACACCCTGTATAACAAAAATTTGGAAAAATTAGTAAAAATTCTGAAAATGAGAGCGTAATATTTTTTAATTTTATGGAAGTAGTCCATCTCAAGGTGGAGCTCAGTCTGCTCCACTAGTATATTCTAACTTAAATTACTTCGGACATGTTTCGAAGTGGAGCAGACTGAGTGTTTTATTACCCTTAATAAGTAATATTTTTGCTAAACTCTGGCGGGTAATAACTCTGAGCTAGCTAGCTATGGACTATATCAAAGTCTACGCCGAAAGCAAAACCTATTCATAGTCCCTTATTCAAGTAACTAAATGTCGTTTGGATTACACAAGTGCGCATTCTTAAATCTAATATGAGGAAAACTTAAAAAAAAATCATGGACTTATTGAAGGCATAGATATACTAGATGAGGACAAAATATATCAATACCAACAAATAAATCACATGAGCTTAAAAAGGAAGTTTAAAAATGATTATAAAAGCAGGCTTTTAATACCGTGCAAGCAAAAATTATTTGCATCAAAGAGGGCTTTGATTAAAAACCTAGGACAAAATTAACACAGTAAGAATAAACAGAAAGAAAAAGAAAAATAATTACATAAATTGCTGAAATTGGCCACCGCCATGCTCCAAGCATAAGTTCACACGACACTTCATATTATCGAAAGTGTTGACCAGCATCTCTGGAGAAATGTTTCACATTCTTGGGTAATCCTTTCTTGTCATTGTTCTAAATTTGCAACTGGTGTTTTAAAAATAGTGTTCTTTAATGAGGAGAAACGAAGTAATCCATAACCGTTAAACAAGGTGGTCTAGGTGGTAATTCAATGTCTGATCGAAAACTAATCAATCTGTCGTCGAAAATATTGCGTAAGTATTTAATAGTTTCGGCGGCTGTATGGGCGGTTGCACCGTCCGCGTCATGTTGAAAATATTCAAAACGTAGTTCGTCGTCAAGTAATTGCTCCAAAAATGGATTCAAAATATTGTCTCTATACCGCTGTGCTGTAACTGTGTAATGGAAAAAAATAGGACCAACAATTCTTCTTCGGAGAACAACTAACCAGGCACCAATTTTTTGAGGTGCAATGTGGACTCTACAAAAATGCAATGTGGACTCTACAAAAAAATGGGGATTTTCACTACTCCACGTGCGTGTATTCTGAGAAGTCACATAACCGGAGAGGTGGAACCAGGCTTCATCCGAAAAAAATGTCAGGTCTAATAAATCATTTCTTTCCAATAAATTTTGGGTAAACCATTGAGAGTAATTCCTGCGTCTTTCAAAATCTGCGGCTTGTATTTCTTGGAATACTTGCACTTTATAAGGAAAAAAATTTAGCTGCTTTTTAAGAATAAAACTGCATGTTTCATAAGATTTTCCTGCTCTTTTTTGTGTTGTATAGAACCTGTTTCTCTAAACACAGCCACGGTTCGTGAAAATGGTCCATGCACAAACCCGGATTGTATTGACACTCACCATTTACTCTAATCCCGTTTCGAAAATACGCTTCAACCATGAATGTTTTGTGATATTCCGTAAAGCCCATTGTGTGAATTGTTCAAGAAATTGGAAAAATTAGCGGTGAATAAAATTACTTGTAACGACTGTCAAAGATGACGGAATAACTGATTGATTGTTAATGCAGGTAGTTACTGACACCCAACGGGTATTAAGCTCTTCGGCTAAGCATTACGTCCTTAGATGCAAGGCCCTCTTTGATGCAAATCATTTTTGCTTGCACGGTACTTATCTGAATGCTGGTAACCGTAACATCAATACCTTGGCTATCCCGATATTTACTGGCTCATTTGGAATTCTTAAGTGCTCAGACACCGATTTGCACGAACTAGATAAACTTACGCGCAGGATATCGACTCTGCACTTAAAAGGATCACTTTGCACTTAAAAAGATCTACTTAAAACAATAGGAGGGAGGAAGCGATGTCATTAATATGTATTTGTGCAAGACACAAGATACCTCTATGAGAAAATACTTCCAAGAATCGAATGGGGAAATTCTTCGAAAAATGGTAGCAGCAAATGCTAGTCATACAGCACCGAACATACAGCAAAATGGATTACCCACACGATCCGCGCGTTACCAAGTCAACAGCTTGTAAGTTGTCAAGAGAACGCTTTGCATAGTAAATACCCTACTGTACTTGAAAATCTACCATTGATAGGAAAATGCCACTGAAGTGGTTAGAAAGAAGACAGCTAGGTGCTGAGATAGAAGGATTTATAATTTCTATCCAAGACCGTGTTATTCGAACCGAACAAGAATCTATTAAATCCTGAAAAGAAATTGGGAAGATGTGAGCAGAAAATTAAATTTCGCTGGAGAAACGATAGAACATATTACGACGGGTTGTGGTGCTATGACACCAAACGCTAATCTGGGCTGGCATAATCAAGTGGTTAAGATCATCCACAAAGAACTGGCTAATAAATTAGACCTAAAGAAAAACCTTACCATAGAATCAATATTCACCCGAACCAGTTCTTCAAATATGAAAATCTCTAATACTGGACAATCATAACGGATAGACCAGTAGACCACAACCTTCCCGACATTTATCTAGTTGACAAGACCAACAAGAAAGCTTTTATAATCGATATAGGTTGCCTACTAACACACAACCTCTTTAAAATACTAACGAAGGAAAGCCAATTATTTAAATTTGGCCATAAAGATCAAAAATATTTGGAAGCTTGAACAAATAGACATAAGACATAAGATAGTTGCAATAATAATATCGGTGAAGGGAGCAATGATGAAAAAGTTATTAGCCCAAATTAGAAAAATTAGGTCTTTCAAGTTATTTTTTTCAACAAATTCGGAAAAGCATCATTCTCTAAACTTGCCACATAGAAGGGAAGGTTTTTAAACAATACAGGTTAAGATGAATTTCTTGTATGTACTGTAAAAATACCAGCATTACCAACAAAAAGCTGTGAAAAAAAAATTATTCAAAATATTTTTTTAAGAAAGATAGAAAGGTTAAAGGCTGTATGTATGGTGTGCGAAGACAGAGACAGAAAAATAAAATGAAAGAAGGAAAAGAAAAACATGGAAGAAAAAGATAAGAAAATAAAAAGATAATTTAGCGTGGGTCGTCTATGAATCATTTTTAAATTACTATAATAGTATTATAAAATTATTGATGTTTATAATATTAGCTAATGATGGAGTAATCTTGTTTTTATATTATTTTTAAAAGTATTATATTGGTAGAAAAGTAATTAATTTTGACTTGGTTATTGAAGAAAGCAATACTATAACAAATAATTTTAAAAAATGCTTGTTAGGAGAGGAAATTAATTGTAAGAATAATTTCTCACGAAGATTTAAGTTAGGTATATCAGTTCTAAATTTAATTATATTTTAAAGATATGGGGGCTTTTTAAATTAAATAACTTTATTAAAGAAAAAGTTGATGCAAAATATGTCTTTAAAGCATATTCGGCCAACCCAGTTCAGTCAGTTTATGCGGGACTCTCTCTCTCTGCGACGTATACAACAAACAAATCTAAAAAAGGAATGTTACTTTTTTGTGTTGGTCTGCTTATCGATAGAGTTCAGAAAAATCCATAAATGTTATCGCAAAAATTAAAGTAAGGTAGCATAAGAGAGGAACTTAACAATACCTTAGTATTTGAAATAAACTTTACCTATGAGAATAGAACTATTTTAACAATAAAAATGCTCTTTTTATGCTTTGAATTTTAATTTGACGAAGACCTTAGATTTTAGCAGCGTTTTTTAAAAAAGATTGAGATTTGTCCCAGGTTTGATTTAATATAATTTAAGAAATAGTTTTGTACATTTTCGTTGCAAAACAGCAAGGCCATAGATTTATTGGGATTAAATTTAAGTAGGTGATTATTTGAAACCTTAAATAATGTTTTCAAATCCTCATTGGGTTATGCGGTAACAAGGGCAGCGTCGATGGGGTTAAAAAGTAAGTAAATTTGATCATCATCTGCATAGAGATGATGTAGGATATATTTGAGAAATGTTAGAAAGTTTCATGTGAATAGGCGGGATAAGAGAGGGCTTAGAATCCAATTTTAACTCCACTAGTAGAATCAATTTTTTACCTTGCATACATCACTGTGCTCTGCCCGATAAAAGCGAATACGAGTGAGGATGCTACTGCTCTAAATCCTATATATTTTAACATAACTAGAAGAACGTCGTAATTAAGCATATCAAATGCTTTACTGTAATCTAAGAGGATTAAAACCGTGGCTTTATTTATATCCTGCGCCAGCACGATTTCGTCCATTATGTCCGACAATCCAGTAGCGTAGCTACATCCCTTCCTGAAACCAGATTATTTGGTATAATATTATTAGATGTTATGAAGAAATCTATTAGAAGTTCTATAACCCTTTCGAAGATTTTAGACAGTATAGCGATGGTTAAGGTGCAAAACCTCGTAAGTCGGTTTTTTTCCATTTAACCTTTTTTTCGATAAACACAACGCCAAGAAACTAAATTTTGTTTAAAGTCGTAGTTTTTTTTTGGTGTTGTTATTTTGATTTTCTGCAAAATATTTGCAGCTTGACTTGTATGGCTAAGCCTTTATGAACTAGTTATTGTACAAGATGGGTTTCCTATAAATTTTAATTTCTTACCAAGTACGCCGATAGTAGCCTTAGAAGCAGAAGCTTGTGAACCCCCGCTAGCACTACGTAGACAATATTTGACGAACAAGTTTATCATTAAATTACATGCAAAAAACAGCCCTTTACTTAACAAAATCTGCAACCTAACTACACTGTGTCTAACCCACCAATATTGGAATGTTAAACAGATACCACTCCAAGTAGAAAGCTTTATGTATATCTCAGAATTCTGCAGAGAAATATATACAAGTAATAAACTACCATATTATTTAATCCCATATGAGCATTTTCTTTGCCAAATAGAAAATGACGAATTAGAAGATTACAAAAACATACCTGAAGCCATACGTAACAATCATTTTAGATCAGAAGTCGAAAGAAGATGGCCACTGCATGAAATCATATTTACAGACGGTTCTAAAATTAATAATAATACTGGATGTGCAGTATTTTATCCTAAGGAAAATATAACAATAAAACAGAAATTAACCAAGTATTCCTCAAATTTTACAGCAGAGCTTATGGCAATCAAGGAAGCATTCAACCTATGTTTAAGTAAGCCCACACAACACCATATTATATTTACAGACTGCTTGAGTGCCATACAAAAGCTTAAGAACATCTCACCAATCACAGATATAAACCCCTTACTAGCTGAAATTTTAAAACTTAACTACGAAATTGTAAATCAGGAAAAAACTGTAAAGTTAATTTGGATTAAAGCGCATATCGGAATTAAAGAAAACGAAACAGTGGATAAAATGGCAAAAGAGGCCACAGACACCGGATGGGTAGATGTTAACTACAAAACACCAAAAACTGATTTCTTTGGAAAAATAAAAGAAAAAATGCACCAAGACTGGCAAACTTACTATGAATCGACCCATAAAGACATGTATTTTCGAAATATTAAACCTAATATAAGTAGTAAACCGTGGTTTTTTAATATAAATAACAAAAAACTAATTAAAATTATGTTAAGACTACGAACGAACCATATTATTTGTCCTAGCTATAAATATAAAATTGGTTTATTAGATAACCCAAATTGTACCATATGCGATGAAATAGCTGATCCACAACATATATTACTACAATGTTTATTAAATATGAACAATATAAACCAATTTCTAATGGAACTATATAACGCAAGAATAACTTCTCCATTTAACCTTGCAAGTCTATTGACAAATGAAAAAACATTTAAAATTATTTGTAAGCACTATTGTAATTCAGAAACTTTCTTTAAATAAATGTATAATAATATAGGATTAAGAATGTTTTAAAAAAAAATATTAAAAAAAAAACAAGAACTAAAAGAAAATAAAAAAAAGAGAAAAAAAACAAGAACTTACTTAAAAAAACAAATTAAAAAAAAAATATAAAAAAATTTAAAAAAATTTTTTTCCAAGATTTCGGTTGACATTGGAAGATACTCATCCTCTTCTCGTTTAGGACAATAGAGTTTAAATATTTTTATTTAAGTAGATAAATGGTAAACCGGGTGATCATACTTTCATCCCCAGACGAGACTTTATAACTATACAAAGAATAAATTAAAACGGGAAGTAACTTTACATATGCCTGATACGATGACCACTGACATAAGAGAATCAGTAAATAAGAAAAATAAAATTATGGCAGAGCTTGTCCCGAAAATGCCCACAACTAGGCAGCAGTTTTGGGCCGAACATCTCGAAAATGATACCTCAGTTAGTCTTTAATTTGTGTTTAAGTTTAGTTTATCATTTTTGCATTCTATTGTTTCTTCTATTATTAGTAATTAAAATCATCAGTACATACACTGTTTCATTAAATATATTGCTATTTTATTTCCACGATAAAACGGTTTATAAATTTTTTATATCATTTATTTCTAATTCTAATTATACTTTTAATTTTTTTAAATTATCTGCTATTTTGGCCGAAATATTAATTATTATAATGCGCTACTCTTTTTATGTTTGTAATTGACTGCCGAAGAACAAAAAATCCTTAAAAGAGCGGGATTACCAGCTTATTTTTCTCAATTCCAATTTAATAATTATGCAAGTAAAAACTTGGTGGTACGCAAATTAACAAAATCGCGATTAAAGCAAATTAAAGAATCGACTAATCGTAATAAATTTATTTGTGGTTTTATATTAACAGGTTCGGCCCATATGTGTCGAAGTTTGGCAACACTGACTTACTTTTGTTTTGGTTGTGTTACTGTTTTGTTTGTTTTATGTGCCAAATGTTTGAATAAATTCGAAGTTTCTATCCTGATCGGAAGATTGCAAGTTGAATTTCATCTGTAAGTAAATGCAATGATTTCTGCTCTCAAGTTTATTTGCTAAATTTGGATTATTGTCATCATAAACACGGTTGGCGGCAAAAATTGACAGGCTGTGTTGCCACGTTGAGCTGAGTTAAAATCCGGGTACCTTTCATTCTAAACTGAGTAGACGTGAATTACCGTCTTGTTTATGTTCCCTTAATCAAAACTACCATGCTACGATGGATTTAGATTTATCCAATAATGCACAGCTTGAGGAAATAAAAAAGCTCTTTGCAGAGAACACGAGAGTTCTTAAAAGTGAGCTAGAACATCTTAAGTCTGATTTTGCATCTCAATTTACACGCTTAAATACTACAGTGAAAAGGCTTGAGACGGAGAATTCTCAGTTATCCGAAAGGGTTGACTACCTCGAGAGAAAGGTCAGAAAAAATAATATCGTTATTTTTGGACTACCCAAAAGCAATTTAAGAGCTGAGGCTTTAGCCGACTGGGCAACAACACAGTTGAGAACACTGTTGGGAATTGATATCAAGAATGATGTGATTGCTGACATTTATTTCAAGGGAAACCCAGACGGTTCGAATAGGCCATTAATTCTAGAATTTACAAATCATTTTACCAAGCGGACTGTCTTAAGCAATGCATATAAACTCAAAAATAAAAACATCTCGATTTCCCATGATCTAGCCCGAAAGGATCAGGAAATATACAAGGTTTTAGTATCAAATCTGCGACAGGCTAAAGAGAAGAACTTGACTGCCTATATTAAGAACTTTAGGTTGCATATAGGGGATGAGGTCTTTGATTATGCACAATTGAGTGGCAAGATTGACCAGGATGTAGATAAACCTCATAACATATCAATTTCCTCTCCGTCAACTGAAACTAGAAAATCGCTCAGCGCCCCTGGAACGCCCTCAATTATTGATAGTTTTAATTCTGATATAACTAATAGTGCCACGGTTACCATCGATTGGGCCAATCCTCCCACTGCTACCTTGCCTGCGACTGGGTCAACCTCTGACCCGCCTACTTTAAATAAAAAGTCTGATCACGCTGCTGTTCCTACGAGGCTGACATCGGACAAGATAGTGGTACCTCCGACTTCAATTCAAGGTGGTAAGAGGGGACGCTTAGGCAGCGCCACATCGAACTCGTCGCCCTCAAATTCAAGTTCAGGGCTTCTAAGGTCGTCTGCACGAATTAATGATAAGCATATAAAAAAATAATATCACTAACTATTGTTTATTCTTGAACATTTATATTTTTTTTTTCATTTTGTGGTTTTTCATAAATTATATTTCTCCCATGATACTTTAAAGTACTATTTATAAGTTAATGTAGGTATATGTACATGTATATAGGTGTGGCGATATTATCTCATTATCTAAATTTCTTGTAACTAGTATCGAGATCTGCTGCACTACATTTTTACTTTTATTTTATTTTTTTTCCTTGCAGCTCGGTGTCTTACTTCTATATTATATTATAATGCTTTCCCTTGCGCATTTGAATGTTCGTTCTCTGTCAAATAACTTTAATACATTATTGGATCATGTACGGATGAAGAGATATGACGTTTTTGGAATTTCAGAAACCTGGCTAAACTTAAATATTGAGTCTGATATCGTCAGTATTCCAAATTATACATTTGTCAGGCAGGATAGGCCACTGAGAGGAGGTGGGGTTGGTGTATACATTAGAAACGACTTACAGTTCTCTATACTTCTCCAGGAAACTAGGGACTATCTGGAACATATTTGGATAAAAATTAAACTCTCCGGCCATTCGATTATAATAGGAAATATTTATAGACCTCCCAACTCGGACTATTCACAATTTTTAAACTATTTTGAGGACACATTGGCCAACTTCTTCGCGGAGAGCAGTTCTCTGTTTTGCCTTGGCGACTTTAATGTTAATATGTACGATTTGCAGTCAAATAATGCGGGTTCTCTCACCCATTTGACCGAAACATTTGGTCTTAATCAAATTATAACCTCCCCAACACGTATCTCGTCTACAGGTTATTCCCTTATCGATTTGATTTTTTCTTCGGCTAAGGAGGTTATCACAGATGTTTTAGATGTGCATGTGTCTGATCACATGTTGATTAATTGTCAGATCAATATTAATCAACCCACTCGACCCACATTTAACTTTAGCTTTAGAGCGTTGCATGATATAGATCCGGCAGCATTTCAGCGTGACCTTGAATTGATACCCTGGCATAGTCTGTATGGCATTGACGATGTTGACGATAAAGTAAAATTCTTAACGGATAATGTCACTCAGCTTTTTGATTATCACGCCCCAGTACGAGAAATTAAAGGCAAAACGCGGCCTTACGCGCCGTGGATTACCGATAATATTCGACTCATGCAAAGACTGCGAAATAAAGCGTTAAACAAATTTCGAAACAACAAAACTAACGAAAATAGAGATAGCTATAAACAACTCCGTAATCTTACGACAAACGCAATTAGAGCAGAAAAAAAAGCTTATTTGAACACCCGGTTACAGAACACAACTCAAAAGGAAAAGTGGCGCGAGCTTAAAAAACTTGACATCTGCAAAAGAAAGACATATGAACTTCCTCAAACACTACATGATCCTGACAAAATAAATAATCACTTTGTTAATGTCACTAGTGCCAATGATGTACCTGATCCTGAATTAATTCAGTATTACTCCAACAATATTTTAGTAAATAACATCTTTACTTTTAAGCCCGTTGATGATATGGCGATTATGGAGATAATTCAGAGTATTAAATCATAGGCTATAGGTCATGATAAATTAAATATAACCTTGCTTTTATTGTGCTGTCCATTCTTAATCCCTTACATTAGACATATAATAAACGTTTGCATAAAAAAATCATATTTTCCCCTACTTTGGAAAAAAGCAAAGGTTATCCCTATTCCCAAAATTAAGAATCCCACAGAATTTGGACACTTAAGATCAATCTCAATATTGCCTGTGCTATCAAAAATATTAGAGAAGGTATTGGAAAAACAAATACAATCTTTCCTGCATGCTAATGATATTATCCCCGAAAAGCAATCTGGTTTCCGTCCTGGTTTCAGCTGCTCAACGGCACTATCTGATGTGACAGACGACATCCTTAGAGCTTCTGATAGAGGCAATGCAACTATCTTAGTACTACTAGACTACTCAAAAGCCTTCGATATGTTAAATCATGAAACCCTTATTGCCATGTTGCACTACATTGGTTTCACAAAAAATGCCAGTGATCTTGTAAGCTCATTTTTGAGTGATAGGGTACAGCATGTGGACATCAATGGTAAGCAATCTGCTGTATTGAATGTTAATCATGGTGTTCCTCAGGGCAGTATTTTGGGCCCAATCCTATACTCAATTTATACTTCCACTTTTGTTAAACAATTAAAATACTGTAACCATCACATATATGCGGATGACACACAACTGTATTTATCATTCAAACCTACTGAGAGTCTACTGGCTAATGAAATGATCAATGATGATCTTGAACGATTGCAGTCGATCTCCAAAAAACATTTACTTAAACTTAATCCGAACAAATCGCTGGCTATTCTGTTTTGCAGTGAACCGTCAAGAATTAACATTATGAACAGTGTTAATATAAAAATGTCAGACGTAGAAATCCCAATCAAGGAAAACGCTAGAAATTTAGGACTTATACTTGACAACAAATTAAGATATAAAGAGCACATTACATATAAATTGAGATCTGCCTATGCTGCTTTAAAGAGCATTTTCTCCCTGCGTCACACCCTCGATTCTAATGTTAAGGCCCAACTATGCGAATCACTTATACTGTCACAGCTTAACTTTTGTGATACTGTATACGGTCCTTGCTTGGATAGTTTGGATATTCGAAGAATTCAGAAGCTACAAAATTCCTGCCTTAGGTATATATTTGGAATAAGGCGCCGTGAGAGAATTACTTACAAACTTGCGGAGCTTAACTGGCTTAACATGTACAATCGACGAGTGCTGCATGGCTCCTGTTTTGTATTTAATATTATTAAAAAAAAAATTCCACTATATTTATATCGAAAATTAACTTTCCGAACCGACGTCCATAGACTAAACATCAGACCTAAGACTCTTCTTGATATTCCCCTGCATCGTAGAGAGCTATTTAAGCGATCTTTCTCGTATAACGCTGCCAATCTAATGAACACCAATACCCCAACCGACCTCTCGCTGAGCTGCCAAACTTACAAAAAGAGAACAAAACTCAAATTGTTATCTGCTCAAGTGTGATTTTTTTTCTTCTTATTCTTATCACGTGTCTTGAGAATTGCCTGGTTTTTTTCTTTTCTTTTTTTTTTTTCTTATTCTTTTTTCCCTTTTCATTCAACAACCAATCTTTCATATCTCAGTTTTTCTTTGCTTCCAGACTTTTTTTTTTTTTTTATTTTAATGCATATATATAACTATCTATAATCTCTTATTTTGGTGATGGATAGTACGCGTTGCGCCTATTTAATTTTTTCATGTTTTTAATGTTTTTTTTTTTAAATATTTCTATGTTACTATTTTTATTACTAGTTTTAGTTATTTTTTTAGATTTAGGTATACAAAGGCCGCAACAGCCCCCCGACAACCTGTTGGGAAAGCTGAAACAACGGCCTATTAGTCCTTAATTTATCTAAAGTTGTGATATAACTGTTATTTTTTATCTGTTTTTTTTTTTGTTATATATATATATCAACTTTTGTAATACCAAGTGGACTAATAAACGTCTGATTATTATTATTATTATTATTATTATTATTATATATAATAATAAAACTCAAACTCATTGATCCAGTTAAACCCATCTATGTTTCATTAATTTTCTTTTCAATCTTACATTTCTAGGCGTCGATGCCTAACTGGGTCGACACATATAGTGCTGAGTATTCATAATAATTTATTATTATGAATACTCATCATTACGATATTATAGCAATTATAAAATATAGAAAAGGAAGGTTAGTGTATTAAATACTAATAATTTATATTTCTGAAAAAAGTAATCCTCGGGGGGGGGGGGACCGAGGGATCGAACCGACAACCTCTGTATATCTAGTATAACGCGCTAACCAATTGCGCCACCGAGGACATAGAACGCAACAGCCTATCGGGAATCACTTCAGTCAGAAATTAAATTGTAAAATACGAAGGGTCACTTCAAAGGCAAGTATAGTTATTTAGTAATTCATTTTTTGGACTATTTTCCTATAGACGACATGGTTAAGGTTTGACCACAGGAAGTCAGCGGAAAAATCCGTAGAATTATAACTATAAGTTATTCTCATTTCATAGTAGGTATGTAAATACTTAACGGTGTGATTCCCGATAGGCTGTTGCGTTCCTATGTCCTCGGTGGCGCAATTGGTTAGCGCGTTGTACTAGATATACAGAGGTTGTCGGTTTGATCCCGGCTCGAGAATTACTTTTTTCAGAAATATAAATTATTAGTATTAAATACACTTACCTTCCTTTTCTATTATAAAATATATCTACCTAATACTGGGTGTTACCATATTACATAATTCTGATTAAAGTGTTAGTCGATCGATACAACCATTAATGTTAAAAATTAATCACAAAATAACATTGAAGAAATAAAACTAGGCTCTAAAATATCGTTATAGGATATAGAAAACAATCCACTGTTAGATAACTGTGGAATAAATAAACCTTTTACAAGAGAACATGCATAAAAATCAATCCAAAAGAGAATAAAACGACCATAAAAATTATGTCATACATAAAGGCGTTCGTTCCTTTTATATGGAATAGAAATAACGAGACCCTACGATCGTTTTACGACTTCACCTGATGCGACACAAAAGTAAAATATTTTTTATTTGAAAATCGATTAGAACTTTTTCTTGATTATATTATATATTCTTCTGCCATGTTGTTATTTTGACATTTAAAATAGGTATTCAGGAAATACATAATAAAATATTAAATTGAATTTTTGGAGGATGAACAGGTAATACACAAATTAATTGATTATTGAGAAAATACTTAGAATCTTCATATTATCAGGCTTTCCCAGATATCTGAATAAAATACTATAAATAATGTTCGTAGTCAATAGTTAACTTGAATATGTAACAATAGTCTTGAAAATGTCATAATAAGGAGAAAAATTAAAACATAAAAAAAACTGCAAAATCAATATAGCGAATAAAATATTTTTGTATAGAATATACAGGGTGTTTCATTAAGGGTGGTCACCGGTCATAACTCGGAAACCATAAAAGCATAGAAACTTCGGGAAAAAAATTATAACTAAAGCGGCTATAGAAAATTCTTCAAATTATACAGAATTAAAAATTAATTTTTAAAATTCTAAATTTCTTCGAAAATTCCCATATTAAGGCATATCACTGGTTACATCATTAGAGAGTTTAGACAATTCTGCATCATTTTGGTTTAAGGCTCATTGGTGTACCGACCATGATAAGAGTGAGGGAAGCTATTGATAGTGTAATCCAGCTATACTCTAAGTGTGTTCCGCGGAACCCTAGGGTTCCGCGATACCTCTGTAGGGGTTCCTCAAGAATTTAGAAAAAAAATCAAAACACCTCTCTCTGGTCGAACGTTTTGACTCCGCGGCCGCGCGTAGGTATATTTATTTATTTATTTGTATTTGTATAAACATGTGTTACAATAGCTGGTACAATAACTCATAAGTTTGGTATCAACATGTATACTTGTATACTTGTGAGCGCGCAGTCCCTTTGATAAAAGCCGCCTCTGAATTGTTTACAACGAAATTTTTATATTTCTCTTTTTATTTTTGCTTTTTGTTTATCAAAGGCGCCGACTCGAGTATTTTCGAGAATATTCGAGATCGAGTCTAGGACTAAGTATAAAAGCGGCGATCGCACGTCGCGCCTCGTCAGTCAGTTGACGATTAGCGTTCGGAGCGATAAGTTCCTACCTACCTACTTACAAGCTCGCTAGCGAGAAACTAGTGTTCATTGTTCTACTACCTGCTGTATTCTGTTGTCTCAGTTTTATACATTTCTTCATTGTACTAAACTTAGTCTCTTACACGCAGTAACGATTGTGCATTATTTAGACCCCACCATCCTGACGTGTAACATTATAAATAAAGAAGAATGGAACGTTGGCTTAAAGGTGTTAAACGTGTTGCAACAACATCTTCTAATGACACTGAATGTTCAAAAGCAGTACGCGCTGAGAATATAGCAATCACCGATCCAGACGATGGTGCCACGACGTCAAGCTCGACGGTTTCAAAGACGAAAAAAAGGAAGTATGATGAATCATATATCAGTTTCGGATTTGTTGATTCCAACGGCTCACCTCTCTGCATGCTATGTAGTAAACTGCTTCCTAATAGTTCCATGGCACCTGCCAAATTGCGCCGACATTTACAAACTGTACACCCCGAGTCTAAAGACAAGAATAAAGAATTTTTTGTTCGTAAAAAAGATCAGTTATTGGAAAGTCAAAAAAATATGATGCATGTAACAAAAACTATCAACGAAAAGGCCACGGAGGCATCACATTTAGTTAGCTATCGCATTGCACAAGCAGGTGAAGCGCACACTATCGCTGAGAATTTAATAAAGCCTTGTGTATTAGACATAACAAAATGTATGCTCGATGAAAAATCTGCAAAGCATCTTTCTACTGTGCCGCTATCAAACGATACTGCTTCACGGCGAATCCATGATCTGGCAAGCTACGTCAAACAAGAACTAGTTACTACACGTCTACAAAAAACACGATTCGCCTTGCAAATGGACGAGTCAACTGATGTCGCTGGTTTGGCTATCTTGCTGGTTATCGTGAGATATCCATATGAAAGTTCTTTTGAAGAAGACATGCTTATGTGTTCACCGCTGCTCACAAACACTACCGGGAAGAAATTTTTAATAAAATAAATATATTTTTTGAAGAAAATAATCTCAGTTGGAACAATTGCATTGACATTTGTACAGATGGGGCCAAGGCGATGACAGGTAAAACAGCAGGAGCAGTGTCACGAATAAAAAATAAAGCGCCTAATTGTAGTTCCAGCCATTGTATTCTGCATAGACAAGCACTTGCGATGAAGCAAATGCCGTCAAATCTAAAATTAGTTATGGATGAAGCGGTAAAAATAATTAATTTTATCAAATCACGACCACTACAATCCCGATTGTTCTCATTATTGTGTGAAGATTATGGCAGCAAACATAAAACACTGCTGCTCCATACAGAAGTGCGATGGCTGTCTCGGGGTAAAACTTTAACAAGGCTATTTGAACTTAGAGCCGAGTTACAAATGTTTCTTTCAGCAGATACTTCTTTTAATTCGAAGGACCGTTTGTATGATAAAACTTGGTTGTTCCGATTGTCTTTTATGGCGGATATCTTTCAAAAACTGAACGAATTGAATTTATCATTGCAAGGTAAACAGACAACAGTGTTTCAGGCCTATAACAAAATAACTGCCTTCAAAAGAAAATTAGATTTTTGGATTATTTGCGTTGGTAAGAAAGAAATAGAAAGCTTTACGTCACTCAGTGAGTTTGTTAGCGATAACGACTCAGAAATGTTTCAAGATGATGTGTTTGAAGAATTGGTCCAATATCTCAGTTCGATGCGCGCATCTTTTGAAAAGTATTTTCCCAAAGAACAGAATACAAAAATGAAACTGAATTCATGGATTCATAATCCTTTTTTACCCAACTTGGAAAAGCCCGAAAGTATGTCAAACGAGATATATGAATCTCTTTTAGAAATGTCATCAGACACAAGTATGGAGTCACTGTTCAAAACGACGCCTCTCAACGATTTTTGGTGCAGAATCCGTGATGAATATCCAATGCTTGGCAAAATGGCTCTGAATATTCTTCTCCCGTTCCCAACAACATATTTGTGCGAAACAGGATTCTCAACCTATGCAGACACGAAAACAAAATATCGCAATAGACTGGACGCCGCACTGAGAGAAGAGAAACTAACCATTAAACAAAAATTATATAAAGATTATACAAAAGGAATATACTATTGGTGACAAGTGAACTGTTTTTTGGGGTAATACAATGCGTTCTTCTGGAATGTGAAGAAATTTACAATAATGACTATAATACTATTGTATACCGTTCGTACAGCAGTCATAGTCAATTTGTTGTAGCTTGTATACCGATTACATAAAAATTATATATTGGTTAGTATCAATTGTATACCAACCAATTACCAGGTTCTATACGATATTATAACCCGTATATACCTGTTGTATATCAGCAATAATATGAATTGTCTATGGATATATCCCTGTTATATATCAGCAATAATATGGATTGACTATGGTTATACTTTAGTTGTATACCAAGTATACAATTTTTCAATACTGACCAAACCTTATTGTTATAGGTAACTGTAAATGGGTATACTCTAGTTGTATACCAAGTATACAATTTTTCAATACTGGCCAAAATTTATTGTATAGGTATGTACAGGGTGTTCCACTATAAATGGACCCCCCCCCCCTTTAACTTATTTATTCGATGATATTAAAAAAATGGTATATACCAAAGTTGTAGTAGGGTATAACATAAAGTTTTTTACGACATAGTTTAAATAATATATAGATAGGGTGTTGCAGAAAGGCGTAGCAAACAAAAATATATTTTTTTCTTATGGAATACCCAGTATATAACATTCTTAAATGATAGAGCTGGTCTTTCTGATAAATAATAATATAATTTGTTATACCTAACCTAACCTAACCTATGTTACACTTTAAATGTTTAAGTCAAGAAACGCATATTATTATTAATTAAATTGTGCTTATGGCAGGTTATCTTTTATTTTTTTAATTAATTTTCCAAATTAAATGTTGTTTAAAAGATACGCATTATAAATAATAGAATTATTAGGTAGGTACATATTATGTTATGGATTAAAAAATCAATTTTTATTTCTTTGGGTGGGTAGTAATTTTGTCGATATTTATGCAATGGAAAGCACCTTGAATCCATGCTACACTATAAGGACACTTTAATATGCGTTTTTTCACTTTCAACATTTTAAGTAAGTATAACAAATTATAAGTATATTCTTTATCAGGTAGACCAGGTCTATCATTTAGGAATATTATATACAGGGTGTTCTATAAGAAAAAATATATTTTTGTTTGCGACACCTTTCTGAAAACACCTACAACTTTCTAATTTACCGTTCCTTCTAATACCATTGGATAAAAAAGTTAAAGCGGGGGTCCATTACCTGTAAATGGTTATACTATAGTTATATATACAAAGTTTACAATTTTTTAATACTGGTCAAGATTGATTGTATATAGGTACCTACCTGTATTATCATATTTGACCATTAATATAATTTTTTTTTAATGCACAAAAAACAGTTCACTTGTCACCAATAGTATATTCCTTTATGTATAATCTTTATATAATTTTTGTTTAATGGTTAGTTTCTCTTCTCTCAGTGTAAATATCAATTTTAAAAAGGCCGAAACTCCAGAAATCTGCCTTTTTAATAAATTACAAGATTATTGTGTGACCTCTAAATATTAAAAAATTCCTAATTTTTTATTCGACTGAGTTTCTTTTAACGATAAGCAATTTTTTTGCACTATGCCATTTCAAGTTCCAAAAATGGTTGTTTTTTGCTCCACCCTACTAGGTATAATAGGTAGCATTCCTTAATTTTGAGGTATTTATTATGGTAGCTATGTAGCACGTAGCTAACATTTAAAACCCTTAATTTATTTTATATAAGGCCCACATGAAAAGAGCTTATTATACATGACCCATTTTAGCCTGTTTGCGTTATGTACCTAATATACTGTATCATTGTACTAAATGATGTAATGAACTCATTACATCACTCAACCGACTCATTACATCACTCAGTGATGTAATGAACTTATTACGTTACTCATTTTTAATCAAATTATGATTTTTTTTGTTCCATCAGTCACTGTCATTTTTTTGTGTAATGTCTGCATAATATGAAAATCATTTTGAACATATAAAAGCTAAAATACTGGGTCTTAGATAAAATGTTGTATATCCCACGTACAGTAAGGCTCACTACAGCACTTGTACGGTTACTCGACTCGGTCTACAACCTCGTCATGGCAATATCCACTCTTAATACAGATATAGGTCTAATAAGTCTATTTTACCGAACTAAAATTAAGAGCTTTGAATTTTAAAGATTACCTAACGGAGGGGTATATTAAAAGCTGAGTATCTAATCAATTTAAAGCTATTAGGTAGACAACATTTTTTAAAATAAATTATGTAGGTATAGGTACCTAAAGGTACCTACCCAGTAGGGTTGCCAGATTGTTTGTATTTTTGCCCAGAATAAATAAAATAAAACAAATATTTTACCAAAGTTTTATTTAAACGTAGTACCTACAATTATTTTGAATATTTTGTCGAAGATTGCGAAAGTTTTATGATTTCTTTTTTGCCTTTAACATATTATAATACCTACTCTATAAAATTAAAATGTACTTAATAAGAATCTAGGGAGAATTGCTTCGTAATTTTGATTTTAATTCACGTGCATGGTGTGTAAATACGGAACATAAGCTGTCCCGGCGGGACAATTATTTATTAGCTTAAAATACGGGACGTCCCGGGAAATACGGGACGTCTGGCAACCCTACTACCCAGTTCAGTATTCCCAATCCCAATAAAAGTTTCGAAAAAGTGACATAAAATGGGGGCCCTGCATCGCCTAGCCCTTGTTCGTTTAGAATGAGTAGGTACCTACCTACCTACTATATATTTACCTAGGTAGGTAAGTCTCAAATAAAATTATTAAATACTATAGTAGGTAAATATATTATAGTTTCGATTAATTTCAATAAGTATTAAAACAATTACCTACGCAAGATTTTAAAAAGCCGCCATGATATGATGAACGCTAGATGGAGCTCGGTATAAATGCCAATAAAACAAATTAAATTATTGGAAATAGGATTTTTAATAATGTACTTACCTAAAAACCTTTCTAACACGTCCTCAGCTAGTCCAAAGCACTCCATGACCACAAAATCTCTTCCAAAAAACTAAAAAGTCTATAAGCAACAAAAAAAACATGCGCACACGCGACGAGCAACAAAAGAACAAAAGGAAATGGCGGGCCTTGGCGGAACTCGGCTGTTCGACAGGTCGTCCGAAAGCTACGTTGATTGGCTAGCGATTGGCGCGGTTTTTGAAAAAGTAGGTAATTTATGCAACAAGGGGTTCTACAGCAATACAACTGATTTTTGGGGTTATATAACTTATTTTTGATACCGGAGTAACTTATTGTTTTTCAATTGGTGTATAACCATTATACAGTATTTGTATACTTACTATATACATTTTAGAAAGTTTTTATTTATATAACTAGTTGTATTAAAATAGTAGGATCAGTATATAACGAGTACGAGCTATTTAACTACAGAAGAAAATTTGTATAATGGGTATATTCCTCATTGTAGCACAACGGGTTTGTCTGCAACAATGTGACAAGGTTCTAACAGTAAGTAGATGTGTAATTATTAATATACAATATTGTATATCCACTATTAAACTCGTGTCAGGCTAACAGTTGTATTAAGGCATTTCCCTCAGTGCGAACCTGATATGAGACTTCAACTGTCTTCTATCAAACCTGATATCAACCAATTGATGAAAAATAAAAAAAACAGTTTCATACCTCCCATTAGTTAGATTTTTTCTTTTTTAATATCTTCTATTATTGTACTTGCCATGTGGTAAAGTAAGTAATAATTAGTAACTGTTACATTGTACTTTTATTATGCTTATTAATAAAGAATACACTTTTAAAAACTATTGTTTTATTGTAGGGTTCCATCAAGTATTTTGCTTCCCAAAAGGGTTCCGTCACCAAAAAGTTTAAGAACCGCTGGTGTAATCTATTAAATTGCTCCAACTTATCCGACTTTACTAAATTTAAGCTTGTTTGAAACATAAAGGTAAATGATTTTTTCTTTATTGTCCTATCCAACGGTACATGTTAGTTTATAATAAAATTTCTAGAGGGCGCAATTTGTAATAATAACAGTTTTTTAGATTTTATCCCGAAAATTTAAATTTTACGGTATAACTATGACATCATAATCGAAGAGTAGATTAAATTTGCAAGCAAAAAGTTGAAGACCGCAGTTGGATATCTTAGTTCGTTTCAGAGTTATTGCTAAAAGAAATTGTTTTAACACTTTAATCGAAGAAATCATTGTTTTTATAGCTTGGTGGCCATATAAATTGCTAGATGGGTATTATTGGAAACCATTTAATCGGTCCTTATCTTATTGATGTACCATTAAATGGGAAAAAATATTTAGACTGTCTTCAAGATCATTTAAATAATTTGTTAGAATATGTTTCTTTGGAAAAGCGAAACTAGTGTTGGTTAATGCCCATTTTAGCAACATCGTAAGAAATTATTTATATAATCGGTTTCCCAATCAGTGGTCAGGGTAGATAGATAGATAGATAGATAGATAGATAGATAGAAACGTCTTTATGTTAAGCTCGGCGAAGGTCAGCAAAACTATTTTCTTAACCGAGCATACATAATAAATTTACAAAGATTTACAAATTTAGAGTATAAAAATATATGATTAAAAGTAATTCTAATTACATTTCGTACACAATAGTAATAATTTTAGAAATATAAAAATGTATAAGACAAAAACTAACACTAACAGTTGGCAACCAAACTCTATCATTTTACAATAATAATATAACACCATCTTTACCTATATCTATGTGACTATTTATTTATATTGATGTAGCAAGAAGTATTTATATTTAGATTTAAAAAAAAGTAAACTTAGATTATCAAACTTGTTAACTATGTCGGTGCTAAATATTTTAAGTGCGAGATAAGAAAAAGTGCGTTGAAATAGGGCAGTTCGGTGTTTAGTTAAGTTTAAGCGATTATTATGACGTGTTGCCCGATTATGCGTGGAGTATCGGAAATGAAGCTTCTGTCGCAGGTATGAGGCTATTCCACTTGCAAGTAGCCGATGCATAAAACAAGAAAAAAGCGATTTTTGTCTGTCTACAACTGTAAGCCACTTTAGTTCGGCCAGTTTATAGCTGACATGTTCTCCTGCTCGCAGTCCATAAGTAAAACGAACACAGGAATTCTGTATTCGCTGTAATCTATTCTTGCATTGCAAATCAAGACATGGTCCATAAACAAAGGTACAATAATTAGCATGTGAAAGAACAAGGGCGTCACATAGTGTTTTTTTAAGTAGGGTCTCAAGATATTTTTACTTTTGTATAGGTTTCTGAGAGAGAGAAATTACTGCTGAATTACTTTACTTACCTTACTTCTGAACCTAAGCTTCATATCAAATATAACACCCATCTTTTTTAATTCTTTCACAACAGGTATTACACTTCCATCCACATTCACTATCAGGACCAAAATAAATAATTGCTGATTTATCGGGGTTTAGCTTTAAGCCGTTGTTTAAAGAGTAGTCATAAACTGATTTTAGATATTGATTGAGCGTATCCTTTGCCTCTATAGCACTAATTTAATTAAACCTTATGCGTAATTGTGTATCGTCGGCATATCTTTGCATATCACAATCCTTCACAACTCGATTCATGTCAGTCGTAAACAACACAAATAGTAAGGGTCCCAGAATTAAGCCTTGCGGCACACTACTTTCCACATCCCTAGGACCAGAACGCTTGCCCTCCAAGAAGACGTTCTGAGACCTATCTGCTAGATACTTCCGAAAGAACCTCACCGAAGACTCCTCGAAGCCAAATATACGAAGTTTAGCACATTAGGGTGGTAGGCACATTTTTGGCCACCTCGCTTCACAGACCTAAATCCTTTAAATTTTTTTTTGGGATTATCTTCAAAGACTCGTTTATTTAGATAACAAGAGAACAGTTATTAGATAGAATATTGTTTCACTCCGCTGCAATTAGAAATAACCCTTGGATGCTTTTAAAAGTTTAAAGAACTTGCCTTACTAAATTAAAAAGTACCTATGTAGCTGAACAGAGTACGCATATTAAACACATTCCATAGCAAAAATCCTATTTTATTTCACCGTTTCATTGTGTAGCCCTTATAATTTTGAATGATTGTTAAAATTAATAATTATTTATTTTTAAATTTGTTACGTTAATTGAAACTAGTTGTATCCTTTTATACCTACGCACAGATTTATGTATGAAATTCATTTAAATAAAACAAACAACTTAAATACCTTAAAACGATTCAACGTTATATAAAAAAGTAAAATATCAATAACCCATTACTGTATGCTATTGTATTTTTCCAGTGCAAAGCGAAAACGGCTCATCCAATCATGGACTGGTAGGAAAAACTTTTTTATTTCCTCTTATAATAAAGCGTAATTATTTATAATTTAAGAGCTTCCTGGAATCTTATATAATATTTGGATAATTATTTCGTCGCGAAATTCCTATATTTTGTAGATGTGTTACGAAATTGCAAAGGTGAAATGAATATTTGTTTAAATGTTTACAATTTCTGAATCAAATTTCATTACCAACACCACTTTTACAGAATATGGTTGTTAAAGCCTCAAAGCACGTTTCGTTCGACAATAACTATTCACCACAAGCTGGAAGCAAGAAACCATTAAGGACTTGTTTATTTTCATTGCCACTTTCAACAAAATTGAGGTTAATATCGATTTGGTAAATTACCTTTTCCTTCACGGTTGCTAGTGAGGTAATAAAAGGAAGCATTATACAAACCTAGTTCCTGTTATTTATGCGGTACCTTTGCAACTTTAAATTTAAATTTTCTTTAGTAATTTGAAATGATAGTTAAGTATACACTATGTCTCAAAAATAATACAAAATGGGGTAGGTATAGCTATAACCTGTAATAAAATAAGTTAACAATACTTTTCCCAGTGATTATGGTATTTATCAAAGTCAACTAATAACGTAGCGTCATTACTAAAAGAATGTTGACTAAAGTAAGATTAACATTAGTATTTAACTTAGTTTTTTTTATTACAGTTAATGTAGGTAATTGAAAAAAAAACAGGTGAAACCGCTTATCCAACGAAAGTCTATTAAGAGGGAAAAACCTTTAAAATACAACCACTTGCCAACAGAACTATCTGGCTTATTATAACTTTAATAAGATAAAGACCAGAACAATGTTTACATTTAAAGTAACAGGCAACCATCTTAAAACAAAAAATAAAAAGGAAGGTTGGCATGTGAGTTGAATAAATGCAAAACTGTACTGCAACAAGTTTGTTGATTAAAGAATAAAAAAATATATTTTGCAAAATTACAAAACAATAAACTGTGATCGCGTGACCTATTTACCAACAGGTTAGTCATATTATGAGCACGAGTCACCTGCAAATCAGTCGGTTACCATAATGTATGATGATAAGATAGAACCTAACTAAAACCGCCGAGAAGCTGAAAACAAGGAACAACATAATCCAGAAGGTACCTCTTGGGAAGCATCGGCTTCCACACTGCGCTGCTCCGCTCTGGGACTTGTCTTCTCGGCAGCTGAATACTGTGCCCTAGCTTGGCTTAACAGCCCATACGTAAAGAAGCTGGACGCTCAACGGAATAATACCATGAGGATGATTGTCATTAAGTCCACCCCAACACAGTGGCTCCCAGTGTTAAGCCATATCCCACCCCCATAGCTGCGACGGATAAATGCCCTTACACGAGAGTACAAAAAGATCATGGAAAACAGAAACTTGCCAATACATCAAGATATTGAGGACGCTAACCACAATCGTCTCCGCTCCAGAAATCCACCGACTAAAACGGCAAGTGCAGCAATACAAGAGGAGTTTAACCTGACCAATGCATGGACTCAAGAATGGACCACTCAACAAGGCAATGATATGCCCTGCATTACCCAAAAGCCCCCAGGGTTTGACCTACCACGTAGAACCTGGTCCACACACAACAGAATTAGAACGCAACATGGCAGATGCGCATACCCCCTGCACAAATGGGGCAAACAACCATCCTCACACGGCGACTTCGGATAATATCAAACTATTAAACACATCACGGAGGATTGTCCCACAGGATCCTACAACGGAAGACCTGAAGACTTTCTACTGGCAACTGCCGGGTCGATAGATTATATTAAACGACTTGATATTTGTTTGTGAAATTCTTAAGTTTGTTTTATCAACTTGTATGTGACAATAATTAGCTTTTAAGGTTACTGTGTCTGAATTGCCATATGATAAATAAATAAATAAATAGAACCTGATAATGTTTCAGAAAAGTACGATTTTTATTTTCCCGAAAGTGAAGGAAAAGGACCTCATTTAATCGAACAAGTTGAAAGAAATAATCTAGCTCGGGACCGTAAATGACCTTGGATCTAAATTGCAATAATGGAATTTACTAGCCACTGGAGCCAAAGTTACAATATTAAGGAACAACAAATAGTATTATGGAAAAATTAAGATTGGCACATAACCTGGACGAATGAAACTTTATTATTGATTCGCCTAAAATAAGTTTAAAAGCAGTTTTCCTTCATAATGGCAACATAGGACCCTCTATTCTTCTTGCATATGCAGTTGACATGAAGGAAACATACGAAAGTATGTCACTTATTCTAAATGCGATAAGCTACGATAAGGGAAAGAAAGAAAAAACTAAAAGTCTTCCTCCACAAAATTTAATAGAATAAACAATTAATCAAAGGTCTCTACATGTTTCTAACGTAGAAACGTTCATCATCAGGATACAGAAAAATTTATTTTATGCTGATGGTGTTAGCAAAAGAGAAAATTAGAACCTTAATGGAGCTTTTATGGACCTAAAAAATTAAAGTGTAGAAGAAACATGATATGAAGAAAATTGATAATGGTTAAACCATACTGAGTATTTGAAAAGTGGGGAAGATTATTTAAATTTTAAAAAACGTATCAAACATATCTCTGGAAGACATTGTGAGGATAAAATTGTAGTACCACACTAAGATTACTTGGTAAAAAGCGTTTTTGGGGTACTGAAGATTAAACCTCAGTAACCCCGCGAGAGGTAATAGATACATATAGTAGGTATGATAAGCAAATAGGAGAAAAGTTAATTTTTTTATTTAAATATAAGTTAAAATGTGTAAGTGGGCATTGTTTTTATTTTGTTTTAATATAGACGCTTCTGTTGATGGAATCCGCCTTGAAATTTGTTTTACATTTTTCAACTCTAGTGTTGAAAAATTTTGTTTAACACTATTTTTGATTATTTTGTATGGTCGTAGGAAAAATTGTGTATATTACTCGTGCGAAAGTGATTTTCCTTCTCGTTTGGTAAGTACCACTTTCAACACTTGTTATGTAATATACTAATTGTTATTTCTCTGTAAGCATGGTATGATTAAGTGAAAATTTGTTGAAAATTTAGCAACTAACTTTTAAAAATTAACAGTACTGAAATATTCTTCTCAGCGTCCGCAAAAAACGTTTCAGTTGGTACTGTTCATTTCCGTTGTTTAACTCTTTGAAGCACAAGATATGGTACACTTTTAGCTCTATGCTTATGGTTTAAAAAATAAAATTGTAAAATCTTATCATTAAGATTTTTATTTATTTATAAAAATACGGTGTTTAACAATATATTATTATTAAAATCTTTTTTATTGCCAAATTTATTTATTTATTTAGCGTATGGCTACATCACAGGTAAGTATATAATAAAAATAACACTAAGATTACAAATTGATGTTGTCATCTTTTGTTGTTGTTGCGCCTGTGATTCTCTTGCCAGGAGGTCCAAAGATACGCTAAAGATTGTCTGGCGCCTCTTTGTATTAGTTCATTTAGCGTTACCCAGGGTGCACCACGTGGAGGCGAACTAACTCTACACCCCTTATAGCCAAAAATAAGTTGTTAATATAGCTAACCACCATGCATGTGTTGCAAAAGGCAGGTAGTGAAAACGTTTAAAGACAAAAAGACATAACAGTTTGACACTTAATCTATCTTTAAATTTTTTTTTCTATGTTAACGTTCTTACAGACATAACTATTAACAAAAACTGTGCATTGATCTACTGATTGCTATGATTTTCTGATGTTGTGTTTATTTCACATAAGCGTGGTAAACACGAGCATTAACCACTTAACCTAGCCTACATAAATCGGCATAAGGATATAAATAAATACGCACTATTATCCTTTAAACCATAAAACTTACAAAAATAACGAGTACAAACTGGAATATACAAGGAAAATGTTAAAAAACACATTGACAATAAAACGCGATTATTTTATTACCAGCATAATTAAACAATACAAAATGTCTTTATTTAATACTACAAAAATTTATAAAAAAAACTTATTAAAAAGTGATGGCGACGTTCAAATGAATGCTCTTCCACGCAACCAGGTATAAAATAAAATATTAATTCAATAATTGCTAACCTAAAATATACACGTAATGAAGTAAACAATTAGAAAATAATAAACAAATGAATTACTATAGTAGTTACACAATGAAATAGTTAATAAATCACACACGCTCTCCCAGCACAAACTTACCCACCTTACCTTTAAAAACTTGAAAATTGAGGAACTCCTAACGACTTTCGGGATATTGTTAGAAATTTTTGGCGCATTATAAGAAAAAATCGCCGAAACAAGGAGGTGTAATGCCTGGGAATACTGTAAAGGGATGATGTTCTTGTTAGACGGTTATGTATGTCAGTTCCTTTGAAGAGTTTTTAATATAGGTAAGAAGGAGTTTTAGTCTTATTAATTTTATAAACCAAACAGGCCATATGTACTTTAAACCGTTCATTCAGGTTTAGCCAGTGGGAATTCCTAAAACAGTCCGAGATTTGATCAAATTTATGTAAATTGTAAGAGAACCGAACACAGGAATTTTGTAATTTTTGTAAGGAATGCCGATCTTGCTGACGTAACTCAGGCTAGAAAATAACAACACAATAAGAGACAAATGAAAGAATTAACGAGTCACACAGTTTTAGCTTGATATCAGTAGTAAGAATATCCTCATGCATGTATAACAGTTTAAGTTTAAAGTAGGACTTTTGAAGTAAATTATTTATATGGCCTGAAAATCTTAGCATTGAATCAAACTGCACTCCTAGATTACTACAACTATTAGTAAAAGTTAAAAGAGAACCATTTAAATCATCATTTTGTTGTAGCAGGTTACTTCTTTCCCAAATAACAATACTTTTGTTTTGTTTTCATTTAATTTAGGTGAGTATGCCTGTGAGACTCTAACAATAATGTCAAGATCTTTATTTAATTTTAATCAATCATATCATTGTATGTCCTCTCTAACCAAAACAAAAAAACAATTGAAACGAGTTTATTAGCGGCATCTGTGAAGTGCATATCAAACTACGTTAGGTAGTCACAGCTCTAGCCACCCAACAAACCCGAACAAACCACCATGCTTCTTGGGTTGAAAAACTGGCGGATATTACCGCTAACTACGATGCTTGAAAGTTAATAACGGCAAAAAATACTGAAATACCTTTTTTTGAGGAGCGAAAATGTATCGAGGATGTGTATGTTCTTGTACGATTTTAAAATATTTTTTCCTCAAGCCGTATGGTGAACTGTTTTCAAGATTCAGCCGGTGTCCCTTTTTAGTAGTATGTTCACCCGGTAAATGAATTTTTTTAAATTTTGTTGGATATTTTTTATGATGAAAGTAATTAAGCTTTGTCTCATATATTTACAAAGTTGTTCAAAGTATAATACAATTTTACTTTATAACTATTTTTCTTATTATCTTACTTCCAGTTAACTTGTTTTTGGTTAGAACTTTCGACTAACCGCATTTGCATAATTTATCCTCGATCGCGATGGTTCGAAAATTTCAACCTGCATGCATGCCAAACTTGAAATTAGTTAGACTACTTGCAGCTGTTTCTAATACTAATACCTACATTTATAGTTTTAAATTTAGCACTATCTTAAGTTAGTAAGTTAATTATATTTCATAAAATCCTTTAGTTAATTATGCAATGTAATGTAAGTCTCAGTTTGAAATTGTAACAAAACATCCACAAAAATAAACAATGAGGGATGATTATTGTAAAAGGACTTATTTAAATGCGAATAAAATAATTAGCAAGCATTTGTTGTGCGATTTAGTGCAGCAGTATTCGCAATAATTTATTTTTATTGTGGGACAAGTCCAACATCTTGTCCTTTTCTCCAGATGGCTTTGTTGAAATGAAAATTGCATCTTTTAATGACAACCTCGAGGAAAGTATCTCTTAATGCGTTTATTGCTGCACGTTGAAGGTCAATCTGTACCTTTTTTGAAAGAAAATTGGGTACCTCATCCTTCAGTAACTTAACTTATAGGTAGTTTCTCTGCGGTTTGGCAATAGCGCGTAAACAGCAGGAATGATACGTGTTGCATCTGTAATTCAATCGTGTATGGTGTAGTGTTGATCCAAAAGGGGACAAGAACTTTTAAATGTCTCGTCCATGGAAAATTATGAATAGTGTGTAAGTAAGTCTCCTCCATTGCTTGCACAATTTAATTTATTCTTCTGTCTTCTTGGCTATCGTCTACTAATCCATATGATTTTATTGTTTCAGTGATGATAACGTCTTCTTGCTTTTTCGGCAGAACATCTATGCCTAGTACCTCTGCCGTTCTCTGTAGAATCGATCTTTAACGCAGGAATATTAACTACAAAGTCGAGCCCAGCGTCTTTTGAAACCATCATTTCTTTCCTGTAGATCTGTGGTATTGGAAGCAGTGCTTCTCGAGCACGTTTCTTGACCTTTTGCAAGCATGAGTCGACTTCATTTTTCGCTATGTCAGGAACACATGTGTGGCTTGATTTAGTTTGGATGTACTTGTAGTCCTTGCAGGTTGTCAACGTCCCAGGGCAGGGTTTCTTGGTGCACATCCACAGCATGTTGTTGGTATCTATACCTCAGAATAAAGGACTATACAGAAGCGACAAAGAGCTCTCAATAGCATTGCTTATATGGGAAACGAATCTGTGACGTCACGCTTGACGTGTGTGGCGCATGTCCTACATTTTCCACTTAGAGAAACTCAGTATACGCTTACAATTCGGGTTGTACACTGGGAAAATAATATTAATATCCGCATAATGTAAGAATATGTTAAAAAATTATTTCAACGTAATTTTAAGTGAGTTTAGAAAATACTCATTTAAAATCAAGAAATAAATAAGTTTCAAAATTTGTTTTTCATTTATGAAATCTGCCCTTCATGTAGAATCTGTGACGTCACGCTTGACGTGTGTGGCGCATGTCCTACATTTTCCACTTAGAGAAACTCAGTATATGCTTACAATTCGGGTTGTACACTGGGAAAATAATATTAATATCCGCATAATGTAAGAAAATGTTAAAAAATTATTTCAACGTAATTTTAAGTGAGTTTAGAAAATACTCATTTAAAATCAAGAAATAAATAAGTTTCAAAATTTGTTTTTCATTTATGAAATCTGCCCTTCATGTAGAATCACTGAAATCCCGGCCAAAATACCAGAGTGGTACATACTATTTGAAATGCAAATGACTTTAGTTTTATTGGGAAAAAACTGAAACAATAAATGCTTTATCCTTTTTTTAGTACATACATTTCTTACATAAATTCATGCGGCCTTAATTACAATAATACAATACAAAATGTCTTTTTTAATAAATGAAATAAACATTACAAATAGTTATAAAGCGATGGCGACGTTCAAATACATGCTCTTCGACGCAACCATCAAACAAAAAAAATAATAAACTATATTTAAGACTATGAAAATAATATTACACACACAAAAAGAGGTAATTATTGGGATTTTTTAGGGAAAATGAATTTAAAATATCAAACAAATTGTTAAACCTTTGTATCACTTCAAATATACCAAACGCGTCTGAAGGTAGAGCACCTAAAGTCATATATGTGTTCATTCCACTGGCCACTGTGTGGCTAAGAACTTGAGCAGCTAAACTAACTTTCATTTTTTCAAAATTGGAAGGTCGTAAATGAGCATTTGTCATTGTCATTGTCAGCAGACTTTTAGCAGACGGATGCTTGATTTAACAGTTGTCCCTTTTTTCCCTCTCCTAAAAATTTTGGGCCGATGCGCTTTGTCGCTTCTGAGTCTATACATTCCATTATACAGGGCTAGTTGAAATAACCGGAACGGCTAATTATCTTCAAAACTACCAAAGCTAAATCAATGAATTTTGGTACAGGTGGATAACTTAAAAAAATGAATTAAAAATTGACAATTGCAACGTTGCCAGATTTTTAGTTTTTTCTGTACCTCAACGAATGTTTTTTTTTTCAAATGTAATACTACTCTAGTGGTTTGGAGCCTATTCAAGGCTGTACTACTACATTAATTTGATTATGAAACCTATTTATGAATTTGTCTTCACTCAAAATTGTATTTTGTACTAACTTTTGACCTATACTTACATTATGAAATTAGTTCATATTTGTATTTAAAGTCACAAAATAGTAAGTTATAATTATTATTGCTCATAAGTACTCAATAATATACATTTGTCGGAACAATTACAAATATTTTTAATACATCGCGTGCGCCACGAGTGTGTTAACGGAAAATCAAAAGGCCTTATTTTGTTTGCAAAATATCGAGAGTACCATCGCTCCAGATTTGTTTGACAGAATTTTAATTTTTACTAGCTATGTTATTGTTAGTAGTTGTTTGTTAGGCCAGTGACACACTAGAGAAATAAGTTTCATGAAACTTGTGGCTGAAGCAAGTTACGTCAAACTTTTTTTTATGTCTATGCACACTCGAGAAACTTGATTCTATAACAGTATTCTTTAACATGTCCGTGGATGAAGACGTCATTTTGTTGTGGTGGTTAAACCGCCGAAAGAATTATGAGCGAAGAGAAAAATACGATTTTGGGTACATCATGCTAACATCGTTAACATAAAATATAGTGCTAGTGTTGTTGGTAAAGAACTCTGGCAACATCCTGATCAGTTTAAGGTGTCAGTGTGTCACCCGCCTAAGTTGTTATTATCGTTATCGATACTATTAGGTATAGTATTTGCAAAATTATACCGTTGACTCTTGCTGCCAAAGGGGATTAAATGGGATCAGGGTCGGTTTGAAAATGTACCTACACCACATGATTTATTTTTATAATTTAAAATAAATAGATAGGTATTTTTAGTTTTAGGTAGGTAAAGTGTATACGATCTTAGTTGAGACAGGCAAAAAAACTTAAAAAAATTTGATGACAGACTTGTCAAGTCCACGTGGACTATCTTCGAACATCTGTATAGGTAGCGATCAATACAAATTTTGTTATATTTGTATTGTAGTTTCAGTGTGTGATGCAGTAAATTGATCGCACCCCCAATATTTACGTTGTCTCAACTGACTTCGTATGAAGTATACCTATAATAAATATAAAATAATGATAACAATTAATGATAATAATTGAAAATAATATAATTTAAAAGTATAACTATTAGAATAACAAGTACAATAAAAATTAATTAAATTCTAAAAAACAATTGATAATTTATTCAAAATTTAACTCTGTATCACTATCACTATCTTCATCTAAGCCTAAACTTATAATTAAGGGTTGAACATTTGTAATCATACAATTGTAAGAATTTTTCACCTTAAGCACATGCTGTATTTTCAGCTGTCTGCAGAAATTTTTCTTACTTCGTTTTAATTTATTCTACTACAGATGCATTTAATGTAGTAGAAATATTATTTCTAAGTTGGTGCCATATTAGCTCAATAGGATTGAATATACAATAGTATGGAGGAAGACGCAACACTGTATGTCCATTTTCTGCTGATTTTTTCTAGGATTAACAGGTTTAAGTACTATGTCTCTTACCGAAGATAAAGGAGTTTTTGTCAAAGTAGACGTCTCTGCTAAAGCATCCATCGAATTAAAATTTCTACTCAACAAAGATTGATACACATGTTTAATTATTAGTTTGGCATCGGTAGATAAATGCTTTCTTTTAAAAATGACACTTGAAGATGCCCCCCTATCAGCATAATTCCGAGGACGCCACATTCTACCACTAATAAGACTAACTAAAAATTACTCGCCGGAAAACCACTAAAGGCTAAAATTATTAAACATCAGTTTGTATTTATATATGAATCAGGCATAGGTATAAATTGAATTTGTACCTGGTCCGGCTCTGCTCGAAAAGGTTTTAAAATTTGGGATTTCATTATTTATTTTATGGTCAAAGGGATAATGAGGGTTTATTGCAGTCAAATAATCAATGGTATAATTCTACAAATACTATACATTATGTCTACCAACCTTCCTTCTTACATTATTTGAAACGTTTTTAAATGAAAATAGCGATTGTTAAGGTGCAAAACCTCGTAAGTCGGTTTTTTTCCATTTAACCTTTTATTCGATAAACACTTAAAAAAAATATATTCTTTAAGCTTACAAAAGCTCGTAAGTCCATTATTAATTTTACGGACCAATGGCGCCATCTGCCAAAACCTCGTAAAATTAATTTGCCAGACAGCATTTAATGCAGAAATCTCTTAATTCGACTTACGAGGTTTCGATACTAGGGTTAATATTCTTCATCGTTAACATAAAATATAGTGCTGGTGTTGTTGGTAAATAACTCTGGCAACATCCTGATCAGTTTAAGGTGTCAGTGTGTCACCCGCCTAAGTTGTTATTATCGTTATCGATACTATTAGGTATAGTATTTGCAAAATTATACCGTTGACTCTTACTGCCAAAAATAAACTATCTGATTAAACCGTATTGTTTACGCCTCACCCTCTTCAAAGGTGATTAAATGGGATCAGGGTCGGCTTGAAAATGTACCTACACTACATGATTTATTTTTATAATTTGAAATAAATAGATAGGTATTTTTAGTTTTAGGTAGGTAAAGTGTATACGATCTCAGTTGAGACAGACAAAAAAACAGACTTGTCAAGTCCACGTGGATTATCTTCGAACATCTGTATAGGGAGCGATCAATACAAATTTTGTTATATTTGTATTGTAGTTTCAGTGTGTGATGCAGTAAATTGATCGCACCCCCAATATTTACGTTGTCTCAACTGACCTCGTATGAAGTATACCTATAATAAATATAAAATAATGATAACAATTAATGATAATAATTGAAAATAATATAATTTAAAAGTATAACTATTAGAATAACAAGTACAATAAAAATTAATTAAATTCTAAAAAACAATTGATAATTTATTCAAAATTTAACTCTGTATCACTATCACTATCTTCATCTAAGCCTAAACTTATAATTAAGGGTTGAACATTTGTAATCATACAATTGTTAGAATTTTTCACCTTAAGCACATGCTATATTTTCAGCTGTCTGCAGAAATTTTTCTTACTTCGTTTTAATTTATTCTACTACAGATGCATTTAATGTAGTAGAAATATTATTTCTAAGTTGGTGCCATATTAGCTCAATAGGATTGAATATACAATAGTATGGAGGAAGACGCAACACTGTATTTCCATTTTCTGCTGATTTTTTCTAGGATTAACAGGTTTAAGTACTATGTCTCGTACCGAAGATAAAGGAGTTTTTGTCAAAGTAGACGTCTCTGCTAAAGCATCCATCGAATTAAAATTTCTACTCAACAAAGATTGATACACATTTTTAATTATTAGTTTGGCATCGGTAGATACATGCTTTCTTTTAAAAATGACACTTGAAGATGCTCCCCTATCAGCATAATTCCAAGGACGCCACATTCTACCACTAATAAGCCTAACTAAAAATTACTCGCCGGAAAACCACTAAAGACTAAAATTATTAAACATCAGTTTGTATTTATATATGAAACAGGCATAGGTATAAATTGAATTTGTACCTGTTCCGGCTCTGCTCGAGAAGGTATTAAAATTTTGTGATTTCGTTATTTATTTTATGGTCAAAGGGATAATAAGGGTTTATTGCAGTCAAAAGATCAACGGTATAATTATACAAATACTATACATTATGTCTACCAACCTTCCTTCTTACATTATTTGAAACGGTTTTAAATGGAAATAGCGATGGTTAAGGTGCAAAACCTCGTAAGTCGGTTTTCTTCCATTTAACCTTTTATTCAATAAACACTTTAAAAAAATATATTCTTTAAGCTTACAGAAGCTCGTAAGTCCATTATTTATTTTACGGACCAATGGCGCCATCTGCCAAAACCTCGTAAAATTAATTTGCCAGACAGCATTTAATGCAGAAATCTCTTAATTCGACTTACGAGGTTTCGATACTAGAGTTAATATTCTATACACGAAGATCTGCGACTTGCGAGGTTTTGATATCACATATTATACTAAGATAAGATTAAATTAAGATTTAATTTGTAATTTCTGAATAAACAGGTTTGTTAAATTATGTCGTTTTATTTATTTAACCCACATATTTTATTAGTATTGTTAACAAATTAATTTTTGTTTTTAAAAATTGATATTTCGTTCCAAAACGTCGTAAGTTATTCTGAAAAGTTTAAATATTAAAAGTTAAAACCTCGTATGTAGATTTTTTTTTAATTAACAAAAAACAAATTATAATTAACAAAAAGTATGTATATCCCCAGAAAATGCTTTAGCAAATCATATAATTTTGTTTCAAATACTTTTTCAAATTTCTCAATTAAAAAGTTTAATCGTTTTTCGCTTCTCCTGTAAAATTTATAAAAATCGACTTACGAGGTTTTGCACTATAACCATCGATAGAATGAATTTTTTTAGAGTTAGAGTTGCAACTAATTAACTTTTTTCCCATAGAACATTTTTAGATGAAAATTTGATCAGGAAAAGGTAATGTTGATGGGAGAAATCGAATTCAATAAAAAAAGAGTAGTGGTACATTTGAAAAAAAACCCCTTAAGTTACAGAAAAAAATAAAAATCTGGCAACGTCGCAATTGTCAATTTTAATTCAATTTTTTAAGTTATCCATCTGTGCCAAAATTCAAACCCTGTATAACGATGTAACGCTTTCCATCTTTTCGTTTCAATAACTTAAAAATCATGATAATCGTCCTACCTGATAAAATCTCAGAGTTACACTTTTGGTTATTTTTTTCTTTTCGGTTCCTAGAGAGATTGAAAATAGCTTTTAGAGTTTAGCAGTTCCGTAAAAGTGCCTGCAGATGAATTATAAGTAATACTATACTCTCTAAAAATAGGAACTAAACTGCCATGCAGTGCATAAAAATCTGAGAATGTGCTTAAGATGTGCTAGTTTCCATAACATTTTCGTTTTTAATGACACTTAAAACTTCTTAAATTATATTCAAAAATTACCTGAAACTTTTGTAACTAACACCATTACTTTTCTCGAACTAATAAGAAGAAAGTTTTTAGCTTTAATCAAGTTTATACCATAGAAAATCGATTGTCAGTGCTAATTTAAACTCGCGTTTATTAAATCAGAGTCTCGTTTGACTGATTACTTATCAGGTTGACTGGTTTAATTTATTAATTACCTACCCTTCTGAACAGTGTGCCTTTTAATTTTTTTTATTGAAACAATAAATTGAATAGTGCATTGTAAAATTGGTGTATCCATGATGTCTAGTACCGTGCGAGCAAAAATTATTTGCATCAAAGAGGGCCTTGCATCTAAGGACGTAATGCTTAGCCGAAGAGCTTAATAATACCTGTTGGGTGTCAGTAACTACCTGAACTAACAATCAATCAGTTATTCCGTCATCTTTGACAGTCGTTACAAGTAATTTGATTTATCGCTAATTTTTCCAATTTCTTGAACAATTCACGCAATATGCTTTACGAAACAGCACAAAACATTCATGGTTGAAGCGTATTTCAAAAACGGGGTTAGAGTAAAAATTGTGAGTGGCAATACAATCCGGGTTTGTGCATGGACGATTTTCACGAACATTTTCCTAACGTTGCTTTTATGGCTGGGGATTTTTATCATTGCCTGAAAAGAACCGTGGCTGTGTTCAGGGAAACAGGTTCTATACAACACAAAACAGGAGCAGGAAGACCATCTGTAAGAACAGAAGAACTTGTTGCAAACGTTCGTAAAATAATGCAAAATTCGCCAACTAATTGTATAAGACGCCTGTCCCAAGAAATGGGAAGATCTTATAGAACATGCAGGACTATTCTTAAGAAGCAGCTAAATTTATTTCCTTATAAAGTGCAAATATTTAAAGAAATCCAAGCCGCAGATTTTGAAAGACGCAGGAATTACTCTCAATGGTTTACCCAAAATTTATTGGAAAGAAGTGATTTATTAGACCTGACTTTTTTTTCGGATGAAGCCTGGTTCCACCTCTGCGGTTATGGGAATTCTCTTTTTTACTTTGTTAATTTTATAAACCACAAAAATAAATTTGTATTTGTCTACTTATTTTATTACTCATTAGTTTGGCATATCATGTCACAATATGAATTTGACAAAATTTCAACCTAGATTTGGTTAGATATATTGTCTTAATATCATTGTAATCTAAACCAAGCCCTACGTTTTTTAATCCAAGCCCTCTTTGATGCAAATAATTTTTGCTCGCACGGTATAATAATAATAATAATAATAATAATAATAATAATAATAATAATAATAATTGGATAGGCTTACGCGCAGGCTGCTAACAAAATTCAGATTCCACCACCCACGCTCTGCACTTGAAAGAATCTACCTAAAACGAAAGGAGGGAGGAAGAGGTCTCATTAATATATATAACTTGTGCAAGTCACAAGAGACCTCTATGAGAAAATACTTCCAAGAATCGAATGGGGAAATTCTTAAAAAAGTGGTAGCAGCAGACGCTGGATATACAGCCCTCAACTTAAAGCGAAACGGACTACCTAACATCATCCGCGCGCCGCCAAGTCAACAGCTTGTAACTTGGCAAGAGAAAGCTCTACACGGCAAATACCCTACTGCACTCCAAAATCCACTCATAGATAGAGAAATGTCACTGAATTGGTTAGAGAAAAGGCAGCTTCACGCTGAAACAGAAGGTTTTATTATCTCTATCCAAGACCGTGTCATTCGAACTCGAAACTATGAAAAGGTCATCATGAAAAGGAATGTGGAAGATGTGTGCAGAAAATGCAACTGCCCCGGAGAGACGATAGAACATATCACGGCGGGTTGTGGTGCTATGGCCCCCAACGCTTACCTGGGGAGACATAATCAGGTGGCAAAGATCATCCACAAGGAACTGGCCCATAAACTAGGGCTAAGGGAAAACCTCCCACCCTACTACCAATACTCACCCGAGCCCGTCCTTGAATCCCCTGAATATCTCTTATACTGGGACAGGCCAATAATAACGGATAGAACAGTAGACCACAACCGTCCGGATATTCTTCTTATCGAAAAAACCACCAAGAAAGCTTTCATAATCGATATAGGTTGCCCACTAACACACAACCTCTCTAAAACCGAATCCGAGAAGAAGACCAAGTACTCGAATTTGGCTATAGAGATAAAAAATATATGGAAGCTAGATAAAATTGACATAATTTCGATCATAATATCGGTGGAAGGAGCAATGACGAAATATTTCAAGCCCAACTTGGAAAAACTGGGCCTATCAGGTTATTTATACCAACTAATTCAGAAAAGCGTCATCCTCCAAACATACCATATAGTACGGAAGTTTCTAAACAGTACAGGTTAAGATGAATTTCTTCTCTGTACTGTAAATAATACCAGCAATACCAACAAAAAGCTGTGAAAACTAACATTGAGAAAAATAATAATAATAATAATAATAATAATAATAATAATAATAATAATAATAATAATAATAATAATAAAAATATAAATTACATTCCCTAATATGTACCATGTTAGGCATCCTAATGGAACAATGAAATACTAACCTCCATGTGGGACAAGAAAAATTAGGAAATATAAATATATCAAAGGTATATTTCAAGGCGACTCGTTAGGCCACCTTTGGTTCATTTTAGCGATGAACCCACTATCCTCACTGCTGAAATGAACAACTTATGGATATCGTCGCAACTTAACAAAACATTTTAGTATTAACCACCCATTTATGAACCACATCAAACTCTACGCCGAAAGCGACTCATTTACAGTCCCTTATTTAAGTAATCAAGACATTTAGCGACGACATTAAAATGTCTTGAAAAGTGCGCAATCCTATCTTAAGAGGAAAAACCGAAGAAAATCATGGACTGTTTAAAGGCATAATATATATAATATATAAGATGAAGATAAAACATATAAATGCTTGGACATTTCACAAAACCAAGAAATAAACCACATAAAACCTTTTGGGGGAGAGACTTTGACACCGATTTGCATGAACTAGATAGACTACGTGCAGGCTCTTGACAAAATTAAGATTTTATCACCTCTGCTCTGCACTTGAAGTGATCTACTTAAAACGAAAGAAGGGAGGAAGAGGTCTCATTAATATAAAGGGTGTTATTTAAGTATGTGGCCAAACTCCAAGGGGTGCTTCTCTAAGTGATTTTAAAAAGAAAAGTTCATATACTTAAACATGGGTCCGAAAATGCATAGTTTTTACGATTCAGGGTGTCAAACTTTAAAAAAAATCGGATGTTCGTAAATATCTTAATACTCTATTAAACAATTCTGTTGGTAATAATAGGAGGATAATTTAGCCTCTTAATTAGATAAAAATTATTAAGTACAGTGGCGTCCCGGAAGATAGTCTAACTAATATTTTTGACAGAAAAATTGCGCGCCACTAACTTTTTTAAGAATTATGTATTTTTTTTTTAATTAGGCAACTACAAATACAACTATGTTATCTCCTGAGTCTTTTTCATATCTTGCTTTGTTTTCGAGAAAAAAAAATAAAAAGCACGTTATTGCATGTCCCCGGAGCAATAAGAGTAAAAAATTTAAACTACTTACCAAACTATTAAGCAATTAAAATTACACATAAGCCTTTTTCTTGAATTTTTTTGCACAGATTAAAACTGTTTTCGATAAAAGAAATTAACATACGGGACGAACGAATCGGGAAAAGTTCAATTTTTAAAATAATTTATTATTTGTATAATTACTTCTTAGTTTTGATGTGTTTCGTAAATCATCGGGTAAAACACCACTAGTGCATTAAAATTACCGAGAATTCTGCTTGAAAGAGCGTTGTATTGTAACTGCATGAATTTATTTTTATTTTTGATTAAATCCGAAAGAGCCCGACTTCGAGGAAGCAATTTTGAATGACCGGTAATTTGAATAAACTGTTGTTCGCCAACTCCGCTCTTAGCTAATTTGAAAACTGCTGTGGCTCGCAGAGACATTAGTATTTTTTTTTGTTGCTGTGTCCAGTTCAGCTTTTTTAGAATCCCGGTTTGTCCATTTACCCAACTCGTTTTTTCCGACAGGAATATTCTTGTACCGCTTGTTGCTACACTCCCAAAAAGTATTGGTAGTTAAAAATATACGGTCATTTATAATTTTAAGACATTTTTGTTGATATTTCAACCTAACAAACATAATAAGCACAAATCTGGAACTTTTTGATTTTTCATTAGCCATTTTAAAGTTGCCCAGGGCTTTGAACCCCCTATTGTGGTTTTAGTAAATAACGGGTTGTATTCTATTCTGGCAGTTTCGCCCCCTTCGTTATACATTTCTTCTTTAAAATAAGTCCTAAGCCATCTCCTTCTCTCTCCTCCCCATTTAAACTCAAAAGATAATATAAGAAAAAGGTTTTGTTAGCCCATACTTTTCATGGCAGTTATTTACCAGCATTTTAAATTCATTGTATTTTATAGCAACTGAACTTTCTTTCCTCTTTCGGGTTCTTGCTAAAATTATTTTCGTTTTAAATTTTTTGCAGCACTTTCGGTCATAAAGTCAATATCTAAAAATGGTTTCAAGGTAATTCCAAATTCATCATGAAATTTTTCCATCGTCATTTTGACGGTAATATTCCAAAAAGTTTTAATTGTATTCATCGCCGTTTTGTTCCGCATCTTAAAAGCCCAGTCTGTTAAAATTTTCTTATTTACCGCAGTGTTTCTTTCTAGCGTGAATGATCTCTTCTCATAAAAAATCACAAAATGCCTCCATACAAAGTTTTTATTCTTGACTGTGTAACAGAGCAGACCCAGGTGACCTTATTGGAATTTTTTTTTCACTATTTTTGTTAATTTATTTATTTGGTAAACTTATTTTTCCCCCATGTTACGCCCTGAGGTTTAATTATTTTACTCTATTATTTATATTTAATTTAAATTATATTATGATTTTAATTTACCCTGCAATACTGGTCAATTTTTTTTTAAAAGTGTATTAACTTTTCATTTCCAAATATAGGCCCTGATAAATCTATTTAGGTAGCCAATCTTGAAAATCCTCAGTATATTTCCGATGATATTTAGGAGGACTCGTGAACTTTGGACCGTTCACATCTTTGCCGCAATTATTGATTTTTTATAGCCGCCAACGTCGTACTTCGTATTACAAACGACGCAGGGTGTTAAAACGCACAAACGAAGACTTTGGTGGGGGGGGGAAAAAGATGGGTTAGCTGCTAGACAGAGAATTTCTAAAAAAACACTTATTAACTTCGATAGGTACGGTAAGCACCTAAATTCAAGAGTCATCATAAGTTTATTTTCTGCAGATTTTCTTTAAAATTAATTTGTCTAAATACAATAATTCAATTAGAAAAACAAATGGCATTGGGTTAAATAAGTTTAATTTTATTTGTGTGGATTTAATTTGTGTAACTATTTAAAATTCAGGGGATGTTTTTTTAAAGGGTGTTAAGTTCTTAAAGACCAAGTTTATTTTCTTTAGTTTTTTTATTTTTGTTGGTTTACTCTAATTTGGGAATACTGGTTGTTTTTTTTATATACAGGGCAAAATAAATTTTTCAGACGGTAGTTATGGTAAACAACAAAATTTATTTTTATGATATAGGAATATAATTTTAAAATACTAATTCTTAATTAAATAATATGAGAATCTTTATTAAATTATAAGATAAACTTTATTAAATAATAATATGGGAAATTTTATAAATAAATCTCATATTTTCTAACATGACATTAGCACGGTTATCCCGTTTGTTTGGATATCACCTCTTATGTCTTTAAATAAACAAAATATAAATAAATCTCATATTTTCTAACATGACATTAGCACGGTTATCCCGTTTGTTTGGATATCACCTCTTATGTCTTTAAATAAACAAAATATAAATAAATCTCATATTTTCTAACATGACATTAGCACGGTTATCCCGTTTGTTTGGATATCACCTCTTATGTCTTTAAATAAACAAAATATAAATAAATCTCATATTTTCTAACATGACATTAGCACGGTTATCCCGTTTGTTTGGATATCACCTCTTATGTCTTTAAATAAACAAAATATAAATAAATCTCATATTTTCTAACATGACATTAGCACGGTTATCCCGTTTGTTTGGATATCACCTCTTATGTCTTTAAATAAACAAAATATAAATAAATCTCATATTTTCTAACATGACATTAGCATGGTTATCCCGTTTGTTTGGATATCACCTCTTATGTCTTTAAATAAACAAAAAATAAATAAATCTCATATTTTCTTACATGACATTAGCACGGTTATCCCACTTGTCTTGGATATCACCTCTTATGTCTTTAAATAAACAATAAATAATTCTAATATTTTCTCTCACTCTTAAAGGACAAAAATAATCAAGCTATAGCAACAAAATTCTTTATCAATTTTACGTTGTTTACTATATCAACCTAAATTAAATTAAATAAAAGGGGAGGAAAAGATTAAATATAATACCAAAATGAAAGTTTGATACTAATTATCTATTTCACAACGATTTTAAAATTTATATTTTAATTTTTAGAGAGTAACAAAAGATTTAAATTATTATTAAAATGCCATCAGAAGGTGAAAGGGAGAGAAACAGTTTTACTGATCTTCCAGGTTAGCAATTTTAAATGACAATTAAGATTATTGTTATTATCCTTTATTTCTACCCAAAACTAATTATGGCTTTAAAACAGTAACAAAGTTTTATTTACTTTTTTGGTATCTGTTGTTAAGACCAAATGAAATAAAACTTAACAAACCTCACGATTAACAAACCAAAAGAACCTTAATTGTTTTTTTTTCATAACTGAGTTTATGTGAGTTTTCCTAAATGATTTAAGTTCAGGGTTATCCTATTACCATGCTCTCCCTTCGCGCTGTTACGGAGCCGACAGCCTCACGCTGGACGTAGCAACGAGATTAATCTCGTGGGGATGTGGGGATTTTTATCAGGCAGGAAAAAGCCCTCTCATTTTCTTATGTTATGTGCTAGTCCGAAGCAATGATACCAGCGTTCTGATGTTTAAACAACAGGTGGCAGTTTTTGCTTCTTTTATAAGTAACTTTAAAAACTAAAACTTAACCTTAAATTCTGTTGGAGGTTGTACAGGGAACAGTGAATGACTCGTTCTTTTGATACAGACTTGTCGGTTCACAATGTTTCCTTCAACGTGGGACAGCCCGCCGACAGCCGGGACCAGCAACTGTATGAGGGGAACCTATAGAGAAGGGCTACTGCCCTGGGCGACAGCCCCATAGTCTCGTCCGGTGCACAGGGTAGGGAAACCTTTGGAAACGTGGTCGAGAGTGCGTTACAGGAGCTTTCTTTTGCACAACTGACAACTTTTGTTTTGAATTTTCTTTTATATTTTTTTTTTATAGCGAAGAATTCTGCCTTCCTGTCGTGTTTCAAAGTTTTTCTTTTAAATAGTGTTTATTTAACTAACGGCCATAATAGATTTTGGTTAATTTTGTCCACTCAGTATAATACTTCAATTAGTATTTTTCAGCGAACCTGACGAACACAACGTAGGGTCGGCCATAGATTCTTGCCCGAATCTAGACGGTCACGTCCGAGCCTATTTCTTTATTGTATGTGAGACATACTAATGCATTATTTTATGTATTTGAATGTCACATGTGGAATTCTGGAATGGGTGAATAGACTCAATACCATGAGTCGTGCAAATAACACTTTTGTGTTAAATCAGACCTCCAAGGGCACAAATTTTTTTGTTGTAATAATAATAATAATAATATTAATAATAAACTAATTTTTATTTTTCAGCTTTGCAGGTTATTGTTAATTTAATTAACCTATTTTAATAACCCACTAATTAATATTTCTTTCAGCTTTTTACTCCGGTCATATAAGCCGGGGGCCGTAAGGTTACAGTGGTGCCGTGGTAAACCAGGATTGAAGTTCTTTCAAATTGTACTGATGTGGTTGATTTATCTTTTTTCAGGATTGAAGTTCTTTCAAATTGTACTGATGTGGTTGATTTTTTTTTTTTTTAGGATTGAAATTTTTTTAATTGTACTGTTTTTTTTTGGTATTATTTTTCGCTCATAACCCTGTTTTTCGCTCAAAATAATAGGGGGTGACTGTAACAGAGCAGACCCAGGTGACCTTATTTGAATTTTTTTTTCACTATTTTTGTTAATTTATTTATTTGGTAAACTTATTTTTCCCCCATGTTACGCCCTGAGGTTTAATTATTTTACTCTATTATTTATATTTAATTTAAATTATATTATGATTTTAATTTACCCTGCAATACTGGTCAATTTTTTTTTAAAAGTGTATTAACTTTTCATTTCCAAATATAGGCCCTGATAAATCTATTTAGGTAGCCAATCTTGAAAATCCTCAGTATATTTCCGATGATATTTAGGAGGACTCGTGAACTTTGGACCGTTCACATCTTTGCCGCAATTATTGATTTTTTATAGCCGCCAACGTCGTACTTCGTATTACAAACGACGCAGGGTGTTAAAACGCACGAACGAAGACTTTGGTGGGGGGGAAAAGATGGGTTAGCTGCTAGACAGAGAATTTCTAAAAAAACACTTATTAACTTCGATAGGTACGGTAAGCACCTAAATTCAAGATTCATCATAAGTTTATTTTCTGCAGATTTTCTTTAAAATTAATTTTTCTAAATACAATAATTCAATTAGAAAAACAAATGGCATTGGGTTAAATAAGTTTAATTTTATTTGTGTGGATTTAATTTGTGTAACTATTTAAAATTCAGGGGATGTTTTTTTAAAGGGTGTTAAGTTCTTAAAGACCAAGTTTATTTTCTTTAGTTTTTTTATTTTTGTTGGTTTACTCTAATTAGGGAATACTGGTTGTTTTTTTTTATATACAGGGCAAAATATATTTTTCAGACGGTAGTTATGGTAAACAACAAAATTTATTTTTATGATATAGGAATATAATTTTAAAATACTAATTCTTAATTAAATAATATGAGAATCTTTATTAAATTATAAGATAAACTTTATTAAATAATAATATGGGAAATTTTATAAATAAATCTCATATTTTCTAACATGACATTAGCACGGTTATCCCGTTTGTTTGGATATCACCTCTTATGTCTTTAAATAAACAAAATATAAATAAATCTCATATTTTCTAACATGACATTAGCACGGTTATCCCGTTTGTTTGGATATCACCTCTTATGTCTTTAAATAAACAAAATATAAATAAATCTCATATTTTCTAACATGACATTAGCACGGTTATCCCGTTTGTTTGGATATCACCTCTTATGTCTTTAAATAAACAAAATATAAATAAATCTCATATTTTCTAACATGACATTAGCATGGTTATCCCGTTTGTTTGGATATCACCTCTTATGTCTTTAAATAAACAAAATATAAATAAATCTCATATTTTCTAACATGACATTAGCACGGTTATCCCGTTTGTTTGGATATCACCTCTTATGTCTTTAAATAAACAAAATATAAATAAATCTCATATTTTCTAACATGACATTAGCACGGTTATCCCGTTTGTTTGGATATCACCTCTTATGTCTTTAAATAAACAAAATATAAATAAATCTCATATTTTCTAACATGACATTAGCACGGTTATCCCCTTTGTTTGGATATCACCTCTTATGTCTTTAAATAAACAAAATATAAATAAATCTCATATTTTCTAACATGACATTAGCATGGTTATCCCGTTTGTTTGGATATCACCTCTTATGTCTTTAAATAAACAAAAAATAAATAAATCTCATATTTTCTTACATGACATTAGCACGGTTATCCCACTTGTCTTGGATATCACCTCTTATGTCTTTAAATAAACAATAAATAATTCTAATATTTTCTCTCACTCTTAAAGGACAAAAATAATCAAGCTATAGCAACAAAATTCTTTATCAATTTTACGTTGTTTACTATATCAACCTAAATTAAATTAAATAAAAGGGGAGGAAAAGATTAAATATAATACCAAAATGAAAGTTTGATACTAATTATCTATTTCACAACGATTTTAAAATTTATATTTTAATTTTTAGAGAGTAACAAAAGATTTAAATTATTATTAAAATGCCATCAGAAGGTGAAAGGGAGAGAAACAGTTTTACTGATCTTCCAGGTTAGCAATTTTAAATGACAATTAAGATTATTGTTATTATCCTTTATTTCTACCCAAAACTAATTATGGCTTTAAAACAGTAACAAAGTTTTATTTACTTTTTTGGTATCTGTTGTTAAGACCAAATGAAATAAAACTTAACAAACCTCACGATTAACAAACCAAAAGAACCTTAATTGTTTTTTTTTCATAACTGAGTTTATGTGAGTTTTCCTAAATGATTTAAGTTCAGGGTTATCCTATTACCATGCTCTCCCTTCGCGCTGTTACGGAGCCGACAGCCTCACGCTGGACGTAGCAACGAGATTAATCTCGTGGGGATGTGGGGATTTTTATCAGGCAGGAAAAAGCCCTCTCATTTTCTTATGTTATGTGCTAGTCCGAAGCAACGATACCAGCGTTCTGATGTTTAAACAACAGGTGGCAGTTTTTGCTTCTTTTATAAGTAACTTTAAAAACTAAAACTTAACCTTAAATTCTGTTGGAGGTTGTACAGGGAACAGTGAATGACTCGTTCTTTTGATACAGACTTGTCGGTTCACAATGTTTCCTTCAACGTGGGACAGTCCGCCGACAGCCGGGACCAGCAACTGTATGAGGGGAACCTATAGAGAAGGGCTACTGCCCTGGGCGACAGCCCCATAGTCTCGTCCGGTGCACAGGGTAGGGAAACCTTTGGAAACGTGGTCGAGAGTGCGTTACAGGAGCTTTCTTTTGCACAACTGACAACTTTTGTTTTGAATTTTCTTTTATATTTTTTTTTTATAGCGAAGAATTCTGCCTTCCTGTCGTGTTTCAAAGTTTTTCTTTTAAATAGTGTTTATTTAACTAACGGCCATAATAGATTTTGGTTAATTTTGTCCACTCAGTATAATACTTCAATTAGTATTTTTCAGCGAACCTGACGAACACAACGTAGGGTCGGCCATAGATTCTTGCCCGAATCTAGACGGTCACGTCCGAGCCTATTTCTTTATTGTATGTGAGACATACTAATGCATTATTTTATGTATTTGAATGACACATGTGGAATTCTGGAATGGGTGAATAGACTCAATACCATGAGTCGTGCAAATAACACTTTTGTGTTAAATCAGACCTCCAAGGGCACAAATTTTTTTGTTGTAATAATAATAATAATAATAATATTAATAATAAACTAATTTTTATTTTTCAGCTTTGCAGGTTATTGTTAATTTAATTAACCTATTTTAATAACCCACTAATTAATATTCCTTTCAGCTTTTTACTCCGGTCATATGAGCCGGGGGCCGTAAGGTTACAACTGTGTTCACAGGCTGGTATACTTCATACGAAGTCAGTTGAGACAACGTAAATATTGGGGGTACGATCAATTTACTGCATCACACACTGAAACTACAATACAAATTTAACAAAATTTGTACTGATCGCTCCCTATACGAATTTTCGAAGATGGTCCACGTGGACTTGACAAGTCTGTCATCAATTTTTTTTTAGTTTTTTCGTCTGTCTCAACTAAGATCGTATACACTTTAACGCTTTTAGGAATTTGTTTATAGAGTGATTACCCAATCGTTTCATATCTTTACAAGAGGGCAAATAAAATTGGGCAAGTTTTTCTCATTTTGACAAAGCTGAATTTTGATATACACTGACCGCCAGAAAGTGTGCGGTTTATGAAAAAAAAAATTTTTTTTATAAATTTATTTTATGTCGTAAAAGTTCTGCAAATTTTCAAACCCAACAAATCCTTATTAAATCTGGTAAAAGTCTCATGATATATAAGTAAGAGTAAAAAGATTAAATTTACGTTAGAAATAAAGTACCCTTATTTTTTATTTAAGAGTTCACCGCATGTAAAATAAACCCAATTTTTGCATTCCGCTGTCACCGAATTTCTCCGCAACCGCAAAAACGATTGCGCTGTAATTCTAGTTACTCCTGTATAGGTTTGTATTGTTTACCTTAATCTTATGTTACTTGTACTTTTGGTATACTGTCACTTGCTGACATATAGTATTTCTCTGTGTGTTCAATTCTGTTAATTAAAGCTTAAAGTATAGTCAATGGTTATTTTATTAGAATTTAATTAACAGAATTATAAATTGACAAGTTTTTAAGGCCTGAACGATTTGAAGCAGATCCACAGGAAGACTCAGCGACTAAAGAATAGAAACACTGGTTCAAGACTTAAAAATTTTTTAGAAACAAGCGATAAAGAAAATAAACTTGATGATAATGCAAAACTAAAGCTTCTAACCAATTTTGGGTCTCATACCGTCTACGAACATATTAGTGAATGTGAGAAGTTTGTTTATCTATTATCCACAAAAAAGCAACAACCCACAGAAACTATTGATCAATATGTTCAAGCTCTAAAACTACTAAGTAAAAATTGTGATTTAAATCAGTAACTGCAGAACAAAATAAAAATGATTTTATTCGCGATGCTTTTATGGGTGGACTGTTACTTAATGAAATACGTCAGCGTCTATTAGAAAGTAATACTCTAAATTTAGAAAAAGCAATTATAAAATCACATTCTTTAGAAGAAGCACGGAAGCAATCAAGCGTCTATTTTAACCACAATTCAATAAATACAGTTCATTTAAAAGAAATCCACAATGAATCACAAATACAATCTACATCTGCAGCCACCTCCTCTCAACGTTGTTATTTTTGTGAAAATACTAGACATCCACGCAGTATATTCCCAGCCCGGAATGTTACCTATAGTAACTGTCAAAAACTAGGACATTTTGCAAAGGTATGCATGAAACCTAAACTTTCTAGACAAAAGTCAACATTCCTCATTGCTTCCGTATCAAGGCAAATACCATATGCTTTATTACAGGCAGTAATCAAAGCTAAAGTTAGTAATATACCTGCACATACTCTAATAGACACTAGAAGCTCTGATAGTTTTTTGGACCATGATTTTGTAGTATGAAATAATAGTTTAAAAATCTATCCAACTCAGGGCGTAGATTCTGTGGCAACTACTTCCTGCGTTTCAAATGTTATTGATCAATTTATTATCCAAGCCGATCAACCAGCAGCACATCAATACCCTCTCGGCTAATTCCTTCAACAAAAGTTTTTCTTAAAAAATATATACTGCAAAGCAAAAATGACCCTCTCGTCGATAAAGTGAAATTGGTAGAGGCAAACCCGCATATGCATTAATCCAATGTCAGAATGGAAAAAGTCAACGGTTCCTATAAAACATCTCGCCCCCCCCAGAGGCAATTTAAGCTTAATAAACTCTGATCAAAATAATACAATTCCTGATACTGATTCTGAAGCTGAAGCTAATGTATTATCCAATACAGAAACTACTATTAGTTCAATGCCGATTAATTTAGATCCTGTTAGACCTAGTATTCAAGATGGTGAAAATAATGAAGACAGTGAAATTAATTCCCATGATCAGAGCATCCAGATCCAGGAAGAAAAGGCTAACAAAATTATCTGTCAGTCGCTGAGAAAACGCAATCCTTCTGCATATTTTATAGATTATGAATAAAATAAACTAGGGGAGAATGTGCTATAATTTTAGTTACTCCTGTATAAGTTTGTATTGTTTACCTTAATCTTATGGTACTTGTACTTTTGGTATATTGTCACTTGCTGACATATAGTATTTCTCTGTGTATTAAATTCTCTTAATTAAAGCCTAGTAGTAGTAGTAAAGGGGAGGCTTAGCGCCAAGCAAGTAGGCCGGTGCGACCCTTTTTGCCAACCCCATTTTACGTCTGGGTTATGTCAGCCGGACGGGACCTACAGTTTTACGTGGGTTCCGAACCAAAATTTTACCGGCAGATGTTATTCTCGGCACAGTTTTTACGGTCCTGTTGTAACACCTCTTGTCCACCACAGACCTCGACGGGCGAAGCCTATTACGTCTTCGTGGTGCGACTTGAAGGATGTTGCCGCAGAGCCCCCTAATCCGTCGCCGGGATCCAGTATCACTCCACGGGACACACCGTACACCGTCCGTATTACCAAAACCTCTGATTCGGGGCGTCCCCCAATCCGTCTGGATCGGTAACAGACATGCGTCCCTTTTGTGGGTCACTAGATCCATTACTTGGTTCAGGAGTAGCTCACTTCTGGACAACATGCCGAAGGAACACCCGAACGATACCGGAGGTAGCCCGAGAGCTCCACAGCTGTATCGTATCGAGGTCGCCTTTTACTGCAATGTTTATTTTTGCCACTGAGAATGCCAGTGTGTATTGTACAATGCAACACTACGAAGTACGGTGGCCTGGTCAAGCAAACTAAATAAGTCCGCCAAACCTGCTTGGGATCGAACCAGACACCTTCGGCATGCGATGCAAGAACGCTATCGCTGCGCTATGCTGCCACCTAATTAAAGCGTAAAGTATAGTCAAAGGTTATTTTATTGCAACGATTTACTTTAATTTAAAATTTAAATAAAAAAATTAAAATAATGAAAGACATATCCTTGATCTTATTCAGCCCCAAAGAAAAGTCTAAATTAAAATCTCTTACAAGACAAACAACGTTTGAACCTTTAGCTATCCAGTGATTTATATCGATATAGTTAAATTTTACTGTTGATATTTAGTGACATCGGAACGCCTGCAACTTTCTTTGAAATATTTATCTTGGCAATCGTTAATAAAAGCGAAGTCAAATGTACAAAAATTACTTTATTATTTCTAAATAAGCAAATATATATTATAAAAACTTCATATCGATTAGCGGGTTTTTAGTAAATTGCATAAATGCATGTCGCAAGTATAGGCTATGGAAGATTCTTAAGAAAATATTTTTACCAAGAAAATTTGTTTAAATAATTTTAAATTTTAACGCAATTAACTTATTTTGCTTACTTTGGATAAACAAATTTAAATTAATCGTTTTTTGGGAATTAACCTGTAGAAAAATTATGAAGCAATCATATACCGTGCGAGCAAAAATTATTTGCATCAAAGAGGGCTTGGATTAAAAAATGTAGCGCTTGGTTTAGATCATTTATATGGGAACGATATATCCAACCAAATCTAGGTTAAAATTTTGTCAAATTCATATTATGGCATGATATGCCAAACTAATGAGTAATAAAATAAGTAGACAAATACAAATTTATTTTTGTTGTTTACAAAATTAACAAAGTAAGAATATACAGAAAGAAAAAGAAAAATAATTACAAAAATTGCTGAAATTGGCCACCAAGCATTTCACACGTCTCTTCATATTTTCGAAAGTGTTGACCAGCATCTCTGGAGAAATGTTACCTCATTCTTGGATAATTTTTTCTTGCAATTGTTCTAAATTTGCAACTGGTGTTTTAAAAATAGTGTCCTTTAAATGAGGAAAAACGAAGTAATCCATAACCGTTAAACAAGGTGATCTAGGTGGGAATTCAATGTCTGATCGAAAACTGATCAATCTGTCGTCGAAAAAATAGCGTAATAGTCTCGGCGGCTGTATGGGCGGTTGCACCGTCCTGTTTGAAATATCCAAAACGTAGTTCGTCGTCAAGTAATTGCTCCACAAATGGATTTAAAATATTGTCTCTATACCGCTGTGCTGTAACTGTGCCATGGAAAAAAATAGGACCGACAATTCTTCTTCGGGAAACAGGTAACCAGACATCAATTTTTTGAGGGTGCAATGTGGACAAAAAAAATTGGGATTTTTACTACTCCACATGCGTGTATTCTAAGAATTCACATAACCGGAGAGGTGGAACCAGGCTTCATCCAAAAAAAATGTCAGGACTAATAAATCATTTATTTCCAATAAATTTTGGGTAAACCATTGAGAGTAATTCCTGCGTCTTTCAAGATCTGCGGCTTGTATTTCTTGGAATACGTGCACTTTATAAGGAAGTAAATTTAGCTGCTTCTTAAGAATAGTCCGGCATGTTCCATAAGATCTTCCCACTTCTTGGGACAGGCGTCTTATACAATTTGTTGGCGTATTTTGCATTATTTCACGAACGTTTGCAACAAGTTCTTCTGTTCTTATACATGGTCTTCCTGCTCCTTTTTTGTGTTGTAGAGAACCTGTTTCCATAAACACAGCCGCGGTTCTTTTCAGGCAATGATAAAAGTCCCCAGCAATAAAAGCAACGTTAGGAAAATGTTCATGAAAATGGTTCATGCACAAACCCGGATTGTATTGCCACTTACCATTTACTTTAATCCCGTTTCGAAAAAACGCTTTAACCATGAATGTTTTATGCTGTTCCGTAGTGCCCATTGTGAGAATTGTTCAAGAAATTGGAAAAATTAGCGATGAATCAAATTATTTGTAACGACTGTCAAAGATGACGGAATAACTGATCGATTGTTAATTCAGGTAGTTACTGACACCCAAAAGGTATTAAGCCCCACGGCTAAGCATTACGTCCTTAGATGCAAGGCCCTCTTTGATGCAAATAATTCTTGCCCGCACGGTAGTATGTAAATTTAAATATTGTGTGTAGTCAAAAGTATTTCTTTCAACTGAAATTTTGTGATACCGTTTGACTCCAACTATCTTCCAAATGGCATTTATTTTTCAATTTATAAAACCATTTCTTTATTTAGGATTTAATCCTGATTGTCAAAATTAAAACCTTTACCGAAATCGAGTATTTACTATTTCCTTTCCAGATGAAAAAAATAGCCTGTTTTAATAAAAAAAAATATATAGTAAAAATTGGGAGTAATTTACTCTTAACGCGATTTAAAATTTTTGGCTCTTTCTCGTATACAGTCTTCTACCAGATGCGATTGGTATTATTATCGTTTGAAGATAATAGCAGAATTTTTTCGAAATAAAAATAAATTTATTTAACTAAAAAACATTTTTTTTTCATAAAATATGCTGCACACTTTCTGGCGGTCACTGTATTATGCACAATAATAATAATTCTTACTTATTTTAAAAAGAAGTAATTTCCGAGCAGTTAGAAGGACGTGCTAGACCGCCATAACTGTGTGCTAAAAAGCAAGTTTCATAAAATTCGTGTTTAAAACTACCTACTTTTAAAGCATCAAGCGGAAACAATAGTCTTAAGGTCTTGTCAAATCCTGAAGAAGTTTCTAGTAAGTGCGACTGTGTGCCTATTAAGTATAAGTACCATAGTTTAAGCGCACCTGCGATCTTTTCTTTTAAAAACAGTATGATAAGCAGGTTATTCCATACACTGTTTACCAAAAGAGTTATTTTGTAGAAATTTTATTGCAGGTTTTTATTCGCTCATGGATTGCAATAGAGGCACAACTCAAAACATCACTTTACTTTATGAGATAACCGAGTTTATAGGTTTTATTACAGTAAAACATGCTGTCAATTATTTATGAAGTAAATATATAAATAAGTATATATTAGGTAATAGTATTTTTTGAGGGTTTAGTTAAAGAAAAAAAATATTTTTTCTTAGTTTTTCCCCATAGTGCTTTTTAATGCCTTTTTAACATGGCCACTATTGCAGCAATGTTTTTCTTCCACAGAATTGCAAGAACCAGAAGGGGCACTGACTACTACGGCGTCCTGTTTTTCAATGCTCTATATACCATCTCAAATAAGGGGGTTGGAAGAAAACATATTTTTGAGTAAAGAAAGGAGGTATTTGGTCTTGAAGTCATTTTATTCTTTTAAGGAGTAACTCAGCAATAAGTTTGATGATATTAGCTGATTTTTTTACATGTGATATTCAAATTATGTGATAATACTTTGTTTTTTAAGTATTATTTTTTAATGATTGTTTTATCCTTTAAAATTATGTAATTTTTAATAATACTTTAGGTATATTTTATTCTTTACACATACTATTAACTTGTGTACATTTTTTGTGAATTTTAGCACCAATAAATTATATCTACTATCTATCTAACTTTCTTGCTATAGTATTTGCAGAATTATACCGTTGACTCTTACTGCCAAAAATAAACTACCTGATTAAACCCTATTGTATACGCCTCACCCTCTTCAAAGAGGATTAAATGGGATCAGGGTCGGCTTGAAAATGTACCTACACCACATGATTTATTTTTATAATTTAAAATAAATAGATAGGTATTTTTAGTTTTAGGTAGGTAAAGTGTATACGATCTCAGTTGAGACAGACAAAAAAACAGACTTGTCAAGTCCACGTGGACTATCTTCGAACATCTGTATAGGGAGCGATCAATACAAATTTTGTTATATTTGTATTGTAGTTTCAGTGTGTGGTGCAGTAAATTGATCGTACCCTCAATATTAACGCCGTCTCAACTGACTTCGTATGAAGTATACCTATAATAAATATTAAATAATGATAACAATTAATGATAATAATTAAAAATAATATAATTTAAAAGTATAACTATTAGGATAACAAGTACAATAAAATATAATTAAATTCCAAAAAACTATTGATAATTTATTCAAAATTTACCTGCATCACTATCTTTATCTAAGCCTAAACTTATAATTAAGGGTTGAACATTTGTAATCATACAATTGTAAGAATTTTCCACCTTAAGTACATTCTGTACACAGTTTTTAAAGCTGTCTGCAGAAATTTTTCTTACTTCGTTTTAATTTATTCTACTACAGATGCATTTCATGTAGGGGAAATATTATTTCTCCTAATATTGGATTTTAATTGGTGCCATATTGGCTCAATAGGATTGAATATACAATAGTTTGGAGGAAGACGCAACACTGTATGTCCATATTCTGCTGATTTTTTCTAGGATTAACAGGTTTAAGTACTATGTCTCTTACCGAAGATAAAGGAGTTTTTGTCAAAGTAGACGTCTCTGCTAAAGCATCCATCGAATTAAAATTTCTACTAAACAAAAGATTGATACACATTTTTAATTATTAGTTTGGCATCGGTAGATAAATGCTTTCTTTTAAAAATTACACTTGAAGATGCCCCCCTATCAGCATAATTCCAAGGACGCCACATTCTACCACTAATAAGCCTAACTAAAAATTACTCGCCGGAAAACCACTAAGGACTAAAATTATTAAACATCAGTTTGTATTTATATATGAATCAGGCATAGGTATAAATTGAATTTGTACCTGGTCCGGCTCTGCTCGAAAAGGTTTTAAAATTTGTGATTTCGTTATTTATTTTATGGTAAAAGGGATAATGAGGGTTTATAGCAGTCAAAAGGTCAACGGTATTATTCTACAAATACTATACAATACAAAGAAAACCAAATATTTTTACAAAACTGACGCAACTAAACATTTGATAACTAAATAGAGCAGATATTTCACCATGGAAAACTGACGAATATTGGTATTGCAGGCCATATAATAATAGCTAATTAGAAAATGTTAGCGTTAAAATATTAAAATAATAGATTTGTCAGTTTTACTTTGCAATCTGTAATCATACAAAAATTTGAATTTTGAGTTGTGCCACTATTGCAGCCCATGAGTGAATGTTATACGAGTAGAAGAAGAAAACTTTAATGACTTTTATTTTTCAGTACCTTGATGACCCTCTAGCACATCCTTTCAAGGGTTTCTATTAAGACCGACATAACCTTTTGGATCTCAACTTTACAATTTACAAGTTTTTAACATAAAATTGAAGCTTAATAAAATATCATAAAAGTAAAGTAAAAGTAATGCTGATATCACACATTAAAACGATACATAAACAGGTTTTTTTTAACTAGTTATAAGTTGGAAGTGTTGAAAAGTATAAAATATTGCTAAGTGAACAGAAATATAAGTGTTTTTCCCACAACATCAAATTGTCAATTATCGCACTGAGAAAAAAAACCTTGTATTTCTTATAAGAATTCACATACTCTTTATACAACTGTTTAATACTTAATCTACGACAGTGCCAATATGACGCATTTAGCATTATCATTATTTAGATGTCATTATGACCTTCATAATAGCAGTCAGTGCCATTAGGAATTCATAATAACATCCAAATGTTAAGATACAAAAACAAAAAGAAAGTCGGTGCAAACTATTTATATGTTATTATTACTTAGAAAGGGAATCTATTACGCTTTACGGGATATCTTCGACATCCGAAGGGACACTTTCGGATTCAGAATCTCCCATATTTCAATTATTTTTGGCCAACACTTTGCACACAATAGAAAATTAGACGGCAATAATGACGTTGTCAAAATCAAAATTGAAACAATCAAAAATGCGGTGACCATGATATCCACTAATATGGACACCTGAAAATTTTAAAAATTACGAAAACGTTATCTGATATCAATGAAATTTAGAAGAATAAAATCTATTTGCACTGTCGTAGGTAAAAATTTGAATGATACACGTTTGATATGAACTTTGTTAATGAAACTTGTTCAATTAAACCACTCGGCTGACGCCTCGTGGTTTAACGTTGCACACGTTTTGTTATAGTGTTCATATCGAACTTGTTTCATTAATAACTAATATGTGACAGCAACGCGCTTTCCTACTGTAAGACAACGAAAATTGCTAGACCGTTGTGTAGTGATAATATTACGGTAATTTAGCTAATAGGAAATAGGAGTTAATGCTTCCATAAAGTGGTTTGTAGTCATTATTGCTCTGAATACTCACAGTAATTATCAACTTCTATTGGGGGTGTAATCTGGTTTTATTTACTGTATTAGCTCCGACTACCAGTTGTAATGAAACTTGACATTATTCATAATAATATTTGCTTGCTACGGTTAATAAAGCATATACTTACCACTAAAAATTAGTACTGTAGTTCTCAAAAATTTAAATAGCTAAAGAAAATTAAATAGAAAATAAAAATAAATTAATTGAAATAGGTATTGGTACGATCAATAAAGTTCAAATTTAAGCAGGACAGCTAGAAGACTTCGAACAACGATGTGACCTGCGCAACAAATTCGTTAAAAGTAATACCACGGCGCGCGGCAATTGCCGATCGCTACGAACCCTCACCAACGTCTTGTGGATTATAGGTTCTAACGGATACAATTTGATTTTGGGGCCGCTGTTCTGTTTTCTGAATTGTAGAACAAGCGCTTTACTGACAAGAAAATGCGTCGCATTGAGAAGAAACAATTTATTTTAACAAAATTGCTGTACTAAAAGTAGTTCATTATTTAACAAGACTGTGCTGCTGATGGAATTGATTTTTACGAATAAAAACATTGTTCTAGCAAATCTGGAATTGATATAACACTACAGCGGGTTTGATACACTAGCAATTTATTTAATATGGGTTAATAAAAAATAAGCTATCAATAGAAACTATGTCTTAGCAAACCTGTTGTATTAGATAATTTTCCTCAGTGAGTTGTCATTAGTGTCAAGCCATCAGTTTCGATTAATAATTTCATTAGGAAAATAAATATAAATATTCGTTTTTGCATATTTAGTCCCACTACTATTATTGTAATTGAACGCAAAAATCTATCTTTTTATTTTAAGTTATTTTTATTTAAAGTGCGTTCTCACGAGTCAAAACAATATGTTGCCTTTTTTAAATTCAAAGAAGGGCTCTAAAAGCTTTTGTTCCAAGCATAAACATGATAATATAACCAAATGTAGCCAACGGTTTTTCTTAAACAAATAACCAATGCCCAAGTTATACAAAACTATCGTTTTGTCATAAAGTTTATTTTTTCTATATCCTAAAAACAAAACCCAACCATACTAATAAATATTATCTAGAATTCTTAATACAGCACGTATTGTCGTAGCTAAGATAAACAAGGGGACTTCGTTGGTGGTCGGTCCATTATAATGAGATAATGTTATGAACCATATATTGAGAATAAAATGGAAAATATAGGTAGAACCTGGATTTGTATTTTGATCATTCTATGTATGTGAAAGCCGGATCAGATTTATTCTTTTATTTTCCTTGGATCAGCTTAAAAGGGTTTCTTTTTAAGTAAATCTGATTGCTGTACTTTGAATTTAAGGTTATTTAGGAATGTTATTTGTAAGACCGTTTTTACGGTTATTTTTTAAATATACCATGTCATTGTTTATCTATAGATATGATTTTTAAGTTGAAATGTCCATAAAGAGAGAAAAAGTTTTAATTAAATATCGAGAGGGTATAACTAGAGTCACCTAGCGGTAATGTCTACGATCATATATTGGGACGACCCTGTTTTATGATCTAAGGCAGAGTTTTAGAGAGAAATTACTTCTGATTGGTTGGATAAAATAAACTGTTCATACCCTAAGACGTGGTACCGAGGGGTAATACTGATTTTAGTACGTTCTATAGGGTGGAATATTTAAATATTAGAAGTAGCGTCATTTAAGGGGTGTATTTGGAAGTTAGATGCTTAATCAGGAAATATCACAATTCAGTTCCTAAGTTTCTTTTATCGGGTTCGGTTTAGCAAATTCCTAAAGTTCTGTTGTCGTGTTCGGTTTGACTAAGTACCATAGATGCTGTTTTCGAGTGTAATCGGACGGGTTTTAAGAGTACATATTTTTGGACACATTTCTCTCTTTGATATACCTCTTGTCTAGTGAATCCTTTGTTTCTTCAAAGTGTAAAGTTAAATTGTGGGTCTAAGTTGTTTTTATCTATAAGCTTTAGGGTTTTAGTGATTGATAAGACTTTTCAGTTTTTCGGGGATTATCATAGATTAATCTTTGGGTGATTAAGTTACAGGGTTGTATTGATTTAAAAATATTAATTTTATCTATTCACAGGGTTTTAAACATAAAATGGGTAATTTTCTGAATCGTACAGTAAACTCATGTCAATAAAAAAATCTCTCTTTATTAGTTAGCATAATACATATTTTGTATTAGTTTTATAGTCTTTCTTGTTTTGTTCAGTAACTTTTTTTTTACCCTTCTTTACAATCATGTTGTTAATAAATTTATAAGTTGTTGTTTAAAATTGGTGTTGTTTTATTGTAACAATCAATATAAAGGATTTCATTTACAAACGTTGAACGGTTCGCGCCCGCACCATACGACGCGTCACTGCGTCATTATTGTTAACATCATCACCTGGATATTGCTGTTTGGTCGACATGGGTAAGTCGTTTGGTATTAACAGTAGATTAACAGAACAAAACGACGTCGACGTTATCATGAATAACTCCATCATCTCCAAGAGTGCTCTTACTAGAAAATTGTCTCAGTTATTTATACTCGTAATTCTACCCTTATGTGAAAGGAACAGGTTTGGTATTCTCGGTTCTGACCGAGAATACCAAACCTGTTTCTGAACGCTCCCAGTGCTAATGAATAATGTTTAGTATAGTCAGAACGCTACCGCATTTGTAATTAACTAGTAGTTAGTGATATACCAGATCAATCCTGTCACATTATTATCATCATTCTTTGATTTATAATAACCTTTATTGCATAAGATACCTGTACTATTCTCCACTAATTAATTTCGGCATGGTCAGTTTTCGATTTTCTATAGCTCTGCTGTATAAGCTATTTAATGGAAATAATGATGTATACCTATTTTAAATGTTATTTATACCCTTTAGAAATTTTGATGAACTGGAAACAGTTTTAATTTAAAAAATATTTGTTTAACGAAATTGGCCTTGCGAACGAAGTTGTAGAGATGATCAACTAAAAAATGTATTACTATTTTTGTCTTAGTTTTAACAATTTACGAGGTATTGAGCATTAAATTTTAAGCAAAGTAAGCGGCTTTCGCATCAACTTTTAAACCGCTTTAAATTGATAAAATACCCAGGAGACCAAACAACTTAAAATCACAATATTGACTTAGTTCATTTACTGTGCAAAAAAAGTAGTTTTAGTTAGCCAATTTAGGAAAAGTTACTATTAAATAAAACACCGTTTACAATGTTATATTTATTTAGTTTATTTTACATTTATTTACAGACTTATCTTATTCACAATCACATCTTACAGCTTACTTAATATGATATGTGTTTTGATGGACATTTACAATGACGACATGGGAATGAAGGTAAACAACTGTACTATGGGTACTTTCCATTTGTTTCTTTTAAACAGCAAGGCAAAGTAAAAATCTTTGCTTAGCTAAGTTGTTAAAGCAACGCTTCGCGTACAACTTCGTAGGATTTGTATGGGAAATAGAGAGGGGCATGCTTATCAGCGGTAAGGGGGAGGAAATTTTTTTAATGGAACGCTCAACTTGGCCGTTGGTTTTGCTTTGCTTTGCTATTTAAAAAAAACTTTAAGGAACTTTGCTTATAGTAGACAAGTAGCTATACCATTTTTTTTGTGTTTGTGATATCGCATAGCATACCCTATTAACTAGCCTTCTACGTTCGTATGCGGATACCATAAACCTTTTTAGGAATGTATCCTTCGGGATTTACACAGCAACATTTTTACCTCGGGTTAATTGCATGCATTGCAGCAATACGTGTGCGGAAAATACTCTTTGAACCAGGCTTAGAAACAATGGTCAGAACTGTAATATACCGGGTGTCCCACTAAGGTAGGCGAGGTACTAACCAAATTGACCAAGAATAATTTTTGTAAAATATTTTGAAGTTTTTAAAGTGCCGGCTAGGGGGCGCAATTACTATGTTTTAATTAAAAATTCAAATTTTCGCAAATAATCGCTAGTGGGGTCCGCATACTAATAATGGATTTTTAAAAAAATCAGTAATTTTTGGGAACTTTTTCTTTTAGACATTTGTAAAAAGATATTTTTAAAAGGCTGTTCCTTCCTTTTCCATTATCCAAATTTATTCAACATAGGCTCGTTTAAAGAATAATTTTACACTTATTAAAAATCCGACTCTGATCGTGATCTCTAGTTCATACTGCATCTTTCAGATGGCGCTGTTTACCAAAGATTCGGTTATTTAAGATTTTCTTAATAAAATTTGATGACATATTATTTTAGTATTGTTCTTTAGGAGCACAAAATAGCTACATGTTACTAATACTGTTGGGAATACATTATCAGCATTATCCTACACTTATCGGTTATCATTTCCAGAATATTAATTAAATTTGAATTTTTTTTTGACGAAAAACGTTATTAAAATTATTTTAAAATCCTTTAGCCAAAACTAAAACGAAAAAACTTCACAAAAAACATAGAAACACGAGTATTCCGACGACTAACCATGACATGGCAAAAACAAATACTACGATTACTTACAGAAAAAAGAAGGGTTTGTTCAATTACAACACTTGTTTTTGTTGCTACCCGTGAATGACCGACGCGTGAAAAAGGAAAGCGAGGTTGCCGCTATCATTCTAGATTTTGTCACCATGGAACTAAAATAAGTACGTTGTAAATATACAGACCTGAAATAATCATAATTATTTTATTTAAAATTTAAACCAACAAAATAAAAACTTGTTCTTCCTATATAATATTAACGTTATCTGAATTATACTTGTATATGTATTTTATTATTTTTATGCATCTAATGTGTCAACAGTATATTATTTGTATGTGTATTTTATTAATTTTATGCATCTAATGTGTCAACAGTAACTTTGATAATAGCGCTTCTTTTGATGTACGTGTTAAGTATAGTGGACCATACGTGAACTATACAAGTAACCAGACAAATTGTCAACGCTGAAATCTTTGATTTCTTTAAAACCGTAAACAATTTAGTATATTCATCCATGGTTATTGTCGAAAACCATGGATGAATGTCTCAAAAAACATCGATGTTTCTCCAGTTTCTTATCTCATTTATAAAAAAAATATTGCTTCAAAAGATAGATGTTTTTAGACCATCTCTGCTTGCAACTTGGTAACATAAATATATTATCCCGATGAAAAAATAAATTCTTATTCATTTGGTCCACTTTTTATATACTACACATGTATGCATCATGACTGTTTATTATTGAACAAGATTTTTCACAAAAATCACTAAAAATACACATAATAGCCTAAAATAGCCACTAAATAACTTAAATTGAGTTGAACTAATCGACAACCTCTCAATGTCAAATCCATTCATTTGAAATTTCAAACTTTAAAAATTTTCTTATTGACGTTTTGCAAAATAGTACAATAATTTTTTTATGAATTTATCATATACATATTTAACAAGAAAATGTAATAAAATTTATATGTCTAGGTACTTATTTTATTACTCATTAGTTTGGCATATCATGTCATAATATGAATTTGACAAAATTTTAACCTAGATTTGGTTAGATAATATCGTCCTCATATCATTGTGATCTAAACCATGCCCTACGTTTTTAATCCAAGCCCTCTTTGATGCAAATAATTTTTGCTCGCACGGTACTATATTTGGATGTGCCAAATTAGAATATTTTTGCAGGATTTTACAAGGTATTTTCGACAAATATGTAAATCTGGCTATGGCGCAATGACATGAAAGAAAAGAACGGAATGATGAACGATCGGGTAAAAATGTAAACCATTACTCTATTACAGGTCTGTGATTGTTACCAAATCCAAGGACGGTTTCTTAGTTAAGTGTAGTATACCTTTGTATAAATTTAAATTAGCTGCGCATGTTTGACCATATTGGGTTCAAAATTCCTGTTCGAGAAATCGCTTAACACTATAGTTAAGGCGATTTGCCACAGTATTGTACCTCTTTCCAAGTCAACCCGTGGCGTCAGGGGTAGTTAGAGAGGGGTACGAAAATATGTCTTAATCGGCTTTAAATGTTTTTTTTTTTAATGTAACATAATATCTTTACGTATAAAATTGTTTTCAAATTTAATTATCAATATTAAAATTTAAATATTAAGAATTTAAAAATATTACTTAATTTTTTTTTTAAGTTGATCAGTTACAGGAAGATTCGAACACTCGACCTAAAGCATTTTATTATTTGCATTATATGTCGAAGTCAATGCAAATCTGGGAAAACATGATTAAACGATCAAACATATCTCAATACTTACAAAACTTATTTGATAAAGATTATGTTAATAAAGTGGTATTGGCCAAAAAAATGTTACATAAAATAATTCACCATAGAATCTAAAGTCCACATTAGATTTTCTGGTAATATAGGTACTCTATATCAACCTATATCAACTTTTTTCCTCTATACCTTGGTGCTACAAGATTTTAAAATATGAACAAAATCTAGGTGATTGTTTTCAAAATACAAGAAAGTGGTTGTTTATGTTTTTTTGGATTTTTATAATTTTTAAATATTATTAATAATTGTATCTTTCTTTAAATTATTCAACACCCTGTAAACACTTTATGTCTTTATAAGTAAAAGATAACTTGAAGCCTAATTTTTCCATGAATAAAGAATAAAAAAAATTAGGTGCTTTTTAAGAAACAAGTGAAAACTCCAGGTAATGTAGAAAATCGCAAAGTAAAAAATTGTCAACTTTAAAAGGCCATAACTGAAAAATTGGTTATAGGATTGAATTACGGCCATGGACACTTTTACTCAGGACAACAAGATCTACAAAGTACTAAAAAATTAGAAAAATTACACGAAAGCCATTTTCCCTAATAAGAGGTGGGGTCCTTTCTTTGATGATTTTTCTACTTTAAATGCTTAGAAACGTAATAAAAGTAATTCAAGAACGTATCAGTGACTTGCCCTTTTTCTTCTTTTTATGGTATACGAAACGTTACTTCTTATGTATGTCCCCAATTCAGGTGACAATAAAACAGGTGGTTATGAGCCTCTCCAACTCAGACACCTTAACCTCTTACTAATAAATTATTCTTTAGTCTGGTCTACTACTTTGGAATACTCTGTATATATCACAAAAACCACTTGGAGAATTATTGCGCTAAGACAACAGCATTTACAAGGAGCAAAAAATAAATACATATAAAGCTCATTTTGATACTTGAATTTAAAGAATTTGTTTCTTGATGGAGTGAACCGGCCTGGTCGGCAAGATCTGAAAAAAAAATGTTAGATTACAGTGTATGATTAAAAAAATACAGGGTGTCCGGAAAAAGGAGGTCAATCAATCGTATATTCTTGGAACAAAAATAATATGATTTTTATGATGCCACTTTTTATTTTTGACCCTCATGTTCGATATACAGAGGATTTTTGAAGTGAAAACTTCTTTAGGCGCGTTTAGCACTTTTTGTGGGCACTGAATTAAACTGAGCCGTCACGCGTCAGCGTCAGGCGTCAGGTTCGGCTGTGTTACGCTCGAATTCGACTCCTATATTCAATCCGAACTGACCCTGACCTTCCGGTCTGTTTATTCGTAAACGTTATATGAAAGAGCACTCAGGTATGTTCTGGCATTTTTTAAATTATATATTTACGTAGGGTGAAGTAAGGTAATTAGTTTTACCGTAATTGCTTATTCCGTGAACCTAATTTATTAGTATTTCTGACTTCTGTTGAAGATGTAAAAATTCAAGGGTTGTTCAATTTTAGGAAATATCTTTTTTCGTATGCAGTAAAATTATCCCGTATTCCAAGTTTATGTTATTTTTGAAGTGAAAACTTCTTTGGGCGCGTTTAGCACTTTTTCGTGGGCACTGAATTAACCTTGTTGAAGTTTTCACTTCTGTCGTGTGGTCTTAAGCACACACAATTTTTTTGAATAATTTCAGTATTTAATAAGATATTGATTATAAATTTTGAATCCCGCACTTCTCTTATGGAAAATGGCCCCTATGTTAAATTTTCTAAATTTTTATTAGCCATTAAATAACTTAAATTGAGTTGAACTAATCCACAACCTCTCAATGTCAAATCAATTCATTTGAAATTTCAAACTTTAAAAATTTTCTTATTGAAGTTTTGCAAAATAGTACAATAATTTTTTTATGAATTTAACATATACATATTTAACAAAACAATGTAATAAAATTTATTTGTCTAGGTACTTATTTTATTACTCATTAGTTTGGCATATCATGTCATAATATGAATTTGACAAAATTTTAACCTAGATTTGGTTAGACAATATCGTCCTCATATCATTGTGAGCTAAACCATGCCCTACGTTTTTAATCCAAGCCTTCTTTGATGCAAATAATTTTTGCTCGCACGGTACTATATTTGGATGTGCCAAATTAGAATATTTTTGCGGGATTTTACAAGGTATTTTCGACAAATATGTAAATCTGGCTATGGCGGAATGATGAACGATTGGGTAAAAATGTAAACCATTGGCTCTCTATTACAGGTCTGTGATTGTTACCAAATCCAAGAACTGTTTTTAGTTAAGTGTAGTATACCTTTGTATAAATTTAAATTAGCTGCGCATGTTTGACCATATTGGGTTCAAAATTCCTGTTTGAGAAATCGCGTAACACTATGGTTAAGGCGATTTGCCACAGTATTGTACCTCTTTCCAAGTCAACCCGTGGCGTCAAGGGTAGTTAGGGAGGGGTACCAAAATATGTCTTAATCGGCTTTAAATGTTTTTTTTTTAATGTAACATAATATTTTTACGTATAAAATTGTTTTCAAATTTAATTATCAATATTTAAATTTAAATATCAAGAATTTAAAAATATTACTTAAATTTTTTTTTAAGTTGATCAGTTACAGGAAGATTCGAACACTCGACCTAAAGCATTTTATTATTTTGCACACATTATATGTCGAAGTCAATGCAAATCTGGGAAAACATGATTAAACGATCAAACATATCTCAATACTTACAAAACTTATTTGATAAAGATTATGTTAATAAAGTGGTATATGTTTTCGAAAAATTATCAACTATTAAAACAAAAATGAGGTGAATATAACACAGAAATACTGAGAAAAGTCATGGCTTTTCATATTGCATTTGCTATATTTGCATAATCAAGCTGGCCTAACGAATAATCCTTTGATAATGTACTTTGTTAAACACTTATTCTTACTACCTTAGAAGACATACAATTTAAAGTTAAAATTATTTAAAAATTTCTCTCTGACAAACACACTAAAAAAATATTATTTTAAAAAGCTTGTACTTTGAGTGGCTGGGTCAACTTCACCGAGTCAAACATTGTTTAACAATCTGTCAATAATTTTTTTTTATCTGAAACCATATGCCTAACCGGAAAACGTTAGCCCCTTTTAAAGCTGCTAAGTAAAAACAGACAAAGGACACCTTATACTGTTTATAAGAAATGGCATTTGGCTAATTTTACTGAATTTTAAAACATATTACCAATTTTTTTATATTGAAAATAAACAGCTAGATTGTGTTTATTTTTTAATATCTTGTAGTACCAAGGTATAGAGGAAAAAAGGTGGTTTAAGGTTGATGTAGATTTTATTACCTGAAAACCCAATGTGGACTTTAATTTCTATGGTTAATTATATTATGTAACATTTTTTTTGTTCAATAATTATTTTTTTTACAACAGGTGATTAATAACACAATAAAAAAAACTTGTTTCTTTTATCAAATGAAAAAAAAATTAGTTATTATAAGATATTTGTTGGTAAAATTTCTATTTTGGTTCTTGGACAAGACGAAAGTAAAATAACTATCAGAATTTTTTTTTGTTTTAAAAATTATAACTATATATTTTTTAATTTAGTGTAAAGTTTGTACTGTCTCATGTAAAATGTTTTTATGTCTGGTAAATAATTTTTTTATTTTACAAACTGTTTTTGTTTGCAAAATTCACCAAGCAATTCGTTTTTTTTTTATTTTTTAGTATGTAATATGGGATTTATGAGTTTATTTTATGTATTAAAATAATATATTTAGTTTTGCATGGTGTAAAAGTATTTATTTCTCTTACTTAAAAAATTGCTAAAAAAACTTTTTACATTCTGTATAGGTATCTAATATTATAATATTTTATTTCGCTGTATGTCACTTTGTCATTTTTGCCTGTTTGTTAAATAAAAAGTTATTTATCAGACATTAAGACATTTCAAATGCTTTGAGAAATAGAGCTAATGTGAACTTTACAAAATAGATTTTTAAAAAATCGTCATAATGGTAAAACCGAGGGTAAAACAAACAAAAAAATTATATTTTAACTTTAGAATAGAAAAACATTTTATTTTGACTCTAAGGTAGTCTTGTAGAAGAGCAAAGATAGAATACTTTATAATGTAGTAATAATGTTTTGTCATTTGATAAAAGAAAAACTTTTTTAATTTTCTTAATTTTAAAAGTTTTCACTTGAGCTAACCATTGTAACAAATTGCAAAATATTTACAGATTGAATAATATTAATTATCTAAATGAATCAATTATAACATCAACATATTAAAATAGAAATAAAATCTATATATTTGTTGTCGAAATACAAATAATAGTTAATTTTTTTTTCGGATTATAATTTTTAAATATTAATAATAATTTGACCCGGCTATAAATTATTTTCTGTACATATTATTAAAATTAAAAAGTGAAAGGAAATTTAGGGCCTAATTTTTCACCAAGAAAGAAGAAAAAAAGTGAATAGTTTTTAAGAAACAAGTAAAAACTCCCGGATATGCAGAAAATCTCAAAGTAAAAGTTTCCCAATTTTAAAAGGTCCCAAATCAAAAACTAGTCATAAGATTGAAGATGACGAAGATCTACAAAATGAATAAAATTCAGAAAAATTAGTCCTTTAATGGATGTTTAAAAATCCTATTTTTTTTAAATGGGATACGTTAATCCGATTAGAACAATATAATAGTTAAAAACATTGGCCATGTTAAATACAACATACATCTCTAAATAAATTTTAACCTACATATAAAACTTAAAAAACTGCAATGGAAGATAAATTGAGTAAGAAAACTATCTATTTCTCGGGCACATATACCACTTCTGGCAGTAAAGCGTATAAAAATATTTTACAGAGCAACGGTTTATTACACACGGTGTTTTATTCAGTCTCTGTGAATTTTGCCAAGGGTACTTAAGTCGTAGACCAGTCAGCCGAAGAAACTTTTTTTGGGGAAAACAAAGCAAAAAGGATGTTCTTTGAAACACAATGGCGTGCGGTGCGATATTAATGCTTGGAAGCGCTCTAAAAAAAAATTCTGCGGTGGTTTTAGTTCCATGACATCATTTTACTCGTTTCATCATTAAAAAATAACATGGTCAACTAAATGGTTCTACCATTGTGTATGTGAAGTTAGTCATTTATATTTATCCCAAAAATAATTTTTTAAAGACTAACGAGTTTAGTAAAGGACCCCTTACACCGCTTATGGGAAATAGCTTTCGGCTAATTTTTCTGAATTTTTAGTATTTTGTAGATCTTGACGTCTTAAGGTGGGAGTATCAACATGCTTGCCAACCTATAACCTATTTCGCGTAGATTTATTTATGTTTACTAACGTTTACACAAAATTTAAATAAAATCAATATCGTCTTCATATTCCATAGGTAATAATTAACATGTTAAATAAATATCAAGAAATTTCATAAGTTATTTAAGGAGAATTGTATATCGAAAAATATCGGTTAAGATTTTTTTTTAACATTATAATGTCATGTTCTTTCAATATACAATTCTCCCAAAATAAGCAATGAAATAAATTGATGTTTTTGTAATATATCAGATATTACCTAAATAATTTGCTGATGATATTGATTTTAATTAAATCTTAGTCAATAAAATAATAAATTAAGAAAAACAAGACGAAATAGGTTATAGGTTAGCAATAAATTAAATGACGTTGATAATTCCACCTTAAAAAAAATATTGTTTATGGCCGTAATTCAATCCTATCATTAGTTTGTCGGTTATAATCTTTTAAAGTTGTCAATTTCTTACTTTACCTAACCTAACCTAACCTACGTTAACATTTTCTGCATTGCCTGTAGTTTTTAATTGTTTCTTAAAAACTAATAAATTTTTTTTCTTTATTTTTGGTGGAAAATTACGTCATAGATTTTTTTTTCACATATTATAAAGAAATCAAATCTGTACTGGATATTGAATAATTTATAGGCGGATCAAATAATTTATTATACAGTATGTCTCCGTTGGAACCATATGGAAAACTTTTTTATTATTAATTTTACGAAAACAAATTATTTTTAATAAGAAGTTCTGCATGGTCTAAAACGTAAAATGCAACTATCAGATATTAAATTATTTTAAGCGTATACGAGATTTGTCAAAAAATATGAATTTTGCCCAGGAGCAAAGTACCTTTATTTTTGACAATATCGAAAATTGTTATAAAAAAAAGTTGATCAGAACTAAAAACCGCGTTCAAATATGTAATTACACCCACTTACGATAAAAAAATAGGTTTTGTTATTTTTTAATAATTTTTCTGCATTATTAATTAATTATGAATGAACATTTATATCTTGTACCTTTTCGTTTCTAAATTTTATCTAACAATGTTGCAATTTAATCAAGACCGTAATAAATACATAATATGCATTTATATTGCAAATAAGAAAATATACATCCTAGATTACATGTAACTAACTACTGTACAGTTAAATTTGCATTGTTATTGTATACATACGTTTCAAAAAGAAAAAAAATATTTTTTCATCTTAAATGGATGAAGTTACATATTTAAAACATGGTTTTTAGTGTTGATCAACTTTTTTTAATAAAATTTTTCGATATTGTCAAAAATAAAAGTACTTTGCTCTTTGGGCAAAATTCATATTTTTTGACAAACCTCGTATACGCCTAAAAATTTTAATATCTAGTAGTTGCATTTTAGGTTTTAGACCATGCAAAACATTTTATGAAGAATAACTTTTTTTCGTAAATTTAATGATAAAAAAGTTTTCCATATGGTTCCAACTTACGGAGACATACTGTACCTACTTATATATAAAACTATGAAAATTTAAAAAAATTACCCGTTTTTGTATTTCGAAAATTTGACGGGCGGATATTATTCAGTTGTACCAAGATTTAGGGGAAAAAAGTAAGCCCTACATTTTTTAATCCAAGCCTTTTTTGATGCAAATAATTTTTGCTCGCACGGTAATAGGCAATATACTCTACATCAACTTATACCCACATTTTTTCCTCTATACCTTGGAACTACAAGAATTGTGTTATTGAATCACCTTTTGTAAAAAAAAAATTATTATTGGCCAAAAAAATTTTACATAATATAATTCACCATAGAATCTAAAGTCCACATTAGATGTTCTGGTAATATAGGTACTCTATATCAACCTATATCAACTTTTTCCTCTATACCTTGGTGCTACAAGATATTAAAATATGAACAAAATCTAGGTGATTGTTTTCAAAATACAAGAAATTGGTTGTTTATGTTTTTTTGGATTTTTATAATTTATAAATATTATTAATAATTGTATCTGTCTTTAAATTATTCAACACCCTGTAAACACTTTATGTCTTTATAAGTAAAAGATAACTTGAAGCCTAATTTTTCCATGAATAAAGAATAAAAAAAATGAAGTGTTTTTTAAGAAACAAGTGAAAACTCCAGGTAATGAAGAAAGTCGCAAAGTAAAAAATTGTCAACTTTAAAAGGCCATAACTGAAAAATTGGTTATAGGATTGAATTACGGCCATGGACACTTTTACTCAGGACAGCAAGATCTACAAAGTACTAAAAAATTAGAAAAATTACACGAAAGCCATTTTCCCTAATAAGAGGTGGGGTCCTTTCTTTGATAATTTTTCTACTTTAAATGCTTAGAAACGTAATAGAAGTAATTCAAGAACGTATCAGTGACTTGCCCTTTTTCTTCTTTTTATGGTATACGAAACGTTACTTTTTATGTATGTCCCCAATTCAGGTGACAATAAAACAGGTGGTTATGAGCCTCTCCAACTCAGACACCTTAACCTCTTACTAATAAATTATTCTTTAGTCTGGTCTACCACTTTGGAATACTCTGTATATATCACAAAAACCACTTGGAGAATTATTGCGCTAAGACAACAGCATTTACAAGGAGCAAAAAATAAATACATATAAAGCTCATTTTGATACTTGAATTTAAAGAATTTGTTTCTTGATGGAGTGAACCGGCCTGGTCGGCAAGATCTGAAAAAAAAAAGTTAGATTACAGTGTATGATTAAAAATATACAGGGTGTCCGGAAAAAGGAGGTCAATCAATCGTATATTCTTGGAACAAAAATAATATGACTTTTATGATGCCACTTTTCATTTTTGACCCTCATGTTCGATACACAGAGGATTTTTTTGATGAATAATTTTAGTATTTAATAAGATATTGTGTTTCAAATTAAAGAACCCCGCACTTCTCTTATGGAAAATGGCCCTCGGTTAAATTTTCTAAATTTTTAGTATGTTGTAGAGAATGCTATTCTGATCAAAAGTGTTCATGGCCACAAAAATATCTGCCGACCAGTTTTTGAGATACAGGGTGTCTAAATGGCAAAATATGAATTTTCAATACATTATATTTTCCTAGTTTATAATATGAATTCGTTTTGCTTTTCTAAATTTTTGATGGCCCTGTCGTAGATAGGATAGAATACTATAAAAATAGTTGAATTTTTTTTATTATATACCGAGTGAGTGACGAAAATTATTTAATGTTTTTTGTTAAATCGTTGTATTTTCGGCATTAAATTAAATGTTTAGAAAGAAATACAGTAGATGACATTAGATTGGGGCAAGCTATCAGAATTTATATTATTTATATTTATACAGGGTAACTCAAAAAAGTTAATATTTTTTTTATTAGTTTTGAAATAATTTTTGTAGATATTTCTTTATGTACTACTTGTCGCTTATCGTATGCTACCAAATATATATAATTATCCAGGGTATACAGGGTGTTTCCGATGATAAGCGATAGAAAAATAACATAAAAATGCATGTATTTATAAATCACCCGGTATATTAAAAATGAATCGGTTAAATGTCGTTATTTTTTAATATTTTTTGCTTGAAGTGTCTAACATACATGTTTGCTATTGATTTCCCTTTTCCTATGAGTAGTTCGGGAGATATACAGCGTCGAAAATACTCAAAATTCAAAAATTAAGCAAATAAAATAACAATTTTTGGTTAATCTCAATAAAATTTGTTATGTAAGTTTATTTTATGGTTAAAAATAAATATATTCAATGCTATACAGGGTGTTTCAAATAATTAGGGCCTACTTATTATTTTTGGATAAAATAATTTGGATATAATAAATTGTTCATAGTTTTTATATATTTTTCTTATTTACAATATAGTGTTAGAATACCCTAATTATTCAAAACACCCTGTAAAGCATTAAATATATTTATTTTGAATTATAAAATGAACTTACACAACAAATTTTATTGAAATTAAACAAAAATTGTTATTTTATGTGCTTATTTTTTGAGTTTTGAGTATGTTCGACGCTGTATATCTCCAGAACTGGTCATAGGAAAAGGGAAATCAATAGCAAACATGTAAGTTAGACACTTCAAGCAAAAAATATTAAAAAACAACGAAATTTAACCGATTCATTTTTAATATACCGGGTGATTTATAAATACACGCATTTTTATGTTACTTTTCTGTCGCTTATCATCGGAAACACCCTGTATAACCTTGATAATTATATATATTTGGAAGCAAACGATAAGCGACAAATAGTACATAAAGAAATATCTAGGTACAAAATTTCTTTCAAAAATAATAAAAAATATACTTATTAACTTTTTTGACTTACCCTGTATAAACATAAATAATATAAATTCTGATAGCTTGCTCCAAGCTAATGTCATCTACTGTATAACTTTGTAAACATTTAATTTAATGCCGAAAATACAACGATTTAACAAAAAATATTAAATAATTTTCGTCACTGACCCGGTATATAATAAAAAAAATTAAACTATTTTTATAGTATTCTATCCTATCAACGACAGGGCCAACAAAAATCTAGAAAAACAAAACGAATTCATATTATAAACTAGGAAAATATAATGTATTGAGAATTCATACTTTGCAACTTGGACACCCTGTATCTCAAAAACTGGTCGGCAGATATTGTTGTGGTCATGAACACTTTTGATCAGAAAAGCATTCTCTACAACATACTAAATATTTAGAAAATTTAACAGAAGGCAATTTTCCATAAGAGAAGTGCGGGGTTCTTTGATACGTTTCTATAGAAAAATCTTTTGAAAAAAACAAAACACAAAACAATCGTCAAATATTTAAAATAGGAGGGTCCAGTACCCTCTGACCACCCTACTTTTTAGTACCTGTGCTAGTGACTTCCGAACTAAATTTTTTAGGTAATCATCCTATTTTGGATTATTTTTTGACCCTAATATATTTCGTTAAAATGATGCGTTTTGAAGAAAATTTGAAAAGTATGGTACGTAACTGCTTTAATTATATCTTGTATTCATGGTAATGCTACAATGGCCGACTTGATTTAGCATTTAAAAATTATTAGATTACCGTAAGCTGCGTTGCTATCAGCTAAGGACCCATATGTTTAAAATTGTCTCCAAGACGCATTATTAAATGAAAATTTTATAAGAGACAAAAAATTATCCAAAATAAATGATGACCTGGAAAAATATAGTTCAGCAGTCACTACCGCACATACTAAACAATAGGGGGTAGGAAAGAACTAGACACCCTACTTTGATATTTGACAATTGTTTGTATGTAACTCTTTATTCTGAAGCAAACCAAATTAAAAATTATATCATATTAAAAACAGATTAACCTCTTTTTTCCCGGACACCCTGTATAGAGGGTAACGCGTTTTAAAGAGAGCTGTCAAACATTTCTTGCTATCAACAATTCATTTGTATGTCAGAGCATCCTAGATTACATGTAACTACAGTTAAATTTGCATTGCTATTGTAAACATACATTTCAAAAAAGAAAAAATTATTTCTTCATCGTAAATGGGTGTAATTTCATTTTTGAACGTGGTTTTTCGGTATTGTCAAAAATAAAGGTACTTTGCTCTTGGGCAAAATTTATATTTTTTTACAAACCTCGTATACTTCTAGAAGAATTTAATATCTGATAGTTGCATTTTAGGTTTTAGACCATGAAGAACTTTTTATGAAGAATAACTTTTTTTCGTAAAATTAATAATAAATAAGTTTTCCATATGGTTCCAACTTACGGAGACATAGGTAGGTACTGTATATTTATTGTATATTGTGTTATGTAGGTATGTAATTGGAATGTAATTCTGTTGGGGTAATAAAGTTATTATTATTAAATTAAATTGATTCCAAGAAAATTACCTTTGGTTTTTGTTAAAAGTTTTTTTGTATTTGGGGCTTATTTTGATAAAAGTATCACAATCCTAAATGTCTTTGGTACGCATACATAATATTAAGTAGTTCGATTTTCCGAAAACATCCTGATATTCCAACTATCAAAATAACCTTGAAACACAAATAAATGTGATCATCAGTTTCCTTTCAAAATCTAATAAAGTGTTATCTAGTCAAAGTTGTAGACTCTTTTGAACAGTAGCGTTTAGCATTACTTTAAAAAAAACATTCAAATTGCTTATATTATTTGCATTTATATTAACATTCATGGTTGTTCGTTGTTTATTGTCATTTCAAGACTTAAGTTATAAAGAAAAAATGGATTTGAAAAATGTTTTTAATTTAAAAAATACTAACCTGTAGGCACTCCATTTGATAGCTTGGATGGCTTTGAAATTGCTGAAAATGTAAATATTTATTAATTTTAAAGAAATTATATTTAGGAAGATTTTCATTAAGATTTTCCGTATTTATTTGTTTTTTTTTAAACCTATCGCCTTTATGCCTAACAAATTTTTATACAGGGTGATTCACATTGAGTGGCCTATTAGAAGATCTCGGAAACAAGTAAAGTTATATTTCTAAAAATTTGGTAGCGGGCATGATTGACTTTGATCTTTTAAAATATTTTATTTTGACGTTTGTATCACTTCCGGTTATACCGGAAGTTATGACCAACTTTGGTATTTCAAATAGAATGCATTGCATATTTTAGCATTTTTGGATACCTTATTAAAACCTAAGTAACTTATATTAATAATGATCTATACCTATCATTAACCGTTTTTGAGATATGAATTATAAAATGCATTTTTTATGTAAAAACCTTTCCGAGAAGAAAGTTCAGTAATTTTGAAATTAATAAAGTTAAACATTTAAAATCTTGTAGGCTTTTAACTAAAACATAGATCTTTAGACTACATTACTTAAGTTTCATGTTTTGCATACAGGGGGTTTTTAAAAGTTTGCCAATGTGGCCAATTAGATAAATGTGCATAAGTTAATTTTTGCAAATGGAACACTATATTTTTTATTTTAGTAACGTGTAGAGAATCAAATTTCCCATCTAAATGTTTTATATGCCAGTATCAATATTTTTAGTCGTTTTGGAATTATGAGCAATTTAAAAAAAATATCTTAAAATATGTGTTTGTGTTAAGTTCATAAGCCATTATTTTTGTAAAGAATGCTTTGACTCCGATTTTTGTTCGACTTTGAGCTTTGTTACCCATTAGTAAAGTAGGCTTTGACTGAAATTGTTTTAAAGTTGACACTCACCTTAATTATTTACAAAAATAATGTCTTATGAACAAACACATATTTTAAGATATTTTTTTAAATTGCTCATAATTCCAAAACGACTAAAAATATTGATACTGGCATTTTAAACATTTAGATGGGAAATTTGATTCTCTACACGTTACTAAAATAAAAAATATGGTGTTCCATTTGCAAAAATTGACTTATGTACATTTATCTAAATGGCCACATTGGCACACTTTTAAAAACTCCCTGTATGCAAAACATGAAACTTAAGTAATGTAGTCTAAAGACCTATGTTTTAATTAAAATCCTACAAAATTTTAAATGTTTAGCTTTATTAATTTCAAAATTACTGAACTTTCTTCTCGGTAAGGTTTTTACATAAAAAATGCATTTTATAATTCATATATCAAAAACGGTTAGAGATAGGTATAGATCATTGTTAATAAAGGTTACTTAGGTTTCAATAAGGCATCCAAAAATGCTAAAATATGCAGGGCATTCTATTTTAAATACCAAAGTTGGCCATAACTTCCGGTATAACCGGAAGTGATACAAATGTCAAAATATAATCTTTTAAAAGTTCAAAGCCAATCATGCCTGCTACCAAATCTTTAGAAATATAACTTTACTCGTTTCCGAGATCTTCTAATAGGCCACTCAGCGTGAATCACCCTGTATATACAGTGTGTACACAGATAGAGTTTTGAAGAGGAAAAACTTTCGTATTAGTAGGTATAGAAGAAAAACTCATTCTTTATAAAAACGTCTCGTTGTGCTGAAACAACAATTTCGAATATCAAATTTGCGATAACTATACAGAGTTTGTCAAAAAAAACAATTTTACTTTTTAGGATTTTTTTTTTCAATTCTAGTTTTTAATTCCGTGACTTATTCAATAAACTTGGCTTGTGCTGAGACCACAATTTTAAATATCACATTTGCGATAACAGGATTCCTCAGAAAGAACATTTTTTAATTTTTTGGATTTTGTTTAAAATAAATTTACGTAAAAATAAACAACTATTATTACTCTCTTACTTCGAATACTATTTTATATTTGGCCGAGTAGCGATTTTGTTATAAGAAAACCATTTTTTATTTGCCTACTTTTAAAGTATTTTTATTATTACATGTCATATTTCTTCAATTCATTCAATCATAAATTATAAAACTTTTATTCAAAAGTGGTACCATCTAGTTAGCGCATAGTTCAACTCGACATCTGAATTCCAGATAACAGTTCCTAACGTGCTGTGTATTGGGATATTTGCAATAACTACTCTTATTTTTCCTTTCAAAAGATCTAAGTTATTATTGAAATTGGTTTTCTACACATATGGCTTCAGATACCCCCATAAACAAAAGTCGATAAATGTGAGATCGGGACTGCTAAGTGCCAACTGATTTGGACCATAGGTACCTTCCAAAAATCCAAGAAACAAAAACTGTTGTCTCTTACGAACACTGTATAATAATCGCAATTCTAATAGTTGAAATTACAGTTTTAACACTATACTTAAAACCCAATCTTATATGCAGTGACGTAGCATTCGAAACCATGGAAACTGCCAAAATACTGTGTTATCATTGGCGGTTTGCCTTAATTTCCATGGTTTCGACTGCTACGTCACTGCACATAATATTGGGTTTTGAGTCTAGCAAAATTCATTTAATAATTGAAGAAATTGAAAACAAAAGATCCAAAAAACTAAAAATGTTGTTTTTGACGAACCCTGTATAGTAATGTTTTTATAAAGAAATACTTTTTCTTCTATACCTACTAATAAAAAAGTTTTTCCTCTTCCAACCTCTATCCGTGGACATACTGTATATACTTAATACCGCGTGTCCAACTAAGGCCGGCAAGGTACGATATCCTAGAAGCCAGAAACCAGAATAAACAATATACCATTCGGGAAAAATTGATTGGCTAAATCTACCAAGAAAAATTAATTTGAAACACAATGAAAAATTTCCAAAATAACCGCTAGGGGGCTCAATTACAATGATATACCCAAAATTTTCGCAAATAGTCGCTATTAAAGTCATCATTTAATAAATAAAATAGAAAGGTCATTAAGTTTTGCGATAATTTGTTCCTCGGACGTTTTTTTGTATTGCCGATAATAAGGGTGGGGGAAGCTCCCAAAAATATTTTTAAAATTGCTGTATCGTCCATATCCATTATCCAAGTTGAATCAACGTAGACTCGTATTAAAGATAATTTTATATTTATTAAACATCTCACTATAGTAAGATCGCTAGTTCATACTGCGTCTTCTAGATCAGTGCTACTCAAACTGTGGTCCACGGACCAGTGCTGGTCCGCGAGCCGATAGTAGCTGGTCCGCGAAACCTATTAATTAATTAAACATCAATAAATGCCGTTAATAAATGTTATATTACATTTGGTAACTTCTGACCCTTACTGCCCCTACATTTTTGTCGGTTATGCTCTCATAGGTGGCGTCCAAGTCGGCTTTCTAGCGAGCGCGGTCGGCTACTAATAAACGTGGCAGGGAGACCCAGGGGCTTTATGTTATGATATTTTTGACTAAATATCGATATCGGATATCATTAAAACGCCAAAAAAAAAGAGGCGTGGCACCCAAGAAAATATTCGTCTCCGGCGGCGCTTGCGGCGGGCTCACTCTGGTCCGCGGGTAACATGACAAAATAAGTACTGGTTTCCCAGTATATTTAGACACACATTGGACACACATCCTTTGGTGAGAAACGTTCAGATCAAAATTGAGTCGTGACAAATCTGTTCCGAAACTTTCTCGACACATTTTCGAATTCTGTTACTTGAAACATTTTTAACTGTTTGTTTCGAAAAATTTTTCAAACCACAGTATCGATACATTTAACACACAAGGAAATAAATATTTTTCGGAACGTTTTTAGGTAAAATTGTGTAGTTATGTATGACATATGCATTTCCAAATTGTACCGACACACTTTCGATTTAAGTGAATCGAACAAAACTATGGTGTCCATTCATTTACGAAACACGCGAAGAAAATAGTTTTCGACACTTTCAGCAACTACACAACTCGTCGATCGAAACAAATTATAATAACAATAGCCTATAATTTTTAAGAAGGAAGAGAATACTTTAATATCTACCTTTAATGATAATAATTTTTAAATTGTTTTCAGTTTGGTTTTTTAATATATTTAATTTAATCTGTCTTGAATCACCTTATCATATATCTTTGTAGATTTTTCTTGTTTTTGATTATATAAGTCAATTTTAATATAGCTACGTTTGTTTCCCACTATTTTCCATACGTTTTTGAAACAGTGTTTTTGTTTCGATAATGTATCTATTAACTAAAGCTACATAATATACGAAACATTATAGCAACACATTACTAGAAGGTGTAACTCGACTCCATTTTGAACCAGAATTAATATCTCGCATGTGGAAGCCATTTTGACAAATAAACTTTTATCTTGTTTAAATTGGTTTTAATTAAATTCAGATTGAACTACAAGCTAATCAGTATGGTGTGTTATGCGGACGATGCAGTGATCCTGGCAGAAATGCAGAATGACTTACAGAGGCAAACACATAAGTTCTATCAGACAGGTGAAGAATACATGTTAATCTCCATTGATAAAACAAAATCAATAACTTCCTCCAAGGAGCCAGTTAGATGTAAACTCATGTGATAGATAACAAACCAATTGGACAGGTAATAAGCTTCCGTTATTTAGAAGCAGATACAATACAAGTAGCCACAAACTGATAAACGACATAAAATCTCAAAAGTCAGCAAGGCCTCGGCAATATCAGGTTGTCTAAGAGATATCATCTGGAAAAATAACTTTATGCACATCCACAGTAAGGTGCGAATATATAAATCTTGTGTTAGACAAGTACTAACCTATGGCATTAAGACTCGAGCCGATACAAATAAAACAAAGACCATCTTAAAATCAGCAGAAATGAAGACATTAAGAACCTTTGCAGGAAAAACACTTAGAGATAGAGTAAAAAGCAGTGATATAAGAGCAACATGCAAGGTGGAGGACGTGGTTTGGTGGGGAAGAAAAAGAAGGAATATTGGCGTGACCATGTAAATAGGATGAACCAAAATAGACTGGCATACATCGCCAAAGACGGAAAACCAGCAGGCAGATGACCATTAAGAAGACCCAACAGACCCAACAAACCCAAGAGATGAAAAGACAGCTGGAACTCGGTTTCACAGGAAAACCAATAATACTGGCGAAGCCTTCGCAATTAACAGACCTTAGGGCAAATCAAAGATTAAGCAGATGAAGAATTATATTCCTGCATCTTTTGAAAATCCGTAAAGAAACAAAAAAATTTTGGAAATATTTTATAAATTAAGAGCGCGTTAAAAACATCAAGCTAAATTAACAACATGCAGGTATAGTCGAAATCACGAAAAGTTTTAACGCGTTTAGGTTAGGTTCTGTCATATTTGACATAAATTGTGTGCAATATATGTCAAATATGACAGAACCTAACCTAAACGCGTTAAAACTTTACGTGATTTTGACTATAAGTCGAATCATTTGTTTCAATTAAGAGTCCATTTTGACATCTTCAAACAGCGCCCTTTAAGATTGAGAATAAACACCCTTGATATAACTTTTCCGAAACATAATCCATAAAAGTTTCGATTATGCGTCGAAACAGCAAAAGTCATAGCTGGTACCGACTACCCGGAAACAAGTGCTATAGGGCCATTCAAAATATGTACCGGGTGTCCCACTAAGAATGGCTCTCGGCCGTATCTCCGAAATGGTAAGTCGTATGGCTTGCGGAAAAAAACTTTTTTAGTAAAAGTGACCATGAGAAATTGCTGGAAATTATTTTCAAGTTTCTCAGTCGAGCGCTAGAGGGCGTAACCGTAACGGTAAATCAGTAATTTTGAAAGTTGCCTATTTAAGGTGTATTAAAAGTATCATTTTCGTATACTTTGAGGCTTTTTGAACAAAATTCACTCATGAAACATCTTTTTCCGTTTTAAAATAAAGTGGTGGGGGACGGGCATTATTTTTAACAAATGCTCATAACTCCGGGTTAGCTCAACATAATTCAGTAAACTAAGTTTTGTTAAAAATAATTTCCCCTACAATATATTCCCCTATATAAACTATGACAATATGATTTTTAAAGTAGGCGCTAGAGGGAGCTATCTTACATCTTAACAACAAACATTGCGCATTTTTTCAAAAGTTTTAAATACAATGGCCTATTTAATTTAACCTTTAAAATAAAGATAAATAAAAGCCTAAAAAACTGTGGAAACTTGATATCTTTTTTCAAACCGTAGATATTAACAAGAACAAAAATAGACACGGAAAAATATGATTATAGTTAGTTAGTTTCAACGGTAAAGGTTTTTCAAAAGTCAAATATGCCTTGGAAAAACAAAATATGATTAAAAATTACATGTTTTTACGTCAAATTATTATGAAGTCAAAACGAATACCGAATATTCAATGACGCCCTAACTGTTCCAATTGTCTCCCATCATGTTCAATACACGACTCCAACGTATCCCTGGTTGACAATACAGCAGTTTCCAACTCTGCCACATAAATACTGCGGCTGCTGTCCATTATTCTTTGAATAATATTTTTCCTTGTAGTAGGCCTAGTGATAAAGACAAGGTCTTTTAACCTCCCCCATAGATAAAAATGTAGACATGTTAGGTCAGGTGATCTATAATAGAAAATACCGCATTCATCAGAATTTTTCTATTAAAACCTATGCATTTTAATAATACCTCGCAGGCCATGGAAATATACTCCCTCTTCCTATCCACTTCACAGGAAATGTCTCGTCAAGACATTGACGAACAGTTGCCGCAAAATATGCAGGACACCCATCCTGTTGAAAGACCATATTTTTACGAATATCCAGGGGAACTTCTTTCAGAAGAATGGGCTGTTCATTATTTGAAAAATTTAAAGATCGTTGCCCAATAACCGACTTATTGAACACAAAAGTTCCAATAATTAGTCTTGCTGCACCATACATTTAAACTCCATCTTCCTTGATGCTGGACCTCCTGCATCCAATGAGGATTATTTCTTGACTAATAGTGCATCTTATGGAGGTTTACTCATCCATTACTATGAAAAGTGACTTCGTCAGTCCAGATATAATATTCTTGAAAGGAAATCCCTATCTTTCGATATTATGTTGAGCAGCCAATTACAATGATCCAGCCTCCTATCATAATCTTAAGCAGTTAAAGCCTGATGGAGCACAACATAATAGGGATGTAGCCTAAAGAAAAACAAAATACCTGTTATTTTGACTTGAGAGCTACTAATATAATAAGCTATAATGGCATTTTTCTAAATTATTTGAAAGTTGATAGTTATTGCTTACCTTTAATCTAGCAAAATCCTATTTACAGTAGTGCGAGTAACTCCCAATTCTTCGACAATTACCCTAATACCAATTTGTGGATTAAATTCCACATATGCCAAAACGTTTATTATATTCTCTTCGGTTTGACCTCGACTTCGTCTGCGATATATGGGGCGAAGAATACTTCTCGTAGTACGAAAACGTTGGGCTAAACAATCAAACATTCAAAATACACCCTGATGATGTCCACCGATTCTTCAAGAAAAAAAGGCATTTTCAAAAAGTAATACAACTGCACACTACTGTGGACACGATGAAAACTTTGACGTCATAATAATTTGACGTAAAAACATGTAATTTTAATCATATTTTGTTTTTCATAGATGTGTTTTGGACTTCCATTGCCTTTAATTTTTCATATCACAACGTTTCAACTGGTAAGTATCTCCAGTCGCCTTCAGGTGAATACTACCAGTAGTACCACCAGTACCTGAAGACAACTGGAGAAACTTACCAGTTGAAACATTGTGATATGAAAAACTAAAGGCAATGGAAGTCCAAAACACATCTATGACTCAAGATACATCATTGTCTACAACCTTTAAACAAACAATGTAATTTTAAATTGTATTTTGTTTTTCCAAGGCCTATTTGACTTTTGAAAACCCTTTCCTGTTGAAACTTAAATATAATCATATTTTTCCGTGCTACTTTTTGTTCTTGTTAAAATCTCCGGTTTGAAGAAAGACATCAAGTTGTGGTTTTCGCCAGTTTTTTAGGTTTTTATTCGTCTTTGTAATGAGGTAAAATTAAATAGACTATTGTATTTAAAACTTTTGAAAGAATGCGCAATGTTTATTAAGGTGTAAGATAGCTCCCTCTATAGCGCCTTCTTTAAAAAGCATATTGTCATAGTTTATATTATAGTGTCAGTTGAAAAAAAAATTTTTGATAAAATTAAAGAGCGTGCCATATTCTTTTATTTATGTGCTTAACGAGCACAAAAGTAGGTACATTTCGGTGCAAACCATATTATGTCGATATCTTTATTATTTTTTGCGTTATTATAACAAATTTATTTTAAAAAACGTTAGATAATTTACCTTAATTACGATATTTATGAAAACAAATTTTAGACAACCCAGCTAGTTGCTAGGCAACTATAAGTTAATCATTTTTATGTATTTTATTTAAAGCTTTGTTTATTATTAAAAAATATAAATACTAAGTTTGATTGCCTTTGGGATTTTCAATTTAATTTATCTATTCATTAAAAATATTTTTTCTTACCGTTAAACAAAACAAATGTAAAGATTGTCTTGCCATAATTTGGCAGCTATTTAGTAAAAATATCTAATAATAAGAAAATGCTTATTATGAGAATGTGTAGGTATTTTGTTGCATTTGTGCACTTTATTCAAAATAAAAATAACTTGATTCAAATAGAACAACCACGAAAGGTATATTTAAATTTAAAAACTATAGATGTCAATGTGTGAAAAAATTTAAATTCCCAACATAAAAGGCAATCAATCTGACTTTATAATTTTTAAAATAATAAACAAATCTTCAAATACACAAAAATTTCAAATTAACTTAATATCAAAGTTGCCTAGCAATTAGCAGGGTTGGTTAAAATCTGGTTTCATGGATCTCGTAAATTAAAGGAAAGTAACATTAATTTTTTTGAATAAAATGGATATTTGTAAATAACTCGAGAAGGAATAAAGATATTGAATTACGGTTTGCTCCAAAATGTAACAACTTTTGTGCTATTCAGAGATAGTAATAAAAGAAGATGTCATGCTATTTAATTTTATTATTAAAATTTAACTTGTGTAACAGCGGCATCTGGAATACGCAGGGTAAACTAGCGATGACGAGCACAGTCGGATTTTAAATAAGTGCTGACTTGTCTTTAAAACGGGCCTAAGTATGAATACATGTAAACAAAAAGAATGGAAGATACAACAATTTAAAAAAAAAATTATATGCTTTGCCCACCTTTGTTATCAACTATACGAATAAATGAATAAAATGTTGCTGACAAACTATCGCAAAAATTAATGATCGTTTTATTACCAACCTTAACAGCGATCGCAAAAATTTGAATTTTTAATTATATCACAGCAATTGCGGCCCCTAGCGGTCATTTTGGAAACTTAAAAATATATTACATACATTTTTCTTGATTAAGTAGATAATTTCTCCCAGGGCTATGGGTTCCATAATATCGTACTTCGCCGACCGCGGGACACCGGGTATAACTGTTTACGCGATTAAATACAAAAATATACCGGCAATCGTTTTACAAATAATAGTAAACTTAATTTTAGTATAAGATATATTATCTTAAACAACCTATAAACCAAAAAACAAATAAGATTAATCGACCAACGACACGAGATATTTTATATAAATATAAATTATTTTAAAATTAAATAACAAAATTTTAATATAGGTACTATATATTTGCTATATTGTAAATACCAAACTTTTACTCATTATCTATATTTGAAAGGTAATAAAAGATCATAAATAAACAAAATAAAAGCAAAAAACCGAACATTACAAAATAATTCCATATTAAGTTTTATGTATAATTTATAATTAAATTTTTTTATGATTTGTAAATTTAATCATTTTCAAATTATTTGGTCCTGAAGGCTTATTATACCTATTTTACATTAAACAAAACAAAAAATATTATGAAAAAAATAAACGGCAAGAGCATCACTAATAGTTCTTGCATACAGGTCTTTCGAAAAGGACTTCTTATATTTAAACCCTCAAATTCTGATATAAAGAAATAACAGAAAAATATTTTTAAATATCACTTCGCTATACTACAGCGTAGCTATATACAGGGTGATTCAAAAGTACTTTGACAAACTTCGGGAGGTAATTGCTGGCAATATTTTAACATGAAAAGTTCTTATAAACAGTGGTCCTTGGCGACTTCGTTACGGAGATACAGGGTGTTGAAATTTTAAAAGAAATAGTAATAATTTTTAAATAACTCCTTAACAAATAATTTTTTTTCATGAAATTTTGTAAATTAAATAAGCATCTAAGGACACTTATTTTCAAAGTACAACACGTTCGTAAATTTAACCAGTGGCGTCGGTACAAAATGTTACTATCATATTTTTTGTGAAAACTATGCTACACCACTGACTTATTTTATTTTAACTTTTTTCCTATAAATCCCCCCTTTATTTAGAACAAAAAAGATCACGTGTGTTTTTTGATACGAGGGACGGTTTAAGCGTAAATGATTATTTTATTTGAATATACACAAATATTAAAAAATGTGTTTTAAATGGATCAACCACTTAAATATTTATTACAGTATTTTAACGAATACCTACATACATACTTACTAATAAACAAATATGTATATGCCTAAGGAAGGTATCTGAGGATGCCTATTTTCTAAGTATAACACGTTTTCAGTGGCATACATATTTATTTATTAGTATGTTATTTTTTAATATTTTGTATTTTGACAAGGCGGCTTTGGAAATGCTTTTTTTGTCGATAAATTAAAATATATTTGACAGTTAGTTACCATTAAAAATAACAAAACTGAAGAAATAAAACTCAGTGGTAACTAACTGTCAAATATATTTTAATTTATCGACAAAAAAAGCATTTCCAAAACCGCCTTGTCAAAATACAAAATATTAAAAAATAACATACTAATAAATAAATATGTATGCCACTGAAAACGTGTTATACTTAGAAAATAGGCATCCTCAGATACCTTCCTTAGGCATATACATATTTGTTTATTAGTAAGTATGTATGTAGGTATTCGTTAAAATACTGTAATAAATATTTAAGTGGTTGATCCGTTTAAAACACATTTTTTAATATTTGTGTATATTCAAATAAAATAATCATTTACGCTTAAACCGTCCCTCGTATCAAAAAACACACGTGCTCTTTTTTGTTCTTAATAAAGGGGGAATTTATAAGAAAAAAGTTAAAATAAAATAAGTCAGTGGTGTAGCATAGTTTTCACAAAAAATATGATAGTAACATTTTGTACCGACGCCACTGGTTAAATTTACGAACGTGTTGTACTTTGAAAATAAGTGTCCTTGGATGCTTATTTAATTCACAAAATTTCATAAAAAAAAAATAACTCGTTAAGGAGTTATTTAAAAATTATTACTATTTCTTTTAACATTTCAACACCCTGTATCTCCGTAACGAAGTCGCCAAGGACCACTGTTTATAAGAACTTTTCGTGTTCAAATATTGCCAGCAATTACCTCCCGAAGTTTGTCAAAGTACTTTTGAATCACCCTGTATAGGGTGACAATTTGAGAACGAACAGCATTTAATATTGCCTCTACCAATGAATGTATGAAAATTTTGCGAAACACGTCAATTGATATATCAAGGGGGAAATTTTTTAAGACATTTGTTGTCGTGTTACTTTCAACCCCCTGACCCCCAGGGCACCTACCCCTAAATTTTTAAATGGCGACCCCTATTTCTTTTGCCATTTTTGTGTTCCTTGTAAAATTCTAAATAAACAGTATCATTTTTTTTTCAAAATTGTGATTATTAACCTCACAAAATATTGAAATGTATTTAATATCGAATTTTAAAACTGATTGCACTTTGTTTAAAACTGTTTATACCTACCAATACTTACAGTCCAAATTCTTATATTTATTTACATTTCGTCTTTGATATCGCCACTAGAAAACATAAAATGAATAAATTTTTTTGCCGTTTTCGACAAAAAAAGATTCTCGTTTTGTAGTTAGTAGGTACCTTATTTTCCGACTCCTGGTGTTCATTATTTATTTTATGTTCTTCTAGAATCAGTGAAATATGCTGTGAAAGTTTAGTTTCATAAACATTTCAAGAGTTTTTAATTATTAGTGTCATTTCTTAAAATGGTTTACACTATTGCTGAACGCGTAGAAATGATTTTCATTTACGGAGCTAAAAATCGTTGCTTTGCAAGAACGGCGGCCGTATTCAAGGAAATACATCGTGAAAGAAATGTTGGACGCAAGTACATCCGTGAGTTAGTAGCTAAATTTAAAGAAACAGGATCTGTTTGCAATAAGAAAAGGAATGAGCCAAGACTCCTCAATGATGCCGCTTAGATTGAGGATCTTGGTGAAGTTGCTCTGGCTCCCACTACGTCCCTTCGTAAAGTTGCAGATCAAACTGGACTGTCGCGTGAGTTAGTCAGGAAAGTATTGCAGCTTCACAAATTTCATCCATTCAAACTCCTAATTACTCAAGAATTAGGGGACGATGACCCGGGCAGACGTATTGAGTTTTGTGAAATTATGACGGATAAGATTATTACTATAATAATAATAATAATAATAATAATAATAATAATAATAATAATAATAATAACAATAATAATAATAATAATAATAATAATAATAATAATAATAATAATAATAATAATAATAATAATAATAATAATAATAATAATTGTTTCGGTCTATACGTAGTACAAACACTGAAGATTTATGTTTTGTATGATTTTATTATTAAAGTTATAATTTACTATGTATTTTAAGATAATTTACACTTTTAAGAGTCTTTTTTCTTGTCTCGTCTTGTCAGAGATTTTTCGCTGTCATCTGGTTGTCATGGTTTTTTTACAACAATTAAAAAGTAGTTAGGAGCGTTTAAACAAGGTGTTAAGGTCGTCTAAACATACTGCCCGCCTTGAAATCCATACGGTTTCAAATTTTCATTGATCATCAATTGGTAAGATGCACAGCTTGACAACAGGTCGCTTGAAGATGGAGGTTGCAGTTTTAATAGTAGCAGCCCTAGCCACACCATCAATGCCAGGATGAACTTCGTTTACAACACCCAATTGCCATTTCAGTGGTGGTAGCCCATCTTCTTTTACTAGTACAACACAACCAGGTTTTAGTAGACTGGGAAAGTGTTGCTTCCATTTAGTTCGTTGTTGCAATTCAGAAATGTATTCTTTGGACCAACGTGCCCAAAAATGTTGAACCATTTTTTGCAGCCGTTTGAACCTTGAAAGTCGATTCTCAGGAATTTGGATGTAGTCATCGTCAGGGATAGTGGTAAGTCGTTGCCCAATCAAGAAGTGTGCGGGGGTTAAAGGTTGAGGATCTGAAGGATCATTGGATAAAGGAGATATAGGTCTCGAATTTAAAATAGCTTCGATTTGTGAGAGGACTGTATAAAATTCTTCAAAGGTAAGTGAATTTGTACCTATAACTCTTTTTAAGTGAAACTTTGTGGATTTTACTCCAGCTTCCCAGAGGCCTCCAAAATGTGGAGCTCGAGGTGGAATCAGGTGCCATTTAACACCGTCACAACTAAGTCGCGAATGAATTTCATCTTGATTTTTAAGCAAAAGCCTTTCAATTTCATTTTTTGCTCCAACCAAATTGGTTCCGTGATCTGAGTATATATCAGAACTTATTCCGCGTCTAGAAAAAAATCGTTTTAACGCAGCAAAAAAAGCATTGGTGGACAAGTCTCCAACAAGCTCGAGATGTATAGCTCTCGTTGATAAGCATACAAAAAGACAGACCCATGCCTTTACTGATTTAAAATTCCGTGTTAGTCTATCCTTTAAGAATACCGGACCCATAAAATCAATACCAGTAAATAAAAAAGGTCTACTAGGTGTTACGCGGTGTTTTGGTAAATTACCCATAATATGTTGAATACCAGAAGCATCAAAACGAAAGCCTTTTGTGCAAGATCTAACCACCTTTTTTACTAAGTTTCTGCCAGCAAGGGGCCAATAATGATCTCTTATAGAAGCTAGGAGATTTTGAGAACCTGCATGTAGTAGTCTAACATGCTCATATTGAGCAATTAACAAAGTTAACTTATGTTTTGCCGGCAGGATGGCAGGATGTTTTTTATGTTCTACAAATTCAGAATGCGTAAGCCTACCTCCTACTCTCAAAATTCCCTGACCGTCCATGAATGGATTCAGCCTTATTATTGAACTTTTATTTAAAACTTTATTTGTTTTTGTCAAACTGCGTATGTCTTCTTTAAATTCCTCATGTTGAGCCATTTTTATAAGCTGCAATAAACTATTATTTAATTCATTGCAAGAAAGAAAACCACTTTGTCTCATGCGTCTAGATACCTTACAGTTGTTTACAAACCTAAGACAATATGCCATAACCCTTTGCAATTTACTTAGAGAGGAGAATTTATTAAAAATATCACACTCATTTATGGTAGATATCAGAGTAGTTGTCTTTGTTCGCACTTCAGGCAGCTGTGTAGTGTCAACTTTAACTGCAGTTATAGGCCATAACTTATTAGACATAGAAAGCCAATGGGGACCATGCCACCAAAGATCATTAGCAATAAGACTGCCTGGACTGAGACCTCGAGATAAGTGATCAGCAGGATTTTCATTAGTCCTTACATAATTCCACTCATCAGGTTTAGTGAGAGATTGTATTTGGGTAATCCTATTTGCAACAAATATTTTAAAATCTTGAGATTGAGATTTAATCCATGCTAATGCAATTGTAGAATCACACCAGTAATATGTTTTTTGAAATGAAATATTCAAGGAGTTTTTTACTTTATTAGCCAGCTCAGCCAGAAGAAGAGCACCACATAGTTCAAGCCGCGGAATTGTTACAACTTTTAGTGGAGCTACTCGTGTTTTAGCACAAAGTATACTAACATGACAGTCTCCTGCACTGTCAATGGAGCGGATATAAATACAAGCCCCGTATGCTACCTCACTAGCATCTGAGAAACCGTGAAGTTCAATAGAAATAGGGTTTTTTATAAGAATAGTCCTGGGAACCTTTAAATCATTCAAGTCGACCAATTGGTTGTATAGTGTTCTCCATTTGGTTAATACCTCCAGAGGTACAGATTCGTCCCAAGACAACTTAAGCTGCCAGAGCCTTTGAATAATAATTTTTGCTGTGATCACCACAGGAGCAATAAGACCTAAAGGATCAAAGATTTGTGCTATACATGACAAAATATTTCTTTTAGTCGCTGAGCCTTGCATGGTCATTTGAATTGAATATTTAAAAGTATCATTCTTTGTGTCCCAATAAAGACCTAAAGTTTTGTTTTCAGCAGAGTCACAAAAATGAACGGACGTATTTTTAGAGCATTGATCACTTGATAAAACTGTTGGCTCATTTGAATGAAATTTACGTAAATCAAATCCTCCTGACAAAAGAATTTGAGTAATTTGCATTTTAATATTCTTGACCTCATCGATAGTACTGCCTCCAGTACAAAGATCGTCAACATAAAAATCTTTAGCAATTATTTGACTTATTACAGGATTAGATTGCTTACATTGCAGAGAAAGTTCCTTAAGACACCTTGTAGCCAAGTATGCCGCTGGACCAGTGCCATAAGTAAGAGTGTTTAACTGATAAGTTTTTATTTTACAGGAAGGATCAGAGCGCCATAATATCAGCTGAAGACTGCGCTGAGTTTTGTCTACAAAAACTTGCCGATACATCTTGGCAATGTCGCCTATGAGAAGAATATTATGTTGTCTTGCTCGCAAAACAATGGAAAATAGGTCTTCCTGTACTGTGGGTCCTACAAGAAGAATATCATTTAATGAGTAGCCACTAGAAGATTTACTTGACCCGTCAAATACAACGCGCAACTTTGTAGTTGTACTCAAATTATTTAATACGCAATGATGTGGAAGATAAAACGAATCAGTATTTTTAAGTATATCTGTATTAATTTGAGACATATGCCCAAGAGCCTCATATTCCTCAAGAAACCTACTATATTCAATTTTAAGATCATTATTTTTGTTAAGTTTTTTCTCTAGATTTAAAAAGCGCCTTTTAGCTATTTCTCTAGATTCGCCTAATACTGCAGTAGGTTGCCTTAAAGGTAGAGACACTACAAAGTGACCTTTTAAGTTTTGTTTAGTAGTAGATTGAAAAAGGTTTTCACACAATTGATCTTCAATCGATAAAGCCTTTTGAATATTCTTTTCCTCAATTTCCCAAAATTTAGTCAAACTGTTTTCAAGAGTTTGATTAATGCTTAAATTACATGTTATTTGAGAATTAGTTTGATTACTATCTATGATTCCAGAAATTATCCATCCTAGCTGAGTTTTCTGAATAATTGGTAAGTTATCACCTAGTCTAATTTGACCCGTGCTAAGCAAATTCCAAAATTTGTCACAACCGATCAAAATATCAATGGGACCAGGTTCATAAAAACTGGGATCAGCTAGTATAATATTAGTGGGAATTTTAAGATGAGAAACGTCTATTGCCATAAATGGTATTTTGTTAGTTATTTTTGGTAAAATCAAACATTTTAAGTTTGTTTCATAAGAGCTTTGACGTGCTTGAATTGTAATATTAGTTTGCTTTAAGACCTTAGAATTAGTTTGCCCTATACCTGTCACAGAAATATTAGTGCTAGTAATAGCTAAACCCAGCTTGTCACACATTCGTTGTGTAATAAAACTAGATTCACTGCCACTGTCCAACATAACTCTACACATATGACTATTACTGTCCTTATCAAGAACATTGACTATGGCGGTTGATAATAATACCTTTGGCACACTATTTGAAGAATGGTAAGAATTAACATTATCCTGAGAATATATAGTATTTTGTTTAATTTGGCCTGCATGCGGCATAGTAGGCCCAGGATTTTGTAAGTTGTCATTGACAGCATGATTATTTTGACTATTATTACCCTCAGATTGACTATTAGTGGTAAAATTAATGTGCAATAAAGTATTATGCCTTTTTGAGCATTTTCTGCACGGTTGAGAACGGCACTGTTCAGTAGGGTGGTTATTTCTTAGGCAATTTAAACACCATTTTCGTTTTTTAGCTTCAGTTATTCTTTTATTAACATCGAAATTAAGAAAAGTCCTACAATTATAAACAGTGTGATCTTTGCTACACAAAGAACATATCGGTGTATGTGTGTGTGTTGCCGAGAAAGTATGCCTTCGATTACCTTTTTGGTTATTATTTATTTGCAAAGTTTCTAACACTCTACATTTTTCATGTAAAAAGTCTGTAAATATTTTAAGCGTAACATAATCATGCTTGCAATATTCACTTTCCCACTCTCTACGAGTAGAATTATCCAACGTTAAGGATATCATATGTATAATCAGCGCATCCCAGGAATCTACTGGTAGCTTTAGTACATGTAGAGCTCTAAGATGACGATTAAGGCCATCCAAAAGGTTCCGTAAACTAGTATGACACTCGACCTTTACATAATCAAGATCAAAAAGTGCTTTAATATGATTTTTGATTAAAATTTGTGTATTTTCATATCTTTTAACCAGTAAATTCCAGGCTATAGCGTAATTAGCAGCAGAGCTTTCTAATGATTTTAATAAGTCTGCAGCAGGACCTTTTAAAGATAAGCGAAGGTAATGAAATTTTTGAACCTCGGGTATTGAGTCATTATCATGTATAAGAGAATGAAAAGTGTCTTTAAAAAATAACCATTGGTCATAGGCACCATCAAAATTAGGTAAAGGTATGGGAGGAAGCTTCACGTTAGGTTTAGATTGAATATTTTGACTTTTATTAGAGCTTGATGCCAAGGTTTGATTATCAAAATCATCCCCAGGAATTTGCCCCATTTCTGGCGATGTTAAAGCTTTGTCCTCTAGAGCAGTTTTTGCCTTAGACATATATTTAAAATAAGTATCTTCGAATTCATTAGTTTCCGCTTCAAATACGTCATCAGCTATGTCGGTGTTAAGATTTTGAATATTATTTTGAACTTCATAAAATTTATCTAAGCAAGGCTCTATAACTGAAATACGCATTTCAATATCTTTCAGCTGTAGATCCTTTCCATCCGAGCTACCCTGTATCACGTTTTTAAACCGCGTTAATCTAGCTTTGAGATTCTTTTTTTCATTTTTAAGCATATTTATAGTTGCAATTTCCTGATTCTCAGACATTGCTTTGGTTTATTTTTAATTTTTTCAGATAAAAATAAATTTTTAATGAAAAAAGCGTATCTATATTTTAAGATAAATCCTATTTAAACCACACGTTTGAAGCCAGTTTAAATTAGAAAAATATATTAGGAATAAGGATAGGATTTGGGAAAAAGAAGTGATTGGAACGCACTGACCTTGATTCCAAGTTTTATTGCTTCTATATCCACTATCGCTGCGTCGCGTCGCCTCTACGGGAATTATCAAATTGCCTTCGTAGAAAACCGGACAAATTGTGAAGTTTTGAATCAGCGTTTTCTTGAGTTATCCAGCGAAGAAGTACCATGTGTTTCGGTCTATACGTAGTACAAACACTGAAGATTTATGTTTTGTATGATTTTATTATTAAAGTTATAATTTACTATGTATTTTAAGATAATTTACACTTTTAAGAGTCTTTTTTCTTGTCTCGTCTTGTCAGAGATTTTTCGCTGTCATCTGGTTGTCATGGTTTTTTTACAACAATTAAAAAGTAGTTAGGAGCGTTTAAACAAGGTGTTAAGGTCGTCTAAACAATAATAATAATAATAATAATAATAAGTGGAAAAGAAAGGAATTACATGGCAGATATCCAGCATTGCTGGCACAACCACACATCAACAAGGAAGCATCCCTCATGTGGTTAAAACTTGGATATCTATTTCCCGAAACCGAAGCATTCATTATTGCAATACAAGACCAAGTCATTGCGACACGCAATTATAAAAAATTTATAATGAAAGAACGTATCCTAACAGATAGATGCAGAATGTGCAAAGAACAAACCGAATCCATCGATCACATCATAAGCGGATGCCAAACACTAGCCCCAAAAGAATATACCAAAAGGCACGACAATGTTGGCAGAGTAATTCACCAAGAGCTCTTAAAAATCCACGAACCGACAATCACCGAAACAATCCCATACTACAAATATAACCCAGAAAGCATCCATGAAACAGAAAACTATAAGATATACTGGAACAGAGAAATAATAACGGATCTTCCCTTACAACACAATAGACCAGACATGGTGTTCACTGACAAAATAAACAAACATACTTACCTGATCGACTTCTCTATCCCGCTTGCCGCAAACCTACAAAAAAAACATAGAGAAAAAATTAGTAAATACTTACCTCTTGCCAACGAAATAAAAGAAATGTGGAACCAAGAAAAAGTGATGGTAGTACCAATCATCATAGGTGCAACTGGAGAAATACCACACACACTCTTCGAAAACCTAAAAAAACTAAACATTAAAGAACAAATATACTACCAGCTACAAAAAGTTGTTCTTATAGAAACCAGCGGAATTGTCAGACGTGTACTAAATGACACCGACAACTGAAACCTGAACTTTTCCAAATCTACGAATCTACCTGCTTTCTTGCAACCAATGCCGAAACAGGATAGAAGCCATATCCAGATACAAAATCTGTGGAACCTGAAAATAATAATAATAATAATAATAATAATAATAATAATAATAATAATAATAATAATAATAATAATAATAATAATAATAATAATAATAATAATAATAATAATCACAGACAAAATATATACACATCTAACCGAAAACAACCTATTAGCAATAGAGCAAAAAGGATGCAGAAGAAAAACCAAAGGCTGCAAGGAACAACTGATTGTTGACACCATTATAACACAACACAAAAAGAAAGAAAGGAAACCACTGTACACTGCATACGTCGACTACAAAAAGGCTTTCGACAGTGTCCCACACTCGTGGCTACTAGAAGTGCTAAAAATTTATAAAATTGATCCGTTTATTCAGAGCGCCCTGAAACAAACAATGACTAAATGGAAAACAACACTAAGCGTAAACAACAACAAAAACAAATTCACAATAGACAACATAGAAATAAAACGCGGAATTTTCCAGGGCGACGCGCTTAGTGCACTTTGGTTTTGCATGGCAGTGAACCCTCTCTCACACATGCTAAACAAAACAAACAAAGGTACAACCATAGAAAACAACACAATAAGCCACCTCCTCTATATGGATGATCTAAAACTATATGCAGACAACAAAGAAAACATCGAAAAACTAATACAAATCACAAAAACATTTAGCGACGACATACACATGGAATTTGGACTGGACAAATGTCGAATCAATGCAATGGAGAGGGGAAAGTGGAGACAATATGAAGGGTATGACATGGGAGCAGATAAAGGACAAATAGAAGGCATGGAAAATGAAGAATTGTACAAATATCTAGGATACCAACAAGCGAGAGGAATAGATCAAAAACACAGCAAAGAAACACTAAAAAACAAATTCAAGGAAAGAATAAGGAAAATATTAAAAACAAAACTAAATTCCAAAAACATGACAAAAGCAATAAACACATACGCTATATCTATTCTAACCTACAGCTTTGGCGTAATCTCCTGGACAGACACAGAACTCGAAGAGCTCAATCGTGACATCCGTACAATGAGCACCAAATTCCGCAAACACCATCCACGCAGCTCAATAGCAAGTACATCCGTGAGTTAGTAGCTAAATTTAAAGAAACAGGATCTGTTTGCAATAAGAAAAGGAATGAGCCAAGACTCCTCAATGATGCCGCTTAGATTGAGGATCTTGGTGAAGTTGCTCTGGCTCCCACTACGTCCCTTCGTAAAGTTGCAGATCAAACTGGACTGTCGCGTGAGTTAGTCAGGAAAGTATTGCAGCTTCACAAATTTCATCCATTCAAACTCCTAATTACTCAAGAATTAGGGGACGATGACCCGGGCAGACGTATTGAGTTTTGTGAAATTATGACGGATAAGATTATTACTATAATAATAATAATAATAATAATAATAATAATAATAATAATAATAATAATAATAATAATAATAATAACAATAATAATAATAATAATAATAATAATAATAATAATAATAATAATAATAATAATAATAATAATAATAATAATAATAATAATAATAATAATAATAATAATAATAATAATAATAATAATAATAATAATAATAATAATAATAATAATAATAATAAGTGGAAAAGAAAGGAATTACATGGCAGATATCCAGCATTGCTGGCACAACCACACATCAACAAGGAAGCATCCCTCATGTGGTTAAAACTTGGATATCTATTTCCCGAAACCGAAGCATTCATTATTGCAATACAAGACCAAGTCATTGCGACACGCAATTATAAAAAATTTATAATGAAAGAACGTATCCTAACAGATAGATGCAGAATGTGCAAAGAACAAACCGAATCCATCGATCACATCATAAGCGGATGCCAAACACTAGCCCCAAAAGAATATACCAAAAGACACGACAATGTTGGCAGAGTAATTCACCAAGAGCTCTTAAAAATCCACGAACCGACAATCACCGAAACAATCCCATACTACAAATATAACCCAGAAAGCATCCATGAAACAGAAAACTATAAGATATACTGGAACAGAGAAATAATAACGGATCTTCCCTTACAACACAATAGACCAGACATGGTGTTCACTGACAAAATAAACAAACATACTTACCTGATCGACTTCTCTATCCCGCTTGCCGCAAACCTACAAAAAAAAACATAGAGAAAAGATTAGTAAATACTTACCTCTTGCCAACGAAATAAAAGAAATGTGGAACCAAGAAAAAGTGATGATAGTACCAATCATCATAGGTGCAACTGGAGAAATACCACACACACTCTTCGAAAACCTAAAAAAACTAAACATTAAAGAACAAATATACGAAAACAGGATAGAAGCCATATCCAGATACAAAATCTGTGGAACCTGAAAATAATAATAATAATAATAATAATAATAATAATAATAATAATAATAATAATAATAATAATAATAATAATAATAATAATCACAGACAAAATATATACACATCTAACCGAAAACAACCTATTAGCAATAGAGCAAAAAGGATGCAGAAGAAAAACCAAAGGCTGCAAGGAACAACTGATTGTTGACACCATTATAACACAACACAAAAAGAAAGAAAGGAAACCACTGTACACTGCATACGTCGACTACAAAAAGGCTTTCGACAGTGTCCCACACTCGTGGCTACTAGAAGTGCTAAAAATTTATAAAATTGATCCGTTTATTCAGAGCGCCCTGAAACAAACAATGACTAAATGGAAAACAACACTAAGCGTAAACAACAACAAAAACAAATTCACAATAGACAACATAGAAATAAAACGCGGAATTTTCCAGGGCGACGCGCTTAGTGCACTTTGGTTTTGCATGGCAGTGAACCCTCTCTCACACATGCTAAACAAAACAAACAAAGGTACAACCATAGAAAACAACACAATAAGCCACCTCCTCTATATGGATGATCTAAAACTATATGCAGACAACAAAGAAAACATCGAAAAACTAATACAAATCACAAAAACATTTAGCGACGACATACACATGGAATTTGGACTGGACAAATGTCGAATCAATGCAATGGAGAGGGGAAAGTGGAGACAATATGAAGGGTATGACATGGGAGCAGATAAAGGACAAATAGAAGGCATGGAAAATGAAGAATTGTACAAATATCTAGGATACCAACAAGCGAGAGGAATAGATCAAAAACACAGCAAAGAAACACTAAAAAACAAATTCAAGGAAAGAATAAGGAAAATATTAAAAACAAAACTAAATTCCAAAAACATGACAAAAGCAATAAACACATACGCTATATCTATTCTAACCTACAGCTTTGGCGTAATCTCCTGGACAGACACAGAACTCGAAGAGCTCAATCGTGACATCCGTACAATGAGCACCAAATTCCGCAAACACCATCCACGCAGCTCAATAGAAAGAGTAAACATCTCACGAGAAAAAGGAGGACAAGGAATTATCCACATACCAAGACATAACCAAAAACAAATAATGACGCTCAGAAAATACTTTAATGATGAAGCCACTAATAACCAGTTATATAAAATCATAAAAAAACTAGACAAAAAATCAACACCGCTAAATCTAGCACAAGAAAATAACGGCGAACCAGAGGAAGATAACCTCGAGGATAAGTGGAAAAGAAAGGAATTACATGGCAGATATCCAGCATTGCTGGCACAACCACACATCAACAAGGAAGCATCCCTCATGTGGTTAAAACTTGGATATCTATTTCCCGAAACCGAAGCATTCATTATTGCAATACAAGACCAAGTCATTGCGACACGCAATTATAAAAAATTTATAATGAAAGAACGTATCCTAACAGATAGATGCAGAATGTGCAAAGAACAAACCGAATCCATCGATCACATCATAAGCGGATGCCAAACACTAGCCCCAAAAGAATATACCAAAAGACACGACAATGTTGGCAGAGTAATTCACCAAGAGCTCTTAAAAATCCACGAACCGACAATCACCGAAACAATCCCATACTACAAATATAACCCAGAAAGCATCCATGAAACAGAAAACTATAAGATATACTGGAACAGAGAAATAATAACGGATCTTCCCTTACAACACAATAGACCAGACATGGTGTTCACTGACAAAATAAACAAACATACTTACCTGATCGACTTCTCTATCCCGCTTGCCGCAAACCTACAAAAAAAACATAGAGAAAAGATTAGTAAATACTTACCTCTTGCCAACGAAATAAAAGAAATGTGGAACCAAGAAAAAGTGATGATAGTACCAATCATCATAGGTGCAACTGGAGAAATACCACACACACTCTTCGAAAACCTAAAAAAACTAAACATTAAAGAACAAATATACTACCAGCTACAAAAAGTTGTTCTTATAGAAACCAGCGGAATTGTCAGACGTGTACTAAATGACACCGACAACTGAAACTTGAACTTTTCCAAATCTACGAATCTACCTGCTTTCTTGCAACCAATGCCGAAACAGGATAGAAGCCATATCCAGATACAAAATCTGTGGAACCTGAAAATAATAATAATAATAATAATAATAATAATAATAATAATAATAATAATAATAATAATAATAATAATAATAATAATAATAATAATAATAATAATAATAATAATAATAATAATAATAATAATAATAATAATAATAATAATAATAATAATAATAATAAACTTCTTTATTTCAAATCATGAATACAAAAAACATAAAATGAAATGACGTCACCAGCTAAAGAAAAGTACATTGTTTTCCTTAAACTTTTAAGCGAAAAATTCACCTAGACTATAAGGTTCTAAATCGATAAGTAGTTTTTTAATTTCTCTATTGTACAATTTTTGCGAATCTACTTTTTTAATTCTATTTGGTAAGGCATTAAATAATTTTAAACACATATAATGTGGATATCTTTCTGTAAGTGTCAGTCGATGTATTGGGTAGTTAACATCCATTGTTCTTGTGGGGTAAGAATGTGATTGTTTAAAATTAAAAAGTTCCTGATTCTTAAAGAAAAACATTAAACATTCATAAATATATATCCCGTAAACTGTCATTATACGCTTATTTTTAAAAACGCCCCTACAACTTTGCTTATAATCCATCTTACCCATAATTCTCATTATCCGCTTTTGAGCCACAAAAATGTCTTGTGTCGTGTTGTGTCTTCCCCAAAATATAACTCCATACTTTAATAACGATTCAAAATTAGCATGATACATTATCCTTACTGTTTCCTCATTCATATACTTACCAACGACCCTAATTCCATAACAAACGGAGTTTAGTCTTTTTATTAAATTGTTCAAGTGGACCGACCAGTCAAAGCATTCATTGATATTGATACCTAGAAATTTTACATCCTTTGAGAAAATTAACTCTTCATTAACAATGCTTAAAGTTGGTGGTCCTTGAACTGTTAACTGTTTAGTTTTAAATAAAAGTATATTGGTCTTTTCTTTGTTTAAAATTAATCTATTTTTTGAAAACCAATCTGATACTAGGTTAAAAAAGAGTTTGGCTTTTATTAAAAGATCATCTAAAAACTTATTTCCGATAATTAAATTATTATCATCTGCATATTTAACAATATGCTGGTTTTTATCTTCTGTTATGAAAGCCAAGTCGTTGATAAATATTATGAAAAGAAGGGGGCCCAAAATGCTACCTTGTGCTACGCCTACATCATTATTTAATATTTCTGACTTACAAGTTTTATCTCCCTTAGTAATAGTAACGGTTTGTCTTCGATCGTTAATATATGAGACAAGCCATTTTTTTACATTTCCCCTAATTCCATACATTTCAAGTTTGCTAACAAGTATTTCCCTGTCTAGACAATCATAGGCTTTAGATAGGTCAAGAAACATTTCAAGCATTACTCAGCCCAGGTTAATAAAAAATATCTGTTTTAGTGACGAATGCACTTTTTACTTAAATGGCAAGGTCAACAAACAAAACTGTCGTTATTGGAGCTACCTCAATCCTCACATTATTAGAGAGGGGCATACGCAATACCCTCAAAAAATAAATGTTTGGGCGGGTATATTAGGCAAAAGTATTGTACATAGAATTGTACAGAAGTGTAGAGCTATTTCACCTGAAACTTTTGAAAACGTCCGAAAACAGTTTAAATACCGGCTGTACTTGTGCTTGGAGAAGAATGGAACCCATTTTGAACAATTCATAAAGTAGGAAAGGTTAACTTTCCAGTATTTCAATATTATTATCATAATTTTTTAAGCAGTTGCGTTATTTAAACGTGTGTTTAAATACATTTCATTAATTTGTGAAGTTAATAATCACAATTTTGAAAAAAAAAATACAGTTTATGTAGAATTTTATAAGGATCACAAAAATGGCAAAAGAAATATGGGTTGCCATTTAAAACTTTAGGGGTAGGTGCCCTGAGGGTCAGGGGGTTGAAAGTAACACGACAACAAATGCCTTAAAAAATTTTCCCCTTGCTGTATCAATTGACGTGTTTCGCCAAATTTTCATACTATCATTGGGAGAGGCAATATTAAATGCTGTTCGTTTTCAAATTGTCACCCTGTATGCTGTGGCTATACCTAATAAGCAAAAACTTTCATTATTATCTGTATTTTAAAATTAAAGGCAAGTGCGTTAGTTTTGGATTTGTAAACATATCTGCATAGCATGATGAAAATTGTTATAAAGCCAACCCACGGTTTCAACTTAAACAACATTCTGCACTTTAACAGACAATTCAACCATATATTCATGCGATGTAAAACTTTGAAGAAATAAAAAACCGTTTAAAACTGGTTACAGTCCTTTATTCAGAATAGACACATTTTTTGTAGGAATATTCGTTGTTGGAAAAGCCACAAAACGATTAACAATCTATACTTTTCACTTAATATACTTAGAAAAGGTAAAATAATTTCCAAACCGGCATTTATTAGTAACTCCTTTGTTGTTTGCTACAGCTGTTATTAATAGTTGTTTGATGTTACAATACTGACTAAAATTACAAATGTTTGGCGTAAGTTTCACGTAAAAAATCAACCGAAGCTTAGCGGATAGAGGAAGAAAAACTCTATCGAATAAGACCAAATCTAATAAAATCCGTTCAGCCCAAACGAAGTTACCAATTTTTATACAAAGCAAATTTCGATGTTCGCCCACCATTTTTTTTAAATGATAAAGTAAAATGTCTATAAAAGAAAATATTCGTTATGCCCTAATGATCAACATATGCATATTTTTAGTACTTCTTAATTCGGCAATATAAAAATAAAAACCTAATTATCTATTTGGCCGTGTCTGTTATGCCCTCTATCGGATATATTATGTCAGAGTTGGGATTAATTTCCAGCGATTTCTCTTGGCAGTATTTTTACCAACAATATTTTTCTCCGAAAGCTGTAAGGTTGACGGTTTCTATGATACGGCCCAGGGTCGTTCTTATTTGGCCACCCGGTATAAAAACTATGTTGCGGTAGAAATATTTACCAAAAAGCTGAATTGTACCGTCAGTTTCACCAAGGGAGTTTTTAGCTATGCACCTATATTTTCCATAATCAGTTTCTTCTACTGGATCTATTTTCAGTCTCATGTGGATTTTGTAACTGCTGGTTTTTTGACTTGGCTCATACTTTCCATCTGTAATACAAAAACAATAAATATTCCAGATATTTTTTAAAAATATTAACGCTTTTTTCAATACTTAAAATAAAACTGAAACAACTATTAAATTTTTTTTTTAAATTTAATTATACGTTATAGTAAAAATCTTGAATACTCTCGCAAGATGGAGGCAAAGTCACGTGACACTCTGTCAATTTTGGTCTATTAAATTTTTATAAGTTGGCATGAATTACAGGAACGGACTTGAAAATTATACATGTGATACCTTCTAAAACAATTTATGCAATAGCCTCCTCGGTTCTACCGCTTTAATATTGCCAAATAATAAGTAATAGGTACCTAATAATTTCTTTTGAAAGTTTTGTTTTATAAATATTATAATTTAAGGTAGTTAATAATTAGCATGAATTTCTATATGGTTTAAAGATAAAGTGTCAAAATAGATTTAAAAAGTTTATAATATTATAAATATCCAAACTTAAAAATACTAAACTAACTAAACTGAAACACAACTTAAAATAGGATTCTGTCACTCATATTTAGAACAGATTTTTTTTTGTTTTATTTGTTCAGATTATACCTATAGGTAAAATACCTACAGTTCAACATAAACTAATTGAATTCAAGTTATTACATTCACTGTCAAGAAAATCCCCATATATGACTTACGTAAGGTACGTAGACCCAAATATGGTTTTTATAGAATTTGTGGGCTATGGTACGGTTACATTTCTAAACTTGTATGTGGACTAACATAAAGTTAAAAGTTTCAATATAGCCAGGGATTTAATTTTTCTGGTGGAAACCCTACTTGAGTTTTCGACTCACATAAGGTACGTAGACCCAAAAGTGGTTTTTATGGAATTTGTTGGTTATGATACAATTACATTATTTCTAAACTTGTATGTGGGCTAACATAAAGTTAAAAGCTTCAATATAGTTAGAGATTTAATTTTTCTGTCAATGGAAACTCTAATTTAATAGTTTTTGACTTAACGTAAGGTACGAAGACCTAAATACGGTTTTTATAGAATTTGTTGGTTATGATACAGTTACATTCCTAAACTTGTATGTAGGCTAACATAAAGTTAAAAGCTTTAGTTTAGCCAGGGATTACATTTTTCGGTCAGTGGAAACCCTACTTTAACAGTTTTTGACTTACGTAAGGTACATAGACCCAAAAGTGGTTTTTATGGAATTTGTTTGTTAAAATGCAATTTATTGATACAGTTACATTTCTAAACTTGTATGTAGGCTATCTTTATCCTAAAAACTTTATTTTATTGTCATACAAACAATAATAATAGTAATATCAAATAATAATTTCACTTATGTAAGGTACGTAGACACAGAAAATAGAATTTTATATTTGTTCGCTATCCTATTACATACTAATATGGTTAGCTATTTTAACTATTATAGTAACATAATTTTACTTACTATTACCTTACTATTGCCAAACAATAATAATATTTACTAATAACAATAATAAAAATAATTCCTTCAAAATCAAATAGCTGCTTTTTAAAGGTTAATAATATGGAAAGCTGTTTTGGCATTTGGTAGAACTAGGCGATACCCGGTTTTATCAACCTACCCGGTTTTGTCCAACTCTCCCCTACCTACCTAAGTCAGGAAATACTTAATTTCTACTTATTTTTCTTAAAACAGAAAAGGATATCTATAGATAATGTAAAATGCAAAAATTATACATTAGAAACCTAACCTTAACGAACAAACATTTTAAGAACAAAAATTTTACAAACTAACTTTTCGACAAAAACGGCGTTCAGATGAAATAAAACTTATTACTTATCGATGAAATCAACTAACAAGCAAGGCACACATTAATATTTATGATCCCTCATGAAAAAGAATTAAAATTTTTTAACCTGTATCTAAATTTTTGGTCAAATGAATAATAATTGTAGGTACTTACAATTAAATGTAACAAAAAAGCAATTTATAACTCGGTGTTTGGGCTCATTACGGTCCGCTACAAATATAGGGATATTATTATGTCCCAATATCAGCTGATCGATGACAAATAACTGCTGTCATCTGTTTTAAAACGAGACTATTCGTGATATTTAGTATACATACCGGGTGTTTCTCAAAATACGTTCACCCCTATAACTTTTCTGTATTTATAGATATTAAAATGAAATTTTGAGATTTCGCATAAGAGATGAGTCTGCATTTATTGGCATAATTTTCAATTTGTTGGCAATTCCGGTTTGACCGAAAGTGACCTTGACTTTGGTATTTTAAATGGGACATCTTGTATATTTTTACTTACTGGGATTCAGCTTAACATCCTGAGTAAAATGACACCTCTACTATCATTTTTTGATGTGTTATAACATTTTTATGCATATTTTTTATTTTTAATCTAGTGTGCTACAAATTAATTAAATCTGTTAATTATTTATAGTCAAGTACCTAGTATATAAAAATTAAAATTAAAGCGTTATGCATTACGGCCTTTTTTAAAGAAATATAAAGGTGGCTTTGAAAAAGTATGGAACGGATTTAAAAACTAATATGGTTATTTATTAAAATTGTCATGTCATTCGTTTATTAAAATTACATTGTAAATCAAATAAAATGGTTAGTTTTACTAGAAATGAACAAATTAATATGCTCCTAATTTTTGGAGTGACCAGAAAAATTCTTCTGAAGCCGCAAGATTCTATGTATTGTATGTTTTATAAACTAATGACATTACAACTTTAAATTAAAGCCATATTGCTTTTCAAAACCATTCCATTGTTTTTTAAAGCCGCCTTTACATTTCTTTAGAAAAGAGAGGGCGGCAATATTGCATAACGCTTTTAAATTGGCGATTGGGATTTAAGGCAAATTTTTCAGTATCAATTTTAAAATAGCATATGAGTGTATGGTATCAAATTGTTGGAAAAAAATTGCTCGTTTTAATATCATAGTGAACCACCATCGTTTCATTTGGAAAAATGGAGTAAACGTCAAGAAAACAAAATTTCATTTTTAAACGCTTGTGAAACTGAGAAAGTCAATTATTATGATATAATTTTAATTTTTCTTGACTATAAATTAACAGATTTAATTAATTTGTAGCACTCTAAATTGAAAATTAAAAGTAAACATAAAAATGTTATAACACGTGAAAAAATTAAGTGAGGTGTCATTTCATTCATAATGTTATGCTGAACCCAAATAAGTAAACATATACAAGATGTCACAATTAAAATATCAAAGTCAAGGTCACTTCCAGTCAAACCGGAAGTGCTAACAAACTGGAAACAATAATTGCAGACTCATCTCTTATGCATAATCTCAAAATTTCATTTTAATATCTATAAATATAAAAAAGCTATAGGGGTGAACGTCTTTTAAGAAACACTCGGTATAGCGAGTTTGGTTTTCAGATTTGTCGGATTGCTACTTGCCCGTACGTTTAATGTTTCAGAAAAGAGAAGTCTAAATACTGTTGGTGTATCTTATCGGCGAGCAACTAAAGGTACATATTTTTCGTCAGAGAATTTCGGCCGAATTTTAAGAGGAAATTTTCAAAAGAGTAAATTTAAAAATCTACCCGATATTTAAGGGATGAATAATTAAAGATGGTGGATATGACTGTGCGTTTACGTTACCTTTATAATTGAAAAAAAGCTCACTTTTCGGGAAATCAGCCAAATTATAAGGTTTTCACTTTGTGAAAGTAAAACGTATCCGATTTTGTTTGAATTGAGGATCCTTAAAATTTGGAAGTATTTGTTCGGCGAAGTCTAGATACTTTCGCCATTTTCCGCTACATACATACAGTTATCATCATCATCAAACAATAGAAAGTTTGTAAATGGCAAAAAATCCCTAATATACTAGCATTGCAGCCAAATTAATTTTTATTGTACTATTTTTGGATTAAACTTGTTTAATAATTAAAATAAATTAAAAACCAAATTTTTAGGTTAGAAAATAAAAATAGAATCCTTGGGTAAATATTAATGAGTTTGATTCTTTCGTGGTTATATCATCTAAAAATTTTCTTGCTCTGGTCTCATCTGCGAGGTTAAAATCGAACCCCGTTTTTTAAAGTAAATTAATGTATTTTTTTTTAATTTGTTGTGTTGCATTAAAATTTATATTAAATCAGCTAGAACAAAATAGGAAAAGCTTTCAGGATTTCTAAAAATCGAAAACGTTAAGCCACTGCAAACATTGTGACGGGAAGCAGATTATTACCGGTATTGAAGATGACACAAAATATTTTGTTGTCAAGTACGCGTTGTTATTCTTTGTCCTTACAAAAATTATAATGTATAATTAAAATTCAAGGATCCAATTTACTGAAAATAATACATATCTAATCCATTTAAAGAAATAAATATAAAATAATAGAAAACGTTTAGCTAATATAATAAATATAAAATAATAGAAAATGTTTAGTGAGAGCTACCTAAAAGATCGACAACAATTAGTAAAAATAGCTGATACCCAGAGTGATGCTCTGGGCATTAAAATTGGAATACCGCAAGGAACCGTACTAGGACCAATTCTTTTCATAACATACATAAATTCATTAACAAAAATACATATCAATAATGGTAACGTCATATCTTACGCAGATGACACAGCGGTCATTTTTGAGGGTGAAACGTGGGAGGAGGTTAAAAATAATGCTATTCAAGGAATTAGTACAATAAAACAATGGCTAGATCATTTTAAATTAACAGTGAATACATCAAAAACTAACTATATAGCTTATTCTTTCTCTTACCTTACATAATCGTCCAAATTTTAATAAAATAAAAATTATTACCCTAGATGATGCTATTCATGAAGTAGAAACCACAAAATATTTAGGCATCACTATTGATAAACACCTTAAGTGGAACCAACATGTCTTAAACCTAACGAAAAATATAAGGAAATTAATCTACACATTTTACATCCTAAGGGAAATTCTTGGAAAAAAATTGTTACTATCCATATATAAAGCGCTTGTAGAATCTTTAATAAATTATGGCATAATTGCATGGGGTGGCCTGTACAAAAATTCGCTAAAACCATTAAATGCTGTTCAAAATTGGGCCCTGTTAAGCAAAAAGCAACCAACCCACACATTTTTAAAAAACGAGATAATATCATATTCTGGTCTAGAAATGTCCATACTACATTCTGCAGAAAGCTACCAAGCCATCCTATAAATTTTAACCTTGAAAAATGATTCCCCACTTATCTCCTGTTCGTTAACAGGACTTCTCAGATTTCGCATAAAACAAAAATACCACTTGGATTGTTGTGTGATCATTATTTGTTAATTTAATTCTCAAAGATTATCAACCAAGTGGGTTGGTATTATTGTGCTGAATCGAGGATGTAGATGGTTTTGACATAGAATTGCTTGATTTTGATATTGAAGGAGATGAAAATTTGTGAAATGCATCAATAACAGAATCGATGTGTTCCACTATTTATCTAGGTTTCCTAATGATGATTTTATAAACAATATAATTTAAGTTTAAACATTTTTTTTAAAAAGCGTATTTTTTTGTAATTTGTTGAACAGTAAAAAAAAACCAACCCTCAATATATCTAATTTTTTTGTGTGAAAATATATATGATTTTTTTGATGTTACGATAATAAAACTACATTAAAATTCAACTACTGGATAGTTAAGTTATAGTTTTGAAAAAATGTATGGAAAATGAAATAATTAGGAAAATGATTAAATGCTAATTTACTCCAAATTTACATATTGAGGGTTGGTTGCTTTTCGCATAACAGGGCCCAGTTATATATTAAAAATAATTAATAAAAAAAACAAACGCTACTCGACCCAATTACTTTACAATGAAGATACTTTAAATGTACGATCCCTGTACATATTAGCAGTCTCAAAAGAAAATGTTAACTTTGTATTAGATTAGGTACTTTTAGTACAAAAATACAGTGTTATAATTTATAACCCAGTATGTAATATATTCCTATTCTATTCTAAAAAAAAATTTGTTTGTTTTGACTACAATAAGTGCAAAATTAATGTTTTTTTAGAAACCTCCAATTTAATTACTTGGAGTAGAATTATTTCAAGAAAAAGTTGGTTAAAATTTACAAAAATAGTATGCCTATGCCCATCTAATGCACTGTGGACAATGATATAATACAGACGGTTTTCTAAGACATGGTTTGTATTTATAGCTTATTTTTTAGTAGACCATATTAAATAAATTGCTAGTGTATCAAACAACACTAAAGCGGGTGGTATATCAATTCCAGATTTGCTAGAACAGTGTTTTTATTGGTAGTAATCAGTTCCATTAGCAGCACAATCTTGTTGAATAATGAACTACTTTTAATAAAGCAATTTTGTTAAAAAATAAATTGTATCTTCTCAATGCAGGCATTTTGTGCCCAGTCAGTGGCGCAACCAGGGGGGGGGGGCTGCCGGGCTGCAGCCCTCCCCTCCGAGCTTAGAAACTTAGCCTATTCGTTTAATTGCAAACCAATTTTTCATGTCACGCGAACTATTTTCGCATGTTTTTTGCCATCTCAATGTTTTATGGATTTGTAATTTTTTTGTTTATCAATGTCACACGGAATCCTACGTTTTCTGAGTAATTAAAGTATAAATTTTAATAAATAGCTTAAAATTGTACATATTAATTAAAAAAAAATTCGGATTCGAGTTTTTTCCGTTTCTTTGCATTTTTTAAGAACATTTACCATAGTAATGTATATAATTTTACACCATCAGAAAGTAGAGATTTTAACGAACAAAAAGCGTACCGACTTTTTTAAAACAGCAGATATTTTGACGTGAGAATTTTCGATTGAAAAAAAGGGTTCTTTTTCGATATTAAGTCAAAATTAAGTTTAAAAATAAATATTTTAAATCAAAATAATTACAGTGTGTTTGGGACATAAAAAGGTAAGTTATCACCAAATTTCGTGAAAACATAATTTTTTTTGTAAAAGATAAAAATAAAAAACCAAAAACTTGGTTATTTGAATTTTTCACATAAATTTTGAGGTAATGTGAAAAAAGTGTGTAGATTTTAGATCTTTTCATTACCTACAACTTTGCCATATAACGTTTTCCATAGGACTTGTAGTTTTGCCGGAAATCGAGATAAATCGTTTTCTACCCTTAAAAACTCACCCCTTCCACTTCCCGACCTCGGATCGCCCGTAAATTATTTTTCCTTTCATTTTTGTTATATTCTCTTTCTTTTCCAATGGGTTTCATTCTACTATTATTTTTTTTTGTTTAAAAAATTATCGACCCTGGTCTATCTATTTATGCGAACCACGATATTGATATTGATATAGTTAAATTCACATAAAGTTTTAATGCCAAATGTCAAGACTTGTCATTGTCTAGTTACTTTAGATTTCACCAACTTACTAAATTTCTTATACAGCTGAGATTGGTCAGTGTTTTTTCTTTTTCTTTTCTGAAATTGTTTGGCCAACTCTTTTTATTTCTATCTCTTTTTAATCGTATGAAATAATACAAGATATACATACTTTGTGTGCAGTACAATAATTAAATTATATTACCGTGGAAGAAATTCGGGACGAAGTGGCAAAAACAAAACGAAGAATTTTACTTTAATATTAGTATTATTGTGATTACTTACAACTTATTGTATAAGGTTTTTGTTTTGTTTTAGTATAAGTATGCTTAATATATGCGTTACTTATTTTTACTACATTTTTACTAATTAAAATAAAATCTCTAAATTTTTTTTTCATAAATATTTCGTTAGGGCCAGCGGCGTATTATTGCAAAAGTTTTAGTGGGCTGTCGCTCTCGTCAATCATACGTATTTTACCCAAAAAAGGGCGTGGCACCCAAACATTTTCTCGCCTGCGGCGCAAAAGAGCGCCTTCAACGCAAGAAGTTTAAGCCCCCCCCCCGAACAAAAATTCTGGTTGCGCCACTGTTCCCAGTAAAGCGCTTTCTCTACAATTAAGAAAGTAAAATAGTATCCCCAAAAACGAATTATATTCGTTAAAACCTATAATCCACAAGACGTTATTGTGGGGTTCGTGGCGATCAGCAATCGCCGCGCGCCGTAGTATTAGTTTTAATGTGTTTGTTGAGCAGGTCACGTCGTTGTTCGGAGTCTTCTAGTCAAAAGTTGTAAGAACATACTTTAGAAATTACCTTGGATCCTCGTAATTAATTAAAAAACAATTTACATGAACTAGGCATAAACCTTGTAGCATCGGACGGCATAGCAAGAATAAACACACAGGAACAAACCCAAACTAACACGAACAAATCCAAACAAACCCAAATACACCCGAACAAACCCGTGCACATCACTGTCGGTGATGCCAAATTGCGATGATTTAAATGATTTTAGGTGACTTAAGATTATTGAATTCGATTTAAAATTATTTAAAGTTACTTATAGCGATTTAAAGTGCTTTAAAGCGATTTAATATGATTTAAAGCGATTTTATGTGATTTAATCTAAATCTTTTCGATTAAGTTGAAATAGATATGAATCGGTTCTTGCAAGAGGAAGCCAAAGTCCATTTGGATAGTTTTGAGAAAATCAAAAAAAAACTCATAACGAAACTGCATTTCGTTGCATTTAAAATAAAAAAAAATGAAAAAATTGTTAATTTGGCTAAATAGCGCCATATAGCTAATGCAACTGAATTCATAATAACTTAGTTTTTTTATCAATAACAACAACAAAAGGTAGAAAATAAAACGAAACAAAAGTTATTCAGAATTTTCTTTAGATTGAAAAATACCACCTTCGATACACCTTTGCTATGAGTATTTAAAAAAAAAATCCGCTTTTTGATTGGTTACTAGAATAATGTCCCCTAGTGGTTAATCCAGAAATTTAAAAATAATTTCCAGCGGGTGACTTTGTAATAAATATTTTTTTCCGTGAGACAAACGTTTTCTGAGATATAGCCTGTAGGCCATTCTTAGTTGACCACTCGGTATGTAGAATAGTTTGGATATTCAAATTCAAATTCAAAATCAAAATGATATTTATTTTCATTAAACAATAAATACAGGAATTACAATAAGTAAATAACATAAACAAATATATTGAAAGTTGTGATCATCAACAAAAAATTAGTGAAAATAAAGAGCATACAGCAGATCTGCAAAGCGTAATGCTTCACTGCTAATCTGTGTGAGGGTGTGTGTGTTTGTGTTAAGATAATGCGTGTACTCCAAATCTACTATACGATTTTGAGTATAATTTATCATATAAGATTTATCAGATTTTAAACAAATTAAATTTTTAAATCGCGATTAATCAGATATAAATCACTTAAATCTGTCTTAAATGTTTAAAATCGTCTTGTAAATCACTTAAATCGGTCTTAAATATTTTCAATTGTATTGTAAATCACTTAAGTCGTTCCCCCGTAAACAAAAAGCTACACTATAGTTACGCCCCTAGCAGCCAACCTAGAACCTTAAAAATAATTTCCAGCAATTTATCTAAGTCACTTTTGTAATAATATTTTTTGTAAACGGTTTTTGAGATATATTAGTTGTCCACCTGGTACAATCTGGCCAGCATCCCGGGAATTCTAAATAGAACTTTGAATATGCATAGAATACTATTAAGGTGGTTAATACCTATTTTTGGTTCTAAGACAATAAATATACTTACTGCCTTGTGAAATAATTTCCTCTTTTTCATTTGTCCAATAATTGATTGATTTGGGAAACGCTTCCGCGTGACATTCAAGTATAACTTGCTGACCTTCATACGCACCGACCAGCTGATTTTTAATCCAAACCATAGGTGGAACTAAAATTAAAAACAAGAATTATTAAGAAGACTGGATAAAATTAAATATATTAAGTAAGTAAAAAAACAAGCTTTTTTCTAGGTTTAAACTAAAAATTCTAAAACTTTCCAACAATATAAATCATTGAGAAACATAACTAACAAATCTCTAGAAAGAGGAAAAAAAGCATTTATAAGACAACAGGTAAAAAATGGCAGTAAAGTCCTCTGAAGAACTGTACATAAACTAAATATCTACAATAAAAACCTAAACCTAAAATCCTGAAGCGCTTAGCGATGTTAATGACATTAACGATTATTTTATAAATTCAGACCCTAGAATTTTGCCCACTTCAGATTTAAATCAGTATTATCAGGATAATATTCCTAGTTTAAAGTCCAATTTAGATTTTGAAATCGTTGATGAAGTAGAAATCATGTCGTATATATCCTTAATCAAAACAAAGGAAATTAGAGCTGAGCTGCTCTATTACTTTTATCATGCTTTGTTGTCCATTTCTTATTACATATATCTGTCATATAGAAAATTGTTGTATAACTCAATCTGTCTATCCTTCTTCCTGTAAGGTATCACATGTTGCTCCTCTTCCTAAGCCTGACGAGGTCGGGGAGCACAAAGACTTGAAACCGATAAGTATTCTGCGAGTTATATCAAAATTTTTAGAAAGGTTTTTAAAAAAACAACTAGTAGAGTACATTGAGTACAATTAAGTGCTTCCCAACACCCAGTCAGGCTTTCTACAAGATCATAGTTGCGTGACTGCTATGTTGAATGTTACCGATCACATTTTTCTGACAACTGATTTCGGTAAGTTACCTCTCTTGGTACTTTTATATTATTCTAATCTAAGGCGTTTGATACGCCTAATCCTAAGTCACTTAAGTTAATATTAAAATATATTGGTTGTCCGCGCCATCAGTTGCATTTTTTGATAGTTTTCTGACAAAGATCATTGAGTAATTTTAAATGAAGGTTTCTGATGCCAAGATTATCTCTAACAGGGTTCCATATTAAGACCTATATTATATATAATATATACGGCATTTCTAATAAATGGTATTGTCAGTTGTTCTAAACAAATATATGTTGATGATATTTCGAATTTTTATTCTTTTAACCCAAATGACGTAAATTAAGAATGTAACCTAATTAATAAAGACCTAAATTCTATTTATACTGCTTCTAAAGAACACTCGTTATCACTTAATCCTACTAAAACTATTGCTCTTCTTGCGACTGTTTGAAGGTTGGAGACAATGATGTTTCTTGAATGACGAAAGAGTTTTGGACTTCCATTGTCTTTATTTGTTTGTGACCGTCATTATGGATGTTCTACGATCAGAAAATCGAAGAAGTCCTGCAGAAAGGAAACTACTCTCTTACTGCCAAGGATCCGACCTCTACCATCGAGAGAAGAATCTACCGAACACTCAAGAAATATGAACGATATATACCAGAAAAGACACGGACACGCCTGACACCACACCACAGTAAGCCTACACATCTCTATGGCCTGCCAAAGATACACAAACACAACATGCCTCTAAGACCTATCACGTCTAGCCAACAGTTTGGAACAGACCACTATGTTGCATGAGGGCTCCCGTAATTCTCCAACATACGAGCTAGCTAGATTTCTACTCCCTCTACTCAAACCTCTTCAAGAAAATAGCACATCATTTGTTAAGAACTCACAATACTTCGTACAAATAATAGGAGGAAAGGAAGTACAGCCAGGAGATCAGCTGGTAAGCTTTGACGTCGAAAGTCTTTACATCAACGTTCCTGTAAAATACGCCCTAAAAGTTATCAAAAACAAACTTGAGGAAGACCATACTCTACAGGAAAGAACAATGCTTCCCATTAATGTCATATTGGAACTATTAGAATGCTGCCTCAACAATTCCTACTTTCAAGAAAAGGATAGATTCTTCAAGCAAGTAGACGGACTACCGATGGGCTCATCTCTCTCGCCAATAATCGCCAACATTTACATGGAATGGTTTGAATCCAAAGCAATGGAACAGGCAAAGAAGAAACCAAAAATGTAGCTGAGATATGTGGATGACACCTTCATTATTTGGAATGGAACCGATGAGGAACTAAGAGATTTTCTAAATCACCTTAATAGCTTAACACCAACAATCAAATTCTCCATGGAGAAAAAAGAAAATAACCAATTACCGTTCCTAGATGTCAACGTGAAGAAAAATGGCAACAGCATCCAAACATCAGTATACAGAAAACCCACACATACAGGTCAGTATCTTAATTTTAGATCAAATCACTTAAACAGTACGAAACATGGCATAGTTAAAACCCTCGTAGATGTACAATATGTAACTCGGAAGAAGCACTTAAAAAAGAAACTGACCACATCAAGACCGATCTCAACAAAAATGGCCACCCCACAAGATTAGTCGATACAATATTGGAAAATCGTAAGAATCGACCCAACGCGCAAGAAGCAAACAGAGAGGCACAACCAACACTCAATATTCCGTATGTCAAAGGAGTATCTGAGAAAATAAGAAGACTAGGACAACGATATAACATCAACACCGTATTCAACTCGAGGGACACCCTAAGAAGCCACCTGACGAAGACGAAGCCCACAAGTCAAAAAGATAGGAAAAACTGCGTCTACCAGATCCCCTGCGAATGCGGCCAATCCTATATAGGTGAGACATTAAGACCATTAGAAACAAGGATTAAAGAACACAAAAACAATACGTTAAAAGGAGAGACCGAAAGTCAGGTGCAGCTGACCATGCCTGCAAACATGGTCACCATATCATGTGGTCAGAAGCTAAAATCCTACATAAGGAACCACACTGGAGGAAAAGAAAGTTTAAGGAAGCTGCTGCTATTCACCAGAACACAGGCTGCTTTAGTAAACCATCCTTAGACATAAGACATAAAAAATATCTGGAAACCTTTGTTAGATAGATGTAATCAAAAAATCAAAAGATGTAAAATTATTGTTTAAAATTTGCTGATGGTATCAGGAAGCGTCATTCTGTCAGGCATAAGTTGAAAGATGCCGGGTGGTTAAGTATCAAGCAACGAATACAGTTTCATTCGGCTGTACTTTTTAAAAAAATTATATTGCTTATAAATCCGTTATATTCACACAAAAAAAATAATTTTCAGTACAGCTATACACAATTTTAACGTTAGATTTAAGAGCACCTTTACACCACTTATCCATAAAACTGCTCTGTTTGAACGCAGTTTTTCTTATAACGTATCCGCTGTCTATAATTTTATTGGTCTAGACCTTAAAACCAAATCTATTTTAACTATTAAAATATATAAAAGTAAATTATTGGGTATTTAAAGTTTTCTGTTTTTGAGTCGTGCTTTTCTTTCTTTCGTTCATCCGTCTCCTGTTTTATCTTTACTTATTAATATTTTTGAATTATTATAAAATGTATATAATGTTATTAACACTGTCTTTATTCTGGTATTTAATATGGGATGAATTTTAAGAGTGTACAATTTAATTATTTTTGTTTTTCTCTGATTAGGTTAGCCATTTAATTACATAGCCTGACTAAACTAAGGTTCAGTGGTATATCAACACTCGTTACTAGCAAGGGATGAACTTCACCCTTTCATGACATTGAATCGGAGGTTGATTATTTTTTTGTTTTTCAAATGTTTACTGTAATGTTTATTTGAATAAAGATTGTTTATTTTTATTATTAATTATAATTTTTTGGAAAATTTATGATTAAACGAATTACTCTAAAATTTAAATATTTACCCAGATAATAATTTCACTATATTAAATTTAAAATATTAGGTACTTAATATCATAGCTAGAAGTTGCATTATATGAGAAGATAGTTAAAATGAAAATATAAAGGAAACACACAATGACATACAAAGTGCTTATATATTTTTAAAAAGTTTCTTAAAAAATTCTAGAAAAAAATCTTCAAAAATCTTCCTATAAATATTCCCATTTTCTAATAAACATTGCCTAAATTTACTTAATAGAAAATACATCGAAAATGCTTCGTAAACATTTACCAAAGACGGTAAATACATTTATTCTTTTGGTTATTTTAGTCGATTCATTTTTTTTATTTCGAAAGAAAAATATTTCCGATTCGGTAAAGTCGATTATATAGAAAAATTCCCTCAGATTTAAGAAAGTTAAAGGGCACGTAGTATAAAAATACAGAAAGTTAAGTTTGTTTTTGATATTCCAAGAATTCAATGCTCTAACTGTGCTATTGCACACGTAGATAAAGCATGCATGTAACGCATAATTAATATGATTATTAATGGACTAAGCAAAATCACTGGGGATTAGGAATAATTCCTGAACCACAACTTATCTGTCCGAAACGGTTCCAGTTTTAAGTCCGGAGCACCCCCGCCAAGCGATACTGTATCATAAGGCCCGCGCATCGATTTAATTTCAACAAGTCCAGTACTTCAATCCAGTTCATGGTACAATAAACGGATATTGTACCATGAGGCGAGTCAGTACCGTTTGCTGTTCGAAAGCCGTTGTCAGCACTACCCGAATGCCGTCGTTTCTGCTTTACGGCGATTTTATATCCAAGGCGACTGACGTGCGAACACCATCGTTGCCGTACCTGTTTTGAATTTTGACCCGGATCAGTTCCACGAGTCCAGGCACACGGATCAAGTCCGCCGGATCAATTCTAGTATTGAACATGAACAGCCATTCCCACTAAAGATATAGCCTGTCGCCCAGGTGGGTTAGTTGGTTAGTTTAAGGTTAAGTTGGGTGTGTGGCCCAAGCTTCTTACACTGCAGTTACGAGGTCCAATAGTTTTCTTCCAAGTTTGTCATGCGGGGGGATGTCACCGCGTTGAATATTTCCGAAGATTTTAAATCTTTTGCGGATTAGTGCCTCGCAGCTGTATATGATATGGCGGCCAGGCGGTTTCGTCCTCTTCACCGTAAAGTCTGCATTTAGTGGGTTCATTCTAAATTCCCATTCGTTGAAGGTGTTTTCTTAAGTGACAATGGCCTATTTACAAGCCCGTCAGTTTTTAGTTTTAACTAGGTACGCGTCAGGAGCAACATTTTAGTTAACAGTTGCGTTGAGGGTTTACCAATAACGGTCTGTACTTGTGTTTGACCAAGTATACTGTCCCATCGAGATAGATAATATTTTTTAGTTGCCTATTTTGATATTCCAAGGGTGGGTTTTAGGGCCCCTGAAATTTTGAGCAGATCCGGCTCTCGCCAGTTCATCTGCTGTTTCACTACGTTTTATCCCTAAGTAGCCAGGAACCCACAGGAGTTCAACATTATTGTTTCTGTGTTCAGATGGTTATTATTAATATCTATACCGAATATTAAGAACCAAATTTCATTGTCACAATTGCTTAAAATTTTATAGAACTTTGCTGTCACTAACCTATTCCTATCACCTTGTGCATCTAGAGGAAATACATCTCTTCTAACCTTAGCAATAATTCTATCAACGTCATCACACCTAGTTGGTGGCAATTATTATAAATAATAAGTTATCCGTTTAACTAAAATCTCAAACATATTTCTATTATTTTTTGTGACCTCCGACTAGGTAGTATTTATGGTTCTGGGTTACCAATAAACGGTATACACAAAGCAAACTGGGTTAGGGATATTATTGCCGACAGTCTTTTAACACGTTTGTAGAAGAATTGAAAAAGATATTTCCAATACCGCCATACTTCTACTACTTTGTTTATGCTTACTTTATTGTAGATTAATAATACATGTATGTCATGGTTAAGTGCTTTTTTCCATTCGGTCGATTCACACAAGGTGAGAAACAAATATTACGATTTGATTATTGACAAGTTGTTTTCGTTAGTAGAAATAGACTTTTCGAATAGTGATAGGTAGGTTTTATACTATTCTTTATGTCGTTTTTATTTAGCAAAAAGTTTCTTTATTATTATATCCCTTATTCAATCAATGATGATCAAGAAAATATAAGTGAATCCATTCATTCATACACGTATCTTTTTATAAAATGTTGTAAACAGGAATAAATCAAAGTTTTTTAGATAAAAAAATACTTGAGGTACCCTTAAATATGCCTAAAGCCAAATGAAAAAGAAAGTATTATGATCAAAGTAGTTTTTCTCTTAAATAGTGGACACTCTGACTAGCTTAGTTTATATTTGAATAAAATATCTCTGGACACTTGCATACTTAAGTAACGTTGTTGGTATATTATTATTTTTATCATATTGTTTTAGCTGCCAATCATGCATCAACTTTAGAAGCAAATGTGTACAAGCAAGCCATACAATGGTATGGCTTGATAAATTGAAATCATATTCTACTTACTACCCCAGGACCTAAACCAACTAGGTATATAGTTTCCTAGCAAGTTAATAATAAAAGATGCATTGTCATTTTATTGTATGACCGTACTTTTAAAATAAGAAATCAAGCACCCACATCCACAGGTATTAGCAATAGATTAACTTATTAGTGGTTAAGTTTGAGCTAGTAATATCATTTTCTGATATGCATTAAAAGCTTCTTGAGTTTGCGTATGTAATAACATTTTTAACACGTTTTTATTAGCTTCACCTGTATGTATGTATGTAACCGACTTTTTTGAAGCCGATTTTGACCCACTTGAAACGGTTAGATTTAATTTAAATTTTGTAGACTTATCAAGAACCGCTGACAATACAAGAATCTACACGCGAAAAATTCTCCTGTCAAATTTTGACAGCTGTCAGGTATAAAACGAGGAAGCGATTTTGACGAAACAAATTATATTGTCGTATAGTATTTGAGGCGGAGACTTCGGGAAAAATAAGCAAATAATTCTCCTGTTAAAATTTGACAGCTGTCAATATGTCAAATCGTTTAAAAAAAATGATATTAATAAAAATACTATAAGGTCGTATGTATATAGACGGTGGAAAGTTGAAAAGAATACGCAAAAAATTCTCTTGTAAAAATTTGACCCATGTCAATATGTCACAATTTTCAAAAATTTGCAAATATCGTTCTTTTCTGATTATTCGGCATAAATGATCGGGTTTGTTTTGGTTTGTTCGGGTTGGTATGTATGTTTGTTTGTTACCGACTTCTTTTAACCCGATTTTGACCAACTTTAAACGGTCAGATTTAATTTAAATTTTGTAGACTTATCAAAAACCGCTGACAATACAATAATCTACTAATCTAGCTCAATCTACTCAATTTTTTTTTCTTAACAATAATTCAAACTAAAAAATGAAAAATAAATATAGTTTAAAAAAACTATAAAACACGCTTTAATAATTAATCAGACTAAAAAGCGGAAAATAAATATAGTTTAAAATAATTCTTGAAATTCTTAATAAAGGTAGAAAATAATATTGAACAATAAACATTATAGTATTATTGTGAAAAAAGCGAGAGGTGTTCGATATACGAAAAATATAGCACAAAGCGCCCCACGCTTTTTTCACAATAATTCTGTTGTTTATTGTTCATTATTATTTTCTGCCTATATTAAGAATTTCAAAAATTATTTTAAACTATATTTATCTTCCGCTTTTTAGTCTGATTAATAATTATTATTATTAAAGCGTGTTTTTTAGTTTTTTTAAACTATATTTATTCTGATACTTATCAAAATCTCATGTGCCTACTATTGCTAGTAAATTTAACTCACTTTGATAAGGGGAATGCACTTTATAAATTAATAAATAATTTGGTGATGTAAGAATCACACAATTGTCAGTTGCCTGCACCCATGTATTGATAGTGCCCCTTCAAATTTAGCACTATTCTCTTTCAGTATAGTTTATTTGTTTATGCATATCGTGTGGGATTTTAATTGAAGCATAGGGCTAAAGTATATCTTTATGATTAAAGTTAACTTGCCAACTTACGGCACTAAAAATATTTTTAATTTTAATCAGTGTAGTTGCTTTTTTAGTGGCCAAAAACTGCCATAACTTTTGGACATGGCTTTTGTAATAAAATAAAACTGCTGCTATTTCTCTTTACTGTATTATTAATTTAATTATTATAGATCACACGAGCCGAAGTAGAAAATATCAAACGTATACAGAGTGTTTCAGTAAGGGTGGCCACCGGCCATATCTCGGAAACTACTAAGTATAGAAACTTGGGGGAAAAAAATTATGATTAAAGTGGCTATGAAAAAATTCTGGAAATTATTCTGAAGTTCCGTATTTCGCCGTAGGGGGCACAACTGAAAATTAATTTTTAAAACTCTAAATTTCTTCGAAAATTTCTATATTATGGTATACCTCTGGCTACATTATTAGAAAGACTAGACAATTTTGCATCATTTTGGTTTAAGGCTCATTGGCGTACCGACTTTGATAACAGTGGAGGGAAGCCATTAAAAGTGTAATCATTAAAATCGTTGTAACTTCTAAACGACTAATCCTATTTTACTGCATTTAAGCTTGTTTGGAAGAGAAAGGTAAGTACATTTAATTGGCGTGTCCAGCGGTATTGTTATTCCAAAGTCAGTGTGATGACATTCCATACGGCGGTACACAGTCTCAAAGAGACCGACGTTTACCGCCGTATTTAATGATTGGAATGTCATCACACTGACATTGGATAAATTATACACGGTTGTTTCTTATTAAATTGCTAGAGGGCGCAATTTGTAATAATAAGAGTTTTTTTGAGTTTTTCCCGAAAATTCAAATCATACGGTACAACTATGGCATCATAATCGGAAAGGATATTAAATTTGCTAGAAAAAATGTGAAAACCGCAGTTCGATATATTTGTTTGTTTCAGAGTTATTGCCAAAATAATAATTTTTAACACTCTAATCGAAGAAATGTATATTTTTATAGTTCCATCGGTATGTAGGTTCCCTTTACAGTTTATTTAGGCTTAGGATTAGTCCAAATTATATAAAATACAAAAATTGGAGAGTGTTTAAACGCCAGCGAGCTATAACAACAGCATTAAATTTTTCATGGAAAACTTTTTAACGAAACAATCGAAAGACATTATAAATGTTAAAAATGACTTCCATTTTGCAAAATACAAGTAATAATTCTTCTTTTAGCACTAGATATAGCTACGTTAATATCAACGTCTCATGTGATTGGTCGCGTATTATAAACAGCGTCTTTTAATCGTTCCCAGAAGTAAAATCCAACACAGTTAATTGCAGGGATCAAGGTGGTCATGGAAATAAACGACCCCTTCCAATCCAGCGATTCGGGTATCTAACATGTAAAAAATCACGGACAATTTGCGGAAAGTATGATATTGGCATCCATTATGTTGATACCACATGGATGTTCTTAGGTCAATAAAAACATCTTGTAAAAGGATTGACAAATTATGTTGTAAAAAGTTTAACTAAGTTTCGCTATTTAGATGGTTATTAAAAGTAAATGGTGCGATGTGTCTTAAAACTCCGCACCACTCGAATACACTCCACCTGTTTTGGTGATCCGCTTCTCGCATCCAATGACGATTTGTTTGTGACCAATAGTGCATATTATATAAATTAACCCTGCCGCTGCTAACAAAAGTGGTCCCATCAGTCCATAAAATCCAGGAAAGAAATTGAGGATTTTCATTACCCATCTCTATTAGCCAATAGCAAAGTCGAGCACCTTCTCAGAATCAGTTTTCGATAGGGCCTGATGTAAAACTACATAATAGGGATGCAGCTTAAAATCCCTTATAATTCGGAACACTGAAATAACACTTATAATACCTAGGTCTATTGAAATTTCTCGTGAATTTAAATGCGAATCCGCTTCCACGTATTCAAGAACATATTATTGTCTTCATTTCTTACCGCACGTCTTCTGATATGAACTGAAATAGGTCTTACACTTCCTGTTTGCCTATAATGCATTCGTTCAGGATATATGCCAGCATATCCTCGTTCCGTAATAGGGGCACATTGAAAACATTTAAAATAATATACGGCAAGCCTATATTTTGATTATAGAAGAAGTAATTCAAAAAGAATCAAGGAGAAACTTTTGTCCATACCTATCAAAATTAAATCTGCCGATATTGTTTCACGGCTATCTAGATTTATTTTTTAAAACATCATATTAGAATTATGCCAAAATTAGAAGTTTTCCATGATTATGTCATTAGTTCTAAAGTAGATTTTTGGGCCATTACATACAGAATCATAAAGTTTAAAAATATTTTTTTGTCGTAGCCACGAAGCTATAAAAACAATAATATCTTCGATAAAAGTGTTAAAAATTGTTATTTTGGCAATAACTCTTAAACGAACAAAGATATTGAAATGCGGTCCTTACATTTTTTCTTGCAAATTTAATCTACTTTCCGATTATGATGTCATAGTCATATTGCTGGATACGACAATTAAAAGTACTTACCTTTCTCTTCCAAACAATCAAGTCGTTTAGAAAATACAGCGATTTTAATGATTACGCTTTCTATAGCTTCCCCCACTCTTATCAAGGTCGGTACGCCAATGCACCTTAAACCAAAATTATGCAAACTTGTCTAGTGTTTCTAATGATGTAACCAGAGGTACCTATATAAAAATATAGGAATTTTCGGAGAAATTTGGAATTTTAAAAATTAACTTTCAATTGTGGCGAAATGCGGAACTTAAAAATAATTTCTAGAATTTTCTCATGACCACTTTAATCATTGAATTTTTTTCCCTAAGTTTCAATGCTTAGTAGTTTACGAGATATGGCCGATGGCCACCCTTAATGAAATACCCTCTATATATGATGTGTTACGAACAAATAGGGTAGTGAAAGATAATTGCTAATAATAAGTGTTTCTGACTTTCTATTGTAGTTTATTTTTCAGATAGTTTATCATTAATACTTTATAATTTCTATGTTTTTGTTTCAGGCAGTAAACGTTGACACACAGAAAAATTATAGAATAAAAATATGGCAGTTTTAAATGGAAAATAATTTAGTAATGCAAAATAAAATGTTAAAGTAATTAATAGTAAAATTTATACATCTCGCTATAATGGTGGCTTTTTATCCCTTACATCATACATCTGATCTGATTTTAATGACTTTAAAAATTATACATTAACTACGCTTGAATATTAGCAAAGGAAAATCGGTTTGCTCGAAGTAGGAGTTTCTAAAGTCGATTTCGCCATATTTTAGTTACCTGACCACAACCAAAATGCAGTTTTACTTGCGACTTCTGTGAGGCTCTTTATAAGACCACAGAATAAAACCTGTGATGATGACTGGTTAAACGTTACAACGTGTACGTGATTTAGCACATTGCTTTTAGGTCTAACTTGAACTTGGCTGAGCTAAAGAAGTAAAAAACCTTTTTTGCACGGTTTAGTGGCATATAACTGCATGAGTTTATTTTCATATTTTCGATAGAAAATTTTATAAGATTTTTTTACACAAGAAGGAAATATTCGGATAAATTTGGTTTTATATAAAAAAGTAATTTAATAATTATTATTTTTACCATCTTATTTTTTCAAAGTATATAAGTGTATATATAATATATACTTCTCGTCAAAATTAGCGAATACTCTAAAATCTAGCAAAAGTTTGTTCTTAACTATCTTATGAACCGCTAATCCGATTATGACCAACTAATTTTTCAGTGTAACCGAAGGTGTTATAAACCTTTTTAAGTTCCTAACGTTACTCTGTAAAACGATTTTATTGATATACAGGGTATTATTAGTAGAGGCGATTTTGTGCCGTAAATTTAAAACATTCTGTAGAGTAAACTGGTAAAGTTGGAAATTCCCGGTATGTGCCGTTAGTAAGATGACATCAATATCTCCGGACGTCTTTTGGCAATAGATTCACTATTAAACAAAAAATGTGTCGATTCTTCGGGGAAATCTCTAAAAAGCTGTACCTTGACATCGGTTAAATAGATTTCGACCAGTATTATAGATTTAAAAATTTTAATAATAATAATAAATAAATTTAATGTATATAGGTATACTCTAATATACTTACATGTTTTAAAGGGACAAAAAAATAAAACGTCATGTTTAAAGCCAAATTTTGGTAAATAAATTCACAAAAACATTGCAACATAAAAAACATAAAAATACAAAAATAACCTTCTAATAATTAGTAACGGGTGTTTCCACCTCTTGCTGCAATAACAGCATGACAACGTCGTGGCATGATCAAAATTACCCGTTGAATCTCCCCTTGGTCGATTTAGTGCCAAATTCCATTTAAACTCACTGCTAGCTTATTTGACGCAAATCTGCTGTATACTAAATGACACACGAATGATATATTTTGCCAAATAGATCTTAAAGAAATAGAAAAAAAAGGACCCGAAATATTGACCCAAAGTTTCAAATGACTAATTTCGAAACAAAACAAAAGCATATAGCCCGGTTGGCATAGCTTTAATAAACCCAGTTACCATAATTTTAGCAATTTTATATTTATGATTTTCTCGGCCCCTGTATAATAAGATAATGGCCATCTTTAAAAATAACTATTATATCAAGGAAAATCTATAGGAAAAGAGCTTTCAAAATCTTAAATACTGGTCGAAATCTGTTCAACTAGGTCTGGAGATATTGATGTCATCTTATTAACGGCACATACCGGGGATTTCTAACTTTACCAGTTTACTCTACAGAATGTTTTAAATTTACGGCACAAAATCGCCTCTACTAATAACACCCTGTATATAAGTAAAATCGTTTTATAGATTAACGTTAGGAACCTAAAAAGGTTTGTAACACCTTAGGTTACACTGAAAAATTAGTTGGTTAAAATCGGATGAGCGGTTCATAAGATAGTTAAAAACAAACTTTTGCTAGAATTTTGAGTATTCGCTAATTTTGACGAGAAGTGTGGATTTTTTCATAATTATTATACATAATTTAATGACTTCGTGTTTTATAAAACCCTACAAATTTGAATACAGTTCATTTTGGCTTTGTTTACAAGATTTATAACCGGTTTCATAAAGATCTTAAACAACTTGCCAGGCAACTTTGACTGTAGCATAAATGACAGTAACATATTTTATTTACTGACAATAAAGCATTGCCTGATAGTAAATCAAGATTTAAGGTAACCGGGCCACTCTGATTGTGAACACAACATTCTCGCTAACGTCATTCATGTCACAGTCAGGCTTGCCTGGATAGTTAATTATTGCTTGAAATGTTTAACCAACCCGACAATAGTGTTGTTTATAACTAATAAAACAAGTGAAAAATACAATTTTTTTCCTCAATGGGACAAAGCTCATTTAATGTATTCTGGTACATCGATGTATTCAAGAATTAACTATATCTGCTTGTATCAATTTTTAAAAATGTTAATGATATTTATTCAGCTGCTGCCAAACATTTATTTTGGCTTAACTTTTACAACTTACCAGTATAGGTCAATTAAACTTAAGTACTTGTGTAAACAAATATTTAATTATATCAGCTTAAAAATTATCAGGTCCTTTAAAAAAATCTATTATTACTTTTATGCAGCGTACACCAAGGTAACCATCTACCTTAAAAAAATCCTATATCGCCAACGACTTTTTAGATTTAAATGTTTTATTTTAATTTTTACTAAAGTTTTTATTATACGTGGACAATTAAAGCAAAAATACTTATAGATGCACAGTTTTTATTATAAAATAAATAGTGCCATTATTTGAACGTAAAAACAAGGGATTGTCGTTTTAACGTCGAACTCTATAAAAGCCATTAGTAAATGAAGTAAACACTTTTTCATCAGCAGAAAAAATAACAAAAGAAATTTATAGAGCAGCCGTCATAAAGCTGCAAATCTGTAGGTTCACTGTAGGTCTTAGTACATAGGAAATAAAACACAATACGTAGTATAAATTTCGTCTCGCAAGATGGTATTTATAATATTTTACTAAACTTAAATTACCGCCGTCAAATCCCCAAAATATCCCTAAAAACATACATTATTTTCCTTTGTAAAAATTCTTGACACTTGGCCTCGCAACCATCTAAATTTCATTTCAGAAATCCGATTAGTTAAAAAAATCTGCATTTATCTTGATTTTTCTTAAATAAAATCGTAGTTCTTAACATTGAGTAGTAAGTATAGATGGTTTTTGGGATCGTTGCTTTTTATAAAAATATTTTTTCAGATACTTCCTTCACCTTGTTAAAAATTAATAATAACAAATTATTAAATAAAAGTAAATAAATAAAAGTGGATAAAATGTTGTACTATATTCTTGTTGTAAATTCATATTTCACACTCGATAACGTTAACCCCAGACCTTCTGGCATTTAAGGAGGAGTAAGTAAAACAGCATGTCGACCAACTCCTTAAAAAAGCAGGTGAAATTTTAAGAGTCTATAATGGACCCATTAAATGTAGACTTTGCGGCGAAGAGGACGAAACCGCTTCTCATATCATATACAGCTGCGAAGCGCTAAACCGTAAAAGATTTAAAATCTTCGGAAACATTCCACGCGGCGATAACCTCCTGCTTGATAAACTTGGAAGAAAACTACTGGATCTCGTAGAAGGAACAAACCTTTTCTGACAAGACTAGGGCGCACCTTAAGCGAGCAGGCTGCAGTGTAAGAAGCTTGGGTCATACGTCGAACCCGACGCCCGCCTTTATTCAACCAACCAACCAACCAACCAACCAACCAACCAACCAACCAACCAACCAACCAACCAACCAACCAACCAACCAACCAACCAACCAACCAACCAACCAACCAACCAACCAACCAACCAACCAACCAACCAACCAACCAACCAACCAACCAACCAACCAACCAACCAACCAACCAACCAACCAACCAACCAACCAACCAACCAACCAACCAACCAACCAACCAACCAACCAACCAACCAACCAACCAACCAACCAACCAACCAACCAACCAACCAACCAACCAACCAACCAACCAACCAACCAACCAACCAACCAACCAACCAACCAACCAACCAACCAACCAACCAACCAACCAACCAACCAACCAACCAACCAACCAACCAACCAACCAACCAACCAACCAACCAACCAACCAACCAACCAACCAACCAACCAACCAACCAACCAACCAACCAACCAACCAACCAACCAACCAACCAACCAACCAACCAACCAACCAACCAACCAACCAACCAACCAACCAACCAACCAACCAACCAACCAACCAACGTAGACATTAACTTCCCGGTACAATTATTGGTCAATCGTCTGCAAAATGACGTAACTAAGTTTAAAATTGGGTGCTAAGACTGGTCTGCTGTTTTTTAGTAAGACTGTTACAAGAATTGGGTCTCTATTTGGAAAACGAAACCAAAACTAAATACCTCTACTAGAGGATGAAATGTTCTTGGGTATGTATCAGGACTCGTATTTGGCATGTGATAGGCAAATCACTATATTTGAGTCTAAACTTAATAGTGTATGTGCTGTTCTTAGAAGGTTTCGCAGAGTTGTAAATAGTTAAACCATTGTTTTACGTTGCCACCATTTAATCACTTATGAGTTATGGCATTTTATTCTGAGGTTCATTGAAGAATACCAAAAAAAGTAAAAAAAAAGTTTAGAGCACAAAAGAGGATTGTGCGCTGTATCTTTTACCTGCATCCCAGAACATTATGTAGACTATATTATTCAAATCGGATATACTTACTGATTCTTTCTTCTACTATCTATCACTCGTGTCAATCGTTAACACGTTCGCGGACAAAGAGGGATATGCCGCTCTATGTGTAGGGACAACGCGCCATATGCCGCCTGGCTTTAAGGTGCCACAAAAGCCAAAGCGTGAATTGCCGCGCCGTATTACATATAAACTAATGGGAAGTCTGGCCTACTGTCCCAGCAAAAATCAAAACATATCGTGAAATGTCCTATAATACAATTTTATTCCAAAGAATATTCTAGTATGTTATTGCATGTGCATGGTGCGTATGCATTATGAACAAAGTGTAATTTATCGTGTTTTAAGTAGTGCTGTAGGCTTGTGGTTGGTGGTAAGAAGGTAAGCTATATGTATTATTTATTGTTTTGATATATTTTTGTAATTAAGAAACAGAGGCACTAATACACATGAATAAGGGAAAAACTAGTCCGAGAACACTGCTTACTTAGCATACCTTATGACTTGCATGATGGGAGAAAACCTCGGAGAAAACTAATACATGATGGACCTGTGCGGGGTGGGAAGCGTAAACGAACAGATAATATAGTACCAAATTTCCCAGATATGCATTTTCCAGCAAATATTCCAAATGAAAAGGATCCGCAAAAATCCTTTCACAGGAGGTGTAAGGAATGCTTGAAAAAGAACAAACGAAGAGAAACCAAATATATGTGCAAAACATGTCCCGACCAACCACCACTTTGTGTTGTGCCGTGCTTTGAATTACACCACACAAATAGACTGTAGCACTATTATAAGCACTTATGTTGTTTATAACTTCTGTATATTAATACTTGTATTTTTGAAGACTAGAAATACATACATTTTTGTTCCCATTTTTGATGCGGCATATACCGCTTTGTCCCTATTAGTAAAAAATGGTATTTATAGGGACAAAGCGGCACTTGCCGCATTTGGTTTTTTTTTAATCAAAAACAGCATAAAATGTGATAATAAACCCATAAAAACTTGTTTTACCAGTCTATCGCAAAAAAATACTATAAATATGGTAGTGGCAATTTGGCAAAACATCGAAAATGCCTCTTGTCCGCGAACGTGTTAAAAAGCAACCAGATCGAATTAGGACAAATCTGGATTTTAACACTGACGATATGGTGACGAGAGGCAGGATGGACAACGCATTCCTGCTCATGGCTACAACCCGCCCCCCCCCCCAAAAAAAGCCTATAGGATGCTGCCCAATGAATTACAGCAATTAGAAAATATTAAAAAATTGAATACATAATATTATGTCTCCTACTTTTTACATGAACAATGGCTATATGATTTAAATTTTACATTGCAACGTTTTTAACCTGTTTTAATCTGTTTAATTCATCGTTTTAATTAAAATTTGAACATGATTGTTGAAATACCACTAGGTAGTGCTTAATTCCATATGTCGTCCTATAAATATCTTAAGTTTAATGTCTACTCTAAATCCACACTAAGTGGAATTAACTCAGACTATATGGTGGATGGTCTAGCACCAGAAAACTGCTTTACGAACTCGAGCATTACCGTAACGAAACTCTTTTTTGTGATGATTTCTTGTAATATTTATTCAAGAAGGCAGTGACTGGGATCAAAATTTACACATCCTGTACTAGCTGAGTAACTAGAGTAACTAAAATCGAATAGCTTTTGTTTACAGAAAATTAGTTACATAGTCTGCTCTGTTAATGTGCAGATGTTGATCATGTTAGCATAGCATTTGTTAATGCGTTTTGGTGTATAGAACTTCTAATAAAATATAATCTATTTTAGTAGCCTCATCTTGCACCCCTATATTTCAGCAAAGTAAACTAAGAAATATATTTGCTTTGAGCATTGTATATTATTGTTAATTGTGATAATAAAGAAATCTGAATGATAATTTTATTATTATAGAAGAAAAGTCAAATAACTAAAATAATAGGAAAGTTACCACACATACATAGTATACCATCAACTGCCCTATTCGCACTCTCACTAAGTGTCATCGTATTTTCACCTGCTGAAACTATCGACATGTCATGGACAAAAATTGACAGGTGTTTACCTTGATTCAAGTGATCAATGATTTTATTATGAAAATAGACAAGTGCATGCTGAGTTGAAACACCCATGCTAAATCCAAATTGCTTTCTATGGAAAAAGTCCTCTCTTTCTAAGAAGCTAAGAACTCTTTTATAAAATGCTTTTACGAAAATTTTGGAAAATATTGACAAAACTGCTGTAACTTTATAATTGGAAACATCATGCACATTTTTCTTTAATTAGATTAGAGTATTTTTTTAAATTAATGGAAAAACATCCTCCTAAAAACAACAATTGATATGATACGTCAAAGGATCAACAACCAAATCGACAATGTGTTTCATTATACATTAGATTAAAAAAAAAACATCCCCGAAGTAAGCCTTGACGATATCTCACCTGTCATCCATTGGTCCTTATTTAGTGACAGTTATTATTTTGTGACAAGAGTTAGGCCCAAATTATTAATGTCTTATTGGTATTAACAGCCATATAACTTCCGTGACAACAATTGTTTTAATAATGGTATCCTTAACATAAAATAAAATATAAACAATCTTTATTTTAAATGTATTACAGGAGATAACATAGTGAAATGACGTCGTCAAAAGATGGTTCCGAATTATTGTTATACAAAACACATTTTCATAAATAATAAATTATTCTATTAAATACATATTTAGATAATCTTTTAAACAATAGATTCTAACTGAATTCGCATTTTTTTCATTTCTATTTTAAACAGGCGTTGCTTCGTAGTGGTTATTTATTGTATAGTTTTATACACATATATTTTGGGCTTGTTTCTGTACTATGGAAGCGATGTATGGGGTAACTGAAATTGTTTGTTCTTGTTAACCAAATGTTATTTTATGAATTAAACAAGTTTTGGTTTCTACGTAAAAACATAAGACATTCAAAAATGTATAAGGTAAACACTGTCATGATATCGCTTGCTTTAAAAACATTTCGATTTGAGTGATTAAACTTCATTTTTTCAATTACCCTTAGTGCTTTTTTCGCGAAACAAAAATATTTTGCATATGGCTATGCCCCGCCAAAAATTATAGTATAGTTTAAAACAGCCTCAGGGGTTGCGTATTATAGAATCTTAAAGGTTTTATCATTCACATATCTACCAACAGCTCGCACTCCATAGCAGACTAAGTTCAACTTTCTCAATAGCTGGCTTATATGAAAGGACCAGTCTAGTTTTCCTTTAATATAATTACCAAGAAACTTTGCATTTTCAGAGACATCTAGCCGAGTTTCTGCGGTTTCAAAGTGTCTATATAATATGTATATTTCCCGCTCTGAATATTATTGATTTAAAAATCATTATGCTTGTTTTATCCGAGTTAAGGATTGGATTATTGTCGGTAAACCATTTGTTTACCACCCGTTATTAAGTTTGTGCCATTCGCATAATTAATTATTGTCTGACATGGTTGATCTGCCTTAGAGTACATGTCATTAATATATATTGAAACCGAGAGTGGACCCAAAATACTACCTGAGTGATTCCATACTATCTATTCAATATTTGTGATTTGCAAGACTGCCCGTATTTAGTGACGCACACTACTTCTGTCCTTCCATTAAGATAAAAGTTATCTTACAGTTGGTGTCAACAGGATATTAAGGATTTGGGACTTAGGCTAATTAAGAACAAACTTGCAATGTTGCAAAATCGACTTTTAAGGATTTTTTCTTACGTTAATACATCGTGCATCGAAAACTTTCCATCCACGATAACTTGTGCAAATGAATAAATTAATCAAATTACGCTCGGACACATAAACATTAGTTCTCAGGGAGACATTTATTTGACATTTTTATTTTGAAACATAGTGGGGAATTCATCTTTTTTCATTATTTTAAAATTAATACCTTCTCTGTTACCTAGTTTTAACTTTTTCAGTCGCTATGAGTACACAAGCATTTTCTAAATTTTCGCTAAACCCTTCCCGATAAAGATAATATTAATTTCTAACATTTTTTGGTTGCGATTAGCAAAGTATCTATACAGTGTGTACATAAAGTAAGAAACAAATTCATTATTTAATAATCTAAAAACATTTCGTAAAAATCCTCGGACACGTATGTAATAATTTTTGATTGCGCATATTTTAACATATACACATATTATACAGGGTAGCTCATGTAGTAGATATGACATTATCGACGATTTTTTTAAATAAAAACCCCTATATTTTAGTTCAGATTTGTAATCTCCAAGAATAGCTGATTTCAAAAACATAACATACTTAGGGTCTAAAGTTGATAGTTTCGTAGCTACAGGGCAAGAAAAAAAAATGTGAAGTATTTTTAATTTTAAAAAATTTAAATAAAATTAAATAGGCTATTTAATTAAGTGTTGAAATTGTCCTCCTTCTTGTGCCTGGCAGTACCCCAAGCGATTAATAAACTCTTGTTGGACTTTTATTATGGTTTCTTCTGAAATATTCCTGCATTCTGTTGGGATTCGATTTTTTAAATCTTCAATATTGGCAGGTCTTATTTTATAAACGACATTTTTCAGGTGACCCCACAAGAAGAAGTCCAGTGGTGTAAGGTCTGGAGACCTAGGCGGCCATTCAATAGACCCACGTCTTCCAATCCACCTGTTCGGAAAAACTTGATCGACATAATGGCGCACTACTGCTGCATAATGTGGAGGTGCGCCGTCTTGTTGGTACCATAAATTTTCATCTAGAATTCCAAGATTATTTCTACTCGGGTATAAGTTAACTACATAGGGATAAGAAATTCTTGAAGAAACTGAAGGTAATTTAGCCCGTTTACATTATTGTCAAAGAAATATGGCCCAATAATTTTGTTCTTCACTATACCAGCTCAAACATTAATTTTTTGGGGATATTGAGTATGATGCTCACGCATCCACCTGGGATTTTCTTTTGCACAATATCTACAGTTTTGCCGGTTTACTTCACCATTTAATTTAAAAGTAGATTCATCCGAAAATAGGATGTTTTCAACAAACAAAGGATCTACGTTACATCTTTCCATTAATATTTGACAAAACTTTATCCTACGATCTGGATCATCTTCATTCAACTCATGAACCAGTCGGATTTTAAACGGATGCCATTTTTCTACTGTTAATAGGTTATGTACGGTCATAGCAGCTGCCTCATGATCCATGCCAATCTGGCGGACGCTGTTATGGGGATTTTCTTCTATAGCCAATAAAATATTTAATTTTTATCATCCGGAATAGTTGGACAGCCTTTCCTGGGAATATCTTCCACAGACCCCGTTTCTCGAAATTTTGTTTCAAGTTTACCTACAGTTGATCTAGTGATTGGTCTTTCTGGGTACTTAGCGTTGACCAAAATGCACACTTCTTGCTGAGTACGAATCCTATCACCATATCCAATCATCATTAGGATTTCTATTTTTGTGTGTTAGATAAACGCATATTAACAAATATTAAAATTAATTTTTTACTTCTACTAATCTTAATAGCAAAATTCACTGTAATGACAGCATAATATCATCATTATCTAAATAACCATAGTTACATAACAGCAAAAGGGCCTACCTTAAAAAAAATGTATCTTAAATAAAATTATTTGTTCTACCCTGTAGCTACGAAACTATCAACTTTAGACCCTAAGTATGTTATGTTTTTGAAATCAGCTATTCTTGGAGATTACAAATCTGAACTAAAATATAGGGGTTTTCATTTAAAAAAATCGTCGATAATGTCATATCTACTACATGAGCTACCCTGTATAATATGTGTATATGTCAAAATATGCGAAATCAAAAATTATAACATACGTGTCCGAGGATTTTTACGAAATGTTTTTAGATTATTAAATAATGAATTTGTTCCTAACTTTATGTACACACTGTACATATTATCTATAACGATTACCCCACATGTTTTTTTAATAAAATGAATGATAATAATTCACTTGAAATAATATTAATCATAATGTAATTAATTCCGATTGAAAACCATGCATCTTATTTCTGGCGTAGTAGAATGTGAACTCACATAACGTGATTATGGACCAACTGCATGGATTCTAATTGAGTTTCTAAATCTCAATGGTATTCCGAAGCCACCTCACTATCTTCAAAAAATAGTTTTCTATTTCATTGTTGAAATAAACTTTATCTAGTACTCTCGTATTATAAAGCTATAAATCGTGTTAGGAACTTATGGTGTTGGGTATATTAAGTATTAATGTCCTTCGTAGGAAAGTATGGTCATAAAAGCTTCGGTGCTAAAATTTTGTACAGACTCGAATCTTTTTTTTTACAGTGTTGTAACGTAATTGATGGACGTGTATAATACATACGCACACAATTTTTTTTATATATTCTTATAAATCAATTAAGAGCTATAAAGAAAAATATTCTTTAAATCTAAATGCGGCTCTGAGATGTAGGTACCTCAATAAAACCACCAGTAATAAGTATGATAATGAGAAATATTCCTAGATGTTTTATGTTTTATTAGTTTCAACATGTTTTACAGTATTCCAGAAAAATCTCACACAATCTGTTCTCGGGAGGCATACGCATGGGCGGATGGGACACCTCGGACTGGCGCGGGAAGTCAATTTATTAAAAAAATTAAAATCGAAATAAAAACATGGGGATATTGAAAACAGACAATTTGAAAATATTTTTAGAAATGCTTTAATTAATTAATATTGTTCTGAATAATTTATACAGGGTGATTCAAAAGTACTTTGACAAGCTTCGGGAGGTAATGGCTGGCAATATTTTAACATAAAAAGTTCTTATAAACAGTGGTCCTTGGCGACTTCGTTACGGAGATACAGGGTGTTGAAATGTTAAAAGAAATAGTAATAATTTTTAAATAACTCCTGAACGAGTTTTTTTTAATGAAATTTTGTGAATTAAATAAGCATCTTAGGACACTTATTTTCAAAGTACAACACGTTCGTAAATTTAACCAGTGGCGTCGGTACAAAACGTTACTATCATATTTTTTGTGAAAATTGTGCTACACCACTGACTTATTTTATTTTAACTTTCATTTTATAAATCCCCCCTTTATTTTGAACAAAAAAGATCACGTGTGTTTTTTTGATACGAGGGACGGTTTAAGCGTAAATGATTATTTTATTTGAATATACACAAATATTAAAAAATGTGTTTTAAACTGATCAACCACTCAAATATTTATTACAATATTTTAACGAATACCTACATACATACTTACTAATAAACAAATATGTATACGCCTAGGGAAGGTATCTGAGGATGCCTATTTTCTAAGTATAACACGTTTTCGTGGCATAAATATTTATTTGTTAGTATATTATTTTTTAATATTTGGTATTTTGACAAGGCGGCTTTGGAAATGCTTTTTTTGTCGATAAATTAAAACATATTTGACAGTTAGTTACCATTGAGTTTTATTTCTTTAGTTTTGTTATTTTTAATGGTAACTAACTGTCAAATATGTTTTAATTTATCGACAAAAAAAGCATTTCCAAAGCCGCCTTGTCAAACTACAAAATATTAAAAAATCACATACTAATAAATAAATATGTTTGCCACTGAAAACGTGTTATATTTAGAAAATGGGCATCCTCAGATACCTTTCTTAGGCATATACATATTTGTTTATTAGTAAGTATGTATGTAGGTATTCGTTAAAATACTGTAATAAATATTTGAGTGGTTGATCAGTTTAAAACACATTTTTTAATATTTGTGTATATTCAAATAAAATAATCATTTACGCTTAAACAGGGGGGATTTATAAGAAAAAATTCAAAATGAAATAAGTCAGTGGTGTACCATAGTTTTCACAAAAAATATGATAGTAACATTTTGTACCGACGCCACTGGTTAAATTTACGAACGTGTTGTACTTTGAAAATAAGTGTCCTTAGATGCTTATTTAATTCACAAAATTTCGTAAAAAAAAAATAACTCGTTAAGGAGTTATTCAAAAATTATTACTATTTCTTTTAACATTTCAATACCCTGTATCTCCGTAACGAAGTCGCCAAGGACCACTGTTTATAGGAACTTTTCATGTTAAAATATTGCCAGCAATTACCTCCCAAAGTTTGTCAAAGTACTTTTGAATCACCCTGTATAAGTAATATTTTTTACTTAAAAATTATAAATTAATAATTTTATTACAGGTAATATATATTTCTTCAAAAAAGCTGCGTTTATACTATAAATTAACATTTTTACTTTAAAACTTGATTTTTAATGCATATTTATGATTTATGATTTTACATAGGTACTAAAACAAAAAATAAGATTTGCCCCTAACAAGCTCAGCTTCAGGGGATTAAAGAATAAGTTTATCGAAGACAACAGAATTATATTTACTATATTATTAAATTTTAAATAAACTTATTATTAATTGAAACGGCGCCGCGTCGTGTCGATCCAATAAAAAAATGAAAAGACAAAAATATGTATTTTTTCATCCACTTACGACATATTTTTTATAATAACTCATAAATAAAAAATATTTAGCATAAAGATAACATAAATAAAAAAGGAAATCTTAATTTAACATAAACATCAAATTAGTAAAAACAGAAACTTTTTATTCTTGACAGAACAAACACATACCAACTCTTAAATAAGAAACTCTTAATTTTATTATTAACATAAACATAAACATTAAATGAGTAAAAACAGGAACTATTTATTCTTGTCAGAACAAACACATAACTCATAGATAAAAAAAACAATAAAATAAATAAAACATAACTAAAATGCTCTTTCGATTATTTTTAAAATAAATTGTTAAAAAAGAAAAGAAAAAAGTTCGCAAACAGCGGCGGCGCCTATCGGCGCCTAAGGGACCGGCGCACCGGGATATCTCCCGGTGTTCCGGTGGGCCCATCCGCCTCTGGGCATAGGACACTATGTGCAATCAGCTCGATTTGTGGATATTTAGTAAAAACAATTAAGTTTGTATAGAAGTAGCCGTTACTTGATGAAGATCCATTATAAAAACTATAAAAAAATACTTCGTGTATAAACCTTCACTAAATTTTACTGTTATACCATAACAATTGTTTCGACACACAGTGTCTTCGTCAGATGGTTGCAAATGAATGAATGATTTAGATTATCTTAAACTATAAAATTTACTCTAAATCTTTACCTATTTTATTAACACTTCGAAATACCAAATAACCCAAACTACTTTCTATTGAAAAATAGTCCTGAAGAATAGGTCATTATACAAATTTTATTATATGATAAACCCTAACGGATTAAATTTAAATATAACAGGGGAGAATTGTTCAGGTCCAACTGGTCATTTAATAAAACATTGATCTTTTGCATTTGTTAATTTCCATACTTTCTGATTAATTAAGTTTTGTTGACTTATTTTCTAAATGTAAAATTCCAAAATTTTAATCAAAACTGTGTTGTTCACCATTTAAATGTATTGCATAATGGGAATTACTGTGTTTTTTATTGTAATTATTTTTATGTTCTTTGATTCTTTTTCCAAAACACCTGCCTGTTTGTCCTATGTAACTTTTTAAACAACTACCACATTTAAGTTTATAAACACCACATTTTTGATTTTTTCCGGTTTTGTTTTTATTATTTTTAATTAATGTACCCAATTTATTGTTACTTAGTTCTATAAGCAATTTTAAAATTTAGTTTTTTCAATAGTTTGTTAATCTTGTCTGTGATATCTCCATTATATGTAAGAGTTTTGTATTCTATTTTATTTGGTTTTAAAACTGGAAATGCTAAATTAATTGCTTTATTATATTGTTTTTTTATTGATAATGTGATCTATCATGGAAGCTTGATATCCATTGTTTATAGCTAATTGTTAATTAATATACCATTATCGGAACAAAACTACAACAAAGAAAAAAAAATCTGTGGGCTACAAACCCAAAAAGTCTCTTGTATTACACTTAAATGATATTAATAAGTTTATAAATGGGGCCGAAAATAGCAGTTATTTAGGATAAAAAGTAAGTAGTATTTACATTACATATCTATATGCATTTTGTTTTGTACAATTTCACAGGTTTTATAAAAAAAAAATTTCCCAATAAAGTTGGAGAACAGACATTTTTAAATTACACCAATTTCTGTTCTATTGTATGAACAGTAGGTAGACAGCTATCCAAATACAATAGTAGTAAGTATGTAAATTCTAGGTTGCTTTACTTATGGGGTATAATGGAGCATGCCAGAGAGAAGAACTGACAAATATGGATGTAAAAGACATTCACTTTAAGGTTGCTTCTATTACAGTACACATTCCCAAAACTAAAACACGTGTACCAAGAATGTTTCTTATAATAGATCAATTATTATGGATTAATTTGATTAGACAATATTTTGATTTACGTCCTAAAAATCTTACAACATCGAGATTTTTTCTTACTTATAGAAATGGGCATTGCATAAACTCACCTGTAGGTCTAAATACAATGGGAAAAGCTCCTAGCCTTATTGCAAAATACCTGTGCAAACCAAATCCAGAATGTTTTACTGGCCACTGTTTAAGACGGTCTAGTGTCACCGAGCTGGCCAAAAAGGGAAGCGATTTGGTTACCATTAAAAGGCACGGGGGATGGAAGTCTTCAGCCGTGGCTCAAGGCTATATTGAAGGTTCTCTAAAAGCGAAAACGGATGTAGCGCAGAGACTCTCTTCTAGTTTAACACCTTCATTAATAGATAATATTGATCATACTGCTACACCCTTACTTGGAACATCAAGATCGACAATTGAAGGTGTAGAAACTGCTTTTCAACCAAGCCTTTTTAAAAATGGATTGGATTCTGGGGTCAGCGATCACAAAGTTTCGCATACTATGTCTTTAAAAAATACTCAAACTATGCCTGAATTTAAGGTTAACGCGTTCGACACAAGTACATTGACATTAAATGCTTATAACAAATGCACTATAAACAATGCCTAATTAACATTATATAGTTGGAATTTGTATTTTTGAGTTTATAATTGATATTTTTTGCAAAATAGTTCTCCGTCAATAAAGTCATTATTTAATATGTGTTTTTTAATGAACTAAAACAATACATACAGATTTGTAGATCTAGGCAACCAAACATACATACGTGGGTTCGTGTAGTATTTTGCACACTTGGACTAAAAAATATTATGGGGAAAAAAACACACAGTCGTCTCCACAAATAATTTATAAGTAGTCAGTTTATACAGGTGGACATGTTTCGGCACTAGAAAGTGCCATCATCAGCACCGAAGGGCTAAAATAAATTGAGAATAGAAAAAGAATGACAAATCAGATCAATGTATATACTTACCCCAAGTGCCACTTACACGAATGAATGTAAACAAAATTTAAAAACATGAAAAGGACAAGAACATGTTGTATAATTGGACGAAAACAAAGTTAAAATATTTAAAAAGTGTTAAAAAATTAAAAATCGATTTTAAAAAGCCGAAAGGAGTTTAATTTTTTAACACTATTTAAATATTTTAACTTTGTTTTCGTCCAATTATACAACATGTTCTTGTCCTTTTCATGTTTTTAAATTTTGTTCACATTCATTCGTGTAAGTGGCACTTGGGGTAAGTACATACATTGATCTGATTTGTCATTATTTTTCTATTCTCAATTTATTTTAGCCCTTCGGTGCTGATGATGGCACTTTCTAGTGCCGAAACATGTCCACCTGTATAAACTGACTACTTATAAATTATTTGTGGAGACGACTGTGTGTTTTTTTCCCCATATCTTCACGGCTCCACTCTGAGATAATGGACTACTTTCGTAAAATTAAAAAATATTAGTTATCTAGAATGCTATGCTAAACGGTGAACAAAAAACATGTCATATAGGGCCAACCTTTAAATAATAAAATTCGGAGTTCGAAATAGATATATTTCGAACTCGCTAGCGCGTTCGAAATAGGTCTGTTTCGAGACAAAATTAGAAAAAATAGTTTAATTTTCTGAATAAAACTACATAGTTACCTAACTTTTGTAAAAATAGTGTTGTATACCTCCCGAGTACAGCAATGATTAAGTGGTACTACATGGAAAATATTTGTTTTTGCGATGTTTCCTGATTCTAAGCAATACAACAGTCCTAAATATTGTTCGTAATTTGGAGAGTAAGGTACTGCAACAAATAACTGCTTAGAGCAGAATAATAATGTATTCGATGGTAGCGCATAAGAAAATAATGCAGATTTAGAACTTGTACGCCAGGTAGAATAAAATAATGGAATTAACACCAGCTTTCATGGCAAATCTGTAGGAAAGCATCACTCCACAGTACTGCGCAAATTACATAATTACCTATAGTTATCATGGGAATAGATTTTACAATATCAAATTGGACCGGCATTAGAAGAAGCTGCTCCTAAAAATAAATATATTTGGTTTCAAATAGGCGGTTGTCCATCGCACAATTCATGAGAAGTAAAGGAATATGTCCAAAACGTTTTAGATGGATGCCCAATGGAATTAATAAATATATAAATAAATAAATAGATCCTTTATATTTCAAGAAAAAAACAAAATATTACAATCTATTTTACGTACTTTACTTAACTTTATCTATTGAGGTAGCATGCTGGCATAGCTGGCTTTAGTAGCTACTCAACGGAACCATACCACAACAAGCAAACCTAATGAAATAAGTTATTTATACAATATTAAATGTAAAATTAATAAAGAAGCAGAACAATAATAATTAAAAAATAATCTAAATAAGTATTATTTAAATAAAAGAACTATAATAATTGACAGCATGTTAACAAGCAATGAACAAATTAAACTCAAAAATTCAACATATTTTATCGTATCAACGTAAAATAGGGTGAACTATTTCCCAAAGGATGTATATATTTTATTTATAGAGTGAGAAACAATAAAAAAAACTTTAAAAATGAAACAGTCAAGTTTGTAAAGCTAAAAGATGCTTTTTATACCTTATTTTAAATAGTTGAACACTCAAACCAATCAAGTTGTTAGGTAAGAAGTTATAAGCTCTTACCGCATTATAGGTAAATGACCTCTGAAATAGGGCACTCTGATGGTGAGGTTGAGTTAATCTACCTCTATGGCGAATGTTGACGGAATGAACATTACAGCGGGGGACTAGGCGTTCGCGGACAGAGACAGGAGAATTCAGCTTATTCAAGATTTTGTAAATAAAAGTGCAAAAATGTTGAAGCCTACGGGAATCCATCTTTAATGAATTTAGTTCCAAAAATGTGTGCGAGATGTGATCATTTTTTCTAAGACCAAAGATGAATCGAGCACAATCATTCGGTACCTTTTGAATACGAGACTTACTTACGGTATCTAGACAGTGACTGTAAACGAAATCGCAATAATTAAAATTTGAAAACACTAATGATTCGAAAAATTTAAAATATGTCTATTGTTGTAGAGTATTTTTAGGGCCATATAAGACTTTTGGATATATATTTTTTTTTATGATCACGAAATCTTAATTCGCTATCCAAAACTACTCCTAAGCTTTTTGCAGATTCAACTACTGCCAGCTTTATTATTATTACATAAATTTACCAGCTATATCATCTAATCTTTTAATAAACGACTTTTTCCTGGGTCACATTAAAACTGCTATTTATAAAAATTTGGTCAACTAAAATTTGTTATTTCAGGAAAATACAATAAATTTCTACGTATCAACTTAATAACGTAAAATTTGAATTTTATGACGGTTTAGGATATTGCTTGGCAGTGAACGAAGGATTATTTAAGCATTTGATCAAAAAATAAAAGGTAAGGTAAGGAAACAATTAAGAGCGTCAGGCAATTTAAAATCTATATAAGATGAATTAGTAGTGAACAGAAACGAAATAAGTTACCTTTTTCTTGAAAAACTTGTTTATTTTATTTTATTAAAAGCATTGTCCGACTGACCATTCACATTTATTTTTTAAAACTACAAGAGATAAATGCCGATCAATATTCCTTGAATTGTATTGAATTAAAACAAATGTGGATCATTATCACTTTTATTCTGTCAAACAAAAACTAATATGGGTGGTGCATGTGTTTTATTGAATAAGAACAACTATTACAAACAATGCTACTGTGTTTTATCGAAATATAACCAGTATGAACTTTTATCTCTTTTATTGAGTCAAAAGAAAACAAAATGTGCGTCAGTATCCAAAGTATTGTGTCGATTGGAGGCAAATGTCTATCGTGCACTAATATATTGTTACTTTAAGAACATGGTTACGATTATAATAACAAAGAGGTCCAAGGATAAATACAAATTTCCATTTAAATTACTAATTAAATGCATAATGCATACTCTGGGCGGGTAGACCACGACGGCCTTCTCGTTATTATTGGGACTCTACGGGCAGCCATAATGCAAAGCAAGTCCACGGAAAGTGGAATGGTGTTGAAAGGAGTTTATTCTGTTGGGACGCCCTCCTAGCACAAGTGTAGTCTTGGACCTACCCAAAAATTTTGCCGTGTCGGAATTATTGTTCGTCTGGGTTAGTAATAAGAACTATGGAGATTATATGGGCCTGCTTGTTTAGCAAACTTGAAACCATTACAAAAATTAGAAAATAAAGTTATTAAATGCATACACAAATTACCACAATTAGAACCAACTACCGTTAATCTATATTATAGACCGAAGGAGTATTTACTGTTTGTTTGAAGGTGGTAGACAATGAAGTAATATCAAAATAATTACCTTGTCGGACTTCCATTGTCTTTATATTGTTACTTAACACAACGTTTCGGTTAGTTAGTATCTCTAACCGTTTTCAAGTGTAAACTACATTATTATTCTAAGGCTACTGTCTTAAATACTATCCATGTGCAATGAAGCTTGATGACTCCGCCTACGTGCTTATTGGAGTTTGAAGTTTGAGCTGTTGGTTTTGGACAAGAAGAAACTTCCAGATATTGGAGGTATCTATACTTGGTTTACTGCATATATGTGTATTGTGATTTATGAAAGCTGCTTCCTTGAATTTTCGTTTTTTCCAGTGCTGTTCCGTGTCCAAAACCTTGGCTTCTGACCACTGTATATTATGTTGATAAGTCCATATAATATACCCAATATCTGGAAGCCTCTTATTGTCCAAAACCAACAGCTCAAACTTCACACTCCAATAGGCACGTAGGCGGAGTCATCAAGCTTCATTGCACATGGATAGTATTTAAGACAGTAGCCTTAGAATTATAATTTAGTTTATACTTGAAAATGGTTAGAGATACTAACTAACCGAAACGTTGTGTTAGTTAAGTAACAAAATAAAGACAATGGAAGCCCGACAAGGCAATTTTTTTTTTTAGTATTTACTGGTTCAAAATAATTATTAATTAAAAATTTGTATTTTAATTCACTGTATTATTTGAAAAGAAAAGAATCAAACTTAACACCTTAGGAGAATAAGACATTTCATGATCATAACACCAGACATTGTATAAATTATCAAACTATACCCATAAAAAGTAATTTCGGAAAACAATCGCTTTTATATAACAGAATAATAAAATATAACAATCCTGCAAAAAAAATCAGAAAAATTAAATATTTGGCAACTTTTAAAAAACAATTAAAGAAATATTAACTTAATGAAGGTACTTTAAATTGATTTTATTAATAAATTAAATTGGATTAACATCCATTTTTATTGTTTTTTTTTATGGTTATTACTTTCTATATTATACTGTCATTTTTCATCTAATGAACTGTAAAAGTTAATTTGGAATAGAGGCATTTTTAAAGTAATAAAAATTCAATTTTACCTTTTTAACTTAATAATAATATCACATAGTTCCCTGGACTTATAAGGTAAGCAAATATTAAAAAAATAATAGAACCCAAATGTTAAAACTAACAACAAAAATATATATAAAATACAGGCAAGTTTGAAGAAAATACCCTATTCAAAGCTTCAAGTTAAATATTCCAGAACGGAATAGAAAACATCTCTCCGAAGTAGCCTTTTCCCCATCGACTTAAATTTATTTATATCAGTAAGCTGTTTAATGTTAAGTGGTAATTTGTTAAACAATTTAAATGGCAAGATAAGAGGATTGTTTGCTACAAGGTTAACCTAAGAGGAGAAATGTTTCTATTACAATAATTTACTCTTACATTTTAATACCCGTTATTATCTCTAGTGACCCCGAAATTATGAAAATTTTACTTGACCAAATTTATACAATTCAATATGAAAAGACTTGGGAATGTAAGTAAATTTAATTGAATAAATAGATTTTTGCATGAGTTTGCCTTATGCTTAAAAATAATTCTGAAGTAGAGAGTTGTTTTTAATTTCATTTCGTCAGATCCATTCCCAGACACGTTTTGCCAAATCATGGCTCATCAGTAAGGCTAGGATCTGATAAAAAAAAGGATAAAAGGAACATAAAGTTCAACAGATGATATAATGTGCGCGAAAATAATTAAAGAAAGAAAATATTGTGGCATATCGGACAAGTGTGTGACTATTTGTTATATTGAAATACACAGGAATCCAAGTTCAATGGATACCCTGGGGCGGGTAGACCACGACGGCCGTTTCGTCCTTGTTAGGACTCGACGGGCAGCCATAACCCAAGCAATTCCAAGAACGACGGAAAAATGTACTAAAAGCCTCCTCGCAGAATCAAGGAGGCTATCAATATACCGTAGCGCCATCCCACGGAATCAACTCCAATATAAAAGATAGTTACACTGGTAATAACGAAAGGTAGACAAATAAATAACCTACGATGTGCATCACAATCCAGTATAGGGAACGCTATTTGCGTTTTCACCGAAAACATCTGCGATTTTGCAGACCAGAAAACAGATGAACGCTGGCACCTACCAGAATGCGCGCAATCCGCTTGAGTTTTGAGCCATAAAAATGTTTAGAAGATAATATAATGCCCGCGAAAATAACTAGACTGGGTACATATCGCTAATCGTCAGCCAAGAGTGCATCTAATATTAGTACTAAAAGGATTTACAAAAATTTACAATAAAAAAATACTTTTCTTTTCTTTTTTTCTATTAACTATTGCTTTTTTTGCCTCACCTTCCTGCGGAACGTGAAGGGAAAACATATCGCCAAATTGTCATTATAACAACTGACCAAAATTACACAATGGTGCAAAATTTCCGTTTTCTCGTATAGATAGGTAGTTTTCTGAGACGGCGTCGTATAGGTGCTCTTTAAACTCGCACACCTTTTTGCAATGTGGGATATACTTTCCATATTTGCTCTATAAAAATATGTAAGTATTCAATCGATTAAAACATAAGCAAAAAATTATTCTTACATGGAAGCTATCAATTATCAGCTAATAAATTTGTAGACATATTATTGTGCCGAGCCCTTCGGGCACGGCACTGTTCTAGTTCGTTCGTTTAATTATACGAGAGCTGTCACTTTGATAGGTAAGTGTCATTTTTTTAGCTTTTTCGTAGCCAGGGTTATAGCTGTAAGAATTCGAAATTAAAAAAATTTCAGGTACCTAAATAAGAATGTTTTATACGATAGCTGTCAAATTTTGACAGGTAGGAGTCAGTTTTTTTTTATCCTTTTCGTAGCGAGGGTTATCGCTGTAAAAATCCTAAAGTAAAAAATTTTTCAGTTCCTAAATAACAAAGTTGTATACGACAGCTGTCAGACTTTGACAGGTAAGTTTTAATTTTTTTTTGTTTTTTCGTAGCGAGAGTTACAGCTATAAGAATCCTAAATTGAAAAATATTTCAGTTCCTAAATAACAAAGTTCTATACGACAGCTGTCATTTTGACAGGTAAATGTCAATTTTTTTAAAGCTTTTTTTGTATCTAGGATTAAAGCTGTAAGAATCCAAAATTTAAAAAAAATTCAGTAGTTAAATAACAAAGTTCTATACGACAGCTGTCAAATTTTGACAGGTAAGTTTAAATTTTTTTTTAGATTTTTCGTAGCGAGATTTATAGCTGTAAGAATCCCAAATAAAACATTTTTCAGTTCCTAAATAACAAAGTTATATACGACAGCTGTCATTTTGACAGGTAAATTGCAATTTTTTTTTAAGCTTTTCTTGTATCTAGGATTATAGCTGTAAGAATCCGAAATTTAAAAAAATTCAGTAGCTAAATAACAAAGTTCTATACGACAGCTGTCAGATTTTGACAGGTAAGTGTCAATTTTTTTTTAGCTTTTTCGTAGCGACGGTTATAGCTGTAAGAATCCCAAATTTAAAAAAAATTCAGTACCTTGATAACAAAGTTTTATACGATACCTGTCAGATTTTGACAGGTAAGTGTCAAGTACGGGTATAAATGCGATATTTTCCCCCTTATTTTTGGTCAAACGAAAAAGATAAAGGTTCAAGGTAGGTATTTTACACAAAAGACGTGGTCTAAATGGTCTTATTTCTCTAAAAAGTCAATTTGGAAATCGCATTTTTCACCTATTTTTGACAGTAGTATAAAAGTTGTTCACGCCCACCGACCCACGTGTCGATTGCAAAGACATCTTTCCAAAAGTTAATGATATTAGAATTTGTAAAGGTTGCCTGTTTCCGTACCCAAAAACTTGATTTTTCTTAAACTTACGAATATATTTTAATAATTTTGGATATGTAGAGGTGTTGAGAAGTAATCAGCGCATTTTTTGAGAAAAAAATAAAACGGTTTTGTTAAAAATTTAATAAGCTACAGTCGATATAGTAAAACTTCAGCTTCTTGATGCCTTGATAATTCCTAAATTAATTTTATTGAGCTACAAAATATGTTTTCCCAGAGCGCGTTTATTATGCAAACTAAAGCTTGTTTATCGGTCGATATGGTGGACCAAGAAAAAATTTAAAAAGTTATATATAGACACTTGCAGAAGTATTTAAGCAAACCAGTGCGACGCTAACCGAAATTACGGGACTTCAAATTAATAAGCTGCCGTTTTTTCCATATTAAAGATAAAGAAACGAAAAAATATCTCCAAAATACAATTTGAAGAGCTCTATCCGCTAAAGTATACAACGCTTCGATCAAATGTCGTTTTCTGTACGAAAAAAAATAAAAACGAAGAAAAAAATCACGCCTTACACTGTGGTTTCCAGTTTCTTACCATTTTCGGCAATTTCCATTCCAGTTAGGTATAGAACGGTATATTGGAAAAAGGTAGATTTTGAGTTGGCCTAACCGATTATCAAAACCGAATGTCGATTGGATGCACCCAATTCGACTTATTAGCGATCCAAGAGGTACCATTTTCGACCAAATTTTGACTTTGAAAAAATAAAAAAAAATTACTTCCAAACTTTCGATCGCGCTCACAAACAATAGGGTTCTGTAGCCCACGGTCGTCTACGCGTCGAAAAAGTTTAAATCGAAAAAACTAATTTTTGTGGCCTGTATCGAATGCCAACGAGATCCCGATATTTCTCGACTTTAAAAATTAATTACTTTTTTCCGGCACACCCTGTATATTCGAAATTTTCACACAACGTACCCCTACTATTCCTCTGTAAACCCAAAAAGTTTCAATCGTCCCACATTAATCGTTTCCGAGAAAAAAAATCGCAAATGTGAAAATGTCGAAACTGACGACGCCGCCGCCGACGCCGACAACATACGCACATATTTCAAATGTAGCAGCCTATATAGAGCAAAATTTTCGGGAAGCAGTCGGGGTTGTCGTGATTCCGCGTGAAGGCGACGAATAACATATCGCGTGTTCGCGCGATATGTAATTAAAGAAAGAAAATATTGTCGCATATCGGACAAGTGTGTAACTATTTTTTATATTGGAATACACAGGGAATCCAAGTTCAATTTATACCCTGGAGCGGGTAGACCACGACGGCTGTTTCGTCCTTGTTAGGACTCGACGGGCAGCCATAACCCAAGCAATTCCAAGAACGACGGAAAAATGTAGTAAAAGCCTCCTTGTAGAATCAAGGCGGCCATCAATACACCGTAGCGCCATCCCACGGAATCAACTCCAATATAAAAGATAGCTACACTGGTAATAACGAAAGGTAGACAACTAAATAAACTACGAAGTGCATCACAATCCAGTATAGGGAAAACGTTTTCACCGAAAAGGTCTGCCATTTTGCAGACCAGAAAACAGATCAACGCTGGCACCTAACAGAATGCGCGCAATCCGGAGTTGATTTCGTGGGATGGCGCTACGGTGTATTGATGGCCGCCTTGATTCTACGAGGAGGCTTTTAGTACATTTTTCCGTCGTTCTTGGAATTGTTTGGGTTATGGTTGCCCGTCGAGTTCTAACAAGGACGAAACGGCCGTCGTGGTCAACCCGCCTCAGGGTATCCATTGAACTTGGATCCCTGTGTACTCCAATGTAAAAATAGTTACACACTTGTCCGATATGCCACAATATTTTCTTTTTTTAATAAAGTTTAACTATGAACAATTTACGGCGAGGATCCTCAAAAAGATAAAGCGCTAAGCGCCATCTAGTATCGAATTGGGACACTTCTAATCGGGTACCGGTTTAGACCGAAAACCAATGATGTCTGTGAAGTAGAGAGTGATTTTTCCTTTCGTATCGAAACGAGTTGTTACAGGGTGTGCTTAAAAAGTAGGGTAAGTTTAACTTTTTTAAATATACGAAAAAGTTATAGGTTTCAAGATAATTTGACTTTAAAATTTTAGCATTTGCAAGCTTCTTTTTGATGTAAAAATACTTACCTAAATTTTGACTCCAAGCAATTCAATTCTATTTTTATCCTCAAAAGTCAAAAGTACATATTCAATATGAAATATGTGATATCTCATTTACTTAGTCATATCTCATTTATTTAGTCTTCTTTTTACGTCTATAATCAGAAAACTTCTAATTGATAAATAATGACACTTTTGTCAAATGGAATAGCCTATATATTTTGCTGCCATGCGTCAAAAACTCTTCAATTTTTGTAATGAATCTCATATTTCTATCTCTAATAATTTATTATATTTTATAAGGAACTTTTACTCCTATAACTTTTTTATGATAAATATTACAGAAATAAAATTTAAGTCAAAATTAATAAAGTTAATACCCGTGTACAGGGTCTTCCAACGAGGACTGAACAGGGGCTCATTTTTGAGCTTCCTTGTATTTAAGGAAAAATCCAAAATAGCCAATCGATGTACTTTTTCTTGCAGAATTCAAAAATGAAACCAAAAATTTATTTGAACCAGAAACAAAAGAATTACGCTATGGATAAGGTGTTTTTTAATTGGAACATACCTTTTTTTATACGATTTTTGGAACGAGTGATTTTTTTTTTGTCCGTTCTGATTAAAATATTTAATATTGTGACAGCTATTTTTATTAAATTTTAATGTTTTATCCAGTATAATTTAACTTTAACCTGTTTGAAACATACACTAGGTAATAAAGGTATAATCACCTTTGAATCCTTCAAAGTCAAAAAATTTGACAAATATACTATAATATTGCCGAAATGACTTTGAAGGATTCAAAGGTAATTATACCTTTATTACCTAGTGTATGTTTCAAACAGGTTAAAGTTAAATTATACTGGATAAAACATTAAAATTTAATAAAAATAGCTGTCACAATATTAAATATTTTAATCAGAACGGACAAAAAAAAAATCACTCGTTCCAAAAATCGTATAAAAATAGCTATGTTCCATTTAAAAAACACCTTATCCATAGCGTAACTCTTTTGTTTCTGGTTCAAATAAATTTTTGGTTTCATTTTTGAATTCTGCAGGAAAAAGTACATCGATTGGCTATTTTGGATTTTTCTTTAAATACAAGGAAGCTCAAAAATAAGCCCCTGTTCAGTCCTCGTTGGAAGACCCTGTACAAGCATTTTTCCAAAAAAAAAAACTCTACTGGATTTACTGAATTAATTCTATGTTACAAACTCGCACTGTATAATTTTTCATCGTCAACTTACACTGAACAATCAACATTATGCGCTTGCTAACTGACGGGGGCACTCCGTTCGACGCAATGCACAGGTAGGGCCCCATTTGTTGTCTGTTCACCCGTGTTAGATTCAGGACGGAGCCTTCAGCGCTCGCAACTGAAACAGAAACAAAGCATTAGTATAATGAGGTATTGGGCACGAGGGACCTAACTGAAAGGTGGAGAGTAATTAAATCCGTGCCAATCCGCTTGAATGTTTCAGGTGAAAATCTCTGGCACTAACAACAATGCGCTTTTAAGCTGTGACACGAGAATTGAAACATTTACAACACGGCAATGTCTACATAAGTGTTATTAATATGATGGCTTATGGTCACAGCTGTAAAAGTGTAAAGTATCTAGTAGTAAAAGCATTTAATAGCTTATAAGAGATATGTGGATGACATATGCATTGTTTGGGGTGATAGTGACGAAGATTTGAAGAGTTTTATAGGCTATGTTAATAATCTACACTCAAAAATAAACTTTACACTTAAAATTGAAAATAATGGCCAGTTACCTTTTCTAGATGTTCTTCTAATAAGAGACAATAATAAAATTAATTTTGAAATTTACAGAAAACCCTCATCAACAGATAACGTAATACAATTTAACTCTAACTCACCTTATTCTCATAAATTTGCAACTTTTAACTCATTTTTCTATAGGCTATTCAATCTACCTTTATCTAGAAATGATTTTAATAAAGAACTGAAAATAATAAAACAAATAGCTTTTAACAATAGATTTCCATTGAGATTAATTAATAAAGTTTATTATAAATTCGTCAACAAATACAAATTATCCTATAATATTTTACATTCCAACACGAAAGACAAAAACAATTATAGATCGTTGACATAATTCGGTAACATCTCCTTAAGATTTTAAACCACAGTTTTTATGATTACTCTTCTATATTTTCAATAGTTAACTGGTGCCCAAACTTCCACAAATTCGTTTTATTTATGCTTTTCATAAAAATTCAAATCATGAGTATTGAATATGTCATTATTACCATTAGAATCAGCACTGCAAATCTAAATGCAAATAAATTTTATATAGTTTAAAAATTATTCACGTTTTTCATTTCTCAAAATGGCGTTACATCGCTGAAATTGACGTCATTTCGATGTCAAAAGGTAACGTTATTTCGACGTCAAAAACTGACGTTATTTAGATGTAACTTACTTACGTCAAAAGACATCGCTGTGGAAGTTAAAAAGACGTATTTTAGCTAAAACTGATGACGTCTTTTAGACATAATTTCGGCGTCATGTACCTGGGATACCTAACTACCATTACAACAATAATTATTGTTTCAATAATGGTATCCTTAGAAGCTATCTCACAGATGAAAATGTTAACAGTAATTATTTGTATTTACTCTTTTCCTAATTACTGCACCATTAAATAGGCAAATAATACAGATTAAAACTTTACCTGTAAAAAAAGGTTAAAATTATTATAAGAATCTAATTTTCTACAAATCACTGACGCGCCATTATGTTGAGTACTTATAACAATAAAATAAAAAAATTCTTTACAAAAACTTATAGAAAAACAGGAACCACGTATAAATACGAGTATTCCGATGGCTAACCACGACATGGCAAAAGAATTTAATTTATCTGAATTACAATAATTATGAAAGGTGTATTTTATTAATTTTATGAATCTAATACTTAACAGTAAGTTTGATTAAAGCGCTTCTATTGATGTGTTAATTATAGTGGACAATATGTGGACCATAAAGCTAACCAGACAAATTGTGAACGCTGGAATCTTTGATTTCTTTAAAACGTAAACAATGTGGTCTATTCTATGAGAAGTCTATGTATATTATCCTCTTGAATAAAATATTTATTGTGTCAAGACCTGAGTTTATCAAAAAACACTAGACATAATACTGTATGAAGTCCCAGTCTTAGGTACGTCGATCCGAGGTTATTTTAAAAAGCTAATAATTGTAAGTGAATTTTGAAAAAATGAGGAAACACTTATATTCTTATTTTGTTAAAGGATTTTATATACCAATTGCTAAACCTAAACCATTTTTAGTTTCTGAGATACAAAAATGTATATTCCTATATATCAATCCTTAATTAGTAGATGCCTACGTTATAATATGGAGAATACATCCTCGAAACTTTATGATTCTGATATTAGGGGGGTTGGTGAATTAGTCAGTTACCTTACAATATTATACAGAGTGTTCCAAAAGTAATGGGACAGAGAGCAACAGCAGACACCTTAAGGCGAAATAATGCGATTTATTTAAACTTGCCCAACAAGAAAATTGATAACAAGCAAGATACAGGGTGTCAAAGTTTTAATTTTGTTTTCGTTTTTGCGAATATTTCTTCACGAAACGACATAGCAGCACAAAATTAAAGGTTTTGCGGTTTTTTGAGGTGAGAAATTCAAAATTATCCATAGTTTTTGTGTAACTAGTAGAGGGCGCTGCCTACGGTATGGCCCACTCCTTTCAGCTGGCATAACTTTGTTTAGGCTTCTTACATCGATCCGACTATTAAAAAATTAAGTTAATTTACTTCTTTTACATTAAAAACGTATAATTTATTGAAGTCGCTAGGAGCAACCATTTAGTAGATATAGAATATAGAGGTAATCGCATTGGATATTTTTAACGCAAAAATGCTAAAATATTTAGAATAATTATTATTGTGTATTCGTATTAATATTATTTATCAGAGCTGGCCTTAATTAAAAACAACGACGTTTCTAAGGCAACAACATGTTTCAAAAAATATCTTCTGTCAAAGTTATTAATTTTCTACGTTCAATACGAAGATATTATAATTTTTTAGTAATGCCTCGACATAATTTATTTTCCAATGCGGAAATGCGTGATGCTTTGTATTTATGCACAAGGAAATTTTAACGATCCGAGTGTAGGGCGCAGGTACCAAGAAACGTCCCCGTAGGCAGCGCCCTCTACTGGTTACACGAAAACTATGGATAATTTTGAATTCCTCACCTCCATTTCGTTAAAAAACAATCGCAAAAAAACGAAAACAAAAATAAAACTTGACACACACACTTGACATCCTGTATCTTGGTTGTTATCAATTTTGGGATGAAGCAAGTTCAAATAAATAGCATTATTTCGCCTTAGGAAGTCTGCTGTTGCTCTGTGTCCCATTACTATTGGGACACCCTGTATAATACTATAAATTATGGAGTTCTACCTAGTAAAGGCAAAATCTATTAAATTATTTAAATGATTTATTATTGAATAACCACTGAAAGGTAAATTTATCTGTTCGGTTAATAGAAATGATCAAAAAAAGGTAGCAAGTTATTTTAAATAGATACTGTAAATTGCTCCAATCTAAATACAATATTTAACTCCTTTATAAATTAAGGAATTCCTAATACAATTAGCCTCGATTTTCTCCGAGGTTTCGAGGTTTAAAATCTGTCTCGAAAGACTGAAAGCAAACTAGAAATGCGACATTAAATATGGTTAAATATTTACTATTTGGTTTTAATTCGAGAATTCAAACCTTTTAATTATAAGGTAGTTATAATATAGGGGTATTTTTTTTTTTATTTATTTATTTTACGTCGGCCTTTTTCCGCAACGAGGCCAATCACCGACGCCAGGGAATTTGTCACACACTATCTGGTAATTTTTGCCGAATCCCTCTTTTTCGAGGGTAGGGTTCTTTAACGTGCCAACATCCATGACACGGGGCCCACAGTTTAACGTCTCTTCCGAAAGACGGCGCCACCTCTTAAACCAAATTCCAAATTTAACATCGACGTTGCGGGCACCGGGAATGGAACCCGGGCCTACGATCTGTAAGGCTGCTGCGCTAACCACTAGACCACAACGTCGAGGGGTAACAGAGTGTTATTGTACTTTGTATATAATAATTTTCATATGCTTTTTTAATTTTGGTATATAATCTCAATACAAGTACATTATTCTTAGTACTTTCGTCTAAAAATTGTACAAATGAAGTTTTTTAGTGCTTGTATTAACTATACAGCGTAATCAGTAAAGGATACGGAGCGGCCATATCTCGAAAGCCATTTATGTTACGATTATGAGGTAAAAAAATTATTAATAAATTCGGACGTAAGAATTCGATTAAAAACATTCTTAAGTTCCTAATTTTACTGCTAGAGGGCGCATGTGCTGTCATGTAACTAAAAGTGGCTAATTGGTCCATATATTTCATATACAATGTTAGTCTGAAACATGCCACATACAGTCTCTGTTCAATATCCTAAACATTTTATTTAAACATTTTTTCTTTAATTAACATGACAACGGGAGGGTGAAGTGCAACAATTTAAAGATTTTTAAATGGTATAACTTGGGTTTGCCTTTACCGATTTTAACAAGCGATATCCCAACATAAAGATATTTTTAATAGGATTAAATTTTATTTTAACCAATGCTAGGGTTAATTTGTTTGCTTAACAATAGGGGGCGCTAATTAAAAGAACATCAGATTTATTCATTTACACAATTAATTTAAATACAACCATAATATATCTTTTTTTACTCTTGTTGATAGACTATTAGTTAAGTAAAAGAGATCAGAAAACCAGAGGTTGTTATGTCTTTTCGTTTAAAAATTATTAAAAAAATAGTTATGGAGTATTTTTTAATTTTCTATAAAAAATAAATTGCTAGAAATTGATAAAACTAACATAAATCCAACAAAATAACCCATAACAACTTAACGTATTCACCTAAAATATTCAAACTGTCGTCCATTATTTTGAATGCAGTGATTAAGACTTCTGCGATTAGAAAATACTTATAACCGCTTTAATTTCCGCTTTAGGCATTTTCCTAATAGCAAGTTGAATTCGACCCATCATATCTTGCCGGCAGCATTTTTGTATCGAGCGTTCAGTAAGCCGCATTCGTGATGCTCGACCTCGGCACGTATCGAGCGTTCGGTAGTACGACAACAGTCGGACTACCGTACGCTCGATTAGGCTGAAATCTTGTTTTTTTTTTGGTTTTTTAATTTAAAAAAAATGCTCTGGGTAACAACGAACAAACCGGTAATATACCATTTAGACGGAATTTGTGCCTCTAGTTATCGTCTACTTATAATCCTCTACTTATAAGAAAAACGCTAAAAAAATTTACGCTTATCAGTCAAGAGTTGACAGTTGTCGTATGGTAGCTTGACAATCGACGATAGACATATTTCGGTCGATGCGAAATTACCCGAATGCGGTGTACTGGACGCTCGATACAAAAATGCTTCCCCGCAGTGCCGGTTTTAACCCTGGGCGAGATTTCTACGGCGCCCCCCAACTGCAATTCAAACCCATACGAAAAAAGAGAAAAGATATAATGAAATAACCATTTATTAAAAAAAAAAATTATTTATTATAAAAAATAACCGTTTATTAGAAAAAAACTAATAAAATTTTACTTTTCTGGCCTTTCTATCAGCGAACTTTTTTACGAGGTTATCAAAGTCGATGTTTTCAGCAATTTCGTTTTCAATTGACAAAGTTGCTAAGTAATGGCAATGCTATCCATACATTTGAATACAGTTCTTGTAAGTTTCGATCTTTGATGAATTTTAAAACAAAAATAGGAGTAACCACATGTGATTCTGTAATATGAATACGTTTATTTAACATTTTATAAGAAAAATCCAGCTTAATAATTATTTTTCTTAATGTACAAATGGATTTATAAGAAAAATTGATTGGTCTTAACCAAATTTTTGCCATGATGTCTTCAAGGGTTATTTTTGAAGAGAATTATTATTTTTAATAAATTAAATCAAATAATAGAAATCCTATTTTTACTTACATATCGGACCACTGTACATTTGCAGTTGGTCCGTCACCCGCCTTGGCGTCAGCGGCTTCCTTATAGTTCTCGCAAAAAATAATGTTTGTTACAATATATATTTTAAAATTTTTACAAAGGGATTCCGAATTCGGTCAGCGATGCCCCTTTTATCCGGCGCCCTGGCCGATCGCCCAACCAGGCCCTACCCTAACGCCGCTCCTGCTTCTCGGGTTGTTGTCGAGTTTCGTACACTATATTCTTTATTCTCAGCACACTTGTATAGATAGATATTAGGCCGCCCTCAGATATTAATTCCGACATTTCGTCTTTCATGTACCATTATCAGGTATGTAAATAATTAATAAAATAACTGAGCAATTCCACGTTATCAATAATTATCAACGTTTTGGCCTCAATAGTAATAATCTTGAAACTTTTTCGTTGTTAACGGTTGGCAGCAAATTGCACAACTTCGAATTGACTACCAAAACCTTAAAAAATGTTTTTACTTTTGAAGATAGTTGCAAATGACCGCCCAATGGTCGACTCCAGATTTAGCAACTCTGCCGCCATATAATCGTTTACAATGGATTTAAAGATGTTTTAATTAAAACCGAAACGCTGATATTTGACTAATGTAGTAGTGTAGTGTATTTATATTTTATTAGATACTAGTCCCCTAGTCCGAAATTGCAATGAAAAATATTTGTTCGTATTTAAAATTACATACTTGATGATGGTTTCGAACGATGAAACGTAAGAATCAAGGTGAAGCATTAATTTTTCGCTATCTGTGTATTCAAATATAAAGCTAGTAAAAATAAAAACGCAAACAACTATTTTCTGTTCGGAAGTAGAAGTTGTGCAACTTAGCCCCAATTTAGCCTTCGCTTTTTTTTTTCAAACAGAATCTTCTAGACCGGCACCCTGTAAGGCAGAGTAGTGTCGGATTCAACCCTGATGGGGCGAACTAAACTCGCCGTGTTCCTGCGGTTTCCGCGCCATAGATATATAAACCTTCAGACCACTCGTTTAGTATTTCTGCTCTGCACGCCTAGTGCCTGCTTTGCTTCGTACTTCACCTATGCCTAGGTACCGGTGTACCTAGGTTTTGGTTTGTCATACTACTTGTTTATTAACATATCGCTTTCTGCGATATGTTATACATCTCTTCTGCATGAAATCTCGACCACCCCTGATCGTCCCTTTAAAATTTTCGTCTTATATAGCTGCTTCGTGAAAATAATGTATGTATGTTATCGTAACAGTCGTAGTTGTAGTCGCTTTTGACATTTTCGCATTTGCGTTTTTTTTTTCGGAAACGGTTAGAGTGGGACGATTGAAACTTTTTGGTTTTAGAAAGAAATAGTGGGGGTACGTTGTGTGAAAATTTCGAATGTACAGGATGTGTCGTAAAAAAGTTATTAAACGTCGAAAGTCGGAAAATATCGGATTCTCGTTGACATTCGATACGGGTCGCAAAAATTAGTTTTATTAATTTAAACTTTTTCGGCGTGTAGACGACCATGGGCTACAAAAGTCTATTGTTTGTGAGCGCGATCAAAATTTTGGAAGTCGAAAATGGGCCGAAACAGGTACCTATTGGATCGTTAATAAAACGAGTTGGGTGCATCCGATCGACATTTGGTTTGGATAATCGTTTAGGCCATTTCAAATATTAGCTTTTTTCAATATATCGGTCTATACCTAACTGGAATGGAAATTGTCAAAAATTGTAAGAAAATTAAAATAACGATTTTGGTCATGATTTTTTTATGGATTTTATTTTCGTCCGGAAAACGACTTTCGATTGAAATGTTGTATACTTTAGCGGATAGAGCTCGTCAAATTGTATTACAGAGAATTTTTTTAGTTTATTTACCTTAAATATGGAAAAAACGGCAAGCTTTTGAATTTTCATTTTCCCAGTTCTGTTTCACGTCGCACTGATTCGCTTAAGCACGTCTGCAAGTGTTTATATATAACTTTTTGAATTTTTTCTTGGTCCACTATATCAACGGATAAACAAGCTTTAGTTTGCATAGTAAGCGCGCTCTGTGAAAACATATTTTGTGGCTCAAAAAAAAATTATGATTTTTTTAATGATTTTTTCTTCAGACGTTTTACTACATCGACCTTAGCTTATCCAATTTTTAAAGAGAAATAGTAGGGGCACGTTCTGGGAAAATCATCCAATATACAGGGTGTACCGGAAAAAAGTTGTTAAACGTCAAAATCGAGAAATATTGTTTTTATGTTGTTGCGCGATACAGGTCAAAAAAATTATTTTAATCTATTTAAGCTTTTTTGACGTGTAGACCACGTTGGGCTACAGAACACTGTTGTTTGCGAATGCGATCACGAGTTGGGAAGTCAATTTATTGATTTTTTAAAATCAATGTAGGGTCATGTTGGATCGTTGATAAATCAAATTGGGTGTGTCCGACACACTTGGATATTCGTTTAGGCCACCTTAAATACTATTTCTTTGAAATATACTGTTCTATACCGAAACAGCATAGAAATGGTCGAAAATTGTAAGAAAGTAAAAATTACTATTTTAGACACGATTTTTTTACGGTTTTTATGTTTTTTCTTACGGAAAACAACTTTGAATCGAAATGTTACCTTAGCCGAAACAGCTCGTCAAACTAAAATAAAATAGTTATTGTTTCACGAGGCAGAAAAGCACAAGATTTAATGCCGCGGCTGGTGTTTCATAGACGAGGCGCAGCCGAGGCTAGGAAACCAGCCAAGGCATTAAATCTGCTTTTCTGCCTAGTAAAACATATACCATTTTCTCCAAATTTGTTCCAATTTCACGCAAAATCGTATTTTTTATATTTATGTATGTTATTTATGACATTTATTGAATTGTTGTGTTTACTTGTCATTTTAAATTTTAATTTTTAATGACACCTGACAGGCTCAAAAGGTGTATTTTTTCTGCCTAGGCATAAGAAGTCCACTTTTTCTGACTAGGCAGAAAAAATACACATTTTGAGCCTGTCAGCTGTCATTAAAAGACCGCTTTTAATGTCATTTGGAGAAAAAGTATTTTTTTTTTGTTTCTTCGCCTTTAATACCTATATATTACTACCGTCTTTTTAAAAGGCATTTCGATCACAGGTTACTTGACTGAGCATCGTTTATTTTTTAATAGCTGTTGCAGTAAGTACCGCATTGGTAGACATCAAAGATTATACCAGACAACTTATTACATTTCAGCTAGCGTTTTGAACGTGTATAAACGTATTTTAAAACTTTTTTTTACGAACTGTGATCATGAATGATTGGAGGTAAGCTCATTTACTTATCTAAATATGTTAAGTCTCATTGCGCATGATTTTCAGATACCATTAGGACATAATTACTTATACTTCTAGATATAAAACATTATAGGTTATTACAATGCATGATAAGGGGTCAAAATGGCGCAGTCCTTTTAAAAAGACGGTAGTAATATATTGAGTAATAGATGTGTTTTGGACTTCCATTGCCTTTAGTTTTTCATATCACAACGTTTCAACTGGTAAGTATCTCCAGTCGTCTTCAGGTGAATACTAAACAAGTTACAAAGCTACGAGCCTATTTATACTACCTAGGGGGGCGGAGCTAGTGACGAATTCGGGTGCAGTCGTGAGTCATCTGCTTACGTCACCATGATTATTCATCTGCTGACGTCATCCGCTTACGTCATCACGTTTGCATCACTACTCAATCTGAGCCTACACCTATTTAACAAGGGCTTTCAAATGTTTCTTATATCTGCAGAAGGCTTACTGAAACAGTCAGGGTTCTGGATTATGACAGCTGCTTCTTTGAATTTTCTCTTCCGCCAATGCTCTTCTTTAAGTATAATTCTTGCGTTTTCCCATTGTAAATGATGGCCGTGGGTCCAAGCGTGGTCTGCTGCACCGGATCTGTTTGTTTCTCCTTTCAGTGTGTGATTTCGATGTTCTTTGATCCTTGTTTGGAGAGGTCGTAGAGTTTCACCAACATAGGATTGTCCGCATTCGCAAGGTATTCTGTATACACAATTCTTCGTGTCCTTTTGATTTGTTGGTTTTGTCTTCGTCAGGTGGCTTCTTAAGGCATCTTTGGAGCTGAAGACTGTTCGGATGTTGTACTGTTGTCCTATCCTTCGAATTTTTTCGGAGATTCCCTTGACATAAGGTACATTCATGGTGGGTCCAGATTCATTATCTTTGTTCGTTCTAGTTTTGTGATTTTGACGCTTTTTGATGGCCTGATCGACTAGTTTCGTAGGGTAATCATTCATGCCAAGGTCTTGCTTGATGTTGTTAAGTTGTTTCGTCAAAGTCCCCTGCGAGTTGCAAAGTGTGAATGATCTATCGACGAGTGTTTTGACTATTCCATGTTTGGTGCTGTTTGAATGGTTTGAGGCGTAGTTAAGATATTGACCTGTGTGGGTTTGTTTTCTATATACCGATGTTTGGATGGTGCTCCCGATTTTCTGTACTACGACGTCTAAGAACGGTAATCTGTCGTTATCCTCCTTCTCCATGGTAAACTTAATTGTAGGTGTCATGTTGTTCATATGTTGTAGAAAGGTTTGAAGTTCGTCATCGCTTCCATTCCAAATGATGAATGTGTCATCTACGTAACGAAGCCATAGCTTTGGTTTGATATTCGCCTTGTCTATCGCCTGATCCTCGAACCATTCCATGTAAATGTTGGCTATTACTGGTGATAGGGATGAGCCCATTGGTAGTCCGTCCTTTTGGCTAAAGAATCTGTTCTTCTCCTGGAAGTAAGAATTATTTAGGCAGCATTCTAGAAGCTCCATTATGGCATTGATGGGTAGCGACGTTCGTTCTTCGAGTGTTCGGTCTTCCCCAAGTTTTCTTCTAATGATCTGCAGTGCTTCCTTCACTGGGACGTTAGTGTAGAGACTTTCCACGTCAAAGCTTACCAATCGGTCCTCTGGTTAAATTTCCGTTCCACTTATCATCTCGACGAAATGCTGTGAATTCTTTACATATGATGCGCTGTGTCCTTGGAGCGGTTGTAATATTGGAAGCAGATACTTGGAAAGTTCGTAAGTTGGAGAGTTTCGGGAGCTTGTAATGGGTCGTAGAGGCATGTTGTGTTTGTGTATTTTTGGCAATCCGTATAGATGTGGGGGTTTGCTGTGATGCGGTGTTAAGCGTGTTCGTGTCCTTTCCGGAATGTGTCGTTCATGCTTCTTGAGTGTTCGGTATACTCTTCCCTCAATGGTGGTAGTGGGGTCCTTTGGAATGCTCTGGTAGTTTCCTTTTTTCAAAACTTCTTCGACTTTTTGGTTGTAGGTGTCCACATCCATCACGACGGTTGCATTTCCCTTGTCTGCGGGTAGAATCTTGATGGTCGTATCCTTCCGTAATTTGGACAGGGTGATGGATTCTTCCTTGGTAATGTTTGGCTTCGGAGGTTTTGATTTCTGTAAAACTTCTCTCACTTTCCATCGGAATTCCTCTGCTTGGGTTGCTTCAATGGTTACTGCGTCTGCCGCGCTTATAATATCTAATAGTGGGATTTCTTTTGGGGCAATTGTGAAATTCAGGCCTTTTGCGAGAAGCGATTCTTCCGTGGTGTTCAATTGTTTGGACGAGATATTGACGATGGTTCTCTGACTTTGTCCTTGTATTATTGTAGGTCTTTCCTGTTGATGTTTCCTTAATTTCTTCTCATGGATAGTTTGGTATTTAGTTCGAATTTTGTCGCAAGTGACGTCGATTTTTCGAAAAATGGGTCCGTGGTCTTCTTCCAAAGTGAGTTCTTTGATTTCCTCAAACCGTTGTTGCACATCGGTGAGTAGAATGAATTTTTTGTAGCGGTGGTAGCTAATTTGGGAGCGCATTAGGGCCTTGCTGGCGTTCTTTAAAATCTTCTTCGCTCGTTGATCTGGAATAGGTGATTTGATCTTTAAACCGTCAGGAATAATTCCTTGGTCTCTCGCTTGTAGTAGGAATTTAATATGCGTTTCTTCTCTGGTAAGTTTGATTTAAGATTTCTCGTAGCTGCGAAACATGTCACTTATACCGGGTCCATACCGGGATTCTAGTGTTTGTTTGAAAGTTGTAGACAATAATGTATCTTGAGTAATAGATGTGTTTTGGACTTCTATTGCCTTTAGAAACGTTGTGATATGAAAAACTAAAGGCAATGGAAGTCCAAAACACATCTATTACTCAAGATACATCATTGTCTACAACTTTCAAACAAACACGGTAGTAATATATGCTACTGCATATTTGTAATATTCTTTTATTATTTTAGAAGACCATTGAAACTGCATGAGCTACTTAAAGAGCTAGAAAATGTCGACGAAATACCTGTTGCTTCAGATGAAATAATACTTTTCCCCCCTGAACATGCAAATGACGACATTACCGATTGTGACTCTGGGGATGAAGAACTTATTACCCTGAATAATCTCCCAGGAAGCCAACTGAGGAATGACGTTGAAGTATCGACTTGACAAAGATACCGGTATCGTTGTATGCCGATGGAACGACAATAGCGTCGTCACTATTGCGTCTAATTCTACGCCAGTTTTCCCTCTGGGCTATGTCAAGCGCTTTTCTCAAAAGGAGAAGAAACATATAACTATTGAAGAACCAAATATGATAAAATCATACAATACCTACATGGGCGGTGTAGACAGGGGGGACCAAAATATCAGCCTATAAAGTCTCCATTAGAGGGAAGAAGTGGTATTTTCCCCTGTTTGCACAATGTTTGGATATGGCCCTTCCAAATTCGTGGCAATTACATCGAACTCAAGGGGAAAAATTGGATCAGTTAAGGTTCCGACGAGCGGTGGCTGGAAACATCTTGGAATCCAATCAGAAAGATCTTAAAAGAGGTCCATCCAAGCGAAATACGTTTGAAAATGTTTACTTGAGGTTCAATGGATTAAACCATCTGATCAGTTACCAAGAAAAGCAACTTAGATGTGGAGAATGTCACAGCAAGGTCCAATTTCGCTGTGAAAAATGTAATGAGCCACCTCATCCTAAGTTTTGTTTCAAAAACTACCATACCCTTTAGTTATAGTTTATTTGTTTTATTTGTTAAAACTGTATTTATGCAGTAAAATAAAAATTTATTTTAGTAACAGTACTATAGTTCATATTACTACCGTCCTTTTAAAAGAACACCATTTCTGGGTTAGCCATCACAAATGCAATAATTTTTTTGTGTGCATTTATAAAGGAAGCCACGTAATATTTGTGAAAAATATTAGAAATAAAAAAAAAAGTTTTAGTAACATCTGGGTTAATACGGCGATAATATTCTATATTATAATTTATTTTCAAAGTGGTCGTTGGCCTAGTGGTATATAATAGGTTACGACTTTTGGTCACAATGATCCCGGGTTCAAATCCAGGAGCGTCTTTTTATTTTTTTAATATTTCGTTATTTAGGTAGGTACTGAAAATTTTTTAAATTTCGGATTCTTACAGCGTCAATCCTCGGTACGAAATAAACGAACTTGGGTTGTGAACAAACTATATTTATTTTTTATCGCGAATTAAAATGCTTTACAATTAGAGGTTGTTAATAAATGGTTATGTCAAAAGTATGAAATGAAACGAATGAACTCGCCCTTCGGGCACGGCACAATAACATTTTCACCACTTTATCAGTTATCAATGTAAGAATAGTTTCTTTCCTTATGTTTAAATTGATTCTTGGACTAACTTGGAAAGTATATTCCACATTGCACACCTTTGCTGTGAGCCGGTACTGACAGGTTCAATGTCAATATCAATGTCATATTATGAAATATCATATACTTCCGTAACGAAAAGTCGTAGCGAATCGAGCGAGACGGCATTGGAAGCAAGACGTCAAGTCACTATACGATGCCGTCTCCAAAACTACCTATCTATACGAGAAAACGGAAATTTTACACCATTTTCTAGTTTTGGTCAGTTGTTATAATGACAATTTGGCAATATGTTTCCCCTTCACGTTCCGCAGGAATGTGAGGCAAAAAAAGCAATTGTAAATATAGAAAAAAAAAATAATATAGTATTTTATTTTAAATTTATTTTAGTACCAATATTAGATGCACTATCGGCTGACGATTAGCGATATGTACCCAGTCTAGTTTGTATCTCTTCTCGTTTACAAGATCACAATGGCAAATGTCGAATTTGTAACCCTGTATAATAAAATAAGTATACATGTAAATATCACACTTAACCAAACACAACATTTGGCAAGCATAGCACGTAAAATTCACCAAAACGTGTAAAATAATTAAACACTTGTCAATCCCTTTGTGCGCTTCCGCTTCAAATATGTTACACATGGGCAAATACGCAGCTAAACTGCAAAATAGGTGTTTAAATATTTACTTGTGGTGTTAGATAATTGTAGTTACCTTTAAACGTGTTTAGTCACATTTTATTTTTATATGGAGTGTACAAATAATGCAGTAGAATAACAATTAGGTCCGTATTAATCTACAAAATACATTTATCGTACGTAGTACGTGCTGGACAGTGTAATATTAAAAATACATGCGTAAGCAATTTCGGCCCCGGCCAGGTAGCAACCACATTCTGACAGGAACTTTCGGCTCCTAGAGGAAAGGGTCATGTTTTTATTACAGGCATTATCAGCCCCAACAGTCTAATATCATAACATTTTAATTTTTTAACCATTTTATTAATAATTTTTTTATGATCTCTTGTGTTTTGGATCATTTATAAAATGAAAATACAGTGTATGGTTTTTATATTTCAATTTTTTATTTCAAAAATAAATTTCATCATTATAATACATATCTAATATACAGTATGTCTTCGTAAGTTGGAACCATATGGAAAACTTTTTTATTATTAATTTTACGAAAAAAAGTTATTCCTAATAAAAAGTTCTGCATGGTCTAAAACCTAAAATGCAACTATCAGATATTAAATTCTTTTAAGCGTATACGAGGTTTGTCAAAAAATATACATTTTGCACAAGTACATTTTGTACATTTATTTGAGACAATATCGAAAATTGTTATAAAAAAAAGTTGATCAAAACTAAAAACTACTTTTAAATATGTAATTACACCCATTTACGATAAATAAATAGTTTTTTTTTTATTTTTTAATAATTTTTGTGTTTTATTAGTTAATTAGGAATGAACATTATTTATTTCTTGTAATTATTAAAAACATGATAACCTTTTCGTTTCTTAATTTTATCCAACAATGTTGCAATTTAAACAAGTCCGTAATAAATACATATGCATTTATATTGCAAATAAAAAATATACATCCTAGATTACATGTAACTACTGTACAGTTAAATTTGCATTGTTATTGTACACGGTGATCATTTATAATGTCCCCCTTCTTAATTTTTTTGTTTTTTACATTAGATAAAAATGTTAAATATAAAAGTTGTACAGAATCATGTAAGCTATTTGTAGAATAATATAAATATATACAGGGTATTGCAGAAATGAGTAACAGGTTAAAAAAAATTTTTAATGGTACACCCTATATATTTCTGGCTTTTTAGAATCTCCTAAAAATTCTGAATAATTTTCTTATAACATGTCCTTTACCTAAATATAATAGTTTTCGAAATAATCGCATTTAACCTAAGCGGCTACATTCAAATATAAATATTCTAGATTTCAGTAAAGTTCTTAGGTGGCCGTGAATTAGGCGATCGCGGAGAAACAAAAACTATTTTAATTAGTGACAGTTTACTGACATATTAAGTAAATATAACTTTTTTTGATAAAGATGCCTTATTCAGAAATGGAAAACAAGTAATTTTGCAAACATTTATTAAAGCAAACAATAGCGTTAAATTTGCTCAACGGGAACTGCATAGAATTATTCGCCGGGTCCACGTTTTAGACAAAAAAAACATACCATCAAATCTATGAGAAGTTTCAACAAACATCTAGCCTAGCGCGAGAAAAAGAGAACAATGAAAAGATATGAAAATAGCGATTTAAATATACTACTAAAAGTATACATATGAAATATGAAATACAACATTAAAAATAATTTTTAAATTTAATGTCTTAACAATAAAGAAGAACTTTTGGTAATTACAATACAAATCGCTCAACTGGACCATCGTTTTCTTGAATACATTTGATATACGTTTTTCGTAACCTTCGTAATGCGGCGGTGATAGATTGAGAATACGAGTAATCTTCATTCAGAATTGGAATTTCTGCTCTAATAAGTTCTTTTAAATGTTCAGTGCTTTCAATGTTATTTGCATTCACTCAATCATTTAATGTTCCCCATAAAAATACATCCATCGGTATCAATTCAGGGCCGTTAGGTGGTGATTGTATTGGTGCATTCCGTCCAATCCATTCATTGAACCTTTGATTAAGGTAATTTGTAACAGCTACTCCACTGTGAGGTGGAGCGCCATCTTGTTGGAAGACGATGTTTCGCACTTGTTCCAACGGAAGCACATCAAAAAAGTTCTCTAGCTCGTGTTGGAGAAAATTCAAATAACCTTCTCCATTTAAAGTACCGTTAAAAAATAGGGACCTAATATTTTGGTGTTTAAAATAGCACACCACACATGAATAGTTTGACGTCCTTGAAATATAAATTCCCTGTAGCAGTGGGGATTTACTGTGGCCCATTGTCTGCTATTTTTTCTGTTTATCATGCCACTAGTTGAAAATGATGACTCGTCGGTCCAAAATATATTTTCGAAATAACTGGGATTTACATTAATTTTTTCCATCATAGTTTGGCAAAATTCAACCCTTTTTTCTCGCTGTCTCTGCGTTAATTTTGTTACAGGCCTAATTTTGAAAGCTTTATATCCATATTTTTTTTAGAGTGTTTTGAACCCTTCCATAAGAGGTATTTTTTAAATCATCAAGCTTTTCCTTTAAACATTTCGATACTGTTCTTAAAGAAATGTTTGAAGTTTCTTCAACTTTTAGTAGTATAATTATTTAAATCACTATTTTCGTCTCTTTTCATGGTTTTTTTTCTCGCTAGGCTAGATGTATGTTGAAACTTTTCATAGATTCAATGGAATGTTTTTTGTCTGGAACGTGCATCCGGGGATTAATTCTACGCAGTTCCCGTTGAGCCAATTTAACGCTATTGTTTGCTTTTATAAATATTTGCAAAATTACTCGTTTTTCCCTTTCTGAATAAGGCATCTTTATCAAAAAAAAAAATGTTATATTTACTTAATATGTCAGTAACTGTCACTAGTAAACATAGTTTTTATTTCTCCGCGACCGCCTAATTCACGGCCACCTAAGAACTTTACTGAAATCTAGAATATTTATATTTGAATGTAGCCGCTTAGGTCAAATGCGATTATTTCAAAAACTATTATATTTAGGTATAGGACATGTTATAAGAAAAATATTTAGAAGTTTTAAGAGATTCTAAAAAGCTAAAAATATATAGGGTGTACCATTTAAAAAAAAATTTTAACCTGTGACCCATTTCTGCAATACCCTGTATATATTTATTTTATTCTGCAAATAGCTTACATAATTCTGTACAACTTTTATATTTAACATTTTTATCTAATGCAAAAAACAAAAAAGTTAAGAGGGGGGAACATAATAAATGATCACTGTGTAGACATACGTTTCAAAAAAGAAAAAAATATGCAGAACTTTTTATGAAGAATAACTTTTTTCGTAAAATTAATAATAAAAAAGTTTCCCCTATGGTTCCAACTTACGGAGACATACTGTATATACCTATTACAACAATTGGAAATTCTTTACCATTTTTCCTAAAAATACCAACTTATTTTTTACCTTTCTGTCTTCAATTTTTGCTGTTGTGTGAATACTTTTCATTTTTATATAAGCGTCTATTTGCAATTCTTTAAAGTTTTTTATAAAAATATATATAGATGGATGTGGTGCATGAAAAGAAGAATTTAACCTAGAATGGAAAGATTCACAAGCATTTGTAGTCCTTATACAGTCTCACCATTAAAGTCCGCACCATATGGAACTTTTTTTTATTAATGAGGTTAGTTAAAATTAAATATCAGCAATCGTTTTTGCTTCAAATTAGACGAAAAATTATATATTCAATTGTCATTCGGTATCTGTCAAAAATAACATTTTTGTCAAAAAATGCTGAAAAATGGCATTATTCTACCGAATTTCAAAAAATGTTATAAGAAAAAGTTGTTTCTAGTACAATTTTAGGCCTGAATACAAAGTTTCAGATGTCTAGCGCAAAGTTGAATTTTTTGTTATTTTTTCAAAGTAACTTTTTTTTTTATATAATATAAGTTGGCTTAATAGATTTTAAACTTTTTGTTTATACCATACTTAATATTTTATTTAGTTTATATGCTTATTTTTTCACTAGAATACCCTTTTTTTTCGAAATATAGAATTAGAGGAAAAAAAAATTTACACGGGTGGTGCAAAGTTATCATAATTTAAAAATTTTAACAGATAGACGTCATATGTTCTATTTTTTTGATAGTACATACATGTAAAAAGTTTTAAAAATCTAAAATTAAATTCCCAGATATCAGATTAGGTCACAAATTTCAAATGACCAATTATATTATTTAATATTTCATAAAAATGTTATTTTATACTAAATATAATTTATTATACTTAACTATGATTATTAGGAGGACGTCACACTGAAATGTGAAATTTATATTGCTTTTGTGTTACCTATTTAAAAAAGTTTTAACGTTCCTTTTTGTTCCTTGCTCCTATAATAATGATAGTTATAATAAATTATACTCAGTATAAAATAACATTTTTATGAAATATTAAATAATATAATTTGTCATTTGAAATTTGTGAACTAATCTGATATCTGGGAATTTAATTATAAGTTTTTTAAACTTTTTACGTGTATGTACTATCAAGAAAATAGAACATATGACGTCTATCTGTTAAAATTTTTAAATTATGATAACTTTGCACCACTCGTGTACATTTTTTTTGCCTCTAATTCTATATTTCGAAAAAAAATGGTATTCTAGTGAAAAAATAAGCATACAAACTAAATAAAATATAGTATAAACAAATAGTTTAAAATCTATTAGGCCAACTTACATTATATAAAAAAAAAGTTACTTTGACAAAATAGCAAAAAATTCAACTTTGCGCTAGACTTCTGAAACTTTGTATTTAAACCTAAAATTATACTAGAAACAACTTTTTCAAATAACATTTTTTGAAATTCGGTAAAACAATGCCATTTTTCAGCATTTTTGAACAAAAATGTAATTTTTGACAGATACCGAATGACAGATGGTGTCAATTGAATATATAATTTTTGGTCTAATTTGAAGCAAAAACGATTGGTGATATTTAATTTTAACTAACCTCATTAATAAAAAAAAGTTCCATATGGTGCGGACTTTAATGGTGACACTGTATATTTATGATACATTTTTGTTTGCCCATAATGTCGGTGAAAATTGGGAATTTTAAATAATGTACACCTCTAAAAGGTTGTCAGCATATTTATTAAAACTGTCAATATTTAGCTTAAAGCTCATTAAATCAGATACAAAATAGTTCTCTACTTCTTCTGGAGCTAAATATGTTAAGTCAAATGTATGTCTCAGTCATTTTCCAATATCTGAGTTTTTATTTTTAAAATCGTGAACCAAACCAAGTAATTATATTTTTATAAACCAACTTTGATATTTATGTAAGTGAAATCGGCAGCTCATTTTTATTAGTGGAAAAATACTTAAAAACAATATATTAACGGTATATAATGCCCATTTTCTAGCCCATGTATAGCAAATAATTGGCAAACATATTTGGTAAAGTATGAAAATGTTCTCTCCATATATATTTTTTTCATTTCACATAATGAACGAATTTTTGTTTAACACGAAAAAATAATTATATTATGTTCAAAGTTATAAAAATATAATATATTCACATGTGTTCATTGTAAGAGAATAAGCACTATGAACTTCTTCAATTGATTTTGGTAATGTACTTGGGTAGCAATTTCCGATGACAGTTGTACATATTTTTCGAATAGCCTCAATGTTTGAGATTGTCGCATTATTTGAAGAATTTGTAGCAATAAATTAAATTGGTTAATTATATTCGATAATAATATTCGTTTTATACCTAAATAGTGACTTGGCTTTACTAAGAGACGGGGAGGGCAATCGCCCTCATCGCTTCATCCCCCTTAGGATCGCCACTGGTTTAAATCTTCACATAAAATTTCGGACTTTTTTACACTAGAATTGTACGACTTCACCATTAAATATATCGTTACAAAATTCGGAAAAATGGGTTATTAATGTTATTAATTTTTATTGTTTACAAGCTACCTAAAAAATAAGGGTTTAAACAAATTATCAAAATGTATATTTTTTTGGTATAATATACATTCGTGAATTACGGTAACTACATTGTGGATAACGCTTTGATACTGTAAATACAAACAGGACTAGAAATCCATTAAAATTTTATATAAATTAAATGATCTTTCCACCAACAACTGTAATTATGCTTCAATTAATATAATGTATATACTAGCCGATAACAACTAGTATTAAGTATTTTTAATAGTAATTCTAATAATTATAACTAGCTAAAAAGTAATTTAAACGAATTACTATAATTTATAAGTGGTTTATAAGTAATTTTTGTTTTTGTGTCTATCTGTGTGTATGTACTCTCCCACTATATAATAAAGTTTACAATGTATGTAAAGAAAAAATTATTATGACCATAATGCATACAATCATTTATCCTGCACATTTTTTATTTTTACTACCTCTTCACTTTTTAAATTTTAATTAAAAACAAATTAAAAAAACTTTATATAGATCACAAAGACAAGGTACCTTTATTAAAAATAATTTTAAGATACATCTCATAAAGATTATATTAACTTTTTATTTCCATTTTAATACTAGTTTTTCATGAAATTAAAACAGTATTCCGCGTTTAAACTTTTTAGTTTGCTTTTTTAAAGTGGACTCAAATAAAATGTAATATTAATCTCTGGAAAATGTTATTTATACAACTATTGAATATTTATATATAATATTTAAATTACTGAGTATTAAAAAGAACTAACACAAAATTGTTTTAATTTGGACTTATACACGTGACGAAATATTTTGGAATAATTTTGGTAACACCACCCTTTTCTTTGCTGCGTTACCTATTATAATTACCGAGTAGTAAAATAATTCATCTAGTGACAAAAGTGAAGACACTGGCATTCTCAATGGCAAAATAAACACTGCAGTGAAAGGTAAAAGGCGTCCTCGATCCGATGGGAGAACCCCAACGAGCCTAAAGTTCATCTGGCCTAATCCCGAAAGCAGCTTCGTGTTGAATCGGAATTTTTCAATTCTGCATTTGTCCTAATGAGAGAGAAGTGGACAAACAAGGATGAAACTCGAATAAATTTTACATGCAGTTACGTGTAGAGAAAAAATTATTCGGTTTATGTTGACGTTTTATTAACTTCTTTGAGGTTATGGATTTCGTTTTTCGTTCCTAAGTTTTAAAAACTATTTTGTATTGATCTACAACTATAATGTGATCTTTTAAGGTATATAGCAAATTTCCTTTCATCAAAATATTCAATTTCAGTGAGAAACTTTGGTTAACAGTTATCAGTCTTATCACCGCAATCGACTCGCAATAATATGTAAAGTGAGAAGAATCCAAGAATAGAAATTATTTTATGTATTTTCAGGCGAAATTTGAAGTCATCGCCCATTAATCACTACCCTCGGGGGTAGTGCATCAACACCGATCTATCTTTTCCCTAGGACTGTGCCTGCATTGCTTTCAGATTAGAGAAAAAACTGTGAAGACTAAAAACAAAAATCCTACCAGCTAGGTACACAAAACATTACAAAAGTGGAAAGAAAATGATGTTTGCTTATTGCTCAGGCATCTAGTTTTATTTTGAAGGGCGCTGCCCATCCGAGAGGATTTTATATCTGTAAGTTTTGTCCGATAGTTCTGTAGCTTGTGTAGTTTTATTTTCTATAATATACTTATTTATGACAGTATCTGAATTTATAAGAATGTGTTTGACTATTTTGTTTTTTTTCTAGGCTCTGTAAAAACCGATTTTTGAGGCAAAAACGTCATCAGCAATAATGTGTATTCGAACACTATTAAAGGGAAGAAATGTTTAATCTTTGATTAGGAAGTAAATTGAACATTAAGGCCAAACTAAAAACAAGGTATACCTACTGATACTTAGTCAGAAGAACCTGTTTTACTCTAGTCAGTTCAGTGGATTGAACTGGAAGAGCTTAAATGTATTGGATGTATATTTTAGAAATAAAATCAAATTAAAGGTATTTATTAGAAATTAAACAAAAATTTTCAGTATTTGTTAAGTAATTTGGATATTTCTAGGGTATTAAAAGGCTCTTTCCAGGGGCATATTATATTATATATTTTCTAAAAAGAGGTATTTGATAGTACACAGTGAGGGCAGTAAGTTATCACTTGGGTTATACTTATCGAGTCTTTCAAGTATTACGGAAGCAGGTTTAGGGGTTGAAGGGTTCTAAAATGTCATATTTTATCTATGGGGAAGGTAAGGGGAGGGTAAATTACATAGGCTATAAGAAGCCAGGTAATCGTCTAAGATCTAAGAAAAAAGTTATAGTATTTTTTGAACCCAGTCGTTTTTAAATTAACCTGTATATTACTTGTAGACTATGTTGCATAAAGCTAGGACGTTGAGAGTAGTGCAACAAATCGAAGGAAACCTGAATAGAAAAATTTTGATAAGAAAGTTTTATGCATTGGCTATCTTACCAAAGAAACAAATTATATCAGCATTCAAGGTTATTTCTTTTTTGTTGTTTTTTTTGTCAAGATTGTTTATTTGTTATATTTTAACTAGAATAATATGGAATTTTATTCAATATTCAGTGGACTGCAAATAAATAAATAATGTTAGGAGGCAATAAATTCAATGTGTTACCTCCAATATTTTATTGTTTTTAGGCAGATACATATTGGACCAAAAATGTTATGAAAACTCACCGCAGGAGGTTAAACAGCAAGCTGGTTAGACATCTTGGTGTGTTAATGGGTGTACATATTCTATTATTTTATTAAGCATCGTAACATATTTTTATTTAATATTTTAAACATAGGTAAAAACGTATTTGTAGTGTGACAATGCATTTTTATTTAAATTGTGTTTTAATATAATATTAACTCATAACGCGTTTAATAAAATTATCAGCATTTCTGGTTTTTATTATTTTTTAACTTAATTCTTTCTCTTTTTGACAGGGTGGTCCTAAGTACCTAGAAATATTTTAAGAGGGAACTATTTATGAAATTCTAAGAAAATATAAACCTATATATTCTCAAATGCTATAATTTTAGGATCAGATTGTTAAAATAAAAAAAAAAAAGATCTTTGTTAATATTTTGAAAATCTTTACATATAACTTTTTGAAATTGGCTCCAAGTAAAAAGTGATTGATTTAGGGCGAGTTTATCAGTGCACGGCTAAAGTTTAGGCTTTACAGCTGCCAGTCAACTATAACTGGTTTGGCGTTAAGATAGCTAGCAGCTAACACTTGACCAACAGCTAACGTACATAACCGTGCACTGATAAACCGGACCTAAGTGATACATTTTAAGACTAATTAAATAAAATTTCTCTGACATGGCCATTTTCATTTGGTGTTTTGTTTAGATTTTTGTTAAATGTAGTTTAGACATTATTTGTTTCAGTTTCCAATATAGATTTATGAATGTGCATTATTTGACTTTGTGTTTTTTTATTATTTTTCGTTCAATCTTAATCTCAGACCAAGCACTGGTCTGAGATCTTAATATACCTAATTAAATTAAAATAAAAATTTGTTTTATTTTCTTTTCTCAAGAATCTCAAAAAGCATTTTATTATGAGATAGAAAATTTAAGATTAAGATATAATTTTTATTTGTTTGTAAACACGGTTAATTTGGTAGTTAAATACCCAAAAATTGTCTAGGTTGCCAACTAAAGGCTACTTAAGATTGTTGCCATAGCCGGCAGAATAAATTAGAGCCATAAAATTAACAAAATGTCAAAAGTTGAGGTACGGATTACACCTTTTAAAAAAGGCGCCAAATCGCCTAAATTTTAATTGCAGACTACTAGACCAATGAAAACGCCTATATACCGAACCAACCAATCATGCCTCTGTGGCCATAATGACCACCTATCAAAGTGTTTACCGCCAAATTTAAATTTAACCGTTAAATTTTAATGCATCGTTCTTTCTCTTCTTCTTTTTGGTTTTATGGTGTTAGTGCCGTTGGGCACTTTTACACACTTTTGAATTATGAAATTAAAAGGACAAATTGTCCTTTGGCGTACGTGTACGCGTACTTGTTTATGTAATGTCGGTTTTTGAATTTAAATTTTTTCAAAAGAAAAACTTTACTTTCAAAATTTTCGCATTTTTGGAAATGAAACAAATTTTTTAGGTTTGGTTCATTTTAGATAATTGATTCATTAATCAATTAACTTGTCAGGCATTCAAGCTGGGCTTGAAGTTTAATGATGCTATTAAGGTGTTTTTTGTTAAGTTATAGGAGCATTTATGATCCTATGGCGTACTCTGTGCAAATTTGGGGCGGGGTTTATAGGGAAAGAATTTTGGATTATATATGTATATAACATCATTGTTAGCTACTTCGAAAAAAGAACTTTGCTGGTGGGTGAAAGTGAGCAAATGCAAATCACATTTGGAGTCCCCCAAGGATCGGTCTTGGGTCCCACGCTCTGGAATATTTATTACGACGGTATCCTAGGAATTCCGGTACCAGAAAGGGTCACACTATAGTTGGATACGCAGACGATATTGCAATAGTTGTTACCACAGATGATGAAGAAATGATCCGGGTCAAGGCAAACCATACTCTACATACTGTCACAGAGCGGCCAGATGACAAACAACTAAAACTAGCATCACAAAAGACAGAAGCCGTTGTTCTAGTAGCCGGGAAAACAATAAAATCGATCCAAATAGACATAGGTGACATATCCATAGAAAGTAAAGTTTGCAGCAAACTACCTCATCGGGATTACGTTAGACCGAAATCTTACAATGGGCCCACACATACAAAACACTACGGAAAAAGCCAATAAGACCATTGGATTTCTGGGACGCATTATGCCAAATATAACAGGACCCAGCGAGGGAAGCAGAAGAATCTTCTGCTCGGTAGTTCAATCGATGCTACTTTATGGGGCATCAATATGGCAAAAGGCTATGTCAAAAAAGGTACATAGGAACAAATATTTGGGAGTTCAATGAAGAATAGCCATCAAAATTATTAGAGCGTACCGGACAGTATCAACACAAGCACTACTAATGATCGCAAGAACACCACCATAGATATATTCTTGTACAAGAAATAGTATGGGTTGAAACAGAGGACAAAGACAGTAAGAAACAAGCACATGAACGTATGCTGAACCAATGGCAACAAGCATGGAATTTCGACGACGGTAAGGAAAACTGGACAAAAAGACTAATATTACAAACTTAGACCATGGGTACAGAGGGAGCATGGAGAAGTTAGCTATCACCTAACACAAATACTTACCGGACAGGGCAAATTCAATGCATACCTTCACAGATTTGAAATAAACGAGACTGCCGAATGCAAATACTGCGGGTCCATCGACACTGCCGAACATACTTTCTTCGAATGCACACAAGATGGTTACAACAACAAACAAGACTGGATCACGCTATAGGAATACACTTAACACCGGACAATTTGGTCAGAGAAATGCTCGCCAGCAAGAAGACATGGCAGGAAGTTGACAGAGCCGCAAGAGATATACTGTTGGAGAAGGCAAGGGAAGAAAAACAGACAAACAACTAATCAAGACAACAAGAGAAACATCAATATAACTGACTATCTATTTGCTATCGCTTTGAAGTTACTGTTCCTCCTTACATCGTTAGGGCCAGTGGCGGCTCGTGAGTTTCGAGCCAGGGAGGGCGTAGGGCCGCAGGAAGAAAAAACAAAGTGCGTCACGAAAATGTTTGCACATTTCCTCATTTTCTAAAAGAAAAACAACACTAACCTAACATAACACTGTCAATTGCCGATGCAGAACAATTACCATGTAAGTAAACAATCAACAATCGCGAAATAGAATGCCAATTGGCTTCACCCACGTTGAGTCCCCAGAACCACTTCTCTTACCTCTCCCAACCGCAGATATGTGCTGCTGATGCTTGTAGAGTTGTTAAGAAAAGAACCGAACAGGTTCTTTAGAACAGGTTAGAGATAGCCTGTTCAGTGAACTGTTCTTTGTAAAAGAACTGAACCGGTTCTTTAGATAGACTTATGACAGATGATTGCATTGGAGTGATGTTAAAGAGCAGGTAAATTGCTGAACAGCAGGTTCGAACAGTTCGGTCCGGAACCTGTTCACCTGTTCTTTTGATCATAAATTATTGTCACTAAGTCAGTTGGTAAAGGTTGCCGCCAAAGTAGTAAAAAGCCGGTTTTTTGTAATCACTTACCACATATTTTTTAGACTTCTAAAAAAAAAAAAAAAAGGTCGCCAGTTCCGTAAACTAACACAGAACCATCCGCGTCTGTGCTCTGTCACTGCTCCCTTGCCTGCTTTTTACTACTTTGCCGGCGACCTTTCACCTTTTTTTTACCAAGTGACTGAGTGACAATAATTTATGATCAAAAGAACAGGTGAACAGGTTTACGGAACAGGTTCCCGGGTGAGAACCGAACTGTCCGAACCTGTTCAGCAATTTCCCTGTTCTTTAACATCACTAGATGCTTGTCTGCCTGCTTCTGCGATAAAAGGACGTTCGCGTAAACGTCCGCTCCATCGAGAAAGTGTTGGTTGGAGTTAGTTTCGTAAGTTAAGCGGTGGAGCTAATATTAAATGGATTTGTTTAGTTGAAACGATTTAATTTATTTAAAATTATTAAAATAAAGCGTAAGCCTTATAGTAGCTAACAAGTACTTATATATTTATGTATGAAATTAAAAAAAACACGATTCTTACTAGAATTCTTGGGGGGACGGAGTCCCAGAGTCCTCCCTCACCAGCTGTCACTGGTTAGGGCACTCGTTTAAAGAAAAAATGGGCAGTTATATGGATTCATCCATTAATATTTATGTCACCCGTAAGAATCGGGGATGCATGCCGAACTATAAACTCACACAAAAGCACTTCCAATCTAAAAACCACAATTGAAGATCAAAAAATAGTACAAGCAAAGAATCATTTTAAAGAGCTAGAAAGTATGGAGATTTCAAAATATCTTATTACAAAGAGAACTATAATACGCTTGTTAACATCAGAGCCAAAAAATAATTTCATAAAAAAAATTTCCTGAACCATATATTTGTATCCCAGAATTAATATAAGTATTGTATTGGCTAAATAATGTCAGACTCTAGGCCAATGAAAATGCCTATTGGTGTGAATTCCGCCGGTTTGTGATTGGCCAGAGCCCATATAGCGACAGTGTCGACCTATCATTCTTCTGTGCCCAGAACTGCGACCTATTATTCCTCTGTTTAAAAAGAAAATCCTAACCTTACAATAATTGTTTGTTTTTGTTTATTTTATGTCACTTTTTTTCTTTCTGAACCCTTCCTACTTTAGGCTTAAAACAGTCTGGCACCTTAAAACAGCTCTATCCTTTTATACACAGATACCTACATTCTTAAAATCTATAACTTTTGTCTTAAGCAAGGCAAGGATAGGAAGAAAAATATATAAACTTATCTGCCGGCCAATAATAAAATATGGTCATCAACTTCAACTTAGAGGCAATTAGCACAGAAACGTTAGCACTGCGGACAATAACCAAGATAACTAGTACCAAGATACTTCAACCCAAAAATCCCATTCACAACCCTCCAAATTAACTACTCTAGCTAACTAGCTAGCTAGAGCTTTGTAATGTGCAGCCCATCGAAGAAAGACTGATTAAACTTTCAAGAATGTTTGCAAATAAATGGCATAACCTGAATATTATCCAGCCCTACTGCGTTCAAGACGTACCCATTGCTAACCCATGAAATGTTCAACCACATTAAAACAACTAAAGAGCTATATGGAATAAATTAAATTTTAAGCTATGTACCAGTGTTTTAAAATTGTTTGAATTGTGTTTTATGCTATTTTTTACATTATAATTATGGACTTTTTTTACATTAATTATTATACATTGTAGATTCTAGGACTGAAGGAGCAGCTCGGTCGATGGCCATTTAAATTGTATTAAAAAAGAAAATTGAGTATGAGCATTGTAAGAAAGGACCTTCCTACCCTATTTAAAAAAAATGTAACGTAATGGAACCACTTGAGAAGAAAGCCCATTGTTAATTGGTTTATTATAATGATGCATTTTAGCTTTAGTATATCTACATAGTTTAATCATTTTGTATAATTCGTGTTTGCTTCAATTTACTGTTTGTGTTTTCTTTGTTTCCAATCCCCTGTAAGAAAACATTGTTTAACTCACAAAATAACATTCGATTTACAAGAACAGACAATTTCAGTTACCCCATACATCGCCTTCATAGTACAGAAACAAGCCCAGAGTATATGTGTGTTAAATTATACAATAAGTTACCACTACGAATGAAACGCATCGATAGTCAACGCCTGTTTAAAATAGAAATTAAAAAACTTCTAATTCAGTTGGAACCCTATTCTCTAAACGATTATCTAAATATGTAATAGATTCATTTATTGTTTATGAAAATAATTTTTTGTATACTTAATAATAATTCGGAACTATTTTTTGACGTCATTTCACTTTGTTATTTCCTGTAACAAATTTGATAATAAAGATTGTTTATGTTTATTTTGACTCATATGCGCAGACTCTACACAAGCATTCAAACTAAGTCTTGCAAAAGAAATAACATTATTAATACTGTTCATATAATGCCAAATTTTGATTAGAAACAAGACTCATGAGAATGACTGTTTGTCCAATAAGTGTGTAGAGTCTGCAGTAGAATTGTTGCTATAAAAAACATTTTTGAACTCTACTTTGTGTATATTTTTTATAACATTCAATTATTCTAAATTGTATGTATATACCATGTAAAATTTTTTGTTACACTTGCTTCAATATATAGGCTTCGTTCATTAAAAACGATTGAAAAATAAAACGATACCTCTTTATTTCAAAGTAATTTATGTAAAGGTAGGTATGTATTGGATTTTAGGTATATACTCTTTCAAAATTTTTTATAACAACATGTAAAATATAAATTACAAATAGAATGTGTATTATTTCCTAAAGCACTGCTATTATAAGTAGGTAGGTATAATATTCAGTTATTACTTTTGAGGAGGTAAGCTAGGGTTTGTTACTGTGTGGTGCTTTTATCACTATACTGTCAAGCATTAATTCTGCTGTTTCCTAGTATAATTTAGGGTGTATCCATCAGGTCTTAAATCAAACTAAAATAAAAAAGAAATTATTAAAGCTCCTGACCATTTTTTCCTGTTATATGTTCGTATTGCATTTAACTAAAGGTTCTAAAAACATTTACCCCAAGCAGCAAAAAAAATGACCAAACTACAAATAGGTAATTATGTAAATTGCAAAACAAGTTCTAAAACTTGTCAAGATGGGTACTTACCACTTTCTGTATTTTTATCAACCAATGGTACTCTAAAAGTGTGAGTCTAGATTACTCAAATCAGCATAAAAATATAAACAGTGCATAATATGTCAAGTTTAGAGTTAAATTCTTGACTGGAACGTTCAACAATCCTTTAAAAGCAGTTATATGTTACTAGAACTACAACCAGATACCTAAATTCATCAAGCCTCGAGGTAACTAAAAAAAAATAATTATTAAAGCTACTGTACCCAGTTTTGTGTTATAACTAAGGTAGTGTTATTGCATTTAACTAAATGATCTAACTACTTAAACTGCAAGAGACAGGATTTAAAAATTGCCAAGATGTACTTACCACTTTTTGTATTTAAATTGTGGGTCTGGATTACTAAAATGCAGCATACTCATAGAGAACTCAGTGTGTATAACAAGTTATAGGTTTAATTTTTGACTGAGACTGAAGCGTTCTTAAAGAATCCTTTAAATGTAAATATTACTAGAAGTAAAACCAGATACTGCCTGAACAAATAAAACAAAAAAAAAACTGCTTTTAATCCTTTTCCTAAGAACAACTACCTATATCATCGACTGACAGGAAAAAATGAAAACGGTAACTTTATTTTAAATGTATATCGTTCCAATTTGCTTTAAAATAATTCTTAAAAGTAAACAAAATAACAATTTATTCCATTAAATTGAAAAAAATTGATTTATACCAAATTTCGATTTTCTATTTACAAATCGAACAGAGAAAGTAAAGAAAATGATAGGTTATGAACGCGCGCAGGCGCAGTTTCTTTTTTGACTTGACATAATTCTACTGTGTATCGAAAAGAGTTTGCTGCACGTCAATATTTAGGCCACTTGGGTGTAAAACCACGTGACAACAGATTAGGCCACACGAGCTTAACCGAACGCCCGCCGACTACACCCGAATGTAGGCCAGTTGAACTTTAGGCCATTTGGGTTTTAGGCCCGATGGAGCCATCTCGATCCGATACAGCTGTGGAGCTCTCGGGCTCCTCCGGTATCATTCGGGTATTCCTTCGGAATGTTGTCGAGAAGTGAGTTACTGATGAACCAAGTGACGGATTCGAGGCGGCTCTAGTGACCCACAAAAAGAACGCATGTTTGATACCGATCCAGACGGATTGGGGGATGCCCCGAATCAGAGGATTTGGTAATACGGACGGTGTGTCCCGTGGAGTGACACTCCTGATACTGGATCCCGATGGATTAGGAGACTCTGCGGCAACATCCTTCAAGTCGCACCATGGAGACGTAATGGGCTGGCCCCGTCGAGGTCTGTGGTGTACAAGAGGTGTTACAACAGGACCGTAAATACTGTGGTTCGGAGCCCACGTAAAACTGTAGGTCCCGTCTGGCTGAAATTACCCAGACGTAAAATGAGATCGGCAAAAAGGGTCGCACTGGCCTACTTGCTTGGCGTTAAGCCTCCCCTTTACTACTACTACTACTACTACTACTATGGTAAATACTAGTCAGTCATTTTTTCAAAAGAAGACTTTCGATTCCATGTTCCATAGTTAATAACTATTTTTATAAATTTTAGATTTTAAGTCCCGTATTTTAAATTTCAATTTTTTGCTCTAATTTTAAAAGCTAAGTCTTTTTGGACGATCTGGTACGCCGTTAACTAAATTCTCTACTGCAGTATGTGTGCTAGTGATGTCCTACGAATGTGTTGGGCAAAACACCCGGTAGCGCAAACGAACAGGTTATTATAGGTTTGGTCTCTAGTTTTTAATACGTTCTACTATACATAATTACAATACTACTCCACACCATCCCTCATGTAAAATAACCCACGATCCAAAAATGTAACGAAAATGCAAGAAAATAAATCGTTACATGCCAATGAACATGGCGCCATGTTCATGGGACATTAAATACGCTACTTACATTAACAAAAAGTTAAAGTGAGAAGCATGCGAAGAAATCATAAAGTTTTTAAAGTAAAAATTACGCCAGCGTCACCGTCAAATATATCAAAAGCAAAATTTAAAATACAAGAAATGAATTTAGATGAGGAAGCAAAAAATATTGAAAATATAGCAGTAGAAATAAAGTAATTATTAAAATAATTCCTCTCAATTTTCCCCATTTCTTGAAATTGAGGCATTTTTCTCTTGTCTCTTTTTCTAAAAATCAGTTTTTTTTAGAAATTTTCATCTGTTTTTTGTTGTTTAATTTTTTTGACCAATTTGTAAAAGATGCAAGCATATAGCGGTCATTTCTTTAAATTCTGTGCATATTACTTGTACTTAGTTATTTCAAGTAGGATTTAAAACTTGCTTAAAATACCTGATTGGACATTCCGGTCTATCTAAATTCCAGAGATTTACCCCTTAATTAAACGACTATGCCCCTAAATGACTCCATGAATAAATCCAAACAAACGAAAGTCTGGGTTTTTGTGTGAGTGGACACCGAAATATATGTTCCTTGGCAGACTAAGTCCCTGAGACAAGTATGTCAGACCTGGTCGGCGGGTCCGATCCCTCAAAACGTCGCTCCGTGTATGGCCAGCTATTGAGTTAAAATTATTTCTTAAATATTCAAAACCCACAATCGTATTTGCAGAAAAACTTAATTTTTATTAAAATAAATATTTAAAAACTAAAAAGTTTATTATTAATAGGCAACGAACTCAATGGAGCACAGTAAAATTGTGCGAGTTTTCCTATTACATTTATCTTTCCCCCGTCATACGTTACAGTACAAAAAGCATAGAGAAACCTCAAAAGTCTCGCCTACTTTAAAGCAGGTGCGAATGTTACGAATTCATACGACCGAGACCCGGCCGTCGCCGCGCCGTCGTTTTTAGTTGGATTGTTTGTATTGATGGTGCGATAAAATATTAATGAGGTTACTTAGGTAACTTATATTACCGCATCGTATAAAATAAATGTAAATGGACAATATTTTTCTTTATGGTGTTTTTATTGTGATGTACATTATCATTTGCTCCTATGGAGGAACCGCCACTGTATCTGTGCTGTATTATTATTGACACTTTCGATAACCGGCTCTGGGGAATTAAACTGTACAAGAAGCGTGTTTTTAAACCAAGGTTGGGTTAGGTTAGTCTTTCCGATCGTGCTGTAACAATGCTACGGTTTTCCTGTTATCAGGTAGGAGCGACAATTGCCTGGAGAAGGTACAAGTTGCTAGTTCTGTCCATCTGCCTTGCGCAAGTTGTTTATCTATACGATCATTCTTCTCTTAGACTGATCCCAGTGGTCTAGCTACATTATTTTCTGCTAGTTCGACAGACATGCCTGCGCTCTCTGGCGAGCACATCAGCAGCCTCATTGATATCTATGTCGTAATTACCCGGAACTCAACACAGGTGACTCGATGCTGAGCACCAAGTGTGCAGAGATTGTTGCCACAGCGCATTTCTAATTTTGATTTAATGGTGCTCGAACAAATTTCCTTTATCGCTGCTTGACTGTCTATATCGATAGCTATAGACGCAGCTCCTCTCAGGTCAGGATGATCTTGCAGGATATTGACTTCTTTATTTACTGAGAGAATTTCTGCTTGAAAGATGCTGCAGTAGTCTGGGGGTCTATACGACCTTTATATTTGCATGCTCTCGGAGAAGATATCAGCTCCCACTCCGACGTCCATTTTTGAACCATCTGTGAAGATCAAGTGCTTTGTATCCATTGTTACTTGATTGCTTTCCCATTCTTCACTACCCGGAATGAGCATGGAAAAGCCCCTTCCGAAATGTGGCAGCGAAACAGTGTAATCGCTCGGCTCTAAGAAATTTTGGCCTGGATATATCCTTAGTATCCTAATGGGTCGGAAGTTGGTACCGGTCCAGCATTTCGACTCTTTCAGTCGCAAAGCACTTTTTGCAGCCACCCTTTTTTCATAGATATCCACTGGTAGCAGATATAGCATCACTTCCAATGCCCCCGTCGGTGTTGGGGCACAGTTACTCCTACACAAGCTGCCCGTTGTATCTTTGCGTGTTCTACATTTTCCAAAGCAGTCCACTAGACCAGGCCCCATAGGTTAGTATAGCCCTTACAATGGCTTTATAAATCCAATGAACTATATGGGGTTTTAATCCCCACTTTTTTCCAATGACTTTTTTGCAGGCATAGAACGCGACTGGCGTCTTTTTTACTCGTTCTTGTAAGTTCATGTCCCTGTTAAGCTTAAAGGCGAGTATCAATCCTAGATACTTACTGCTTTTTCCTTCAGCACTGAAGTACTGTTGTCCAGGACTGGAAACCTAAAGTTCTTAATCAGCCTTCTGCGTGTGAATAGAAATAGCTCTGTTTTTTCTTAATTAATTTTCAAACCATATTTCAAAGCTCAGAGTTCAAGCTTGCGCAGCGCACTTCCTATTAGATCGCTGATGGTATTTATAAACTTGCCTGACACAAGTATAACTACCGTGCGAGCAAAAATTATTTACATCAAAGAGGGCCTTGCTTCTAAGGACATAATGCTTAGCCGTAGAGCTTAATACCTGTTGGGTGTCAGTAACTACCTGAATTAATAATCAGTCAGTTATTTCGTCATCTTTGACAGTCGTTACAAATAATTTGATTCATCGCTAATTTTTCCAATTTCTTGAACAATTCATACAATGGGCTTTACGGAATAGCACAAAACATTCATGGTTGAAGCGTATTTTCGAAACATAGTTAGAGTAAAAGGTGAGTGGCAATACAATCCGGGTTTGTGCATGGACGATTTTCACGAACATTTTCCCAACGTTGCTTTTATTGCTGGGGATTTTTATTATTGCCTGAAAAGAACCGTGGCTCTGTTTAGGGAGACAGGTTCTACACAACACAAAAAAGGAGCAAGAAGGCCATCTGTGAGAACAGAAGAACTTGTTGCAAACGTTCGTGAAATAATGCAAAATATGCCAACAAATTGTATAAGACGCCTGTCCCAGGAAGTGGGAAGATCTTTTGGAACATGCAGGACTATTCTTAAGAAGCAGCTAAATTTATTTCCTTATAAAGTGCAAGTATTCCAAGAAAGACAAGCGGCAGATTTTGAAAGACGCAGGAATTACTCTCAATGGTTTACCCAAAATGTATTGGAAAGAAATGATTTATTAGACCTGACTTTTTTTCGGATGAAGCTTGGTTCCACCTCTCCGGTTATGTGAATTCTCAGAATACACGCATGTGGAGTAGTGAAAATCCCCATTTTTTTATAGAGTCCACATTGCACCCTCAATAAATTGGTGTATGGTTAGCTGTTTCCCGAAGAAGAATTGTTGGTCCTATTTTTTTCCATGACACAGTTACAGCACAGCGGTATAGAGACAATATTTTGAATTAATTTGTGGAGCAATGACTTGTCGACAAACTATGTTCTGGATATTTTTAACAGGACGGTGCAACCGCCCATACAGCCGCCGAAACTATTAACTACTTACGCAATTTTTTCGACGACAGATGGATCAGTTTTCGATCAGACATTGAATTCCCACCTAGATCACCTTGTTTAACGGTCATGGATTACTTCGTTTTTCCTCATTTAAAGAACACTATTTTTAAAACACCAGTTGCAAATTTAGAACAATTACAAGAAAGGATTATCCAAGAATGTGGTAACATTTGTCCAGAGATGCTGGTCAACACTTTCGAAAATATGAAGAGACGTGTGAATTTATGCTTGTAGCAATTTTAGCAATTTATGTAACTATTTTTGTTTTTCTTTATGTATATTCTTACTTTGTTAATTTTGTAAACAACAAAAATAAATTTGTATTTGTCTACTTATTTTAATACTCATTACTTTGGCATATCATGTCATAATATGAATTTGACAAAATTTTAAATTAGATTTGGTTAGATATATCGTCCCCATATCATTGTGATCTAAACCAAGCCCTACGTTTTTTAATCCAAGCCCTCTTGGATGCAAATAATTTTTGATCGCACGGTAGTAAATACCAATAAATTTGGTTTGTAATATCTATACCTAACCAGCGATCATCGATCCATATTGACTATTCATTGATTCAACGTACAGCAACCATTAAAATTAAACACATAAAAATCTTACAAATTTTAAAATAACAGTGATATCCAATAAAATCTTAAGTAAAAACAAAAATACTCTTTCATAGCAGTAAAGGATTACGGAACTAGCCAACCTGAGTTCAGTCATACGTCATAAAATCAAACCAAACGGCCAACACTAGCCCCGCAGGCATTGCCGTGCATCCGTCCTAGGTAGGAAATAATTATATATAACCATTCTGATCAATGACAATGTTAATACCTACCTATAAAACAAATAAAGACCTTTAAAATGAAATGAATGAGCAACCATTAAACCAATGTCCATCGTACATAATAGTAATAAACGGAGATCGTGGATCCATGGTTCACTGTTCATTAATTCAACGTACAACAATCGCCACTAATAAAAAAAGGTTACTTGCGAGCGTTCATTGTTTCAATAACACCCGTCATCTGCTGAAAAGTAATGTAGACGTTCATTGATTTGTTGTACTTTTTAATTATTATTACGTAATTTTTTCATTCAGTGTATACCTACTATTGAAGACTAGACGAAAAGGAATGAAATACTAGCCATCTTTTTATTTGTTAATGTCCTAGTTCACTAGTAAACGTAGAATAATTGACTTATACGGAATACGGATATTGCCGTAGGGTTTCCAAAAAAAAGTGGTACACAATAACTATATTTTTTTACCGTGCGAGCAAAAATTATTTGCGTCAAAGAGGGCTTGGATTAAACAACGTAGGGCTTGGTTTAGATCACAATGATTAGTGAAGGTATATCTAACCAAATCTAGGTTAAAATTTTGTCAAATTCATATTATGAGATGATATGCCAAACTAATGAGTAATAAAATAAGTAGACAAATTCAAATTTATTTTTGTTGTTTAAAAAATTAACAAAGTAAGAATATACAGAAACAAAAAGAAAAATAATTACATAAATTGCTGATATTGGCCACCGTCATGCTTCAAGCATAAATTCACACGTCTCTTCATATTTTCGAAAGTGTTGATCAGCATCTCTGGAGAAATGTTAAAACGTTCTTGGATAATCCTTTCTTGTAATTGTTCTAAATTTGCAACTGGTGTTTAAAAAATAGTGTTCTTTAAATGAGAAAACACGAAGAAATCCATAACCGTTAAGCAAGGTGATCTAGGTGGGAATTCAATGTCTGATCGAAAACTGATCAATCTGTCGTCGAAAAAATTGCGTAAGTAGTTAATAGTTTCGGCGGCTGTATGGGCGGTTGCACCGTCCTGTTGAAAATATCCAAAACGTAGTTCATCGTCAAGTAATTGCTGCACAAAAGTACAAAAGTAAATGTTTTTTTTTTATTTTTCCTCAATTTTTTTATTAAAAAATCAATTAAATAGACAATTAAAGTACACCCATTATTGCCAATATTTCACTGTTCGCCAATGGTTCATTGTCACCCACGGACCTTTATTTATACCCTATATATTTAAGATAAACAACTCGAAATACAACATTTACCTTTGCTAAGCCTTATTTGCCTTAATAAATAGCAGTAATAATATTTAGGATTATCGCGTTGAGACGCTTGATTACACATTGTATGATTGGGGTGTTTGGAAATTTACATAGGTATTCAAATTTTAATCTTTGCCGGAGTGAGGGCTTTAGAGAGATTCAGTCAAAAACACCTTGCCAAGACAGAGCACAGTTCGTTCTGAAAGTATAATTTTAAATCAGTTGATTGAATCAGCCGATACTTGGTGAAAACTCATAACTAATCTTATGAGTTGCAGAAAACACACGAAGTTTTAAGTTATAAAATTTCCACAATATTAAAAAGAAACGAAAATTGTTATAGCAGTAGCTTCTTTACGCGATTGACTATGTAAATATAAATACGATGTGAACAATTTCTATTTCGTTTTTTAATTATTATTCATTATTTTTTTTGTTTTATCAAAATATGGACCCAATACCCATCTATCTTTACTATTATTATAGAGAGTATCCGGAAAAATAGGTCAATCCGTTGAACGTATATTCCTTAAGCAAAAATATTGATTTTTATAATGCCGCTTTTCATTTTTGACCTACATGTTCGATATACAAGGAGTCAAATTTTAAAATTAAAAACTGATTTTTTTGAATAATTGGAGTATTTAATAATTTATAACTTTCAAATTTAGTACATTGATTCATCATAAAGAGATAAAGTATTTTTTACAATAAATGGTTGACTCCGTTTAACTACCTGGGAAGTTTTTCAAGAGCTCGGCCATAAAAATGCAAATAAACTGTCGGTCAGGGTCGGTTTATATTTTGTAATTATAGCAGGTAATATTTAACTATCTTGTGCTTGCGATAACATCTTTCAGTCTTTGTGTTTCCTAGGAAGTTTTCAAGTTATGCTACGGTTACAATACAATAATTTTAAATTATTTACCAAAAATTTATACCTATAAAAACAGATATTATGTAGCGTCCGTGGGTAAATCCGTGGTATACAGTGGCGTAGCTAGCCTTGCGGGGCGGGAGGGGCAAACATACATGGGGGCGCTTTATGATTTTTTAGAACCACAATTATTAGTATTAAAAATATGTTTTTTTTTTTAAATATGTTACCAAATATTTTTCAATTTCAATAAATATGTTACAGGGCGTGAAAATTGACAATAAATGATTTTTGATTTGATATGTATTATTTATTTAGGATATTTCATGTCATTAAATATTATATTATTAATAACGAATTAAATATCTAAAGTCCTACCCTGTAGTGTATTTGCTTGTTGATTGTGTATAACAATTGGATTAAACCGGTAGTTTTATTGCAGTCAATAAGTCGATACCATTTAGGGTGAAAAATACTTTACATCTTTTTAGAAAAACAATACAAAAAACACTTGTCAAATATTTAAAATAGGCTACTCGCTGACCTCCCTACTTTTTAGTACGTGCGGCAGCAACCAAACTATATTTTTTCAGGTAATAATTTATTTTTGAATATTTTTTTAGTCATATAGAATTTTCATAAAATGATGCGTTTTGGAGATAATTGGATAAGTATGGGTTCTTAACTGATGCCAACGCGGCGTACGGTAATCTCATAATTATCAAATGCTTAATCAATTCAGCCGTTGTGGCATTATTATGTAAAAAATATATAATTAAGTAAATTTTGCAATAGGTAATACCGAATATTTCACTCATGTATAAATTTTCCCATAAGAAACGTTAAAAATAAAAAAATATCAGCGGATATACAACGTTGCCTAGACAACGTTGTATATCCAACACACAACAATCGAACCTATTTGACGAGACAGTTTTTTTAATTTTTATTATTCAATCAATAATTAGTTAATATTTTTCAATTGTTTGTTGCTATTTGTTAAGTTTTTTTATAAAATAAAAAAAAAATTGTTATTGGATTTCAGTTACAGTTTTAATTATGTTATATGAAATTGAAAATTGTATGACAAAAAAAAATGTTTATATATATTTCATTCTAGAAATATTCTCCCTAAATACCGCTCGTGCATAAAAATTAACCAGATAATTTTCATTCAAGCTTGTTATACTAATTCCACTCGTTCTTCGAACTCGTGGAATTATAAATAACAAGTTTTCATGAAAATCATCGGTAATTTTTAAGCACTCGTGGTATTACCCCCGAAAGTAAAAGACTAGCAAAAAAATAATGTAAAGACAGTGGCGTACAGATAAAAGCCTGTTGTACTAAACCAGTTAAATGAAATTATTTTATTGCCCTACTAAAAACTTACTATCGCTAATCTTCTTCACATAACAGCAAAACGCCAGTGTTATCACTCGTTCTGAAGACAATAATCTACTATTACTTATTAAATAAATTTAATACATCATAACAAGGTAATAAATATTAAAAAAACAATTATTGTCATAAAAGTTCGAATTCTTTAGAACCTAAAAAAAATAAACAAAATGAAAAAATTATAGTCTTAAGAAATTTCTTGATATTTTCTCCATTTTTTTGAATACACATGCGAGTTTTCTTTAATAAAGATAATCTTAACCATTAAAAAATATGTAGTTTTAACCTGAACTGCTCTTTCAATTAAATGATTCTCGCTAAAAATCGGAAACATATACACAAAATCTTTAATACACCCCCAGACTGTTTATTCCAAGGGAGTAAGGTCTGGGGAACGGGGTGGCCATTTAACAGAAGTATCTTGGTCCCGAACAATCCAGCGATTAGGAAGATTTGGTGTAAATAGTTCCTAAATTTTCTAACAAAATGCGAGGGATAACCGTCTAGTTGAAACTAAATAATATGTTGTCTTACCACTAGAGGTAAATCATCAATTAAAACGGGCAGTTTGTTTTGAAAAAATAGTAAAAATAAATGACCAGTTAAAATTAATAATAAAATAACTATTATGTAAAAAAGATTAGCAATAGTAAGTTCTTAGTAGGTAAACAAAATAATTTCATTTACCTGGTTTAGTATAACAGGTTTTTATCTGTACGCCACTAACCTTACATTATTTTTGGATAGACCTTTGATTTCGTTATTGTCACCTATTGCAAAGTTCTACTTAATTATATCTTGTATCCATGGTAATTCCACAACGGATAAATTAAATTAACAAGGAAAGAAAATTTCTTTCCTTCTAAATTTCCACTCCACTTCAAGTATGGACTACTTCTTCAAATTAAATTAACATTTTAAAATTATGAGATTACCGTTGGCATCAGTTCAGGACCCATATTTTTCAAATTATTTTCAAAACGCATCATTTTATCGAAATTCTACAAGAGTTAAAAAATAATCAAAAACAAATTATTACCCGCAAAAATATAGTTTGGAAGTCACTGGCACACGTACCAAAAAATAGGGGTGGTCAGCGGGTACTGGACCCTCCTATTTTGAATAATTGACAATTGTTTTTGTATTGTTTTTCTCAAATTATGTAACTCTTTACGTTGACGCAATATATCAAATTTAAAATTAATCTCTTATTAAATACCCGAATTATTTAAAAAAATCAGTTTTCAATTTTAAAATTGACGCTCTGTATATCGAATATTGGGGTCAAAAATTAAAAATGGCATTAGAAAAGTCATATTATTTTTGTTCAAGGAATGTATGGTTAATGGATTGACCTCCTTTTTGCGGACACCCTGTATAAAATTGTCAAGTCACTGACTAACTGACTAATTCATAAACGCACAGACTAACCCCGTAATCCTAGAATCATTAATTTTTGATGAGGTGGTCGAATATTACAACGACGCCTTTTAACTGAGTATTTTCTGCATATGGTCATCTTGTTTTGTAACGTTCGTCTTTGTGCTGTTTACTACGTTTGTACTTTCTCGATTTTCCTATATAATTTTCATTTGTGTAAATATTTTCTTAAATTAACAAAATAAAATAAATGGCGATGATTAAAAATATTTTGCAAATGTGCATAATAAAAGTTTAATGATGAAAGAGTTTTGGACTTCCATTGTTTTTATTTATTTTAAATAACAACGTTTCAACTGGTAAGTATCTCCAGTCGTCTTCAGATGAATACTTAATAAGTAAAGTAACTACAAGACTATTTATACTAGCTAGGTGCACCGAAGTATAACTGAGGTGGGTGCAGTCATGCGTTCAGATGGCACGGGATCTTATCCTAAGGTTACATCTATCTAACAAAGGTTTCCAGATATTTCTTAAGTCTAATGATGGTTTACTAAAGCAGCCTGAATTCTGGTGAATAGCAGCAGCTTCCTTAAACTTTCTTTTCCTCCAGTGTGGTTCCTTATGTAGTATTTCAGCTTCCGACCACATGATATGGTGGCCATGTTTCCAGGTATGGTCAGCTGCACCTGACTTTTCGGTCTCTTCTTTTAACGTATTGTTTTTGTGTTCTTTTATCCTTGTCTCGAGTGGTCTTAATGTCTCACATATATAAGATTGGCCATACTCGCAGGGGATCTAGTAGACGCAGTTTTTCCTATCTTTTTGACTTATAGGGTTTGTCTTCGTTAGGTGGCTTCTTAGGGTGTCTCTTGAGTTGAATACGGTGTTGATGTTATATCGTTGTCCTAGTCTTCTTATTTTCTGAGATACTCCCTTGACATACGGAATATTGAGTGTTAGTTGTGCCTCTCTGTCTGCTACTTGCGCGTTGGGTCGATTCTTACGATTTTCCAATATTGTGTCAACTAATCTTGTGGGGTAGCCATTTTTGTTGAGGTCGATCTTAATGTGATGAGCTTCTTTTTTAAGTGCTTCTTCCGAGTTACAGATTGTAATTTCTCTATCCACGAGGGTTTTAACTATGCTATGTTTCGTGTTGTCTGAGTGATTTGATGTAAAATTGAGATACTGACCTGAATGCTTAGGTTTTCTGTATACTGAAGTTTGGATGCTGTTGCCATTTTTCTTCACGTTGACATCTAGAAACGGTAATTGGTTGTTTTCTTCTTTCTCCATGGTGAATTTAATTGTTGGTGTTAAGCTATTGAGGTGATCTAGGAAATCTCTTAGTTCGTCATCGGTTCCATTCCAAATAATGAAGGTGTCATCCACATATCTCAGCCACATTTTTGGTTTCTTCTTTGCCTGTTCCATTGCTTTGGATTCAAACAATTCCATATAAAAAGAAACGACGTTAGAATCGACCCAACGCGCAAGAAGAAGACAGAGAGGCACAACCAACACTTAATATTCCGTATGTCAAGGGAGCATCTGAGAAAATAAGAAAACTAGGACAACGATATAACATCAACACCGTATTCAACTCGAGAGACACCCTAAGAAGCCACCTAACGAAGACAAAGCCTATAAGTCAAAAAGATACGAAAAACTGCGTCTACCAGATCCCCTGCGAGTGCGGCCAATCTTATATAGGTGAGACATTAAAACCACTAGAGACAAGGATTAAAGAACACAAAAACAATACGTTGAAAGGAGAGACCGAAAAGTCAGGTGCAGCTGACCATGCCTGGAAACATGGCCACCATATCATGTGGTCGGAAGCTGAAATCCTACATAAGGAACCACACTGGAGGAAAAGAAAGTTTAAGGAAGCTGCTGCTATTCACCAAAATCCAGGCTGCTTTAGTAAACCATCATTAGACTTAAGAAATATCTGGAAACCTTTGTTAGATAGATGTAACCTTAGGATAAGATCCCGTGTCAACTGAACGCATGATTGCACCCACCTTAGTTATGCTTTGGTGCATTTAGCTAGCATAAATAGTCTTGTAGTTACTTTACTTATTTAGTATTCACCTGAAGACGACTGGAGATACATACTAGTTGAAAAGTTGTGATTTAAAACAAATAAAGACAATGGAAGTCCAAAACTCTTTCATTATTTAAGAAACATCATTGTCTCCAACCCTCAAACAGTTACATTTTGTTTGCTACGAATCCGCTATCGGACTGAAATACTTTTAGATTTACATTGTTTGGGAGGCAATTTAATCAATCATAAATTCTGTTTTTATTTTAGAGATAATATTATGTTTATCTCAACATTCTTTTTATCTTAAAATTTTATTAATACCCGGGATAATTGCGCATTAGTCCTCATAACCATATTTTATTTAAATATTAGAATTCGTGTAGAGATTTTTTTAGAAACTTAAATCTCCGAAGGCTTTGACGCAACCAATAAAAAAAATGTTTGCAAAATAAAAAAATATCTTCTGATTTAAAATAAAAATAAATACCAATAATAATAAATAAAATGAAATAAAAAATATGTTTAAAAAAGTTTAATTAAAATTGGTTTTGTTTCAAAAATAATTACGCTTTATTAATTCGAGTACATGTACCTACCTATATATTATTTTAAATTGTAATATTTATAAAATTCTACTTGTATAAAATTAAGTTGTAAAAAATTTAAACTCGTTAACAAATAAAGAATTTTATATTTTCCTCAATCTTTTTTGTCTTAAACAAATATAATGCAATTAAGTCAAGACAAACGTTTCGAAACCCTTTCCGGAGTAAAAGTTGTTCAAGCAAAAAAAGGGAATTAAACAATTATCTTAACTCTTTTTCTCACAAAATTGTGTTAGTTCTATAACGCCGGAAGAAAAGAAAAAAGATTAAAAGTTAAATGCATTTATTTCTGAAATAAGAGAAAATAGGTTAAGGTTTATAGAAGTTTAATTTATTTTGTGGCTGTCCCGTTACAAAATGTTGGTAAAATATTTTGTCCTAAAGGTGTCTCAAAAACATTAAAAAACATCACTTGCACTAAGCAGAAGATAGTCTGTATATTAATCTGGAGCGGAAAAACCCGTAAGGTGATATAACTGATATACAGGATTACGATGAAGAAACGGTTAAGCCTTTTATAATATAGAATACCGCTGACATAATCAAGACTCGCTTAAATTCGTCAAATTAATTTTTTTAAAAAGCATTTTTTTAGAAAAAAGAGATTATACCGATCATGAAATTGCTGCATGTATCATTTTTACCATTGAATATTAAACTATAAAAATAGCGGATCTTCGAGAAAACTTGACAACCCTGTTTTAGACTGTATTGGAGACGGTTTGGCCGCCATTGTGGAGTTGATCGTAAATCTATAGGTATAAATGCAGCGCCTCGGCAAGAGATGTCTCAAATTCACGAATGTGATGTCGTGGTGTTGCCGCATATCTTATTTTATTGGAATTTTTAAGATTTAAGCATTTTTAACAGACAATAAAATAGGAGGTTCTCAATTCCAGCCGAATGCATGTTCTTGATAATAATAGGTACGCTGATTACTTAGATAAAAAGCGACAGCAAGCATAACTAAAATAGGTTTTATTTCGTTGAAAAATAGCAAAATACGTAATACACTAATACAAACAAACCGGATGCTTCTTAAGTAAAAAAGCAAAACCTACTTATTTTAACCATTTTGAAAAGTAGTAATAATTGGAAATAAAAACCAAGTTATACAAACCGCACATCATTCATATTTTACCCATCATATACGTTGTAACCTAGGTATGTATTGAATAGTGAGAGTCGTCATTTAATTCTGTTAGAAATAGAAAACATGGCAGTCAATATGTTTTCATGTAATTAACGTTGGAACGTCAGAAGGTTGAAAACATTATATGCTACAACTTCGTTAGCATTATTGCACATTTTTTTAATAAAACACTTTAAGGCTTGTCGTTAGTGGCTGCATCAACACGCTCATTGTGCTATCTATGAATTTAACGTAGCAGATTTAGAAAATCTGCTTATATGGCCTTCTTATAGTTTGATATTCAGTGTTTTTACTAACTAAATTTTTGACGTAGCCCCACAAAAAAAATTCAGGAGGTTAAGATCGGGTAAGCTGGGTGACCCCTCTCTTGAGCCTTGGAAAAAATATATTTAAGTACTCCCTTACATAAGCAGCTTAATGCGGAGGAGCATCATCCTGTTAAAACTATAAGGTTAAACTTGGTAAATTAGGTTCATTATCATCTGTATGTGGCAAGAGCTGGAACCAGATCAATAGCGAAGAAAATTTAGAAATCTTTCTCCAGTGGTGCTCTCATGAAACAAAAATAGTTCAATTACCTTATTTTTAACAATGCTCGCCCAGATATTAATTTTTTTATTATACTGGGTATTATCTTGTATGAACCAGTGAATATTTTCCTGTGCCCAATATTTGTAGATTTGCATTATTTCACAAAATTGCTCTTGTCTATCTAGATCATCGTTCAATAACTCTTGTGCAATTACCGATTTGTAGGGATGAAACCTCTCTAGATTAGATTAGATTAGATTTTGATTAGATACGGTGATTTGGTGAGTACATTAGTCACGCCCAAGTTGTGTGATTGAACTATGAGAATATTCCTGTGGTAATAATAATATGTTTATTTTTTCTCCACAGGTATACCAGGACGACCATTTTGAACTCTGTCATTACAAGTACGGAAAGTTATCCACTTAATTGCTACCCTAGACATTAGACACTATCGATTGGCTAATAGACGAGCGATTTCGGTATGTTTTATTGAACGTTTGACGAACTTCCATATGACTTTTTTTATCTTCACAACCCAACATAATCAAAATGTCTTTGCAGCAGAGCCAAATTCAAATTTAAGTAACATTTACTGCCATTTTAGACGTTTTTTTGATTCCCAAACTTAGATAGCGAATTGTTTTTGTCAATGCCTTAAAGATGGTGACTTGAGTTCAAAACGTTGCCGTCACCAACATACAGAAGTATATGGTATGATTTATAAAAATGTCCAGAATTGATAGAAGAATGAAAAATGTAAAAATATACAATATGTTTCAATAAAAAAGTTGATACACGTGGCATTTTTATGATCCACCCTTTATAATTTTTTTTTCTAAAAAAAAATCCATTTAAAATAAAACTAATTGGACGGGTCCGAGCGACTCGTGATTGTTTTATCAATTGGTTTATCAAAACGCTGTATACTTGGAAAAAGAAGCTAAATAAGCCACCTGTTAACTGTAAATAGCAAACAGCTATTAGTAAGCTGCAATTATGCATCGTAGAGAGACTTTTTGGGAAAAATCTAAGAAAGGTGTGAGCCACAATCAATCGTACGGTCGCAATAGAGTGGTAAATATAATTCAATTCAATTCAAAACGTCTTTTATTTTACTATAATTAATTTAAATTTAAAATGAAAGGCCGATCTAGCTACTCAATTGTTATTTAAATTATTAAAGCCCTGCTACTTCATACTTGGTATTATTCCACTCCTATAATATATATATATATATTCCTAAATTGTTGTTTATAAGTATCTTACTCTTTTTTTTAAAGTTTGCAATGCTAAGTGTCTTAATCTCATTATCAACTCCAACGTATAATTTTATGGCATTGAAAGAAAATGAGCTTCTAAAAATAGCTGTAAAATTCCGAAGAAGTTGAAGTTGCTGACGGAGGTGGTTTCTTATCGTTACATCATGGAGATCAGTTCTTTGAATTAGTTTGTTCTTAAGATAAGAAGGTTCACTCGTCAACATAATATTGTGCGTTAAGCCGAGCAAGTGAATCTTGAACGATAACCACTCTAAGATTCTTAACCTTGCTGAGACCTTATCGTATTTTCTTAGAATAAAAATAAATCTTACATAGATATTTTGAAATTTTGAATTCAATTTTTGGTAATGACATCAAAGCAGGGAAAGAAAACCACATCAGCACAGTTAAATATTGAAAGAATCAGGGATTCACAAAGCTGTTTCCTAAAATTAAAATTCCAAATACGTTTGTTAGCATATTATGAGAATTTTAATTAAGTTTGAAATGTGTTCCCTAAATCGTAACTTATTGTCCATTACCAAGCCGAGGTTTTGTATTGATTTGTATATGGAATTGCAGTATTATCAATTGCCAGATCAAAGTTGGTCTTTATTTGTTCACTTTTGGGATCAGATGTTGCGAAGATCCCCCAACTCTCCCACTAAATTTTAACCTAATACGAGTATATCCTAAACTACTTCTCCATTAGTTGAATTTATTACCTCAACAATTTTTTCAATATTTATAAACAGTAAATGTAGTTGAATATATTTGGTTTTGTTAGCAAACAAATGGTTGGTTCAATGTATTCAATGCAAGGCTCGACAACCCGAACAAATGACTAAATTTTTTTATATTTGGTCCCAGACTCGTAACAAAAATTACCAACACTCGACAATATTTCAGACTGGTTAAAGGTATTTCTAAGGAATTGGTCGACAACTATTGGACCTTATTAAACAAACAAATATTTTCTAGCAATATTGAGGCGCAACATTAACCATAAAAGTGCGGTGTATAGAAATCTTGAACCTTACACCCAACTCCGTTCGTTATCCTAGCAACCAACAGTAGTGTTTAAAAAAATGTTTTCCGTATCGTTAAAAAGACGTTTTATATTTCCTTGCTTCCTATCTTCGTATACATAGTTAAGCTGAGATAGTACCTATTAAAAGTTCTGTAACACAATTGGTACTATTGGGACATTTTAATCGCCAAAATTAGAAAGTGATGTCTGGAAACGTCAGTAAATTTTGAAAAGTTTAAAGATAAGTTTACAAAAACAAAATAAAAGAATGTTTTTCGACTTATTCCTTACCTTCTTTTTCATTAGACAACTTTATAAGTTCTCCAGTTTCCCGTTTCCACGTAATTGACGGCGTCGGAAATCCTTTCGCAACACAGTGAAGATTGACACTGGATCCTTCTCTAACAACTACGTCCGTGCTAGTAGCGTAATCCAGAATATCCGGTGGCACTGGAAGATTTAAAATCTTTTAGCATAAATATAATTATACACACAATAGAATTTAAATATAAGTTGTTTGTTAGAAAATACGTTTTTAAATATTAAGGATACCTTAATGCTAGAACCTGTACATACTAACGTTGTGCTTAAATTTTTTTACGTATTAAAAAAATTGTGGCACCAATCAAAGCAAAAGGTGTAAGTTGCGAGTCAATTAACAACACAATAGTTTGTAACAAGGTGCTTTAACAACGTCCAGCTGGCGGCCTTTTGGTTCAAGAAAAAAGATATCCACTTCGCAAAGTATATGTCAATATTATTTATTTAGGTATGTTTTTTTAGTAAAATTTTGGTATTAATTAACAATGGTTTCACACAATGAAACGCAAAGCAAAGCATAATGTCATGCAATGCATATCTGTCGACATTTTTACGTACATCATTTAACCCATTTCGTCCCAGTCATGCGCAACTGATGTGCATTAGAGTCGCCGTAGTTTTTGGAGGTAAGGTGGAAAGACAACGGTTTATTGAGCAGTATAGCCAACAAATTAATATGTAAGGTAATATTATTAAATTTAGTTCTGTAGTAAGAAATCTGGGTCTTTATATAATTAATAAATTAGGGTTTACAACTTATGTAATGCATCCAGAGAGCGTATTGTAATTTAAAAGCTATTTATCAGCATCGACAAATTTTGAATAGAAATGCAAAGTCAATATTATGTGAATTGCTTGTCCTTTCCCACTTGAATTACTGCGATGGCGTTTATGGGCCATGTTTGACTAATCTGGACGTATTCAAAAAGTTCAAAATTCTTGCCTACTACTTATTTTTGGTTTTAAAAAACGCAAAATATCAGCCACAAAATCAGGGAAAATAATTGGTTAAACAAATATCAGAAATCAACGGGTTTTATAAATCCCGTTGATAATCGATCCTGACAAGTAATTTGTCTTTAAGCCCTGTTTCCTTCTGCCAAACCGAGCCTCACTGATGAGCCGTAATAACGGCGAAACGCGTCTGGGGATGGGTTTGGCGGAAGGAAGCAGACAAAACCTTTTTAAATATCAGAAACGTTATTTGCCTATGACATGCCACTATCATGCCATATTACAATACCAATATCCTCCATATCTCTACCGAAAAATTTGGTTTCGTACAGATATACATAATATTAATATAAGATTTAAGGGTAAGCTAACAATACAACATAAAACACTACTTTTTAAACGATGCTTCTTTTACAATATTGTAAATATTATTAATATACATGGTTAGGAAAAATTACCAGAACGGTCGATTATTTCAAAATATACAGGGGTTATCAAAAAACGTCTTTTATAAAAAATGTAGGGCTGTTAAAAATCTACATATCGGTGATAAATTGAAATATACAGGGTCGCCCAAAAAGTTGTGGAGAAGGATAGTTAAATATTTTTAAATAGAACACCCTGTATATTTTTACATTTTTAAATTCCACATAAAATTATAATTATTTTTTATTTAATGCATTATTAGTCTATACTTTATAGTTTCCGAAATATTGACTCTCGAAAAGTGACATTTTTGAACTTTGACAGCTTATAACCTTCTAACAGTACGTCTTAGAGCAAAACGGCTCACATGTCCCTATCTTCAATTTTTATTATCTTCCCAAAAAAATTAACTTCCGGTTAAACCGGATGTAACTCGAAAGCAGGAAATATAGTTGTTCCGGTTTAACTGGAAGTTGATTTTTTGGGAAGATAATAAAAATTGAAGATAGGGACATGTAAGCCGTTTTGCTCTAAGACGTACTGTTAGAAGGTTATAAGCTGTCAAAGTTCAAAAATGTCACTTTTCGAGAGTCAATATCTCGGAAACTATGAAGTATAGACTAATAATGCATTTAATAAAAAATAATTATAATTTTATGTGGAATTTAAAAATGTAAAAATATACAGGGTGTTCTATTTAAAAAAATATAACTATCATTCTCCACAACTTTGTGGGCGACCTTGTATATTTCAGTTTATCACCGATATGTAGATTTTTAACAGCTCTACAATTTTTATATAAGACGTTTTTTGACGTATATTTTGAAATAATCGACCGTTCTGGTAATTTTTCCCAACACTCTTGTTTCATCCCGATGATAGCCTAAATATGTCAGGACTTGGTTTTAAAACATTTGTTTATAAAAAATTGTGTGCGTAAATTAATAGGAAAGTTTACTACTTTCTATGGACTGTTGCACTGTATAATATTAGAAAACCTACCTATATTTTTTTTATTTATTTATTTTACGTCGGCCTTTTTCCGCAACGAGGCCAATCACCGACGCCAGGGAATTTGTCACACACTATCTGGTAATTTTGCCGAATCCCTCTTTGTCGAGGGTAGGGTTCTTTAACGTACCAACATTCATGACACGGGGCCCACAATTTAACGTCTCTTTCGAAAGACGGCGCACCTCTTAAACCAAATCCCAAATTTAACATCGACGTTGCCGGCACTGGGAATGGAACCCGGGCCTACGATCTGTGAGGCCGCTGCGCTGACTATAGACCACAACACCGATACCTATCTATATAATTATTATATATTATTTGCTCACCAAAAGTTATTTTCTTGTATTTTTTTTTCTATTTTTATATTCTTCTTGGGTTAGTTTAACAAATATCATGCTGCAGTAGTGTAGGCAGGACGAACTGAACCTCTCCTATTATATAGTATTATAGCTTTTGAATAAAGGCCTTTATTATTAACATTAGTCTTATTATTATTATCTTTCTTTTTCTCACATAATTGTGGTTTTATTTTGGACTGACGGGCTATGCCAAGTCAGTGCATATTCTATTATTACTATTCTGAATTGAGGAATAATCTAACAATATGGCATGTTTTTAGAATGACTGTTTTCTGAAGGTTTCGATGTATGTTTGTGTTGATTCCTAGTTGTTTCAGGTGTGATTTGAATGTTCCTGGTGTGAGGCCTGTCACTGACATAATAAGAGGAATAATAGTGACTTTTTCTTGCTTCCAAAGTCTTTTTATTTCCATTGCCAAGTCTGTGTATTTGGAGGTTTTCTCATTGTATTTCGTTTGGATGTTTGTATCACTAGGAATAGCTATGTCAATTAGGTATGTGGTTTTTCCTTTTTTTAACTGAAGGGTGATATCTGGTCTATTTGCGGATATTGTTTTGTCTGTTTGAATATTATTATCCCAGTACAGTTTGAAATCTTTGTTTTCGAGTATGAATGTTGGTGTGTATTTGTAGTATGGTTCTGAGTTTTCCACGAGCTTACACGCTATGGCCAGTGCTTGGTGAACTACTTTTGCTGCTGCGTTGTGTCTTGCTGTGTATTTTTGGCCTGCAAGAATTTTACATCCACTTGTAATATGGTCAATTGTTTCCTTCTGAAGGTGGCATTTTCTGCATGTGTCGTCTGTTATAGCCGGGTCTTTGATTATATGTTTATGATAATTCCTTGTTGCTATAACTTAATCTTAAATTGCGAGTAAGAACCCTTCTGTTTCGGGAAAGAGCTGACCATCTTTTAACCATGTATATTAGGGTGGAGCGAAAAATAGATTTTTTTTTTTTCAAAATTTTGATTTTGGCTAGGAGCCAAAATGTTCTATCTATAAACACTATTTCCTGCTCAAAATTTTAACTTTCTACTCATTTGTTTTGAGGGGTCACACAATCCTCAAAGTTATAGCAATTTAGGTATATTATTTTCTTTTTGATATCGGTTAAATTATGTCGGACTTTCGCTAGTTTATGGTATATTTTAAAAGAAATATGCAATGAACTACCCAGAACTCACCACGTGGAGGTATCCGACCGAACTTTGAGGATTGTGTGACCCCTCAAAACAAATGAGTAGGAAGTTAAAATTTTGCACAGGAAATAGTGTTTATAGATAGAACATTTTGGCTCCTAGCCAATATCAAAATTTTGAAAATCAATTTTTCGCTCCACCCTAATGTAGATGATGAGCCTTTGTCGATGCACTCTTGTTTCACGTGGTATCTATGCTGTCCATGGAGGATTTTCTCTGACCAGGTATTTATTTTTTCTTGTTGTAATTGTGTATCATTGTATGTGTCTGCTGGATGGTTTGTTTGGGATAGGTTGAGGGGCGTATAGTTTTTATCTGCATCGCTTATCGCTGTGTGGAGACTGGTATGTTTAGTATGAAAGGATTATCTGAGTTTTTGGATTTGCCTTTTGTGCAGGGATGTTACGTCTATAATTCCTTTTCCCCCCACATTTCTTTTGATTGTTAGCGTTTCTTTACATGAATTGGGGTTGTAGCTTTCTGTGTTTAGTAAGTTCAGAGCGTATGAGGATGTTAATATTTTCTAGGTCTGTTTGGGACCACTAGATAATACCGAATGAATATGTGAGAGTAGGTATGGTATACGTATTTATGGCCTTAGTAAGGTTCTTGGAATTTAACTTGGTTTTTATCAGTTTGGTAAGCCTATTTTTGAATTTACTTCTAAGCTCTGTTTTGATGTGGGTATGGTTTAGTTTGGTGCCTTGATGGAATCCTAGGTATCTGTATGTCTCGTCTCTGAGCATGTTGTCTAGTGTTGTATTATTGACTGCTTGAACCTCATGATGTTCTTTCCACTGGCCTTTGTTTGTGTGGAGTACTCTGCATTTACTCATTCCAAACTCCATGCAGACGTCTGAGGTGAATGTTTCGGTGATTTTGAGAAGGCCCTTTAACTGGGTTTTCGTGGCTGCGTAGAGTTTAATGTCGTCCATATATTTATTATTATTATTATTATTATTATTATTATTATTATTATTATTATTATTAATATTATTATTATTATTATTATTATTATTATTATTATTATTATTATTATTATTATTATTATTATTATTATACATATTATATAGATTTCTTCTATAATCGATATATTCGAGTTGATATCTGTTTATATTAAAGTTGATTATAGAAGCTTAGACATAAATATACTTTTATTACATTAATTTATACTCGTAACACGCGCGACGTTTCGGCTGTAATACCCGCGACTTTTTTAGTATAGAATATTTCGTTGATTTTTTGCAATACCGTTCTAGAGTCCTATTTATTATTCCCTGATTTCTTAAGCTTCCAAAAAGTTACCAATATCTTAATAAATTAATGCAAATTGAAAGGTCTTACTGCCGCGACACGTCCATTTATGTCCATCTGGTGTAACTCACAGCTATTATATCTGTCAAAAGAATATAGTTATATGTGTACTTAAGTAAACTTTATAACAAAGAAAAGTTTAGGAAAGCCAGTTTGCTCTTGAACGTTTTGTCAGTTACTTTTAACATGATTTTGTACGTTACTGTCGACTTCATTTTACTTTATAGTAATTAGATTTAATCAGGCTAGGATAACTTAAATGGTGAAGGTCGTCCCCTGTTCATTTAATTTAGCCCCCGGTCGCTAGTGGCGCTATTGTAGGAATTTTGTTTTATAAGGTTGTTCATCTCCTAAACGTTGGTAGGAACAGAATATTTATTTAGAATGAGCATGGCCAACATTCTGTACCTCTCTCTCTCTCTCTCTCTGTATTAAACTGTACCAGCATATGTGCGAGAAAGATAAAAATATGGCTCATTGTGACAGATCCTGAAGTCTTACCTGGACTGGTGAAAGATTGTCATTGTCATTTTATGATTGATTTGTAAAATATATAAAAAATAAAGTTATTATTAAATAATTATTCATATATAATTTATAAACTTAACATGGCGCAGTCGGTAGTTTGAGAATGATATATAGATATAGGCAATTAACAAAAGCGTGGAACCTCCTGAAGACTTCAATAATGTCGCCCAACGATTGGAAAGTACAGAAAGTTATTAAAGATTTAGAAAGAAACTTTACTTCACAACTTAATGAACTACAAGGTACAATAACTAGTTTATTAAATAAAAACTTTGAAAATAACACGGAATTGTTGGAAAAATCTACAGAAAATATTAATATAATAATTTAAGCTGTTTTTTTATTTAAAACCTATTTATGTAAATATCTAATTATTAATAAATCTTGTCGCCATATCAGAAACGTTGTTATAATTTCCTTTCGTTCTCCCAAATTATTTTAACTTGAATCAGATGTTTCGCGCTTCAAACTTTTCCGTTAAGTTAGAAGCGCCAAAATTTGAATTCAAAGTAATAATAAAATTTAAATTTTTATGCTTGGCGCCTACCCCCACCACGACTATATTTAGTTTCGCCCCCGGTCGCATGTGGCGCTATCAGGGAACCAATTTAGTATGTTAAGTTGCCTATCTATCCTTGAGAGCGCGCAACTCGCTTGTCTATGGATTTAATACAGAAATTGATTTTTATATATTTTAATGCTATTTCTTGTGAAATTTTTCAAACAACGCTAATCGATTCTTAATGTAAACTTCTGGCTTCTGAAACAAGATTTTTGGTTCGCTAAAAATACAATTGTATTTCCTTGAATAAGGAGAACCTTTAAACATTTGATTAGGTTTGCATACCTTTTTAATATTTTAAATTTTTTGATTAGAATTCGTGTCACAAATTTTACCTGCTATTTTTAATTGCATGCATTTTATAAACACTGGGTGGGAATATTATTTTCCCTTATCATCACTTACCGGCACTTTTTAAAACAACTTTATATAAAGAAGTGTGCCTATTAACAAAACAAATAACTGCCCTTTAAAAAGGAGCAGCTTCTAACGATGTTGGAAATTATCTACAGAAATTGCTTCTATAAAATACATTTTTAGCTACATTTAAACATTATAAACTTAATAATAAGCTTCGCATAGCACAATTTATATTATTAATGACATTAATTTTGCAAAACTCGTTTGGAACCAAGGTACTTTAAAAGAATGGTTAATAACAAGAAGTTTTTAATAATTTAAAAACTGCGGCTGATGTTCAGTTTAAAGTATATCTCGCAGGATTCCTAAGAAATATAAGCGCGTTTAGCTTTCTCAAAATTATTTTTGCTCAACAAATAAATAGTTCTGTAAATAAAAATATTCTATTTGTATCAGCTACATGCCTGTTGTGGTGTTGGCTATATGGTTGGTTGGTCGATTGGTTAAAGAAGAATTGACATGTTGCCATTATACTGCAGCTGAAATGCTTATTGCAGCCCTTTGTTTAAGGTTTGGGTAGTGTCAGCCAGACAGAATCTACAGTTTTTGACGTGGTATCCGTCAGTCCCCTACGAGTTGAATTGCATTTATTGCGTGTTGCAACCTCAGGCAGTCCTTAGGGCTCCTAATAGATTTATATATCTTTAAGTTATCTGCAAAAATCGACATCAATAACCGCTGATAGGTCATTAATTAAAATCAAAAACAATATTATTTATTAAAAGTGGACCCATAGTGGGGGTATAAAGCTTTCTATTGCAAAAATATTTTTGTCTCATTTTCTTGAAACTTAGCAGAAATATTCTGCTATGCAAATTACGAAAAACGCATTTATTTTCTTTTTGGAACAGGGGTCAAAGGGGGTATAAAAGTCTGTATTTAGAACAAATTATTTTGGACCAAATTTCTGGAAATTCAGCATAAATACTCTAAACACACGTAATGAAACACTTATTTTTTTTAACGTCTACCCAGTGGCGGCGCCAGCCTTTTCTTTCCAGTTGGGCGACACCCGGCAGAAAAATTTGAAGGGTGGGCAGCAAAAATGTGTACCTAGTACCGGGTAATAGCTACTAGGTACCGATTATATAATTTACTAATTATAGATATTTTGCAATTTTGTGAATTGTGAAATTCAAACAAAAATTTAAAAAAAAACACGGAAATTATTTTAAAGTTTATTTTACAAAGAAACACATGATTATCTAACAAAAAACAGAGTTAGGAGTTAGGAGCAGTAAGGAAAGAGCTATTTTTCTATTATTATGCTTAATTGCAAAATAATTTACATGTTACACGTTAAATAATAAATTATATTCCTGCAGAAGAATTGCATCATCTGATAAGGTCTTTATGATGTGTAACATCATGATTAATTTCATACCTGTTAATGGTTTTTGGTGGCAATTTTAATTCATTTTCGACGGACCCTACGTCACATCTATAAGGGGGTTATTTACTCTAAATTTAAAAATATATTACTTGACGGGTTTAACGCACTAAATCCCTTTAAAACAACTAGCATTTTCGTCAAATCTCCGACAAAGTTCTGAAGTGATTCGGTCAATTATGGGATAATATAGTTTAACTTCAAATTCACTTTTTTTAGTAACACATCTGTCCTCTTCAAGTAAGGTAATTTTTTGATGATTATAGTGTTTTTAAATTTAGAAGGTAATTTCCTTGATCTTTTATTATTCACATCATCTAAGTTAATATTATTAGCGGATGCGTTTTCTAGAGTTGCAGTCCATAACTTTTCAAATTCAGAATCTTGCCTATAAGATACAATAGTGTTTCTACGTACGTGCGGAAATAAGTAACACATAGGTATGTCAAAGAAATTTAATAATTTTTAATTAACTATAACAATCACATACATATTATGTAACAGTAACTAATTCTGATAAAAAAGTAATAACTACATTAAGTTATAGGAAACTGTTAAAAAACTTATTCTTTGTTAAAATTAACATGGTAGTAACCGAAAAGTGATATTGATATATTATTGATTTAGACATAATCGTGCCGAAATAATTTTCCACACATCTGTAGAAAAATAACTATTTAAGTGATTCCACTAATGTTAAGCTTTTTAAAATATCACTATCTTTTCTTTGTAAATAATCAGAAACATTCTTTATTTTTGAAAATAATTCACAAAAAACTACTAAATTGAGCAAAAAGGTTAAATTAATATTGGTCACGAGTCCATTTGCCTCTGGAGAGCGAGCGTAATTTTCTGTTATAATATATTGGTTTAATAAAATTAATATTGCTTTATATTTTTTGCTCAAATGCGTAATTTAGCAGGTTGGGCGAGCGATTGGGCGAGAACAATTTGGGTTGGGCGCTCGCCCACCCGCGCCCCTCCCTTGCGCCGCCACTGCGTCTACCCCTAGAGGCATAAAAAATATTTATATTGGAAAAAATATTGACGTATTTCAATAAATTTTACCCCTAAGGTGCTCATAATCGCAAAGTCCATGGAAAGGCGCTGTGAGCGTTATTTACGATTTGTAATGAAACAGTATATTTGTTAATAATGATGATGAATCTATATTTTTGGTATTATTATCGTAAACAAAACTAGGAGACAGATGACTGTTGCATTGAAATAGATAGAAATATTTTATGAAAGCGCCAAAGAAATTTCTTTTTGAAAATAATGCGGGAACATATTGAAGGTTCTACTGGGTAGTACGTATGATACCCGCCAGGACCGTATTTTAGGTTGTAATAAGTAATTGTGTTTTAATTAATTCTCGTGTGAAGTGCAAAGTTTCTGCACCGCTCTTCGCCATTTTGAGGGGAGGGGGTTAACCCATTTTCTTTGGTTACGGCCCTGATACCGGCTGCTTGATAGCGAATTTATAACATAAACAAAATAAACAATTTAATTGCGCGAGCGAAGGCGCGGATGCCCGCTAATATTCCATAAGATAATATTTTTATTTTTTTTACGTCGGCACATTCTATTAATTTATACAATCTAAAAATTGCATATTATTTACAGATATTTATTAGTTTTAGACAAATAAGATAATTTGCAAGTACAATAGTTGTTGTTTCTTTAAGAAAAACATGTTTTTACCCCTACGCTATGTTGTGTAAATATATAATGTACCTTTTAAATGTTGAACCAGTATGATTTTGTGTACTTGTAACATTTTCCTGTAAAGAATAGGTTTATAATATCTTTGTTCTCTTAAAAAGTCCTGATGAAGTTTGATGCAAAAGAAAATTAAGTTGGCGAATAAACAATTGTTGTTTTTTGTTTTAAATTCGCCATTTCCAATCTTTATTTACTTAATTGAAAAAATAGTCTATTCGTAAGGTGGAGTTGAAAGTATAGGAAAGAAAAAAAAAACTTAAAGTCTTCCTCCACAAAGTTTAAGAAAATAAAAATTCTCTAGGGGTCTTTACATGTTTCGAACGTAGAAACGTTCATCATCAGGAGACAGAAAATTTATTTTATGCTGATGGTGTTAGCAAAAGAGAAAATGATGTAGAACTTTAATGAATCTTTTATGGACTTAAAAAAATGAAGTTTAGAAGAAACATGATAATATAAAGAAAATTGATAAAGGGTAAACCATACTAAGTATGTGAAAAAATTATTAATGGGGGTCTAAACCAACCAAATAAACTGAGGAAGAAGAAAAACCTTTCTAAGGTGGTGTCGAAGATTAGTTAATTTTTTTTTTCAGACATAATATGCTTGAAAAGTTTTTATAACATTCGAATAAGGGTGGTCCTTAAGTACATCAAGAAAATCTAGGATATGATTCCTGGCATCAATTTAAGTTGAAAAGTTCATATGGACTTATGCCCTAAAATGCTTACCCTTTAAGATACAGGGTGTTAAAATATTTTTTAAAAATAATTGTTTTTTTTTTAAATTTCGAAACTCCTTGAAGATACGGTATTGAAAATTGATGTCGATTGATTTCGTATTAAACTGCACTTTTTGGTTAAAAAAGGGTTTGCCTACTTCCACCAGTGGCGTGCATGAAGATACCATCAATATTTTTTTTGTGAAAATATGTGATACGCCACTGTTTTTTTTAAAACTCTGATGCATTTTTATGCATTACTGATATAAGCGGAACAAAAGTTGTCTCTACTATGTTTTTGAAAAAAATGGTAGTTTTAAAGGAAAATGGAAAATATTTTAACACCCTGTATCTTAGAGGGTAAGCATTTTAGGGCATAAGTCCATATGAACTTTTCAACTTAAATTGATGCCAGGAATCATATCCTAGATTTTCTTGATGTACTTAAGGGTATAGCGGGATTGAGGGCAGGCAATGAAATGACACAATTGTATTTATCCCATCGTTTCGTTTTATATAAAAATTTTCTCAAGGGTCTGAAATGAGAAAGAGAAGACAATTGCAATAAATTAATGCAAATAAAATTCAAATCACAAATAGAGTCATAGCAAAAATTAAAATGAGGCAGTAGGTTCCTAATCAATATATAAATACATCACAACTTTGACCATTAAATAAATAGTTGTTGTTTAGATATTTGGTGAAGTTAGATTTAAAATATAGATAGCTATTGCAGATGGACTCTTCGGTCATGTTAATAACGAGCTCCGTTATAACAATGGTATGTTTTGAAATATCGACAATTATAACAAAACGAGACAACTGACTGTGAAGTGGATTCCTCCTTCACCACAAGATTGGAGGTACTAATGTCTCCCGTACTCATTAAACACATTTTTATATTTATTTAAGATCCGAGAGCAAGCACTCAAATTAATTGTGTCAGTTCTAAATTTAAAAATTTTTAAATAATCTTCGACACCTTCTTAGAAAGATTTTGTCTTCTTCCCCAGTTTATTTGGTTGGTTTAGAGCCCCATTAATAACTTTTTCACATACTCAGTATGGTTTAACCTTTATCAATTTTCTTCATATCAAGTTTCTTCTACACTTCAATTTTTTAAGATAAACGTTTCTACGTTCGAAACATGTAGAGACCCCTAGAGAATTTTTATTCTATTAAACTTTGTGGAGGAAGACTTTTAGTTTTTTTTTTCCTTCCCCCTTTATTTACTTAATTCTTCGAGACGCAATTTACGTAAGAATATATTAATAAACTTTTAGTATTTAATTGAAAAATGTATTACAATCTAGAATTTTAAATAAAGAATTATTCTAAACATTAGAGAGATTTTGGAAAGCTTAAGGCGGCAGTATCAACGTGCTTGCCAACCTATAACCTATTTCGCGTAGATTTATTTATGTTTTCTAGCTTTTATACAAAATTTAAAGAAAATCAGTATCGACTTGATATTCTATAGGTATTAATTGACATATTTAATAAATATCAAGGAATTTCATAACTTATTTTAGGAGAATTGTATAGTGAAAAATATCGGGTAAGATTTTTTTTTACATTATTATGTCATTGTCACTAATTGTTCTTTCACTATACAATTCTCCCAAACTTAGCAATGAAATAAATTGATATTTTTGTAATATATCGGATACTACCTAAATAATGTACCGACGATATTGATTTTCTTTAAATGTTAGTTATTAAAATAATAAACTCAAAAAATCAACGCGAAATAGGTTATAGGTTGGCAATAGATTGAATGACGTTGAGAATTCAACCTTAAAATAACAACAGTAAAACACAGTGTTATGGTTAATTTTATTAACGATAACGATTACAGTGACAATTACAAGAATAGATTTTGAACGTCTTACGCCTGTTTGCACCACTACTACTTAAAACTGTACCTTAGATAAGGGAAACCTTGGGATAAGAGTAACCCTTATTTCCAAAAGCTTTGCACAAGTGTCACTTATCAAATTCTTAGCAAAGATTTAAAATAACTTGTCAACATTGTATTTTACCTGGATTATTTCACTGGTTATAACCTAAGAAAGCGTAGGTATATGTTTATGTCAAAGTCAAAGGGTTTATGTTTGGTCTTTATATTTCGTTGGTTGTACGGTTGTGCTAACAAAAGTATATTTTTTATTTGATTCGTGGAGAACATAAGAGAGTATGAGTTACGTTAAGGACGATAGTCTGAGAAAACGGGCACCCAACTTTTCTATTACGGAAAAAACGCTGCTATTAAATGTTATTAGCAACTTTAAAAACATTATTGAAAATAAGCAAACAAATGCAACAACATGGCGTGAAAAGGACCTGGCATGGACAAAAGTTACGGCTTCTTTTAATTCCCAAAACCAGGAAGGGCACCATAGGACCAAAGAAGCTCTAAAGAAGTATTATGAAAATATTAAAAAGACCATTAGAAAAGAAGTAGCCGACGAAAAAAGAAATAAATAAAACCGGAGACCAACACAGCAGGTGAAGCCAGATTTAAATAAAGAGTATTCTGAAACTGCAAAAGTGAAAAGGCAATGCTTTGAAGAGGAACTCTTAAATATTCAAGCACACAGAGAACACGAGCGAGCCTTGTTTAAATTAAAAAAGGAAAACTTGTTATTAGATATTGAATTAAAGAAACAACAATTATTAAAGAAATTTTATAATCAGTAATTACTTGTTTTATTGTCACATAAGGCAATTTTCATACAGAAATAGCATAATTGATGATAATACTTTAAACCTTGCTCTAAAAAATGTGAACAGTATTAAAACACAAAACAAGAAGTTATATTTACACAGAAGTATTTCAGCATTTACGCAGTACGTACAATTTTATTCCCCAATGTTTCTAAAATAAGTATCAATTAAAGTTCTTCTGACTTGGCTTGCCAATGGCAAAACCTCCTCATTCAAAGGAGGAATGTTTGGTACTTTATCTTCTTCCATTATCTGTACAAAACGCTCTATGTCTTCTGGATCTGGTAATTCTCTCTCATTATTAGTTCGACATATATTATAAAGTACGGCGGTGGCTATTATTAACGTTAAAATTGTATCTATTTTTAATCGGCAACCATATGCTAGGACAGGAAACCTACGTTTAAATAAAATAAGTTGATTTGTGTATTTGTAATTTTGTGAAATGTCAAATTGTCTGATTTCGTTTGAGGTTAATCTGTTAAGTATCACTTAAGCTCCAGAATATCCTGGGCTTAAAAGTATTTTAACTTAAGTGTCACTAAACGATTAAGTATAACTTGTACAAACCAATTCTAACACTTAAGTGATACTTATAGTTAAGGTCAACCTTAGTGGAAGTGATGCAAACGGGCGTTAAAAATAAATAATTTGACAGATGCAAACATAACCTTTTTTTATTTCTTTAATTGTTTGACATGAGTCAATCAACAATGGAAAAGGACAAAAAGGTACAAAAATGTAAGGTTATTTTGGATTCCTGAGTTATGTTGCCAAGTCGTTTACAAAAAAATATAATTACAAAGAAAAGCATAAAGTCTTTCTCCACAATTTTTATTAAAAAAAAAAAACAGGCGAACCTAGAATGATTCAAAATATATAGAATGACATGTTTCGAGTGTAGAAACACTCATCATCAGGAAAAACAAGTAAATAATAAAAAGCCTATGTTATTAGCAATAGAGAAAATACGTAGTGGTACTAAGTTGTAATTGAGCCTTCGATGGTATACATGAGGAGTGAAAAAACTTAATATAGCAGAAGACAGGAAATATCGCAGCACACTGAAAGGTCAAAGAACAGTGTCAAGATACTCTGGGTGGGAAATGAAGAGAAAAATAAGAATTTTTTAAAAAAACTTTGTAAAAGTCATTCGAAATGTATGTGATAAAATATTTTTACAAAGTTTTTTTAAAAAATTTCTTATTTTTCTTTTCATTTCCCACCCAGAGTATCTTGACACTGTTCTTTGACCTTTCAGTGTGCTGTGATATTTCCTGTCTTTTGCTATATTAAGTTTTTTTACCCCTCATGTATACTATCGAAGGCTCCATTACGGCTTAGTACCATGCACTACTTATTTTCTATTGCTAATAACATCAGCTTTTTATTATTTACTTGTTTTTCCTGATGATGAGTGTTTCTACACTCGAAACATGTCGATTCTATATATTTTGAATCATTCTAGGTTCGCCTGTTTTTTTTAAATAAAAATTGTGGAGAAAGACTTTATGCTTTTCTTTTTTCTTTATCATTCCACTCCACTTTGAGTATGGACTACTTCTTCAAAAATATAATTACATTTCTTACCGCAGCGTTATTTTATAATTTACATAAAGTAAAATTTTTAATTATGTATCAAAAAAAACCTTTTCTGTTCGGTTTTATCTAAACTACAGTTATAAAGTTATTTCAATTTTTTAAAGTGTTTTCCGAAAAATTATCGTGTCCGAAATATATTCTTATTTAATTTTATAGGTAAGTATTGGCAACATAACAAATTAGGCAAAATAAGAATAACCATAACGATAGCCTTCCTTAAATCTCCGTAATTAACGAAGCTCGTTATCGTTAATAAAGGAATCGCTGCCTCGTTTTAGTACTGCGCATGCTCAGAATAAGGATAACGATAACGACAGGCTAAAATAAGAGTTCCAAAATCTCTCTAATCTTTACATAGCGTTATTCGTAAAGGAATGATAAGCTATTATCGATAAACACAATCAACGTATAACCGATTAAAAAAATCGCAAAACTTTCCAAAATTAACCAAGCTCAGCTAACAGTGATGGGAACACTGAGCACTGTATATTAGTTTATAGGGAATAATAAACGAAAATGTCTTTGAAATACAGGAGTTAAAAATGCCACATATTATATTAGATAACGAAAAAATAAATATAATTTACTATATGAAAATATGGGCAAGGTGAACGAACACATTAAATATTTATATAAAAGTGTAGATAAATTAGTGACAATTAATTAATTATAAATACGAAAATTTAAGTGCTGTTAATCGCAAAGTTTTGTTAAATAAGGTATGAATTTAGTGGCGTAGATTTTTTTAAAAACTGTAAATCAAATTATTTTTGTTTTATTATTTTAATTAGACGCATAGGACTAGAACAATTTAAATTACTATCATGGTAAACCTATTTTTATTTGAAGGGTGCCGGCAAAGAAGGAGCAATGTCAATGTCAGCAATGTGGAATGTTACAGAATCATATAAGAAATTTCCTAGTATTTTCGTATTTTCTTTACAAAAACTATTTTCAAAAGTATAATGACAATGTTTATTAAGTTTAACAAATATATATACAGTGTGGCTCAAATTAAAGAAGTAAACTTTTTAATCGTGAATATTGTTAGGTTTTTTTGAAACATCACATAGTTTTCCAAAACGTTTTCTCTTTTTTCCATGAACCTCGGCAACAAAGTCATCGCAGGCACTGCCACTTGAATTCATTGTACTATTTTTTTTTAAATTTGTAACACAAACATTACTTGTCTGCACCTATCCACAAACTCAAATAAACAACAGATACGCAGACAAAAAGATTACCGCCAAGCCAGGTCCTAATTTTGTTGGCATTGTTTTTGTGACATTCCTTCTTAGCCTGATCCGCGCGGACTTTCCCCCTTTTTCGCCTGTATCGCAAAACTTTAAGTCACGATATCTTTTTACTCTTCTTCTTATCCGACTTTATGATGTTACTAATCGATAGATTTTCTTATTTGCTATCGGATGGGTTGATTAGTTTAAAATGAGGAAATATTGACATCCCCATTCCTTCTTTACCTGCACTTTCCCTGAAATTTCTAATGTTTATGTGTAACTAAATCAGAACATTTCCAAAAAAAAATGTATCCCCAAACATGGAAATTTACCGTCAATAAATAAAATCAGAAACGTCCTTAAATAATCCTTAAATTTTATTGTATAGTCTAAACTCCACAAAACGCTTAAGATCTAACTTTAAAATATAAGCAGTTCGTTTAAAATAGATAGGGAAATTTTTATATTATTTTTTAAAAGGTATTATTGAAACCTAAAATACCGGATGCTATATTGTCATTTACTATTATTTGCTATCTTGCTTTATTGAAAAAAAGGCGCTAACTTCACACTCGAATTCGGATAAGCCAAATTAAACTTGAAAAATAATTATATGTCCAATGTATTTTAATGAAATAATTTATAGCCGCTTTGAATAAAATGTAAACTATTATTTTTACGCAAAATTTTTAACTGAAAATATGCTATTGTAATAAGTCAGTATTTTTTTGTTAATCTGTGTGTATCCATACAAAAACTTATTTTATTGGAAAACAATAACTTTACATTTTTTTTATTGACTTGAAAAAATTCTTTCCTTGCTTTGAAAGCAAAAGAAACCTTAAAATTACATGTATATAACATGTCGTAAAAACGAGATATTATAAATAGTACCTATTGGAACGAAAGAAAAAAAGGCTTTCTTTACAATTTTATTAGAAAAAAAAATTATTCTATTACAAGTTTCAAAATATTTCGAATGTAGAAACGCTCATTATCAGGACACAGAAAAGGTTTTCCTAATGCTGTTGTTAGAAGAGGAAATGGTAGATAGAAACCAACCTTGATGGAGCTTTCATGGAAGATAAGATGCTGTATCAGTATAAAGTAAGAATAGTGAAGAAAAATTCTCATCGTACTTTTGTAGAAAAATATTTTTAAATATTTGATTAGTAAGAACAGTTCAAACCAACTGAATGAAACGGAAAGAAATAAAAGAATTTGCAAAAAAGAACATTTTACGAGGGAAAGAATATAAGACTTTGTAAGTCATTGTGTGAGCCAGTGAGTGGAAGAAAGGAAAATTCATTTCTAATTGCCTATTTCACATATTTTAAAAATTTCAACTTTAATTATTCATTATGTTATACCAATACACCATTTTATCTTCCACTAAAGCTAAATTAAAGTTGGACACCATATACCATTTTCTGTTTTGGAACTACCATCAATAAAATCTTTTTCTGTCTCCTGGTAAGGAGCGGTTCAACATGTTAAGATTTGTGATAGAATAATATTTATTCTAATAAAATTGTGGAAGAAGACTTTTTGCAAATGAAACATTATATATATTTGTATTCAGCGTATTTTTATTGCTATCGCCTAGCGCTTTCGGCCCATTATAAGGCCATCATCAGGGCTTAGGTTCTAAAAGAAACACACAAAAAGAGTAGTCGCCACTTTGTGTCCATGTGTCAAATGCAAATATCAGTCAGTCAGGTGTTGTTTACAATTGGAAACCACTACCAGAAAAATTTGTTTAAAAATTTTTCGAATTTCTCTTAATATGTTTCTTGTCTCCTGGACATAATTTGACGAGTAAGTAGTCTCATGTAGTTTGTTCTAGCTGTTTTTACTCTTTTTGTGTGTTTCTTTTAGAACCTAAGCCCTGATGATGGCCTTATAATGGGCCGAAAGCGCTAGGCGATAGCAATAAAAATACGCTGAATACAAATATATATAATGTTTCATTTGTTAAAATACGGCGTACAACCTCCTTTTCACGAAGACTTTTTGTTTTTCTTTTGTTTTCATACTATTAACTCCTCTATTAGTATGGACTATTTCTACAAAATAAATAATATTGTTGTCGGTTCTCAAATATAAACTCCTACACATTCGCCAATCAAGATGTAAGCGTCTTTGAGACAACAACTCAGACAAACGATTTTTAATGATTCACAACTTTACTATCGAGAAAAATTATCCTAAATATAGGCGGAAAACGCAGAAAAAGGTGCACGCGACGAAGAACAACGAATTTTTATCGATGGGTTAAGAATGAGGTTTGAGGTTTGGGCCACAAGTTCACATCGGTAATACCGAAAAATACTGACGATATCATATTCAAAGAAAGAAAAATCAGATTTTTTATGAATAAAAACTATTGTTTTCCTACCTGCTTTATTAATAGTTGCAGCTGTATTACCATTATGCATCTACATAACTCCACCATCCACCTGGTAAAACGATTACTTTCAATATTGAGGTTCTAGTGCTGTGGTATTATTATGTATAATGTTCTTAATAAAATATAATTTATTAATATTACAATATCGATTCGTTAGTACATTGTATATTTATGTTTAATTTTGGTCCACACCTCGGTCCACACTGTAGGATTAATAAAAGAATATAGTTTAATTTGAGATTTTAGTAGCAATTCATGAATAATTTCAATAGACATAATAATACATTATTTACATAATAATACATTATTTCTTTTTTTACTTTTTTTTAATAACTCCGACCCTGGTGTTGCTTTGTTTCTTATCAGTGTCCCAATTTTTGCATATTTATGCATTTAGTATAAAAGCTTACATGTAATTTTTTTTTAATAATTTAGTTAACAATGACTTCTAAAGTTGTATTTTGCCCGATATTGTTGCTTCTGGTATTGGGGAAAGTAAATTCAGGTTTGTAAATTGTGCATATTATTAAAATTATTTATTTTTTTTTAATTTTACATTATTGCTGTTTTTAGTTAAAGTTTTTACATTACGTTCATCATTGTACCGAGAGTACAACTAAAAAGAGACGCCGACTGTTTCTTGGAAACCGTTTACCGTACGTGCAAAAAAATATTTTCTACATATACACTACTTTTAAGTTTCTACACACAAAAAAAAACTCATCTCAAAACAAGCTTACAGTAATGCTCAAACAAATAGCTTTATTTTGAAACTAACTTGCTTTATTTTGTGCCTAAAATATATCCATTTTTAAACTACTACTGGTTTTAAATTATACCATCAAGTTAATCAAAATTATGTTCATAAAGAGATTACATCATCATAACAAGATAATCTTATACTTGTTTTAAAAATAAGTATTGTAGTCAAAGTGAAATATACTATGATGGATTTAAAAATAAAAATAAATTTGTATTCTCACAGCGAGCACAAAGACAGTCTCTATACTCAACTTGAGTAAAATCTAAACCCTTATTATTTCTTTGATGCTATTTGCATCACGTGACCTCTTGTTCTGCGAGGAAACGACCGAAATATGTTTAGTCGTTATTTAACATCCACGCAGACGTCGCGCGTCGATGCTCACCGATGCTGGTAGTGTATGTTCTATTTTGCGCGTTTTGTGTAATAGTGTGATGGATGAATTACTCAGACTCTGGAAAATAATTGCTTCCTTACTCCTCGGTATGAGATCAACAGAATTAAATATACCAAATGTTATGTTCTAATACATAAATACACTACAAATTAATAAGGTACCGAAAATATGCCAAATTCAACAAATTCTTATCAATAAAAATTATGACAGAGATGTATACTTTTTGTGCAACCCTGTACAAATAAGTAATTACAATAAACATTTTCGCCCACATAAAATAATTTGTAACGAAACTGGCAATAGCTATTTAATTTCCGTTAATATAAGAAAACTATCTGTTTCATTTCCAATAATGGTTTATATAGGGTGCAAGGTAAATCTTACATACACATGAACTAAAAATATTATATTCGTTATAGTTATGGTTTTTTGTTACCTGTTTTTTTTTTAATAAAACCAAAAGCAATAAAAAGTTGTTTTATTTATCTGATATCTTTTAGGGCTAAATTCAGATCAGATACCTAAGGTAATATCACAATAGTATTTGATACCTATGTCACAATGACAAAGTGACATTTTAACTTGACATGTACAATTCTATTGACTGCGGTGAGCTTATCCTATCTGACCTTAATAATATAGTCCTTTCAAATCTATCTGTCTAAAAACTACATGATTTTAAATTTTACCCTATCTAATAATAAACTAGTTTTAAGATGATAATAAATTGATTTGTCTAGTTTCGCTGAAAATGTAGGATAGTCACAAATTAAAGATACAAATAAAATATGTGTGCTCAAATGCAACTTCGTATATTCAACTTAATAATAACTCATACTCAAAACAAAAATAACGAATATTCATTCTTAGAATACTTTGAATCAACCCAATATTAACGTATACTATATCTGCAACTACAATTATTGATAGGTTGATCATTTATTTTTATTACCCTAAAACTAAAGGAGAGTCAAATTAAAATAATGTACCTAGTATTAATTTAAAACTATATTTTGATGCTAAGGTATATTCTATTTAATTTTACTTTAGCATTGCTCCTATTTATGTCTATGATAGTTTCAGTTTGAAACTTTTAGGTTCAACTGGATACTAGATTTTTTTGTGTGTATTGCCCGCTAGGTAGCGTAACTATAGTGGCCAAATAAAAAGCGGTTAATTCTCCAAAATCCTCTTAGTAGAGGTGTATCAAAGATGGCATTTTATTGATCTAATAAAAATTCTAGACAATTTTTGCTTTGCTTGCTTTAAAATCCGTGATTTCGTTTGCTAACCGCATACCCCTAATAAAGGTATTAAATAAACATTTTATCGAACTGTGATGACCAGATAATTTTTTGACACGACGATGAACGTTCTTTTCTCTGTGCCAGTGACGATGCAGATGACGATACGCTTGCGCAGTGTTGCCAGTAATTTTTGATCGTAAGGCGAGTTATGCAATATGTTTCTTGACGGGAACGTCGAGGGAAATAAAAGAAATATTAAGGAAACTTGTAAATTTAATTAATTATTATTTTTATTTCAAATCCTATACAGGTTTAGGGATTAGAAATGTAAGTTAGATATTTAAAATCAAAGAAATGTTATTCCTTAAGAGGAAGTAACCCCTTTCACCACAATGAAAATTGCCGAACGTTTTGCTGGCAAACAAAAGGAAAAAATAAAATCGATCGAAAATATTCCCAAAATTTTTTTTAGAATTTTTTTTTATTTTTAGTAATTTTGTAATATCTTTACCAATTCTTTATTGATCAAAAGCAAAATGACTTTCCCGGGTATAGAATGTTGTACCAAACAATTTTTCTTAAAGCCATTTTTCAATATCGGCCTTACTTTTTTCTCAAAAACATTGGGCGCGTAAATCCACTTTACACGCTTAAATTCACTTTACGCGCCCAACGATTTTGAGAAAAAGTAAGGCCGATATTGAAAAATGGCCTTAAGAAAAATTGTTTGGTACAACATTCTACACCTGGGAAAGTCATTTTGCTTTTGATCAATAAAGAATTGTTAAAGATATTACAAAATAACTAAAAATAAAAAAATATTCTAAAAAAAATTTTTGGAATATTTTCGATCGTCATTTACTTTTCTGGATGGGGTATTTAAAGTAGAATTTATTTTCTAAATACCTTTTATTTTTTCTTTTCGTTTGCCAGCAAAACGTTCGGCAATTTTCATTGTGGTGAAAGGGGTTATTTCTTCTTAATCTGCATTCTAACCCGATTTTAGTGGTATAAGTCACGAGGTGTCATCCAATAAATATCTTCGAGTAAAAAATTATCATTTTTTATACTAGTCCATTTAATACTCACTCCCCAATTATTAGGGCTTATTTATGCATAAAAACACGGGTTAAAAGCTATTGGGAAGTGCGTGGTATGATTTACGATCCACCCACGTTAAACTATAGTGAGACGCCCCAGACCCAGGGCTATTTTTCGCGTAAAAATTTCCATAAAATTTCTTAAGGGTAAAATAAAATAACTAATATTTTTGGGATCAGTAATAGATGCAGATGAACCCTGGTTTTAAAAGAGCTTAAAAGCCACAAAAACTGTAAAATTAACCCTGTTATCGGCCAAACTAAGCTTGGCAGGTCAGATTTCGAGTCTCGAAAAACAGATTGCCATGCTACGCGCCCAGTACTGATAGCGGGGACGAGGTTATAAATGGTAGAAAAAGGGACGCGCAAAGGAGATTCGGTATTTTCCCAAGCACAAGTTAAGGTCGTTTTTGCTGCCAGTCCGCGTAGTTCGGGTTCGATTTATTCGGTTTAGTGCGGGTGTATTCGCGGCATATATAAAAAAAATCTAAATATTCTATTAATTCGATTTCATTCTTACAAATATTTATCTCACAGTTATAATTAGAAAATATTCAAAACATAAATAAATCGGCGGTTTAAATTGCGCATCAAGCCATCTAAAATTTCTGCAGGGCAAAGTTGGTTTTTTTATTGTTTTAAAATAAAAGGGTATGGTGAACGGTACTATTTGTAACTGTAACAAAAATCAATACACTTTTTCTTTCTAAGGGTAATTAAATATGGGTCAAAGTCGCAGACATAGACCTTTTTGTTTAGGTAATTTGTAACAGATGTAGGTGTCTCCCGGGTGTTTTTATTTTGTGGTTTTAAGAACGTGGTGGACGTTATTATGCAGTAATAATGCCATCGTATAAAAGTAAATAATAATCTGCAATAATAGGTAAGGAAATGGGGGAGGATTAAGGGAAATATTTAATTGACAATATACAAGTAAAGTGATCAGAAGGGTTATAATTATTTGGTATGATGTGGCCTGTAGAACGTTAATTTATAATTTGTGTACATAAAACGGTGTCATGGGTTTTTCCTAAAAATAATGTCCGGCAGCAGGAATGTCTTGTGTGACCACTGCTGTAGACCATTAGTCTTTCTAATAATATTGTCGGATATGGATTGGTATCCTTAAAAGCGACAATATGAAAAACAACGCCCACCTGAGAAGAAGAGTGACACATGCGGAAAGTGGGCGAGCTCCTAACTTTTATTGCACTTTTATAAATTATATGTTTGAAATGTCCGACAGTAGGATATGACTTGTGTGTCCCCTACTGAAGACCTTCAGTCGATCGGCTTTTCACTAAACTACGTAGTACCTTTATATTAAACGTGTACGTCAATCTACAATACCAGGTAACTGAAATGACAAATAATGTTAATAATTATACGTACACGAAAATGGGGCGATATGTAACAAAATAAATTGCAGATTAACAGAAAACCAATTAAAACAGAGTGTGGTCGTAGACCAAAGGTAATCATAAAAAAATAAGGGTATTTTTGGAAGCTAAAGTGTCACCATTACAGTTGCAGCCGTAATTGGTAACAAAGGGTAAAACATGACTTATTATTGTCGCAGACATAATATGTAATTTTTGATAAAGGTGCCACCATTCTGTTGCAGACAGATGTTGGTACAAATAGAAGACAAACCATCTTACACTAAGTTTTATGACAATACATGTAAATTAAGGTTTTTACTCTGTATTTTATTTAGGGATGTCTGAGTAAATTGTTCATAAATTGTATATGGTGAAAATGCTTTTATAATAGATCGATTGTTTTTAAAAACCGCTTTAAATTTTTATTTACTGGCAGTGAAATATACCACATCATAGGGAAACAGTCAGAATAAGATTAAAGCTAAAAAATCTTAAACGTGACAAACTTTTACCGTTGTACCAAACTTTAAAAGAGCCTAAATATAAACACAACGTAGACAGGGTCGTATCACAAGATTCGACGATTACAGCTAGAGTGACGGATTTCTGCCGGTGATGAACACACCGGGGGTCGGTCAGTTTCAATAGGTATTCTCAACTAAGAAATAACATTACCAAAGCCAATAAAAATTAAATAATTATTTTGTGTTTAAATTTTTTGCAGTTGCGGTAGTATGTTATTACGCTGGCTGGTCATCATCTAACGCACCTCCAGAAATATTTGATCCCCATTTATGCTCCTATATAAATTATGCTTTCATCGGAATGTGGGATAATGGAAACCTCAAAGTACTCGATGATAACTTGGAAATTAAACAAGGTAAAGAAACTCTCTGCTACTTTCAAAAGTGCTTTTTAGAAATGTGATAATATAACTAGGGGTTAAATTATGAAATATTTGAAGTAAAACTTGTACTTTTATATATGTTTGAGGCTTAACAATTTGGCGATAAAATCTCGAGACCGATGGTCGAGGTTTTATTACAAACTAAACTGTAAATATTTAGAAGCAAGAGTCGGTGCCTCGTCCATTATGACTGATCCACCAATACCAATGCATATTTTTTGGATCACAAGTTAATTGCTTATGTTTATAGGCTTTGTAAAATAAATAAAGTGGGTATAGTAAACTAAGAGTATTTTCTGGTTCCAACGGAAGTTTGGGGAGAAGTAAAATTTACGTTGTGAAATTTAATTCTTGATTGGTTCATATTAAAATTATTTATTGATTTTCTCTGTGTATGCATATCATGTTAATGATATATTATTGTTGTAAATTTATGTCGTTTATAATCTCCTTGCCATATTCTGATATTATTATGATATAATAATTAAATAGGTACCCGCAACATTTTTTTTAAAAAAAGATTTAAAAAATCCTTTTTTACTTTTGATTCTAACTTCGAATTTTATTTTTACAGATCATGACTTCCACAAATGACAATTTTATCTTTACACTGTCTTACAGACACATCAATAATTTTACAAATATTTTTATATAAATAATTCTAAAAAATCCTCGACACCTTCTCTTTAGAAGGTCTTTTTCTTCTTCCTCGTTTCATTTGGTTGTTTGGACATCCCTTGTCACATGCTCAGCATGTTTTAACTCTCCTCAGCGTTTTTATATTTGTCACTTCTACATCTCAGATTTTCAATGCCATAAAAGCTCCATTATGGTTTTTTACCGTTTTCTCTTTGGCTAATACCATCAGCACTATATAAATTTTCTGTCTCCTGATAATGAATGTTTCTACGTTCGAAACATCTAGAGACCCCTAAAAAATTTCTATATTCTATTAAATTTTGTGGAGGAAGACTTTTAGTTTTTTCTTTCTTTCCTATACTTTCAAGTCTACTTTAAGCATGGACTACTTCTTCAAAATATATTTTTAAGTATTTTTTTCTGGCCCTGCACTTATCAAAAAAGACAGTACATGTTTAAAGAATCGACCTCCAGTTAAAAAGGATATTATAAATATTAACTAATGTGTACGCCGATTGATCAAAAACGGTCAACGTAATAGGCGCAGGTATATTTCGGGAAAGACCCAGAATAGACAGTAGCACCCCCCTGAGAAAATACGCAACAGTATAGAAAGCAGAAATAGATGCAATACAGGCATGCGTAGAAAATAATCTTGACACGGGATGTTATGATCAAAAGATACACATCCTGTCAGACAGCCAAGCTATCCTTGAGGCTCTAAAATCCAACAGGTTTACACCAAGAATCACAAGGGAGTACCTCAACGATCTAGCAGCCAGAAACAATAAGGTTGAACTCCTGTGGATTCCTAGTCATTCAGCGATAAACGGCAATGAAAAAGCAGATGAGTTCTGAGCAGTTGAGCTCAAACTTTCAGGGGCCCTGAGCCCGCCCTTGGAATATCAACAAGCAACTAAAACAACAACAGAACAAACCCGATGGGCGCAAAACTAATATCTATCTCGATGAAACGGTACACCTGGTCAAAGACACGCACGGGCTGTAAGTAATTGGTAATCCTCCAGGAAGCTATTAACTAGAATGCTACTACTAACGCATACCCAGTTAAACAACTTGTTAACATGCCACTCACTCAAGAGAATACCTTTAATAAATAGGAGTTTATAATAAACCCATTGAATGAAGACTTTGCGGTAAAGAGGATGAAATCGCCTCTCATGTCATATACAGCTGCAAAGCACTAACCTACAAAATATTCAACTCACGGCGACAACCTTTCGCATGACAAACTTGGTATAGTCGGATCTGGTCTTATCGTGCGGGTCATACGATTCAAGAAAGACATACCCTCAGTTTTTGTTTTCTTTACTTGCGTTTAATTTTACCCTCTAAATAAAATACGTAAGATAAATGAGACAGACTTATTCCATTTTTACATGAAAAAAAAAGGATATGTATTTACTTTCCAGCGATTCTAATAGCTATTTATGTATCAAGGGCGTTACGGGGACTATAATGCCCTGAAGGTAGAAATAGCCCGAGGGCCTCTGGCCCGAGGGATAGGTTTCTGCCTGATGGGCATTATAGTCCAGTAAAGCCCGTGGTGCATACAATGCTTTATGTTTTACCTAAAAAAGAGTTTTTCAATGACTAATTACATTATTTATTCGCAATATAAAAAATAAGTTGCACCTGTACCTGTATACGTAAGTAGATAATGACTGGTGTTAAGTTTGACTTTGATGTTTCTGTCAGTTAGTCAGTTGGCATTTTTTATTTAACGATTTGCTCAAAATGGAAGAAATTCCACAAAATATAAGAGAAAAGGTCATAAAAGCGACCGAAAATCTTTTGCCAGTTAAATCAAGGCAACAGTATGATCGGGAGTATGGCATATTTGGTATTTGGAAAGATACGAACACAATTCTTCAAATAACCGAAAATGTTTTAATGGCATATTTCCAGGAACTGGTAAGTTATTGATTTTATTTTAATACATATGTTTAACAAACTTTATTATTTTTAGTCGGAAAAATACAGTCCGAACTCTCTCTGGACCAAGTATTCTACAAGCGGGCATTATCATAATGCCCGCTTATAATGCCCTAGGTGTGATAGCAGGTATTATTGCTATCATAACATATTCCGTTTCTAAGGTATTATAGATCAATAATAGATAGGTAAAACATAAAAAAGCTTATAATAGCACCAGCTACGTTTTATTTTAAATATGCCAGTTTTGTGACTTTGACAGTTTGTGACAAAATGAAACAATTTTCTGGGTTTTTGCATCCCCAATCAAAAAAAATGGTACTTAATCTGATAAACTATTTCGAAAATGAAAGAAAAAGTGGAAATTCGCCAACCAATATTCAGGAAACAGTAGCCAAAGCACTGGGAATTAGTTTAAGGACTGTGCAGAAAATTGTGCATGAAACAAAACATAACATAATACCCAAGAATACTAAAAAGTGTAAACAAAAAAATCCCAAGACTGAGGATTTAAGCGAAAATATTAAAATGGGAGTTCGAAATGCGATTTACGATTTATACAAATCAAAAACCAATGTAACTCTTTCAGTTTTACAAAAAACATTAAAAATTCGGGGTGTTTTGGAAATTGGACTTGAAGCGTTATCAAAATTAATAAAAAATTTAGGTTTTCGCTATAAAAAAGACTGTAACCGAAGATTTTTATGTGAGCAGTCACAGATAGTGAGTCAGCGTGTTCAGTTTTTAAAAAAATATACGGACAATTACAAATCGAACGTTAGAAAAGTGGTATTTTTAGACGAAACGTGGATATTTTCAAATGAAAGTGGTTCAAAATCTTGGCTAGATGAGTCTGGAAAAAGTGTTAAAAGAAAAAAGGGGTGCTGTACGGAAAAGCGTTTTATTATTTTGCATGACGGTTCTGCAACAGGATATGTTGCAGGTGCGAGTTTAATTTTTTCTTCAACATCAAAAAGTGCTGACTATCATGATAATATGAATTGCGAAATGTTTGAAAAATGGTTAAAAGTTCAATTGATACCAAATTTGGATGCTCCGTCTTTAATTGTATTAGATAATGCATCATATCATTCAAGAATTTTAAATAAACAGCCTACTTCATCTTGGAGGAAAAGTGATATTTATGAGTGGCTGGAAAAACACAACCAAAATCCTTTACCAAATATGCTTAAATCGGAACTCCTATCAATAGCAAAGTCTCTTAAAAAACCCAAAATATACGCGGTAGATGAAATACTGCGTGAATATAGTAGAGTTTACCAACCCGATAATACCTTCTAAAAAAGATTCCCGTTTGCACTTTGTTGCTAAAATGTACGACCCCTTTTATATCATTCCTTATACCTTAAGGAAGCAAAATTGACTTGTCGTCCAAAAATCGTACCATGCAGGGGGTGGTCGGGGGCGGTTTTCCAAAAAGTACCAATTTTTTTTTTTTTTGCCTTTTTTACATCTATAATACCTGATCATCAACCTGCTTGAATCTTATTTCAAAATCTTAATTAGAAATATATTTTTTTTAATTTTAAAAACATCGCGCGCCGTGCTTGTATATGGAGCGCTTTAATGAATAACCGCTCGCCCTGAAAACCCATAATTGTGATAATTTGTAACTCGCCATAACTCCAGAATCCTTTGACTTATCAAAAAAATACTTGCCATAAACGTTGTAGATAAAACATCAGGGATTACAATGCTTTTTTAAAATTATCAGTCCGATGAACAGTTTCGTCAAAAAATTGAAAAATGTCAAACCATATCACCGTAAGCGTGGTCAACCGTGCGGATGCGATGAAGGATCAGATTGCCGTCTTAAAGCCATGAAAAACGACCGTATGTTATATCGCGGGCATAAGTTCGGGTTTCCTTCGCTTTTGGTGTGATTGGAATGCAATTAATACATTATAAGTTAGTTCCTTATAAAATTAAGGGATTATATTTTGTAAACGGTTAGTAATGTTGTTTTGAATAATTTAATTTGAAATTAATTTATGTTTCTCTAAATTTTTTCAATATTAATATTAATTAATAAGTTGTTACTAAAAGGAACTTTTTTTTTATTAGAAAAATTGGTATTTGTCCAAGTTTTTGTACATATAGGGTGTTTACAAAAAATGAAAAATGGTACTATTTAATTTTTTTTATAAAGAAAAACAGAAAACAGGCTTTATACGTTCGGGATTTGTCTATAAGTAGGTACCTGATCTACCTAGAGTACCTATACTAGTGTTTTTTCAGGTGTTAAGGTTATGGTTGCTCAGTAGAGATAGAGAATAACCTTAAAATTTCATTGTGGTTTTGATTGTGTGTATCAGCGTGTTGCAGGATACCTGAAAATAACACTACTATTAATCGGGGAGAATCCGGGTGTTATTTAACGAAAATAAAGAAAAAAGGGTGATACTTACAGAAGATTTTTTTGTTGAACCTATTTACAGGAACAAGTATAGAAATCGGAAAACAGACAAATGCTCTCTAATAATAAAAGGCTTGGGTAAAATCTTCCCCTAAAGAATCTATTTATTAATAAACATATTTATTCCAAAAGAAATATTCTTAGAGTTTTTAGTCAGAGTCAGCCATGCATTTGCAGGAGCCAATGCAATTTATTTGTTTTTTTTTACAGGAACACAGTGACCCAGTGCAATCTAAAATAGAGTAGCAATTTAAAATTTAACTATAGTAAAAAATAACAAACTTTGTGTAGGTACCTTTTTTACAGTTGCAAGTATTTAGAACTGAAGTATCCTCCGGTAGTATTGCGTCGGTTGTTAATACAGGCACTGGTTTACCGTTTGCAATAATCCAGCCACAACTTGATAAGTCCGGTAAAGGTGACCTTGGCATAGTACTGTCCAGCCATATTTTGGTCTGATAGTGGACAGGGCGACAGTGTTGTCTTAGACTATCTTTGGTTGGAGGCAATTTACTCACAGGTTTGGAGGATGCTAAAATTCCTCTAAGAGCATTTATACATTTGATATCTTCATTTTTGTAGTACCTATATAAACAAATTACAAATTTAACTACGTCATTAAAGACTTCTTCTAAGTAGGTACTGTTCTTTGCCAACTCTAGCTAGTAGATTATAATGTGATAAGAAGACTTTCCAGCATGTTCTTTTGCCTAGTCCCACAAACTGACTAGTTGTATCACAACCTGTGAGTGCGTGAAAGGCTGGTAGACATTTAATCATGGAACTCTCCATTTTTAATTCCAATTTTCATCCAAATTTCTGAAGTCAGAATATCTTTAAAGTGAGCCAATAGTACCAAAACATCTGTATCTTTACAGTCTACTATACCGCCAATTCTGGAATGAAATATTGGATTGTCTCGCTCTATACTTTTAATTTTATTTTCCATGTTATTGCTCATTACCTGGCATAGTTTTTGATTTTGTAAACGTTTTTGGCAAAATATGCACCTTTGTACATCAAATTGAGTTCGTAAAAATGGTTTTTTCAGGGGTATATCTACTGGGAGTGGGTTAGTAAATATTTTTGCATACTTTGATTTATATGATTTAATATTATTCGTGCTGGTATACGTTTTGTAGCAAGTTTTATGCCAATTTAAATGTTCTCGCTCTTTTTAATTATTCAAATTTAAAAATATATGCAACAACTTTGCATCATTTCCTTGACAAATATCAACCTTAGTACATTCAATAAATCTTTGTTTAGATTTTGGTCGGGATATAACTATTCCCTGATTATTGGCAAATGTCAGATAATTGGGAATTAAATATGTTGCCTTGTGTTTTGATTGATAGTTTTTTTTAAGTGGTCTTAATTTAATTTTGGGCTGTAGTTCACTCACTGAACTGATACTGCTTTCAAAATCCATTGCTTAATCGTTTCAACAAAAAGTGTCGTATATAAATATTAAAAGGCACTATACTGTTATTAAAAAAAATCTTACCTGAAAACTTAAACTTTCTCCTTAACCTTTCCGTGGCCATGCTACAAAAAGTTACATTTTCGGCCGTGTGGGGTAACTATGATACCCCATTGAAATACTGCATGATCTTTTGTCAATGATGCATGATGGTGTGCAAAGATGTACAATAAAACACTAATAATTAATTTTTAATAAAACATTTTTAATTTTTACAATAAATTAATATTTACTCATTATTTTTACAATCGGGACATAATTTTTTTTTTACTTTCTTCTCTGTGTATGTTGCAAATGGGTTTATTGCATGCACTACATGATATTTTAGTCTTTCTATCCCTAAGAGTAACAAAAAAATAATTTTTTTTTACGTTTTCGCCGTTTTCGGCCGGTCGACGATTTCGATACGCTGCAAGCAGTTTTTTGTGTAAAATTGAAGTTAAATTGAGTATTTTTATAAAAAAATTGCTTTGTAATATATTTTTCTAGGATTACCTGGAGGGAAAAAAATTACAAAAAAATTGTTTGGAAGATAATTTAAAAAAACCTCATCTGGGGTACCTAAAATACCCCGCTCGGCCACGGAAAGGTTAATAACAACTATATTACAACAGTCATTTAATGCAGGGCATCTGTAAAACACTTTCAACTTTTAGCAATGCCCATTAAGTCCAATGTATAGATAAGAACTATAACTTCACAGCATACAACACACCCTAATAAAATATAACAACTATTGTTGGTTAAAATAAAAGTAAGTCAAAAAATATTGCTATAAGATAGAAAATGGAAATCCACAATCCAATATTTGCTGGTCTAGCTTCAAAATTAACGGCGCGGCGGCTACTCGGCACGGAATTCTAGACTAAACACTATTGAAAACGCGATATTAAACGAATATCGAACTTATGCGCGCGATATAACATACGGTCGTTTTTCATGGCTTTACGACGGCAATCTGATCCTTCATCGCATCCGCACGGTTGACCACGCTTACGGTGATATGGTTTGACATTTTTCAATTTTTTGACGAAACTGTTCATCGGACTGATAATTTTAAAAAAGCATTGTAATCCCTGATGTTTTATCTACAACGTTTATGGCAAGTATTTTTTTGATAAGTCAAAGGATTCTGGAGTTATGGCGAGTTACAAATTATCACAATTATGGGTTTTCAGGGCGAGCGGTTATTCATTAAAGCGCTCCATATACAAGCACGGCGCGCGATGTTTTTAAAATTAAAAAAAATATATTTCTAATTAAGATTTTGAAATAAGATTCAAGCAGGTTGATGATCAGGTATTATAGATGTAAAAAAGGCAAAAAAAAAAAATTGGTACTTTTTGGAAAACCGCCCCCGACCACCCCCTGCATGGTACGATTTTTGGACGACAAGTCAATTTTGCTTCCTTAAGGTATAAGGAATGATATAAAAGGGGTCGTACATTTTAGCAACAAAGTGCAAACGGGATAACACGATAGGGACATATTTTAACTCCACTAATATGGTCATGAGGTTCTATGACTGCCGCCATATCATTGCCAGTTTAACGCAAAAGAATTAATATGGGCTGGTGCAAAGTCTTATTATGAAAAACATGTAGGTGATGGTCTTAAATCCGACCAAGTACAAATAGTTTGGCAAGATTCGTTAGATCATATTCCACAAGAGTACTGGAAGAAATCGGTGGAACATACAGAAATATTAATAAGGGATTGGTGGGATCGAGAACAAGTACTAGATGTCGAAGTAGCGCCAATGATAATTGATCAACTCGAAGACGACTCAGACGACGAGGACTTTTCAGATTTTATAAGTGACGATGAGAGTTTTTAGGCTATAATTATAAACGGTGTTTTTCGTTTACATTTTTTAGTATTCTTGGGTATTATATTATGCTTTTTTTTCATGCACATTATTCTGCATAATCCCTAAACTAATTCCCAGTGTTTTCATTACGGTTTCCTGCATATTGGTTTGCGAATTTCCACTTTTTCTTTCATTATCGAAATAGTTTATCAGACTAAATGCCATTGTATTTTTAGGTTTTAGTAGTAAAATTGTTAAAATAAATTGCACTGTTTATTATTGTCGCTTTTAATTAAAGGGTACAGTAGGTATATAATTAACGATTATATAATTTTTTTTGTAACTTTTTCAACTCCCCTGTACATAATTTTTACAAAACTAATAATATTAGGTATATGTGGCTATCTTCGCGACAGCTAAAATAATGAAACTATTTTTCCTTCCTTCGGTATATTTGTAAATAATCTCACAACATTTTGATAGCCTCTGTGTTGTCTGATTTGACGCATATGATCAGTGACCTTTGGACCCGCACGTTAAGACCAGATCTGACTATAGGAAACTATTGGGCCTAATAGAATAAATATTTTTTAACAAGACTGCGGTACACAATAATCCAGAAGGCTGCTTTGTAAGAAGCTTGGACCACACACCCGACCCCGGATATTAACCAATTAATGTGTGAAACTAATAATATGGGCTGAACGCAACTGGTAAACTAAAAGTTTGAAATTCTATTGATCCAACAAAGAAAATCTTTTTGATGACCGCGGTGATAAAAATAAAAATATATTGTTTATTTTTAATACTATACTTTTATATCCACAATTTATGTCATTTCACGACAACAAAGGTTATTTGTGCTATATAATTCCTTCCTAACTTAATGTTCTTCTACTCAAATGCCACGATATTGGTAGAAATTATCATTTATACCACCGAACCAATTTATATATTTGTTAATTTTAAATACCATAATTTTATCGTATTACTTAGTTATATCATATCTACAAAGACACTTTAAATGGATACTTAACATTATTTCACCTATATTTGCCATATAAACGATAACTTATAATTATCCTTGACACATTGTTTAATGTGAAAAGTATAGTGCATAAATTATCTTTCCAGTAAGATTAGCAATTTATTTAGAAGTTCGTTACAGAGGTGACTAAAAATTTATTTTTATGACTTGTTCAAATAACAAATCAAAAAATTCAAAAGAACAGTAGGTATAAAGAAGTTAACATTTAAAAAATTTAAATTGGCTGTCAATTAATTTTACCGTACTATGGGTAAAATGCTTTTGTGTTAATTTTTTTGAATCCCCGAATAATGCCAAATGCCTACACCTTAATTTTTCTATTTTTAAAACTTGCAAATTCTACGATGTTTCCCATGCTCAAGACGTGTTTTATTGCCATAGCATCACAATGACCAGAGCCGGTTTTACATGGGTACTATTGGCTGCTATAGCACCGGGCGGTAAATCTTATAAGGGCGGTGTGCGGAGAGAGCTTGTATAGTTAAAATAAAAACCTTAGCATGGACGAATATTTTTCTGAAGAGTGCATTCACTTTAAAAAGTCATGAGATTGAAGTTGAATACCCAAAGATTTTGAAAAATTGTTGCCTTCGTATTTTTTTTCCATAATGGTTACGAATGCTAGCGGGGAGCGGTCATTTTCCACTCTAAAACGAGTTAAAACCTATCTTAGAAATTCAATTGCTGAAGAAAAACTGAATTCCTTAGCCATATTATCAATAAATTCAGACATTTTAAAAACTGTTGACACTAAACCAGGTAATACAATTTTTTTCAAATTTAAAAGCATGGAAGCGACTATTCTGAATTTTAAAAGTCACATGTTACTTGTGATTATTTCTTAATTTCCAAAGTTTCTAATATATTATTATTATTTATATTAGTAGTGAAAAATGTCAATTTATTGCAATATTGGGCATTAGGTATGTAGAAGTACAGTATTTTTTTGATATAAATATATAATTATTTGGATCTTTTTGATTTTGAGAACATAGGTAAAGAAAATATATTGTTGCGTTTTTTTTTATTGGTTTTAAGCGTAAAATATTTATTTTTGTGTTTTTTTTATATTCTATTTTCACTTAGTTCCTAAATGTATTAGATAGGACTAAGATAAGGTAGACCGTGGCAAAACAGGAATAGCAAGGAATGTTTCAGAATGGTATTATGTTGTCAATTTGTTCTTCTAACCTTATTATTATTCTGGTAATCCGCTTCTTGTTTGTATGTATTTTTATGTTTGTAATCGTTTTGGCTGTTTCTGATTATTTTATTTGTCACTGATTTATTCTGTGAAGTTATTTATAATAAATTATGTTATTTCGGATTTTCGAACCTTTTCTTCAAACATACCTAATATAAAAATACAATAATTTCAGCTTGTATAAACCATAGAATAATTAATAATAGTCTTTGGTATAAACTAGGAATACGAAGGGCGATACTTACAAGTAGCACCGGGCGCAAACGTACCTTAAACCGGCACTGACAATGACAATATATATCATTCCATTTAAGGCACGCTGTCGTTACTATTGTAAAGTGATTTTAAATGGGTAAATACAGTCATAGAACAATATTAAGAAAGTTCGTAATTGGTAAGAGGTCAAAGTATCTATTCAGATCCAGGAATAGCGGCGACCTATCTTGCATCCTTGATATGGGATACGTATTAAGCGATTGTGAACTATTTTCGCATTTATTTTTATTTTTCTTGGTGCCTCTAGCCATACATATATTATATCTGTGAGGGGATTTTTTTCGTGGGTTGTTCATAGTTTGTGAAGCCCAACTACTGAAATGTACGTAAGGAACATTTCCATTATTTTATTTTAATTTAATAAGTGAAATTAAAATTTTAATAGATTTAGCGTCCCAGGCAATATGTTGGAAGACATTTCTGGGCGAAAATTTTCTATAATTAATGGTAAAATTATTGGTATTTAATATACTGGAAAAAGGTTTTGTACAGTTCAGAATAATGGGCGGCTGTTTCTACGTCAAGTTACATCAAGAGAGATGGAAAACTGCACTAGATATTGATTTTTTTAAATACATTTTTCAACTAGCCCAGTAGGAACATGGACAATATTTTTTTAAGTATCTCTGATAAACCCATTTAAACATGTATATCATAATATTTTATAAAACTGGTTAGAGATGCAGGCAAACATTACTAAAATTATAATAAAAATAAAAAGCCTGGGACTTTCTTTTTTCGCTCGATAGGTCCGCTTTCAGGCGCTTTTTGGCATTTCAATGCATAATAGGCCAAGAACCGCGTGAGTGAAGTTGGTGTAAATCCGTTTAAACAAATGAAGTAAAATACCAAATTTTTATGTTTTTTTTTTATAATTTACTTTTAATAACACTTTGGATATTTCTAGGACTTTATAAGAAAGTAACAGGTTTGAAAAAACGAAATCCAAAATTGAAAGTCCTCCTAAGTGTCGGTGGGGCCTCCGCCGAGATGACCGGGTTGTTTAAGTCGATCGCTGGAGATCCAAAAAAAAGAGGAGCGTTCGTGGGCAGTGCCACCCATTTTATGTCTGAGTATAATTTTGATGGTTTGGATATTGATTGGGAGTATCCTACACCACAGGATAAGGTATGTTATGGCTGAAAACTGTCCCCATATTTTTGCGAATAAAAAGGTAATTGTTAATTACTTAGATATAAACCTTGTAGTACCCCTTGTAGTTTCCCAAAATGATTTATATTTTTATTCGCATGAACCAGTAACAATATATAACACCTGATTCGTTTGCCGCTTTTCAAACCTTTTCTTGCTAGTTTTTTAAAACGTCTCCAGTGAATCTAAAATTAATCCTAACAAATCTGTAGCCTTATTATTTTGTAACGAAACTCTACGGGAATATTTATTAAATGCCTTTTAACTAAATCTTCGATAAGACCAGATCCCTAAATATAAAAGTTCCTCTAAAAACATAGGCCTGGTACTTGACAATAAACTCAAATTTAACCGTTTGCCTTAGGAGAGTTTTTTCTGTACTGAAAGGTTTGTACTTCCATAGGCACTATCTGAATCAACAAACTAAAAAGTTGTTGAGCGACTCTTTGATTCTCTCTCGTTGCAACTTTTGTGACCATATTTACGGACCATTTTGGGATGCTGTTGTGAGAGGTATATAAGGTTCACATGTGGTATATGACGTAGAAAGAGAGTTTAATATAAGCTAAGTGAATTGAGTTGGTTGACCTTGCACTCTCTGTGGTATTTTATAAAATAATTAATTTTAAAAACCCTCCTTACCTCTTTAATAAGCTTAAATTTCACACCGATGTACATAATATAAATACCCATAGAAGGTATATTCTTACCATCCCCTCTCACAGTAAGGAATGTTTTAAAAGATCGCTAAGCTATAATATTGCGTCACGGATTAACAAATATGAAACAACAGATTTCTCTGCGTCTCTAAATACATTCAAAAAGAAAACCAGATCTAAACTACTACATGGATGGAGAGGTTGCTAGGTTTACGATGTAAAGCTTATTACTATTCTTTTTTTTTCTACTTTTTTTCTTTCCTTAATCTCTGTTTTTCCCTTCCTCACCACCTATATGTATCTTTCTTTTTTTGCTGTATATAGTGTACAGTAGAATTATTTAATAACTTTTATTATAAGTAAAATGTAATTTGTATTTATACTTTAGCCTATAAAGATTGCTTGGCCTTAACAGCACCCATGCTTGCATGGGAGATACTGCCTTTTATTTTTTATATTATTTTCTACAGGGTGAGTCGGGAGGAACGGATAAAATTTCAGAAATCTATTATACACGCGAAAACAATGTAAAAAAAAACGATATCTTCTTATCCGCTATTCATTTGTTTTCAAGCTATAGCGCAATATCAAATTTTTTTCTACATTCCACTTTTATCAAAATTTTCACGTAATTGGAGAATGCCATGCTCAAGACTCTAAACTATTTGACATCTATGTTGTCTTGACAATGTGTACCTATTGTGGGAGTAATTAAACGTTTATTTTCAAGTTTGAGTGATTAAAGTGTTACAAAATGCCAAATACTTATTCAAATTTAGAATATGCACATATTATGGTGTTTATTTATGGTTTCTTTAATGGACGTGCTACAGCTGCTGCTGAAGAATATCGTCAACGGTATTCACATCACAGACATGCAACTAGAAACGTGTTTATCAGAGTTTTTAACAATTTGTGCGAGAATGGTAAGCTTCCCAGTGCCAACATTACATCTGAACGAGTTACTCGACAAGGTTTGGGAGAAGTAGAAAATATTCTGGATTTAGTAGAAGAAAATGCGACGATCAGCTCACGAAGAATTGGTACTCAATTGGGCATTCCACAAAAAAGAGTATTAAACACACTCCACGAGCAAGCCTTATATCCATACCATGTACAGAGAGTACACCTAAAACCGGAAGATTATGCTAAACGTATTGAATTTTGTGGGTGGATAAATAATCATCGTGTTGTAACTGTTGTATCGCGTATACTTTTTACAGATGAAGCAAGATTCTTCACCCGTGACGGTATTAATAATACTCGTAACTCTTATGTATGGTCAATCAAAAATCCCCACGCAAAAGTTGAAAGTAATTTTCAACATAAGTTTTCGGTTATCGTGTGGTGTGGTATGCCCGATAGCTATTTAATTGGTCCTTTCATTTTGGAGAATCGCCTCACAGGAGACAACTACCTAAATTTTTTACATGAGTTACAAGGACTACTAGAGGATGTTCCTGTAAATTTCAGAAGGCAAATGTATTACCAGGGCGTTGGATTGGTCGCGGTGGACCTATTAATTGGCCTCCAAGATCTCCAGACTCACAGCACTAGATTATTGTTTATGGGGCTGGCTTAAAAATAAAGTAAACAAAGTAAAAGTGGAAACTCGGGATGCACTAATTCGACCTATTAGAAATACTGCAGCAAATTTTAAAGAAGAAAGACATAAAGCAATTAGAAGAGCAACGGGCCGGGCCATCTTCCTAGACGAAGCAGAAAATGTTTAGAAGTCAATGGCGGTATTTTTGAACATTTATTAAATGAACGCTATAATTAGGAAACCTTTTAACTTTTCTTTATTTGGTATTACGCTATAACTTGAAAACAAATGATTATCGAATAAGAACATATGAGTTTTGTTTTTGCGTGTATATTACGCTCCTAAATTTTGGTCCGTTCCTCCCGACTCACTCTGTAAAATAATATACGTAATATTTTGTAACCTGCTTGTACTGGAAACAATAAATGAATTATTATTATTCTAACGACGCCAAAGTATTTCAAGGGATTTTGTTGCATTTTTAACCTTTAACTTTCTCTTGTGCTACATATTATTGCGATTCCATCAATAACCTTTTGAAATGACATATTAACTATGGTATAGTTTAATTTACTAAAGTTTTCACTTAAAACTCCGAGGGCATAAATCCCCTAAATACCATAATATTTACAGAGTAACTACATCACTCTACTACGTGAAGTTAGCAAGGCATTTAAACCAAAAGGATGGTTGGTGACAGCTGCTGTAGCTTCAGGTCTAGAAGAGCATGGTTATGATGTTCCTCAAATGAATCGGTAAGTGTGTTTGTATGTAATAGAAGTTTGTGTCTTTTGTCCAACTTGAACTAACTTCATAATAAAAAAAAATTTTAGTATAGCCTATAACAGGGCTGTCCATCTTCGAGTGGCCCAAGGGCCATTGTAAATAAAATTGCAGTTCTCAGGGCTGCATAGTTTGTATGCAACTTTATCAGTGATTTGTACTATACTCAAACCCCAATATTATATGCAGTGACGTAGCAGTCAAAACCATGGAAATCAAGGCAAACCGCCAATGATAACACAGTATTTTAGCAGTTTCCATGGTTTCGACTGCTACGTCACTGCATATATAATTGGGTTTTAAGTATAGGGCATATAATATTGGGTTATAAGTATAGGTACAAAAAAACTTGTTTATATAATTGTTTTTTTTATTCCAAAAAAAAAACAAATATAAAAAAAATTAGTGGAAAGTTGGTTTTTACTAACTAGTGTATCAATAGTAACATTAACATTATCAGTTGCTGACAAACGAATTAGCTGACTAAGTGACAGACAGAGAACATCTATCTTTTGACTTTATATTTTTTTTCTCACCTTGTAGTAACGTTCTCCTGGAAGTAACTTCAAAAAGTCCAATTCTATTTCGGTTCATCTCTGGTAAATAGGATCTGACTGCAAATCACACAATTTTAGTTGAGAATCTGCTCTGCTAAAGTTTACAACAAAAATAGTACGTGGCTGATTAAAAACCGAAATTTCTCCCTCGATTTTCTTAGTCGATATATTGGTTTTGAAAAATATTTTAGGGTTTTTAGCCATTTTTCTATATTTTTTCGCCCGGAAACAATATCGAGATAGGCAGCATACGATAATTTATAAATATTTTTATGATATTCTCCAACTTTTATGCCTTTAGAATTAGATGTTATTATATTTTGTTCAGTAAAATAATTATGTTTACAAATCTCATCAAGTTTACACTATAATCCTGCGACGTCATATAGGGAAACACCTACCGCACCAGAATTGGTATTTATTTAATCAATTTAACAAATAACCATAAAGTTGATGCCAAAATGAACAAGGATTTAACCATTAACATAATATAGTGAAGTCATTTAACTACTAAAAGTTCAGTTGACGACATATAAATTCGTACACTCCACCCATACATAACTCAATTACAACAAAATTGGGTAAAACGGGTTTCTCACCTTGCTGCTTAGACCTGGATAGAACACCAGCCATATACATAGCTGTAAATTATTGTATGTACGATTTTTTACCATAAATAATAATGGTTATTTCTAAATATTTTTGTGTTTAAATTACAGCCGCGAAATGAAAAAATTATAAAATAATACCAGGAAAACAACAAAAGTATAAAGCCAAAAAGGGTAAATTTATTAACAAACAACAAACAAAATACTAATATTTAATTTTGAAGAAGTAGTCCATACTCAAAGTGGAGTTGAATAATATAGGGAAAAGAAAACCATAAAGTCTTTCTCCACAATTTTAATTCAGTAGCTAATAAGCTAGAATCGACATGTTTCGAGTGTAGAAACACTCATCATCAGGATGTTAAAGTAAAAATTATGAACAGCTGATGTTGTTAGCAAAAGAGAAAATATAATAAAGTTAAGGTGAAACTAATCCATAATGGAGCTTTCAATAGCACGCATAGGGAGTGAGAAAATTTGTTTGTAGTCAAGAGGTGAAAATCTATCAGCACGCTGAAAGGTCCGGGACCAGTAAAAAAGCCACTGTGGGCGGGAAATGAAAGGAAAAACAGGACATATCAGTATGTTCCAATGTCAAATGAAGTGTTTTGTGGAAATCAGTTCAAGTGTGTGTGATAAGAAAAATATAGTTTGATTTGATTAGAAAAATTCATCCGTGTCAAAGAGGTGTGAAAGAAAAAGTCAGATATGAAGGGGGGGAGAAAGAAAAATTGTGTTTTTTTTATATTTTAGTATAGTTGCTTTCTGTAAAAGATAAAGAAAAAAGAGATGTAATGAATGAAATGTAATAAAATAAGTTAGATTAGCTTACCATTTAGCTTGAAGAAAAATGCTGTTGGGGTACTAAGCTTGTTACGGCCCAGTTACCCCAGCAGGAGTCAAAACTGACACATATTAAAGAAATGAAATAAAAGTTATCACATTATCAAAGGAAACTTTTGATATTTTTATAAAAAAATTTTTGAAAATAAATTTTTATTCGTTTTTCATGAACATCCTAGACGGAAGTTCGCTGCGACCAGCACGTGTCTAACCCAAACGGGAAATGAACTTGAACTTGACATTGAAAAGGGGGGGAACAAGTGACATGTATTTTCGCGGTCAAATTAAAGTATTTCAGTATGCTAATAAAATCCACCTGAATTAATAGAAAGGTATCGAGGGAAAGCTCAATTAAGGTTCACAATAAACACTAAAATAGTCAGAAACAATATATCCATAATTAAAAGGTTTTAGTACATTTAAAAAAAGTTGTTGTTCAAATGATTAAAGAATATGTGTCCTAAAAAATTCAGTATATAGCGACCCCCATTGGTAGGTTAATAAATAAAAGGTGTGACTCGGCACTTCGATAAAGCAGAAAATAACTATCTCAGAGCCATCCATGAGTGAAAAGCAGTAAGAAAAAGACAGTTTGTTGTGTCGGTAAAATAGTATTAATAATGTAAAGATCAGTGGTCGTGGCACGGTGCAGACAACATCGTGATCACCCCAATGTACTGGTAGACCGCCTACAAGGAACAGAGCTAATAAGAATAAGACAAGAAATTAATGTAAAAATGTTAGGTTAGGAGAAGTGCTAAAAGGTAATTAGTCATGGATGGCCCCAAAACAGATTAATCGCTGAAAATTAATTAAAATAAATTAGAATGAAGAATAAAAGGCCGAAATAGGGTAAATAGCATTAGAGAAGAGTCAGTCAAGATGTGAAAAATTTAGGGAATTAAAAAAGCTTGTAGAACTATGTTGAATTTGGTCATTAAGACAGATTACATTTAGGTTATTTAGGGTTTTGTTAATTTCGAGGATCTCGAGAAGGTCTAGTTTATTACCCTTATTGCAAAGATGTAGATATTTAGTGTGAGAGTCTGGTACAAAGTTGTGTTTACTCGAGTGAATATGTCTGGAAAAATTAGATTTTATTTTAGAGGGTGAGAGATTCTGATTATAGGCCTTTTCTAATTCCCTGCAGTGTTCCTTGACCCTGGTAGAGAACCTACGACCTGTCTGACCAATATAAACAGCTGTGCATCCCTCCGTAGAACAGGATATGCTGTATACCCCCGACCTATCAGAGATAGGAACACGGTCTTTCGAATTACCCAGGAACTTCTTTAGAGAATGTTGTGTTTTGAACGCAATGTCAATATTAAAAGAGTTGAAGATTTTCTTTAGTTTGTATGAAATTGGACCCCAGAATGGTAATGAGAAATATTTTTTTGGGGTTATGTCTTTATAGAGGAGATTTTTGTTTAGGGATTTGTTTAAATGTTTATAATATATTTTGTTGATGAGGTTTGGAGGGTAGCCGTTATTATTACCTATTTGTCTGATTATATTAAGTTCAGTTTTAAATTCTTTGTCTTCTAGACTTTTTGCTATCCCTCTTGAAGACAAAGAATTTAAAACTGAACTTAATATAATCAGACAAATAGGTAATAATAACGGCTACCCTCCAAACCTCATCAACAAAATATATTATAAACATTTAAACAAATCCCTAAACAAAAATCTCCTCTATAAAGACATAACCCCAAAAAAATATTTCTCATTACCATTCTGGGGTCCAATTTCATACAAACTAAAGAAAATCTTCAACTCTTTTAATATTGACATTGCGTTCAAAACACAACATTCTCTAAAGAAGTTCCTGGGTAATTCGAAAGACCGTGTTCCTATCTCTGATAGGTCGGGGGTATACAGCATATCCTGTTCTACGGAGGGATGCACAGCTGTTTATATTGGTCAGACAGGTCGTAGGTTCTCTACCAGGGTCAAGGAACACTGCAGGGAATTAGAAAAGGCCTATAATCAGAATCTCTCACCCTCTAAAATAAAATCTAATTTTTCCAGACATATTCACTCGAGTAAACACAACTTTGTACCAGACTCTCACACTAAATATCTACATCTTTGCAATAAGGGTAATAAACTAGACCTTCTCGAGATCCTCGAAATTAACAAAACCCTAAATAACCTAAATGTAATCTGTCTTAATGACCAAATTCAACATAGTTCTACAAGCTTTTTTAATTCCCTAAATTTTTCACATCTTGACTGACTCTTCTCTAATGCTATTTACCCTATTTCGGCCTTTTATTCTTCATTCTAATTTATTTTAATTAATTTTCAGCGATTAATCTGTTTTGGGGCCATCCATGACTAATTACCTTTTAGCACTTCTCCTAACCTAACATTTTTACATTAATTTCTTGTCTTATTCTTATTAGCTCTGTTCCTTGTAGGCGGTCTACCAGTACATTGGGGTGATCACGATGTTGTCTGCACCGTGCCACGACCACTGATTTTTACATTATTAATACTATTTTACCGACACAACAAACTGTCTTTTTCTTACTGCTTTTCACTCATGGATGGCTCTGAGATAGTTATTTTCTGCTTTATCGAAGTGCCGAGTCACACCTTTTATTTATTAACCTACCAATGGGGGTCGCTATATACTGAATTTTTTAGGACACATATTCTTTAATCATTTGAACAACAACTTTTTTTAAATGTACTAAAACCTTTTAATTATGGATATATTGTTTCTGACTATTTTAGTGTTTATTGTGAACCTTAATTGAGCTTTCCCTCGATACCTTTCTATTAATTCAGGTGGATTTTATTAGCATACTGAAATACTTTAATTTGACCGCGAAAATACATGTCACTTGTTCCCCCCCTTTTCAATGTCAAGTTCAAGTTCATTTCCCGTTTGGGTTAGACACGTGCTGGTCGCAGCGAACTTCCGTCTAGGATGTTCATGAAAAACGAATAAAAATTTATTTTCAAAAATTTTTTTATAAAAATATCAAAAGTTTCCTTTGATAATGTGATAACTTTTATTTCATTTCTTTAATATGTGTCAGTTTTGACTCCTGCTGGGGTAACTGGGCCGTAACAAGCTTAGTACCCCAACAGCATTTTTCTTCAAGCTAAATGGTAAGCTAATCTAACTTATTTTATTACATTTCATTCATTACATCTCTTTTTTCTTTATCTTTTACAGAAAGCAACTATACTAAAATATAAAAAAAACACAATTTTTCTTTCTCCCCCCCTTCATATCTGACTTTTTCTTTCACACCTCTTTGACACGGATGAATTTTTCTAATCAAATCAAACTATATTTTTCTTATCACACACACTTGAACTGATTTCCACAAAACACTTCATTTGACATTGGAACATACTGATATGTCCTGTTTTTCCTTTCATTTCCCGCCCACAGTGGCTTTTTTACTGGTCCCGGACCTTTCAGCGTGCTGATAGATTTTCACCTCTTGACTACAAACAAATTTTCTCACTCCCTATGCGTGCTATTGAAAGCTCCATTATGGATTAGTTCCACCTTAACTTTATTATATTTTCTCTTTTGCTAACAACATCAGCTGTTCATAATTTTTACTTTAACATCCTGATGATGAGTGTTTCTACACTCGAAACATGTCGATTCTAGCTTATTAGCTACTGAATTAAAATTGTGGAGAAAGACTTTATGGTTTTCTTTTCCCTATAATATTTAATTGCTGGGCCATTAAATTCTAATGCTAATCGTAATCTTCATGGCATTGAGAAAATAATGCTTCTGGTATAATCCGGAGTTAGCCTTTCCCAAATTTATTTAATTTTATCAAATAACTCTATTTCATTTTGTGGTTTAAAATGTATTTTGCCCATTTTTTTTACCATCAATCCCCAAACATTGTCAATTGGATTTAAATCAGGACTTTTTAAGCACCAAGGACATGTTACGTTGTTTTGTCTAAACAATATTCCTATATTTCTTGCAGTATGCACATGGCAGTTATTCTGCTGAAATATAAAGTTATTTCCTACAAAATCTATCGCGGCATAAGGAAGAAAAAAATTTCCAAAATCTGAAGATATATATATTACTGTTTAGTGTTCCACCAATATTCCAGCATACACCTGCACCGTAAACACTTATCCATGCCCACGCATTAACGAAGAAACGTCCACTGGTTTTTTTTAGTATACTTCTCATCATATCGGGAATTTGATGGTCTATATACTCGAATCCTTCCATTATATGTAGACTGAAAAGTTTTCTCATCGGAAAAGATAACATTTTGCCAAAAAAAAAAAATCATTTTCTGGTAAATATTGCATAGCAAACCCAATTCTTTGTTCCTTATCACTATTTTTTAAAAACGGTTTGGATGCAGTTGCTCGATTTCTTAATTCGGAACATTGTCTTACTCGGCGTTGCGCAGTTCTAGATGAAGTAGGGAATCCTGTTATGTGCACAGCTTACATACTTCACCAAATTTTGGTCTTCTTCATTTGATGATTTTCTATTATTTAAACCAGACCCAACAGACCTTTTAAGTGTTTGATGATAGCGCCATTTTTTACAATTCCTTGAACAGTACTTCTAGGTACTAGGCTATTTTTCCATAAGACCACTCTATTTCTGCTAAACATATTATTCTTACTTTTTCAAAAATACTTAAATGAGGCATTTTTAAATCAAATAAGATAATGACAATACTTTGACAGATATCATGATAACAATTAAGACGTTAAAAAGGTAAAAAAGTTGCATTTATAATGTCATAGTTTAGTGTACTAAATTATCTATCGTCAACTGTATCTTTAACTTTCATAATATTTCCATATAATATTTATTACATTTTTCAAGATGGCAAACGGCAACTGGGCTGCGTTAAATAGTAAATATTGAATTTGCAAATAATTTTAAATTCGCCAGTCGGTTAAAAACATTTACTATTTCTAGGTACTTAGACATCATAAACTTAATGTCCTATGATTTCTACGGCGGATGGAGTAAATATACCGGTCAAAATGCCGCTTTATTTGCTGCATCAGTAGAAAGCGAGTGGGAAAAGTCAAACTTAAATGTGGCCGCATCTGCCAAAAACTGGCAAAAGGCAGGAGCACCCAAAAATAAACTTTCCATAGGAACAGCCTTTTATGGACGAACCTTTACTCTGGCAAATTCTGCTCAACATGGACTCCACGCTCCTGTTACAGGAACAGGTGTTAATAATGGATTTGCGCCTTATTCACAGGTAAGATTATGTTAATTATCTTAAAGGGGTGTGTTTTGTAGTGACTACTTTTTATACAGTTTTTATATGAATAAGGGTACGCTAACATGGCAATTACAGGTGATTTTTTATAACGGTTTTCATCTATGTTGTGCTTATGTTATACGAGCAGGTTCAAGTATTCTTGTAAGTATTTAACAAATCTACATCAACAGATATTGCAGGATTGTATGTAGCTGACGGCAATGACGTTGTAAACTTCATTTAGTAATATACACTGTCTTTTCTTTAAGCAGATTCCAGCCTTATCTACTGATGAGACATGATATGCTAGATGCTTCTAATGATGGAACAGACAAAATAATAGGAATAACCTTTTAATACCTTCTTATAGTAAAGTTAATGTTTATCGTACAGTGTCTTTTTTATACAGTGACCGGCAGAAAGTGCGCAGCATATGGGAAAGTTTTTTATCTCTACGTTTAGAAAATTAATTTTATTTTAGATAGGTTCTGCATGTTCTCAAACCAAAATAACACCCATTAAATCCGGTAAAAGTCTTATGGTATACGAGGTATGATCAAAAATTTGAAATTCCGCTAAGGGTAAAGTACCTCCATCTTTCATTTGAGAATATTTTTTTACAAAGAATTATTGTTTTAATTTCAAAGTTATACCCAAATTCCAAATTTCGCTTATTTTGGACAAAAAAATGGATTTAATCGTGTTTTCTGTATAACCCTGTATAAAAAATTAATGGCAACCGAACAGTACGAAAATAAGATTTTCTGCAGACTTTGTTAGAGGTAACCGTCGATCATAAGGCCGATTAGTTTGTTTTCATAATATTATGGCTTTTTAAAATAAAAACATAAAAATATTAAATATTTTTGCTGCACACCGTATTTTACTTTCTGAGGGAACAAGTTAATTTCATCTAACTGATATTTTTTGATTTACATTGACTTAAAGCATCTCCTAAATAGTTTTTTTATGCGTTGAAGTATGCATAGAAAGTTTCGTTTTGATTTATAAAGAAAAAAATTTTAATTAAAAATATATTTTGAACGAATTTTATTCGTCACGCAAAATAATGATCATCAAACCAGGTGTATAAGTATCGGCCTTTTTTTTTGTACCATCTAAAAAATGTTATAAGACAGTGTATCGCTAGAATCAATCCGGCTTTTTTAAGGAACGTAGCCAAAGAATTTAACAAAATAACTATAAAATGTATAGAAAATAGAGGAGAACATGTAGAAATATAAAGTTATAATAATTATTGTTAATGTAAATAGTCTTAATTAGCATTGTTTGTTTTCTATTCTTGAGTTAAAAAATGTATAACCTATTAGTTGGATTATCCTAATAGTGTATTTGATAAATGAAAATAACCTTTATTGCTCCTTATTTTGCGTGACGAATAAAATCCGTTCAAAATATATTTTTAATTTAAATTTTTTTCTTTATAAATCAAAAGGAAACTTTCTATGCATACTTCAATGTATAAAAACTATTTATGAGATGCTTTAAGTCAATGTAAATCAAAAAATATCAGTTAGATGAAATTAACTTGTTCCCTCAGAAAATAAAATACGGTGTGCAGCAAAAATATTTAATATTTTTCTGATTTTATTTTAAAAAGCCATAATATTATGAAAACAAACTAATCGGACTTATGATCGACGGTTATCTCTAACAAAGTCTGCAGAAAATCTTATTTTCGTGCTGTTCGGTTGCCATTTATTTTTTATACAGGGTTATTCAGAAAACACGATTAAATCCATTTTTGTGTCCAAAATAAGCGAAATTTGGAATTTGGGTATAACTTTGAAATTAAAACAATAATTCTTAGTAAAAAAATATTCTCAAATGAAAGATGGAGGTACTTTACTCTTAGCGAAATTTAAAATTTTTGATCCTACCACGTATACCATAAGACTTTTACCGGATTTAATGGGTGTTATTTTGGTTTGAGAACATGCAGAACCTATCTAAAATAAAATTAATTTTCTAAACTTAGAGATAAAAAACTTTCCCATATGCTGCGCACTTTCTGCCCGTCACTGTAAATTAAATTTAAATATATGCAGTTTATACAAAGCAGACTAGTATTTTGAAACCTAAATCTAAAACGCTACATCAAAGTCCTTTCGCTAAGGTTGGTATAATGTAATGCAATAATGATCACGTAGCAATAAAAATGTATTTCTTCTCAAGAACTTTGTTTTTCATAACAGTATTACAACTCTTAATCCTTTTTAAAATGATAAATAATATATTTTCTTATAAAGTATAGATCAGACCTGTTTAGGTAAAGACAGTAGCATAACTAGAATAAAGTCCTCCCCCGCAAGCCTTGGACCGTCTCTGTACAATGATGACTGAAAAACATAATTGAAGCGTTCGGACGAATAACGGTCTATGTTACAATTTTTCTAAAATCTAGTTTTAATTGGAATAATGGTCTATGTAGTTTTTATTATCGACGAAATTGTTTCGTTTGTTGATATACCATTAGATGTAGCTAGTATGTTATTTTTGGCGACTCTCAACACATGATTTCGAGTTGGAATAACGGTCTATGTTACAGTCGGCGTAGTGTGCGGATTATTTTTGCGTTACTCATTGTTGTGTAGAACGCCGTTGTGTTAACATTTGTTTATTCTTTATTTACGATGTTTTAAGTAATTTTACATAATTACTATTAAAACTTAATATTAATAAAATTATTTCAGAAAGCTAGTTGTCTTTCTAATTGTGGAATAACGATCTATGTTACATTTCCGCTCATTAAAATTTATGAAAAACAATAGATCCTAAAAATCATTTTCCTCCTAACTTTCAAAATGTAACATAGACCGTTATTCGTCCGAACGCTTCAATTATTCTTAATCTCATTTTCATTATACTACTATCAGAGTTACTTACAAGTAAAGGAATTGCTTTTTCAAAGTGATGTTGGTTGCATACAACATACAAAATATTTTAATTCAAAAAACGCATTTTTTACCGTTTTTAATTATATTCTTTGTCTTAAATTCTTTTTGGTTAGTCGGTTCTTTCAACAGTTATATTTCGTAAAAACTACTTGCTTACCAATTAATATAATTATGATTCATTGTTACCAATAATTGATAATAATAAAAATGTTACAATCAAAATAAAACTAACAATATCATTATTTTATTTTTTAGATTTGCACAAAATATAAGGATTGGACTAGAGTATGGGATGATCAACAGAAAAACCCATACAAATTCAAAGAAAATCAGTGGCTGGGATATGATGACAAGGACTCCATCTGGGCAAAGGTATTACAGTGACCGGCAAAGAGTTCGCAAGATATGGGAAAAAATTTTATTAGCGGAATATTGAAAAATCTTTTTTGGGTTATTGGATGTGCATGTCCCATAACCTTAAAATTGATTTTGACATACGTCACGTGACCAATGGTATGGCGGGAAAGTTGAAAAACCAATATGAAATCATCATAAATCAGATAAGTTGATGAGATATCGAAAAAATTCCAAGAATAAAAAGTGTTTAGAATTCCATTAGAATACAATGTTTGGGATATCTACTTGAAAAAACATAAAATCGAATATTTTTGTAAATATTTTTTTACCGAATTAAACATTTCCATATTTTTCCTTCCTTAAAGCTTCATTAAAGTAAAACTGACATCCGGTGACCACAACTAGAAATATTCTTTTGTTTTTCTGACAATTTGGAGCAATAATTCAAAAAAATCGTTTACACTTGGATACCAGCTGTTGCAATAGTCCATTTCTAATAACCTTATCGATATTTTTTATATCGAAATATTCTATTTCTATTATGTTAAGAAATCCTTAAATTCATTAGTCCAAAGCAAATTATATTTATAACCGTAAAAAATAATTTTGAATTTCGCAGAAATCTAAAATAATTTAAATTTTTATTAATTTTTAGATTTTTTTAAAGATTTCTGCGAAATTCAAAATTATTTTTTACGGTAATAAATATAATTTGCTTTGGATTAGTGAATTTAAGGATTTCTTAACATAATAGAATATTTCGATATAAAAAATATCGATAAGGTTATTAGAAATAGACTATTGCAACAGCTGGTATCCAAGTGTAAACGAATTTTTTGAATTATTGCTCCAAATTGCCAGAAAAACAAAAGAATATTTCTAGTTGTGGTCACCAGATGTCAGTTTTACTTTAATGAAGCTTTAAGAAAGGAAAAATATGGAAATGTTTAATTCGGCAAAAAAATATTTACAAAAATATTCGATTTTATGTATTTTCAAGTAGATATCCCAAACATTGTATTCTAATGGAATTCTAAACACTTTTTTTTCTTGGAATTTTTTCGATATCTCATCAACTTATCTGATTTATGATGATTTCATATTGGTTTTTTCAAAGTTTCCCGCCATACCATTGGTCACGTGACGTATGTCAAAATCGATTTTAAGGTTATGGGACATGCACATCCAATCCCCCAAAAAAGATTTTTCAATATTCCGCTAATAAAAATTTTCCCCATATGTTGCGAACTCTTTGCCGGTCACTGTATAATATATTTTTTTATAACTATTTCCAAAACTTGCATATTTGTCATAAAAATAAGCTTTATACTTTTTGACAGTAAAAGTAATATTTTTTAAGGCTATTTATTCAGTAAAAAAAGATTATAATAAATATTAAAATTTAAAAAAATGTCTGTTCTTTAACCAGAAAATTAAAAAAATATTTTTTAAATTCTCATAACCGCAATGTTGGCAATATAACAGATTTTATTATAAAAATAAAGCTGTTATAGTCTGGATAAAAAGGTCTTATAAAAATAACAAATAATAATAGTGCTTAATTAAAAAAATATTTTTCTTTTAGAATTATTTTATAATACCTATGCTTTGAAAATTAAATGTTAACGTTACAAATTTTAGGGAGCATGGATAAAGAAACAAGGATTTTTTGGTGCCATGATGTGGACTATGGATAATGATGATGTTAAGGGACAATGCGGAGAAAAACAAATACTCCTTAAACAACTTAATAGATCAATTAAATAAAGAATAAAAAATTTATTTATGTTTTTAATACAATAAGTTGTAAATGTTACAATAACTGGCAGTTATTTTTTCTGTTGTTAACCATAAATAAAAAAATTAATTTAACTCTACAACCGAGTATATTGTGAAGTAGAAAATCAAATACAATTGTTAAATATCTTTTTGGCAATAGCTATAGTCAAATAATGTTTTGACATACCTAACATATTTTTGAAAATTTCATCGAAATTTGCTTGAAATTAAATCCTGTAAAAGAAGTATCGTGCTTAACGATAAGTATGGTAATTATTATAAGTTGAAATATTGAAGAATTTTAACTAAAATCACCATAAACATGTTTATAAACTCAGATAATAAGATCGCCCTTGCGATGTATCGGACAGTTCGTTTAAATCCTTTTAAAAAATACTTTTTTTTTATTGATACCCTATTTCGCTTATTTAAAGTACGCCTCAGCGTGTTTAAATCCCACTTTTAAAAACTCGCGTTTTTTAAAGTTACCATGGCAACATCAACAACCCGTGAAACGTAAAGTCTAAATATGTCAAGTTTTTAATAATTGATTTGACAGAATTACCTTTTAACGTCAAATAAAATATTTTTTTAAGCAATACACAACCAATGTCACCGATGACAACAATGAATCTTATGTGACAGATTGGAAGTTATTTTTTGTTCTCCTCATTTTCATGACAACGATAGTTATATCACATCACGAATTCGACCATTTCACTTACTTATGCCCAGTTGTATAGGTTCCAGTTAATCGGCATTTCATTGTTATAGGTTGCGGTTATCTAAAAATGTTCAGATTAACCGTTGGTTTGGAATTATAGGTTGCGATTAGCGCCAAACTTGGGGTTTAACTAACAGTTAATTTAACAGACCAAAAAGCACCCGTTGAAAATCAATCTTAGGATTAAAATAGGAAAAAATGACATACTTCTAACATATAACCTAAAAATCCTAAAATACTTATATTATAAAATATGATGATGATGTGATTTTATTATTATATTATACGTTCAAGGCAACAAATTGTAAAACGGTAAGATATGATAGGTTCAGTTCAGTTTTTAGTTTAAAATTCGCTATGAAGTTAGCGACTATTTGGTTTAACCGGGACTTATAAAACTGATACATTTTATTAATCTTAACATTAAAGTGGTGCTTAATCTTATCTTTAGCGTTCAAATTAAACAGAACCTATACAACTGGGCATAACTAAGTTATAATTTCCATTTTTTGTAATATAAATACCAATAAGTGTACCAATAAAAAAAAATAATGTAAAGTATTCGTGGATAACTGGTCTTTAAAACACTTGCTTTATTTCAAGCACTCCGGCTGCGCCGTCGTGCTTGCAAAATCGCGCGTGTTTTAAAGACCTTAATATCCACTTATACTTTAATATACTATATTTTAAAGACATTTAGTCAATAGGGTTGAACCTTACGGAGGCTTTTACGGTACTACTGAACAACCTTACGACATAACAAAGAAAGCGTTACCTTAATTAACGGTTTTGCAATATATTCCTGGTCTGAATTTAAAAAGCCAGCGGATCAACTCTGGATTAATATAAAAAATAGAAGCGAGCTTTCAAACCATTTAAAATCTAAATAACAACACGAGTCGCAAATGGCGCTGTCTGTCAAGTCAACAGAAATCTATAATCAGCCGAGCTGGTTCCTGAAGTATCCAAACAGTAATGTGAAGGATGACTGGTCTCGAAAATTTACCATTTTGGAAACCAAATCCTAGAGATGACATATAGTGTTGGCGAATAACAAACCAATAGAACAAACCAAAAATATATTATATAAATAAACGGTAACGGTGCCTGTTACATCATAAAGCAAGCCTATGTTTCAGCAATGTACAGGGTTTTTCCGTATATTTTGGAGCACCCCTGGAGCTTTTATTTGAAGACCTAGAAAAAACTTTAAATTACCAAAGTTGCATGACTTCTCCTAAACTGCCAGAATTTGTTATCGAACAAAACAAATGAACATCGTAAATTTGTTTAATAATGCCAATGTCGATTTTTTTAAATGGAACACCCTGTATATTAATTTTTTTTTTTAACTCCTCACTCTTTTCTAATTCGAAATATGTATATATGTTATATGTTTACTTGAGTCATTTAGGCAAAATTTCATTTCAAAATATTGCGATTTATTAATAATTATTGAATTTTTCATCTTTAGAGTAACCCATTATACCAAGACAAGACCATTCAAGGTATGAAATATTATTTTTGAGACACAAGTCAGTTGCCATAAGCGATTAATAACAACCAAATTGTTTCCAGGGCAATCTAGATTTTCTAATCTGCAATATTTTGAAATGAAATTTTGCCCAAACGACTAAAGTAAACATATAACATATATACATATTTGGAATCAGAAAAGAGTGTGGAGTTAAAAAAAAAATTAATATACAGGGTGTTCCATTTAAAAAAATCGACATTGACATTATTTAACAAATTTACGATGTTCATTTGTTTTGTCCGATAACAAATTCTGACAGTTCAGGAGAAATCATGCAACTTTGGTAATTTAAAGTTTTTTCTAAGTCTTTAAATAAAAGCTTCAGGGGTGCTCCAAAATATACGGAAAAACCCTGTACCTACCTCATTTAGTCCAATAACTTCCGTATAGTCAACGGCAGTTTAACAAGGTGGGTGTATATTATTATCAAACTCTTCTAATGTAGTGGTTGTCAAACATACGCTATAATGATTTTATTTTAAAGCCCGTAAGACAAGTGGAAAGATTTTAAATAATTTTACGGTGCGGTAATCTATATAGTTTGACCCTAAAGCAGGAACTATAAATTGTCGTTGGCACGGGCGCTGACGTTGGCGTCAGAGTTCGTCATTGAAGTTCGTAGTCAACATTTATAAACTTGGCGTTGGCGCTCGTTCGGTTCACAGTTTCGACAATAATTTTGACAGCTGCCAAATATCACGTAATACAAATAATAGAATATTATGAGCCTGACGTCACCGCTACGGATTTGCTACAAACGCCAGCGCCAAAACGTTAAAGTTGCTTTAAGTCGAACGGCTGCCGGTGCAAACGCCAGCGAAGTTTATAAACCGATCAATTACAATTATAGCGCAAACGCCAGCGCTGACGCCAACGCAAACGCAGAGATTATAATTCTGACTTTACAGATTCTTAGTGTAAATTTTTTTCCGTGTTTGTACGTTTCAAACTTTTTTAAAATTTTAATATGGAAAAATAATTGTTTTGCGAGCCCCTGAAACATCTTTTTAAAAAATGTGATTTCTAAATAGAAAAGACTGACATTTGTGGAAACTTCCAAATATTGCAGGTCAACATTTTTAAGAAAATACGTAAAAAATGTAAATTTCCAGTTTAGAAAAGTAATTGTTTTAATCGAAACTTGGCTTTTTCCAATAGAAGTGGGTACAAAATCCTGGCAAGGATTCCAAATTTTGACCGACCTTCTCTAAATTGTTCTGGACAATGCTTCCTATCATTCTCGGATATTAAACAAACAACTTCTCTTTATCGTGGTAAAGAAGTTATAAATTTCAGTGGCTAGTAAAAGAAAATCTTGACCCACAAATCATAATCTTTAAGTTTATTAAAAACAGAACTAATTCAAATGACATAATGTTTTAAAAAGCCAAAGTAGTCGATAATAACTTTATACGGTTTGTTATTTGGGGTTATGTTATCAATATATCAGTTTAAGCCTAGAAACTTGACCACTTACTTGAACTCTAAATGATTGTCAAATAGAACCGGGTTTAATAGACCTTATACTTAATTTGTACTATACTTTAACAGAAATTTAATGATTGAACGAAGCCTAAACCGTAATTGTACAACCTAAATCATTCTCTTGTTTACTCTTAAATTTTGTATGTTGTCAAACGGGACCTTTTAAGCAAATAGTTGCATGTCAAAAATGTAAATATTTTAATTTTGGAACTACTCAAATCTAATTTTTAAAATAACACTGAATATTGTTTTCTACCGACTTGACAGGTAAAACTTGTTATGAGAGCTGTTTATACTTCGCCATTTTTGATTTTCCTTTTACATATTTTTGAAAACTCTGGTCTTTATTATAATTTCAGATGATTTCATGACGCGATTTGTTAGACTGCTCTTGGATATATTGGGAAACATTTGGTACTTTACAATTATTAGTGATTATGAATATCTTATCATAACAGCCTATAATCAAACTCTGGATAGTAAAATGTTAAGATAATTTAATTGATAAAAGTGGTTATGAGTTATTTATGGTATTAGTGTATTATGTTGAAAATAAGTCACCCGAGAAAGTTTTATATAAATAATAATAAAAATATAAAAAATATAAATTCTCAAGTGACTTAACACACGTGTGCGTTTTATCCAACAAGTGGAAGAAATCGTTTTTTTATATATTAGATAATAGTTAATAATCAAAATAAAAATAATCAAAGCTACTTGCGTCTCAGTAGCCTATAAATGCCAGAATGACTTGACAGTGACTTTTTTACATTTTGGTCAAAGTTGGTTGATTGTTTGGTTGTCACGGGCATGATACATTGTTAGCAAATGTTTAAATAAATTTTGACACTTGACAGTTTTCCCTGCAGGAAAGGAAAGCTTTTTTGAAGAAAAAAACATAATATAGAAAATGAAGGAAATCGATGAAAATTACGTTCCTGAGGATATCCTTACGGAGGCGGAAGAAGCAGCGATGTAGATTTTGCCAGAAAAGTCCCGAGATGCCTACAACAAGAAGTTCAAAATGTTTGAGTTTTGGATGAATTCACGGAAGATAAAAGGTATCGATGAAAATGTTCTATTGGCTTATTTTTTACATTTGCAAAAAAATTTAGCCTCATTGGCGCTATGGACCAAATACTCGATGCTTCACTCAACTATTTACCTTTATAAAAAAATCGACATTTCAAAATATGGCAAACTAATGAGTTTTTTGAAAAGCAAATCACATGGATACAAACCAAACAAGTACAAGACATTAGAACGACCTGAAATAAAGAAGTTTTTGAACAAAGCTCCCGACGACGAGTATACTTGTTGATGAAAGTGGCTTTGATAATGGGGATTAGCGGTGCTTGTAGATGCGATGAATTGATCAAATTGAAAAAAGAAAATATTCAAGACAAAGGGTAATATTTTTACATAGTTCTGCTAGACACTAAAACCAAGAAATCGAGAAGTTTCACCATACGTGAAGAAGGATTTCCAGTCAACCCGATCAATTTGTGTAAAAAATACATGTCTTTGAGACCAAAGAATACTAGTTCTAGTCGCTTTCTTGTTTTTTACAAAAATGGGAGGTGTACCAGCCAGTGTGTGGGAATAACTACGTTGTCAAAGATGCCTTCAAGAATTGCAATGTTTATGAAATTGGTGGAACCAGCGCTCTACACCGGTCACTGTCTGAGAAGGTCTTCGGCGACTCTTTTGGCCAATGCAGAGGCTAACATGACTACATTAAAGCATCACGGAGGATGGAAGTCCTCGATGGTAGCAGAAGGATACCTAGAAGAATCGGTGCATGACAAAATACAAATTGCAGAAAAAATACAAGGTTCTAATGTGTCGGCGTCTTCTAGCACTATCAGCAGCTGTACCGATATGGGAGCATCTGGTTCCAATGAACCAACGAATTTTACAATGACTTCAAATTCGAATAGACCGTTAGCATTTTCCTTTAATTTCAATATTAATGTGAATTCTGCTTGTATTGTAATATAAATAAATAGTATACTACTTTAAATATGAACGTGAGTTATTTGATAGTTTATTTGTCTAAAATTACATTGATAATGATAGTCATAACTGTCATGTGCTGGAGTGAGTTATGGATTATAACTCACTAGTGTATTATTTGATAGTTTATTTGTCTAAAATGACATTAATAATGATAGTCATAACTGTCATGTGTTGGATAAAATACTAAAAGGAGATAAAATGAAACTTTTTAAAATATAAAGAAATTTAGATTATGGTGTTATAAGAATGTTAATGTATTGTATACATTTTAATTAGCAAGTAATTAAAAAGGTGGAGAAAGGAATAAAAATTAATGGATTACAAATACAATATATTATTATGTAGCATAGAGGCCAATTACGTTATGCCCTGACTTTTATCAACCCGACATAAATAAACCCAATTCCCACTGGCTGACATACTATAAAGTTATTATCAATTCATTCGTGAGAATGTTCAGTGGGACTATTATACATTATGTAGTTCTGCCACAAACATCATGCTTACATAATTTAACAGATTGTGGATAAAATATTTTTTAGAGTTTTGTGACGAATGCAAGTGCTTTTGTGCCTCCATTAAGAGACCAAAGGGGTTCTAAATTTCTTAGTTATTTTGTTGGTTAATTTTTGACAATGAAAGTTTGACATATTATAATATGATTTAAAACAAAAATGTTATAAGAATAGATAAAAAGAAATATTGCTATTTTTAGGATTTATTTAGGTTATAAGAAAAGGGATTTATTCATTTAGCTTATAGGAATGAAATTAAATTATGAAAATATGCCAGTCTTGGAGAGTTACCTCACAAATTCGTATTCGTATCCTCGTGCCGCCGCAGATTTTTCACCATTAAAATTATTGTTTAAATTTATGTAAATTCGTAAATTTAGACTATTGTTTTTATACTGTATGCTGCGTTTTTCTTTTGATTTCTAACATCAGAAGTAAGACTCGCCCACGAGTGTCTACAATTTTATGTACGAAATAAATTTGACATGAAGTATGTAAGTAACACTACAAATTTATGAATGATTTATACCTTTTCCCGATTAATAGTCAGTTTTTGGTAGAGCTGAAGTAAAAAAAATATATTGGCTTTGTAATCAATTACAATGTCTACAACACTCGTTAAAATAATGCTTGCAGTTACTCAGTTTGCTGAATTATTGTCGATTTATAAAATAAATACCGGCTTTAATAAAATAAATAAACGAATGAATTAATTATTACATTACTAGTGGAGTCAAAAGTTCGTTTGAATATTTTTACCGTTACCACACAGTAGACCGGTATCTTAAACTTAATTTATTAATTATTGTTTTTATTTTATCGACTATTATTATTATTATTATTATTATTATTATTATTATTATTATTATTATTATTATTATTATTATTATTATTATTATTATTATTATTATTATTATTATTATTATTATTCTGATCTTATAATTAAATTCGAAGAAAACGTCCATTTTTTTGTTAAAGATACCTGATATTAAACTGTGTTTGCACTTTGTGTCTTCTTTATAATATAATCTTATAATGAGGTAATGTTTATAAATTTTAAATTTATCATTGTTAACATATTGTGTTTGCAATTAGTTTAATGATTTTAAATGATTTTGTGTGTTTTTTTTGTTATTCCTTTTTGCCACGACTATCACAGAATAATAAGAAAGTACCAATTTTGTATTAGATATTGGTAAAAGCATTTTTACCCTAATTGCTTGTGTTAGAAATAGTGTCATTGTTAATGTTTGATGTCTTGAAAGCCGATCGCTTTGAACAATTGCGACGTTGTACGTTGGCTATTGTGTAATGTTTGATGTGTTGTAAACCAGCCGTTTTGTACAATTGAGATGTTGAAAGGTTGGTGCTTTGCGTAATTTTTAATGGGTTAAAAGCTTGTTGTTTTGCATAATTGAGACGTTGAAAGTTCGGCACTTTGCGTAATGTTTTACCGAGAACTTTCCACAATTAAGACTTTGAAATCTAAGTGATTTGCATAATGTTTGATGTGTTGGGAGCTTTACACAATCGAGAAGCCAAAAGGTTGACGCTTTGCGTAACGTTTGATGTGGTGAAACCTGGGCTTTTTGCACATATAAGACGTTGAAAGCTGGGCGCCTTACGCAATGGTTGATGCTTTTAAAGACGGACTCTTTGTACAATTGTGACGTTGAAAGGTTGGCGCTTTGCGTAATTTTTGATGGGTTAAAAGCTTGTTGTTTTGCATAATTAAGACGTTGAAAGTTCGGCACTTTGCGTAATGTTTAACCGAAAACTTTTCACAATTAAGACTTTGAAATCTAGGTGATTTGCATAATGTTTGATGTGTTGGGAGCTTTACACAATCGAGAAGTCAAAAGGTTGACGCTTTGCGTAACGTTTGATGTGGTGAAACCTGGGCTTTTTGCACATATAAGACGTTGAAAGCTGGGCGCCTTACGCAATGGTTGATGCGTTGAAAGACGGACTCTTTGTACAATTGTGACGTTAAAAGGTTGGCACTTTGCGTAATTTTTGATGGGTTAAAAGCTTGTTGTTTTGCATAATTAAGACGGTGAAAGTTCGGCACTTTGCGTAATGTTTTACCGAGAACTTTCCACAATTAAGACTTTGAAATCTAGGTGATTTGCATAATGTTTGATGTGTTGGGAGCTTTACACAATCGAGAAGCCCAAAGGTTGACGCTTTGCGTAACGTTTGATGTGGTGAAACCTGGGCTCTTTGCACATATAAGACGTTGAAAGCTGGGCGCCTTACGCAATGGTTGATGCGTTGAAAGACGGACTCTTTGTACAATTGTGACGTTGAAAGGTTGGCGCTTTGCGTAATGTTTAATGTGTTGCGCGCTTTGCATAATTAAGACGTTAAAAGCTGGGCGCTCCTTGTAATATTTTATGTATTAAAAGCCATGCGCTTTGCACAATTGGGACGTTGCGTTGCAAGCTTGAGCGCTCTGCCTACTATTTGACGTTTTGAAAACCGGTCGCTTTGCATAATTGAGACGTTGAAAGCTTGAACCCTTTGCGTATTGTTTAATGTGCTAAACACTTTGCTGCTTTGCACAGTGTAGAATATTGAAGGCTTATGCTCTTTGCATTATACTTAATGGGTTTAAACCTCACGGTGTCTTCCACCATGGAAAGAACAAACACCATGTTATAAACCAAGCAAACCCGAACAAACCCGTACTTAATGTCGTTAGACTTAGGGGCTCTATGCTAATAATTTTTATCCAGCAACAGCGAGAAAACAGCAACCGAAGTACCATACATTATCAAACCTCATTAATATCCCAAATTGGTTTTTTCGAAAGAAAAGTTTATTTTAGGATAGGCCGTATTAGAAACTTCTTAAATGTTATTAGATTAGGAATTGATCCATTTTACTTATGTAAAAAATTTTTTTAGCAGATAAGCAATAAAATTATTAAAAAATTTAATTTATGTCTGAAAATTTAAATTATTGTTTGCGTACTGTGTGCTGTGTGCTTTCTTTTCATTTTTAACACTATATTTAATTTAGTAATTAATGTGGTTTCATATTTATTTCATGTTGCTAATGGCTATACCATATTGATTTAATAATTTCATTACTAATCATTAAAGTAGATCAAGGTCAAACTAAGAAGTTTTATGTAGGTTGGGCTAAGTCTTATTTTTCAAAAGTGGTGCAATTTACAAAATATAGGTAAAAAATCAAAATTATCTTATGAAGCTGAAATTTTGCATATAGGCTAGAAACTTCATTTAGAAAAACTTTTTCCAATAACTTTTTTCGATATTTTCAGAAATAACCCCATTTTTGAATTATTTTTTGGAAACAATTAAAATTTGACAGATAATGCGAATCACATGACTACAATTTTTTTGCTTAATTTTCATCTAGATCGATGCAGAACTTGATTCCAAAGTCAAATTTCGAATTAAGCTATTAATAAAAAAAAATCCCATATGATGCGGACTTTACTGGTGACACTGTATAATTATTCAATTGCACAAGATCTTAATAAATTATAACCTAAAGTTTTAAATTATACTTAAGTACGCTTAAGGTATTTCTTGAACAGTAGTAATGAAGTAGAGAACAGATCAATGTTTTGACAATACATATTATAGAAAAAACTTAGTCTAAATATGGGGGCGTTTACGCCTAGATTAGTGATGCCGCGAGACGAGACGAGACGAGAATTGGCCCATTCTCGTCTCGTCTCGTGAGGCGAGAATTTTTTTTTATCTCGTCTCGACGAGAAACGCGTTTTTCTCGCTCGAGAGTGCCATTGTCTCGTCTCGTCTCGTCTCGTCTCGTCTCGTCTCGTCTCGTCTCGTCTCGTCTCGTCTCGTCTCGTCTCGTCTCGTCTCGTCTCGTCTCGTCTCGTCTCGTCTCGTCTCGTCTCGTCTCGTCTCGTCTCGTCTCGTCTCGTCTCGTCTCGTCTCGTCTCGTCTCGTCTCGTCTCGTCTCGTCTCGTCTCGTCTCGTCTCGTCTCGTCTCGTCTCGTCTCGTCTCGTCTCGTCTCGTCTCGTCTCGTCTCGTCTCGTCTCGTCTCGTCTCGTCTCGTCTCGTCTCGTCTCGTCTCGTCTCGTCTCGTCTCGTCTCGTCTCGTCTCGTCTCGTCTCGTCTCGTCTCGTCTCGTCTCGTCTCGTCTCGTCTCGTCTCGTCTCGTCTCGTCTCGTCTCGTCTCGTCTCGTCTCGTCTCGTCTCGTCTCGTTTTTTCTCGTGAGTAGGAAATCATAAGAAATATTTTTTTATACGAATCTTAAAGGGGGTAAACATTTAAAAGTATCTGGTCGTCTCGCAGAAGGGTTTAATATAAGTCGGTTTGTTAGTCATGTGACTTAGAAACTATTTTTCTTAGATCAACAAAATATTGCAAGCGGCCATAAGACATAATTCCCGTAATGTAATAGGCTTGGCACCAAGGTATTTTCAGTCCAAAATATACGGGGTGATAAAAGATACAGAATAGAGAACGATTTATAATAATAATAATTGATTCATAATGGAACTACCCTTCTTTTATTATTTATTTTTTGGCATAATTCGGGGCATAATTAACTGCAATAGTTTGGAAAATATTCGACTAAATAAAGGGATCAGCCCAGGCCCAGAATGTCATCCGGGGAAAAACATTAATATTTTTATTACATTAATAGAAAGTGCAAGAGAAAGAACTTAAAGAAGTATTTCCGAAAATGCTCTATTTGACATATCAAAATTTAAAAATTTACTTTATTTTTTTGCTCCTTTTACCCAAAAAATACAAAAATATACTACGAACAAGCTTAATTTTACGCAATTAGGGAAAATATTGTAAGTAACATGTGCGAAAAGTTCCGTTTCCATACTCACTTAGTGGCATGCCCGGACTTGCTTCGAGCCGTTCGTGCAACTGCCACCTCGTGCGGAAAAGTATCATTTACCGCACTTAATAATTATTTTCAATAGCCAAATTTATGTCTGAGACCTGTGTAATAAAATGAGGCAAAATAAGGCATACACTTGAATCATTCGTACTGAATGTCACTTTACCTATTATATTAGACTTTTTATTTTTAATTTATTTACTAATGTTATAATTGAGACTATTAACTTAATGCTATTGTTTCAATAACACTAGTTTCATGGCCCTCCGTTGTCTTTATCTGTGATTTCCTAATAAAGTTTCGGTTGATATACAGGGTGTTATGAAAGTAATGTCAAATATTAAAACTGGTAAGAGAGATATGAAATGAAATTCACACTTTTATTAATGATTTTTGTGTGAGAAGTTTTTGGCGAATTTCGAATTTTTGATACAAAATTGTTAAATTTGGTCAAAATCTATCGCCTTTCGCCTTGTGAATGAAATTTGACTGGGGTCCTTTTCGATATTGTGTTTTCAATCGAAAATGCTTTCTTTCAGATTTGGTTAATTATTTAAAAATGTCAACTACTAACCGTAGACAGAAGAAAGAGGCTAGACAATTTGATTCTGTCCTCTTGAATATCTGTTTTAAGGTAAATGCCTTCACAATACGATAGAGTAAGAACGTTAAACACATTATTTTTCTGTCTATATATTAGGAGATACCTAAAATTCAGTGTTCTAACAAACGAGAAAATTCGAGAAAAAACGAGAAATTTCTCGACGAGAAACGGTCTTCTCTCGTCTCGTCTCGTGACTTCTCTCGAGAAAAAAATTTCACTCTCGTCTCGTCGAGACGAGACGAGACACGAGAATTTCTCGTCTCGGCGGCATCACTAGCCTAGATTAGTATTCGTTTGGGTCAAATGAAAATAAAACTGCTGTCTAGTGGTTCTAGAAGGTACATGCAGAGAAAACTGTTGGAGGAGATGAGGCGCGTTGTACAGATTATTCATCAATT